>JARCFY010000011.1:72356424-75018924 GCA_029233225.1 Lepidodactylus listeri | reverse complement strand
CACCCGCATTTGTGGGACTCTGCCTGGATTTCACATGGGTTAGGCTGACACTAACCTCTTTCTGTGTTCTTGTTACTTTGGCTTTCAAGGACTTCTGAAAGCTCATCTTCGAAACCGCTGTTTTTCTTCTGCTGCTCCGTCCTTTCGCTGGCTCCTGTTTCAACACAGAAAAGGGGAGAGGGAAAGCATACTTGACAGATCTTCTTTTTGAAAACACACACCATTTCAGGACGCTTATTCCCACTGCAATAAGTGTGCCCTGAAAAAAAACATCCCCAGTCACCTAAACTGAAAGAACTAAAAAGAACTCGGGGGGGGGGGGGAGGAAGAGGAAATGAGGTGGTAGAATGGACTATACTCGGCTTTATTTTTACTTATTTACATACGGTATTTATATACCGCTTTTCCCCATTGCTCAAAGGGGTTTACAATAAAACAAGCAAATGATAATTTCCTTTCTCTCTTTCTCCTCTCTTCCCAATATTAGTCCTGGTTGCTGAATGAGTGTTTTAGCCCAGGGCTGCCAACCTTCAGGTGATGGCTGGAAACCATCCAGAATTACAGCTGGTCTCCAAGAGACAGAGATCAGTTTTCCTGGAGAAAATGGCTGCTTTGGAGAGTGGACTCTATGGCACTGTACCTCACTGAGCACTCCCCCCCCCCAATCCAGCCCATTTCCTGCCCTCTCCAGGCTCCATATTAGGGTTGCCAGCTGCGGGTTGGGAAATAGATGGAGATTTTGGGGGTGGAGACTGAGGAAGGTGGGATTTAGGAAGGGGAGGGACTTCAGTGGGATACAATGTCATAGAATCCACCTTCCAAATCAGCCATTTTCTCCAGGAGCTCTATTACTTGTGACGAGGTGAAACTCAGGGCCACATATATCACTAGATAATTGCGGCATCAGGCAGAGGGTTGTCTGTGTGAATGGGCTGCCATACACATAACAGTGTGAAGTTTTATGACGCTCCACTGCAGTGTTTTGCAGTGGAATCACCTCATACATTTAGCTGCCAGTCACCAAGTGTATGGAAATCAGATGTGGAGAAAATCAAACAATGTGTGAATTTCAAGAAAACTTCAGTGTTCTGGTCAAGTTTGTGCTACACACTGGCATGTTTCATATATGAGGGTAAACCACAGTTTGTCACAACAGCAATTAGCACATACACATTTATTAGATATTTATATCCCACTTCCCCCCCCCCCCCCACTGGACCCTCAAAGCAGCTTACATTATTCTTCCCTTTTCCTTTTAATCACCATAAAAACAACCCTGTAGGTTAGACTGAGAGCCCAAGATCACCCAGAAAGCTTCAATGGCAGAGCTGTGGAATTCAAACCTGGATCTCTCAGATCCTGTTCTGACATTCTTAATGATTACATCACACTGAACAAGCGTGGGAAATCTTCACGTTTCTGTTCTTCCCTACTTCCTCCCCATGGGCAGTGAGGTCATTAAAGACTTCTGCTTTTGTAGATAGCCCTAGACCCCAATCACACACTTTTTTCCTCGCCAATCAGATCCTCAAATTCCAGTATGAGCCTGGTTTGAAATCATGTTATGCAAGGAAAAGAGCAAACCATTGGAGAGAAAGCCAACCGTCCAAGGACTTTACAGAGTAGGACTTCCTCATTTCTCCCTCTACCTACAGCCTCCTGAGACACACCCTTTCCTCCAATTTTGTTCTTGTGGGCCAGTACATTCAGGAACATTAAATGGGACAGAGTGGGGGGGGGAGTTCTGCAGTGGGAGGGGAGAATTGGTGGAAATCACCCCACACACACACACTTCATCAGACAAAAATGCTGTTCCGTTAGAGGAAACGGTGTGCTTGGATACATGCCATTGTGTTTGGTTTGAGCACAGTGGAAAAACTATGGTAGAAGTCATTAATTATATTGTTTCATGTGAGAGGAACAGATGGGGATGATAAATGTGACAGATTTAGGCAACTGAAGCTTTGTCTGGAATAACTTTTCAATTGTTTTAACATCTTATTTTGGAAATGAAATGAAATCCAACGTTAACAATGTACACGGTTTTTAAAAAATTGGATTAATTTCAATGTTATCTTTAAAAAAAATGATTAGGCTTTGATAAATCGGTAAGGAAAATTATTTGTTTTAATTATCTCCCCCCCCACCACGGCTTCAATACGAACGTTTTTTCAGCTGTAATTTTTCTCCCTGTTCATCTGGGTGGAAACCTGAAGGCTTTCTCCAAAGGAACTCTCCCTGCCAGGTTTCAGTCCAAGAGGAGGTGATTGAAATGCTCACTTGCAGAGCAAACACAAAGAGGTATTTGGCAACCCAGGCAAAGCAGAGCAGGTGCATATGATACATAAGGAATAAAATGCTCCACATTCAGCAGGAACACGGGGCTGTCTCTGTGCCAGGCATGCGGGGGCCAGCGGATGATAACATGGCCAAGGACTACCATCCAAGCCTTCTACCCATTTTGTGACTCTGGCGTGCGTTTCCATAGGGGATCCTCTATCCATTCATAACTAAAACAGTGCATCTGTGTGTGCAGAGGTAGGGGATATCATTAAACAAAAACGAAGTGTACTGACCTAAACCCTGCCTCCTCCTGCACCTTAATTTCATGCCCTCCAGTGATTTGATCATCACCGGCGAGTTCAGTCTTACCTTGAACTCACCCACTCAAGATTCCTTAAACTGGAGATTCCAGGAACTGAACCTGGGATCTTCTGCATGCAAAACAGGTACTCTGCCCTAGTTAGCCTCCCCCCCCCCCCCAACCCTACATCATCCCCACCAAATGGTACCTTGGACTGCAATCTCCTGCAGCTCCTTTAGTAAGTTTTGATGACGGAGAATGGAACGGATTCTCTCATCTGCAGGAAAAAGAAGCTCATTATGGAAGTTTTCCAGTAGCGAAAAGGAACTGGCGAGCAACGCTTTTTGCCTTTCATAGCTCTATTAGCATATCTGCTGGTTGAAGTTTTTTTTAAAAAAATCTCTGTGATGGCCCATTTAAAAAAAACTTAATTGGAGGGAATTAATATCCGATGTTTTATTATACTCTGCTGACTTAGCCTAGATTGCATCAAAACTAAGGCTACAGCCTTTTTGGATTGGATTCTGCCAGCTTTTTTTGCTGACAGGAGAAAGACAGGGAGGAGTCTTTTCATGGTTAGAATGGGTTAGAACAGATTAAAGGAAGTACTTCTTCACCCTAAGAGTGATTGACACATGGAATTCACTGCCACAGGAGGTAGTGGCGGCTACAAGCATGGACGGTTTCAAGAGGGAATTGGATAAACATATGGAGAAGAGGTCCATCAGTGGCTATTAGCCACAAGGGATAGATAGGAACTCTCGGTGTGGGGCAAGTGCTGCACTGTATTCTTGGTGCTTGGGGGGGCAACAGTGGGAGGGCTTCTAGTGTCCTGGCCCCACTGCTGGACCTCCTGAGGGCACCTGGTATTTTTGGCCACAGTGTGACACCGAGTGTTGGATTGGATGGGTCATTGGCCTGATCCAACATTGGCTTCTCTTATGTTCTTATGTGATGCAAAGGTCTAGGCCAGGACAAAAAACCACCTGGGATGGGAAATCAAGAAAGGCTGACCCTCCATCTTCTTTAACTCATAGAAAGCTGGCTGAATCCAGCCTTTTGTAAAAAAATAAAAAACCTAAGCAGACGAGTTAAAGGAACCCAAACCAATCCCTATTAGAAAATCATGGAGAAAATAGGGATTCTACCTCCTTGAAGGATTTCTAGGCATTCCTGGCTGATTGGGAGTGGATTTGGCTTTGACACTGTATCCGAGATGACTTCAACAATGCACTTCATCACCTGGGGGGGGGGGGGGGAATAATGACAGAAAGGCAAGGATTAAACTCAGATGGTTCCAGGATTGCTCAGTGTAAATCCCACCCCCCACCCTTATCTGGGAGTATTTTCACTGTCTCAGCTGGATCACTGTGATGCTAGTGAGGCTCCATTCAGATGCCATGAACAAGCCTCCATCTCTTGCAAAAGGACCACAATCCTGGTTAGTGGTCGAGCCTGCATGACCCCTTCCTCCTCCCCTTCCTGCAGCTCGCAGAGAATAAAGATCTCTGAAGTCTTCCACTCATTCTGTATGGTTGCCAGATCTGGATCCAAACACTTCCATTAACTGAGTCTTGCTTCTCACCCAGCAGCTCCATCCCACCGGATTTCTGCATTTTCTCAAGTCCAAACTACAGTTTTATGTTTTCATTGAACGTGGTTGTGAGGGTGTTGACTCTAATTGGAGATTTCAGCAAATTATTCATCGTCACCCCAGTTCTCTTTCTGCCTTCTTGGAGTCAGCAGAGATGACAGCTATGCAAAATGACACTGCACTAGGAAAGTTCCCCAATATCCTTCTTGCAAGCCTTTTCTGCAGTGGGTTCAGGGGTGGTTCCAGGTGTTGTGGGTATGACAGTAGGGAGCTAGGCGAAGCCTGCTCAGGGGCCCCCTTTATGCCCAACCACCCACATTCCCCTCCGCCTGCCTGTGCCCTTTCTCTTCCCCCTGTGAGCTCCCCCACCACCTGTGGTCACAGCTGCCCACCTCACAAGCACATCCATTCCCTGATGGTACCAGGCAATACGTATGGCTGGGAGTGCCACTGCTGTGATTATCCAGAGTGCTGCAGCTGTGCACCTTCAGCACATCCTTCCCTGGCAGAGCTGGGCAGCATTTGTAGCCAAAAGCATGGGCCTCAGGAGAAGAGCATGCATGCAAGCAACAGGGGAGATGTGCAGGTGGAGAGTTGGCAACAGTGGGTCCTGCCAGAAACCCCACCACAAGGCAGTAGGGTTGCCAACCTCCTGGTGAGGCCTGGAGATTTTCTGGGATTATTTACGTTATTTATTAGTACTGATTCTAGGTGATTTTATCTGTTTTAATGTACTGAATTGGCCTTGTGCCCATGTAAGCCGCCCTGAGCCCGTTCATGGGGAGGGTGGGATATAAATCTGGAAAATAAATAAATAAATAAATAAAACTGATCTCCATTCTACAGAGATCAGCGCCCCTGGGGAAAACAGCTGCTTTGGAGGGTGGACTCCCCTGGTACTATGGCAGTATATCCCACTGAGGTCCCTTATTTTCCCAGACTCCACCTCCAAAATCTCCAGGGATTTCCTATCCAAAACTGGCAATCATAATGATGACACCAGCCCCGGATGGGTTAGTCTCCAAATGTTCCTAGAGCATCTATGACACCATCACATAGAGAAGGTGCTACATACATTGGGGCTCCTAGAAAATGTGAGTGAAGGATAAGGCTACAATTTAACATGTGCCTTAAAAAAATTTCACTCGTAATTCTCCATTATAATCCCTTCTAAAAATAATTTTCTGGATTTATTGATGTATTCTGAAAAAAAAAATTCTTTAAAAATCTTCAAGGCAGTATTAAAACAAGAATCAACAAAAGTAAAAACAGCAACACAGCCTGCGGGTACCAATTCAGTTTTCAATAGTAGTCAAGTGTCAAAAGGTAATGGGTTAGATCCAGACTAAATTTTCCACTGATACAAAACGTTTTGTCAGGGGAACGGAATGTTCCCATCTCCTGCTGTATTTGCAGTCCACTGATCTCCTCAAAATTCTCCTCCAATAGCCATCTGGCTAACCTCTGGGGGGTAGGCCAATCAAAGAAGGACCTCAAAAGAAAATCTTGATTTCCACGCAGGTTCTGGCAGGAGGATATTGGCTCACTGCATTTGCTCCCAGCCAATGGAAACCCAGGAGAAGGCGACAGTCATCACCACTCACACCCATGCCGCTGCCAACCAGGTTTAAGGAATGCCCCTAGGGTGCTGGAAACATGGTGGGGTATGGATTGCTCCCAACCAGTGGCCCAGCAGAAGGAGATGTATTGCCAAGCACACCTGTGATCACTTCCGAGGGCACATCCCAGTCAATAACTTGGCCACTGTATTTTGAACCAGTTGACCTTCCTACCTCTTTTTAAGGTCAGCTCCACATATGACACCTTGCAATAGGGTTGCCAACTCTGGCATGGGAAAGTCCTGACAATTTCGGGGCAATGCCTGGGGATAATGGCATTTGGGGAAGGGCATTTGGGGAGGGTAGATCAGTGGGGATGTGATTCCATTGAGTTCACCTTTCAAAGCCGCCATTTCCTCCAGGGCAACTAGAGATCAGCTGTTATTCCGGAAGAACTATTGCCTGATCATTTTTTAATTTATTTTATATATTTTAAATAAATAAATTCATTCCAGGTTTTAGAGAGATGTTGCTGTATCTTGGAGGAGGAAGAGAAGAAGGAGAAGAAGAAGAAGAGCTGGTTTTTATATCTTGCTTTTGTCTGCCCTAAAGGAGTCTCAAAGCAATTTACAATCTCCTTCCCTTCCACTCCTCACAACAGACACCTGGTGAGGTAGGTAGGGCTGAGAGAGCTCTGAGTGAACTGCTCTTGAGAGAACAGTTGAGAGAGCTGTGACTGGCCCAAGGTCACCCAGCAAGCTTCATGTGTAGGAGTGGGGAATCAAACCCGGTTATTCCAGATTAGAGTTCATGCTCCTAACCACTACACCATGCTGGCTCACCAATACAATCATACATACATTTTTTTTTAAATGCATCCCTTATATTGACACATTTTTACTCTGCATTTCCTCCCAAGGAGCTCAGGGTTGCATACATGGTTCTAGATTTACAACAACCCTGTGAGGTAGGTTAGAGAGAGAATGACTGGCCCAAGGACATTCAGCATTCTTTATGGCTGAATTGGGGGGTCCTCTCAGTTCTAGTCAACACACTAACCACATTTTTCCCCTTATTTTGTTTAATTCAAGTTCATCCTCTTGAAATTAATCACCATTTCTGTCATTGGAATAAACATTCCCAACAACTATTACTAGTCCTGATTTTCTGTTAGGGTTTCATAGACAATGAAAAGTGACCCACATAGTTGGAGCTATTCCATTATTTCATTTTTAATGCTCTGGTTTTCTATTTCAGAGAGCTATTTCCTCTGTAGGATCAAATTTTTCCTGTACCTTTTGTTCTGTAAACTTGCAAAAGCTTTCTTTCTGTACAAAATGTGAATACCACAAGAGAACCAAACACTTCTCTCTGTAACCCTCATGATGGGTTATGTGATATTTTTCTTACTCCTGTCTGGATTTCAATAAATTGTAGACTAGACCTATTGAAAGTATTCTGTGACTCTTTGGGGACCAGATGCTGTTCCATACTTGTTTGACTAAAGTACAGATATTAGGTTTGATCCACTGGCAAACTCAATGGGCAATTCCCACAGATTCCCCCCTTCCCACTACAGACCCGCCTGCATGTTATTCTCCAGGGCCCCCTACCCCCCAGGAGCAGCCTTTTGTGGAGATCAGTGGACTAGAATGGGAGAAGGGAAGCAGGACAGTTCCATTCCACTGATGGAAAATTTAGTACGGATCTAACCCATTATTTTATCTGTCTGGGAAATATGACTGTCTTACTTGGGAGATCCTGCTAGTAGCCTCATTTGCCTCCAGCAATCATCTTGGCAGTTGTACAGATTTCTCATATTTTCAATTACATTCCCACCATGCTTTTTGTTACAAAAGAATCAGATCTTTATTCTGCATGTCTTTTAGCTGTCTAAACTTTTTTTTTTAAATGCTTTAGTCTTTTCTCATAACACGCCAAGTTTTCCCAAACTTAAATCAAAATTGCAATTCACGTTATAAATTATCAGTCATTCCTGTGAACAATTAATATTGTTACATTGCATGGTAATATTTAAGATCTAGCCTTGCGGTCTATGCACAAGCCACTTTACTTAGATTTTTACAGGAAGCATTATGATTAATTCATATTGGTCTCCTATCAAAGAAGCAAGTAAATAAATCTTGGGGCAGGGGGAATCTCTGCATATCACAGAAAACTATTCCTTTCTACATACCAGGCACTTTTTAATAATCAACACCACATACAGTTCATACGTATAGATTTAAATCTACCATGTGCCATGTTAGACTATTAAACCTGTTCTTTACATTAGGATGAGCTGGTGATTGATTTCCAATTGCCAGAGTTCCTTATGCAAGTGCAGCCCAAATGTTGGCAATTCATAAGTGGTTTATCCGTTTCATCCCTGCAGACAAATTGCTCTCACCACATTAATTTTGCAGATTAAAGACAATTTGGAATTATCATCAAATGGGAAAGTAAACTTATTTCTGCTGTTTAAAGGCTGTGGATGGTGAGGCTGTGGTTCAGTAGGCCAGCATTTGTTTTCATGAAAAG
Source organism: Lepidodactylus listeri (assembly GCA_029233225.1). Taxonomy (NCBI): domain Eukaryota; kingdom Metazoa; phylum Chordata; class Lepidosauria; order Squamata; family Gekkonidae; genus Lepidodactylus; species Lepidodactylus listeri. The sequence continues at coordinate 75,010,646 of JARCFY010000011.1, read as the reverse complement.
GGACCCAGGTTCAGTCCCCATATACTTTCACTGCCCACATAGAAGTGCAACAAAGCAGTTGTAGCAGTAAATTGCCTCTGGGGGATAGTGCTGCTGTCTTGATCTATTTTTTAAAGAAAGATGAGCTTCTTCCTAAAAAAAAGTGCCACTAGTGCACTTTGTGGAGAAGCTCATTCCCATGTTCTTGGAGCCACCACAGAAAAGACCATGTTCCTAACCACACTTAATTTTAATTTCCTGACAGAGAGTTTTGTCTTCCAGTCACAGTGGGGGAGGTGGTCTCATTTTAGAGATACGCTTCATTTTCTGTTTTGCTCACTCTGCTGTGCATTGCTTAGCATATTTTCCTGTTAGCACACCAATTAGTGAGGGTCAACCGCCTAAGCTTCAAGCTGACCCTGTTCACATTTTCCACTGCCATGACCTCAATGGGAGCAAAAGAAATGCACAGATCCAGGAAGGCTTCTCTCAGAGTAGATCTGGTTCAAAGAAACAATATAAGTTTTGCAAATGCCTATTGTAATTTGGGATAAGATTTTTGCAGTTTTATTCTGTGGTAGGGTTGCCAGGCCCCCGGCCTGGGCAGGTGTTCCCGCACTTTTGTGGGCCCCTTTTCGCCACTGGCCAGCTGGCCGGTAGGGGAAACCCTGCCCACAAATGCCCACAAGCGTGATATGATGATGTCACCTGGAAGTGACATCATCACGTCATTGACACTGGGGGGGAGGGTGATGCTCTAGTTTTTGGGCAAAACGCTATGGTAAATTTGGGCTCAGACCATAGAGTTTTGCCCAAAAACTAGAGCATCACCCCCCAGCATCAAGTAATGTGATGATGACACTTCCAGGTGATGTCACTGTGGCATGCGCACAAAGTGATCCCAGGATGAACCCTGGAGGCCCCCGCCAGCAGCCAGGTAGAACCTGGCAACCCAATTTTGTGGCCAAGTGCTGCACACCAGGATTCAGGAACAGGGCCAAACCCAGACCAGCACAGAGGAATCCACTAGCTGTCCCTCCTCCCTCAGCTCTGTTGATGGTAGTTGTCATGACAGAATTGGCTGGCAGGGGTCTGGATGGGGCCTATCCTTCCATCCTCTCCTTCAAAGGGCCTTCCCGTAAATTTGCCCCCTTACACACTTCCACATTCATCCGCATTTCATGAAACTTCCATTCAAAAGGTGAGCAGTCGTGAAAGTGCATGCAAGAGAGAAAACAAAAGAAAGAAAACCATGAAATCATAGGGAGAGTATGTGTCTGCTTGTGCATGTTTAAACTCTTGAGAAGGGCAAAGTGCTCGTAGTGCCTGTGTGAATATTTAAAGGACAGAAATAAGTTCTTGGCGGCTAAAGTTGTAATCGCTAACAGTTGGAAATCTTTGAATATGTTGTCTTTATCGCATCTGTATTCTAAGATTTGGGATTTTTATGCCATGGACAAAATTTCTGATAAAGTTTCTTGTTCTGGCCCTTCATCTAAATGTTCTAATTTCTTATTAAAATGGCTTCCTTTCTTGGAATTTGTTTTCAACTGTGACTTGTTACCACTTTATGCTGTTTCTCACAAGTACAATGAAGTTCTACACTATATGCAGGGCTTTTTTTGTAGAAAAAGCCCAGTAGGAACTCACTAGCATAATAGGCCACACCCAACAGCAGAAACTCATTAGCATATTAGGCCACACCCCTGACAGCACAGCACCCTCCCAGGATCAGCTTCCCCAAGTGCATGAGGAACCCGAGGGAAGGAAGGCAGCTTAAACTGCCTTCCCTCCCTGGATTGGATTGGCTTCCCCAGGCACACTGCGGCTTGCGAGGCGCCTGGGGAACTGGGGGGGGGGGGGGAGGCTGTAGGCGTGGCCAACTCAGAAGCCAGCCAGACCTCCATTCCTGTGCGTTCCTGCCCAAAAATAGCCCTGACTATATGTAATAACGTCTGCAATTTGTACATGTTTGAATTGTTATATTTTTTTCTCCAGTCTCAACGGTTCCCCCGACTATTTTCTGATCCTTGTGGTTTGTTTATTCAATTGTACTACTTTTCGTTATCACGTAAACTGATGCACAAAAAGAAGAAACTCCAATCTGAAGAACTGGATTTGATTCCCGACTCGTTCTCCACATGAAGCCTGCTGGGTGACCTTGGGCTAGTCACAGTTCTCTCAGAACTCTCTCAGCCCCACCTACCTCACAAGGTGCCTGTTATGGGGAGAGGAAGGGAAGGCGATTGTAAGCCGCTTTGAGACTCCTTAAGGGAGAGAAAAGCCGGGTATAAAAACCTACTCTTCTTCTTTTACTAGGCCTGGAGGAAAAAAACAGACGTCCCCAATTTGTCTGCAAAGAGTTGTCTGAAAAGGAAGAGATGCATTCTGGGCAAGGCCCAGGCCTGCAGTAACCGAATGCAGACTGACTGCATTGGGCCCTGTGGGGAGCCTGCTCTTCTATGCCAGTGTCTTGAGAACACGTTTCAGGGCAAAGCTGCTTCCGTGTGTTTTCAGACAGGGCTCACTCTGAAAGAGGACTTAGCACCAGAATTTGCTTGGAAGGCCTGTCCAAAACTCTGTGAAGTCACAAAAGAATGCTTTTGAGCCTGCACAGAATGTACGATCCCTCTGGTCAGTAGCTACAGCCAGTGAACGAGGAATCCAAGCAATTCTAGATAAGCTTGAGACCCCCAAACAACTCTTTTTAGATATTAGCCACCCACCCCCTCTATTAGAGCAGGCTGAGGATGCCTTTCCTAGGATTTGCAAAAGCCTGGATGAATTTCCGGAAAGCAAGCTGGCAAGGAAGGACATGGGAACGCCGTGCAAACATAGAGAAATCACTGAAGACAAGCAGGCTGTTTTAAGCAAGGAATTTCTCCGCAGCAGAATTCTAATCAGAATGATTTTCCCCAAGATTGCCAGAGCCACATACATATTGCTACCATAAATTCAGAATTAAAGATTGAACCACTGAGGAAAAACGTTGTCACTATAAAGAGGAGGCTTTTACATGGAATGAGCCAAGCATCTGTTCCATGAAATGAACCAATGGTATTGGAAAGGCTGGCTTTAGGCTTTTTCCTGGCGTTTTTTTTTTAAAAATCAGTCTTACGAAAGAGCCAGCGTGGTGGTTAGAATGTCAGATCAGGACCAGGGAGTTCTGGGTTCAGATTTCAGTGGCAGCTCCAACCTGGTGGAATGAGCTTCCAGAAGAGATCAGGGCCCTTTCACCATTCCGCAGGGCCTCGAAAATGGAGCTCTTCTGCTAGGCTTTTAGGTAAGGAGCCAAATCTTACCATCCATGCCCTGTGCCCATTTTATTATCCAGCCGGAGCTTGCCGACAGTAGAATCTACCGCTGACTGGACGCTTATTATGTACTCTGCCACTATTGTACCACCATCGCTATGTAAAGTGTTCTTTGTAATTATGTTGTGTGTTTCATGCTGATATTAATATTGTTGTTTTATCTGCTGCTATTTTTATGTGAGCCACCCTGAGCCTGCCTTGGCGGGGAGGGCAGGGTACAAATCAAATAAATAGAAATAGAAATAAATGTGGTGGATAGGAGAAGGCTGGGGTGATGGCACCATTTTTGGAAGCTCCTGGCCAAAGGGTCGGTCTTATTTTACTGGCCAAGGAGACTGGGGAACTGGCAGCCAATGAAAATCAGTGTGAGTGCTGCTAGAAGTTTTAGTCAAGAATGTAAATACAGCCCTGCTGGGTCAGAGTGGTCAAGCACCCTATTTCACACAGTGGTCAGCCAGTTGCCCTGGAGGGTCAACAAACAAGGCCTAGAGGCCAAGGCCTTCCCCTGAGACTGCCTCCTGGCACTGGTATTCAGAGGTCTGCAGCCTCTGGACAAGCATGTTCCTTTTATCCACCATGGCTAGTAGCCACTGAGGGATCTCTCCTCCATGAATATGTCTAAAGGCACCCATGTTTGCCCTGACCTGGACAGCCCCCAGGCAAGCCCAATCTCGTCAGATCTCGGAAGCTAAGCAGGGCCGACCCTGGCAAGTATTTGGATGGGAGACCTCCAAGGAATACCAGGGCTGGGAGGCAGAGGCAGGCCAACAAGCCACCTCTCTGAAGTCCTCTGTGCCCCAGTAGAAGTCGCCAGAGGTCGCCATGACTTCCAGGCATGGGCACATGCACACACACAAATGCACGCACACATACACAAAATGCAAAAACACCCCTAAAATAAAATAAAGACATCTATGCTTGTAGCCATGACTATGGCCACATTGGCAGTGAATGCCACAATTACTGGTTGAGTAAAGTTTTTCCTTTTGCCTGTTCTGAGCCCCAGTTGCAGAAAGAGGCTTCAGAGCTCCTGGCATTGACTTTCTCTCATTAACCGCCCTTTGTCTGCGACCGAGTCAGCATGAGGTAGCGTGGCATGGAGCCAGGGCTGGGAATCTGAACAAGGGGCAGGTGTTATAGCAGCAGGCTGAATTTTGTACAAGCCTCACTGCTATCATTTGACACATGGGAATCTCGGGGTCAGCAATTATTATTTGTTGTACTCCTACCCCACTTTTTCTCAAGGGACCACAGAACAGTATGTATATCCAATTTGGATGTGTTTAAATCCATTTGAATCAGCATGACCAGCATGGGGTATAAGCGTGTTTGGATTATGGTCATGGCTCCAGGATGATCTCCCACGCCTGGTGCTGCTCAGTGTACTCCAGCACTGGAGCTATATCATGTGCCTTCAGACTGGACTCTGGGCCTAGACTCACTTTGATGGAACTGTGCTTGGAGCTGCCTTATGTTGAGCCAGCTCTTTGGGCTACAAGGTCACTGCAGTCTACTCTGACCAGCAGCAGTTCTCCAAGGTCTCAGGCAGAGGTCTTGCACATTACCTGCTACCTGATCCTTTTTTAAGTGGAGATGCCAGGGATTGAATCTGGATCCTTCTGCATGCAGAGCAGATACTCTACCACTGAGCCACACGCAACTCTGTCCTTTGCAGTGCCTGGTTTTACAATCAGACCTTTTCGTTTCCAGCCCTTTCATGACTAAGTGGTTAAGGTTTTACTAACTGGCCCTTTAATTCCCACACATTTTTTAATTCTTTTTTTGTGTGTGTGAGTATTTGTGTGTGTGTACGTGCGTATGCGCGCGTGCTTGCAAGCCTGGAAGTCATGCTGACTTCTGGTGACCCCTAGCAAGGCTAGGACATTTCGGCAAGGTGGCTTTGACATTACCTGCCTCTGTGTCCCAGACTGCCAGCCCTGGTATTCCTTGGAGGTCGCCCTTCCAAGTACTTGCCAGGGTCGGCCCTTTTTAGCTTCTGAGAGCTGATGAGATCAAGCTTGCCAGAACTATCCAGGTCAGGGCTAATTCCCAGACGATTGACAGCTAACTGATTTTTGCTGATGGCACATTCAAGAAGAACTTGCCACAAAGATTCATTGGGAGGTATTCAGCAATTTTGCTTAGCTAACAGTGGCCCCATCTTCCAACTCAGGAAGCCTTCCTCTGAGACAAGACATCTCCTGCTGGTGGAAGCACCTCTTGCACCAGAGGAAGGCTCCTTGTGCCAGAAGAATGTGTTCCCTGAGCAGAGTGGTGGGATCCAGCCCATGTGAAAATCTGTCCAGGGTGGAGATGGGATTTGGTGTCTTACTAGTCTTTCTTCTCTGAAACAGCTGCTACTGGACAGTACAGTGCCCGGGACAATGCCGATCTGCTCTTTTACCTTGGAAAGCGCTGCACAATTACAGTGATTTTGCACCACATGGGCCTCTCCCAGATCAGAGCGAAATCACAGCAAAGGCCCTGGCACTCTCCAAATTGCTGCTTGGCATGCTGGGGAATCCAAACAAAGGTGCCCCCCATGCTCCAAGTTGGCAGAGAGAGGGCCATGCCCTCTTTCTTAGAGCTCCAGGGCTGGAAGTAATAGTGGTGTTTGGGAGAGATTAAGGATAATTAATCTAGCTGAGAAGCTGGCAGCAGCTTTTTCCTCCCTTTCCCTGGAAACAAGGGCTTATCCACAATAGTGAAAGATGAGGCAGGAACAGGGACCTGGCAGTTCAATTCCATTAGCACTTCCCAGGGAAGCCTGTTTAGGTAAATTGAACAAAGGCAGCGATTTGGAAAAAGTCTTGCATGGAACACAAAGCACTATAGAATTTTGCCTGTTTACAGCAGTTATGTACAGGGAGTAGGTAGGAAACACAACAGTGGCTGCTGCTAAAATGCACAAAGTCCTTTCTGCAGAGACCCCCTTGCCCACACAACCATCTCAAGGTCCGGATTTGGAGGGTGGCTTATAATACTACTGGCCTGTATCCAGTGTCCCATCTAAGCCAAGTTAGTGGGGGCTAGCTCACAGCTGTTTAGTCTATAGGCTCACACATTTTTTGTCTTAGCTCAGGTAAGATGGCTCCAGAGCAAACCAATTTATGCAGCAGCCAAATCTCTTGCTCACAGCTTTAATGCCAGTAAGCTCACAAAGTAGAATTTTTGCTCACAAGACTCCGCAGCTTAGAGGGAGCGTTGCCTGTATCCTACCCCTGTAGTGAGCAAAGTCACAAGCTGTTCTCCAGCCAAAAGAGCCTCCTTCCATCTCCCATGGCCTTTCTCCAGTGGAAGACCCACTTAAATGGGAGGGAGGCTCCGTCGTTTAATGCCCATGCCTGTAATGCCTGTTAATGCCTGTAATTTTCACTTTTAAACCCATCATCAAGGCTGTATGTCCAAGAAGAAAAAGGCTTCCATGGGTTGATTCCCTACACATCTGCATGGCTGGTGCACATCTGGATGAGAAGCAGCACATGCCCCTTAGAAGTGTGGATGGTGATGTATGTTCTCATCAGACTTCTAAAGTGATTGTGAATGCCTGTTCACACCCCCTTGTCTAAGGCTACAAGTTGTGAGCGCAAAAACAGATGTATTTGCTTGACTCTTTCTCTCTGCTGAGAGCAGAAATGCGTCAGGCGCCCCAAAGCAGAGGACAGCTACCCTGCAGATGAGGCTAATGCATAACAGCTTCAGTTTGACACCATCAGTGCCATCCTAAACAGCATTATGTCCTTCTGAGCCCACCGAAGTCCATCAGGCTCAGTAAACCAATATGTTTCATTCCACGCGCATTTCTTCCAGTCAAATGCATATTTTATTCATTATATCTAATGAAAAGCAACAGTGAAAATGTATAGATGGAATGTATAGATGTATAGATAGAATTGCAAGTACACCAGTTCCCTAGAAGTTTCCAGACTGCACTGGAGTCATCACAATCGTAAGCACTTTCGTGGGTTTTTCTGGAACCACCACAGCACCACCAAAGCCTCTGTTCCAATGTTAATTTATTTCATCTCACTTATAGCCATATTTCAACCTCAGCCAATGGTTTGGGGTCAGCAGGTGATCTCTGCAGGTGGGAGAGGGATGGAAGCACCCATTCCCCCTCACTCCTGCAGACTTCCAACCAGTGTTCCCTCTAAGCTGAGTTAGTGTGAGCTAGCTCACAGTTTTTTAGCCTTCAGCTTACAGTTTTTTGTCTTAGCTCAGGAAGGATGGCTCCAGAGCAAACTAATTTATGCAGTAGCCAAATCACTCACTCACAACTTAAATGCCAGTAGCTCACAAAACTCAGCAGCTTAGAGGGAACATTGCTTCCAACTCTCTTTCTCATGCTGTTCCTTGGGGTTCCCTGTCCCCCCCCCCCCCGAACAGCATTTGGAGAGGGCATTTGAGGCTGCAACAGGAACAGAGTGAGAAAGTTGTGCTCTGCTGCTGGAAATGCCATCCATTGGTGGAAATTTCCAACAGATCCAAGCCTATGTAGACTGCATATCTATTTAGCCCACTGATTATCTTAGCATTGTTGATACTCCTTAAACTATTTGATAATATATTTGTATAGTATCAGTTGTTGCCTTAAAAGCAATGAAAACATATTTACCCCACTGATTATCTTAGCACTGTTGATTTCTCTTAAACCATTTTGTAGATTATCAGTTGTTGTCTAAAAGCCAATGTACTGCCTAAAATGATGACATTTTTTCAACCATGTGACCAGTAACACTTAAGCCCATTAACTGCAAGGGGTTAAAGTTAGCCCACAATGGGCTTACAGAGCTATACAGGATATAATTGGAAAGCTAATTCAGTCTCCTTTGAGATACTCAAGAGCATCTACAGCCACTATGGAACTGCACTGAAGAAATCCACACTTGTGTCTTCAGCATTCAGTTGGATCCCACAAAAATCTAATGAGGAGCGGGAAACATGGCAAGAAAGCCTCTTCTTTGAAGGACCATTCCACACGTTACAGTGTGCACCAAGCCTGCATTTGCTACAACAGGCCTGCTGCTGGGCAGAGATTTGCAGCCTGATTCACTAACAAGTATTCCTTTTTCTAAACATCTGTTTGTTCCATTCACACTTTTTAAAGAATACTCTTTAAAAAATCTGAGGCATATACCTCAAATGTAATGTATGAACTGGCCGTGATAAGGGGCAACTGTTAATCCTTCTTGACTATATCAGCAAATCTTCTAAAACATGGCTCCATATATATGTATGTAATAAATAACAGTATGTAGCAATGCTCTTATATTTAACTATTTCATTCCGGCAGCTCACCTTGGTGTCATCTTTAGCTGTCGGATTTGTTACTGGAAGTGACATTACTGAAAACAAGAAAAAAAGAGAGAGAGAAAGGGGATACATTTATTATCGTATATTTCCTGGAACAGTTCTACTGAGCCGACTCACGGCATGCAAAATTCAGTTAAGGCAAGCCAGATTTTTTTTTTAAAAAATGACAAAGAGGAATCTTGATATTGAGATTCACTGCTGGGTCTGATCTTGATCACATCAACCATTAGAAAAGGCCTGGGACTCAGAATCACCCATTTGTTCCCATCTCCCAGTTCTTTAAAACCAGGGGGAGGGGTAGGATCCATGTCTCAAATTGGTTAAACCGGCATCCTGAGTGAAAGGCAGCAGACTGCAGTAATGCTTTCATAAGGGCAAAGGTTCGGCAATAAATCACTCAGAAGAAGGTTGCGGAAGTCTTTTCGGCATCCTGGATCTAAGTAAACCGGCTTGCTGGCGAGTCCATTAGTTGTTTATGACTGCACTATATATGGATTTCAGATCCGTATAGAGATGGGAAAGGGAGAATGTGCAGGCAAACCAGGAGAAGAGGCGCTTGGTTAGAAAGACCGGAAAATGTAGCTTTAAAAATAAAACATTTTAAAAAGGAGCCCAATGCTTTGCAAGAGAAAGGGTACCAGGGGGCAAGGGGCCAGGTTTCAAAAAAAATTAATAGGGCAAAAATGAGGCAAAATGTGATCCCGTTAGACTCTTGCATTAGACCGTTTAAGTTGCCTCGCAGGCACACAACGACCGTCCCCCCCTTTCAAAATAGGACTCCTTCCTCAAAAGATCATGGACGCATTGGGACCGATCTCTCCGTGCCACCGCTTTGGCTGGACCGGGCAAGGGCAGCCGCAGCCGGGCACAGAGGCGCCGGCGCTGTCCTTGGTGCTGAAAAGGACGCCCAATGCGGCGGACGGTCCCAGGCAAGTTGGGTTTGCCGGGAAGGCAAAGGAAGCCCGTCTCTCTCCCCGTCTCTCCCCCCTCCAGTCCTTCGGGCTTACCTTGCACCGCGAGGAGGAGGAGAGCCGCCAATACTGCGCGGGTCATGTTGCCGGGAGGATGAAGGGCAGGATGCGGCGCGGCAGGTGGGGGGAGCGGGGGAGACTCTCCTTTGGCTGGGCGGCAGAGGACGGGGCTTTTAGAGGTAGCCGCTGACAGCGGGACTGGGCTGGAGCGAGGCGTTGGGGGGCATTAGGCGTGAGCTGAGCTGCTAGCGTGCTTGTCCCTCCCTCGCTCCTCTCCTCCTCCGGTGCCTTTGCCGATGATCCCCGACGGGGCACTGCAGCAGCAGCCGCCTTTATATCTCTCCCCCCTTCCCGTGCCCTCCCCTTCCCCCCTTCCGGAAGCAGCGTCAGGAGGAGGAGAAGGAGGAAGCCCTCTCCCGCCCAGCAAGGCGACGGCCAGGAGCTTCTTCGCGGCTGACAACGGCGAGATGTCGGTGGGAGGCGCCCCTCCGTAACGAGCGCGGCCAGCAGCCATCGCGCTAAGCAGCGCAGCGTCCCTCTCCAGCAGGCACGAGGGCTGAGCTCAAAATGCTGGCTGCAGATCCGGGCTCAGTCGGCGAGGCCGGCCTAGGAAACCGAGCGAGCCCGGCCAAAAGAAGAGGAAAAAGACCGGGGTGGGTGAGGCCACCCCTTGGTTTTCTCGGAGGCCCCCCGGTTCGGGCAGCGTCTGTCATGGCACCAGCCAGTGGGTTAATCAAAACGAACAGCCACAAACGCTCTGGAAGCAGACTGCTGCTTAGGGGCAATTTAATTTTGATGATTGATCAGAGCTGCCCTCGGAATCTGCTGGGAAGCTTGCACACGCAGGCCCCCTGCGATCTCTCTCCTCTCCTCTTCAAAGCACCCCTGAAATGGTGCCCCTCCTCTACTTTTCAGGGGGAGCAGAAAGCAGGGGTTCTCCCCATGAAAAGCGTCAGGGAGCTGAAAGCAGGGGGTTAAATGGCTCCCAACCATTTAACAGCCTGCTTTCTGCTTCCAGTCACTTTTCATGCCAGTAGAAAGCAGGGGTTTCCCCACAAAAAGCAGCAGGGAGCAGAAAGCAAGGGTTTAAATGGCCCAGAGCCATATGAACCTCTGCCTTCTCTTCTTCACAAACCGTCATGAACCACCTTAAAATTTGTGGAAGTTCATGGCAGCTCTTCAGTTCATGAACTTTGGTTCAGAAACGATGAACCAGTAAAAAATTGTCATGAACGTACATTTGTGAGTTGGTTTGTGCCCAACCCTACTTACAATTGCCCTCCCTTCCTCCCCCCGCCACAGGCACCTTGTGAGGTAGGTGGGGCTGAAAGAGTCCTGAGAGAACTGGGACCAGCCCAAGGTCACCCAGCTGGCTGCAGGGCGGGAAATCAAACCCGGTCCTCCAGATTAGAGTCCACCACTCTTAACCACTACACTACACTGACTCCCTACCCCTCTCTGACTTTACAAAGGCAAATATTTCTGACCCTGAAAGTTATCAAATCATTTGGGTGATTAAAAAAAGACCAACAGTGCAGTCCTAAGCAGAGTTACATCCTCCAAGAAGCCTGTTGGTGTCAGTGGACTTAGAGGGGCATAGCTTTGCTTAGGAGTGCGCTGTGAGTGAAGTAGAAAAATATATCACATTTTAATAGGAAATGGGTTGAATCCATTCTGCTAGCAAAGATTCTTTCCTCTGGCTCGAGGAAACTTCTGCTGACAGAAGATGCTGTGAAAAGTACTGGTGACGTGCTAAGAAAATTGCAGTGAACACAGCAGGGGACTCAAATCCAATGATAGTCAACTGCTGTTTCTATGTTGGCCCCAGGCATAGGTAGAATGTGTGAGACCTGCATTTATAGTTTAATTTGCATAAAGCTGTGCTCTGGAACCAGCCTATAACACCAGGTTCCACTGCTAACATTGCAAAAAGTGCTTCTGACCATGAATAATTTTTTCCACTTAGCACAGTCCACAATCACACACCTTCAATTTGGGGACTTGTCCGAACAATTTAAATATTTTGGCAAATCTCTCACTTTTTTTATGCACGGGCACAGACTTCATTCTCGTGAAGTCCCCTAGGCTTGGTCATTATCACCCACTTCTGGCAGGACCATCTTCAAGGCACTGGCAATTCAGCGGCTGCATTTTATTGCCCCATTCCTGGGAACCATGTTTTCTGGAGCATTTGCTGTAAGAAAATAAGATGCTTTGCAAGACACTGTGGAAGAATGCCACATGCACCTGCTTGCGGAACTAGAAGTATGTGTCACTTTTGTTGCATAGGGGCTGAAATTGTAGTAAAGAATGACGAAGAACCAGGTTGATGGGTTCTAAAAATGCACTCAGATCTCTGAACAATCTAGAACTATGGTACTGCTTGTGGACATCAGAAATAATTCAAATATATATTTGGTTTTTGTTGCATGTGGTCTGCCTTGACCTGAATAGCCCAGGCTAGCCGGATCTCATCTGATCTCAGAAGCTGAGCAGGGTCAGCCCTGGCTAGGATTTTGACAGGAGGTCTCCAAGGAAGAGCAAGGCTGGGACACAGAGGCAGGCAATGGCAAACCACCTCTGAACATCTCTTGCCTTGAAAATCCTCTGGGGTCCCCATAAGTCAGCTGTGACTTGATGGCACTTTCCACAAACACCTCCACACATGTGGTCTAAGATGGTGCTCTGTGAAGAAATGGGTAACAAGACATTTCAGACAACCCAGGTTAATGGAGTGAAGATATTGCTCTTTACTTGACCAGTGATGGTGTAGCTCAGTGTTTAAGAATCCTGAGATCTGGTCTGATGAGGCTTTGGCTCAAATCTCTATTCTGCCACAAAACTCATTAGGTGACCATGGGCCACTCACACACGCAAACGCACACACTCAGCCTAACCTACCCACAGGATTGTTGTGAGGACAAGAAGGTAAGAAGTGACCACACAGGCCACCCTGAGCTTCTAGGAGGAATGGTGGGATTAAGATGTAACAACAGACAGGTTTGTATGTAAACAGCAGATCAGGGTGGTTTCTTGAAACAACCCCAAACCCCTTGGTTTGCCCGGATTTTCCAGTCCTAAGAGGAGCAGGTCTCCATGCAAGCTGTTTTCGTTAAAAGGCTTTTACTGCCACCAAGCTTGCAAGCTAAGCAACCCTTGTTGGCTGCTCCCAGGCTTCACTTTTCCCTGGCCTCATCTTCTCTGGCCCCGCTTTCCCTGCTTGGACACCCATCAGTGAAGCTGGTGGAGCTACTGTGATTCATTCATTATCTATGTAGATAGTTATACCCTCCTGCCTCCCTCCCACCACCACACACACAAATGGGCACCCAACACAGCTTGTGCCATCATTCTCCCTCCTCCATTTTTTCCTCCCAACAGCCCTGTGCAGTAGGTTAGGCTAGGCTGAGACTGACAAATCCCCTCTGGCAGAGTGGGGAGCTTGGACCTGGATCTCCCAGAATGGAGAATGACACCCTAACCATGACAACAGTGCCAACTTTCTTGAGCAATGCTGGAAGAATGTGCTTTCCAGCACAGTGACAGAGCTGGAATCTCACATGACATTTCACAGTGAGGAAAAACTAACACTGAACCATGGGCATCAACTACAGGTGGGCTCGAGGGCTCGAGCCCCCCCCCGGCAAAATGGAGCGCCCGCTGGTGGCCAGTCAGCCGGCCATCGCCGCCTCTCCTTCCCCCCCACCCCCGGCCTGCCCTCCTGCCTGCCTGGGGCGGGGGGGGGGGGGAGAGAGGCGGCGACAGCCGGCTGACTGGCCACCAGCAGGCGCTCCATTTTGCCGGGGGTGGCTGAGCCCCCCCCTGGATTTTGGTGCGCGAGGCGGAGCGGGAGCCGGGGGCCCGCAAGGGTGACGCACCAGCCCCCGGCTGCAGGCAGCAGCAATTGGTGAGCGGGGAGAGAGAGGGAGGGAGGGAGGGGGGCGGGGAGCGCGGCGGGCGGCCGGGCGGGCACGGCCCGGGGGAGGGAAGCGGCGGCGGCGGCTCCCTGGGGCGGGGGGGGGAGAGCGGCGGGGACATGGTCGCGAGCGCGCGCACGAGACAGCCCCCTCCCCCGGGGAATTTAAATAGTCTACGCTCCTGCACTGAACAGTGCATTAAACCACAGAAGACTGCTCTCCAGTACACACGAACACGAATACATGAAGCTGCCTTATACTAAATCAGACCATTGGTCCATCAAGGTCAGTATTGTCTACTCAGACTGGCAGTGGCTCTCCAAGGTCTCGGACAGAGTTCACATCACCTACTACTAGATCTTTTCACTGGAGATGCCGGGGATTGAACCTGGGATCTTCTGTATGCCAAGCAGGTGCTCTACCACTGAGCCACAGCCCCTCCCAGTAAGTCCAAGCACCAATCTACCTAGACTGCAATAGGGGTGGACCGGACCCCTGTCCTTCCACTCCTGTGAGCTTGGTGTTTGAAACCTTCCTCCAGTCTAAGCAGCTTTCCTCCAACTTCAGTGGCCCCTCGGTTGGAGGAAGAGCCACCAGCTGGAGGAAGACTCCTTTTGGCTGGAGGAAGGCTATTTGGAGGATGGCTGGATCCATTCCATTTTCTCTTCTGATCTGCAGCCTTTCTCCAAGGTCTCCAGCAGGGGTCTTTCCTCGCCCTGCCCAATGAGACACTTCAGTTACCAGGGACTGAACATGAAGCCCGCCAGGTGCCCCGTGGCTGCCCCACAGTCCAGCTGGGAGCTCTTGCTCACCTGGCTCAAGAGAGCGGAATGGTTCTCCTCACTCCCCAGGCCTCACATTTCCCCAGAAACAGAGCTGTTTTCACAGCATAAGCAAAGTATGTCAAAACATACTAATGAATTCTCCTAAATATAACATCTTCAAAGGCCAGACTGTCAGCCATCTGTATTTTTAAAGGGTATTTGTCTCTCGCAGTCATTTTTAGGTCAGCAGTAAATTGACGTTGAATCCCTTTGATTTTCTTTGCCTCGGCTGTGTTGGTAGCAGCCTGGAATTAATTGCACGAATTGCTGAGCATCTCACAGTCTCATCCAAAACACATATAAATTTTGTGCAGTGCCAGAGACTGGCTCGTATTCAGTCAACCGTGAGCAAAGCTGGGCTGTCTCCCACCAACTAATGCAGCATGGCACCTTCCTGCATCCCTTCTGCTGCTGCAGCCCACTGTGCCCCTCAAGACACTCCTTCCAGGGTTCAGCACCCCCCTCCCGGAACAGCACTAGGCTCAGTACAGGGATCTGCAGTGGGAAGGGGGGAGAATTGTCAAATTGACCTCCATCCTCTGGGAGACAATGGCATGCAGCTTATCTGTGAAGCCTGCCACCCACTGAAGGGACTTTTTCTGCTAGAAGACTCCTGAAGCTGCAGGCTGGAATCAGACCTTCCACGGTGGCAGGATAGTGTTTATGCAAATGATAGTTGGGTTCATTCCTGATGAATCATGCATCCCTACTCTTGTTGGATTGGCCGAATCGAGTCCAGCTTCACGATATGGAAACAAAGACTAAACTGTCAGTTTTACAGTGCAATCCTAAACAGCGTTACACTCTTCTAAGGTGTAACTCTTCTTAAGAGCCAGTTTGGTTACACCCTCCTAAGAGCCAGTTTGATCTAGTGGTTAAGAGTGGCGGACTCTAACCTGGAGAACTGGGTTTGATTCCCCACTCCTCCTCCACATGAAGCCAGCTGGGTGACTTTGGGTCAGTCACAGCTCTCTCAGAGCTGTTATCTCAGAGCTCTCTCAGCCCCACCTACCTCACAAGATCTGTTGTGGAGAGAGGAATGGAAGGT
Source organism: Lepidodactylus listeri (assembly GCA_029233225.1). Classification (NCBI taxonomy): domain Eukaryota; kingdom Metazoa; phylum Chordata; class Lepidosauria; order Squamata; family Gekkonidae; genus Lepidodactylus; species Lepidodactylus listeri. The sequence goes on along the minus strand of JARCFY010000011.1, from coordinate 74,995,280 downwards.
GATTGTAGGCTGCTCTGAGACTCCTTCAGGTAGTGGAGGGTGGGGTATGAAACCAACTCTTCTACTCTTCTTATTAACTTCAATGGATCTAGAAGGGTATAACTCTGCTTAGGAGGGTGCTGTTTGATACCAATGGGTCCCCCTTAATAAGGCTTCAAGGGATCATCTGCTGGACTGGGTAGATTTGGCAATATTTTCACTGTTAGTAAAATGTGGAGAGTTATATCAGCTAATGCTGAATTAGATGAATTTGTTATTTCGCTCAACCAAACAATCTGTAGCCATAAATAAATGACCCATTTTTCCCTACTATTTCTAGAGGCTGATTATTTAATTGGAGGTTTATTAATTGTGAATTACTCCAAACTGGAGTAAAATAGACATAAATGGAAATCGGTTTCTTTGTCTGATCTCTTATGGCTTCAAATGAACATATGAAACTCTCCTGTCCTGAGTCTTCTACTGGGCAACAGCACTCCAGATTCTCAGGCAATGGGAGATCTTTCCCAGCAAGGATTCCAGGAACTGAAGCAGGAACATCTTGCATGCGAAGCCTGTGCTCTGCTCCTGAGCCACAATTCCTCCCCTGAATAGCTGGCTACCGAGTGTGTTTACCGATGTACATTTAGGTCTTTGCATAACACTGATTCACCTTCTGAGACCAAAGCGTGTGAAATCTTTATTTTACTGGAGCAGCTGGTATTGTTTATTGCTCTGCTATGGTGAAAAGTAAACAAAATCTGTAGTTATAATTAAAAAAACCCTTTAAGTAAAACTAAATAAAAACTGGTTTATTAAGTCCCCGATGTTGTTGAATGTTTCATGAGCAGCTGACCTTAATTGGGAAATTCTAAACCTAGCTCTTTCCTTCTGAATCCTTCCAGCCCAGGTCCAAGTGATTACAGAAGAAAGGCACAAGGTTGCTTTATACAAGTGTGTACAGTCCATCTGACAGGCAGTAGAATCTAGAAATGGACTCCATTTCTGCACCAACCTGAAATTTCTGTCTGTGTGAACTGCCGTTATTTATTTGTCATATAGATATCAGAACCCTCTTCCAAAAAACTCTGGGCAGCATACATTTTATTTTGACAATGCCCTTGCGAAACGTAGAATCACAGAGTTGGAAGGGCCTCCAAGGTCATCTAGTCCAACCCCCTGCACAATACAGGGAATTCACAACTACCTCCCCCCACACACACCCTGCTCCATGCCCAGAAGATGTTAGGTTAAGGGACATGGACAGGCCCAGCCCCAACCAATAAGCATGATAGCCATTTGAACTCAGGTCTACAGTCCTCTCTACTGTACTACACTTGCATTTGCAGGTGGAATATTATTGCCTAAAGTAACAGCCCAGTACTCATAGATTCAGATCAGGCAGGAACATGCATTCAGGTTAGGGTAGGAGAGAGTATCTGCCCCAAGGTTACACAGCAAGCCTCCATGACATAGGGAAGATTTGAACCTGGATCTCCGAGATCCTTGACTGGTAGCCTAATTGCTGAGCCGCACTGAATGCTGAATGCTGTATGAAGTGGATGCTGATTGAAAAACAGATTTTCAGCCCCTTGTAGAAACCTTGCTCAATATTACTACAGTGTGAACACTTTCCTGGAAGTAAGCCCCATCAAGAAGACCTTAGTAGGATTTTGAGTAGACCTGCTTGGGACTGATGTCTTAGAAACCAGACTGTTACTTGGTGAAATGCAGGCACTCCTGTTCACCAAAATACATGTCTTGCCCTGTCCCTACATCATCTGTGAGATTTCCTCTCAACCAAAATGGCAGCCTACTTTCCTTACAATTGCTGTTTTGATTTTTAACCATCTGTGGCAGACCCCTACTTGCCTAGCATTTAGAATATTCATAAACATTTTGTGACATCTTAGTAGTGTAGCCAGTGGCTTGTGGGGATCGCCTCACAGGCAGAAGCCACTTGTTAATATTCTCATATATCCACATACTTGTAGGTGCACATGAAATCATAATAAACGAAGCATGTGGTCTCTCTCTCTCTCTCTCTCTCTCTCAGGGTTGCAGCTCCATGTTGGGAAATTCCTGGAGATTTGGGGGGGATGGAGTCTAAAGGGTATAGATAAAGTCCACCTTCCAAAGTGGCCATTTTCTCCAGGTGAACTGATCTCTGTCACCTGGAGATCAGTTGTAATCCCAGGAGATCTCCAGCCACCACTTGGAGGTTGGCAACCCTAATCTCTATGTGTGCGTACATATGTAAAGTTACCTCTGCAATGAAAATTACCAAATGGAAAGGGTTTTTCTATGAGACTCATGACGTGTTCCTGATCAGTTAACAAATTACTTACCTATAATTTCCTATCAAGTGAACCCATTTTATCCTCATGACAGTCTTGTAAGGTAGGTTAGGAAGAGATACATTCATACTGTGAGGCTCATGGCTGACAGGGGAATTTGAACCTGGGTCTCCCTGGTCCAGCATTCATGCCTCAGAGATAATGTCTAAGAGTCACTTCCTAGAGGTTGCATCTCTGGATCCAGGAATTATTAGGAAAAGGACTGAAAATAAAACAGCCAGTAAAATAATACCCATGAATAGATCTCTGATAAGGCTGCATTCGGTTGTCCCCATCTCCCAAAGGGTATTGTGCAGCTGGAGGAAGTGAAATGGTCAAGGTTGAAGAGTTTGGGGCTTATCAGTTCAGAATAAAACAAGATGACTCAGAGACGAAGGGGACAGGATTATGCTTAGTATAAAAATAGCCAACAGAGAGAGCTCCCCCCCCACACCACCTCTCTCTCCCACAACACCAGACCTTGGGGCACCCAATGAAATTAATGGACGGATGATGCAAGACAGGATACTGGAAGTACTTCTTCATACAATGCTTTATTGTATGGTGGTGGAAAGTGCTGCTAAGTAGTCATTTATGGCGTCCCATCATGGCTTTCAAGGCAAGAGATGAACAGAGGTGATTTGCCATTGCCTGCCTCTGTGTAGCGTCCCTGGAAATACATGGTGGTCTCTCATCCAAGTACTAACAGAGCCAACCCTGCTTAGCATCTGAGATCTGATGAGATCAGGCTAGCCTGGGCCATCCAAGTCAGGGCTCGTCCCTGATTAACTTGTGGAATTCCCCACCCAAAGACACAGCAATAGCCACTCGGTGAGATGGGTTGAAAAACAGATGAGACAAATTCATGGGGCAACGGGTCCATCAAAGGTCAAATAGAACCCCTATCCTCAAGGGAAGCATACTTCTAAATTCCAGTTGTGGGGTGGGGGGGCAACAACAACAGGGAGAGGTTTTGGCCCCTGGCTCAGGCCGTCTGAGGTCAATGTGAGCCACAGGATTCTGAACCAGGTGGGCCATTGTTCTTACCCAGTGGGACTCTTCTTATGTTCTTATCTCCTGTATTCACATCTCGCCACCTTCAAGGGCTGAGAATGACATCACTAATTAAATTAATGGTCCATAAGGGGAAGGAAGTGGTGCATGTCATTATGCTTTCTCATCTAATAAGTTATTGGATTGCTACCATCATCAGTCTAGCAATCATGTATTAAGTATTTTTAACCTCTTCATATTAACATAGACCCTGAGAAGGCTGAGCAAATTTGCTTTGCTTAGGAGCCGCTTGGAGCAGTTTCAGCCTTGCTTGCAATGGAAAAACAGTCCCTGATGACAACAGAGAAGGCCTTGGAAGAGCTGCTGTGTATGAAGGCATATTTGCACAAAGGCAGCAAAGGTGGTTGTTAGGGATAAACGTAGTCACAGGAAGAAGCTTGATCAGGTTAGGTCACTTAAGCCAGTTTGGTGGTTAGGAGTGTGGACTCTAATCTGGGAGAAGTGGGTTTGATTCCCCACTCCTCCACATGCAGCTGACCTTGGATCAGTTGCAAGTTCTCTCAGAGCTGTTATCTCAAGGGCCGTTCTGGAGAGAGCTTTCTCAGCCCTACCTACTTCACAGGGTGCCTGTGGTGGGGAGGGGAAGGGAAAGGAGATCGTAAGACACCCTGAGACTCCTTCGGGTAACAAAGGGTGGGGTATAAATCCAATCTCCTCCTCCTCCTTCTCCTCCTCCTCAGAGTTCCAAGATGACTTTTGCCAGCAAAGGACCAATTAAACCTGGTAGCAGAAATTATTTATTCCCCTCCTTTTACCCCCATTGGGGACCCAAAGAGGCTTCCTCAGTCCTCAAGCAGTCCTGTGAGGTTTGCTAGGATAAGGCAGAGAGTGACTTGTCAAAGGTCACCCAGCAAGCTTCCATGGGAGAGTATGGATTTGAACCTGGGCCTCACAGAACCTCAATTGACACTCCAAACACCACACCACAGCTGCTCTTGAGCTAGTATCTGATGAAGACATCACTGCAAATTCATTTGTAAGTCTTTTACTCAAAAGCAACTCAAAGTATTCTGTCCCTAGACATTAACAGTAGCCCTTTCTTTTATCCATCCTTGCCCTTATTTGGAATACAAATAGGAAGTGCCATGGCATAGTTCTTCTAAAGCAGGGGTGGCCAAACTTGCTTAATGTAAGAGCCACATAGAATAAATGTCAGATGTCTGAGAGCCGCAAGACATGGACAAATATTACACACATGTTTTTATTGGAGAATATGCAAATTTGCTTTTTATTAACATTAAATGAGATTGCCAGAAATAAAAACATAAGGGGTAGAAACAGAAATTGGTAATAATATTTATTTGTTTGCTAATGATATTTATTTGTCTAAGAGAGAGAGAGGTGGAAAGGAAGGAAGGAAGGAAGGAAGGAAGGAAGGAAGGAAGGAAGGAAGGAAGGAAGGAAGGAAGGAAGGAAGGAAGGAAGGAAGGAGAGGTGGAAAGAAAGCAACTTTAACTTTAAATATGTCCTCCAAGACTCCCCCCACACCAGCTGGTTTGGCTTAGAGAAGGGATTTAAAGAGACAAATGCCTTCTCCAAGCCGGCTGGAGGGGCAGGGGCTTTGAGAATGCATTTAAAGTTGCTTTCTTTCTCTGTTCCCCCCCACCTCAAGCCTACCCGGGGAGGCAAACACTGGGTGGGGAAAGGAAGACTGATCGGGGAGGCACAATATGTGTGAAAGAGGACACACAGGAGCCACACAATATGTGTGAAAGAGCCGCATGTGGCTCCCAAGCCACAGTTTGGCCACCCCTGTTCTAAACAGAGAATGTTTTCCTGTGATCCACATTGTTCCCAGATCGGTCACACAGGGCATGACTCCTGAGCACTTCAGTGGGGCACAAGGATGAGTAGTTGCTCCGTGAAAATCAGATACCCATTCATACATCAGTTGCCTGCATGTTTGTCAGACAGCCGGTCAAGAAATGCACAAACTTAGTTGGTTATGCGGGGTCACCACGGGATGCCTGGCAATATGGTACAAAAAATATATCCTTTTTGATGGAATGTGTTGCACTTCTGTGGCCCACGTGTACATACCTTGGGGAATCTGGGTTAATTTCTATTATCGGTGGCATGTACACACACTCAAGATGCATTGCTCACTTGTGCATTATGGGATACGCTACAAATCGAGTATGTTTTTATTTTTCTCCTCTTCCTATGGGCTCAGCGTGACATGTATAGTTCTCCCAAACCCAGTCTACCCTCACCAACTACCCTGCGAGGTAGGCTAGGCTGAGAGATGACGATTGGCCTAAGTTCACCCAGGAAGTTTCACAGCAGAGTGAGGCTTCAAGCCCACCCTTCCCAGACTGTAGTCCAGCCTTCTTACGCAACACTTGCCTTCAGATCTATGTAGCGCAGTCAGTGCAGATTTGACTCCTCCCCCATATGGCTATAGATTCAGAAATAAAGGGGAAAGATCAAAATGAGAGTCTAATATGAGACACGATGTGTGAGCCAGGCCACAGTTCTACTAATGGACATTGTCTGTGTAACTATACGTCTGTTTGCTGTGTGGGACACGAGTTTGGAAAGCGGCCGTCTGCTGCCTCTGCTTGGCAGGCGGGGGGGTGCCCTTTGGAGATTAGAACTTCCAGGCTGGGTTTGGCCTCAGGTCTGGCTCCCTTGGCTAATGCAGCCTTTATTAATTAATCCTGGGCAGCTTCCCAGCTGTTCCTTTCCTCTGCCAGCCACTTGGGGAGGAGAGGAAAAGCCAGCCTGGCAAGTCACTCTCTGAAGTCGGACCTCTTGTTTAAATCTATTGGGGGGGGGGGAGGATGTGCAGCTCTCACGGACGCCAAATCCATTTATCAACGTAGTCGTCAACAGCTGGATGCTAAGATGTACCAGGAAGAGCGCACCAGCACCAAGAGGTAAGCAGCACAGAACACCCCAGGGACACTCCGCTACAGCTCGCTGCAGTTCCACAGCCTCCAAGCATCCCAGTGGCAAATACAGACGGAGGGAGAGGGAGATAGATAATTGGCTGGGAGACAAAGATCTTGTGGGCATCTGGCGGTTGTGTAATCAAAGCACAGCAAGGCGGAACTCTGTGAAATGGCTGCTTTCATTCCCCAGAGTCTGATTTTGACTTGTTCAGGCTGGGCAGTAACACGAATGCCTTGTGTGCAATCTTGCCGGCTGGAGGATGCTTTTCACACACTTCTTTAGACTCAGTGAGAGGAATTCTTGTATTTCTTTCGTGGATATTTTCTTTCAACCTTCATGGAACTTAAAGTCACATAGGAACAGAAGAGCCAGCCACGCCGGCTCAGTCCGGCATCCTGTTTCACGCAGGGGGGACAGGAAGATATCCCTAGTGGGGCTACGAGCAGGGCATGGGGGGCCAGAGACACCCCTTGTTACTGCTTCCTAGCACTGGTTATTCAAAGGGTTACTGCCTGAACATGGAGGATCCCTTTAGACATTGTGGCTAATGGCCAATGATTGATTATCCTCCCTGTAAACCAGTGGCCATCAATACATCCTCTGGCAGTGAATTCCTCACGTTAATTGCTCTTCAAGTGAAGAAGTACTTCCTTTCGTCTCTCCTAAATATGCCGCGCATCATCTTCATTGGGCACCTGGGAGTTCGAGTATTATGAGAAGGGGCCAATGTGGGTAGAACATTGAATTAGGATCTCAGGAGACCTGGGTTCAAATCCCCACTCTGTTATGGAAGCTCACTGGGTGACTTTGGGCCAGTTGTACTCCTCTGGTCCAACCAGCATTGTAGGGCTGCTGTTTTGAGAAAATGGAGGAGAATTTAATGATGCTTGTAAATGACAGGGCTATCAGCCTTTCCCTGTAGGAAAGTGCTCCAGCACATTGGTCATTTTGGTTGCCCCTTTCAGCATCTCTTGCAGCAAACATGGGCCATTTCCAGACAGCTGATTTGCCCCAGGACCAATGCTGTTGGAAGTGTTCCCTCCCCCCCACTTTGCTTCCCCACAGTATCAGGGAATACATGCACCACCCAGGTCTTCCTTGACTTTTCTGCAAACTTTCTGTCACCTCCTTTGCTGTCACGTCCTGGGAAAGACTGCAGCAAAGCCAGGTCAGCTGCCATGTGTGTGGAAAAGTCTGAATTTTTCCTGCCCTGCCCACACAGCAGCTGCTTTTCCCAGTAAGTTATTAAATCTATATTAGTATATTTTTGCTCCAGGAATCTGGCAACCCTAGACCCAATCTCCCATACAGTTCCAGGGGAATCCTAGAGTGTCAAATTGACATGATTACATCACTTCCAGGTTTGGCCCAGAAGTCACATTATGGCATTGGTGTGATGCCTATAAGCACGTCCCCAGCCCAGTAAAACTCTGGCTTGTTATTGGAACTTGGCCGGCAACTCTAAATGAAGCAGTTTGAGGACAGTGTCATGTGTGGAGCTGTGAATTCTAGACTGTGGCCATTGTCTAGAAATACAATTGTAGTACTTAGTGGAACTAGATTTCCACAGTACCAACATTAGAACTTGGTTGAAATGCCTCCTTAACCAAGACTTCCACAAAGAGGACAAGGGGCTTTGAATGCTCATAGACTGAGTCAGAAGCTGAGCCAAATACTTCCATTCCTTGGCAGCAAACCAGATGATATCTTGGGTTCTATAGGGGAGAAAAATGTCCATTTGCAAATCTGCGAACAGCACCACAAATTAGATCAAGCAGCCAAGAAAGGCAGTCAGCGCCATAGATCTCATTGTATAAAATTGTGTCCAAAATACAGTCACCTTGAGGAAAGATGGCGATATGAAGATAAAATGGCGACCTTGACTGTCCTTGCAGATGGGCCCAGAGCACACTTTAATTACCACAAATGCTGCCTGCGTTCGGAAGAAACAACATTCAACAGTCTAATGAGGCTGTTATCTTGTACTTAGCCAAGGCTGGGGAAGAAAAAAAACCTCAATCTCCCTCAGTTTAGAAAAAATGAGGGTTTAAAAATCCTTCGATGCAAGATAAAACTGCCATTAAAAAAATGTCATATGCATTACAATTTAATTTGACTAAGTGGCCTGGGGGAGGGGACATGTTTGGACAGAGCACATTTCCTTGATCGGTTACGAGCACACGACACATCCAACGTTATCACCTCCACAATCAAATTAAATAGTGCAAGTCAAACAACTTGTGCATCCCTGTTCCTCGGTGTCATTTTATCCTGCTCTCGGATTACGGTAAATTCTTTGGATACACCCCCCCCAAGAGGAGACTCAAGGATGAAGGGAAAGTTGCTGAGATTGGTGGGAAGGGGGGGGAGGCTTCAGAAGTAAGGAAGAGCCCCTAGCCATCAGGAGCGCTGCCCTGTGTTTTCAGATCTCCTAAACCAGATGGAGATGAAGCAGATGTGGTTTCTTCCATCTGTTCATCCCTCCCTGAGTCTTATCATTCCCCGTGCTCCCTCCCCTGCTGTACAGAGCACCTGGAGGTTGAGCAGGCAAAAGAGGAGGAGCAGACAACAACCCCCCACCGGAGAAACAGGTGGGAGGAACAGTGGTTGCTTTACCTTCCAGTGCATGGGGGACTGAAAAGAAACAAGATGGGTCTCTTCAGAAGCTCAGTCATCGAGTCCTGGTTCATTTCACGGTTTGTTCTCAAGCTGTAAAGAGCAGGGTTGGATGTTTAAGAAACTCTTTGCTATTTTGCCTATGCTGGGCTGTGCGACAAAGACACACTTCCAGTCCCATACTGTTAGACAGGAGCCTAGTAGCTCCTTAGAGACCTGCAAGATTTTCAGGGTATGAGCTTTCAAGAGCATTGTGTACTGGGTTCATTGCACTGAAGAGTCGGACTATGACGTAGCGATCAGCATTCTTTATTAGGCACACAACTAAGCATGCATAACAGGCCGAGATGGCCAACTTTATACAGCCCCTAGGACACACCCAAAAGTCCTATTGGCGGGTTTGAATTTCCCACCAGAGTTCTTATTGGAGGACTAGTGGTGGTCTAGGATCCTTGACTCCTATTGTTTCTGGAGTCAAGCTCAGGTAGTATGCTGCTGGTGACCTGTGGTGGTCAACGGACATAACACCCCTCCTCCCCATAGTTCAAGCCCACCTATGTGACATAGTCCTGCAAGTAGGTCGGGGGGGGGGGGTCTGCATTCCCTCTGGGAACGTCTGAGTGAGGGCGCTGCAGCAAATTCTGGGGTTCTGTCCAGTGGACTGATCTAACTCTTCGGCTGCTGGGTCGGGAGGCCCTCGGCTGGTGCCGGGCTGGAGACCGGTGCTCCTGCGGATGGGTTGACTTTGGTCACGGGGGCTGATTCCAGAGCCGCATTGGATACTTTGGGTCCTGGGTTGCCGTTGCAGGGTTCCAGAGCTGGATTGTTGGCTGTGGCTGGAAGCAGGTGCTGTTTCAATTGATCAAGGTGCCTCCACAGGACCTGGCCATCCTCTGTCAAGACCTCGTAGGACACTGGTCCTGTGGGCCGAATGATTCTCGCTGCTAGCCACAGGGAGCCTCTGCCAAAATTGCAGGTGTAGAGGGGGTCTTCGGGGAAGAACCCTCTAGGCGCCTCCTTCTGCTCCAACTGGCTATGTGACTCCGGGGCCCAATCAGGATGTAGCCTATCCAGTAAGATGGCGGGCCACCGACCCATGAGGAGCTCAGCTGGACAGTGGCCATTGACCAGGTTGGGGGTAGTGCATTGCACCAGTAAGAAGTGGGCAATGTGGAATTCCCAGTCCCCTTCCGTGAGTTGCATGAGAGCTTCTTTGGCTGTTCGCACCATCTGCTAGGCTTGCCCGTTGGTTGCGGGGTGAAACAGGGTGGACCTTACGTGCCAGATTAGGTTGCTGCTCAGGAATTCCCAGAATTCCTCGGATGTGAAAGCTGTCCCATTGTCCGAGACGATTGTGTCCGGCAACCCATGTGTCGCAAAGATCCAGCGTAGCGCCTGGATGGTGGCCTTAGAAGATGTGGTAAAAGTTCAATAGGCCAAGGAGTGCCTGCAGCTCTGCCTTAGACTTGGATGGGGGGGGGGGCTTCGATGATGGCCTTGATCTTGTCCTGGGCTGGATGGAGGCCATCCGCATTGACAGGGAAGCCCAAAAAGTCCTCGGATGGGACACTGAGGAGGCACTTCTCCCTCTTCACTTTGAGGCCGGCCTTGTTGAAACAGTGGAGGACGGGAGGTGGGAGGCGAAGTCGTCTGGCGTGGCTGTGGCGATCAGAGATTTTTCATCCCAACTTGCAGTTCCTCTACCTTCCATGTAAACCCTGTAGTTGCAGACTGTGGTGATATGCAATACCAGACAGCGATCCTCCTGGGTCTTTGGCAACCGGATACATGCAAATATTTCAGGACGGTCCTCCCAGAATACCTCCAGCTGCCAGAATCCAATGTAGACCACTCTTCAAGGCAGATACACCCCGTCCATTGCTGCAATCATGGGAGCCGGCGTGCTGTAGTGACTAGAATGCTAAATTAGGAACTGGGTTCAGACTTCCACTACTGCTACAAAGTTTCCTGGGTGATTTGGGGGGAGTCACTCTCAGCCAGACTTACCTCAAAGGGTTTACCTCTCCCCCCCCCTCCACTTACTGCAGCTTAATATAATCAGTGTGGGGATTTCTAATTGGGGGGAAATATGAAGGGGATAGGGTTACCAGGTCCCTTCAAGACATTAGTAGGGGATGAGGGGGATGCTCCAGGAGCCAGAAGTGTCATCGCTAATGGGCCAACATCACCAGAAGTGATGTCACATGCTGTGCCTACATCACTTCTGGTTGACATAGGCACATTGGGGGTGACACTCTGGTTTTTGGGCAAAACTCTATGGTAAAATCAGCATCAAACCATAGAGTTTTACCCAAAAACCAGAGCGTCACCCCTGATGTCACCTACATGCCTACACCACTTCTGGGTGATGTAGGCACATTGCTCCATGTGCTGTTGGGGGGGGGATTTCCTCCCACTGGCCAGCAGCAGACAGGAGCCCACAAAAGCAGAGGATCCTCCACTTCGAACTGGGGACTGGCAACCCTAGGAGGGGAAGAGTTAAACTTCTCTTTCCCAACATCACAGCTCCCATAAGTTTCTCTCTCTTCTCCCCCCACCTTGTTTTTTGGCAGCAAAGGCTTTTTGCACATTGAGGATTTGCTCCAGTTTTGTGTCCAAACTAGAGTGTTGTTGTTTTTAATCATCCACATAAAGTCATCCCCTAATTGTCTCTTTTCCATGTTTTTACCCACTTTGCTGTGATTTTGCCCCAAAATTGGTATGGTATGATTTGATTGCAGTCAAAGTGCCTTTAAAGTCTGTGTGGATAGGAAATGGAGTATCTTTCAGTTCTTGCCCACCTGGATGCCATTTTCTTTGCATTGGTCCCCAACTGCTGCCATTCACCCTTGTGCCACTAGACGGCTTTTCCCAGCAATATCAGTAATTGACATAGAAGTATGTCAATTACAGTTTTTAAACTAGAGTGATAGTCAACAATATTTGCAGACAGACATTTTGCTATCACTTAAAGTTGGTATGTCATTTCTTATCCCTACATGCATTATAAGCAGCATTGTAAGCATTTCTTATCCCTACATGCATTGTAAGCAGCCATGGAAAGAACACAGAAAATTGTCACCTTGCACATGTAGCCTAAATTACACATGGAGGACTCTGATTGCAGATCCTGGAGTCTCCTGCAGCAGGGCCCTCTGTGGTTACAGCAACTGGAAACAAGCCTTTCTTATGGCTAAGCTTTATGTTTAACTTCACCAAAGATGTGCACTTAAGGCTGCCAGTTTTTTTAAAACTTACCCTACTGCTATATTTTTAAAAACAGCGCAACACAGATATTTAGAAGGTGAAAAGTTTCCTGGCATGGAGATAAAGCCATAGGAAAAAGTTCCCTTGAATTTCCACTGTAAGAGACACAGGAGCAGAAGTTGACCAACTTATTTCCTGAAAACTCTAACAGAATTACCAAGAACCTGGCTTCTGTATTGTCTATCATGTTAATACTGATTTTGGCTATTTGTGCCATTATTTTGACTACTGAGATTAATTGCAAGCTCATCTTTCTCTGCTGCAGCTGTTGCTTCATTAGATCTTGGTTTTCTGCTGTACACAGGAGTGTCCTTCCCCAACCTGCTCTCTACAGGCTTTTAAAAATGACCCAGAATTAATTTTTACTGTAAAAGCATTCCAGTTGTCTGGTTTTTAACTTTCACAAGTATATCAACTGGGCCGTGACTCACAGGACTCTGGTCAGCCCACAGCTACAGCTGTACTTAATTCCAATCCTTTTCACAATTAGGTCTATGACAGCCGCTGGCCATGCTATTTGAGCTACAGATGGCAAAGCAATCCCCAGTCAACCCTGCGTGCACTGCTCCTTCTGTCCAGTTTGTAGTAATGCAGCAGCAGCCGTGCTGGATCTAGTTAATAACCCCTGCACAGTTAAAGGTTTGTGTTTGTAATTAGGGCACCCATACTTTAAAAAAATAAAATTGAAAGTTGCTGTTGCCGGAAGGCTGCTTTTAAAACCTGCTCAAAGCACGTGCAAGACTGTGCACATTGAACAAAAATCAGAGTTAGCAGAGTTTTCAGAACTCCTGCGCTTTCAACACCTTCTTCTCGAGCAGCTGCAGGTTTTGCCATCCATGAACAGCAAAGGTGTAGCCAGTGAACCGATGTCTGGGATGGGTTCAGGGCTGCGGTTCAGTGGTAGAGCATCTGCCCTGCTTATAGAAGGTCCCAGGTTCAGTCCTTGGTGTCTCAAATCGAAAGTTTCATGGGCAGTGGTGTGTTCATCATGCAGTTCTTCAAGGTGCAGAAACCCAGGGCTGCATCTACACATGGTTGGACATTTCAGTATCATTGCACTAGAGAAACAATACTCAAATGAATTGGTTTGTGTATCAAAAGAGAGAGAAAGAAAAACATCCGAGGACAAATGATTTTTATACTACAATACCCAATGATATGTGTATGCGCTTCTGGAAACCCTGGCTCAGAATTGCTTTGTAGGGTTGCCATGATGTGAAATGCAGCAAAATTGTAGGGTTCCCTTATTCTTATGTTCCTGTTATTCTCTTGGTCCTATGGGTTATTGTGCCTACAGTGATACCTGGATTGCCTCTGGTGCATAAGATTGCCAGCTGCCTGGAGAGAGAAAATCAGTTAATAGAGTGGGGTGTTATTTATCAGGTGATGCTACTGACCTCCATGCCATGAGAAGCTTCAGCTGCCCATTTCCACACAAGAAGCCCGTATTAAAGGGACAGGACGTTTTTTCCCCCTCCAGTCCTCTGTTCAGCACTTGCAGCTATTGTGAAATATTCAGCAGCCCCAAAGCAGTAGAAAGAAACACACTCAGAAAATGAGAGTTTTGTGTTTCTTTGAGGTGAAACTCAGTACAGCAGAGGAAGAGGTGATCTCAGATACTGCTAATACCCCTGAGAATATAAATGCAAGCAGTTTACAAAGGAGAGTGACTGTTTTTGTTTTTTAGTTTCTGGTTTTTGGAGTCCCCCCCCTTGCTGCTATGTCCCTGAAGCCTTTGGGGAAGGGACATGGAAAAGCCTATGACAGAGAATGGCTCCTTGTATCCATTGTTTCCATCAAAGGGATGCCAGCCTCCAGGTGGGACCTGGGGATCCCCTGGAATTACATCTCATCTCCAGATTACAGAGATCAGTTCCCCTGGAGAAAATAGTTCATTTGGAGGGTGGACTCTATGGCAGTATACCCCACTGAGGTCTCCGCCCTCCCCAGGCTCCACCCACAAATCTCCATGAATTCCCCAACCTTGAGCTGGCAACCCTGCTCCCACCCCACCCCTGCCAGTGGCCAGAGAGGACCTGACGGCCCTAGACTCTGGGCAGGAAAAAGATGTCAGTCCCTTTAACAGAGGCTTAATGTGTGGAAATGGGCTTTTTCATCACCTGGTAAATAACACTCCACCAAACCTCTATAGCTTTTACATCCTCAGAACTTCAATTTTTCAATGCAGAACTCCCCCAAGTCAATCCAAGAGAATCAGGGGACTGTTAGCAGCAGCTGACATGTTACTCAGGCCAGCCCAACCAAGAGGGAAACCAAGCAGTTGCTTAGGGCACCAAGTCTTTAAGGGTGCCAATTTAAAGTGAATTTCTATGTTTATTTTTACTTTGTACATTTTGAATGCCAAGTCAATACCAGTAAAAGTTAATTTCCATTTTTCTAGATGGGTAGCCATGTTAGTTTGCTTGTAGCAGTAGAGAAGAGCAAGAGTCCAGTAGCACCTTAAAGACTGACAAAAGTTGTAGCAGAGTATGAGGTATCTGAAGTGAGCAGTGACTCACGAAAGCTCCTACCCTACCACAACTTTTGTTAGTCTTTAAGGTGCTGCTGGACCCTTGCTCTTTTCTTCTGTTTTTCTCTATAGTGTCAGGGGGGAACAAACATAGTTTCTCTAGGGCACCCAGACCCCTGCATGTTACAAAATCCTTGTGTACAAGGATACAAAAACCATGAGAACTTTATATCAGATGTGTGATGGGAGTTTTGTACCTCCCAGATGTATATGGGACCCAGGAAATTAAAATTATATGTATCCAGCCATCTGTTTCCACATTAAACATCTACCAAGTGAGGATCTGGCCACAGGTATTTTAGGATTTGAAAATAAATGGGAAAAGGAAGATGGAGGACTCCGAAAGGTATTGTATCGGCTGCTGCTACAACTAGCCACCTGCTATGCATTTATTGTAACTGATGTTTTCCTTTGGGAGGATGAGGATAATCTGATAAGACATTTATACGCAGCCCCACACTGCAATCTTTGTAGTTTTTAATTAGCCAAAACCACTTTCTTGCAAGGCTGTGCAGATACGTGCTTCCTTTGAACTGCAGTTGTGTTAATGTTATTCGCTATAGAAACATATAGGGGGGAAAACAATTTTGCATTAGGCTACATTAGGGGGTGTGGCCTAATATGCAAAGGAGCTCCTGCTACGAAATGAGCGCTGATGGTCTCTCACCTAAGTACTAACCAGGCCTAACCCTGCCAAACTTCCAAGATCTGATGGTATCAGGCTAGCTGGATGCTATTTACAAGGTGAAGTTATTTACCTCCATGTCAGGAAAAGCTTCAGCTGCAAATCTCCACGTTGTTGGACATTCTCAGCCAGGACTTCGGGTCAAATGGCCAATTAATACTTTGCATAATATAAAAAATAATTTTCTGTCTAATTTGTTAATATTGTAGGATGCAAAACAAGCAAGAACACGGGAAACCAGCTTTCATGGAATGCTTCACCGAAACAGATTACATTCTGGGTGGCTGTGATCAGAAATTGATTAGCACGCTTCCCCAGAAATGCCATGGCCAGCTTACTCCATGGACCTCCGCTGGGACTAGGTTTGGAGCTGAGGACAGCGAACAGAAGCCCTCGGACTACTAGTGACTGGTCCAGCTGTGCTCTAATTTCCAAGCCATTAACTACTGCAGTGTGGCTTGGTGAGATGACAGTTGCCAACTTTCTTATTGACATCTGCTCCTGTTCATTTAACAGCAGCTTGGCAGACTCAGCCAGTTTTTAAAAAAATGTATAATGCTGTCTTTTTGTCACAAAGGGGCATTCGAGGAAGCTTTATGTTAAATTAAAAAGATATAGGAATGCTATAGAAACCTGCTAATTATAAGAGCAGTAATAATGGCATGTAGCCAACCACTCAGTTCTAGGGTTACCAACTGCCTGGAGAGAAACAATATCTTGCCCCTAGGGCCACCAGTGGGGGATGGGAAGGTAGGGTTGCCAGATCCGGGTTGGGAAACTCCTGGAGATTTGGGAATGGAGCCTGGGGAGGACAGGGACCTCAGTGGGGCACAATGACACAAAGTCCACCCTCCAAAGCATCTGTTTTTTCCAGGGGAACTGATCTCTGTAGTCTGGAGATGAGCTATAATTCTGGGGGATCCCCAGGTCCCACCTGGAGGCTGGCATCCCTACCTGACCCTTTAACACGGGTCTAAGGGAATTTTATTTACCAGATGATGTTATGTTCCTTCCTGCCGAGAAAAGCATCAGCTGCCTATTTCCACACGTGAAGCCTCTCTTAATGTGACATTTCTCCTCTAAGTTGCCAGCAGCAACCCTCATGAGAAGGATCATAGAAAACCAGCGCAGTGAGCAAACTCACTCCTGCTCCTGTGCTAGATACTTGCATGAAGTGGTGTGTGTCTGTTGTTGTTGTTTAAATCTGAAGGGATATTTCAAAGCTGGAGTAGTCCACCCGCAGCAGTCTGAAGAGCGAGTATTCCATTCTTTCACCTTGGTGTTCTGCTATTTCCATAGCACATTTTTATCTTTCCCTTCGCCCAAGGAGCTCACAGCAATGTATGTGGTTCTCTTTTCCCCATTTCACACTCACAACAACCCTGTGAGGCAGATCAGGCTGACAGTGTATGACTGGGCCTAGGCCACTCAGCAAGGTTCATTACAGTGCAGTAGGGCTGCCAGCTCTGGGTTGGGAAATAACTGGAGATTTGGGGGGTGGAGCCCAGGGAGGGACCTCAGCAGGGTATAATACCATAGAGTCAATCCTCCAAAGCAGCCATTTTCTCCAGGGGGACTGATCTTGGTTGTCTAGAGATCAACTGTAATAGTGGGAGATCAAGGGCCCCCTGCAAGCTGGCAACTCTACAGTGCAGTGATTTGAAGTCCCCCCCACACATTGTAACAGCTACACTGAACAGGATGTCCCTCATTACTACCTCATTCTTCTGGCCTCAGGCCTAAGTCTTTGGCTACAGGAACTAGTGAAAACAGTTGGCCGCCCTGCCTCTGAACTAGCCATATCTTGATGTGCTCTGATTCAAGCAGGCCAGATTTATGTACCAGTTGAGTATTCAGTGGAATTCATCCGGTCCAGGGATGCTTACTGAGAAGGAAAAATTAGGCTGATCTGCTTTGATAGTGAGATTTGGCAGAAGAATTGCCAACCAATCTGGAGGGAGGGGGGGGGGAATGTCCTGTCCCTTTAATAGAGGCTTAGTGTGTAGAAATGGGCAGGTGAAGTTTTTCATGGCATGGAGGAAAATAACATCATCTGATATTTTTATTTATTTATTTATTGAGATTTATATCTCGCCCTCCCCGCCAAATGGCAGGCTAATATCCCATTAACGCTTCTTTAAAGGAACAGGTTCCCCCCGCCGCTTCCAGGCAGTTGACAATCCTACTCCTCATGCAGTCTGAAGTGATACAGTTAGGGAGATCATAAAAGGTTTCCCTTGCTCAAAAGCTACTTGGATCCGACTCTAGGTGGCACTACTCATCCCCCTTTCCAAGCAAAAGAGCCAGCATTGTCCGAAGATGTTTCCGTGGTCATGTGGTCAGCATGACTAACCATCAAAGCACATGGAACTGGCTGACAAACTAAAGTTCATCACAAATTTTGGCCAGTTCATGCAGCAATGTTTGTGAACTGAAGAACTGCCGTGAACTTTCACAAATTTTGGAGCAGTTCATGAAGAGCAGAACGCAAAGGTTTAACCCCCTGCGTTCTGCTCTTCATGAAAAAGAAGAAGAAGAGAAGAGATTGGATTTATACCCTGCCCTTCGCTACACAAAGGAGTCTCAGAGCGGCTTACAATCTCCTTTCCCTTCCCCTCCCCACAACAGACACCCTGTGAGGTAGGTGGGGCTGAGAGAGCTCTGACAGAAACTGCTCTTTTTCAAGAACAGCTGTGCCAGAACTATGGCTTGCCCAAGGTCATCCAGCAGGTGCAAGTGGAGGAGTGGGGAATCAAACCCGGTTCTCCCAGATAAGAGTCCACACACTTAACCCCTACACCAAAAACAGCCTCAGGAAGCAGAAAGCAGGGGTTTTAATAGCTCCAAGCCTGGGGCTAGCTGCAAGAACATGCCTTTAGACCAGAAAGAGCTGAGCTGCAAGGGACAGCTTTTCCCACAGCTCCACTGTTTTGAGCCCAAACCTGGTTCGGTTTGTATGCAAGCCAACTGGGTTTGTTGGGTTCGTGGTTTGATTTGTGGTTTGCCCATGAACCCTGAACCAAACTGCATTTTTGTGGTTTGTGTCCATCCCTAATGAGGAATGTCAGAGTGAACTGCCAGGAGGCCAGCTTGGGGAGGGGAGGAGAGATCTCAGTAAGGGTGGGCCAGGATGCCTTTGTCCTCCCGGGGCTGCTCCGCACTTGAACTGTGATTCTTGGACACCAGGGGAGAGCCTAATGGGCAACCACTGCAGCTGACTTGCCATGCAGTATTTATTGTAAAAGGAAATGGGGCCTTTTAACTAAACCCTTGGCCAAATAAAAATGTGTTGCTATGCCGTTAGGCAGACTGGCTGTCCTTGGCAGAGTGGGCTGAATGAACTATGTAAAGTGAATCGATATTCACAATAAAAGACAGCGGTGATGCAAATGGGAAATGACAAGCCTTCCACAGCGAAAAACACTCAGCTTGCTTTTAAGAGCCCTTTCCCAGCTCAGAGTCAGAGAGCACTGCCAATTGCAAAAAAGCAGTCGCGAGAAGAATAATTTGGGGGAGGAAAGGGTAAAAGAGTATAAATTCCTTCAGCGTAGGCCATCTTTCTCTCTTGGAAAGGTCAAACACAAGGAGTGAGAGTCTCACATCCAGCTTGATGTTTGCTGCAGCTGCCTTGGCCAGAGGGTCAGACTAGGCTCTGGGAGGCCCAAGTTCAACTCCCGACTCTGCCATGGAAGTTCATGGGGTGCCCTTAGACCAGTCAGTCACACACTCTCAGCCTAACAACCACACAGGGTTGCGGCAAGGGTAAAATGGAGGAGGGGAGAACAATGTAGTAAACTGGTTTGCAGATAGTGTTGCCAGCCTCCAGGTGACACCAGGAGATCTCCTGCTATTACAGTTGATCTTCAGATGACCAAGATAAGTTCCCCTGGAAAAAATGGCTACTTCGGAGGGTGGACTCTAAGGGGTGTCAAACATAAGGCCCAGGGGCCAGAACTGGCCCATCCAGGGCTCCTACCCGGCCTGCAAGCTACTGGTATGTATAGAAATATAAAGTACTCCCCTTTTTATGGTATCCCTTGGGGGAAAACCTAGTCTTGCATATGATTAAATACATTTATTGGGGCTTTTGTGGGCTCCCCAGTAAATAAATCTCTTTTATTGCTAGGAATCAATGGCTTTTGTTTGTACTTCGAGTAAAAAACAATATAGTTAATTTGGTTTGCCTGTGTCCTTTACAAAGTTTATATCTCCAGTACTTTGCATTACATTTTATGGCACACATTTTATGGCCCAACAAAGTGATATTTATGTCAGATCT
Source organism: Lepidodactylus listeri (assembly GCA_029233225.1). Classification (NCBI taxonomy): domain Eukaryota; kingdom Metazoa; phylum Chordata; class Lepidosauria; order Squamata; family Gekkonidae; genus Lepidodactylus; species Lepidodactylus listeri. Next base: position 74,975,619 of record JARCFY010000011.1, on the reverse strand, counting down.
GGCCCTCATAACTAATGAGTTCGACACCTCTGCTCTAAGACATTATGCCCTGCTGAGGTGCCTCCCCAGGCTCCACCCCCAAAATCTCCAGATATTTCCCAATCCAGAGCTGGCAATCCCATTTGCAGATGAAGTAGTAGTCACAGATGTAGTAGTGACACTATTTTTTAGAGTGTTGCACTGTAGAGTCTGTGGGTGGAGTATCACCTAGCTGAATGCACCCCATGGAAAGAAAATTAGCCCATAGAAAATTAGCACATCGAGAAGGCCAGGATGAAACTTTTCTCCTTGGCATCTACTTTTCTGTCTGCAGGGAGAGAATTTTTATGTGAAGGATGGTTCAGCCATTCAATCCCCTACCTGCGGTCAAAAGGGGTACAGCCTAAGAAGGGTTTTGCCACCTTGTTTGAGTGAAATTGGCCTTTGTGTAGGTCATAGTGTGGGAAAGAGCATAGAGGAATGATAAGTTCCTCTCTTGGGTCTGTTTGATTTCCTTGAGGAGTCCACGGCTGCAGTGCCTCAGTGTGGGGGGGACACACCCAAAGTTGCATGATGGGCCTCTATCCTATGAGCCCATGCCCACTGGTCACCATTGGCAGGGCCAGCCTCAGAACCTTTCTGAGGCTACTCTCATATCTACATGGGACTTTTCCTGGGACTTGGATCCATTGCTTCAGCAGAATACATCCTTGCAGATCTAAGGGAGTGGTTGGACACATGAGATAGCAACTTCTTTGAAGCTACGTTAATCTGGGTCTGGTCAGTGCCTGGGTGGGAGATCTCCTGGGAACCCTATGAGCGTTCTGCGACCTTGAGTTCCATGATGGACTCATATGTGTGTGTATATCTATATGAGATAATACTTTATCTACTCAGCTTACAACTAAAACAAAACAAACCATTAAAATGAATCTGTTAAAACAAACCAGGGTATTAAAACAGCATAAGACAAACATCAAGCAGCCTAAAGTGGTACAGATAAAACAGTTCCAGGGAGGGGCTATGGCTCGCTGGAAGAGCTTCTGCTTTGCATGCAAAAGGTCCCAGGTTCAACCCCTGGCATCTCCAGTAAGGATCATAGAATTATAGAGTTGGAAGGGACCTCCATGGTCATCTAGTCCAAACCCCTGCACAATGCAGGAAATTCACAATTCCCCCCCCCCTCATGCCCCTCGTGACCCCCTGCTCCATGCCCAGAATATGGTGATGTAGGTGATGTGAAAGACCTCTGCCTGAGACCCTGGAGAGCCATGGCCAGTCTGAGTAGACAACACTGACCTTGATAGACTAATGCTCTAATTCAGTATAAGGCAGCTTCTAGTGTGTTCAGTTCTTAGGCAAGGATCAGACAAGGAAACAACTTTTTTAAAAAAAACTAACCACCATTAGTAAAAGGTTAGGTAAAAAGGAATCTTTTGGCTTGGCATCTGAAGTTAAGTTAAACATTTGAACAGGGCTAATGTAACCTAAAACAATATAAGATTGCTGGGCATGGAGACAGGATGGCATGGGGGCAGCTGTCAGCAACAGGAAAACCTGGAAGTGACATCACACACCTCTCTAACAATCTAAAACCATAAAGTTTCTAGTGATTCTTAGAAAAGGCTGACATCATTTCTGGGTTTTCTCCAGAAGTGATATCATGCTGTTGGCCCAGCACCCATTTTGATTTTTTTCTTCTCCTGCTGCTGTTCCAAGTGGTAGTGGGTAACGAAAAGCAGAGATGAGGACTCCCGGTCCCCTTTGGAGGACTAGCAACCCTAAAACAGAGTAAGGGACAAAGGACTCCTGAAATGCCACTTGTCATGATGACCCTCCCCCACCCAAGACTCAGGCACAGATTCCTCAGCTGATGGCCAGGGTCCCAGGAGATACCCCCCACAACTGAACCCTCTCCAGACCTAGAACTTCCTGCAGACCCAGAGTCCCTGGATCAAAGGACTTGCTCCTGAAGGCTTTGCTCCAGGCCCTGTTGCTGTCAGCATGCTAGAATCCATGTCGGCCCTCCACCATCTCCCCCCACCAAGCAAGAGAGACTTTGTCACTGAAGAAGCACCAAGCTGCCAGCCTGAGTTTGAGCTACTGAGCCAGATCCCTGCCTAAGCACACAAAGCGCCTTGCAAGATTGGGCCTCAATCAAGCCCTAGCCAGAGGAAGCCCAGGAACAGGTGGGGCCACCCACGCTCCAAGATATTTAAGCTTAGGGCTAAACAGAGAACCTTCCTGGTTCAAAAAGTTTGTATGGTTAGCTTGCTTCTATGTCACCTGTAAGACTGGACCCAGCGACTGAGTCTGCCTCAAGCCCTTGCTGTCGGAACCAGAACTCTATTAGGCTGTTGCAGAACCCTCCTGGTGTTTTTCTGGTCTTCCACTTATGTCTTTCACTCTGATGTTTGCAGCACAGTGATTAGGTTCGCAGCATGTTCTGGAGAAGCACAGAAAAGAGCCATAAGGGTTATCTCAGGCTACCACGCAGGATGTCATCCAACATTCTCCCCCCAGGACACTTTCAGGCAGTGCAGCTTCCTTAGCCCAGTTGCAAATGGGATGCCAGGTGGAATTGCAGCATGAAGCCGCTGCCTCAGCAAGACTGGCAGGCAGCAGTCTGGGAAGAACATGGCAGTTACATTGTGAGATCAAACGAAGGCGTGAATCCCGCACGAGGCAATAGTTACACCTTGTCATTCATGCAGAGCAGCAAGTGTGTGTGCTTTTGATCTTGGAAGTATGAGTTAGATAACAGCTATTGAATATTGAATGAATTTATTTCATTTAAAAACGCCAGAGGTACTGCTGATTGTGTGAAGAATACTGCATATTGTCTTGTACCCTTTCCTCGCTGGACATGGGTTTATCTAGAACTGCTCTGAGAGTCTGTCACACTGAAAGTAAGCACTGTGCTGTTATTCCCATAATTCATTTATCTATAGTGCATCTTTGTCCCTGAGACTCAGAGCAGATTACACAGTGTAAATCCAAGTAGCATGAAGGCATCTAATAAACAATGCAATAGGGCTGGGATTACAAAAACTAGAACAGTGCAAAAAAATGTCAGAAATGATACATCAAGCAGTGCAAAAAATAGAATTACAAAGATAGACAACCATGAAATAAGAGCAGGACAAGGTGTTTGTGTGTTTGTGTGTTAAGTGCTGTCAAGTTGAGCCTGATTTACGGCGACCCTACGGATTAATGACCTCCAAAACTGAGGACCAAGGCCTCCTTTACTGAGTTAGTTCATCTCATGTTGGGTCTTCCTCTTTTCCTGCTGCCTTCAACTTTTCCTAGCATTATTGCAGGGGTGGCCAACCTTGCTTAACGTAAGAGCCACATAGAATAAACGTAAGAGCCACATAGAGATGTCTGAGAGCCGCAAGACAGGAACAAATATCACACACACGTTTTTATTTTTAAAAATATGCAAATTTGCTTTTTATTAACGTTAAATGGGACTGCCAAAAATAAAAACAAACGAGGAAAACCGGTTATTGATAATGATATTACTTGTTTGCTAATGATATTGAGAGAGAGAGAAAAAGAGAGAGATGGAAAGAAAGAATTAAAGAAGTGGAAAGAAAGAGAGAGAGAGAAACTAGGAAAGCAAATAGATGGGAGGGAGGAGGGAAGGAAGGAAGGAAGAGAGAAAGAGACAAAAAGCATGCCTCCCCTTTGCTTCCCCAGCCGCCCTGCCAGGAGCCGCACAATGTGTGTGAAAGAGCCGCATGTGGCTCCCGAGCCACAGGTTGGCCACCCCTGCATTATTGTCTTTTCCAGTGACTTTTGTCTTCTCATAATGTGACCAGAGTACCTCAGTTTGGTCATTTTAACTTATAAGGAGAGTTCAGGCTTGATTTGATCTAGAACCCAATTATTTGTCTTTTCTATGGTCCCAGGTATTTGTAAAACTCACCTGCAAACAGGGCTCATTTCGTAGCAGGAGCTCCTCTGCATATTAGGCCACACACCCCTGATGTAGCCAATCCTCCAAGAGCTTACAGTAGCCCTTGTAAGAAGAGCTCTGTAAACTCTTGGAGGATTGGCTATATTGGGGTGTGTGGCCTAATATGCAAAGGAGCTCCTGCTATGAAATGAGCCCTGCCTTGCAACACCACTTTTCAAATCAGTGTCCATCCTGTCAACTTTCTTCACTGTTTTACTTACACATCCATACACAGTAATGGGGAATTTTATGGTATGAATCATCTTGTTTTTTGTTGCCAGCAACAAGTCCCAACTCTTAAGAAACTTTTCTAGCTCCTTCATGGCTGCCCTTCCCAGCCTCAGCCTCCTTCTGATTTCTTGGTTGCAGTCTCCCTTTTGGTTCATGATGGAGCCAAGAAATAGAAAATCTTTAACAATTTCAATTTCTTTGTTGGCAACTTTAACTCTGTGTAATTCCCCAGTAGTAATTTCTTTTGTCATCTTGATGTTCAGCTGTTACCCTGTTTTGGCACTTTCTGCTTTAACCTTCATCATAAACTGATAATACATACCATAAAAAGTTGCATCGTCTCCAGTCATGTTCCCCTTACAGAAATGCCTTCCTGAACATTCCATCAAACTAAAGACCTATTCACTTTATTTTATTTTTACTTATGCCCCATTGCTTTTAATTGGATGTAGCTAGTCACAGCTAACTTACGCTCGATCAGAGCCACTGGGTATGTTGTGTATTGAACATACCAAGGCCTAGACCCCAAAACCTTTTGTTGCACTAATTTTATTAGTCTTTTCATAGGCGTCAACTACAGGGGGGCTCAAGGGCTTGAGCCACCCCCGAAATTTCCCAGGGGGGACTGAGCCCCCCCTGGGAAAACGGTGCATCCTCCGCTGCGCCTCCCTCGGCCCTTCCTAGGGCTGTCGCCGCTGCCATCTCTCCCCCCCCCCGCCTGGCCACTCCGACCCTCCCTCTGTTCGTCCAGGGGCCAGCTAAGCAAACGCCCAGCTGGCCCCTGGACAGACGGAGGGAGGGATGGAAGCAGGAGCAGTCAGGTGGGAGGGAGGCAGTGGTGGCAGGGACATGGTCCTGGTGGGCGCGCGCACTTCGCATGCATGTGCACAGAAGAGGCCCCCCCCCGGGAGTTTTTAAACTCTAAACCCCTGAGTTTTTTAGGTGCCAAAAGGTTTGTCACACCTGCAGTTGTCCCTTTAACAGCGGCATGATTTGCAAGCAGGTGAGCATGCTTCTCTCCAGACTAGGTAAAGCTTCACTTGTGGATTAAACTGATGTTAAAATCATAAGAGAAGGTCAGGCTAGTTTTTCTGACAGTTGGCATCCCAACCCCACTTATGCTGGACAATTCAAATATTTCATGAGACATCTCCTTTTCCATTACGACCTGCCATCGTCTGAAATGCTGTCACTCAGGTGGTTCCGCCACATTCTCCATCCATTACTGTACATTTGTTTTACAACAGTTCCGTCAGCGTGATCCACAGGGTGTCAGTAAATGGGCAGCCCATAAATTATATCAGCTCTCTCGCCTTCCTGTTAAAATTACTTAAAATTAGCAGCAAAATAGAACTGGAATCGTTTCCTCTCACAGCACAAAGGTTGCCAAAATGGCTGCAAGCTCAAATCTTTGCTTTATGTTCAGGGCAAGATTGAAAGCAGTTCATTATTTTAAAGACAGGTCAGTATTAAGAGCAAATGCTTACCATTTCGGAACTTGGCAGCTCCACAGAATGCAAAGTGTTGTGTATTGATGCTGCGGTCGCCATGTGTTCCTGCAATGGCAACCGCCACGTGGACCTTTGCACGTGGTCCGAACCAACCTGAACTTCGGTCAGGTAGGACAATAGATGGTTGGATCCTGAACGTCCACCAATCCTGTGCCTAGGTTCCCCCCTGGGGACCTATGAACTGCAACCGTGAACTTAAGGTCTTATCTGGACATTTGGGTGAGGTCGGGGGATTATCTCAGACTGGCATAAAAGCGGGCGCAAAGCCAGGGATTCATCTGGTACCATCAGACCCGCAATAAACGTGCTATGCTGTTTTCACCATTACCGGACTCCCGACTCCAGTACTTTCTACAAAGTATACCCATCAATTTCCAATCCGAAAGAGACCCAGTGTGGTGTAGTGGGGAGAATGTAGGACTAGGACCTCAGAGACCCAGGTTCAAATCCCCTCTCCCCCTTAGAAGCTCACGGGGTGTCCATGAGCCAGCCACACTTCCTCAGCCTAACCTACTTCTCAGGGTGGTTGTCATAGGCATAAACTATGGGGGGGCTTGGGGGCTCAGGCCACCTCCAAAATTTTCGGGTGGGGGGGCTGAGCCCCCATGGTGAAACGGAGCACCTGCTGGGCCCGCCGGCCAGCCACCCACTGTTGCCACCGCCCGCTGTTGCTGCCACCACTGCGCCTTTCAGGCCCCCTTCGCAGGCCGGCCAGCCGCCACCTCCTCTCTCCCCTGCCTGGCCACTCCTCCCTCCCCCTCCCTTCTGAGCGAATGCCCAGCATGATGGCATCACCCAGAAGTGACACCATCACGTTGGGCACATTGCCAGGGTGACACTCTAGCAATCGCCCTGAAACTCTATGGCGCCATAGAGTTTCGGGGCGATTGCTAGAGCGTCGCCCCGGCAACATGCCCATTGTGATGGCGTCACTTCCAGGTGACGCAATCACACTGGCCACTTGCCCGTATGGCCCCCAGAAGGAGGGAGGGTGGATGGAGGCTCTGGCAGTGGCAGCAGTGGCGGGGACATGGTCCCAGCATATGCACATGCTTTGCGCGCGCACACAGATAAGAGCCCCCATTCTCCCAGGGAATAAATAAGTCTATGCCCATGGTGGTTGTTGCTGCAAGAATAAAACGGAGGAGGGGATAACAGAATGGTAAGCCATGTTGGGTCCCCACAGGGATTCCAAGAGCCACCATGGGCCCCTGGATAAAAAGTTCGTCCCCCCCCCCCGGTATCACCCTGATCCAAACCAAATATCATAACAAAACAAATCAGTTGGCTGTCTGTTACTTCACATCTATAATAATAAAAGGATCTGCATATCCACCTGTCTGTCCATTCGTGGCAGGCATAACTCATCAGAAAATAAAACTAGGGATCTCAAAATTGGTCACCAGCTTCAGGATGATCATGGGAGTTCTGGGGCCCAAAAGAAATTGGAATATCCTGGCCCAGTTTAAATCCAGACCTCCTCCCCCGTGCCTGCTACTTGCAGTGGAATCTTTCTTTGTGTAGTGGTTAAAGTGTCCGACTAGGATCTGGGAGTCCCAGGTTTGAATCCCCACTCGGCCATGGAAGCTTGCTGGGTGACCTTGAGCCAGTCACACGCTCTCAACCAAATCCCTACCTTACAGGGTTGCTGTGAGGATAAAATGGAGAAGAAGAGAACGATGTGAGACGCTTTGGGTTCCCCTTGGGGAGAAAGGAAGGATATAAATAAATAAATAAGTTCTAACTTCTGTTCCTCATTTGTAGCCACTGAGGCAGACGGACATTTATTATCAGACATGTAAGTCCCTTCGACTGCAAGGAGATCAGATCAGTCAATCCTAAAGGAAATCAACCCTGACTGTTCCCTGGAAGGCCAGATATTGATGCTGAAGCTCAAATACTTTGGCCACCAAATGAGAAGGGAGCACTCACTGGAGAAGACCCTGATGCCGGGAAAGATTGAAGGTCAAAGAAGAAGGGGACGGCAAAGGATGAGATGGTTAGACAGTGTCATCGATGCAACAAACATGAAATTGAGCAAACTCCGGAACACGACAGAAGACAGGCCTGGCATGATGTGGTCATGACGTTGTGAGGAGATCACGACGTTGTGAGGAGATCATGACGTTGTGAGGAGGCTGAACCCTGGCATCGACTATAGCTTGTCCTGGCTGGTCTCGCCTTGTTCCAGTGCTGGCTTGGCCGGTGGGTTTAGCAGGATCTGGGAAGCAAGGGTTTCCCTCAGCCTCCGAGTAAACTTTGCAGAAAGGCTAAACAGGATCTGAAAACCCAATCAATCTGCTACTCAGTGTAGCTTTCCAGAGAGTGTAACACCACTGCTCCAGCCTGTCCCTTATTTCTGAAAAACTAAACAGGACACTAGTGGCACCTTACAAACTAACAGCAGCATATTTTATGTACAGCTACTCCATTCCTACCACTACTCATGGGTTAATCTCCTTGGACTCTGTACCCTAGTCTCGTTTTGTATGCTCAGTGTAGAGGGCAAGCCTGCTGCAGCAGGAGCTTGTCGGTTCGGTCCAGCATGAAGCACCACCACTGACACACAAAACATCTTTAGCAGTGACAGAGCATGGTCAGAAGGAACTGCAGGCCCAGCCTTCAGACTATGGCTGCTTTCACCCACACTGAATAATGCATTTTAGTGACTGTTTGCAAGTGGATTTCCTTTTCACACTGGAAAATCCAGTTGCAAATGATCAGTAAAGTACATTGAAAGTGCATTATTCCACTGTATGTGAAAGCAGCCTATGAAATTTATTTGTGTGTGTGCATGCGTGCGCATGCGTATGCGTATGCATGCCTGGAAACCATGACTGACCTCTGGTGACACCTACTGGGGCATGGAGGATGTTCAGAGAAGTGGCTTGATAGCCTGTAATCCTTGGAGGTCTCCCATCCAAATACTTGCTAGGTTCAGCTCTGCTTAGCTTCTGCGGTCTGACGAGATTGGCCCTGGGCTATCCAGGGCTATCCAGGTAAGGGCAGACATGTATTGAAATGTAAACCTGCATAGGACCTGGCTACCACTGGTTAGAGAGCACTTTTTCTCCCTGTCCCATGACAGTAAAACTTGGAAGCACACAGAGATGTTGATGGGCAACGGATTCTGGACAGGGCACAAGGACTTACTTCTCTACTCAATGAGTAATTACATTGTAAAATTCATTGCCAGTGGCTGTAGAGTTGGCCTTGAGCAAAGATGGCTTTAAAGGGGGATTAGAAAGATTCCAAGAAGAGTGACTACTAGTCATAGTGGCTAAAGAGAACCTTCGTATTCAGACAGATTCAGGTGGGTAGCTGTGTTGGTCTGAAGCAGCAGAACAAGCGTTTGAGTCCAGTGGCATTTTTCTGACCAACAAAGTTTAATTCTGGGTATCAGCTTTTATGTGCATGCACACTTCTTTGATCTGAAGAAGTATGCATGCACCCAAAAGCTTAAACCCAGAATTAACTTTGTTGGTCTTAAGGGTGCCACTGGACTCAAAGTTTGTTCTGCTCCATATTCAAAGGCAGTGAACCTCTGAATACCAGTGCTAGGAGGCAACATCAGGGGAAAGCCTTGGCCTCTATGCCCCCTTTGTCATTCTTCTGTGGAAACCAACCTGAAGACATATTGGAAACTAAGCTAGGAGTACTATGGGAAAGTAACCTAGGCTGGGTGGAATATGCCATGTCATTAAAGGTGAAGGGAAGAATAAGTGACCACAAGACTGGAATAGACTGGTCAAAAGCAACCCCTGGCCAGCTTCTGAGAAAGCTAGCTGAAAGTCTGTCAGGAATGGAAAACAGACCAAAATGTGTAGCCATGTTAGTCTGTCTGTAGCAGTAGCAAAGAGTCCAGTAGCACCTTAAAGACCAACAAAAATTTGTGGCAGGGTATGAGCTTTCATGAGTCACTGTTCACTACTTCAGATACATCAAGGTGGGTAGCCATGTTAGCCTGTCTATAGCAGTAGAGAAGAGCAAGAGACCAGTAGCACCTTAAAGACTAACAAAATTTGTGGCAGGATATGAGCTTTCATGAGCCACTGTTCCTTTCTTCAGATTCCTGTATCTGAAGAAGTGAGTAGTGACTCATGAAAGCTCAAACCCTGCCGCAAATTTTGTAGGTCTTTAAGGTGCTACTGGTCTCTTGCTCTTTTCTTCAGATACAGGAATGGAAAATGTTATTTTGGGTTAGAATTACACATGCTTATCGACAAGAAGTATACAACAGGCTTGGAGGCTGTAGCTTTTTTGAGATTCTGCATTTGCTGTCTCCTATGATTGCACAATAAAGAATCCAACAGCTTTTGAAATTATTTTTAGCGTCTTTCTTCTACACTTTGAAGGCAGCTGGTTGGCCACTGTGTGAAACAGGATACTGCACCAGATGGACCACCAATCTGATCCAGCAGGGCACCTCTTACATTTCCTACTCCCACCACTTGTAACTGATATCAATCAATAACTAAATTTCTGCAGGTGGGGGAGAAACTAAGTGTGACGTTTCCTTATCATAAATTTCCAAACCTAGAAGTTTCTTGCCTTTCTAGGTACAATGAATATTCCATTCCTTATCATTAGTAGGATCAGAGGTAGGACTCTCCAGTCTTCTTGAGCTTGTGGGTGCTTATACAGTTTTGAGACAGGGTAGTAGGTACCACTAGGAAAATGATTGTTGTGTGGGGTGTGGCCAGTCACAAAATGTCTGCCACTCAGGCAAAGCCATCACAATAACAGCTGGGATGAGGAGACAGGATTAGCTCTTTGCCAAAGGAGGAAACAGTGCTTGGTTTTAGTTTCCAAAGAACAGGGAGGATTTGCTCGCTGTGTAGCCATAGGGGGAGATTGCTAAGCTTAGAGATGTAAGAAACTCCTTGTCTGTAGCTAAGAACTGAGCTGTGGGACACCTGTCTGGGATGAACTCAGCAGTACTAGTCAGCTGACAGAAAGTGATGCCAGTCTTAGGTAACTGAGGCTTAGGTAACACAATGTTACATGGCCAACTGGTGATTAGATCTGCTAGAAGGATTTTGATTGTGGCTAGGCAAGGAAGATTAACTCTTCTACCTGCACCATTTTCCTGATCGAGACAGCTGCTCCCATCAGAGGCAATTAGCTCCAGTAAGGAAAAAAGATCTAATAGGGAAAGCCAGTTTGGTATAGTGGTTAGAAGCAGTGTTCCCTCTAAGCTGAGTTAGTGTAAGCTAGCTCACAGTTTTTGAGCCTCTGGCTCACACATTTTTGCCTTAGCATCTTAGAGGGAGCATTAGTTAGAAGCACAGATTCTAATCTGGGAGAACTGGGTTTGAGTCCCCACTCCTCCACATTCAGCTGCTGGTGTGACCTTGGGTCAGTCATGGCTCTCTCAGAGTTGTTCTGTCAAAAGCAGTTCTCAAGAGAGCCCTCTCAGCCCCACCTACCTCACAGGGTGTCTGTTGTGGGGAGGGGAAGAGAAAGGAAATTGTAAGCCACTCTGAGACTCCTTCGGGTAGTGAAGGGCAGGATGTAAATCCAATCTCTTCTTCTAATGGAAGATGAGGAAGCCACCTACCATCGGGAAAATAGTACAGGGAGGGCGAATTGAACTATCCCCTTGCCCAACACCAAGTCTTATCTCCAGCTGACCCACCCAGCAGCTAAATGTTAGGAAGCAAAAAAAAATGGAGGTGGGGTTTCTGACACTGCCTAAGCCAATGGCAGGAGACTTGGGTGGCAGGTCTTACACAGGGCAGAGTTTCAAGAAGATGTGATGTCACTTCAGGGTAATGCTCTATGCTGCCTTCCATAATCCTGACAGTCTTTGCCATTGAGACTAAGGGAAATTTACATCACTATGAGTAGGGCCATTCCCCCCTCCCCACACTCCTCAATTCCTCGGGGGTGGGTGGGAAATTGGGATTAAGGACAGGTAATCCCCCCCCCCCCCGCAAGTAAATGGGAGGCCTGGGGGAGTGATCACATCACAGAACCCCAAAGTAATATGTCGTTTAGCCCTTACGGTATTCAGCTGAGGGGTCTTGTACTCATTTGATGGGTTTTGAACTTGTTTTGTCGCCATTTTGGTTTTCTCATCTAATTATTCTACTGCCACAACTCCCCTAATTTTGCTGCTGTTTAAGGGAGCTGCACCACACTGGCTATTCCCTCCTGGTTCTGTTTTTATGTTCTGCAGAAATATTAAGCTAGATCTTCATCAGCAACACATCTGCTTTCAATATCCTGTTGTTGCATATTACACAAGATACAATGACTAAACAAGCGGGGCCACCTAATTAAACCTCTGGTGCTCCTTGCTTTATGAACATCCATGAAATTAGTTGATGGTGTGTAAAGTAACATAGGGACTGTGGATTTTTAATAAGCTTGCAGAGTAAGCGGAGCAGTTTGAACTGGACTTTAATCAAGGAGTGTTTATTCAACAAGGATTTTCAATGAGATAGTGATTGGGTCGGTTTGACCAAACGGATATAGAATGTTTTGCTTTTATTTATGGCAAAGGCTGGGGGCAGCGGGGGGCGGACACCCACAATTCCTAGAATTAATACAGCTGAAATTCAAAATTTAATCAGATCTACATGAGCCCAGTCCCATGATTGCTGTATTTCCCCCCTCTAGTTTGGATAATCTTTGGTTTATAATCGAGTACCACTTCTGAACCAGGGATAGCCACACTTTGGCTCTGGAGCTCACGCAGCTCTTTGATAGGTAAAAGTGCAGCTGATTGGCCATTATACTTTGTAGCTTCCATGGCACTCAGGTGCCTTTCTCTCCCCCAGTGATTGGTCATTTTTCTCTCTTCAGGGAGCAGCCATTAGCTACTGCCTGTGAGTGGCTGTGGAGCTGAAAAAAGAAGGCATGCCAGAATCCCTTAACTGTCTGCCCCTTTTCTTATTTAATGTTGCCAGTGAGGAGAGACACAGTGAACAGAGTAACCAGATTCATCATAGAAATGCTGTCCTTTGCACACCTAGCCTCTTCTATTAGTCATGTCACACGGCCCTTTAATGCGGGAGGAAGGGCTGTTTCCTCCCGCATTTAAAGGGACTGTTCACAACGGCCGTGGCTAATCCCGTGCCAAAGTGGGCTCAAATGCGGGTTCCTCCCACATTTTCCAACCCCAGGAAAATCAAATTTTTTCCTGGGAGTCGCGCGAGAAACCCGCATTTGAGCCATCTGGGCAGCCCTCTCTCACAGTCATTGTGAGAGAGGGCTATCCAGATGGTCCCGTCCTCCATTCCCCCCTCCCTTTACACTTGGGCGCTTGGGCACTCAAGCGCCCAAGTGTAAAAGGGGGGGGAAAACCCAAACTTACCAGGCGGCCGGCAGGGCTTAGGGAAGGGTACCTCCCCCCACCGCCATTGCTGCTGCCACTCGCCTCCTCCTCTGCAGTTGCAGTTGCCGCTGTTGCCGCCGTTGCCGCCGTTGCCACCGCCGCTCGCCTCCTCCTCCGCCGCCGTTGCTGCTGCCACTCGCCTCCTTCTCTGCCTCCTCCGTCGCTGCACTCTTTTTCAAGAACAGCTGTGCCAGAACTATGGCTTGCCCAAGGTCATCCAGCAGGTGCAAGTGGAGGAGTGGGGAATTGTTGTGTACTAGGACCACGATCGCATGGTCTCCCGTAATGGCGACCACCACGTGGTCAGCGCACATGGTCAGAATCTACCTGAGCTTCAGCCAGGTAGAACAATAGCCAGTTGGATCCTGAGTGACCACCAATTACGAGCCTAGGTCTCCCGCTGGGGGACCTATGTACTACAACCACGGACTTAAGGCCCTATTAAAACCTGGGGGCGAGGTCGGGGCATTGTCTCCGGCTGGCATAAAAGAGGGCTCTGAGCCCAGGGTTCCCCATGTTCCATCTGACCCTCAATAAAGAGCATTGCCATGAAATCACTACCACTCGCCTCCTGACTCCAATACTTTCCAGGAATCAAACCTGCTTCTCCCAGATTAGAGTCTGCGCACTTACCGACTACACCATACTGGCTTGCTTTTGACTTTATAGCAGATGCAGTTTTGCAGTTTAACTATATCCATCCACATCTTCCTGTGAAATTCACACTGTGTTTTTTTTTTGTGGGGTGACCCATCTGAAAAAAAACACATGCACATGCACACCCATTATATATTTTGGAAAGCAAACCATATTTCCATTTTTGAATGTGCTTTTTCTTTGGCACAGGCACCTCGTCACTTTCCCTTGCAAGAGGTTTCATTAAATCAGACTGCAGGCACTACATTTCTAATCAGCAAGGCTGGCTTGTTGCCTGGATCCTTCATTCCTGCTACATTGATATGACTGCCAAGACAGCCCTAAAAACAAATCACTCTGTATTTTTGAAGCTTATGCACCATGTGCTGATTCTAGGAGCTGTTGGGGGGAGCAAACCCCTCCCCCCCCAATGATCTGCTGTTCCAGGAAGGTTGGAAGCTGTTGTAAATCCCTTGAGGGAACAATGGGAAGGAGGGGGAATTATCAGACCCAAGGCCCTGAAAGTTGATAAACTCCTGGAGGTGGAAATTTGGGGAAGGGGGCAGGGTTTCCAAACTGTTTCTCCCTCCTGTGTCTCCTCACAAACCCCAGTTTGTTGATTCTAGCAACACATTCCCCTTTCCCCAACCCATGGCAGCCTTACTGTGTGAACAGAAACAGTGGCATTCCATTAGCTTCTGTTCAGCCTATAGTGCAGGGGTCCCCAATCTTGCTGAGCCCATTGGCAGTTTGGGGATTTTGAGGATGGGGAGTGGGCGTCACCACAAAATGATTAGCATGGTGGAAAATCACGGTGGCTGCCTATGGTAACTGTGGCAGAATTTAAGGGAGACTAGGACATTTTTTGTGGATCAACTGGAATTGGCTTGTCTCTGTGGTTTGATTCCCTCTCCCATAAAGCTTTGTGGGTTGGCTGCTCCTATAGTCTCTCAAGCAAGCATGCTACTCTCTGTCCTAGTACATAGCTTACATGCCAGAAGTCCTTGGTACCAGGTTTTAAGTCTAAACATATCAAATGCTTATCTTACATAAGAACATAAGAGAAGCCAATGTAGGATCAGGCCAATGGCCCATCAGTCCAACACTCTGTCACACAGTGGCCAAAAATACCAGGTGCTATCAGGAGGCCCACCAGTGGAACCAGGACACTAGAAGCCCTCCCACTGTTGGCCCCCCCAAGCACCAAGAATACAGTGTGTCACTTGCCCCAGACTGAGAGTTTCTATCTATACCTTGTGGCTAATAGCCATTGATGGACCTCTGCTCCATATCTATATACTAATAGCCAAGGATCCCCTATGTGTGCGGATACTTATTTCTGCCAATCAGGGGCACATGAAGGGTAAAGATATTATCCTGCACACATGGGTTGCTCCCCAGGTGTGCAGAAAAATCTAAAAACTGTAAAAAAATATATGGGGAAGGTTAAAAATGGCCAAAACATAAATCAGGGTTGACTGCGCATGCGCAGGAAACAGACCTACCAAGGCAGAGGACAAGGCGCCTTCTCTCCCCCTCCCTCCCATAGTTCTGATTGCATTGAGTTCTCCCTCATGGCCACGCCCCTCCACCGAACATTCTAGCCTCCAGAAGCATCTACCTTGCGATTTTCACTCTGCTCAAGGAGTTCCTTCCGCTTTCCATGCAATTGCAAGAAGAGAGCACACACTTACTCCAAAAAGGGGAGGGGGGCAGCAGAAAATAAACATGTATTTGAGTCTGCCCTTCGAGCAGGCGAGAGAAATTCCCAGTACCTCGGCCATCCCTCTTTCCCATCCTCCTCCCAGTCAATTAGTTTTATGGTTTACTGTTACAGGGGAAATAAAAAATAGTGTGGGCAGGGAGGAAAATCTTTTCTTCTCCAGAGACTGCAGGAGTGTGATTCTTCCCCTGCACTAAAATGCCAATATAGTGGAATGGCAACATTTTGTTCCAGGTCCCCTCTTGTCCATATACTAATAGCCAAGTTGCCCCCTCCATGTGGATATCTAAATCCACACATCGGGGGCACTTGGGGGGCAGAGAGATTGTATTGGTTTTGTCAAAACTGTTTTGACAACAAGGTAAACAGAATAAGAAGCAAAAGGTGGATGTGGCTGGATGACCACACTTCTGGTAACATCGGTTGTGGCCTAATATGTTAATGAGCTGTGCTGTCAGGGGTGTGGCCTAATATGCTAATGAGTTCCTGCTGGGCTTTTTCTACAAAAAGAGCCCTGTTGACAAGTATACGTGTATCTATGGATACCAGCAAGGTATATATATGGCCTGTATTTCCATTTCTAACTGCTACCCGCCAACCAACCCAAGGATCTGGCAGGTGCTTGGCAGGTAGCTGGAATATATTCCTTTCCTTATTCTAATTGTTCACTATCTTATGTAATGGGGATGATGCTTTGCATTTTTTGCATGAAGGTCTTTTCTATATGATTTTAAGGTTCAATAAATAGATCTAGTTTGCAGCATTTGTTCTCTCTCAGTCTCGCTCTAACAAGATTTGGTCTCTGGCTTGCTGGTCCCATTCATCCCAGAAGAGAACCTGAGTGAGTTGTGGGGGCGCTGGGCTGGTTGTGATCTAAGAGGGTCACACTAACAAAATAAGTTATTATAGAAATACAAATATTTATTATGGCGTACACATTAATAAAAGATAAAATAGCTTAAAAGAAATGATCCAAATATCAGACTCTTAAAACTCTTGACACACAGAGCTGTCAGTTTCACATATACTGCTGATGGGTATATCTGGCCACCAGTAGACCATATGCGTTTCTTGGGGGGAAAGAAGAGAGTAGGGTATCAGGATGACTAAAACTTTCCCCCTAATGCTAGACAAGCTCACCCAGTGATTTTGTATTGCTGTAGATCTTGGCAGGATCCCCCTGGACAAACCCCAGGTGGCAGAGGAATCATTTGTTCCTCTCCACTTCCCCATTGTTGAAATGTAAATTGTCCTTCAGGCAGACATAGAACTCTTGTATTTACATTCCTTGTGGAAAGCCAGGTCCAGTGACAGCGCTAGATAAACAAGTACATATAAAAAAATCTATTGTTTGTGACCTTTCAGTGACATGAGACAATACTGGTTTATTGAACTTGCAACGGTACACAGTTATGACCTTGTTTGTCTTACTCCACAGCAGGAGTTACCAACCTTTTCTTTAATGAGAGCTACTTCTCAGTAATGAAAGAATATCCTGGGCAAATCCCCACTCTGGGCATGGTACAATGGGCTGGGGAGAATACCAGCAATGAAACTATCAACTAAGCAGCACAGAGAAAAATCTTATGAAATAGACGCTTAGAGAGAAAGCCTAGAGCAGATCACAGAAACACAGAACTGGAAGGGATCCTAAATTCATAGTGAGTCATAGAATCAGCATTGCTGATCAGATCTTTTCACTGCTTTTCCCTGGGTCTTCTAGGGGAAGGATGAGCTGCTTTGCAGCAGATGGCAAGCTACCAGTAGCTCATGAACTATTTGTTTTTGGATTTACTTTATAGTCTGCCTTTCTCACTGAGACACAAGGCTGATTACACAGTGTAAGCCAACAGGCTGGGACACCCGATAATCCAATAGGGTTGCCAGCCTCCAGGTGGGACCTGGAGATCCCCTGGAAGTACAGCTCATCTCCATACTACAGAGATTAGTTCTCCTGGAGGAAATGCCTGCTTTGGAGGGTAGACTCTATGACATTGTACCCCATTCCCCACTGAGGTCCCTGTTTTTCCCAGGCTCCATCCCCAAATCCCCAAAACTTCCCTAACCTGGATCTGGCAACCCTACCCCCTCATACCCCTCGGGTGGCCAGGGGGGCCCTGGCAACCCTATAATCCCATGTAATAGGATTCGATTGCAGAAATCTGAAATCAAGCAGAAATTTTAAACAAAGTATAGGTATTAACATGATATGCAGAAATTACATAGCAGGATACTATATACAGCAATAGACAGTGTACACTTGGTGGAAGTTTAGCCTAGCTCACAGTGAGTACTCAGAAAAGAGACCAGATGCAGCCTTCTGGTAGGAACCAAGTTTAAGAATGTTTTAAGCCTGCCCCTGACAGTCCAGTATATCTTCTGCAGAACAGTATATTAACCCTTAGGTTACCACGATACCATACACAGCAGTATCACCCACAATCCCTTTCGCTTTATTAAAGCATCCTCCTTTAGGGTTGCCAGTTTTGGGTTGGGAAATATCTGAAGATTTTGGGGGCAGAACCTAAGAAGCGTAAGGTTTGGGTAGGGAATGGACTTCAGTGAGGTACACTAGAGTCCACGTTCCAAAGTGGCCATTTTCTCCAGGTGAACTGGGAATACTGGGAAATCTCCACCCACCGCTGGGTGGTTGGCAACACTAACTATAATATAGCCCGTTACCTTTGTAAAACCACCCTCCTGAATAATTCAGCTTTCCACAGTTTGCAGAAAGCCAGGGGCGCGGGAGTCTTCCTGAACTCCGGGGTGATTGCAACCCAGTTACTTATGTGACCAGTGACAGCAAATTATGACATGGAATTCTCCTCATTAGAGTGCTGCTTTCACAGAATGAGGGTTCCAAGTTTTAGAGATACTCTTTGCATCAACTTTTCAAAACTACATTGGGATCTCTAGCTTCTACTCTCTCTGACAGGCAGAGCAAATCAGCAGCAAGCTGCTAATCATGGGCGTCAACTACGGGGGGGCTTGAGGGCTCGAGCCACCCCCAAAATTTCCCGGGGGGGGGGCTCAGCCCCCCCGGCAAAATGCAGCGCCCGCGGGAGCGCCCACCGGTGGCCAGTCGGCCCTCGCTGCCTCTCCTTCCCCCCCACCCCCGGCCTGCCCTCCTGCCTCCCTGGGGCGGGGGGGGGAGGGAGGAGGCGGGGACATGGTCCCGCTCGCGTGGGGGGCAGTCAGCCGGCCAGCTGGCTGCCGCCGCCAAGACTGCGCCCCGAGGAGACTGCTCCCCGCGAGTCTGCCTCCCTGGGGTGGGGCAGGGGGGGAGCGGTGGGGACATGGTCCCGCTCGCGCGGCAGTCAGCCGGCCAGCTGGCTGCCGCCCCCGAGACTGCGCCCCTTGAGTCTGCCTCCCAGGGGGGGGAGCGGCGGGGACATGGTCCCGTGTGCGCGCGTGCACACAAGACAGCCCCCGCCCCCCCCGGGGATTTAAAAAGTCTACGCCCCTGCTGCTAATGATCTCAGTCTTGTGTTGATGGGCTGACTTCTCTGATTTAATGCAGAGGTGGCCAAATTCAAAACTCTGTTTTGGGGGGGGAAGTGTGTTGTTTGTGTTTTCCACAAAGTAACAATGAGGAGGTAGCCTCCCTGTCCCCATTCCGCAATGTACACTTGAACACATGAAGCTGCCTTATACTGGATCAGACCACTGTCAGTATTGTCTACTCAGACTGGCAGCAGCTCTCCGGAAGCTCAGCCTGAGGTCTTTCACATCACCTACTGACCAGTCATTCTAACTAGAAATGCAGGGGATTGAACCTGGGACCTTCAGCATGTTGAGCAGATGTCCTAGCACTGAGCCGCACCCCTGCAGCCTAGCCGTGTCCTTTGTCATTCTCCCAGCATCCTTTGCCTCTGTCATACAATCAGGGGTCCTTTCGTAGAAAAAGAGGTGCAGGAGCTCATTAGCATAACTCATTAGCATACCTCATTAGCATATGCCACGTCCCCTGACATCACCAGAAGTGTGTCAGAAAGGGAATGTCAGTTTCAGCCCCATTATACCCTATGGGCCATTGAAATCAATGACAAAAACTCATAGGGTATATGAGGGGCTGGAGGAAAGGGGGTTTGAGGGAGAGGCTCCAAACTTGCAGGGTAGCTGCTGGGGCCTCTCCTCAAAATACCCACCAAGTTTCAAGAAGATTGGACCAGGGGGTCCAATTCTATGGGCCCCCAAACAGGTTGTCTCATCCCCTCCATTGTTTTCTATGGTGGGAAAAAATGTTAACTTTTTCCCTCCCATAGAGAACAATGGAGGGAATGGGGGCAACCTGTTTGGGGGCCCGTAGAATTGGACCCCCTGGTCCAATCTTCTTGAAACTTGGTGGGTATTTCGAGAAGAGACCCCAGCAGCTACCCTGCAAGTTTGGAGCCTCTCCCTCAAACCCCCTCCCCTCCAGTTGCTTTTAAAGTTGCCACCGAATTTCGGCGGCAGTTCGGCAGCTGGCTGAATCAGATCAGAGAATCTGATTCAGCCGGTGGCTGCCCTAATGGCCACTCCTGAGCTGGTGGAGCTTCGCTCCACCTCGCTCTGGCCCCAAAGAACCCCTGCATACAATCCCTTGTCTGTGCCAGCAGAGCAGCAGTTTGTTTGTGTTATGTGCTGTATTTCTGTCTGAACCTGGGAAAGGTCATCACAACTCATATTCACCGCTAGAAAGGATGCCCCGAACTGTCACCAAACAGACCCAATAGGATGAGCAAAACAAGGATCAATTGAATTCATGTGCGGCCCCTGATTGAACAGCCTGTGGTAACCAGCCAACACAAGCTGAATAATGAACCAAACAGGCAACAGAAAGGAAAGCTGCCAAAATAGCACATTGATGCATTTCTTCTCAGGCAGAACCGAAGCCGATAACTGGATAGAAAAGAAGCACAGCTAGTTTTGTGCTGCTGCGGATGGCAGCTGAGTGTTTGAGACTATCATATTTGCCAGTCCCCCAAAGGAACCGTCTAACCTAGAAGTGTTTGCATAAATCACTTGTGTTTGCATAAATCTAACAAAATTAACAATGATCCTAAAGCAGATTTGCCTATCCAGCTTCCAGCCTATCAAGGCAAGCTGGCATGGGATCAACCCAGAGCCTGGCAAGCAGTAACATCAGCAAAGGCATCAAATCACTAGTGGGTTTTCATGCACGACTGCTGCATTTGGTTTGGGGGTAGAGTTTTGCTGGCTTTCCCTGAGAGTTTATTTTTACTACCTTTTACTATTTTGCATGGCCTTAAGAAGGAGCATTTTAAAAAGTACATTGCAGTTGGAGAACCCCAGTATAATATTTGGACTGATTCAGAGACCAAGTATGGTACAAGTGGTTAAAATGTCCAAATAAGACATGGGAGACTTCTTTACACAGAGAGTGATTAAAATGTGGAATTTATCAAATGCTTGTTGGAAATGTAAAAAATAGGGCTGCCAGGTCCCCCGGGAGGGCGGAGGTTCCCCCGCTAAAAGGGCCCCCAATCCCTGGTCTGGATCTGGCTGGCGAGGGAACCCCACCCCCGAAGTGGCCAGATCGGGCCAACAGGCCCGACGTGATGACGCCGCAGAATTAGACCACCATGCCCCCACTGCAAATAGTAAGTAATCTGGCAAGGCTAGTAAAAAAGTTCCTGGGACCTTTTTCCACATGTGGTGGACATGTGATAGAGTTAAAAAAATATTAGGCCTGGATCCATGAAATATTACAAAAAATGTTGAATTGTACCATACATTTTACTCCTGAATTATTTCTATTGAATGTAAGACCAGAAAATTGTAAAAAGGATGATTTTTATCTTATTATACATGTATTAACCACTATGAGAATATTGTATGCCAAGTATTGGAGAAAAGATGAAATACCTTTAAAAGAAGAAATTATAAGTAAAACTTTGAAAACAGTGGAGATGGATAAATTAACTTTATTTCTTGAGAGGACAACAAGAAGAAAAATTTCACAATACATGGTCAAGATTTTATACTTGGTTGGAGGACTATAATAAATGAACTATATAACTCTTTTAACATATATTAGAGACATTATAGATACTATTTACAATTATATGCAGACTTTATGGATAAAATATTCTTTGCTTTATTACAAGTATTTTAACATTTAACTGTAAGAAGTAACTGAACAGATATTATTACATAGATTCAGAAGACACCCCCAATTTGTATGTAATATATGTCTGGGTGTTTTCTTGTATGTTTTATATGTTTGTTTGTGATAAAAAAGTATTTTTAAAAAATGTGGAATACGCTGCCAGAGGATATAGTGATGGCCACAGGAATAAACAGCTCTAAAAGGGGGTTAAACAGATTCATGGAGGATCGGTCTATCAGTAGCTACTAGCCATGGTGACTGAGGGGAACCTCCATCTTCAGAAGCACTAAACCACTGGATACCAGAGCCAGGAGGCAGCGTTGGAGTAGGCCCTGTTCTTGGCCCTCCAGAGGAACCAGTTGGCCACTGTGTGAGACAGAATACTGAACTAGATGGACCGCACTGGCCTGATTCAGCAGGGCTCTTCTTATGTTCTTTTGAGGCCCAAGTTTGAACCCCCACTCTGCCATACAAGCTCACTGGGTGACCTTGTGCCAGTCACATGTTCTCAGCCTAGCCTACCTCATAGGATTGTTGTGAGGATAAAATGGAGGAGGGGAGAACAATGTAAGCAGCTTTGACTACCTCTTGGGAAGAAAGGTGAGGTAGAAATGATGTAAATCAATCAATCAATCAGGTTATGCATCAACATGGACCCCGTGTCACAAACTGATAGATTGACATAAATGTGATATTTGAATTCATTCAGATTGTAGTAGCAAATGCACTGAAACATTTTGTATTGCAATATGTGGCGTAGTAGTGAAGCACATGAACTGTGCACAGGAAGGTCCATGATTCAGACTCATAGGCTGGATCCAACAATGTGTTTGTGGAAAGGAAAGTGGACTTATCCAGTTGCACTTGCACAAGCAACAGCCCAACTGCTGCAGCAACACACAGCCCTTTGTCGTTTTGACAAAAATTATATTAATGTGCATACGGGACAAACGAATGTGTGACTGGCAGTTAACGTGATGTCATTTAGTTTGGTTTTGAAACTGCACCAGAAGAAATTCCTTGTGCTATGCCTCACATACATGGGAAAATAGTGGGGATATGTTTGCATTTACTTAGCAAAGGAAGAGACTGCGGAGTAATTTCAGCTTTGCCACTTGTCTGGGTAGCGTGGTGTACATGGAAGTCTTCTGTGGGATCCCACTCCCCGGTCATGAACTTACCAGGGCTTCTCTCAGACTGCAACCAAGATCGATTCCCTCCCCCCCCCCGACCTCAGGGGCTCCTCTGATCACAGAGCAATTGGGGCAATCATTCCACACCACCTGCTTTTGTGCAGAACCTTCCCCCCCCTCTTTCTCTGTGTCTTTTACAGACTGCTCCACTTTCAGCTTTGTTTGTGCTTGTTTTTTAACTTGTGCTGTTGTGCTGGAGCAATGAGGCCACTGAACACCCCATCGGTTCCCACTGGCTTATGCCGTTGCTATCCTCAAAGCCCACCAGCAGATCATACCTTGCCTACCTGTCTGCCCTTTCGACTGGGTAGTTGATTTCCTGTGTTAGATTGGTTGTTTTGATGGGCTGTGGTGCCCACCTTTCCCTTACTGAATTATGCTAAAGTCTGCTAAAGAATTCAGTGTAGCTGCGGTCATGGCTGATCGCAGGGCTAAGGGAATATTGCTTTGGAAGGTTATTGTTCTTCAAATCACCCTTCGGCCAGTCCTGAAATTTGTAATGTTCATGCTCCATTCATTTTTACTGTTTGCCAATTTTGTTTGCAGAAAATGTGTGTGTGTGTGTGTGTGGGGGGGAACCGTACACTGTACAGGCATCTCTTTTGGCCAGTGGAGATTGGGGTGGCAGTTTCAGCTCACCCGCCCACTCAGGGCTTGTTGGGCTGCAGGCTTCCTCGCCACAGCCTTGGCTTGCCCATCCCTACTGCATGCAGAACGGCGCCCAGGCATGATGCTCAAGGGTGCTCTAAGGAATGTTCCATGAGGCAGCAAGGCAATGACTGGCTGCTTGTTTTGGGCCTTCCGATCAGCCATGATGGTTCATTCAGCGCATGCATAGTCTACCACTGGCCCGCTGTAAGACTAGCATGCAAATTTTTTACAAAAAGAAAGGAATCATTGCCCATCCCATCTAGGGTTGCCAGGTTTCCCCCTGGACACTGGTGGAGGATGGTGGGGTTAGGTTGTCAGATCCAGGTTGGGAAATTCCTGGAGATTTGGGGATGGAGCCTGGGGAGGACAGGGACCTCAGTGGGGTACTATAAATGCCACTGAGTCCACCCTCCAAAGCAGCCATTCTGTCCAGGGAAACCGGTGTCTGTAGTCTGGAGATGGGCTGTAATTCTGAGGCATCCCCAGGTCCCACCTGGAGACTGGCATCCCTATTCCCACCCCAAGACAAAACGGCAATGTGGGCAGAGCACTGCAAAATGGCTCAGGCATTTCAGGCTGGTGAGGTTTCAGAAAGAGCAGGAGTGGGGGGGAATAAAGAAAAACCAGAACAGCAAGGAATGGCTAAAGAAGCTGGGTGGAAACAAGGGGGGTGGAAATGGTGACAAAGGGGAATTAAGCCAGAACATTCAGGCTGTCTGGTAGATACCTAGTTGTTATGCAAGATCATCCCTTATTCTCTCACAGGTTGTAATACAGGACAATACTGTTCAGGCAAAACACAACTGTCCCCCCCACCATTAAAAGTACATTAGAAAATCCCTGCTGGATCGAACCAAAGGTCCATTTAGTCCTGCATTTGATTTCAAGCTGTGAACGGTTAATCAGATGCATGAAATCAGTTGCAGTCCCTGTGGTTTGTATCCCCCAGCAGGTGCATTAATTGTGATGTGCTCACATGGAAAGCAATGCACATGCAGAAAAAACCCATGCACCTTATCATGTCTATTGTGTGGCTTTAGACAACAGTTCTCTGCCAAAGTGTATGATGAATGTAAAAGGAAGTTAGAGGCTCTTTTTCTTTGTTCAAACAATCTCCTTTGAAAATGGTCCCGAAGCACAGAGCTATCAAGGTCAAAATGAAAAACCAATTAACAAACACTAGTAGCAAATTAGCAACTCATGGTGCAATCCCTAAGCAGAATTGCACCCTTCTAATTCCATCTAAGTCAATGGGCTCAGAAAGCTGTAACTCCACTTAGGACCACTCTGTCAAACACTCCCATTTCCTGCTTGTGCTGCCACAAAGGTGGGAGTCTGAGTCATGTTTCCTGGCTAGTAAGAGAAGTGGGAGAACGGTTGCGCAGGAAGGAAAGGGGTTTCGTGATATTTGCTCACACAACCAACAGTAAGCACACATGGCTCTTGGAGGGGATAGAATTTTCCAGCCACCTTTCCTCCTTGCTTATTTAACAGCTATTCTAAGGAAAGTTTACACAGAGAGCCAGATGATAACAGGCTGTCCCGGGTCCTACCTTGTTAGCCATGATGATGTAAAATAAAGAAATGAGCTTGGAAAAGGTGAATGTCCATTTCCTTGTAATTTCCCCCAGCTTGATTACCAGCAAAAACTTCTCTTCATTAAAAGACTCATGTGGTTGCCACATGGCCAGTTGATGCGATGTAGAGCAAAAAGCACATGCAGTAACCAAATGTGCTCTGTTTTTAATAGCTAAAGTGTGCATTCTGGAAAGGGGGGGTAACAACAGGCACCAGGTGGCCGGTGACGATTCTATGAGGCTGTCAGAAGACACATACCATCCTTAAAAGTTCAAGCAGCTCCAAAATTTGCTAAGAATGTCCTTCCTTGGTAAATGTCCTTTTCCAGCTATTGCTCTGAGTTTGTTCAGTTAGAGTAAATTACCAAACTGTATCAAGTATGGGCACACAGCTAGAGAACCTGTATGGCCTGGTGCAGGGCTCTCCAATCTGTCCGAGTCATCTTTGGAATTCTGACATAGGGTGGTGGGTGGGCACAACCACAAAATGGCTGCCACAGGAAGTGGAACCAACTACAAATGTCAGGAAGTGAGATACTGCATAACTGTAATAGGAATACATTTAATATTTCAGGCAGAAGCTCTGCTTGGCAAGGTACAAAACTAACCAGGAAGGGTGAGTGTAAATCTAGAAATGAAAAGGTAGAAACTCTCCCAAAGAGTTTTAAAGACTCATAGGCATATATTGAATATTTAAGCACATACAGGATTTCAAAAGAATGTTTAAAAGAATGTAACGGACATCATACAGTCACATAAACCACAGAATGATGATACTTAAAGTGGTACAATCCAAAATAGTTCACAAGCACAAGCCCTCCTAGGGGCAATAACAGTCCATAGAGAAAATACTGTTTATAGAGAAAATACTGTCCAAATACCCCAACGGTCGTGTACGTTATCTTAAGATTGGTTCGAAGACAATCCTTCATCAAAGGGTATAGTGAGTCAAGGTAGGTGCAATGACCATGCACACATCAAAATACTATTTCTTATTCAGTGGAGTCCAAGGCCTCTTAGCCAATTTACAACTCAGTGGTATCAAGTCTAGCAGGGAAAAAGGAGTCTTTGAAACGGTCTTAAGATAACGTACGCTACCGTCAGGGTATACTGGACAGTATTTTCTCTATGGACTGTTATTGCCCCTAGGAGGGCTTGCGCTTATGAACTATTTTGGACTGTACCACTTTTAAGTATCATCAGTCTGTGGTTTATGTGACTGTATGATGTCCGTTACATTCTTTTAAACATTCTTTTGAAATCCTGTATGTGCTTAAATATTCAGTTTATGTGACTGTATGATGTGCATTACATTCTTTTGAACATTCTTTTGAAATCCTGTATGTGCTTAAATATTCAATATACATCTATGAGTATTACTATTTGTCTTAAAAGCTCTTTGGGAGAATTGCTGTCTTTTTATTTCTGCTTAACAGGATGCCTTGTAAAATCAACATATCGTTTAGAAATTGTTTCGTATACCCGGCTTAACTTCATTCATGCTGTGGGTCCTTGGGCTCTGGTGGCAGCTGTGGCTGAAGGCAATTGTTTAAAAATCCGCTCAGCCAATCAGAAGCCCTGCTGGGAAAAAGCCCCGCCTGGTCTGCCCACTTTCTAAAAATAGTTGTCAGACACCAGAAAAGATGTTCACTGGACACCATGCTGGGGACCCCTGCTGTAGTGATTACATGAAGGTATCTCCTACGGAGTCAGACCATTGGTCAGTACTGTCTACTTCCACAGACACCCTGTGCCCAAAGAGCAGTAAAAACATACAGCAATGTCTTGCCCAGGGGTCATTTTGTAGAAAAAGAGGTGCAGGAGCTCATTAGTGTAACTCATTAGCATAACTTATTTGCATATGCTAAACCACCTGACATCACCGGAAGTATGTCAGAAGGCAAGAGAGAGAGAGAGAGAGAGAGAGCTGGCAGAGAGTGGACAGTTACTAATCCACACCTCAGAAATACCACTATTCTGGGTGGATAACTTCAGTGGTGGCTGAAGCCTTCAGAAGGCTGGGCGGAGGAACAAGGACCTCTCCAGGGGATGGGGTCATTTTGCTGCAGCCATGGCACAAGCAGGCATTCCTCCGCGGGGGGGGGGGGGGAGCTGGCACCAACTCCCGGAGCTGAGCTCCCCTGAGCTCCTGCTTGAAATGACCCCTGGTCCTGCCTAACATTCAAGATAATCCAGTTTGCAATCCAGGTTTAGACACTTCTCAAATAAATATTTATTGTGATGTTACAGTTTTGTAACATTAATGCAGTGACCAGCAGAAGGTCTGATCAGGCACCACTTGCCAAGTTCTGGTGCAGCACCGATTGCCTGCTTATTGCCAGGATTCTAGCAAAGAATGGACTAGGTAGACCTTGATCTGGACTCGTATGTCTGTGTTCTTAAGCACCCTTGTTTTATAATCTCAAAACCCAATGATAGAATTCATGCATTCTTAGTAATCCAAAGGGAATGATGTCATAGACAGGGACTCAAAGCTTCTAGAACAGTGTGGCAAACAGCAGTTAAAAAAGGAAGACACTAAAGAAAGCTACATCCAACCAGGGCTATGGTTTTGGTAGACATGCCATAATTTGAACTGTCTCTCTGGAGAAAGAAGGAATATAAAGGAACCTACTACTCTTTTGGATAATTATAAAACATAAATACAAGCAGGAGTTTATTATACAATATAAATACAAGCAGGAGGCGGCCTGCCACCTTCAGACAGCTAACAAAAGGGAAAGTGCTGCTGCTGTCCCAGAAAGAGTTCAGAGGCGAAAGGAAGGATGGAGAGTTCTCAGTCCGTGCTTGGTCCAGAAATTCCTGAGATTGACAACCCAGATGAAACAATTCCAGATGCTGAAGAACCAAATAATGGACTCAGTGAGGAGAGTAAGAATGAGATGAATGAACAGCAGGAAAGTGGAATTATCAACCAAGTAATAGAGAAAGAAGACCCAGTGAAAAAACTTTCATGTATTGAAGAGGAGGAACCACCTCTGATCCCCAACACGAATACAAGTATCTCTGGTGGCATAAAAGAGACTGTAGTGCCTTCCAGGAAACAGTCCCGCCGAAGTAGTCATCATTCCCAAAGAAGTCAACAATCTGCTGGCCACCAGTCCCTACCAAGCCTCATGCCTCTTCAGATGCAGCCTTCTGAAGACATTGGCCCCAAAGGAAGTGTCGCTTGGCTAAACCAACGAACTGGCAAAGAAATGAAATGCAAATTTAATCAGACAAGCTTTATTTGGGAAAGAAAGCCTCTTGCAGAAATTCTACACTCTTCTAGAGAAACACTACAGATAAGCGAAGATACAGAGAAAGATGAGACAGATGCCAGGGAAACTATAGCTCCTGTTCAGGATACAGAAACTGAGCTGAATGCCATGCAGGAATCGGCCCACAGCACGCCACCTTTAGAGGGAACAGATGGTCAGGACGGTAGCCCATTGCCTGTGGAACAGGAATCTGACCATGGTCAACAACCGGAAGAACGGGCCTCACAACATGGTAGTGAGCACACACTTGTGTCCCATCCCCCACAGGACAGTCAATTTGCCCAAGTACAGCCTCCAAATGATGCTATGATGGAAGGGGACATCAAGCTGATTAGCAAAAAAACAGGCAAAGAAATGAAAAGCAGTTTTAATCAGACAAGTGTCATCTGGGAAAGAAAACCACTTGCAGAGATTCTGTGCCCTCCAAGGGCAAAGACCCCAAGTCCTGAAAAAGATACCGCTTCTCCTGAGGTAGGAGAAAGTAAACCAGCAGTGCAAGAAGTTTTGCCCAGCACCCCACAGGTGGAAGAACAGGAATTGCAACATGATAGCCAACAGCTAGAAGCACTAGAATCCAAACAAGATGGTGGACAGGAGGCACCAACAGAGGCACAGGAGGCACCAGAAGAGGCTCCAGAAGAGGCATCAGAAGCTCCTGAAGAGGCACTGAAAGTTCCAGAAGAGGATCCAAAAGAAGCGCTAGAAGCCCCAGAGGAGGCACCAGAAACTCCAGAAGCAGCTCCAGAAGCTCTGGAAGAGATTCCAGAAAAGGCACCAGAAGCTCCAGAAGAGGCTCCAGACGAGGCGCTGGAACCTCCAGAAGAGGCACCGGAACCCTGATATGATAGTCAGTGGCCAGAGGGAGGGGAGATTTTATATAGTGCTAACACAAAGAAGGAATGGAACCATCAATGTTAAGGTGGAAGTGAATTGCCCACATAATAGAAATCACGATGCAGCAGAAGAACAGCCAGCAAGTAGACCTTTGTGAAGGCCGCCATCAAGGTGCTGTCTTCATGTTTCGGGAACACAACAAAGCAGAAGCACCAGCTGAGTCTGGAAGCAAAGTAAAAAGGTAAGATAACATTCCAGCCACATCTTCCTTGAAGAAATAACCCAACTCAACAGGAAAAGAAACAGCGTATTTTCATAGACAGTCAAAGGGGAACCACATTTCACTCTGTAGGTGGGGTGCCATTGGAAGAATGCACCATTGTAGGAGGAGCAGTGCAAAAATCATCTGGATCCAGAAGCGGAATGGCCAAGGGAACAGTAACCCACCAAAACAATGTCATGATAAAAAAATTATCTGACCACCTGTCTTGCTTGAAGTTGAGGAACCAGAAGTTGGAGCACAAACACCTTTATGGATATAAACATCCTGTTGGAACAGTCAGACACCTTTAGGTTAAGGACCATACAGAGGCAGCCCCCAGTGAGGTTCAGACAGCACTGTGCAATCTTGAGCACTGGGAGAATTATTGTCTGCCAGGGATGATGAAGCATTACTCAGCAGCTGAGTGAATGTGGAAGTTTTGCGGAGGACCGAATCTTTAGTAGCGCTTATGCACTTGTACAATCTCTCTTCAGACATGTTGTTTCAATAGAGAAAGTACACCAAATCCAATTGGACTCTTGGCATCTCAGAAGATTCACAGCGCGCAGCACTAGACACCCACTGGAAGTAGATAGAGCTGATATTCCTTTTCTGAGCTGTTGTGAAGGGTCAGCTACTAAATAGCATTCTGGAAGGCAGAAATATCTGTTCAGCAGACCTGTAAGAGAACAAAGACGCACAGCAAAGGGCAAGCTATTTATAGGACTGCAAACACTTGATGGACAAAACTACCTTCCTTTTGCACTTATGAGATTAACTGTACCCCAAACTGGCCTAGCTAATAATTGAGGAGTTGAGTAGTGAAAACTGTGGCTGGAAATGTGAAAATAATATACTAAGAACATGGTAGGCTTCCTTTAACAGAAAGACATCAGTTTTTGAAATCTGGGTTAGAAAAGGCAGAAGTAAAAAAAACATTTAGTTAAATCTGTCTGATGACAGTCTTTTGTGTAAATTATTTTTTTTACACATGCAAGTGCTGTCAAGTCACAGCTGATTTATGGTGACTTCTGGCAAGGGGCTTTCATGGCAAGTGTGAAGCAGAGGTGGTTTGCCATTGCCTTTCTCTGCAGAGTCTTTCTTGGTGGTCTCCAATCCAAGTACCAACCCTGCTTAGCTTCTGAGATCTGATGAGATCAGACTACACCATACCGCTTTCCGTCCCATCAACCTGCATCTAATAAATAACTTGAAACAATAACTGCCCAAAGGTCACCAATTGTAAAAACATTACAAAATTCTGATTTGGAAATTAACACCCTTGAAAGAACATACAAAATCCCAGGTCAAAAGCCCGCATGAATGACATGTTGCAGCACACATCCCTGATAGCAGTGCCACAAGTTGTGACTAGTGAGGGAAGCCCCAGAGTGACACTAGTATTTCCTGCAGCAAGGTTGTAATGGCTGGACAATCATGCATTTGCACAAGTATCTTTAAACCCTCTGCGCATATGCAGCTGGGACCTGTTTCCAAGATGTGCTTACAAGGGTGTCTTAATTTCTACCTATTTATTGAGATGCATTCTCAATGGGGAGTGAAATTAGCTTACAACAGCATTCTCCTCTCTTCCATTTTAGCCTCATGGCAATTCTGTGAGGTACAAGAGAGTGACTGGCCCAAGGTCACCTGGCAAACTTCCACGGCACAGTGAGGATCCAAGCCAGTGTGGCGTAGTGGTTAAGAGTGGCAGGCTCCTCTAATCTGGAGAACCGGGTTAGATTCTCCACTCCTCCTCCACATGAAGCCTGCTGGGTGACCTTGGGTCAGTCACAGCTCTCTCAGAACTCTCTCAGCCCCACCTACCTCACAAGGTGCCTGTTGAGGGGAGGGGAAGGGAATGCAATTGTAAGTCGCTTTGAGACTCCTTGAGGCAGAGAAAAGCAGGGGATAAAAACCGCCTCCTCCTGGTCTCTCAAGGTCTAGTCCAGTGCTGTAACAACCACACCACACTGTTGAATTTTTGCTGTTGAAAATACCAGTGCAAAACTGGTTCAAAGGCAAGGGTTAGAGTAATTTCTGACACTTGTTGCATTTGGGAACCCAGGTACAAAGCTTATTATGACCATGCCGAGTGGTGCATATAAGTTGAAAGCAGCATTCTCCCCCCCCCCCCCCCCCGGCTGAATATTTTGCACCTGCAGAAGCAGCAACTGGAAAGGCTCCAGTCCCTGCTTTCTTATATTTTCGCTCAGCACAGTAGTATTCAACAATAAGCTCATCTTACCGTGCAACAAACAGCCATGTCAGAATATCAACTGCTGTCACTGTTTTTACCTAAGCTACATCAGTTGATTTCTATTCATCTCACAGTCACCTAACAGCTGAAAGGCTGCACAGATTGATGCAGAGGAAAGATTTATGCAAGAGTCATATAAAATGCTTATAAACATCATAAAACAAACTCTGTGGAACGGGCACCTAAGGAAGAGAAGATGCTTTTTACGGTGCCCTATCTGGAAAGTATGCAGTGAACATACGAGGAACCCATTTTGTTCCGCTGTTCCCTTTTTCAGGGTAATACTGAGCATTAAATCAAGCTTAGTGGTTAGATGTGACGTTTCTGGATGAAATGCCAGTGCTCCTCTTCAGCATTAAAATGACAGATCAAGGAAGATCAGTCCTGTTCTGTGGGAAATCAAATGGCATCCATGACCCAACTGTGGGGAGAAAACCATCAGTGGTACCAACAAGGATTCAAGGTCAGCTTGTGGGTGGGTCTGTAGCAGTCAGAGAATGATAAAGCCAAGTTTCTGCAGCTGATGGGTGAGAAGGTTAGTGGTTGGCCATGCAGGTGGGACAGGGTGGTATTCCAAGGAAATGCCAAGCATTCCGCAGAGTCAGTCCAAAAGAGAAGAAAGCCCGACAGGCCTGGGCAGCTACTTACCCACATGAAAAGCTGAGACACATCCACACTACAGGTTTAAACTACTTTCACATTTCTTCCAAGATCTAGGAGGCTCGAGGCTGAATCCACACCTGCCATGTATAACCTTGAGCCAGGCCTACTTGATCAACCCTATCTACCTCACAGTGGTGTTGTGAGGATAAAATGGAGGAGAGGAGGACAACGTGAGCTGGGGTAAAGGTTTCCCTTGCTCGAAAGCCAGTCGAATCCGACTCTAGGGGGCGGTGCTCATCTCTGTTTCCAAGCTGAAGAGCCAGCACGGTCCGAAGAGTTTTTCCATGATCATGTGGCCGGCATGACTAAACGCTGAGGCGCACGGAACGTTGTTATCTTCCCTCTGAAATGGTACCTATTTATCTACTTGTATAAATATCTAAATAAATATAGGAATATTAAAACCAAACATGCCTACAGATTACATACTCATTTTGGATCTTCCCTAGATTTATGTACATCAGTTTTCCAGTATGTCAACACACAAATCTCACAATAAAACCTTTGGGAAGTAGGGGAAAGCCTCTCACAATTTAAACGGATTTTTTTTAATGAATAACCCGTATTTCGGGAAGCAGCATTTTCTTTTCCGTATTTCCCACTTTATCCAACAAATTTAAATTCAAGGTGATCATAATAATAGATGACACATCATCTTCAAAAATCATCTTTTGAGTGGAACATCTGGGGTATCATCAAATCACAATTCATTCTGCTGAAAAGGCAGAGCTCCCCCCCCCCACAACTATTACACATCCCAATTCCGAGAACGACAAAAAGTACTATTCTCCCACCCAGCCTGGCACTTTCGGTGTTCGAACGAGGTATGAATGTGCTTATCAAACCTAATTGACCATGTATGAGGTAGGGCATATGAGGCAAACAGCTCCAATGGGCATCAATCAAAAAATAAAAGAAAAAAAGCTTTGAAAATGCCTGGCAGTGTTTTGCAATTATGTTGCTGCTGGTTTTTCATCAGGGAACATTAAAGCAAACAACCCTGGCATGGAACAACAGCAGCTGCTCCAGTTCCACCGATAAGCCACAAAATATTTCATTCTTATTTAAACACAGGTCTTTGTCCATTCGCCAAGCTGTTCGTGCAAGCAGGGCAGCGAGATGGGTTTTTTCCTCTGGGGGTGCAATAACCATTTGAGTAGTCTAGACGGGGAGTGTCAGACATATGGCCCGTGGGCTGGAACTGGCCCATCCAGGGTTTTTATTTGGCCCATGAGCAACTGGTCATTACCTTTATTGCCAGATGACAGAGGTTGTGCATGATGTCCATGTACAGTGTCCCAGTACTAAGGACCAACGGGCGGTGGAAGTGGGAAGATGGGCATCAGGGGGATACTTGAAGGAAATAGTGTACGAGTGTTAATATTTTAAAGCATGTTTGTATTTTGAGTAAAAAATATTAAGAGTTTGCCTGTGTCCTTTATAAATTTCGTATCTCCAGTTACCTGGTATTACATTTTCTGGCACACATGGCCTGGCCCAACAAAGTGACATTTATGTCAGATCCAGCCCTTGTGACAAATGCGCCAAAGCAGTTTTCAGATTCTCCGTATATTTTAAGAGACAAGAAGGGTAGCCTGTGAGGCGATGTCCTGACCTACTGATGACCCTGAACCTGAGAGAGAGGGGTTGATGAGGGTGGTAGGCACTCTGTGCGAGTGGAGAAGGGGCGTCACAAACACTAACCCCTCATTCTTTGCAATCCTGCTCAGATTCCCCCCCCCCAACTCTGAGATTTCAGAGGGTAAATCCACGTATTACAAAGCTTACATCTGCAGCTGTTAAGTGGTAAAGCTTTGCACTGAGTGCTAGAAGGAAAGGCAGAGCCTAATTGAAAAATGAGAACTGAGGTTTTCCAGATGCAGAATTTTATAGCCAATATCAATATTGTATGTTCAATATCTGTGCTCACACTGTACAATCATACCCTTGAGGCATGCCTCGCTGTTGCCCAGGATCTCCAGTTCTCCTGCCTGACTCATTGCTGCGCTTCTCAGATGTACGTGCCGGGGCTGGGGGGGGCGGGGGAGAGCAGTCTCTTCTTAATGAGAGAACGTGTCGAATGGCCATAGCAAAGTTGTATCAGCCGATCAATAGTTCATGGATGTAAGATGCTATATATGATTGCACAGAATCAACTGTGTTTAAGAACAATTTTGAATTAGCTTGCTGTTTTCACTGTCATCTGGCAGCCTCTTTTGGTCAGGAACGTTCAACACGTTTATGTAACCGAGCCTGGTTCGAATCTGCATCTATTTCCTTAGATTAAAATGCCCACAATACCATGGATCTCTGAAGACATGAAAGGTTTTTAATAAGGCAGCGAACGGGCACTCTCAGAGATGCCAAGAACAAAGGCACTCCCAGTCTCACAGTTCTAGATGTACACAGCTATACAGGACTATTAAAATATACAGCTTAAAAATACCAAGCCTTCTGCATTACCCTGGAAAATACGCTTCTAGCACGTCGAAGGACCCAAATTAACGCAATATATATATATTTTTATTTCTCTTGTAAAGCTATTTACAGGAAAGATAAATGCCACCAAACAGCTGTCAGATCTGCCAGAAATGTATGCATTAAAGAAAAGCTGGATTTATATATTTACACGGTTAAAAGGTGTAGAAACAACTGTAATAACGGGAAAAAACAGTTTATTTTGGCTTCCAAGCATAATTAGTTTCCCTGATTACAGCCCGTTTCCTACTGGATTGAGAATACGACATGTACATCTGCACTCTGCAGGTGTACATGTTCCGATGCGCGCGTACCCTGACAGGAGAATGATGAAAATGGAACAGAGTTCACTCAAGCAGTGTTTTATCAAGGAAACTGCTTTTGCTTTGTGGAAGTGAAAGGAACTCAGAATGTCTGCCAAATAACTTAAGTTTGCCCAAGCAGCAACAGAACCGACACGGGGCAGCTGTCCTGTTCTTCAAAGTTTTCCCCTTCCAGAGAAATCCAGTTGCTTTAAATACACCAGCAGTAAAAACTTTATTAATCATCGGGGTGAGTGCTATTCCGGGATCATGTTTTAGTTCCCGCTTGGATTGTCGTGATGCATCTCTGGAGTATAGGTAAGCAGAACCACCATGACCCATAGGTGAAGCAACACCTAGTAACAGAGAAATGAGAGTCAGCAAATGGCAACGAAACCATCAGCAGCAAAAAACCTCCCCATTCAGAGCCCCACAGGGCTCCGAGGTTCATAAGGAGCCCCACGCAAGCAGGAGCTACTCCTGTCCACCGAGTACAGCATTGAGCTACATGGGTCACTTTCAGTCTGTCATTTTGGTCACCTGTTTGTCGCTATTGTTTTGGGTCTCCCCCCTCCTTTCCACATGTGTTTTGCTCCAGCTGGGACTACTAGAGAGAGCAAAACACATTGGGAGGAAAAGATCCTGAAGCAATAGGGACAAACGAGTGACAAAAATGACAGTGTGGAAGTGGTTATGCTTGAGGTGAAGCCTCATACATGCAGACGGGGTTCTCCCCATGATGGCAATAACCGAGGGGGGGGGGGGGAACATCACACGGTCACGTAATCTATCATGTTTGTATTCCATCTTCTCTCTAAAGAACTCACGTATGCGCAGATGGGATCATCCTATTTTATCCTCACAACAACACTGTGAGGCAGGTTAGGCTGACTTAAGCCTGACTTAAGGTTGAATCCAGTCTAAGTTTTCTGCCTATGCAAGGCTCTTCTGACAGTGGAACAGAATTTTTCTCCCCCCACCGGCTGCAGCTCACTGATAATCCTGAAATGCTGTTCATGGGCCACATGGGACCCTCAGGAGCAGCATGAGGGGGAAATCAGGGGTCTGTGGCAGGAAGAGGGAATTAGCGGAAGTTACCCCCACCCCTTCCATTAGCAGAAGATCTAGGCTGGATCCAACCCATAGTGACTGGCCTAAGACTCCTCATCCCATTTCACGGCTGAGTGAGGATTTAAAATCTGATCTCTCCCCCGAAGTCCAATGGCTCCACATGATACCAGGTCTTTATCTACTTGCTGCAATGACCAATGGAAGGCTGCATGCATGCAGGATCTTTGCCAAAGTCTATGACAAATGCATTCTGTGAAAAAACAAAACAAAAACCCAGTTCTGACTTTTTATTTCCATCTAAACCAAGAGTGCGCACACTTAATTTTGTCGTGACAAAGACTTTACATGATTGCCCAAGGAAAGAAGCGCCTTTCCTGACATGCTCCAAAAAGCCTTTCAAAATGCACAGTGACCCTGGTGCGAGGCTCCTGGAAAAAGCAACAATGGAGGCTGAAGAGACTGCAGATTAGATTGGGGGAAAGGCTGATGCCCTGCCGATTCACACTGCAGAGGCTAACAGAGCCTAGATACTAGTCTGAGAACTGTTGACTCTTAAAAAGCCACTGATTGAGGGGGCAGAGGGGCTGTGAATAATTTTAACAGTGGAGGGAAATTTACAGAGTCAGTTTGGTTTAATATTCAGAGCTAGCAGGGAGAAAAGATGCTGGATGAAAGGGTCAGCCTGAAGTGTTGGCTCTGGCCCCCTGCAGCCTTCACTATCCTGCGGCCCAGAAAAGCGGCACCACTCAGCATGTTTTCTCAAGAAAGGTAGTCCTACAGCCTCGGGAAGTGTATGATTTTAACACTGGGACTATCTCAGTAGAGAAGCAGTACAAAAGGGATTTCTTATATAACTCTAACATTTGCCTCAGCTAACCACAGACTTCTCTTCCCTCTAGTGGAAAATGGTGGGAATTTGACATATGTTTTGGATCCTCCCCCCCTTTCACTCAAGAAATAAAAACAGGTACAGGCTTGCATCCTGACAGAAATATCTGCTGATGGGAAGGTTTTTGTCAGCAAACCATATTTTGTCAGCAAACCATTTTCTCATATTCCTCCCCCACTGCAAACCAAAACGCCCCCTGGAAATACTGATCTCAGAGGGACAAGGTGACAGCTCCAGGAACATGATGAGGGGAGAGTTAGAGGGCTGATACAGGAGAGGGGAATCGGCAGAAATCACCCTACTTCAATCTGCAGAATTTCTTGACAGGATCTGACCCACATTCTTTTGGGGGGACCACCACAGCAGCAAAAACTCTAGCTGTACAGACAGCAACCATCACTCTGGGAACAACATCAGATTTATAAAAGGCACACTTCGCAGACAGAATCCTGCAGTCCTGTAACAAGTGACCTCACGGGCATTGCTGAGGCTTGTCGAATCTGCCTCATGTTCACCTCGAATCTGTCTCATGTTAACCATGTCAACCTCTGAATCCCAGCACCAGGGGGCAACATCAGGGGTAGGCCTCGGCCTCTATGCCTCGTCGCTGGCCTGCCAGAGGAACTGGCTGGCCACTGTGTGAGACAGGATGCTGGACTACATGGACCACTGGTCTGGTCCAGCAGGGCTCTTCTTATGTTCTTATGGTTGTACTGAACACTCAAAACATGAACAGAACTAGAGCGCTGGCCCAGATGGTCCAGGACAACATTGTACATGAAGCAGGGTGACATTGGACAACGTGAGAGCAGTTCTGACCCTGCAAGGCAGGATGGAGTGTTTTGCAGACCTCTCTGACAGCTTTTCCAACGTAGCAGAACAACACTGACAGCAGAAGTCTAAAATCATAAGAACATAAGAACATAAGAGAAGCCAATGTTGGATCAAGCCAATGGCCCATCCAGTCCAACACTCTGTCACACAGTGGCCAAAAACACCAGGTGCCATCAGAAGGTCCAGCAGTGGGGGCAGGATACTAGAAGCCCTCCCGCTGTTGCCCCCCCCCCATTCACCAAGAATACAGAGCATCACTTGCCCCAGACTGAGAGTTCCTATCTATCCCTTGTGGCTAATAGCCACTGATGGATCTCTACTTGATATGTTTATCTA
Source organism: Lepidodactylus listeri (assembly GCA_029233225.1). Classification (NCBI taxonomy): domain Eukaryota; kingdom Metazoa; phylum Chordata; class Lepidosauria; order Squamata; family Gekkonidae; genus Lepidodactylus; species Lepidodactylus listeri. The sequence continues at coordinate 74,937,493 of JARCFY010000011.1, read as the reverse complement.
ATTCCCTCTTGAAGCCGTCCATGCTTGTAGCCGCCGCCACCTCCTGTGGCAGTGAATTCCACGTGTTGATCATTCTTTGGGTAAAGAAGTACTTCCTTTTATCTGTTCTAACCCAACTGCTCAGCAATTTCATTGAGTGCCCACGAGTTCTTGTATTGTGAGAAAGGGATAAAAGTACTTCTTTCTCTACCTGCTCTATCCCATGCATAATCTTATAAACCTCGATCACGTCACCCCTCAGCCGTCGTTTCTCCAAGCTAAAGAGCCCCAAGCGCCTCAACCTTTCTTCACAGGGAAAGTGTTCCAACCCTTTTATCATTCTAGTTGCCCTTTTCTGTACTTTTTCCAATGCTGTAATATCTTTTTTGAGGTGGTGTGGCGACCAGAACTGTACACAGTATTCCAAATGAGGTCACACCATTGAGTTATACAGGGACATTATGATATTGGCTGATTTGTTTTCAATTCTCTTCCTAATTATAGTAACTCTTAAGGACTGGGAGGAGAGGAACCCCACCCCGCCCACATGCTTTTCCTTGCTGCATCAAGGAACAGCCAAGAGCTTCAGACTCCAGACCTACCCTGAGCAGTAGAAGCCCAACCTTGAGGGATGAAAGTAAACAGCTCTCCCTCTAGCCCTGCTTCCTAGATAGCACACTTTGGGGGGGGGGGGGATGACTATTTTCCTTTTAGCCAGTGCATGAAAAAGAAGTAGCAGCAGCAAACACCTCTAAGGACTTAGGGGAAGAGGGTATTTTAGGTCAGGTGTCTTTAAACCCATGGGATGGAACCTTCAGTTGGTCTCCTACAGAAGCACTGTTTTTTGCTGCCTTTTATACAGACATACTTCTACGGCACCTTCACGGACAGCAGGGGTGCCATGCAAGCTAAAGGACAGCAGACACCGGTCAGGGAAAGGGTCCCTCTAGGACTCTGACTCTTGTCTTGCTCCTCACACCAAATGTTTTACCACCATGGCTTCATGTTGGAATTTGGGCTTCCTTCAGGTCTCCCATAGGTAATTTTAACCTCTGATCTGGAAATGTAATTTCCAACCCTTCGTATGGCAGCTACAATCGGGACAGCATTTTGGAAACACTACTGTATCAAGAGAGCCAGTGTGGTGTTGTGGTTAACACATCAGACTTGAATGTGGAAAACCCAGGTTCGAATTCTCACTCATGCCCTGGAGGCTTGCTGGGCGACACACCATCCGCCAGTGTTCCCTCTAAGCTGAGTTAGTGTGAGCTAGCTCAGTTTTTTAGCCTCCAGCTCACACATTTTTTGTCTCAGCTCAGGAAGGATGGCTCCAGAGCAAACTAATTTATGCAGTAGCCAAATCGCTCGCTCACAACTTTAATGCCAGTAGCTCACAAAGTAGAATTTTTGCTCACAAGACTCCACAGCTCAGAGGGAACGTTGTCAGCCTAACCTACCTCACAGGGTTGTTTGTGAGGATAAATGGAGGAGAGGAGAACGATGTAAGCTGCTTTGGGTTCCCACTGGGGAAAAAAGTGGGATATAAGTAAATAAACAAGTGTCATTCAATAACCACTGATACCACGCTTGCCCCGCCCCTTTTGTGTCACAGAAGCAAACTATGGAACTTTAAAGGTTTTTTAATGTCTAGGAGATAACAGTCACAAGTATAACTGCATGGATACACACAATGGTTTTTACAACGACAACATAAAGTCATGGTAACATCTGTGCTGCTCGACTCCAAAATCAGGGCTGTGTAATCTCCTTATGAAGTGTGCTAAAATGCTAAACTTAATTATATCCCGTTTCTTCTGGATGCCACTCACTGCCTGTTAGATCAAGATTACAGATGATACAAGGGAGACTAAAAACCCAACACTCTTAAGTAAATCAAATAAACTCACCATATAAATGATTACAAACACCCTTGCAATGGGATACCGCCGTAGAAAGATTCCTAATCGAATGCTGTAAGCAAGATAAATATGGCATTAGAGAAAGAAATATTTCTTTTCTTGTGCTTTGCTTCATGGCAAAAATTAATCCCTTAGTTCTTTTCTGGATGCTGTTTATGTTCTTCAATAAAAGCCAAGTCTCGTCACTCGATTTTTGTTCAGACTGCTGCATACAGCAATTTAAATCTTCCTAGCTATTATTATTATCTTCATTTACACTCCACCTTTCTCACTGGGACTCGAGGAGCATTACAAATACAATACAAACTATTACATCAGTTCTCAAGCAATTCTCAAGACAGTGCAGAAAACATGGCAAATGAGATCCGAGTTTGACAAAAGTATTGTAAAAATATCTGAATCTAACAGCAAAGATCCCTGGTAAAACAGAATAAAGCACTGGAGCTGGGCAGTTCATAGGTATGGGAAAGAATATTCACAAAGTATAACAAAATAACTTAGTCTAACAGCAAAGATTTTTCATAAAACAAAATAATGTAGTAGACTGAGACTGAAGAATTGGGAAAACAACACAAACAAAAGATGTGTTTAAAACAATAAAACAATTGATATAGGTAACACTAATTCCTTATATAAAACAATTCAACCTAACCACAAGGTTCCTAGTAAAGCAATGAGGCTGAGAACAGAAGAACTCGTCTAAAGTTACAAAACTATCAAGGTAGGAAAAGTTTATTCCTAAAAATTCAAGATGGAGGATTCCACATCATTAACAAAGTAGGAAAGCTTTAATACGCCACAACATGTAGGAAACGGGAGGGAGAGAAGGCAAGCACAGTAATGTCAGAAAGGCGTAATCATTTCAGTGCTTCACTTCTGTGTTATACTGAGCATGATGCAAAGCCATATTTTTTTCCAGTATATGCATCATGGAAGACAATGGTTGAAGTCTGGTCCAGTGGAAAAGCTCACGGAAGGAGTTGGTGGGGCAGATCTGGAGGAACGTGAAAAAAAAATTCCACAGAATTGGTGCTACCTGTAGGCTCTGCCACCATCTCCAACCCCCAACCGGACCTTACCGCAGATTTTACTCCATTAGCAAAATGGAGTAATGCACGTTTCTGCATAGTACTGTTTATTTAAGAAACACAAATGTTGGATTCTTTTTTGATAAATTACCAAACAGCCTGGAGAAATGGCCAGTAAAGTTGACCCCTCCCCCCCAAGTCAACATCAATTGCTGTGCTGCGAGAGAAGGGAGGCAGGTGAAGACAGCATTGACATACCAGCTTCAGACAGGAGAAAAGCCAAAGTAAGCCTATAAAATGAAGCATCTGTCTTCTACCATACCATTGTTCTAGCAAAGTACGTATCATCTACTTTGACTGACAGCAGCTCTCCAGCATCTCAGGTCAAAGCCACATCACCTCCTATCTGATCCTTTTAACCGGAGATAAGAAGAACCGGAGCTGGGACATTCAGCATGCAAACCAGATGCCTCACCACGGAGTCAGAGCCCCTCCCCATTTGCTTACAGGAGACAAAACAAAGCCCACAATGATACTGTTTCCTCACCTGAACTGGTCTATACTGCTGGCAGCTTTGCGGACTCTGCCATACATTCCCGCCACATTAACGTCAATATCACTGAAAAGGACAGGAACGTTTCGCATACGAGCGCCTAGATGAAGGTGTGTGTTGGTTTTTTTTTTTTCAAAAAGAGATTAATTAGTGCCAGGTCTCTGGAGAAGCAACATACAAATCTACTACAAATTTACTATTAGCACACTCCTGTTCTGCTGTACAGAAGAACTCAAGGCAGCCAAGAAATTAACACAAGACACACACAAAATACAGACTTTCGAAATATGGAATCAAAAGAACCAAATAGCTTCACGGAAACAGCAAAAACCACAACTTCCAGCAGCTCATTCCAAGACCGTTTTTGTGCTGTCAAGTCGCAACTGACTCATGGCGACCCCAGGACCAGGAGATTCTCAAGGCAAGAGATGAGCAGAGGTGTTTTGGCCCTTGCCTTCCCCTGCATAGCAACCCGGATTTTCCTTGGTGGTCTCCTGCCCAAGTACTCAGCATGTTTGACCCTGCTTAGCTTCACAGCTCTGATGAGATAGGGCTAGGCTGGCCTATCAGGCTGCGAGACCTTACTGAAATAAATAACACTTTCAACCTACTCCAGAAGGTCTCCAGGTGTCAAACTCACCCTTCTGGGGGAGGGAGTTTTGCAGTTTAGGGGCAGCAGCTGAAAAGGCTCTCCTGTGAATTTCTGGTAATAGAACCTCAGGGAATGCGGGTTCCTGCAGGAAGCCCTCCCCACCCCTAATCTAAAAGATCAGGCAGGTTGATACGAGTGAGGGACGTCCTTCAGATCAGCTGAGGCTGAATATTAAATCCAACATGTGCTGGGAAGGTGCTAGGAGTGCGTAAGGAAGAGACTTGCCCCCATGGTTGCTGTGGTTGACTGTACTCTTGGTACAGTGGCTTCTGTCTTCGTGGCAGCTGCTGGACTGGATCCATTTAACATCTAGTGCTTTGCTATCGTTACTGTGTCTAGAAAGCAAGAGTCAGAAGACTGGAAAAGGAATTTTTTTTTGGGGGGGGGGGAATTAACTGACCAAAAGATTTTTAACTAATCTTTGTCTCAACAGGGACCAACAGTTAGACACACACATCTCAGGTCCATATTTGAACGAACACCTTGCTCAAGCCACCCGGCTTGATGTCATGAATGTTCCTAGTTTGAAGTTTCCTAAATTCTGGTTGGGTGTACACCAGTCCAGCTAGGATCAGATTTGTCAATTTGGCAGACATTAGCTGGTGCATGCAGTTTCAAGCTTTATAGACTGTTGGAGCAGATTATCTTGAAGATTCTTCTGGTCCTACAGTTCTACGGAAATTAAAACTACCCTTGGCTTAAAAAAAAAATGGTTTCCCATCCTTTGGAACATACTGTAACTCACTGTGCATCAAGAGAAGTACACTGGGATGAGTAATGAAGAGGCCTGCTGGGGACAAGTCCAACTAAAATCCACCCCAATTCAATCATGCACGCTTTCAGCCAGACATAAATAAGATTCTGTCACCTCTGGTTGCTTCAAAGGGTAGGGATGGGGTTAAATCTAGTTACTGATTGTGCATAATTAAAAGGGGGGTTGTTGGGAAAAAAAAGACACATCAAATCAAATTGTTAAATGCTAAAAGTTTCTCCCAAAAAACATAGAGTAAAAAGCACTTATGAACTGCAAGCTAAGTAATGGGAGCAATTTCTTTTTTTACTAAATAACTACTAAACAGCTGACTGCAATCAAATTGACATTTTTCATGATCACTTTAAGACTGTTATCAAAATCTCCTCAGATTAGATATTAGAACCTTGGAAACGTTAATCAGGGTGGCACTTTCTTCCAAATGAGAATGTTTCGGAAACAGAGGAAAAGTTTTACACTCCTGAAAATCATTGTGGGCATGCTGACAACCTAAGCTGCTGGAACAGCAGCAGAAATACGTGGGTCAATTCCTTCTTCCGCAATCTTTGCAAAAAATCAGATTATATGCTGTCCTGTACCTAGTGTATAGCATAATTAACTCTATGTAGCCACATTCCTGATTTATCTGGCCAACTTTCTGTGGCATTTGAGGCCCAGACATATGGCCACAGTGCAGCAAATGACATTGGCTTAGATTCTATGAATCACTGTGTATGCTTATATAGTTTCTGCCATGGAGAATGCTTCCTCTTTCTGTAACATTTCCAGCTGTCCAAAGGTCCACTGAAGACCAACGATCTTGCACAAACTGACAGGCAGAAAGAAAACATTCTCCATGGCAAAGACTTATCTAGCTCACAAATGATTCTATGAATGATTCTATGAATCATTCATAGAATCCAAGACACAGAGTTGCATGGATAGGTATGCAAATTCAACACAAAAGAGTAGGAACAGACCAACCCCCTTCTTTCTTTATGCATTTCCACATGCATAAAGGGAGGGGAAAAGGCAATTTCCACCAATTCCTCCATCCTATAACAAATGACCTCTAAATCCATCTCCCAGCTCGTTTGGGGGGGGGGGTGCCCTGAATCCCAGAAGCAGCATTTCGGGGGCCATTTGGGGCTACAGGGTGGGAAACATGGATGTTGTTGTGCTCCATAGTCAGAAATCTTTCCGTCAGTGAAACTTTTAGGCAAGATCCCAGCCTATATATGGCTTCAGCCAATGTATGTAAAATACAACTATTATTTTAAAAATTTTTTAGCCTTCTTTACTCAACTAAAATGGCTGCAAGGGAACCCACTGTTGTCATTTCTCCATCTTTAGAAGAGGAAGGAGAAGAGATTGGATTTATACCCCACCCTTCACTCAGAGTCTGAGAGCAGCTTTCCGTTCTCTTCCCCACAACAGACACCCTGTGAGGCAAGTGGGGCTGAGAGAGCTCTTTTGAGGACTCCTCTTGGGAAAACAGCTCTGAGAGAACTTGGGACTGACCCAAGGTCACACCAGCAGTTGCCTGTGGAGGAGTGGAGAATCAAACCCAGTTCTCCCAGATTAAAGTCCACACTCCTAACCACTACATCAAACTGGCTCTCACTGGCTCTTTACCTTCACTGCTGTCAATTCCAGGCATGTTAATGGAGGAACCATTTGCTGAATTGCCTTGGACGGCCTTCAACTGCTGCTCCATTCGCTCCAGCTGGTAGACCAAGGAGTTCTTTTCTGTGCTGAGACTCTCCAGCATGGTCTGTTTCTGAATTAGTGTTTCTGTCAGCTGATGTAGCCTGTTTTCCAGCTCAGACTGACTACTGCTGCTCAGTGTTTTGTTGGTTAGCTGGAAGGAAAAAGCAAGAAAAGATACTACAGTACAGGATGGACTGCTATAAAATCAAGATGATTTAAATAAACTGGTTTCCTTTTTGTACATCTCCTGAAGAAGCAAGGCTTGCCAACTGATTGCTGTAACAATACATACCTAGATCTCCTTGAAACTAAGCTTATGCCGCCTCAGAGCATAATTCAAGAACTTTGGACAAATAGGGGCGGATCCAACTGTCCTCCAAGGTGCCTTCCCCTTCCGTTCCAGGAAGCTCCCTCTAACTTCAGTGACTCTGCTGCCACTTCAAACGTTGCTCAGGGGAGTGGGGGAACTACCCCATAGGGATGGATCCAACTAGCTTTTTTCCTGACAAAGAATGGAAGGAGGGATCCCCACTGACCACCAAAAAAGGACATGCTGGGGACAATGGAACCTATGTGGGATGGGGATTGTAGTAAGGAGGGGAACTGGGTATAACTGACTGAAAAATCTAGCTAGATCCAACCCACAAACCGAATGCCTCCTGCACCACAGAACTATCTATCTAAAGACTAAAGGATTCTGTTTTACCAGCTGCCAGCACAACACGCTCGGGGAGATGGATCATCCTTCCCCACAGTCCTCTTGCCTCACCAGCCTTCCTGAACCCCAAGCCTGTAAGTTGGACCCAAAGGTATCCTCCCACGAGTTGAAGAGGTTGTGTTACCGGGACGGAGGGGGGAGCTGGTTCTGCAAATGCCATGGATTTCCCACTTGAGCAGTGGTTCTCGACCTCTCCATACTTCACTGTTCCCAAAGGTTCCCTGAACTGTTTTTTTCAGCAGCACGGAATGAGCAGGAGACGGGGGAGGTGTGAGCAATCTGTTCTGCAATCCTGCCGTTACCTGGTTTCTCAGCTTCTGAATTTCTTCTTCTCTATCTGATATTCGACTTTGCAATGTATTCTTCGTCCGGTACAATTCTTCTTCAGTATAGCGGAGCTCCTGTGAAATATATATATCCAGCAATGATTGTTAGAGAAGTGTTATGATTAAGTATGGCACGTCGAAGTCCCTACTACTGGGTTTCAACATCAGATGCCCATTCCCTGGTCTGCAGGCATAAGGGGGGACCTGAGTGGCACTTCTGTCTGTGTCAGCCCTTGCCTATTCATCCTGCTGAGCTGGAGCAGTGTTGTCTATGCAGTGCAGCTCTCGGTTTTCCAATATTAGGGCAATGAGTGTGACTTTCTCCAGGACATTTTATACCTCTGACATTACATCAGAGCACCTGGTAAAAAAGCTGTCTGGATAAGCCAACAGAGCAATACTGTACAAAGTAATCCTGGAGGAAGAGGAGGAGGAGGAGATTGGATTTATATCCCGCCCTTCATTCGGGAGTCTCAGAGGGGCTTACAAACTCCTTTCCCTTCCCCTCCCCACAACAGACACCCTGTGAGGCAGATGGGGCTGAGACAGCTCTCCCGAGAACTGCCCTTGAGAGAAGAGCTCTGAAAAAACTTGTGACTGACCCAAGGTCATACTAGCCGCTGCAAGTGGAGGAGTGGGGAATCAAACCCAGTTCTCTCAGATTAGAGCCCACACACTTAACCACTCCACCAAACTGGCTAGTAGACTCTAGTAATTTTTGTGACTAACTTTCCTGCCTCCTAATTTTAGATATTATCTTAGGAAGAAGAGAATGGTGTGTGTGCCAAACAGTCTTATTCCAGTAATTAAGACCAGCCTGCTAAGCTATGAATAACCACCTCATCCAGCACTAAGGCCAACTCACAACACCAGTTCACGAATGGGAATGCCAGAGCTAACTAGAAATTTCCCTAACATGGCATTCAGCAGGACTGATACACTGCTTTCACAGCTGGGAAGATGAACAGGGTTTCATTCTCCAATGGTCTTGCTCAAAATTCACTAACAAATATTTTGGGGGGTGGGTAACCTAGAAATCATCAAAAAGAGATAATTAATCTGGACTTTTACTTGCTCATTAGATTTTCTTCCTTTTGGTGGGGAGGCTTGTATCAGATGCTCAAATCAGCCTTTCCATCCCCTAGAACCTAAAAATGTATTTGTAAAGGAAAGGAGACAAAGGTTCTCATAATAATAGGTGTCTTGGAGACTGGCGTGTGTGTGAGTGGATCATGTACTACCTACACTTGTGGCTGGCATGATGGGCACTCTATACTGACTACCACAGGAGTATCCAGCTGTCAGAGCTGCTGTTATTTTCAAAACCAAACACTCAACTATTATTGCCAAATAACAGTGGAGGAAATTCAACAGAACTTGCTGGATGCTCTTTTATGTGCCATGACAAGTCAAGATGGATGAGGGTTAGGGGGATTTAACAGAATTCCTGGCTCACAAAGTCAAAGAACAGGCTTCAAATGGACTGCCCATCAAAAAGGACAGTCGTAATAGGACACCCCACCATATGGTTCAATATAGATATTAAACATTATGCAGCCAGCTCAGGAGAACAAATGCATTTTCATGACAGCAGTCTTGCTACCATCTAATTAATATGGAATCTCTGAAAGGAACAGGTAATCCTGGAAGATAAATGGTTCCCAGAAGGGAAAGGAAATTAAACATCTACCCTCTCATGAAACCTTCTTCACTTTGCAACGGCTATTCACAGAAATATACAGAAGAGAAGAGGAGAGGAGAGGAGAGGAGAGGAGAGAAGAGACGAGAAGAGACGAGAAGAGACGAGAAGAGACGAGAAGTGAATTTTATTTGCATTTAGCCGTAGGCCATTACAAACCAAGGATAACAACAGAGAAGGATGCTATAAATATGAGTATTGATATGAAATAAAGTAAAAATTAAAACATAATAAAACCATAAAATCAGAATAAAATAAGGAGAGGATATAGGAAATTAAATGAATCAAAAGGTGTCTGCTAAGATCAATATTAATTAGTTCCCATAAGAACAGCATTGGCCCGTGTATTGGTTTTTTTTGCAGCCAAGGCATATAAATGCCATTCTATAAGATACGTTGACATTGGAATCAGCTAACAAGAATACAATCTTCTCAGAGTCTGAGTAAAAACTTAAGTCCGATAAAATCCCAGAGAGGAATTTTAACATAGGTTGGGCATCCATCGAGCATTCAAGAATATAATGGGGAAGGTCCTCAAGAACAGATGAGCCACAAATACAAAGGCGCTGTTCCTTAGGTGTTCTACTATATTTATTTTTATTTATTTATTTATTTTTTAAAATTTATATCCTGCCCTCCCCGCAAGCGGGCTCAGGGCGGCTTACACGGGCCCAAGGCCCAAGGCCCAAGGCCAGCTAATACAGCCAATGGCATTGATTCAAAACACAAGGATGTAAAGGCTGCTCTGAAGTTATGGTTATCTATACGAACTGGGTAGGAGGATCTAAAGTGGTCATTCTTAAACAATTTGAACCAAGGAGCAGACTGTGGTTTTAAGATTAACTGTCTGTCTAACAGAGCATCACACTTAAATAGCCAGTCTCTAAGACGTGAACTGTTTGTTGAAGGACTGAGGAGGTCCTCAGAAATGGAGTACTTTGTTACTAGATTATTAAGAAAACAAGAACACTCCGAGTTTTTGGATAACATTGAATTAAATGCCAGTAGACTGAGTGAGTCAGTACTAGCAGCTCTGTTTCTCCCCCAAAATTTTAGAACAGCAAGGTGCACCTGCACCCTTAAGGAAGGAAGGTCAGTTTCTGCTCTCATCAGAGTGACTGGTGTTCCCTTAGGAAGAGCCGGGATGCGCCTTACACAGAAATATATATACACATTTTTAAATCCCTGATAAGACAGCAGAAAACCAGTCACGTTTCCAAGTGCACATCAGTGGCTCTCCAAAGTGGGTGAGAGATCATATTTCATATACATACACACACACACACATATATATGAGTGTGTGTTTGCATGTATGTGTGTGCATACACACACTTAATCAGGACCTTGCTTATGAGCAAAAACAACAAGCTGTAGTGGCTGTTGTGCCATACGCCTGCTACCATTTAGTAATGTTCGTATTTAAAGGCCGCAATCCCTTTTCCTTATCACTCACCTATATCAAAATGCAATACAGTCGCTTCTTCATGGGCTGCATGTGTGGTGCCAGTAAAACAACTGTTTGGGACATGTGGTACATCTCTGTACCTGAAGGGATCTGCCATCATCTACTTTGGACTTTGAAGGCAGGAAAGTTAGCTGATCACAGAACCACAGGAATAAACCACAGCTGGATTCCAGCTAACCCTTTACAACCAATTCTCCTGTGTCTTTGGCCTTGATTCCAGCATTTAGGTTTGGTAGCTGGAGTCTTTGTCAGCTCAGGGAACTTACTGACCACTTGCTCTTGAGTCGCTCAAGTGCACACATTTCAAGAGTCAGTTTATTAAAAGTTACAGTCTCCGCCCATTCCACAGTTCCCTTCTATAAAACCGATTACCACTTCGAAAATTTTCCTCAGCAGCCGCAGCAAGTCCTGCAGTTCTTATCTAAACCATTATTACAAGCCTGAGGTGGGGTGAAATTGGATTTCACTTGCATAAACATAAGGATAGTAAAAACAATCAACGTACCTGTTTCTGCCTCTCCAGTTCAGCCTCAACTTCTTGCTTGGCTGTTTTGTGCATTGAGATTTGGTCCTGCAAATCCTGAATCTGTTCTCTGGTGGACTCGGCTTCGCTCATCTGCTGTGCTTCCATATCCTATGAATAATTATTCATTGGCACAATTTCATAGAACACATTGGGGTCCCGGTTCTTTTTCATAAACTTGATTCCATCACCTAATACCCAACCTCTGCACTGTTGCATCTGATCAATTTAACACCTTATGCTTGTCTCCCCCAACAGACACTGACAGCATCTTCAGATGTCATGCAGCAGTGCTGGTAGCCATATCCACGGTCATTTGGATGCCTGGCTACTGGACCACTCATCTGAAGGGTACACACAGGCTGAATGTACATCTTTAACCTGAGCTCACCCCCACACAAATGATCCTTTGGACTGTATTACAAAGAAGAGTCACCACATGGGCTTGAATACACTCGAGTGTCTCCATGGATGGAAGACCTTCCTCCTGTGGCACATGACTCTATGGACTCCCCATTCCTGCCGCAGTCTGAAATGTTGCCGGAAATGCTGCTCCCACGCTGCAGCAGGAAGGGAGAGACAAAACAGTCACACTCCATGGGCAGCAATCGTTCTGCCTAAAGAAATGATTTGACAGATCCAAGCCACTGACTGTATGCCTACCTGGTGTTGGCTTTTTTAAAAAAAATGCAACTTCTCGGCATAGCTGTCATTTCCCCTCGCATTAGCAATGCCCCAAGTTTCTTTGCTGGTGGTCTTCGCTAGCACCCATTTCCATTTTCAGCACCAAGCTGCAGTGGAAGCACACAACCACTGCCTCTGCATAAGTAAGATCTTCTCTGGGCAGGGGGAGAGGAAGCTGTTTTTCTGCTTTGAAAAGAAGTGGCCAGCTGTGCAGGGTTTTGATGGTCAAATCCTGGCGTTATTCATTAAATTATTGTCCCCCTTCCCTAAAGCAGGGCTGTGCACAACACTGATTGGCTCGGCCTTGTGGCAGTCATGAAGCCACTCCCCCTTCCTGACTGGGACAGATTTCAAAGTGTAAAAACCAGAAAGCAAACTTTAAAAAAATATATAATAAAGCTCTAAACAACCTATTAATTAGATAGTCATAAAAAAAGCTTTAACACAAAAAAGAAAACAGACACCCTGCCTGAAGCAGTGGGGAGGGGGCACCAATCAAGCTTCACTCCAGACCTCACACTGGAATCATTACAGCAGCAGCAGCAGGAGGAAGATTTATACCCCGCCCTTCACTTGGAGTCTCAGAGCAGCTTACAATCTGCTCTCCCCACAACAGAAACCCTGAAAGGTAGGTGGGGCTGAGAGCCCTGAGAGAACTGCTTGAGAGAATAGCTATGAGAGAACTGTGACTGACCCAAGGTCACCCAACTGGCTGCATGTGGAGGAGTGGGGAATCAAACCTGGCTCACCAGATTAGAGCTTGCTGCTCTTAACGACTACACCAAACCATTACACCAAACTGAAAGGGAGCAAAAAACTCCACTTCCGTTCCTGCTTGTACATCTGTCACCTGAATCAACAGAAAGACAAGACAGCGTGGGCCATTTGTACTCCAAGGAGCTCTGGACCAAGTACAGGATCTTCTCAACAACTCTATGAAGTAGGCTAAGCTGAGAGTGTGTAACTGGTCTCCAGCCAGGAGGAGATCTGAACCCAAGCCTTCTCAGTCCAAGTACAGTGATCTCTCCCTTACATCACACAGACCTGACTTTTCTTCTCCAGCCTGACTATACAGTCCAGGAGAAGAGGGGAAAACACCAGGACCTGTGCTGATGTTATTACCATGTCCAGAGAACCGTTTGCACATTTGCCCCTACCTGCAGCTCTGCCCTCAGCTGCTGCAACTGCCCACGAAGCTTTTGCATTTCCTCCTTCTGCGTCTCTCGCTCGTGCCTCAGCTCCTCCAGCTCCATGATGCTGGCCGTTTGGCTGTCTAAGCCTTCAATGCCAGAGCCTTCTTTCAGGCTGTTGATCAACTTTTCTTTAGACTGCAGTTTAAGACATCATGAAGTTAGTGCCCCTGCATCACAGCCCCAAGAGTCTATGCTCAACTATGTACACTACCTGCATTTTCTGTGAATCTGGGAACAACATCTTGAACCCAAGTGTGGGCTTAAAGGGGATGGCTCCTCCCTGGCGTTTCTCCTCGGCATCCGGGGCCAAGCTATGTTGCTTTCAAACAAGGAGGTTCTACTGAGCTTCAAATAATAAGGGCATAGATCTCTCTCCTGACAAAGGCCTACATTATTCTGCGTGGAGTTACATTGAGGACTTCACCTGGAGAATGCGTGTAGCTTTTTGCTTGTAGTCAACCAGCTCTTGTTTAGCAGACTCCAGGTTGGCTTTGGCTACTTTGACTTGTTGCTGAAATTCATCGGCTCTCCGTTTCTCCTCTGTGCACTTCCTCTCGGCTGCCGTCACGGCTTCTGCCAAGCTCTGACGTTCGACTTCCATTTTGCTGAGGCGGGCTGAAAACTCGTTCTGTGAGGAGCAGGTTTGAAAGCCATTTTTACCATCAAATCATCAAGGGAAGGGGGGAAAGGTCAAAATACTGTCACTAATAAAGGCAGAACCCAGACATGAAGGAGAATGAAACATTCCACTGTAGGCTAAGGAGAGGGGGCATGTATTTTCTTTACTGGCACATTTCAGAGGGTAGCTGAGTTGGCCTGTAGCAGAAAAGCTAGATTCAAGTCCAGTGGCATCTTAGAGACCAGCAAGATGGGGTTGGGGGCAGTTAATAAGCTGTCACGAGTCAAAGTTCCCTTCATAACTGGCGAAGGGGGCCTTGACTCTCGAAAGCTTATACCCCTCCCAAATCTTGTAGGTCTCTAAGGCGCTACTGGACTCGAACTTAATCGTATATCCTGCCATAGGAAGAACCAATCTCCAACACGACCAAAGACTTAATCACAATACTTATTGCAGCCGCTAAATCGATAATAGCGAGAAACTGGAAAAACGAAAAACCCCTCTCCATCTATCAATGGTGGAACAAGGTTTGGGACTACTTTATAGAAGAAAAGTGTTTAGTATACTTTGACCCTGTAGTAGGAGAGAGGGAACTCAAAAATCTGCTTGATAAATGGTACCCTTTTGCAGAAAAGTTTTATACGTAAGTTCACTATTCCCACTCGCATAGCACTCTGTTTAAGACTGGGAACAGTTAGGCAAATAAGGACAAGGACCCCAGACTAGGCTAATGAATAGGGGTGTTTACCCAATTTCCCCCCTGTCCATCAAACAAGTAAGGATTAATTGTCACGGTATTGAGCTCTTGACGATATGTACCTTGCTTGATGTCTTTGCTTGTACTGTATAACATAAAACCTAATAAACAGATTTAAAAAAAAAATCGTATATCCTGCCATTTCTCTAAAAGACCTCAAGACATTGTACAAAGGCATTTCAAATCAGCCTCACAACCACTTAATCAGGCCTGGTTTAAACACGGCGCTGGCAGGATGGAAGAACCAGCCTGTGCAACATTGCACACATCCACCATCTTGTTCAAACTGGGCCCCCAAACACTGCACATGCAACGTTCATGTGCTAACTCTGCACAAAACAGTCGCACTGCACAGACAGTGGCCCAGCTTATCCAAGATGCTTGTAAGTGTGCGAAGATGCACAGGTCAGCTCTCCTTGCCCTCCAGGGTCACAATCCAGACACCTGGCAGGCTGGAGGGCTGCACTCAGCTTCTGCAGGCTTGCCTTGATGCCTCTCCAGTTTTAGCATGCAGCAAACAGGGCAGACAAGGCCGGCCTGGCCAGTGGGCACTTGCCTCATAGGGCCCCGCTGGGCTACTGAACAGCCACTTGCTGTTTCAAGTCCCAGCTTGCAAAGTGGCCTAATCAATTCCCACAGGCCCTTGCCACTCCCAGGAAGAGGTGATATGAAAACAGAATGTGGCAGGTGCACTGAAATTGTTGCACAAGCTATTCTGTTATGCATTTCCAGTTCTGGCTTACTTTGCTTATTCCTTTAGCAAGCGAAATCAACCCAACCCCCCAACCCCCAAATGCTACTTATGCTGAAGCTCAGATGGGATATGTAAGAAGAGCCACTGAAACGGAAGGAAATGGAAGACTGCCTTCCCCCACTCTACGGAAGGGTCATTAGAGTGCAAAAGGAGGTGATAAGTATCTGAAGATACCCTTCTGTGCTCTTTAGGGGTCAGCCCTCAAACAGTGAAGTGAGTCGGCAATTCTGCTGTTCTGACCTGCATCTGTTTGTAGCCGTCTTGCTCTCGCTTGAGTGCAGACTCTGCATCGTGTAACCTCTCCTGAAGAGTCTGAAGGGCTTGATTGTGCAAGCTGTTCCCTTCACAGTTATCCTGTATTATTCTAGACAGACAGAGAGACCTGGAATCAGTAAACCTGAGACAGGAAGAAAGCACATCCCTCGCTTTCAAGATAAATCAGTAATGTAGGGACTGCGCTAGCAGCCAAACACATGCTTTATGCACAGAAGGTCCCATGTTCTATCCCTACCATGTCCAGTCAAAGGCTGGCAGGCGCTGAGCAAGTCATTTCTCCGCCTGAGACCTCTGAGAGCTGCTGCCAGTCAGAATACAGCACTAGGCTGGACCGATGGCAAGACATAGCAAATATGCTTGAGATTTTCTTCTTAAGAAAGTATGTTAGAGTTTATCCTGTGTGATTACTGAGTGCGTGTAAAGTGCCATCAAGTCACAGCTGACTTATGGCAATCCCGTGGGGTTTTCAAGGCAAGAGACTAACAGAGGTGGTTTGCCATTGCCTGCCTCAGCACAGTGACCCCAGTATTCCTTGGTGGTCTCCCATCCAAATACTAACCAGGACCAATCCTGCTTAACTTCCAAGATCTGATGCGACTGTGCTAGCCAGGGCCATTCAGGTCAGATGGGGCTACTATTCATCCCTTTTTTCTTATAGTGCTGCTCCCCTCCCCCACCGCAGAAAAAATCTCTTCATTTTCACTAGGAATGTCGTCTTCCTGCAACATAAAAAGCCTTCCATTGGCGCAAGGAGTCCTCTGCTGGAGGAACCCTCCAGGCAGCCAAGGAAGGCCTTTTGCCTTGGAAGAGGGCTTCACCATAAAGGGAACCTTCAAATCCAACTTTTGATGCTTCCCCTAAAGCTAGACCAATACTGAGACCGAACAGTGGACTGAACTCATAGTGCCACTGAAAGACGGAAGTAACTCTGCACAGGATTGCACTGTTGATCCACTAACATGCACACTACCTTTTTTTCAAAAGTTGTGAAGGGAAAACAAACACACACACACACACACACATATAAAAACACATGTAAGCCTGGAAATTCAAAACATAAATTAGAAACATTTAACCAAAAAATTTTTAATCAAAATTAAATTAGTCCCTCTGACAAGGACGGTTTTTGTAATTAGGACCTTTTCTTCCTTCCCTCTATCAAAAAGGAAAAAAACAAGTGCAGCAAGCTGCCTTGAAATGGAAGACTTCGTAATTTTTGTAATAAATGTAAAAAAAAAAAAAATCCCTCCATGGCTCTGACCCTTCTGGCCTCACTACAGGAAGCCTTCTGGTGCTTATCATGTATATATTTATTTTATTCAGGAGCTTGTTATGCCTCCGCTCCTGAGTCCTGTTCAGAGCTACTGTCTTTCCTGTCCAGCTCTTTCGGTCTACTGCCCATGGTGTCAGCCTGGACTCCAACAAGCTCAAAAGCCTGGCTCCCTCCTCTTCCTGTCATATGTGCTTTCTCTGATGTCATGTGACTTCCCGTCACATGCTTGCAGCTCAGTGGGTCCCATGTTCAGTGGGCCTTGAGTTGGGAAAGGTTGAAGACCACTGCTTTAGAGAAAGCAAAGACAGCTTGAACCCCTTGTTAATAAGTGGTAAGGAGGTTTTTGAATACCGAGATTTTTCCATCTTCAGGGTTTCCAGAGCTTCAGTCCGTGAATTCAGGAGCTGATCGGCTTCCTGCAGCCTCACTTTCAGGACAGCCAACTGGGAATCCTTGGCAGAGGCAGCTTCCGTCAGATCGTCCACCCGAGCCTGAAGTTCGCGAACAAGCCTGTCACTCTTCGAATTGTCCACATTCCACTTTTCAACCCTTGTTCGGGCACTGTTCAGTTCTGTGTGATTCAAGTCAGCAAACGTTAGCATGACTAACAAGCATGTTTATTTCTGGCATGTTTACAGTCAACATTTCTTGCGTGTCCAGCATGATTCTCTCGGAAACCAGAAATGAGGCAGCAACAAGAAATGAGCTTAGTGGAGCGTGAGCATATTGACCTTGTGCAGACATAATGCTCCTAATTACCTAATCACAGCTGGAAAACTCATGGGGGGCATGGGTTATTTGCTTATAGAATCACAGAGTTGGAAGGGACCTCCAGGGTCATCTCGTCCAACCCCCTGCATAATGCAGGAAATTCACAAATAGTTCCCCCTCCACACCCACAGTGGCTGCTGTTCCACGCCCAGAAGATGGCAAAAAACCTCCAGGATCTCTACCCAAACCAGCCTGGGGAAAAATTGCTTCCTGGCCCCAAAGTGGCAATCAGCATTTTCCTGGGCATATAAGAAAGGGCCACAAGAACTAAGCACTGAGGCAACCCTTCCTGCCCTCCCTCTCATGATCTGCCTAAGTTCATAGAATCAGCACTGCTGTCAGATGGCGATCTAGCCTCTGTTCTAAAACCTCCAAGGAAAGAGAGCCCACCACCTCCCGAGGAAGCCTGTTCCACTGAGGAACCGCTCTAACTGTCAGGAAGTTCTCCCTAATGTTTAGCCGAAAACTCTTCTGATTTAATTTCAACCACTTGGTTCTGGTCTGACCTTCTGGGGCAACAGAAAACAACTCTGCACCATCCTCTATATGACAGTCCTTCAAGTACTTAAAGACAGTTATCATATCACCTCTCAGTCATCTTTCCAGGCTAAACATACCCAGCTCCTTCAACCTTTCCTCATAGGACTTGGTCTCCAGACCTCCCACTATCTTTGTTGCTCTCCTCTGGACTTGTTCCAGCTTGTCTATATCCTTCTTAAACTGTGGTGACCAAAACTGAACACAATACTTTAGGTGAGGTCTAACCATAGCACTCTCTTCCCACTCCCTTCCCCTTCCTCTATTACACTATCTACTTAGATCACAGTTCCAACCACAGACAGTGTTAGGCAGATATCATCATAAACGGAGCTTGCAAAACCTACTTTAAATCTTAGTTTCAAGCTCTGGATCCCAGGGCAATCCTGGCTAACATTAGCTGTGGTTAGGACATAAAATTAACTTTGGTCAAAGCAAATGATGGGAAGGAGGGAGGATTCACACAGAGGAGGGGAGGAGGGAGCATAGGAAACCACAGCACACTATCCGTCTCCTAACTATGCTTTGCATGCACAAGGACCCTGGGTTCAAATTCTGTCATCTCCAGTGAAAGCCTTGTGGGTGGAAGATGGAGAGAAGAAAACAGTGTGCTAAGTGGACTGATGGTTTGACTCTGTATATGGTAGATCCATATAGGAGAGGAAGTTCAAACATTCATAGGCTCATTAACAATTCTGCCATAAATACGTGCTGCCTTGTAAAAATCACCGGCTAAATCACTTGCACAAGAAGAAGAAGAGAGAGAGAGAGAGAAATCACATAGAAAGTTTAAAGAACAAGAAAGCAAAGCAAGAAATTATTAGGAGATAGTCCAAAAGGTTTGCTGTGCCCAGTCAAATTTAAGAGCCAGCGATCAGAGATCTAGAATGCGGAGGAGGCCCACCTAAAATCTGTGCCCAAAGTAATGCAATGGAAATAAATTACAGAAGCAGAAGATTTTGGTCAGGAAGGAAAAAGGTAAAATGGGTAAGAAGGGGGCTAAGTCAGAGAGAACTTTGTGGTCAGGGGGTGTATGGCCAAGCAACCCAAAATTCTGCACCAAGCAAAGCTGACCTTTGCATAGTATTTATAATCAGGCATATTTGCATATTTTCTATCTTTTAAAATAACTTATTCTATCATTTCTGCTGCTTTGGTTCTTCAGGAACGATGACGACACTACAGCCCCATTCTCAGCCAACAGAAACCTTATTCAATCATCTCTCTAAACACTGGACATTTTCACAGCCACCGACCAGTTAGCTTAAAGCATGACCTTAGCATGCATAATGAAGAGATCGTTCTTTGTTTTAAAATGAAGATCAAGATTATGAGAATGCTGGATTCTGTGCCCACTGCTACGGGCTGCATTTCTTCTGCGCTCCTGCCGAATCAAAGCAAACACTGCCTCATGGCTGTCAAGGAGCCAGAGAGTTTTAGGACTGGAATCTGAAAGCTATCTTGCGTTTCTTATTTACAAATCATGTACTTCATTTCAAAAACAAAGTGCCCATTTGTGAATAATCGGTAACAACAGTCAGCATTTTGATAGGGTATTTTAGGAAACCAAAATATTGGTTTAATAAAATACGTGATCTTTGTAATACATGAAACAACTCCGTAAAAGATGCCAGCATTATCATCTCAGTAAAGCAAGAGGAAGGTGACCAAGAACAGTGGCTTGCAAAGGTCCACTTAGGACTGGCTGAGGTAAGACCTGAACCAGAAACTTCCTGCCCCAGAGCTCACATTCTTAAACACTATATTGTACTGGGATATATCCCAATAGCAATTTACTTCCTGCATGAGGCTACTTCCATGAGAAAAGGGGTGATTTCCACCAATTTCCTCATCTACTAGAAATCCCACCAGGCTGTTTGTGTCTCTAACACACACACACCCCAAATTTCCAGGGAGGGGCACAGTAGGCTGCAGCTGATAGGGAAGGAAGGAAAGTCCTGTGCCACAAGCTCTGCTCATGGTTCACTGGCAACAGTTTGTGAACGTCATACTGTTACCAACACGACACCTCCACATTTCCAGACATTTCCCTACCTTTTTGGGTTTCTGCTGCTCGCTGGATTAACGCTGCCATTTCTTGGTTTAAAGACTGCACTTCATTCCGCAGGAGCTGATTCTCCAGTCGGAGATTGGAAAGCTCGAGTGACGCGCTGTCGTTGGGCGCCAGGCTTGGGTTCGCTTCTGCACTTGGTGGTGACTCTTTTTTAACATCCACGTCTGTCTCTAGGCCAGAACTGGAGCTACTGGGAGTATCTGCAGAAAGGGATGCACGTTCACCTCAATGTATTCATTTGGTGGCCTAATTGCTATGTAGAACAATCAACACTGTAGTAAACGGGGATACTGAACTCAGCACAACACCACGCCAAAAAAATAACGGCTCCTCTGAATCCTTACCAGACCGTAGACAGACCTGATTATTCTGAGTTCATGCAATCCTAGGAAGAGTTTCTCCAGCCTAAGACCATTGAAATGAATGGGCTCAGACTGGAGTTAACATCTGTAGGATTGTATTGTTAGTCATCAGGGGGAGATCAAGCCTATACAAAGCAGGATGCCATCCCCCCTTCCCCTAAGCCAAAGCCTAATGAAGTCAACCAGAGACTTTTTCTGGTTTTTGCTGTTTGCCTGGGCCTGCAAAAACAGGTGTGAGTGGGTGTGCAAATGTGGGTCTATGTAACAGAGAAAAACAAAATGCAGCATTTTGTAGGCTACAATACACAATTGTTGTGTTTATATCCTTACTGCATTTATACTTCTCCTCTCCTCCTCAGTAGGGAGCCAAAGCGGCTTTTATCATTCTCCACACCTCCATTTTACCACCTGGTGAGGTAGGTTGGGCTGAGAGCATGTGGTTGGCCCAAGGTCAGCCAGCAAGCTTCTATGGCAGAGATCCTAGCCTGACACACTAACCATTATGCCACATTACACACTGGCACTCTGGAGAGACAGCATGGTGCAGGGCTTGGAAAGTTGGACGACCGGAAGACTTGGGTTCCAGTACCCATTTGCCATGAAACTCAATCGCTGACCTCAGGCATGACACTCTCTCCTTGCCTAACCAACCAAACTCAACAGTTTTGAGGCTAAAATGGGGAAGGGAGTATCCCGTATGCTCACCTGAGCTCCTAGGGGGAAGGGCGGGATAAAAATATAAAAAATGGGTAAGTAGGTCAATGGGTATGCAGGCTAGATATAGGATGAACACCACCAGACAGGACAAAAGTGGAACATTTTTCTGCAGCTAAAAGAGCAGGCAGCTCCCTTCTGTTCTACTGCTTTTTTCCCAAGTGACGTTTCCCAGCATGCACAGAGACACTTCTGCCAAATGGTTGTGTCTCCCCCCTCCCCCAGCCATCAATTGTTACCATCAGATGCACTAATAAAAAGAAGACCCAAAGTTGGTATTTTTGTTGGCTGTGCAAAAAGATGGATATTAGTAAAAAAAAAAACCCTATTCCTGTTAGACCAGGAGGAAACCCCATTTGGAGAGAAAACAAACCCCAAGCTGAACGTGCAAAACTATACCCATTGGATATTTAGGTGCCAGCATGCAACCCGGCAGCCCCGCCCCAAGACAAAAGGTGGTGGACACTCCAGGAAACTCACTTTGGACACCATTAAAGCCAGGAAAACGAGAGCAATGCAATGGTGGTCCACAAGAAAGTTAGGGGGGCATTTTTATAAAGGGACACGGTAAAATGGAGGGCACGTTTTATAAAAGGAACAGAACTGCATTTTTAATTGTCTGTAGAGAAAAAAAATAGGCAGTTTTCCCCACTCTCCCTCCATACTGCATTATTGGATGTATTATACTGATCTTTGCATTATGCCATTTCATAGTACTGTTTATTATATGTTTTTTATACTTGTTATTATAGTGGTCTTCAATTTGTTTTGGTAAGTCTGGGATTTGCCTTCAGTTTCAATGAGAAAGGGAGACAGTCAAATAAGTTAAAATAAATAAATGAAAACAGTGGTGAAGGTCCCCTGCACAAGCTTCCGTGACAACAACAGGCATGGAACAGCTGTAACCATGTGCAGAACTTCCCAGTGGACTGTGGCCTGGCATACACTATTCAGTTTACAGCTTCCCTAAACTGGATGAGCAGGAGGGTATCTAGTAACATCTACCTGCCTCAAACCAGTGGGTAGGTTATTAATACATAACACAGTGGAATTTTGTAACAGACTACTAAAATTCTAAATTTTTACAAGCACTCGCCTGCGTAACCCACTGAAAAATAGCCACTTTTATACCGGGTGGACTGGGGGGGGGGGGCAGTTTAAATCATTGCTTTAAACCAAATTTTCCCATTTATTATTTAACTCCTCCCTAAATAAAACTGAATACTACAGTTGTACAGCACAGTGGAAGGTGCCAACTGAATACAAAAATAAGCGTGCTGTGGCAGACAGAGTATTATGGGAGCACCTCAGGTTCAAATCCCCCCCTCAGCCATGACCCTCATTGGGTTCTTCTTGGGCCAGACCCCTCCCCTCAACCCTATTATTTCACAGTATTGTTGTGAGGGTAAAATGGGGAGGGGAGAACTAGGGACTGCCAACGGACAGAAAGTCTACAAGGCCATGAAGTGGCACCACTCTCAGTACTGAGGAACTAGGTTCTCAAAGATAAAAGACTCGTCAGATGACAGGCAGCAATCCATCCAAGAGCTGGCAGCAGAACTCAAGACACCCTGTATTATACGCATCTCTTTTAGAATTTACTCCACAGTTAGACAACACCATCATAAGGCTATGATCTGCTCACCACCACCAAACTTAATATTCCTTAACCTCTGTAGTTATGCTTAGCTACCGTTTTGACACTGGAGGGAAACGTCGTCTCCAGTTTTGACACTCTGTGAACCGGCCGACACAGAGCTCATGCTCGAAGTCCGAGAATGATTCTGAGCAGGGGCTGTTCTGCTTTTCTCCCGCCTGAGGTCCATTCTTCCGTTCGGTTCCTTTTCAGAGCTATTGAGAAAGTCAAAGAGGAGTTCATCATTTGGTTCAGATTTTTTCCTTCTCACAAACTGGGAAGATGGCCTGGGTGTGGAAGCTGTCTCCACGGAAGGCAAAGGTTCTACAGATGTCCTCGGCGTCACTTTCACATTTGCAGTCCCTGCTAGGATGGTGGCTTTCTGGTGTTTAATGTTATCTGCTGCTGAAGAGATAAAGCTCGATTTAGATGAAGTCTGATGCTGCTGCTGGCGCAGCTTGGGGTACTCACTGACAGCATCCAAGTGACTCTTGCTGTAAGCTGCAATATCTGCAGCGTCTTTCTTGCTTAAAGCAGAGGCGGCTCCTTGATCTACTCTGTTGAGAAGGTCCTCCGCCTTCCCAGCGAGCTCAGCAAACCAAGACATAACGGAAGTCAAAGACCAAGACTATATCAAGTTAGATCATCAAATGTTCAGCCTAAAGGAAGAAAGATATAACAATGGAAATTTCAGATCATGCCGCCACAAAATAAAAATGTAACAAAACTAAAGCATGTGGTTCGTCTTTCCTGTATGTTACCTCCTTAAGTCTATTTATGATAGCTGGGTTGATGAGACTGCCCCACCTCTGCCATGCATTACAGCTGAAACATAAACAAGTCATGTACTACAATATTTCTTCCAGTCACTATAAAATACGTATAATCAGTGAAAGGGGGATAGAATAAAACAATGCCATGCAATCTTGTATGTTTATTTCTCTTTGTAAAAGCATTAGTTCTGTACTACTCAAGGCAGCCCTGCAGACACAGAAGATGGATCAACTGCATCAAAGCCAACAGGTGATATGTGGGAAGATCCAAATTATGGAACAAAAACTTCACAGAGAGGGAGGGAGGGAAGGGGACATAGCTCAGTCGCAGAACACCTGCTTTGCATGCAGAAGGTCCCAGATTCAATCCCTGGCATCTCCTGTTAAAGGATCAGGTAGTAGCTGATGTGAAAGACCTCTACCAAAGTCTGTGGAGAACCACTATCAGTTTGCCAGTGGTCTACACCCTAGTGGGCTTGAAGGACCAATAAAATAAATGCTGGAATAAAAGTTGCTAGTCTTTAACACGCCACTAGACTTCTGTTTTATTTTGCTACAATAGCTTGAATTAAATGGGCCAACAGTCTGACCCAGCATGCAGCAGCTTTGAGTGCTGTTTAAGGACTTCAATACCAGAAGTAACCCTGGCTAAGCAAAACAAACAAACAAAATGCTTGGGGCAGGCTTGTGGACAAATAAGGCATCAATGCAGGGCAAAAACTCAATTTCTCTTAGCCATGTATACCTCCTTGAGACTTAAACTGGAGACCTCCCACCACCTTCCTATGCAAGTACTGAGAATCAAAGCACAAGCAAACAGGCCTGCTACTCTCCTTTGATACACAGGAGGTGGCCTGTGGTACAAAAGCTAGTTCAGAAAAACTACCACATATGTACTTGTTATTTAGGACCTGATCACTCAGCTTCCCACCATAACAAGCTGTTCTTTCTCAGGCACTCCATCCTATAGAGAAAATCAGTTCTGGATAAAGACAACAGCCAGTCGCTAGAACATAAAGGCACTTTTCCCTCTGCTTTTTCCCTGTGCTGCCTCCTTCATATTTATACACATGAATGCATACCTGGAAATGGTTGCAATGGTTCATATGAAAGGAAAAAAACATTTTTCAAACTAGAGTTAGGTACCTGTTTTAATCAGCATAACCAAAGCCATATTTAAACAGTCACCAATCCTTCCATTTTACAAAGCCACACCATTGGCAAACCTGCACCTGCTGTGTGTGGGAGTGGTTTTTCTGGTGCATGGGAAGGACACACCAACAGAAAAAGTACCTGGAACAAACATGTGGGTGTGTCAGAGGACTGGTGTAGGAACTATAAATACCAGCGCACACACTGCCATTCACACAAAATGCTGTCATCAGCCAGTCTGCTCTTGTCTCATTCCTCAGCACTCATTATTTATCCTGAAACACACATACACAAAGCAAAACTCGTAAACCCCGCCACCAACGACTAACCTCCCATCCCAGAAATATCCAGTGCACCTAATTTCTGCCTCTTGTCCCCACTAAAGCCTGTCCCTCCCACCAACCCTCCCTTATTCTTTAAATTGTCACACTCTCCCTCCTCTACATAAACCCTCCTCGCTCTTGGACGGCCAGTAATTTATTTGGTATTTCTACCACAGCAACAGGGCGCCAGCACTCCCAGGAGGGTTATGAGAGGCACTTGGGAGCTGAAGACCCTCAGACGATTGCTCTAACATCCAGCAGTTTAGTTCATGTTTTATGATAGATCCAGGGCACCAAAGCCTGGAGCAACTCCAAGCCAAGTTTTACCTATGGCTCTAGAGGCTGGAAGCTTCACTGGTCTTAAAGGTGCCACTGGACTCAAACTTTGTTCTCTTTTCCTGCGTTTCCCTTAGTTTACCCTGAATCAGTGCTCACCTTCTGCATGCTTCTAACGGACTGTGGCTTATCACTGCCATACCGAGAAAAGCTTTGCTTGCTCACTCTGCACCTGCAGGAACCCAGCTGGGGGGAAGGGGACGGCACGGCCCTGTGTGCTCCGCGTTGTATGGGATACTGGAATACCACAGACCCTCTCCAAGAGGGAGAGCAACCAGTGTTCCCTCTAAGCTGAGTTAGTGTGAGCTAGCTCACCATTTTTTTTAGCCTCGGGCTCACACATTTTTGTCTCAGCTCAGGAAGGATGGCTCCAGAGCAAACTAATGTATGCAGCAGCCAAATCGCTTGTTCACAACTTTAATTCCAGTAGCTCACAAAGTAGAATTTTTGCTCACAGGACCAATGCTCCCTCTAAGCTGGGGAGTCTTGTGAGCAAAAATCCCACCTTGTGGACTCCTGGCATGAAAGTTTTGAGCGAGCGATTTGGCCACGGCATCAATTAGTTTGCTCTGGAGCCATCCTTCCTGAGCGAAGACAAA
Source organism: Lepidodactylus listeri (assembly GCA_029233225.1). NCBI lineage: Eukaryota > Metazoa > Chordata > Lepidosauria > Squamata > Gekkonidae > Lepidodactylus > Lepidodactylus listeri. The sequence goes on along the minus strand of JARCFY010000011.1, from coordinate 74,911,337 downwards.
AAAATGTGTGAGCTGGAGGCTAAAAACCTGTGAGCTAGCTCACACTCACTCAGCTTAGAGGGAACACTGCACAGGACTCCACAGCTTAGAGGGATAATTTTACCCTGCCTGCCCAATAAACCGGACCTGTCAATCTTCGTACTTTATTTGTTTAACGTACCCCGCCTCCCCAGAACTCTTGTTGACCTTCTTCCATCCTTAGTCAGCAAACACCCCCCCCCCCCCCGGTCCGTTCCCCTTCCTCCAGTCGCCTTGCTCTCCGCCCTGCCCGTCCCGTGGGCTTCGGCTTACCCTCAGCCACACTCTCTACGAGCGCCGATAGCTGGAGCAGAGATCGTCCCAGCAGCAACATAAGAGGAGGAAACGAGGCTCGGCAGCAACAGCAACTCTCGGCCAGGCCGCAGCCTAGCTGAGGCTGCCCGTGTTTGGTCTTCCGGGAGACGTGGCTACGGATCCGCAGGCGCAAGGACCCGGGGGCGCCGGCCGCTCATCCTCCCGAAGAGCGCCTGCGCAGATGAGGCCAGGTGCGGAAGTGACGGGCTATGTCAATTCGAGAGACGCCCATAGGCGCGAACGCTATTCCATAATATTAGCGTCAGGCTAGAGTCGCGTTCAGTGTTTATCTTCCACACTTCCGGGTTTACGATGACCCATGCGAAGTCTGTTAGGCCATAGAGATGGCGACGGACTAGAGCGGCTCCATACGGCACCTGTGCAGAATCATAGCCAATGATCGCATCTTGGTTTAATAGGAATTTCAAGGTCCGAGCGTGCATGTGTAATTCACACTCTGCTTCTGGTGGGAACCTTGGCCTTTTCGTGCTGCTGGAATGCTAAAAGTGTCTCTGAGAGTGAAAGGAGAGCGCATCTTCCTTGCATTGATGTATTCGGCGAAGGAAGATTTTGACTTTACCCTGAAAATTTTTGTTGGTCTCTAAGATGCTACTTCAGACTCGAATGGATTATTTTGTTTTCACTAAACAAAATTGGAAGGGGGGCAGTTGTCAGCGTTGGAGGCGCTGTTTTTAGAAAGGCTGCTGAAAAACTGAGGCAGGTGGAGTGATGAGAAGACGTTTTAGGGCCAACTGCGTTAACTTGCTATTGCTCTAGGGGCTTGAAGACTAAAGGGTTAAAAGAATCTGGGTAGTATTCGAGAGGGAGGTCGCGTCAAGAAGTGGCTTTTTGAGAATGTGGAGAATGGTGTGTTGGACTGTAAAAGGAGAATTGTGGGGATACAGCAGAGAAGGATAGGTTGGTTTACATGGTTGAGAATGGGAGAGATGAGGGTAACGTGATATAGGGCTGCCAGCCCCCAGGTAGGGCCTGGGGATCCCCCACTTTTACAACTGATCTCCAGCTAACAGGGATCAGCTCCCTTGGAGAAAATGGCTGCTTTGAAGGGTGGACTCTATGGCATTGTACCCTGCTGAGGCCCCTCCCCTCCCCAAACCCCACCCTCTCCTGGCTCCACCCCCAAAGTCTCCAGGTATTTTCCAACCTAGACTTGGCAACCCTAACGTGATAGGATCAAGGTAGGGTGACCAGCCTCTAGGTGGGGGCTGTAGATCTTCTGGATTCACAACCGATTTCCAGACTTCAGAGGTCATTTCTTCTGGAGCAGGCTCTATGGCATCACATCTTTGCTGAGCTCCCTTCCTTCCCCAGACTCCACCCTCTACATGCTCCACTCCCAAATTTCCAGGAATTTCCCAAACAGGAGCTGGCAATCCTATGTAACATTAAGGGGGGGTGTAGATGGTGAACCAAGTCAGTAGGATCAGAGAAAAGAAGAAGGAATTGAAGGAGGTACAGAAGAGGAAAAGCTGGAAGAGAATGTGGTAGAGAGAAGTAGGAGTATCAAAATGGATAGTTTCAATTTCATCATTAGAGGAGGAGGTGAAGTCTTGAATGAGAAGAAGGGAGGTGGTGGCGCAGCCTTTAGTAGAACATCAGAGGTGGATCAGAGCTCTTGAGGACTCCTAGAGTTGTTGTGGTTCAGTGAGGTGTAGTTGTGATGCTTAGCCTGCTAGATGGCAGACAGAAGGGGGAGAAGAGTGAGCCCCTGTCGGCAATATGGGGATGGTAACAGTGGATTAGGTTTAAACTAGGATGTTATAAATCACAGCTCTGGATTTCTACATTTTCATTCTAGATGAGCTGCAGTTGTTTTAACTAAGCAGGAATGGTGCCAGGAACCACCAGGAAATCTGGTCTTGCAGAGAAAGGAACTCTTGATTTAGTGCTTTTTGTAAACATCTCGCACAACAGAGAGTCCTTATTAGTTTGTGGCTGCAAGCCTTAATTGGTTTGAGCCAAGATGTGCCATCGCTTAATTCAGGGACCTATTTTCAGTTTCAAGACTCAGTAGCAAGAGCAGAGTACCACTGACCATGTAAAGTTCCAGTTTTCCCACTCCTGAGTAAATTCAACCAGCCCTCTTTGTGGATCCAGTTCAGACAAGTTATCAGACATGTCAGGGGTATGCACCTCAGGGGTTTGCACCTCAGGTGTGGATCTGTTGTGGAGCTTTGGGAAAGTCAGTGTGTATCATTCCTAATTAGAAAACACTTTGCAAATTTAAAAGGTAGAAAAATTAGCAAATGCACCATTATGCAAACTGTATCAGCCCAGAAAAAAGTCTTGTGGGGCAGGGGGGAGACTTGATTCAAATATAAAGCAAAACCATGGTTTTATTTTAACTGTGGTTTGTTTGTGAAGCCAGTCTTCATCTTGTAGACCATCTTTCAGATTCTAGCTCGTGCCAACCTAGCAGTTCGAAAGCAAGAAATTGCAAGTAGATAAATAGCTACCGCTTTGGTGGGAAGGTAACAGCATTCCATGTGCCTCGGTGTTTAGACATGTTGGCCACGTGACCACAGAGAAGTCTTCAGACAGTGCGGGCTCTTTGGCTTGGAAATGGAGATGAGCACCGCCCCCTAGAGTTGGATTCAACTAGCTTTCAAGAAAGGAAAGCCTTTACCTTTTACCTTTGCTAGGGATTTTTAGGAACAGAAAATAGGGATGCTAGCATTATTATATGACTGTAATACTAGTGTGCAGGGTGGTGGCTAAGAATGTGACCTATTAACAGAGTAGTTCCCCATTAAAATATGAAGGCTTCGGCAAGCTTCTGTCCCAACCTTACAGTGCTGTTGTATAAGGGCAAGGATTTGGGTTGCTTAAGAAGTATTATAGAAATGCTTCTGTTAACGTGCATTTAATTTTTTCAAATGATTACACTTTTGGCTGGCTCATCTCACGTGGTTATAGTGGATAAGTTGAAGAAAAACAGGATGAAGTAAGCTGGAAGTTCTGGGCTTCCATAGGTTGAGCAGAAGTACGTAGGAAGATGTATGTTTGAAAATGGTTATGTATATGTGTTAGGGTTTAAGGACTGAAGAGCCAGTGTTGTGTACTAGTGATTAGTCCATTGGACTACTTTCAGGGAGACCCAGGTTTGAATCCCTGTTCTGCCATGGAAACATGCTGGCTGACCTTGGACCAGCTGTACCTTCTCATCCTACCTCACAGAGTTGTTGTGAGGATAAAATGGAGGAGAGGAGAATGATTGAAGCTGCTTTGAGTCCCCATGGGGGAGAAAGTCTGGATATAAATGTAGTAAATCAGTAAGAAATATTTTATTTTATTTTTCACATTTCTACCCCGCCCTCCTGGCCGGAGCCGGCTTGGGGCAGCTTACACAAAAACTGATAAAAGCAGATAGGTACATTTAAAACAAGTTACAATTAAAGTATAAAACCATAAAGTGCTAGTAGTCGTTGGTATACGTATGGCAGTAGCAGCTATTATTCATAGTTCTTAGCTCGCAATTAGCTCTCAAAGTTCACTTTAATTATCTTTGCAAGACTTGCTGTTTTTCAGGCTGTTGGTGGCAATCTCCAGAGTCCAGGGCCCTCTCTCTTTCAACCACCCATGTTCTTCATTGGTGGTGGCAGCTCTCAAAAGCCTGGTGGAAGAGCTCTGTTTTACAGGCCCTGTGGAACTGTAGAAGGTCCCACAGGGCTCTGATCTCCTCTGGGAGCACATTCCACCAGGATGGGGCTGCCACCGAAAAGGCCCTGGCCCTGTTTGTCAACAGCCTAGCTTCCTTAAGACCAGGGAGGGCCAGCCAGTTCTGGGCCCCTGACCTCAGTGCTCTCTGGGGGACATGTGGGGAAAGGCGGTCCCTTAGATATATTGCTAGAATGATAGGCCAAGGAAGCATGATTAAATATGCTATAAACAATCTGAAAAACCTGGATGTATCCATATAGTAAACAGTATAATAAACTACAATCTTATTCCCTTTATGAGAAAGCTCTCCTGAACAGATCCATTTTATGGCAACCCTATTCCCTTTATAAACGTGTTCTCATGAACAGTTTCATTTTATGCATTCTGTGGAAACAGTAAGACCCATAGGTGCCTTCCTGGCCTCCTCAAGCAGGTCATTCCACCATAACAAATACTGGTTGTGACTTTACATGGAGAATGTTTGTTTATTGTACAGAATACTTAGCTAGTGTGGTATAGTGGTTAGAGTCTCCGACTAAGACCTGGGAGACTCCGGGTTTGAATCCCTACTCTGCTGTGGAAGCTCACTGTGGGTGACCTTAGGCCAGTGACACACATTCTCAGCCTAGCTTACCTCACAGGGTTGTTGGGAAGATAAAATGGAGGAGGGGAGAATGCTGAACCACTCTGGGTTCCTACTGGGGAGAGAAGTGGGATATAAATGAAGTAAATAAGTTACCCTAGTTAATGAATGGACTACTCCCCCCCCCCCCCCCAAAAAGAATAATGTTTGCATTGCAAGACTCTTGATGAAATTTCAGCTTGTAACCAGCAGGGGTCACAAGCCTTTCAATATAATTATTCAGTCCTCTAGTGGCACTTTAGAGAACAGCAAGGTTTTAATTCCAGCATACTTTTTTGTGGGCCAGAAGAACCCAAGTTGTCAAGATGCAGTGACAGAGTCCACAAAATTGTGTGCTGGAGTGAAATCTTGTTAAGTCTGCAAGGTGCCACGAAGGCTCCTGTTTGTCTTTGCTGCAAGAGACTAACCTGGCTGCTCCTCTGGGATTAAAACCTTTCTGTCAGCCTGAAGGGCTGGAAGTGGTGGAGAAATGTTGGCCAGTAGCAAATGGATCTGTATACATCAAAAGGGAGGGGGAAATTCACAAAACCTGGAACCTGCTATTACTCCCTAGAATGTTTCTTGATTTTACTTGGGTTTTCATGCCTTGAACTATTCAGGATCCCCCCCCCCCTTTTCTGTACAGTCTTTCTTTTGAAGGGGGAGCCTGTATGGGCTGGACTAGGGCCTGAGAGAGCAGGCTGAAGTCCCAACAGGATCACAAAGTTCAGGAGTGATCCTCCCATCCCACCTCACAGGCTGTCATGGCAACAAATGGGGGTGGGGAAAGCTATGGCCACTACACTGAGCTTCCTGGAGAGGAAAGGCAGAATAGAAATGCATAGATAGATTTTGTTTTGGCGAGATCTGAATTCCCATTCTTTTCTAGCAGTGTTTCTGAGCTAACATCAACCAAGGCCAAAATTCATTGAGAAGGTTGCTACCTTTTAATTTGGCAAACAGTTGACCTAATTCAGCTAGTTTCCTTATCAATAGGATAAAAGAAGAACATCAAGGGATTACACTCACCTTCTTAAGTAACTGTGATGCTGAAAGGACTCTGGGGTGGCGTGTGACTAAATTATTAACACTCAGATCTTGCAAACCAAAGGCTGTGGCCTCCTTTATTGAGCCAGTCACATGATGGGTTTACCACTTTTCCTGCTTCCTTCAACTTCTAGCATTATTGTCTTTTCCAGAGAGTCCTGGCTTCCTGTGATGTGACTAATGTACAATAGCCTCAGTTTAGTTATCTTAGTATCTTGGAAGTAGGGGTGGTTTGAGCCTCAGTCCTTTGCTAAACCTCTGGTACACCTATGATACTTTAATTTCTATAGCAAGTAGCCTCTATAGTTGAATCTGTGGTTCTGTTTCCCAGGAAGCTTCAGGACTCTGCTAAGTGCTGTGGCCTTTAGGTACAGATAATTCTGTAGGTGCCTTTTGCCTTACATGACTTTTGCCTTTTGGAATGTTTATACATTATCAGTTTCTAAATAGATAAGAGTATCTGAGCCTAGCTTCCTGGGACTCTCTGAGTCAGCCTAGCTTAACCCAGCCAGGTTCCTTGACCCCCCAAGATAGAAAGAAACAGGGCTCATTTTGTAGAAAAAGAGGTGCAGGAGCTCATTAGCATAACTCATTTGCATAACCCATTTGCATATGCCAAACCCCCTAACATACTGGAAGTGTGTCAGAAGGCAACACCCACCCCTCAGGCTCCACTCCACAGGTGAGTGAAACTGACCTGCTCTTCCTCCATTCCCTTCCCCATCCAATACTTTGTGCAATAAAAATAAGCGTCAAGAACACACCCTCATTCTCTTCCTGCTCCCTTGAAACCACCAGGTTTCAAGTAGACTTGAGATACCTAGGACATGTGCACCACCCATCCCTTCCCCTTCCCCTCCTCACAACAAGACACCCTGTGAGGTAGGTGGGGCTGAGAGAGGTCTTTTGAGAACTGCTCATGAGAAAACAGCTCTGAGAGAACTTGTGACTGGCCCAAGGTCACACCAGCAGCTGCATGTGGAGGAGTGGGGAATCAAACCCGGTTCTCCCAGATTAGAGTCCAACTCCTGACCACTACACCAAACTGATGGGGTGGAAGCTGCTGAAGGGTTGGTGAGATTTCTCCAGTACTTATGTGCCATGTGCCCAGATAAAAAATGGTATACTCAGAAAATTTATATGCCACCTTGAGCAAGTCTCTGGAAAAGCAGCACACAGTCATAAAAGGAATAATGATAAAATTATCAATATTAAAACAAAACATTAAAAACAATAAAGACCCTAGCAGGGCTTTCTCCGGGGCTCTGTGCCTCTGCACTGCTCGGGGAAGCCGAGGAGGGGGCGGGGCTTGGTCATGTGCCCGCCCCCTGGGCTCCTCACTCCCGGAGCTGCGCTCCTGTGCGCTCCTGCTCCAACGGACCCCTGGAAAGAAAGGGCTGATTTTGTTGGATATGTCTGATATATGTCAAATGTTCATCACAGACTTGACTGACAGTTACATTAGCCCCTATGGCTGGAAACGGGTACAGTGTCTGGATTTAGTTTTGTTCCTAGTTGTTCTGGCCAACCACCCTCTGTTATGGGTCTTGGCAGAGCAACCAAGGATATCCTTTATAGGACTTCAAGTGCATTGTTTATGTATTGGGATTGTGTTGAAATATTCTATGTTGAATACTGAAATGCTGCAAGAGTGTTTTCTGACTTTAGAGGGTGTAATGGAATAACCTGAGTTTTGGTTTAGAACAACTGTCTCTCTCTCCCAATGCAATTAGGAAGCCAGCTTCTCTCCCTCCCCAAAATGAACACCGTGGGAATAGGAGTGCATGAAAAAGGTTCCTGCACCCCTCATCTCCCCAACACATAGCATCTAAGGAGAGTTCAATCTTGATCTGATCTAGAACCCACTTGTCTGTTTGAAAGTCCGTGGTATCCATAAAACTCTCCTCCAATACCTCATTTCAAGTTAATCAACTTTCTTCCTTGTCTAACTTTTACATCCATATATAGTAGAGGGGAATACTGTAGTATGAATTATCTTGATCTTGGTCTCCAGCAACATTATCTTATGTTTAAGGGTCTTTTCTAGCTCCTTTATGGCTGCCCTTCCAAGTCTCAGTCTCCTTCTGATTTCTTGGTTGTGGTCTTCCTTTTGGTTGATGATTGAACCAAGGAATAGAATAACAATTTCACTGTCGGCCTTAAAGCAATATAATTCCTCAGTAGTCATTACTTATGCCTTCTTGATATTCAGATGTATTCTTGCTTTGGCACTTTCTCCTTTAAGCTTCATCAATAGTCTTTTCAAGTCTTTACTATTCCTTGCTAATAATGTGGTGTCATCTGGATATCTCAGATTGTTAACATTCCTTCCACCAGTTTTCACTCCACCTTCATTTAAATCTAATACAGCTCTTTGCCAGTTGGAAGCCACTCTGCTTCCCCATCGTCTGTCTTAACCAGTACCCTCTCAGCCAGAGTAGAGGCGGTGCATCAGAACAAACAGATGCTATTACACACCCATTTGTTTTAAAACCGTCCGTGGCTTTTCATGATCCACACAGTGGGGTAGAAAGGCTCTTATGTCCCTGCAAGGTTTTCTGCCTGCTGCTTAAAAATGTTTCTTTCCTTTTATACGAATTTGTGCTCTAAGTTTCCTTGTGCCAAGGGAAATTCCCCTATCTGGTACCAGATTAATAGCACTATGGATTACACCAGCCCCAACCTGGATGGCCCAGGTTAGTATTGGATGGGAGACTACCAAGAAATTCAGGCTTCACTATGCAGAGGAAGGCAATGGCAAAACCACGCAAAAACCTCCAAAGGAAGTTTAGAAAACTTATTGAGGGCCAAAAGTTAAAAACATAAATAAGTATAGACAAGTATAGTGTTTATTTCCAATACATATAACAAACTTGGGGGGTCCAAATAAAGCCACCTCTTAACATCTCTTGCCTTGAAAACCATACAGGTTCACCATGAGTCAGGTGTGACTTGATGACACTTTACAAACTTATTGCACCATACTGAAGGTCAATGTTCCTTTTTTAATAAGATGGTATGGATTCCTCAGTCTGTTCCTATATACGGTTGGGTATTGCACTATTGTTGCGCTACTACATTCATTTGCAACTGGATTTTCCTGTGTGGACAAGTCAGTCCAGTTGAAAATGATTGCTGCAGTGGTATATCTAGCCATGTGTGGACAAACCCTTGGGTACAAAACTTCCCCAAAGCTACAGGGAAAGATAGGGTTGCCAACCTCCAGGTGGTGGCTGGAGATCTCCTGGAATTACAACTGATCCCCAGGCAACAAAGATCCATTCGCCTGGATGGAATGGCCACTTTGGAAGGTGGGCTCTATGGTATTACACCCCATTGAAGTCCTTCCCCTGCCCAAACCCCACTTCCCTCAGGATTCACCCCCAAACTCTCCAGGTATTTCCCCACCAGGAGCTACCAATTCTAGGAAAGGTGGGAGACTTATCTGGTAGGGTTGCCAAGTCCCTCCTGGCCATCAGCGGGGGATGGTGGGTGTAGGGTTGGCAGATCCAGGTTGGGAGACATCTGGAGATTTGGGGATGGAGCCTGGAAGGACAGGGACCTCAATGGGGTACAATGCCTCAGAGCCCCACCCTTCAAAGCACCCATTTGGTCTAGAGGAAGTGATCTCTGTAACCTGGAGATGAGCTGTAATTCCGGGGGATCCCCAGTTCCCACCTGGAGGCTGGCATCCCTACTATAAGGGGTGGGAAGCTGATATCCAAGTACGTATGCTTTGGATTGCAACGTGACAGCATAATCCTAGACATGTTTACTCATTTGTCTATTTACAGTAACCCCTAGGGAATTCCAGTGGCTTTTCCTTCATAGAAACAGCCTTATCCTTTGCAGTTAATTCTATTGAACTCGGTAGCCATTCCCCCAGAGTAGCCATGGCTGCGATCCATGTGGCTGAATTCCCCCAGCATGCGTCCCAATCCTTTTTCCCTAGGGATGGCAGCCTCCAGGTGGGACCTGGGGATCCCCCGGAATTACTGCTTATCTCCAGACTACAGATATAACTTCCCCTGGAGAAAATAGGTGCTTTGGAGGGTGGAGTTTATAGCATTGTACCTCACTGAGGTCCCTGTCCTCCCCAGGGTCCACCCCCAAACCTCCAGGAGTTTCCCAGCCTGGATCTGGCAACCTCACCCCTCCCCCACGTCCCCTGCCGCCGGCCAAGGGGGGGACCTGGCAACTCTATCCCCCCGGGACTTTAGGGCAAATCCCAAAGCGCTTCTCCGGCCGTGTTTAGAAAGCGCGGCCTTCAATTCCCAATATGCATCAGGACAGGCATCCCGTGCAGAGGGGCCGGCTGGAGGCGTCTCGCCGGCTGGGCAGTGGCTGCGAGCTCCGCCAATGGGGCCGCTGCTCCGCCTCTGACCTCGGCTAGCATATCGCCCCCGCCAGCCAGACGGCCGCGCCGACCTCAGCCGCCTCTGTTTGCCGTTGGGTCCTCCGAGGAAAACGGGCTCGGGTGTCCCCGGCTCTCTCCTGTTCTCCTCTCCCTAGCCGGGTAAGAGCCGGATTGGGGCTGGGCAGCGCGCCTTTGGAAGCACGCAGCCCGGGGTGTGTGTGTGTGTGTGACACGCGGGGGTTTAGCACCGCCGTGATTACTTTCGCGGGCATTTTGCAATCCTCCTGTGCTTGTTTACACCCAGCAGTAAGTCCTCCCGTGTTCAGCGGCAGGGCTTCGTCCCCAGGTGAGCAGGTTGAGGGTTGGATCCAGTGGGGCGGGATTGGGCATCTTTCCCCCCCAGTTGAGAAAGAGACCCCGGCAACTGCTGAGAGGGGAAGGGAAGATGGCCCCCCCACCCTCTTGCGTTTGCTGGATGAGACCCGAGAGGGCCTTTTAGCCCAGTATTCCGTAACCGGAGGGGTCCTTGTGCCTTCGCGCCCAGGGATTGTGGGCTATGCTGCCGCTTGAGGTGAAAAAACAGAAAGGAAGCTTAGGATGCCTTTAACGGTTTATGGAGATGTGGGATGGAAAAATGCTTAAGGGCTGTTGTGGTCTAGACTGAAATTCATGCCAGCGTTGCCAGTATGGTGGAGTGGTTTGAGTCTAGGTTCAGGAGGACACAGGTTCGAGTGGCTGGTCTGCCTCAGGGGACCTTGGGGACAGTCATTTGCTGTTAACCTAACCTACCTCACAGGGTTGTTGTGAGGGTAACATAGAGAAGAGACCAATGATGAGTGCAGCTTTCATGGAGGGGGGCGGGCGGGAGAAAGGCTGGATTTAAATAAAGTGAGTAAATTGATGAGGAGATGACTCTGTTAGCCTCTAGGGGACTTCTGCTGTTGCGGACAGACTTGGCTAGCCTTCTGGAATCCCCCCCCCCCCCCCCTGATATTGCAGTTAACATCTTCTGCTCAAGTAGGGAGATGTCTTTGGGGGTAATAGGTGATCTGATAGCCAGTGAGACTGTAGTGATCAAAGTGTCGGATCTGGTTCAGACGAGTACTCTGACCCAATCTTTTATTGTTCTTATTCTATGTTTGGTTTTGTTTGAGTTTTGTAGCTGTCTCCAGCATGTATGGAAAGGCAGCATACAAACTTTCTGAACAAATACCTTGGAAGCTTCCTTGGGGACTGTAGGCTGCAGTCACTTTCACCTAATTTATTTTACAGGATTGTTGTAAAGATGGAGTAGAGGAGGTGAGAACGATGATGATGTGAGCTGCTTTGGATCCCCATCAGGGACAATAGCAGGGTAGAAATATCTAAGTATGCCCTGAGTCTATATCCCAAAGCACAAAGTGATTACTAGGGCAGTGTTGTTGTTCTTTGCAAATAGGTGTATACTATGGGGGTGGGGTGGGGAGGGCAGTGGTCTGACTGATGGTGACACTGTAGGGTTTTCATGGCAAGATAAATTCAGAGGTGGCTCGCCATTGCCAGCCACCATGTCACAACCCTGGTATTCCTTGGAGGTCTCCCATCCAAATACTAGCCAGGGTTGACCCTGCTTAGCTTACGAGATCCAAGAGATCTGGCTAGCCCAGGCTACCCAGGTTAGGGCTTTTCAAAAATACCATGCTGTTATATCAGATGTCTGACATATATGGATAAAGGCATTTGCTTTGGCACTTGGGAAAGTTTGACTAGTACTGAATTCTTGATCCTGTGCAGTACTGTGTGAGAGGAGTAGTTTTTTCGGGGGGGGGGGGATTTTGGAAGTTGTTCTTTCTATACCTTGTCTTTCTTTACTAAATGAAGACATTACTCGTGTAAAGTTTATTGCTTTCCCTGATCATAGGCACCTAGGAGCAAACTTGTGCATTCTACGGTGCTGCCCTAAACATAGCTACATCTTTTCAGTGGACTTAGCAGGGTGTAACTGTGTTTAGGATGGCCCCATGTTGACCCTATGAATTTTATAACGTTGGCTAGCTCACTGAGTAGGATGGACGGTACTGGCTTCTTGTGCAGTCCTGAGATGTTTGCATTCTGTTGTTTCGAAGGGAAAACTGGAGGAAGCTTACCAGGCCTTCATCAGTGAGACAGTCCACAACAGCAGACAGGCTTCCTTGAAAAACAGCTTGCCGCCCTTCTATGGATCTTCCCCAGCAGTGTGCTACTGCAAGGGCTCTTGTTCACATCAGCTGACATAATGAGGTCTAGCTGGCTTGGCTACTGCACTGCATTGAGTGTTTTATCCCAAAATGTGCTCTCAAACGCCTCTGGGGCATATTGGCATCCTGCCTCCATGTTCTGTGGCTGGTATTCAGGGGTTCGTTTGTTGGCAAGACGATGTGGGAGGTGTTCTCTGAAGGCAGAACAGTTGAGGAATCACAGCATTTAGACACACGTACTGCAAGCTTTCATTTTAAAAGTCAGGAGAGCTGTTTTAGCGATTCATGTTCCGCCGCTAGAAAGCGCATGGCTGTCCACCCCACTTTGCTGATGGGAGGCAGCACAGGGTACGTAATCTGTGCTGCTTTATGTGTGGTGTCCTTTGGGAGAAGATCTGTGATATTTTCCCCAGTGGCTTTTAGATTCTAACTTGGGTCCCAGCAATGCCCAACTGTGGGCATAGAAAGCTGCCATCAGGCAAGTTGTGGAAAGACGCGTGAGTACATACATGTCTCTTAAGATGCGTGGACAGATTACATAGGAAAGATGTGTGGATCTCTTTTGTTTCCTCTATAGAAAGTACATGGTCTCAAGAGCACTGATCTATGTGTTATTGATAGATGCATAGGTTTTCCGCCCTGTTAAATTTGGGGGCATCTTATGACAACCTGGGAAATTACCTATGATTGGGGAGATTGCCAGAAGACCTGAGCCAGTGTACCTTCTTATGGAGGGAGAAGATGGTAGCTGACACAGCTGAGGCTGTGTGTGTCCAGTGAAACTGAGAATAGGTTTAAGGATGGACCAAACTGCATAATTACTTCCTTTGTGCACAAATGACTTCGTGCGGTTTCTTCCCAGAAATGTTGTTGTTGCTAGCTCGGATAGTCAGTGAGAGATCTGTTTTTAATCATTTTGTCTGATCGTCTCTTAACACTGTAAAGCACAATGGCAAAATAAAACCTTTTGTTCGCAGGAGAAACCTTTTGTTTCCTTGTGGTTAGAGAGCGCTCTTGCCAGTTTCTGAGGACCTGCTGCTAGAGATGGCTATCACCATCTTATCCTGGGTGTTTCCCCATGGCCTATGGGGCCTATGTAGGTTGGGGTTGATGCAGTGAGGTAATCTCTATATTTGTTTTACCCCAGCTTGAAAGTGGGACAGGAAGGAGTATGTGGCTTTGAAATGTTCTTCTTGTACTTGTGTTAGTGTCTCTGAAAAGCCTTCTCTTCATTCCCTGGCCAAACCAATCCCATTGTACGTTCCTTGGTTTCCCCCACTTAAAGCTGTTTGAGCCTGCTGTGTGTTTGCTCTCAGTAGGCTGCTCAGATCAGCCATGATAGCTGAATGGGGACCTCCATGTTCAAAGACGGTCGACCTCTGAAGACCAGCTTTTCTGGGGACCTATCTCAAAAAAGGCTTCTTAGCATAGTGTCCTGTTTCTAAACTTCCTGAAAGCATCTGGCTAGCCGCTGTCAGGAATAAAGGGTTGAATTGTATGGAGACAGGTAACTTTCCCAAGGTATGCAAGGTGTTCTGAGCCCCAAACACCTTTGAGTTGATTAACGCTCATTTCCCTTCTGTCCATCAAAGGGGAGGGGTCCACTTTTCTCTCCCCTCTGCTTGCACAGAGTTCTCCTTTAGTGCAACCTTATCCTAATAGCCTCATCCTACTGATATCAAGTATCAAGACCTGAAGCATCAAGACAGGCATCAAGTAACAGCCATCAAGTGTTCGAAATATGTCATTAATGTTTTAATTGTTTTATCTTGATGTTTTCATGCATGATGTGCATTGCCCAGAGCCCTGCATTGCAGGGATTGGGCAATTAACACATTTAATATATAAAACATAAATGAAATAACAAGACCTGAAGAACTAAGAAAATGAAAAATAAATGGGCTGCTACTGTCTTGTCAGCAAGTTACCTGAAATACTGTCTCTGTAGCCTGGTTCCGGGACACTGGCCTGTATGCTTCCATGCTACTGAGGAAAGTCTAAGGCTTTCCTTGAGCCTAAGGTACTTTCCTCTGACTTGCGGCTGTTCTCCCAATGGATGAGCCAGAACAAAAACTTTTAAATACCATGTTGGTTTACATCTAAATATTAGTATTTGGACTGCTGTCTCCCAGATAAACCTGCCTGTTTACTGAGACCATCCTCTAAGGCAGGGGTGTCAAACTTGGGTCCCAGGGGCCAGATCTGGCCCCCGGAAGGCTTCTATCAGGCCCACACTGGAACTGGCCATCTCCTGCTTCCAGTTCTGTTGCTGCTGCTGCATCATAGCTTGCTTCGCCAGACTCTTTCAATCACTCAGCCATTTTATGTTTTCCCCTGGGTCCTAGACTCAGAACTCTTAAGCATGAGATTTCTGTGGTGAATGTCAATAAAACAAAAGTAGGTTTGCAGCTTACAGAAACACACTTGAACAGCATACTCAAGATTGCAACAGCACAGACATTTTGATGCAAATAATTCAGAGCAAGAGGAGTCAGTTATCAGATACTGTTAAATAAACAAAATATTGCAAGAGTGCTAATGTTTTAAGCATGTTTTTATTTTGAGTAAAAAAAGAGTTTATGTTTGTGTCCTTTATAAAGTTTATATCTCCACTACCTGGCGTTATATTTTATGACACACATGGCCCGGCCCAATAAGGTCTCATTTATGTCAGATCCGGCCCTCATAACAAATAAGTTGGACACCCCCTCTCTAAGGCTTGGTGACAGATGCTGCCCCCCCCCCCCTTCGGAAGTGAGGTTACGTGGGTTTAGAACTGATGCTTTTCTGTTGGCATCAGAGAAAAGCTGTTCAGTTCTCTTCCAGGTCCTCAGATGGCAAATACTGCTACTTATGTCCAATGCTCCCTCTAAGCTGTGGGATCTTGAGAGTAAAAATTCTACTTTGTGAGCTACTGGCTGTAAAGTTGTGAGCAAGCGATTTGGCTATTGCATAAATTAGTTCGTTCTGAAGCCATCCTTCCTGAGCTAATACAAAAATGTATGAACTTGAAGCTAAAAAACTGTGAGCTAGCTCACGCTGACTCAGCTTAGAGGGAACACTGCATATGTCTGTTCTTTTATGTGCTTATGTTCCTCTTCAGTCTTCACACATTCGGACTGAGCTTGTGCAGGCGAGCCACTGGAGGCCCTTGTACAGCTATTCCAGGATCTTTTTAACACTCCAAGGGGAGCCCCTCCCCTGCAAAGTTTGTTAGAGGCCATCTTCCCACCTAATGGTCACATGCTCTGCAGGGAGGAGCCCCCCTTTCCCTAACCATTTCTTCGCCATCATATTGTGTGGACATATTCTCTTCAGCCACTGAGTTCCCCTGAAACCAATGCTCCCTCTAAGCTATGGAGTCTTGTGAGCAAAAATTCTACTTTGGGAGCTATTGGCATTAAAGTTGTGAGTGAGCGATTTGGCTACTTCAGAAATTAGTTTGCTCTGGAGCCATCCTTCCTGAGCTAAGACAAAAAATGTGTGAGCCGGAGGCTAAAAAACTGTGAGCTAGCTCACACTAACTCAGCTTAGACCATAGGCATAGAGTACGGGGGGGGGGGGCTCGAGGGCTTGATCCACCCCAGAAATTTCCCAGGGGGGGCTCAGCCACCCCTGGGAAAACGGAGCACCTGCCACCGTGCCTCCCCAGGTCCTTCCGAGGCCCGGCGACCGCTGCTGAAGAGGGGGGGGGGGGAGAGAGGCACCAGCAGCAGCGGCTGACGGGCCTCGGAAGGGCCTGGGGAGGCAGGGCGGTTTCCCGGGGGGGGGGAGAGAACATTGTCCCAGCGAGGAGCCCCCTCCCGGGATTTCCAAAACTCTACACCCCTGGCTTAGAGGGAACACTGCCTGAAACTGTTGGGGAAATGAGGGGTGCAAAAACCTTTTCATGCACTCCCATTCCCACTGTGTTCATTTTGGGGAGGGAGAGAAGCTGGCTTCCCAATTGCAAAGAGAGAGATGTTTTAAACCAAAACTCAGTTTATTCCATTACACCCTCTTAAGTCAGAATACACTTTTGTAACATTTCAGTATTCAGCATAGAATATTTCAACACAACCCCAATATAGAAACAGTGCACTTGAGGTTCTATAAAGGATATCCTTGGTTGCTCTGTCAAGACCCCTAACTGAGAATGGTTGTCCAGTACAACCAGGAACAAAACTGAATTAAGACATTTACTACTCTCTTCCCCCATAGAAGCTAATGTCACTGTCAGTCAGGTCTGTGACGAGCATTTGACATTCATCTGATGTATACAACAGAGTCAGCCCGTTTCTATCTCTGGGGTCAGGAAAGTCAAGGAAAGCTGGGTTAAGCTAGGTTGACTTATCTATTTAGAATTTGATAATTAGAATAAGCACTAGGAGCAAGGCATGTTGTTGAAGGAATACAACGGGCGCTAGAGCCACTGTTCCTCCCTACTGCCCAGCGCAGTATACCAGAGGTACACCTCTACTAGATCCCCTTCAACCATTTAAATGTTTATGATTATACAGGAAGTGACCATTTTCTGAGTTGCTTTTTCTATGGACTTATGAATGCAGTATGGTCTCAGCTCAAAGTTTTTCACTCTCCCAAAATAAAAATGTCTGCTGATTGCACTGGAGTACTAACTCTAGCAATAAAGCTCAAATAATAATGGGCACCATTCTCTGCAACATCCTGGTTAAGGTTTTGCCGTCAGATTCAGCTACTCTTTGTTTAGCTGATTTGTCTGAAGTATTTGGCCTGTTTAGACCTATTTATGTTAAAAAAAGAATCTTGATAAAACAAACTTTGAAACCAAGTGAAATAGCTGGTTCAGTAGTGATTGCAGAACAATGAAGAGATGTATCTTACCTACTAACCGGGGTTAAACCTTGTTTTGCAATTCTGGTTTGTAGGCAGAAAAGCAAGCTGTAGTTTATGGGTCACAAGATGGAGAGAGTCCTTGGTTCTTGTGCTGTGTGTTAGGGGAAGATGAAGGGACAAGAGGGAGGGAACTCATACTGAAAGACTTCCAAGACTGCTAACAATGAAGTTCATATGCATCTGAACTCAGCTGCTGAGTGATAGGTTTGACAGGTTCCCCAGAAAGCCAGGCTGTCCTCAGTCACAGATCTTTGTCTCGCAATTGGAGAGAAATATGGGGTGTGTGTGTGACAAGGAGGCACTCTCAGTGCTGTGTGAGGTAACCATCTGACCAAACTGGCCTGGCCAGTGAGCTGAGTGTATGCCCACGACATTCCACAGAATCTTTGCATAACACATGGAGTAAGGGTGTGCATCTGGGCAACATCAAGCCAAAAAAATACCTGGAAAACACCTTATTGGTATTTCCCCAACCAAATACAAATCTCGGTATTGTCTAAAGCTATCCGAAATGGCTGAGCCCCAAAAATCTTGAAAATATTTGGGATTTTTCAAGGCCACCAGATAGCTGGTGTTTAAAGGGATTGCCTTCCCTTTAAACACCTTCCTGGTGAACTCAGCACTTTGGAGTTCACTTGGCGCAGTTTGCAAAAGGCATTTAAAGGGAATATGCCTTTTCCCCCTCCATTGGAAATAATGGAGTTTGGGGGCACCTTCTTTTGGCGGTCATAAAACTGGGCCCCTGGTCCAGTCTTTGAAATATGAGTTGGGGGGGTGCTTTTGAGAAGAGGCACCAGCAGCTATGCTGCAAATTTGGTGCCTCTGCCTCAAAAAAGCCCCCCCCCCGAGCTCCAGACACCCCCAGATAGATTCTCCAATATACCCTATAGGAACAATTGACTATAGTGGTCCCCATAGGATATAATAGAGCCAAAAAGTTTTGGGAATCACAAATATTTACTGAATCTTAATGGGAGTTGGAAATATAAGGAAATACTGATATTTTTCGGGTTCAATATACCTGAACCCGTAAAATACCTTTGGGAGGGTTTCACACCCCTAACACGGAGGTTCTGTGGTGGAAACTTGGTTTCTTCTCAGCAGATGAGCCAGCGTGGGGTTGTTTGGAAAATCCAGTTGCAGTGTTTTAGAATTTAGCAAATTCAGCTCACGTTAATAAACAGCCCAAGCCTTCTGCCCAGAGAGTTCATAGAGCCCTGTGCATCCAAGTTGCAAATGCGTACGTTAACGTTTAGCAGTATATTGAAAAGACATAACAGTTGCCCAAACTGGTTTGTGATAAATCTGGAATGTTAAAACACTGCACATGCTTGATGTGAAATTCAAGCTCAGGGCAATTGTCTCGCAGTGATTTGCACTGCAGTTTGTCAAGGACTTCTTAACCGCTGCTTTTCTTTGATCGGATCTGGGCGCCGATAATGCTACTGTTATCACCAGAGGCTGCACAAAAGAAGCTTCCTTTTCTCCTTTTCCTCTTCTTTCCCCTTTTCTTTTTAAGATGAAACTAGTTTATTTTTCATTGCCCTTTAACTTCTTTGTTAATGACATCATTGCAGAAAAATTTTAACTCTTTCTCAAAGGTCAACCTTTGTTTCCTGCGGTCATATAGATGCATGGTGTGAGACAGAGTGGTGTAGTTTTTTGAGTGTTAAAAATAGGGAGACCCTGGTTCAAATCCTGATTCTGCCATGAAGCTCACTGGGTGATCCTGAGCCAGTCTGCCTCAGACCCACCTGCCGTACAGGGAGGTTGTGAGGGTAAAATGGGAGGGGGTATAATCATGTGCAAAGTCTTAAGCTCCTTGGTGGAAGAGTAGGGCGAAAAAATGGGAAAAAAATATTTACCTTGGTCTTCACAACAGGGGTCAGCACATCATTGAACTGCAGATCTATGCAGCAGGTAACCTTTGAGCCTTTTACACACACACTCTGGCATCTCCAGTGTTTTTGGAAATCTGGCATGGAAAACCCAGCTGCTGGGAAGGGCTGCTAAAATTATCAAGAGGTGGCAGCGTCTTTTTTTTTTAGAAGGAAAAGCTGAAGCTTTGGGAATTTTTCATTTTAGCAAACGTTAGAGGGGAGAACTTTTACTACTTACCCCATAATATTAAAAATCAGGGCTTCTAGTGAAGTTGATGGGCAGCAGGCTTAGAACAGATGCCCCCCCCCCCCCCCCAAAAAAAAAAAAAAGAATTAAGTTTTGGAATTCTCTGCCATAAGATGTTAGGAGGGCAGTTAGCGTAAATGGTGTTTAAAAGTGAGTGTAGAAAGTCACTGAGGATTGGTCCATCAATAGTGATGTCTATTTCAATGTATCTGAAGTGTGCATGCACATGAAAGTTTATACCCAGAATTAAACTTTGATGGTCTTAAAGGTACCACTGGACTCAGACTTTGTTCCATCAATGGGGTAGTGTACCTCTGAATACCAATTTGGGGGGGGGCAGTTACAGATGGATATTTTGGCCTCTGTGCAATACTTGTGGGCATCTTGCTGGCCACTGAGGAAACTAGTTGCGGGACTAGATGGACTAGGGATGCCAGGTCCTCCCTGGCCATCGGCGGGAGATGGGGATCCAGGTTGGGGAAGATTGAGGTTGGAAATCATCTGGAGATTTGGGGGTGGAGCCTGGGGAGGACAAGGACCTCAGTGGAATACAATCCCATAGAGCCTACCCTCCAAAGCATCTATTTTCTCCAGAGGAACTGATCTTTGTAGTCTGGAGAGGAGCTGTAATTCTGGGGGAATCCCCAGTTCCCACCTGGAGGCTGGCATCCCTGAGATGGACTGTTACTCTGATCCTGTGTTCCTATTTCTGGAATAGCCTGGGTGTTTCTATAATTTGTAGAAGAACATTCTTGGTAGGCAGCCAGTTTACATAAGCGATGGTGCCTCAGGTTGAATTGCTACTTCAGAAGTCATGTTGAGGCCACCTTAAAGTGTTTCACAAAAGCAAATATACTGTTCCGAAAAGGTCTCTTTTTTTTGTCATTTACTGGCAACAAGCCTCATTTCACCAGGAGGTTTTCCTGCACAGACACCCTTCAAAATACTACCGTTATGCCCAGTTCCTGTTCACTGAAATAGGCTGTGCTGAAAATTTCCAGATGGCGTGCGGCCTGTCCGTGTTTGGATGGCAAACTAGATAAATAATTAATGGTCTTAGCAGGGATAGTTTATTGCTTCTAACTCTGTTTTCGTCAGCTCATGGCAAATATAGGCCAGAGGTCCAAAGAACAGTTTATCTCTGATTCAAGGCGCTTTGGGCCTGGGTTTCTTGAACAGCCGCTCTCTTCTTGGCACCCCTCCCTGAAGCCAAGGAGAGAAGAGTATCCATACACAATAGGGCGTAATAGACTGCTGTTCAGAAGGGGAGAACATTATTTTTCTCCCCAGCCACTTGTACACACTGTAGTATCCATAGTCAGAATATTCAGCTGTCTTTTTCTTTTAAGGGAGCTTAGGCCAGCCCTGTAGCCAGACATTTTGGGTTGGTGGGGCATGAGGAAATTTTGTGGGGCAGCAGGGGAGGAGGGAGGGAGAGGGGCAGCCGCACGCCTTCCTTGAACTCCAAGCCACGATTTTGCCCCCACTTGAAAAACACCCGCCCCTCTCCCTTGCAGGAGGTGAGGGAAAGGGGCTGCTGCCTGCTGCCCCTGAAGAGGCAAATTCACTGCTTAGGGTTCAGGTGCGGGCAGGCCCCGCTTGAAAAAAAATATTTAAAGGGTTCACTTTAAGTTCTGTTTTTCAAGCAGGGGCTTCCTGCACCTGAACTCCAAGCAGCAAAATCACCGCCTGGAGTTCAGGGAAGGTGTGCGGCTGCCATGTTCAAGATTTAAAGTCCCTCCAGCTGATGGGCGGGCCACATGCTCCTGTTGATCAGCTGGAGGGCCCTTTTAATGTCACAGGAGGGGAAGGAGGGGCAGTAGTTGTTGTGGGGCGTGCCTCACCTTTGAGGGGGCAGAGCCCCAAAATGCCCCACTGTAGCTATGGGCCTGGCTCAGGCTCTGCCAGTGTCTCCTCCCCTCTCATTGTGATGACCTTTGCCAAGTCATGTTATTCCTGAATCATCAGATGGGGATGTGGAGCCTATGTGTTCAGAACTTCAGGCTAAACACTTCAGAATAGCTGGGACATCTTAACAGACCTAGCTGTTGACTTGCAGTAGCTCCCCTCCACCCGTCTTTCACTGTGCTTTGTAAAAGCATATTGGAATTCATGCTCTTGCATAGGTGGTGGTAGAAAGGGCTGCTGGTGGTGAAAAGTGCAGCCAACTTATGGCAGCCCCGTAGGGTTTTCAAGGCAAGAGAAAGAGAGAGGTGGTTTGCCATTTCCTGATTCTGTGTTGCAACCTGGGATAGGGTTGTATTAACCCATGGCCGGGCCCCTAGGCTTTCAGATATTTTGGGGCCTCTCCAGCACTTCAGTCTTTCACCTCACTATAGCTGTCAGCCTGACCCTGGTAGGGTAGGTACTAGACCGCCGTACATAGCCCTATATCCATTTTGAGGGTCTCCTGAAGAATTCTATTCACAATTTTTAAAGCATATTTTTACTGCAGGAGTAGAACTCTTCAGGAAAGCACATTTTGGGGGTATAATGGGTTCAGTATGTAATATTTTGAAGCGAATAAAATTTTAATTACTTAGTAAAAATATATAATTTATGGATAATTGTTTTAATATAAAGAGACAATTTGTTTCACTGCAATAAGGAGGCAGTTAATTATCTTATTAATAGAGGTTATACATTACAGGCTGTCTATGGAGAGAAAATAACAGTGCCTCAGCAAAAAAAATAAAAATTGATGGGCCCTGAGTCCCTGCGGGGCCCCTAGGCTTCAGCTTAGTCAGCCTTATGGATAATACAGCCCTGACCCAGGACTTCCTTGGTGGTCTCCCATCCAAATAGTAGTCGGGGCGAGCCCTCCTTAGCTTTGCAGATCTGCCAAGATCAGGCTAGCCTGGCCAGGGGGCTCTTGCACTAGGACTAATTAACAGAAACAGATATTTATCAATTGAGTCCAAGTGGCCGCTACAGTCTGAGGATAAGAATGTTTAACTGATGCTGAACAGATGCAAATCAGTCATTATTCAGAATCCAGTGGAAGAACTCTTCAGCCTCTCCCATGGACTTCCGGTAACAGACTCAACTATTGCAGTCCTTCAGTAGAACAAACTTTCAGAGACTCCAGTGAGAAGCTGGAGGGGAGGGGAGGGGCTGTGACTCAGTCCCTGCTTGGCATGTGGAGGGCCAGAATCAAGGGCACTGAGTAAGCCTAGTAGGAGCCCTGCTGGATCAGGCCATCTTGTCCAGCATCCTGTTTTGCACAGGGGCCAGCCAGTTTCCCTGCAAGGCTGACAGATGGGGCGTAGGGGCCAAGGCCTCCCTTGTGCTGCTTCCTAGTACTAATATCCAGAGATTTACAGCCTCAGAATGGGGGGGGGTTTATAAGCTGAGTGGGGCTTTGAACCTGGGTCTCTGAGGGCCAGCATCTGCAGTACCATGCTGGCTTTCAGCTGGTAATAGCAAACTGGGCTTCCCGCAAGACAGCTTACCCACGGCTACCAACCTGCCCCTCCACAGTTGAGCTGCCTGGGGGTGTTATTTGAGAGCATTCTCTGGCAGTGGCAAGAAGGCTAGGTCCCTACAAGCCTGGCCTGATTGAGGAATGCAACTCGTAGTCCTTTGCAGTAATCTCTTGACAGACAAGTCAACTATGGAATGGGAGGTAAATCTGAACATCACCGAAATGACGCAGCTGGATGGGTGGATCAGATTCAGTGATTCAATACTTTGTGGTTCAAAGGGAGGGGAGGATGCTGGCCTCCTAGATCATTTGTTCAGGGCTTGGCAGAAGTAGCCGTGGTTTGTGGGGGGGGGTTGTTTTGTTGTACTCTTCTAATGCTGGGGTACTCCCAGGACATGCGCCTTAACCACATTATCTGCTTGCAATCACGAGGGCTTGTGAGAAGTGGTTCTCACTGCATTACCTTTCCAGTTCATCAGCATTGTGTACACCCACTTTCACCAGTGGCTGAGAACCAAATACGAGAACAGGCTCTCAGTGGTTTACCTCCTGTGCCGTCCGAGTCGCGTGCCCTCGTTTCCTCCTCTTCCAGTGCAAGTTTTGCTTCCTTGGCCCAGTTTTCTGCAGGATGAATCAGCGAAAAGTAGAAAACTCAGAGACAGTACAGTTTGTTTTTTCCTTTCAAGACCTGCAGTGCTGTCTCAACTTCCCATTAATCTCTGGTCTGGCAACTGAATGCAGACAGGGCCACGCAAACCCTAACAAAGGTGGAGCCTGAGATAAGGAAATACAAAGTGTACCATATGTTAAGTCTCTCCAAATGCTGCAAGAGTGTTTTCAGATGTGCCAGCTGCAATCCTAGGCATGCATACTTGAGAGGAAACCCTCCCACTCTCTAAATAAACACGCATAAGGGTTGACTGCCAAGGCGGTGTGTAATAGTGAGTGTTGGACTTAGGGAGATGCAGATTCAAAGCCTAAACTACCTCATGGGGCTGTTGTGAAAAAAGGGGAGAGTGGAAAGCATATTCTCCCCTGAGCTCCGTGGGATAAGCCAAATCTCAACAGATAGGATTTTCAGTGACCACCCAGGACCCAACACAAACCACCTCTGCTTTGACCAGGTTCAGAACAAGAGAAATATGAGAAATGCCTCTGTGAACGCGCTTAAGTGAACTCTCCATTCTGCTGCTTTTGAAACATATGGGAAACTATTGGGGTTTCTTATGGCTTGATTTTTCTGTCTGACACAACTTTATTTGTGTTCCTAGAGTTCTTAATTAAGTCCTTGATCTGAAGAAAGGAGAGAATGGCTTTGAAAGCGGCCATACTGCTGGGCTGTGTCCTGGGAATCAGCACCCTTCCTCTGGAGGACCCGGAAGATGGCGGCAAGCACTGGGTTCTCATCGTCGCAGGCTCGAATGACTGGTTTAACTACAGGCACCAGGTTAGAGCACTTTGTGTTCAGGAAATGGAAGGAAGTTGCTGCGTTGGGCCTTGTCATGCTCTTGGCTCATGCATCCATGTCCCTCCTCTGTTTTTATGAATTTACGTTATAGTCCTGCCTTCCTCACAGGGACTCAAGGCAGATTATGCATAAAATGGAGATGTTCCACCAGCCCTACAGTTGAGGTGGTGGACGTCTTAACTACATCGGCCTCCCCTACCCTGCTTTGCACCATTTTATTTTGTGCTACTGTTTGTGACTTTTTGCCCACCTGCCCAGTACCTGGTTTCATCTTTGGGCACACATATAGATAGTCCTTTTGGGAGCACTTGCTAACTTGCACCTGTCCGTCATCCTGAGTTGTATCATCTGATGTTTCTGTAGGTTTTTAATACGACATAGTTATGTTTTAATTGTTTTAAATTAGTTGTGTTTATTTGTTGTTGTAACCCGCACTGAGCCCTGTGGGCTAGAAATCCAATTAATTAATTAATTAATTAATTAATTAATTAATTAATTAATCACAGTGAGCCAGTGTTGTCCGAGAAATGGGGCATTTGCCCTGACCAGGATAGCTTAGGCAAGCCTGATCTCATCAAATCTTGGAAGCTAATAAGGGTCGAATCTGGCAAGTATTTGGATGGGAGACCTCCTTGGAAAACGAGCAGTCGGGAGGCAGGGCAGGCTTTATTCAGCCACCTCTCTGAATATCCTCCAGGACCCCAGTAGGGGTCAGTCACCGAAGGTCACCATGTCTTCCAGGTGCATACACATATAAAAAAGAAAAATGGGGCATTCAGTAACCAATACATTAGGATGTTAGAAGTCTAGAGCTAGCAGAAAGAACTGAAGCATAGCATGAGTATTCATGTGACAAAGAAATTACATAAATAGGATCTTACTTCCAATAAGCTATACACAGCAGTGTAGACCAACAGTCCCTAATGATTTATCCAGGTGGGTTTGTAAAACCGTTTTATGCAACACAGCCCTCTTATCTGCTCAGAAAAGCAAATGTAGCAGTGCTACTTTGTGATGTGGCATACAGAACATGAGGTTGCAAAATGTATAGACTCCTCCAAAAACAAATGGTGAATCTTCCAGGTCAGCCGGTCACTTTTGCAATTCAGCATTTGCTCAGTTTTCCCATGTAGCCATGGAAAAGCACTGACTGATGCAAAAATTATTTGCAGCAACCTACTTGCACACATGCAGTGCTAAAGTGCATTGGTGGTGGGTGTGCAGGTGTAAATCTCACATAAGAACTGGAGTGAGTCATACATTATCTGATTGACAAGTTGATAATTGCATTACCTGAGTGATGACATCTCAGGTGCTTGTTCTGGATCCAGCCAGGTTCTTAGAGGTCATCTCTAGCCAGAAGCATTTTCTGACAGCCAGGCTGTCTGGGCCAGCTGCTCCCTATTGTGGCAGAGTTTTATTTATTTATTTATTCACATTTTTACCCCGCCCTCCCTGTGTTGTGTATGTGTAGTCAATGGGGTAGCTCATAGAGTTGATTCCCCCCCCCCCCCATTCTATGATGATTTAAGCCACCATTGGAACCAAGCACTGGTGTCTTCCCATTGTAAGTAGACTCCCGGTGCCCTCTCTTTAAAAAGTCCAGTAAAATTTGAAGAAGAAGAAGAGATTGCATTTATACCCCGCCCTTCACTACCCAAGGGAGTCCCAGAGCAGCTTACAAATTTCTTTCCCTTCCTCTCCCAACAACAGACACCCTGTGTGGTAGGTGAGGCCGAGAGAGCTCTGACAGAAACTGCTCTTTTTTAAGAACAGCTGTGCCAGAACTATGGCTTGCCCAAGGTCATCCAGCAGATGCAAGTGGAGGAGTGGGGAATCGAACCCGGTTCTCCCAGATTAGGGTTCATGCACTTAACCACTAAGCCAAACTGGCTCTGAGGTTTGAGGTTTAAAATGTTTGACCTCACACAGAACTTGAGGTTTAAAATATATGATCTCATTCCCAGGTTCTTTCCTTTCAGTCTGGAAATCTTTGACTACCTGCAGCCAACTGAGTGTTCTCTTGGGTGTAAGACTCCTTAATGAATCAAAAGGAATGGTAAACCCTTCCAGCAGTGAACTTGGAAACCCCTTTTCAATGAAATGGCATTTTAACGTATGTTTCTTAGTGGGTAATTCTTGCATCAGTGTAGATGTGGGCACGGAACAGACCACCTAAGGGCCCTGTCCTGATTAAAAACATTTTAGAGAACATATACATCTTAATGGATTTTGATGCATCAAATCTGCATGCATTTGTGTACGAATAAACATAATGGCTCCTGAGGAAATGACATGTTTAGATGATGATACACAGTGGGTATCATCTGTAGAAGAGGCTTTCCCTGCTCTCTAAGAGGTAATGCCTCTTCTAAGATGGCAGCTGCCACCCACAGTTTAGCTGCCTCCCAAGTTTTTGTAAGTACTTACAGAAGTATTAAAGATTTTTTTTAAAAAAATGCTTCCTAATTATATGGAGGTCCTCTTACATTTCTGGATCAGTTAATCCAACCACTTAAGTTTACTATGAATCTATGCATATTAGCTCAGAAGTCTATTAGGTTTGCCAGGTTGTACTCCTGGGAAAGTGTGGATACATTCTGCAGCCTTAATGTCACATCCATTTTGCTTTGGCTGTCAATGGAGGCTTTTCTTGTTCTGTGTTGGAGATGCTGTATTGTGGTGGGAGGTTACTACAGCTCTGTGCTGTAATAATCCTTCACAACCACCACCTTGTTTTGTAGCACTTTTCCTGCGTGACTTATGAGATGTTTAGGTCCTGCACTCCCACCCCTTAGCAGACAAGTAGGGTGGATAAAAACTGGACTGCACTGTTATTCTTGTGCGACCTGCAAAAAATTGGTACATTTTCTGCAAGCAGTTTGGGCCAAGGAGAGATGAGTGTGAAGAGAAACAGATGTTAAGAGAATGAAAAGCATCTGGTGAAAGGAGGAGGAAGTGTAAACTGCATTAGATAAGCTCTGCTTGAATGAAGCCGGTCATGCGAAGAGAGATTGCGACACCAGAGTTTTAATAGCAGCCAGCCTCTTTGTCTTCTGAGGTATTTCACCATAATGACACTTGGGTGGTTCTTGGCCAGAATCCTCAGAGTGGCCGGTTTATGAGAAAACGATTCTCCTGCAGATTAGACTGGGTTCAAACAAAACAGGCCTAATGAGAGTCCTGTTCCCCCTATTTTTAAACAAATGGGGGTAATTGCTCAACATAACCCGGAATCATGAACTGAAGTGTGCTGGGATTTGTGCCAACGCAAGCAATCAGATCCATCTCAGCAGAGAGCTGCTCTTCTAAAGAAAGGGCCCACTCTTTCAGAACGGCAGCAATGAAGGAGGAAGAGACCCTCGGCCCCCCATCTGTGATTTTAAGTTCAGAGAAGCTCCAGCACACTACTGGAAGTTTACTTGAGATACCAGCCAAGCTTCATAATCTTTCTGTAGATGGGCTTTTAATCTCATAGGGTCTTTTATCTCTTCAGCCCATGGGTGGGCTCTTTCAGGAGGGTCATGGAGGCCCTGCCTGCTGGCCTGTGAGCTCCTACTGAACAGCCAGTTTTAGGTTGCTTTTGGGAAAGAGCCACTGCTAAGGCACATGTGTAAGGAGCAAGGCTGTCTCACCCCGTGTGTCTTTACACCCAAGCTGAGAAGAGCAGGAAGGTGGTGGAGGGAATTCCTTTAGGGAACAGGCAGGTTCAGATATCCTATCTGTTCCTCTTCCCATCACATGACTCTGATGTCACTGCTGATGTCACATGCTTGCAGCTCAGTGGGTCCCTGCTGCCTCCTGTGGGAGTTCAAGGTGAGCTCAAACTGGGGAAGGTTGAAGACTGTTGTCATAGAATATGGTGGTTTGTTGACCACTGTCCATATTCACAGAGCCTTATAGCATACCATAAAAATGGATCCTTGCTCCAGGAAGCCTACAGTCTGAATTTAGGCAGCTTAGGGGGTGATGGACAAGGAAGTGACAATAGAGGCAAGAGCAGCAGAAAGCCAGTTTACTCTAGTAGTTGCAACATTGAACCAGGGCTGGGGAGAGCTGGGTCTAAATCCCTATTCAGCCCTGATGGTCATCAGGTGACTTCGGGCCAGTTAGGTTTTCTTGCACTTCCCTGAGTGCCTTAAAAGGACAGGATAAAATGGTAGATGACATCGTCATGCAAATCCATGAATTCGCCACCTGACCATGGTTGCTCCCTTCCTTTCTGTTTATAAATGAATCCTGTGCCTGATCTCTTGGAAAGAAATCTCTGCCAGTTTAAGCAGGATATTTATTACATAGTGTATTGGGTTCATTGCACTGTTTGGCAGTAGACTTCTTTGTTATAAACAGTTCCCTAGAATAATGAAACTTAAATTTTTCACATTTTCCTTCCAACTAGCCTAGGCCGTTTGGCTAAGAGTAGGTGGCATTCAACACCGAGAGCTTGCTGAAGTCTGTGAGTTGTTGTCTTGGCAGTAATTTCAGGGCTCTGTGACCTGGGACCTCAGTTTCTGCATAGAATGCTTGGACTTCAACATTTCTTTCAGCAATATAGGAATATCATTCACACAATCAATAGTTTCCCTTCTGTGTTCTTTCCCTTTTTGAAGCAAATTGCGTTTGACCAGAGTGCCAAGATCTTTTGAGAGTTTTATTGATGCAGGGAAAGGGCTTTGGGTAGTGCTGCATTCTGGGTTTGGAAGGGCCGATTCATAGGCCTGGATCCAGACTAAATTCTCCAGTGGCAGAACTTTTCTGCGTCTCCCTTCACTGCATCCCACTGATCTTCACAAAATGCTGGTCCTGGTGGGGATAAACAGGGGACCCTGAGGAATGACAGGAGCTGGGTCTGTAGCAGGAAAGGGGGAATCGGTGGAAATTGCCAGTTTAGTCTGGATCCAACCCATAGCTAAGGTAAAGGTTTCCCTTGCTCAAAAGCCAGTCGAATCCGACTGTAGGGATGCAGTGCTTGTCTCCATTTCCAAGCTGAAGAGCCAGCGCTGTCCGAAGACGTTTCCGTGGTCATGTGGCCGGCATGACTAGATGCCCAGGCGCATGGAGCACTGTTACCTTCCCATTGAAGTGGAACCTATTTATCTACTTACAATTTCTTGCTTTTGAACTTCTAGGTTGGCAGGAGCTGGGACTAGAGACGGGAGCTCACTCCATCATGCAGCACTTGGGTCTCAAACTGCTGAACTACTGACCTTCCAGTCTGCAATTCAGTGTCTTAACCACTTGAGCCACCGCAGCCCATAGCTAGCATGCTTTAAACATTCTGCTTCTCTTTCCCAGGGCAGCAAACAGTATCCATGAAACCGAACATGCATAAAAGTAGTCTGGTTTGGGGGATGTTTTCCCCCAAAGTGGCTCATTGGCCTGCTCTGTGATCTCCATGCACATACAGTTTCCAGTTGCCATTCACAACTAGTTACTGGCCCTTTGTTTGGAGATTCCTGTAGCATGTTGTGCTGCTTTCAGGTGTGCAAGGTGAAGGAACAGAACTCTGGGGGTTTATTTATGTGTGTAGAGTTTTGCTCCCTGGGTTGTTGTATCAAAAGTGTGGTTATAGTATCTTAGAAGCAATTCATCAACCATGCGCAAGAATCAGCCAGAGTCAAATGCCATTTGTGTTTTCAGAGTGAACAGGATACAGGTCTTAAAATTCAAGTGTACAAATTCAAGAGTACAATCTTCATGCAGCTAGATTCGAGTCCAGTAGCACCTTAGAGACCAACAGGATTTTTAGGGCATGATCTTTCAAGACTCAGAGCTCCCTTCATCAGATACAAGTAGGAATGGAGATCCCTGAGTCTTTATGTCCCAGTCAGAAGGTGGGAGGGATGCTGCATAGAAAGGAGTTGGGGTACAAAGGTACAATACAAAATGTAATCAGCTTGGTAGAGCAGCAGAGAAATGCTTAGGGACAGAAAACTGGCACTGTAGTGAGATGAGATTCCTGTATCTTTATTTGGCCCTGGTGTAGATGTCCATTTTTCTGAATCTGTGAATGAATTCAATTTCAGCAATCTCATGTTATAATCTCTCCATTCTAAGCCTTTGTCTTTGGTGCTCAAAGGGTGCGGGTGAAACTGGAGGGCTTATAATGACCACCTGGGTTCCCTCTGTTGGAACCCGGCTGGAAGATGCTGGTGGCTCTGCATCAGCTGTCAGATGCAGTTCTTCATCTTGCTTGCCAGCTTCTGCTGCTACACAGGACTCCTCTCCTCCTGAGGAGTCTTTCTCTCATGACTGAATCACGACACATGGCTGCCCTCTGAAACAGTCTTCATGCAGTTAGTGTAAGATGATGGTAAGCAGTACACTTATCAGGGTTCTACAGCTGCTTTGAGTGCGAAGTTGGGCTCTATACATACAAGCAGCCAGATGATTTGCTAATGAACAAATAAATATTTTAAGGAGAATTAAAAGGGGGGAGGTGTATCCTGTGCTGCATACAAGTTTAAAGGCAAACCAGTTAAGAAAACCCCTGTGTCTTTCAGGCTGACGTATGTCACGCTTATCAGATCGTACACCGGAATGGGATTCCCGATGAACAGATTGTTGTTATGATGTATGACGACATTGCTTTTAATGAACAGTAAGTATTGGATTCGGCAGGGAGACAGAATCCCAATGTTCCCTTATTAACTTTGCTGTTCTCCATGGAGTCTCAAGTCACAAGACAGCTTTGGAGAGCACTGTGTCCAGGAAATGTGACTCGCTGTTGCAATTGGTTCGTTGGTAGATTTCAGAGCATGCTTTGTCATTCAAAAGCATAATCTTGACTACTTATCATTGCATTCACAGAAAGAGAGATTCCCTGTAGTCAGGTCTATGGGCTGAGAACTGGAGGAAGGGAGGAATCTGTACCTTAGCAGTGGAGCGTGCCCTATGTAAACAGTGTCCCAAATTCAGTCCCTGACAAATCCAGTGATAGAATTTCAGGTATACTGCTAGAGCAGTGGTCTATCAAGATCAGTATTGTCTGCTCTGGCAGTGACTCTCTGGGGTTTCAGGCAGAGGCCTTCTACGTCATCTACTACCCCATTTTTTTCACTAGAGATGCTGGGAATTGAACCTAGGACCTTCAGCATGCAAAACAAGTGCTCTGCCGTTGAGCTTTGGCTCAGATCAATGAATGGTCTGACTAGGTCTAAGGCGGCTTCATATGTTCAGATCAGATGTCGCTGGATATACAAAACCACTGAAACTTGGTACTTTTTTGTTCCTGGCTATTGCTTACATTTGGCCTTACATTGTAGAACTCAACTTTTTGCTGTGAGTAATTACGGGTCATCTGATGAGCTTACTAGAATCTGTACACTTGAAGGCTGCAACATGTACACTGAATGGATGTGTACTTTTTAAAGAAGTGTGCAATTGGTTCATATGTTCCAGTTCTCCTGGTCTCACTATCCTGCTCTTGCACACATCTGACCTATGTTTACGAGCCCACATATGGCTGTTTTGCACATGTTGAACAGTCTTTGTTGATCACCAGCAAAGACTGGGGCTGTAGGAAATAACCACTGGCACAAGCTACTTTTACTTCTGGGCTGTTGACGGTTGATTCTTCATCTTTCCCTGTTGGAAGACTCAGTTGTAGCATTCCACAGCAAGTGGTTTGATGTGGGGGGATGAGAGAGAGAAAACTCCTTCTTTCTTTTATACAGTGGTGGGTGTGGGGGCAAGATAATAGGGCCAGGATATCCAACACTTCAGAAATCAGCTTAGTAAGTAACCCATGAAAGGGGGGTGATAGATTAGAAACATCCTGTTTGATTGAAAGCAGTTCAAGCAGAGATCTTTCCTAAATGGAGTCCAGGATCTTGGCTGCGGACAGAGTTTATTGCAGGGCACTTAGGAGAAACTAAAAAATCCTTCTCTCCCTCAAAGAGTTGATCATATATCCTGTGAAACCTTGAGGGGCAGCGCAATCAAAGGCATGAAGGCAAATTTTAAAATACAGGGATAACCTTCCTGGAGTTCTGTGGAGAAGCTGGGATGGAAATCCAAAGGGCATTTTAAGTGCATAAAGGCCTGTGCATGGTACTTCACCTTTTGTTCTGGCTTAGTGTGCTCTAAATTAGTTTTGTATGTATGCTGAGTCCAGATGTTTAGTGATGACTCAGTTTAAATGTCATGGTCGGTATGCAGCAGTGCAGTTGATTGCCTTAGAATTTAAAAAGGAATAAAAGGTTTGGGGGGGTTTTTTGCATTGGTATTTAATACTGCTGTCCTTTCCCAACTCCAGGAATCCAACCCCAGGAATAATCATCAACAGACCCAATGGCACAGATGTATACAAAGGAGTTCCAAAAGACTACACAGGGAAGGTAGGAGTCGTTTTTCTTTAACTCAGCGACCCAGGAATGAGGTTCGCTTCCCATACTCCAATTCAGTGGCGAGTCAAAATAAGTTTTAACCCACTGTAGCAACAAGTCGTAAGATGTTAAAACGTAGTGCAGTGTAACACAGTACAATACACAAAACTTCATACTGATCACCAGCTTGACAGTAGATCCTGTGACTGTCCATAGACTCCTTCCTGAATTTATGGGCTTTCCACAGAGAATCCAGCTAGTCTAAACATGTAACAATCAGGAAGTAAAGACTTGAACTTGCATCTTAAGCCTCTGTTGTGCCTTCCCTTCCATCATCTATTCCTTCTGCATGTGTACACCCAGTTTATAATAATACTGAAAGCAATCTGTACATTATAAATCTTTTAAAAATCTTTAAAAATGTATTAAACCAAGAGTGCTTGAATCCAACAAAAAGACTGCCATTCCAGAATCCTAGGACTGTTTACTTTCTTAAATGAACATAAAAGCATAAGAAGAGCCCTGATGGATCAGTCCAGTAGTCCATTTAGTCCAGCATCCTTTCTCACAAAGTGGCCAACCAGTTCCTCTGGATGGCCAACAACAGGGCTTAGAGGCTGAGGCCTTCCCCTGATGTTGCCTCCTGGCTCTGGGATTCAGAGGCTTAGTGCCTCTGAATGTGGAGGTTCCCCTCAGTCACCATAGCTAGTAGCCATTAATAGACTTATCCTCCATGAATCTATCTAATCCCCCTTTAAAGCTGTTTTATTCCTGTGGCCATCACTACATCATCTGGCAGTGAATTCCACATTTTAATCACTCTCTGTGTAAGGCATTATTTCCTTTTATCCATCCTGAATCTAATGCCCATCAGCTTCATTAGATGCTCTCGAGTTCTAGTCTTTTGGGAGAGGGAGAAAAATGTCTCTTGGTCAACTCTCTCCACTCCATGCATAATTGTATAATCTCTGTCATGTCCCTCCTTAGTTATCTCTTTTCTAAAGTGAAAAGTCCCAGACTCTTCAGCCTTTCCTCATAGGGAAGGTGCTCCAACTCCCTGATGGTTGCTCTCCTCTGTACTTTTCCCAGCTCTGCAATGTCCTTTTTGATATACGGTGACCAGAACTGCATCATAGATCTATACAGGGACATTATAATATCAGCCATTTTATTCTCAGTCCCTTTCCCAATAATCCCTAACATAGTTTGCCTTTTTCACTGCCACATCACACGGGGTTGACACTCTCACTGAGTTACCCACTACGACCCCAAGATCTTTTTCCCTCTCAGTCCCAGCAAGTTCAGATACCATTAGCCTATACTTGAAGCTGGGACCTTTTTGCTCCAGTGTGCATCACCTGACACTTATCAACACTGAACCTTTATTTGCCACATTGTTGCCCACTCACCCAGTTTGTGGAGGTCCTCTTGACGCTCTTCACAGTCAGTCTTGGGTTTTGCCTTCTTGAATAATTTTGTGTCATTTGCAAACTTGGCCACTACTCTACTCACCCCTAATTCTAGATCACTGATGAATAAATTAAATAGTACCGGGCCTAATACCAATCCTTATGGGACCCCACTGCTTACTTCCCTCCATTGTGAGAACTGTCCATTCATTCCTACCCTTTGCTTCCTATCATTTAACTAGTTTTTAATCCATTAGAGAATCCATCTTCTTATCCCATGACTGCTAAATTGACACAGGGATCTTTGGTGAGGCACCTTGCCAAAAGCCTTTTGAAAGTCCAGGTATATAATGTCTACCGGGTCACCATTGTCTACGTGCTTGTTCACTTTCTCAAAGAACTCCAAAAGGTTAATGAGGCAGGACTTCCTGGATTTTGAAAACAAAGGCCTAATTCATTGACCTCAACAGTTTTGGATTTCTGCCACACCACATCATTGTGGCAAAAAGCTATGCAATGAACAAGAGATTCAGCCCTGCCCAGAATCTAGATTTATACTGCATATAATAACATTCATGTTTTTAGGCACCATGTGGAGCTGTTAATATCACTTAGTCACACATCTATCCAAGAGTATGCCTTTGAAACCCATTACTGAAGTATTCTCAACTGAAAAGGAGTCCCTACTCTTCTTCAGTTTATTTATTTCAAGTACTTATGTCCTATGCTCTCCTCAAAATATTACAGTGGCATCTTGCAAAAACAATAAACAGAGCGGCCTAGATCCCTTGAAATATATCCCACCTTATTTCTCAGATTAATATCACAGCAGCATCCGGCTATTATCAGTTTATAAACCTTGTTACCCCTTGAATGTTATTAGAGCCAGTTAATCCCATTCTGTCCTTGCAGACGAGATGCACGGTGGGCCAGGATTGGCCCTTGGTACTGATGGGAAGCTGCGGCTGAACAATTACGGCTTCCCTAAAGATGTCCTGTGAATTCAGCCCTTGGCTGCTTGAACCAGAGATATCCAGCTCATAGCTTATGTTCCTTACCATTATGCCCCACCAGCAGTGTGCTTTCGAACTGTCTCTGGCTGAGTGTTACGGAAGGGGTGGGTTTTGGTATGGAATCCTTTCCACATTCAGACAGATCCAGTGGCTCCCTTCTGCTAAGACTGCCTCTGACTGAGTCCTTTGATCCAGCCTGTTGACTCCTCTGCCAAGGAATCCCATTGCTGTTTCTGCAGAAACTTGGCAGATTGCAGAGGCTTTGGAAGCATTCCTGTAGGGGGCATGTTTCAGTTCAAGGGACTTGCTGGCAGGACCTCTTTGGAACACTGTCTCAGCATG
This sequence comes from Lepidodactylus listeri, assembly GCA_029233225.1. Classification (NCBI taxonomy): domain Eukaryota; kingdom Metazoa; phylum Chordata; class Lepidosauria; order Squamata; family Gekkonidae; genus Lepidodactylus; species Lepidodactylus listeri. The sequence continues at coordinate 74,876,117 of JARCFY010000011.1, read as the reverse complement.
ACTAGAAATGCCCACTGATCTTCTGTGTCTGCGCATTGCCAGGGGTTGTCTGCAGTGGTGATCTGGCTCCCTTCCAGGGAATGTTTCCACCACGACTGGGTCACTCATTGAGGAGCTTTTATTAAGCTTCCAAAATTCCCCTGGACAGATGTTGCGAACTATGGTTCTTTGTCTAGCCAGTGTCCCGAACTCTTCAGACGAGAGAGGGGCAATGTTTCTCCCATGTTTCGATCTCGACTCTCTCCCATCCTGTAGGATGTTACACCAGAAAATTTCCTTGCTGTTCTGAGAGGTGATGCTGCAGCAGTGAAGAAAGTAGGATCAGGAAAAGTGCTGAAAAGGTAAATGGGAATGAGGTTCAGACGGAGTGAATGCAAAGGAGACTTCTCGTTAGCATTAGAGCCTATACAAAACCAGAGTTCAGATGACAGGAGAGTCAGCAAACTTAACTTTTTGTCTCTTTGCAGTGGTCCTAAGGATCACATATTTGTCTTTTTCACCGACCATGGAGCCCCTGGACTTCTGGCTTTTCCATCTGATGATGTAAGCATTCCCCCACCCCCCTTTCTATAAGATTTTAATGCTTGATTTGTTTATGACCCTAAAAACCAGTATTCTTAGAACATGATTTGCTATCCTTTGGGAAAGCTTCCTATCGTAATTACAATCATGGTCCCTCTAGTCCAGTATTGTCTACCGCTTGAGTATTATTGCCATAATCCATGAAAGAACCTACATGCGTACGAATTGAGCACATGTAGCTCTGTTTGCACCACTGAAGTTCTGATCAGGTAGAGTGTACCATTTGTATGTGTGTAGGCTTTCACTGGTTTTGAGAAATGCACATATGGGGTATGGGCAGTGAGCCTGGGCCCGTAACTCGCCTATGTATGCAGACAGTAAAAACTTTATGTGTGTGCAGTCCAAGTATATATAACAGGTTACCAAGGTAGACTGAAGGATATCCTCCCTCCAAATTCCTGAATTCAGGATTCTTAGATTCTAGTCCAAATATGATAGTAGTACCTGCCTATAATATATGGGAACTGCTTTCAGCATTTGCTGTATGCTCTGTCAATACTTGGTGTGAGTTTCTGGGAATCAAATAGGTTATTAATGGAGTTAATTTTGTTTTGCAGCTCCACGCAAAAGACTTGAATAAGACCATTCAGTACATGTTCCATAAGAAGAAGTACCAGAAGGTAAAATAATGGCTATTTTTTCCAGACTTCAAAAAAGAACTAACTACTGTTTATGTAGGAAGCACACCTTCAACCACACCTGCCCTGGGGCTTAAGGGAAGGAAGAGTAATGCTGGCTGATGGTTACTTTAAGTAAATCATAGGAAGGATCCTGTATTACAGGCGCAAACCGCAGGATCATCACTAGGCATTACTCTATTTGGACAGGCCCAGAATACTCCCCTGGGAAACCTGAAAGGTGTCAGTAGAATATCTAGTCTGTAAGTTTGGAAGCGTACATGTACAGCCTGATCCCATGCACATTTGCTCAAAAGGAAGACTTGCTAAATTCAGTGGCACACACTCCCTTGTAAATGCTTATCCCATAAAAAGTCCTGTTGAACTAGATCAGACATCTTGAGTCAACCCACAAGGAAACGCCAGCGATCAGTGTTTAGATTTAAAATAGCATAAAAGAAGCATTTCCCAGCGAAATCCAGTAATTGATGTTACGGCGCAGAGAACAGTGGTTTCGGCAGGCGGATGTCGTGGTTTCCAAAGTGAATTTGCATGACAAAAATGGAGAAGCTAGTCTGGGAGTGACAGTTCTCAATAGTATAATTACAAAAAGGAAAGATATAGCTGGAGCGCGTAACTTCCCCAAGCCGTGGGAGCTGTGGCGCTTGACTAGCAGGAACCGTTGCCCGCAGGCACAAAATGAGAGTGCTCCTCTGGTTGGGCGTGGGGGGGCTGGAGGAAAGAAGGGGGTGGAGGAGACGTTTTTGCAAGTCTTGTGCCTAAAGACAGTATTTGCCCAAGTGGGGGTTTCCTTCCTTTTTGGCTTTTATCCCTAAAGGGATTAGTCCTACTTCTTCTTTTTTTCATTATCTCAGTGTAAACTATTAATTTTCTCAGCAAAACCTGGGACTCCCTGTCAATGCTCCCTCTAAGCTGTGGAGTCTTGTGAGCAAGTTCTACTGTGTGAGCTACTGGCCTTAAAGTTGTGAGCGAGCAATTTGGCTGCTGCATAAATCAGTTTGCTCTGGAGCCGTCCTTGCTGAGCTAAGACAAAAATGTGTGAGCCGGAGGCTAAAAAACTGAGCTAGCTCACACTAACTCAGCTTAGAGGGAACACTGCTCCCCGTGGTAAAAATGTGCTTCCTGGTTGTAAATTGCAGATGGTGTTTTACATTGAAGCCTGTGAATCTGGATCAATGATGGATAAGCTACCTAGTGATATCAATGGTAAGTAATTGGCTAGCGTTTTGGTACGGTCTCTGTTAGGCCTTCCCTGGTTGTACTCAAGGTAGTCAAATGCCGGGAGAAATCAGAAACCCCAGGGTCAGAACTTATTTGGTTAGGGATTTTACTCTACTTCCCCCCCACAAGCAGCTTATAAAAATGCAAGTTAAATAAATAAATAGGAAAGAAAAAAACCTGCAATAAGAAATATAATGAAGACTACAATTAATAGAATTTATTTATTTCATGAGTCCCTTTCTGTGTTGGAGCAACAATGTTTCAATCCATGATGGCTTTGGGACTTCCAGCAATTATACATAGGAGTCCTGTAACTCATGACTTTTGAATGCCTATAGAATTGTCAAATGTGCCAGGTGAATGTGTTGACTTTAAACTGAAGTATTTCAGTTAAGCTGGGTTTAGATCCAGCTGTTACGCATAAGAACATGAAAAAGAGCACACTGGATCAGACCGGCGGTCTGTCTGTCTGTCTGTCTGTCTGTCTGTCTGTCTGTCCTCCCATCTATCTATCCATCTATCCTCCCATCTATCTATCCATCTATCCTCTCATCTATCCATCCTCCTATCTATTCCTATCCTATCTTGAGATTTTTGTCCTGCCCTCCTCACCTTTTACGGCGGGCTCAGGGTGGCTACCAACCAGTTCATACAATACAATAAATACATACATACGTTAAAACAACCAATCATAAAACACTGCTATACGAAGCTAAAATACTAAAAGTCCTAAACGAAAGGCACAAGATGGCGAACTACACTGTCGTTCCCATGGCAGTTTGCAGGCACACCATCTTCCCGGTTGATGTCAAGTGGGCAGGTCAGTGGTCAGTGTTAATTAGGCCAGGGCCAGAACCACAAAGCCGGGGTGGCCCCTACTTGAAAGCCTGGTGGAAGAGCTCCGTCTTGCAGGCCCTGCGGAACTGTAATAGGTTTCGCAGGGCCCTGATGTTATTTGGGAGTTCATTCCACCAGTGCGGGGCCGCCACCGAAAAAACCCTGGCCCTGGTCACCGCCAACTGGGCCTCCTTCGGTCCTGGCAGGACCAGATGGTCATAGAATCATAGAGTAGGAAGGGACCTCCAGGGTCATCTAGTCCAACCCCTTGCACAATGCAGGAAATTCTACCTCCCCCTCCACACCCTCAGTGACCCCTGCTTCATGCCCAGAAGATGGCAGAAAACCTCCAGGATCCCTAGCCAAACTGGCGATCAGCATTTCCCTGGGCATGCAAGAAAGGGCCACAAGGACTAAGCACTGAGGCAACCCTTCCTGCCCTCCCTCTTATGATCTGCCTCAGTTCACAGAATCAGCATTGCTGTCAGAGGGTCCATCTAGTCCAGCATCCTGCTTCATCCAGTGCCTAACCAGTTACCTTAGAAGGCCAATGAAAGGCATAGAGGCTAAGGCCTTTCCCTGATGTTGCCTTTCGGCATCAGTATTTAGAAATGTATTGCTTCTGGACAGGGAAGACCCCTTTAGTGATCTTGGCTGATAGCCACTGTGAAACCTATTCTCTGTGAATCTACCGAATCACCTTCCAATGCCATCTGTGCTTAGGGCCCCTCACTGTGGATGTCTAGCGGCAGTGAATCCCACAACTGAATTTCTTGTTGACATAACTCCCTACAGCAGACACGCCACAGGTCTGATTCCACTGTACTTTTCTGTTTTGGTTTTGCAGTTTACGCCACTACCGCCGCCAATCCTAAGGAGTCGTCTTATGCGTGCTACTTTGATGACAAGAGGGAAACCTTCCTCGGGGACTGGTACAGTGTCAATTGGATGGAGGATTCTGATGTTGTGAGTCACTAAGATCTAAGGATACTGCTTTGTTTTAACAAAACTTTCAAACTTTTCTTTAAAGAATTCTGTTTGCTTTAGTGGAGGTATGGGCAACATTGTGCGTTGCTGAGAGGGGTCTTGAACCCACGTCTTCCAGTTGTAGTCTGACACTCTGTAACCCTGACACTGCCGGCTGTCGTCATTGGTGCAAACTGAGCCATCCCCCTTTGGTTCAATGTGGCAATGACCATTTGCTCCACCTCCTCCATATACAGACATGTTATCTGTGCAGTTTTAGGAACTTTTAGATTGATGTCAGTGTTGCACGGGGACTTTGGTACATATTTGTGATGCAGGAGGATGCCAGGCAAAGAGAGGAACTCTTGAGAAAGGAAAGGTCAGGGCCCAACCTAAAGAACAGCTCAGTTCTCGGGATTGTAAAGGTCTGTCAGCACTTCTGTTCCATCGTATTGACAGGACATGAGTCGTCTGCAGCTCTGTCTGAGTGATGTAGTTTCGTTTCCCCAGAATCACTTGCGTAATTCTTCAGACTTCGCTAGCTGTGATTTTTTTCATCCTCAGAGCCCTTCTCCATCTTTCCCTTCCTTCTCACTCTTCCATATCCTTTTCTGTTTTCAGAGCAAGCATTTGTTAATTGTCCTGGCCTTCAGCCTTTTAGACTAGATGTTCAGCGGGATCACATCTCTGTGATTATCTCTGTCTCCAAAACAATCCCATGAGATAGATCAGGTTTATAAAACAGAAAGAGGCCCACTGCCAAGCTGAGATTATTGATTTATTTAGAAGATGGGTGTGCCACCTCTGTTCAGACAGCTGACAATGTAAAAATGTATAATAAGAACAACAAATGTAAAAAAAAAATCATCAGTGTTAAATAAGGCATAAAATGACATAAGCATAAAACCCACATGAAAAGATGGAACAAGTCAGTTAATCTTGGCAGAAGGGAATGTTTTGTCCTGGCACCTGAAGGACAATAATGTAGGTGCTAGGAGAGCCAGCAGGAGGAAGGAATTGCTGATGCAAGGGGTCACTACTGCAGAAGCCCTGTCCTTGTTCGCCACCCACCTCTCCTGCACAGGGCGGGGCTTTGAAAGAGGATTTTAACTGGCAGGCTGAACGTTATGGGGAACCAGATTTCTCTTGAAGTCCCACATTCTGTTCTACGCGTCACACAAGAGTCGTGCATCATGCCTTCTTGTGAAACTGCAGGAGTTTGCCATGGTAAACAAACCTCTGTCTGATGTCTTTTCATCAGTTTAACAGCTCTGCTGGATTTGGGTGAAGACCTACAGAACTTTTTCCTTTCCCATGAAGGATGATAGGGAAAAGGAATGCATTATATGGCAAGGACAAGCCTTGAAACTTGGGCTTTAGCTACGAAGCGTGAGCTTCAAGTTATTCATTCTGACACTTCTTTGCAGCACAGAGGATAAAATCAACGGGAGAATGTTGGTGGAGCATCCACTTTGCATTCAGAAGGTTCTACTGGGTTCAGCTCCCTGCATCTCTAGTTAAGAGGCTTAGCTAAGAGAGGATATGGAAGATCGCCACTTGAGAACCACCGCCCAGTTGCAGTAGACAGCACTGACCTTGATGGACCAGTGGTGTGATTTGGTAACCCTGAACAAATGACCCATTCATGCACTGACTGACTGCGCAGGGAAGGAGAAGCGGGTATGAGCATGCTGGCCCTTGACTCCACGTGATCGCCAGCTTGTGGGAGTATGATCTGTGCTTGGAGGAAGTGCCTGCATGTTTGAGCTCTCCCTGTGGTCAGCAGCGCTGCTTTCCAAACGTTGCTGATCCCAAGGACAGGCAGACCCTTCCGCCATCTGTAAGCACCATGATCACGAACTGGAGAGGGTGGGGCCAGCACACTTTTGCACACTCCCTCTCTTTTGCACAGTCAGTCAGTGTGCAGATGGGCTGTCCATGCAGGGCGAGTATAAGGCAGCTTCATGTGTTCGATGGGAAGCTTCAGCTATACCAGTTCCCAGATGCTGCTGGTTTACATAACAGGAAGAGAAGAGTATGAGAAGAGTCCTGCTGGGTCAGTCTCCCCAGTTTGGTTCCCTCCCCCCAGTAACTCGTATTTGGAAGTATACCAAACAAAGGAAAAGGGGGAAACAAACTCAACCCAGAATATACTGATAATGCTATAAGGGTCAAGCTACCTCAAATAAAATATTGTACAAAATATATGTTTGTTATGTGGTATACAGAATGGCGAAGATCAAAGGCATAAGGTCTGAATATCAGACTGCAAAGACCATCAGTGTGGGCTTTCCATAAGCTGTAGTCATTTCACATACACAGTTGATGATTTCCACGTGCAGAGATGACGAATATATCCAGTGACCAACAAGACCATATGCGTTTCGGCCTCTAGGGCCTTCCTCAGTGGTTAATAATTACAATAATAATAATAATAATAATATAAAAAGACACACGTTCAGAAGTTAATATATCAATCCAGACCAGGTGTTGCTTTCTTGTATGTTGTGTGGTTGCTGAAAATTTATAAAGCAGGCCATTTTTCATGGGAACTGCATGGGAACTTTTCATGGGAACTGCACGCACACATCAAAATCTTCAATGATATAACAGTCTGGTATAAAATTCCCTGTGTCTCTGCACGTCATCAACCAAGAGTTGCAATAAAGTGGCCAATAAAGTGATAGGACCTACTCAGGTTCCCTATACGTTAATTATGTGTTGCGGGATCAAGTATTTTCTCTTATCTGTTGTGAATCTACTGCCAATCAATATCACTGTGAACTCCACAAGTTTCTATTACCGGGGGGGGGGGGCATTCCTTCCTCCCTCCCTCCCTCCCTCCCTCCTTGCTCTAGAAATTGCACATTCTAACCTTCTCCCCACCCCAATCTTGTCTTGGTCATCTTTTGTTCTGAACTGAAATCCCTCCCAAATTCTTGTAACGTTTTCTCACAAGAAAGCTGTTCCAGTCCCTTGATCATTTTAGTTTCCTTCTTCTGAACCTTTTACATCTCTAGAACATCCTTTTTGAAGTATGGGCTCTGTATGCAGTTCCCCAAAATGTGGTTGCACTAGGGAATAGTGAGAACTGACTGTTTTGTTTTTCAGTCCCTTTCCTAAGAGATGTTGTATTTATTGCTATCTTCTTAACTGGTCTTTCAGTATTGAACTACGGACTCATTGCATAGTTCCTGGAAGTGAGGGGGCATTTTGTTCTCCGTTGGTGGGGGTTTTCTTCACTATTTGTAAGCTGATGACAGATGACCCGCTTCCCTCTTTCTCTCTCTTTCTCACTTGCAGGAGGATTTGAAACGAGAAACTCTCCATAAGCAGTTTGAGTTGGTAAAGCACCGCACCAACACTAGCCACGTGATGCAGTACGGAAACAAAGTGAGTTCTTGGCGTCCAAGTGGGTTTCTGAAACAAGAATGAATTTGTCTTGTCCTTTCCTCCAGGGCAACAAAAAGAGGAAGGCAGGCCTGAAAAGCCATCAAGAGTTTCGCCGCACCTGGACAGAGCTTTCTTGGTTTGTGGCTGCAACCGAGATCTGAAGTTTTCCCTTCTAAAGCATGATTTGTATTTATAGAACTGCAGCTTTTTGGCATCAGAATCCTAAGCCTTCATACTGGAAAAGTGAAAAGAAATGAAAGGAAAACCCGTGTATGTTAATGAATATTTCAGGAAAGGACAGTTGCTCTTTCTGCAAGGAGTTTGTGGTCTTTCCTTTTTTAAAAAAAAATCCTAGTAAAAAACAGCTTATGCTGGGGCCGCGGTGGCTCAGAGGTTAAGATGCCGAGCTGCAGACCAGAAGGTCAGTAGCTTGGCAGTTTGAGACCTGAGTGCCGTGTGATGGTGTGAGCTCCAAGAGCCAGTTTGGTGTAGTGGTTAAGTGCGCGGACTCTAATCTGGGAGAACCTGGTTTGATTCCCCACTCCTCCACTTGCACCTGCTGGATGACCTTGGGCAAGCCTTAGCTCTGTACCAGCTGTTCTCTCAAGGACAGTTGTCTCAGAGCTCTCTCAGCCCCACCTACCTCACAGGGTGTCTGCTGTGGGGAGGGGAAGGGAAAGGAGTTTGTAAGCCGCTCTGAGACTCCAAGTGAGTGAAGGGTGGGATATAAATCCAAACTCCTCCTCTCCTTCTCCTTCTCCTCCCGTCTCTCGCCCCAGCGCCTGCCAATCCAGCAGTTCGAAAGCAAGAAATGGCAAGTAGATAAATAGGTACCACTTTGATGGGAAGGTAACAGCGTTCCGTGCGCCTTGGCATCTAGTCATGCCGGCCACATGACCACGGAAAAGTCTTCGGACAGCCCTGGCTCTCTGGCTTGGAAATGGAGATGAGCACTGTATCCCTAGAGTTGGATTCGACTGGCTTTCGAGCAAAGGAAACCTTTACCTTTACCCTTTTTAAAGTATGCGAGGCTGAGAAATAATGACTGCTGATGTCCCCCAGCATGAGATTCTTGGTTAAGCCAGGATTTCAACCCAGAAGGCTAGTGTGGTGTAGTGGTTAGTGGTGTTGGCTTGTACCTTGAGGAGCTCTGGGTTCAGATCCTTGCTCACCGTGAAACTGATTCTGTTGACCAGTCATTGTCTCTTAGCCTAATCTTCCTCACGGGGTTATTGTGAGGATAAATGGAGGAAGAGTGAAAAATGCATGCTAGCCTGAGTTCCTTGGATGGCTAAAATTGTAATAAGTAAATAAAATTAATACCCCCCCCAGTCTAAATCTAGCTCTCAAGGCACAACACCTTCTCTTCTATTACCCACCTGCTTTAGTGCAGTCCTTGGCGGAGTTACTCCAGTCTAAGCCTACTGATTACCAAGACCGTAGACTAGGGTAACTCTGCCTAGGATTGCACCACACAAGCTCTGTGGATGCCAACAGCTTCTCAGCCTAGAATCTCGCTGGGAAGAAAGCAGCAGTCATGGCTACTGACTTTTAGACCTGGCTTGTTTTTCAGAGCGCTCACAGTGCATCCCCTGTGCTTCCCAGGCAGCCTCCCATCCAGGCAGTCTAGAGGGCCAGAATCGCTGACCTGCAGCGGTAGAACATTGTGTTCTCTGTGTTTGGATCACCATCTGGGCCACGGTGGCTTCCTGTCCCCCTCAACTCTGCAACGTCCTCTGTTTGCAGAGCTGAGAGCTTCTTTTCCCCCAGTCTCCTTGAGCCAGCCACGTGTTCAGCCTGACTTGCGCCGTGGTGGCAAAGCCGTTCCTTGAGGATGCCTGCCATCTTAAGGAATGCATTTTGGGTCCTCCCTTTACACCCTTGTGATATTACTCCAGTATAGTGTTCCAGCCAGGGCTGAATAAGGATGTGATAGGCTAAATCCGTGAAAGAGTGACTGTGGAGAGGCTTTCGTCTGCCAGCCTAAACCTAGGGAGCCACCACCAGTCAGAGGAGATGATACTGAGCTCTAGGCCTGCCACGGGATAACCCAATAGGCTTGCTCGGTATAAGGCAGTGTTGTGCTTCACAGTGTGATTTCAGTGATCAAATGGAACTGAGGATTGTAGTCCACCGTGATCCTTTGACAGAGCACTGAAAAGTCTTAGGCAAGCATTGTGAAGCATTAGCAAACATATATGCTGAAGAGGTCCAGTTCTATTCAACTTACACAGAGTATTTTTTAATGTCTCTCCTCCCCCACCCACCCTTTTCCTTGCAGACCATCTCTCACATGAAAGTGGTGCAGTTCCAGGGCACAGGCAAAGCTGCCAGCGCCCCAGTCTCCTTGCCCCCCATCAGCAACTATGACCTCACTCCAAATCCCGACGTGCCCCTTGAGATCTTGAAGCACAAGCTGAGGGCCACTAATGACGGGTCTAAAGCAAAGGTCATCATGGAAGAGATCAAGATACTTCTCACGGTGAGAACAGAGCCATACAAATTGTGCTGGTACATGTGTAGGGAGGAGCGAACCGCACCTCTGCCTCGGATGCTCGTCAGCGTCGCTTCACTGTTTATCCCTGTTGGTGGAATGGACAGTTCAGGACTCAGGGCTTTACCTACACAGATAAAACCGGTACCTTCAGCAAACTGCGTTGGTTAATGTTTAGCTGGCGAGACTGCAATACTTGCTATTGACAGTATTTAACATCCGGTGGCCTTTATTGATCTAAAGTATTTCTCTGCTTTTTTGTTGTACACTCAAAGTGATTTACACAGAGAGAGAGAGAGAACCATAAATGTTAAAACCAGCAACTACATATTATCAGGCAGACAGCATAGCAGGCACACTTTCCAAAAGCCCTCCTAAATAGTTTGGTCTTGAGGCACGACATCTAAAGAGTCACCGGAGGCCACACCACATTCAGTGATAGATTGTGTCTGACAACTGTGCTGCTTCTCTGGCACTCTTTTGGGAGTCGGCCAGTTAAGAGCTGTGGTGGTATCTGTCACGGGACAAACACCAGCCCAGTCAGAAGGCTGCCCATGAGTGAGGTGCACCCACTGTTAAATTTTGGCACAACATTTCAATTCAGAACTTCACTGCATTTTGAAATTAATGTTTCAGCTCTGCAGTCTTCTCTTTTTCTCCCCCCTCCCCGCAATAAGATGATTGATGAGCCAGATGATTGAGAGCCAGTTTGGTGTAGTGGTTAAGTGCGCGGACTCTAATCTGGGAGAGCCGGGTTTGATTCCCCACTCCTCCACTTGCACCTGCTGGATGACCTTGGGCAAGCCATAGTTCTGATAAGAGCTGTTCTTGAAAAAGAGCAGTTTCTGTCAGAGCTCTCTCAGCCCCACCTACCTCACAGGGTAGGTTGTGGGGAGGGGAAGAAGAAGGGAATGGAGTCTGTAAGCTGCTCTGAGACTCCCTTGGGTAGTGAAGGGCAGGGTATAAATCCAATCTCTTCTTCTTCTTCTTCTATTCTGAAAGTCCTTTATCTGGGATGATAAGGGACCTGATCTGACATTGCACCTACCCCCAGCTTTTAGTGCTGACTACATTGTCCATTGGTTAAGGGTTTCACAAAAGAACTGGAGCCACTGTAGGTCACACCTGGGACGGTGGACCGTAATCACAGAGTAACCGTACTCCCTACAGTATCCTTTTGTATGTGCAAGAGCCAGTTCTCTGAAGGGCTCAAAATGTGCTCAGAAAGGTTGTTTCTGGGGATGTCTTCATTCTCGTATAAGGCTCAGACTTCAGTCATTCCAAATCCTGCGTCCAGAAACATCTGGTTATCTTATGGGAATGACTTACAAAGTTTAGTGAACTTGCACACTGGTTTGCAAAACCTAGGTTGAGTAGCATTAGAATTTAGCATTTTTAACGGAAGTTATCAGCTTGGCAGGCATGTGCATCTTTGGAGGTTATCAGGTATGTACAAACAGGAGACAAGGACCGAGTGCTGCTGAGACTAAGAAGTGGTGTAGAGGCAGATGGCCTTCCTACATGTCTGGTTTTGGAATCTGTAGCAGAAACTGCCCACACATCTTAAGGTCTTTCTCTTTCAATGGTGTGTTAAAAATGAAAGTCTTTTACAGGTGCTGCTAGACTGTTGCTCAGAAGCATGGCTTTTTCCCTTGAACGACTGCTTCAATCAAAGCTTCTGAACTTCTTTTTGAGCTTAGAAATTTTCGAAGGGTAGCTTGTGGGCAGCTCCAAGAAAAGTCTTGGTGTGGATGTGGATGGATCTCTTTTTGTTCTGTCAGTCCCCACCCAAAGTTATCTGAAAGTATAAAATCTTCATTGTTAGGCCAGGTTCCCCCCACCCCAGGCTTGAGCTCTTAGCTGAGAATCAAAATTGCAATTGTAACCCGTATAAAAGCCCTTGCACGAAAATGTCACCATTTCTGATGTGGAGTCCCACCCCCTCCATGTTCAAATAAGAAATTGTTTGTCATCTGTCTGTACAGACCGAGCCATCCCTTAGAACTGATTGCCCAAAAGGATCTGAAAGGACACCAGATTGCCTTTTAAACAGCATTTTGACTGGCTTTCTTAAGAGGAAATAGTGATCTCATTAAGTTCTCCTCTTTTTTAAACAGTCCAAACGCCTAATCCAAGATTCCGTGTACAAGACCGTATACTTTATAACCAACTCTGCAGAGCGGACGAAGCAAATTTTATCCGACAGGATGAGCCTCAGCAATTATGACTGCTACCAGCCTACTGTGAATCACTTCAAAACGCGCTGCTTCAACTGGCACGATCCTCAGGTAGGTCTGCTTGAAACTGGGGGTCATTGCAGGCATTGGGTTTTTAGTGCTCCCCTATCCTTAGTGAAGCACTGCGCCTGTTCCTTGGCAAAATATGCAGAACTGGAGGCGAGATTCTTCCCTGCTGCTGGGTTTGTTGCCAGGGAAAGAGCTGAGCTGTTCTCATCTGATGCATTTTGTGTCCCTTAATCTCGCCAGCTCAGTTGAAAGTGTCCCGTCCCCACCCCACCCCCAGCAGAACATTAGCCTGTCCCCAGGACTTGGAGCTCTTGGGCAGAAGAGGCCTCTGGCTGTCTCTGCTAAGGGAGCTCTGGAGGCTGAGTGGTTTGGCTGGAGCAGCCGTGGATCCATCCCTCTACCAGAAAGGGGGAAACGCCTTCAGGAAGGAGAAGTGAATCCCTGTCTGTGGAGCGTCCCAGAGCACGCCCGTTTCAAAGCCATGATCCTTCCCTCCAGTGAGGCTCAGGGATTCACTTGACTTTAATTCCTGCAAACTGCTTTGGAAGCCAAATGCAGGCTGTAAAGAGGGATAAGAATAAAATAAAATACCTGTGTACGGGGAGAATGCAGAGTGAGAAGCCAGCATCCTCCTCTGCCTGCTTGCATTTGGGATCAGGAAGAACCGCATCCAGAGACTGCTCTTTTTCTTAGAACAAAACACAAATGGTTGCTGCCTTTTGCAGGTGGAGAGATGGTTTTCTCACCACAGTGACCATATTTCTTTGTTTAAGCCATTCGGGTTAAACTCTATTCCATGTAACCCCCCCCCCCCAGCAGAACACATTTTGGTCTTGCTTACATAGAGTATGCTATATAGTTGGGGGGGGGGGAGATCTTAAATTGGATTCATCCCTGGTATGACATTTGGGGTCCAGAGTGCACCTGTTTGGAATGCAAGAAGTTGCTCCAGCTTCCCAACAGGAAGAAACGAGATCAACAGCATCTGGATATTTTCTGATGCCACAGAAATGAGATGTAACACCGTCTCTGAGATTCTCTGATGCTACAGTTTGGGTTGAGAAGGTCATGGTTGGGAGGCATATAGTGCAGCCCACTTTGCTGAAGCTGAGCGGGCCTGGGTCAGTTCAGTACCTGGGTGGAGAGATCTCGGGGGGGGGGGGGGTATCCTGTGCCTCCCAACTGGCTTTCTCAGGAATAGAAAGGTAGGGATGTAAATTGGGAGAGAACCTAAAAAGGATAATCTTTGTCCTGCTTATTGCCTTTCAGTTTGAATATGCTCTGAGACAGCTGTATGTTTGGGTCAACGTCTGTGAACTGGGGTATCCCACCGACAGGTAATTATCATGCACGCAGTGGAGGTCGGGGGAGCAGTTTAAAAATGATAATGAAACTCAGCAACATCTGTTGGTACTGGCCAGCTTCGAGTCCAGTGGCACCTTAAAGACCCAACAAGACTTCCAAGGGATAAGCTTTCAAGAGTCAAAGGTTCCTTGGTCTTTAAGGTGCTCCTGGACTGGAATCTTGCTCTTCTATTGGAGAATCTTGTTCTTCTATTGTAGACCGACATGGCTACTTACCTGAAACTGGCTAGTTGAATCTGCGGGGGGGGGGGGGGGGATGTTAAGCAAAACATTCTCCTGTCCTCGGTAGAACTTCTGTGTGAAGTATGCTTCTATCACTACATGGAAGTCTGACAAAACAAAACTTATCTTAAGAATGATTTTAGTGCCTGGATGCTGAGTGTGAGGGGCTGTGTTTCAGTGGCAGAGCATCTGCTTTGCCTGCAGGTCCCAGGTTCAAGCCCTGCCATCTCTGGCTGAAAGGTTTCTGGTGAGAGACAATGTGAAAAACCTCTGCCTGAGACTCTAGAGAGCTGCTGCCAGTCAGAGGAGGCAATAGCGATCTTGATAGATCAGAGGTATTATTCAGCATGAAGCAACTTCACGAGTTCTTTTTGTCACAGCTCTTAACTTTCTTTTACAGAATTCTGTTGGCCATGGATAAAGTGTGTGTTGGAAATTCGGCCTTGTAAGAAAAGAGAGCTGATATGAATCAGAGCAGGGATTCCTACAAAGCAAAGAGAGGTTGACTGCCTGCATCCACAGAGGGAATAAATTACAGTGGAAGCTCTCATGGACACCTCTGATCAGATTCTGCACTTTAAAGCATTGAATGAACAAATTAATGAATGAATGAAAAATGTTAAGATGCTCTTCAGGGATTTGTGTCATTCCGGAAGCACGTTCAGAAGGCCCTTGGAGTCATCCGGTTTATTAGTATCTTTACATTTGCAATGCATATTCATTGCTTGAGTCCATCCCCCACCCCCCCATGTGATATGAATAATTTCACTACATACGTATGTTTTGGTTTTGACTTGATTTCAATCTTGTACTCAGATTTTTGGTGGTAGCCTTCTGAGAATTAGCTGGTGAACAGCCTGTGATGAATACTATTTCTTGATTTTTTTTTTATAATTGAAAAGTAATAATTAAATGACTAGGAAAGGATGCACTGATTTTGTCCATTGGCACAAGAATAAAAAGCCACCTTTTGTTCCTCAACCGTTACAAGCTGAAATAAAGAACATATATGTGATTTTATGCTTTCAAACATTTGGGGTTATAAGAATATAAAAGAGCAAATCCCATTCGGAGATAAGAGATTATTCCTCTTCTCTCTTCCTGCCTCTGTTCCCCCCAGCCTCCAGGATTGTTTATTGCTTGTTTGTGTTTTTGATTCTTATGTAATTGAGTGTTTACACAGTTTGTTGAGAGACTTGTGCAGTATTTGGAGGAACCTGTGAATAAAGGAAGTTGATGAGATAATCGTGGGCTCATTCAAACTCATTCTTCATTGAGTGGGATTTGATCTTGAAAAAGTCCACAGCCTTGTTACACTTGGTTTGTCCAGCTGTTTTGGGAGGGAGGGAGGGGCTCGGTTGCCTCAGAGGTTCCTTGAGGAGGTCAGAGGTGGCAAACAAGATTTCAAGAAAGGCAGTGATAGGAATAATATGGAGCTGCCTTGAATAGAGCCAGACCATCTAGTTCAATATCGTCTGCAGCTTCAGCCATTGTCCCTCCCCTATAGCTCATCTGTCGGTACTAATATTCCCACACAATATCAGGCCATAATATTTATTTAGCATGTTTTTCATCCCACCCCTTCCTCCAAGGGGTTCAGGATGGCATACATTGTCTCCACCTCTACCACCACCCCCTCATTTTTCCCTTCAGAACAAGCATGTGAGGAAGTTCAGGCTGAGGAACAGTGACCCAAGGCCAGCCACGGACTAGGAGCAGGGAGACCTGGGTCTGAGACTCTGGCCATTGCACTGTATTGGCAATGCCCTACTACAGGGGTGGGCAATTGTTTTGGTTCGGGGGCCACTTTGTGGGAGCGGAGGTTAGCAGAGGGCCGCACCTTTTAAAATGATTGCATTCATTAGTTAACTTTGCATTTCAGAAAAAGTATAAATTATATCATAAAAATCAATAAATATAAATCAAATAAAATAGTGGTAGTTTTATTCAATTTATTTATTGTGCTAATTTCATATCATCTATAGCTGCAAGCACATTTAATTTTAGAATCAGTTTAATGAGACAAATGTACCCTATCACACTTTTCTACAATTTTTTTGAAATCAGGAGTGAGATTGCTTGTTGAGATTCTCATCACAGCCTGCAAGTTAATGTCTGTCAAAAAGCATCTATATTTACTCTTGTTGATTTTCATGCAAAAAAAACTTTGCTCACAAATATATGTAGACCCAAATATAGAGAACATTTTCCCAGCAAATTTCTTCATACATGGAAATTTTTTCAACAGACAAAGATTTGTAAAAGTCAACTAATGTCACAGCATTAAACATTTCTTTCACAGTATGATCTGACTGCATGTCAATAAGTTCAAGCTGCAGCTCCTCAGGTGCTGCATCAATATCAGCAGTGATGGGATAAGAGAGCAAATTGAATTTAGGCTCAATTTTCTTGAAGTCCTGAAATCTTCTTGGCGGGCCGCAGAAAAAACTGTGGCCCCCGGGCCGCAATTTGCCCACCCCTGCCCTACTGGGTGTGCTCAGTCTATACCAGGGTGCTTGCAAAGCCCAATCAGGCTGTCGCTCTGCATGAACCTAGAATTTGCCCCAGGCTTCTCTGCAACATCCAGGAATGCTAAGGCACAAACACATGGGTTCCTTAGCAGGCAGATTTTCATGGGGGAGGGAGCACTGAAGACCCTAAATTGGCTGTTTGGATAGGGCTGCCAGCTACTAGGTGGGACCTGGGGATCCCCTGGAATTACAGCTCATCTCCAGACTACAGAGATCCAGTTTCCCTGGAGAAGATGGATGCTTTGGAGGGTGGCTTCTGTGGCATTATACCACACTGAGTTCCCTGTCCACCCCAGGCTCCATCTCCAAATCTCCAGGAGTTTCCTCACCTGGATCTGGCAACCCTATGTTTGGACCAGGGGTAACCTCAGCAGAAGTTTGTTCTCCATCTCTTCTTAAAGAGAACCTCCCACTTTCATCATGATATCTATATATCTAATAGCCAAGTGCTCCCGTGCGTGTGGATATCTAAATCTGCACATCGGGGGCACTTGGGGGGCAAAGAGATTTTCCTGCACACTTGGGGGACTCCCCAGGTGTGCAGAAAAATCCTGAAACTTAAAAAAATATATATGGGGGACATTTAAATCCCTCCCAAAAGTAAAAGAACATCCCCTGCACATGCACAGAGAATGCTCTGGGAACTGGCGGGCCGGCAGCTGGGAGCTGCTGAGGCCTTGCCGCCGGTGCCCGGGGGGGGGAATCGGGCCTGGCAGCTAGAAGCCAGTCAGGCCCTGCCGCTGGTGCCTGGGGGGAGAAGGTTTGGTGGGCCCAGGGCTCACCGGAGTGGGGGTGGGGGAGAAGACTCACCTGCGGCTACTTCCTCCTCTCTGTGGAGCTCCTTCTCCCACCCTCCCCAGCGAGTATCGCAGGTCCTGCCTCTTGTATGCTCTATTTATGACTGCATTTCAGTATGGTGCGGCTCTGCTTAAACAGTTGTGGGGCAGGGCATCGGCTAGAATGGAGGCAGACGCATAGCGGCTGAGCTCCTCGCCTGTTCACCTACCTGCCAATATCACCACGGTCCACAATCATAAGTAGCCTTAAATTATGGGACAACTAGACGAAACTAGAACTAAAACGAATCCGAATCTGGCAAAGCTGGTACACAGCCTCCTGACTGCAGGCAGCTTAGTAAAAGACTCACCAAATGCACCACAGCAGAAAGGCAATATGGTGGCCGGAGCACCTCTGGAGGAGCCTTCTTCACCGTTTTTAACAGCGTCGGACTTTCACATGACTTTAGTATCTTTAAAGCAAGAAATTTTACAAGACATTCATGAGATTTTGCAACTTCTAGCTGACCAGTTAGAAATGCTGCAAATGACTGCAAGATGTGGCTCAAATGGCTAATTCTGCAATGGAGACTGGTTTGGCTAATCAGGAGAGAATTCCCAGCTTGCAATCCCATGAAAAATGGGTGTCAGAGAAAATTTTGACCTTGGAAAATAAATTAAGAGATAGAAATTTGAAATTTAGAGGAATTGAAGAAAAAGAGGAAGGAACAACAGACTTGGCAATTTTCATGGCTACTTGGCTTTCATCTGCTTTGCAACTGGAAGAAGGGGTTGCACCTTATATTATAAAAGCATACCGAGTGGGCCCTCCATTTGCAAATAGGGTGAGAGCATCCAGGGATATTATAATTGAACTTGCGGATTCTCGTACGAGGAAGAAAATCTTGGATCTTTTGAGAGAACGAAAAGGTTTACAATATAAGGACAAAACTATTTCTGTCTTCCCTGATTTATCAGCTGAAACTATCCAGAATCGAAGAATGCTTAAACCCATTGCACTCCAACTCGTTGGTGCAAATATTAGATATAGATGGCTTCCAACTGGAAAGTTGCAAATATGTCATCAGAATAAATCCTGGACTGTCGAAGATCTTGAAGGTGGAGCAGTTATTTTGCAAACTTTACATCTAACTGTACCCATGGAATGTGAAAAGAACCTCAAAAGGAAGTTGGACTTTACTTCACCAGTCAAAACTAGTAAGATTCCTGTGCGGGAGGCTACCTGAAGCAGATGAGATGAACATTGCTTTGCTGTTTCCAGTTTTATTCTTTTTTTCCCTTGCTCTTACTTTAATATTTTAGATAGCTTTGTAATGACCATGCTGGGTTAACAGGGGGACTTTAGTTCCTCCTTTATTTTCTCTTCAAAGGTGGGTCTGGTGGGGGGGAGCAGGGTTTACAGGGGTCTCAGTTTCTTGGCTCTCAGGGAAAGAGAGACACGGCAGAGGAGTGTTGTTAACTCCACCCCGGTCAGAAGTTCTTTTTATGGGGTCTGCAAAGTCTCTACATGGCAAATAGCAACTTTTGAGCTTTTTGTTTAATTTTGTTTTTGGTTTTTAATAGTTGCAATGTTCTGGTTTATAGCACTGTTGGGAAGGGGGAGGGGGGTTTCAAGTTATGTAGTTCTAAGTTATGACTTAAAAGGATCTTATTGCATTATGGGTAGAAAAGGAAATTGTATTTTGTGGTATAACCAGGGGTCCGTTGGGACCGGAACGAGGCATTGCTCCGCCAGCTCAGGAGTGGCCACTAGGGCAGCCACAGGCCGAATCAGATTCTCTAATCTGATTCAGCCTGCTGCCGAATTGCCGCCGAAATTCGGCGGCAACTTTAAAAGCCACTGGAGGGGAGGGGGTTTGAGGGAGAGGCTCCAAACTTGCAGGGTAGCTGCTGGGGCCTCTTCTCGAAATACCCACCAAGTTTCAAGAAGATTGGACAAGGGGGTCCAATTCTACGGGCCCCCAAACAGGTTGCCCCCATTCCCTCCATTGTTCTCTATGGGAGGAAAAAAGTTAACATTTTCTCCCTCCATAGAAAACAATGGAGGGGATGAGACAACCTGTTTGGGGGCCCATAGAATTGGACTCCCTGGTCCAATCTTTTTGAAACTTGGTGGGTATTTCGAGGAGAGGCCCCAGCAGCTACCCTGCAAGTTTGGAGCCTCTCCCTCAAACCCCCTTTCCTCCAGCCCCTCATATACCCTCTGAGTTTTTGCCATTGATTTCAATAGCCCATAGGGTATAATGGGGCTGAAACTGACATTCCCTTTCTGACACACTTCTGGTGATGTCAGGGGATGTGGCATATGCTAATGAGTTTTGCTAATGAGCTCCTGCACCTCTTTTTCTACGAAAGGACCCCTGGGTATAACTATAAGTTTCAAGATGTTTATTCAATGGACAAACTTTATAAGTCTCTAGTCTATTTTTGGTATTTTTCTCTGTCTCTTATTGCCAGGAGTGAGATATTTATTATGTTGGGCTTTGCTGTTTTTACATTATGGCTTAAAGGTCGATGCTTCTTTGAATTTATTTTCTGCTGTTCAGGAGAACATTACACTTCCATTAATAGTTTTGAAGGAATGGATGTTTATTGCATTGAGCTCTGAAAAAGAACTGGTTTTTTTAATAATAGAGTTAGTAGTGATAGCAAAAAAAAAAAAGTTATAAGTCTGTCTGTTTCTTTGCTACTTTTGTTACACCCGGTGAAAATGAGGCTGTGAGATGACACCGGGACATTATTAGCCTGTGTGGGAGTCTCCTTGTGAGTACAGTCATGCTTCCTATTAAGCTGTTTTGTTCTAGAGCTCTGGGCAGGGCATGATCTATAATCATAAAAGGACGTGTGTCATCCATTTGCTTGGGGCAAGTATAACTCTCCAGAAAATCAACCTAGATTTCTCAGAATTGGCCACTTACTTCAGGATGATCCTGGGAGTTGCAGAGCTCCAAATAAACACACTGACTCCAAATACCTCTAGAACACACCTGTGCTGTTGGCAGTGGAAGCCACAGATTAGTTGTTCAAACCCAGGAAAGCAGAGGCAGAACAGACAGGGAGGGTGGAAAACATCCTGTTGTCTACAAGGTGTGGTTAACATCTCTGAGCTATCAGAGCTGGTGTGGTGTAGTAGGTAAGTCAGGCTAGGATCTGGGTACCCCAGCTTCAAATACCCACTCATGCCATGGGACCTTGCTGGGTGACTTGAACTAGTCACTCTATTGCAGCCTAACCTCAGTGGAACAGGCTTCCTCGGGAGGAGGTGGGCTGTCCTTCTTTGGAGGTTTTCAAACAGAGGCTAGATGGCCATCTGACAGCAATGCTGGTTCTGTCAACTTAGGCAGATCATGAGAGGGGGGACAGGAAGGGCTGCCTCGGTGCTTAGTTCTTGTGGCCCTTTCTTACACACCCAGGGAAATGCTGATGGCCACTGTAGGGTCAGGAAGCAATTTTTCTCCAGGCCGGTTTGGCCAGGGATCCTGGAGGTTTTTTTGTCATCTTCTGGGCGTGGAGCAGGGGTCACTGTGGGTGTGGGGGGGGAGGTATTTGTAAATTTCCTGCATTGTGTAGGGGCTTGGACTAGATGACTCTGGAGGTCCTTCCAACTCTGTGATTCAAAGGAGCTGTTGTGAGGATAAAATGGAAAAGGGGAGAATGCTGTAAACCACTTTAGATCCCCACTGGAAAGAAAAGTGGTGTATAAATGAAGTAAACCTGTAACAGTTGATGTACTGGGGGGAGGTGTTTCTGAGTTAGTCTGGGCCGGTATGTTAGAAGCCAGGGTGGTGCAGACAACACAGAGAGTGAAGATAGAGTATAGGCTGTCAAACCTTCAGACAATTTGCAAATTAAGAGGCTTTCTTGAGCATGATGCACATTACAATAATACTCTAGAGCGGGGTCACCGGCCCTTTTGAGCCTGTGGGCACCTTTGGAAATCTGAAAGGGGGACAAAACGGCTGTCGCAGGAGGCAGAGCCAACCACAAAATGGTAGGGAGTGAAATCATGCATAATTCTAACAGTAATTCTTCAATGCTGCAGACAGAAACTCCGTGTAGCAGAATGCCTTTGAAAACAAGCATGGTTGAAAAACAGCGAAGGTTTTTGTGCTGCGCTGGCAGCTGTTGCCAAAGCAGTTGTTTTGTTTTCAATCTGCACAGCTCATCGGATCTCCGATGGCCGGTCAGAAGCCTCTGTTGGGCAAAGGCCACACCTGGTCCCGGAAGGCACGGTGGGGGGTGGGGGGCACACTGGGGACCCCTGCTCTAGAAGGAGCAGCTTTACTGACAACACTTATAGGAAAAACACTCTTAACCACTAATCTAGCCTAACGTTGTTGTGAGAAGGATAAAGCTGCCCTGAGGTCCTTGGAGGATGCAAATGTGATAGGCAGGGTGTCCAGAAGATGCCAAGTCAAAGGTATATGCAGTGCTTTTTTGTTTTTGTTTTAAGTGCCGGTATTCATGTATAAAGTTGCATCAATTTCCACCAATCCCCCCTCAGGGCATGGGAGAGCTCCCTTCCCCGCAGAAGATGCCAATACTCAGTCCTGGTGAGGGCCACCACAAAAAAGCCCTGCGTATCTGCAGTAACACTGGTGGTAGCTCTGGCGTGTGATTCGGGTGGGTGTCTATAGGCAGCAAATCCCTGTGACAGAGAAGGGGTTCAGAAGCCAGTAAACTGGAGGACACGAAGTAAGTAATCTACAAATGTGTAGATCTGGCTCAGTAGGCTTCCCAGCCTTTAAGTGGGGCCTGGAATTCTCCCAGAAATACAGCTGATCTCCAGAGGAAACAGCAGCTTTGCAGGGTGGACTCTATGGTATCATACCCCTGCTGAGCTCCCTCACTCCCCCAAATTCTGCCCTCCCCAGGCTCCACCTCTAAATCACCAGGAGTTTCCCAACCCAAAGCTGGAAACTTTATCTGGCTGGCCCATGGGAAACCTTGGTTATATAGATTTATGTAATAATTATGTGCTGCTTTCTCCCCTGACCATAGCAGCTACAGGGTAGCTTAAATCCCAAACAATCTGTCCCACAGCTGGGAACATTCAGTCTCTCGACGCTGCAGAATTTTGATTTTGCAAACCTCAGTAATGGCAGCTTTTATGGGTGGTTCTCTCATCGTATCCTCAATCTGACATGTAAAATTACGCACATTGTAGGACGTGGGGAAAAGATCATGCCCATAGGTCCTGCTGTGAACATAGGAACATATATAGATGCTCTCCAACCATGCTCTCAGAGTCACTGCAAAGAAAAAAATTCCAATCATGCCATAACGGTATATGTCTAGAGCAGGGGTGTCAAATATGCGGCCTGGGGGGCTGATCAGGCCCCCGGAGGGCTTCTATAAGGCCCACACTGGAACTGGCCATCTCCTGCTTCCAGTTCTGTTCCTGCTGCTGCATCATAGCTTGCTTCACCAGATTCTCTCAATCGCTCAGCCATTTCATGTTTTCCTCTGGGTCCTAGACTCAGAACTCTGAGCATGAGATTTCTGTGGTGAATGTCAATAAATCAAAAGTAGGTTTGCAGCTTACAGATACACATCTGAACAGCATACTCAAGATTAGGGCTGCCAAGGGGCGGGGGATCTCCTGCTACAGGGGTCCCCAATCCGCCGGCTTGGATTCAGCCAGCAGGGGGAACCCCACCCCTGAAGTCATCCGGTCAGGACAACTGCCCCAGCGTGATGATGTCACCAGAAGTGACATCATCACGTTGGGCATGTTGCTGAGGCGACGCTCTAGCAATCGCCCCAAAAACTCTATGGTACCATAGAGTTTTGGGGTGATTGCCAGAGCATTGCCCTGGTAATGTGCCCAACGTGATGATGTCCCTTCTGGTGACATCATCGTAGCATGCGCACTCTGCGCGTGTGCCGGGAAACTCCAGGAAAGAAGAGGACTTCCCCCCACCAGCAAACTGTGAGTACCTGGCAACTCTACTCAAGATTGCAACAGCACAGACATTTTGATGCAATAATTCAAAGCAAGAGGTTTCAGTTATCAGATTCTGTTAAATAAACAAAATAGTGCAAGAGTGCTAATGTTTTAAGTATGTTTTTATTTTGAGTAAAAGAAAAATCTTTGTGTTTGAGTCCTTTATAAAGTTTATATCTCTGCTACCTGGCATTACATTTTATGACAGACATGGTCCGGCCCAACGAGGTCTTGTTTATGTCAGTTCCAGCTCTCATAACAAATGCGTTCGACACCCCTGGTCTAGAGGCTTCCTGCAAACAAGTGTATGTACTATGGCAGGGCCAGCGGGAAAGATTCCATTGCCTTCTATGCACTTACAGTATAAACAATTTTAAATGTTTGAACAGGTCTTGTGAGAGTACATCTTAAGAATAGGGTTGCCAAGTCCCTCCTAGGACCCAGACCATGTTCCTGGTGTCGCACCGGAAGTGACATCAACACTCTAGCAACTTCCAGGTGATCCTCTGATATTTGGGCAAAAACTCTATGGTAAAACCAGCTTCTAATATGGCCTAGACCTTCTTCTTTCCATTTAGGGTTGCCAAATCCTACCTTGTGCTGGGATGACGTCACCCAGAAGTGATGTCATCACGCTGGGCACGTTGCTGGGGCGCCACTCTAGCAATCACCCTAAAACTCTATGGTACCATAGAATTTTCAGGGCAATTGCTAGAGCTTCACCCCGGCAACATGCCCAGCGTGATGACGTCACTTCCGGGTGATGTCATTACACTGGGCAGTTGGCCAGATTGGGCCGCTTTGGGGGTGAGGTTCACCCCGCTGGCCGGATCTAGACCAGCAGATTGGGGACCCTGCTAAAGAGCAAGGGAATCCCCGCCCCCCCCGGGGGACTTGGTAGCCCTATTTCTATTGGTAAGTCCCCCTCCCAGCAGGGCTTGGCAGTGGGAGACTCCCACCTCCACTGAGTTGGGGTCTGGCAAGTTTACTTAAGGATTAGCTAGGTTCGAGTCCAGTAGGACTTAGGGGTATGAGCTTTCAAGGACCAAAAGTTCCCTTTGTCAGAACTCCAGAGCTTTGACTCCTGAAAGCTTACACCCTGAAAATCTTGTTGGTCTCTAAGGTGCTGCTGGACTTGAATTAAGCTCTTCAACTGAGGACCACCACGGCTACCCTCTGAAAGGATCTTAAAAGATGGGTCATATGATAATGAAGCTAGCCCACATGGAGTCAGTCATATCTATGGCTTTGTCCCCAAAAAAACACAAGGAAGGAGGAAGTGGCAGATGGACTCAAACTTGTGAGATCTGCATCTTGTGATTGGTGGCTAAGCAGCTTCCCCATTGCGTGCCTGCGGACTGGGTTAAAGCAAAAAGTCAGCACTTTGAGCCTGCTCTAGAAAAGGTAAAGGTCTAGCTGCTTGCCAAAGGAAAATGGACTGCTGCAATTTCCTGCAGTGATCCTTGGCAATTTTGACACGTTAGAGTTTGCCTTGAGCACAAGTAAACCAGGCCTGTGGCCTTGGAGTGTGATGGGTAATAAGTTGAGGGCTGTTTGGCATGCCTTTTTTCCCCATGGGAAAATATTTCAGAGCATATTATGGCCTCTAGCATTGCCTACTGCTTCACTGACTCTGCTTGTGCACCCAGGAAAGCCCTCTGTTTGCTTAATTTGTGTCCATCAGGCTGCTGTTAAACAGAGGATTTGGCTTCACCATCTCTGAGCCAGGGAAAGTTTGATTTTTCTATGTTCCTGCATGTGAGGCTGCTGCTAAAGGCACAGGGACTGTTATAAGGAAAAAGCTGGCAGCCTTACCTGCATCACCACTGACTGCAGTTTCCTTTGATTTGCTTGCAGATGGTCTGAGAAGGGAATACAGTCAGGGGTTGCAACAAAATTTGCTTCTCAGACTTTGTTGCAAGAGGCACCAAGAGGGTTGCCAACTTACTTGGCGGGGGGGATGTCCTGTCTCTTTACATAGCAGTCTAATGGGATGTTATTAATCAGGGGTGCTTCCACAGGGAGAACCTGTGGAATTAGGGATGCCAGCCTCCAGGTGGGGCCTGGGGATCTCCCGCTTTTACAACTGATCTCCAGCTGACAGAGATCAGTTCCCCTGGAGAAAATGGCTGCTTTGAAGGGTGGACTCTATGGCATTGTACCATGCTGAGGCCCCTCCCCTCCGCAAACCCCACCCTCTCCTGGCTCCACCCCCAAAGTCTCCAGGTATTTTCCAACCCAGACCTGGCAACCCTACAGCCTCCAGGTGGGACCTGGGGATCCCCTGGAATTACAATTCATCTCCAGACTACAGAGATCAGTTCTGCCAGAGAAAATGGATGCTTTGGAGGGTGGACTCTGTGGCACTGTACCCTGCTGAGGTCTGTGTCCTCCCCAGTCTCCATCCCCAAATCTCCAGAAGTTTCCCAGCTTGGATCTGGCAACACTACCCCCTAGCGTGACCAGATGTCCTCTTTTTAGAGGACATATACATATCATCTTTTTTTATGACTTTAAAAAGAGTTGGGCTCTTTTTAAAAACTGATGAAAATGCCCTCTCTCTTTTTGTTGTTGGGAGGCCGAGCCTATTTTGCCCGAGAGTCCCCCAGGGCAGAGAAACTTCAGTTTGCCACAAGCACTGCTTCCTAGTATGTGTTCTGAATAGGACTTCCTATTTCATTGACGTGTATCAGGATTTTCTTAGGTGCACTTTTGAAGTCTTCATGTATTTGAGCACTTTCAACGAAAGTCTTCAGGTTACAGAACTGGTCAAAACATTTTACATCATCCACCATCACATCTCATTCTCTCAAGCATGTTGTTCTGGTATGCTGAATGAAGGCTAAAACTCGTAGATGGGGAAAGCACAATATCTCTTATTTTTGAAAAATTCCGCAAAATTGCCCCACATCTGGCAGGAATAATGCATGCTCAGATCCTCCCACTTGTAACCACTGCCCTTACCTGCCAAAACTTACTTTGGTGAACCTTTGATGCACAGAGTTTGTGAGCTCCTTTTTGCTAGAGTTTATTGCTTTAACATTGACAGAGGCTATCTGATGGTGTGAAATTCTATTTGGTTCATGGATCTGCCATGTGGAGAAGGGAAATCCTGCTGAACCTCTTCCCAAAAAATAGCTCCCTTAAGGCCCCGGCAGTTCTGTCAAGAAACAAAATGGCCACTGTTTGATTAGGCCTCACTCCTCTTTGATTACACTTTTGCCATGCAGCATAAACAGTCTTCCTATCTATCCATTGTATTTTTACTTCCAAGGAGCCCAGGGCAGCATAAATAAAGTCATTCATCCTTATCTTCACAACAACTCTGTGAGGCAGATTAGGCTGCAAGAGAAACCAGCCCCAAGGTCACCCTGTGGGAATTTGAACCTTAGTGTCCCAGCCTGTAGTCCAACACTCTAATCTCACTGTTCATACTAGGTAAGATAAGGATAAGTTGGTCCCGGGTCTTCGCCTTGTGATCTGTTGCTTCACAGTTTTCACAAGGTTATAGCTGTTCTTCAGTCTTCTGATACTGCATGTCTCCTGTAAAAAAAAAAAGTGAAGACTGGTCCTCTGTTTCTGAGACAGAAAATATGTTTCCCCCCCAGGAAGGACAATTCCAACAGTGTCTTTTGCTATCAGGAGATCAGGAAATGAGCTCTTGTGTTCGAAGTGTCAGTAAATTCGTTCTTTCCACAAACAAGGACAATAAAATTCCACCATTGCCTGGAAGTTTTTCTGTCATGAAGATGCTGCTTGCAAATCTTGCTGAGCCAAACTGTTTTTCAGAGATTCTGCCCACATTTCTTCCTACAGCTGCCGTGTGTTCTCCTCACATGACAGCATTGCCGAATACTGTAAGACATAACTGAAAAAGAAAGGATGTACTGTGGGAAATTTTTTTACTAATGTAAATTGGACCCAAGCACACTGATTTGTAAATATCAGACATTCTCTGAATTGGAAAAACAAAAGAAAACAAAAGAATTATTTCCAATATTCAGGCTTCTCTACAGGAAGTAAGCTGAGGAAAAATGTGGGGTGGGTGAGGTCCTATCCTCTTTTGTTTTAAAAAAGACACACATATGCCATCACTCGAGAATGCCAGGAAAGGAGTGAAATATTCACTCATGTACCAGTTCTGTATATGTCTGCTTTGGAATGGAGATATTTACAATACAATCCTAAATAAAATTACATTCACCTAAATCCATTGAAGTCAATGGTCTTAGAAGGGTGTGTAACACTGTTTAGGATTGCACTGTTAATCTCCTATAAAATGGGGACACTATAGAGATATTTTCTCCCTATCTGCCTGAAATTTGGGAGAGGAGATCCCTTGAATGAGGGGAACTATTCACAACAATTTCATCCCAATCAGGAGTAGAGAAGTAACATTTAGAAATGTGCTTCCTATTGAATCTTGGACTGATTTTCTAACATGACGAGAGAATTTCAGAAGAAAATCAGCTTGTTATTTCATATATTACAGCAAAGCCTTTGACTGTGTGGATCATGAAAAGCTATGATTAGTCCCAAAAGAAATGCCTGTGCTACAGCATATGATTGTTCTGATGGAGAAGAGGCTACTGTTAGGACAGAATACGGAGAAACAAAATGTTTCCAGTTGGCAAAGATGTTAGACAAGGATGTATTTTATCTCCTTATCTCTTCAGTCTATATGCAGAACATATCATAAGGAATGCTGGGTCAGATTTAGATGAAGGAGGAGTGAAAATCAGTGGAAGGAACATTAATGTTGTGTCCGCTCACCACCATGAGGCGCCAGCGCAAAAGAGCCCAGAGCTTGGCTCCTAGGACAATAGGAGCCAAGGATCCTGGAGTCCCACTAATCCTCCAATAAGACCTAGGCGGGAAATTCAAACCCCCCAATAGGATCATAGGCGGGACCTGGGGTGTGTATATATGTTGGCCTTGTGGCTGGTTAAGCATGCTTGTTCTCTCTAAATAAACTGGAGCTAATCACTACGCCAACTTCGTCCTTGTCAATGCCGCCGAGAACTCAGTACTTTACAATTAACAATCTGAGATGTGCAGATGGCACCACCAACGTTGCTTGGATTCCAAGTTCTGATGAGATCAGGCTAGCTCGGGCTATCCAGGTCAGGGCAAAAGGGATTAGGCAGATTCATCTGAGAGCAGATCCGTTGATGTCTAGGCCAAGATGATGAAAAAGGAACCTCCACACCCACAGGCAGTAAAAATCTGCATACCAGTTACATGAGCCAACATTAGAGTGAGGCCTTCTTTGTTTGGTCCTCCAGGACAACCGGTTGGCAGCTGTATGAAACAGGATGCTTGACTAGATGAACCCCCAGTCTCGGGTTGCCAGGTCCCTCTAGGCAGCTGGCAAGGGATGGGGAGTGGGCTTACTGGGAGCAGGGAGTCTCACCCAATGCTTCAGCGATGTCCCCATCGTGATCCAGAAGTGACGTAGGCACATTGGGGTGACACTCTGATTTCAGGACAAAAACTCCATGGTAGAAAGCTTCACGCCAATGTCTCCTATATTACTTCTGGGTCATGTCAAAGTCACGTCAGGGACGTCACTGAAACGTCGGGTGAGACTTTTTTTTTTTTGCAGTAAGTGAAAGTTCTCTCCATGATGTCATGAAAGAGTTAACCTGTTTGTCTGTGCTAATTGGCAGATAGTTAGTTAGAACCTATCAGGTGTCAATTAGAAGTTCCTGGGCCAGAAGGGGAAGGTCTATGCATAATGAACTGACCTTTAGCCTGGTCATTGGCTAGTTCATAGTTGGGATATGTTACCTGAGATTTTGTATGTAGGCATTCTTATGGCTTCTTCTTTGTTCCTTTGTATTAGAGTTCAGTAGCCGAAGCCTCCATCTTGGAGTTAACATCAGTTAGAAAGGTGTAGCTTGGTCAGCCAGACTGTTTATTATTTTATTCCTCCATGTAGCCCTTCCTCTTCTTTAGTAAACTTTTTTTTAGATTATTTACATGCATGTGCTGCATTATTATTTTTATGTGCCAACTGTAAGTCCCCCCCTGCCAGCCAGCTGTTCAGTGGTGGAGAGGTGGGGCCCAGGAGCAGGGGACCCCCGCCCCCACAGGGGGTCTGGCATCCCTACACCAGTCTGACCCAATAGAAGCACCTCTTATCCCTCCTCCTCTGGCTTTTAGCAACAGCCCAGCAGATGCAAATATTTAACCTCAGGCCACACAAACTTCCCCCACTTAATTTCTGCCTGCCATTAAAAAGGACCAGTAAAAAAAACAGGAGATGCTGCTTCATTTCTAAGTGTCAGGTTGATGTTAAAGGCCACAGAACAGGGCCAGTTAAAAAACGAAGTAGTTGCAGACCTTGCCGAAAAGGGACATTGACTAACAGGCAATTTTCCCTCTAAGCTGAGTTAGTGTGAGCTAGCTCAGTTTTTTAGCCTCTGGCTCACACCTTTTTGTCTTAGCTCAGGAAGGATGGCTCCAGAGCAAACTAATTTAGGCAGGAGCCAAACCACTCGCTCACAACTTTAATGCCAGCAGCTCACAAGACTCCATAGCTTAGAGGGAGCATTGCACAAGGATTTTTTTTACTGATGTCAGGGTCTGATTCATTCTCATGTTGGGACTGAGGCATAATTCCCTTTTTTCCTGCCCCACCCTGGGTTTTGCATTCAGCAAGGGAGGTCTTTTGTGTGCCAGCAGAAGAGACTTGCAAGGAAACAGATGTTTGACTGGATTGCACAAGGTGGCTTGTTTGGAGGGCAAGGTTCCCAGACTACGTTAGCATCTGCTGACCAGTTATCATGTGACTGTACTGAGTCAACAGGCTAGCAAGGGTTGGCATGTGATTGCAATTGGTCATCACACAGATAACACTGTGACACAAATGACATTTGATAAAAATTATATTACTTTTCCAAAATAGCAATTTGTTCAACCTACTTAACTTTACAATATTACAAAATTACAATATTACAATGAGCACCCGGTTTAAACTCATTTCCATAGTAGTCTTCCTCAGGAGTAATTCATTATTGTATTTTGTAAGGTGTCAGCTTCTTGATCCAGTTGAAAAATATATATAGGAGCAAACTTCTTCGTTTCTTCAAAGTATCCTGGAAAAACCATGGTAATTAATAAAGCAACATGAAGCTGAATGGAACCCAATCATTATGAACTATAATGTATTATTATTTATGTATTTATTATAACTTACCTATGGTTCCTTTATGAGTGTTTATATTGGGAGCTAGCCAATGCTCTCTAGGTGCATAAAGCCTCCTCATGCTGGCTGATGCTCTCCATAAACACAATCCATTATTCTGTAGTAGCAAACCAATCCTATCATTTCCCCCAGCGATAAGCCTTCAATGTTCTGGCTGGCAAATGCTTACTACATTGAAATGAACCCTAACTCTATAAAGGTTGTTCTAATTAATCCCATACAGCTGCATGTTGAACAACTCTTTCTTAAAGTTACATGACATATATTTGGCTGCAACCTCTTAGTATATTTCCTATGAATTTATGCAATCTGCAGCTGAATGAAGCTGATCGTTTAGAAGTTTGTATTTAATGCATAATATGTAACTTATAATTATTTAGTATATAACTACTTCTGATCCCATTTTGAGTGTTTATATAGGGAACTAGCCAATACTCTCTAGGTGCAAAAAACCTCCCCATTGCTGCTGGCTAATACTCTCCATACACACTATTTCATTATTTTTCAGTAGCAGACCAATCCTATATTCTCCCCGGCTAAAAAGCCTTCAGTTTTCAAATGGCTGGCAAATGCTCTCTACACTAAACAGAATCAGACTTAATAATTCCATACAGCTGCAAGTTGAACATTTCCTTTTTGAAGTTACATAACTTTTAACACAAGTATAACAGGCTATAACCTCTAAATATTTTTACTAAGAATTCCTTATAATCAATGTGATTAAATATCTGACTTCATTTAGTCTACATCCCCACAGTGTTATCTGTGTGGTTTTCTTGTCTAATACCTGTGACCCCCACTTTTTAGCTTGCAATTGGTCATCCCCAGAGAAGTGCCTGCTTGAGTGGGGAAAAAAAATACAGGCAGATGTTTGGGAGAAGGAAAGGGAGACTGCTGAGCCTGCAACATTTTAATGAATGGTCAGAGAGACACTGTTGGATGCTTGCCAATTGAGCCCCCTTTCCCATTGTGGAAAGGCTGTTCTGTATGGTATTCACTTTTCCTTTGTGATAGCCAGTCATGCATTTATTTAAAAGCAAAGAGGTTGCTGTTCTCGGGGCCAGCTTTGCTCTGTAAGTCCCTAATACCTTGTCAGGACTTTTCGGTCCTTTGAGAGAGAGATCCAGAATTGCACAGCGGTTCTAGTACAGACAAGGACTGGGGAGACTTGGGTTCAAATTTCTCACTTTGCTATGACTCACTAATATGGTTGCCAGCCTCCAGGTGGGGGCTGGAGAACTGGGATTACAATTTATCTCCAGGGGACAATGATCAATTTACCCGAAGAATAATATGGCCACTTGGAAAGGTGGATTCTATGGCATTATACTCCACTGAAGTCCCTCCCTTCCCCAAACCCCACCCTCTTCAGGCTCCACCCCCCAAAAATCTCCAGGTATTTCCTAACCCCAAGCTGTCAGCCCTACATACTGAGCAACTTTGGACCAGCCACTCTCTCTTTCTCTCAGCTCAGCTTGCCTTGTAGGTTATGATGATGGGACAAAATGGGATTGCCCTGGGCATGTGTGCCACTGGGCGCTTGCTGGAGAAAGGATGAGGAACAGATCAGTGAACGTAAGCTGCAACCTGTGAAGTACTAGGTCATAAGCTACATGGCCATGTGGTTCGTGCATGAGCACCAGACACAAGATGCATCTGCTCCCTGCTTAGAGGCTGAATTTCCAGGGATTCAGTGAAGGAACTGAAAGCTTGCGAATTGCATCTCTGTCAAATGACACGTTTTTGAAGAGAGATCCAAACTGCAGATCCAAGCAAGGCTGTTCTTTCCACAAGGTAGGCTGAAAATGCTCCATGCAATCATGGAACAATTTCCCTTTGGGGAATGTGTTGCCTTCCAAGGGAGTCGTCTCCTAAGGCAAGTGCATACACCAGCCACAGTCACTGTTACAAAAGGCTCCACAAAGTTACTTAGGTAAATTACTGGGGACTGTGGTCTGTACCAGTGTACAACTTGCTGCGGGTTTGTATTCACTCTATAATTCTGCATCATTTAACATGCCCTGTTAACAATTGTGCTTTGCTCCAGTTCTGTTTTTTAGACTTCTGGTTGAACCTACAACCCAAATCCTATCTCACTGTTTTATCAAATGTCCCGTCTTGTTGGCAGCATTGATGCACTCCGTGTAATCCGCCTTGCCTCCCAGTGAGAAGGGCAGACTACAACTAATGCAAATAGACAAACAAACAAGTATCTGACAAAGGGAGCGCTGACTCTCGAAAGCTTCTACCTCAAAAATCTGGCTGGTCTCCCAGACTTGAATCTAACTCTACAACGTGGCTGCCCTCTGAAGCATCCTTGGTCAACTTGTTTTTAGTGAGACACTGATGACTTTTATGGAACACTTAAAATAGGTACGTGAGATTTTAATACCATCGTCAAGGACCAAAGCGGATTTACCGGGATGAACGTTAAACCAATGCCCTGAGCAACAACACGGCTTCCTGTTATAACATTAAAAATAACAAAGAATCATGAGAAAGGTTCTCTATATAGCAGACATAGTGAGAAGAATCACTCCCAAGGGCTGGTACAAAGAAGGAAAAAAGCAGATGGTTCAAAGGCCATCCTGTGACCTTGAGTTCTTTTATTTGAGCTACATGGAAGTTGTTGCACTGAGCATGCGTCTGTTTGTGCTTCCTCAGTAAACAATACATATCCAAATACATAATACAGCATGTTGAAATAAATACATTTAAAGAGAAGCTCTTGCAACACAGATCTGATGAAATCTGAGATGGAGATGACATTTTTAAAGCTTCCGAGGGGGGGATACATTATTGGGAAATGTTTTATCATCTCCAGGGAAAGAAAAGGCCCTTTACTTGTCACCAAACTGGTCCAGATTAGGTACCATTATTCTAAACCATGAGTAGACTTCAGGCTCTATAAAGTACTCAGTCCAGAGACACTTTCAAGTGAAATCAGCTCATGGTTAATTAGGAGGTTCTGGAACACATGTCTGAGCTGGGCTCAGGGGCCTGCTTATATGCGCATCTAAACCACGCCCCCGGCCTCGCCCATACACTCTGATAGGATTACAATTAAATCTCCCCAGACCATAGGCTCCTATTTGCATCCTGGCTGACCGACAGGTCTAAATCACAATCCGGCCAGTCTATTGTGTTCTGGAGCGAAGCTTTGTCTGCACCTGGCCATGAGCTTGCCCCAGACCGCAAGGCCTGACCGCATGGCGGTCACCATTAGAACACAACAGGCTCACTAAAAATGTGCACACCTTGACAAAGGTGGAATATCCACCAGACTGGCTATGGCCATGTGCTCTGGGGCAGAAGACCAAGCTAGACAGAATGGCGACCATGTTTGGATGGGGCAGATTTTATTTATTTAGATATTTATACCCTGCTTCCTTCCCCAGCAGGGGAGCCAAAGTGGTTTACAGTAATTTTTTTCCCTTCTCCATTTCATCTTCACAAAAACCACCCTGCAAAGTTCTTTAGGCTGAAAGTAGCTGGGTCACACAGTGAGCTTCCACAGCATACGATCGGAAAAGCTGCATCGCACGTCCAGTGGACTGGGAACGGTGTCGTAGGCAGCCTCTTTGAGTTGCCTTTAGGTTCTAACAAGCAGGAAAAGGGGCAGGAGAGGATTTAAAAAAACAAAACCAGCCCCATGTCCTATGCAGCCTGGCTTTCAGGGGTGTACTGCATGCTGCCAGGATGTACGCACTGTATATGTCATATACCAACACAGAAGGCCTTTCTGTCACACATCCGTCTGGCCTAACTTAGCTTTGTGGCACTGCCTAAAATGATTCCATGCGGACAGGCTGAACTGTGCAGAGACCAAGAGCAGAACAAATGGCACTACGTACCCCAGTGGTAGCAACTCCCAAACTCTAGGCCGTATTTAGCACCATTTTTTCCAGCGCACTACTTAATAGTTCTGATATTTTCCCTTTGTAATAGTAAAATAATGCTATTAGCTTCCATGTCTGCAGGAAATATCTGGAACTTACAGTATACTGATGCTCCACTGGAATACAGTACATGCCATTTTTGTGGTCACTCAGGTTTGGGGTTTTTTTTTGGTCTTCCTTTACTTTACCCTTCCTTCTGCCTTGCAGTAGAATGGGGGTGCCCCTTGTTGTTGAACCCATGAGCCCTTTCAAAATTTTAAGGACAGATGGTGGGAGTGGCACAACAAAATGCCATGGTGGGGTGGGACTAATTTAAGGCTGCCAACAGAGGGCTGACAACTGGTGGAAGTTGTAGGGGTGGGGATATGCAAACTAGGCATCACAATAACATCACTTCCAGTACAAACCCGGAAATGACATCAGTGTCTCACGGTGTTGTCGCGACACCTATCCCACTTCCCCCCTGCTCCTCTACAGAGCAGCAGGAGACACCTAGGTGATTAGGACCTAGGCTAATCACAAAATGGCTGATGCATGGACTGGGTCCAATGACAGTCCACAGAATATAAGGAGGCGCCAAGCCAAGTGTCCTGCTATGACGGAGGCAGCTGTTTCCAAGCAGGTGCTCCCTGCAAACACAACGGTGATGCCTCCTGAACTCCTCTGAAGCACCTCCTGCTCCACTGAGTTGCAGCAAAAGCCAGGATTGGATCTTTCCTTTGGGGAAGAAGCACGAGGGCACCAGGAAACACATTGGTGTGTGTCCAGGGGCACCATGCTGGGGATCGCTGCAGTGGAGCATCACAGCAAAACTACCTTCTTCCACTAAACTGACAGGTATTACTCTTGCGAAGAAAAAGCAGGAGGCAACGTTTGCCTTTAGAATTAAAACATTTTATGTCACAGCACGTGACCTGGCTCTGATTTCTGTTTTCAAGACATGGCTTGGAGAATTCACAATCTGTTTGCTGAGGACGGAGCAAAGTGCAGTAAAACGAAGCGGCATGTCGCCTTCAACCTAATCAGGGGTAGGCAACTTTTTTGGCTCAAATGCTGAACAAAAAAATGCAACTGCAATCTGAGAAGACACCGGTGCACCAGAAAATGGAGGGGGAGGGACATGTGGGTCATTGTTGCCCAGACATCAGAGGTGCTCGCTTTGGACCCAGCAGGAGATGCCAGACATGCCTGTTTCCTTCGCAACCCCGCAGTTGTGCCTGTGCCTCAAGAGCTCACCTCAGTCCCTGCCTCCTGTGTAAAATGGCCTGGCGTGCTTCTGTTTGGCTCAGTCGCCACGCACTGCCCATCCAAGAGACAAAGAGACACAGAACAAGCATTGCATGTTCCTTTCTATTGCTTTCTGTTGCATCTAATGATCTACAATGTAGGACAACAACCCACTGTGCTTTGGTCTGCTGCTTCTGGTGAGAACGGGGTTGTCACACCCTGAGCCCCACTCAACTTTGAAAAAGTAAACAGGAAAGAGGCATGAAGCAGCATTAGAAGTCTGGCTGGGAATTTCCTCTTCTGTAATATCCAGGCTCAACCTTACCGCTGGAGCGGGGCAATATGGACTGCCCCAGATGACCGACTTTTCGTGCATTGTGAAAACCAGGCAGAAAACTGCACTTGATTCCATTATATTTTTACCACCACAAGGAGTGCTGTTCAGATCTTCTGTCTCCAGGTGCCAACCGGTGAGCCCCTATGTGGCATTAGTCCTGGCTAAGCCCACTGAAATGGCTGGACTTAGATTGCATAGAAAAGCACTGCAGATTTCTTGGGCCACTTCTGAGGATACTGTGGATTTATTGTTCTGTGGTTTGAGATGCTGCTGCCTCGCTGATAACCTTGAACAGCCCCCCCCCCTTTCATCCCAGCACAAACTGGAACAACACCAAACTATCAGCATACATCGCAATAACAGGATTGAGCTGGGCTGGACGTTGTTGGCAGGTCACGAGGTTCTAGCAGTGCCATCCTAAGCCACGTCCCATGGACTTAGAAGGCTGTAACTCTGCTTACGGGGTGCCCAGTGCCCTTAAGCTGTGGCCAACTTAATGACGACCATGCAGGGTTTCCAAGGCAAGAGACAAACAGAGGTGGTGTGCCATTGCCGGCCTCTGCGTAGCAACTTTGGACTTCCTTGGTGGTCTCCAGACCAAGTGCTAAACAGGGCCAACCCATTTAGCTTCCAAGACCTGATGAGATCGGGCTAACCTGGCCCATCCAGGTCAGGGCAACTCTGGCTAGAACTGCACTATAAATGATTCAAGTTTCCCCAAAGAGTAACAGTTGCTCAGAATATTCCATTTCCTGTAGCAAAAGAATTCTGCCAACAGAAAATGTCCTGGTGGAAGATGGTTTATGCTGTCTCATCCAACGTTTGGATCAGAAGCTTGTGTTTTGACACACTTCAGAAACCCACAGAGATCAGAATGTTCTGTAAGGGAAAAACATCACAACATCTTTCAAGCAAGACTGCTACAACCATACAGCTTTGCCATTATAAATCGTCCGGCTCCTTGATAATGGGAACAGGTGTCTCTTGGCTGCTTATCTGCTTATAAATAAAGTGGAAATTTGCCTTGGGGTCTTTGTTCAGGAGATGAGATTTGATACGGTGAGGGAGGGCGTCTTCAGCAAGCTGCAGGCTCTTATTGTCCACCTGGACAAACAAGCCGTAGTCCTGAGGCTCTAGGACCTCAAACTTCACAGCACATTGCTCCGTCAGCTGCTGAGCTGTTGCATCGGTCCGATAGGCCAGCGTCCGTGTCGTGGTGTCTGCTTCCGAAAGGGAGATGGTGATGAAGTCCTGGAAACCAGGCAAACAAAGAGTATCAGTGAGCATGCTAGAAGAGCACTCTTTCTTCCTTTCTTTGCAGCGCTTTAAGCTCACCTTTTGCCAGTTCAACTCAATACAAGATAAAGAGCAGTGGCACAGCAATACATGCTAAACGAGGAAGAAATGCATGTGCCAAAAATCAATTATTAAAAATTTTATATATATTTATTGATATTTCATTTCAACTCACTATAACATAACAAATTTTCCTATGAAACACATCACAAGTAAGTTAAAAGGTAGAAGTTCAACAGGTAAAGTTTTTTCCATTGACTTCTTTGTAATAATTGTTTCAAGAGAGTCCTTTCAACTCTAAGAATGTATTTCCTCACATACAGTGTCTCTGCCGGCCGACTCAACTGACCTCTGGTTATAAATCCATTTCAGTAATTTTTTCAAGAATCATGCTGGATTCAACATTTCATAGATATGTGTATTCATCCACTAGGTATCATTCG
Organism: Lepidodactylus listeri; assembly: GCA_029233225.1. Lineage (NCBI taxonomy): Eukaryota > Metazoa > Chordata > Lepidosauria > Squamata > Gekkonidae > Lepidodactylus > Lepidodactylus listeri. The sequence continues at coordinate 74,838,467 of JARCFY010000011.1, read as the reverse complement.
GATACAGCAATCCTCAGTGACTCCCAATGGGAAATCAATCATTTTTTGGAACCACCCTTCAAAAGTCTGCGGCATGTCTCCACCTACCATTGGGAGTCACTGAGGACTGCTGTATCTGATACCTTGTGGGTATATACATGTATCTATGAAATGTTGAATCCAGCATGATTCTTGAAAAAATTACTGAAACGGATTTATAATTGGAGGTCCGTCGAGTTTGCCACACATAAACGGACAATACAACAAATGACACCGTCAACAGACCATCAGGAATGGAAGGCCCCTCCTGAATAACTCAGCCATAAAAAATAAAAAGGAAAAATAAAAAGGAGTCTAGTGTCACCTAAAAAGACAAACCAGATTTTATCCCCCCATAAACTTTTGTGAGCTAGACTCGCAAAAATGTTTATGCTGGAATAAAATCTGTTTAGCTCTTAAGGCGGTTGCCACAAAACTCCTGTTTATCTTTACTGCAACAGATTAAGGTCAAATCTACACCTGACTTTCCCGCTGGAATCATTCTAGTTTCAAAAAACCCCGTCCATACCTGTTTCTAGTTTCAAACCATACTTGTTCTAGTTTAAAAATTACTGTTTACATTCGTTAATTGCCCTCCTGTGGTCGAGCTAGCATTTTACTGCTTTAAACAGATCCTTGTTGCTTTGTACTCTTCAGACCCAGGGAGTGAAATCTGAAACCAGCGTGAAATGAACGTAGGAAAATACAGCAGTCGAACTACTTCAGAGGGGAGGTGTAATTTGGGCCTAACACAGCTTTCCTCCCTGCCCCCCCCCCACTGGAGACTTTATGAGATTTCAGAAATGTGTATGCCTTCAACATCACCATCAGCACATTGTTCTAAGGATGTGGGAAAGACAACTAAAAATACCCCCAAACTGGCCATGGCTGTTCATTCCTGTTTACTTATTTATTTCATTTACAGTCTGCCGATCTAGCTGAAACTCAACAGAATGAATTCAAGGTATACAGTTAAATTCAAGGTATACAGTTGCCTCATGGGCTCATACCAGGATAGTAGTGTACTATATAAGATTGTACTAAGCTGTTCTTTTAGGGAGATGGGCTGGAATCCTATGAATGAGTTACATGCTTTCTAGATTGTGCCACAGAGCACCATCCTCTTCTAGTAAAACTGGCTTGTTTCAGCCCCCCCCCCCCCCCCCCCGGGAAAACCACTGATTCTGTGCAAACTGAAGTTTTAGTGGCACTTGTTTGTAGGATCCAAGCCATTCTCCTGCGTTTAATACTAGCATTCCCCTTCTTCTTCTGCTTCTCTTTATCCCCTCTGTTGCTATTTATTTATAACTTGCTTCTCTCCCCAGTGGGGACCCAAAGGGGCTTACAACATCCTCCTCCCCTTTATCCTCACAACAGACAGCCCTGTGAGCTGAGAGTGTGTGAACGGCCCAAGATCATTCAGCAAGCGTCCATAGCAAGTGTGGATTCCAATCTGGGTCTCCCCGATACTGGTCTAACTACTCCGCCACACTGGGTCTTGCTTGCTTTCTCTCCTCCCCTGCTCTTTCAGACAGGGACCAACCCTCTTGCTTATGTTACCTTGTAAAGCAACACACGCATTGATGTTGTTAGACATAATAAAGCCCTTCCAGTGTTGCATGTACAGTAGCTCAGCAATCCTAAGAACTACCTTGTCAGTTACAACAGCACTATTGCTGACTCCCAGGGAACTGGGGTGGGGTAAAGCTTAGAGAAAGAGAGTAGCTTCTTCAGTGCACCCTGATGAGTTTGTAGCGGAGGTCACAATTAAACTGGGGACTTTGCTTCTCACATTGCATCACATTTGTGTGCTTTGGGCACAGGTATTCTGTATGAACACGAGGGAACCTCAACTGACCCTTGGCCTCTGTGGCAGGGACACACGTGCTATACATAGAGACAGAAGAAGAGAAGCCTGGCTCTCATTTGTTCCGGGGAACATTCATGGACGTGCACCTGCTAATTCCTGCAACATGCAAAGCCACCCTCGTGATCAGTTCATTGTGCCAGCGTGAACAAAGGAGGGGGAGGAAGAGAACTGAATGGTAGTTAATGCTTGGTACAGCCAGGCAATTAATTGGGACAGGCTCTGTAACGTTCTCTGTCACTGCTTGTTGGTCTCCAATGTCCAAAGACTCACCCTTAAAGATTGCCCTGTTGAATGTCCTAAGGCTATAAACAGCCTTCTTTTAAAATGGAAGAGAAGCAGTCTTTTGCTGCCATCTTGTGGCTGAATATAAGCATGGTTTGAATTTGCTTTTCAGCGCCAAGCTGACGCAATGTGTTATGGGAAGGGGGATTTAACACTTTCCCCTGCTCTCTTTCCCTAACTAGGAATGCCCCCTTGCTACCTCTAAGCCGCATAACACCTAACTTCTCCCCGCCCCCTTACTAGGGATAAAAGCAATGGGGGGGGGGGGAGAGAATGGGAACACTTTTGATTGGGAAGATAACATTGACCCGGCCTCTGATCCATATCACTTAACATGCAACCCTCCCATGGCTGGTTTGTAGGGTCCAATACCGTGCTGGGAGTCTTAGAATAAAAATGCAGTGATAGGGAAAGCTGAATCTGGAGAACTTGGCCTGTTTGGCAACTGCTAACTACAAAGAACGAAGGGATGGCGGCACAGTAAAGCCCAATCATCAAATCTCGGAAGCTGAGCAGGGCTGGTACTCAGATGGGAGACCACTGAAGAAGACTCTGCAGAGGACGACAATGGCAAACTACCTCTCCTTCTCACTTGCCTTTGGCTGGGGTTGCCATAAGTTGGCTGCGACTTGACGGCACTTATGTACATAAATACATCGAGCCTCTATCCAAGTAACAACCCCGAGGTTTATGCTACAGTTTGAAGCCCCTGCAGAGGTCTGAAGCTGGGTGTCCCCGGTTGTAGTCTGGCTCTCTAACCTTTACACTACATGGGCTCTCTGGTTCCGAAAGCAAAAAGTGGAGGGTGGCTGCTGCTTGCCTTCACCCCCCGAGTCGCTGGCAAAGTTTGCACTTCCCAGCAACTGCTGCCCAACATCCCACTACCAGGCTGAGCAAGCAAATGACACTGGCAGCAATAGATGCGGCAGTTGCTGCCCCTGAACTCACCTGCCTTCTCTTTCTCTCCCTCTGATCTGCACCTAGGGTGTTCTATCTCAAAGCATCTGCAGCTCAGGTGGGTAAGCCAAGGAGTGGTCACTGGTCAATCCCACTGCCACCACTACCCAGAGAGAGGAGGAGAGAGTAAATGGCAGAGGCTGCCCACACTGCACGGGCAGGTCAGGAGTCAGCCATGGACCTCTCCGCAGCCCTGGCAGCGACCCAGTAGTGCTTTAGGACAGGAAGAGGGAACCGGGGAGTCCCACAGCTTCAAGACTGTCTGGATGAATTCCAGGAACCAACGCTCAGCTGTGAGGTTGTCCCAAGAGGGGAAGGACCCAGTTTAGAAATTTATAAGCCTGAGATGTGACTAGGGTTGCCACTTGCCACCGGAGGGGGATGGGGAGGAAGGGTTGCCAAATCCAGGTTGTGAAACTCCTGGAGATTTGGGGATGGAGCCTGGGGAGGACAGGGACCTCAGTGGGGTACAGTGCCACAGAGTCCACCATCCAAAGCATCCGTTTTCTGCAGGGGAACCGATCTCTGCAGTCTGGAGATGAGCTGACCAGGGATTCCCAGGCCCCACCTGGAGGCTGGCATCCCTAGATGGGACACCTCCAGAACAACAGGGTGAGTGGTGGGGAGTTCAGATACGTCAATATCCTGGGAACCCTGAAGAGGACACAGGTAAAGCTATGAGGTCCCAGTGCAAACCTGTAATGTCAGGGGGTGGGGAGTAAAGGCAGTAGAAGGAATTTGTTTATTTTGCCTGTACTTAACAGACTGTACTTAAGATGAAATTAAAAGACACTTGCTCTTTGGGAGGAAAGCGATGGCAAACCTAGACAGCATAATAAAGAGTAGAGACATCACCCTGCCAACAAAAGTCCGTATGGTCAAAGCGATGGTATTCCCAGTAGTGACGTATGGCTGTGAGAGTTGGACCATAAGGAAGGCTGAGTGCCGAAGAATAGATGCTTTTGAATTATGGTGCTGGAGAAGACTCTTGAGAGCCCCTTGGGCTGCAAAGGAGATCAAATCAGTCAATCCTAAAAGAAATCAACCCTGAATGTTCCCTGGAAAGTCAGATTGTGAAGCTGAAGCTCAAATACTTTGGCTACCAAATGAAAAGGGAGCACTCACTGGAGAAGACCCTGATGCTGGGAAAGACTGAAGGTAAAAGAACAACAAGTTGGTTAGACAGTGTCAACAATGCAATGAGCATGAAACTGAGCAAACTCCAGAGGACGGCGGAAGACAGGAGGGCCTGGCGTGATGTGGTCCATGGGGTTACGAAGCGTCGGACTCGACTGTGCGACTGAACAACAACTCAAGAGACCAAGAATCATATAGAACACACACAATGAAATAACAATGTGCCTGAGGCAGAGGGTGGGGTGGGAGAATAACACCAGTTGGAGACACCTGTCTTTGCTGCTGGCAGTGCCATCCTAGGAAGCGGAGCTCAATCCCTCTAAGTCCACTGAAACCAATGGGCTTAGACTGGTGTTAGCCCTGCTTAAGACTGCAATATATTATTGCCAGCACCTACTGACCTGGATGATCGGGCCTTCCCTTGATCAGAGAGAGCTCCAGCAAGCCCAGCTGGATCATCCAGGCCACAGGCTGCTAAGGGCAAGAGAAGCCACAGAGTGGCTGTAGCATCTCACCTGCACAGACGACCGGGAGGCCCGGGCCTTGTTCAGCGTTCTCCGCCTCTCCCAGCGGTGGATGGAGTCCTGAACTTCAGTGCTCAGCTGCCGAGTGACCGTGATTTTATCGTAACTTTTGATCAGCTCCACTGCCCCATAAGTAGTGATCAAATAATAAGAGCCTGTGGGGAAATTAAGAGGCATCCATTAACTGGCCTTGGGGCTACGTGCTCTCCGTGCAACGCTTGGATTGGGATGTCAAGTGTAACACAGGTACACCACCGAAGAAAGGCCGAATACACTACCTGGGCTACTTAGGGATCATTTTGACCCAGTTTCCACGATGAATGTGACAAGATCCTGGGATCGGTGAAGGCCACTCCTTGTGTCCTTGATCCTTGCCTATCCTGGATGCTAAAACCATGTAAGGACCACATCAATAAACCCTTGGTTATCTATTTTAGTCACTAACTCAGGGCACCTTCCCTCGTCCATCCACTACTTTAAAAAAATCCCTACAGCAAAAAGATGTGGTCAGTTATTGCCTGGTCTCTAATCTATAGAAAGTATAGGAGGAGGAGATTGGATTTATATCCCGCCCTTGACTCACTTAAGAGTCTCAGAGTGGTTTACAAACTCCTTTTCCCTTCCCCTCCCCACAACAGACACCCTGTGAGGTAGGTGGGGCTGAGAGAGCTCTGAGACAATTGTCCTTGAGAGAACAGCTGGTACAGAGCTATGGCTTGCCCAAGGTCATCCAGCCAGGTGCAAGTGGAGGAGTGGGGAATCAAACCCGGTTCTCCCAGATTAGAGTCCGCGCACTTAACCACTACACCAAAGCCAGTTGGTGATATATCTGATATACCAGATCATGCCATCTTGCTGAGGCACCTGGAGGCAGAGGCAGCTTATCAGGGGATGTACGCTGAACTGGTTCAAATCATTCCTCATGGATAGGACTCAAAGAGTTGCTACTGGAAACCAGTTGTCATCAGTGTGGGACCTATCTTGCGGCATTCCACAGGGCATAATACTATCCCCTATGCTTTTTAATCTCTATGTAAAGCCCCTAGGACAAATCATTTGTAGTTTGGGGTCTGGTTGTCATCCAGATGCTGACAATCCTCTGCTCCATACATCCTTACAATACCGGTTGGGAAGGTGGAAGTCTTGCAGGACATTGTTCTCCCCACTTTTTGATGGAGTGTAGCTGGCCCTTGCTGACTCAGTTAAAAGCCCTGGAGTTATACTGGATCCAGCTTCACTACTGGAGAAGCAAGTTAACGCAAGGAATGCTTTCTTCCAACCCAGCCTAGCCTGTAAGATGGCCCCTTACCTTGACATGGCTCACCTGGCCACCTGGATCCACACCACAGTAACATCAAGACTAGACTACTGTAATGCACTGTATATTGGTCTCCCCTCAAAATCAGCTTGGAAACACCAGCTGGTCCAAAATGCTGCAGCTTGGCTATTATTGGGAGCTAAAATTGCATATTACTCTCACTCTGAAGACACTCCATTGGCTGCCCAATCATTACTGGGCTCAGTTATTGGCTACTAGGCTCAGTATTGGCTATCACATACAAAGGCTTTCCAGGTGGCACCCTCCTCGCTGCTCCTACCGGCTGCCTCAAAACCAGAACACACGAAGCTGTCTTATACCGAGCCAGACCATTTGTCTATCAGGTTTGGTATCACCTGCTCTGACAGGCAGCTGCTCTCCAACATCTCCGACAAAGGTGTTTGACATCACTTACCACCTGATACTTTTAAGTAGAGTTGCCAGGATCTGAACCTGGAACCTTCTGCATGCAAAGCAGATGCTCTGCCACACAGCCATGCCCCACCCCCAAGGCCGAATGTGTTATTGTAGGACGCCTCCCCAGATTCTGTAAATAAATCACCGCAAACGATACCTGCTCCATTAGAGCTCCTGGGCTCTCCTGAGAACTGGAGCTCTTGTGGAAACCAAAGGTCTTGCCTTAAGTTTGCCTTAACAGCCAGTTTGGTGTAGTGGTTATGAGTGCAGACTCTAATCTGGGAGAACCGGGTTTGATTCCCTACTCCTCCACTTGCGGTTGCTGGGTGACCTTGGGCAAGCCACAGTTCTGTCAGAGCTGTTCTCTCAAGGACAGTAACTAGCACATGGAATTCACTGCCACAGGAGGTGGTGGCAGCTACAGGCATGGATGGCTTCAAGTGGGAATTAGATAAACATATGGAGCAGAGGTCCATCAGTGGCTATTAGCCACAAGGTATAAATAGGATCTCTCAGTCTGGGGCAAATGATGCACTGTATTCTTGGTGCTTGGGGGGGGGGGGGGGGCAACAGTGGGAGGGCTTCTAGTGTCCTGGCCCCACTGCTGGACTTCCGGAGGGCACCTGGTGTTTTTGGCCACTGTGTGACAGAGTGTAGGACTGGATGGGCCATTGGCCTGATCCAACATTGGCTTTTCTTATGTTCTTAGTTCTGGAAAGAGCTCTCTCAGCCCCACCTACCTCACAGGGTGTCTGTTGTGGGGAGGGGAAGGGGAAGGAGTTTGTAAGCTGCTCTGAGACTCTGAGTGAAGGGCGGGGTATAAATCCAAGCTCTTCTTCTTCTTCTTCTTGTGGGAACCAAAGGTCTTGCCTTAACCACTGTCCCAAACATCTCTGCCACCTGGCGCATTGTTGGACACATTCCACCCATCTCTTGCAGGGCTGCTTCATCAGCCCCCCTGGTTTTCATAAAACCAGAGCTGGCCCTGTTTGGAAGTCCAGCCAGCTAGGGACACGAGGTTCAGAAACACCTGCTGAGTTGCTGGAATCAGCAGTGGTACTGTGGCTTCTAAAACTTGCACTGGCAGGCCACATGTGGCCCCTGGGCTATATGTGGAGCCCTGGGTTGCCAACTCTGGCTTGGGAAATTCCTGGAGATTTGGGGGTAGAGCCGGGAAAGAGCAGAGTTTGGGGAGGGGAGGGAGCACACAAGGATGTGATGTTGTAGAGTCTGCCCTCCAAAGCTGCCTTTTCTCCCATGGAGAACTGATCTCAGTAGCCTGGACATCAGTTATAATCCCAGGAGAACTCCTGCCCCCACCTGGAGGTTGGCAACTGTAGCTGTGCATCCCTGGGTCAGTGTGCCGGGAGATCCAGGTTCAAATGACCACTCTGCTAAGAGACTTGCTGGGGTTTTTTGGGTGAGTCACTCTCATTCACCTCGCAGAGTTATTGTGAAGATAAAACGGGCAAGGAGAACCACGTATGCCACTGGGTAAAAAATGTAGAAGGTAGACAGGCAGATGGTCAACTTGTGACGTAGCTTGGTTGGGGGACATACCACAACTGATCTCCAGACTACATAGACGAATTCCTTGGAGTACATGGGAACTTTGTGGGGGGGGGGGGGCAAGTGTAGTATCACATTCCTACTCAGCTCCCTACCCTCCCAAAGCCCTGACCGCCTCGGGTTCCACCCCCAAATCTACAAGAATTTTCAGTCCCAGATTTGGCAATCCTAAACCAGCACTGCAAACAGTCATAAAGCCATCAGAATGGGATGGGCAGGGAAAGCACGGGAAGAAAAGTTGAATGCAGAGATAATTTCAGCTTGTGCAGACAGAGATTATAATGATGGTTTTAAAAGGCGAAAACCTAAACACTGCAGTTAAGGAGAATGGCTAGTAGATGGCGCCTACGTATCATATAACTGAACCAGTGCTGCAGTGACGGAAGGCAGGTTGTTTCTGCACCAGCTCCTTGGTCTGGAATAGTTGTTACAAAGAATAGTAACAACCTTCTCACCCTGCTACTTTTTAAATAGAGGGAGGCTTGACTTGCGGCAAAGTTTTTTGCACTTAAAATAATTTTGCACTTGTCCACATAGGCGGGGCTTAAAAACCCATCCTACTCAAGCTACTTAAGGGTCCTGTCCCTTTAAATCAACCTTGCCTCCATTGTTTTTCAGCAGATTCCACTCAGTACCTAGTAATTAATGACTTCCTACTAAGTCATGGTGCCAGGTATACCTGGCATTTACTTTTTTCCTCGGTGGAGGTTTTAATGACTCTTTTTCTCCTTTGCAACAAAACATGAATTTTCTTTTTTTTAAAAAAATTATCATAACTGCACAATTACGGGCTGGAGAAAATTAATGAGCAGACTTTGCATCCAAGGAGAAAAGCTTTTTAAAAATGGAGGGCTCACTGTAGTACTTGAAAATATCCTTTAAACAACAAACCACAAAGCCTTCAACGGCAAACAGCAAAAGTGAGGCAGGAAGAAGCACTTTGAAGATCCACTGCATTCCAAAGACAAAAGTTAAAGTATATGCTTAATCCTCCTGCTGAAGTAAAACATGCCTAATTTTGCCTACATTGGGAGCCCCCCAGCCTTTTCTTTAATGAGAGTTACCTATGAGTAATAATGCAGGGCCAAGATTGTGCCCAGATTTACTTATTCCCTTCATTTGTACCCAGCCATTCTCCCCAAAGGGGATCCAAAGTGGCTTACGTCACCTATTCTGCACCATTTTACCTAAACAACATTTCTCTGACGTAGGCTAGGATGAGAGAGAGTGACTGGCCCAAGGTCACCCAGCGAGCTTCCGTTCCAGAGTAGAGGACTGAACCTCCCAGATCCTATTCTGAAACTCCAACCACTACACCATAAGAGTCTAAATACCCACAGCACATAAGTGCTTAGGCCACCAGCAAAAAAACTGAAGTGGTAGAACAGAACGCCTGCCCCCATCAAACACACAAAGGCACGCACTCCATGTACCCCTCACACAAAAGTATCCACTCCCCCTTTCCACCACTGATGTGAAATGAATTCCTCTGGCTCACTGTGCTCAACTAGAGAAGTTCTGCTAACTCCCAGTGTTCCCTCCCATACACACTTATATGAAACTGAACCTTTCCCCCCTGCACATTTTTCATACAGACTAAGGGCATAAAAAAAAGGGCATGTTGGATCAGTCAATGGCCCATCCAGTCCAACACTCTGAGTCACACAGTGGCCAAAGTCCAGGTGCCATCAAGAGGTCCACCAGCGGGGCTAACAAACTTTACTGTAGCATAAGCTTTTTAGAAACACAGATCTCTTCGTCAGATGCATTTTTAAAAAATGGAATTTTAAAAAAAGACAGCTGTGTTTCTTGAAAGCTTCTGCTGCAATAAAGTTTGTTAGTCTTAAAGGTGCTACTGGGCTTTTTACTATTTTGCAGCAACAGACTAACACAACTAACTCCTCTGGATCTATCACCAGCGGGGCTAGAACTCCAAAAGCCCTCCCACTGCCCCCCCCCCCCTCCGGAGCACCAAGAATACAGAGCATCACTGCCCCAGACATAATGCATAGTGTTCCATCTGTACGTTGTGGCTAACAGCCACTCATAGACCTCTGATTCATATGTTTATCCAATCCCATCTTGAAGCTGTCTATGCTTGTAGCTGCCACCACTTCCTGAAGCAGTGAATGCCATGTGTTAATGATTCTTTGGGTGAAGAAGTACTTCCTTTTCTCTGTTCTAAGCTTGCTGCTAATTAATTTCATTGAGTGCCCACGAGTTCTTGTATCGTGAGAAAGGTAGAAAAGTAGTTCTTTCTCTACCTTCTCTATCCCATGCATAATTTTGTAAATCTCTGTCATGTCACCCCTCAACTGTTGTTTCTCCAAGCTAAAAAGCGCTAACTTCTTTAACCTTTCTTCATCGGGAAGATGTTCCATCCCCTTCACCATTCTAGTTGCCCTTTTCTGCACTTTTCCCAATACTATCTTTTTTGAGCGACAGTGGCCAGAACTGTACACAGTATTCCAAATGAGCCCGCACCGTAGATTTATACAGGGGCATTATGATACTGGCTGATTTGTTTTCAGTCCCCTTCCTAATAATCCCCAGCACAGTATTTGCCTTTTTTATTGGAGTTGCACACTGAGTTGACATCTTCAATGAGTTATCTACCACAACTCCAAGATAGCTCTCCTGGTCAGTTACCACCAGTTCGGACCCCATCAACGTGTATGTATAGTTAGGATTTTTGGCTCAATGTGCACTGCTTTGCACATGCCCCATATTGAACCTCATTTGCCACAATGACACCCACTTGCCCAAGCCTCAACAGATCCCTCTAGAGTACCTCACAATCTCCCTGGTTCTCACCACTCTGAACAACTTAATGTCATCTGCAAACTTAGCCACTTCACTGCTTGCTCCTAACTCCAAATAATTAATGAACAAGTTAAAAAGCACTGGACCCAGAACTGAGCCCTGCAGTACCCCACTGCTTACCACCTTCCACTGTGAAAACTGCCCATTTATACTCAATGTTTCCTGTTAACCAGTTTTTAATCCACAAGAGAACTTGTCCTCTTAACCCATGGCTGCTGAGTTTATTTAGAAGCCTTTGAAGAGGAACTTTACCAAAAGTTTTCTGGAAGTCGAGGTCAATAATCTCAACTGGGTAACCCTTGTCCACATGTTCCTTCACCCCCTCAAAGAACTCTAAATGGTTAGTGAAACAAGATCTTCCCTTACAGAATCCATGCTGATTTTCTTCCTCAGTAGCTTTTATTCATCGATGTGCCAATTAATTCTATCTTAAATAACAGATTCCACCAACTTACCTGGTATCAATGTTAGACTGATCGGCCTGTAATTTCCTGGATCTCCTTTGGAATCTTTTTTTTAAATTGGAGGTTACTTTAGCTACCTTCCAGTTCTTGCGAATGGAGGCACATTTTAGTGACAGATTGCATATTTTTGTCAAGAGATCCACAAGTTCACGTTTGAGTTATTTCAGAACTCTTGGATGTTTGCCATCTGGGCCTGGTGTTTTGTCAGTTTTCAATCTGTCCATTAGTCGTAGGACCTCCAGCAACTCATAACTGTTAGCTAATAAATATGTCAAGCTGTCATTTGGATTGACAGCGAGATATTCTGAAGAATGCTCTGCTTTCCAAAACAGCAGCTGGGAGTGTTGGAGAGAGTCACTTAATTTCCCTGCTCCTTACGGACAGGAATCTCTTCCTTTTCAAGCACACATGACGTTCTGCTCCCTTTAGGCCATCACTAGGTATCTATCACCTAGGCAGCCACATTATCAAAGGGGCCAATTTGTTTGCACCAACTCCACAGTGGATTTCAAAGACACGTGGCCCCAGTGCCAAGATGCAAAGGAAACTGAATGCTTTATCAGCATAATAGTTAACAGCACTATTGGAATCCTTGCTCTTTGAAGATATATTCTCCAAAAGTCTTGAAGAACATACAGTGGAAAAAAACAAACAGCCAGAGACTCGGCGTATTTACTGCTGTGCGTTATTAAAGGTGTTCCATCTTTACAACTAAGCAGATCTGGGATCTGGCCAGATCGGTATGGAATGGGAACTCAGTGTGTGGTACTCGGAGGTCTTCAGAGGAAAAACACTGATCTTGTGAACAGGGTCATCAGCAAAATACTTTAACTAATTCTGAACATGGCACTAGATGTGGAGGCTTAAATACACAGATTAGGGCCACGAACAGAGATCTTTCTAAGAACTCAAGAGGGAAACCCAGGTTTGCAGAAAATCCCAAACCTTCAAAAAAAGAGACGGGTTTACAAAAACAAAGCTGCAACAGAGAAGAATTGTCTGCACAAGAGTAGACAAGGTAGTCCCATCCCACCAAACAGACTTATTGGTATGGGGCCAGCGGCTGACAATCTGCTTCCCCCTGCATCAGGTGGCCCTGCAGTAACTGCAGCAGAATGGGGCCAGAAATGATGGGGAAAACCAATGTGTGTGTGTGGGGGGGAATTTTCAAAATAATTTTAGGTCAACCACCAAGAACTCATTTCCATCAGCAGTTTTCCCTTTCAAGAATATCAGCTTCATCCCTCCTTATGCTACAGCAACACACACTTAAGGATAAAAGCACAGCCCTGATGCATCATCTCCAAGGTCCAACTAGCTTAGTTTTCTGCAGTGATCAACCAGATGCCTCTGGGAAGCTTCCAATGACAATGCATGAATCCCAATAATCGGTGGCATGCTACTGTTCAGCTCTCAGAGCCAGTAGCCACAGACAGACACACATGAAGCTGTCCACCAAGGTCAGTATTGTCTACTCTGACTGGTACCAGCTCTCCAGGGTCTTTGGCAGAAGTCTTTCACATCATCTCCTCTCTGATCTGTTTAATTGGTGACACGGGGGATTGAAGCTGGATCCTTCTGCAAGCAAAGCAGGTGTTGTACCACGGAGCAGGAGCAGACTGGCTTTTTAACTTAGAGGGAAATCTCCCAGTGGGCCACTGCTCTCAAGGGTAGCCAGGAGCAAGCATAACCATGCACTGACAGACCCTCAGGGTCCACCTGGAGCAGATCTTTCATTGCCAATGGCAACTGGTGTCAATCTATCAATGATCTTGTCTTAGACTTCTGCCAGTTTTCAGGAAGGAGCAGTGGGTAAGCAAATATCCCTTGTACTGACCCTTGTAGCACTGGTGTGGCACCATAGGGGACACTCAACTTGGCTTGCTCTCTAGGGCCGCTTTTACTTCCCAGTCTTCTTCTGCTCCTGGGCCATGGCCCCACCCCAGCCCTAACTTTCAAAAAGATTACAGATCAGAGGAGAACTTGACATCTCTTGTACCTTCACCCAGCTGCAGAGCAGGGTCCATGAGTTCCATCATATATTCCACATTCAGAAGCATCTCGGACAGGTCACTGCGGGCCAGAACATACATGAGCACTGGAAGGAAGTCATCTGCCCCATAGGGCTTCCCTGAAAACAAGAAGAGACCCCATTCAGGTACCAGCTGGGAAGCCAAGGGCTGCTGATTCAGACATGCAAAAATCTACATGGGGTAGAAGTAGGGCATCCAAGGCAGGGTCCCCACAAGTGTATAACTGACATATGGGTCCTTACCAGAGTAATTGTGGAGCAGACAGATTGCACAGCAGCCAAAACACAGATTAAAAAATGAACCAATCAGGGAAATGTGCAAATTAATGTGGCAGTAAAACAAGTTTCAAGATTCTTCCCCTGCTTTTGTAATTGTATAAAGAACCACCTTGCGGAAAACGATCTTATGGAACCAATTTCTTGTAAACGAAGAAGGATGTGTGCAGCTGTGCATTCTCACACAATGGTAATTAAAGAAGGGATATTTTATGATGGTACAATGAGAAGAAAATATTTGGCATTTCCTGGAAAAAGAGGCAGATTTGCAAGATGTTATGTCCATATGGTGGAATACAAGAAAAACAGATATATCCTTTAATGATTCCAATACTGTGTGTGTGTATGCGTGTGTATATATATATTAAAAAGACTGAATACCTATTTTGGGTGAAATCTCTGCCCATTATTTACAATGCAGCAATATTTGTAATTATGTAGCCCAGACTTAAAAAAAAAATGAAAACATGTGTTATTTATATTGGTTACGCCTGAACTCTCCTGCGTGTACTTAGCTATGTAATCCTTATTTATTGAATTCTTGTTAGCGTAAAAGGTTTTTTTAATATTGCATTTTCTTAATATTCTCTGTTGAAATGTTTACTTATTGTGTAATGTCTGTTTTATAGTTTTAAGTGGAACCAGGTTGTCTGAAGGCGATGGATGCACAATGGACTTCCAACAATCAACATTGTACTGTGTCGTTCCAAGATACTTTTGTCAGATCCTTCCAAGCCTTTTCTCTTTGGTGTTATCTCAGCTGGATAGCTTTAGAAGGGGGGGGAATCATTCGCATGACTTCATGCTGTAATTTTTCTGTCCTCATTACCTTCTTTTGCAAATTTCTCGTTGATGTAGCTGTTATTGGTGTTGTGAATATAAATGCATTTGTAGTGGCAGCAGAGAATCCACACAGAAGTTTCCTCCTCACACTCCTTGCCTCAGCCCTTTGCCATCTTCCACACCTGATGTGTGGAATGGTAATAGCTGTAACTATATCTATAACTATAGCTATTAAAAATGGTAATAGTTATAACTATAGCATTATAAGGCTGTGCTACAGCAGTGTACTAGTTCCCAGCTTTCATTGTTAATTCTCTAGCCCTTTTTTAAAAAATACTGAAGGCATTTTTACTAAACAAGCAAATAATCAATATAGACATTACAACAAAGAGTACAATTCTTTTCAGTTATCATTGGTTTAAAAGAGATAGAGAGAGCTACAGCATACTAACATATTATAAAGATAATCTCAGCTTACATTTGTAGCAAGTCTATGGGGTAAACATCTTTCGGCACTTTACCAGTAGTTATCATATATTCTAAAAAGCTTTTTTAATTGAAGAATTATAAGGAGAAATGTGCAGCCACTATCTTTCCCATTTTTAGTCCATAATCAAAAGGGTTAGAGACAAACTTTAAAAAAAATGGAAGGTAGAAACTAGTGCACTGTAAAATTGATCATTACAACATAATAATGCTATAGAGCAATATAGCTATTACTGATTTTAAAAGCCCTCAAATCTCATCTGGTGTGCGGGATGGAATAGGTGCCACAGGACCATGAGGTAAGGAAACGTGGGGGAGGCATGAAAAATGTGCACCTTCCCATCCACACAGCATTCAAAGATACTGTGACTGCAACCTTTCCAAAAAGATTATATCAGACTAGATTTGAGAAAGGCCACAGCAAAGCAGGGGAAAACACAGGATCAGGACAAAGGAGGATGTCATATGGTTGCTCATAAAAACAGTGCTGCAGTAAGGAAGCCAAGGTGGAACAAAACATCTGTGTAGAAACAGCCTTGATTTGCTATGATATTTTGGGGGAGAGTGGCATCCAAGGGCACTCTCAAGTTGCCTGGATGCATGTTTTCATAGGTCATTTTGTACATCATTTCCCCTCCATCGGGCTCTTACAGCTGCCATCTTCCCTCTTACATCGCCAGAAGGTTTTACTTTTAAAGCTTTTAAAAAGAAAACTGCTATAGCAGTATAGCACAATACCATTTACTGATTTTTTTAAAAGCTCCCTAGCAGTGCACTAGGGGAAAATGATCACTGACAGAGGAAAGTGCACAGAAAACCCCCGGCTGGAATCTCCGTTGTCAGGGCACCTGCCCTTGCATTTGCAGCACTGATGAAGGCAAAACAAAGAATCCTCACCATGTGGGTGCCGTCCTTTCCCTCCTCAAGAGGGCTCCTGGGGCTACCCACCCAATGGAATGGTATCCATGGTTATAACTTCTTAAATATGCACACTGGCAGCAACCCAACAGCCAAGCACACGTCTTTCTTTTAAAATCAACATCAAAAGCTTAAGCATGCTTAACTGTGCACCGGATTGCTCTCACTGACATGTTCCAAGTGATTCCTATGAATCAGCTTTGTTTGTTTGCCGGGCTGAGAACTATGCTCAGTGGGAGCCTTGAATAAATGTGCTTCTGTTCCTTCTTCAGAAAGTTAGTTTTAAAATAAATCCAATAAATGGAAAGCCAGCTCATTTTTTTTTAAAAAGTGGCAGAGTGTCCTTATTATAAGAAGTGTCCTTATTAACCATATCTTATGTTATCATCATCACAGAGGGGATGTTTCCTGGTTGGCAAAAATATACAATCATCATCCATAAAAATATACAGCCATAGACTAGAAATAGGACTTTGTTGTTCAGTTAAGCTCCATTTAGATGACACAGCCACGGTTATGATAAACTGCAGATCTGCAGGAATAGCCTGGGGGAGGGGGGCAGGAGAGATGGTCCTACTCTGTGGGCAGAAATCCCTGCACCCATGAAGTTGCTTGGCTGGATTCAAGCTGGGTGTGTGTGTGTGTGGCTCAGTAGTAGAGCATCTGCTCAGCATGCAGAAGGTCCCAGGTTCAATCCCCAACATCTTCAATTAAAAGGATCAGGTAAGGGATGATGTGAAGGGTCTCAGCCTGAGATCCTGGAGAGCTGCTACCAGTCTGAGTAGACAATACTGACCTTGATGGACCAGGATTCAGGGCAAGACAGCTTCATGTGTACTGGCTGTAATACTTCTGGATCCACAGATACTGAAGAATAGCTTAAAACAACATGAACAGCAACTAAAAAATCTGATACAGGCCCTGACCTGGATAGACCAGGCAAGCCTGATCTTATCACATCTCGGAAGCTAAGCAGGGCTGTCCCCAAGTACTTGGAAGGGAGACCTCCAAGGAATACCAGGTGGGATGCAGAGGAAGGAAATAGCAAGCCACCTCTCTGAAATGTCCAAGCCCTACTAGGGGTTGCCAGAAGTCAACCATGACTTCTAGGCATACACACACTCACACTACTCACCAATCATTATTTTTTAAAATCTGATACATTAGTGTCTAAACCTTTTTTTTTTAGAACTAAGGTCATATGATGTTAGAGCAAGTCCACAAACTACCAGTTACTTAACACTATTTAGTACAAGGGAATATCTCTAAATTAGAAATTTTATCACTACACTGGGTACGAGATTTATGCATAAGCCACACTGAGCAAATTACCATAAGGCCATATATACATTTTAAAACAAAAACCTAAATGAAATCACCTGAAATAATGTTTATGCCATGTAGATTATATGAGTGATCACACACCGTGCCTCAGATTCTATGCTTAGCAGAGAAAAGACGCTCTTCGACAAATCCTTAGAAAAGAAGACAGGACCAGTCCTTTTCGCCTCCTCTATTTTACTTGAAAATGTTATTCGCAAGAAGGGGAAAGTCAGAGTTTCCTAATTGCTTCAATGGCCTTGGAAAGTATTAACTCTGCTTGGAACTGCACTGCATATGTCCTAAGGCGGATCTGAAGCAGAGGGACAGGAGCTTCCTAAACTACACATAGTCACAAATTTAATGCCAGTATGAAACTAGGGTGGAGCAGCAGAAAAATTTAAAGATGGCCATCCCTTCTGGGAAAACCCAGAAGAGATGTCATGCCCCTCTAGGAATCACCTGAAACTTTATGGTAAGTTTCTGGCGATTTCTAGAAAGGCATGGTGTCACTTCCATTTTTTCCTCTGGAAGTAACATCACACCACTGCCAGTGTCCCTCCATGACCTCCCATGGTTTCCCATGGGTTGCAAGGCTGGGGCTGGCAGGCCTATGTGGAACAAATGTAGGGCTGCCAAGTCCCCCGGTAGAGCGGGGGAAACACCGATTTTTAAAGCTTTCCCCCGCTTTTCCAAGATTGGCCACCGGGGGGACAAAATGGCTGCCAGCAGGGGAACCTCGGAGCCTGCCCTGGCCAGCCTCTTGAACTTCTTAAAAGGGAAATTTCCCCTTTAAGAGCTGAGCCAGCAAGAGAGCCCCGCCCAGAGATTAAGGCGGGACTAAGCTCTTTCTACTGCGTGCAAGGTTGCTGCTGAGTAAACTGCTTGGGTAAGCTGGGGTCTGCGAGCTCTTTTCCTTCTCTGTCTCTCCCCCTTCCCCTCTTTCTTTTTTCTGTCTGTCTGTCCACTGTGGTTTTGTCAAAGGAATAAACTGTCACTTCCAAAGAGGTAAACATCACAAGGAGAGGTTGCCTGTAGAAGGTCTGGGAGTGGGATTGTTTGAAATGTCTTGTCGTGGCTGTTTGGGTCCCCCCAATCCTCATTTCCCTTCTGCAAATAAAAGTTGGGATTCCTCATTTTTATGCCAATTTTCTGTTTCTTTCAACCGTGTCCCCCCCTCCGGCAGTAAAAATCTGCATTTTTAAAAGCATTTGTACATCAAGTAACCGGTATTTTAAATTAGGGATGGATCCAACTAGCTTTTCTGCTGGCGAAAAGGGGAGGACAAAGGTCCTCTTTAGCCACCAAAAAGCCTATGCTGGGGGGGGGGGGGAGTAGTTATGGGACTTACATGGACAACAGCTGGGTGAAACAAGGGCCAGAAATAAAGCCTGGGAATTGGGCAAGAGTAAGTGAAAAAGCTGGCTGGCTGTCTCTCTCTCTCTCTCTGTCCCCATCCAGCAGAGGTCTATCAGTGGCTATTATGAGCCACAAGGTCTAAATGGAACCCTTTGTCTGGGGCAGTGATGCTCTGAATTCTTGGTGCTTGGGGGGCAACAGTGGGAGGGCTTCTGGAGTTCTGGCCCCACTGCTGGACCTCCTGAGGGCACCTGGTATTTTTGGCCACTGTTGTGACACAGAGTGTTGTACTGGATGGGCTGTACTGGATGGGCCGATCCACTGTGGCTTCTCTCCTGTTCTTATGATACGAAAATCATATTTAGCACTTGTGTAGCACTTAGTGCTTCATATTCTGCCGAGATGAGGAAGGATTCAGTAGGGCCGTTGCTCAGTGATAGAGCATCTGCTTGACATGCAGGAGGTATCAGCCTCTTCAGCTAAAAAAGGATCAGGTAATAGGTGACATTAAAGATCTCAGCCTGAGACCCTGGAGAGCCACTACCAGTCTGAGTAGTCAATACTGACCTTGATGGACCAATGGCCTGATTCAGTATTAGGAAACTTCATGAGTTCATGTGGAAGCATGTGGAAGCAACATCACAGGATGTGACATCACAAAATGATGTCACTTCCTTTCTCCTGGCTCCACCCCCAAAGTCCCCAGATATTTCCCAAGTTGGACTTGGCAGCCCTAAACAAATGAGATCCACAATGGAAAATTAGTTATCAAGATTTGCAGCCATCTACCCATTTAATTGCATAAAGATCCCCCCCTCCCCAAGAAGTTTGACATGAGGGCTGCCTTTGGAAACCTCCCAAAACTTGAAGTTGTTGATAGGGACATGCCAATGTGTACATATAATATATTTAAAGCTTCACCTATGAAATCGTCTCTTGTTAAAACAGAGCAACTAAAAAGAAATGGCAACTTAGGCTGATTCCCCACAGGAAAGAGGATGCTGCCCCCACTGCAGCAGCAGCAGCGAGGTGAATAGAGGTGGGCAGAGATGGTGTCTGCATACCTTGTTCCAGTGTTATCTCGGCTGTTCCTACCCTCACTCTCCTCCCATTCTTCCATGGCATTGGGGCAGAAACACCGATGTAGAGGAGAATCTGGCTGGGGCCTCCATAGCCCGGCAACCCCTCCCCTTTGCACTTTAGCAGGGGAGCTGTGGTTCACAGTGGAGCCAGAGCTCAGCTGTTAACGAAAGAAAGCCTGTAAAAGGCGGCCGGGGGGTGGGTGGGGGGGAGAGAAATCAGAGCTCAGTTCTGTTATATTGTAGGCAGAGCTAAGCTCCGGCCTCCTGCCTGGATGAAATATGGGCAGAGCTTCTACATGGGGGCTCTGCCTGCAGCCACCCCACCATTCCTCACTTAGGTCAGAGCAAAGGATTTCTCCCCCTTTACTCCAGTTTATAGGGGAAAGTCCCAGAAGCAGCCCCAGGAGTTGTACTTACTATGTGGAAGTGCCGAAATAAGCAAGGGCATACTGTGTTCCACCCAAGGAAAATATCCAAGTGCATGCCCTCTTAGTTACTGATGAAAGTCAGCATACCCATTCATAGCACTGGAGCTGCAACAACAGCAAGGAAGCAAGGATTGCCTTGGTTCCTTGCTTAGCAATTGCCCGTGGCAGTGTCTGGAATGTGGAATGATAACAGTACAGCCCAATCTTGTCAGATCTTGGAAATTAAGCAGGGTCAGTACTTGGATGGGAGACCACTAAGATGCCTTTGCAGAGGAAGGCAATGGCAAAGCACCCCTGTTTAATCACCTGCTTTGAAAACCCTATGGGGTTGCCATCAGTTGACTGATTTCACAGAACTTTACAAACACGCACACACAGCAGTGTTCAGAAAAACAGTGAAGGGAGATCTGTATTGCTTGGCTTTTGTTAGGTTTGGAGAGTTCCCCCCCCCCCCCTGAAATTTCACCCACTGATATTTCTGACTGTTTTAAACTTTGTATGTGTTATAACTGGAAAAATGGAGGTAGTAGTGTTTTGGTTCTAATGAGCCGGATGGAGAAAGCAGATGTGTGATTTTTGACTCAGATTATCTAAGTGATATGGTTGTTTTATCACATTTTACGATAGATATTCTATATTTTAACTTTGTACACTGTATCAAAAGGCAGGTCAGGCACATTAAATGCATAAGCAAAATCCATAAATATCAAGTAGACCAGAAACGTCCCGGTGAATGCATAAGTAAATACAGTCAGGAGGGGCAGGGCTGTGGCTCAGTGGCAGAGCATCTGCTTGACATACAGAAGGTCCCAGTTTCAATCCCTGGCATCTCCAGTTGAAAGGATCAGATAGGAGGTGTTGTGAAAGATCTCTGCCTGAGACCCTGGAGAGCTGCTGCCAGTCTCAGCAGACAGTACTGACCTTGATGGGCCAAAGGTCTGATTCAGTATAAGGCAACTTCATGTGTTCAAATGCAGGATGCTAAAAACCATGGAAGCTAAAAACGGTTCCCATTCATTAACAGGACACAATCCGGGCCCTAGGGATGAGGGCCCTGATCCACTTATGATCTTGGCAAGGCATCCCTTTCTTTCTTTTATTTATTGAAAACATTTCCATGGTGCTTTCTCCACAAAGTCACCAAGGTGGTGAACATTAAAACATTTCAAACATTAAAATAGCGTTTATATATGTGTGCACGTGTGTGTGTGTGTGTGTGTGTATCTAAATTAAATGGAACATGTAAATATGCAAAGATATAAACATACAAACAGGGAGGACAGCTAATGAGAGTTAAAGAGGGAACGCCAGACAAAGCAAAAGTCTTCACTTACTGGCAGAAGACAAGGCTATAGAGAGACAGAAGAATCTTCTGGAAAGAGAGTTCCAGAGTTTGGTGCCACGTCCAAGAAGGCCCTTTCTCAGTTTGCAACTGGTTTAGCCCCAAATAGTGGGGGCAACCAAAGCAGGGCCTCTAAAGATGACTGGAATGGTCAGGTATTGGCCACGCTAACGCTGTTCACTTGTGCAAGCCTATAGTACCAGCAAATTAAATTATGGGTTCATCTCAGGAACGTATTTTAAAAATATGATTCATGGATAGTGTTTCATTAAAAAACCCTACCGAATGTTTATTATATGAAGCAGTCTTGTATATTATTTAAAACTTCAATATTATCTCTCTCTTTGGTTACTGCCTGCCTTGAATCCTTATGGGGAAAGAAAGAAAGAAAGAAAGAAAGAAAGAAAGAAAGAAAGAACGAAAGAAAGAAAGAAAGAAAGAAAGAAAGAAAGAAAGAAAGAAAGAAAGAAAGAAATCGACACCTTCTTCATTGTAAATTCTGTATTTATCTCCTGGTTCTCCCCAAACACCTCATTACCAACCGTGAGCCCTTCAAGCGGCTGCTTCAATGACATTGAAAATGGCTTCACTTGTTCAAGGTGGAATTGCCTTATTCCAAATCCAGTTTGCCTCCTTTCTGTTTTTCAATGACATGAAACATTTGTTTCATAAATATCGATAAGAGGCTTAAAATAAGCCCTCTCCTCCGTTACAAACCCCAACGTGATTACATTCTAGGTAAACTATCTGCAGCATCGGCCACCGGTTGGACTACAGCACTTGAATGAAATTGGTATTTAATAATTGAATGCAGAGTTTAAAAGAATTGGAGTCCTGCCCAGACGTCCATAAAGAAATGAAGGTTCTGCCCTTACACATGCAGGGAGCTGCCACTCCTTTGGGTCTGAAGCACAACCGGGCAAATCATCACTCGCTGATGAGGCAGTAAGGATCCCAAAACTCATTACAAATCTCTTGCAAAGCACTGGGGCATCACACTATCAAGGAAGAGTGCTATTTTCCCCGTCTCCATTTTATCCTCACAACAACCCCATGAAGAGCTTGGGCTGCAAAAGAGTGACTGTCCCAAGATCACCCCTTTAAGTTTAATGGATGGACACAGACTTGAATCCCAGGTCTTTCAAGTACCAGTCTGGCCCTCTGACCACTACACTGTTCGCTTTAGAGAAATTCAGTATGGTGGTGTTCTTGGCTATAGCGGCAGCTAGAAACAGAGTTGGAAGCACTGCTTGCTGGGAGATGTAGTCTTTAGACATGAAACAAAAGTGGTGATTTGGAGGGACCTAGTCTATCTTAGGGGGCCCGCAGTGGCTCAGTGGTTAAGACTCTGAACTGCAGACCAGAAGATTAGTAGTTTGGCAGTTCGAGACCCGAGTGCTGCATGACAGAGTGAGGTCCCGTCTCTGGTCCCAGCTCCTGCCAACCTAGCAGTTTGAAAGCAAGAAATTGCAAGTAGATCAATAGATACCACTTTGGTCGGAACGTAACAGTGTTCCGTGCATCTCAGCGTTTAGTCATGCCAGCCACAAGACCATGGAAACATCTTCAGACAGCGCTGGCTCTTCGGCTTGGAAACAGAGATGAGCACTGCCCCCTAGAGCCAGATTTGACTGGCTTTCAAGCAACGGAAACCTTTACCTTTACCTAGTCTGTCTTAATAAATGATTCAGCACTTGTTGTGCCTTTTTGAGGTATAACTGTTTTTGAACTTGGAAGTCTATTTATCTGCTTAACACAACAAATATCTTAACCCAACAAACAAGGAAATCTGGCTAATCAAATGAGATTCAGAGACCAGACTCAGTAATATTGCCTTTGTCGTCTGGTTTCATTTTTGAAAAAAATTAAGGCTATCGCGTTGATCTCAAGGCCCCTGTCTATAATTACACAAAGGCATTCTAAAATTCACACTTAATTGTCTGACACTTGAGATTCCTGGAGTGTAGAAAGCTTGGACTGTTATTTTTTAAATGGGCAATATACCAGCATTTTAAATGTCTGCGCAATAAGAAGGTGGCTGCTCCTATGCCCCTGTCATGTAGCACCATCAGGGGATCCTTTTGCCTTCTCTCTAGGGTTTATTTTGAATAACATTCCAAGAATAATTCAAGACAGCCAGAGTGTATCAGTAGTCAGAGTATCAGACTAGGATCTGGGGGGTGATGGGAAGTGCCATCAAGGGCGATTCTGCATTGGCTCTGCTGTTTTACCAAACCCACCTTGGAACAGAAATTTCCCTCTGCATTGCATGCTGCTTTCACTTTCTTTGATGATTGGATTTTATAGTACCCTCTACACTGTGTGCCACTTTCACTTTCTTTCATCACTGGATTTTATGGTACCCGCTACACTGCATGCCACTTTTACTTTCTTTGATCATCGGGTTTTATGGTACCCGCTACACTGCATGCCGCTTTCACTTCCTTTGATCATTGGGTTTTATGGTACCTCCTGCATAGATTTATGGCCGTTCAGGGGTGACTTCTCAGCCAGTACAGTGTTGCCCCAGGGTATCCGAATGTGGTTTTGAGCTGCACCTTTGGTACAACAGTGGAGGGAAAAGCCAATACAGAATCACCCCAAGTCACAGCCAACTTATGGTGAGCCTGCAGGTGAGCAGAGGTGACCTGCAACTGCCTGCCCCTACGTGGAACCCCAGACTTCATTGGTGGTCTCCCATCCAAGCTCTAACCAGTGCTGACCCTGCTTAGCACCTGAGATCGGGCTAGCCTGAGCCATCCAGGGCAGGGCAGGATCTGGAGACCCAGATTCATATCCCCCTCTGCCTTGGAAGCTTAACGAGTAACCTGTGCCTGTCATTCTCTTTCATCCTAACCTACCTCACAGGGTTGTTGTTGAGGTTAATGCTGTAAGCTGCTTTGGGTTCCTACTGGGGACAAAAGCAGGGTACAAATATCTCAGTAAATAACCACAGGTAAGAGATACTCCAATAGGTGCAGGACCTACTTTTATGGAACTTAACAGAGATCCCAGCACATTTGGACAACATGCCTTCCTCAGGAGCAGTAGTTCAGAACTCTCCTTCAGGTTGGTCCCAAAAGAGCTGTTATTACTACCCTTGTTCCTGCTGCAGGGGCAATCTACGGACTCTGAACAGAGGTTACAAAAGATATTGCAAGAAGTAAGCCAATGCTTGTAAATCTTTTTAGAGCAAGTGCAAAGCAGGAGTTCTAAAATACTGTACCAAGGAAGACTTGCATTGTTCAGTGTGTGCATTGGATTCAGTGTGTGCCTGCAGCCACAGGAGTCTCTCTGTTTGTACCTCTGTCTCCATGAACAGCCATCAGAAGGTCTAGCAGCAGTTTCATGTTGGTGGCAACAGACTTTATGTGATGAAGCATTATTTGGGTAATTCTAAGCGGATCAGTACAGCAATAACTAGTCAGATTCTCTGCAATCCAAAAGACTTTTTAAAAAATCAACTACAGGTGTTTGAATTGTCCCACAGTACCTGGATTTCCCTGGGACATGGAATCATAGATGAGCTTGCAAGACTTCAAGAGGATGGAAATTTTTTTCTCTGGCGAGTAAGCCTTGTGCATGTTGGTGAATTTCTGCAGGATTTTCTCCAGCAACGCGGTTTCAGGCACACTAGTGGTGATTCCCAGGTCAGTAGTCGTCGTATTCTGTATGACCTGCTGGTTCTCCTTCAGGAACTGAAAGGATCCGTCTTTGTTGTGAATTTCCCTTAAGTAGGTATGGATGGCCTCTTTTAAAGGCTTCAGAACACACTTATGCAAAGCGGATTCGATGAGCACCTCTGGGAAAGGGGAATGAGATATAAAAGGAATAAGTGAGACACAAGAGGCAGGAAACCAGAAGAGCTAGTTCAGATACTGATGTTGCTTAAAATACCAATTTGTGTCTCTTGAGCTACCTGTCCCACTCCCTTTCAAAAGGTATGCAAATATCCCCAGACAATGGACTAATTGTGTGAACAAGATTCCAGCCTGATTCTTTGTCTCCCATCCTCCCTTGTGCCCCATAGCCTATTTATTAAAATTTCTCATAGGACTGACGATTAAATGTGCCCCTGCAGACTGCATGATCAAACTATCCAGTGAATACTAAAGGGACTTGACTTTGATGGAGGCAGATATGAGTAAAACGAACAACTCAAAGTATCTGACGAAGGGCACTTTGACTCTCGAAAGCTTATAACCTGAAAATCTAGGGCGCTATTGGACTTGAATCTAGCTAAACAACTGTTAAGGGCTGAATCCAGCAGAAAAGCTTGTGGAAGTAATTGCTGGAGTAGATCTTTCCCTGACTTTCCATCTTGTTTGTCCCCAGAAATCTCTTCTGAGGATTGGGAAGTGGGTCGAGATTGGAAAAAAGGACTTTGCCAAAGTCCTGCTCCTTCTAGTTGTCTGCAGTGTCCCCAGAGAGCTGCAGGCCTGAGGGTGGTTGCAACATATCTGTGCTGAACAAGGGCTTCTTACAGAGCCCCACCTCACTTGCTCCAGGTGGGGCTTGCACAGCTCCTCATTCATCAAATAAGTTGCAGTTGAAGCCACCACACTCCTCAGTCTCCACTTCCGACCAATGCTCCCTCTATGCTGTGTCTTGTGGGCAAAAACTCTACTTTGTGAGCTACTAGCATTAAAGTTGTGAGTGAGCGATTTGGCTACTGCATCAATTAGTTTGCTCTGGAGCTGTCCTTCCTGAGCTAAGGCAAAAATCTGTGAGCTGGAGGCTAAAAAACTGGGAGCTAGCTCACACTAACTCAGCTTAGAGAGAACACCGCTGCTGACGCCATGTAATGTTTCTGGGTTCCAGTATAGAGACCAGAACAAGGAGCAGTTCAAACAGTTTTAATCTAAAGAGCAACTCCAGCACATCCATGCAAGCACTCTCTAGCTGAACTGGCTACTTGAACATGTGACCTTAGGGAAGGTCTTCCAATTAGCACACTAGACTAACATAAGGGAATAGCTTGAAATTATAAATGCTATTACAACAGCTACAGCCTCTACCCCAGCCCTGTGGTGCATCTTGTTTATGAGGATCCCCTGACCCTCTTAGAGCAGGGGTGGGCAATTGTTTTGGCTCGGGGGCCACTTTGTGGGAGCGGAGGTTAGCGGAGGGCCGCACCTTTTAAAATGATAGCATTCATTAGTTAACTTTGCATTTCAGAAAAGATATAAATTGTATCATAAAAATCAATAAATATAAATTAAATAAAATAGTGGTAGCTTTATTCAATTTATTTATTGTGCTAATGTCATATCATCTATAGCTGCAAGCACATTTAATTTTAGAATCAGTTTAATGAGACAAATGTACCCTATCACAGACTGGGAGCAGGGGGTGGGGCTTGGTAATGTGCCTGTCCCCTAGACACTTCACTCCTGGAGCGCCGCTTCTCAGCGCTCCGGGCCCAATGGAAGCCTGATTGAAACTACGTGGCCGACTGTCTTGGCGGGCCACAAAAAACTCTGTGGCGGGCCGCATGTGGCCCGCGGGCCTCAATTTGCCCACCCCTGTCTTAGAGGATTTTCCAGGCTGCTGGAAGAAGGTGGGGAAACATTCTCTCCAACAACTCCTTCCACAAGTTTCTCCACAGGATCTCCGTGTTTTTGAGTATTCATCATCCAACCTAGGATAGGGTGAAGTCTGAGTCCAATGGCACCTTTATGACCAACAAAGTTAAGTTCTGGGTATAAGCTTTCGTATGCATGCACACTTCTTCAGATAAGATAGGGGAGTAGCCTAACTGCATTGTGTTTCTTTCATATGCCAGTATTTATTTTTCTCAAATAAACCATTTCCTTATTTAAGAACATTCTTCTGGTTTGCTTTAGGAACTCTTTGCCATGACCCTCATCAGCCTCAACAGACTTGATTCTGTGCTACTTGGATAATATTTGTCAGGAAGTCACACCTAGTAACAGAAGACAAAGACGACTTTAGTGGAGGCAGAGTGAATTAACAGAAAATGAGAACAATGACAGGAAAGTAGGCCAGTTAGGAGCAGTTTCCATAATTTAGGTGAGATATTTTCACAGCATGGGCAAGTAGATGGCAGAGGAGAGAAATGAATTCTGGGATGTTAGGAAACAAAACACAGCAGAACCTGGTCTGGATGTGAATGAGAATGTGAGGGTGAAGATAATCCTTAAATGGAATTAGTGGGAGAGACAAGGGAAATATTTCGAACACCCATGAAGCTGCCTTTATACTGCTTTAGACTTGGTCTTTCCAGTTCTGTATTGCCTACTCTACCACACAGAGGCTCTCATATTACCTCCCACCTGACCCTTTTAACTGGAGATGCCAGGGATTGAACCAAGGACCTTCTGCACACCAAGCAAATGCACTGGCACATTATGGGGAATGTGGCTTTGGGTATAAAGATGAGCAGCTCAATCTCTGCCATGCTGGGATAGAGAAGAACATCTAGGAGGAAATGCTGACAACATGACTGTGTGGAAAGACAATCCATCTGGGTTGAGACAAGGTTAAGCAATCCTTCTCAACTTTCATTTCCCCCCTGTGGTTGTTAGCTGCTTTGCTTCTTAGCAGCTCTACTGAATGCAACCTTCTGCACTGCTGGCACATATACACATACATTCAGTAGCATGAAGCTCCTTATTCTGCAGTTCAAGCCACCTCTGTTTATTACCTACTGAGGCTATTGCTTAATGCTTGCTTAACTTCCAGCAAAAAAAAAAATCACCAGCAGAACGTTCCGTCAGATTTGCAAAAGGTACAGTGAATTGCATCACGTCTGTCCTGTTGACAACTCTACAGGGGCACCAACCCAACATACAAGTTTAATTTTGTGTTGCCCTGTGATAGGATTGCCAGGTCCAGGTTGGAAAATACCTGGAGACTTTGGGGGTGGAGCCAGGAGAGGGCGGGGTTTGGGGAGGGGAGGGGCCTCGACATGGTACAATGCCATAGAGTCCACCCTCCAAAGCAGCCATTTTCTCCAGGGGAGCTGATCTCTGTCAGCTGGAGATCAGTTGTAAAAATGGTCCCCAGGCCCGACCTGGAGGTTGGCAACACTACCCTGTGACCAGGCTGTCTCCTGATATCACGTGGCAACAGAACTGCAGCATCTACAGTGAGCTTGTATCAAAGGATCTTTCCTGCAAGGGTAGTGATGGCTTGAGATCCCCTGAAGAATTTTTTTCTTCCCACAGAGCTCTTGCCCAAACCAGTCTTCCCTTGCTGACTCTTGTTCTTCATGAGAACAATAAACTACCACATGCAATAAGGTCTAGCTACAGCATAGAAGGAAACCGGGTCTTTCTGCTCTGTGAGGACACTTAACAACACATGGACCTGCCTTCTAGTAAGTCAGATTATTGGTCTCTCAAGGTCTGTACTGCCCACAGTGGCTGGCAGTGGCTCTTCAGGGTCTCAGGTCTTCCACATCCCCTGAGCATTTTGACTGGAGATTTTGGGGACAGAACCTGAGAACTCCTGCATGCAAAGTTGATGCTCTACCACTGAGCCATTGCTTCAATATTACTTACAGTCTATTCAATAATTAGCAGGGTCAACGGAAACTAGAATTTGCTGGGATTTATAAAGGAGTTTATTTATAAGGAGTCAGATTGCACTGTTTTGCCAAAGCAATTGAATATGGCCTTAAAGTCTATACCTACTCTCTCCATGGATCTTCAGTTGAAACTTATTCAGCAAATACACATATTTAGGATATACTGGACACCCAAGTGACCCTTTATCAAAGGACCGAGTAAAGTATCTAACCGTTGGCATTGTAACTCACAGGATGCTTCCCTTATACATATGCTTTGAGTGTGTTCAGTCATTCGGTTTTTCTAGGAAGAAGTTATTACTCATATCAATTTTGTATTAGAATGTTCAATGAGTTTTGAAGATTCTTATGAACTTCTAGACTATCTACCCGTCTCTTAGAGGCTAACTGATGGTCAACAAAAATGGACCCTTACTATAGCTAAAAGACTCACATTACAGCCAGAGTTCTCTCTAAGCTGCGCAAGGGGTGCTAGTGCACAAAATTTTAACCGACAGCTCAGGGATTTTTCAGTCAGCTCACAAGTGAACTGAGAAGGCATTTTCCCCTCTCCACTGGAAACAATGGAGTATGGGGGGCTCCTCCTTCTGGGGCCCACAGAATTGGACCCCCGGTCCAATCTTTTTGAATCGGGTGGGGGTTTGAGGAGAGGCACCAGCAGCTATGCTGCAAATTTGATGCCTCTACCTCAAAAAGCAGACTCCCAGAGCCCCGGATATCCCCAGATCAATTCTCCATTATAGCCTATGGGACCCATTGACTATAATGGTTCCCATAGGCTATAATGGAGCCAGAAAAAATAATTATTATTTTTTTAATCACCCATATTATGCTTTTCGGTATGATTTATAAACTGCCTTGAGTCATAGGGAAAACGGGATATAAATATTTGAATAAATAGGTAGTTTGGGCAGGTTGATAACATTTAAGCAACTTCCTGCTTATTACGTTAGGCAGGGTTCTGACAGTGATTGTTCCACTTCTATTGACGTTGTCATATTTCACTAAAAAAAAGTAGACTGCAAGAGTCCCCCCCCCCCCCCCCCAAGAGCTGCTATGTTTTCTAAGGCTCAGCACAGGTGATGGTCTGAGGCCTGGTCTACCAATATAGTGGACTGTGGTGAGTAGACCTGTTCTCCGGAGGCCAGGTCTACCAATATAGTTGAAAGGGGCATGTAGGCCTGTTCTCCAGAAGCCAGGTCTACCAATATACTGGAAAGGGGCATGTAGGCCTGTTCTCTGGAGGCCTGGTCTACCCCCATACAGGACAACATTTCCTGTAATTAAATTTGACTTGATTCTGTTTTCTGTTATAATGTTTAAATTATTCTTAAAATATCACTTAAATATCGTTTAAAAGAATTCATTCTGAGATTTTTACAAGGCTATGGAAATAATCATCTAAAAAACTAATTTTCGCTAAAGTCAAATGTAGACTTGCTCACAACTTTCACACCACTAGCTTTTTTGTTCACGAGGCAGAATTTCTGTTCACAACATTGTGGAGCTTACAGGGAACATTGATTACAGCACTGGAAAGATAAAAGCCCACCTCTGATAAATCAATGGATTGATGACCTTAGAACTCTATCAGCATTTGAATGCATGGCATATAGATGGCAGTTGCGTACTGACTTAATTTTAGATATTTGGAAGCTTTATAGAAACGTGTGTGTAGATTTGCCATCACTGTTGTTATATTTTCTTCTTGTCTTCATGTGTAGCTTTTTAAAAAATCTTATTTACCTGCTGGATTTAAAAGTTTTTTCCTTCTTGTTCTTTTTTGTTTATTGAAAGAAAGTGGGGTGAAAGGTAAAAAGCTCTAGACCCAAACAGGGATCACCAACTTGTTTTAGCGGCCTTTCTCCTGTGCCTTTAACAGCCATATGTAGAAATTTTATCAATATGTAGAGATTCTGTCTTGGCAAACTGTCCCCATCGCTTTAGACTGATGCCAAGGATAGCTCTGCCTGCCACACTTCTACCATGCCCTGCTCCATGGGGGCAGGGCCATTAATTAGAAGACGTTAGCAATGCACAGGTGCAGTCATACTTTGCACCTGAGACACCAGGTATGGCCTCAGCTTCTGGGATCTCAGGATGCAGGGCTGGGAAAGATCTCTGCTTCAGAGATCCTCCACCAGTTAGAGCCCGTTAGACTTGATGAAGGCAACTTTGTGCATCTTTCTGTGCAACAGATGACACAAGATGGTGCAAGCCCTGTTCAGGTGACCGATCTCAAGTGAAGAAGAATTGGATTTATACCCTGCCCTTCACTCAGTCTCAAAGCGGCTTACAATCTCCATTCCCTTCCCCTCCCCACAACAGACACCCTGTAAGGTAGGTGGTGCTGAGAGAGCTCTGAGAGAACTGCTCTTGAGAGAACAGCTCTGAGAGAACTGTGATTGACCCAAGGCCACCCAGTTGGCTGCATGTGGAGAAGTGGGGAATCAAACCCAGTCCTCCAGATTAGAGTTCGCTGCTCTTAACCACTACACCAAGAGAAGCACCTAGAGGGGGAGCAAGAGACAGAAAGTACACATTTAGGCTCCCTCGGCGGAATGTTCAAAAAGCAATATTCTCGATCATGGGGGCACAGTCCAAGTACAATCAGCTTCTGCTCATGTTCCACTCATCCTACAGGAGTGGGGCCAGTGCATTCATTCCCACACCCTTCTTACATACGCTCTTTCCTCTCAGAAGAGAGCTTCTAAGTACATGAGCAGCAAGGATTTTGAACACAATGGAGAAGGGAAAAGAATGACTCAGTTCTTCAGATAGATAGGTTTCATTCCAGCTTCTTACCCAATTGAACAGACTTTCTGCACTTACACTATGGTCATACCATCATACAGCATCACAGTGAAACAAGAAGTGAAAGCTCTATGACGAAGAGAACCATAAATGAAATACTGAGGCACTCTTGATCAGCACCTTAACCTGACCTCTCTCAACCTTCTTCTTCGTCTGCTATCTGAGACCTCCAAAATAATATTCTCTAAACACTGAATTTGGTTAGAAGTGGGGAAAATCTGGGGGTCATTCAGAAGGCTTGTGTCTAAAGACCCGTATTCACACTTGAAACTCAGTGGGTGGCTTTGGACAGTTCATCATCTCAGTCTGGCTCACCTTATAGTATTGTGATATCAAAATGAGATAACATCACGTGGGCCAATTAGAACTCCTTGAGAAATACAAATGCATTCTGTCAGTTTAGCAAAGAATGGCGTCAGATCAGCATTCCCGTGACCTGTTTTCTCTGCATCCAGACTCAAGGACATTTTATTTAAAAGTTGAAAATATCAGTTTCAGACTCAGACTTAGGAAAGGGTTGTGTGGCTCAGTGGTAGAGCATTTGCTTTACATGCAAAAGGTCCCAGGTTCAATCCCCAGCAGCTCCACTTCAAAGGATGGGGTGGTAGGAGAAGTGAAGAACCTCTGCCTGAGACCCTGGAGTGCTGCGCTAACCTGAACAGACAATACTGACCTTGATGGACCAATGGTCTCATTGGTTATAAGGTAGCTTCATGTGATGATGTCTTTCTGTAAACAAGTAAAGTACTCCTACTTTGCAGGCATAAATGTCTAGCCTTAGCCACTGCCACCAAGTAACAATTACAGTAACAACAACAACAACACCATCTTTGTTGTTGCTGCTATTATTATTACTGTTATTGTTGTTGTTATTCCTTTGAATAACCTGCTTCACACACATTATGTTCTCGTATGCCTTACATCAACCTGGCATGGTAGGTCATTATTATTATCATACCACAGATGGCAGGGTACAGTTGAGGCTGAGATAAAATTGCTTTACTTTGGGCTTAAACAGATGATACAGAGATCACATGTCTCATTCTGTCCATAAAAAGCAATATGTGGGCTCATACTGCCTCAGTTTGCCTCCGGGCCACACAGAAAGGGAGATAGCGTTTAACCCTTCAACTGCCACTTGTTTCTGCTGTTCAAAACTGGGCTATCGGCTTGACTGTGAGCATTTAAAAGGGTACCCGTAAGTACACATTTGAAAAAGATAGACCTTTTCTCCTTTAAAATGCTAATAACCAAGCAGTGACCCGAGTTTCAACCAGGGAAATCAACTTAGGGGAAGTGATCGAGGTAGACAGGCCACGGCTGCACTGTGGGAAAAGAACTGCTGAGACTCCCACCCCACCCCTGGGCTCTTCGCGGCTTCTTTTGCTTCCCCACAGCGGCACTCATCCAGTGCGACCTGGTTGGCCTGGCCACCCAGGAGACTCTGGAAGGCAGCCTGCAGCAGGACAGCATAGGCTCGCAGGGAGCTGCAAACAGAGTCTCCCCCCCACCCCCCCCGGCGGTGTCCAATTAGGTGGGCCAATCTTCTCCCCACACCTTGGTCCCGATCCAACCCGCTTTCTTCTCTGTGCATTTTGCACCCCCCCCCCCGCTTTGGTTTAAGTCCCCTTTAAAATTTAACCCCCCCAAAACCTTAACGATGGGCCTGCTCCTTTCCCAACATGGTCCTGAGTCAAATTGAAGCTGCACAGGCCGGCAGTATGCTTTTTATCTGTCTGAGCCCTGGGGTCACAGAGTGGACTTGTGGAAGACGTTCAGTACAGTGACTTACCTAGTCATTGTTCCATCTTTTAAACCACCAGCCTCCATCATAACTTAGTTTTATGATTCTCCTACATATTTTATTAGCTTGCTCCTTTCTCATGTTTCCACCTGGTCTTCCCACCCCGAGAACCGACGGGCTCCACGGATGAGCAGAAGGCAACCACTTACCCAGCTGGTCATCGGTGTAAACCACCTGGTCCATCAGAGATTTCAGCTCTGTGCTTTGTATTAAGTAGCTCTTCAGCTGTGTCATCATTAAGCGGATCTCTTGCAGCATCTCAGTGCTGGAGCTCTGCCTTGCCATCATCTCCAAACTGTACACTTTGTAATCCTGCACCAAGTTGCCGAAGTACGAGTCCTTGTCCTGGGCCAGCTCCACAATCTTCTTCTGCAGCTTTCGGTCAGCAGACAGGAAAGCCGTGAAGACATTACTCAGGCTGACCATGGAGAGGCGGTGCCTGGCTCGGCCTAGAAGCAAGGAGCGGGTCTTCTTAACAGAGGGACTGGTGACTTGCTCTGTCTCATCCTCTGTGCTGCTGGTGGAATAGGAGTCTTGCTCAGAGGCAGAAGTCTGAGCCAACGTGTTGCTAATGGGGCAGTTTAGAGAGTCACGCGAGCCTTCACGATCTGATAAACTAGTGAGCTTACGGTCCAGTCTCGACTTCCTTTTTGCATCCAAGCAGGTTTTTTTAATAGGCCGCTTGTCCTCTTGTGGCGCGGGCAGTTCTGACTCCTCAAAGCTCATTTGTTTGGAAAGGCAAGAGCTGGCCGACGATGCCTGTCTAGAGAGCCTCTTCTTTCTTGGGGGAGGGATGGGTGGCCTCACTGGCTTCTCTGAAGGCTTCCTCTGCATCTCATCCTGGGTTGTCTCGGTGTTGCCTGTATCAGGAGTTGCTTCTTGACAGTGTGAGGGGTCTTTCTCTGTAGCCTCCTGGGGTGCCTCGGCACCTTGAATGTTATTTACATGCCCTTCAGTTCCATCACTCTGTTTTGCTGCCCGTTCCTTTTCTGGCAGTGTACATTTTCCAGATTTATCAACACAACTCTTCCTCAAAGGTCTTTCAGACATGCACCTTCTTGGTGGAATGAATGGAGGGGAACCGCTTGTCTTTGCAGGCGAATGTCCACTGGGAGAAAAGGGTCCTTCTCCATCATTCTCTTTTTCTTTACTGACCTCTGCTTTCATGTCCTTTTCCTCCTGAAGCTGAAGGTGGTCCTCTTCAGATGTAGTCTCAGGAGACTTCACAGGCTGCTTCAGAGCATGTGGAGGCGGCGGCAGTGGTGGCGGAGGCGGAGGGCGACGGCTGGGAGTTCTTTTGATGGGTTGTGTCACAACGTCTGGAGCTGAAGAAAGAGTCTCCCTACAGCTCTTTTGAGGAGGCACATTCAGGGGAAATGGATTGCTTCTCTCTTCTATAAAAATAGGATTCACAAACCACAGCCTGTCACTTCCGATTGACAGCTCAATTTCACATGAACAATTGTTCCTGCCGCTTGCAAAACACTGGGTGGGTTTTTTAATTTTTGTTGCGTGGGTGGTGGCAAAAGCAGAACCTTTCACAGGGTGGGAAAGCCTTCCTCCTTGCTTCTGATTTAAAGCGGAATCCCAGAAACCTGTCCAAAATAATAGAATAACTTCATCTCAGAAAGGAGAAAGACAGCAGGGCTTTAACCCCAGCTACTGTGGGAGGCTCAGAAATGCCAAAACCACCAGTAGCCTCAACTATTTTACTCAGGCAGAATATTAAGGGTGAAAACAGATGTAAGGTTTGGCAAAAACAACAACACACATGTAAATTTTAATGTCTTGAAAAAAGCTCTGGGGGGAAAACGCACTGCAAGCTTCCATTCCATGAAAGGAAAGCTGCCTTTGCAGGTATCTGTTGGCTAGTAACACCAACTTTGTAACATCACCAACTTGCCCTCTTCCAATCCTCAGAGTACTATTCCCCTTTAAGAACAAAAAGTTCATGAGGGTTTTGTTTTCATGAGAGGGTTTTGTTGTTGTTGTTTTCTTTTTGTAAAGTGGAGGAGAAACAAATATAACTCCTTAAAATATATTTTAAAAAGGCAGACTACCTGCTTGAAGCAGGGCAAAACAGAACTGTATCAGAATAGGAAACTAAGCGGCGGTTCAGTATTCTGCGCGTAAGGTGAGTTGAGAGGTCAGGATGACACTGTGGATACAGAAGAGCCGGGAGCACACGGGACAGCCGATGGGTTCAGGACCCAGCCAAGTTTGCGCAGAAGCACCGAATATATGAAATGGTGGTTCCATAGGGGGTGGAGCCATGGGACTGCTGTGGTTTGTGCCACTGCAGCAGCTTGAAGAACGCACACTGTGATTGCTCAGACTGGACATTTGGTTCCTGCAGTCTCTCTATGGAGGAGCCAGCTCATACAATCAATGCCTCTACCTGATCCCTGCTGGGTCATATGGGGAAACTCTGGTTGTATGATCTCCCCATATATTAACACTGAGCAGTGACCATCCACAAGCAGTTTACCTAGCCCAGATTAATTTGTGTTCATCATATATGTGTTTAATACCAGCCAGTTCTATTAAAATAGAGTCGATCTATTGCCGATATATTCCCAGTTTAACGTAACTGGTAGCTGAATTTAGGTCAGTGAAAAGCAGGTTCTGATAGAAATCGAGGAGGACTGCGTTCAGGAATCGAGGGTTACAGTCACTGGGTCTGTATATTGACAAGGCTGCCCACAGGGAACAGGTGTTATTAGGTGACTTACAAACCAAAACTTAGACACCACATTATTAAAGACCTATGAAGCAAACCACGATGTAAACTGGAAAACTGGCTCCGAATTTTCTGATGTCATGTCTAAGCAAGGAATTATCGATCTTTATTTTGAGTTTTGTTTATAATATCTGTAGTGTAATCCTGACCCTTACCTGGAGGTCCCAGGCTAGTCCAATCTTGTCAGATCTCAGAAGCTAAGCAGGGCCTTCCTCTTGGGGAGTGGAAATGGCCTGGTCCCAGGAAGGAAAAGGCTAGGCTGGGTCGGGTGGCTTTAAGGCCTTACGTGCATCTCCAAAAGGCCTTCCTCCACCCATATATTGCAGTGTTGAGGGCTGCGTGGGGGGGGGGGGTGCCCTAATTGCAAAAGTGCAGCCTTCTTTTTAAAGTGCGCTCCCACCAGCGACTGTCAGTAAACTCCTACTCACAAGTGGCTGAGCTTCTCCCTGCTCCACCCCCAACTACTTTGTGTTTTTTGCTTTTTTTAGAACCATGCTGCATTCAGCCCTGCCCCCCAAACCTTCTCTTGTGTGTGCATGCAAGCGGGAAACCAAAATCATGTGCTGATACAGAGGTATAAATCTTCTGCATCTGCAGCCGGTGCGAGATTTCCTCAGGATCTACTTGGGATAGCTTTTTTATCCCTGGTGAGTGGTGGAGGAGGAAGAGGCTGTACTAAATGCAAAGAGCAAGCTGCAAGCCAAGTCTTGGGGGAGTCTTCCCTCAGGAATGGAGGTGATGCACACCTGGGGCAGACCACCACCATCACCTTGCCCTTAGTACACTGCTGGGGGGTGGCCTATATAGGAGTAGGTGTTCCCTTGTTAGCCGAATTGCTTTAATTTACGTTTAGCAATCAGCAAAATACACGGGTTCTTGCCAACTATACCAGGGTCCCACCCCTCCCGGGAGTTCTCAAGGAAAGAGGCACGTGAGGCAGGTTCCAAGTTCAATGATGTTTACTGAATGATGTTGTTAAAGCACACAAAAACAGATTCTCCCATACATACACACAGGTCTAGGGAAATAAAGATAGAAAATAGCACTGTTACAATTTGCAGGAGTTCATTGGTGGGGAAGCAATACGTTACCTTCCTAAAGAAGAGTTGTCTGACTGAAGGAAGAATTGGATGGGGAAGGAAAATATAGAAAAATATGGGACACGTGGCTCGAACCTGCAAGACCACATGGTTCTCTCTGTTCCAGGATACAGAGATTTAAAGATGACATAAAGGGGGGGGGGGGGGCGATGGCTCAAGAGGCCGAGTGACTCTCGGTTTGGGCTTTTATTGGGGGTCTTGGGGCGGGCTTTGCAAACCACAACCCCCTAACACACCTACTAGGCGGTCCGTCCCTCTTGGACCTTGCTATAGGTTAAAGGTGAACAAAAGGGAGGAGGTCCAGGGGGTGGTCTGTATTGCAAGAGCATGATCTCATCAGGAAACAGACACTGAGTCTGGGGTCCGATGACTCACCTGGCCATATCTATTGTTAGTTGATGGTTTCAGCCAAGTATCTGATGGCTGGCACATTAGTTGAATTATCCAGATGTAGAGTGGGGAGTGGGGGTCAGCCAGCGGATGTCTGACAGAAGGAAACCTCATGGCAAGAGGAATCCTTTGTCTTTGCCTTGGGTGAACTGCTTAGGGTGTCAGCCTCCTGGCTTGGGCTAGAGCTGGCTCCTATTCAAGAAGAAAGCGCAAGACCCTACCAGTGTTGGTAACACAGAGTCCAGACTTATGGATATGAAAATCCATAAGAGCACAGAAAGTGCCTTGCTGGCTAACACCCTCAGTTACTCCTGTCTAAGTCTTTTTAGGGCTTTAAAAATCATACTAGGAAATGAGCTATACAGGAAAAGAGTTGGGGCAGTAGAAAAACATTTACGTTTGGGTGGAACTCCAAAAGAATTCTGTTTAGATAGTGGAAACTTCCACTGTGAACTTAGTGTGGATAGAATTATAGACAGTAGATGTCATAATAAAAGCCTAACCTAAAGCAAAGGTCCTTGGAGAGCTATAAGCAGAAGATAAATTCTTTAATTTTACTTCTCTTGAAGTACTTGCATCTGACATTACAGGCATGTGCTGAAGCCATTTCCTAGTCACTTTCAGACACAGATAGCTAAAAACATGACTGAAGCAGTCCTGAATCAGGAGGATATGGGCCAAAGTCAAAGGAAGTTGTCACATACCTAAAGAACTTCCTATCTGTAAGAAATAAGTTGCATAATAACAAGCTGGTTCTGAACCCTTTTCACATCAGGTTTAATACAGCTCAGTAATGCAGCTGAACTGTGGAATTTCAGACCCTAGCACAACTTGAACACTTAGTTGTGCATTTCTGAAATTCAGTGATTGCCTGCAAAGAGAACTAGGATCTGGCTAAGTACAGATGTTGAACCCCAGGTTGCAGCATGGCATGTTTCACATGCATCTGGATTGTTTTTATAGGTAAAGGAATATGCTTGAGCTTAGAATGGATTTGTTCTGTATCCTGTGAAACAACATCATAATGATTTGACTGAACTCAACCACCTCTCCTATTACCTTTAAAATTCCAATCAATGTGCTATCTGGAGCAAACAGCACATTTTCTGAGGAACAAAATATTGTGCTTTAAGTGCTTATTAAAAGATATACTCAAAACTGTCACCTGGAAGAAAAAAAATGGGAAACGAGCACAATAGACATGGGCAAGTGAACCCTCACACGTTCATCAACAGCTACCAGGCACGATGACTAAAGGGAACCTTCACATCCAGAAGCAGCAAGCCTCTAAATACCACTGCTCAGAGGCAACCTCAAGGGGGCGGTCTCGGCCTCTATGTTCTAATTCGCTGGTCTTCCAGGGCAACTATTTGGCCACTGTGTGAAACAGGATACTGGACAAGATGGACCTCTGGTCTGAAATTCCTGCCTAACATGAGGCAAGGGCCCTTGTCATTATCTGTTGCTGCCATCTGTTGTTTTATTGTTTCATGGTTTTATGCTGTAAGCCGCCCTGAGCCCATTTTAGGGGGTAGGGTGGGGTATAAATTAAACCAATAAATACAGCAGGACACCTCTTAAGTCCTCAGTTGTGGAGCAGCCAGCAAGAACACCTTTTTATGTGTCCTCAGCTTATAGATATGGTGCAAAAACAAGGATATACTTCTATACCCTCCTCATCTTCTTGGTATTACCTTGGCATTTCCTTTACTGGAATGGACACAAGCCTGCAGGAACTTTGAAAGACAGAAGCTGGTCAAGAAAGATTTCACAATATTTCCCTTCTTGGTCCCCAGTCCTTGGCTTGTGCACTTCGGACAGGGTGTCTAAACCTTTTAACTCTTCCTAACCCAGCTAGGAAGGTTTTGCTTTCGCCTACCATGAAATTGGGAGTGGGTCCCACATGTATTGCTTTGCACCTTTTCTCCAATCAAATTAAGGTGTGAGTCCCAAAACCTTTACGACCCAAGGAATACTGAAATAGCAATCTATCTTGCTTCTTCCTGGCAGGTGGGCAAATGGTCATCTCCATCCTGTCTGTTTGTCTCCATAAAGGAAACTCATATCTTCTCAGCCTGTAGTCTGAGGTGTTTATGGCTTTGTTCTTCAGGAAAGAATGTTTTCTCTGAGATCAGGGCCTCCTTCAGTGTTAATCAAGGTATCCGGCGTTCCTTTAATATAGCCTCCACATCAAAGTAGGAGAGCACTATTTGTAGTGCATTAGTTTGGTGGCCAACTATGATTTGTGGAAGCCATAGTTTCCTTGATTTAAACATCATTCCAAACTATCATTCCCAGTTCTCACAGCAACAATTTCAAGGTTATAGCAACTGTATCAAAGGCCTTGGGGAGATTGAATAATAAAGAGGGTGCAATTGCTCCAATCAAAGCCTAGGCATAGCTTGGCAAATGTAAATTCAACATTCTCAGGCCTTTACTTAAGCACAGATCTAGAAAACAGATATCACAGAAACCTGATTCAGATATTTTAAAATCATGGATAATCAATACATGACATAGGGAGTAGAACTACACCTTTTGTCCTTACTCCCAACCTTCATGTGGAAATCTGAGTAGAGCATACGCATGTATTTTAGGACTGGCTCTATACAAACTCACCCCAAGCCCAATCTTGCTTCCCCATGTTAATTCCTGAATATTAGAAAAGGTGTTTTTTAAAATTTACACTTACGCAACAGAAAAAAACATAAAAAAACAGCAAGTAATCATGCTAAAATAATTGTTCCATCCAACTTACAATACCCTTCCAAGTTATACCCATGAAAAGTCTCTATTTTTTTAAAAAAAGTCTACAGTTTCATATTCACATACAACATTAACCTTATCCAGGAACACTCAACATGTTGACATTTTTTTTCTACAGTACTCTAGCTAGTTCCAGTCTGACCGCTGTAATAATATATATAATGTCAGAGTCCAAAATTTATTGGAGGTTCAGTTGAGAAGACAAGACTCACTGGAAAAGACAATAATGCTAGGAAAAGTTGAAGGCTTTCAAGAGGAAGACCCAACATGAGATGGATTGACTCAATGAAGGTAGCCATGGCTCTCAGTTTGCAAGACCTGAGCAAGGCTGTTAACGATAGGGTGTTTTTGGAGGTCATTAATACATTGGGTCACTTTAAGTCAGAAGCTACTTGGCAGCACTTAACACACACACACACACACACACACACACACACACACACACACACAAAATGGTTCAACATAGTTTAACAAAAAGGTTCTGGAGAAGATAAGAAGAGAAGGAGACTGGATTTATACCCCGCCCTTCACTACCCGAGGGAGTCTCAGAGTGGCTTACAAACTCCTTTCCCCTCCCCTCCCCACAACAAACACCCTGTGAGGTAGGTGGGGCTGAGGGAGCTCTTTCGGAAAGATGCAGCCATATACTGCTGACTCCTTGATATCATGATTGCAACCATTCTCAAATAACTTCATGCCCTTAGGCAGCTCCAGCACACATTAATATAGTCTGCATTTGATTCACCACAGTACCAGCAATTACTGGAAACATCCTTACAAATTCACACAAGGCTAGCCAAAGATAACTGCCCCTGATGTAGTATCTTAATAGTATTTTCTTGCAGACTAATGCTTACTACTGAGAAAGATAAACTGATTGGGAAAGCTCTCATTTATGGTGTCCAGCAGTAATTAAGCTTTTTTATCTGAAGGATCAGAATTAGGGATGGACACGAACCGAGGAAATGGAGGTTCACCCGGGTTCATGGGGTCTCACAAACCACAGACCTTCAAGAACCTTCCCATTTACCAAACCAGTTCATTTCGTGAGGTTCGTGATGCGGTAGACTGCCCCCTGTGGGGTAGAGATGCCAAACTTGCAGCGAGTCTCCAGCTGACTCTCCAGTTTGGTGTAGTGGTTAAGAGTGCAGACTCTAATCTGGGAGAACTGGGTTTGATTCCCCACTCTTCCACATGCAGCTGCTGGTGTGATCTTGGGTCAGTTACAAGTTCTTTCAGAGCTGTTCTCTCAAGGGCATTTCTTGAGAGAGCTCTCTCAGCCCCACCTACCTCAAAGCATGTCTGTTGTGGGGAGGGGAAGGGAAGGGGATTGTAAGCCGCTCAGAGACTCTTTCGAGTAGTGAAGGGCGGGGTATAAATCCAGTCTTCTTCTCCTCCTCCTCCTCCTGCCCTCCAAGTTTGGGGAGGGCTGGATTTAGGGGGGCCAAGTTACAGCCCTCAAAAGCAGGTGCCCCAGGAAAGTCTTCTCTGGGGAAATCACAACCATAGGTTCAGGAGTGTGTCGAACAGCCCCTTCAAGCTAGAAGCATCAAACTCATAGAGGACCTCCCCAGGAAACCTCTCTACCTGCCCTCCAAATTGTGTGCAGATTGGCTGGGGGGGGGGCAGAGTAGCAGCCCTCCAAAGCAGGTGCCCCCAGGAAAGTGCTCTCTGGGGAAAACACAGCACCCACAGATTCAGGAGTGGGTTGATTTGAACGTGCCCCTTGCAAGCTAGAGGCATCAAACTTGCAGTGGACTTCCTCAGGATGCCCCTCTACAAGAGGGGGGGGGGGTCTAGCACAGGAGGGGGGGGGGTGGCAAGTTGGAAAACCAAGTCAACGGGCAGGTACAGCAAGGGCAACTGGTGATGCCAAGTCCATCCCCCCATTGCTTTGACAATTAATTGATTTGGTGCCAGCATATCTGGTTCACGAACCGCTCCCATGAACCACTGTGAAAAACATGTTCATAGGCGATTCCTGAGCGATGCGATCTCACAAACCAAGGCCTCACAAACCATGAACCGGCCATGTTCATGATGGAATTAGGTTTGTGGTAACGTTCATGCCCATCCCTGCTCAGAATACCTCCATTACTACAGCCAGATACTGTTCTATATTGTATTATTTCTTTGTTTTTAATCAAGTCATAATATCTGAAAAGGGTCTTGAAACAAATCAGAATAGCCACAAATACTAACAGAAAGACAGAAACAGGATTTTAGGACCCTGCATATATTCCTGGAAAGTTTCGTTTCAAACCGGGGAATTCCTCTTCCTAAAGTCTGCATGATTTTGGAGGAAGTGGAAATTGACAATAAATAAGCGTAGGTTATGAAATGTTTCCTTTCGGAAAAGAAAACTTGAATGTGCCTCCTGCCACCCCCATCCTCCCACACCTTCTCTGAATTGATTAAATTCTGTCAAGAAGTTAGAAACAATCAAGCAGATCATTTCAGTCTTTAACCTGCCTTTTTAAAAAGGAAGGCCCTACACAAATAATAAAGAATCTCCAAGTGCTCAGAGACCTTTGTGGATGTTACTTCAGTAATCACGTATGAGAGTCATTCTATTATATAGGCAAAGATTGTAGACTACTTAATTTACATTTTTTAGGTCGACTTACTATATTTTTGTTTATTCATGAACTGAAATTCAGATTTTATGAGAAAAACTTTTTCTTAGATACTTTGTCCTCCACACATTTTGTGTAATTTTTGTATATGTGTGTCTTGTTTGTCTGTCTGTCAGAAATAAAAAAATTATTATATATAAAAAAAGTAATCACATATGGTAAAATAGTTTTAGTATCCCAAAATTACAGAGGAAGGGCTACACATTGTGACCACCCAGTGAAATCATCGTACCTAAACTAAAATCTGAAGCAGAGACTTCTGGCTCGCGCCATCTGTTCTTAGCTTGACAATACCAGTTTTGTTTAATGCAAACTGAAACAGACAAGAAACGCAGAGACCCAGCACACATCTTATGCGCATACACAGATTTTACAGGCATTTATTGCTCTCAAAATATGCTTCATACTTGTGGAGAGCACTGTGGCAGAATATAAGGAAAGGCCTAGTTCCTCCTTTACAAATGCTGAAGCAGTCCTGGTTTGGGGGAAAGGCAGACTGCTAGTAGCAGCCAGGAACACATTCATACTTTGAGGCAGGATGCATAAATTATAAAGGTGCTGAGTAGGCAAGAAGTTGCTCCAAGTCTGTGAGACAATCTTCCCAACATAACTTACCGGTCCCCAGACTGGAGATGGTTTCCAGGTCTGTCAAACTTCTGGCTTCCAATATTGCTTGAGGCAGTCTTAGCGTGAAGGGAAGCACATCTCTGGCAGGAACAAAATATATAGCAGCAGGTGGTTAGGCTGAAAAGAACTGTACAGTTAGTTTGTTTTCCAGAATTTAGCATATCAGATTAAGGGCCAGACTACATATTACATTGGAAATACAGAGTCCCGTAAACGTTAAAACCAATGGCAGTAGAGCCGAACAACCAGTACAGCCACAGCTCAGTTTCCAAAGACCCTTTTTCTCCCCCCCCCCCGCCTTGAAATTCGTTTGACAGAGATTACTCCTCCCACTGTTCTCTGTGCAATTCATTCCAAAGGACTCAGGCTGCCCCTGAAAAAGTATGAGCCAAAACCATCTTAACCTCCCTAAGAGATGGAGGCAGATGGGTTTTTTGACCCCAAAACACCATTTTGAGGGGTCCAGTTCAGATTGGGGCTGTGATGGTGGGGAAAGGAGAGGTTTAACTCAGAGGCTTCGAACCCATTTGTTACGAGGGCAGGATCTGACATAAATGTCACTTTGTCGGGCTGGGCTGTGTGTGCCATAAACGTAATGCCAGGTACCAAAGATATAAACTGTATAAAGGACAGCAGCTGGTAAATTCTGAGTTGGTGTATCCTCAGTGCAAGGCCTCATGGGCTGGGAGGGGGGGTACAAAGGAAAACCCATATGGGCCAACTGGAGAGCCAGCGGTGCAGCATTGGGCAGACTAC
Source organism: Lepidodactylus listeri (assembly GCA_029233225.1). NCBI lineage: Eukaryota > Metazoa > Chordata > Lepidosauria > Squamata > Gekkonidae > Lepidodactylus > Lepidodactylus listeri. The sequence continues at coordinate 74,793,877 of JARCFY010000011.1, read as the reverse complement.
TCCCATGCTGCTTGACTGCTGCAGACGAGGTTGTTCTACCATGCTGAAGCCACAATCGGAGTGGGTCCCCCCCCCCAAGCAATCTCCTGTTCCCTCTCTTGCTCATGGGCCATGTAAGAGCCCTGGACGGACCGCTTCTGGCCCCTAGGCCCTATGTTAGACACCCCTGGATTAACTCATTCCCTCAGTGCTATTTTCCTGATAAAAACCATGTCCCCAAGTAGGTTTGCCAACTGCCTGGCAAGAGAAAAATGTCCTGTCCCTTTAATAGAGGCTTAATGGGACATTATTTACCGCTTGATGTTATTTTCCTCCAGGCCACGAAAGAACGCAGCTGTCCGTTTCTACACATGAAACCTCTATTAAAGGGACAAGGCATTTTCCCCCTCTGAGCTGTTGGCAAACCCAATCCCCAAGCTGTGGAACTGCTTCCCTAGAATTTCCCAGCAGGGAAAGAAAAAGATAAGAACCTTGTGCTAGGTTAAAGACAAGATTTACTGAAGCTTTCATGGAACCCACTTTATCCAATGTTATTTGGCCTCCCCTATTGAGAACTTGCCCTATGAAATCTGCCCATGTGAAAGACCTACCATCGCACCTGTTTTTAACTATTATTGCTCATATAACATTTTAATTATTGGATGAGTTCTGTTGTTACTCACCCTGAGCCCGCTCGTGGGAAGGACGGGGTATAAGTTGAACAAATAAACAAATAAAAACAAAGCGCTGTACTCAGTGAGCAGAAACAGATACACGGCAGAGGAGGAAAACGTGAAGAGTGGGTTAAAGGGCTATAAAATGCAACAGGTATAGTTTGCGACATTTCTGCACAAGAATAAATATACAGGATAAGCAGTCTGACAGCATGTGATGGTGGTAATAACACAAACTACCTAGCAATTTAACACCTCTAAAGGTGTTAAATTAAACCCTTCCCAAGTTCAACATTTTCTCCTTAGGTCAGCAGCAGCATGCTCTGGAAGACTGAAATGGTCTGTCACTGGTTTCTGAATGCTGCCATTTTTAAATGTCAAATCATGGTATCATTGACAGGTAACTGAAAAGACAGGGTAGCCTTACAGTCACAATGATTTCAGTGAAATATGCTTTAAAGGAAGTGCGTGCCCTGATGTTAAACATAGTGAAGATTATCTTTATTTGTGATGTAGGAAACAAAATATTAGCTTTGGAATAGAGGGAGACCTGACTTTGAATTCCTGCTCAGCCATGGAGCACGCTGGGTGACCTTAGGATCTTGGCTGCACCTACCTCACAAGCAGATAATGCTGAAAGCCAATTAAGTTTAACATTCTGTGAATTTGAAGAAGCATGCTTCAGCTTGATCAATAGTACTTAAAAGTGCCACAAGACACTGTGGCCCATTCTGCATCTAGCTTTTGCTCAGCTGTTTTACCAAACCCACACTGGAACAAAAATTCCCCTCCACATTGTATGCTTTGATTGTTGGATTTTATTGTAGCCTCCACACTACATGCCGGTGTGATCTCTTGGTTTTATGGTACTATGTGCATAGATTTATGCAGGGGTCATTTCGTAGAAAAAGAGATGCAGGAGCTCATTAGCACAATTCATTAGCATAACTTACTTGCATATGCTACACCACCTGACATCACTGGAAGTATGTCAGAAGGTAAGGGGGGGGGGGCTGGCACCAACTCCTGGAGCTGAGCTCCCCTGAGTTCCTGCTCGAAATGACCCTGGATTTATGGCCATTTTATGACTCTGCAGTGACTCTGCAGTCAGTATGGCGTTGGCCCAGGGTATTTGAATGTGGTTTTGAGTCGCATCTTTTTCTGTTCCAGTGTGGGTTTGGTACAACAATGCAGCAAATGCTGGATGCAGAATGGGCCTGTGTCATTTTGGCTATCTCACAAGGTTGCTTTAAGGATCAAATGAAATACACACACAACACACACACATATATAATATGTACACACAGAGCACTCTCTTGAGCTCTTTGAAGTAAGGCCAGGAGGCAAACAAAACCAGTAACTGTGAACCTCCTTGATTCTAGTTTTAATCTGAGCTAGATCTCATGAGTTCTCAGCAAATGTTTTCAATATTACAGCCAATCTCTGGAACAGTGACTCTTCAGCAAACAGTGGTAGACAGAAGGTGAGAAATGGGATCACGGGAGGCTTGGTATGCATATCCACGTATCCTCAGGAGGTTGGGAGCACATGCTTTAGGCTAGACTATTTGCAGAAAGATAACACCACCAAAGTGTTTTAAGGGCCAACAGTGTACGCTGGCTGTTCCTCTTTATCCCCTGCAAAAAGCTTTCAGCAGGCAGCCAGGAACTGGCAGGTTTCAGTTTAGCATTCCAGATTCAGAGAAATTTGGCTGTAGCTTCCCTACGCTGTAGGAAGTCATTCTTTCACATGACTAGCATGAGTGCTGAATCAAAACTGCCTGCCTTGGCAGACCTCAGAACGGCCAACAGATGAAATCACTGTGGCCTCCCCCTGCCCTTAGACAGTGCTTTGCTTTATGGAAGCCAAAAATGCTCACATAGTCTTTTCCTTAGCCAATGTTCTCCTCCAAGTCCTCCTTCAAAGGCAGTTTTAGCTACCTCAAGTTCCCTAGGGCCAGTCAGAATGTTTGATTTCAGTAGACACACAGTTATTCACAGGACTTCTTTTAAAATCTATAAATAAAACCTTTTTGTTGCTGAGTGTATGGAAATTAAACATGCCAGATATCCACAAGTACCATTTTCCCCTCCCCTGTTAAAAAATAGATCCTCTACCCTATTACACAGAAGGAGAAACACATGTGGATCTTCCTGTCATTTGAACCTGAAATAAAAGGTCTCTCTTTATATTCTGGAGTAACAATCTTTAAAATCTGACAGCCATGCTGGAAAGCCTGTAATGTGAATTCAGAAGTATAAGGGACATAGGAAAGCCTTGCTGCTGTGGCTGCCACCTTTGAAAACTGTCTGGAAAGCAGAGTCAGCGCAATGTGCTGCAGCCAGATTGCTGACTACAGAGAACATATTTGATCACTTTTAACACAGTTGCACTGGCTGCCCAGTAGGTTTCTGGGTGCAATTCAAGGTGCTGGTTTTTACCTTTATAGACAAGGAAATCTGAAGGACTGCCAGAATCCAGGTGTTCCTGACCATCAGGCATGACCCTGCATCACAGGCCTTGTTCTGTTTGCTGCCTCTACCAGGGATTGTTACTAGAGCCAGGGCCTTTTCAGTAGTGGCCCTCCGGTTACAGAATGCTCCCCATAGCCAGCTGCTCATCTGATTGCTGGACTTTATGAGCTTCTAGCACCAGGCGAAGCCATATCTGTCCAAGCAAGGAGAAATCCTGTAACATCTCCCTTCTGGGATCAATTCAGATCAGCACCATGGTGTGCTGGGGCTTAAGACTTCCCCATACTGTTTTCCCAACCTGAAATGAGCCCATGGAACACCCAGTTTTGCAGGATCAGACAACGGTGTACCTAAGAACCCTGGAAACTAGCAAGCCCTTGGTAGTCCAGTAGAAACTGGCCAGTGGTCTGCCAGTCAAATGCCACATATCTTCTAACCATAATATAATCAGGATTCTATGTGTGCCACACAACTACAAATATCATATCTGACACAGAATGTAGCATTTTAAGATTGACAAATTTGATTTTAAAGGGAAAAGACCCACATGTTTCAAAAAGGAAGTTACTTATTCTTGTGGTCCTGAAGGAGTATTTGAATATCTGGAGACTTAGAAGTCTAATGGGGCTTTGAACAGAGTTTCCAGAAGTCAAGGATAGGTCTTTAATAGTTCCTTGGAACTATTCACAAAGTGTACATCAAGGTAGAGAATGAACTGAGTACAGGTTTAAATGGTGAAAGGGGGTCTCCCAAGGACATTTTATAACTGCACAGGTCTGGAGAAGTTGAGTTCATGGGGCTGTAGTAGGAAGTGCATACATATCAAAAGCATTGCATTTCCCTTGTGGTCTTTTTTGAGCCATACCAATGACCAGTTGTTGCATTAACATTCCCTGGAACTTCTCAGGCAGGCATGTGCCCTGAACACTTATGCAAAGTGCATTTCTCTCCTCACCACAGTCATGCTCTGATGACAAAGGTCACCAGGAACTCCAAGATGAAGGACGAGAGACTTTGCAGGTTATAGGAGGACAAGACAATACAGTATAAAGACATTTTTTCCTCTGTGTCTTGTTTTTTTGACTACTCATTCCAAATGTGACAGATTTCTCCTTAAAGCCACAATGAGCTGATTGAGAACGGTACATTCTGTGCAGAATAGCAACTATGACCCATTCAGCTTTAAATGGGGAGGGGAGGGGAAAATGGTAGAGAGGCCTTTACAGTGCAACCCTTCATTGATAAACCTGAGTAGGATTCTGAGTAGATCTGCTTAGAATTGCTCTTTTAAACATGTGTTGCTTACGGGTGGTCCTGTTCTTCCTTTCCTAATGTCTTCTATTCTTTATCTCCCAATCTATGAGAATGTATACTCAGTCTTCACTTCCCTTCTAAAATCCCAGCCCTGAGCAAATGTATTTTTTTTGCTTTCTTTTTATGGGATCAGATATGCAGTTTCCTTGGGGGCAAACAAGAGATTTATTTGGTGCAGAGTTAAAATCTATTTCATTAAAGAAGAGGAAGTGTCTACTTTGCCTCAAGTGGGACTGATATTATAATACTTTTCTTGGAAATTATTACTATTTTAGGAATATTTTTACTAAAGGATTGACACAGCTTTGTTCAAGTTTTGTTGCATGAAGGTACCTAACAGTGCCACCATAAAGACACTTGCACAGGAGTAAGCCTTGCTGGGTAGACGTGAGTAGAATTCTGAGCAGACCTGTTTAAAATTGCTGAGCAAAACAGGATTTTAAAAAATGTTTAGTTCTCAATAGTGAACACTGCAACTAAAGTTTTATTGGCCAATTAAGTAGCCCTGAAGAACTCATATCTTCTCTTTTCAGACTTTATAAAATGTCACTGTGGCAAGAGAATAAAGATATACAATGCTGATTCTATCCGGCTTTGGCAGCTGCAAAAATGAAAACAGCAGCTTGTGTTGCTGCCACTACCTCAAACTTTTTGGCAAAAGAGAGAGATAAAGTTGTCCACACTGTCAGGGAAAACTTCAATGCAAGATTATTTGCCCTTTGTCTCCCTGTATCCATTGATGAAATAGCTCCCCTAAGTCTTCTTCACTCCCGATCTAAATTATCCCCCTGGTATACAATGGAATTTAGGGGAAGGAAATGGGAACTTGGACGACTAGAGAGAGTTTGGCAGCTTACTCGTGACAAAGCTGCAAGAAAATCTTATAGGACGTTTATGAAATCCTACAAGGTGATGGTGAAGGCTGCTAGAAAGGAATTTTATACAGTCTCCATCGCATCCACTAGCTCTCGCCCAGCACAACTGTTTAAGGTGATTAGATCTCTCTCACTGAAAGATCCCAAAATGTTAAGAATTCGGCCATTAGTTGTGAGGCTTTCACAAGCTTTTTTGTGGATAAAATCTTGTTACTCCACCCAGCCAACACTCGATACAGCATGTGAACTGGAGGCCCTTTGGCTGTCTTTAGACACAGGATTCGATAGCTTCAGCTGACTCTCCCTGTCGACAGGTTTCTGGGTGCAGTTAGGCTGACCACGTGCCTCTTGGACCCGTGTCCCTCATGGCTGGTGAAAGCCGGTGATAAGGGAATTTGGGGTCCCCTAGAAGACATTATCAATCTGTCCCTGGATTCAGGGATCTACCCAGAAGGATTAAGAGAGGCTGTGGTTGTACCACTCTTTAAAAAGTCAACCCTGGATCCTATGGATCCTTCCAATTACCGCCCAGTCTCGAATCTTTTGTTTCTGGGCAAGGTAATTGAGAGAGTGGTGGTAGAAGACACATATGGCACTGGATCTATTCTTCCATTCCGGCCACAGGTTGCCCTCACAGATGATTTCTGCAAACAGTTGGATCAAGGCTCATCAGTGCTGCTATTATTACTTGACCTTACAGCAGCATTCGACACGGTCAATCATGAACTTTTCATCCACTGCCTCGCAAATGCAGGAGTTTGTGGGGTAGTCTTGAAGTGGCTTACCTCATTCCTCCAAGGCCGGGGACAAGGGTGACCCTGGGGGAGACGGTGTCAACTAGGCACCCCATAGTATGTGGGGTTCCTCAGGGGGCAATAATATCTCTAACATCTATATGTGCCCCCGTGCCCAACTGGCATGGAGTTTCAGGCTGCAATGTCACCAGTACACTGATGACACCCAGTTATATCTGTTGATGGGTGACCAGCCGGACACTGCCCCAGTAAAATTGGCTGAGGGACTGGGGGCCATGGTGGGATGGTTGAAACAGAGCTGGCTGAGACTGAATCCTGCTAAGACTGAGGTTCTGGGGCTGGGAAGGGGTTTTTCCGGTGCCATCTCTCGGCCCTTAACCGTGTGTCTTTAACACTGCTACCAACTATCAAGAGCCTGGGTGTCATTTTGGATGCCTCCTTAGCAATGGCAGCTCAGATCACAAATGCTGCCAGATGGACGTTTTTCCAGCTATGTCAGGTCAGGAAACTTGCCCCTACCTGTCCCGCCCTGACCTAGCCACAGTAATCCATGCAACAGTCACCTCCAGATTAGACTACTGTTACTTGCTCTACGCAGGGCTACCCTTGAGACAGATCTGGAAACTCCAACTGGTACAGAATGCAGCGGCGCAGGTTCTTATGGAGACCCTGCAAATGGCACATATCCAACCTGTGCTGCATGAGCTGCACTGGCTCCAGGTGGACTACTGGATCAGGTTCAAGGTTCTCATGTTAACCTTTAAGGCCCTTAATGGTTTGGGACCCACATATCTTCAGGACCACATCTCCTGGTATACGCCCCAAAGAGCACTGTGCTCAGCAAATAAGAACTTGCTATAGGTCCCCGGCCTAAGAGATATCCGGCTGTTCTCAACCAGAGTCTGGCTCCAACCTGGTGGAACTCTCTGCTGAACAGCATCCATGCCCTGCGGGACTTAATGCAGTTCCACAGGGCCCGTAAGGCAGAGATTTTCCACCAGGTGTTTGGTTGAGGACAGTGACAGTTTCTTTTCTTTTTCTTTTTTTTGTAATAAATTTTATTATTTTCTAACACTATTACATATTTTTCTTATACAAACCCTTTTTCGATAATACATCCATTTTTTGTTCTATTGTATAATCTTGTTATCATCTTGTAATGGTGGTTTCCCACCACATCTGAAGCATTTAACATTTTCAACTTTAACCATTCTTTATATGCATATATATATATTTTACTTTCCTGGTAACGACGTATACAACCTTATAAAACTATCCATCATATAAATTCTTATTTTCTTATACAATTCTAAAAATATCCTTATTTTCTAACTGCCATTTATACATTCAAATATCTCTTTTTAATATTATGTCCAAGTATAAATGTAATTTTTCATATCCCAATATTGTTCAACATCTTCTTTCAAATCTTTCCAATCTTCTAAGAAAGTCTCTGAGTACAGATTATTCAATTTTCTCATCCATTTGTCCATTTCAGCCATGTACAACAATTTTTTCAACCACTCCCACACCTCTGGTATTTTTTCACCTTTCCAGTTCTGCGCATAGACCATTCTTGCCGTTGTAATCATATACCATATTAGTGTCCTTTTTTTTAACATTTATCTCTTCTAATTTAAGTCCAAGCAGTAACAATTCCGGCAATTTCTTAAATGTGCATTTCAAAACATTTTCCATTTCTGTATGTATCATAGACCAGTAGGTCTTTGCTTTATCACAAGTCCACCGCATATGGTAAAAAGAACCTTCTTTTTTTTTTACATTTCCAACATTTGTTTGACATATTTTGATTAATATTTGCGATTTTTTTGGCGTCATATACCATCTATACAACATTTTAAAACAATTTTCTTTTAAGTTATAGCACTTAGAAATACTCATAACATTTTTCCATAGAAATTCCCAAGATGACATTTCAATATCTTTGTTAAAATTTATCGCCCATTTTACCATTTGTTCTTTAACCATTTCATCTGCATTAAACCATTTTAGCAAAATTTTATGCATTTTGGAGATCATTTTTTCCCCTCCTTCTTCCCAAATTTGCTCAATTTCGTTATTTTTTTCTCTAAAACCAGTTTTTTTATCATTCTTATAGAGATCATACAGTTGTCTATATCTCAACCAACCATAATCAAAGTCTATCAAATGTTGTTCTTTCAGTACAAATTCTTTACCTTGTCTTATTAATAAGTCTTTATATTTCAGCCAGTCCTGTCCTTTAAAATGCGATAATAGGTTTAACACTTCTGCTGGAACTATCCACGTAGGTATTTCTTCTAAGAAAAAGTTCTTATATCTTGTCCATATATCCATTAGTGTTCGTCTCAAATAATGGTGTTTAAACATATTGTCCATTTTTGCTTTGCCATAGTATAGATAAGCATGCCAACCAAACCTGCAATCATGACCCTCTAGGGCTAATAGTTTTCTATCTTGTAGCGTAGCCCATGTCCCTATCCAGGTCAAACATACCGCATCATGATATAACCTTAAGTTTGGCAACTGAAAGCCCCCTCTTTCTTTAGCATCACACATTATTTTCATCTAAATCCTTGGCTTTTTCCCTCCCCATACAAACTTGGAAAGTTCTTTCTGCCAATACTTAAATGCTTACATCTTTCACAATCAGAATAGTCTGAAATAAAAACATTAATCATGGTAATACATTCATTTTAACCGTAGCTATCCTCCCCAACAATGACAAATTTAATACATTCCATTTTTTAATATCTTGCATAATTTGCAGCCATAGCTTTTCGTAGTTATTTTTATAGAGATCTATATTTTTCATTGTTAATTCAACACCTAAATATTTTGTCTTTTTTACCACCTCACATTTTATAAGTTCCTGTAGTTCAACCTGTTTTTTATTTGACATATTTTTACACATCACTTTAGATTTGTTCTTATTTATATAAAAACCAGCCAAATCACCAAACTCTTTCACTCTTTGCAACAAATATGGTAATGTAGTCATAGGTTCCTCTACTACAGTACATGGTAATGTAGTCATAGGTTCCTCTACTATAAACATCCCGTCATCAGCAAAGGCTCTATATTTAAAGGAAAACCCTTTAATTTAATTAATTTAATTAAATTTAATTTAAAGGAAAAGCCTTTAATTTCTTTGTCTTCTTTTAAGTTCAACAGTAAAACTTCTAGTATCCAAATGAATAACAATGGTGAGAGCGGGCATCCTTGTCTTGTTCCTTTTTCAATCTTGAAACAATCCGTTTTTTCAGTATTGATTATAAGAGAAGATTTCTGTTCTTTATAAATTGACTTAATCAGGTTTAACATATAATCTCCAATCTGGAGTTGTTCAAGTACCTCAAACATAAAATCCCAATTTAAATTATCAAACGCCTTCTCCGCATCTAAGAAAAAAAAGCCCACTTCCCTCTCTGGGTGTTTGTCATAGTATTCTATCGCATCAACCACTGCTCTTAGGTTGTCCCTTATTTGACGGTTAGGTAAGAATCCTGCTTGTTCTATTTGTATAGTCTCCATTAGGTGTTCTTTTAACCTTTCTGCTATAATCTTAGCAAAAATTTTGTAGTCATTATTTAGCAGAGAGATTGGTCTATAGTTCTTTACATTTGTTAAGTCCTGACCTTCTTTTGGGATAAGCGAAATAGTTGCTTCTTTCCAGGTTTCTGGGACCTCACCTGTAACTCCAATATCGTTCATTAATAATAACAGTACTGGTGAGATCGACTCTTGCAATGATTTATAAAACTTCACCATAAATCCATCTGGACCCGGAAGGACAGTGACAGTTTCCATCTGTCTGGCACTCCAGTTTCCTGCCTCCCCTCCCCCGCAAGGCAGTGGTATAACTGGATGCTTTTAGCACCAGCTAATTAGGCTAATTATTGTATTATTATTGTACTGTTATTGTTTTAATTGTTAATTTAATATATAAATTGTGTTCCACTGCTGTACGCCACCCTGAGCCCTATTTACAGGCGAGGGTGGTGTAGAAATCTAATTTAATAAATAAATAATAAATTTAAAACTACAAATTTCCCCAGCCTGAGAAGAAGTTGCCCACTGGTTCTCTGTGTCAGGGTGACATATTCAGACCAGTGACTCAAACAGAAATTGAGGCGGATGGATTCCTTCAGGGGCAGGTCACTCATACTCTTACACATTGAGGTATGCCTCCGATTTTAAATCTGAAAGAGTTATCAAAAATACACCAGGAAGTACTAAAATAAGCATTTGGAATTCACTGGGAATGTAATATTCCAGATTAGGTTACTAAACCAAAACAGAGAGGATAACTTGGTGCTGGAAGGTAAAGCACTCATGCAGGTAACTGCAATTATATAAGTGTCTGTTCCCATCTACAAGCTGTTTCTGCTTAAGTATATAATGAGGAATGCCTTTGGACAAAGATACCTAGAACAGCTCACCAGTGTGAGCTGGCTATGAAGAAATCCTGGGATCCACTTTAGTGAACCACATCCAAAAAGGACACAGAACAATATTGTCCTCAGTGAATTACGGGTTAGGAAGCATTAGAGTCACTTTATAACTAAACATGTTAATGGAATCAGTTTATAATTCTTTCATCTAAGAATCCTATGGCCTGGACCAATGCCTTCACCCATTCTACAAACGTATTTAAATCAGCACCATTACTGAAAACATGAGTTCAACTTACCTACTGATACAGTAGAACGCGACCAGTTTGAAGATGTCTCCAAACACAAGAAGAGATCCTTCCAGGTAGAGAACTGGTAAGAAACAAGGAAATTATTCAGGAACTGCTGTCATGAAAGTGGAGAGAATTATGAATGGGGGTTGGCTCTTGTTCATTTTGGTATGCTCACTTTGGGGGGAACCTGCAAAAAAAGAAGTTTTTTTCTTGCTCATGTCAAAAAAAAGAAGTGACAATAACTAAATTCTTGATAGGTCCTGACAGCTGTTTTTCCTGTTATTTCCAAGATGCCAGGAAATTAAAAAGAATACATTTATTAGTAAATATGAGCATCAGTGCCTAATCATTTGTTTTTTCTGTTTTCTATGGATCAAGGAAGAAACCTTAGTAATCAAAGAAAGTCTAAAGTGTGTTTTACAAAACCCTCTGAATCACAGCAGAATATTTTAGAAAGTATACAGTGTTGTGATCTGGAAGGAACACTGGGACACACACCACTGACTGAATGCAACTTCCTTGCTTTGGCCTCTGGAGACAGCCTCAGTTCATCACTCTACTTATGCCTCTATACAGTAAAGGTAAGGGTATCCCTTGCTCGAAAGCCAGTCGAATCTGACTGTAGTGTTGCGGTGCTCGTCTCCATTTCCAAGCCAAAGAGCCAGCGCTGTCCGAAGATGTCCCCATGGTCATGTGGCCGGCGTGAATAGACACTGAGGCGCACAGAACGCTGTTACCTTCCCACCGAAGTGGTACCTATTTATCTACAATTTCTTGCTTTCAAACTGCTAGGTTGGCAGGAGCTGGGACCAGAGACAGGAGCTCACTCCGTCACATGGCACTCAGGTCTTGAACTGCTGAACTACCAACCTTCTGGTCTGCAGTTCAGTGTCTTAACCACTGAGCCACCGCAGCCCTTATGCCTCTATATACCTGAGCCTAAACTACTATAGCTTTCTGTTGAGGTTGCCAGTTCTGGCTTGGGAAATTCCTAGAGACTTGAGTGCAGTGCCGGAGAAAGGGAGGAACCTCAGCATGATCTAATACCATAGAGTTCATCCTCCAAAGCAGCCATTTTCTCCAGGGGAACTGATCTCTGTAGCCTGGAAGTCAGTTGTAATTCCAGGAGAGCTCCAGGCCCCACCCTCAATTTGGTAAGCCTACTCTCCACATAAAATGGGAGAAGTATTTGAAGGTCAGTGCAGAAAGCACTTCTCGGAGGAGAACATAAATTAATTTGAAAAGATTATACAGATTATATGGAAGTGCTCCATTATGCAGATCAGCTTCCCATGGCTCTCCAGGCACATTTCAAGATTCTGATCCTGAAGATGCCTGGGCTCTCATTTCCTCAATTTCTATCTTTAAACTCTCCTGACTGCATCCTTTCTCGGAATCCAGGAGTCTGGGCTTGAAGCAAAGAGAGAGAGCACCCATCTCAGCCTGGGTTGAGATGGGCTTCATTCCTCCACACATCTCCTGCCCACAGTTATTTTCTTTCACACATTCACATACGCATACAGTCCTTTGTATATCATCCAATCCAGCTGTTTGTTCAAAACAATACTGTGAAATCAGTATAAATATATACAGAAACGGACTGTTATGCTCTGTATGTAGACTGCCTGCCACCCTGTGCAGTGTTTTGTCCTGATACGTAAAACCCCATGCATTGTGCAAGCCTCTCGAGAGCCAGTTTCGTGTAGTGATTAAGTGCATGGATTCTTGGGAGAACCGAGTTTGATTCCCCACTACTCCACTTGCAGCTGCTGAATGACCTTGGGCAAGCCATAGTTCTGTCATTGCTATTCTCTCTATTACCGTTCTGGAAAGAGCTCTCTCAGCCCCACAGGGTGTCTGTTGTGGGGAGGAGAAGAGAGTTTGTAAGTCGCTCTGAGACCCCTTCGGGTAGTGCAGGGCGGGGTATAAAACCAATCTCTTCTTCTTATCCTTTTCCTTTTCAAGGTCAGTGGGTACTATTGAGACCTCTAGTGGTCAGATTGCATTCTAAAGGGTTACATATGTTTGTTTTTCTATGATAACCACCTATAAATGTGCCATTTGTTTTACTCAGCCCCCACTTCCCACACCATTCATTAAGAAGTCAACAAGTTCTTTGTAATACATTCGCTGCCTGAGCCATATTTATCTAGAATCACAAGTTATATTTTCAAGTTCCTTATTTATACAGTTCCATCTGCAGCTCTTTCTCTTCAATTCCCTCTCAGCTTGCTTATATATTCCTTCAGTCCTACGGCAAGGAACCTTCTTTTCATCAGCACATCCCCCAACGTACACTGAAGGTGGGCCCATTACAAAGTCTATGTGTTTGCTGGTGGGAAAAGATGACTTTGTATCTGACATTTTGTGCTTCCCGGACTTATCCCGGTGCTCCCTTTTCCTGGCTTTGGCCTCCCCCACCCCCCATGTTCTTTTTTGCTTCCTCAAACCACCACAGGGAGCTGCTACTGATTTCACTGGGAAACTTGTGTGTACGTACCATAGTTTCACAAACAGAGCCAACAACATGAAACTGTAGATGAGCAGACTTCCCTGTTATGGGAAGCAACTGCTTCAGTTTCAAGTACATCTCCTTGAAGCAAGAGCATCACAACCCCAATTACTACAAATAAGATGTTCAAAAGTTGTGTGCAGGGTGCAGTTTTTGGTATAATAATACCAATCTGTTGAGAGGCTATTAGGAATGTTTGCAACAATGTCTTAGCCTTCAAGGGCATATGATGTCTTTCAGTCTCCACTGGTAAGCAATGGTAGATTTTGTAGCATTAAGGAAATCTTTGTTACATGCTTGCTATTAGAATATATTTTTGTCTAAATAATTTTTTGTACTGTAGACTTTTGACAGTTGTGATAGTGAAGTAGTGGCATGCACACGCCTATGCAGTAATAGAGATTTCTCACCATAAGTTCATATAGTAATTATTTTTAAATGAATGTATCTTTCTATCTGTCTAATAGTATATAACATTTTATAACAGTTAATTGGTCCTGATTCGGAAGAAGTGTGATCGAAACAAAAGCATATTCTGGAAAATTTTGTCAAAAAAGAAAACAATCTGAGAGGACCCTCTATGACTTTTGTATTATTGGATGATTAACTTTGTATAATATATTTTGGTAAATCATGATATTTTTATGTGAGTAAACAGTAGTGCTTTCACACAACTTTTGATCATCTTATAGTTTTGAAGCAAGAGCATAACAAACTAATATGGTGGCACCTGACTTACAGCCATTATATAGTGGTATTTGAGAGAAAAATAGAAGCTTCCTTGGGAGATAAATAAACACAATTAAAAAGTCAAACCAACTATTAGGGAAAAGGACTCTGCATTCTCTCTCTCTCTCTCTTTGTCCCCCTCCCTCTCTCACTCTTGAAAAGTAACTTGGGAAAAGAAACCAAACTAAACACACCATATTATTCACGACTGATATTGCCAATTTATCTTTCCCCTTTAGAAGTGGATATTTTTATACTATGAGTTTATAAAAAATGAATCTATTTAAGACTCTGTAAAAGAAGTATTAATAAGCTAAACGACCTGGACTTCTTTCTCCAACAGTCAGAACAATTTCCCCTTATATTCATCCATTTAAGACCTCTCTAGGGTTTGATGCATTATTTCAATTGCTTCCTCTCCTTTGTTTATGTTAATTTATTCAAATTTTAAATGTCACCTTTTCATGAGCACAGTAGGAGCTTCAAAAGAAAAAAGCGCCCATAGTGGTCTAAAAGCAGCTACACTGATATCTCTGCTAAACGCATTTCTTACACATTAGGCTAGAAGTGTGTTTTACATTTCCAAGGCCAGTAATGTTCCAACAAGATGTATATTGGTTAGAATGTAAATCTGATTTAAAGAGGGCTTCTCTTTCACTTTCTAGCCTAGATTAATAATTCACATGTGTGTGGGTAAGTGCATAGGGATGCCAGGTTCCCAACTGGGACATGGGACCTCCCTCCCCTAGTTCTTGTTTCCTGGGGGCCAGTGGAAGAAAAAAAATTGCTGTCAGTGTGATGGCATTACATCATTTCTGTGGAAAACCTAGAAGCGGTGTCAATCTGCTCTAGGAACTATTCTGTGGGGAAACCGGTAAAACTGATGTCACTTCTGGGTTTTCCCCAGATGTTATATAAGAACATAAGAGAAGCCATGTTGGATCAGGCCAATGGCCCATCCAGTCCAACACTCTGAGTCACACAGTGGCCAAAACTCAGGTGCCATCAGGAGATCTACCAGCAGGGCCAGAACTCCAGAGACCCTCCCACTGTTGCCCCCCTCCAAGCACCAAGAATACAGAGCATCACTGCCCCAGTCATAGTGTCCCATCTATACCTTGTGGCTAATGGCCACTCATGGACCTCTGCTCCATACGTTTATCTAACCCCCTCTTGAAGCTGTCCATGCTTGTAGCCACTACCACTTCCTGTGGCAGTGAATTCCACGTGTTAATTACTCTTCTGATGAAGAAATGCTTCCTTTTCTCTGTTCTAAGCTTACAGCTAATTAATTTCATTGAGTGCCCATGAGTTCTTGTATTGTGAAAAAGGGAGAAAAGTACTTCTTTCTCTATCTTCTCTATCCTATGCATAATTTTGTAAACCTCTATCATGTCACCCCTCAGTCGCTGTTTCTCCAAGCTAAAGAGCCCTAACTTCTTTACCTTTTTTTGCAGAGAAGGTGTTCTATCCCCTGAATCATTTTAGTTGCCCTTTTCTGCATCTTTTCCAGTGCTGTATCATCTTTGTTGAGGTACAATGACCAGAACCACACACAATATTCCACATGAGGCCACATGTAGATTTATACAGAGGCATTATGATACTGGCTGATTTGTTTTCAGTCCCTTGCCTAATAATCCCCAGCACAGCATTTGCCTTTTTTATTGCTGTCCCACAGTGAGTCAACATTTTCAGTGAGTTATCTACCATGACTCCAAGATATCTCTCCTGGTCAGTTACCGCCAGTTCAGACCCCATCAACGTATATTTATAGTTAAGATTTTTGGCCCCAATGTCCATTACTTTGCACTTGCCCACGCTGAACCTCATTTGCCATGTTGACGCCCTCTCATCCATTCTCACAGATCCCTCTGTCCTGTCAACAGTGTCCTCCCTTCTGCCCCCAGACCCCCACTGGTTGCTGGCAGTGAAAGGGAAACTAAAAAGCATTTTTAAGTTTCATATGTGAAAATGTCTTTCATCTCTGATGACACACCCAAGGAATATGAGTATTAAAAGTTAGAAATTTCAGCCCTTTTCAGACAAGCATAGGTAGAATGAAAAGCTGGAGGACACTGAATCACTGCAGCAAGCTCTGCCCCAGTTTATGGCTTGGATTTCCACAAACAGAAAAGGGGGACATTTTTCCTCCCTTTTGCTGCAGACCTCCAACTCCCTGTAATGTTGTTCTGGCAGGAGTCCCCTGATCACCAGGAGAAGCATTTCGTCTGAAGCAGGAGGGGGGAAGCCTCTTTACCAGCATAAATTCGCACTGGATCCATGCCCATGTCTCTGCATGTACTAGTATATATGTGTAGGGCTTTCTTCACAGGGTCAGGAACCCTTGAAGAAGCAGAGATCCTGGTATATATCTTCTATGCTTATGTTCCAGTGAATGTGAGAATTTGGGGGCAGAGATTGCCACATTTATCCCATTCCTCAGCCTGCATACACATTCATTCTACCACATGGAATTCAGAACAGGGCTCTGGACTGAAATGATAATCTCAGAGTCCCTTATTGATTCATTAGAGGAGAGATTGTGATTTTAAAAAGTCTTGCTGTTTCTCTGCTATCTTCAAAAAAAGGGAACACAGTGAAGAATAGAAAAACAACCCCAGTCAAACCTTGAAGAAAACCATATATACTATAATACTCATAGAAAACTTACACAAATCTCAAATGAATAAAAAATAAAGCAAATATATACACGGTCATTCTATATACATCAGTGTTCTGAACAATATGATGTAAATCAGGAGAAAGAATTGCTGCTTAATGTTAATATTGGTAAGAATGATGAATTTATTGTATGGATGTTTTTAACTAGGATGACTCGGTTTTGAGAATACATCTTGAGAAAGATTTATTTCGAAGCAGAGGATATCCGGACCTTTGTTGATGAACGTGGACGATTTACAAAAACGTTTGTCCTTTATGAAATAATTCTGTGGAATGGTCCTCATGCTTCAATAATGACTTTTGAAACCAGTGAATGACGATGACTACTGCATTCAACACAGTCTCTTTATATTCATAACAGAGGACCTTCATTCCAGCTGGACTTTATTTGTGAGATGGACTGTTTATAGTAATATTTTTGAAATGAATTGCACATAGAATGGCCTTGTACATATTTGCTTTATTTTGGATTTCATTGTGAGATTTGTGTATATTTTCTATGAGACTATCATAATATATATGGTTTCCTTCCCAGTTTCTCTGATATCAGCTGAACCACTGGTAGAAAATGAATGGTACGTGTAGTTTTCCATTTCCTGTTTATCTCACCAATCCCAGTGCAATTAATGGGGCTCAGTCTTCCATTTTCTGATGCCCTACCGGACAGCTATTTATTTATTAAAACCTTTAAATACTATCTTTCCTTTTAGTTCAAGGCAGTTTAAAGTAATAGTTAAAACATCCCCAGCTAAACCCAAAGATTAAATAGCAAGACCCAAATGAAGAAGAGAAGAGAAGAGTTTGGATTTATACCCCACCCTTCACTCGGAGTCTCAGAGTCTCAGAGCAGCTTACAAACTCCTTTCCTTTGACCTCCCCACAACAGACACCCTGTGAGGTAGGTGGGGCTAAGAGAGCTCTTTCCAGAACTGTAATTGAGAGAACAGCAATGAGAGAACTATGGCTTGCCCAAGGTCATCCAGCAGCTGCTGCATGTGGAGGAGTGAGGAATCAAACCTGGTTCTCCCGGATTAGAGTCCACGCACTTAACCACTATACCAAACTGCCTCTCCCTCCTCACTCTCCCCTCTAAGGGCTCTTCAAAAGGAGGAATAGTCTGACTTTCAAATCTTGAATCCTCATCACCGCACTAGTATTCCCAGAAATTTATAAGGTTTAAGAACACCACATATCTTCTCACAAAAGCACATTAATTCTGCAAAACTCCCACACAGAGACATTAAAAAGGTGGTTTGTTCACAGAAAAACAGAATAGAAAATGGGAAATTGCGGCTACTTGCTAGAGGCAGACTTTTTTCAGGAAGTACAACCTTAGGTCAAGGATTATTGTGGAAATTGTTCATGGAGTCAAAAATTAGATTTAATAATTAATTTCAAAAAATTATGTCTTGGCCAAAGCTCAGGGTGGTGTGTAATAGGGATATTAAAAATAGAATGAAACAATTCAGTAAGACAAAGGAATGTCCTCCAAGTCCGTCCGTCCCCCCGAGTGGCCCATATTAATCAGAAAAGGTTCTGTAGATCATGAAGAACTTAATACTAGGATTTAAAAAGCCAGTGCTCTGAACTGAGCCCAGATGCAAATTTGGTAGGCAGTGAAGTTGTTTCAGACTAAGGTAAATACCCCAAAGGAAATTTCCAGACATGCCCAAAAGAAAAAAAAATGTATAGAAGTTACAGTTATATACAGCAATAAAAAACATTTTTTATGCATATACTGTTTTTAAAGGGATTCATTCCTCTTACATTTTTGGTGAACTGCTGCCATCAGACCAAGATGGGTAGCCATGTTAGTCTGTCTGTAGCAGTAGAAAAGAGTAAGACTCCAGTAGCACCTTAAAGACTAACAATGGTTGCGGTCACATGCGCGAGATAAAGTGGAGGGGAAGAGAGGCTATTTCCTCTGGCGGAAGTTGACCCGCAGCTGTGTGATCACACAGTCTTTTGAAACTGCGGACACAGCCCACCACTGCATAATCAGACACAACTGTGAGTGAGTCATATTTTTTCTTGTCATTTGTTTCTGATGCACTTAAAGGAAGGATTGATAATTCGCCCCTCAGCCCTGAGGGCTCCCTATGGAGTGTGTGATGATGCGCATACAGAGAAGGGGGGAAAATGGGAGTCGGGATGACCTGATCAGACCATACAGATGCCATGAGAGCACGCTGGAGCAATCAGATGCAGGAAAGTCCGTCTGTGGCCTGTAGCAACCCGTTTGCTACCGGACTTTCCAAGGTGTCTTTTAAATCCGCTTGTGCGGCGGAGCAGAACAGGTTGCCGACAGCTGTAGGGTGCTTCCCAGATCTTGTTGTCTGATCACGCTCCTTTAATCTGCCTGGCATTCACATCTACGTTGGGGCTAATTGTGCGTGTGATCACAACCAAAGTCTGTGGTAGGGTATGAGCTTTTACAAGTCACTGCTGTAGCCCTAGACCAAACTAGCACTTCAGTGCTGCAGCAGGAGTATTGAGGTGCCTTGCTGCTATTTGGGTTTAGTGTTATAGCGCTCAACTTAGCATCATTTTGTTTAAAGGCAAGAAAGACCCTGTAGTTAAAAAGTACCGGGGGGGTGGGGGAGCAGCACTGGCCAGAGTGTTTCAGAGACAGCTCATTCATGGAATAAAATTTGCTATATGAAACCCCTGTCCCTGTATCGCTTTACTCAGAATCGGGCCAACAACAGATAATGTTTGGTTTAGAATGGTAATGTGAAAGGAGCCTGTGTGTGTGTGTATGTGTTTAAAACCATGCTCATCCAAATCCTGCAGGGAAAATGAGTTTTACGTACGGATCAATGATCACTGTACAAGACTATAGCAGGAACGTGTGAGCTAGAGTGTAGAATGCTGTATATGCATATTCTGTCATGCCAGTTCTACCCCCTCCCCTTAAGATTTTTTCAAGTGTTAAAGGGGCTTGCCTCTTCAGTCGAGAGAGGCAGGTGGGTGGGAGAACTGTGCTGGCTGAGGCTAACAAAGTGCATCAAGAGTCACCACAAAGAAGCAGCCACATCCTGACCTTTCAGGAAGTGGCTGTTGCCTGGGCCCTGCACACCATGTTTCTTTTGCTGTCCCACAGAGCTGCTGGTCAGGAGAAGGGTCAATCAGACAGCTGCACACACCCCCAAGCTTCAAGGGTCTGGCTCCCCTCTGGGTCTACTTGCTGGCCAGCTCCAGGGGCCAAGTCCAGGAAGACCCACTGCTCAAGCATCCGTTGAGCAGCAAAGAGGTGTTCCTTTAAACTGTTTTCATGAAGTCTGAAAATGTGAGCTGTGGGTGAAGAGTAGGATTACCAGGTGTCTGCTAACGGCTGGCAAACTCTTGGTAATTCTTTCTTTGATGCCTGCCGATGCTCATTTGATCAATGGGCAGAAGCAGGCCAACAAAACGGGAGCAGTGGTCTTCATCGCCATGCAATGATGTCACTTCTGGCACAACCCAGAAGCAGTGGCATTGCCCTGGGGTGATGCTCTAGCACCCACCCAGAAACTCTATGGGAATCATAGAGTTTGGAGGCAAGTCACACCGAAAGTGACATCATCACGCAACACCAAAGATTGCTGTCCCCCCCCCCCCCCACATTAAGCACCTGCCTCCTCATCTCCTGCCAGTTGCTGGGCCATGCCTGGCAACCCTAGTGAAGAGAGAGGGTAAAAGAAAGAAATCATCTCCTTTTTATCTGTCTCTCCCTTGCCCCTCATGAAAATTTTCCACAGAAATAGGCTTCTGTGTAATTACTAGCCTGTGCTTAGGGTTGCAGAGTCCCACTTCCCCTCCCCTCCAGGTGGCCCAGGGTAAAACAATCTTAGGATACTTCATCATATGGCACCCCACCCCGCAAATGTTGTCAGTGGATAACATATTTAAGTACATGGAATAGCAACATAATAAATGTGTTATATAGTTTAGTAAGCAGTACTGAATAATAATACATTCATTAATTACCATGAGTGCCAATCAACTCAATAAGCTATAGGCTTCCTACTTGACTTTGGGAGCCACTGCATTGAAGGTCAGAGGTAGGTCAATGTTGTCAACTTGTAAGCATTGCCAACAAACTAGAAAAAAAATGTTTTGCCCCTTTAATTTAGGCTTAATGTGTAGACATGTGCAGTTCAAGATTTTCATAGTACAGAGGTAAACAAGTCTACCTGGCAAATAATATCTCATTAGGCCTCTGTTAAGAGTCCTGTGGACTGCAAGTAAATCAAATCAGTCAATCCTAAAGGAAATCAACCGACTGTTCCCTGGAAGGCCAGATACTGAAGCTGAAGCTCAAATACTTTGGCCACCAAATGAGAAGGGAGCACTCACTGGAGAAGACCCTGATGCTGGGAAAGATTGAAGGTCAAAGAAGAAGGGGATGGCAAAGGATGAGATGGTTAGACAGTGTTATCAATGCATCAAGCATGGAGTTGAGTAAGCTCTGGAGGGTGGCAGAGTACAGGAGGGCCTACTGTGATGTGGTCCATGGGGTTGTGAAGAGTCAGACTTGAGTGTGCGACTGAACAACAACAAAGGGGCAGGACATTCCACCACCACCCCTTTCAGATTGTTGGCAACTCGACAGCCTTGTTTGTCCACTCACTTTAGGCAATATGAACCAATAGGTCATGGTTCCTCAGCCTTCCAGGCTCTAAAACAGTTTGCCCTCTTCCCCTCTCCCTGCACTCTTGCCTAACTTTCCCCTAAGGAGATGAGGCTTTCCCACCACTTCTGCTCTTACAAGTAACTGTGGACTGAGGAAAAATTATTCTTTTGAGCCACCCAATGAGCTATATCAGGGAGCAGGGATTTGAACACAGGTACTCCTACTCAAAGTTAAACACGCTATCCACTTCCACTTTTGTGGTTTACATCCTCTCTTCTCACAGCACAAAGCACATCCATGAATGCTTTCTCTGGAAATATAATTCAGTGACAAAAGCAAATGCATATCCCTGGTTACATGATGTCACTTGCTTATTCTTGTTTCTGTCAGAGAGTAGTTCTAGCCTTCCTGTTTACTTTTGTCAGAGAAAGATAGGGTCAACCAAAATGTACTAAAGAAGGAAATCTTTGGCAGAACGATCCTTTGTCCTCCACATTTAATCTTCATATTTAGTACTCTGGAAACAACAACCTTAGCTAAGCAAACCTATGCTTTAAAAAAAATTACTTCAACTACAAAAAAATCAATTAGGCTGGTCTGGCAGACAGGCATCAGCAGGTTTTTTAAAGCTCCTGAAGAAAAGTGGTTTTTTAAAAGAACAAACCCGCAAAGATCACTTAGTAGTCGATTCAACAAGGTGGGCAACTTACCCTAAATGAGGACGGGAACCAAAACACAACCCTTAGCTTGCTCTGGTGTGCTGCGGTCAGAGTTACTAAATATGGAGAGCTGAGAAACCTCTCTCTCTGGCACATTACTTGGAGCTAAAAATAAAATGAGTCACCATGATTGGAATGCAACATCTCCAGGGCTCCCAAACTCATTCTGCATGTCCACAGGGCCATTTCTTATGCATTGAATGGGATCAAATGTTGAAACCTATTACTCTCCTTGTGTCATTTTTACACATTGCTTAGCTCCTTCCTGTCACTGGCAGAAGGTGACATTTCTGTGCCTTCATCTACATTTGGAATCCATTAAACTGTACAGATGGAATTGATGGGAAGGTCATCCAGGACAACCTACTGCCCTGAGATAGCGTCCTCTTATGTAAGCCAGCATACAAGGTTCTTTTCCTTGGTGGTCAGGCTGTTGAAGTGATCCTGTGTTAAATCGCCCTTGCAATGAGGATGCTAGATACAAGGTGATCTGTTTTCTCTCCATTCATGGTTTTCCTTTCAGACCTGATCTGTGTTGAAGCCCCCTCCCCCCAGCTGTGTTCTTGCATGACTATAGGGATTCTCTCCACATCTTGTTTAATTTTTTTTTCAGGAGCATAGGTAACTTGCATAGGAAATAACGCAATACCTTTCAACAACTTTTTAAAAAATCCACATCTTTGCAGAGGCATCTCCCCCTCTCCAATCTAAAAGGCATTCCCCTCCACCTTTTCTAAACTTCACAAGCATTTAATGCGGCATAGGAATAACACAATACCTTATAAAAACTTTAAACACCCTACATGTATTTGCAGAAAAACCTCTGATGATCCCCCCCTCCTTGAAAGGCAGGCTAAACTATGGGTGACTTTAAAAAAACAACCTCGACAAGCACAAGTAAAGTAAAGGACAGGAATAACACAATACCTTTTAACAACCTTTTAAAAGAAACTTCCTCATATTTATACAGTCCTCAATTATCTTCTTCTCCTTCGCCAAAATCCTGTAATTATGCTGTTTCCCCTTCAAACACAAAGAACTGCTTGTGTGATAGCATCCTGCCCAGGAAACTCCCTTTTTTACAGGTATAAAATAAAGAAGGGGTTTTTTTTGTGTGTGTGTGGAAGGTACTGCTAATGGTCTGTGAGTACGACATCGGCCACTTGTGCACTGTCATTTTTGTCACTCGTCTGTCCCTATTGCTTTAGGGTTCCCCCCCTCCCCATGTGTTTTGTTCTTTCTAGTAGTCCCAGAGGGAGCAAAACACATTGGAAAAGGGGGGGGGGAACCCAAAGCAATAGGGACAAATGAGTGACAAAAATGACAGTGCAGAAGTGGCTGGAAACATGAAAACACACACACACACACACACATCAGTTGGGAGGCTGAAGTGTGAGAAATCTTTGGTGTGGAAGCAGCCCTGGTTAGAGACAAGCTATAAATAGCCTAACTTGTGCAGCCCCTAGTTCTCACCTGCTGCCTCTGGACTTGTGCTTCTGCCCTTGTTATTAGTCACTCCCATGATCCCATTTCTTACAAGTCCCTCAAATCTGACCCAATTTATGCAAACCAGTGGTCTGATATGGCTATGAAGTTCTTCTCCATTACTTCTTTTGTTGCCTCCTGGAGTTTGCCTGTCAAGCAGTTTCTGCCACATCTCACCTGGCTTTGATGCTACAGCGCTACAGCCAAAAACTTCCTAATAATAATTCTGCTCCATCCATCCAAATACTGTGGATTAGCTGCACTCAATCAAAAATCACATGACTCCAGAGCAGAAATGTTAAAAATTCCTGAAATTTAGAAGCTGCAAAAAAATGGGAGGTGGGAGGAGGAGATGAAATAACTGTAATAGTTAGTTTCAAGTCTACTTATTTTACTGCTTTAACAACATAAAATGCATAATTTATAACTATGTGGATAATATTATATGATCTTGCATATTTATAAACTTTAAACAGCTGCCTCCAGCAGGACTCTGAAGCAGCAGCATAGAAATATCCTTAAATTAAAAATATAAATGCCTTCGTTTTCTACAAGAAAAGAAACTGTGAGTATAGTTAGTACTAAAGAATTAGAGACAACTGAAAACTGTTGCCCTCCATGCTACCTTAGCACAAGGATCTTAACTTTTGCTACCTGAAAGGTAGGGAAAGACAAAAGCTGAAAAAGGGGGGGAATGTAACGAAGAAAATTAAGTACTACATGGACAGTAATAGTCTCATATATTCACAACAGGACTAACAACAGATTTAAATATCAAGTTAAACTTCCTAACACTGAAAATAAGGAATATTCCAATAGTATATTACCATCATACATTTTAATTAATTAATTAATTAGTACATTGATTGTGGAAAAATTAGTCACATTCAAACAATGAGTATATATTTGAAAACACATTGTGTATGGCTACCCGCAGGGGTCATTTCATAGAAAAAGAGGTGCATGAGCTCATTAGCATAATTCATTAGCATAACTCGTTTGCATATGTCACACTCCCTGGCGTCACCAGAAGTGTGTCAGAAGGCAGCACCCATTGCTCAGGCTCTACCCCAAAAAATCTCCAGGTATTTCCCAACTCAGAACTGGCAAGCCAGCTTTACACTTTGACTAAAGACACTTCAGGTTTCCTTTGCTCTTGCAGGGAAGCTACCCTACAACAAGCATGAAAATACAGATCAAGTTAGTATGCTTTTATTTTTTTCCACAGTGCATCACCATATGTGCCGCTCCTGGGCTTGTTACTCCCGGAATGGCGTTCCTGCGCATTCCTGCTCGAAATGACCCCTGGACAGTATGTACAGGGCTTACTGGGATTGATTCAACTATCCTCCAAGTAGCTTTCAGCCAGTCCAAGGAGCCTTCCTTCAACTTAAGTGGCTCTTCTGTTGGAGGAAAAGCCACACTTAAGCAGGAAGAAGGCTCTTTAGCTGGGAGGGAGGCTTCAAACTTGACCCAAAACAAAAGGGGAGCAATAAACAATTAAACAAATAAACAAATAAAATTTGCCCAGTGGGGTGGCAGGATAGGAATAGGTTCTACCCCATCACTAACACATGCTGTAGATTGTCTTATGTACAAATTTTAATACCTATTCTGAATTACTAACAAGAGAATCCTTTTTTTTTGTAAATAAATTTTATTATTTTCAAACATTTTAACATATTTTTCTTATACAAACCCTTTTCCATATTATATCCATTTTTTTGTTCTATTGTATAATCTTGTTATCATCTTATATTGGTGGTTTCCCACCACATCTGAAGCATATCACGTTTTCAGCTTTAACCATTCTTTAAGTGCATATATATGTTTTTACACTAACAAGAGAATCCTAAGCAGAGTTACAGCCTTGCAAGCGGTGGCAAACAACAGGCAACTGCAGGCTTTTAGGCAAAGCTGCTGGAAAAAGGGTAGCTAGCTGGAAAATGATTGACTGCTCACGGAGCTCATTCTGACTGGGTAAAGGCAGCTTACTGTGGACGGAGTGGAACAGTGAGGAGTTGGGAAAAAGGTGCAGAACTGACAGGAAAAAAAACTTTGTGAGACTTTGAAGAAAAGTGTCTGATAAGACCTGTCTGTAGCAGAGCGAGTGTGTTGCAGCTTCTGCAAATAACAGTCTTGGGGTGGCAGAGAAGTGTCAGAACCTCCCCTGTTCAAAGAGTGAAAGGAATCTCCTCACGAGAAAGCCAAAGAAAACACTACCTGAGTGGTGAATTAGTCACTCTAAGTATGGAAGCTTATTAACCAGTTTACAGAGACCGTTCTTCTGGCAGATAGGGATTTGACCAAAAGGGTCTGTGGAGGGACGGTGGTTCCTCAAGCAAGACAAAAGAGGTTATTGCTCTTAAGGAGAAGAGAATAACAACCTGGCCAGAGGAAAAGGGGGCAGGTAAGAAAACCCCTGGTCTATAAACATAGGGTTAAAAAGCATAATAAAATCTCAAGTCTGTGCAACCAGCCAGTAACAAGTTCAAAAGCAGGCACTCTAGAAATATCTGTAATCCCGTTAAAGCAGTGAAATGTCTCTAACAATATCAAACCAAAGTAAACCAGGGAAAATAACTCCCTGAATATCTCTAGTGTTGCATAAAAGTAGTTTTGTATATATTTTTTAAACCTCTCTCTACTAATCCTAACCAAAACTGACTTGTAAATATAATTTCCATCCCCTGCCTGTTTATTCAAATAAATCTGAGTTCTGTTTCAACTTTAAGTGTGCCTAGGCGCCTATTTCTGGAGGAAAATTCCTAGAAGAACAAACCCTCCTCAAGCACAGTTCCTTACTTGGGGCAGGAGCCCACAAAGTATCTAACAGTAATAAGGTGGGACAACAGCATTAAAAAGAGTGACATGCTACTTAAAGGTTACCCAGTTAACATACAGGGAACTGAAATTCATAGAGGAAGATGAGGGGAAATCTGAGGCGGTACAAGGGTGACTGTTTGACTGGAGTGCCTGTTTGGTACACAAGCCCACTGACTTCAATGGATTTAAAAGACAATATTGAATTAGAAGGCCCAATGGTCTGGCTTGATACCAGGTGGTTCCATATAACTGACTGATGTAGTTCCATCTCAAAAGTTAGGCATGCCTGCAGGAGCTGTTATTGTGGTTTCCTGCCCTGGTGCTTCACACAGTTCTTTGTCCACCCACCTTCCCTACCTGCATGAACAGTGGAGCTGTTGGGGTACACCCTCTTGTATTGACTGGCAGACAACTATATCTCCACATGAAGATCTAGCCGTTTTTGCCAGGCTCTGGATGAGAGCTTACCTGAGAAACCCCTTGAATAGTGTACCAAACTCCTCAGAAGAAGGATGGAATACAAATGACACGTAGCCAGGCAGAAGGGGGCAATTCTGTTACAAGCACCCCATTGCAATTAGTTTGTGCAGCATTTCATTAAATTGTTATTCAGGGAAGGAAAGGCTGTAAAGTGTGTGGTTATCTGTGAGCTGAACGCTGCATTTGAGAGTAATACAGAATAATCCAGAGTTTCCGAGCCAGTAATGAAGAAAACTGAAGACAAACGGTCCGTTCCCTCAAAAGGATAAAGCTGCCTATTGTCAACCTCTACCTAGTTACCCTCTCTTCCATTTCCTCATTAGCTTCCATATGAATAATACATAGATGCTACTACAGATAGTTTCATAACTCCTCAATTGTTCAAGCTAATTCAATTGCCTCTGATTCACAATATGCCAGGGAGCCTATGAATATTCCTAAGCACTTACACACTTTTAAGCTCCAGCAGTTTGCAATGCCAGATATTTTTAAAAAAATGTATGTACCAGGGTTTTTTTTTTTGACCTTTCCAAAAGCAGCAGTGAGTAAAACACAATTGCTTGCAAGGACAGCTATCAGAAAAGGAGACAGAGCACTTCAAGGTGCGTGACAGCAAACTGTGACCCTCATTTTATTTTATTTCATCTGTGGTGGGGGTCTTGTGAGATACTGATTGTTAACCACTGTGAAAAAGTGTGATATATATACAAATATATATATATACATATATGAATGACCCCTTTTTGGAATACCCCATTACCCCTGCTAATGGAGTTGCTGCAGAGAATATAGGAGAAATATTATCTGCAAGAGGTCTTTTGTGCACCAGGCTGCACAGAGTATTGTGCGGTTAACACTGGTAGTGCTCTTGGCATCCATTAGCATTCGAATTCCCTTCATCTTCTTACCAGCAGGAACTGTGTGAATACTGGCATGAAGCAATGTCTTATAGAACAAACAGCTACATGGAAAGTTGCCAGACATGTAATTAAGGAAGGCCATGTTACACTTCAAGAAATGCAGAGGGAAAAATGGCTTCTACCAAAATAAGCAAGTCAGTCAAGCAAGTCAGTGTAGTGCACAAAGTCCCTGGTTCAAACCTTGCCTCTTCTGTAAGCTTTTAAAAACATTATTGGACCTCAGCCTGATCCAGCCAGGAAGTTCTTATACGGGATTCACTACCACCAGATGTGCAGGTGGCGGTGGCTTTTGAAAAAGGATCCAGAGAACCTCATGGAGATATCATTGTTAACCACAACAGGAAAACAACCTCTAGGCAGCAAGAGAGTGTTTCTCTGAATATACAATGCTGGCAATCTCTTTATGAGGTCACAACCCTTCTCCTTTATTGTTAGGAGGTAAGTTAGGCTGGCAGAAAAAGATTGCCCCCCCCCCGCCCCCGATTCCCTGTGAGCTCCACTGTCTGTAGAAGTGGAGAGAGAGAGGGCATTTAACCTTTCAACTCCAGCAAACTGATATGGAGTTGACAATCTTTTACTAGCATTTGATTTTTTACAATTTTTTCCCCTTTAAAGTGATGATAAAAACACAAGGTACCCAGTTCAGTTTGCAGGGACTGAAGTACTAAACCTCCGCTCTGCATAGCCTCAGTCTGAATCTTGGCTTCAGTTCCACAGTAAACTTCCGCTAATGGAAGGAGGGCAATCCCCCCCCCCCCCCGCAATCCTCCGATTTGCTCTTCATGCTGTTCCTGGAGGAGGTTCCCTGTCACTGAGCAGCATCATTGAGGGGAGTCATTTTGAGCTGCAGGAGTAAGGGGGAGCCAAGGAAGGCCAGTTCCACTTGAGGAAATGCCTTCTATTAGCAAAAATTTACTATGGGGTCCAAACCCCTGATGGTGTAAACCAGTTTGGTGTAGCGGTTAGGAGCACAGACTCTAATTTGGGAGAACGACCACTGGTTACTTACTGTGAGGGGTCATTATCCTCTGAGGCTTGGAGGACATCTTGTCGGTGATTCCCACCCATTGTCATGCCTGCTCCTGAATTAGCCCGACAACCCTGACCAGGCTCCTTTAACAGACACAGACGTAAGTCTTGGGGAGTCTAGCCTGCAGCAGGACCCATCTGCGGCTGTGCAGGCTCTGCCCGGTCCAGGCTCATCGCCCCCAGGCTCGCCTCCACTTGTGAGCCGGCTCCGTGAACAAAGACGCCAGGAGCTAAGAAACAGGAGGAGTGAGGCGCGCATGCGGGGGAGATGAGCTCTAAGTCCTGAATACTAGCAGAAGCAGGACGGTGTCCGGAAGCTGCTAATTGTTCAACGAGCCGGCACGCTATATCAACAGACTGCTGGCTCTTAGCAAGGCGTGCTGGCAATGTTGATTCCTGAACAGGACTTCGCTCTGCACCTCTCTGACTCCCGTGCGTCTCCTTGGACTTCGGACCTAGTTTTGACTTCGGACTCTCGGCTTCGGACTATCCTGCATCTTGATCTCGGCTCTCTGACCTCCGGTATTCCTGTGACAACGTCTTCCGCTCGACTCCTCTGAATCAAGGAGATTTACGGCTCTGACCTCTGGCTTGCTTAACTACGACAAGATCAGACTATACCACACCATTCCACATCCTGAGGTATCTTTAGGGAACCCAGATTCTCAGAAGTCAAATTCCCACACCCAATAAGCAGTATTCCACTTCCTCCAGTACAAAAAGTGTAGCCATATAAGAACATAAGAGAAGACAATGTTGTATCAGGCCAATGGCTCATATAGTCTAACACTCTGTCACACAGTGGCCAAAAACACCAGATGTCATCAGGAGGTCCACCAGTGAGGACAGGACACTAGAAGCCCTCCCACTGTAGCCCCCCTCGCACCAAGAATACAGTGCACCACTTGCCCCAGACTGAGAGATCCTATCTATACCTTGTGGCTAACAGTCACTGATGGACCTCTGCTCCATATGTTTATCCAATTCCCTCTTGAAGCCGTCCATGCTTGTAGCCCGCCACCACCTCCTGTGGCAGTGGATTCCATGTGTTAATCACTCTTTGGGTGAAGAAGTACTTCCTTTTATCCAACTGCTCAGCAATTTCATGGAGTGCCCATGAGTTCTTGTATTGTGAGAAAGGGAGAAAAGTATTTCTTTCTCTACCTGCTCTATCCCATACATAATCTTGTAAACCTCGACCATGTCACCCCTCAGTCGTCAGGTTACGGATGCATACTGAATGGTACTGTGACATGCAATTTCCTCCACAAAAATTTAAAACCACCACAAGCCAATCATTTTTCTATACAGTTCCCCCCCCCTTCAGAGGCCATGCACACTTCCTGCTTTCCCAAGGGCCAAACTACATATGATACTAAGGATCTGTCATTCGACTCTTAAGATATGTAATTCAGATATGGACGAAGATGTAACACTGGAGAGGGAGGGGAGTTTCTTTATTTCCTGTTTATCTAAGAAAAAAAAAGTACCTTATATACAACAAAGATTTGAACAGCCAGTGTGGTACAGTGGCTATAGCACTGACCTATGACTATGAAGACATGAGTTCAAATTCCTAGGAAGATCACTGGGAAACCTCAGGCAGTTACTCTCTCTGAGTGTAAAGTACCTCACGGGGTTGCTGTGTGAGAAAGTGCTTTTCCACATGTGCTATTTCCTTGCTTGTGTGCCTGTGCAGAAAAGCCCTAGTATGCATGCAGAAAAGCCCTAGTATATTGCTCTGAGCTCCTGAGAAGAAGATTAGAACGATAATAAATAAATCAATAAATCCCTGCTGGCATTCAAGCTATTGGTGCTGGAAGGTAGGAGATACTGATGCAGATATTTATTTGAAAAGGGAACAGTCTGAGTTAGTTACACATTTAACAACTGGGGATCAACTTACATGATTTTTCTTCTTTAATCTTGTACTCCACCACTTCAGATGCCTCTGCCTGGGCTGGGAAATGAACCGAGAGAAAGAGGTTTTTCAGGGTCTCATCTTTCCTAACAATGAATATCTAAACAGAGAAAAGAGGATGTGTGAAATGATAAGGTAATTATTTAAAAGGGCCATTTATAACATGCTGAACAATAATTGTAAGAACTGAGTCAAAATTTTATAATGCAATTACACTTTTATCAAAACTACTGCTGCAGCAAATCTATGTTCATGTTATAAACCTCAACGATTTGGGAGGGGGGGGGGCAAAACTGATATATTTTCACACACACACAGAGTCCCCCATGGAACCGCTATTTGCCCTCAGTTTTAAACATACAAATTGCCTTATGCTGTTTGTATGTTTTCCCCATGTAAAGTACTGAGTTCTCGGCGGCATTGACGAGGACGAAGTTGGCGTAGTGATTAGCTCAGGTTTATTTAGAGAGAACAAGCATGCTTAACTGGCCACAAGGCCAACAGATATACACACCCAGGACACACCCCAGGTCTCACCTATGATCCTACTGGGGAGGTTGAATTTCCTGCCTAGGTCTTATTGGAGGATTTGCAGGACTCCTGGATCCTTGGCTCCTATTGTCCTAGGAGCCAAGTTCTGGGCTCTTTTGCGCTGGCGCCTAGTGGTGGTCAGCGGACACAACACTCCAGCTGGGCAAATAGCTCCTGGAGGGGCCATTTGAGGTCCAGAAAATAGCATGAGGAAGAAAGTTAAAAACCTCCTCTACACCATGGGTTTGATCTGAATTCCGCCTCCCGGCTGCTATTTAACAATAAAGTGAATATCATATAGCAAAGTGTGTTAATTTCTTGATAACAGGAAGTGAAACACCACATCTGGTAGCTGTGACATTATGAGGGATCTGAGTGAGGAATCTGAGGTAATTTCATGTGTCTGCGATTTAGTTTGGGTTAAGTTGGCCCAGACAGGCCAGAACATGACAGTGAGGACACAATAATTTAAGAAGAGCCCTACTAGATGTAACTGAGGGTCCAGGTGCCTCTGGGAAGCCAACAAACAGGACATGAAAACAACACTCATCCATTCTGTCTCATATTATATGGTGTGCTGCCTCCGAGCATAGCTCTCTCAGGTCTAATAGGCACTCCTGGGTCTATTCTTCATGAATTTCTCTATCCCCTCTTTTAAAGACATCTAAGGGGCAAAATAGACATGACACTGGAAATCCATGTTAAGGTCCCCGGACATGAAAATGGACTAGCAAAAGTAGCTGCATGGTCGTCAAATCTAGATCAGGGCTGCAGCACTGGGGAGGAAGGGAGCGGCTAACTCCCCCACATATCATTTCCCTGTTTGGAAATGCTTCCCCTGGCTGCTGTAAGTGCTGGGAGGGAAAAAGACAGCAGCAGTTCATATACCTGTCTTTTTTCCTGTCTGCAGCTTAATGCACTTGGGAAGGGATTTCCAAAGGGACATGTGAGGGAGGGTCCCCATGGCTGCTCAATTTCATATGTGGGGATCTGAAAATGGATTCTCAGCATCACGTCTATTTTGGCCATAAGCTAGAGGCCACCAACATGTCCTGTGGCAATGAATTCTATGTTAACTCACCAGTGCATGAAATGAGATGACAGAAGATGACAGGGATCCTGGAGGGTTTTTTTTGTCATCTTCTGGGTGTGGAACAGTGGTCACTGTGGGTGTGTGGGGGGAGCTATTTGTGAATTTCCTGCATTGTGCAGGGGGTTGGACTAGATGACCCGGGAGGTCCCTTCCATGGTTCTATGATTCCTCTGTTCTGAACTTACCACTGATTTTTTTCACTGAATGAACCTGAGTTCTAGTATTGTGAGAGATGGAGAAAAATCTCTCTTTGCTTCCTCCATTCCATGCATAATTTTATGTGCTTCCCCCACCCAACTAGTCCTTTTCTAACTAAAAGTCTTTTCTCCCCCCCCCCCCCCCATTTAATCATTCCTCACAGGAAAGCTGCTCCACTGCCTTGATCATAAAAATTCTAGTTGGCTATCACATCATTCTACATGTATCTTGAACCCTTGAAGCTGCTTTATTCTGAGTCAGTCCTCTATCAATGTCAGTATGGGCAGGAGTTCTCCAGGGTCTCAGGCAGAGGTCTTTCACATCTTCTCCGGAAGATGTCAAAAAATCCCCTATGAATTTAGATGATGCCCCTGTAGCCCGGGTGCTACTGAATCCTTTCCCCATGTTCTATTAAATTGTCCATTATAAATTAAGATCCGAGAAAAATTTCTTCTCTGTACATGGCGTGGCCTTCCTGTCAGGGTTCAGTGGTGACTTTCTGGACACAACGTTCTCATAACCTCTAATGTCGCCTGTTTTCTCCAGTCTGTAATTCGAATCAGGGAAGCTATTGACTGATCTATTTCATTTTGGTTGGCCTTGTGATCACTTTGTTACCCCAATGTATTTTTTTTTAAAAATTAATGTACTTTTATCTTTGACATGCCAATAAAGGTTGTCTGTCTGTCTGTCTACCTGATCCAGTTTATAAACTGGAGATTTTTACACCAGTGCTGCATTCTGATATGGCAGAACAAAGGCCAGGGGACATGGGGGAAAGAAATCAGAGTTGAATGTCTCTCGTCATCCATCTGTCTGTTAGTGATGCACTCCTCACACTGACACATGAAACTACCTTATACTGAATCAGACCCTCGGTCCATCAAGGTCAGCACTTTCTACTCAGACTGGCAGTGGCTGTCCAGGGTCTCAGGCAGAGGTCTTCCACATCACCACCTACTTAATCCTTTTAACTGGAGATGCCTAATCCTTTATCTTTAAATTATTTTTCCCTCCTTCTATAGCCATACTAACACCCCCACAAAAGCTTGAGGAAGTGACAGTAATGGGAAGGCAAGGGGGACAAAAAATAAAAGTCAACCGTTACTCTCTTGAAGAGTTCGATTCAATCTCAAGCCTTTACGGGGGGGGGGGGGGGGGAACATTCTAGCCCAACAAATCATCTTTCCCCCCTAAGGAGCAAGAAACATTATTGTCTGAGAGGTGCAGCAGACATACCCCTGCTGGTTCCTTGCAGAGCAGCTCAGCAGCCCTTTCCCAATTGGTGCTCAGATGAAGCCAAGCTGGGCATGTTTTGATGAGCTTTTCAAGGAGGCTGATGCTTGGAGGGGAACAGCAATTCCATTGAGCAGTAGGCTGGCCCAGCGGGGTCTCAGTCTCTTCTTCTTTGCCAGTGTCTGTGACGGGCCTGCCAAATACATCCATAAATCCTTAGGAAACAGCCATGGCAGTTGATACTGAGCAGAGAAATGTTGACTGAGGCAAGAATGGTGTAGTTATTTAGTTAGAACTCAGTTCAGGTGTGCCCACTTCATATCCTTCAATAGCTGAGCTCGATTTGCAAAGGAACAAACAGAGAAAGAACAGAGTACAGGAAAGGTCAAAGTGAGAGGAATAACAAAGCGCTCCTTCAAAATCATGTTCAGCTGCCAGATCAACTTGAGACCGAAGCAAAACCCTGTATGCGTGTGTGTGTCTTTGTCTGTAAGAAGGAAGAGGAAGTGATGTGAAGGTGTTCTCCATTACCTCATATGTTTTGTACTGAAAGATGGTTTGGGGATACATTTGTGAGAGGACAAAGAGGATCTGAGCAAGTGTAGCTGAGTTATGAGGAGGCTGTGCTCTGCCACAAAACCTGTTTCCAGTAATGGTCTGTGCACTGTGCATGTATGAGAGGGACTGGAGCTCATATTCAGGAAAGAGTGGGCTCAGAATACATG
Organism: Lepidodactylus listeri; assembly: GCA_029233225.1. Classification (NCBI taxonomy): domain Eukaryota; kingdom Metazoa; phylum Chordata; class Lepidosauria; order Squamata; family Gekkonidae; genus Lepidodactylus; species Lepidodactylus listeri. Next base: position 74,759,415 of record JARCFY010000011.1, on the reverse strand, counting down.
CTCACTGCCCATACTTGGTGATCACTGCTGCCTGTTGCCCAATAGAGATGAAGCCGCCTTACAGTGCGTTAGACCACTGGTCTATGATGGTTAGTGTTGCCAGGCCCTGCGGGAGGCGGGGGATCCCCCACCACCAGTGGATGTTTCCTGCAGCTGCTAAGCTGGCTGGCAAAAAATGATGCCAAAATATGGGGGTGGGCATCAGCAGCATCCCAAGGTGCTGATATCCCTCCCTGTGCATCCAGAAGTGAAGTCAGCACATCACTGTGGGAATGCCCAGGCATTTGCATAAAACATTATGGTTTAACTGTAAAATTTTACACAAAAGCCAAAATATCCCTTGTGCCCCCCAGGACTGTACTGACATCACTTCTGGTGCGCAGGGTCAGTGCTCTTACTGGCAGTGGCTCTCCGGGGTCTCAGGAAGAGGTCTTTCACATCGCCTGTGACCTCATCCCTATTATTAATATCTTTAGAAAATTCCTGTGCTGCTTTGGCAGGAAACCTGCCTGAGGCCACTTTTAACTAAAAGAGCCAGTTTGGTGTAGTGGTTAAGTGCGCAGACTCTAATCTGGGAGAACCGGTTTTGATTCCCCACTCCTCCACTTGCAGGTGCTGGATGACTTTGGGCAAGCCATAGTTCTGCCAGAGCTGTTCTTGAAAGAGCTCTCTCTGCCCCACCTACCTCACAGGGTGTCTGTCGGGGAGGGGGAGGGAAAGGAGTTTGTAAGCTGCTCTGAGACTCCTTTAGGTAGAGAAGGGTGGGGTATAAATCCAATCTCTTCTTCTTCTTCTTCTAAAGAGGCTAGGGATTACAACCTGGAATTTTCTGCAGGTAAACCAGATGCTGTACTACTGAGACATATTCCCTAACCCTCAAAGACAGGCAGCATGGACAGAGCATAGACAGGAAGGTATTTGGCATTTCAATACTACCATCTGCATATGACCCCACTGGTCCTGACTCTGGTAAGGGTACACTTCTTTCTTCTTTTTGGAAATTTAATTTTGATTTCACTATTCCATTGCATTTTGCTTCCCATTAGTTTAATTTATGACAAAACCTTTTTTGTTTTGTTTTCCATGCAATTTAGATGACAATCTCTGTTTTCCACTGAACCTTCTCCACCAAATTTTCCACCTATAGAGGAGACAGTCTTGGTTTTAATAGCAATTAAAGGCAAGATACATTTATGGCTGTTACAGCTTTGTTTCCCAAGTTTCTAAACGAGATTAAATGTTAACTTGTAGAGCAGGCAGGGGCAAATGTTTGGTGTCATCAGTATTAGACTGCTTGAACAAAAAGGTATTCGGCACCCCAAGGGAGGCAGGCAGGCAGAATGGCAAATGGGACCAAGGGAGACATTTGGCATCCCAAGAAGGGCACACAGCAGGATAGAAAAGGCATACAAGCTTACATTGGTCGCCCCAAGAAAGGCAGGATGCAGAGTGGGCAACAGAGGCTGGTGTGTGGTACCACTGAGCAGGCAGGCAGCAGAGAGAGCAAAGCTGGCACTTGAGTGCCGCAAGAAAGGTGGTCAGGGCAGGCTTTTAAAATATATAAAGCTGTTTACTGAATGGGTTGGGGTGGGAACGAGGAGCAGACAAACGTGTGAGGAAGAAATGGGGGGCTGACTGCATTCCAAAAAGAGCTATTGATAAACTCAGGGGATCACAGCTTACTAAAACATAAAAGGAAAGGGAACAGACTCAAGGTCAGTTGTAGGACAATAAAGAACGGTCCCTCTGAATGAGAACTTCCAGAAGGAGAGACCGCCCTGCCCCCCAAGTTTATCAGTATCAATCTGGCTTTCTACAAGATGGGATTTCATTTTCTCTGCTGTCTGTAATCTATACATAAACCCATTATTCCTGCAAAAATAAAAGGTACTCTGAATGAATTCTTGCTGGTATCTAACTGTATTTTCCAAATACATCACGGAGGACAGGTTACGGCAAGTCGGAACTTAATCAAACAAATGTGTTGTTGAGTCCCTATAGAGGCTCCGTGTGAAGATCATTAACACATTAAAAACAAACACTCAAATTATTTTCTGTCTAAAGTTAGACTTATTTGCAGATGCAAGGAGCAGGTGGAAAGCCATTTGGAACAACTGACGTTTTAAATTCCATCTCTGCCTGTTAAAGCAAGAGAAACAGCTCACCAGATGGATGGCTAACAGTGCACAGTGTATGCAAGTATATGCATGACAGCCCCAGGGAGAGGATCAAGGGGGGGGCGTTTAGGTCAGAGTAGGATGATCAGCCCTTTCCACGGCTACTATTTCCCTCCTTGGTTGCTGGCCCATTCATGGGGATCAATAGCAAACACACATTTTGGAACTGGGCGAGAGAGAGAGAAAGTAAGTTGGGATGTTATCCGGAGCAGAATAACAGAGGTAGGCTGGGAGAGTAGCCCCTCTCCCTCCACTGTGTCTTCGCTCCAAAGTCCCCCTTTTGAAGTTGCTTCATAAAAGTGGCACTGGAGCTGTAATTTGTGTATTTCATGTAAGTTATAGTAATAGGGTTACCAACCTCCAGGTTGCACCTGAAGATTTCCCACTATTACAACTGATCTCTAGACAACCAAGATCAGTTCCCCTGGAGAAAATAGCTGATTTGGAGGGGGGACTCTATGGCATTACGCCCTGCAGAGGTCCCTCCCCACCAAATCCCACCCTCCTCAGGCCCCCACCCCCCAAAATCTCCAGGTATGTCCCAACCCTACATAGTAAGCCCCTCCGAATTATTATTAAGTATCAATCCAGGAACTGCTGGCAGCTATGCAGCTGCCACTAAAGTAATTAGGACTAATTAGGAGTAGTAATTAGGACTAATTAGGAGTCAGTTTGGTGTAGTGGTTAAGTGCGCGGACTCTAATCTGGGAGAACCGGGTTTGATTCCCCACTCCTCCACTTGCACCTGGCTGGATGACCTTGGGCAAGCCATAGCTCTGGACCAGCTGTTCTCTCAAGGACAGCTTGGGAAAAAGCTCTCTCAGCCCCACCTACCTTACAGGGTGTCTGTTGTGGGGAGGGGAAGAGAAAGGAGTTTGTAAGCCGCTCTGAGACTCCAAGTGAGTGAAGGGCGGGGTATAAATCTAATCTCTTCTTCTTCTTCTTCTTCTAAGCTGCAGTACTAAAAAGAGTACTGAAGGTACTACAAAGCGAAGTGCATTCTCCTTTGCTCACCCCTCCCAGCACAGCCAGCTACTAATGCCTGAATCCCGGGTCATACTCTCCAGGTATGGGAAGGGAGAGAAGGAGACAGAGCCTATTTTGTTAATATTTAATTTGTATTTATGTTATTTACAGTTTGCCTTTCTCACAGGGATTCAAGGTGGATTACACATGGTGAGTCAGGACAATCACCAAAAATAACCAATGCATAGGATTTCAGAGTTCTGGAACCACCAGAAAGAACTTAAGCATAGCATAAGTACATGACACATCTGGCAGCAGGGATATCAACATAATAGGATCCTACTTGCAATAAGCTATACACCGCAGTATAGACCACAAGTCCCAATAATTTATCCAAGGAAGTTTGCGAAACCATTTTGTACAGTGCAATTCTATTACCTGTGCAGAAAAGCCCTCTTGCATGATTCAGTTTTGCACAGTTTGCGGGAAAGCCAGGAGGGTGGGAGCTTTCCCCGACCTCCTTGGGCAGGCCATTCCACAAGGCGGGAGCCATAATGGAGAAAGCACTTGCATGGGCAGTCGCTGATTTTGCCCATTTGCAAGCTGGCATTTGCAGAAGTCCCCACAGCCCCTTCCATGGGTGTACCTTTAAAAATTGATGTGCAACTGCTGGCTGTGCTACCAGAAGACATCATATGTGCAGGGCAGCATCCAAGGGCTTCAACTATCAGGGTGTAGTCCTCTAATGGGTCCAGACAGGAACCATGAAATTGAGCTATTTGTTTCTCAGATCTGTCTGAAAATTATTAGTAGTGGTCCCACTCTGTTACTTGCTCATCAGACCTAGGGTTGCTAACCTGCAGGCGGGGAAATGCCTTGCCTGTTTAATAGAGACTTAATATGTGGAAATGGGCAGCTGAAGTTTTTCACGGCCAAGAGGTAAATAACATCCCATTAAGTCTCTGTTAAAGGGACAGGACAGTTTTTCCTCCAGGTTGTTGGCAACCCTAGACTCAGACATTGCCCGCAGTAATGTCTGGTTCTGCGTGTCACAGTTATTGAAAAGTTTAGACAGAGATTTAAAATGATGTATTGAATTGGTCCTTGGTGCAAACACCTTGAATTGGCAGGGGAGCCAGTTTAAAAAATGGAAATGTAACAATAACAACACCCACTCAAATTCTTAATCAACATTTATTTCATTAAATAAGATATTAAGAATTGTTTTAAGTATCACGCAAAATTGGCAGAAGGAAAGAGGATTGCTTTGTCCAAATCATTAAGATATTACCAAGAGGCTGAATTAACATATGTTCTACTAATGGTTTCATACTGATAAGAATATCCCTTAAGATATTTTAAGACCATTACATTATGGGTGATGAAGGTTTGCCTTGACCTGGACGGCCGAAGCTAGCCTGATCTTGGAAGCTAAGAAGATTTGACCCTGGTTAATATTTGGATGGGAGTCCAGGGTTGCAATGCAGAGGCAGGCAATAGCAAACCACTTGTGTATGTCTCTTGCCTTGAAAACTTTCCACGACCACATAAAGCTTGGTAAATATTCAAACTGTCTAAATTAGCAGAACTGGTATGTTTAAGAGACAGTAGACAATTTAAACCTACTTTTTACAAATGCTGGAAACCTTTTAATAGATTGTACGGAACAAAAAAATGGACTAACCATTGACCTTTGCAATTGCTCTGCATGGTTATAAATAAAGGTTACAATCAAGTTAATATCTTGTTAAACATATATCATGGCAGGGTACTCTATGCATGCCTATTTCTTGAAGGGTTTACATTGATTTTACAGAACACAACAGTTTGTAATTTTTGTAAAAATCAAAATTGAACAAAGACGACAGATTGGAATGGTTTCAGAAGCAGGAGAGGGAAAAGATTGGCATCTAGTTTTCTATGGGAAAAGGCTGAAGGATCTTGGGTATGTTTAGACAGGGGAAGAGAAGTCTGAGGTGGAGGTATAATTACACTCTTCGACTTCAGAAAAGCCCATCATATGGAAGAGGGCAAAGACTTGTTCTCTACCGCTTTCAAAGGGCAAGACTGAATCTAACAAATTTAAGTTACAAGGGGGTAAATTTAAGTACAGCATTAGGATAAACTTCCTAATGGTAACAGCAATTTGACAATGGAACCAGCCTTCCTCTGTGGAGATCTTTAAGGAGGGGCTGGAAAGACAATTGTTGGAAGTAGGATTGCCAATTGCAGGTTGGGAAATTCCTGGAGATTTGGGAGTGGAGCCTGGGGAAAAAAAGGGTTTGGGGACTGGAAACCTCACTGGGGTATAGTGTCATAGAGTCCACCTTCCAAAGCAGCCATTTTCTCCAGGGGAACTGATCCCTGTCATCTGGAAACCAGTTGTAATGCTAGGAGATCTTCAGGCCCCACCCGGAGGCTGGCAACATAGCTGGGGATGCTGTAGCTTTGAAACTGCTGCACTGAGTAGGGTTGCCAGGTCTTACTGGGCTTCCAGTGGGAGGCTCCTGGGTCTGTCCTTAAATCTTCTCGTGTGGATGCTTTGTGCACATGACACAATGACGTCACCCAGAAGTGATGTCATCACACCAGGCACATTGCGCATCGTGCCCATCGTTTGAATATTTACCAAGCTTTATGTGATGGTGGAAAATGCTAGAGCATCAATGTGCGACATACCCGGCAGGATGATGTCACTTCCAGGTAATGTCATTGTGCTGACCATGTCAACACAAGAGGGGGCTGCTCAGGGGTGGGGCTTTCCCCACCAGCCAGCTGGCCAGCAGCAGAATGGAGCTCCCGGAATCAGGGGGATCCCCGCCCTGACCGGGAGTCTGCCAACCCTAGCACTGAGTGTGTATTGGGGGGAGGGGTTGGACTAGATAATAGCATAAGAAGAGCCCTGCTGGATCAGACCAATGGTTCATCTAGGCAAGCATCCTGTCTCACAAACGGTCAACCAGTTCCTCTGAACAACAGGGCATAGAGGCTGAGGCCTACCCCCAACGCTGCCTCCTGGCTCTGGGATTCAGAGGCATGGTGCCTTTGAATGTGGAGGTTCCCCTCAGTTACCATGCCTAGTAGCCACTGATAGACTTATCCTCCATGACTCTATCCGATCACCTTTTAAAGCTGTTTATTCCTGTGGTCATCACTACATCCCCTGGCAGTGAATTCCAGATTTTAATAACTCTCCATGTAAAGCAGTATTTTCTTTTGAATGTCCTGAACCTTTTGCCCATCAGCTTCATTGGATGCCCTCCAGTTCTAGTCTTTTGGAAAAGGGAGAAAAAGTTCTCTTTGTCAACTCTCTCCAACTCATGTAAAATTTTATAAACCTCTGTCATGTGTGTCCCCCTTAGTTGTCGCTTTTCTAAACTGCAAAGTCCCAGACTTCTTCAGCCTTTCCTCATAGGGAAGGTGCTCCAACCCCCTAATCACCTTGGTTGCCGTTCTCTGTACTTTTCCCCACTCTGCCATGTCCTTTTGGAGATACGGTGGCCGAACTATATGCAGTATTCCAAATGAGGCTGCTCCATAGATCCATACACGGGCATTACAATATCAGCTGTTTTATTCTCAATCCTATTTCTAATAATCTATGAAAGAATAAATTGTTTAAGAAAATAGGAAGACAGTAATGATCTGTCAACTCATTCCTGAATGAAGTTCTTAAACAGCTGTGGCTGTTCAAGAGGTTAAAAAGAAAACACAATATCCATAATACCTTTTACTAGGACTAACCAAATAGCACACAAAAATGTACAAACTTTCAAGTTCACAAGAACTCTTCCTCAGGCTGGATATTACAAAAAGTTTTTTTAAAAATTGACTGGCAGTGTTAACTATAAAGTAATGAAGTATAATATAATTGAATTATTTTGTGTGGTTGATTTCTGGCTTTGTGCAATATGAACTTGCAATGGCAGGAACTGCATGATCATTAAGAATGTGATTCCAGATAATGCCAGATTATTAATATTCTCTATTGCAAAACCATAGTAGAACAGGATATAGATGCTTTGACCTGTATAAATTTTTGATTAATGTGTATTAATAAATTGATTAAAAGAACTGAAAGAGATAATTTTAATTACTGATTTGATTTGTTAGTACAAGAGAGAAGAAGAGAAGAGAAGAAGAGATTGGATTTATATCCCGCCCTTCACTCACTTGGAGTCTCAGAGCGGCTTACAAACTCCTTTCCCTTCCCCTCCCCACAACAGGCACCCTGTGAGGTGGGTGGGGCTGAGAGAGCTCTTTCCCAAGCTGTCCTTGAGAGAACAGCTGGTACAGAGCTATGGCTTGCCCAAGGTCATCCAGCCAGGTGCAAGCGGAGGAGTGGGGAATCAAACCCGGTTCTCCCAGATTAGAGTCCGCACACTTAACCACTACACCAAACTGGCTCTCGAGTATGGGTAAATTAATCATTAAGTATTGCACAGTACATTTAAGGAATATCTACATAATGGATGAATACTAGGAGAATTAAAAGGAAACTACACAGAGGGGGGAAACATTTTGCCATCTCTAGAGGGTATCAAAGAGATTTTTGTGATTTTTTTTTCAAAGCTTCTAGGAACAAACAAAAAGCTGGAAGAAATATAAATAGACTGTCCTAAACTAAATATTACAAAGGAGATCTGTGACTGTATGCTTGTATAATATAAAAAAGTAGTTGCAGAGCAGGGGGACGATCTGGATTCACATTCAGCCATCTATCAGTTCAACTCATCTTGTTCATATGGTGTCATCATGGAAGATGAATGTTTGATACAAACAAATGGTGCATCTGAACAGCTCAAATCTGTATAATTGCAGAAAAAAATTATATACTGCTTTGTTGTAGCTGCTGCCCCTCCCATGCCTACCATGCCCTCCACCTGGCATTTGCCATCTCCACCTCCAACTTAAAGACATATTGTTAAAATCAATTTTTTTTTTACCATTTCTGTGTTGAAACTTACTACTTGGGTGTCTTGGTATGCCTCACTCAGTAAACCCTCTCCCAACCTACAATCCTAATACAAATCAGGCGCCCTGCACAGCTGCTGTTTACAAAGGACAAATGCAAAAACTCTGAACAGAGAATCCTTCACATATTAGTTCGTTACTCAGAGACTTGATATAGAATGAACTCAGTATAGATGAGGCTTCTTTTTCAAGCTCACGTTCCAATACAAATGCAGATGGATAGTTATTAGATTTTTTTTTTTAAGGCAGAAGAATTTCTGGACAGTTTTGATGCCAGGAACAAAAACAGGAACGAGAACTAGAGTACAGGAACCGCAGGTGCAAGCCCAGGTAGAAGAAGAAAGAATGGACAGAAGCTCTGCAGGAGAATTTATGTAATTAATGTTGCAACAGCAAATATAAACCACAACTGATGTAGGTGTTATGTGCCATTAGAAGAAAGGCTGAATGAAAACATAATTGGGTGCTTATTCTTAGGCAGATTTGACGGGTGGTGAGAAGTGCATTTATGGGATGATGGGTGTAATAATGCACTTATCTCCAACCATCTGTGGATTATTGTTAAAAGGAGGAAAATCCAAAAGAAGATGCAGATAATTTAATAACACAAGAAATATACAGATCCAGGTGGGTAACCATGTTGGTCTAAAGCAGTGGGACAATGTTTGAGTCCAGTGGCACCTTTAAGTTTATATGGTTTAAATAGTGAACATATAAACTTCACTTGTTATCCCTGTTTAGTTTCTGCATCTGTTAAAACATTGTGTCGTATGCTAATTCACCCTCTACTTCAGGGATCCTCAAACTACGGCCCGCGGGACACATGCGGCCCGCCGAGGGCATTTTCCTGGCCCGCCGGGTGTGCCGCTGCCTGTCCTCCAATTCCCAGCAGCACACAAAGCAGTGGAAAAATTGCAGCCGACTCGTCCCGGGTCACATGACAAAGCCCCGCCCCCCTGCTTCCAGTCAGCCTGGAGGAGGCAAAAGGAAGACTGGAAGAGGGTAAGTGTGGGGTGGCAGGCGCTTCAGCTGGCCCCAAGTCTCCTAGCCGGCTGTGAGGCCTCTCAGCCGGCTAGGAGACCTGCGCCAGTCCCAAGAGCCGGGCAGGGGTCTTTTTCGAGGCTTTGTGTGTTGCTGGGAATCGGAGGGGGGGGGAGAGAGAGAGAGAGAGAGAGAGGTGTTTCTCTTTCCCATCATGATGCCTGCAGTAGTGGAGTTTCAGGGAGAAGCAGCTAGGGGCTTGCTGCCTTAAAAAGTTTGTGAGGATGCCGAGTTCTTTGTTTCTTCGGAGAGGGAAAGAAAACAGCCCCGTCAAGGGTGTCTTTTTGCGCACCTCCCCCCCCCCCCCCCCCGTTTGCCTTCCCCCCCCCCCCCCCCCCCCCGTTTGCCTTCCCTATAGTCTGGCCCTCCAACGGTCTGAGGGACGGTGAACTGGCCCCCTGTTTAAAAAGTTTGAGGACCCCTGCTAAACTTAAACGAATGAACTGTTACCTTCTGTTTCAATGTATTTGAGGAAGTGGGCATGCATATGAAAGCTCATACCTTGAATAAAACTTTGTTGGTCTTAAACATGCTACTGGACTCCGAATTTGTTCTACAAGAAACACATAGAAGAAGAGGAGATTGGATTTATATCCCGCCCTTCACTCACTTGGGAGTCTCAGAGTGGTTTACAAACTCCTTTCCCTTCCCCTCCCCACAACAGACACCCTGTGAGGTAGGTGGGGCTGAGAGCTCTGAGACAACTGTCCTTGAGAGAACAGCTGGTACAGAGCTATGGCTTGCCCAAGGTACAGAGCTATGGCTTGCCCAAGGTCATCCAGCAGGTGCAAGTGGAGGAGTGGGGAATCAAACCCGGTTCTCCCAGATTAGAGTCCGCGCACTTAACCACTACACCAAACTAGCTCTCTCCTACACCAAACATAGTTAAGTCTTGGATGCTGACACCAGCTCAGAGTGAGCTACGTAAATGCTCCTTCCAATGACAGGCCAGCCAAGGGACATTCCAAAACCTTGAAAAAAAGGAAATGTGAGATTCCTGATCTTGCCTTGCATCTCTACATTTTCAGCAGTTGCTTTGTGGCAGTTTTCAAGCTGTCAGCAGCTTTGTGAGCCAGCAGACCTTTAAGGGCACCTGGTTTGCCTCTAATTCTTTGCAGCCTCCTATTAATTAGGAAGGGGCCGTGGTGGCTCAGTGGTAAAGACACTGAACCGCAGAACAGAAAATCGGTAGTTTGGCAGTTCAAGATCCAAGTGCCGCATGACGGAGTGAGCTCCCATCTCTGGTCCCAGCTCCTGCCAACCTAGCAGTTCGAAAGCAAGAAATTGCAAGTAGATAAATAGGTACCACTTCGGTGGGAAGGTAACAGCGTTCCGTGTGCCTTGGCGTCTAGTCATGCCAGCCACATGACCATATGACAGCGTTGGCTCTTCGGCTTGAGAACAGAGATGAGCACCACCCCCTAGAGTCAGATTTGACTGGTTTCGAGCAAGGGAAACCTTTACCTTTATTAATTAGGAGCATGGCTTAGGTGGACTTAGGTAAGTGTTTCCTTTTCTTTACACATTCTATGTCCTGCTAGTGTCTCGTCGATATTATGGATAATATACACTGTCTCCCTGGGGGCCCCCAGGGCCAGACTCTGTGCATAACTGCTCTCTGTATTTCATGACCCCTACACTGCAATCCTATGCAGAATACAATTTTGTCAGGCTTAAACTGGAATCATTCTGTACAAGATTGCACTAGTAGAGGGCAATGAGCATGCTTAGTTCTCATTGGGAAGAGGGGCTGTTCTCCTTTATTTAATATACACAAAGTAGTATTTTTCTGCACAGGTGGGGAGTTCCCTAGGTATGCAGAAACCCTGTTTGGTGCAGTGGTTAGGAGCGTGGACTCCAATCTGGGAGAACCGGGTTTGAGTCCCCACTCCTTCACATGCAGCTGGTGGTGTGACCTTGGGTCAGTCACAAGTTCTTTCAGAGCTGCTCTCTCAGGAGCATTTCTTGAAAGAGCTCTCTCAGCCCCACCTACCTCATAGGGTGTCCGTTGTGGGGAGCGTAAGGGAAAGGAGATTGTAAGCCACTCTGAGACTCCTTTAGGTAGTGAAGGACGCAGTATAAATCCAATCTTCTTCTTTTAAATGTGGGTACCCCTGTTTTGCTGTCCTGCTGACAGGCATTTAACCACTTCTTTCACTCTTAGATGGAGTTTCCTTTCATAAAATAATTGTATTTGATAACTGCACGTGAAATATAAAATAACAAAAATGAACCTATTTATTTATACACATTATTTATAGTCTGTCTTTCTCACAGAGATTACATAGGCAGATTACATAGAGTAAGCCAAATACATCAACAGGATGGTACATTCTGAGTGACACATAAAATGCCACTGCTTGACTCCGAAAAGTTGTCACTGAAGTTCGATCCCCCTCTTTTTTTTGGCCTCGTTGAGGTGCTCTACTTCGACAAGCTACATGGTTATACAAAATTCTTTAGGGTGCAGCGTTTCCCAGCATAGACGTGTCAGTGTCACATTTTTTCTGTCTGTCAATGGCAATTCTTTACAAAATAGCAACTGTATTTGCAATATTAGGTTTGTTTTTAAGTTTGGTATTTGGGACAGCATTGCTAGTTGACCAGAAAAAAACCCTTCTTGACCTGCTCTTATGCCTTTAACAGCCGCTAGATTGGCTGAGGCTGGCAAGTGAAACATGAGTCCCTGCTAATGTCTGCACAAAGTGCCACAGTTGGAGCCTGTGATGTCAAACTTTCCCCAACGGCTCTTGCTTCAATATCAGCTGGTACTTCCTCTATACCACTTTCCCTGCCAAAAAAACAGAGTTAAATTTTGCCCGGGTTTTGTATAGCAACAATATTTTGCTTGAAAACAATGGCAACTGTCATTCTCTCCAAGACAACATTTAAGGAAAAGCACCTTAAGAAATGCAAGCATCACACAAGCATCAACTCTAAAGCTGGCTTCTCTTTTTTCTTTCCATAAAGAACCTTTCTTTAAACATAAAAGGAAGTTGGTTTCCAGTGGAATGAGCCTCATGAAATCCAACCTTTATTTCCTATGAATGTGATTATTTCCCTTCAAACTGGTCTGAGTGTTTTACTAACAACCATTTTCTCCACAGAAACAAACAGGTTTCTTTTAAAAGGCGCATAATTCTTGTTCCACATTTTAAAGATCAGCACGGAGACAGCCGCTTGCAAGTTTCCACTGAATTATTTTCCTTTAAAAAAATAAGTAGGCTCAAATACACAATGGCCCAAACCAATCTATGAGCTCCACTGGCAAAATATTTATAATGGCTTTGGGAAGCTATTTATACTTCCACAATGTAAAATGTGCTTATATCCCTTCAGAGTTCATCACATGAAATGCTCAGATGTTTTTCATCTGAGAGGCATCCTTTATGCAAGTGATTCATGCACTGTAGGAAGTGGAGGGGGGACCATTTAAAAATAGAGCATGTGCACTCTATCCATCATAGCTTCTGAATTTGAATTGCAAACACACGAAACGCAAAAAGAAGCTTTCAGTGGCACTGGTGAATGGTGAGAACAGCCCCAGCCCTTCCCACATCTCATTAATATTAGCACTTCTTGGTTACCAGGCCTTTAGTATTTTACCTCCCACATGGGTCTTTTGTTCCACAATCAGGCAACAGTCGTTGTTTTTAAATGTGTTGCTGTGTTTGACAAGCTGGGGGAAAGAAACAGATCTTTAAAATATATATGTATGCGTGTTTATCTTCTGTGCATAACATATACCTGCACATTAACTGTGTTCCATAGCTGTAAATGCGAATAATAGGGGTGACGAGGTGGTTATTGTGGTTCTTTATCTTAATTTAAAATTAGTTTTTATTTTCTGTTGTGATTTCACTGATCAGTTTTAGTGCCAGTTACAGACTCAGTGTTCCCCAGCTGTAAAATGGAACTTCTAAAACATGCTGTGTGCTTGGAACAAATCTAGCTTGTTTTGGTCTGCTAAATGAAACCAAAAACGTTTATTCAACCATCCGTGGACTCTGCAGAGCAGGACTTTCCTGTCCTGCAACACACTGAGCCCTAGGGGGCAGAAACAAAATAGGGGGCAAAGTGGGGGTCTGCTATGGGAGAGGAAAATGAGCAGAAATCACTGCCCCCTGTTCTGCAAATGGAAAGCCATTCCTTCAGAGGAACAGCATAGTTAAATACAATTGCTTCTAAATGGTACTTTAAGTGAATCAAGAGGTTTTTGCTGTTGGCTCCCCTCTCCTAATCTTCCCCCCATTGTGCTACCCACACTGGAACATGACAACTACTCGTGAGGCAGGGGTCCCCTTTCAATTTGTTAGAAGCATAATCCTTTGGACACATGCAACATGAGAACAACTACGAGTGAACAAATGCTGGAAGTGGAAAGAATGTTTTAGATGTGACTGCTGTCCCCAGCGGCTATTTCTTCCCTCTGCGTGTCCAAGACCTGAATCATACTGGTAAACAGAGCCAGTGGAAGCAGCATCCAGTTGCATATTAGCAGGCAGGCCATCCAGAGGCCAAGCTGTGGGGAAAAAGCTTAATCAGCTATTCAACCTGACCCTGAGGCAAACACCGCTGCAGGTAGATGCACAGAGAAAAGAGAAGGAAAAACTTTTGGGCTCTGCCAAGTCTCTGGGTTTGCATGGTTACTCCACATGCATCCATTGGCACTCTGTCTTGAATTAGCACCCCAGGATGACAGCTCTAACCAGTGAGCAGACAGCACCCCTCCCCCCCTGAAGGGAGAGGAAGGGACCCTCTGTATTGTTTTAGGGTTGTCAGCTCTGGGTTGGGAAACACCTAGAGATTTGGGGGCTGGAGCCTGAGGAGGGTGGGGTTTGGGGAGGGGAGGGACCTCAGCAGGGTACAATGCCATACAGTCCACCTCCGAAGAGCCATTTTCTCCAGGGGAACAGACCTCTGTAGTCTGGAGATCAACTGTAAAAGCAAAAGATCTCCAGACCCCACCTGGAGCCTGGCAACCCTACTTTATGATGAATAAGGCACTCCTACAGCCAAGGCTGTTCTAGCTGGGCAAGGAGCCTGCTATAGGGGGATAGTCCCTGAAAATATACTGCAGATTGTCCTTCGAATTGCCAGCATTCTTCTTTAATTACCAGGAGATTAAAAATTCAGGGGAGGGACCGGGCCTCAGTTGCAGCATATTATTATTATTTTTTGCATGAAAAAGGTCCCAGGTTTCAGTCCCTAGCATTCCCACTTGGAAGAAGGATCAGGTAGTAGGTGCTGTGAACAACCTCTGCACATCAGCAATATTCTACCCAGCTGCTCAGTATAGAAGTAAACCCCATCCTAACTTTGGGTATTTTGCTCCCTGAGTGCAAAGGTGACATTCATCAGATAGATAGGTTGGATGGACTGGATGAGATAGATAGGATGGATGGACGAATGGACAGATTGGATGAGACAGGATTGATAGTTTGGATGGGATAGGATGGATTGGATGGATGGATGGACGGATTGGATGAGATAGGATGGATGGATGGATTGGATGAAATAGGATGGATGGATGAGATGGGATAGGATGGATGGATGGACAGATTGGATGATATAGGATGGATGGATGGGATGGGATAGGATGGACAAACTGGATGAGATAGGATGGATGGATGGATTGGATGAGATAGATAGGATGGACGGATGGATTGGATGAAATAGGATGGATGGATGGATGGATTGGATGAGATAGGATGGATGGATAGATTGGATGGATGGATGGATGGAATGAGATAGGATGGACGGATTGGATGAGACAGATAGGATGGATTGGATGGAATGAGATAAATAGGATGTATGGATTAGATGAGATAGACAGACAACAGTGCAATCCTATGCAGAGTTTCTGCTCCATTCAAGTGGAGTTACATCCTTCGATGGATTTAGAAGGTTGTAACTCTGCTTAGAATGGTGCTCTATATATTTTTTTTGCGCTTTGCAGAGCAGCCTGCCTTTTGAAGAGTAATGGGGGGATATGGCTTAATTAATTACATGGTAATTACCCCAAAGAGCTGTTCTTTATTTGACAAGAGCCAGCCGGCTAGCTCAGCTGGAAGCAAGAAGAAATAGCAGGGATAATTTGCCTTCAGAGCCTCATGGAAGCGAGGCAATTAGTTGCATCAGTGCTGTGACATATTTCCCTAGGAACAGGCAGCCAAATTACACGCTGATTTACAACGCCGCTAGGTCCACGGGGTGCCATGTGCTGTGAGGCAGCAAAGGCAAGCCCCCTCCCCTCCTTCCCGCTGGGGGGCTCACTAGAACAACAGAAGCCTGTGGAAGGTGCTCCAGCAGACGAACTTGACTGTGGCGATCAGACATGTGAGCCAATCACTGGCTCTGCTTGGCTCACGCATCGAAATGACTTGAACCTCCTGAATAGGTTTGCACTGCTGTTATTGTTTTCCAAAATGCTGTCGATCCAGATTAGCACCTATTAACGTTGCTAAGGACCACTCAGACAAACACCAAATAGTGGGATATTTTTTTAAACGCAGTGTTTATTTAGCAGAATAAAGTTTGAGTCCAGTGGCACCTTTAAGACCAACAAGGTTTTATTCTGGGTATAAGCTCTTGTATAAGCACTTAGGGCTGATCTATGTGATTTGTGCCTGGTTTAACTGCAGCTGCCTGCCAAGCAGAGCAGCGGCACAGCAGGCCGGGGGCAGGGGGGGATAAATTGGGCCACGTAAGAACAAGCATGCCTGAAAAGCTGAGTGCAATGGACTGCCCTGTTCGGAAGGTTGGGAAATACCTGGAGAATTTGAGGGTGGAGCCTGGGGAGGACAGGGTATGGGGAGGAGTGGGACTCCAATGGGGTATAATGCCATAAAGGCCACCTTCCAAAGCTGCCCTTTTCTCCAGGTGAACTGATCTCTTTTGCTTGGAGATCAGTTGTAATCCCGGGAGATCTCCAGCCATTACCTGGAGGTTGGGAACCCTGAGGTAAAGCAACATGATGAACACTCACCAAAGGGCTGGGATGCCAGTCTCCAGGTGGGACCTGGGGGTCTCCTGTAATTACAGCTCATCTCCAGACTGCAGATATCAGTACTCTTGGAGAAAACGGATGCTATTGAGGCTGGACTCTATGGCACTGTAGCCCGCTATGGTCCCTTTCCTCTTCAGGCTCCACCCCCAGACCTCCAGGAGTTTTCCAACCTAGAGCTTGCAGCCTTACTCCCCATTCTCCACCAGTGGCCAGGGGGGACCTGGCTGCCCTACCATTGGGTCAACAAACAGATGAACAGGTCATGAACTCAGATCCCTGCTTGTGGCCGACAAACAGGACAAGAGCCAAAGCAGTGGTTGCCTGAGCATCCCTAGATCTGATACAAAGCTCACTGGGTGAACTTGGGCCAGTCACTCACTCTTAGCCTACCTAACTTTTACCTTGCAGGGTTGTCGTGAGAATAAAAGGGGCAGAGAGAGCCATGTATGTCACCCAATGCTCCTCGGAGAAAGTGTCACATAAAAGTGTGATTGTAGCAATGGTACAGAACAGAACCCACACTTGTGGAGCCCTCCTTTGCAAAATGATATAAGAATTGAAGGATAGTGATCTCATGGGCTGTTCTAGCTCCCCAAAGAGAAAACTATGCTCGGCACCCTGCTCTCCAAACTGCTAGGTATATGGCTGGCCTTAGAACAGGCTTGAAGACCGCCATAAGTCCAGCCCACAAGCCATGTGTGGGTGGAGTTCCCACTTCGGGGTGTATACCTTTTGCCCTCGTGAGACTGCAGAAAAGAGGGGGACTGTGGCACCTCCCCACTTCAAGGGGAAGGAAGAACGATCTATTTACCACGTTTGGAGGAAAGGCAGGAGAAAAACATACTAGATAGAGAAATACGCCTGCCCTCTCTCTTCACTGCTGTGTGGCACACAGGGAATCCTAGCAGCTAGCTAGAAAGTGATAATCTCATCCTCCGTACTCTTCCATTTCTGACACACAACAGCTCTTTTCATAGATTCATTTTGGCACCAGTGGAAGGGAGAGTGGTTAGAGTCACTCCCAATGGTCTTGTATCCAACTTCCATGCCTCAAGAAGTTCCATTCACATAGATCCTACATATGCACATACAGGGCTTTTTTGGTAGGAACTCATTAGCATATTAGGCCACACCCCTGACAGCACAGCTCCCTCCCAGGATTGGCTTCCCCAGGTGCCTCGTAGCTTGTGGGGCGCATGGGGAACCCGAGGGAAGGAAGGCAGTTTCTGGATCACAAGCTGCGGGGCACCTGGGGAACCCGAAGAGGGGAGGCAGTTTAAACTGCCTTCCCTCTCTGGATTGGATTGGCTTCCCCAGACGCCCCATGGCTTGTGAGGTACCTGGGAAACCCAGGGGCGGGGGGAGGCTGTAGGCGTGGCCAACTCAGAAGCCAGCCAGAACTCCGTTCCTGTGTGTTCCTGCCCAAAAATAGCCCTGTGCACATAGAAATGTATGTGACATGCATAATCTGCATTTTCCCAGGTACCAAACTATCCCAACAAGAGCCTGAGCGTGTTTGGCTCCATGCATGGAGGTTCTGTTCAAATAGCACCAAGGAATGCAAAGTGGTTAGCGCCATATCCAGTAGGAGCAATCCCAATCACATTCTCCATGCATTCATCTGCTCCCAGTTGAACATGTGAAAAGGGCAACTATCTTTGTTCTATGTAGCCAGAAAGCTCCTGAAAGGAAACAGGAAAGTTCCTTGGAAGTACGTAAGGAGAGACAAGTGGTTATCCATACTAATCAAAAAGCTACACTCCAGAGAGGGACTGCCGCAAAAGGATTTTTGAAATCCATTGCATTAATTTTACTTGCTTGCTACTATCACAGAACCAAATTCCTGCATTTGATATGACAGAAGGAAACAAGGAGCTCATTATGAGGTTGATGTCCCGGAGACAATAATACTTAAAGAGACAAGGTTCAGTGGTGTCTGTCTAAGGCCTGCTGCGATTGCCAATCTGCATGCTTTAAAAAGGCAACACCAGCTGTTACCAGCCCCACCCCCTACCCCCTTGTAAGGACAAGATGACAGATTATCCTTCAGATTCAAAACACTGAGTACCCGGCAGACATAATCTAGGACACGGGAGCTGGTGCCAAGAGCACATGTGTCAGCCTGGAATCTCAGATGGCCCTAATACCATCTATCATAAAGACTGTCTGATCTCAGCAAGAGATAACAACACCTTATTTAGAGCTCTCTTGGAATTAGGTGGAAAATGCTAGTAAGTACAGAAAGTTCTCTCATGAGCATACGGACACTAAATGAGCAGAAAGGGAAAGTGGTAAAGTAAGTAACACGGAAGTAAATACACAGTGTGGTCAATTAAAGGGGTATGCAGCAACTGGAGACTGTCCCGCAGAATATCTGTTGGAGCTTTGAAGTCTCAAATGATTTCAATTTTAAGCCCATCCTTAATTCTCCCACTGAAATCAAAAGTGCTTCAACAGTAGCTGGATTGTGCTCCAAATCTGAAGACATCGCCCCTTCTCCCCCACTTCCATAATTCTCTGCCTTTCTGACAATGCAGTCATCACAACATACCTGCAACAAATACAGCGCTCCAAAGTACCCTTATCAACATTACTTGTGGGCTGTATTTTCTTTTATTTACTTTATTTATATCCCACCTTTCTCCCCAGTGGGAACCCAAAAAAGGATAGCACTGGTCTCTCCTCCGTTTCACCCTTACAACCATCCTGTGAGGTAGGTTAGGCTTAAAGTGTGTGACTGGCCCTGTGGCAGAGTGGGGATTCATACCTGGGTTTTCCAGATCCTAGTTTGACACGTTAGCCAGTTTGGTGTGATGGTTAGGAGTGTGGACTCTAATTTGGGAGAACCAAGTTTGATTCCCCACTCCCTCCACATGCAGCCACTGACAGGTCAGTCACAAATTATTTCAGAGCTGTTCTCTCAAGAGCAGTTCTCTCAAGAGCTCTCTCAGCCCCACCTACCTCATAGGGTCTCTGTTGTGGGGAGGGGAAGAGAAAGGAGATTGTAAGCCACTCTGAGACTCCTTTGGGTAGTGAAGGGCAGGGTATAAATTCAGTCTCTTCTTCTATGCTATGCTGGCTCTCATGACTTTGGCAAGCAGCCTGAATATTATCTTTGTGGCAACAACTGATCTGCACACCATTAAAAAAAAATCATACATATTTTTTTGCTCAGTCCAACCAGACAGCATGGGACGAGTACAGCTGGTGGCTCAGAAAAGGCTGTCCTCACTGAAGTGGTGGGAACTGGGAATATGTGATTTCCCCCTTTGGTAATGTGTCCTGTAAGAGAAGTACTTAAAGGCAAAGTGAAGCTGGCCTGCGTGGTTCTACACTCTCTGCACACATCCATTTCTAGGTATTAACTTTTAAAGAAGCCAAACCCTAGCCACTTTCCTCATCTGTTAAGTAAATCCAGCGCAGTGGACTGTCTCTGTTTTCCTTGAGTGTGAAGGATGCATTTTTTAGACATGACTGCTGTAGAGTCATCCTTAAAGAACGTGTCCCCTGCAACCAAGGAAAACAGAAACTGCTTACCGCCTAAACAGATGGGAAATGGTTTGGATTTATTGCCAGCCAGTAGTATGTAAGGCTGGGCCAGCTCCCAGACTTAGAGTTAGCCAAATGGGTGTGGCGTGATGCTGGAGACAGAATGACTGAACCCGAAAGCGCTGGAGATTAGGAAACCAATATTCTGCAGAGACTCATTCTGGGATTCATTCAAGCACCTGACATTCCTGAGAAAGATGGTGAGGGAAGGGGAATTTCTCAGAATTTCTCTAGAGTTTTGATGACTAGAGACTCCTTCTAGGAAATTATGTGTACAAAACATTCGTTACGGCCACAGACTTAGCATCAGGTCAGACGCAAGGACGAGCCAAGATGGATTCAGCTGCCAAGAAAGGCAGTGGATCAGAAAAGGATGGGTATCCAGAGAGAATTGCAGTTTCCTTCCCAGGGCTGTCATATTGCAAGCCTCTAGCTCTGCAATGCCAAACCACCAGCCCTCCTTGGAGTTCAAAATGCCTCCCTCTGGCCCTTCTGTTACTCTGCCTTCCTTCCTTGGGGTGTCAACTATCTGCCTCTGCCCAGTCTGCAAATAAATGTATAGTGGAAACATGAGCAGAGTTAACTTATAGCATCCTTCTGAGCCCATCAACTTCAATGTTAATGCTAGAAGGGAGTTAACTCTGCTTAGGATTGTACCGGAAAACATCTATAAACCTGATTCCTTATTTTCCTATCTGTGTGAAATTTAGCAGGGGTTAGGATTGCCAGGCTGGCCTTTGGGGATGTAGGGTTGCCAGATCCAGGTTGGGAAACTCCTACAGATTTGGGGATGGAGCCTAGGGAAAACAGGGACCTCAGTGGGATACAATGTCATAAAGTCCATCCTCCAGAACATCCCTCTTCCCCAGGGGAACTGATTTCTGCAGTGTGGAGATGAGCCGTAATTCCGGGCTGTCCCCAAGTCCCACCTGGAGGCTGGCATCCCTAGCTGGGGTGTGTAATACAGCCCCTGAGAATTTCCTTCTAACTGGACAGAAAACAAAGAGGGTCCAGCCCACCTGTATATATTCCCCATGAAATATTTCCCGTTGAAACCAATGGAAAACTAAAATAAGAATGTGTGAAAACCAATGACATTTTTTAATATAAAAAAGCTTGCATGTTATTCATCTTTGGGTTGGATTTTAGGAACTGTGAGCACAGCTCTCAAGAGATGGATTTTCCTACCTTCCCCCCTCCCCAGAAGCCTCCTTTGACCCCAAAAAAGGAAGTGCTGGGAGTTGGGGCACTCTTACCGACAAATGCCTTATTGCTAGGTATGTTCACCATTATTTTTCAAATGTGTTATGATGTATTCGTTTTTATTGTTGTTACCCAACACTGATCCTTGTTTTCTGGAAGAAAGTCAGATTTATAAATACCTTCAATATTTATTTACTATATATATTAATAGTCTGAAAATCCAAGCAGATTACAACAGTTTAAGTTGAGGCAATCGATATGACCAGAAATCCAATAAACAATGTACTAGGGCTAGGATTACAGAAATCTTAAAACAAGCACGGAATATCACACATGGTACAGAGTGCAGATACAATGCAGAAAAATTGTATTACATCTGTCAAAAATAATGCAGTGCCAGCAAGATTGTATGGGCAGTAAATAGGTAATATGTCCTATACACAGTGGTGTGCCCTCACCTGCATGGTCCAGGCTAGCCTGGTCTCATCAGATCTCAGGTGCTAAGTGGGGTGGGCCCTGGTTACTACCTGGATGGGGGGCCACTGAGGAAGTCCAGGGTTGCTACTCAGGGGCAGGCAATGGCAAACCACATCCATTAGCTTCTTGCCTTGAAATCCCTATGGGGTCGTCATAAATTGGCTATAACTTGTCAGCACTTTATGCTGGGCCCACAACCTGCTGGAATTAGCTGGTATAGTTAGTTCAGTAACCAGTGTTCCCTCTAAGCTGAGTTAGTGCGAGCTAGCTCACAGTTTTCTAGCCTCCGGCTCACACATTTTTGTCTCCGCTCAGGAAGGATGGCTCCAGAGAAAACTAATTTATGCAGCAGCAAAACTTCTTGCTCACAACTTTGATGCCAGAAGCTCACAAAGTAGATTTTTTTGCTCACAAGACTCCACAGCTTAGAGGGAGCCTTGCCAGTAACCATTATTTCCACCACCACCACCACACACAGTATGGTGTCCCTTTCCCTTTATAAAGTGCCCCACTATCCCTTTCCCTTTATAAAGTGTCTTCCTGGACCATTCCATTACAGTACAGCATTATTACCTTTATAGAAATGCCCTCCTGAACAATTTTGTGTCATAGTTTGTGGAATGATAGAAGGAGGGAAGCATGGCTAAATAAGATGCCATATACCACAGAGAAAGGAAGGCAAAATTGGTCCCTCCTCCTTTTGCCAGGGCGGAAATGGCAGAGAAAGCTGAATGCTGAAAGGAGAGGGAGGGGTACTTTGGACCTATACTCTTTGGGACTCTAGAGGTCAAAGCCCAGCCAGGCTTTAACCTGGCTTCATCCCAAGAGACTTGAAGCTTTGAAATTAAAAGTTGGCTACCCTAGTGATACAAAAAGAGGCATTGTTGTCCACGTTATGCACACCCATCTCACTACCATCTCTCTCTGTTCACCGGTTTTGCAGGTTTTTTTGTAATCTTTCAAAAACAAACAAACAAACAAAAAACAACCCCCCCAAAACCTGGCAAACCAGTTTAACCAGAGGGGACAAAGGCTTGAGTGATCTTAAAAATCCCAGCCACCCATTCAAGACTGAGCACGATGGCTACTTTAGAAAGAATGAAGGGTTCTTATTTACCATACTTGACAGCACAAAGTGTTTACCCTTTTTATAGAAGATGGACAAAGGAAATGTGCTTGCACTGTGGTAATCATTACCACAGCACTAGAGGAAGGGGGAAAAGTCTGCAGCGTCTGCATGACCACAGCGGCTTCCCTTGCTGTTGTGTCAGAAACATGCAAGCCACATTTGATTTCAGAGCGGAAAAAAGGTAGCAAAGCATGTTATACTTTGAAAAGCCCTCCCATATGATGGCCCTGGGCCTTGTGAGAGTTCAGCGGGATTGTTCCTCTTACGTTATACTTGAATTGCAGAAAACATTTGACTAAATCAAGGTTTACAGAAGCCTAGATCTCGGCCTCTCGGCTTCAGCGGGGACATATTTCAGGGACAAACCCTTTTATTTAAATCAACAGGAGAGACTTAGCAAGTTTTTACTCTACCATGAGCTTTTGTGGCTACAAAGTGTGCTCTAGAACCCACATGTTTACGGCAGAATAAAAACTCAAATCACTTGTGGAGAGTTATTTCCCCAGTTTTGCTGCTCCACATGGAGTATTCTGTGTGCAAAAAGCAGGGAAACGGCTCCTCCCTCTAGCGCTATTTCAGCACAGGAAAATAGCGGGGAGCAGGGAGGGAAAGAGCCCTTTCTCTCACCACAGCAGCATTCTGAGCATCTGGGCTTTCCTTCATTTTTTAACAGCCATTCCCACAGCTGCTGTGTGTCCTTGGACCGAACACTTTAAAAGCCTGCATGTCCAGTTTGGTCCTTCTTCTATGGATAATACTTGCGTAACTGAGTTCTCTTGTGAAACTAAGATGCCACTATGAGTTTTTTTGTTTTTAATTCTTACTTTGTAGTTAGCAATTTCTGTTAATGTTTCCTTTTTAAGCAAAATAAATAGTACATAGTTATAGTTTATAATATATTCAGGGTGCATGGTTCTGCGAGCTGAATTTGCTTATGAACTGTGTCCAAATGCAAGCTGTAGAGCCAATCTGTGTTTTATTGTTGACAAAAGCTTAAAGAAGAAAGAATTATGGACCAACCTTTAAATGACAAAATGCAAAGCCTTTAGTATAACAGTTTATTCATGTTATTTCTTCTGGTGAGATTATGGCTGCCAGTTCCAGAATGGAAAATTCCTGGAGATTTGGGGGGTAAAGAAGAAGAGTTGGAGTCTCTTGGGAGTCTCAGAGCTGCTTACAATCTCCATCCCTTCCTCTACCCACAACAGATACCCTGTGAGGTGGGTGGGGCTGAGAGAGCCCTGAGAGAACTGCTTGTGAGAGAACAGCTCTGAGAGAACTGCGACTGACCCAAGGTCATCCAGCTGGATTCATGTGGAGCAGTGGGGAATCAAACCTGATTCTCCAAATTAGAGTCCACTGATCTTAACCACTACAACACACTGGGGAAAGTGAGGCTTGGGGAGGGGAGGGACCCCAGCAGAGTATAATGCTATAGAGTCCACTTTCCAAACCAGCCATTTTGTCCAGGGGGACGGATCTCTGTAGTCTGGAGATCAGTTGTAATTCTGGGAGACCTCCAAACCCCACCTGGAATATAACAACCCGCGATGGCACCCTGAAATGGATTTGAGATGAACCATGTTTTTTATGATGTGACCCTGTTTAATTCAGCAAATTGATTAATTGAGCCGGGAATGAAATCAAGAGCCTGAACGATTAATTTGGTCTTTTAGAAGACCAATTCCTCCACTCTTCAGATCAAACATCTGCTTTGCATGTGGAAGGTCCCAGGTTCAATCCCTGGCATTTCCTGTTAAAAGGATCAGGTAGTAGATGATGTGAAAAATTTCTGCCTGACAACACGGTGAGCTGTTGCCCATCAGACTAGACAACACTGACCAACAGTCTGACTCAGCAGCTTCAAATGTGTTCCTACAAGTCCTGAGGCACACAATTGCTGCTCCAGGCTATGATTGTCTCAGACTTCCCCTAGTAAAGCTCACTACTTAGGCTTTGATCTCCTGTGAAGAGAGCAGGCAGCAAAAGCCTTAAATGGTTTCTCTTGAAGATCGGTCAAAAGTTCCAGGCATGCCCATATACGGGCAGGGCTTAGAGTACGCATATTAGCTAGGAAAGGAAGACGCCTATGGCACATACCATAAGAAATCTCTGCCTTGAACAAGTCCCCAGTCCTAGAGTTATAGTTCAGTTCTTGCCTTTCCACAGTCACTGGAACATCCTTCAGCAGGTTTTTCCCTCCCCCAAAGCACCTTCCTGCCTTTGATGCAGCGGTCATCTGCTTATTTTGTCATTTCCAGACACAGGATTTAACAATGAATCTGTGAAACAGGACTTCTTTTTAATATCTGTGGATCATCCATGGCCTTCAGCCTGCTTTTCTGTCTATACTGCAAGGAAATATAGAGTTTCTGTACATTTCAAATTGGGAGGATGAGGGAAGTTTGGTAGACAAACCTTGTCCTGTAGTAATGAGAAAAGCTGTTTCTACAGAAGTGCCCTTTTTCTATGCAACTATGAACAGTGAAGGAACTCTGCGTCTTCCTTTGCATCATCCAGTCCCTTTTGCCTTTTTCTTAAATAAAACCCCTAAACAAAAACTCGCCGGAAAAATACCACTGCCAACCCACTTAATTAGATTCTGTATATACCTTTCTTTTCTTTTTTTTTAGTACAGCTAACCCCACTTTTTTCCATTCTGTTTGGCTCAAGACTGATTAACACATGACTATTCATCACTTGTATAATGCAGCACAGATAAGTATGTTTGCTCTGGGATGTCCCATTCACACATGCAAGCAGTGTTCCCTCTAAGCGGAGAATGAACTAGCTCACAGGTTTTTTAGCCTCCGGCTCACACATTTTTTTGTCATGGCTCAGAAAGGATGGCTCCAGAGCGAACTAATTTATGCAGTAGCCAAATCGCTCGCTCACAACTTTAATGCCAGTAGCTTACAAAGTAGAATTTTTGCTCACAAGACTCCACAGCATAGAGGGGACACTGCATACAAGTCATCTCAGATTGAAAGAGCTCCAAGTGCAGTTAATTTCAAGGTAACTGAAAACCCATGACACCCTTTGGCCAAAGACAAGTTATCACCTTTTCCAATATGTATCTGCCATCGTTAGAGCTACAAAACAGCTGCTCTTGTTCAGATCCTTGTATGTTGTGGGCATATTTATGTACTTCAGGACAGCTAATTTAATTACAAGTGGTCCTTATCACTTGGGACCTTTCCCCGTTGCTAACAAACATGACTTCCTAGCTGTCCTTCGCTATTAATGTCAGAAGGGGGAGGGGAGGGGAGTTGTTGTTAATTCCTAAAAGCAAAGATGTTGGGCCTGAGATCAGCCTAGAAGTCATAACTCCGTCCTCCTGGCCTGCTTGTGAGCTGGAAGAGTGGCCAGGGAAGCCACACTGCATGCAGGGATCTTTACTGTTACTTCAGGCGGTTCTGAAATTGACAAGCCTCACAGAGAGGTATGTTGAAAGCTCCAGTGTACATTTTTGAGACTGGCGTGAGTTACATTAGACAAGTATACGTGGCAGAATTCTTGAAATGATCATTGTTTCTGTCAAAATCAATACCCTCCAGAAGCTTGTACAGTCCAGAAATAAAACTTCAAATGGAAAACAGAGACTTGATTTGCTGATATGTGGCTTTTCCCCATCGAACTATAAAAAGCCAAAGAACAAACTGCAACTTGTCTTGTCTTGGCCCTGGGATATGGATGGTGAGAAGTGCCGTCAGGTCACAGCTGACTTACAGTCACTCTGTTTAGGGCTTTCAAGGCAAGAGACATTCAGAGGTGATCTGCCATTGCCTGCCTTCACGTCACCGCCTTGGTATTCCTTGGAGATCTCCCATGCAGATGCTATGCAGGACCAACCCTGCTTAGCTTCTGAGATCTGATGAGATTGGGCTAGCCTGAGCCATCCAGGTCAGAGTGCCTGGAATTACTCATGATAAACCTGATATATACTCTAAAACTTATAAGGTTAATCTGAATTAAATCAGCACCCGAATATTAAAAAAGGTAAGATTTAGGTCTTGAGAAAATGGCCTGTCTCTCCAACAAACAGGTATTTTGGATGCCACTGAATGAAAATTACTCATGTTTTTGCAATTTCCTTTTGTTTAATATGGACAATGTTGGTCTATTGCACTACAACCCAGCTCTTTTGAAGGGCAGTGGGCAGACATTAGTTTTTCAGACAGGGACGGTGTACAAACTTGTCCCATTCGTCAAACTTGCCAGTTTTTGAAAACACAGTAGAAAGCCTGTGAATGACAATGGAATGAATGTGCATGCCACAAACAACAATGCATTTGTCACACTGCCTTCCATTCTCTGAAAAAATTAATGTCTGTCTCCAACACAAAACAACTGTGTCTGTAGCAGTCCTGTGTGAAAATGCCCCTTGTTATCTCTTTTTTTTGTGCACAAATCAACTAAAACAGTTATATCTCATGACAATGTGCTGAACATTATACACCGAGATTCCAATTCTAAGAACAGCTGTGCTGTTTAGTGCTCAATGAAACCCAAAGGGATGTCAACACAGTGAAGAATTAAGAATATAAGAAGAGCCCCGCTGGATCAGCCAGTGGTTCATCTAGTCCAGCATTCTGTCTCATACATCAGTCAACCAGATCCTCTGGAGGGCCAACAATAGGGCACAGAGGCTGAGATCTTCCCTTGACGTTGCCTCTCAGCACTGGAATTCAGACACTGACTGCCTCTGAATGTGGAGGTTCCCTTTAGTCACCATGGCTAGTAGCCACCCATAACTGTAGCTTCCATGAACCTATCTAATTCCCCTTTAAAGCCATCTATGCCTGCAGCCATCCACCACTAATAGTGATTCACTACACTCTCTGGCAGCAAATTCCACATTTTAATAACTCATTTATAGCCTATGTCACTACGGTTATAAACTATTAACAGTGCTATACCTCACATGTTTACCTAAAAGTAAGCCCCTCTTTAGTCCCAAATAACTGCATACAGGACTAGGGTCTAAACTATCCATGTACTATCCCTTTGCTTTTAAAAAACAGGTGTTACTTTACCTGTGTCCCCCCCAATATATATTTTTAATTTTTTAATTTTCAGCATTACATTGAAAAGAAAAAAGAAAGTTTGGGTGATAACATCCATATTACTTGGGTTGAAGCATTCTGAATGTGATATAAAGGTAAGTAAACCACAGTTATAACATTACGCATAAAGAAGTCAGCATCTATGATAAACATTTTTAAATAGAATAGAACACTATGACAGTATAACAAACATTAACTTTGGTTCTAGGACATCATATAGGGTTAGAATAGTGCTACGATGTCTTTGTATCTTTGAGGTATTGATGACATGGGAAAAACTAGGTTTGCTAAAAAAGCTTCTATTAGCGGCTGCTATTTAGAGTAAAAGTGCGACTGCCATTTGTAAGTGCTGTTGGGAGGGACTGAGGTTGCGATTTTCTCTATAGTGTACAGTTCCCACACCTTTACCTGCCATTGGTGCAATGTGAGAGGATCAGTACTTTTCCAGTTGCTGTGATAACCCATTTTGCTGCCATTAGTAGTGTTGAAATAAGTTCCCTGCTTATTTTTGGAATGTCGGTATTTTGCCATAAGTCAAGAACTACCATGTCCGGTGAGAGAGGTGTATTTAAATTCATGATTGTATTAATAGATTGAATAACAGTAATCCAGTAAACCTTGCTTTTTTTACAGGTCCACCAGCAGTGGAAGTAGTTGGAGGGCTCTCTGCATGATCTCCAACATAAAGGTGAGTAATTTTTGTTAATATGGTGCAGTTTGGACGGTGTGTCATACCATCTTAAGGTTAATTTACGAGCTTGGGCTCTAATATTCAGAGAGTTGGAGGTCATACTAGGAGAAGACCATATATTGTCCCAGATATCATCCTGTTGTGGAATTGCACAGTCTTAATTCCAAGAAATTTGGAAAGTAGTAGGTTTTTGGAGGGAGAGGGATAGTAATTCTCTGTATATAAATGAAATCAGACCTTTGCAGGATTTACGTTCTGTAAGTAGAATTTTCTCAAAAAGGGTCTGCCTTCTGTTTGAGTCTTTTTTTTTTAGAACAATGATATCCACAGATGATTAACTTGAAGATGTAGATCGAACAAATAGATTTTGCAGTTGTATTTTTGTTCTAGTGCTGGTTTTCCTAAAATGTTGTAGTTCTTTCTAATATCTTTGAAGCATGTAAAGTTAGTCATTAGATTTCCAAGTCTGAAACGAGTTGGAAGAAAGGCCTGGGTTGAGCCATGACTGCCTTGTAATGCGCATTAGTAGTGACGGCTCCGGGGCTAACGTTGGTTTCAGCTTGTCCCAAATCTTCAGAAGGTTGTCCAAAAATAAGTTCTTGTGTATGTCAAGTGGTCTGTGTAATGGTTTTTCCCATAAGGTTTCAGAAAATGAATGCTGGCCTAGATAAGAGGATTCCAGTCATTTCCAATCTGCCTTGTACTCCTGACTATGATGTTTAATAAGTCCGATTAGTGTGGTTGTTTCATAGTAGAGTGAGATATCTGGTAGGGAAAGCCCCTTTACCTGTGTTGATAGATACTGCAATGGCTTATTATAAGAATTTTTCACACCTGTTTCATATACTAGACCCGTCTGGGTGGCCTAGACTGGTCTGTTTTAATTGGATCTGGGGAGCTAAACAGGGATGGGTCTGGTTAGTATTTGGATGGGAGACCACTAAGGACGTCCGGAGCTGCTACACAGAGGCAGGCAACAGTGAATCACCTCTTTATGTCTCTTGCCTTGAAAACCCCATGGGGGTCGCCATCTGCAGCTTGATGGCACTTTCCACAACCATTTATGTACTTAAAACACTTATATTGCACTCTTTGAAAATATTCTCAAAGCAGATTACAAACTCTACAGTGTAATACTAAACAGAGTTAAAGGTAAATGTTTCCCTTGCTTGAAAGCCAGTCAAATCCAACTCCAGGGGGCAGTGCTCATCTCCATTTCCAAGCCGAAGAGCCAACGAGTCTTCTGAAGACTCCTCCATGGTCATGTGGCCGGCATGACTAAACACCAAGGCACATGGAATGCTGTTACCTTCCCACCAAAGTGGTACCTATTATCTACTTGCAATTTCTTGCTTACAAACTGCTAGGTTGGCAGGAGCTGGGGCCAGAGACAGGAGCTCACTCAGTCACATGGCACTAGGGTCTCGAACTGCCGCGCTACCGATCTTCCAGTCTGCAGCTCAGCGTCTTAACCTCTGAGCCACCATGGCCCTAACAGAGTTACACCTTTATAAAGTGACTGAAGTCATTTGGCTTAGAAAGGTGCAACTGTGCTAGAGTTGCCAGCTGTGGTTTGGGAATTTCTGGGAAATTTAGGGAGGGGATGAAGCCTGGTGGGGGGGGGGGGGTGGCAGAGTGTGGGGAGTGGAAGCAACTCAGAGGGATACAGTGCCACAGAGTCCCCCTTCAGAGGCTGCAGCTTTCCTCAGGGAACTGATTTCTGTAGTCTAGAGATGAGCTGTAACTCCTGGAGATCTCCAGACCCCACCTGGAGACTGGCAACTCTAAGCTTTGCTTATGATCGCAATGGTAATACAGCATACTAAAACACGGAGAAACTTGCAGCATGAATGCACTACAAAGCAAAAACTATTAAAAGGAACATCAAGCAGACAAAATGTAAAAATCTAAAAGCTTAACTATAAGAACAGAAATTTACTGCAGTGGGACAGTTATCTAAAAAACATTTATTTCTCTACTTTTAACATTGTTTATGCTTCTCAATGTTTGAATCAGGTGTGGGTTCCCCTCCCTCCAATTGCTACTGTTGTGATGATAGAGTGTGATTTTTAAGGAAACTGTGACCTGTCTTAAGCATTTTTTTCTGGAAAGGTAACCAACCAGCACTTTCAGTAACTAAAGAAATACACAAATGGGACTTCTGTTTTTGAAATTTAATCTTGAATTTATCGGAAAGCAAGCCTTTGAAACTCGCTGTTGATTTTGTCTCCTTTCTGCTGAAATCTGTCGCTCCTTCACCCTTTTCTGAAAGGGGTTCCATCCAGTTCTACCATTTACAGTAATCTAGGGTGGGACTCGCAGAATGAGTCTGGGTAAAACAGCACAGTTGGTATCTCTAACATGTATTTGGTTCCATCCCTTCTCAGTCATCTCAGCACAGGCTTTTCTATTGGATGCTGCTCTGTGATATCCGGATACTTTCAGTCAGGGGTCATTTCAACAAGGAGCTCGGGGGAGCACAGCTCTGGGAGTTGGTGCCAGCCCCCCCCCCTTGCGGGGGAATGCCTGCTTATGTCATGGCTGCAGCAAAATGACCCCGTCCCCTGGAAAGGTCCTTGTTCCTCCGACCAGCCTTCTGAAGGCTTCAGCCACCACTGAAGCTATCCTCTCAGAATAGTGGTATTTCTGAGGCTTGGATTGGTAGCTGTCCCCTCTCTGCCAGCTTTCTTTCTTTCTTTCTTTCTTTCTCTCTCTCTCTCTCTCTCTCTCTCTCTCTCTCCCTCTTCTTTCTTTTTTGCCTTCTCTGACATACTTCCAGTGATGTCAGGTGGTGTAGCATATGCAAATAAGTTATGCTAATGAGTTATACTAATGAGCTCCTGCAACTCTTTTTCTACGAAATGACCCCTGCTTTCAGTCTAAAAAATGGCGTTCCCAGAGTGTGGAAGGCAGATAAGAAACCCTGGCCCTGCCTGGCATGCTATATTTTCCCCCTCCACTTGGTTAATAAAGGTTTCACATGGTGATGTCACCTTCCTCTAATTGTTTTCAGTAGGAAACAGGAATTCCTTTTAGTTTTTTTTGGGGGGGGGGTGATAAGCCTAAACTCAGTCTGTCATATAGTATGACCCCCCCCAAAAAAAGCCCCAAGAGTGGTTTTTCACCATTTCACGGACAATTTCCTCCCAACAGCTTCTTCTAGCAAGCAGCCTAGAAATTCTCTGTCTATCCATGCCCATCAGTTTAAGCATCTTCAAACTGTCCGTTGACCTCATCAAAAATCACATAGTTATAAAATCTTGAGTCAAGATCCCTTAAAAAAAAAAAAAAAGCACAAGGTCTGCTTTGAAAATCTTGTCATTTTCATAAGCGATTCTAATACTTCTTTTTAAAAAGTCTGAGTGTACTTGGTGCGTCTTTGTTTTCTTTACTCATTCTGACATCAGTTTAGCAAACCACATTGTGGTTACTGAGCTACTTGCCTATTTAATTCCTTAACAGTTCCGGGTTTTTATGCGCATCTCACATTGCTAGGGTTACAAACACATCTCTGTGCTGTGGGAAACCCTACCACCTGCACCCATTCTGAGTGACTCCTTGGAGGGACAGAACCACCTCCCCAGTAGTTTAGTCATCCCCTTCTTTCATGCATCTCCCATTCTTCCCTATATCAAAAAGAAGAAAAGAAGCTCCATCCAACTCCTTGGAAGCACTTTGGGAACCAACAGCATTGCATTTGGCTAGTAATACTTGTGAGTATTACCACAGCTGCTGCCTGAACTTATGTAGGCAAAGTATTTATACGCCACCTTTTCCATTCAAAATG
This sequence comes from Lepidodactylus listeri, assembly GCA_029233225.1. Classification (NCBI taxonomy): domain Eukaryota; kingdom Metazoa; phylum Chordata; class Lepidosauria; order Squamata; family Gekkonidae; genus Lepidodactylus; species Lepidodactylus listeri. The sequence continues at coordinate 74,727,346 of JARCFY010000011.1, read as the reverse complement.
CTTAAGGCAACTTGCACATAATACCAAAAGACAGCAATCGTTAGTACCTTAAAAAAAAATCTTTAAAATGTATCCTTTAAACAAAGTTCAGCCGGACAAAGATTCCATGTAATAAGGCTTTAGCCAGCACTAGTGAGGGGGCTGTGTGCAAGTTCAGATGAATTCCACAGAGTAGGGGGCCACTGCCAAGAAGGTACTTATTATAGGTGGTCATCTCTAAATATTACTGTAGTTTCTTGCAGCAGAGCCTCCCTAACTAACCTCAGTACAAGGGCATATATGACTGAGTGGAAGTAATCCTTCAGATATACTGTTGGGGAAGTCAAGATGGCCCAGGAGTAAGCCAAACTGCAAGTCAGCACTTTGGGGGCTACCGAGACCTGGCATCAGTTCTCCCACTGCCTCCTCTTGAACCAGAGCAAAGTCGTGTAGCAACTCAACAGGAACCATCCCTGTAAATTAAATACGCCACAGACACAATCCATTCATTTATTTGTTTATGTTTATCCCTCCTATTCTGCAAGGAGATCTGGGCTGTATAGATCAGGCTCCGTTCCTCCATTTTTATCCTCACAACAACTTTTGTAAGGGAGATTAGGCTGACAGAAAGCAACTGGCGCATTGTTTCCTAAGGGAGCTCCATGGCTGAGTGGGAATTTGAACCAGCTCCTTCTCCAGCCCTGCCTGTCCAGCTGCACCCTGGCCATGACTAGCATTTGAAAGTCATCACAAATACTTTGTATGAGGCCCAGGAATAGAATGTCAGTGGTATGAAAAAATACATGCAATAAGCTCACGGTGTCAGGCCCAGGCTTAACCTGTGGTCCACCATGTTCTGAACCAGATGAAATTTCCAAGTAGTCCTTTAAGACACCTCCTTGTAGACTGTGTTTTAAAGTAGCCCAAACTAGAAGCTCCAAGGTGCACATGACTGTGGTTAGGTCCACCTTCTCCAGAAAAAGACACAATTAGTGCAGTGGTGTAAGTCAGTAACATGCACTACTACAGTGCCATCCCAAGCAGAGGTACACCCTCGTAAGCCCATTGTCTTTGCTGGACACAGAAGGATGCAACTCAGTTTAGGATTGCATTGCAACAACCTCCATCACCTGAACAAGGCTGGTCCTGGTTGGGGGGGGGGGAGGGTAGGATGGGCAAAGAGTTCCAAAGTCCCCCTGCCCACTAAGATGTCCTCATCTTGCACCTCCCTTCCCACTTACTTACCACTGTGTCCCCACTTGCCCATGTTCCCATCTGCCACCCATGAGTCCCTTCTGCCACTCACACTCAGAGCTGCCTGCATGGCCTTTTCCCAAAGGCACTGAGTGGGAGGGACTCTACTGTGGTCTAAAGGAGTGCTGCTGCTGCAGTGCATCACCCACGTGCCCTTCCCCTGCAGTGCTGTGCATGCAGCTGGGAGAGCATGGGGCAGAGTGCTTGCAGGTGAGTTGGCGGTAGGACACACACTCAGCTGTGGGGAGTGCTGGTGGTGGTGAGCACTGCCAGAAGCCATGGACTCTGACAGCTGATCCACCTCAGGTTATATTGCTGACAGCCCTGTATCTGAGCAACTTCAGAATAACAGAATCACAGAATTGGAAGGGGTCATATAGGCCATCTAGTCCAACCCCCTGCTTAGTGCCAGCAAGGAGTCCAGGAACGCACCCACACTGTGAGCATGCTCTTTCAGTTGGAGTACAACTCCATCCAGAACAGGCTGGACACCTGCTCTCCAATTCACACCACTTCTGTAGATTATATTTCAGTTAATGTACAGTATCCAGATACTAGTTAAGCACAGTAAGGGCACCGTGAGGGCATGGTGTTGATTTTGATTGTGGACAGGTACCGGCCTTGATTCAGCACTTTCTCCAAAACCATGAGGACTGGAATTGTTCATAAAAGGTGAATTATTTATAATATTAAAACTCTTTGGGTCAGTGCCTTTTAACAGATTTCTGTAGAGATTAACCTCCGGTTCTGCCCTTTGGGAAGGAAGAGCTACATGGGAAGAATTTTCGGCAGGATTGTAGGTAGGTTTAGAGTAGATAAATGGGTGCACTACCCTATCTAGAATATTGACTCACCCCAGCTGGAAATGCTTTTGTTTTAACAAGCATTTAAATGTGTGATGTTTCCATTTAAAAGAATAAATGTTTTTTTTTAAAAAAAAAAATTAGGGGAAATTGTGGATTAAAAGGTCAGCAGGAGCTGGTGACCTGCTCCCAAGTATTACTCATTCAAAGTTCACAAATCTGACCCACCCAAGATTCTTCCTAATGGATTTTTCAAGGCAATTATCACTTATATAGTTATTTAGGGAAATTCTCTGGCACCTTTCTAAGTCTTGCTCAGGGCAGCTTACAATTAAAATAATAAGCTATCAATATAAGAACAACAAGCCACTAAAACAAGCCCAGGGACATTAAAAACAGAATACAACTGACCATTAAACAGACCACAGACCCCAAGCAGTTCATAAAACAGCTGGAAAGACAAAAACCCCAATTAAAAGAAGGCGCCGGTTGAACACATTCCAAAGGTGAAGTGCCACCACAGAAAAGACTGCCTCTAGTCGCCACCTTTCTAACCCACTGAGAACAAAGCCTAAGGGGTATATCTTAACCGGTATATCTTAAAGTTAAGAAACAGCACTTTGAATTTTCCCTGGAAACTCAGTGAATTTAAAAATAACTATCCTTATTCAAGGTAGATGCTAGCAATTCCTAGACACTGCACTACACACAGAAAACTGGCCTTGATAAGGAGGTTCTAGAAGGTTGTTAGGAGAAAATGGTGGGCTTTCCATTCATTTCTTTCAAGACCCACTTTGAAATATAGCAGCATCCCCCCTGCATGACAAAGAAGTCCTGGTTATAGATGAAAAGCCCTTCTTCTATTAGCGCAAAAATTTAGAAGTGCAAATAGTGTACATTTGAGGAAGTGCAAGATTAAAACAAAATGTAATATATGACCACACCAGAAACAGCAAGTGTGGAGATTACAGGGATTAAAAGGCAGCCGGGTTCTTCTACCATGGTGTAAAATATGGTGTCACAACTTGTATTACACTCATATGTCCCACCAAGTCAAACATGAGCCTGCAGTTCTCCTGTCCAGTTGGGCATCCTGAAGACTATCTGCTTCCCCTCCCCTCAACGGGGCATGATGTGCACATATGTTCATTTGTAAAAATACATATGCAGGAAAAATAATAAACTCTTAAAATACTGCTCTGAGGATTGCAGGCATGTGGATTACTGATTCACTGGTGCTAGCCAATAGGCACTCACATACTCCCCCCTCATTCAATCTTAATGGCTCCAGGAACTTGCAGAGCTTGTTTTTCCCGAATCCACCTCATGATCAAAAAATGTACATTTGTTTAGAGAACTGTAAAAAAAAAATTACACGTGCTTTCCTGCCCTGCCCCGATATCTCAAGACTCCGTATCATGCTTTAGTGATCTGCTGCCGGTACTTTCTTACCGACCCGGCTCTCGGGCCTTACCAGCAGCCGAGACGCAGAAACGTTAACAGGTAAAGCCGCAGAGCTCAAATGTCAGCGGAAACCTCACCTGCTTAATGTACACACGTCAAGAGCGGCTATTCAGAAGCAGAAGCATGAAAGGGGCGGGAGAGGGAATCCCACCCTCGCATCCACATCCCTTCAAGCAGGCAAAACCAAAACCTCCCCCCCCCTCCTCCCCCGGGATCCAGATCCACATGACGGCCGCAATTTGGAACCAGACCGCTCTCGGCCCGGCTGCCCCTCCCTCTCCCGCCCTGCTTAGCTGGCCATGAGTTCGCCGCCTTTGCCAAAAGCTTCACAAGAGGCATTTATTAGCACTGGGCTGGAGGAAAGGCAGTGAAGTATCCCGAGTTGCGGTAACTCGGCGAATTACGAGAGAACTTTTCCCCAGAGAGCGGGAGGGGACGGGACACCTTTTACTTCAGGGAAGCGGGGGGGGGGGGGGCAGAAGAGAGAGTTGCTACCGGTTGGAGGACTACTACTCACCCATCTCTCTGCTTTCTCTCCGATGCCTTCATCCTCGCAGCGAGACTGCGGAGGCGCTTCTCCCTTCAGACTTCTTCCAGAGCTCCCTCGTGCAGAAGCTCCTACCTTGGCATTTCCTGGCCAGGCTGCCACAATCCTCCACACCCTTCCGCGCTTTCCTTTTAAAACCTAGAAGTTCCACACACGAGCGAAACCCGAGCGCGTTCTCCCCGCTCTTTCAAACCCTGCCCTGGCAAGAGTGCGCTGAGAATAAACTTTCCAACGTTATATGTGCTTTTAGCCTCTCGCTCTCTTTTTCTACTTCCTGTATTTATGCGAACAGGGGCTTTCAGGAAGAGGCAGTCCTTGGTGGTCAAGGGTGGTTTTTAAAAAAAAAAATCAACCCATTTTTAGACATGAACCTTGTAAGGAAGAAAAGGCCCGGGACTGCGAGCCGCTGCGTTTGTGCCCGGCATACCCGGGAAGCCGCGCACCAAGCCAGGCCGGGGGAGGGGGGGGGATCTGTTTCGTCGGCCTTACAGGTACATCTTGGAGGAGCCCAGGCAGCTGCAGCCGAGGGAACTTTGGCAGGGGGTTTCTGCAGCCGCACACTGTCGGCCTACGGATTCCAGAGGCATGTGTATTTGTGTTGGAGCGAGTAACTGGAACCAGATGGAGGCTGGAAACCTTCAGGCAGCGTAACAGCACGACCTGGAAGAATGAAGCGTGTAATGCCAGGGAAACACAGATTCCTGACAACATTGCCTGAGTTACTATTCCTGGGCTTACTACTTTATGAATTGTTGTTCCATATGTATAAAAAAATGGTGGCAGTGTGCAATATTCCTGGATTTGAACAGTGTGTGTGTGTGTTAAGTGCTCTCAAGTAGCTTCTGACTTGTGGTGATTCCATGAATTAATGTCCTCCGGTAACTCCTATTGTTAATAGTCTTGTTCAGGTATTGCAATGCAGACTGAGGGCTGGGGCTTCCCTGATTGCGTCAATCCATCTCACCTTGAGACTTCCTTTTTTCCTGCCGCCTTCAACTTTCCCCAGCATTACTGCCTTTTCATTGCAGGGTTTTAAGGTAAGAGATTATCAGAAGTGGTTTGCTGTTGCCTGCTCATGCTGAAGGGTTAGCTGAAGTGGCATTGCCCTTGTACAATAGCTACTTAACATTACTTTGCACAGCAACTCCCACCTAAGGCCAACGGTACATGCGCAAGAGCCATCAAAGTTAGCATTCTTATTTGGAAAAGCTTGCAATAGCACGTGACTTGTTCTTTTACATGCATAGGTTCCCAAACCTATTTGGCCTACCACCCCCTTTTAAAATAAATAAAATTACTCAGCACCAGTGTTCCCTCTAAACCAGTGGTTCTTAACCTTGTTGGAGGTACCGAACCCCACCAGTTTCATATGCGCATTCACCGAACACTTCTTTAGTGAAAAATAATTCTTAGTACTTAGTAATAGTACTAAGTTGGAGGCCCCACCGAACCCCTGAGACTGACTCACCGAACCCCTAGGGTTAAGAACCACTGCTCTAAACTGAGTTAGTGTGAGCTAGCTCAGTCTTTTAGCCTCTGGCTCGCACATTTTTGGTTTTGCTCAGGAAGGATGGCTTCAGAGCAAACTATCCACTTCTTGGAAGTGGTGGAAAATGGAGGGGGGGGTCGACTTTGACCACCCAAAAGGCTATTCTGGGGATTATGAGATTTGCATAGACAAAAGCCACGGACCGAGACTGTAGTAAGGAAAGGAATCAGGCAAGACTGCGTGAAAAAAACTCATTGCATCCAACCCATTATGTGAATGTGTTCAATCACGGGTGTTTATGCGCACTAAAATCACATTAGCTGCCAGCTATACATTTTCTAAAAATGCTGGGAATCATACCAAATTCTTCACTGGCGCAGGGTGATGGTGGGCACATTCCCAGCAATGGAAATATTCCACATGATCTTTTTCCAAAACAGAATTGCAGCAGTGTTGATGAACTTTAACAGTTGCCAGTAGGAAATGATCAGAAGTGCTTTTGCTGAGCTAATATGCTGATTGCATAACAATAAGGCTCTCCTCCCCCCCGCCCCATGTGAGTCGCTATATCATCTACATGCTACACAAGGACGTTGAACGAGCTGTCGTGGGCTCCTGCACCACTAATCCGCAGATTACAAACCCTTTATAGAACAATCTCTGATTACATAACTGGCCATCAAAGCCTGCTGAGTCAAACCATTGGCTGATATTGCATATTGCAATGGGGCTGGCTCCTAACACTGAGCCTTTTTATGAACTGGGTATATATAAATGCTAATCTCCCCCCCCCCCCCCAAAAGCAGCAGCAAAACAGAACCACAGAAATGCTGCTCTACCAAGAGGGGTGGACACTACAAGAGCCAGCCAGTAGAAAATTTCAAAGGCTATTTTGGAGGAGCAACCTCATCCAAGTAATATGGGTAGGACACCCTTTTGTTCCAGTATCACCACAGCCCTTGCTCTCCTTGTCTCAGAAGGCCAAACCACATGTGATAACAGAGAAGCCAATGTTGGATCAGGCCAGTGGCCCATCCAGTCCAACACTCTGTCACACAGTGGCCAAAAATACTAGGTGCCCTCAGGAGGTCCAGCAGTGGGGCCAGGACACTAGAAGCCCTCCCACTGCTGCTCCCACAAACACCAAGAATACAGAGCATCACTTGCCCCAGACCAAGAGTTCCTTGTAGCTAATAGCCACTGATGGACCTCTGCTCCATATGTTTATCGGGGGGGGGGAGGAGTCGGGACCTCTAGTATGTTTGTTCATTTTTTTTCCTTTGGGAACTTTAAAGCAACCTGAGAAGGCAATTTACAATCAGGGAAACAGTGTAAGGGTGCAGAATTAAACCATTCTTTCCAACCATTGTGGTACTTTTGACAAAGTGCTTTGATGTGGATACAAATTCTGTTGTATACTAAGACCACGATCGCATGGTCTCCCGTAATGGTGACCGCCAAGTGGTCAGCGCACATGGTCAGAATCTACCTGAGCTTCAGCCAGGTAGAACAATAGCCAGTTGGATCCTGAGTAACCACCAATTACGAGCCTAGGTCTCCCGCTGGGGGACCTATGAACTACAACCACGGACTTAAGGTCCTATCAGGACCTGGGGGCGAGGTCGGGGCATTGTCTCCGGCCGGCATAAAAGAGGGCTCTGAGCCCGGGGTTCCCCATGTTCCATCTGAAGAAGAAGAAGAAGAAGAAGAGATTGGATTTATATCCCACCCTTCACTCACTTAAGAGTCTCAGAGCGGCTTACAAACTCCTTTCCCTTCCCCTCCCCACAACAGACACCCTGTGAGGTAAGTGGGGCTGAGAGAGCTCTTTCCCGAGCTGTCCTTGAGGGAACAGCTGGTACAGAGCTATGGCTTGCCCAAGGTCATCCAGCCAGGTGCAAGTGGAGGAGTGGGGAATCAAACCCGGTTCTCCCAGATTAGAGTCCGCGCACTTAACCACTACACCAATCTGACCCTCAATAAAGAGCTTTACAATGAAATCACTACCACTCGCCTCCCGACTCCAATACTTTCCAAATTCATAGCAACACCGAAATACATATATGTGATTTTTTTCCCCTGTGAATGTCAATAGCCAGTCTGGGAGAGACTGGCTGCCCAGGCTATATCCCTTTGTGCTCTGCCAATCTGTGTGTGGTGGTTTTCCACACAAGGGAAGCAGTGGATCTCTTATTTCCATGCACAATGGTCTCCCATGAAGCTTTGTAAAACTGGAAGGGTGTTTTGTTTTTTTTGCAGACATGAACACTTCTGAGACATGAAAAAGAGGACCACTGGGTTGGGCGGATTGATTTTTCTTGCTTCCCTAGAATTCTGGTAACTAACTATCCCCATCTTCTTGGAGGGAGCTTTGACTCTCAAAAGCTTAAACCCTGGAACTCTTGTGGCTCTCTAAGGTGCCACTGGACTTGAACCTAGAGGTTCTACTGCAGACCAACACGGCAGCCCTCTGAAACCATCTTCTGTCTGCCATTTTTATAAATATATAAAGACTGGCTGTGGACCCCATCTATTACAGCCTTCTGTCTAGGTTACACATACCCACTTGCCACTTCCTCCCTCTTTTCCTTATATAACTAGCCAAGTGCCCTTGCTTAGATGCTGGAGGGCTTGTGCTTTGGAGACATCCATGAGGGCTGAAGCCATATTGCTTTACCATCAGAAGCATTTGTGGGATCCCTATCAGAGAAGACACAACTACCAGGTTTCAGAGATGAAGGGTGTTGGAAATGTATGGGTTGCAAGGTCCAGATTCCAGTCATTATAGGGTTAATCTGTTTACCTTCAGTGCTATTGTTTAGACTGACCTGGAAGGGAAACCTGGCAGACAGCCAATGCTAGTGAAGCCCAGAAAACTGGTCTGTTTTGTAAACACTGGTTGGTTAATGTGTTCAGGTGATTTCCTTCTAGGGGTCAAGAAGGAGGCTTCTCCATTGTTGAGTGACCATGTGTCTGTAGCAATAGGATGCAAAAATGTAGCTCTAGATATGTTTGTTATTTTGTAGCTTTCCTGTGTACCTTTTACCCTTAGAAATAAAGCTTTTTAAACAGAAAAAAATGAGAATGAAGCAAAGATCCCTTGCAACCTCTGAGTATTTAAGTATTTTGACTATTTTTTCCAACAAAGGGCAGGTCTTGGCCTCAACATAACAACATCCTTTAGCTCAAGTGCTCTGTTTTCCACCTTAAAAGCAATTACAGCCAGGCACTTAAATGGGAGAAATTCAGGGGAGGCTCTCAGAGACATTGCTGGGATGGGAGATAAACCTGTCCCCTGACTTTTGTGGCCTCCCAATCATTAAGAATCAAACTGGCTCCAATCTGCATAGCTCTGCCCTCTGAGTTACATTTCTTGATCATGCTGCAATGCAATGGAATGTTGGGGAGAGATGGGATGGAATGCTGGGGCTTTTTATAAAAGGGGTGAACCAGTGTTCCTAAGTGTGTACAGCACAAGTACACAGTGGGATGTAGGACTGTGCCTTCAGGCCCTGACCCCGACACAGTCAGAGTCTGTAAAAAGCCCTACACAAATATAAATGTATGGATGTAAGTTTTGTATATTCGATCAGGGCTCTTCTTTTTCAGCATTTCTGATTATGCAGTGAAGCATATGCATATACACTTCTACATACTCAGGGCTTGCTGCAGATGGTTGGTTCAATGCATCGATCTTGGGTGGGGCGGCAGGTATTCTACATGTAGACTGTATATGTATACACTGCATGCATTTTTGAACCCTAAAAATGGAGGATTTTGTTCCTAGTTCTCTATTGTTTTCCTTTGAATCAATTCTAGTTTGGGAACAAGTTTGTGAAGCTTATTCTTGATTTTTTAAAAAAATATTAAAATGCAAATACTGGTCTCGCTGCAAACATCACAGTCTACTTTCCAAACTTGTGCATATGTTTTTCCCGAGAAAGACTTCATCACTGCATTGTCTGGTTGTCCCTATATATTTTATTAAGAGTGTACATATGTTGGAATATAGTGCTTTACAATACTGACTGCTAGGTTTATTTTAAATATAAATCTTCAGTTCATATTACCTATTTTTCTTCTTTTTTTCACAATAAAAATAATCAAAAATCATGCCATTATTATGTAACAAATTATCACATTTGGATTTTTTTTAATGACACAGATCTGTACAAAGAACCCCATATCACAAAAGCATTCACAGTGCATAAGGTCACAGTCATTGAAAAAATAAATAACATGATAAATAGATCTGTGTAAATGTACATTTTACAAAGTTCTCACTTTCCGATTTCTGAGCAGCACTATAAAAAGTGTATCATCATTTTTTTCAGAAGAGGTACCACCACATCCCATTGTGTAGGATGCACATCACATGGACCGAGGGACTGCAGATCCAAAGGAAACCAACATAAACCAGCAGTTAGTTCTGTGCTCAGAATGTCCCTGAATCACCTCACCCAACAAAGTCAAGCTTTGCTGGAGAGCTTTAGCCACTGGGAACATAGCTGCTACTTTTTGAAGAGTTGCAGGTTTTTTGTGTTTTACCCATGGCTGATGAACTAAAGGCCATAATCTTGCTGCAGTGAAACAGTCCCCAGCGGGCACTGGTCTCCTCTCATTGGGAGACCTTGCCTCTCCAGTTATGTCAGTTCCTGATGTTTTCAGCTTTCACGTAAATTCAAAGTTACCAAACACCAAAAGCTAAATACCTTTCAAGCGTATTGCATTGACAGACCTAAAAGAGCTACATTCTTTCAGTGGAAATAAGGAGAAGGAAAAAATAGTATGCCTTTAAGCGGACAGAAAACTATCACTGGCTCTCCATTACAATCAGTTTTCTTTCACAAAGTGCTCTATATGTGAGAAGGGCGGCAGCGCAGAGAATGTGCCGTATACAACAGTGGTTAACGGCATCAAACTGTTAACACCCAGTAACCCACGTGTACAATGCCTTGGTGCTTCCAGTAGTGGATCAGACTTCCACTCATTTGGTGCTTCAGAGCAGCGGTTTCAAACAAAAGAAACCCCCAGGGGTCCCCAAAAGCCTATTAGGGGTTCATTAATGAGAAAACCAGTATTGGCACCCATTAAACAGAACTTGCCTGCTACTATCTATCTTCCCCTTCAATGTGAAGCCACAGGAGAGTGTTGGCTGCATTTAAGGTCAGTGGTTTCCAGTCTTTTAAAGTGGAACCCACTTTTAACCCCAGGCAGCCACATGGGACCCACTAAGCTACAAGCATGTCAGGAAGACTAAGAGGAGGAGGAGCCAGAGAGAGACAGTGCCATCCTAAGCACTGTTATGCCCTTCAAAGACTATTGATGTTAACGGATTTAGAAGGATGGCACTGCCAATCTACCAGTGCTCAAAGGGAGTCCTCTCCACTGCTCACTGACCTTACCTCACTATCCTGATAATATGTATGCATAGAAAAGTCAGAAGAATGTTGGCCTTGCTCTGTACTCATTCATACTAGCAGCACGTTTTCCCGAAAAGTAGCAAAAAAGGGCAGTCTTGAAGGGTCTCATGCCCCAGCTTTTGGGGCTCTGCAGCCACCTGAGACCACTGTTTTAGGTCATGCTCTTTGTTGGAAGTGTGGCAATAGGGAAGCTTAGCAGGCCTGGCCAATACCCTCCGAATCACCTTACAACACTCTCATCCCCAGCACCCTCTGGAGTGTGTTGGTGTTCCTTGGCAGACAAATCAATGGGGAAAGAAAAGGAGATCCTGTGGGTAGAAACTTTAACAATCATCGCTTTAGGGAAGTGTACCTTCAAAGAAGCCAGGAGGGAGATGCAGAATTGGCATGCCTCTAATCCCTAGCATGGCCTTTCGGTGCTACCTCGATGCAGGGCCAATGGCTTTTTAAATGAGTAGCAAGGTTGGCCTGCTTGCTTTCCTCAAGATAAACTACATATAGCCAACCTGCAGAGAACCTCTGGTATAGGGCACTGGGAAAATAGGTTTCTAAACCCCACCAAAACCCATGTATATTGAGCACAGCTGAAAAATAGAGGCATATGACTGGGACTGTGTGTACAAAGCAGCAAGGAAATTCTGCCTCTGCAGAATTAGGGGCTTTAAGGTGCTGTAATATTAACTAGAAAAGTCTTTGGTTTCACATGGGTACAAACATTACTCATTGTTTGCTTCAAAATGACCTTGGATTTGACTTTTTCTTTCCTGCATTAGCACAAACATGCAGGTAAGTATTTATGATAAACTCAGTCAAAACTCCATAAAAGCAACCTAATTTTTAATATTTGACATCTGATTTCAATCAGTCAAAGATGAATTTTTGAATGGAAAATGACAAAAAGTCTGGGAGAACTGAAAGTATGAAAAGAGAGAGAAGAGTGCTGAATGCTACAGACATTCACAACAGAATCTGGACAGATGAATGCAACTTTCTATTCAGCTGTCCATGTAAAAGTGCCTACATCTTAAGAGTGACCGAACAATAATAGGCAAAAACCAATAGTTGAGCAAGTATTTCCTGATCACAACTGTGCTGAATATAAGAAAACACATAAAAAAGAAAATAACCTTGGCACAATGATGATGAGTGAGCATGAAGGGGGGGTGGGAGGGCTGATCAAAATGGAAGATGTAGCCAGGCAGTCTTTCAGACTAGCTCTCCATGGCTCAGATTATCACAGTCACAGAAAGGAAAACCCAACCAGCTGCTGCGTACTGATTTCTGAAACCAAAACAGCTGGTCCAGTAGCATCTATGCAGTGACTACTCCCGGTGAGTTAAATATGAAGCACACATTCCCACTGTAGGATCAGGACCTACAATCCTGAAGCAGTGCTATTTTGAGGGAAGGCGGCAGAAGGCTGGAAACAATAACTTTTAAAAAGACTGCCTTGAGGACTAACTACGTTACATATAATTTGTGGGCTCACCCTGCGTCCTGTCCAGGAGATCTGTTGTGGAGGTTTCCTGTTGTAAGATTTCCAGGCATGGGGGCCCCAGGTGAGATCATTTATTATTTATTTATTTAGAGTACTTCTATGCCACCTCTTCAGAGTTCTGCTTGAGGCAGAGTACAGTGGATGGATGACACTGGCATATAGGCAGAGGGGTTTCAAACCTTGTACTGTTTTCCCAACTTGAAATGGCCTCAGGAGGCTGCTGTTTGCCTCCCTAGGGAAACTTCCAAGTACTAATGGGCTAGAGAGGGCAACATAAAAAGTATAACATGTTGTTAGGCCCTCAGGATGTATATACGCATTGCTTTTGTCCCACTGTTGGTTTGCAAGGTTTTTTAAAAACCCTCTTCAGTGCAGTCAAATTACAGAATGTTTGCATCAGGGGTCCTCAAACTTTTTGAACCTGTGGGCAGTTTTGAGATTTTGACATGGTGTGTTGGGCAGAACCACAAAATGGCTCCCTTGGGACACAGAGGCAACCACAAAATGGCTGCTGCAGGAGGTGGAGCAATCGACAAATGTCAAGGCATGAGGTTAGACATAACTCTGACAGTAGTTCTTCAATGTTTCAAGCAGAAGCTCTGCCTTTTAAAATTAACATATTGTTCAAAAATATTTTCTTGAACACAAAAAATACATACTGAACTAGCTAAGAAACCGTCATCTGGCAGAAAATGTCCCTGTTTTGCAGGCATCTAACAAACGTATGCAATGATAAAAGGGGGATGGCATCTTTTCCTACCTATCCCCTTTACATGAGCCCTTCTTTTATAAGCTCTGCCATTTTTAACCTGCATTATTATTTATAACTATGGCAGTTGGAGTTGAAGGCCTGATGAAAGCTTCTTGCATGTGCGTATAGTAACAGAGAGATCCTGACTAGATTTTGATAGGAACATAAATGATTTTTGAAAAGTGAACAAAATCTGATCTGAGTCCAGTGGCACCTTCAAGACCAACAAAGTTTAATTCTGGGTACAAGCTTTCATGCGCCTGCACACTTCTTCAGATACATTGATCTAGGGAAGTTACTGCCAACTCCTACCTGAATTATAAAAATACATAAAAATTGGGAAGATCTGATGACTTTATTAGAAGTTCCAGGTAGAAGCATTAAGCATTTTAGCCACACTGCGCAATGGTGGTTTGTCAGAATCAAATCCCACTGTAGTTTGTGCTGCTATTTGTACAGCAAAATAAAGTCAATGTAAAGCATTATACCATAAATATAAACTCAAAAAGCTCCACCTCACCCTCCGACTTTCTAAAAATACTGGGTGACTGCCAGGAAAGATGTGGATAGGTGCCATATGTCTGGGACCCCTGGTTTACGTTTTGAAAGCAAAAAGAAATCCTGTGTGTGAGAATTTGAGAGGATCACCAAAATGTTCCTCAAACGATTTCTTGCTCACCTTGTTAACAGCCTTGCCACTGACTTCCCAAATGGACTGCTTTGATATTCTTTCATTTTGTTTGTCTTCCCGTTAGCACCCACGGATGACATTATGAAAATAAGGGTATTAAGACACTACTTAAGATGCTACTTAGCCAATTACATTTGGGTATGTTTATGTTTATTTGCTAGTTCAGAGCCTTGCAGGTTTGGTCCTTAAGTTGCCTTGAATGCAAAGTACTACAGGTTTATTGGTTTGTGAATCATTCTTTTGAGGATTTCAGTGCCATATGTCAAAAGTCATCCATCTTACACGCACATACACAAAACATATACACCTGAAATAAAGCAATTTCCAATGTTTATTCTATTGGCCACTTTGGTATCTCGGCAGAAAGCCTTCTGTCTCATTCTATTCAAAAGCTATGCAATACCTATACAATCAACATAACTTAACTGACTTGGCTAATTTTCCCTAAGAAACAGACAATTTACATACATGGATTTAATGGATATGAACATCTTACCAGTTTGTAAGGGAGGGTGCACATAAGTCCCTGGAAGTAAAATTTTACTGGATCCCCTCTCCCTGGTTGTATTTTTTTTTCACTCCAGATAACAGGAACAAGCTTTTAATGAGCAAAGACAAGGCACAAGTTTGATATCAACTCAGAGATTCTTGGCAAAATAATTGCAAAATTATAGGAACTTCTGGGACTGACAACAATGTGTGGCAACCAGTTAAATTATAAGGGATTTTTGTTTGGTAGCTCTACTTGTCTACATGGCTTGGATACTGTGGGCTTTTGCATATGGATTAAGCATTATAAGAATTTTCAGCATAGATTGCTCTATATGATTGCTCATCACTGCCCCCTTATAAAGTGTATACATTCTTTGGCAAGTCATTTATTTCTCTCTGTGTGTGCAAGACAGACCGACAGATACAACTATTTATCAGACCATTTGTTTTGGCATCTGCCAAAAATTAACCAGCAATGAAACAAACTTAGAAGCCAGCTTGGTGTAGTGGTTTAGAGCGGCGGACCCTAAGCTGGAGAACCGGGTTTGGTTTCCTATTCCACATGCAGCCAGCTGGGTGACCTTAGGTCAGTCACAGTTCTCTCAGAGCTCTCTCAGCCCCACCTACCTCACAGGGTGTCTGTTGTGGGGAGAGGAAGGGAAGGAGAATGTAAGCTGCTCTCCTTTGGGTAGTGAAAGGTAGCGTATAAAAATTAACTGTTCTTCTTGAAGTCCAGATTTCAGTTTTTGGTGTCTCAATCCAGACTCCTTTAAAGCACAGGCAACTTCCATTCTATTAGGCCCTGAAGCAAAGGACAAGCAGGGAAAGGAGTTCTGATACAATCATATGCATTTCCCTCCTCTGGAGGTATAAGGGACTGGCACACAGTGTCTCTTCTTCTGATTTGAATCTTTGCAGCCCAGCCTTAGTTGAACCCGTGGTGTTCTCAGAATATGAGGAAAGTGGTTTTCAATCCCCCCCCCCCCCCGGGTATAGGTCATCCAGAAGTTCTCTCATGTCATCCTACAAAGATACCTACATTGTACAAGGTTATATGAGCAAACCCTCCCTGGTACTCTCCTTGCAGCCACAAGGATGCTGTCACATGTAGTTTGGCCCTAATTGGTTGGTACAAGCCCCGCACAGCCAGTTTGTGGGAACAGTACGTTCAGGCAAAGGACCACAATCGTAGCCCAAGTGCTAGCACAGTGGCAGCAATCTCCACTACTTCACCAAAAGTCTTCTGCTTCCTCTTTGTGATGGCAGGATTAGTCCAGAGCATGGAGAAAGGGCCAACAAACCATCTTGAACTGCCAAGCCCAGAGCCATGGGGAGGAAACAAACTATCGCTCAGGAAAAGCATGATGCCTCTGCCCACCCCTCCCCATGTGCCAAAGTGCAAGACAAAGGAGGTTTCAACTTTTATGACACAAACCACTGTGTGCAATGTGGAGAGTTGTGGGATCAGGTTGCCTGCTTCATTAATACTGATACTTGTTACAAAGAGCAAAAGGAGATTAACAGATGTGGTTTTCCCTTTGCATAAAACTTTTGTTGAAATTGAGCTGAATTCCTCACACTGACAGCGAAGCAAACTGTGAAAAAAAGGTTCTCATTTACAGCACACTGTCCAATATAATGAATCGTCTGTGTACAATTTTGCTTTGAAAGGGATCAGCAGTTCTGTGATTCAAATGAATAATGCATTGCTAGAACATAGGCTGCAAGGATGTTTACACAAGCAGTTCTAAAAGTTTCCCCACTGCCTGCAATGGGATGCCCATAACTTGAGTACTCAACAATGGATCCCTTGTATTTAAATAAAAGCCAATTTTTACATTACATATGTAAAAATTACATCGTAAAAGAGTGAATGCAACCGCTGTGCATAGAGGCAAACATGTTTATCACACAGGTACACCCAATACTCTATCAGGGAGCAATGGTGAGCTGCAGCTTCCCTTAGGCTATACCTACATTTATTTGCAAACCAGGGTTTGCCACCATGTAATCTGTGAACAGTCATCCTGGAGTCTAGACCTGATAGGATTCCCTTGCGAAGTTGTGGTTAAAGTGAGGGGATATGAAAGTTCTATCTGAGATGGCTCATTCAGACCTGATGGTGTGAACTGATGGAACAGGTATGTATGAAGCAATCATTACATAGCTCTTTATGTTCAGGAATCCCCAGGGATAATGCAGGAAGGAGGGCTTAAATTTGCATCTCAGTCCAGAAGTCCTTTATATGTCCCCTGTGAGCAGAAGAGCTCTATCTGAACCATGCTATCAGCCCTCCATCCGTCATTTTAATCATAGGGATAGATACAGAGACAGGTTCTTTTCATATTATTGCCTCTCCTCCCTTTCCAGAACAGTCTCTGTGCCGTATGGTGAGCACAATCAGGCACTTCTGTAGGTGTGGTGAACAGGACATGATGGCCTAAAAGAATTGGCAAGGGGCTGGGAAGCTCTATTCTGCACTAGCTTAAGGGGAGGGGCAACTCTTCCAGCAGGAGAAGATGAATTTGTAAGTGGTGCTGCTAATCAGCTGGAGTGTGAACACTGGCATAAAAGATGTGCAGATGATAATTAAAGTGATTTTCAAGTAGCTTGGGAAAGAGCCTGTTGGCGTCTGTATAGTATTCTGTTGACATGTTTATCTGCCAAATAGTTCTGCGTGCAAAAATATATTTAACAACTTTTAAAATCCACCCAATATATTTTTTTCTTCTTATATACGTTAAAAAAATAAAGCGTAACTTGTGCTTTCCTAAAAACTCTATGTTCATAAGCAACTTTACAATACATTATTTTGGAAATGAGGGAAAACTATTTAAATGTGCTAAATTTATGTGGCGAATTTTGTTAGGATCGCCATTTGGGCTTGTCATGTGACAGGAACCACTCTGCTAAAGAACAGGAAGGACCAGTGACTTGCACTCCCTGGTTTTGACCACCTTGCTAAAAGAGAGTCTCTTGTGCTTCCCTTACATGAGAGGCACCTGTGGGCATAACTTGAACATCTCCAAGCATGGTTGATGCACAAGTCCTCGCTTTAGAAATTGAACAAGAAAAGCAAACACAGGAGAGGCACTCCCACTTCCCCTTCCCTATCTCTTGTAACATCCAAAGCCACACATAAACTGTTTTATAGCTCAGGTTCTCTCCTCAGTAGCGTATCTATAAAATTCCAAAAATCTAATTCACTCATGATATGTGCTGGTGAAATGGAAAGCAGATTGTGGCACTAGGAAGGTTATGAGTTTGGGGCTACAAACCTAAGCATATTTGCAAGAGAGTAAGCTCCACTGAGCTCAGTAGGACTTACTTCTGAATAAACAAGCTTAGGATTGCTCTGTAACTCAGTTGCAAAGTCACCAAACCATCTTGCATGTTAATCAAGCTAACAATAATTCTTGATGTATACCTGATGCGTCAAAATCTATCCTGCAAAATGTTAAGATACCTAGGGCAGCAAAGACCTTGTTTTCATCCAGGTAACTGCCCACATGCTTTTCAAGAGCTTTAGTGGACCAAAGATGAAATATTCGGGGTCTTATAGAGCTCTGTTGATAATTATCTTCACAGTGCTGACTGGGCAGACCTAGCTTTTGGCCAGAAAGCAGGCTCAAATGTGTTACGTAGTAACAAATGTGTATCTGCATACACCATGCAGTGTTATATGATTAATGTGATATATGTGGAGGTTCTAGTTTTGCAAAACAGGTTAAAACTGTGCTACTACAGATCAACCCACAAAAACCTTTCCTAAAATGTGAGCCTGCTTTGAAAAGTGAGAGCTAGGGCATGTGGTAAAGCGACTGTACAACTCTTTCACCATCTCCTCAAGGTCAGCACATCCTCTTTCGAGACTGGCCCTCAAATTGGAACAATAACTCAATTGGGATTGTGCAGCATTTTCTAAAGCAGATATATCAGTTATGAAAATTAAAACATTCCCAAATCCATAGTGTATCTACTACGACCCGGAAGGCGACTGGATTGAAGACTCACATGTGTTTAAGATGATAACTCACACTTACTTACTGAGTACCCAAGATTTCAGCCTTTCAGTTTTCCTCTAAAATTACAAAGTATGCTTATGGGTGCTGGCACAAGTTTTGACTTGCAAGCGTAATATTTCATATATAATCATGCTTGATATTTGCAACTGTTCCTCATCAGTGGTAAAACAACATTTTTTCTTCAAGTATGGATATCCAGTTTACAGTAGTTCAGGTTCCATAATGTACATGATAGAGTACATTATCTGAAGTGCTGAGTTATCCATCTTCCTTGGTCTTGTTGTAATTGTTCTTGTGTCTTTCATATTTTCTTTTCTTTAAATAAAAAAGAGTTAACAAAGGTACTATCAAACACCACCAAAGAGTCCTCAGTGTCATTGGAAGTTGTCTATAAACAGAGCACTTGAAAGGGGAAAAGGAAAGTCCTTAGTAGTGCATGTCAAAGTTCCTTGTAGCTCATGGCTAAGATGCTTTAAATGAGACAAGGAAAGAATCTGCACCCATTTGCTTTTCCTAAAGTATTTGGAAAGCTAAATGTCAAAAAGCAGAGGATGCTTTTTCCCCCTCCAGTCTTCATATTAAACCTGATGCTGATGAATGATTGTCTGTTTAAAAAAAGAGAGACTTGAAAACCACAGCAGGAGACATCGCTGAAACTGCACTTTTGCAAGTTCCGCAAGAGATCCAAAGAGCTGCATGACAGAGCAATAATATTCCAAAAGGAAAACGACGAAAAAGCTTTGGTTGCTTTGAGCTTGTGTGTTGTTTGAAGAATTGTCTGTTTTCCTTGCCAGTGGAGGAAATGTGCTTGCAAGGTGATGAAGCAGGAAAGACACTCAGATTTTGGATATCAAGCAGGCAGAAATGCAAATGGCTCCTGTCATTTGTAGCACAAAGGGTCTAGATGATATCCGACCAGTACTGTGTTTCAGTCATCTTCTCGGCACATTGGAAGGTTCACAAAAGTGAAGACGTTAAACTCAATCATTATCGAAAAACACAGGAAGATGGCATAAAGAAAGAGGACACAGAAGCCCAGTTTCTTGTCAAGTTTCCATTTATTTAAGTGGATCCCAGCCACCTGTAAGAACAGAAGATATGAATCAATTAACATACAAGCTAAAGGAAGGCTTCTAATTTTAATAACTGTACTAGGAAACAGGCTTTTGCAGTATAGTTCTTCTGCTATATGGACAACTCTCACCATCCCCTATAGCAGATCAAATACTGCAAGGGTTTTCAGAAATATGGGGTGGGGTGTGATTCGATGGCTTAGGGCTGACAAGCTTGTGGGAATGTGGAGTGAAGCATTAAGTAACATCTACTGCAAGCCACATACAAGTTTGTCAGGCCACACATGAAGTTGCCTTATACCAGATCAGATCACTGGCCCAACTAGCTCAGTACTGATCACTCTGCCTTTCCAAAGCCTTCTATGGAGATCTTTTAGCAGAGATGTCAGGGTTTGAGCTTGTAACTTTCTGCAGGCAAAGCAAGGGCTCTACCACTGAGCTACAGTACCTCGAAGAGGACTGGGAAATGTCAGCTGGTGCAAAATGCCACAGGCCATTTCTTATCAGGTTCTGGCCATTATGCCTAAGTTACGTTGGTCCTGAAGCCACTGGCTGACTTACACTGGATGTCTTTTGCCTTGAAAACCCCACCAGTTGTTGCCATAAGTCAACTGTAACTTGACCACAACCCCTCCCCCCCAAACAAATAAATAAAAGTAAGCCACGTTTATTCATTTATATCCTTATGGTTTTTTTTCCAAATCTTGTTCTTCCTTCAAAGAACTTAAAGAAGCATCTTAATGCTCGTCTGCACATCTGTGCCCCTTACTTTGTGATGCAAGTTGGACTCTGAGTGACTGGCCACAAAGCTGGTGGGAAAGAATGTTAATATTTCATTAAAGGGAGCCTTGAGAAAGAGAGAAAAGTGAAGATGATCCTTCAGTGATAGTAAAGCACATAATGACCTGAGTGTACTGAAGTGCTCATTCTCATTAGCTACTCAGCTAAAATTAACTGTCATGTATGTTCTAATAATGGAAAGTTTGACTGTTGGCTTTGGAGCTGCCTAAAATGTCAAGAAAAGACATCTCATGGGATGCTTTGCATATTTCAATGAGGCGCTGGCCCCTAAAAATACCTGAACTGCTAACAAGAGAGCACACCTTGAAATATCATCATTATTAAACTGACTGGATGTAGATATTTGCTAACACAATAGAAATGCACTTACAGTGAGAGCTACTGATCCTAAGAGGAGCACAACAGAATAGATTAGTCCTTTGCTGTTGATCTTAACCTATGAAAAATCAAAATGAAAAAATGATCTTTTCAATCAAATCTAGGATGCATTAGCGAGCACATTGCCGTTTCCAATGTAATATTTTTACACTTACAAATAATTAACAACATTCAGTTCTTCACTGACTAAGCAAAGTGAGTGGGAAACTCACACCTCATTTAGTACCATTTATGTATTTCTATATCTGTTTGGGGAAAACATGATTTAAAAACAAATAACTAAACTCATCCTTTAAGGGATTCTCCCAGTAACAGTGACTATGGTATACTGCTGATGGCCCCAGATACCTTGTCCCAAGAAGATCTAGACCCCAAGTTGATTTTGAGAATATTCACATGCATTTAATTTCCTGAGGACTGTGCACACAAGGATTTGTACACCCAGGGAATTTAGCCTTTTCACTGTAACAAAGAGGTCTAAAGAGAAATGTCTAAGTTTATATACATACAGTTGTGCCGTAATTGACAACCATCGTCTGCAAGCCCCATGGTACTCCAAGGCCCACCAGAATGTCAAACACATTGCTGCCAATGGTGTTGGACACAGCCATATCACCAAGTCCTGAAACATAAACATTTCATAAATAAAACTCAGCATTTGCCATTAATATAGCAACTGTCTTCACAGCAAGGAAGGAGCATAAAGCACAAATGAGGGGCATGTCTGGACAACCACCTAAAAGGGGTTTAGCTGTTGTGACCTGAGGCATTGTAGGTGTGTGAACTGGCTAGAGATGCCTCGCAAGCAATCTCTGCACCCTCACAAAACTATAAACCTTGGGGTTCCCAGAGGAGGGCAGGAGATCCAAACCATCAGAATTAGTTTTAAAACTGGAATATATCTATAGTGCTGAACTGTTGCATCAACAATGTCTGTAACTTCAGGAATGTAGAAAGATACATCAAGTAATGAGTAAAGATATATTTGTGTACAGGAGCAATGTACAGGCCCTGCCACCAGGCAGCACTGAGCACACTGGCCCTGCCTCTCCTATGTATGAGATAGTCCAGTGTCCGTATCCTCTGACATCAAGTATCCACCACTAGAAGAATAAGCTCTTCAAACAGGCGTACTCTTTTATCGGCCTCAACCTGCATAGCCCAGGCTAGTCTGATCTCATCAGATCTCAGAAGCTGAGCAGGGTCAGCCCTGGCTAGTATTTGAAGGGGAGGCCTCCAAGGAATACCAGGGTTGTGATGAAGAGGCCAGCAATGGCAAACCACCTCTGAACATATCTCGCCTTGATAACCCTATGGGATCATCATAAGTCAGCTGTGACTTGATGGTACTTTCCACCACCACCACCTCTGCTTTATCTATCAAGCCATTCATTTGGCAACTCTCGGTTTTGGAAACATACATACATACATACATGTGGTTGTATGTATTAGACAAGTGGAAGGATCTGGCTGAAGTATCTCACTCAGATATGCACTGGGACCTGGGAACCACAGTAGCATGCCATCATGATTCCCATTTATTTTAGTTTTCAAGCAGAAAATGCTCCAGTTCTTTTTTATGTAGTTATATTATGCCTCAGGAGCTTGAGAGATGATATATTGCACGAGGAAGAAAGAATGAGCCTACCCTGGGACCCAATTAACCATACTAATTGAGCATACCCAAAATGGAAAACTTTGGGCTTGTCTCTCAGGAACAGTAGCCCCCTCCTCAAATGGGAAACTATTAGTGAAATAGAGACATTTTTCCAAACAGTTTGTGACATCTCTTGGGTGATGGGAGAGGAAATCTCCTATTCAAAGCCCCGGGGCATGCAAGTGATAGCTCTTTGGCCCTTGGCCCTACTAGTTTTGAAAAAAGTTGTGCAGACCCATAATAAATATTAATGTAAAGACCACTACAACATCAGTCTGAATGCAATGCAGATGGTACCTTGTCTTGCTACTATTAAACTGGCCATGCAGTCTGGTACACTGGTTCCTGCAGCTAGGAAGGTAATGCCCATGATAACATCAGGGATCCCCAGAGTGTATCCAATTATCGTAACCTACGCAACAGCGGAAAACACAGTAAGTTGAAAACAATAGAGGAAACACTTCTTGCTACTGCATTCCTACTCCAAATCGTGATTCTTGATTTACTTCTTGAGCATGTGGGTGTTAAAATGAATCAAGAGCATAAACATCAGCATTTCAGTAATGAAACTAAACTGCAGCTACAATCTGTCTCACCGTAAGTGAAAAACCAAAAGCATTTGCAGATAACAATGGTGATTGCAGAGAAGAGAGTGATGTGGTACAAACTTCTTGCATGTTTCTTATTCATTTAAGAGAAATTGCATAGGCATTTCCCATGGGACTGTGCCTATGTGAGCTGTCAAACAATGGCTCTTTCTGCACTCTCCTTTTAATCCATGTTCACTGCGGTGTCCTCCAAAAACTGAATTTGCTAACATTGAATTCAACCTTCTTTTTATTCCAGGGTTTTCCTCCATTCTGCATTATGTTACCTCCCTTCAGTGGCCAGATGGGTTTCAGCCCGCTGTTGCCCTGGATTTTTTAGATGCTGTTTTGCCGTGGACTTAAAATGCCTCAACTTGAACACTGAGAAAATCCGGAGTGGCAGGCAAATATGGAAAGGACTAATGTATGAGGCACCAGGGGGGACTAAGGCTATGTCTGGCTCACTTTCATTACACTATTTCTTTCCTGAACATGTACACAACTGACACACTTCCCTTCTGCTGAACAGAGATAACTGAAAGCACAAAGCAGGAATTAAGAAAAGGGCTGGATGCTTTCGTTACTGGATACTGTGCTATCATAGTTCCATCAGAATTACTGACCACCTGAGTATCATGCTCACCAGAAAATCCAGAAGGTAAAATATTACAACAGTGAAATACCCAATGTGCAAATCTAGTCTAGGTTTCAAGGTGGATAAAGGGAGCACAACAAAGGCTTCATTGCTTGTGGTGTACATACACCCTCGTATTTTGCATTATTGTTGTCTTTGGTCATGCAAATTTTTTTTGTGTGCAAAGGAAAGGTAATGGAGTAAGTGTGCACTAAGCCACCTTCAGCACTCTGAGAGAACATTCATTTGTGTCCTGACCAGCAGAGATTCCTTTGCCACTTCTAAGCCTAGCCATGACCCCCAAAGAGCTGGCTCTGGACTCTGGTTCAGAAGCCTCAGATGAGGAGCCTGGGAGCCAGACACATGGTCTGGGGGGAGCAGGAAACTCCGGGAGACCCTTGCATGGTGCCCCATCTGTTCTAGGGTCTGTCTCTGCAGAGCCTGCAGTTGAGGCTCCTCTATCAGAACTTCCCTCTGTCCCCCCTGATCCTGGAGCAACTAAGCATCAGCCCAGGACCTGGCTCACAAGCCCACCAGGACTTGCCTCCATCCACTAGGAGCAGTAGAGGCAGCGGGCTTAGGGTTGCCAACCTCCTGGTGGCACCTGGAGACCTCCTGTTATTAAAATTGATCTCCAGATGACCAAGATCATTTCCCATGGAGAAAATGGCTGCTTTGAAGGATGGACTCTGTGGCATTATACCTGACTGAGGTCCCTCCCCTCCCCAAACCCTGCCTTCTGAAGACTCCAACCCCCAAATCTCCAAGGCAGAGTTGGCAATCCTAAGTGGGCTCCCTGCTGAGATACCTCAGAGGAGGCACAGTGCCAGATTAGCAGCCCATGTACCAGCTGTGGGACCAGACTAGATCTAGTTCCCTGCAGGATTCTGGCCTTGTTGAGATCTCACCAGGAGAGTGCCAGAAACTGTCTGCAGAACAGCTGGGGCAGGTGTTCCTCAGTCTATTTAAGCTGGCAATTTTTTCTTCCCTCACAGTATTTCCTGTTATCTTGTTTTTTGTTTATCAGTCTCTTTTTCTTCTTTGTTTTTCTCTGGCTGTCCCACCCAGTCATTTGAATGCATACTGTTAGATGCTGACCCAGCCTAGGGAACTGAGGGGAGACCTGGCAACCCTAAATCATACACAGATAGATAGAGCACACTTTTAGTTCCCAGCTGAATATGGCCCTCCGTGACTATCCCGTCACAATCTTTTGGCAGTGTTTAAATGCAAACCAGAAGTGTGTGAATCTCTTACGTATTTCTCACTCAGTGGGTTCCCACTCAGCCAGCTGGACGCCTCCCAGAAGACCAGAATCAGGAAATGAGAAAGCATCACTGACTCTCACCGTTGCCTTCCCCCAGCAACTGAATTACACAATGAGTTTTTCATTTAGTAAGACAAATATCCTTGCATTTTAATATAAATTAATGCTGCTAGTTTGATGATTACGATATTTTATGCTCTTTTAAAGCTGATTATTGTGCTCATTTTATATTAATTGTATCTGTTTCACTGGAAACTGCTTTGAACAAACCTGGGGAGGTGGCATATAAATATTTTAAACAAACAAACAAATGAATTTCACTCACCAACCACACCATGAAGTAAGAAAACAAAGCAATCCACACAGTAGATAAAATGAAGGTCACCATGAAAAATTTCTCCCACCGTGGTTTGCTGCAGTTTGGGATGGTGAAGAAAAGGAGGACTATCAACGGCCATGTCAGAACCCATCTGACTTTTTCCATTTTTCCTTCTGGATAAAGTGAAAGAGAAAGGAGTAATTTTGCCTTTGAGGTTTACTGTGCAAAATCATATTTATACTGAGACACAATCAGATAAAACTTAGAAGAAAATGAAGTCTAAGTTGGTGGCGGTGGTTGTACATTTTAAAGGAGACGGATGGGGGGGAGGGGGGGTTGAAACCCACATCTCAAAGTAATGTTATCCAACCAGCCCAGGTTATGTTGTTTCTTTTGACAACACAGATTTGTGCTAAACTGGATTGTCTCCCTTTCTTGACAGATTCCTTCCCCTACCCATTTGTTTTTAGTAATTAACCTATCCAGCCAACAGAAACATTTGCTTGAAGCTGGCCCTTTCTAGTATTAAGGGCCAGATCCAAAGTAAAGTTCCTTATTTCCAGGTGCCAATTTTTCCAGTGACTTGACACACCTGGGAATAGTCAGCCGAGAGTACCAAAGCAAAATTTCACTTCCAAAAGTATCCTTCTGAAAAAGAGGGACCTTTCCTATAAGGATATATTTACGTGTGTCAGAAATTGCCCATCTCAAATAACTGACCTCTCTGTCCCACCGTAATTCTGATTCAGAGGCGAGTAAATGGATGCTGACTTTTGGCTTAGCAATTAAGCAGCATTCAGGTATCCTATGCAAGCTTCAGTTTGTTTGGGATGAGAACAAACCAAAGCCCTTAAGCTAGCAGTCTCTCTTTCTCCTCCTCTTGTTTGTAGAATCAGAATTACAAACCACAGAGTCTTTCATAAACTACAGTTTGGTGTCACACTCCAGTTGGATGATTTCACCGATTGTATGATTTCTTTCTAGCTTACAAGATGGGATTCTGCACCAGAATTCAACTGAGTTGAAGGTTTGTTTGTAACATCTAAATGCAGTCTTACATTTGGTTCAGGAAACTTAAATGGGTGCAGAAACATAGCACAGAGGTTTTCCTTTTGGCTTCTTTCTTCAATTTGCACCTTGATGCTTTTATCTGTATTTAGAGGTTGTAAAGTGATACAGCTCTACACACTTGGTAATAAACTACATGTGCTTAGATGCTTTCGTAGCATTTCTGGCCTGAAGGAGCTAGACTAGAAAGACCTTGCATACACAGTGTTAGGATTTCAGATCTATACTTAGGGCATACCCTTTCAAATTGGAGAGACGCCCTAACTCTGCTCTGGAACTGAGGGTGATACTGATGGAATATACTGCATTTGTCTTTAAGAAAGGCCTCTGTGGAAGAACAGACAGCATCACCTCACTCTGCTACTGCCCATTTTGCCTAGGTAGTAGACTCAGGTAGGATGCTTCACCCTTCCCTACCAGCTATCCCAACCTGTTTTTCAGTGCCACTAGTCAGAGCTGTTCTTTAAATTGCACCCCTGAGCATGCACTATCTCCTTTACTCAAGCTTATTGTGAAGTCTCAGGCCCATTCTGCATCTAGCATTTGCTCCACTGTTCTACCAAACCCACGATGGAACAGAAATGCAGAATGGGCCTCAGTTTAGGGCAAAATTACTTCCTAATCGATTCCTGGTAAACAGGTAATAGGTATAAGAGGTTAATAAGATACAGCAAATCCAAAGTTTATTTAAAAATAACAATTGATTAGGGAATAAAAACACATTGGCTTGGATCCTAAGGTACCATTCCATTGGTGGAGGAACTGAGAGTTTTGCTCTCTGTCTCTCTAACACACACACTTTGCCCTGCTGCTCCTATAAGTCCACTGGCCAGCAGGAGCACAATTTTGGGGGCACAAAGGGCTGTAGGTGGAGGGAACAGGGTGCAAAGTTGCATTCAAGTGTGACCCTGCTTGTGCCATTCAGGATGCAAGCCATTATGTCCAGACTCATACCACTGTTAAAATCTTAATGAGGATATTGATTCAGATGTTACTATGCATACTTCTCTATCCCAGTTACACAACCATCTAGATCAGCGGTACTCACTCTGTGACCCGTGGAGAGCCACATCCACAATCACCATCTACCAAAAGAGCCACATGACTACTGTATGACCTGTGCTTTGTGCTCAGAGTTATCCAGTAGGCCCAGTTGGTTAAGGCCAGGGCAACAGAAAGTGTCATAAATTAATTTTACTTCAAAGTTCAACCAAGAAAATGTACAGCCAGTACAGGTGCCAGTACATTAACATTCAATGGCACTGTGCTGATTCTTCCACCCCGCCACTTTCTTCCTCCATTTCCCAGAGTTGCAAAAGAGCCACATGTCACTTCTGCACCATGTAGTGGGTATCACTGATCTAGAGCCAGTTTGGTGTAGTGGTTAAGTGCGCGGACTCTAATCTGGGAGAACCGGGTTTGATTCCCCACTCCTCCACTTGCACCTGGCTGGATGACCTTGGGCAAGCCATAGCTCTGTACCAGCTGTTCCCTCAAGGACAGCTTGGGAAAGCGCTCTCTCAGCCCCACCTACCTCACAGGGTGTCTGTTGTGGGGAGGGGAAGGGAAAAGGAGTTTGTAAGCTGCTCTGAGACTCCCTTGGGGAGTGGAGGGCGGGGTATAAATCCAATCTCTTCTTCTTCTAGATTAACAGAGCTTGAGTACATTTCTGTTACATACTATCTTTCAACAGTAAAGCCATTCTCTTTTAAACTGCCTAGACTTCATTGTGCCCTTCTCTTCAGCTTTAGCCACAAACCCTCCTCAACTGTCATTTCCCAACTTCTCATTTCTGTATCACATACCCTTGAAATTCTAAAAGGGGTCTCCCAAACAGGGTGCAGGGCTACTCATTCAGCCAATCATATTCTGATTCTTTTCTAAGCAACAGGCTCCTGGGTTAACTGTGTGATGAAGTCATTTCATCACAGCCCCCACTTAGCTAATTGTTACATGAGCTTCCACAGGTAACTGAAATCCCAGAGGAAATTTTAATCATAAATTACAAGACTCTGCATTAACAAAAGGGACTGGCCAGACCTTTTCAGGTGAGCAGGTTCATGGCACTGTGAAAAATGGTGCCTTTACTTTACTGAGATATTACAAGAAGAAAAACAAAAACATATCTTTTCAACTAATATGTCAGCTGATAATGAATATACATCAGAATGATACAATATTAGCACCAGACAGAGGAAGAATAGATGTTAAATGTCACTGAGGATTTTAAACTATTGAAGTCTTCTCTGAGGCACTGGCCTACTCTAGTCTGAAAGGAGTAGCTGCTGTCCCATTCAGTCACCTGTGCAGGCAAGACAGGCTAGGGCAAAAGAAAGGGAAGTAACAGAACAATGGCAGAGCTACAGGCAGACTACAGACATGGTGGAATCCTTAGGGCTTCAACTGGTTCTTCATGGCAAATCAATCTTGGTCTCTTATTCATTCTATAAAACAACTTTCTACGTTTACCTGGTGGTGAAAATGGAGACAGGTTATGTTCATGTTCCTCTTCTTGGTTATCAACATGTATGGCCCCATTTTCGATATTCTCATGTTTCCCATTCTGGAGCACTTTGCCATTGGTGGAGTGGATCAGTCGCTGGCGCTAGAAGACATGTAAACCAATGAACATCGCAGTCATTTTAGGAAAGTCTTCCAGTCTTTTTGAAACTTCATAGCAGAACATCACCTGGTAAATAAAACAAAGTTGCACTTACCTGTAACTGTTGTTCATCGAGTGTCTTCTGTACAGGCACACATGGGGACTGTGCATGAGCAGGCCTGCCACCAGATAGGTCTTTACAACCAAAAGTCTCCAGGGGCACTGCCAGCTGGAGCCATATACTTGTTTCCACCCAGGGACCATGTGCTCCTGCACAGCAGCACCCCCCTACCTTCAGTACCTTTAGTGCCGCTGAAGCCAGAGCATGCAGTGGAGCACAAGGGTGGGTATGTGTGCCTGCACAGAAGACACTCAAACAACAGTTACAGGTAAGTGCAACTTTGTTTTCATTATTGATCTTCTGTGTAGTCTCACATGGGGATTCTAGCAAGCTACTCACTGGGTGGTGAGGCATGCTCTGCTCATTTGAATAGCAAATGAAGAACTTGAGCCTCACATCATGCCTGCAGATCCAAAGCGTAGTGACATACAAATGTGCCTGCTGACAACCAGGTGGCAGCTTTGCAGATTTCCATCAAAGGTACTCCGTCCAGGAAAGCTGCGGAAGAAGCCATTGCCCTAGTGGAATGGGCATGAATGTTCAATGGGCATGGTAATCTGGCTTTATCATAACACTCCCTAATGGTCCTCCTGACAATCCATCAGGACAGGGTCTGAGAAGACGCTCTCCTACCTCACTTAAGGCCACTAAAACAAACAGGACTCTATCCCTGCAAAACTCCAGGGTTCTCTTGAGGTAAAATAATAATGGCCTCCTAACATCTAAAGAATACAACAAGCACTCATTCTCAGAGCTTGGTGCAGGAAAAAATATGGGCAAAACAATATATTGGGATAAATGGAACCTAGAAACTACCTTAGGAAGAAACTTAAGACTAGGGCAAAGGATTACCCATTCAGGAAAGAACTTCAAAAACAGGGGATCTACCTGAAGAACTGCTAGCTTACTCACCCACCTGGCTGAGATAATAACTACTAAGAAACACACTTTCATGGAAAGCTGTGCAAAAGAACAGGTAGCAAGAGGTTCAAAAGGCTTGAGCATTAACTGTGGTAGCACAACAGATAGAGACCATTGGGGCACCAAAGGACCCTGGGGTGGGCAGAGATTCCCTAATCCTTAACAAACCTCCCTTAACAAAATAAATGATGGGAGAAAACTGGTTCTCCCTCAATTCCTCTGTGACAGCAAGAGATAGCAGCCAGGTGAACCTTCAAAGAAGAAAATGCCAGGCCCTTAGTTTTCCGGTGTAATAAGTAATCGAGTATAACCTGCAACAGGGCACCCACTGTCAGGAGTGCCTCTGAGGACCTGCTTCCTGCGGACCTAAGTGCAGTGGAGAATCAGTCCCCAGCTCCAGAGGAGCCTCCACCTGAACCAGATGAGGCTTAAGCAAGCACCTCTGGGGGCATTACCCCAGCACCAGCAGCAGCTGAATCACAGCCAAGCCCAAGCCCACCTGATTCACCTCCTCGGGTGGAACAGCTAAGGTCACGATCCAGGCAAGACTTAGCTGCTAGGAGAAAAGAGGCATGCATGCATAGTCACAGATCACTCAGCCCTGAGTTTTAGAGGGAGCCAGGACCTCACTGCCAGCTGCTAACAAGCACAGGAAGTGGCTGGGTATTTTAGGCACAGCACAAAGACCAACAACTTGTGCTAGCAACAAGTCATTCTGGCTAAGCTCTGCACCCGCTCAGTTCGCATCAGCTAAACCTGATTCTGGACCAGCTGGCTCATGACTCTGGCTCTGTCTGATTTCGGCTTGATTCTGGATCCTCTGGCTCGTGACTTTGGCTCTGTCTGACTTCGGCTTTTGATTGACTCCTTGGACTGGTTTGCTCGTGAGTTTCCCTCTCTGACCTTGGTTTGGACTGACTGTTTTCAGCTTGTGTTTTGGACTTGGTAATTTGTTCCTGATTTGGCTTGACCTTTGACTGGCTCGGACTTTGGCTTGGCTCCTGACCTACTGGCACCCAGCCCGTGACTTCTCACTAAACCAGAGGGGAAATTGCCTCTACTTATACATATATGAAAAATTAGGTCTCTGTCTGAAGCCTCCAAGTCATCAGGTTGAGGCAGTTCAGATCATGATGAAGCACCTGGCTGATGCTGATTAAATCTGGTCAGTTTGGTAGGGGAAGGAACTGGCCCTGGGAGATCTCCATATGGTAACCCTGTTGCCTATTGTAACACTGTTGTGGGCAAATGGCTTGGGGGTGGGATACTGAGACCCTGCGGGGCCAGAAAAGTGGTAATCCATTTGATACAGATGCTTAAATTGGGACATGGACAATTGTGAGACTCCTAGGGACTAAGCTGCCTGCTTGTTCTTCATTATCAGGGAAAGCCTCCCTAGTGGACCTCCTGATGGCAGCTGGTATTTTTGGCTACTGTGTGACAGAGTGTTGGACTGGATGGGCCATTGGCCTGATCCAATATTGGCTTCTCTTATGTTCTTATATTCTCATCTGTCTTGGACGAGAACCTCTGAAAGGTAGGACCTCAACTTTAAGCCTGGTTTCCATAGGCAAGGCCGTTCATCTTAATCACGCGTGGTGCCTGAGTACAGTGGTGTACGCCATGGCCCATGCAGCCAAATCCACAGAATGTCATCCCGCATTAATTCACTGCTTCAAATGTTTAATGGCCTCCATATGCAGAACTTTAGCAAGGAGACACTTATCTTCCAGTAGGAGTTCAAGGAATGGAAAAATCCTCTCACATAAGAAGAGCTGATAACCTGCCATGATGGTTTCATAGTTAGCAATTTTGAAACCTAATGCAGCTGATGAATATAATTTTCAACCCAGAACATCCAGTTTTCTACCTTCCCTATCTGTGGGAGCAGAGTGGTAGGCCTGACAGCTCTTCGGTTGCATCTCCTCCGTGAACAAGGAGAATGGCGGAGGATGAATTGTCAAATAGTTAAATGGCTCCTTTGTAATCTTATAAAAATGTTTTACCCTTCTGGAGGTAGGCTGGAGAGACACAGGTTTTTGCCACAGTTCCTGTCCCCAAGGCCCTCCAACACTGGGAAAGCAATAGTCCCAGGAGACTCTGAATAGAGGCGACTCGGTATCTTCTTTGGGCTTGTACTCCATGGTAATGACTTCTGCCTCAAGAGACTGGGCCACATGAATCATCTGTTCTCCAAACATTTGGAGATATACATGGGAGATGCCAGAGATGGCTCGCCTACCTTTTTGTCTGGGCTCAGATCTTATGTTGTGTTGAATCCGTCAAATTCAATAGCCATTCCTCTCACTGTAGCTGGAGACTCCAAAACCACAACCTTCTCCTTCAGCGGCAGAGAGGAACTGGGGGGGGGGGGGGCTCCTGCGCAGGAGGGAACAAGCTTCTGGCTCCGGCGCATCTTTTAGCTGTCAAGACCTATCTGATAGCAGGCCTTCTCATGCTCAGTCTCCATGAGAGACTGCACAGAAGATCGATGATGAACATCCTATTAAACATCTATTAAAGCAACAGGACATTTTCTCCAGGCCTGTTGGCAACACTAGTGCTGAAAGGAAAGCATGCAACAAACCATCTCCCCCACCCCCACATTCTCTTTGGGAAACAGGGCACAAATTGCCTAGGCTAAAAAAAAAGAGGCCATTTTAACATCTGAACTCCCTGTCAGCATCTTCTGACATGATTCCAATTCTGTTTGCAAGAGTTTCATGACAGGGACTCTCCCTTAGCCATGCAAGATTAGCATCCCACCCAAAGCATGACCCTGAAAAAGGTGGAGCTGGCACATTTGTTTGGCTGATAAATACAGAGAATCAGACTCTGATCTCCTAATATGTTTATGATAACAGGTGAAGAATTCTTGGTAGCTTTCTTAAGCATCCCCCCTCCCCCCCAAAAGGCCAAGCATTTCTTCCTTTTATCCTCATCTCTCCCACCCTTCACCTTTTCTGTTCTTGCTGTTAAACGTCGGCCTGCAAGGTCCTTCAGGCAGCAGCCTGTTTGGTTTTGGTTTTTTTTTTTCTTGATGGTGCTGTAAAGCACCAGAAACATTTGTGGCACAGTGTAAATAGAACATAATAATTCAAACATTGCAAAAATAAAAAAGCCCCTGAATAAGTTATTCAGCTCCCTGTCTTGCAGGCTCACCTCATTAATAATCAGCCGACTCGCCATCCGTAGCCTGGTCCTTGGTCCAAATTTATTCGTTATCATTATTCGCAAGCCAGCTTCAGGAAAACGGAATTTCGGAGGACTGGAACAAATTATCTCATCGACCATCACCACGGAATTTTGGCCATATGGTTGCGTTCCCTTTACTATTGAC
Source organism: Lepidodactylus listeri (assembly GCA_029233225.1). Lineage (NCBI taxonomy): Eukaryota > Metazoa > Chordata > Lepidosauria > Squamata > Gekkonidae > Lepidodactylus > Lepidodactylus listeri. Next base: position 74,694,162 of record JARCFY010000011.1, on the reverse strand, counting down.
CACAATGCCAATGGTTAGCGATACAGTGTGCTTCTTTCTCTATGACTCTCTTTGCCCATATTTACCCTGGAATGGCTTCTTTCATTAGCTTAAAGGTAATCTTACATTGTAAATAACTTTACCAGATTTCTATCTTTAACTGGATTGCATGCAAACTAAACTGACTATAAATAAAAATCTACTGATTTTAGATTGTACAATTACATCCTAATTCTTTACTCTAGTCAATTATCCTCCTTGGTTTGCATCATATTTAGGTTAGAATTATCATTTCCTTATTGTATACCTCTACTATATTTTAGGCAAATTAATAATGTGGGGTTGGATCCTATGAATCACTAGCACAAGGGATTTGCTGAGGCACACCTTCCCTGATTTCTCTCAAGATCTCTCTGTACATCCCTCCCCCCTAAATCTGATGCTGAGGGTCACAAGAGTCTCATGAGGAAAAAAAAACATGGCAAATATGGGAAGAGGATACAGCACAAAGGAGAGAGGATAATTTCTACCAGTTCCTCCTCTTCACTGCTGCTCACTGTGCTGCATGACTTTTCATCTTTGAGGTACCTTTCAGGCCTGTAGCCAGGAATTTTTTGGCGGGGGAAACTGGAGGGGGCTTCTGATGTCACAAAAATAAAAAAAATTAAAAACTCATTCACATGCATGCTGGTTGGCCCCCTCCCCAACCCCAACATTCTCTCTAATAAAGTCTCCAATAAAGTCCAACTGGCTGTGCTCAATTGTTTCTCCAACCTTCCTCGCTCTCCACCACCCTGCCTCACACTTCTCTACCGCCACTCAAAAGGCCAGGTTGAGACCTGGAAGTTCCATCAGGAGGGCCGGCAGAGCAGCGAGCAAGCTGACTGGGTGGTTGAGGAGCAGGCGGATCAGGCAGGCAGGCCTCTCTGCAGTGCACCTGCACCAAGGAATCATGTGATATGATCATGTGACCCATGGTGGCTGGGTCACATGACCACATCACATGACTCCTCAGCACAGACACACTGCAGAGAGGCCTGCCTGATCCTCGCCTGCCCGCTCAGCAAACTCGCTGCCCTGCCGGCACTCCTGATGGAGCTTCCTGGTCTCTTCCAGGCCTTTTGGGCAGAACTGGAAAGTTGTGGGGCAGGGGCAGGGGTGGTGGAGAGGAAGGAAGGTTGGAGAGAGTGACAATCGAGTGCGGCTGGCTGGCAGCACTCCCAGATGGGCTGCCCTTTGGGGTGATGGGGCATGGCTCAAAATTAAGGGGGCGTGCCCCCAAAATGCCCTACCCTAGGCATCATAGAGGGATTGGGGGGAGGCCTATGCCTATAAATACTAATAATGAGCCAAAAACTTATCCTAGGAAAGCTCCTTAACAATTAGTGCTATTTAACAAAAACACTAGCAAGGGTATAGATCTCTCATTATTCTAGCCCCTTAAACTTCTGCACAATTTCAGAAGAATGCTATTACATGCTTTATTATTAAATTCCAGGTTATTGTGCAGCTCAATAAAAACAGGTTTGGTGACAACTTATATAAATGGGAATATTTTCCTGTTCTAAGTTCTGTTATTAAACCAAGAGAGACAAAACATGCAGCCCTAATAATTAATAAAAGGAAAACACAATAAATGCATGCAAGTTTTTAAAAAAACAAATGCTACCATTTATGTAGCATGTAGTAAGGCTTAGCAGACAGGAGACGTTTGTTGTTAGAATACACACTGCAACGAAGTAAATATTAACTCCAGAGAAAAAGAGGGATGGGTGGAGGGAGACAGATGGGGGAATAAGGGGCAATACCATTCTTTATTGCCTCAGTTATTAGACAGGATATATATGTATATATTTATGGCAGATTACATACATTAAAGAGGAACATAAATGTTTAGTAGGGTGGAAGAAGAAAAAATAGTGCAGCATTTCAGTCTGAAATCTGGGGAAATGTTTAGCTTAATCAGAGGAGATCCTCCTTACACCTGATGACAACATGCCTGTTATTTTAAACAGATAGAAGAAATAGAACAGGAAGAGGTTAAAAACAATATTTTGTTACAAACTGGATCACGGACGGCAGCTTTGTCAACGGCAACATCTTCTAAGGCTCAGTCCAGATGACAGGTTTCGGTCTCTGCTAGTTGTACAATTCAATGCTAAACTGGACATGCAAGAAGCAATACCAGAAGGGAAAAAAGGCAATGCAAAATTGTGCTGTGTTTTGCACAGTTGTCTACCTGATCTACACATATAGAAGAATAAGATGGCAGCCTCCAGTCTCAGACTATAGGAAGGGGTGGGTTTTTTAGTGTTCTCCTATAAAAAACACTTCTCTACTAATAGAAAACTAGGCTAACCGGGAGTGGGCTAGGCTAGAACCTTCTTTTCTGGTGTGTTCATTTTCTATTTACTTTTGTCTGCTAAGGATACTTACTTTTTTTAATATGGGGGGGAGTTAAACACAGAGTATTCGAAAGTGGCTCCCTCACCTTCACCCTCATAGTCTATGCTATGATGTCAAGATTCTGTTATCTTATTCTGATGCATTTAGACACATGGCCATCCTTGGCCAATCCCTCATGTGAACTATACTGATCCCCACACTTGCTGTATGCCTTGTGTTCTAGGATATTATGAGGATCTGTGTTATCAGTGTGGCTTGCTACATTCAGTTATTAATTTCTGCCATCTAAAAAATGTTCATTCAGAAACTGCCTACTGCCTAATATATCTGAAGGTATCTGAAGAAGTGAGCAGTGACTCACGAAAGCTCATGCCCTGCCATATGTTTTATTAGTCTTTAAGGTGCTACTGGACTCTTGCTCTTTTCTACTGCTACGGACAGACTAACACGGCTACCCATCTTGATCTCTCTGTCCAATATATGTTTGAGAATAGATTTTAGGAGATCTTTGGCTGCAACTGAACTCTGACGGTCCTCCAATCCCTAAAATGCCAACAGGTATTTGGAATACTTCCCTCTCCTCTTGAAGGAATAAAATAAAATGCATGAGTTCGCTAGCTAAGAGTTTCCCCTCCCCATCTTCAGAGCACATTGACTGTACCAGCTCAGTCACAAAATCACTTGAATGGCCTTAAAAGTGCCACACACTCTCAGCCACCAGTAACAGAAGCAATAATAATAGCCTCTGGTTTTAGAAGGCTGTTGAGGATATGGCTGAAATGATCGGTGTGAAACTGCTTTAACAAAAACTCTGCTGAAATACTAAATGTCGTTAATGATGATGATTAACGGCCTTAACATGGGGCTTCAGCAGGAGTAGAAGGGAGATAAACTTCTCACCGGTAAATTACTTCTGAGAAATCTCTAAAGTGCAGCATGTCCATGAAAACAACAGAGAAGCATCAAGGCAGTTGCTGTGGAACCTATTCCGAGAGCCTTAATGAGAGTGAGGAGTGGGAACTGAAGAGCCTGGGAGGATGTACGAAGGTGGAAATAGTATCTTAACAACTGCATAAAGGGTCTTGGGTCAGAGACAATAAAATCTAACTGCAGGTTTGCTGCAAAGTACAGCTCATTACCACTCTGTTTTTAGCAAGTTGCCTTCTTTCATTGTACTGCTTCAATCAGTTTCTTTGAGCCTTGAGGGATATCTGCCTGGGGTGTGGGTAACCTGGAACAGAGGGTGTTGAAGATACAAGTAAACAGGATCAGAATTAAACGGGAGAAAGTGGGCAGGGCTGGGAACAGGCTGGAAAGACAGGTAGACTGTGAGAGCTTGGAGAGGGAATATGGCACAGTGGTGGAGCACCTGCTTTGAATGCTGAAGGCCCTAAATTCAACCCCTGCCATCTCCAGTTGAAAGATAAACAGCTTTACTGGTGAACAGGCAGTCAAGCTGAGAAGTGCGATGACTTGGAAAGCATCTGGAGAGCTTTACAAACAGTGCCAGAAATTGTCTGGTACCCATGACACAAAATCCAGAGCTGGTGCAACTGCAGAATCATTTTCAGCCAATCCAGGTCAGAGGAACCAATGTCTTGCCTGAGTAATTTGGGCTATGGTAGCGCGCCCTGAAGGAGAAAGCCTCCCGAATGAAGACTGCCACTCCTCCCCCCCACCCCCTAGTCCGTGATTGGTATAGGACCGAGAATCCCGGGGGGGGGGGGGCAAGCTGGGAGAGAGCTGCCATCTCCCCCTCCCGCACCCAGGTCTAGGTCACGCACACCAGGTTGGCCTTTTGCTCTACTAAGAAGTCCTGTAGGACCTTGGTCTTATTATTTATCAACCTGGCATTACACAACACCAATGATGGAAGGAATATCCGTCCTAGCCCCACTGCCAACAACCGTCGGGATGAGTCGCAAGCTGGAAGGACGCCGAGCTATCCTATTTCTCCACGTCCTTCCCTTGTTTCTCTGCCTGGACCCACCGCTATTCTTCCCCCTCCCCAGGAGCACTGGAATTTGAAGCTCAGGCATTGCCAGCCATTCTTCACACTAGTCACAGACCGTTGGCAAGCAGGCAGCAACCCACTCAGATACCTTAACAGTAGGCACCACTTCCAGTTCTGTTCGGTTAATATTGTTTCCTAACAATTAAACCTAATAAATAACCAATACTCTTAATGATTGCTGCTAACTATCTTATCAACCGGCAGTGAAAACATAAAGCCAGAGAGTCAAATATCCCAATTTAAAAGTCTATCCCACTAGCAACCACAAATCCCCTCCTCTTTTGCCGGACAGGTCTCCAGTTGGGGACCTCTCCCTTACAACCTGCTCTGCAGCTAACTAACTACAGTCAGAGCAGGGTAGCCGAATTCATACCCTCCCCAACACCTCCAACAGCCAATCCCAAGGTGACGTCTGTCCTGTTGTTTCAGGCAGGTTCAGCTCTGCCAGTAACAGTGGGAGAGTTGTCTCAAGGGAGAGTGGCCGGGTCTGCCTCCTCCTCTTCTCCCTTCCCATGGACTGGTCTGGGGTGTACTCCTGGTGCTGCTTCTTCCAAGGGGAGGAGGAGATTGCTACTTCACTCGCCACAGTTTCCCAGTGTCGAGCCGCCGCTAGATGGCATTGCAGGCTCCAATCCTCCCCCTGCTCCTGTCGCTCACATCCAGTCTCCTGTCCAACTCCAGCCACAGCTCCAGTCTCCCTGCTCTCCCAGCGCCGCCCCTGGACCTCCTGGGTCGTCCGGCCTCCCAAACTCGAGCCGCTGTCTCTCCTGGTCCGACTCGGCTCCACAAGCCCCAGCACGTCTGCCCTCACCCAATGCCTCCACGGGCCGCCGCTTGCTGGCTGCTGTGCTCTCAGATCCCCGGGCCCACGTCTCTCACAGCTCGTTGTCCACTGCAATGCTGGGGCTTCCCCCACAACCATGGGAGTTCCCAGAGGGGAGGGGGCTGTCCTTGGACCTCCCGTTCGCCCGCTTGGTGTCTCGGCGCACTTCCAGTGCCACTGCCGTGAATTTATCCCCCCCCTAAAATGGCCACCAGAGTGGGGTAGAGGGTTCTTGTGGGCCAGCAGGCACTATCCCTGCGCCGGTCAAGATGTCACGCCAGTCTGAGGTGGCGCGGCACTGCCTCATCCAGAGGCTGACACGAACTCTGCCTCCAGTCGTCACCGTGTGGAGTGGGTATAACGGGGTGAGTTGCTCTTTTTCCACCCCTTGCAGCTTTGAAATCTTCTGATAGAAAGTAGGCTAGAAATCTGGCAAAAATTAATCAGTTTTAAGAGACAGAACAAGTTAGAGGTGTCCTGCAAAGTATGCAAAAGTTCAGATCCCAGAACCAATGATGACAATGTCCAATAGATTTCAGTTGGGATTTAGAGCTTCTATACCTTGCGTATTTGTGCAGCAGAAGGAATTCAACAGGTGAACTTTTCTCCTCATTGCATGTCAGTCAGCATGATGTAGCAGTTAGATTGTCAGACTAGAACCTGGTAGACCCAGATTTGAATCTCTGCTCTGCCATGGAAGCTTGCTGAGTGACCCTGGGCCACTCATACACCCTTAGCCTAACCTGCTTCACAGGATTGCTGTGAGAATAAAATGGAGGAGAGGATAATGTAAGCCGCTTTGGGTCCCCACTGGAGAGAAACTAAAATTCCTTCATTTGCATAGTGGTTAAAGATACAGAAACCCAACTTCCTTTTTCTTCCAATGTATTAAAGGATCAGTGGGGAGAAACTAAAATTCCTTCATTTGCATAGACACAGGAGCCCCACTTCCTTTTTCTTCTGATCGCCCTGGCTTCCTTGGGGTATGCTGCATCTGATGAACCAGGATCCAGTCCATTAAAGCTTATACCACAATATAGGTACTAGGACTTTGGGTCTTCATTGTTTTTGCTGCCACAACACAACTACTCCTCTGGAATTTGGAGAAACCGTTAGAGCAACCAGCTTCTACTGTATCTAGGCCCACTTTATATATTGGACTTCAAATGGCCACACAGTTATGAAAGCCAAAAGGCATGTGGGGTCAGCACAATAAAAGCCAGAGGTGCCCAGCCAATGTAATTTTACTGTCAAAACATGAACATTAGCTGCAGAAGTACAAATCTTCACTTTGGCTTGTAAGACTTGTTTTTGAAATTGAATTTTCCTCCGTGTGAAAACCTGTGTGTATGTGTGTATATCTATGAATGAGAATCCAGTAACAAAAAGCTTTTATGTTTTGCCAGTTGAAGCTCTTGAAAGCAATAAAAGTTACAAGCTTCAAAGGAAACTTGGCAGTCTGTGAACCTCCCTGCACCCATGGTAATAGCATTCTTGCTGCAGCGCTGTAGAATGCAAGAGGGAGAGTGCAGGTGTTCTGTCTCTGAAAATAATCAAGCTTGGCAGTCATACACCAGAGAGGATTAAAGGTGAGGTCTAAGCCCCACTGACCCAAGCAAGGTGTCAACTGAGAAGCCAGGTATCCTTGGCCTCAACTTAAGAGGCAGGCTGAAAGCAGACCTGAGAAAAGTGAAATTCTGCTCCAAGAATCTGTAAACAGAACAACCGGGACAACCAAAAAAAGGAAGCATAATTTATCAAAGAAAAAAAGAATAAATCCCCCAAATAAAATAAATAGAATAAATTCATCCTGCTGCTTTAAAAGTGAGATTATATCTGTGTTTCAGATGAAAAGAAATCTGGCAGTATTAAAGAGTCAGACACACACAGAGAGACATATAGATTCTTCCATGCAGAGTTAGTAAAAAGAAGACTGTTCTTTCCCTGTTTTTATGGGGGAACTTCAGGGCCCTCCAAAATACAGTTTGGAAAAACAATATCTTAGTATGTCCTAAGATGACACTATACACTAGAATATAATATTTTAGAAATATATCACAATTGAGAGCATGTGGTTGCATGGATGACCCAAAAGGCCACAGGGGTGTGACAATCAATGGAAAAAATACCATGCCTACTAATGACTTTATCCAACACGCACAAAATCCAAGATTCCAAGTGAAACAGAGATGATCGAATGGAAATACTGAAGTACATCATTGCAAGTGTGATCTTCCCCAAATGAGCAAAAAAGTCAACAATTCATGTTACAGGGACAGACACTGTTATTATTAACATGCTAATGCAGTTTAATAATGCCCCCAAAACTTGGTTGCATTGAATTTGTCTGGAAGTAGCTGAACAACTGGGGTAAAATACAATTATGCTGGTCATCAGTGCTTGAGCCACCATTAGAGTAATGGTATTTCAGGTCAACTTTTGGTCCAGCTCCTGTCTGCTTAGCCTTACCTTTCCACAGCAATGGAACTGATGGGTCATCACAGCTAATGTCATAAGACTCATTACCATCTTCCAGTTCACTGGTGACAGTGTTGCCATTCCCAACATTCATGCTTTTGATTGTGAAGAAGTTCTGCATTTTCACATTGTACCTAGAAGCATAAAAGAGAAAAAAAATGCAAGTTGCTTAAAGCATAAAATTAGGCATTTACATTGAGTTACCTTTTCTCTGTGCGTGCATGCATGTATGTGTATGTGTAAATTCTCATTGCAATGATCCTCACAACATACCTCAATGAAGTTGGCTAGATTGAGAGATAATGACTGGCCAAACACCACTGATAGATTTTCATGTCTGAGAGCCAGTTCAACCATTATAGTCACGCCAGAGCCAAAGTGAAACACTTTTATATCCGTTTGATTTCAATGGGGGAGTTAAGGGTATGCCCTTCCCTATTATATGCTGGAAAATGAAAGGTACTTAGACTTCTGTTGTGTCTAAGTACTTCATGGTTTTTAAGTGTACATGTAAAAACACATGTTTGGCTGGGTCCAACCAGCTTTTCCACAGAATAACCAGTGGATGTGATCTTCCAGTATAGAAAAACCCAAGAACCTTATTCAATCAGACATGAACCATGAAACCCAGATAAACCATGAAACTGCCAGCTAAAGACCACTGCTATTCTGAAAAGCCTGCTGTTTCCAATGGGCCATGTGCACAAGTACAACCACCTGTATATCAAGGTTTCACAACAATGCAACGAGGATCTTTCTGTTGTGCCCAAGAATCTTTTTTATTTTATTTCTTCTCATGGGATGGTTATTTTAGATTCTTAAGGTTTTAGAACTTTGTTACCAAGTGAACAATTGTATAACGTAAAAGAGAGTGCCACAAAACCTACAAGTCAGAACCAGTCAGAAGACCAAGGTTGGTCCATGAGGCTAGCATGAATCTCACATTAACACATCTGCAGGCTATAAACAAAATGCTGGGACAAACATTTCAACTGCAGGCTATTCTGCATATCTCAAAACAACAACAACAACCTTTTGCATTCCATATCTCTAATTTGGGGGTAGGGGGTTAATTTGAATAAATGCCAGTTTAAAATGGTGTTGAGAGAGAGAGAGAAAGAGAGAGAGAGAGAGAGATTGTTCATCCTGTTCTGTAAATTCACCAAACAATAAAGCCTTTAGTTTCTGCAAATGCAGCTAATTAGTAGCTATTATAAAAACCATATTCCATATTTTTAAAGCCACTTGTGTGAATCTGCAGATTTCATGTGTGCTTAATTTTGCATTAGAAAGCTTTTTATACAATCTGAAATATTTCAATTAACACTCTAAGCACTGATTATATAATTAATATTATAATAAATTGTTACATGATTAACTATATTAATTATAATGGTGTAATGGTTATAGCATTAGGTTAGGATCTGGGACACCTAGATTCAAATCTCCATTCAGCCACGATGTGTACTGCCTGTCCCTCTCTCTCAGTCCAACCTGCCTTACAAGATTTTTGCTCTTAGGAAGGGAGAATGAGGTTGGGTTCCCAATGGGAGAAAAGTAGAGTAAAAACCCTGAAATAAATAAAACAGACTTTGGGGATTCTGACAGTGTAACATTTCTTTGGGGCCTTTCCAGGATGAAAGGTACAATAAACAACAAGCAGTGACTGGAAAAGTCCTTAAATTGGAAGAGGAAGAAACAAGACTGAGAGAATATGGAGGTTCCCCCTCCCTCTGGGCAGGAGGTAAGAGCTGACTAGGGGGCTGATGTCATGGCCACCACTTTAAATTGCTCCATGTGGTGGCTGTAACTATATAGCAACCCTTCTGTTCGTAGATGCTTAGCCAACAGGGCAGATTTTCTTGAGCAAACACCTCAGATCAGTTTGGTGTTGGTAAAAACCACCCACCCCACATAGTAAGCCACTATCTAGCATGCAATATATTAACTCAATTTTCTTCCAGTAATTCGGTTTTAGTAAATTGTCAGAGGCAAAAACCTCATTTTAATTCTCATCCTTACTCTGCCCATTAACTTTTCCTTAAACCCTATTTGTTGCCTACCTTACCTAGATTGCTGAGCCAGGGATCACAGTGCCCCCGACTCCTGATAGATAACCAACAAAATTATATGTTTTACATTGTCAAGCCATAGAATCTGCACAAATTTCCTGACTGCAGGAAGGAAGTGGGTTGGTGAATTGTGGGATTCACTGCCACAGGATGTAGCAATGGCCACCAATTAAGTTTGCTTTAAACAACAGTTTGCTTTAAACAAGATAGGGACAGTAACAGGTTGAATACCAGTGCTGGGATAGGAGAAGCAGATCCCTACAATACTCCTTTTACTTGATTAGTTCTATTTATTTATTTAGATGATTTTAAAAAAAAAATCTGCCTCCTCTAAGTCCTACTACTTTTAACATTGTAGTAAGAAGAACAACAGGAAGAAGAAATGTAAGAGAAGGGAGCATCCTTTTTCCATATTTGCTCTCTGGTCTTTTTCAGAGGAAAAGATTCTCACTATTAGTCCCACAGAGCAAAACCTGTATATTTGTTGGCAATGCATTTGTTGGCATTGCAAAAAAGTTATCCATCAACCAAACGAGTTTCAGGATATTCATCAATTAAATCTGTACATGTTTGTATATGAAAAACAGTTCCAAATGAAAAAGCATATTTTCTTTGCGTTGAAAGATTATTCTTGCTTCAGTTTTGGACAGGAGAGAATGCCTCTTCTAGCTGTTTCCCATCCACTGTTTTTATAAGTAATTGTATCAAGAAGAATTTAACTCTATAAAAGAAAACAAAAAAAGCTGCCCAATTAATCAGGCTTTCTAGACTATCAAAACATTTTAAATTGACGATGTTAAAGCCTCAGTTTCCAATATTTTCCATTAGCCCAGCTTTCCTAAGCAGTACTGCAGATTCCACAGATACTGAAATGTGCAAATCTCTATCTACTGGCTATTGTATATATCCAGAGAGGGAAATGAACAATACTGATAAAACAGGAATGCAAAATTTTCAGAGTTATGGGCTGTCAGAGCAATACTGAAGGAAGGATAGTCAAACATAATTAAAGAACAGAAGGATAAAGGAAAAAAGCACTTACTTCATGATAAGTATATAGAACACGTACAATATGATGAGGACAAGGCTTTCCCACCTCAAAGGAAGAAAAGGAATGAAATTAGTCATGTACTGAGCATATTTAGAGATATTTTACATAGAGCATATTTTACAAAGCCCAAACCTATATTTTTCTGCAGAAAATTATCACTGGCACTACCATGAGCAGTATTTGCTACCTTTTCTACAATCAAGATAGGGAGGAGGAACATAGCCAGTTATTTTGTAAAAAGTTGACATTTTGCTGTTTCAATATCATTAAGTTTCTTTCTTTTTTTAAAAAAAACCAGTCTGAATAAAATTAAATCTCTTAAAACTTAGCCAATGTTTATAAAAATAGAGGCTGCTTTTCTATTTTAATAAAACACAGTAAGACAAAAATATCTTCTTGGAAAACAAGCATTATAAATACAGCACACAATACTGTTGTTTTGGACTTGATACTGGGGGTTACAATAGGGACTGCTACAAGTTACCATAGGGACTGAAGTCCAGGCCTTGGTTCCAGGAGATGATGGGTGAGGCAGCATGTATATTCATATTGCTGTGTTCTTTAACTACCCGAATTCTGCATTTGGCTCAGTTTTCAACTAAGGAACATTTACTGTCTACAAATAAATAAGCACATTTCCTTTTCTCCTTATGAAAATTGCCAGCTCCTATTTGCATCCACTATAATTAGCAAGCTTCTCCTTTAAATAAGCTGTGTAAACACATTTTAAATTTATTGAATGATAAACATGTTTTAGTGGGTAATTTATCAGGTAGTAGGTATAAGAAAATATATCAAGTATGAAGGGAAAAGTATTTCTTTAAATTATTCCTTTAAATCTGGCCTTTTGTCTTGCAGATTTAAGTTGTGATTCAAAAATCTCTGACATAATGTCTTCATGCAGTTCTCCTATTTTTAATACGAATGGCATTATGCTGGCAAAGGTCTTCTCTTTTCTGCTTGTGCACTTCTTTTCAATCCCTCTTTCCTGCTGTTAGACCCATTTTGTCTTCTGTCCAATGCTGCTTCCTGTAGTGTCTGAAGATATGTGCTTTGCACACAAAAGCTTACACTTTGAATAAAACTTCGTTGGTCTTAAAGGTGCCAATGGAATCGAACTTTGTTCTGCTTCCTGTAAAGGTAGTGCCTAGGACTGGAATGCCTTGCCATCTCTCTTTGATAAGCCAATTCTCCTCTGCCCAGGCCCTCCTCAATACCCATTTCTTTCACTAAGCTTAACCCAAACCACTTTCCCCTTTCCCTCCACTTGGCCTTTCCCTATATCACATCTACTGTTAATCACTACTCACTTCTTTTTCCACAGCCAGTGTCACAAACACAGACCACCAAATTCAGAGCTCTCTTGTGGCATTTGGAAAGAAGTCCTTACAGCCCAACCCTGCATATGCTTGCTCAGAAGTAAGCCCCCTCCTCCACACTCAACAGGGTCAACAAGAAAGCATGCACAGCCTTGCAGCCTGAATCAAAGCTGAATTCTAATAATTAAGTTATGTGAAAAAAATAACAAGCAGAGCTTACCATACGATTTCCTCATCATATATAAACTAAAAGGGAGGAGAGAGAGAGATAAAAGAAATGATATTTCTCAATGCCAATTGAAGAACTTCAGTTATATTACACAAAACAGGGGTTGCGGCCACACACACGAGATAAAGTGGAGGGGGTGAGAGGCTATTTCCTCCTGCGTAAGTTGCCCTGCAGTTGCACAATCACACGGACTTTTGTAGATGCAGGCACAGTCCGCCACTGTGTGATCAGACGCAACCGCAGGTGAGTCCGGTTTTTTTTTTTTGCCATTTTTTCCAATGCACTTACACAAGGAATTGACGAACTGCACCTTCGCACTGAGGTCTCCCTATGGAGTGGGGTGTGTGTGCTGATGCGCATACTGCAAAGGGGGAAAAAACCAATGACATGGAGTCAGGATAGCCTGATCAGACTATCCCAATACCATGGGAGCGCGCTGGGGTGATCAGACGCAGGAAAGTCCATCTGTGGCCCATAGCAACTTGTTTGCTACTGGACTTTCCGAGGTGTTTTTTTACTTTGCTTGTGCAGCAGAGCAAAATGGGTTGCCGATGGCTGCGGGGCCCTTCCCAGAAGTTGTCATCTGATTGCTCTCCTTAAATCTGCCCGGCATTCACTCCTATGTCAGGGCAAATTGTGCGTGTGATCACAGCCAGGGCATCTAAACATTCAAACCCAGAACTTGAAGTTAGTGCTGCAAAACCTTGCTTGGTGTACTGGCTGAGAAGCCTGCTTTTATGGAGAGCTGCTGGCCCAATCTCCATTGTACCACAGCACTCTTTTCAAGATGGCCTGCAGGGGAAGCACATCCTGCCTGGGGGATTCCAATGACAGCTGACTGAAGAGTCCAGCAAGACCTACATATGTATGTGCTGTCATGTCACAGCCAATTTATAGTGATCCCAACAAGGAGCTTTCCAGGCAAGTGAGAAGCAGAGAGAGCTTGCCATTGCCTTCCTCTGCAGAGCCTTCCTTGCTGGTCTCCCATCCAAGTACCAACCCTACTTAGCTTCTGAGATCTGACTAGATAAGGCTACCATGCTGCCTTCCCCCCTAGTTAAGATCTAGCCTGAAACTATAAAGGTGTTGCTTCCAGACTGCTTCCATCAATAAGGGCAACTTGTTGGTAATGTAAAGAATGTAATGCTGTTAGATCCTGAGTGTGTTTGACCTTCTTTTTAGCTGGCCTTACTGGCTCTGATTTGCTGCTTGATCTTGCCCATGATGCCTGCTTATCTTAGATCCTGACCTCACATTGTTTCTATCATATCTACAGACCGTCATCTGCACCTGATGCTTGGTTTGTAGGACTTTTGGCCTGACTTGAACTTTTCTTCTGTGTTTGAGACACCTCGGTAAACACAAGTGTTTGAAATTGAATTATTTGGCCCATTTAAGGACTTTCATTCTTAGCTAGGATAACTGCTTGGTACTGGTAATACAAGGGGTTGCAGTATTAATTTCTTGATGAGCAGGGTTACAAAGTGTCTTTGGCTGAAGACATTCTGAGATACTGAGTTGCAAACTATACATTACTCACAGAAGGATTTAATGAAGCCCTAACATTTGTATTACATGTAAAGCAGTCTTGGGATGCCACAATTATGAGCAGAGGAACAGCAGTGGTACATTACAAGCATTAGCATATAACTTCAATTAAATACCCTGCTTAGGACTGAGCTGTAAGACAGCATTGCAGCAATAGCACTTCCTGCCCCAGTGTAAAGGTAAAGTATGATGTCACATCACAGCCATCCTGGGGTTTCTATAAATTGGCAACAGATAAGCAGAGGTGGTTTGCCATTGCCATCCTCTGTGTAGCAACCCCAGAAATCCTTGGTGGTCTCCATTCAAGTACTGACCACGACCAACTCTGTTTAGCTTCTGAGCTCTGATGAGACTGGACTAGTCAGTGCTGTTTAGATCTTTCATATCCCCCACTACCTGATCCTTTTAACTGGAGATGTTGAACCTACTAGGTGTTCTACTACTGAGCCATGACACCTCTCCAGTCTGAAGTGTGATCTGTACAGTGTACTTCTCTCAAGTTGTAACTATACCACACTAAATACCATTCAAAGTCTATTAAAGACAATGGGCATAGAAGGGTGTAATCGTATTTAGGACAGTATCAAAAGATACAATTCTATGGACATTTTTTAACCTGGACTTTTTTTTACATGTGTGCCATGTATCCATATATAGAATTAAATACAGTACTATCCCTCTAGTTGTGATTATTTCCCTTCCATGAACTACATAAAAATAAGATGCTTTGTCATTGCCTCTAATGGCAAGGAGAGCAATCAAAAGCATATCTACCTAGAGGTAGGTCACATTGTATTCAATGGTGCCTCCTTCCAGGAAAAGTGCTTTTAGGGTTGCAGCCGTCACATTTATGTAGACAATACATAGCAATTACTTCAGATTAACCCACATTTTTGATCAGCATACTGTAAGCTTAGGGGGAAATAACAGCTGCTATCTAATATTCGTTAGTGTTGTTGTTCAGTCGCACAGTCGAGTCCAACTATTTGCAACCCTATGGACCACATCGCTCCTGTCTTCTGTCATGCTCCGGAGTATGCTTAATTTCATGTTTGTTGCATTGATAACACTGTCTAACCATCTCATCCTTTGCCATCCCCTTCTTCTCTGACCTTCAATCTTTCCCAACATAGGTAACGTAAAATCTTGAATAAGGGTGACTGGGAACAAACTGGGAAAGCAGTCCCTCTGGTGAGAATTTCCCCAGCAGTCAAAAAGCATGCAGAGTATATAAGTCCTCCCATGTATGCATCACTTTTCACCTTTCTTTAAAGAGTCTGCTATTTGGGTGTGTGATTAATTGTAGTGTTGCATAGTTCTTTGGGAATACGGTATTATGGAATTCACTTTTTCCATCATGATGAAAGAGCTCTAGTGATTTTTCAGAACTCCTCCTAAGTATGAACAAATTATCACAAACTTGGTCCTTCCAATTAACTGGGGAAAAAGACATGGCAAACAAGAAACTTACCGCAATAAGTACAATCACAGACAGTGTGTAGTAGACTGAATCCCTGCACACGGACCACCAGGTTAGACGGACCACCTGAAAAGAAAACACAATTGCTCCATGCAAACAGCTCAGCTTTAGCAAATATTTAGGGTTTATGCTTGTGAATGACTAATATTGCAAAAGCAAAAGGCTGGTTTCACACATGGAAGTTCATCACTTTTGTTTCTCATTGCCTGAAAATGTGTCTCACCGGGGCTTTTTTTCTGGGGGAACGTGCTGGAACAGAGTTCCAGAACCTCTTTGACTAAATTATTTTTAAAATGCTTAAAAGTTTATGCATTTTCAGTATAAAGATTGAAAACTTCATTTCCCTCTTGAAAGTTCCGGCACCTCTTTTTCAAAAAAAGAAAAGAAAAAGCCCTGTGTTTCACTGAGATGTGTATACCCAATTCCCTCCTTGAAAAATGTTCTCTTTGGATCAAATGAGACAAGATGGGAGTAGATCAGAATGGCGACATTTTTAGAGAGTACTTTTAATCCTTTCATTGTTGTTTTTTCAAATGAGCAACCACATGAGAGAAAGCAAAAAGGAATAGTAACATGGACTTTCCTGGTGACATTTGCCCAGCAGACAGAACATGGCTATTTGTATAATGAAGCAGTCCAGGACTTTAATAGAAAAATAGCTGCTAAAAAGGGCAGCCAGAATTTTTTTAAAACATTAGTTTAAGTCCAAGCCCACAACAGATTAATTAATTAAAATTAATTATTGTATGTAATTGTGTGTAGAATAGCCAGGAGGTCCGAAGATTGTCTGGCAGCCACAAGTTCTAGCTCTTAGCATTATGCTAGTGGTGAGGTAGACTTGTTTTTAGGGGCTGAGAGAGCTCTGAGAGAACTGTGACTGGCCCAGCTGGCTTCATGTGGAGGAGTGGGAATCAAACCCGGTTGTCTAGATTACAGTCCGCCACTCTTAACCACTACGCCAAACTGTCTCTCCCCACAACAGATAAAACATATTAAAGGCTAGCTTATAAATGTCTGTTGGCTAAAGTTCAGTCCCATACATCAGATCCATGAAACGAGTGGGATTTTGATTGTGTAAATTCATAATAATTGTTATCTAGAAACAGTTTTCAGAAGTGACTTCTTCTAAACTGAAGGAGGAAGGGAAAATATATGCGCATACCTACAGGCCTATGTAAAAGAGTGAGACTGTGAAATGATGAGAATTACAGAAGGTATTAAAATGCAGATGTGTAACCCACCTGCCACATCATTCGAAAACAGAAAATTAACAGAAATAGTAGTCTATTTCTAGACTGTGGTCAGATAGAAACCAGAACTAATTTCTCACTGGGCACAGTGCAGTCAACATGAAGCACTTTATTTATTACAGTTTACCAGCTTCTCCAAATGAAAAGGAGTTATGTTCAAGTTGAGTATTTGGCGAACAGCTTCGGGTACTGTTATTCAGAAGGGTCTGCCTTAGTCCTCTAATGTTCATATTGGATTTAAGAACATTATTTTTCATCTAAGGAGGGTTAGTAAATACACAAGGGAATGTCCCAGCATTCCTACGCTGCAAGTAACCACATTGTCTGTGATGGGCTGAGGCATCCTGGAAAGGGATATAGTAGTTCCTACACCTGTAATGTTCAAATCAACAAAAACTTCAGGAGGAAGGGGCACTGGTCCTCTCTTTCTCCTGAGAGTAACTGAGGAGCTAAATAAATCACTCTGATTAACGAGGCTAAAGAACACTGGGTGATATCCTGCCAGCTTTTCCACTTAATTTTGCCCAATTCCTTTCCTCACCAAAACTCTGCTGCTGTTTTTATCCACATGGGTCCCACAATCCAGGTACAGACTTTTTTGGAGACCAGAAGAAACCTCTCCTCACTCTGTTTTGCTAGTGGAAAATATGGTTTACCAACCAGTGGCTTGCAACCAGTGGGAGTCAAGGTGGAGATACTATCGGCATGATAGCATTATGTCAGTTCCAGGTTTTTCCCAGAAGTGATGTAAGACCATCACACCAACAGCTATTTTTTTGTTTTATTTTCTCCCGGTGGCCTGCGGAGTGGTGGCAGCCAACAGGAGTTAGGGGAGAAGGTCTCCTGTCCCCACTGGCAAATGGCAAGCCCAGTGGAAAGGCTGGTAGGATATAACCCACTGATTCCAGCCGTTAACTGTGGTTCAGCATTGCAGGAAGTAAAGAGCATGTTTCCTCAAGCCAACATTTATATTAATATGGGCAGTTTTTCACATACTCTGCAATGCTGTTTCCCACTGAGTCATTCATGCAACAATATTTATTTATTTATTTATTTATTTATTTATTTATTTATTTAGGGCCTGCACCAGAAATCTAGCACATTATGTCCACACTACAATGGTGACCTTTGTATTCAGATGAAATTTATTTTTTATTACCTTCTCTTACTTGTCCTCTGTTGCTGTAACTGGAAGGCAAGAACGTAAGAGGCCCAACTAACCTGTCCAGCAAAGATCCCGCAGACTCCAATTATGCAGAGGATATTGAAAACTGCCGAACCAACAATGGTTCCAACTCCTACATCACCATGAGTGATGAACACACCTGAAGGGAGAGCAAGAGAAAGGTATATGTGTATGTCTGTAAGAGTAATTTTTTAAAAATAAAAAATAAAAAATAAATTGTACAATTACTCTTTGGCCTGAGAAAAGCATCATTCCAGACTCAGAGTTGTGCCACATGAAGACTTGAACTGTGCAGCATCAACAGCCACCAGCTTCTTCAAGAAAAGGAAGGAAGGATATTTCCCTGGGGAAATATCATACAAGCAGCTTAGAGTAAGCAAAGGCTGATCAGAGTCCTGGGGAAACCAGGAACGGTAGCTGTGCAGTGTGGAACAAAAGAAGAAACTGGGGAAGGGATGAAGGGGAAGAGAAAAAGGAAGCAGAACATGATCAGGAGAAGCAAGATGATAAGTATTGGAGTCGGGAGTCCATAGAATAGTGAAACAGCTAGATCTTTATTGCTGGTCCGGATGAAGCATACAACCCAGGGCTCGAAGCCCTCCTTTTATGCTGGTCAGGGACAATCCCCTGACCTCACCCAACTGGCCTGATAGGCTATTATCAGTCTATTTAATCTCATAGGTTCCCTGGGAGAAACCTAGGTACATGATTGGTGGCCGGTTTGAATCCACCTGGCCTTTGTTCTACCTGGCTGAAGCTCAGGTAGTTTCTTGGCCATGTGCTCTGGCCATGCGGTCGCAATTATGGGAGCACATGGCAACCGCATGGTCAATACATAACACAAGAGTAGCCACTGCACACAGGCTGGCCAGTGGGATTAGTGAAGAGAGCAGAAACACAAGGAAGCAAGGAGGACACTTAAGTATCCAGCACTGTTGTTTGCTTGGTATATCATGCACCTGCGTTCTTTTGCAACCAAATGGGAGCAGCTTTGCAACAAGTTTGCTGACAAAAGGATAGGAAGTTATCTTTATTTGAATGTTAACCTTATATAATAAGGTAATATTATTAGGCCAGGAGCCATTTCCTCCAGGTTTTTTATTATTTACTTAAAACATTTGTATCCTGTCTTTCTATCCAATTTGGTCCTCAAGGCGGTGAACATTAAAAATCAATAACACTTAGCTGTAAAACAGCAGTTATAACAAACAGGAAAGAGGACGGAACACCAAATGAAGAAAAAAGCCTTTACCTTCTGGCAAGAGGGGATTTTACAGTTTTGGTGCAACAACCACATATTTCACCTCCGATGACAAGGACACCTGTAGCAGGGCCCCCAAAGATGACTGCAATGGTTGGGTAGGTTTGTATGGTTGCCACCAGATAAGCTGCAGATGGCACAGCCTGCACTGTTACCACAGTCACCCTCATTACCGATAGTGATGGACAGGGGACCAAAATGATTTGGACTACAGTGAGATAGGGCTGCATGAGCACCTCTGATCTCTTAAGTCAGTCCTGTGCAAAAATGCCCTTGGTAGAAGGTCACGGATAACAAACAGAGTCCAATAGAAGACATTAATTGGAATATTTATTTTGAACATCAGTGGTATGTGCAGATACAACTTTATAGTTGCAGTCCTTGCACTCTAATTTAGAAACCAATTTCACATATTCCACTTTTGCTGGTAGATTTCTTACCTATGACTGAAGCAAACAATTCAGGGGTTGAGCTTCCTGCAGCCATAAATGTGGCTCCCGCAACATCCTCGCTCAAATGTAGTTTCTGAAAGAAAAAAAATCAGGACTGGTTAAGTCAGTTCTCTGTACCAGTTTAACATGTGAGAGGGGCAGGGAGGCCAAGCTTTGAAATGCTCCCTTTGTCTGACATCTTTAGAACTAGGGTTGAGGCAGATCTCAAGCAGGAACATACCCTGAGAAAAGTTGCCAAAGATGCACTTTCAAAAGTTTGGGACTGTATTGCATAGAAAAAATGTCCTAGCAGAAGGGGGGAGGTGATTTTCACCATCTCCACCCTCCTGCATTAAGAACATAAGAGAAGCCAATGTTGGATCAGGCCAGTGGCCCATCCAGTCCAACACTCTGTCACACAGTTGCCAAAAATACCAGGTGCCATCAGGGGGTCTCTGACTTCCTCAGGTTCAGTCCCTGGCATCTCGGGATGTGAAAGACCTCTGCCTGAGACCCTGGAGAGCTGCTGCCAGTATGAGTAGACAATACTGACCTTGATGGACCAAGGCAGCCTCATGTGTTCATGTTATTTAAGACAGGTTCATGTTTCTATAGGTTCCCTGTCTCCCAGGAACAACATTTAGGGGATTACTTTTGGCTCTGGCAAGAGCATTCTTCAGTTCTTTCTGTCAGTAGAGATTTATCTCAAGATCCAAGCATTTGACTGGGACACCTGATGTTTCTTCTCCCTTAGTATACAGATTACAACTTCATATAGTGAACGTATTTATAAAAATGAGCAAAAATTCTCTTGCACATACCTCACAAATTTTCTCTAAAGATGGAACAAAGAAGTCATCACATACAATGGCCAAGGCATAGAACATATACAGAGCCTGTGAGGGAGGAAAAACAAACAAGTATTGCAAAGCTGGGCACACTTGAGATATAAAAGGAAATCCATGTTCCTGACACTCATTTGGGTGTATATTGACTCTTCCTGTGGATAATTTGTATGAAGCTCTTTCCAGTCTGGCATGTCTTCAGACTTAACTGTGGGTAAATACTGATATATGTCCTAAAATGTGACAACAATGGTTCGAACTATATTAACTTCCTTCCACATATTTGCTATGAGAGGTTTGGAAAAACGGATTAATGAAACTCCCGTAAACAATGGGGTGGATCTTTAAGTAGCCCTACTGGAGAGTGGCAGCAGAGGGAGAACATTCCTGTGACAGGTATAAAATATTCAAATGCTTCTTTTACCCATCAGTTCTTTCCTGCACTCAGTGCAGAGGTAGAAAGTTTTACCTCAGCTTCTCTCTCCATCCCTCTTTCTGTCAGCATCAGCATGCACTCTTCTTAGGTCTTGTGAGTTTTTTCACACAGCACTCCCCCTCCATTAGCTCTCCTTTGTCTCAAACCTGTCTACTCTTTCCTCCTATTCTTCAGACCTTTGCCTCATAAACCACATACCTGTTTCTCTGGTCTATTGCCTTCTATGTCTTTTTTCTTCAGCAACTGTATTGTTGGGATCCCTGTCACTTTCCTACCTCCAGAAGCTTACAGCATTGTTCTCCCCTTCTTCTTTTATCTTCACAACAACAATCTTATGAAGAAGTTAAGCTGAGAGTGGTGTGACTGGTCGCCTAGTGAGCCTCTGTGACAGAGTGGAGCTTTGAAACTGAATCTCCGAATTTGACACTCTAAACCACTACACCATGCTGGATTCCCCATTGCCCATCTTACCTCACCCACACATCTCCTTCTGTCCCAAAGCACGTGTGAGCAACAACTGATCTTTATACTTCAACTCACAAAGCTAGAACGTTTCAGATTTTGAAGCTGACAGTTTGTCTCGGTTCACTGAGTTGAGTTATAATAACACTTTATTACAGTACAGTACTCAAGTGCTCTAGTGTTCAGTGGGCCTCTTTCCCAGATGTTTTCACCTCATATAAAGCCACATTGATTAGCAATTTAATTGGGAGCTATTATGCCATACAATTATTCTAAAGCAAACATGAAATACGTTTTTTAAAACTTAAAAACAAAGTGCAAAAAGCATAATTTGCATTTAAAATGTGAAAAGGTGAAATTAAATTAGATGTGCAAATATGTCTAAGCCTCATTATTTCAAGGCTGGATATTGAATTATTTCAGTAATCTGCAGAGTCACTGAAGAGGAGCAGTAGTTACATTGTACACAAGGCATTATAATTTTCTAAAACAGAGTGGGGTTTTAATTTGTGATCAAGAACCTAAAAAAGTAGGTCAAACAGAATAAAGGGCCAACAATAAAAAACTTAATACGCATAGTATAAAAAGATACATGTATTTATTAACAAAGAATTAAAAACATATAAGGGCCCAATCATGCCTCATGTAAAAATACCAGAATTTAGCACACAAGGGCTAATGGACTTGACCTGACAAGTTTCGGCCTGTATAGGCCTTCTTCAGAGGTCAAACACAAAGAGGAGCATATTGGCTTATATCATACTACAGTACACTCATGCAATTATGCAACATAAATACAAGATGGACCAGAAAAGAATCGTTCCAAAGTGAAAACACTAGGCATAGAATAAAAGTATAAATGAGGCTTCCAAAGATGCAATCACATGCCAAATGATGTTTCAGTGATAAAGGTTACTGTCCTCAGTAAAGCTGTCCCTTAAGCAACTTTACTGAGGACGCTTTGGCTATACAATCATTGGAAGGCACTTTCTGGACCAGAAATTATTATCAGTGAAACATCATTTGGCATGTGATTGCATCTTTGGAGGCCTGACACAGATTTGTTTGCCTTATGATTACCTTTCTGATTATGATTTGATGATGCCCTGTGGCTCAGTGGTAAAGCAGTTGCTTAGCATACAGAAGGTCCCAAGTTTAATCCCAGGCATCTTCAGTTAAAAGGACCAGCAGAAGGTGATGTGAAAGACATTGGCCTGGAGAGCTGCTGCCAGTCTGAGTAGACTATATGGCTTTGATGAACCAATGGTCTGATTGAATATAAGGCAGCTTCACGTGTACCCTGATATATATCCCAACTCTCCCATGGAGGCCTATTGGGTGGTCTTGAGCCTGTCACACACTCTCAGCCTAACCTACCTCTTAAGGTTATTGTGAAGATAAAACTAGAGGAGATGGAACAGTTTAAGGCATTTTGGGTTCCCAGTGGAGAGAAAGTTGGGATATAAAGACTTTACAACTCTTGGTGGGACCCATCCCACAACCTTAGACAATGGATCTGCATGGTCTTCTACCATTCATCTCAACTCTTTGTCATATACAGATCTGCACTCTATAAGGGGGCCTGCATGTTTAGAAGCTCTGTGTTTAATTAAGGCTTTTCAAATTAGTACAATGCAACATTAAGTTGCAATCCTTTCCACCCTTCGTGGGAATAAGCTCCACTGAATAGAGTGGAACATTTCTGAAAAACAGACTGTGTGCTCACCTTCCTGTTGAGATCCATTTACAAAGACATCAGGATTAATTAGGGCTCATGTTAGGGTTGCCAGCTTTATGTTGGTAAATACCTGGAGACTTGGGGGTGGAGCCTGAGGAAAGCAGGGTTTGGGGAGGGGAGGGGCTTCAAAGGGCTATAATGCCATAGAGATTCCAAAGCAGCCATTTTATTACTTGTCTCAGATAATTTTGTTGTTTACCTTAATGGAACACAACCATTTACATATTTAATTGCATCAGCAAGCGTAAGTGGGCACACTGCATTTTTCTTTTCAAATACAGGAAAAGTCTGCAACTGAAACCTGTTTTTATGGGGAAAGACTTGAGGAATTATAAAAATATTCTTGCGAGGAGAATTTCTTATTTCTGCGACCTAAACTACACATTATGCACAAGCATTTGCAAGCATGCATTTTGTTTAGGGGAGTTTTCAAAACTCAAGTACCCCCCTTTTCCAAGTTCAATCTGGGAGAGAAAAGATCCACTCAGGGCTTCTTTCCACTAACAAAGCAGGCAGTTTTATTTACGAATGATCATTCTGATGTGAGCTCATCTGAGTGATCAAGACTCACAAACAAGCTGGCATGCTGAACAAGATTGAAAGTTCTTCCTTTGTCGGATAAAACAGTCAAAAGGTCAGGGCCTGGTATTTGGAAAAAATGGTTCAACCATTCTGTTCTTAAACATAATTGACTCTAACCTCTGTTTAGAGTACATTTCACATTCCTAAGAGGGGCATAAGGAAAACAAACCTTGTATACTTTCCCTGAAATATAAGAATGGTATCATTCTTGACTGAGATGTAGTTGCTTAGAGACCAGGAGATTAAAGAAAACATTTTGGGTCAGGGTAAAAATAAGGGCAGGAACATCCTCAAATATAGATAGGGTTCCCAGCCCCTGCTTTTGGGGGCGTCAATCTGCCACCGCCCAGCTGGCTGATGGGGGAAACTCCACCCCCAAACAGGGATGTTATTGCACAACATCCTGACATGATGTCACTACTGGGTGACATCATCCCACTGGGAACATCACGCAGTGACACTCTGGTTTTTGGGCAAACTATGGTTTTGAAGGCAAAAAACCATAGAATTTTGCCCCAAAACCAGAGAATTGCATGTGACGTTGTCGACATAATGACATCACTTCTGGGTGATAGCATCATGTCAGGGACGTCACGCATGACATCCTGCCCACCCCTGGAATGCTCCCTCAATCCCTCCACTGCAACAGTGAGGGACCTGGCAACCCTAAATATAGAAATTCAACCCACAAGATAACAGACCAATCTCCAGGCTCACTACTCAAAGTTACTGTGAAAATCTTAAATATTTTCTAAATTCTTACTGATGAAATAAAATTATCTAATAATTTAAAACCTTGTTGTAACAAAAGCTGTTGGGGGTCCATGTGTGTTCAGTTTCAGGCAGGAAAGTAATGGCCAGAGAAAGGGTTAAGTATCCACTCCCCTTGGGGTGAGGGGTGACAGAACAAAGGCCAAGACAGGAGCTTGGTTTCACACTGTGTGATGTCTGAGCAGAATTCCTGCCCCTGCTCCATTTCAGTGTCTGCTGCTTCTGGGGTTGGGATAAGACGTTACATGATTTATATTACTAGCCATAATCTAAGATGGGGGATAACGTATGTAGTCGGTCCTGTTCTTAGCAACAGCCATGTTTTCTGCATAATGCCCAATTATGACCTGAAATCTGGCTGGTTAGGCACCAAACAGCTCTGTCAACTCAGGCAGAACTCCATTCAGAAACTGTTATTCATGCCCAACCTAGGATGTGTTAGCTGAAAATACACAAGTTGAGGAATAAGTCTGGCCTGTGCTTTTTGTGCAGCAACACCAACATATTCTGTAGAAATGTGAGCATATTCATATAACTTACACCAATGATATGAAGCAGCACGGCTCCTTGCTGTCTCTCCTTGTTTTTGAATATATCGTTAGGAAATTCATGAATGGCTGAAAGACAAACAATGAACAGGAAAGGTTGGCTGAGGTAGACCAAAACAGTAAAATTGAAATGGAGGAAAACAGCTTAAACAGTCAAAGAAGGCCATGGTCAGTTGAGGGCACTGCAGAAAGCTACACGTCCCTGTTTCTCGGGGGGGGGGACCCCCCCCCCCCCGGGTAAACTCAAATAAATAAGGCTCAATCCAATTAATATTCCTGAGGTAGAGATTGTGGCCTCAATACTCCAAGGAGCAGCATGCATGCAGAAACCTGTTTCTGAGTAGATATCTAACTGAATAATGCATGAAAGGCCTCAGGAGTGAGGGGAAACCCTTCTATAAAAACACATGACTGAAGGGGCCAGTGCAGACCTCAGCAAACATCTCAAGATACGGGGGCGTAAATGACAGCTCTTGCTGGAAGATGTGCCCTTAAGAGATGGAGAATGGCAGGGAACTCACACAGCTGGAACAAATCAAAATGGCAACTGCTATCCTGGGATTGTGCATGAGGGACAATTGATTGAGAGCTAGTGGTGGCTCTGATTCACTTCCATTTTAGATAGGGGATTCCTTGATCAACAGGCTCCAATAATTTGTGCCCCTCCAGCGTTTAAAATCATTAGCTGTTCCTCCATCCCCCGTAATTCAAGCCCGAACATCATTACAAATATAAGCACATCTGAGAATACCACAATGGTATTTTCAAATCGCTCCTCTGTAGCTGTTCAGAGTAGTGACACTGGACTGAACAGCTTAGTCAGAGGTGAACAGGGGATGACCTCCAAATGTGGCTATAAAACAACACCGGGGGTGGTGGTGGTGGTTAAACAGTTCAATTCACCCCTGGGGTCCAAAGGGTCAGTGTGAGACTAGCCCAGAGACTGGATTCATCTCAGAGAAAGACAGTCCAGTTGGCTTTACACTAACATACTATTTATTGAACTTCATAAAAAAGAGTACAGAAAACGAATGGATCCAACACTTATTATACTGCACTAAAAGAAACAAACCAAAAGGAACATTCCCTGTCTGTTCACCAAAACCTTCCCAAGAGGCAAAACAGCCCCAGACAGTGTAAAGACAGACAACTTATGCCACTCAGAAATGGAGTGGTCTTTGATAGAAACTGGACCCCACCCCCTTACTGATGGTATGAACTTCTTGCTCAGTTATGAACTTTTGCCCAGATGTGTGTGTGTGTGTGTGTTCCCAGATAGGACGGTGCCTTGCATACTAATCTCAAATGTTTAGGCTTGGAGCCTGGTACATGGAGGCCCTGGAAGGCATATGAACTTGGACAAAGCTACATTAGGAGGGCAATGCTGTAGCTTTCAAGCACAGGCATACAGCTTAAAGAGCAAAGGCTCATGGGACTTCAGAACCAAGAAACCAAAGTCAGTTATAGCAAAACCTACATACAATAGAAAAACAAAAAGGCCCAGGCTCATTTAACCCAAATTCTGCCACACAAATAAGTGCACTCAAATTACTGACCTACAAAAAAGTTAGCTTTTCTACCTATTTATATCAGCAGTTTCTGGCCTGAAATAAGATACACCCGATTAGCATACATCCAAAACACACACACAAAGTCTATCATCATAAAGAGCGATTCTGCATTGGTTTTTCCCTCCATTGTTTTAGCAAACCCACGTTGGAACAGAAATTCCCCTCTGCATTGCATGCTGCCTTCACTTCCTTTGATCATCAGATTTTATGTTACCCTCTGCACTGCATGCAGCTTTCACTTCCTTTGATCAAAGTCAAAGCTGACATATGGCGACCCTGAAGGGTTTTCAAAGCAAGAGATGTTCAGAGGTAGTTTGTCATTGCCTGCCTCTACAGCACAACCCCAGACTTCCTTGCTGGTCTCCCATCCATGTACTAACCAAGGCTGACTCTGTTTAGCTTCTGTGATCTGTTGAAGAAGAAGAAGAAGAGAAGAAGAGATTGGATTTATACTCCACCCTTCACTTGTAGTCTCAGAGCGGCTTACAAACTCCTTTCCCTTCCCCTCCCCACAGCTGACACCCTGTGAGGTAGGTGGGGCTGAGAGAGCTCTGAGACAACTGTCCTTGAGAGAACAGCTGGTACAGAGCTATGGCTTGCCCAAGGTCATCCAGCAGGTGCAAGTGGAGGAGTGAGGAGTCAAACCCAGTTCTCCCAGATTAGAGTCCGCACACTTAACCACTACACCAATCTGGCTCTCACCAGACAGCTCAGGGCAGATTTTTATTGCTACAGAGCACTTCTAGGCTCACTGGTTCAATTCAAACACAGTGAAGTTATCTGCAGTCCTTGAACTTAATTGCGACCATTTCACTTCACCTCTTCTGGTAAAGGATTGTGTTTATCAGCAGTAAAGCCTATGTTTTGCACTAATAAGGTCCCAAAGTTATTCCCCAATATCCCCACTAAAAGGAGCTTTAGGTAGTAGGTGCTGGAACTTATCTCTGCATGAGTACCTGGACAGCCATTGCCCGTCAGAGCAGGTAGTACTAACCAATGGTCAGCTTAAATTAGGTCAGCTTAACTGTTCTTCTGTTAAGATCTGTTAAATAGTGCCACTACATGTGATGCTGAAGGCTGCCTCTCTTTTTCCCTCCTGAGCTTAACCCAGTCCAAATTCTCCTCCTGGTAACTGCTTTTCAAGAAGATTAAAGACATCTGGAAATCTGAGCATGAGCCCTCATGCCTTGTCTAGTTATATACAAAATGTTGTACCCTGTGGCTTCCTCCTCCAACAGAGAACAATTTCCTTCAAAAAAAGAAAGACTTCTTTTGCTTCATCAAAGAAAGATTTCCTTGATCAGAAAAAGTTGTTTTCCATTGTAAAAAGCCTTTCTCTGTTGACTGGAAACTTAGTGGACGAGAGTCGCAGAGTACAAATATAAGGTTGCCAGGCTGTGCTTAGCAACTGGCAGCAGGGCTGCGGGCAGGGGAGGGGGGCAGCGCATCCTGGGAGAAAAATTACAAAGATAAATAAGTCCTCTCTACTTACAGGAAGTTCTGACCAAAGAGTTCCTGGCCATTCTTAGAGCTACCTGAAGAGACAATGGTTTGGTGCCAGTTTGGTGTAGTGATTAAGTGCGCGGACTCTAATCTGGGAGAACCGGGTTTGATTCCCCACTCCTCCACTTGCACCTGGCTGGATGACCTTGGGCAAGCCATAGCTCTGTACCAGCTGTTCCCTCAAGGACAGCTTGGGAAAGAGCTCTCTCAGCCCCACCTACCTCACAGGGTGTCTGTTGTGGGGAGGGGGGGGGGGAAGGAGTTTGTAAGCCACTCTGAGACTCCAAGTGAGTGAAGGGCGGGGTATAAATCCAATCTCTTCTCTTCTTCTTCTTCTTCTAGGTCTAGGAATTGCCAGAAACTCTATGGTAGAAATAGGGTTGCCATAGAATTTCTGGCGACTCCCAGAGCTACCCTTGCCACTTACAGGTAGCCCTAGGGATTGTCAGGAACTCTATGGCCATAACTTCCTGTAAGTAGACAAGGACTTGATTTTCTTTTTTTTCTCCCCATGACCATTATCCCTTTGTGTTCGGCCCCAGTTTCTCCCTGCCAATTAGGTTAGCATTGGTGGGCAAGGGGTGCAATTACCTGGAGGTCTACTGTCATAACCAGCCAAATAGAAACCCTATATACATATGCATGTGCAGTCAAGTTGCAATCAATTTATGGTGACCCCATCCAGGGGCTTACAAGGCAAATTAGAAGCAGACGTGGTTTGCCATTGCCTTCTTCTGTGGTCTCCCTTCCAAGTACTGACCCTCCTTAGCTTCTGAGATCTGACAAGACAGCATGCTGCTTTCTCTCTCCACAGGATATAACTTAGGGCCAAACTAGATGAGGCTGACATCTCTGGGTTTGACCAGGGGACACAACATCATTTTAAAGAGCGAGTTACCACCTGGGAACTTCTTTAAACTGCACTGCAGGAGCCTAATTCTGGGCCAGACCACCACGGTGCAGGGGAGAATGGGACCCTGCCTCTCCACCATTCTCATTTTCCCAACCTGAAACAGCAGTGTGTGGGGAGGTGCCAACCTAAATCCTTGTGCAAGTGTAAATGGGCTGCATATAAACCATGGTTAGCCAATCCAAAGCCAGCCTGGGGATGCCTCTCTTCTCTTCCCTGCATTAACATCAGAACAGATATAATGTAAAACCATGGTGAACAGTAAAGTGACTCACTCAAAGAAGCCATGGCCCTCAGTTTGCAACACCTGAACAAGGCTGTTAATGATAGGATGTTTTGGAGGTCCTTAATTCATAGGGTCACCATATGTCAGAAGCAACTTGACGGCACATAAAATACACACAGTGAACACAAAGCTAGTTCTTTGAGTCCTAGCCATGGTTTAAATGAAATAATACTTCAAATGACTTTTATAATCTTGTCATGATTCACAAAGGAGCCAAAGCATGTGTTAACCAAGTGTGCATGCACACAGGCCAAGATTTTGGAAAATTCAGTTATTCAATTACTGGTATGTATACCTGAAAACAAAAAGCACCCCTGCTATTTAGCAAACTGTTCCAATGTTGCAAATCAGACATGTTTTTAAAAGGGTCAAGCTGAGCCCCCTCCCCCAAACACCAGGCACTTTTGGAATCCTAGCCAAAAAGAATTAAATAAAAAGGAATGAAATAATGCATTTGCAGAAGTACATTAAACCACTGAATTATTCATAGCATGTTCCGGGGCACAGCCAATAAACCACTCAAAAATTCAACAGGGAATCCAAATGTGAAATGTTGTGTTGATACAAATTCAAGTCTTCCCAGTTGCACTTTTCATGTCCATGGATACCAATGTGCACAATAAAGGGTTTTTTTGAGCAATTGCAATGGTATGCAACAGCATACCATGAGGTGGCACAACTGCCAGGACCCAGGACTTCTGGCAGGGCCCACTACTGTCCCCTCCCCCCTGCCACTCATTTGCTAGTGCTCTACCACCATGTTCCAACTAGTTGTGTTCCTAGTGTGACTGGGGAAAGGGCTGCTGGCAGCGCAGGTGGCTGGGAACATTGAAGGGGGGGGGCTTGCAAGCAGGCAGGGGAAGGACACACAGGCAAGTGGGAGTCATGCGATGGGTGGGAAAGAAGGAGGATGTGAGGGGAAGGGCCTGGGGTGAGCAGAGAAGAGAGGAGAACAAAGGAGGTCTCTGGGAACTCTCTTCCCCTGGGCCCACCAAAACCTGTAACCAATCCTGATTGTGATAACAGAAAAATCTTACGCAATTGGAATTTTCTGCTGTTTCTGGCCTGTGTTCACTATCTTCCACCATCTTATTTTTTTCCAGTGGGGGTGTTCATCACTGATGTATGTAGGATTGCCAATCTCCAGGTGGTGGCTGGAAATCTCCCACTATTATAACTGATCTCCAGGTGACAGATCACTTCGCCTGGAGAAACTGGCCACTTTGGAAGGTGGGCTCTATAGCATGGGGTGGCCAAACTGTGGCTCAGGAAGTGATAGGGAGACATGCCTCCCCAATCGGTCTTCCCTTCCCCAGCCAGCATTTCCCTCCCTGGGTAGGCTTGAGGTGTGTGGGGGGGAGCAGAGAAAGAAAGCAAAGCCGCCCCCCCCCCACCCGCTGGCTTGGGAAGGCATATGCCTCTTTAAATTTAAAGTTGTTTTCTTTCCACCTCCCTCCATCTATTTGCTATCTTTCCACTTTCTTTCTTTCTTTCCTTCCACCTCTCTCTCTCTCTCCCCCCTCCACATTTAAAGTTAAATGTGTTCTCCAAGCCCCGCCCCACCACCACACTCAGCTGGCTGGCTTGGCTCAGAGAAGGAATTTGTCCCTTTCCTTCTCCCTTCCTTTCTCTTTCTTTCGCTTCCTTCCTTCCTCTCAGTCCCTCATCTATTTGCTTTCTTTGTTTTTTTCTTTCTCCCTCTCTCTTCCTTCCTCCCCCTCCATCCCCCTATCTTCCTTCCTCCCTCCCTCTTTCTCTCTCTCTCTCCCCCTTCCTCCCTCCCCATCTATTTGCTTTGTTTTTCTCTCTTTCTCTTTCTTTCCCCCTTCCTTCCTCTCTCTCTGATCTATCTGCTTTCTTTCCACCTTTCTTTCTTTTCCCTTCCTTTCTCTCTCTCTCTCCTTCCTTCCCCCTCCCCCATCTATTTGCTTTCTTTTCTCTCTCTCTCCCCTTCTCTTTCTTTCCACCTCTTTTATTCTTTCCACCTCTCTCTCTCCTTCTCTGTCTTAGACAAAAAATATCATTAGCAAACAAATAAATATCACTGGATAAATAAATATAATTATCAGTATCTGTTTTTACCCCTTTTGTTTTTATTTTTAGCAGTCTCATTTAATGTTAACAGAAAGCAAATTTGCATATTTTCCAATGAAAACGTGTGTGTGATATTTGTTCATGTCTTGCGGCTCTCAAACAGCCAATGTTTATTCTATGTGGCCTTTACGTTAAGCAAGTTTGGCCACCCCTGCTCTATAGCATTATACTACATTACAGTGGCAAAAGACAGGGCTGAGGGACAGAGGCAAGTTCCTCCTTCCTCACTGGATCCAGAGGTGGGGGGAACATTGAGGAAGGAGAGGGGTGTGCATGCTCCAGGGAGCTCTGGAACATCCCACACATACACAGTTCCACTGTGGGACTGCACAGACAGCATGACAATAAATTTTAATGGGGATGGATAAACATCCCCTTGCTTTTATTCCAGAACTTCACAGTCCCACAGAACATAGAACACTATAGGATTCTGCAGTTCCCTTGGAAAGGTACCTTATTTGTTTTTATATTCTGATCAGGTAACCCCATGCAGAACTCTTGCTGACAGCTTGCTAAAACAGTAGCCCAGAAAATAATTGGAGATTGGCCTTACTCATACTAATAGCCAAGTAGCTGTGTCAATCTAAAAGTAAAAGCCAAGAATACAATCCATGTAATACCATTAGGGACCAACCCAATAATACATAACAGTGTTCAAGCTTTTGAGTTCTGCAGAACCCTTTATCAGGCCAGATGTAAATAAAAAAAGGAAGAAAGCAGTTTTTTTTCAGGTCATGGTTTTATAATATAATGACAACGTATGATGGATCTTCAGGTAGAGAAGAATTGCCCACACTGACCACAGAACTGAGAAAGCAAGGACAAATAACATGTCACATAACATTATACTCCCTTCTCTTCAAAACAGTGCAGTGTTAGTATCCTTAGACTAGCCTAATGGCACTCACTGTTCTCATCCTGACTTTTTACTAGATATTCCCCATTTCTCAACAGGCCTTGCCATTAAGATCTCCCTTCAATAAGAATGAAATTGTGAATTTTGACATTAAGCAATAACTTTCATTAGGCAAAAGAGATGTGCTGCCTACATTTGTTGGACAACAGGATGCTATTGATTAATACTGACTACAAGGCCATTCCAAGGTTTAAAGCGAGTAACATTTGTGATAAGCCGCAAAATACTAAAGCTTGGATTCTAAGCTTTCTTTTCAAACGTCCTCTTCATCTATTGAGAAGGTTATCTTCCACTGTGGACTGCATTCCTCTACTGCTATGCACTTTTCAGCTCACTAAAAGTCTTGTATGAGCAGAAGTGCCTAAAGCTGGAAGAATGCCTTCTGCCATGGAAGACAGTGCCACACCGAAAAAGGTGCTGTGTAAGCAGAATTACGGCTTAGGATCCAAGCTGTAATGTTTTTATGGCCGTTTTGGGATGCGAGGGAAGATTACTTGTTTCCCCTTGAAGGGCGATGCAAAAGGTTGATTTTGGAGGCTGTGGGGGAAACAGGAATCATGAGGCAGGTCATCCTTCTTGCTCCTCCTGCATGCCTACCTCTGAAGCCACTTCAAAAGGTATCCAAGAGAGGGATGGCGAAAGTCACAAGCAAGCCACCAGGAATTTGGTCACACCTCCCCTGTTGTTATGGGAAGAGTGTCTGTGGCACTGCGACGTTTAGGACAGGCTATGTATTTATACTGGAGCAAAAGTGATGTTATTAATCTGGGATGCAGAAGAGGATAAGCCATAAAATGGCTGTTAAGCATGCAGTCATTTGTGACTGTTGCCAATTTGTCCAGAGGCCAGAGTGGCTTTGCATTATATAAAACCGATGCTATGAAGTCAAAAAAGCTACCTAAAATCACTTGCATCCACACAAGCATCATTTCTGTGGTGCCGTTCTCCGTGATGCATGCGCCATTCAGTTGCCTCAGAGCAGGCAGGATACATCCATCACCTCTTATTGTTAAATAATGGGGATACCTGCTGTGTTATTTGGCAATAAATGTAGTGATATGGGGGAGTAGGGTTGTCAACTCCAGTTTTGGAAATTCCTGGAGATTGGTGGTACAGCCTGGGAAGGGCAGGGTTTGGGGAGGGAGCTCAGTTGGATAGAATACCATAGAGTCCACCCTCTAGAGCAGCCATTTTCTCTGGGGAACTAATCTCTATAGACTGAAGATCAGTTGTAATTTTGAGAGCTCTCCAGGCCTCTCCTGGATGCTGGCAACCCTGTGGGGGAGGGGAGATACTGATTATGTTGTGAAGAACCAGGAATTTGGCAACAGTAACAGCCACTGTCTATTTCTCCTCAGGAGGCTCTCAGGAGAGGGAGAGTAGGCCCAGACTGAGAGAGCTCTGTAAATAAATTATTCAAATAAAGTTGTCAACTTTGTTAAAAGATCAAGAGTGTTTTTATGAAGACAGAAAGTACACACTTTGAAACAACAAAGGCAGGAAGCTCCAACAAGATAGTGTTTATTGCCACAAAAAGAGAAAGAACTCCTATCCACACACTTTACTAACTGGCTCCTGGCTAGGGTTGACATTCCCCTGATTTTGTGGGCTCCTCTGGCAGGAGGAAACTCCCCCCTGTCAAGCAACATCACTGGAAATAAATGGAACATGCCTGCATCACCCAGAAGTGACGTAGGCTAGTTGGTGATATCAGGGGGCGATACTCTGGTGTCTGGGCAAACCTCTATGGTTTGAAGCTGATTTTACTGTAGAGTTTTGCCCAAAAACCAGAGTGTCACCCCCAATGTCACCGATGTGCTTATGTCACTTCTGGGTGTCGCATCCACCTCCCAGAATGTCCTTCCCATCCCTCTGCCATTGTCTTAAAGGGACCTGGCAACTCCACTCCCAGACCATCATAATGCAAGTCTTTGTTCTCTCCAAAATCCCAGGGATATATATAGTTACTTTGAAAAGACTAATTCTGGGCTCAAAGCTATATAAACAAACACACTTGTCATTGTGGCAGATGGTATGTGAGGAGGGGGGCTTGGAGCTTTGCAGAGTCTCTGTATACTCCTCCCCACAGACAAGACACTCAGTACGGAGGAAGAGAGCTAATTTCTACAGTGAGGTCTTTCCATAAACATCTGCCAGCAGGGGCATTTAGAGAGCCAGTTTGGTGTAGTGGTTAGGAGCACAGACTCTTATCTGGGAAAACCGAGTTTTGATTCCCCACGTCTCCACATGTGGCCAGCTGGGTGACCTTGGGTCAGTCATAAGTTTTTTCAGAGCTATTCTTTCAAGGGCAGTTCTCAGGAGAGCTCTCTCAGCCCCACCTACCTCACAGGGGAAGGGAATTGTAAGCCACTCTGAGACTTCTTCGGATAGTGAAGGACAGGGTATAAATCCAATCTCCTCCACTTCCTCTTCTTCTTCTGTAGACTAAATTTAAACACTCCCCCCCCCCCCGCCCCAAGCCTGGCTTCATTTTCTGCTGCTCTAAATCTGACTCCAAGGCAGATAAGACCCTTCCCCATTTTCCTGGCAGAGAGAAGGCGGAATTGGCAGGAGAGCTCCTACTATAGGGAGAGACCTGCCACCCCCCCAGAGACCCAGGTTTCAAATCCCCACTGGGTCATGGAAGCCTGCTGTGTGACCTAGGGCAGTGATACACTCTCAGCCTATCCTACCTCACAGAGCTGTTGTGAGGATAAAGTGGAGGAGATGAGAATGATGTTGATAATTCTGGGGAGAAAGGTGGGATATAAACCGAGTAAATAAATAATGATGACAACACAGCAAGAGTGAACTTCTAAACATGGTTTGCCACTCTCTAACACTGATATTTGTTTCTCCCCCTTACTCTGTCCTGCTGCATAGTATGGGTGCAGTAGGACTTTCTGATTCCATGTACTTCAGGTTGTGGCCCATGTGTTGGGGGGGTTTTGCCATCAAGGTGCAGTTGACCTATGGTGACCTCAAGAGTTTTCAAGGCAAGAGATGAAGAGGTGGTTTGCGACTGCCTGCCTGTGCGTAGTGATGCTGGTGGTCTCCCATCCAAGTACTGACCAAGACCAACCCTGCTTAGCCTCCAAGATAAAGATAAAATATCTGAAGAAGTCTGCTTGCACACGAAAAATTATACTTTGAATAAAACTTGGGTTGGTCTTAAAGATGCCACTGGACTCAAACTTTGTTCTGCTGCTTCAGACCAACACAGCTACCCACCTAAATCTAGCTTCCAAGATTTCCAAATAGCTACCACTCTTTTCTTTTTCAGTTCTTAATGGAAGGCAGATTGCATATCAACAGCTTTCTGCCTCTAATCACCAGTGAATGTTTCAAGAAATGAATTACAGACCAATTAATTCAAAGCAACACATGACCAGGATTGAAACTAAAAGGAGAGTACTAAAAGCAGCTCTTCTGGAAGCCATTCACCACCCAGGTCGAATTGACTGGCCTGCTAAGACAACCAGAACTGATTGCAAAGGAACCTGGGATGAAACAGCATTAACATATTTGGGGGGAGCAGTTTGAGTTATCAATTTGAGTTGATGAGAAGCCAAAACTCAAACTCTCTTTCACAAGCACAGCACCATATGGTGGGACAGAACATTAAGTGTCTTGCTCATAGAAGCCTCCTTGCTTCCCCTCTCTTTGATCCTGAAAGCCACTGCAAATTGCTAAAACGTTTAATCTCTGCAGTTATATTAATTCAATTTGCTTGGCTCAACCAAGAGAAGGCTGACAAATACGATTATCTTTATCATGCCAAGTAGCAGTTTATAAAGCAAACAGACTACAGACTGTTAAATCCATTTAAATATCTGCATGTGAAAGGAAGGTGTATTAAAGAAACACATTCCAACAGCACTCACTCACTATGAAATTATCATGAAAACTTATTTGGTAAAAAGCCAGGATTAGCCTAAAATAACATACAGCACTAATTCCTGCTTTAAAATGTGGGTTTATAGGTAATTACTTTATGGAAACTGTTAAAGCAATTGTAAAGTTAGTCATACATTAATATATTTAAAGGTAAAAGCATGACTATGAAGCCCCCAGTGCTAGGGGCCTCATCCCCCACCACCCCGGAAAGGCTACCTTTTATCAGCACTAGATCAAGATGGGTAGCCACATTGGTTTGTCTGTATCAGTAAAAAAGAGTAAAAGTCCAGCAGCCCCTTAAAAAGTAACAAAATTTGTAGTAGGGTATGAGCTTTCGTGAGTCACAACTCACTTCTTCAGATACAGCTAGAATGGGAGTCTATCTGCCCGATATATAAGAAAGTGGAGTGATTTCAGATGCCAAATGACATTAGCAGGAAAATGACAATAGCAGGTGTGATTGGATTAGGTGTGATATGCAGAGAGGTAGCAGGCATGGAGAAATCAGCATTGGCAATAAGACAAAAAACCTAAGTCTCGATTCAGTCCAGGAGGATGCATTGTCTTGAGCTTCATTATCAATTGCAATTCAGCAGTCTCTCTTTCTAAACTCCCTTTGAAATTCCTTTTCAAGATAAATGCTACTTTTAGGTCAGCAACTGAATGTCCTGGAAGGTTACAATGTCCCCCCACTGGTTTTTGAATGCTGTGGTTTCTGATGTCAGACTTACATCCATTGATTCTTTGTCGAAGGGACTGGCCTGTTTGTCCAATGTAGAGGGTGGAAGGGCATTGCTGACACATGATGGCATAAATCACATTAGAGGATGAGAAGGAGTATGAACCTGAGATGGTATGCCTGATATTGCTGGGTCCACTGATGGTGCTGCTAGGATCTATATGAGAGCAAAGTTTCATCTTTATCTGTTGCAGGCCTTGGTACCAGAGTCCATGTTACTGTTAAGTAGTTAAGTAGTGGGTGAGAAGTTGTTTTTAGGTTAGCAGGCTGCCTGTAAGCAAGAAAAGGTCAGCCCCCCAGTGCCTGTGTGAGGGAAGTATCGCTATCCAGCATGGGTTGTAGGTCATTAATAATGCGCTGAACTGGCTTGACCTGTGAGCTGTAGGTGACCACCAGTGGTGTTCTGAACTTCTGTGGTCATTTTCTTTGGGCTTGTCTTGTAGCAAGCTGTCCCTGGGTATCATTCTGGCCTTTCAAATAATCTTTCTCACCATATCAGGAGGATATGCCTGTTGCAGACCCTTCAAGTGAGTATCTCTGTCTGAGAGGTTGGAGCAGATGCAACTATAGAGTAGGGTTTGGCTATACACAATGATTGTTTGATGTGGCTGTGGTGGTAGCTGGAGGCATGTAGATATGTCTGCGCATTTGTCGGTTTCTGGTATAATGTGGTGCTTATGTGTCCCTCGTGTATCCATACTGTAGTGTCCAGTTTATTTCTTGTGTATAGTAATTCATAGATTAAGATGGGTAGCCGTGTTAGTCTGTCTATAGCAGTAGAAAAGAGTAATTCAAAGTTAGATTGATTGGGAGGGTGGAAGTTGTCAGACAGAGTTTAATGTTCAGCTTACTCAGTAGAAGCTCTGTCCAAGGAATGGGAAGGAACAGAGTTTAATTCTGCACAAATGCTGAGACCATACTTTGTTTAACATTCTCACTTGCTTGCACCCCCCAAATCTAATAGAAAAATGGGAGGGGAAGTCTTCGAGGTAAAAAAAAGGAATTGTTTCCCCCCCAAAAATTTCTGGGCCTTTGCATCTCCTGGTTAAACACCATAAATGTGTGGCGATGATTAGATTTGCGTCCAAATGTTTTGAGTGGATGGCTCAGTCATTTATCCACTGCAGTACACTGGCTCCCTTCCCTCAAAACGCTTCATGTTACTTGTAGGAAAATATATGTTTGGAAAAAGATAGTTCTTTTTTGAAACACTGGAATGCCACGTAAAAATCAGTGACAGTACAAACACTTCAGCTGGTTGCTCAAAAACATTCAGAATGATGTAGTTTATCAGAGAGGCACCTTTGTGTGAGCTGGATTTTGTGTGCAATTCAATGGGTATGTGTCAGTCCAAACAATAATGCAATGATATTTGGGCTGTTTTCCTCTCTTTGTTTTTATCACAACTGTCCCCAGATCTTCAAAGAATTTATCTATCACTGGACTACTTCCCTTTCTTTTACAAGACAGATGGTTCATTTGAGTCGCTTTGCTCAGCGGTTCCATCCATGGGGTATGCCAACCTCATCACAGTAAATTAGCATCTGCTTAGTAACAAATTGGTGTGAAACTAACAGAGGCCATTTTTGGAGGTTCTTCTCAGCTTACTGAGAAACTTCAAAAATCACACTTTTTGAAAGAATGGTAAATGAAAATTCGTTGTACCTAAATTTTTCAAAGACAAAGTATTCTAGACATTTTCAACTGGGGAAATACTTCTCCACACTGACCAGGACAGCCCAGGCTAGCCCAAAGCTAGGCTAGCCCTGGTTAGTATTTGGATGGAAGACCACCAAGGAAATCTAGGGTTGTTACAGAGGCAAGCAATGGAAAGTCACTTCTGAACATCTCTAGCCTTGAAAACAGTATGGGGTCACCATATGTTGGCTGCAATTTGACAGCAAAAAACAAACAAAACCAATGAGTTTAGAGTCCAGTGGCACCTTTAAGACCAACAAAGGTTTATTCAAGATATGAGTTTTTGTGTGCATGCACACTTTATCAAATACATTAAAATGGCAGGCAAGGTTCAAACTTATAGCCAGAGAATGAATAGCAAATTAACGTGCAACATGATGATCAAGATATGCAAAGTGACACTAAATAATAAGTTAAGGTTATAAGGTCAACAGTTGTAAAGCAATAAATATGTCAAACTAGCAGAGAAATGTCTAAAGGTGTCTCTTCTAATTGTGGGAAGTGACTAGGAATCTTTATTCTCTCCTGTCAGGTGTGGCGGGCACTTAACACTACATCTCCCTCCAAAAAATGCTGTTATGTCAGCAGACATTCTAATATCCCTTGCATACGTTCAGTATTCTAATACACTATTCTGAAAAAGAAATACACTAAAATACATTAAAATACAGATGATTTATAGTCCTTCTTGTTGAGAATACACATGTGAGGACTGAATGAGTTAGCATATGTAATGAGATTTTTAAAAAATATGTAATGAGATTTTTTTAAAAACCAATATCCCTGTTGAGTCCTGGGGACTCCTTCTCCTCCAAAAGAAATGAAGCTGGTAGTCAAGTTAAGACCAATGTGGTATTGTGACTACCCTGTTCCTTTGATCCTGGTCAGTACTGTATACTGCCCTGAATGGGCCACATGTTGATCTACTCCAGGACTTATTGTGGGCTGGAACAACAGCAAAGGAACCTTATAACCTTTGCTTCTGTTCATAACTGTGTGGTGTTCTAAGTCAGGCCTCTGGGTACAACCACCTCCAGATTATTACCACTACCACAAAGATTCCACTCTGAAAAATAAATAAGGGAGACTAGGGGGTATTCTTTCCAGTCTTTTATCTAGCTGGTTTGAGAATTCATGAAAAAAAACCAAGAGCTTGTCTGAATGTGAAAATGTTTGTTGTTGTTGTTGTTCAGTTGCACAGTTGAGTCCAACTCTTCGCAGCCCCATGGACCACATCACGCCAGGCTCTCCTTTCTTCCGTCGTGCTCCGGAGTTTGCTTAATTTCATGTGGAAAATGTTAGGAACCACCAATGTGAGGTGTCCCTTGACTTTCCTAGCTGAAGGGAGTCTGTGAGCTGTCTAGGGAGCCACTTTCACATAGCCAAGAGAATCAACATGGCCTTCTCTTCCTGGGATTGTACCATTTCAAAATGCAGGTGTGCGTGGGGGGATCAAATTAGTAGATGTTTCCCCACACCAGGTACACCCCACCCATGGAAAACTAGCACACAGAGAGTAGGGTTTAATACTGGTCTTTGCCCAAATGTTCTAGTTTTCTATGCACTGTTGTTGTTGTTACGTGGGACATTTATGTGACTTTCCCACATGACAACCCCTACTCATTCAAAAATGGTAGGATCCCAGGATTTTTTCATTGTGTGTGTGTGCTCGCCTGGCAGTCATGGTTGACTTCTGGCAACTGCTGGGGGGGGGGGTGGGGGCTGGACATTTTTCAGAGAGGTGGCTTGATTAGCCTGCCTCTGTGTCCTGGTCTTCCTTTGGAGGTCTCCCTTCCAAGTACGTGCCAGGGTCAGCCCTGCTTAGCTTCCGAGTTCTGATGAGATCAGGGTTGCCTGGGCTATCAGGTCAGCGCTGTATCCCAGGATTTTTAACTTACTCTATGTTCTGTTCTATATTCTTTTTCTGGCACAGATAACAAGAATAAACCTTAACTAATTGAGGAGGGCAGACTGCAGTAATTCCACTGTCAATGAATGTCCAGATCGTTAGATGTACTGGGAATTTGTTTTCTTCTGTGCTGTCAAAAGCACTTGTAGAAGACCAACAAACCTCCTTCCAGTCCTGTGCACATTTACTTGAAAGTAAACTTGAAAGAGGCTTGGCAACCTCCAGGTGGTGGCAGGAGATCTCCCACAATTACAACTGATCTCCAGGTGACAGAGATCAGTTCACCTGGAGACAATGGCTGCTTTGTAAGGTAGACTCTATGGCATTATACCCCACTGAAGTCCTACCTCTCACCCAAATCTCACCCTCCTCAGGAATCTGCAGGTACTGCCCAACCCAGAGCTGGCAACTCAATTGAAAGAGCACATCTACACAGGACTGCAGACTTGGAAGAATGTTAGGGACATCCAAAGTAGAGATATTTGGTGTTTGGCTCCCGTTCCTCCCATTTCCACCATGTACATGCTTCGTGACTCTGAAATACCTGGAGAATATTCATGGGTGGTTTTCATTTTAGGCTCTTGCAGACCAGTTTTGTGTCCCTTATGGAACTTGTATTTAAAGACATTGTAAGACATTCAGACACTGACTCAGCACTGAGCAAAGATCCCCAAATATATACTGGAAGTTCTGCAAATTCTTAAAACTCTGGAATAGATTTAAAAGGGGGGGAACCTCCTGCAAAATTGAGCACAGCTAGCATTTTATATTTATTTCTAGAGAAAAAGGAGACATATCTACACACTAAAGTAAGGCAGTTAGACAATAAACACAATTAAAATTCTGTTAATAGGTTTTAAGGATTGCTATTTTAACTGTGTTTATTACCACACAATAGTTACAAGGCAACTGATTTATGCCCCAGCTCTATAAGAGGTTCTACTTGTCTGTTGTTTTAACTACATTGCTATGATACAGCATAGATCAAGGGCTGGGAAGTTTCCCTGTGGAAATTCCCAGCCGACAACTGAGAAGGAAATGTTTCCAAGCTGTAAATACACTCCCTTCCATGGGATTATGCTGCTCCTGAGAGACTGAAAGGGGACAAATTTGTATACTCTAGGCTAGGGAGATATAGACATGTTTCTAAATATTTTCTAGGTAGCCATACAGAAGAAAACAGGGAATTGTTGAGGAAGTCTCAGAAGACTGCTTTCCAAAATGGGGAGTGGGGACTCTTTAGTACTAAAGAAAGCTCTTTAACAAGAAAGAAATGGCAACTGTTTGAATCCCACCAGGGAAGCTGAAGAACAAACATTACAGATATTCTAATTCAGGTGGGTTCTATAAATACTATTGTGAATGTGCTAGGCTTTATAAAACCCCCAGGAGATTACTTTTTTAAAAAAGGAATTTGTCTGTGAAATAACAAGCTGCTGAAACAGTAAAAACAAGTGAAGACGTTTTTACTAGTCTTGCAACAAGAATGATTTGCAAGCACATGGATAACAGAAGCCTTCTGGAATTATTCATTTGGGCACGTGTATATGTGTCATCTCCACAAGTTGCTAGTTTTAACAAGGATCTCAGTTCTACCTCATGGGATCATCCTTGAAGAAGTGGCAGGATAGAAGTACGTATTCTAACAAAAGGGTAAATGTGTTAGGGGAGGGGAGCTGGCACGGTTTGCATCTACCACAGTACCCGTCATGAGGAATTGTTGCAGAAACATACTATGGGTGTGTAATGTTATGCTTCAGCACTCAAAATGAAACTGTTAATCTGCCCAGCAGTTCAATTGGGATTGCTGATACTTGCTGATTTTTTTTAAAGCAAATGTATTTAAAATATTTTTATACTCCCTCACAGCATAACATATGAAACAACTGACTGGCAATAAAAATATTTATTTACCTTACTTTTCTCCCTGTTTCTGTGCCTTCAGCCACCATATATCTAGGCTCCCTGTCCTTACTTTCCAACCTCTCAGGACTTCTTCCCAACAAACCATATCTATTTAGATACTTACAAGCAGGTGGCCCACAAGGACTTGTGGGGGGTGGGGGGGAATCTCACCCCACCATGATTCCCTCTTTTCCTT
The DNA here is from genome assembly GCA_029233225.1 of Lepidodactylus listeri. Taxonomy (NCBI): domain Eukaryota; kingdom Metazoa; phylum Chordata; class Lepidosauria; order Squamata; family Gekkonidae; genus Lepidodactylus; species Lepidodactylus listeri. The sequence continues at coordinate 74,651,629 of JARCFY010000011.1, read as the reverse complement.
CCATGAAAGCCCACACAGTATCTCACCTTTTCCTGCTTTCATCTCTCCTTTCCACCCATCAGTCTACTTACCTTCCGCTGCCTGTCTTCAGCTTTCCCTCTTTCCCTCCCCTTTGCACCCTTTCCCTGGAAAATGCTGGCTGAGTTGTGTGCCGCCGGCTGCTGGTCTGGACCAGCTCCACTGCATGGTGGGGAAACCACAGGGACTTCCAGCAGGCACCTCACTTTCCCCTGTATCTCCCTATCCATACTACATCCTCTTTCTCTCCTCATGGTAGCTCCCATATCTTCACCCTTCCATACTTCCTTCTCTCCTCCCCTCCTCTCCCACCTATTATATGCTCCCCATCTTCAGCTATATATATTATGCACTTACTTCATTTACACCCCACCTTTCTCCACCATGGAGACCCAAAGCAGCATATATTCTTCTCCTTTCCTCCATTTTATCCTTATAACAAACCTGTGAGGTAGGCTTAGGCTGAGAGTATGGGACTGGCTTAAAGTTACTCAGTAAGCTCCCACAGTAGAGTTGGGATTTGATCCTGGGTCACCCAGACTGTAGTCCGAAACTCTAACCATTATGCCACATGAGAGGCTCCCTTCTGTTCACATGTCCGCTTCCAACACAGCAGCCTCAGTGTCTGATGGGGGAAGAAGAGGCCCCCATTCCTCCTCTCCTGGTCACTGACAGTGTGGGCTTTGAGGCAGTTGACTGTACAAGCCAGCCAGCTGTTTTCTATTTGGGGTACTTAATCCACCTCATTTTAACTCCCCACTGACATTCTTGATGGCTGGGCAGGTGCTTATGGGAGAAGGCAGGGCTGCAGATATTTTTTTAACATATTTATATCTTGCTTTTCTCCTGATAATGAGACTCAACAGAACCAGATATCCTGTCCCCCCCACACTGCTTAGGCTTTTAAATTATGTCCAAAAATAAACTGGAAGACATTATCATTCTTTCAATACTGGTGAGATACAGAGATATGTTCCAATCAGCAATCTCACAGTTGCATTCTGAACCAAGTGAAATATCCAAACAGTCTTTAAAGGCAGATTCACCTACATGCAACTATCAGGATATGATCAATGCAGGGTTAACTGTGCCCAAAACATGCTCTTCCAGCTGAGGATGGTTAAAGGTGTTATATGCCACAGATGAGAGCTGAGCATCAGCTGCCAGAAACAGATATAAGAGTATCCCCTCAGCTGCAAATCTGCTTTTTCAGGGCAAGTAATATCCACATCAAGATTGACACTTCACTCACTGATTGGCTATATATCTATCAAAACACTTCAGTCTTGTCTGGATAGAGATTCAATTTATTGGCCCTCCACTGCTCTAATACCACCTCTAAAAACGTTATCAACTGCAGTTAGTTGAAAAGGAGAAACCCTTGCTCTCTACCTGAGTAAGCTGAAAAGGAGAAACAGAGTTCAATGTCAGCCTCATATTTATGACCCTTCATTCCAAATACCCAGACAAATTTCATGCTGATGTTAAAAGGCATGACAGATATGGTGGAATACTGCAAGAAACAACAGAACAAGTTTCAAGGGAGCAAGCAGTTTTATACCTGCATCACCTCTTGATCAGTCAGGCAGGAACAGAAGCACGAAGGACAGTGCCCCCAATGCCCATACCAGACAGACAGTCCATAAAGACAGAGTGGTCAATGACTCAAAAGCCACTAGGAGGTCCAGGAGAATCAAAAGGGTTGTACTTTCCCCCCACACAGCAAAAGTAATAAAAAAAAATTTGGTTCTAAAACCAGCTTGAAAACAGGATTGAAATCGATCCAGAAAATCTATCTCAAATGAGAAAGTCTGAAACTGCATGTCTACCACCTGCTCAAACATCTTGACCACATTGTGGTTATATACAACAGGCCAAACCTTAAAACCTTCAGGATCCAGGCATGGCTTCTTTAGGATTTTTATAAACATCTTTTAATGCTTTGTTGTTGTTATTTTTCTTTCATAAGTGCATTGGGCAGGTTCCTGGAGAGGCTACATCAAAATGTTCTAAATACATAAATAAATCTCACAACTGCCTCCTTCATATTAGAACATGTTCTCTTCCAAAGGAACATTTTTTCACTTGCTGCCAAGACTAATATGCCTCCATTTTGTTGGCATCACTCCCAACCATTTTGACTAATACTTGGCCCAACTACCTCTGCCACATCCATATGGTCTACTAAATTTCACAGGAATCACTAGGCAAGAATGGAGGTGGGCTGGCAAAAGGAATGTGAGGCTGAGACTAACCACTCTGGCCAAACAAATTTGAGCCAGTGCATCAGAGGCAAAATGGCTGGCTCATCAGTAAAGGAGGTAAGAGAAGGAGACCTAGTCCTTCAAGACCAAGGCACAGTCAGTACATTTTGACCCAATCAAGTACTCAGAAATACAGCTGAGGCAAAGGCTGCCCTTCATATTAAAGATTCCTTTGCAGACTGTTGTCCTTCAAATCAAGCAGGCCAGTAGCTACAGTGGAGGATCTTGGGGCCTGACCCCTCTGACTTCCTGCCAAGGCCCCACAACTTCCAACCAGCCCCCAGGCCCCCCAGCTCTCTGGGCCACCCAGAGGATTCCCCACCACCGCCCCTTCCCAAAGCATGGCTTGCTTCCCCGCGCAGATAGGCAGAATGCGAACATCGCAAAAGTGAGTTTTTAAATTTTTTATCTTACTTATTTAAAGCCCCCCCCCCCCCAATTACAAAATCCTGGCTACGGGCCTGGAATCAAGCCTCTTTCCCTATCTCCAATTTCATATCTACATATTTCCTTCTCCTTCTGGGCAGGCCTTTGATCTTCCTAACACTTACTTTTCTACCAGCCAGAAGCTAATTCTAACTCTCCCAGGCTTTTCCCCTCTTCCTGGCAAGCCTATCAAAGTCAATTTTTGTTTTCAGTTAGGGTCCCTTCCCAGGGCCAAGTTTCCTGCCCTTGTGGGTTGTGACATGTCGATCACACAATGGCTGTTTCTGGATTTATTGACAGGAATTACTTTGGAGCTTTTGCTTGGCTCCTCCCATCTTTTGTGCCAAGTGCACTTCTCTGGCCCTCCCTCCAAACCACAGCTGGTATACCTGTCTGAGGATCAATTCAACAAACCACCTCAAATGATTCCCCACAAAGAGTAGGATATATAACATTTGCACCTCCTCTGACTCTTCCCTCCTCTGCCTATTTGTTGCTCATCCCCCCCCCTTCCGGTTCTCTAAGGTACTCATTGTTTCATGGGGGTAACTACTGGGTGGGTTCCAGAATCAGACACTAGTATTGATGGGCTGTGCAATGTTTTGTGCTGAGACATACTAAAGTACTGCTCTGATTGGTTGCCTGGAAACCTGATTCTCCTCAATAAACTATCTCTGATTATTCTAATTTTTTTAGAGTCTTCATTTTCCTTTCTAGACTGGTTTTGGAGCTGTGTCACGTCTTCATTTCCATCCCAAACTTCTGGGCATGCACTGTTCAATCCCTTCCATAAGCCTGGACCTGTATCATATTCAGATTCACAAGTTTACAAATGTTGCCCTGAGAACATCTGGTAATGCAGTTTAGACATAATGACAAGCCTTAGTGAGTTCATGAAATCAGAATGCAGCTTATAGACACTCACATCCTGATTTGCCCCCCAAAATGCTGGTTACATTTTATTTATTTCTTTTGCATTTTTACCCCACCCTCCCTGCAAGTGGGCTCATTCCTGCATCATTCTGGCCAAGCATTTGGGCAGTGTATAAGGCAGGGCCAGATAAAGACACAGTGGGGTCCTAAATTACATCAAGTTTAAGACGCTCCATGGCATTATGTAAAACTTTATTTATTATGATTTAGAAATTATGAAGCCCTAAACTGAATCTACATAATTGTGGGTCAAACTGGCTATGCCATGAAGGCACTGACAGGGAATAAGCCAGGATGTCAAGTATTGCACACAACCACAGAAGCACCTGATGAAGCAGGCTCTGGTCTGTGCAAGTCTAAGCTAGAATAAACACTTGTTAGGTCTTCCAAGGTGCCACAAGACTCCTATTTATTTCTGTTGCAACAGATTAATGCAGCTACTCCTCTGGAATTATTCCTATTGAGAAAACATCTACAGCTCTTAAAGAACACTCATTTTATTTTATGAAAAGTCTTGGCTCTGTCTCCATTGTGATACATTCATTCATAATAACCAGCCAACAGATTCATAATAATAATTAAGAAGCTGCTTGGAGAAATACAACCCACCATGCCTTTGGTAGACCCTTATAATCTAGCTTGCCGTTTTATATCTGGTTTAGGGAGGAATGACAAGTTGGTTCCAACAGTTAATGGCTTGATTCAGACACACTGCCAAAGTCAAGAGGTTTTGTTACTCTAGAGGCCTGTCAGCAATGATGAAGGTGAAAAGCTGGAGGAAGAGCTTCAGGTTTGGAAAGGGTACTGGGAAAAGAATGAGGAGAAGTTGAAAGAAAGTATAGAATATGCCATGAATGCCTTGGAGACAAATGAGCTGCGGCCTCAAGCCACAGGAAAGGACCTTCTAGCAGATTTCTTCACCCCATGTGCAGCCACACAAACGAAAGAGTGCAAGAAAAGAAGTCTGGGTTGGGGTGATGGAATGATCAACTGCAGCCTGAAGTTAGAGGTAAGGAAAAATCCTTTACACATGCCTTTTGCTATCATTTATCTCTACTTTTTGACTACTAATCCACATAGAGTGACATGTGCACCACCTGCATTCCTGAGGCTAGAAGAAGAAGAAGAAGAAGAGATTGGATTTATATCCCGCCCTTCACTCCCCAAGGGAGTCTCAGAGCGGCTTACAAACTCCTTTCCCTTCCCCTCCCCACAACAGACACCCTGTGAGGTAGGTGGGGCTGAGAGAGCTTTTTCCCAAGCTGTCCTTGAGGGAACAGCTGGTACAGAGCTATGGCTTGCCCAAGGTCATCCAGCCAGGTGCAAGTGGAGGAGTGGGGAATCAAACCCGGTTCTCCCAGATTAGAGTCCGTGCACTTAACCACTACACCAAACTGGCTACCTTGCAATTCTCTGTGGAGACCCAGCAACTGGAGTCAAACCCCTGGATTCTCAATTCCAGCATTCCTGTCCAGCAGCTGCAATTTATCAATCTGAGGCAATGTCAGCAATAGGTCAACTTTACGTTGCTATTCCCCAACAACAGTTAGAACCAGATATAGAAGATTAATTAACTACATATAGTGAACCAAAGGAGACCAACTTTCAATCTTTTCAATCTTACTTAAAATATTTTTAACAGTCAACATTGCCACAGCAAATGGCTCACACCCAAGCACCTCACTCAGTCAAGGGCCCCAGGAGATTTCCTCTGATGAAACAGACTCTTTTCAGCCCCTGTTAGAGGAAGGTTCAGCTGCAAAAAGACTTCAAAACATGGCTGAGCAGTGTGCTAGGAAATGCTACCTCTCATATCTTAAGTAACTCTGGAGTTGGAGGGCTAGGAAAATTCCAGCATTCCGCATAAGCCATTCTAGAAGCTGTGGTCACGTTTATAATTAATCCTTGGTATTTTAATGGTAAATAATTCTTTACATAATTGAGAAGATTTCTGATGCCACGGCTGAGAAGGGCCTCCCTTGGGCTGCTGCCCACTTAATCTCAGAAGGCAGGGGCACCCAAAACAGGGCTTCAGACCACAGTGGTTGGGTAGGTTTGTAAGGGAGCAGCTGATCCTTCAGGTATGCTGCTCCAAAGACCACACAGGGATATAAAGCTAGCCTGGGTCCAGCAGTACCTCCAAACCATGGACCTGTTCCTTCAAGGGAAGTGTAATGCCATCCAGAGTGGATGATACTGTAAGTCAGATACTGTAGTTCACCAGTAGCACTTCTTTCTTGTCAGGATTAAGCTCCAGGTACTGGTTCAGGGTTTCCACAGGCTCACCTGGACTAGCCAGAAGCACTAGAGCTGAGTGTCATCCATGCATTGGTGACAATTCAGCCCAAATCTCTGGTTTCATGTAGATGTTGAAAAGTGCAAAGGAACATACAGGTGGAATACTCTTCTGTCTGAACCTCCACAAAACAGAAATAACAGGGGGCAAAATATGAGTGCAGATCTGCAGTGGGGAGTGGGTTGGAGCAAGAGTCAACAACCTTTTGTAACCAAAGAGCCAAACTACACCAAAGTTCAGAGCAAGAGATCAACAAAGAACCAGTTTAAGAAAGCCCATCTGCATCGCTGAAAATATACAATTTAACATTACTGATAATTGACATGTTGTTTAATAATCTATACTATTTATTTATTTATTCAATTTATACCCTGCACTCCGTGCCAAGGCAGGCTCAGGGCGGCTTACATAAAATTCATATAAATACACTTAAAACCAATCACAACAGCATAATCATAAAATAACAACATTTCATTTAAAAATCCTAAAATGCTGGAACATGGTCTAATGAAGTGTGAGAGGAGAGATGTCACATTAGCAGTCCTACTTAGGTGGTGATACGATCTTGATGGTATTCTCACCAGCTCAGTTTGTTCAACTTATTTGTGCGGCGGGCACCGGCTGTAAGTGGTAAGGCCAGGTAAGGCACAGGGACACTCCTTGGTGTTCAATGAGGTTCCTTAGTCAAAGGCCTGGTGGAAGAGCTCCGTCTTGCAGGCCCTGCGGAACTGTACAAGGTCCCACAGGGCCCTGATCTCTTATGGGAGCTCATTCCACCAGTACAGAGCCGCCGCCAAGAAGGCCCTGGCTCTGGTTATAGTCAGCTTGGCGTCCTTGGGGCCTGGGAGGGCCAATCGATTTTGGGACCCTGAGTGCAGTGCTCTCTAGGGAACATGTGGGGAAAGGCAGTCCCTTAGGTATGCTAGAACCTGACCATAAAGAGCTTTAAAGGTTAAAACCAGCACCTTGAAATGTATCCAGTATACTACTGGCAGCCAGTGAACTGCTTTTAGTACAGTTTCAGCAGCCTAGTAAGTCCTTTATTTTACACGTGAGATCTCATAATAAGTAATAAATATGCACAGGAGCAACCTGTGTGATTGTTTTAGAGGACTGACATAAATCTGTGCACAGTTCACACTTGAATTACTGGGTCTGGGAGGTACTAGAAAAAGAAGAGTACGTTTTTATACCCTGCCTTTCTCTGCTTAAGGAGCCTTAAAGCAGCCTAGAATCACAAGGTGCCACAACTGGTACCTTGTGAGGTAGGTGGGACTGAGACAGTTCCAAGAGAACTGTGTCTGGCCCACGATCATGCAACAGGATTCGTGTGGAGGATTGGAGAATCAAACCCAATTCTCCAGATTAGAGTCTGCTACTCTTAACCACTACATCTCTCTGTGAGAGAGTGTAGTTCTGACTGCCTTGAAAGAGAAGGTTGTGAGATCCAGTACACAGCATTCCATTTTGGGGCAAGATACTTGAGTAGGTGGTGCATACACACCTTCACACAGTCGTGGTGGAGACAAGTTATCTAGACTCAGTTCAGTCTGGACTCAGGCCTGGGTTTGGGTAGAAATGGCCTTGGTCACCCTGACTGATGACCTCTGCCAGGAAAGTGACAAGGCCAGTGTGCCCCTGTTGATTTTCCTGGACCTTTCTGCTGTGTTAGGTATATCTGGATAGGCTGGCAAGGTTGAAAGTAGAGATAGCATGCTTTGGTGGTTACACCCTTACTTGACCTACTGATTCCAGAAGATGGTGCTGGAGGACTGCTGCTTGGCCCTGTGGCATTTATGCTATGAAGTCCTGCAGGGTCCCAGTGAGTGTTCCCTCTAAGTTGAGTCAGTGTGAGCTAGCTCACAGTATTTTTAGGCTCCAGCTCACACATTATTGTCTTAGCTCAGGAAGGATGGGTCCAGAAGAAACTAAGTTATGGAGTAGCCAAACTGCTCGCTCATAACTTTAATGCCAGTAGCTCACAAAGTAGAATTTTTGCTCACAAGACTCCACAGCTTAGAGGGAGCATTGGTTCCAACTTGTCACCTATGTTATTCAGCATCTCCATGAAATCACTAGGAGGTATCATCAGGGGATTTGAGTCAGGTGCCACAAATACGTGGATGACAAAGAGCCGTACTTCTTAATAGCTGAGTCAGGTGGGTCTGTGGAAGATGCTGCCAGGTCCTGGACCCACAGCATGACAGGCCGAAGTGCTCTTGTCTGCCTTTTAAAGTGCCAAAACAGCTGCACTCCCACTCCCTGTGGCTGTTTCAGTATTTGAAAAGGTGTAGGGGGATGGGACCAGATGCTTCAGCTGGCTGTGCTGTGAGCCTGATCAGGATCGGGCCCTCAGAGCATTTTTGAATCACTTTCAAAGGGTGGTGGCATCCCCATGGCAGACACAAGGGCACTGTCACTTCTAGTTTGGCCCTTAGTCATGAGGAGTGAACTGAACACTTGCTGCGATTTAATGAGCCAACAGGTGGGGGAGGCTCTTATCTAAGTAATGCAATAGTTTGCAGTATGTTCACAACAACTGTTAGATAGCAAATCCAGTCATAATGACCTATATCTTTTCTTCCATTGTAAACTCTTTTGTTGTTGCTGCTGTTAAAAGGTCTTTCCAACCATTAAAAGCAGTAAGACAATTTGCAAGCGTAAGACTAACCCTGCAACATGTTCTTGTCCGCTTACAGTGGGTCTACTCAATGCTATCGTGTCTAAAGTATGCTAATAAACACAAGAAATGCTTTGCTGCAAATGCTTGCCAAAGGTGTGTGTCCTAAAGCAGTCAATCTTATTTCCATCTAGTCAAAATAATCAACTGCTGTCCATTCAGGCTCAATGGCACTGCTTCTCACTTGGATCTGGAAACTCCTGGGCTACTTTGCATGAAGTTTCACAGGCCCTTTGCAGGTAGTCATTGAACCTCTCTGATGACCATTTACTTAACACAAAAAATAGAGCTCTCTCAGTTTTCTTTGAATAGGGGCATGAACTCTTCACTTTTTTTCCTAAAGGCAGGCAGTTCTTAGTCACCTCATTAAGAACATAAGAGAAGCCAATGTTGGATCAGGCCAATGGCCCATCCAGTCCAACACTCTGTCACACAGTGGCCAAAAATACCAGGTGCCAGCAGGAGGTCCACCAGTAGGGCCAGAGTCCACAAGCCCTCCCACTGTTGCCCCTCCCTGTCAAGCACCAAGAATACAGAGCATCACTTGCCCTAGACTGAGAGTTCCTATCTATACCTTGTGGCTAATAGCCGCTGATGGACCTCTGCTCCATATGTTTATCCAATCCCCTCTTGAAGCCGTCCATGCTTGTAGCCGCCACCACTTCCTGTGGCAGTGAATTCTATCTGTTAATCACTCTTTGGGTGATGACCATTCCTGATCATTTCAAAGCATAGCCCCCCCCCATATGCTTTTTAGGTCTCCGTATCTAATAGCTCATCCTGGGAACTCTAACAGGCATAATGGCACCACCAGGGAGGTACTGTTAAAATATAGTCACTGTAGTTACCTCAGGTTAGGGTTGCCAACTCCGTCTTGGGAAATTCCTGGATATTTGGGGGATGGAGTCTGAAGAGAACAGGGTTTAGGAGGAGGTGAGACATCAGCAGGGTATCATCCCATCTAGGGTTGCCAGCCACCACGTGGGACCTGGGGATCTCCCAGAATTAAAGGTTATCTCCAGATTACAGTGATCAGTTCACCTGGAGAAAATGGATGCTTTGGAGGGTGAACCCTAGGGTATTATACCTCACTGAGGTTCCTGTCCTCCTCAGGCTCCATCCCCAACTCTCTAGGAGTTTCTTCTTAGCTGATAGAACAAAGTTTGAGTCCAGTGGCACCTTTAAGACCAACAAAGTTTAATTCTGGGTGTAAGCTTTTGTGTGCATCATTATCTGAAGAAGTATGCATGCACACAAAAGCTTATACCCAAATTTAACTTTGCTGGTCTTAAAGGTGCCCCTGGACTCAAACTTTGCTCTGTCAGCTAAGAAGGTTTTTAAAGGGGAGGGAAGCCTCTGAAGAGAAAGGCATTTAAGGACACCATGAAACATTTTATCCAAATATTTCAAACAAGTAACTTTTAATGAGGCTCTAACATTATGCATGGCAACCCTGGAGCACTAATCAGAATGAGAACGCACAAAAACTGTGGACTTACTTGTGACATTTTTTCAGGCAAAAACCCATGCTGAACATAAGGAGAAACACAGTGGAAGTCTCATAGGACCCAAGGAGGATGCATGTAACATCTGAACATATGTAATAAGGAAAGGGACACTTTACACTTGATGTCGACAAAAATCACATATGTTGACAAAAATTTGATGAACCCATTGCCACTGCTCAGAGAAAGTGGATATTACATGTAAAAGGGTGCAATAAAACCATGACAGCTTTTTCTTGTATGGAAAAGGAACTTCAGAAAAGGATGACTAGTAAGTTAACCCATTTCCCACCCACACCGTTTCTCTTGTGGGTTTCCAGGTGAGTGTTTATCCTTATAAACAGTTGTCTGGAACCCTGAAAAGACGAGGAAGCTATCTTCAACAGAAAAGTAGACGGGGCATTTAAACTTTAAATGCTTCAGCTTGATCGCTGAGTTTAGGACAGAATAACAAACTATTTGCCCTGACATGGATAACCCAGGCTAGCTCCTCATCAGATCTCGAAGCATAAGCAGGGTTCTCCCTGGTCAGTATTTGGAAGAAAGACCACCAAATATCAGGGTCACTAAGCAGAGACAGGCAATAGCAAACCACCTCTGAAAATCTCTCGCCTTGAAAACCCTACAGGGTTGCCATACCATAAGTTGGCTGTAACTTAACAGCAAAAATCCAACAAATGAACAAAACACACACACGCAAATATACAAAAACCATTACAAAACGAGGACCCTGTTTAGATATTCCCCATCTGTTAACTACTGGGATTTGTACTGATAACCCTCTGACTGAAAGCTAGGCTACCCCATGTAACAAGGCACTTATGTAAATCAGCTCCAGATACTCTAAGGACATCATAGCTACAAAGAGGCTCCACTCGTGTACAGAGCTCATTAGCCTCCTACAGCAATAACAGGAAACACTGCAGAAGTCCCAAGGAAGGCTGAAGATTCCTGCCTAATCAACAGTCTTGCTTCTGATCCAGTACTGCTGACTGCTCCTCTGCCTTCCTGATCACTTTTCTTGTGACCTCGGCCCTGGTATATGACCTGACACAATCTTATCTCTTCTTTTGATCTCTGGACTTCCCCTAGAGCCGGTCCCTAGCTCCCAGTTCCATCCACATCCTGGACTCCCTCTAGCTGCTGCCTATGATCCCAGTCTTGACATTTACTTGTGAATGTGTTGATACTAGGTAGTCTGAATGCACTGAAATGCCCATGCTGCAAATTGCACGTAGCAACTGTGCAAGCAGGACATGCGCTTCTCAAGTTGCTGGACAGCACCTGTACAGTAGCCGATCACAATATAGCAGCAACCTATGCGGCTGGGTCAAAGACTTCAGCACAGCAACAACTAGGGTTACCAATTTCAAGGGGAGCCTAGAATTTTCCCAGAATTACAGTGGAATTCCAGACTAGAGAGGACAGTTCCCCTGGAGGAACTGGTAGCTTCAGTGGGTGGACCCTATGGTACGCCATAGAGCAGGGCCCTCATTGTGGTATCCTTGTGTGCCGTGGCATCCATGGACACCTTTTCAGGTGGCTGTCAAGTGTTTTTGGAAAGTGGGTGGGGCCAGGTGGGGCTTTTGACCAGCAAATCTTCTGACTGGCCACTGGAAATTTGATTGGCTGTGCTGGTTTTTAAAGAGGTTGCTTTGGCACCAGCTGCCACCACAGCACAAGGCTCTTCACTGTGTGACTGAAGATAAGCTAAAGCAGCCATTTTGTGGTTGCCTTTGCCTCCTGCAGCAGCCATTTTATGGCAGCCATTTTGTTACTCCATCCACCACACTGTGTCAAAATTCCAAAGGTGCCTGAAGGCTCAAAAAGGTTGGGACCCCTGCCAAGATTCTAGGAGAAATGGGAGTCCTAGAGTATCATCACATCCCCCACTGACTTTCCTCCTTTTTGTGAACTCTGCCCTCCAGGCACCTCCTCTCCCGAGTCTCCAGGAATTTCCCAAGCCAGAGCTGGCAATCCTAGGAGCAATCATAAGAACAGCACTGGCTATGTTGCTAACACAATATCTAACAGGGTGGTGGCTCTAAATCTAAACCTCGTTAAAGCAGAAGTCAGGCACCTGTCCAACCATGTCAATTTTAAATAATAAACCCATTTCTGTTATAGGGCTTTGAATATTTATTTAGCCATGACAGAATACGCCAATATAAAAGACCGATGTGACATGCTGAACGTGTTCTTGATATTTAATTTATATTCACAAAGCTACTTCTCTACACTGTAAGTACTGCATTTATTTTATTTTTTTAAAGAAAACTCTACCTTTCATCTCAAACACCAGGAATTAATCACTTGTCAAACCCCAATCCAATAGAGGCAGCTCTATTAAAATAATGGCCAAGTGAGAACGCCTTTCTTGGAACAACGACAATTATATTTTTTTATTATTCTCACTGTAATGAAATTGTGCAAATTCATTTGTTAGTATATCAGGTTTCTTGTACTTTATGGCCCTGCATCAGCAACCAGTGTTTGCAGAAGCACTGTTAAAGGACTCCTTTTCCCACAGAGAGCTCAAGGTGAAACCTTCTACCAGCTCTATGCAGCACCACTTGATCTACTCAGGTCTGCCTGGCATTCTAGACTGGATGCAGGCCTCAAGAACAGGGCATGAAACATCTCCAGCCCCCCTTAACACCCAGCCTGATGAAGTGTTCTCAAAAACTTGAAAGCTTGCATATTGCTTTGTGTTATTTTGGTTGCTTCTGATAAAAAGTGTTACAGGTATTGTCTGCTGATGGACAGATGGTTGGTTTGGGCAAACGCAGCTACCTGAAATCGCCATGGAATAGAATGCCTGGCTATGTGAGTTTTGACGTGGGTGTCAAACGCTGATGAGGGAATCAAAATTAAAAAGGTAATATTAATAGTAATTAGTCAAATCAGGAAACAGTCACTGGGAGGCTCAAATAGGTGCAATCTGTTTCTATTTCCATGTCATTTTCCTCCAGCTTTTTTGTCTTTCTCTTTTTGTTAGCTACATGCAAGTATTTCTTGAAATGCTTAGATTCTTTTCTGTAGGAACCTTGACTTGCTCTGAGCTAGACTGGTGGTCTTTTAACATGAAGTTAACTTCATGTCCCAGTGTTTGAATGTTTGCTTTTTAAAAAAAGTTTCCCACTCCTCTTAAACAAGGATTTCTGCTGACAGCAGGGTTTCCATCAGCTGAGTGTGTTTCTAGCTTCCTCCCCTCTCATTGCAGCCTCCAAAGAATCCGTTGAAATGCTGCTCTTGGGGACCTATTGTCCCTCAAGAGCAGTATTTCAAGGTGGCATTTTGTGCTGGGGGGGGGGTGTATGTGCAGGTGAGGAAATTATGTTTCCACTGACAGATATCCTTCCATCAGCTGAAACAGTTGTTGTGCTTAGGCTATTCCTGCACTACATTTTAGCTTTCTGGACATCTTGGAAAAACCTTAGTCATTGTTTGAAGGGATAGAAATACAAATGCTCTATAACCCCCCAATGAGCTACATGTGTATCAGACTTAAGGGTCTTGTTCCTCTTTATAAAATACATGCACAGACACACCCCAGTCAGGTCTAGCTGTCAAATGCAAACACTGCTTTAAACTACTTCAGCCCTCACTACAAACAAACTGCTTTCAGGCTTCTGCCTTGCCCTTAACTAAATTGTAACACAAGGGGAAAGTCATCAACTGTAATATGAAGGCAAGCTGTGCCCAGAAATGTAACAGCCATTTTGGATTTGGGGACAATAGAAAATGGACTGAAATGAGGTTGGATATTTTGTGCTTCCAGGAGAGTTATTTGAGAGGATCATCTTGTTAATGTCTGAGGGAGGAAATATCCAATGCTGCTAGCACAGCAGGGATGGTTCCCTTGTGCATAGCTGTACACTGAAAAACCGCTAGCTTCTGAAGAGTACAAATACTTTCAAAATATCTGTACAGACATAACATTAGAGGACTTCGGCAAATCCCTCTGCACCAGCTCATCAGGAGGGCACTACAACATCTAAAGAGAGTTTCTCACATTGTCTTTTTAAGAAGTCACCAATTTGCTAGTGCTGCCTCTGATAATAAGGTTTGTGGACAACACATTTGCCATCAGACACAGCTGCAACTTGTGTGAGACATCCAATGTCTTTAAAGACATAACATATGCACTGGCACTGAGCAACTTACAGGGAAATTGTAAGACCATTGGCATTTCTGAAATCCAAATGATGCATTTGAAAAAAACCTGGCATTTTTTAAAAAAAACAGAGACATCTTCTGAAAAGGCTATGGTGATCTCACCCTCTTCCTTCACTTATGCACAGGATTTCCCCTTTTTTTCTTCTGTTTTTCTTGCTGAACAGCCCCTACGTCTGTTTTCTTCTTTTATTTGTTGCTCTATGGCTGTCCCACCCTGTCACATTATTATATATTTTAAGGCTGGCCAGCCCAGGAACTTGAGGGAAGAGACAAAATCACCTGCATATAATCTGTTTCTGTAATGGCACACGAAAGGCTTTTGAAAGTTTAAAAATATTTTATTTAACTTGGAGGGGGAAAGGCCAGGTAGAACCAGGGGGAGATATATGAGGTGAACCAGTAATAAAAACTGAGGTTAACTTTGTAATCACACTAAATCCAGTTAATATGTTGCCAACAAGTAAGGTTTTTTGCTTTTCAACAAGGTTTTTGAAACGTTGAGGAGATAACTTTCTTTCCAGTTTCTGTTTTAACTCGCAAGCATAGGTTGCTGAGTTTCAGTGACACTTCACATTTAGAAGGCAGGAACGTACAACCAAGTTCCCAAAATCCTTGTATATATACAGACCAGGGATCACTCTTTTAAGAGTCATGTCCCTTTTCACTGGGCAGGGATTACTTCTCTTCACTAGAAGCTCTGTCCCTTTTCAACTTGAATGGGGATCTTCCGAGATCCTCTTACTCCCTTTTGCCTCCTTCCTAGTCCTCAGTCAGTGCAAAACTGTCTCTTCAACTGTCAGTTCCCGACTGTCATTTCTTAACTGATGCTCTCCACAGAATACCATTTGAACAGCCCGTCACTCAAATATTCTGTGAGGCATTAACCTTTGATAGTCCTTCACAGCTGCTAATCAAGCATCAGCCATAGCAGCAGCTCATTTAGAGGATTTCAGATGAAACTTCAGCTTAGGGTTGCCAGCTCTGAGTTGGGAAATACCTGGAGATTTGGGGGAGGGAGCCTGGGAAGAGCAGGGTATAATGCCATAGAGCCCACCCTCAAAGCAGCCATTTTATCCAGGGGAACTGATCTTGGTAATCTGGAGATCAGTTGTAATAGCAGGAGATCTCCAGGTGCTACCTGGAGCTTCAGCTGGCAGAAAATCCTGTGATTTGAGTACCATCCTGCCTGAATTTGACCATGACTCAGGTTACCCTATCAGGAGACTAGAACTGACCAGGCAAAGCTGTTCTTCATCCCTACTCCTGAAGTTTTCATCTATGCAAGACTAAGAATTTCCCAGGTTCTAACTAGTAATTTTTATCCTGCTCTTTCTCCAAGGAGCTCAGGGTGGCATACAGGACTGTCCCTTCATCCTTGTATCTTCACAAGAGAAAAAGCAACTGACCTAAGTTGTACTGACTTGCAGGCTCCGAGTATCAGGTGCCAGAAGTCAGACAAAGCAGAGTCATTCAGTCCAAGGTCAGGGGTCCAGAAGTCAGGCAAAGCAGAGTCGTTTTGTTTAAGATCAGAGGTCCAGAAGTCATGCAAGGCAGAGCCAGTGGCTTAGCATCTATTGTACACATTGAGTCCATGCCTAACAGCTTCTCTTGGCTGGTTTTATAGCCCCACGCCAAAGGGTCATGCTTGCAACCAGTTGCTCAGAAGCACTCCTGCAATTACTCATCTTCGTTATCAGCAGGTAGCTGATGTTGGGTCAAGAGGCATGCACTCAGCCATCTTGTCTATAGTTCTATTCTCAGCCTCTGTCTGTGGTGCTCTAAGGGTGTAAGTGTTACTGGTGGGCTGGGAATGGCCAACTGTGGTTTACCGGCTGAATCTGAGCTGTTGTGGCTATGCACCAGCTGTTGGCTGTGAATCCTGACAAGCCCGCAGCGCATTTTCGTGCTGGTCAACTTCTGTTAACTCAAGGCGGGCTACACGGGGTTCCTCTTCTCCTAAGGAGTCCTTGCTATCGCTGAGCCCTAGCTGACTCATGACACAAAGCCATGTACAGTACCATCCTATACTGAGTTATACCCTTCAATGTGTTTAGAAGGGTATAACTGCGTAGGATGGCACTGCTACTGAATTTCTTAGAAGAGGGGAAATTTGAATTCAGAGGCAGAAAGGGTTCTTCTGAAGATATATTTTTGAAACATTTTGTTTTGAATACTTTAAAGCTAATCTAGCTCTAATCCAAAAAACAGTGTTTAAAAAAGAGTAATAATTCACAATGATTGCTTTTATGTACAACTAATTCAGACAGCAGGCAAGCACACCCTCCCATCTCTACAGTCAGATGGACAGAAAGATTTTTTTTCTTTTACACTGTAGATCTTCGTCTGCCTTTAGCAGTGCCAACAGGGATTGTATTGGCTGGATCATATGTGCATTTGCATTACAATTTACATGTCCAATCCCTATCAATTTGCTCCCCTCTCTTCATATCTGTATGCCAACCAACACATATGTGTATAACTATATGCCATATCTGTACGTCAACCAACACGTGTAGAAAGGGGATCTTTCCATTTATTTTCTTTGCTGCCCACAGAACTTTCTCCCAGATGCCTGAAATACTTGCAAGATCACGAACAAAGTTTCAGTCAGGTGGCACCTTTAAGACCAACAAAGTTTAATTCTGGGTATAAGCTTTCATGTGCATGCAAGGTGCCACCCGACTCAAACGTTGTTCTATTGTTTCAGACCAACATGGCTACCCACCTGAATCTATTTTGCAAGATCATGGTTTCAGATGTAAAATGACTGATAAAATATTATCCTAATACTTCCAAGGAAATTTGATATAGGTTGAAGAAATGCTGGAGGCTACATATAAGTCTCAGTCTCTGGTCCTTGCATCTAATCCACTCAACCTTGCATCTAACCTGGTTTTAGGTTGCTTCTGATTTCATACAACACTTGTCATGTCTAATTTGTGTCTTAGGGCCTTTCCTGGTATACTTGATTACAAAATGGAAATAATTTTTTTAAGGGACAATAATAGAATAGTCGCATCTACCCATCAATAGTATTTTGTGGGATTTTAAGGTTGCCAACCTCCAAACCAATCTCCAGATTATATAGAGATCAATTCTCCTGGAGAAAATGGCTGCTTTGGAGGGTGGACTCTATGGCCTTTTAAACCACTGAGGTCCCTCCCCAGCCCCCCCAATCTCCAGGAATTTCCCTACCCAGAGTTTGCAGCTCTAACTAGCACTTTCATCCATTCCTGAATGCTATGTGTACTGTACTTGCATGAGCATTGTGAGTACTGACCAGCTAACATCCAAGATACCTGTGACTCATAACACATTTCTGCATCTCCCCCAGCATGCTTGTGTTATTTGGAAAAACTCCTGAGAGGATTAGAAGTGCTTTCCATCTATTTTCTGCTTTAAAGGCTAAGCACTCATTCCATTGGGAGCATTCATATTAAAATATGCAAACAGACCCCAAAACCTGGCATATACAAGCAAAACAAATTCCTCTCCTGCCTGCTGACAGAGTAATTAACACAGCAATGGTGTACAACTTGATCAAAGTGTACTACAGATAAAGGTTTATTTCAGAACTAAATAGGAGTAAAGAGATAGTAAAGAGGAGGGGGGGATCATAACTACATTTCTAGATGAGACAGATGATAAGACTAAGGCTGCGATCAGACAGCAGGCTTGGCGTGGTCTGGCTGCACCTCTAATTTTTCCAGAGCGATTTGTTCTGGAGAGGTGCGACCAGACATGTCACCCTAATCCAGCCTGACCTCAAGGTGGACCAATCAGACTGCACTGCATGGTACCATGGAGAGGGCGGTGCTGGCAGTTTCTTCTTTTTTTTAATTGAATGCACACATGCAACCTCAGGACTTTAATACAGATGTTCAATAGGGATTTTGTCCCGTTCCCCCCAGACCCACATGAGTCCTTTTCTCCTTGTGACGAGGGTGTGCACACAGAAGCAGCCACAGCCTTCCCTTCCACCTGCTTTTTCTTCCTTAAAATGTCCCATGGAGCTGCTGTTGACTCCACTGTAGAACTTTATGCTGACACGGAACTAATGAGCTTTCACAAACAGAGCCAAAGGTGGCTCCACAGGGTGGTTTAAGGAGGAGAAAACAGTTACTGCTTCTGACTGCATGCCTTGGTCATGAGGAGAAAATGGCATCTGTGAGAATGGATGACACAAAACTCCCATGGGTGTAGTGGTTAAGAGCGACAGACCCTAATCTGGAGAATCGGGTTTGATTCCCCACTCCTCTACATGAAGCCTGCTTGGTGACCTTGAGCCAGTCATGGTTCTCTCAGAACTCTCTCAGTCCCACCTACCTCACAAGGTGCCTGTTGTGGGGAGAGGAAGGGAATGGGATTGTAAACCACTTTGAGACTCCTTAAGGTACAGAAAAGCGGGGTACAAAAACCTACTCTTCTTCCGTTGAACATCTGATTCAAAGTCCTCCTGTCATCACCCAACAAATATGAAAACTTGCAGGTAGATAGGCACAGAAGCTCCTCTGTTAAGGTGAAGAAACAACAGTAAAACACTACGATATTCTTTCTCTGCTTCCTGATGGAAACAGGTTGCTGCTCGATGGACCTTTACATCACAATCCTAAGGAACCTTCCCTGGGACTAAGCCTCACTGAATAGACCCAGGTCAGATTTTGTACAGACCTGCTTAGGATCCACTAGGATTCTTCCTCTGTTCTGATGTACATTGTGCAAATACTTATTGTCACACTATAACCTGTCTCTGTGGGTTCTATGGGGCAAAATTAGGTGTAAAAACTGCAAGAGACATTAATTTAAACAAAATCTCTTTAACTCGTACCCACTTGTGGTACAAAGTGTCATCAAGCTGCTGCCGACTGATGGTGACCCCAAAGGGTTTTCAGGGCAAGAAACAAAGAGAGCAACCCCAGACTTCCTTGATGGTATCCCATCCAAGTACTAACCCGTGCCAGGGCTGCCAGCCTCCATGTGGCACCAGGACATCTCCTGCTATTACAGCTGATCTCCAGCTGGTCAAGAACTGTTCCCCTGGAGAAAATGGCTACTTTGGAGGGGGAAATCTATGGCATTATACCCTGCTGAGGTCCCTCCCCTCCCCAGGCTGCACCCCCAAAATCTCCAGGAATTTCTCAGCTCAGCAGTACCGACCCTGCTTAGCTTCCAACATCTGATGAGACTGAGTTTGCCTGGGCCACCCAAGTCAGGGCTGAACCACAACAAAAATATATATATAACAGAGATTCTGACAGTTTAACATGTGGGTATAATAACCCAAACATGCAACTGACAGTCTCTCTAAGTTCAATTAAATGACTGATTCTTGCACATAAGAGACTATGGTGACCAAGTCTAACTTCTCTTCCAGTCCCCCAAGGGGTAAGGATTCTTCCAGTGCAATCCTCTTGCAAAATGGAATTCAGTTCCAATACACTGGGCAAACACAGTAACCAAACTACAACCTGCAGCAAGAAAGACACAGTCCTGCAAAAACCATATAATTAACAGCAACAATACCAGTTACACTAAATTTAACTTCCCTCTTTACTAATTAGCTTTTAATATACCTAAGTTTCCAATTACCTGATACAAGATGAGAAGAGCTTGGAAAATCATACCCAGCTCCTCAGTAAAACAACCTCAATGGGGCATAATGCCATAGAGTCCAACATCTAAGCAGCCCTTTTCTACAGATGGATTTATCACTCTAGTCTGGAAATCAGCTGTAATTCCAGGAGATCTCCAGCCCCCACCTGGAGATGATAACTTTGTTATCATCATAGAAATTAAGGAAACTTCGCTATTCAATACAATTTCTCCATCATCCACTTACTGCACGGGGACATGATAATGCACTATTGAGTGGGGGAAAAAATTGGGATATTTCTTTCTGTGGTCTGGAGAAGCCCTGTTCCTCTTCCCCAGGTGCTCACTTTGCACTCTTCCTGCTGATGGCATTACTTCTTTGCCGCCACTTTGCGTATCTGGTTGAGACTCCACTATCATCCCACTTAGTGCTTTCCGTTTTCATTATGTTGCTGAAGTCTTGATTCTGCAAAGCACTCAAGGTCACGTTTTGCCACACACAAAAAAAGAAGCAGCAGCAAAGAGGACTTAAGCCACACTAGCATTAATAAGTGCTGAATAAGTCCATTTTTAAAAGGTCACAATGGCATTTTGAATCCTAGCTTCTGCTGGGATTCAATCAAAGGGAGGCACCCAAGTGTGAACTTAACCTTTGAAAAAGCTAACCTTAGGTGCTACTTCCAGCTCAAGATTTGCATGCATCTGCCTTGTTAAACAGAGAACTCCTTCAAGCCAGGCACCTTTCTTCGTGTAGTACCACCGTGGATGCTTTACTCCAGAATCGAAGAACCGGGGGAGAGGATCAGAAGACTAAAAACTCTATCCAAAACTGGACAATGCCATCCCTTCCCCAGTTCCTCCAGCCTATGCAGAGAGCTCAGGGGGAAAGTCAGAAATTTGTGCTCAGTTTGAAGAAAGCCAGAAACAACAGTTCCTCCTGCAGCTTATCTTCTCCAAACCGCAGTACAAAAGAGAGCTCCAGAAACAGAATCAGCACAGCTGGGGTGGCTCCCTCTTGCCAAAGGCACCCTCCACTGGTGAACCAGTTTGTGGATGCATGTCCTAACTCCTACAATGTTTATCGGCCCAGTGGAGAGAATGTAGGAAGCACAGCCCAAAAGAACTCTGGAAAATACCCTTATTTAACTTCACAACAAGCAATCCTCAGGAAAGCAAAGCTGCCAGATCACAGAAGACACAAATCTGGCAAGGGTGGGATCTATCCTGGGACAGGGCTGAGTCCAGGGACCAGCCACCACAAGCCTGCTAAAAAAGCTGAGGTTGAAGAAGGGGAAGGAAGCAGGAAAGGCTAAGCAAGGGTGAAGGCTTTTAAAAGCCCACCCACATGATACCTTCCCCACACTTTCAGTCTTCGTAAGTTATAACCTGAACAACCCAAATTACTTTGGGCAAAATTACCCAGATTCATCCAAGTCGTTCTCTCCACGAGGGAAACAATAAATAAATAATAGAGAATGAATTAAAAACCAGCCACTCTGCTATCCCTTCCCCACCATAAGAAAAGCTCCCATCTGACAATTAGCTAGAAAGGGGGAAACCTGTAACCCTGTTGAGTGGGAGAAGCTAGGGTTTGTTACTTCCATTCTTTCTTAGGGTTAGCTACTCCCAAACTAGATATTTCCTGTTTAAGCACCGAGCTGTGTTCTTCTGCACTTATGGGAATAAATGCCCACTGAACTCAATGGACTTAACTCTACACTTAAACTTCACTGATATTACAGGGATGCAGGGCTAGTTAATACTGCTAAAGTGTACACTCAACCATGTAGAGAACGTCATGTATGAATGAGGCTGTAACACGTTGGGATCAAAAAAACCATTTCATTATGATAGCTGCTGTGAAAACCTCAATCGTTAATAACCGGAGTGAACGCCAGCTGAATGTATATTACTTCACATCAGAGGAATTTCACAGTGCAAATCAACCCTTGGGCTGGGCCTAACATTCTGGTTTATGCCTCATTTACCCAAGGCTACAATAAAGTCCCCTTAGTGATCATTTCAAGTTTCTTAGACAGTGGTACTCTTCACCCTATGGGGCAAGACCCTCAGGTGGGGCACGGAGCCCCTTCTACTGGGTCACGAGCCCCTGTAAAGCTGCCTCCTGTTTGCTGACATTTGGAATGTAAGGACATTTGGAACGTCAGGTCAGGGAGCTGTTCTTGTTGGCAGCAGAGGCTAGGACTCACAATAATGGGCTTAAATTAAGGGCGGGAAGGTACCATCTGGATATTAGGAAAAACTTTTTTTACAGTAAGAGTTGTGCAACATTCAAATCAGCTGCCTAGGGAGGTGGTGAGCTCCCCCTCACTGGCAGTCCTTAAGCAGCAGCTGGACAAACACTTGTCAGGGATGCTCTAGGCTGATCTTGCATTGAGCAGGGGGTTGGACTAGACGGCCTGGATGGCCCCTTCCAACTCTGTGGTTCTATGATTTTATGACTGGCTGCATGGAGAGTAAGGGTGCCATGCTTTCTGCCTCTCTTTGCATGAACACCAAGAAGTGCAGCAGGATGGTGAGGTAAAGTCATGCAGAGGTAGAAAGGATCCCTCCATGGCTCTGACTCTTGGCTTGTTTCTTAACGTGGTATACCCCCTGGTGCTTGGCTTGTGTTCCCAGCTCTTTGGGGTCTGCTGCCCATGGTCCTGGCCTTGACAATGGTGAGTACATAACTCTAACTCCTCTGCTTCCTGCCATGCCACAGTGGTGTCACATAGGGTTGCCAGCCCTGAGCCAGCAACCCACAGGAGTTCTGAGGGGCACAGTGTGGGGAAGGGGAGCATTGCTGACCAGATGATTACCCAGAAATGACATCATCACATCAGTGGTGATGCTCTAGGAATCCCCCCAATTTGTGCGGTAAAGAACACAGAGACTGGGAAAATTAGTAGAGTGTCATGACAAGAGTGACCAAAAGGGATGTTGCCATGTCCACAACCACCTTTAGGGGGGAGAAAGGAAGAGAAGGGGAGTCAAATTTAGCAAACTTAATAAAGTAAAGGCAAAGGTAAAGGTTTTCCTTTGCTCGAAAGCCAGTCGAATCAGACTCTTAGGGGCAATGCTCATCTCCGTTTCCAAGCCAAAGAGCCAGCGCTGTCCGAAGACTTTTTCCGTGGTCATGTGGCTGGCATGACTAAACGCCGGGGCACAAGAAATGCTGTTACCTTCCCACTGAAGTGGTACCTATTTATTTACTTGCAATTTCTTGCTTTCGAACTGCTAGGTTGGCAGGAGCTGGGGCCAGAGATGGGAGCTCACTCCGTCACACAGCACTAGGGTCTTGAACTGCTGAACTACCCACCTTCCAGTCTGCAGCTCAGCATCTTAACCTCTGAGCCACTGTGGCCCCCAAGCAAACTTATTACTGATGGGTAAAATCCTACCCACTTGGGCACACTTAAAATCATTTATTTTAAACTGGTCTTGCATCATTTCTGGATTGTGGTTGAGATGGGAAGAGATTCAGCAGCATCTATCTTGGAGAGTGAGGGGAGAAACTGGGTCTTGACAGCGTTTGAATTATGGGAGAAATGGCAGCAGGGCCTTTAATGAAATCGACATGCTCCACATCCAGAAGCTCCACCCCACCCAACTCCATTCCTGGTTTTCTAAAAAAACATTATTTGAGGGAGTTGTCACAGAAGTGGGTCTGGTCTCTTCTCAGCTCTTCAAAAGATAACACTAGGTCTTTGGGTCTGAAAGTCTGAAAGCCATTTCTCAGAATATGGTGCAGAACCACAAAATAGTAAATGACATAAAAGCACATTTCCAAGGACATATCTTGGAAATTCAGATGTGAAATTTCATTATGAAATTCATCACCTGAAACTGGGAGGGAAGAATTGTTTTGCTTGCAATATAGTGACGAAGGTGTTAGAATCTGTTTAAAATGTCAGTTTTGCCATTTAGATGTGTAATATAATGATAAAACACTTTGCCAGTGCCTTTTATCTCAACATCGGATCACAAAATTATCTGGAAAAAAGAAATAGAAATTGCTGCCTCGATAAGCATAATGCAGTCGCACAAACATTTCTGTTTGCTTTATTTAAAATATTTACATGCCTTTTCTCCGAAAACACATACCTTTGGCAGTTCACAATATAACAAAATAGCTCATGAAAATAAAACAATCCCATTATTAGGTAAAATCAGCAATAACCATAAAAACTAAACAACTCCCCCTTCTCCTCCCATTTAACCCATGTAGATCAGGTACAGCAAATAATGAATGGCAGCTACACTGAAGCCAGAATCCCATGCAAACTTTTCTTGGAGAAAGCTGCACATAAACATGTATAACAGGGATCAGCAATCTTTTATAATTAAACTACATCAACAAACATCAGATATAAGAAGGTCCATGGCATAACATTAAATATAGAATTCAACATTGCTGATAAATCACTGGCATGTTAATAATCCATAAAGTTTATGTAGCCGCTGGTTACTGATCAGTCATTGGGTTCAATTCAAGGTACTTATCATCACATAAAAAGCCTTAAATGGCCTTGGACCCTCATACCTGCAGGCCTGTCTCTCCTGCTATGCTTAAAATGTGACATTGTTGCTCATTTGAGCAAAGCCTTCCAAAGATGCCACCCTGCAGAGAGGAGGAGGAGGAGGAAACTTGGATTTATACCCCGCTCTTCACTCAAAGTCTCAGAGCAGCTTATAACCCGGTTCTCCAGATTAGAGTCTGCTGCTCTTAACCACTACACCAAACTGGCTGCCCATTTGCACACATTCTCTGTTGCGGCCCCTGTCTTGTGGAATGGCTAGCCTGAAGAGGGCAGAAGGGCTCCCATGCTTCTGTCATTCTGCAAACTATGTAAAGCAGCATTTCAGGTTTTTTTACAAAGGGAACAGGGCTACAGTACAACAGAATGGCTCAGGAAGGTTCTTCTATAAATGGAACAGGGCTGTTGTATATGCCACCATTCATCTGCTTGTTGTGTGTATTATGTCATCCTTGCTGTATTGCATTCTAATTCAGTACTTCCAGCAGTTGTGGTAGCCAGAGCAGGCCCCACGGGTCCCTTTGAGGTGGGCCACCATTTCTCTGTGGTGTTGGACGCTCTCCTGGCCATAGCTAGGAGGGATTCAGCCGGGGTGGATTCTGTCAGGGCAGCCTTGCTTTGCAACCCCACTGGCTCTGCTTCTGTTGGCAGCTTCCCGGGTGGCTAGGAGGGCCTTTGTCAGGGCAGCCTCAATTACAGCCCTGCCAATCATGCTCGTCCCCCCCCCCCCGGCTCAGTAAGCCACAGCCCTGCCATTGCAAGCCCAGGAAGCTGCGGGTCCCACCAGCTCAGGAATGTCCGTGGCCAGACAGAAGAGTTTTCGGCTAAACATTAGGAAGAGCTTCCTGACAGAGCGGTTCCACAGTAGAACAGGCTTTCTCGGGAGGTGGTGGTCTCTCCTTCTTTGGAGGCTTTCAAACAGAGGCTAGAAGGCCGTCTGACAGCAATGCTGATTGTGTGAACTCAGGCAGATTACAAGAGGGAGGGCAGGAATGGTTGCATCAGTGCTTAGTTCTTGTGACCCCTTCTTACATGCCCAGGGAAATGTTGATCGTCACTTTGGGGTCAGGAAGCAATTTTTCTCCAGGCCAGTTTGGCCGGAGATCCTGGAGGGTTCTTTGTCATCTTCTGGGCATGGAACAGTGGTCACTTGGGGTGTGGAGGGGGAGGTATTTGTGAATTTCCTGCATTGTGGAGGGGGTTGGACTAGATGATCCTGGAGGTCCCTTCCAACTTTATAATTCTATGATTCTAATTCATCCCTCACCCCTGTTCCTAGGAGGTCCTCCATGAAGAATCAGTGCTACCCACTGCTGTACCTGCCTTCTGCCACTGGGGGGGCCAAAGTGGGGACAGAAGCTGCCACCAGAAGCTGGCTGCCTGAATTTCAGGCAAGACAGCTGTGAGTGGTCACTGCTGCCAAGCCAACTGCCTCCCTCCATCAGGGATTGAAGCTATGGGCAGTTGGCCCCCAACATGGGCCCTTGTTGCCCATTGGGTAAGGCTGGCCCTGAGTGGGCAGGAGGAGGTCAGAAAATTGTGTTTTCATTGGGATCCAATCCATTGTCCTCTGAAGTATCATAAAATGTATTTCATACCTAATCAGGAGAAATAACTATACACTGCCATTAGGGATGTGCAGCAGTGAAAAAAATCAGTACTTTTAGGATACAGATTCAGGGATGGTATAATTATTGGCATTCCAAATTATATGGGTCTCCAATACTGGTTCAGTATTCAGATTCAGGTTTTTTTTCCAGAATTCAGAAATTATTTGGGTCTGTTCTTCCCTATGGGAAACCTTTTGGTGGCTGGAGTGACTGTTTTTCAAGCAGACAACACAAGAATTGCAGAGAAGCTGATGCTGCCTGTCCACTGAAGACTTCCCCCCTCCAAGTTTCAGGAGAAATGGACAAGGGGTCCTATTCTATATCCCTCTGAACAAGATAATCCAGCCACCCCCATTGTTTCCTATGGAGAAAAAATCCCATGCTTTTTCCAGGGCAAAAAGTAGCCAAATTCACAAAAGCAAGCAACCTGTGGCCAAACCCCTCCCAATGGAAACATAATCGACAAGCCCAACAGAACCAACTTCGCCTTAGAGAATCCCAGCAGAATCTCAGGCCGATGTGGCAAGCCCAATACATCCAATGTCAAACCAGAGAATCCAAGCCAAACCAACTGAAGCAGAAGAACGGATAGTATTTCCAGCCCAACAGAAGCAATGTCAACTCACAGAAGCCAAGCAGAACCCAATGTGGCAGCATGAGCCTGAAAGAATCAATTTCAAACCAGAGAATCTCAGCAGAAACAATTTGGCAAGCTACCACCAAGTGTGATCCCATTTGCCAGTGAGAGTTGCTTCTCCCTTCCCTTCCACTGGCCCAAGAAATATATAAAAGCAAAAAACTTACATCATTGGTATTTAACTCTAGCACGATTACAAAAAATATACCCAAATGTCACTCAATTTTGCTGGAAAAAATGTGGCTAGACAGGTGACTTTTACATTGCTGGTGGACTTGCCCAATGATACAGAAATTTTGACTCCAAATATTATCTCAAATCCACATTATAACAGGATTAACTTTGCCTGCATTACCTGAAATTGTTTTACTGGCTAAACCCCCGAAAATTGACATTAACAAAACAACAAAAATATTTACACTATTGACAATTGCTACATTAACTCTCACCCAAAAATGGAAAGAAGCTACTGGCCCTTCTTTGGCAACCTGGCAAAATAAAGTCTGGGAACACTTTGTATATGGCAAAATAACCAATCAACAATTGCAATGGAATTTTAATACTGACCAAAAAACTTTTCAAGCTATATGGTTTCCGGTAACTACATATCTGGCAGAAGGAGGAGTGATTCCAAAGAACAAACAATACCAGAATTTTTTATATTTTTGTCTATTTAAACAATTAAATAAAACTAAAAAAGTAAGCAGCATATAACAGTTTAGTCAAACAATGTATTAGTTATTTCAATTTAGCTCACAAACTTTGTTAACTCACTCCTTGTGTTGATTACTTCACATATAAGTACTGTGTTGAAATGCTGCTTCATTTGTTTGTTTGGTTGAGTTTTCTAAAATAAAAATTATAAATTGGAAAAAAAGCAAAAAACTCCAAGTTTGCAGCTTTAACACTCCAGCCCCAGATATTTCTGGAAATATTTGGGATCAGGATATCAGTATTGCCAATATTTCTGTATATCGATCCAGATTGAGAACATAAATATAAATACTAATAAGGAATTTTTCAGGTATATATTCAGACCAGATATATCTGAGTGCGCATCCCTAGCTGCCACCCATATATGTCAAAAGCACAAGAGTAAATTGAACATGCATGATTGATGGTGTCTAGTTCATCTCTGATTTTCTGACTACAGAAGTCACTACAGTTAATATCTGAGTCAAAAGCCATTTTCCACCTCTCTTTGTACCTTTTTGCCAAGACAGGCAATACACACAGTCAAAATATCATTATCCTTTTGCAGCCAAATGAATAAACTATATTAAGTGCTTCCAAATAGTCCTCTGAAAATTACACTCTTCTATAACAAATTAAACCTGCACAATAATTCTAACCCTTTGTACAGAATTATAAAAAAATAATTGGCTTTAAGCCTTTGATACAGAAAGCTGACTAGCACCTTTAACCTCCCTTGTAAGATCCAATTTGCTTTGGAAGATTGTTCATGGAGTGTCAGCTGAGATTCAGCTGAATTCAAGGCAGGAAAATATATTTTAAAAATCCCTAAAGCACTAGAGCTAATAAATAATGTATTATCAGAATTCCTTCCTTGCTGTAAGTTATTTCAGCCCAAAACATTCTGCTTAAGTAACTCATTTTCCCCCAAGTCATATAAGGATAATGGAACAGAGTTCAGTAAAAAATGCTTGCTTTTTAAAATGTTTTGGCCACCAAAAATATCAATAAATTCAGATTGCAAAAAAAATGCTATGACCTTTAAGTGAAACTTATTTGTCAGATAACGTTTTCCAAAATACATCAACTATGTTATTAAAGTGACATTAGCGGAGACTATTCTTTATACACATGCACATCTCAAGGCTGGCATTCACATGATTCTGGCCATTTATTTTTGTGACGCTCTTCCCACCACTGAAATCTCAAGCAACTTTTTTTAAAAACTTCACTCCAATTTAAAAAGCAATTGCAGCACAAGAAGTCACTGAAGTACTACTGGGGGGGTGGGGGCAAAACCTAAGGTCAGTTTGTACACTCAGCATGGAGAACAATAGATCCACCACTGTGCACAAGACATTAGGACATTACGAGCCAAGTGTTTAAGCATATAATATATGCGCCTGAGTCTCACAATTTAGCATATTTTGAGGAAGCTTAAAAATTTCAGATGCACTTGCCTTTTTCTAGCCTCCTATTGTTAGTCCACTGAGTGGTGTGATGATATAAAAACCATACGACTACCTGCCCACTCAGAAGTCCTATTCACATGTTACAGTGAATATACAGGTGCATATATCTGCATTATGTACATATGTATGCTCTGTTTGTAAGAAACAGCCAACACGCATTCACTTTATAAATGAAACCTGGGACCAGTAGCTGGATGTGGGGTTAAAAATCACATGTTGAACTGTGTGTGCTTCAAATGTAACATGACACACATGAAAGAAAAATCAAGTGTACGCAGATTGTATGTGAGTTTACTGTAACTTGTGAACAGGGCTAGAGATGCTCAGTGTAGCACAACATGAAACGACCAGTGGACTTACCGTGAGGGGTCCTTCTCCTCTGAGGGTTGGAGGACATCTTGTGGGTGATTCCCACCTATCTTCAGGGAGGCAGGACTAAAACAAACTTCTTCCTGCTTCCTGTGGTGGGAGTCGCCCCAGGATCAGTTCGGGTGCTCCTAAAGCTGGATGAACTACTCTACATCGAATATATGAAAGGAAAACAACTCAGCAATGCTGTTAATACATGTAACAGGAAGTGAAGAAAAAACAGGAAGAAGATAATACTTTCTCCCCCAATTATATACAACTTTGGTTATGATGAAATAGGTATCAAACAACCCAACCTCGGTGAACTCTCTCTATTTCCCTCCTTACTGCACCACATTGTTCGCGTTGACTTGTGGTCACATCACAACTTCTTAGAGGTGAGGACTTGTCTGCAGGATATTGATGACGACCCGGGAGGGCCAAGATGTCCTCCAACCCTCAGAGGAGAAGGACCCCTCACGGTAAGTCCACTGGTCGTTCTCCCTCTGAGGTGGAGGCCATCTTGTGGGACCTCCCAGTGGTCCTAAGCTTGGGGTGGGTGGTCGTCATCTGTTGAAAAAACTGCTTGTAACACACGACGTCCGAATGCATCCGCCGATGCATATGTGTTGATTTTATAGTGGCGTATGAACGTGGTTGGCGAAGACCAAGTCGCAGCTCTACAGACTTCCTCTATGGAGGCCCTGTTGTTGAATGCTGTACTCGTGGCTGCACTTCGGACGGAATGGGCGGTGATGCCCTTTGGAACTAAGAGGTTCATACTTTTGTATGCTTCGAGAATGCATGCCTTGATGGTATAGCCTATGGAAGCTGTGGACATTTTCTTCCCTGTATGAGGGGGGGAAACATTGATAAACATTGCCTCTGTTCTCCTGATGGACGACGTTCTAAGAATGTAACATTTCAGGGCTCTTCTGACGTCTAAGGTGTGCCACGTCCTTTCCAACGGATGGGAAGGGTTTGGAGAAAAGGAAGGCAGAAAGATTTCCTGCGTCCTATGGAATCTAGTGTTTATTTTTGGACAGAAGGATGGGTCCGTTCGAAGAATCACTTTGTCCTTGTGAAACACACAGAGGTCGCTTCTGATTGAAAGAGCGCCTAATTCTGAGATCCTTCTTGCTGAGGTAATTGCTACGAGAAATAATGTCTTCATCCTCAGGAATTTGAGTGGTACGTTTGACAGGGGCTCAAATGGCTTTTTGGTTAGAGCTGTAAGGACGGGGTTCAGTCTCCAAGTTGGAAATCTGTGACAGGTTGGTGGGTCACTGTGGGATGCACCTTTGAGGAAACGCCGAATATGTGGGTGTTGTGATATCGGTAGGCCCTTATATTGGGGAAGGACTGTAGACAGCGCTGCCATCTGTCTTCGAAGGGTGGAAGCCTTAAGGCCGGTCTTCCGTCCGTCCTGAAGAAAGGCCAAAATGGTTGCAACCTGTGGATGGAGTGCATCCACCTTCTTCCTTCGAGCCCAACGGACGAACGCTTTCCATGTTACATTGTAAATTCTAGTAGTGGAAGGTTTCCTTGAAGCCAGGATAGTGTTGATGATGGAGTTATCGTATCCTAACCTGAGGAATTTTTGCCTTTCAACCTCCACGCGGTCAGTTGAAGCCATCCCGGATCTGGGTGATGGATCGGGCCCTGATGAAGCATGTCTTCCGAGACGGGTAGTTTGAAGGGCGGGGCCACTGACAGCTCCTGAAGTGATGTGAACCATGGACGACGAGGCCAATAGGGTGCCACTACTATGATTTCCGCCCTCGATGTCCTTATTTTCCGGATCAGCCTCAGGAGGACCGGTAGGGGAGGGAATGCATAAAGAAGTTCCGCAGGCCATGGAGATAGAAGTGCGTCCATTCCTTCCGCTGACGGATGAAAGAACCTGGTATAAAATCTGACCAGTTGAGCATTGGTTGGGGACGCGAAAAGATCTACTTGAGGGGTTCCCAGTTTTGATGCAATCAGATTGAAGATGCTCCTGTGAAGAGACCATTCTCCCTCTTGAATGGCTTGGCGACTCAGCCAATCCGCCTGGATGTTGGTAGACCCCTTCACGTGTTCCGCCTGTAGGGATGCCAGGTTGGTCTCCGCCCATCTCAGGAGAAGGTCGGCTTCTCTGGATAGAGCCGTCGATCGGAGACCCCCTTGTTTGCTCAGATAGGCCTTGGCCGAGATGTTGTCCATCCTGATGAGTACGTGCTTCTGCTGTATCTGAGAGGCGAAGTGGAGTAGGGCCAGGCGGACAGCTCGCAGCTCCAGTAGATTGATTGGGAGCGCTGTTTCTGAGGCGGACCATTGACCTTGAACTGGTTGTTGAAGTAATGTGGCTCCCCAGCCATTCAGGCTGGCATCCGTGAAGATTTGTATCTGGTCCCGAATCCAGAACGATCTGCCGTGCGTTAGATTTGACTTTCTGGACCACCATCTTAGACTTGACTTGACCGATAATGGTACCTTTAGGGAAAGTTCCATCTTCAACGCGATGGAGTTTTGGTAGGGTCTGAGAAATTTCTGAAGAACCCTGGAGTGGAATCGTCCCCACTGGAGGGTGTCGAAGGACGAGACCATGAGGCCCATCATTCTGGTCAGCAGAGAAAGGGATGAGAACCGCGCCTTGATGATTTGCAGGGCTATCCCTTGGACCTTCTTTGCCTTGGACGCCGGAAGGAAGAGTTTCGCAGAGTGAGTGTCTAATATGACTCCCAGGTGTTCTAGCCGTTGGGTTGGGCTCAGGGAACTCTTCTGTTCGTTGATGAGGAAACCGAAGTGCCGTAAGCACTGGATGGTCTTGTAGATGTCTCTGTGGCATTGGTGCCTTGACGGAGAACGCAGCAGCAGGTCGTCCAAGTAGGGATGAATGTGGATGCCCTGCTTTCGCAGGAGGACCACGGGATGGACTAGGGTTTTTGTGAAGACCCTTGGGGCCGAGGACAGGCCGAATGGGAGGGCTCTGAACTGCAGGTGGGTCTCACCTACGCAGAAACGCAAGAATCTCCTGTGCTGGGGAGATATCGGAATATGGAGATAGGCTTCCGTCAAGTCTATTGAAGCCAAGAACTCGCCTGGTTGTAGTGATTCTGCGATGGACCGCAGGGTTTCCATGCGGAAATGCCGTAGGTGCACGAATTGGTTCAGAAATTTTAGGTCCAGGATGGCTCTCCAATCCCCATTCTTTTGGGGGACGGTGAAGAAGATGGAGTACACCCCGGTCTGGTGTTCTTTCGGCGGCACTGGTTCTATGGCCTGAATTTGGATCAGATGTTTCATAGCTGCAAGAGTTCTGTTTTGTTTTTCTCTGTTGCGTTGAAGCGGTGAAGCCAGGAAGCGTTGTGGTGGAAGAGACTGAAATTCGATTTTGTAGCCTTCGGAGATGAGTTCCGCGGTCCAAGCGTCTGGTTGGGAGGTTAACCAGACCTGGCTGAAAATAGATAGTCGACCTCCCACCAGTGGTTCTAGATAGTCACGCTTTAAAGGACTTGGGGTCACCGCCCTTGTCCGGTCTGTTTCCGGGGTTTCTGCCGAAGCGGTTACTGTTGAAGCCTCCTCTGCGAAAGGACTGCCTGTTGGAGTTCCAAGAGGGGCATCTGTAATCCTGACGTGGGCGGTAGGGCGAGTTGAAGGGACGAAAGAACGAAGAAGTTGATGGTGAACCCGCTGGTCTTCTATCAGAGGGGCGAATGGTTTTGGGTAAGGCTTTCTTCTTGTCACGTGTTTCCACGAGGATCTTGTCTAATGAGTCCCTAAACAGCTTTTTTTTCCTGGTAAGGGTATGATGACACCGTGGCCTTGGACTGGTAGTCTGCTGGCCATGATCTTAGCCACACTGTACGTCGTGCCGCGGCCGCCATGGACATCGCCCTGGCTGAGAAGACCATGGAGTCGAGAGTTGCATCCGCTGTGAAGGATATCGCCTTAAGCAATCTGTTGGCCCCTTCCAGTAGCCCACGATTGTTCTCCGGTATCCTCTGGATCAGTTTGCGCATCCAGACTATTGATGCTCTAGATACTGTGGACGCTGCTGAAGATGTCCTGATGGCTAAGGCGTTTGCCTCATGGGACCGGCGAAGGGCAAACTCCGCCCTTTTATCCAGACTATTGCGCAGTGTGCCGTGGCCATCCTCAGCGACTAGACCAGTTGACTGCAGAGCTGCCACCGGTGCGTCCACCACAGAGACCTGTGAAAGTTCTGTAGCAGAGGCATGCATTGGGTAAAGCCTTTTAGTAATATTGGGGAAGGCCCTTGTAGATAAGGGGTTTTCCCATTCAGCTTTCACTTTCCTAACATAGAAACCGGGGAAAGGGAAAGCTATTTCAGAAGGATCCACTGGGGGGAAAAACTCATCAGTGATTTCTGATCCCTCTTCATTGCTCTGAGGATCAGGAGCCGGGTTAGAGCCTTATTGCCATATTTTATGTGCAAGGCTGACAGGGTCTTAGTAAGCAAGAACTGGAGGTCCTCAGTTCTAAAAAAGCGGAAGGACTGGTCTTTTGGAAGAGTAGGCTTAGGTGCCAAGTCTTCCCTGTCTTCATCCTCATCAGAGGAAAATTCACCCTCCTCCTTATCACTTGAATAGTGAGATGCATCATCCCCTTGGAGGCTTTGTCTGTCATGGGGGCAGGTTTTCTTGGCTGTGCTCTTCTGAGCAGCCTTAGTGGGCCACTTCCCCTTGTTCCCTTGGGGAAGGCGCGGAGGTGGTGAGGGGGAGGGCGAGGTGGGGGAAATAGGACGTCCCTTGGCCCTGTGGAATAAGGCTATCTCCTCCCTCATCGCTTTCTTAAGGAAGGCTATGGCTGCCCTAGAAAAGAGAGGGGATCCCCCATCTACGTTACCCATCTGCTGGTCTTCTTCATCGTCCTCCTCGATCTCCTCATTCCCTGCTTCCTCCTCCTCCTCCTCCTTGTGGGCGAAACTTTCTTGGATCAGGCGGACCTGATCCTCCCCGGTGTAGCAATTAGCCTCAGGGTTCGCCAGTCGCGGGGGTATGGAAGGTAAGCCCTCCCCGGCTTGATAAGATTCACGGCTTGATTGCGCCGAAATGGCCGCCGCCGATGCCGCTTTCATTTTTGTTTTCGCGGCTGTGCGAGCGCTGGCCGTTTGTTTGGCGCGCTTTTTTGCGCTGCCGCCGCTGTGCCCTTCCCCGGGCTCTTCAGGCTCTGCTTGCCTCTTGTGCCGGTCGGCGCCGTTCGTTTCGCCAGCGCGCTCCCACGTGTCCATCTGGCTCGTTGCGGAGGTCTCTCCGGCGGCGGCAAGTTCTCCGGTCTCCGTGAGTGGAGACGCTACTAGTCGCTTCCCCCTCGGGGGGGGTGGATAGGAGGGGAAGAGAGAGAGAGCGAAGAGGGGTTTTTTTTGGGGAGGGGGATATAGAGAAGAATATATAGGAGAAATAGGGTAGGAAAAGGAGACAAGAGATCTAAGCTGTAGGTTTTAGGTGTTGAGCAGAGCCAACACCAAGCTGCTCTCCCTTCTGAGGCAGGAAGCGAACTGATCCTGGGGCGACTCCCACCACAGGAAGCAGGAAGAAGTTTGTTTTAGTCCTGCCTCCCTGAAGATAGGTGGGAATCACCCACAAGATGGCCTCCACCTCAGAGGGAGAACCACCTTATGCTGAGATGAATGATTCATCTATCTAGCTCAACATGAACCAAAAGGAACCTTGTGGCCCTTTAAAGACTAATACATTTTCATTCTAGCATAAGCTCATTCTCTCTGATGCATTAGGTGGAACAAGAGTACCTGAGACAATGGGTGTTAGTCCACAAAAGCTTATACTAGAATTGAAATGTGTTAGTCTTTAAAGTTAACAAGACTATTTTTGCTGCAAGAGACTACCCCTTGGGTAAGAGGCCAGTGTTCCTATTCTGGCAGCACCTCTCCGAAGTCTAGGGAAGAGTCTTGTCCAATGCGATTGCCTATCACTGCCTATCACTGAAGAACCTTTAACTGGAGAAAACATAGACAGAACCTAGAACCTTCTGCATGCAAAGGAGGGGTTCTATCGCTAAGCCACTGCCCCTCCTCTACATGCCCCAGAATGGGTCAGACTTCAGGGGCTACTCATGAGTCCAGATTTTGTTTTCTTCAAGAGTTTGAACTTAAGTAGGACTGGTGGCACAGGGGTACAATTGGTGGTGCTTTCCACTTTCCTTTGCTCTCTTCTCAGGAACACACCCACAGTGATCTTGATCTTCTGCAGTTACCTTCTAGGTAAAGGTAAAGGTTTCCCCTGCTTGAAAGCCAGTCGACTCCAACTCTAGGGGGTAGTGCTCATCTCCGTTTCCAAGCCGAAGAGCCAACACTGTACGAAGACTTTTTCCGTGGTCCTGTGGCCAGGCCAGCATGACTAAATGCCAAGGTGCATGGAACACTGTTACCTTCCCACCGAAGTGGTACCTATTTGTCTACTTACAATTTCTTGCTTTCGAACTGCTAAATTGGCAGGAGCTGGGGCCAGAGATGGGAGCTCACTCCGGCATGCAGCACTCAGGTCTTGAACTGCCGATCTACCGACTGCAGCTCAGCATCTTAACCTCTGAGCCACCGCAGCTTTTCCCAAGTTATCTTCTATAGCACAACAATTTTTATGTGAGTAGATTTTTTAAAATATGTGCTTATATGAACCAGCTTTCATACCACTTTATCTGTCATTGCTTCCCCCATTTCCTCGAGGATCCTGGGGATTACAGTTTGGTAGGAGTGATAAAAAATTCTCTGTTAAATCTCACACAAAGAGAACTACAATAGTCAGGATTCCCCAGGGAGCAGGGGAATGGCTATGAAACCAGTTTAAATCTGTAGGGAAGATATGCTCTCAGTCCAGGTAAACAATCTTTCTGTGGCATCAAATGAGATGAAAGCCATAGGACTGAGGACAGCTTCCATGAAAAAGAATGAGCTTGTTTACCACCAAATCCCTGGCAGAATGAAGGTTTAATGGCAAACAGCCACCGAAACGCCCACGCACAACAATGCTAAGCAACTTGTCCTACTGCGAATCCCTAAAGAATAACAGCGGAGAAAGCAGCCAGTATCCACCAAGCATCTCAACAGGGCCTCCACATTGCTCAGGGTTCCATTATGCCAGAAGCACTTAAGATCTGTTTGTGTTTTCAAAAGAGGTCAGATCCCGCTGTCAAACATATGCACATTATCCCTGCTGGGAACAAAATTTAATTTGGCTGTAAGAACGGAAAATAAGTGACAAAGAACCCGCTCTGGATGATGCCATTAACAGCTTCATTTTATTTGACAAGGATGATTTAAAAAAAAAAAAAAATGCCAAGTACTTGAGGTTTAGAAAAACACTGAGAAAACTTTGCATTTTACAGAGAGGATTTTGCCTGTTTTAAACATACCCCTTCTATATTTTTAATCCCTTTCTGCATTTCTCAGGTACCCCAACCAAGGCTTAGTTTAATTTTATTGTGAAAACTGGAATGGCAGAAGAATGAACTCCAAGACACCCCCCCTTTAAATTCACAGTAGTCAGCTGTCCTCTGTTGGAGGCGGGGAGCATACTGAGGGATTACACAGAGAAGTATGTAAAGCTGCACAGCTCCTGGAAGACTTACTGCTCAGCTTAAAATTCTTGAAATTTTTACTTTTCATAGCCTGAGCGTTATATACTGACAATATGCACAGTAAGTCCACTCATTATGCTAACCAAATGCAGCGCCTGAAAGACTTGAGCTTCAGCCACACATTGCTAGATATTGTACTACTGTTGCTTGACAGCAGTCATTTACTTCCTGGAGTGTTTTGTCTGCACAAGAAAAGCCAGTTCCAAATGAATGCTATAACGCAACACCCAGGGATATATTGATGCAGCCTCAACTTGTGGCAAGAAAAGGCAGATATTATGGTCAGGGAAACTCCGTCATCTCCATTTGCCCTAGTAGCACCTTAAGTATCTAATGCTCGTGGTGAGAAATGCCAGCACAGGATGCAACTTGCTGTCCATTGGAAACCCCACACAGACAAGAAGTTCAAAGGATGACTTTGGGTGCATCACTCTGTCTTGTCTCCACCTCAACTACCTCATGGGGTTAAAAATGCTGCTATGAGTTTCTTTGGGAAATTATAGCATACAGATGTAATAAATCATGTACCAGGCATCATACAAGACACTTAGCATGACTACTTTTCACCTCTTTCACAAACTGAGAGCCAATTTGGTGCAGTGGTTAAGTGCATAGACTCTAATCTGGGAGAACCGGGTTTGATTCCCCACTCCTCCATTTGCACCTGCTGGATGACCTTGGGCAAGCCACAGTTCTGTCAGAGCTATTATCTCAAGGACAGTTCTGGAAAGAGCTCTCTCAGCCCCACCTACCTCACAGGGTGTCTGTTGTGGGGAGGGGAAGGGAAAGGAGTTTGTAAACCACTCTGAGACTCCTTCAGGTAGTGAAGGGTGGGGTATAAATCCAGTCTCCTCCTCCTCCTCTTACCTGACAATTTCACATATACTTCAAATTTAGAGTTAGCTCGCATTCAGTCCCATATGAACCCACCTGTCAGTTCTGCTTTTAGAGGCCCTGTTCTTCAGGGCTCTAAAGGCAGAGTTTTGGATTTTTTTGCTGTAGCACCTTAATTGTGGAATTCCGTCTCCACGGAGATTGTCTTGGTGCCATGCAGAAATAGTTTGGTTTTTTGTACTGGTCCATTTGATTGTTTCCCCCCACCTTCTTCTCTTGCTCTCTTAGTTCATTTTCTCTTAATTCTCAGACTATGGCTTTTATTCTAGGCCAAGATTTTATTGCTGATTTTTGGCATACTTATTGCTTGCATTGCATTTATGTTTATTTATTCACTGCATCCGCCTTCCTTGTGAGACTCAAGGCAGCGCAAGACAACCAATGAACAATGCAATAGGGCTAGGATTACAGAACTGGAAAACAATGCAAATGACAAACCGTTAAAGGTGTGACATGCCATAATGCAGAAACAGAGTTAAAGGGGAGAAGACAATGCAGCCCTAGCAAAGTGATACATACAATGAACACTGCAATAGAGTACAATCCTATTCCTTATAGAAGGAACTTCCTGAGCTGTTCCATTATGCTGCAGTTCTAATCCCTTGATAAAAATGCCCTCCAGAATATTTCTCCACTGCACATTCTGCAAAGTGACAGAGGGATGGGAGCAGACTTGAGAGCCATGCCATGCTGGTGAGTCTAAGGTAGAAATGTTTTAAATAAATTAATTAAAAATTAAGCTACCTTGGATGAGGTGAGGTAGGCTAGGGAACATTTTTTTACCCTCCCAGCTGCACCATTTTCAAAAAGGGCAAATGCCCAGGGCAACTCTAATGCAACATCAGCCATCTTCAGGAGGGGGGAAAGGCTTGAAGGCACAACTAAAGCATAACCCAAAGGCTCAGAATGTAAAAGGCAAAGAACTAAGCACTGATTAGCTGAAACTTCTAAAGTGATTCTGATTTATAGCCCAGTTTTGTAGTTTTGGAAGAACTGATCATGAAAGGTCAGCAGGAGCTGACTAAAGGTAAAAGTAAAGGTTTCCCTTGCTCAAAAGCCAGTCGAATCTGACTCTAGGAAGCAGTGCTCATCTCCATTTCCAAGACAAAGAGCCAGCGCTGTCCAGCACTTTTCCATGGTCATGTGGACAGCATGACTAAACGTCATTGCCGAGGCAAAAAGACCGCTGTTACCTTCCCACCGAAGGTACTACTTGCAATGTCTTGCTTTTGAACTGCTAGGTTGGCAGGAGCTGGGGCCAGAGACAGGAGCTCACTCCATCACGCAGCACTAGGGTCTCAAACTGCTGAGCTACCGACCTTCTGGCCTGCAGCTCAGTATCTTAACCTCTCAGCCACCTAACTATTGAGGTGCATGTTGTGTTGTCAAGCTACCACTAGGTGGCCAACAAGGAAGAAAGCCTTTTGGGACTTACTATCTGCCAATAAAAACATACATTTACACCACCCTGATCTGGATAGTTCAGGCTAGCTTGATCTCATCATATCTCGGAAGATAAGCAGGGACAGCCCTCGCTAGTATTTGGATGGGCTTGAGAGTATTTGGATGGGTGACCTCCAAGTAATACCAAGGGTGTGACACAGAGACAGGCAATGGCAAACCACCTCTGAAATGTCTCTTGCCTTAAAAACAAGTCTAGCTCACCGCCTAGTGGAGCATGATGCTAAAGGGCTAGAACTTCTGCCTGCCAGACACTCTTAGGATTTCCTGGCTAAACTATGCACACTGCCATATAATAATTGTTATTATTACACGTATACCAGAAAATAAGGTAGTAATATTCCAGCAGTTATATCTTGTTTCATGTCACAGCAAACACACAAACTTCTAGGACACAATAGAGCACATCATTCCGTCTCTCCAAGCAACTTAAGAACATAAGAAGAGCCTTGCTAGATCAGATCAATGGGGTTCATCTAGTCTAGCATCCTGTCTCACACAGCGGGCAACTATTCCCTTTAGAGGTCCAACAACAAGGCATAGAGGCCAAGGCCTTCCCCTGATGTTACCTCCTGGGACTGGGATTCAGAGGTTTACTGCCTCTGAATGTGGAGGTCACAGGACACGGGAAGTTGCCTTATACTGACTCAGACTATTGGTTTATCAAGGTCAGCATCATCTACTCTGACAGGCAGAGGTTCTCCAGGACCCCGGGTCAAGGTCCTTCACATCTCCTCCTACAGGGACCCTCAGCGTGCCCTCTGACATGTTTTCTAGTGTCTCTCAAGTGTTTTTAGGAAGTGCATGGGGCCAGGTAGGGCTTTTGCCCAGCAAGGCTTTTGATTGACTACTGGAGATTTGGTTGGTTGTGCAATTTTTCAAAAAAATGTTACTTTGGCTTCAGCTGCCATCATAGCACAAGGATCTACACTAGGTTACTGGAGTTAAGCTGTGGCGATCATTTTGTGGATGGCTCCACCGCCTGTGGCAGCCATTTTGTGGCAGCCATTTTCTTGCTGAGCCCACCATATCATGCCAGAATTTTAGATCTGCCTGCAGGCTCAAAACAGTTGGGGACTCCTGACCTACAATTTAATCCTTTTAAATAATAATAATAATGGAGATGTAGAGGATTGAAACTGGGACCTTCTGTGTGCAAAGGGGATGCTTTGCCACCAAGCAATTACCTAGGGTAGTCCTACCTGCCTGTTCTACTTTGATAACTGCTGTGCATGTGTCCATTTTATGCTTTCATCCTATGCCCCGGTTCAGAAATTCCAGCAGTGATAGCTAACGTCCAGCAGATGTGAAGCCACATAACTTAACTGGGACAGGAGAGGGACGGAGCCGTCTGGCAAGAGCAGCAGGGCAGGGGGTGTCTGCATCTATGGCAGGGGTGGCCAAACTGCAGCTTGGGAGCCGCATGCAGCTCTTTCACACAGTCTAACTGAATGTTAATAAAAAGCAAATTTGCATATTTTCTAATAAAACATATGTGTAATATTTGTTCATGTCTTGTGGCTCTTAAACATCTGACGTTTATTCTGTATGGCTGTTACATTAAGCAAGTTTGGCCACTCCTGATCTATGGGAACAAAAGGCCCTTGCTCCTGTCTTTTCTATCATATGTTCCTATGATCCAGTTTTAAAAGGATGCTCATCATTTACATAAAGGCATTCCTGTTTTCATGGAATGTTTGACGGCAGTCAGGCGGGAATCAATTGACAATATAGAATATAGGACTATCAATTGATCCATCCAAGCATCCAAAATCTTCCTTATTAAGCTAAACAAAGCTCTGGAGCTATTAATTCGCCTAAATGCATGCTGGTGCACTGCACTGACCTGACACTGGAAACATTTCTACAAAGCATGCAAAGTCTAGCATCTCTACGTTGTTGCTTTTAAAAGGTACACTATCGTGGGTTAGCCAGGGCTCAGTGATAGCAAGGACTCCTCAGGAGAAGAGGAGCCCCATGTAGTCAGCTCTGAGTCAGCAGAATCTGGCAAGCAGGAAGATGAGCTGCAGGCTTGTCAGGGTTCACAGCCAACAGCTGGTTGAGAGCCACCACCCTCCAGCCCCGATTCAATGGGTGAAACTCAGTTGGTTGTTTCCAGCCCTCCAGTATACCCACAACCTTAGAGCAGTGCAGGCGGAGGCTAAGAGTAGAACAACAGGAGAGATGACAAAGCGCACAGCTCCTGGCCCGACGCTAGCTGCTTGCTGATAGCATAGATGAGTAGTTGCAGGATTACTCCTTGGGGAAAGAGGATAAGAGGTTTTTATTGTGTTTTGTATGTTTTTAATCTTGGAAATTGGATGTGGCCTTGAGCCAAAAAAGAAAGTAGGGTATAACATTGAGGGGGGAGACTCTGAGGTCTGTTGCA
The DNA here is from genome assembly GCA_029233225.1 of Lepidodactylus listeri. Lineage (NCBI taxonomy): Eukaryota > Metazoa > Chordata > Lepidosauria > Squamata > Gekkonidae > Lepidodactylus > Lepidodactylus listeri. The sequence goes on along the minus strand of JARCFY010000011.1, from coordinate 74,610,092 downwards.
GGGAGGGAGGAACATCAGCAAAAATCATTCTCCCTTCTATCTGGTCAAAATATTGGTGGGATCCAATCCAATATCTCTCTCAAATCCATTTAAAAATAAGGCAGGATTTTTAAAAAGGGTCTCAACACAGAGCCTTGAGCATCTCTCGGTACGTGGCCAGCTGCTGCCGTCTCTTACCCATGATGCTCCTGACTTGTGGCAAACAGGCTGAAAGTGCAATTTGCACAGCAGTGCTTGAACCTACGTTTGGACCATTTGTGACTGTGACAGACTGAGACAACAGAAAACAAAGTGGTTAGAAAAGTCAACTGACCTTAACCCTACAAAGATGGTACTAACAAGGTGCCGGATCTTGAAAAGGAGTCATTTCCTCCCCTCCTCTGAGTCTTACACTGTTAACCCACCTTTCCGCCCATGAGCTCACGGTGGCATACACGGCACTCTCATTTTATCCTCACAACAACCCCTTAGGCTGAGAGAGAGAGTGATTGACCCAAAGTCACTGTTAGGCTGCAGGCACACACACTGAATAATCCACTTTCAAGCTGGATTTTGCCAGTTCACATAATAAAATCCAGTTGGAAAGTGCACTTAAAGTGGATTGAAAGTGGATTATATAGTGTGTGTGACTGTGAGCTCTCACAAATAGGGATTCCAGCCTGGGTCATGCAGTCCAACCACTTCAACACATGGGGTTCTGCGAAGCTCTTGTGGAAGCAGAATGGAAACACTCCACAGTGATTGTAGTTAACTTGCCTCATGCTATTTTCTGAGACAAGCTGAACAGGTTGTGATTAGATATCCAAAAGTCTTTAGCTTCCTTCAAAAGCAGCTATTGCGGGGGAGGTTTTACTGCCTTTTCCCCACTCTCTTCCAGAGCTAATTCACACAATAGATAATAGCTACGGGGGGGGGGGGGTAATTCTCTCAGGGAAACAGCGCAATGAGAAAGAGTTAAATCCCTGCTGCTTCACAGCTGAGGCCCCAGTTCAAGCTCCCTCCAATGAAAAGAAAGCTTGATAGGAAGGAGGGTTGCTGAATGACTTAGGACTTAATCCAGGCAATGTTGTGCTTGTGGAAGGCTCTTTCCATCAGCCTCCCGACCATCCACCATCTGTCCTCCTTCGTCGTGCTCTTTCTCCACAGCCAGCATGGTGTAGTGGGCAAGAGCCAGAGACCCATCTGAATGAACTGGGTTTTGATTCCCCACTCCTCCACACAAAGCCTGCTGGGTGACCTTGGGCCAGTCACAGTTCTCTCAGAACGCTCTCAGCCCCATCTACCTCACAAGGTGACTGCTGTGGGTAGAGGAAGGGAAGGCGATTGTAAGCCACTTTGAGATTCCTTAGGGTAGAGAAAAGCGGGTGATAAAAAAACAACCCTTCTCTTCTTCTATTCCACGAAGGAGAGGGGAGAGAGAGGCAGAGGCCCTTTCTGTACCTGTATTTTGACTTGGTTTCTGAGCGCATCCTATTCTTCCGTTCTGCATTCCCTCCTGCTTTTGCTTCCATTTTGTGGAAGCTTTTTCTTGTTTCTGCATTGGTTTTACAGGAATCTGCATTCAGATCGCTTCCAGCACACTGTTGCCCCACAGTTACCAAAACTCCTTTTGCAGTGATTCTTTGTTCTCATCCACTTTCAAATTGCTAATCCTTTCTAAAGTAGAATTGTTTTTGCGGGTATTTAAGTGCTGCCCACTGCCCTCCCCCATTTCTGCCTGTCTCTCCTTAAGCTGACACTCCCTCGCTGTTCTGTTTTCTTTCCCTCCTTCTCCAAAGACAAAAGAGGATGTGTTCTCTTGCTCAGGCAAATTTTTAAAAAGCCAGCAAGAGCATAAGAAGGAATCAGTCAATATAAAGGACTAGAGCAGGGGTGGCCAAACTGTGGCTTGGGAGCCACATGAAGCAATTTCACAGATATTGTGTGGCTCCCGGCAGGGTAGCTGGGGAAGCGAAGGGGAGGCATACTTTTTCTTCCTCCCATCTATTTGCTTTCTTTGTTTCTCTTTCTTTCCACCTCTTTCATTCTTTCTTTCTTAGACAAATCAATATAATTAGCAAACAAATAAATATCATTATCAATATCTGTTTTTACCCCCTTTTAAATTTTTGGCAGGCTCATTTAATGTTAATAAAAAAGCAAATTTGCATATTTTAAAAAATAAAAATGTGTGTGTAATATGTGTTCCTGTCTTGCAGCTCTCAAACACCTGACATTTATTCTGTGTGGCTCTTATGTTTAGCAAGTTTAGCCACCCCTGGACTAGGGGATTCCCTGCTCCCAAATGTGTCAGTCTTAGATGAGTGGGCCTGGATTTTCCCCTCCCTTCCCTTTCTTTTTGCAGAATCACGGAGGGACGGAGGGAGGGAGGGAGGGAGGGGTTGGGTCTGCAGTTAAAAGTTTTAACTGTGACAGGATGATGGCGTAAATTTTTTAAAAAAACTTTGGACACCACCCATAAAACATCATGTGATGTTTCCATATTAATTAGGCAAAAAATGCAGGTTTTGCTTGTAGATGCAGAATGCATACAGAATACACAAATAAATAAACTGAAGGGGGGGACCAGTGCAGATGGAATACATGCAACTGCGAAGTCAACCCTTAAGGTGTGACTCCTTGGATTCTCTGGAGTAAACTGTCAGTGCAGAAAGGGCCCAAGGTTGATTCTCACACAATGATTTTGCTCTGGTTTGGGTTTGTGGAGTAATTTTGGAGCATCCACACAAGACTGTCATCTACTCATTCAAGTTATGGGTTTCCCTTGCTCTGCAATGATCTTTCTCAAGACTGGTTTGATCATGATCTTTTTGGAAAGACTACTGTAGCGTATTGGCCTCCTTGGCTTGCCGGATGGCTTAATTAGGCTGATTTACACTCCACGCCCCAGCTTTCGTCTTCTATTGTGTTTGCATGCTGTGTGGATGAGAAGATGAACATTTTTAAAGGTCTCACTCATATCGACACCATTTTCCTTGCTTCAGCTGCCCTGCCCCCCCAAACGTGGCCATTTCCCCTCAAAGCACCAAAGAGCTTTTCCAGAAACCAGTAATTGCTAGATTGCTATCGTGCTATAACATTAAAAGTATCTACTCCCATGATCTACTTGTTCCTCTGATTTCCCAGCTTTCATTTTTTTAAGTATACAACAGTTACATACTGTCATTGTCCTGTTAAATCTCAACAGCATGGCTTTATTCTTTTACTGTTGGTTATTTTTTAAAAATGAGAATGAAGGATACAAGTATCTTAAATACACTGTCTAGGTTTACTGCATCTTGAAACAAGGAGAAACAAGGAAAAAATAAATTTATATCCCACCTCTCAGAAAATGGAGGTACCTTACAAAAAATAGAAATTTTAATCCACCTAGAAACTCAGAAGAGGTTGCATCTGGTAGAATGCCTGCTCATACTGTGCTACTGACTGAGGACTCCACCTCAAATGTTAGGTAAGATTGTGGGAGTATTCTGACATATCATGGAGAAAATTAATCTCCAGAAGATGTTCATTCACAGTGTTAAGAGCAATGGCCCTGTTATATCAATGACACTCAATTTTAAATCAACAAATGACATTTCATAAAGTATATTTTCATTTCCAAAGGAACCGATTTTTCTGTCTGCAGGTTCAGAATTCTTTTTTAAAAGATCTATATTACACAACATGAGGAATGCTTTCATACACATACCATTTGTTTTTCCAGCCTAACAACAAGGGATGATGAATTTCCCCAAAGAATACTCAAGTTATACTCTAATTATAGGAAACGGTTTGCTTTTGGTAGGCATTAGTGGAACATACTGCATCACCCTCTCAGATGAATAAAATTTTATCAATATCTGACAACTCCTGCAAAATGCAAGAATGTCAGGCCAGTCCATAGAGAGAGAATACAGAAATGATTATTCCTGCTGTTCCGATAATGGTTCTCTTTCTTTATGCATTGTTACATCATGACAGCTCAAAAGAAGTGAAGAAAGAAAGCTATCTTGCCTCTTAATTTCCAGTACTTTCCCTTTACAAAAGTAAATACAAAAATAGAGTGTGACTTCTCTAATCTCAAAGCACAGCCAATTTTCTAATGTAGTGGTAGACAATACAGCAGTCTGTGGATCAAATTCTCTTAAGTGGTTTTGCATGTCCTGGGTTAAAAGTCTCAAGATCTCTCTGTGTCTAATGCGCCATCAAGTCGCAGCTGATTTATGGTGACCCCATAGGGTTTTCAAGGCAAGAGATGTTCAGAGGTAGTTTGTCATTGCTGGCCTCTGCATAGAGACCCTGAACCTCCTTGGTACTCTCGCATATAAAGACTAGCCAGGGCCAACTCTACTTAGCTTCCAAGAGCTGATGAAATCAGGCTAGTCTGGGCCATCCAGGTTAGGGTCAGGTCATCAGTGTTCCCTCTAAGCTGAGTTAGTGTGAGCTAGCTCACAATTTTTAGTCTCCAGATCACACATTTTTGTCTTAGCTCAGGAAGGATGGCTCCAGAGCAAGCTAATTTATGCAGTAGCAAAATCACTCACTCACATCTTTAATGCCAGTAGCTCACAAAGCAGAATTTTTGCTCAGAAGACTCCACAGCTTAGAGGGAGCATTGGTCAAGATCTCAATATTTGTTTAAAAAACCAAGTTTCTAGGCCTCAATGAAATGCCACAATTTCTCAAAGACCTGAGACAAGGCAGTTGGTTAAGGGGGGGGGGGACACAACATGTAAAGAAGACCTCATTCAAAATACAAATACTGCAAAATAAAGGCAATCTGGACATCACAGGTTGGAGTTCATGTAATTCTGTTGCAAATCCAAGCAGTCTAATTTGTATACTCCATACACTGCGAGGTGTGCAAATCAACCCTACCCATGGTAGAGCATCTGCTTTGGCTTCTCTAGCTGAAAGGATTAATTAAGTAAGAGGTGATGTGAAAGACCACCACCTGAAACTTCAGAGAGCCGCTGCCAATCAGAGTAGATAATACTGAGTCTGATAGTCCAATGGCCTGATTCAAGCCATATTAATTTGGGCATTTTGTGATTGCGCCTTCCCCATCCCCCACCCCCAAAAAGTTGGTTAAAAAGCAATGGAAAAGCCCCTGACAACTGACTTGTAACAAGAAAAGATGGCCTCTCTCATAAATTCTGCTTGCTTTCCTTCTCAGAGTCTGAGAACGTAGAAAAGTGTTTGAGAAAGACGAAGGAAGTTATTGTATACTACCTCCCTGTAGTGCCAGTAACACATGCTCAGCAATTACGTGAAGATAGAAATCCAGAGTTTAAACAGAGCTCTGTGTCATCTCCCCTCTCCATTGTGAACCCTTGGCAGTTGTTCACTAAAAACAATGCATCCCTCTTTTAGCTTTTAAAGCCTCGGTTCAAAGGAAAATGGAATGGCTTCATTGTTTTGCAGAAGATTTACAATGGCAATCCTAAGTACACCTACTCAGGAGTAAGTCGCATTGTTTTGAAATCCCACTGAAACCAATTATAGACCAAATCATTCCAGTTTGGATTTTTAAATGAGCCGAGTTCTTCCTTTTTCAACTCCACTTGGGACAGCAAAGCTCAGACCAAACTGGCAGCAAACTGGCTCAGCAGTGCCCTGCTCCCTTAATTGTCCGCATCCCAGGTGGCTGCACGAAACACAACAGGACTGCAGCACAACCATAAAGGCTGTGAACAAGCTTCACTGTCCATCCGGGTCCAAATAACTGCACCACTGGCTCCACATCTAAACAACCACCAACAATTTACAGAGAAATAAACTTTGTACCAAAAAAAAAAAAAAAGGATAAGGGTAAGTCTTAACCTATATCACAAAGGCTTTAAAGCTCTTTGGCTAAATCCTTCTGCCCAGACCACATTTTTAAGATCTGACCATGTTACCGGCATGGTGTAAAGTACTGTCAAGTTGCAGCTGACTTTTGGCAACCCTGAAGGGTTTTCAAGGCAAAAGATGAAAAGAGGTGATCTGCCACTGCCTGCCTCTGCATAGCAGCCCTGGACTTCCTTGGTGGTCTCTCATCCACATACTAAACAAGGCTGACCTTATGGGCTTGATTCTATAAAATAAATACTGCCCCCAAAAGCTGGCTGAGTTCATCAAGTCGATTGAAACACAGACTGACAGAGCAATCCCATGCAGAGTTACTTTTGTTTCAGGGCACTGAAATCAATGGATTTGGACTGTAGTAGCTCTGCACAGGGTTGCACTGTTAGAGCATCGTCCTTTGACAGCAAAACACTATCTGACTGACAAAAATTAGAGAACTGGGGTTGCCAAATTGTTTTCCACCAGGGCTCCTGTTTTGGAGAAGATGGGGAAAACTTGCTTCCTAACTTTAGCAGTTGCCTGATACGTGGAAAATTAAAAGGAATAGGAAATCTGCTGGAAAAAAGAAGTTGATATCCTGTAATTACCCCCTGGAGAATATTTCCACTATATATGGTGAAATCTCAGAACACCTGAAGATATTTTGCTCTATTCCTGAAGGGGTATGACATCAGAAAGTTGCTATTAAAAGACAGAAGCTTGGATTCTATGAACGAGTTCTGTGCACCCTAGACAGTCTCTCCCATGAAATGTGCTTCCTTCTCCTCTGAAACTTCTGTTAGCACAAGTTCAGTGGGTTTCAATGGCCCCTTACACAGATGAACGTTTCAGAGGAAGAGGAAGCAGATTCCACTGCAGTGATTCTCTAGCACACACAGAACTCATTCGTAGGATACAAGTGAGAGAAATCCTGAGGCATACCTCACCACGTCGGCCCACAGAATCAAGCGCAACATATCCTGTGATCTAAAGTCAGTAAAATCTACTTCAGAACTAGGCCAGTCTTCAGGGAGAAGAGGAAGACAAGAGAGAAGGAAAAGCCAGTGTGAAGATTAGTGCAAATTAGTTTATTTTATTTAGATATTTATACCTCTTTTATCTCTCCGGTGAGGACCCAAAGCAGCTTACAACATTATTAAGAATGCCTCCCTCCGACTTCCGGCAAGACTTGCGAGCATGGTGGACGTGCTCCTCCGCATCTGCGGGGAGCACGATCCGTACCCGGTGGGAAGAAGGGGCTCTGGACTGGTGCCGAGCCCCCAGAGACCCCAGTGAGGGGGCTCTGCCTGGGGTGGCCCGAAGGGGATCTCTCCCTACGGTGGCGACCAAGGGATAGAGATCCCTTTTCATCACCCCCATAGGTTCCCCCGCCGTGGGAGCCGTATGGCTGAAAGCGCAAATCCGAGAAGCAGCAGAGAGTGCGAAGCAATGAGGCTGGAACTGACAGTTACGCATGGAGAAAACGTGAGTCTGAAGTAAGAAAAGCAGAACACAGCGGGAAGACGGCGGGAGGAGTGAACCCCCCCCCCCCGGGACTAGCGTACTTACGAGACTCTTTACGTGGCGTTACTGCAGGAATAAAAGCCCATCCGCCTTGCTAGATGGCAGCATCGCTCACTTGGAGATATAAACTTTAGAAGGACATAAGCGCTGTTTGAAAATTTGCTCCTTTCGTTCATCTTATCTATCTATAAACAAAGAGCGAAGTCTCAACAATGACGGGGAAACCGAAACCTTCCCCCAAACTAGGAAGTACAGCTCCGAGTTCAAAGGTTGATACCACGGAGATGAGTGCGGTGTTCTCCTTGTTACTGCGACCTCTAGTGGACCAAATGACAGCTCTCAACGTTAAAATGGACAAAATGCAGCTAGAACTAAAAGAGTCGAATAAATCCACAGAGAAGCTGCAGCGAGAACTTCTGGAAGTAAAAACTTCAGTAAAAAACCAAGACGCAAGACTACAAAAGGCAGAGAAGGAAAAGGCCTTCCACCACGATCAGCTTTTGAAATTACAAATGGATAGATCGAATTTTTTCCTAAGACTTCAGAATGTGCCAGAAAACACAGGAGAAGACCTTAAAAATTTGCTAAGTGAAGCACTTGAACCAGTGACAGGCATGAAAGCAGCGGATATAAAAAGCGATATGGATATGGTTTACAGAACCTATCCAGATTACACTAAAAAGAAAAGCCTGCCTGGTGAAATTATGATAAGGTTCTCCAAAAAATCTACAAGAGACGTGGTGCTTAGGACCACAAACAAAGCAGCTCTGAAGATCCTGGGAGAAGAAGTAAAAGTGATGAAGGATATCCCATTTGAAATAAGGAAAAGAAGGAAAGCCTATGGAAAATTGACATCTTGGCTCCAGTCTGAGTCTATCATCTATCGTTGGAATACTCCAGAAGGACTATGCTTCAGCATCAAAGATAAGAAGTATAAGATTGACTCTGTTCAACAAGCAAAAAAATTTCTGGAAAAAAGCAAAGAGCAGAAAACTGGGAAAGACTCAGATGGTTCACTGGCCTCGCAAGAAAGCATGTATGGATTTGATAGCTCAAAGAGTGAAGAAGAAGTGTCTGACTCGGAAAAGGGAGCTGCAGCTCCAAAAATAGTTGAGACTGTTAAGACAAGAGGAGGACGAAAGAAGAAATAGTGATTAAACTGTTTTATTAAGCATTGCACTTATGTATTATAAATGGTTTAATTAACCGTATTTCTCTAGGTGGGCGTGCCTGCCAAATAGTTTTGATAACTTCTATAGTAGCAGTAACAAGTATTTGAAATTTATCCAAGGTTCTAAATGCTTCATAATTATATTATGTAACAAGGTAGTATTAAGCAAATGATAAAGTACTCTCTGTATAAGGTATATGTAGCTTAGATTGTAGCGTTATAGTTGTAGTTATAGAGAAAAATCAATTAAAAAAAAAAAAAGAATGCCTCCCTCCAGGTGGGACCTGGGGATCCCCCAGAATTACAGCTCATCTCCAGACTACAGAGATCAGTTTCCCTGGAGAAAATGGATGCTTTGGAGGGTGGACTCTATAACATTGTACCCTACTGAGGTCCCTGTCCTCCCCAGGCTCCATCCCCAAATCTCCAGGAGTTTCCTTGACCTGGTTTTGGCACCTATATCCCCCCATTCCATGTCACCGGCCAGGGGGGACCTGGCAACCTTAAACATTATTCTCCCCCTTCATTTTTTCATCACAACAACCCAGTGAAGTAAGTTAGACTGAGACAGTGTCGCTGGCCCAAGGTTACCTGGTGAGCTTCCATGGCAGAGTAGGAATTCAAACCTGGGTCTCCTAGGTCCTAGCCTGACACTTTAACCACTACACTATGGTGGCTTTATGGTTTAAGCACTGTAGCAATGGAGTCAGAAGTTTAGTGGGCCCAAGGAATAGCACTGCAAATTTTATTTTTTTTCCTGCCATTAAAAGGCTGCAGTGGGGTCGTGGGCAGAGCAGCTACCAGACTGCTGCTTCTGACCTGGCCAGTTTTCCCACCTTGAAGTGAAGTACCAGAAGGAACCCCCCCCCCCTCCCGGGCTCAGTACTGCAGGAGATTCTAATAGGGATGGCATTTGGCTAGCCCATAAGCAGGAAAGATAACCAAAGGGGTTAGGACAAAACCAATAATCAAATATAACCACACACGCAGTGCTAATATAAAGATATACAATATTTTAAAATTATGCATGGAACCTATTAAAATCACAATAAAAACCACATATCCACAGTTCTGTATATAAGTACCTATACCTAATATCAGGACAAATGTCAGAATGTATAAATACAGGTTAAAAGGTACGCCCTCTGGGGCAGATGCAGAGGACAAGGATGATCGGGGGCCAGGAGCCCAAGCCCTACGAGGAAAGGCTGAGGAACTTGGAAATGTTCAGTCTGGAGAAGAGGAGGTTGAGGGGGGACCTGATTGCTCTCTTGAAGTATTTGAAGGGCTGTCACTTAGAGGAGGGCAGGGAGTGTTCCTGTTGGAAGCAGAGGATAGGACTCGCAATAATAGATTCAAATTAAGGGTAGGGAGGTACCAGCTGGATATTAAGGGGGAAATTTGTTTACAGTACAAGTTGTTTAACAGTTGAATTAGCTGCCTAAGGAGGTGGTGAGTTCCCCCTCACTGGCAGTCTTTAGCAGTGGCTGGACAAACAGTTGTCAGGGATGCTCTAGGCCAGGGGTGTCAAACATGTGGCCCAGGGGCTGGATGAGGCCCCCAGAGGGCTTTTATCAGGCCCACAGTGGAACTAGCTGTCTCCTGCTGTTTCTTCCAGTTCTGCTGCTGCTGCGTCATCATCGCTTGCTTTGCCAGACTCTCTCAGTCACTCAGGAGAAACAGATAGGCAAGCTTCTATTCCTTGCATTGACTGAGGCTCCTCCCCCTCCCAAGGGGAGGGAGGGAACAAGTCAAAGCTTGCTTCCTGGCCAGGCTGCCTCAATTGCACGGGAGAGAAAGGCAAGCCTTTCTTTCCTTCCATTGGTTAAGGCTCCTTCCTGGAGGGAGGAGGGAGGGAGAGCTTGCTTTCCTTCGCTGCCTCAATCACATGGAAGAAATACAAAGCACCTTTAAGACCAACACAGTTTTATCCAAGGTATGAGCTTCTGTATGCCTTGCTACAATGTGTATGTTTTGTTGGGCTTATTATGCTGTGGCTTTCCTGGTCGCAACTGGGTTCCCTCCCCCTTTTCATTCTATCCATGCTCTCATGATCCAGTAGGAAAGCAATGTGAATTATTTAGATGAGGAATAACAACAAGCCAGTGAGGCAGATTAGGCTGAGAGTGTGTGTCCAGACCAAGTTCATCCAGCACATTTCCTTTAGGAATTTTGAACTTAGACTTCCCAGATAGTAGGCTGATACTGACCACTGAGGAAGACTATAGTTTTGTAGACAAACACATAGCCTTCAGTCTGTGTCATGGTGCGTTCTCATGTTCTTGACCAGCATATGAAGCAATTTATGCACAAAAGCTTGCAATGCCCAGCCATTTCATGTTTTTCCTTGGGCCCTAGGCTCAGAACTCTGCGGTCAATGTCAATAAATCAAAAGTAAGTTTGCAGCTTACAGATACACACTTGAACAGCATACTCAAGATGGCAACAGCACAGACATTTTGATGCAACAATTCAGAGCAAGAGGTGTCAGTTACCAGACACTGTTAAATAAAATATTGCAAGAGTGCTAATGTTTTAAGTATGTTCTTATTTTAAGTAAAAAAAAGAAAAAGACCTTCGTGTTTGTGTCCTTTGTAAAGTTTATATCTCTGCTACCTGGCATTACATTTTATGACACACATGGCCCAGCCCAACAAGGTCTCATTTATGTCAGATATGGCCCTCATAACAAATGAGTTCGACACCCCTGCTCTAGACTGATCCTGCACTGAGCAGCGGGTTGGACTAGATGGCCTGTATGGCCCCTTCCAACTCTGTGATTCTATAAATCTATGAAAATACAGGTTAAAAGGTACAAAATGTGTACAAATACAAGAACCAAATGCATTTCAGCTAAAAAGCCTTCCTTGGTGGTAAAATACAATCTGAGCACTCCATAAATTAAACATCAATATATTTCAAAGTAATCATATACAGAATGGACCTAAAAAAAAACAATAATCAAATGCAGTGTAGACCTTACTCACATAGAGATATTCACCCATGCAGTAAGTAGGAATAAATATTCTTAAGATGCAACATAGGCCACCCATCCAAGTGTGTTTTATTTCATATGCCCATGGGTCTGTTTAGGCCCAATCCGCAATATTCAGAATCCAGACAGAGTGTTCAGCTACAATATTTATTTGTTTGTTTATCTGAGTTTTATCCTACCCTCCCCCGCAACACAGGGCTAAGGGCAGGTTACAACAGGTGATAAAACAGTTAAAAACAATTAAAACATTATTCAAGCCAAGCTATACAGATAAATAGTTAATACAACATAAATATTACAGCATACAAGATGGCAGTAAGGCAAAGGTGAACAATGAGATCTACACAAAGTTGTGCCCACAATGAGCCAACTGGGCAGTGGACAAGTCACTTATCACTGATATTCTCTGCCTGGATAATATACTAAGCCAGAGCAGGGTGAGGCAGGGGAGGCCAGTATAACTGGATACCCACCACCTTAACCAAGGGCCTGGCAAAACATCTCCCTTTTACAGGCCTAGCAGAAATGAAGCAAATTCTAAATAGTTTACAAAAGAGATTACTAAGGGGAGGATATGATAGAGGTTTATAAAATTATTCATGGGGTGAAGAGAGGTGACAGAGAGAATTTTTTCTCCCTTTCCCAAAATACAAGAACTTGAGGGCATCAAATGAAGCTGATGGGCAGTAGATTCAGGACAGACAAAAGGAAATACTTCTTCACACAGAGTATGATTAGAATGTGGAATTCACTGCCAGAGGTAGGGCTACCAAGTCTTACCTTGCAGCCTGCGGGGGGATCCTTGGTCCTTTCTGGGATCTTCTGCCCCGTACACAAAGCATATGCTGCACGATGACATCACCCGGAAGTGACATCATCATGTCACTGATGCCAGGGGGCAACGCTCTAGTTTTTGGGCAAAACTCTATGGTTTATAGCTGATTTTACCATAGAGTTTTGCCAAAAACTCAAGTGCCACCATGTGACATTGGCGATATGATGACATCGCTTCTGGATGACATCATCATGTTGCCTTCAGGCCAGTCAGGGGCGGGATTTCCCCTCACCAGCCAGCTGGTCAATAGCGGGGAAGCACCCCGCAAAAGCAGGGGTTCCCCCGCCCCTCGCAAAGGTCATGCAACCCTAGCCAGAGGGTGTAGTGATGGCCACAAGAATAAACGGCTCTAAAATGGAATTAGATAGATTCATGGAAGAGGGTTCTATCAGTGGCTACTAGCCATGGTGATTGAGGGGAACTTCCATATTCAAAAGCACTAAACCTCTGAATCCCAGCACCTGGAGGCAACATCAGGGGAAGGTCTTGCCTCTATGCCCCGTTGTTGGCTGTCCAGAGGAACTGGTTAGCCACTGTGTGAGGCAGGATGCTGGACGAGATGGACCACTGGTCTGATCCAGCAGAGCTCTTCTTATGTTCTTAAGTTCATAGGATCCAACCTTAAGTATTAAGAGAAGGTCTGTCATAGAGGGAAAGGCTACAGTTGTTTTTCTGAGCCAAAGAACAATGAAAGGATTCCCATGGTGGTGGTTAGAGGTCTGGTTAAGCAGGCCTTTTAGCTCATCTCTTGAGAGCTTGGCACCATGGCTGCCTGAAATATACACCCTCAAAAAGGGGTGGTGTGTATGTGTTTCTATTTGCTTATCGAAGAACCCAGGTAAGAAAATCTATCCTGCTTTTTATTCTCCCCCTTTTAAGAGGAATGCTGCGATGCAGGATTCATCTTCATTTGGAAAAGACTTGGCACAACAGGAGTTAACCAGACACTTTGACGGGGTGGGCCAGGATGGGGATATGAAAATCTTTGAGCTACACGCAAGCCAAAGAAGCACCATGCCTTTGCTACAGAACATTACATTTGCATCTCTAGACTTCATTTAAGTTTATCACTCAGTCAGAATTTTATAGACCTGAGAGAAATTTTATTCTCTTGGTCAGTTGCCAGGATACAAAATGTTTTTTTTAAAGCAGTTCCTGCTGCTGATCATATACGTATTGCAGTGGCTCTCAAACTGCAGGTTGGGACCCAAAAATGAGTTGCAGATCTCTTGTAAGCAGGTTGTAGGAATGTAACAGAGTAAGAGGCAAATGGAAATGCAATACAGCTTAGTAATGTATCAGGTTTATCAATAGTGTACCAAGCATGACAAATAAAATATTAACTTGCTTGGTTTTAATGGGCATGAAGGTCTTGTATTTCATGTTGGGAAGAAATGTGAAGTTATCTTCCAAATGGGTCCTGAAAAGTACAGTCAGTTTAGAAATTTAGAAAGCCAGTGTAGTGTAGCATTTGGGCTAGGATCTGGGAGACTCAGGTTCGAATACAACTTAAGTTGCTTATATTGTTCCGCTCTCTATTTTATCCCCACAACAACCCTGTGAGGCAAGAGTGTGTGTGACTGGCCCAAGGCACCCACCAAGCTTCCATGGCAGAGTAGGGGTTTGAAGTTTCGTACCTTCGTCTCCCAGATCCTAGCCCAACACTTTCATTCCTCCATCACACTGGCAGTCTCCCACATTGCGCTGAAAAACCAGGGGCATGTGGACACCAATTATTTGTAGATGTTACCTTGGTTAATTGTTTTTGTGAACTCCTGAAGTCCTCTAACTATAACTGGATGGCATCTGCCAGATTCAAGTCACAGTGGGTAGCAGATTATAATTACAGACAGATTATACACACAAACAGGAGCAGACTGGAAAGAGAAAATGGCCTTGGAATAAGCCCCTGTGGTGCTACAAGCCAACACTTCAGGGACCAATGAACCCAGTGGCATCAACAATGGATATTGAGTACCCTTTGCCTCATCCCACAAAATGGCAAAATTGCCTCATCCCACAAAAACGGTCTGACCCAAGGGGCTCCTGAGGTACTGGCAGAGTTGTTGAGGCTTGGCCACCAGCAACCCTCTAGGGCAGGCGGTAGGGTTGCCAGTTCCAGGTTGGGAAACTCCTGGAGATTAGAGGATGAATTAAGGATTGATTGCGTAATGTCTAGATGCATATGATTGACTCATTTGTCCTTGCTACCTCCTTATCTGTTTATTGTTCCTACCTGTAATCCAATATATGCCAATAAAGGTCTGTGTGTGTGTGTGTGTGAGAGAGAGAGAGAGAGAGAGAGAGAGAGAGAGAGAGAGAGAGAGAGATTAGGGGATGGAGCCTGGGGAGGACAGGGACCTCAGTGGGGTACAATGCCATAGATTCCACTCTGCAAAGCATCCATTTTCTCCAGGGGAACTGATCTCTGTAGTCTGGAGGTGAGCTGTAATTCCTGGGGATCCCCAGCTCCCACCTGGAGGCTGGCATCCCTAGCCATTGGCCCAGCAGGAAATTTCCCTGTAAGTTAAATAGCCAAACTAGTTGTGCACACAACTGCACACAAACTAGTTGTGTCTCTGTAGTTTGTGAGATATATATCTCATAAGGCACTGCTGAGTGAGTACTGAACCATTCATAGTTTCCGCCAACCAAAGACTGCACACAGCTGTATCTATTTCTCCCCTCAGCCATGAAACTGGCTGTAAACAGTACAGCCATCCTAGATCCTAAGCTTTCCAGACAATCTCAAAATCTTTTGACTAATGGCGGTTTCCTGTCCAAAAGAGATCAGAGCATGCTTTCAGTCAAAGAGCACATGTATTAACAAACCCATGGACTTAAGGCGGAATGAAAACACAGTGTAACTCTGGCTAATCTTTTAATGACAAGAAGCTTTTGTCCAGAGCTGTTGAGTAATGATAAGATTCTACAACTCGGCTCAAACACATGAAGTCACCATGCAACCAAAATAGCGCACGGGGAAAGAGATTGGCTGTGCTACATACCATTTACATAAACAACACACAGATACATAGGCAAGCCTGCAGAAATCATTCACTGGAAGAAGAAAAGGACAATGGACATTGCTCATATCTTGTATGAATACATTATTTCACCAATTACAGCATCAAACTGCACTAAAGCAGTAATTGTCAGCCATTTCAAACCAGAAAGCTAGGTCCCAGCTTTTACTCCATCCTACAACATGGGACCCCATTTTGATTTTGGTTTTTAACTAGATGTCAGTCTCAAGGGTTTTTAACTAGATGTCAGTCTCACATTCCACCTCCAACATGTCTTCAAAGTTCGGGACAGCCAGCACTGAATTTTGCAAACCCAGCCCAGAGGGATTCAGTGCCTAGTTTGGTGTAGTGGTTAGGAGCATGGACTCTAATCTGGGAGAATCAGGTTTGATTCCCCACTCCTCCACATGCAGCTGCTGGTGTGACCTTGGGCCAGTCACAATTGCTCTCAGAGCTGTTCTCTCAAGAGCAGTTCTCTCAAGAGCTCTCTCAGCCCCACCTACCTCACAGGCAGTGTTCCCTCTAAGCTGAGTTAGCGTGAGCTAGTTCACAGTTTTTTAGCCTCCAGCTCACACATTTTTGTCTTAGCTCAAAAGGGATGGCTCCAAAGCAAACTAATTTATGCAGTAGCCAAATTGCTCATTCGCAGCTTTAATGCCAGTAGCTCACAAAGTAGGATTTTTGCTCTCAAGACTGCACAACTTAGAGGGAGCACTGCTCACAGGGTGTCTGTTGTGAGGAGGGGAAGGAAAAGGAGATTGTAAGCCAGTCTGAGACTCCTTTGGGTAGTGAAGGGCAGGGTATAAATCCAACCTCTTCTTCTTCTTCTTCTCCTCTTTGCAGATAGACATGCAGCGAAGGCAGACAAGAAGGTCCTGCTCTACGTTTCTCCTCTCCTTTTGTGCCTCCTTTCTTTATTAACATGCGAAGTCTTTTTGCACCTAGCTACTTAGCCAGTATGGTATACTGCTTAGTCAGTATGTTGTAGTGTTTAAAGTGCTGGACTGGAACTGGGGAGATCCACACTCAAATCCCTGCTTGCCATGAGATGCACTGAGTGACCCCCAGTCAGGTGCTCTCTCTGTCTAACCTACTACACTGGGTTATTGTGAGGATAAAATGCAAGCAAGGAGAATCGTACGTGCCTCCTTGTGGGACTGGTGGAATAACAATGCATTAAATAAATATTTATATGTCTTCAAGAAGGATCCATCAGAATATGCTTGTGAAGTTTATTCATTATATGTTTATTCCATCTTTCTTTCCAAAAGATCAGGGAAGCCTTCTTGGCCCTCCTCCCTTCCCTTTATGTTTGCAATAATCCTTTGTGGTTCAGTGGGGATTTGGACACAGTTCTTTCTAATGTGACGCTTTAGCTACTACTAGAGTTGCCAGGCCTTGACTGACAACCAGCAGGAGATTGGGGGGGGGGGGGGCAGCAGGGACATGAGAGGGACCAGGCACTGGTGACAGCATTGGTGTCACTTCCAAGAAAAATCAACAAAAATAGTATCACAGCTCTCAAGGAAATACAGGAAACACTATGATAAAACCCAATGGTAAAACCAGTTTCCTCCACAAAATTCTCTCTAGGAATCTCTGAAAATGCTATGGTTTTCTCATTGAGTTTCTGGCAGTTCCTAGAGAGATCACACTGTCAGCCTGATGGCCTTTTTTATTTTTCTCCAAGTGGTGGCAGGAAGAAGGAAGCAGGCCTGCAGAATCCCCTGCCCCCACTAGGGGATGGGCAGTCCTAATGACTAGACCACAGGCATTTGAACGGGACTCTGGTCTTTTTTGGCTGCATCCAGTCATGGTGAGACTAGAAAGACCTCTTGCACGACTGTGTAGAACCTTGATGCTGGAACTAAGACAAGCACATCAAGACCTGATATGCAAGGCTATTTTGACAGTAATTACAGGTAGGTAGGTAGGTAGGTAGATGAGATTAGGTAGGTAGGTAGACAGACAGACAGATAGATAGAAAGAAATTGACCAAAACATAATACCGATGACATTTTGTTACATGGGTAACAATAGGAACAGAATTTTAAGACTGGTTCTTAAAAAAAAAACACCATAAAAACCATGATGGTTAAAATTAATAAAACTTGATCTTAAATTTCTTTTCAAGCTACTATAGATTTTCTAAGTCTTAGGGCAAGCCATTCGAACCTAGCTACTTCTCCTTGGTTATCCGATAGCAAACTTCTTAAAATGTAGGTTCTTTGCCTGCGAGAAAGAGGGAGTGTCTTCAGGAAAAGGAAGAGACTTGCGGATGTTATTATATGCTTTACAGTCAAAAATTACATGTTCTACAAACTCAATACCATCCACACAACAAGTACATATCCTTTCTTCATAAGGAGTCTTGTTAAATTTTCCTTCTAGGACTGCAGATGGGAGTACATCCCAGCACATCAGTGTAAATGTTCTTCTGTAGTCCTGATTTAATAAACGGGAAAGGTAAGGCATAGGGATTACTCTGTTATCTGGAGCCAGGTGGACTTGCCATTTCTGTATCATATTTAAATCATGTTGTCTTGAGATATCCAGTATTCTCTGTTTTGCCATAGACTTGGCCTTTTCATAACCCATTGAGCACAAATATTGTTTAGACAAACTGTAAAAGGCTAATTTCTTATCTAGCACTTTAAACCAAGAGGGTTCAAAATGTTCTGACATAATTAAACTTGTCAGTCCCTTGGGTAGAAAAGCTAGCTTCAACTAAAACGTCATCACCACAATCCATAGCTTTGCCTCAACCATAATCATGCCTGTCTCTATACGAATAAGTAATATTATTAGCACATCAACAATAGTGTCCACTCTTTGAGGTTACAGAA
Organism: Lepidodactylus listeri; assembly: GCA_029233225.1. NCBI lineage: Eukaryota > Metazoa > Chordata > Lepidosauria > Squamata > Gekkonidae > Lepidodactylus > Lepidodactylus listeri. The sequence goes on along the minus strand of JARCFY010000011.1, from coordinate 74,591,887 downwards.
CTAGAGACCACCACAGTTATTGGCGAGAATGACACTGAAGGACAAAAGCCATTGTTGGGGGGGGGGGGGCTCACTGCAAGAAATCTGCAAATAAATGAATGGAACGGAGCTATGTGTTAAAAATATGTCATTGTTACTGATCAAAACTAAGCACATGTAACAAATTTGACAAGCTCTACTTTTGCGAACAATGCCACCAGTGTTTTATAGGGAAAAAAAAACTACAGAAGAGCATGAAAGAATTCATAACTAACAAAACAAGAGTCAAGATTTCTTCACAAGAGCCCATTGCTAATTTGTCGCTCTTTGCACAAGTCTCCTCTCTTTAACTCAGTGGCAGGCCAATGCAATAACCCTTTTCAATGGTGTGATTTATCGGCAGAGTGAACTCGAAGGAAATCCAGCTAACTTCCAAAATGCACGATTAGGTAAGCCTCTCAAGCATGGGCATTTCCTCAATGCAGGAAAAATCTGTTTCACTCTTTTTATTGAAGAACATCATCTCAAAATTAAATCACCCAGATTCACACAATAGGATCTTTACAGCTTTTGAAGTAGGAAGGCACAGCAACTAAGTACCAGGACTTCCTCTGAGAATTAATAAGCACCAACTGTAGACTGCATGGAACTCAACGGGCAAGGAGAAAGCAGAACAAACACAGCAAAAAGTGTCTGAAGTGTAGGTCCCACTGCAATCTTGGCTGCTCAAGCAGGGTTGTTCCTGCCCACAGTTCCCTCAGAACAAGACACAGAAGTTATCTGCCAGTGTTCCCTCTAAGCTGAGTTAGTGTGAGCTAGTTCGCAGTTCTTTAGCCTCCGGCTCACACATTTTTGTTTTAGCTCAGGAAGGATGGCTCCAGAGCAAACTAAAGTATGCAGTAGCCAAATCACTCGCTCACAGCTTTAATGCCAGTAGCTCCGAAAGTAGAATTTTTGCTCACAAGACTCCACACCTTAGAGGGAGCTTTAGTTATCTTTGATCAAGTAAGCAGCCATGCAAATCAGAGCAAAACTCCTGCCTTGGAAAGTCATGGTATCACTCCTCTCTTCTTTCTATCTCATGAGCTCATACATTAAATGGGATTATGGAAACTGTTAATAGATTTTAATCGTCCTGAGTAACAAATTTTTCTGCCAGTCTTCATTTTCAGTCTGAATCTCCTGCTCCGAACCTGTTCTGTCAAAAACACATGCCACTTATGTGGTAACAGGAATAATATTCCCAAATTCGTTTGGTGACCTCTCTGCTATGGCACATATTCCACTATCTACATTCTTTCCCACTACAGAATCCACCACTACCATCTCCACGGCCTTAGTTCAACTTGCTATGACAGATTCAGAGCCCTGTCTTTTCTGTGTTCACTTCCCACTTCTTATCGATTAGGTCGGCAGGACTGAAGGGACACCAAACACCTTTCCTCAACCCACGCTCACCCTCTCATGGCCTTAGGGCTCTCGAACCATTTCCCCACCAGGGTCATTTGCTCTGCTTTGGGGAAGCTTATAACAGCATGTCAGAAAATATGGCTGTGACTGCTGGTGACAAGCACAGACAGCAGAAGCGAGAACATTCCCAAGGGAACTTCTGATATTCTCAGTCTGACACTTTAATGCAAATGCAGAACTGTGGGAAGTAGCTACCGACAAAAGAAGGTGCAGCGTGGTAAAGAGCTTCGTGCATCGGCACTGCAAGCTTTTTCATGGGTAACAGAAATTATGGGTAGTATAAAATTGGGAAGGATGAGACAGAGCCCACACTGCAAAGTCAGATGGAAGTCCTGCATAGGCTGCGTACAGGCACCCATGAGGCTTGCAGGGTTCAGAATGGCAGAACTGAATACACATCACTGCCACGATTCAGTGCAGACATTTCCAGGCGCTCTATTTCTGGGTTTTGAGTGATGGCTTCTTAAAGAGAACACCATCACCTCACCTTTTCATTAATTATTAAACCCCAGTTGCTCTAAATAGAGAGATTAAACCAACTCAGCAGGTGATCCCAGATCACACACCCCCCAAATCAAAATAAAATTGAGCTCTATCTAGAATGGAGTTCCCTAAATAAAGGACCCTTATTAGTTTGAAACTGAAAAAAGGCTCCGTGTAACATTGCTAGCACACGTAGTACTGAAAAGCTGCTGCTGCGTGTAAGCCTAGTGCACCCTGGTATCTAACAGAGATTCATGACTACACCATACTAGTGAATCTAACAAAACGTGCTGTACGTAAATAAATATAGGGATAGCCCAGGTTGTCATCACTACAACAAAGAGCTGACCCCTGACCCCAGCCTAACTTCTCCCCTACTTCTGATAATTCCATTACTGTTTTAAAAGCTCCATTTAATTGAATACTGGAGCCAGTATAGAAAACACCTGGTTAAGAAGTGAACTCATCCACCACCACTGAATGGTGTAAAGTGAACATATCAACAAGTAATGACAAGAACTTCAAGCACATGTATTTTTATGCCATACAATAAAGCATATTCTGATGGAAATGATACACAAGCTGTGCATTTGTCACTAACACTACAATAAAATAATTGCTAAAAATACAAGGTGCTGCCGTGAAATTTCTAGGCACCATGGTGGACTGGCGCCTGGGATTTTCAAGCCCTGTCCTATTATGAAATTAAAGGATGGGGAGGACAATGAGACTGCTGGCTTTCCTCATGCTGTAGGTGGCCTCCCCCACACCTGCTAAATATCAGCTCCCAGGGTCATTAACAGGTTGCACAGGATATGTGAACTTTCCTCTGGCTGCTAGAGGTTGGGAAAGAAGTTTGAACACTGCAGGACAAACTAAGAAATCATTCCTTCTGTAACATAATTGCCACTTGTTACACAAACTGTTGTGTAAACTGTTACACAATTGCCTCTTGGTTCTGGACCAATTCCTGGCTCTTGATCTTGGCTTACACACCGCTTCCTTAAATATCTTGACCTGTCTGTTTACCTTTTTATGGCTCCGTGAGCATTACACTAGACCTCTGCCCTTGGCCTTGCAGCGCAGTCTGGTGCTTGCCTTGAGTCATAGTTGGGATCTTGCCAAGGCTTATCTATAACAGGGTACCCTTGGCAGAATGTCCCGTGTACTGGAATGTGACAAACAGTGACAACAGCAGAAAAAAGGGCATGCTATAACAGATAAGTCTGCCCTCATTGATCCGCTGTGGAAATATATATGTGTTTGTGAGATGGAAAGAGGAAGATGGAAAGAGGAAAAGATGTTCTTTTGAGTCTTTGTACATAAACACAAAAAGGGGCTGAACAGTATCAGGAGAGGGAAGGGTTGCCAGCTCTGGGTTGGGCAATATCTGGAGATTTTGGGGGTGGAGCCTGGTGAGGGCAGGGTTTGGGGAGGAGAAGGATCTCTGCAGAGTACAATGCAATAGACTCTACCCTCCAAAGCAGTCATTTTCTCTAGGGGAACTGATCTCTGTCACCTGGACATCAATGGTAGTACTGGGAGATCTCCAGACCCCACTTGGAGGTTGGCAACCCTAGGAGAGGGGTACCCTTAACAGTTGTATAGAAAAATGAACTTTAGTAGATACTAATTATTGGGAGATAAGGGGGTTAAACACTGCATCTGGTGACACAGGACACTATCTTATATTGAGGCAGAGCACTGGTCTACCAAGATCAGTATTGTCTACTTTGACTGGCAGTGGCTCTCTAGGGTTTCAAGTTTCTTTCACATCACCTACTTTTTGATCCTTTTAGACTGGAGACACCAGAGTCTGAATTTGGGACCCTGTGCATGAAAAACAGATGCTGCACAACTGAGCCCATATTCCCTCTTTGGCCATCTTACCATTACCAACAGGGATGTAAAGGGTGGGCAGTAGTTGGCCAAATGGCCAGGAAACAAAACCCTTCCTTGGGACGGATCTTGTGTCTTGAACAGACATCTGTTATGCAGAAATCATCTGGTGATGCTCTTCATGGATCACCTGCTAACTGCTGGCAGACTGAACTGCTGCCAAAGAGGCAGCTAATGGAGCTGATTCAAATGTTAAGAACCCAAAGCCACTGGGGTCAGTGGAAAAGGCAGCACAGAATTGTTTTAATAAATAAGTAATAGGGGGAGGAGACTCTGCTTTTTTGAAATGGAATGTTGCTGCCTCTAGATTTTACCTCAAATTATTTATGAAAAGCAAGCTAAAAATATCACAGCTGCCTTTGACCAGCTCACTGGGCATCGTCACTGTTAGGTTATTGACAGCAGACTGATCCTACGAATGCCTGCATGGAAAAAAATCCCTCAGAAATAAAATCTGGTCTGAAACACTGGATTAGAAAGGATCTGGGCAAGTATACTCAATCCAAAGGGAAGGGTCTGATTGGCAACCAGAATTCCCTCCAGTTTAAACAGGCCAAGTAGGAGTAGGGAAGTACAACTGACCAGGAGACCTAGCTTAGCCTGTTCACGTACATCTAACAATAATCTGATTTACAGAAATTAACAAGTAAAGTTCAACTTCTGAAGGCACACGAGGAGGAATCAGCAAAAATAAAAAACAGCAACCCTAAAGGGCAAATCGCTGTGGCTAGGGTCATCTTCTCTGTTCTGAGGAACATTATTATCATTGTTCATTTTAACCATCGTATTCTTTTTTACCCCAAAACAATTCATGTTTCTGCATCCTATTTCTGGATGCCAGCTGTCGATTGCTTTTCCCCCCTCACTGCCATTTGCACTGCACATGGTGAAGAGGTCCCACTAAGATTTGGTCAGAAGCATAAGCCACTGCAAAACAGAAGGCTATCAGTGGAAAGATTAACATACATATATGCTAAAGCACAGTTTGGCACTATGTGAGCAGACAAGACGCTTCCTCCTTCCCTGACACGTGGTGGTTTCTAGGGTTGCCAACTTCCAGGTGGGGACTGGAGATCTCCTGGAATTACAACCGATCTCCAGACAATGGAGATTTGTTCCCCTGGAGAAAATGGCTACTTTGAGGGTGGACACTATGAGTATTTGCCCTGCTGAGGTCTCTCCTCTCCCCAAATCCCACCCTCCCCAGGCTCCACCCCCCAAAAATCTCCAGGTATTTCCCAATTCAGAGCTGGCAACCCTAGTTCCCCCCCCCCCTCGGTCTTTGCAGCAAACGTTAGTTGGCTGTTACATCTAAACTAGCAAACTATGGTTCAAGCTGCTGCTTGCCCTCAAAAACCAGAACTGAAAACCACAACCAGTTTGTGTATTTGTTCATGCAAGAAGGCTGAACGTATGATGTGCTCTACTAAGCACAACAGCAAACTGTCTCACAAACGTGAAACAGGAACACATTCTAAACTGTTTAGAGTTGCCACAGAACTCACATGTAAAAAGTTTAGAATGAAACCATACAGTTCAAGGCACTGAATGGCAAAATATGAGAAACAATTTGTTTGCCTACATTTTATTTCTTTGTCCTCTAAACAAACCCCGGGGGGGGGGGGGATTCACTTTTCGCCTTTTAAACAGCACCATTTATTTCAACTATACATTCCTTCCAAATATATATTTTAAAGCTAGGTAGCCTTTTTAAAAATGGGATGCCATGAAAACAGATTTTTTTTCCAAATGTTCTTAAGTGAGCCAACCATTGTAGACTCTTATCACAATGAAGAGATGTTATCAAATGCAAATCGATAAATACAGGAAGCACATACTGATGCCCTTTTAAACGCCCTTCAAAAGAACAGCTTTTCTTCCCAGCATGTTGGAGAGTTCAAGGTATTCTATAATCATTTCTTTGTTTAACTAATGAATATGAATGTTGAATTGGGATGAACTTAGATAATACCTTTCTCCAAATGTGACATTCATCCATTTATAAAATAATTCATTGTTGGGATAGATATGTAAATAGAAATTTATTAAAAGCTTTCTGTGAAAACTTATTTTTGTAAAATGGTGCAGGGGAAGGGAAAGTAACGTTGCCGTTTCAATCCAAAGTAGCTTTCACACTGTGATAATTTTCCATGTAGCCTCCTAGCAAGAGAGTATCCATACAGTTCTCCCCTTGAACCTTCTTGCCTCAGACTCGAACAGCTACCGTTCCCTCCACACACACACCACTGGAGGAACTCTGGGGCTCTTTTTTAAAAATCACCCACTGACATATCACTACAGTACTGTATCATTATAAAGATCTATCTTTTAGGTCCTCCAGCTTCCCAGCTTTTCTCTTATGAAGTTCAAGGTTCTGGTTTTAACCTTCAAAGCCCTATGCGGTCTGGGACCAACATACCTTCAGGACTGTCTCTCCCGGTATGTCCCTCACAGAGCATTACACTCAGTAGATCAAGATCTGCTGGTGATCTCTGGCACCAAAGATGTTTGCTGAGCCTCAGCCAGTGCCAGAGCCTTCTCAGCATTGCCGCTGGCCTGGTGGAACTCTCTCCATACTGATATCCGGGCCCTGTGGGACTTAATGCAGTTCTGCAGGGCCTGCAAAATGGAGATCTTCTGCCAGGCCTATGGTTGAGGTGGCAGGATCTATGCCTCTTGGCCTTGCCTGCACTGTTGTCATCTGCATAGTCTTTTGTCCATCTGTTCCCCCCAGTATCAGTTGCCATCCACCAGCAAGCATATGGGGAACCTAAGCGGGAGCAGATGGATTGGCTGAATGGTGCCATCGATTACTATCGTTGATATCAATTGTTCTGTTGTGATTTGGGTTTTAATGACTGTTATATTTACATATTGAGTTATGCTGTCCATTGCTTTTGTTACCCGCTCTGAGCCTGCTTGCGGGAAGGGCGGGCTAGAAATCAAATAGATAGATAAATAAATCTCTAGCACCTTTTGTTGAACATAAATGAAGTTCCCTAACTATTGGTCCATCAAGGTCAGTCTGGTCAGTCTGGTCTACTCTCCAAGATTTCAGGTAGAGGTCTTCCACAGCAGCTATCAACTGATCCTTTTAACTGGAGATGCCCAGGACTGAACCAGGGACCTTCTACATTCAAAGCAGAGGCTCTTCAACCTGAGACACAGCCCCTCCCCAATATCTGTTGCCATATCTGTTCCTCAGATATAAGGGAAAAAGCATATTTCTGCAATAAAAAAGAGCTAAATGCTTTTTAAAAAAACATAGCTGGGAATTCAGAGAACCTAGTAGATAGTTATATGTCACAGTCATATGTAAATTGCCATTTTTTTGTAAGCCTGAAAAAGTCCTTTGGTGGCTTTGTGGAAGTATAACAGTGCTAGTGTGGGCAGGACCTTAAAAAAGAGCACCTTCCCCTCCACGCAATATTCAAACATGTTTTGAGTGTTATTTTTCCAAAAAAGATTATACCAAACTACATGTGGGAAAGGTTGGAACAAAGCAGAGGAAAACACAAAAAAAGGAATGATTAGGAATTATACTCTTCCATACATATGCAATTGCATTACAGTATTAAAGAAAATACTGTGGGTGGGTACAGTGCTTTTAAGTCACAGCTAATTTATGGATACCCCAGCAAGGGGCTTTCAAGGCAAGCGAGAAGCAGAGGTGGTTTGACATTGCCTTCCTCTGCAAAGTCTTCCTTAGTGGTCTCCCTTCTAAGTACTGACCCTGCTTAGCTTCTGAGATTGGGCTATGTCAGGCCACCATGTCTCCAAAGAAAACAGTAGAAGACCAGTAACAGATCTCCCACATAACATGCAGTCTGACCTTCAGATATCATTTGGTTGAAAGTATCAATAGGCAATTAATGGAACACTGAGAACTTTCAGGGAACTTGGTGCAAGTTCTAGTGCAAAGAACAATGTAATTATCCCCAACCCAGCTGATTCTGAATGAAAAGCCATCGCACCACAATTATCCATTGCCTGAAGCAGCTTGCTGGGGAAGGATTTTGTGTCAATTTCCTAGAATTGTTCAGAAAGGGATCTAAAAGACAGCATTGCTTCTCTCTCCCAACACCTGCTGTTGAGCAAGGATAAAGATGATCTGAGAGAAATGAGATGAGATGAGATAAGAAAATTCCAGCACTAAAGAGCTCCAGACAGGAAAGCAAGGAGGTCAGAAAGATTGAAAAGTATACCAGACAAATGGCATCCTTCTTCTATTTATGCCCATCTCAGTTGTTATGCTAGAAGACAAATGGTTGCTGTGTGCTAACACTTCCCAGAGTGTACTTCGCAGTAAAAACACAAGCAGCATACAAACTCCATAAAACAGAACAGACCATTAAAAAGCCAATAATATAAATCCCTAAGTAAAATTAAAGTTTTTGTACTTCTGGAAGCAAATTTAACAGGATACTGAAAAATAGTCATAATCAGACTGGGAAGAGACTATTTCTGGATTAGGCTTTGTTTAAATAAAACTCCTTCCCCCCTTTTTTCTTAGAGATAAGATCAAAGCTGACAAAGAAACAAACGCTTTCTTCCTGTTGTTGTGACAGCTAGGACTAACTGCTTTGACTGCCCCCTTTTGCAAGGTTCACATGGAGTGCCAAAACTGATTGACAGCACAGTATCACATACTGCTACACATTTGGAAGGGTTACATAATAACATCTTCCCACTAAACTCCAGTTAGTTCCATCAAGGAGAAGAAAAGGAGGAGGAGGAGGAGGAGGAGGAGAAGTGGAAAAGTTGGATTTATACCCCGCCCTTCACTCTGAGTCTCAGAGTGGCTTACAGTCACCTTCCCTTCTTGTCCCCACAACAGTAAATTAGCCTACATAGAAGGCCCTTACAGTATTGCAGTTAGTCATTTCTATACTCTGTTCCTGGTCTTAATTCCATCCTGCCTTCTCCCAGGCAAAGAGAAAAATTGTTATGGACTTCTATGAGTCTTGTTGCTGAAGTGAGTAGTGTAGGAGCCAAGTTTGCAGAGGACACAAAATTATTCAGGATGGTGAAGACCAAGGCTGTGAAGAGCTCCAAGAGGTTCTCCTCAAATTGAGTAACTGGGTGACAATGTGGCAAATGAAGTTCAGTGTCGGTACATACACACTGGGACATAAAATCCCAACCAAGTATAGGCTAACGGGGTCTGAAGTTGCTGAGAATGAGAGGCAAAAAAGATATTGAGATCACAGTGGATAGCTCAATTAAAATGTCAACCCAGTGTGCTGCCCTGTTGTTGGCCCTCCAGAGGAACCGGTTGGCCACTGTGGAAGACAGGATGCTGGACTAGATGGACCACTGGCCTGATCCAGCAGAGCTCTTCTTGCGTTCTTAAGTTCAGAGTTTTCACTGCTCAGATAAACTACACCTGCTCTAAACACTTTTTTAAATATGCCAGCTGGTGCTGCCAATGCTATTTGTTCCCAGTTTTCACCTACTTTGCCAATAAGTAGTCCAAGGCTGAATATGCTTTTCTGTGTGAGGATGTAGGCAGCAAAAGCTGCAAATAGTGTTATTCTGCTAGGCCCGCTGATTTCACCAAGCTTTTGAACTTACCCATATCTGGCCTTTCCATCTAACATCTCAAAAACATGCTTACTTGCCCCACATTCAAAAGAGGACACTATATAATCATGTAATACTTGGGTTTTCCATCTATTTTTCTCAAAAACATGCTTAGTTGCTCCACACTGAAAAGAGGGCATTATTATATAATCATGTGATATTTGGGTGGCATGATTGTTTATGCCCATTTTGTCTTGGCCCAGACTGTGCCCAAGGCAAAGGAGAATCATTGGCAGGACCCAATTCCACTTCAGTGCTTTTAAATACCCAGAGATCCCTTTCCCCTAGAAACAATCTAAGCCTCAGCACAATGGATACAATTCAGCACTCAGTATCTGGGGTCATGGAAGACAGTCTAGAATTATAAATTAAGGTATCAGGGACCAACTTCTGACACAAGTCATACACTTGCTGGCTTGTAAATCTTGCAAGAAGTATACGTTTATTCTTTCCAGCCAAGATTTTTCTTCTTCTGAAGTCAAGAAACTGAGTGGTGAGTTGACTCATTTTCTTATTTTCTTTTAGCTTGGGTGACTACCACAGCACTTGAGAGAGAGAGAGAGAGAGTGTGTGTGTGTGTGACGCTTTCAAGTACCTTGTTGACATTTCAAAGTAGCTTTTCATTAAATCAACCCATCATGAAAACATAAAATCTATTATAGCCTGAAATGTGCAAATGATTTCTCTTCTGCATTCTGTATCCTGCTAAGATTCACATGGGGTGCAACTAGTAGTACATAAACTTGAAGGTGCTCTAACATTTACAGGATGCACCTAAAGAGAAGGCAGAAGTAATATTTTAAGAGTGTATGCACACTCTTTTCTGCTATGGAACAAACAAACAAAAAAATAGAATGGCTGCTAGCCATTTTGCACAGCTACTAGCTACAGTGACTAAAATGAACCTCTATATTCAGAGGCAGCAAACCTCTAAATCCCAGTACCAGAAAGCAGCATCAGCAGAAGGCCTTGGCTTCTATGCCATGTTTGTTTGGCTGTCCACTTTAACTGGCTGGCTACTGTATGAAACAGGTTGCTGGACTAGATGAAACACTGGTCTGATCTAGCTGGCTCTTATGTTCTTCTCAGGCTTCCCTTCAACAGAGTTTTAGTTGAACCATGGAAAAGCTGGCTGTGGGCAACCTGTATCTGAATCAGCCTGTTAAGGTTGCCAACTCCAGATTGAGGAATTCCTGGAGATCTGGGAGTAAAGCCTTGGGGGGGACCTCACTAGGGTATAACACCACAGAGTCCACCCTCCAAAGCAGCCATTTCCTCCTGGGGAATTGATATCTTGTCATCTGGAAATCAATTGTGATTCCAGTTGTCCAGGCCTTGCCTGGAGGTTGGCAATATGCCATCTCTGCATCTTTAAATTTCTGGAGAAACATCCCAGCTACTCTGAATGGCTTCTGATTTTATTTTTCTGGCAAGGCGAAGATAATATACAAGTGTGGATAAGTTTCAGGGGGGGTAGGCTTTCAAATGTCAAAGCTCCTTTCATCAGATACTATCGCCAGGTATCTGACAAAGAGAGCTCTGACTCTTAAAAGCTTACACCCCAAAAATTTTGTTGGTCTCTAAGGTGCTTCTGGACTCGAACCTAGATACACATCTCTTGCTTTGAAAGGAAGAAAAACACATAGCCTGCTGGATGCACAAAGTGGTGACACAAGATGGAGGGGTGACCTCCCTCCTTGGCCTGGGATCCCATGTTCGACTTCTCAGTATGGACACCTACCAATGCAAGTTATAAAGCAGAAACTGCACTGTGAGCAAAGAAGCCTTTGCGATATACCCAGTGAAGGTGTGCTCCACACATGCAGAACAATGAGGAGTTTCACACACACACATGTTCCTGCTAGTTCACAGCTAAAGGGTAAGCCTTGGGCATTGCTGTTTTGGAGCTCAGCTGAACAAATCCCAGTCAGTGAAACAGCTATCTCAGCAGGGAGCTCTCCCAAGTCCTGCAGAACGCAACCTCTCTCTGCTATTGGGATCTACCAGGCCTCAATATTTGCTGTCTGAACACCCTCTGAATAGCCCCATTCAGGTTGGTGCAGGACAGTCATTGTGCTACACCTTTAGAAGGCTGGGACAATAAGTGAGAACCAAGAGGGGGAAACAAAGCAACAGAGCTGCCTGATGACATCTTGAACCAAACATTGGGAACATCTGCTTTTCAACAGCTGGACAAATAACGCATACTGTCAGGGTGAAATCTATTTAGAGATCGTCCTTTCTATGAAATTTGCACAAGGCAAGTTCCAAAGTACATATCCTCTTGGGGCCTGGTAAATATGGGGCAGGGGGAATCTCTTATGCACCTGAGGGAGTGGCCTCTAGTCCAAGACAATTTATTTGAGAACAAGAATTAGTCAGCTACAAGACTCATGTTTGTTTTCCATGCAACTGAGTAAATACAGTTAGCCCTCAGAGGGAAAAATGCCTACAATGTGGTCTTCCAGTGCAGGCACCATTACGTACAGAAATGGGAAGGGTAATTTTTCACCGCCTCTAAAGATGCCAATTAATAACCAATCATGTAAGCCTTGGCTAGTGGGGATAGTCTTCTGGCCGAATTCTATAAAAAACTTAAGGACATTATAGCTCTATGCTTGACAGAGACATGTAATTATGTTTACACACATGGTAAGATACCACAATCATGAGAATACACAAACATCATTGTCATCCCCCCAAAAAAAGACAGAGACTCAATGAGTACCAAATCATATGGACCCATTTCTCTTCTCAAACAAGACTATAAAAATTTTACAGCTGTTTTAGCTTTGAGACTAAACAAGATCTTAGCAGACTACATCCACCCCGACCAAACTGGTTTTTATTTTACATCATGTTATCACCGATAATATCTGTAAAATGCTTAATGTTATTCACTGTTGTAAAACCACCTCCCTAAGATCTTCCTTCATTCTGGCTTTGGGTATAGAGAAAGCCTTTGATACACTTGAAGTCCCATTCTTGGCAAAACTAATAGACTACATGAAATTTGGCAATAACGTTTAAAATACCTTTATAGCACTCCATCAACCCCCCAAAACACAGATGAAAGTTAACAGAATACATTCACTAGAATTCTCCATTTCACGAAGTACAGGACAGGGCTGACCACTTTCTCCTCTTCTTTTCACCCTTGCCATAGAACCCCTAGCACTTGCTATTCGAAACAAACCAACCATATCAGGTATTACTATTTAAGACACACAGGCTAAAACCAGTCTCTTTGCAGATATTATACTATACCTTACAAATTCTATAGAAACCTCACAAGTGCTCAAAAGTACCATAGATAATTTTAGTATGATTTCTGGCTTACACTTTAACCACAACAAAACTAAATTTTATCTCATCTTGCTAACTGACAACAAGTATTTCATATTAAGAATAATTATAAGTTTAGTTAGACTAATAATTATCGGTAATATCTGGGAGTCAAAGTGCCCCTGAATTTAGACAACTTAAATTAAAATAAACCTGAGGGAACTTTTAAAGTCAATCTAAACTCAGTTTTTTTTAAATGGAAGTTAAACTCATTTTCTGGGATAGAAAGATATTATTGAATCAAGTCATTCATTTTCCCGAAACTATTATTTCTTTTTCAAGTTTTACCAATATCTGTCCCATGAGTCCAGATAACTAAATGCCAAAAATCCTTTACAAAATTCCTTTGGGAAAGCAAACAACCCATAATAGCTTTCAAGACTCTTACAAAACCAATTTCCAAAGGTGATCTGGCCTTTCCAGACATTAGGCTATATTATAAAACTACCGCCCTTTTGAGTATTATTAAACTTTACAACACGGAATATAAATCAGATCAGAAACTTATTTAATTTTCTTTCACAGACCTAAAAAAATTCAAGAGCTAATTTTGCTTAAAATCAATGGATCACTCCCTAAATATCCAAAACAATCCTTTCCTTGCACACACACTAAACATCTGGGATAGGAATAAAAAGAAAATTTCCACCCAAACTTCCCCCATAACAAACTTTACAGGCCAACCTTAGTTTTTACCAGCTTTTGAAAATACATCCTTTCCCATTTGGAAAAAAGCCAAATTAAATAGATTCCATGATGTAATAAAGAAAAGACAAAGGGCAAAACTGATTTGGAGAATCTGGCTAACCACCAATTGCCACGGTTCAAATATTTCCAGTTAAAACAACTTTGTGATTTGCCTACTGTTAAAAAGAAGATTTGTAAGATATTAGTTTCTAATAAATTTCCTAAACAAACATCATACACAAAAGCCTGACAAATACATTGCCAGCCCAAACTTACTGAAGATCGATGGGAACATGTCTGGCATTCTCCTATGTTTACCTCAGATTCTTTAAATTTTCTTTTTCAATCATTCAAACTAGTAGCAAGATGGTATGCAACTACAAAATTCCACCATATAAATCCTGATACTTCTCCACTATGCTGGAAAGCCTGTGGCGAGGCAGGTTCTTATATCCACTGTTGGTGGACCTATATAAAAATCCAAGCATTCTGGAAATCAGTTTTAGCATGCATAAAAACTGTAACCGGTTACACAATACCAGAAAATCCCAGTCAGTTTTATTAAACCTTTGGCAAGATCGAAACATCCCCAAAGCATGTTGTGAGCTTATTTCCATGCTTCTGTTAGTTGCGAAGAATGTAATAGCTACATATGGGAAAATGCCAAACCTCCCTTCAGTAGAATCTTGGTATTTTAACATTTGGGAATATGCCATAAAGGACAAATTAATGGAAGGTATTCAAAGATCAGAAAACCCCTTAGCTAACTCTGATTACCTGGAGAAATGGTAACCCTTTTTGGAAAAATGTTGTTTTGACTGAAAAAATCCAAATTCATTTGAAGATAATAGAAATAGTAAATTTATTGCCCTATTGTAGAATGAGTGTTAATATTGTAAACACATAGTGACAATCTAGAATGTAGTGAACCTTGTTTATTTATACTTGTTCTATTGTTGTTATATATATATTGAAATGCTCAATAAAGTATTTTTTTAAATGAAAACAACAAACCCTTGGGTAGTGTACATGACAAACTTGTCTTGAGCTTCATTGACCAGAGGCCAGTGCAGGAAGGCTTTTTCCCATGACCCAGAATTTGTGTTATTAGGAATGGTACCACAAATCCTAGTTGCGGCCAGAATCTCACCTGCAAGATCTCCTGTGCCTCCTTCTACATACCTGTGATTTATTATTATACAGCATCATCAGTCTACATGGCATCTTACAGAGTCTGATAACTCAAAAATAGTCAGGCCCCTCCCTCCAAGAAGTTTACAACCTCAAATTAACAAATTACAAATCAAAATTATTTGCAGAGGAACAAGTTGCAGTTAATCAAATGTTGGCGAGTGGTCAGAGTTAAAATTGCTCTCTTGTCCTTCCCTTTCCATTTTACAAATAACAACCAATAAGTAGCAGAACAAAGTCTGAGTCCGGTGGCACCTTTTAGACCAACAAGGTATAAGCTTTCATGGGCACGCACACTTCTTCAGATACAATGAAATGGTATTTCCTTATATTTCCTTCATTATGTTTTCCCCCAGAATTAAACCTAAACAAATAGTAACCATATAACCTAAGCTTGTTATTCTTGTTTGGTCTTTGCATCTGTTAAACATCTTCATTATGCTGGGTGCTAATTTACTGCTCACTTTCTAGCCACATGTTTGAACTAGTAATTTCCATTTCATTGTATCTGAAGAAGTATGCACACGAAAGCATATACCTTGAATAAAACTTTGTTGGTCTTAAAGGTGCCACTGGACTCAAACTTTGTTCTGCTGCTTCAGACTAACACAGCTACCCACCTGAATCAACCAATATGTAGGTTTGTGTTCTTTATTTTTTCCTTCCCTGTTTCACAGCCTCAAGCTATTTTTTAAAAAGTTTACTGTACTGCTAGAACTTTATAATGTCTTCTGTTCCTGTACAGAAATTCCAGAAAGGAAGAGAACACAATGTAAAATGATGCAGTCTTATTTCATACTTTCTGCTTTCTAATAGTTGGAGAGTTCCTTCGGCACCATACTCTCAAACCACTGGACCAAAGAACAAGTTAGCTAGGAAAGTCTTCAGTACTGCCTTCCCTGGAGAGTGTTAAGAGGAGTCAAGATCTACATAACGATGAATGTAATTGAGACAATGGAGAAGGGCCCACTCAAACGTTGGTATCTAGATTCATCAACAGTGGAAAGAAAACATTAAAACATCTCATGGATTCTGGTAACAGTCCGAGAACTGTGTAGCATTTTGTGGCTATGATAAAATGAGAGATACTGAGTTTAATGATGAAATTCTTAATGAACTCCTTTGCAGGTTTCAGCTGTTTTATTTGATCTCACTGCTCATAAAAATACTAATACATACAGTAAATAAATAGAATACAAGTTTTCCTCCAGCTGTTCTGCAGATGATGCTGGCAACACTGGGCATACACAATGGTTGCCAGCTCTGGGTTGGGAAATACCCAGAGATTTCATGGGTGGAGTCTGGGGAGGGCAGGGCTGGGGAAGCAAGGGACCTCCAAGGGGTATAATACCATAGAGTCCACCCTCCAAAGCAGCCATCTTCTCCCAGGGAACTGATCTCTGTCACCTGGAGATCAATTGTAATAGCAGATCTCCGTGTGCCATCTGGAGGTTGGGAAACCTAGCCTACACATGCAGCTTGATCCTATATACTTGATCCTTAGTCAGAATGTTATCAGTGCGCTGCTCTCACTGGGATGCTGGCACACACGCAGGGGACTGAATGCATTTCCTTTATGGAGACCACATGATCAGAGAGAAGGGTTCTGGCTTAGAAAACTAGTAATCAAGGCAGAAGGCTAACTGCAGAGGGCCTCCATTCTGCAGCATGAAGTGGTATAGCCCAGGCACAGGATCACAACCTCAGTGAGAACTGGGCTTGTGATTATACAGGATTTGCCGTATTTCTTTATCTCTTTAAAGGATAACTAAAGCTGCTGCTCATGGACTCTTTCCTACAGATTAGAACAAACTCATGATTTCACACAACTCTGTAAGAAGAGATTACTTGCAAGCAAAGGAGAGGGGGTAATAGCTGGTTTTAGCTCAGCCCTTTTAGTGCCAGTAATGGATGTAAGCTAAATTAGTACAAAATCTCTGTCTGTTGCACATGCAGCTCAGTCGAAAGGCTGTTGACAGGCACTGGAAAGCCAAAGCAACAGAAACAAACCTGTGCAGCAGGTATGAAGGAAGAGACAATTTATTGTGCAACTGTTAATACGCAAGAAGTGGCATCTACTATTTTTGCCCAATTTGTAACTTCCTGTGCCTCCCATTTAAGCCCTCAAAAATGTACTCCTTCTTTAAAATGCATAGTTTTGGGCTTGCAATCCTCTGCACACTTACTGGGGAATACATCCCATCAAGATCAAGGGGGCCAGTTTTAAGCAAGCATTGGGCTGCACAGTTTTTAAATAGCTTTCTTCTGTGAAAGCATTCCTCACATGTTGAAACTAGGACAAGATTTCAAGACTTCATCTTTATCTTGGTATTTATTCCTTTTAATATCTAGCTTATTTTTCTACCTGCACATCCCCTTCACCCTGCTGTACACACACACATGGGAGGGGGGCAGGCTACATGCAGGTTAAAGCACAACACGAAATGACTCAGCTGTGTCTCTTCAACATCCTTGTCTCATGGTTTTTAGGCATTCCATTCTGGTAGCACATTTCTAGGAAGCAGGTCATTTCATACTTGCTGTGCTTATTTAGGAAATTTATTATTCCCAGGGGAGGGGGGTTCCCTAATGGGAACCCAAAATGACTTACAAGCATACAATAAAACAGATGGACTCCCATTCTAGCTGTATTTGAAGAAATTAGCAGTGACTCACAAAAGCTCATACCCTGCCACATGTTTTGTTAGTCTTTAAGATGCTACTAGACTCTTGCTCTTTTCTAAACATACCTAAGTAAAATTCAAATTAAAAAGTACAGAACAATATCCTACACAGGTTCTGGATTCAGTGTGTTGGTACATTCAGGAGCCAAAGGCCGCAAGCCATGGGCCTTAGCCCATGCCCCCAAGGCTTTATACCTGCAGACAGGAAGGGAAAGAAAAGCTTATCCAATGTTCTACAGCTGGCAGCCTTGTTCCCGGATTCCCCTTGCTGCTGCTATAGGTACTGCTCTGTAGTGTACTCTTTCTCCTCCTCCTTGGATGCTTCTCTAAATGTACAACCCAAGAATCCAACACAGTGTCAATCCAGAGAGTTGTCCAAGACAAAGTGAATAATAGGAGCTGTTGCAAACATAACAAACATTGTATACATGCAAAGGTTTTAGACTGCAACCTCATGAGAGCATGAACTACTATTTCTTGTATGTTTGTACTGGTTATTACCATTACTGAATATCTCAAGACAAATATAAAACAATTAGATGAACCCAACTTGAAGTTCGAAAGTAGTTTGCTCTATCTATTGGAGATAATATGCTTCTAATCATTATCAGACAACTCCCTGACCAGTTCTCTGCCCAAGGAGTTATCTAAACTGTTCCTGCTGTAAATATATATGCATCTAATGTTGAATTACTGCCAAGTTTTCAGGTTCTCTTTATCAACAGACTGCCTTCCTGGATTCCCCCCCCCCTCCCAATACCTAATCACAGGTTCTCTTAAAGTTGCCCTTGAAAACTGATATCTTTGGTCTTTCCCAGGTTTCCTGATTATATAGTTCCTGATCAAATGACTTTGCCTGGCATGACCCAACCCAGATCCTGCCCACTGTTGTGCTGTGGTTCTGGATTTCCGATGTATCTCCTTACAAAATGGATATACCTTTTGCATTCTCTAAAAATCTATGCTGATTGTGGCTGGTACTATTTATAGCGGTCTGGAGTTAAGGAAGCACAGTGAGACAGCCACATCTATGGATACTGCCAAATTATTCAGAATGGTAAAAGATCTCTCTAAACTGAGCAACAGAACAACACAACGAACAAGTGTGCACATGACACTGTGTTGAGACAGTTGTAAGGCACCAGGAGTGTTTGTGTGTGTCTGCTGAATCAAAGCTTTTAGCAGCAGCCAGCCCCCAGGGCCTTAACCTTATATGGTTCTGGTACTCTCTACCAAAACCACGCAGATTGAGCTCTGCCTTACAATGATGCTATCCAGGTTCAGTACCAGCCCGCCATCTGACTGGGCACTTGTAAGCTCAATCCCAAGACCCAGTCTTCATCCTCCAAATCCTATAAAAGACCCACAGAGCTTGCTGCTTCATTAGAACAACTTGTTTTTATGAAACCGAAACTTACTGATTGACAATGCAATCCTAAACAGAGTCACTACCTACTAAGCACCACTAAAGTCACTGGGCTTAGAACGGTGTAACTCTGTTTAGGACTGCACCATAAAGTGCCAATCCTCTATCTTTGCCACTTCTTAGAATTTGGCTTCCTACTAGTCTGGAACTACACTACCTGGCTGGGACTACACTACCTGCAAGGCATTCTTCCACCGCAGTGCTCCCTTCTGCTGCAGTGCTCACTTCCCCTTCACTAGCACTTCCACATATACAAGGTTTCCTTGAAAAACATTGATCTTGCTCATTACAGGAGTTCTGGAAGCAAAGCAAATAAGTGCCATGGTGGAGGAAAACCTCCACAGCAACTGTAGAGAAGCACAAGGGGGAACAACATTTCTGTATCCAAGGCCAAACATTTAAACAAACAAATAAAACACTGACAGAACTCAGAGTTGCCCCAGTGAAACTGACTGGCAATGAGTTTCTTCTCCACACAACACATAATTAATTTATTGCATTCACTTCCACAAGATTAATGAGGGAGGGAAGCTTAGATAGCTTTTTAAACAAGGGATTAGACAGATTCAGGGGGAGTGGATTTATCAACAGCTCTATGCCACAATAACTACATTGAAACTTCATGTCCCAAGATGGCCCACTACTGAATACCAGAGACCAAACTGTACGGGAGCTCCGTTGCCTCGTGTCCCCTCTAGGGGTTTCCCGAAAGCATCCTGCTGGCTGCATCCTGCTAGCCACTGAAGGCAACAGGATGCTACAGCTGATGAGCCCATAATCTAGCAGTGCTGTTATTATGATACATTTTTATATGTGGAGGTGCATAAAAGCGCACCTCTCTCTGATTTTCCCCCTTGATATCTGATCTACACGGAAACAAAGGAATACTGGGAAATCAGGACAAATGAAGATTTCTGCCAGTCAGTCTTTTTATATTGCCCTCCTCAGAGACGTGAACACAGAAGAAAATCAGCAGTGAATCTGAGGAGACATTCAAGTACCCACGGCTGGCAAAACCCCAGACCTGTAATCTGTGCTTGGTAGCATTAGGGGAATTGATGTTGTCAGCTTCTGGGAATAGATCCCATTCCCACTCAGTGGGTGACCACAAGCTGTATTTTTAGTTTAGGAGAAAACCATCAAGATCCATTCCACAACAAATCCAAGAGACAACAAGGGAAGGTGGAACAACAGATCAGAAGGACAGCCAGTGGGCGAATGTGTCAAATATCTAGCTGAAGGAAGCCAGTATTATTTTCAGTAACAAGGGGCAGCTAATACTGGCATTAGGGGCCACATGAAATAAGAATACTAGCTTTGCTGACATCAACTGTTGGTATTCAAGAGCAAAGAGTGATTCCTCCTTGCTCTTTTAAAATAGCCCCCTGCAGCTCAGGACAGTTAAGAGGAAAGCAACATCCTCTTTGTGTGCAGACTGGCAAAAGAGAAAGTGAGATTTAAGGACAAGAGATATCTGTGGTCTCAGAATATAGATCAACATAATCTTTTAATTTGGTCATGGCCTGTACTCTCAGAGTGCTCACAGAAGAGATGCTCAGAATGTCTCCCTTTCCCCCACCTCTGGTGAGTTTCCCTTAAATTTATCATCAGGATATCTGCAGCACAAATCACGGAAATCTGAAAGTCAAAAATATAATTCCACACCTGCTTAATTTAAATAAGATGATGGTCATGCACTTCCAACTGCTGTGAACACACAAGGTCACAGGGAAACATAGCATCCACACAAGTCTCATAGGAGCATTGTGCCTCTCCTGCACTAAAAGTGGTAGGAGTAGCACAAATGAGCAGGCAAATTTGTTAGCATTTGGAAATGCATAGACTGATTCAGGGGATGTTCCAAGCAAGCAATCTGAGAACTGCTTGTTGCAGGAAGGGACAGGAGACCACAAACCAGGCAATTAGGCAGCAGGAGCCAAGTGTGGCCACCATGGAAAGGAGAGCTGCTGCCTACTCTCTACTGCACATGAGCGCCACCATTGCAAATGGCCATAGAGCATTGTTACAGCTAGATACTCAACAAGGATCAGGTAACACAAGGGGCAAAAAGGGTAAAGTGCTGATTCCCCCCCAGCTCTTCAGTCTAAGTAATTCATGGTTTGTCTGTAGAATGAACTGCTTGCACACTCTCAGCTCAAATCAGGCAACAGACTTGACTGCATGACTCCTCCCTGGCTGGAACACTGACCATGTGGTTGTAGAAACATAGACCCTCAAGGGTCATCTAGTCGAACCCTCCACAAGGCAGGAAATTTACGAGCTCCCCACGTACTCCCCCCCAGTGACCCCTGCTCTATGCCCAGAGGAAGGCAAAAAACCTCCAGGATCCCTGGACCAATCTGGCTTGGAGGAAAATTCCTTCCTGACCCCAAAGTGGTGATCAGCATTACCCTGGACATACAAGAAAGGGCCAAGAAAGTCAAGCGCCAGCTCATCCCTTCTTCCTTCCCTCTCACTATCTGCCTAGAGTCACAGAATCAGCACTGCTATCTAGCCTCTGCTTGAAAACCTCCAAAGAAGGAGAGCCCGCCATCTCCCAAGGAAGCCTGTTCCACTGAGGAACTTCTGTAACTGTAAGAAATCTCTTCCTAATGTCTTGCCAAAAACTCTTCTGCTTTAATTTCAACCCGTCTGTTCTGGTCTGACCTTCTGGGGCAACAGAAAACAACTCCACTCCATCCTCTATATGACAGCCCTTCAAATAATTGAAGATGGCTATCATATCACCTCTTTGTCATTTCCTCTCCAGATCACCTCATTATTACTCAGTGATCTTTCGGCTTCTCCTGTCCCCCCTTCCTTCTTCAACACTCTGCACATATGAACACAACCCGATAAGCAGACTCTTCCATTTTTAACATAGTGTACTGGATCATTAAATCTTAAGGAACTGTGACACACTTCAAAAAAAGCCACAGACACAAAAAACCAAATGATCAAACTCAGATCATTGTTTCATTGCCTTAATCTTGCCTTCACATACAGGCACAAATATAACAGGGGCAGCTGAAGGTCAAGAGCACCTCCAGGATAAGTCCCCATGAAAGCTCAAGCAAGTATCTTATGACCGAAAAAAGCATTACCTTCCCATTCTCACTGGCAAGCCCTTGAGTGCCTGTGTTAGCTGTCTCATGCTCACCAGCGTTAGTGCTCATTAAATCTCCTTTCCGCCTGGGCACGGTCTTGCTACAGAAGTACAATAAAGCAGGACTGAAAGGCTGGCAAGATTTCTTCCAGCTCCCTATTTCTTACCTGGCGGCGTGCAGGTCTCGTTCTCGTTCTCATTCTCAAACGACTCGTTATTTGATGCCATCAATCTTCGATTCCTCCATGAGTCCGACACAATGTCTTTGTCAACAATAGTTGACTCTTGTCCTGTAGCAGAGACAGACATGGCATTTGTACTGGCAAAAAACCTGCTGCTTATAGATATTGAGATAAATAGGTATTTTACTGGATAAACATTAGCGGAAACTAAAGCAAAGGGTTGCATCTTCCATTGGCACGCACTACTATAAATGGATGCAAGCATGCTGCTGAATAAGAGCCCAATATAAACCAAAGCAAACAAAAAACCCCACATCCTGATTGCATGGGTGTTCAGCACAGGGGCTGCCATCAGATGCCCAGTTTAACTATGGGCTTTAAAAAAGTGTGGAAATGTGGTTTGCACTAGGCTTATATGTTCACCTAGTACTTTACTCTTCCCTTCCCACGGAGATCATGAAAGAATGATAGTTTAAAATAATCCCAGGATGTATGAGTGCAGGCATACAGCTTAACTGGACTTAAGTTTTCCTTAAACCTTTGTTGAGAATCCTGGTGTTTTGGGGGGTTTTAGGGGGGAATGTGCACTTGAATTCCCACCTCACAGATAACCAGAGCTGGTCTTAAATCAACATTCCTTGATCAAGCCATGTGTGAGACAGAAGGGAGGAACTGGGACATGCCTGATGCAGATGTGAGTCTGGCATGAGCCATTTACAATTAATCACAAATAATTGGAAAATTAAACATAGTTAACAGATACTTGCTTGTCTGCCTGCAGAAATAATCACACACATACAGAGAGAGAATTTTTTCAGTAGGTACAGATTTCCCCCTGCCTTTTGAGTCACAAATAACTAGCAGGAACAGGCTACTAACTTTTGTGGTCTTGTTTGCAAGGTTGTTGCAAGGTTGTTGCAAATTACAGAAATTGTGCAAAGAGGACTTTGGTTGGCTTCCTTGCAGCACTGGTTGAAAATGGGTACCGTACAATACTCAGATCATCAGGATGTATTTTTCCACACTGGAAGTATCTTTAATTACCATCTTCTTACCTTCTTTTATTATGCATCGCTATTCAACCTGCAGCCTTTGCACACTATACTCCCCCCATGTTATCATGCACCTGAATTGTCAGCTGCAGTCATTCATGCCCTAGTAGACTAGTGGTTTCTGAAGTGGCACAGCACAACATCACTATGGTTGTGCTATCTATATTGTAACAGGTGTTGACAGCAGCAGAACAGATTGCTCTGATTATGATTGGCTGAGCTGTTCTAATGTCACAGAGCAACCAAAAGGTATCTCTTGATACTGTTGGCTGAGCTGCTATGGTCTTAGAAAACCTAAGGAAGGCAGGAAGGGAAGGAGGAGTAAAACTAGGAGGGAGGACTCCTACATATACTTACTAGGGAATAAATCTCATTGCGGTCAATGGGATTTACTTCTGAGTATCCATACTTAGGACTGCACAGCATGACAACAGCAGGCCATGAAGGTGGCCATGGCTCACTTTGCATGGAGAAAGTCTCAGTTTCAGTCTTTGGCACCTCCCATTTTAAAAGGATCAGGCACTAAGTGGTGTGAAAGACCTCCACCTGAGACTCTGGAGAGCTGCTGCGAGTCAAAGTAGACAATACTGACTTTGATGGACAAAGGGTCTGATTCAGTACAAGGCAGTTTCATGTGTTCAGGCCAAAGAAAGCAAGGGGTCCAGGACAGGAAAAGACAGCAGACTAGAGGATTATGGGAAGGAGTGTAGAAAGCACACAGGAGGAATCAGGGAGAGAGGTGAAAACTGGAAAAGAGAATGGGTTGAAAGGAGAAATGCACATGACCAGGAGCTGACCTGCAGTGGCAGAGGTTAGGGGAAGGCAGAAGTTCTAACTGGTTTAAGCTAGGGTTTTCTCAACGCATGTCCTCATTCCAGCAAAAATTGTTCAGCTATGTCAAAGGGAAATCTGTTCAAACAATACAGTTCTACAGGCTTTTGTGAGAACAGAAGGGATAATTCCCACATTTGGGGAAAATAACTCGCAAAAATATAACCAGCAGACTTGGTTGCAAGGAAGACTAAAGACAGAGGCTGCAGCTAGTAATTCTGCCTTGGGTCAAGGCAATGAAAGGAAAATGTCAACAGTGAGCATCTCCCTCAGGGAAGGAAGATACGCCTGAAAAGAAGACTACATGGGCTTGTTGAACAACTTGTACAGAGCTTACCATTTGTCTCAATTAACACATGATGGGTTCCTGTCAAGGACCTGTTTTAAGTGCAAGGCACAGGGTCATGATAAAAGAAGCCTTCATTCTAACGAAGCTCAGTAAGTTCTCACAGAAATACCAGTCGTTCAAGTGGAGACAGCTGGGCTGAGATCTTCTAACTGGCATCCTGGATTCCCTCATATAGATCTCGTCTTCAGCAACACAAGGTAAGGGGACTAAAGAATATTGCTGGGTTGGGGCCTCAGGCTGTATATTTTTAAAATACTAACAGTCCAAAGTGCACAAGGCAAAAGAAAATTAAATGGAGTCAACTATTGTAATTCAGTATGCATATTACATATATGCCCAAACTAGCCCAATCTCATCAGATCTCAGAAGCTAAGCAGGATTGGCCCTGGTCTGTATTTGGATGGGAGACCACCAAGAAAGACCAGGGTTACTAAGCAGAGCCAGGCAATTGCAAAGCCACTTCTGAATAAACGGGCTTGTCATAAATCATCAAAAAAAAATTACATATATGTCACAATAAGTTCGGATATCTAGATTCTGTTTACAAGGGATTCTGCAGGAATAATTTCTTCTTCTCAAAGGACAAAAATAGATATGAGAAAGCAAAATCCACATGGATTTTGTAAGACCTGCAGACAATAGACTAGATTCCTGCTCGGCAGCTGCTGCTCACAGATCTTTCCCCACAAAAATCCAAGCAGATTTTGCATTCCAACAAGTGCATTTGTCCACAGGCATTATTGCCCACAGTTGAAACAGAATAATCCTTCAGGCACCACAGAATGTTATGTGTGCATAAATGACTGATGCTGATAGATTCACTCACATGGTTATCAAAATTGTTAAGGGTAGTCCCATACCAGCTAGGCTGTACATATACAGTTCAAGATACTCAGATTACTACAAACATCTGAACACAGGACATTTGTACATCTCTCCCTTGATATAGGGTACATGAAATAAGTCTCCAAGTGGTTAGGCTGCAAGTTGGAATGAAAAAAAAATTGTTGCACATGAAGTCATCTCGATTATTAGAAACATCTGAAAACCTAACCTTGTTACATCTGATGGAGAAAATTTGAGAAGCAAACATGTACCACTTTAGGGTCTCCTGATATTACAACTGGCCTCCAGGAAATAGAAATCAGTTCCCCTGGAGAAAATGGCCACTTTGGAAGGTCTGTCCCCTCCCCAAACCCTGCCCTCCTCAGGCTTCACCCCTTCAATCTCCAGGCATTTCCCAACCCAGAGATGGCAACTCTAACCACTTAATAGAGAGCAGCACTCGAGCACAGAGCAAACCAAGTCAAATATGGGATTTACCTGTTCTGCTGTGGAAATTCTGTATGCCACTACTGAACCAGCCTTAAATAGGGAGAGAGCAAATGTAAAGCCCTTTAAAGCCCTTTAATGCCGTCTCGGACCAACATACCTCCAGGACTATCTCTCCCGGTACATCCCTAAGAGTGTTATGCTCTTTGGACCAACATCTGCTGGTGACCCCTGGCTCAAAGGAAGTCTGCTTAGCCTCAACCAGAGCCAGAGCTTCATCAGCCCCGGCAGAACATTATCCCAAGAGAGACCCGACCCTGCAAGACCTAATGCAGGGCCTACAAAATGGAGATGTTCCACCAGGCCTATGGTTGAGGCGGTGATGATTTGTCAGTATTGACCTCCCCCAGCGTGTTCCTATCTTATATTGTTTTACTCATCTGCCCACCCCCACCCCTGTATTATTAGTTAGCATCTACTGTGCACAGATGTGAAATTGATGCGGGAGTGGTGGTATTAATTGGCGCTATGAAAGATATCACATTTGGATTTTAATAATTGTTGATGTTACATTAATCATTTTATGGTACTTTATTATATTGTTGCCACCCGGCCTGAGTCCTGTAATGCAAGGGATGGCACAACAGAAATCCAATAAAACAAACAAAAAAATTTCCATTAGTAACCAGAATCCTTTGAGCCACGATATATGCGCCCCTGAATGAAATGATAGTTTTGAGCCCAGGAGCACCTTAGGGACCAACAAGATTTTCAGGATGTACATTTTGAGAGTCAAAGCTCCCTTCATCAGATACTCGATGCTTATATCTGACAAAGGCAGCTTTGACTCTGAAAAGCTTATACCTCAAAAATCTCATTGGCCTCTAAAGAGCTGGTGGATTCTAAGCTAGCTCTTCTGCACACCAGCATTGTTGCCCTCTGAAACAATCAGAATGAAATTATGCGAGGGTTCCTCTTTCACACACTACAGTAGTCCTAAGCAGGGCTCATTTCGTAGCAGGAGCTCCTTTGCATATTAGGCCACACACTCCTAATGTAGCCAATCCTCCAAGAGCTTACAGAGCTCTTCTTACAGGGGCTACTGTAAGCTCTTTGAGGACTGGCTATATCAGGGGTGTGTGGCCTAATATGCAGAGGAGCTCCTGCTACGAAATGAGCCCTGGTCCTAAGATGAAGAACAGTGAATTTTCATTGGGAAAGAGGAACATGGCTGCAGCTGCAGGATGCTAGCTTTACTAATACATACATAAAAACATGGACATACTACTTAAAGTTCACAGCTTATCACATGAGATGCTTGGAATTAGATGACAGAGAGCTATATAGATTACAAACTACCAGATCATGATTATAATAAAACACAAGGTTATAAACCAAACATTTTGCAGACATCACCCATCACTTGAAGCAAGCAGTCATCATGGAACTTCCTTCTTTACTGTTAATAATTAATACAGTTTAACAATCCTAAGATTATCTCGTCTAATCTTCCCAAGTCAGAGAAATATACAGATAAAGACTGAACAAGGAGTTCAGAATTTAGTTAGTTTGAAACAGGAAGTTCGCACTCATATTTCAGTCAAAGGAATTAACTTGAAGATATGGTTCTGGGCAAGTTGTAGAGACCACATTTACTTTAGGACAAAGAGAGATACAGCATTTTAACAAGATTCACCACAGGTTTCCCCACTTGTGTTTGGAAAAATTTTGTCCATGACATGTCAAGGAGGTGACTTTCAGCCTTCATCTCTTTATCACACTACCTGAGATTTTATTTCTCTGCTTTTTAAAGAGGTACATAACCACTGATGCAGGTATGTATGCCCTGACCGAGCTAGCCCAGGCTAGCCTGATCTCATCAGATCTCAGTACGTAAGCAGGGTCAACCCTGATTAGTACTTGGATGGGAGACCACTAAGGAAGTCCAGAGTTGCTACGCAGAGGTAAGCAATGGCAACCTACCTCTGAACATCTTGCCTTGAAAACTTTATGGGGTCGTCATAAATCCGCTGCAACTTGGTATCTTTAAAAAAAACCTGAAACTGATTTTAAAACAGAATTGGAAATGTGGTAGTGATGGCACACATGCTAACAAAAAGGCACCCAGTACAACCAGCATTTTCTCAATTCAGCCTAAATGACATAAATTTACGGAACTGGGTTTTTGAGATCGCTTCTCATAAAGGTAAAAAATGAACATGTCACTTGAAGGCAAGCTACACCCTCCATAGTTAGAAGTTGTATCTGTCTTCATTGTCAATTTCTTCCACACCAACACACCTTTCTGGAGGTGTCTTTATAATCTGTCTTTAGATTATAAGGGTATGGAAGGAAGTCTCTTGATTAATTGCCTGGTTCAGCTTACCTTTTTGTCCCCACAGGGAAGATGTCTACTGAAATAATAAAACAGCTTCAACAGATCCTAATAGAGGCTTGAAGCCAGCATTTCTCTCATATTTACAGGCGGTTGTCCTTGATAACTACCCTATCCACTGGTACAGAATACGGTGGTCTGTGTATTCTTTGTGTGGAGGTGGGGGGAAGGGGAATATAATATCACCACCACAAAGTCTACCCTGCCTTCATATTGTCTCTGAAGATAAGTCAAGAAGCTGTTTTCAGCTTCTGTCTTGCATGGCTTGGACAACCCATATCTTAAGCATTGCCAATCCAGTTGTGGCAGAATGTGCCTGCTCTGGCCTGCAGGCCATGTTCTGCCCTGCCAACTCCCTGGAGGGGCTTTTCTTGCCCCCACCTGATCGTTGTAGGGATTTTCCACTGAGGGGATCAGGACCCCCAGCTTCCTGTCCAAGTTCTGAGGCCTTGCCTCTGTGTCTCTCCCTTGCCCAATGCCTGGCTACCATGGGGACAGTTTAATGCCTTGGGCACCCTTGGAGAAATAGCCATTTGCCAACTCCCTGGGGCCCCTTTTAAAATAGCATGTCTGAACCAGTGGAGGTCTATGTGGTACAGAGAACCACTCCCCGCATCAATAGTTTAAAGTATTTATTAAAAAGACAATGTTTACAAGCACATTTTTAGCACCACACCAGATCTGAGCAAGGGAAACAAAAGAAATTGGTAAAAACACAAATCCTCTGTCCCTTCCCATATACAAGCCCTTATCTGATGGTAAAATAGGACAGACTCTTTAAGCTTAGCTAGTTACAGCTCTCTACACAGTGTCCATTATCTTCAAGCATGCTTCAAATTTCCCAG
Source organism: Lepidodactylus listeri (assembly GCA_029233225.1). Lineage (NCBI taxonomy): Eukaryota > Metazoa > Chordata > Lepidosauria > Squamata > Gekkonidae > Lepidodactylus > Lepidodactylus listeri. Next base: position 74,563,108 of record JARCFY010000011.1, on the reverse strand, counting down.
GTGACCATATGGCCAATGGCCGCCTGCTTGCAGACCAGAGCTCCAAGTTCTCCTCAAACCAGCATCCCAAAGAAAGAGACCCATTTCCTGTTGCAGTAAGATTTTATTATCTCTGTCTCCCCTCCCACTTCATCTGGTCAGGCCAGGTCAGAGAAGCATTTCCTCCAGCCTCTTCCTGGAGATTTATCCCTGGAGTTGTTCTAGCCCCCAGTCCTCCAAACTCTATTCCCTGCCTGGAGAAGGGGGAAGCTTCACCATCCCTTTGTCTAAACCCATTAGAATTTGTATGAAGGTGAGTTTGGTAATCCATTGATGGACGTTCCTCCTTCTGGCCATTCTCTGCTCAGAGAGAGAGAGATGGAAAAAAACTTTTAAAAGTGGACATTTGCTGCTTGCCAGCCTCCCAGGAAAAAATGCATTTTATCACATCCATCATAAAAATCTCTAAAATTAATCAATATCAGTCTCTTAACAATATCACATTTGCTCAAAATTAGAGCAGCAAGGGCAAGCAGAAAGCAGTTCTTAGAGAAACTGCTGATGTCCCAATCACTGGAAGTTTCTTTACTCAAAAACCCAGCGTCCCATCCTAAACAGAATTATACCCTTCCAAGTCTACTGAAGTCAACAGGCTCAGAAGAGTATTAGCTTGGTTAGGACAGACCACCACTTGCTTACCTTTCAGAATGACTTTCTACCTGCACTTAAGCCAAGCAAGGGTTGAAGGGCCTAGATGAGATTTTAGCATGTTGGTTTGGTCTGAATTTAACTGGACCATCATTAAAATGCTAAATGTATTTTCTCCCCAAAACAAAGGTAGGTTATAAAAATAAGGCACAGGGTCATAATGTCTTTAATCCCTTTGTCTGAGACAGGAATGTCAAATGTCTTTCTTCTTTGCTAACTAGATTCAGTCTCCATCTATATATTTCTCTGGATGACCACATGAGCCAAAAGTGGTAATGCCTGCTAAATCTTGTGGTTTATAATAATAACGAGGCACAATCTCGTGGCTTATAGCTCATGTGACGAGTTCAGGAATTTCATACAATAAACTCTGAACTTTATGTAGTATGTGCACGTGTCTTTAAATGCATTAACTCCTGCTTGTGTTCTACAACCATAGATATGCTTCTGTTTGCCAATAAAAACCTTTCTTTCCCAATGCAAGGATTGCTGCAGCGAGTCATAAGAACACAAGAAGAGCCCTGCTGGATCAGACCAATGATCCATCTAGTCCAGCACCCTGTTGCACACAGTGGCCAGCCAGTTCCTCTGGAGGACAAACCACAGGGCACAGAGTCAAAGGGGAAGAAGATCTGAAGAAACAAGACAAAGCTTTCATAGACAAGCATTTCAAAGCCTTTAATGTTACCTTAATTTTAATGGCTACTGGGTAATTAAAGGGCACCTGTAGAGAATCATCAAGTTGCCTTTTAGTTATCACAGAGAGCTGAAAGGTGGTATTTTTTAAAAAAAACCCTGCAGCTTGGGTTGCTTACCTGAGTCACTTGTCAAAGGGTTTGGTGGGGAGGATCACCCTATCTCCTGTGCCCCTTACTAGCTAAGTGGTCTATTCGTGACCTGATGGTGGAAAGAGCCATCAAGTCGCACCCCACTTATGATGACCCAGTAGGGATTTCAAGGCAAGAGACATTCAGAGGTGGTTTGCTATTGCCTGCCTCTGTCTAACAGCCCTGGACTTCCTTGGTGATCTCCCATCAAGTACTAACCAGGACCTTTTCTTAGAGGTTCATTAGAATCTCTGTAATGGCCACAGCCCTCTGCATCACAGCCCCTACCCCTTGGAACACCTGACAGAGTGAGTCATAGAAAATGTTACCTGGCAAGATTTATGAAATCATGCAAGACAGACCATCCTGTTCCAGAAAACCTTCAGGAGGTAACACTGTTTGCTGGATTTCCAGCCTCAGGGTTTATGAGTTAATTTGCAAATCTTGGGTGATTGACAGATTCTGAGGGGATTATTTTTGAATTGGAGGGCATGAATTCTGGATTAAGAGGATGTGTTAGGAAAGCTACAGAAGGAACTTGTTCTCTCGTCCAGAGATCGCAGATCCTATACTGCAACCTGACTTGTTAAGACTGTATTTCCCCAACATCTGCTATTAGCATCATGAGTGACAACACAATCTTTGTCCCAGCTAAGGATGGCCGCCACTTTCTGGCCTCAGAGTTCCCTAACCTAAATCTTCTCCCGTCCCTGGCCATAAGGGGACGCCAAACATCATCCAACAGGGCATCAGACATAAGGCCCGGGGGGCAAAACTGGCCTGTGCAGGGCTGTTATGCAGCCTGTAAGCAACTGGTGCTAGGGAGGGAGTGCTGGGGGGAGTGGGTGGAGCCACTCCATTGGGGCTTCAACACAGCATAATAACCTTGTCTGTAGCAGTTAAGCATCGTGGGAGGGTCTTGCCCAGTGCTGCACCACTGGCTCTCGAGTCTGCCCATATGGGTTTTCCTTTGCACCCCGCCCCCAGCCCATGGGCCTTGCAGTGAGGATACACCAACTCGGACCTTACCAGCCACTATCCTTTATACAGTTTCTATCTCTGGTACCTAGCATTATGTTTTACAGCATACATGGCTCGGCCCGACAAAGTGACATTTATGTCAGATCTGGCCCTCATAACAAATGAGCTTGACACCTCTGCTCTACTAGTAGAGGAAAGAAACTACAAGCTATATAAGGAAGAAGAAGAGAGAGGATTTATATCCCACTCTTCACTCGGAGTCTCAGAGCGGTTTACAAACTCCTTTCCCTTCCCCTCCCCACAACAGACACCCTGTGAGGTAGGTGGGGCTGAGAGAGCTCTGACAGAAACTGTCCTTGAGAGAACAGCTCTGACAGAACTATGGCTTGCCCAGGTCATCCAGCAGCTGCAAGTGGAGGAGTGGAGAATCAAACCCGGTTCTCCCAGATTAGAGTCCATGCACTTAACCACTACACCAAACTGACCATTTATTTAATCATTTATTTATTTATTTATTATTAAAACATTTTAATAATCAACATCTAGTTGATTTTACAAGGTTTTCTGTTGTCCTGAAATATAACGAACCCACAAGACAGGTCCCTTATTTTTTGTTTCCCACACTGTTTGTTTTTAAATTTTACTTCAGCAGTTTGGACTATTTTGTAATCATTGTTGTAAGCCATATAGAGGATAAATTTTCAGCTGGTGGGTTTTGCACAACTCAATTTGCAGAGGGTTCTTCATAAGGCAGGAATGAAGCCTATTTGATGGCAATCATCATTTCCTGCCAAATCCGTCCCTACTTAAAGCTCAGACAGTGGATCTGTCCACTTCCCACTTATCAGGTTTTCTCCCTTGAACACATGAACCTGCCTTATCATGAATCAGACTTTTATACTAATCAGACCTTTTGATCCCATCAAAGTCAGTATTTGTCTGCTCAGACTGGCAACAGCTCTTGAGAATCAGGCAGCGGTATATCACACAACCTATTTCTAGGTCCTCTAACTAGGGATGCTGGGAATTGAACCTGTGACCTTCCACATGCCAAGCAGCTGCTCTATCACGAAGCCACACACCCTCCCTTTTCTCCCCACCTTTCTGAACCAAATTCCAGATGCATTAGCCAATCCCTCATACATTTACTGTCTCCAATCTAGGAAGCAAGATCGATCTAGAAAATGTGCGTGATGCCTCTCCAGAGAACTTCCATTAAGCACTACACCTGTGTCCCATGAAAATACACTGCTGTTCTTTAAAACTGTTGCATATACTCAAGGTCCAGCTCCCCAGAGTTCATAGTGGGTTGGTAGGGAGTCAGTTCAGGTGCAGAAATCACATGATATTTACACGTGAGGAGTGTACATGAGCTAGTAATTTCTTCCCCTGACAGAAAGGTTGGGGGGGGGGGGGCGGAGGCCATGTATTAATGTGCTCTGACTAATCCATCGCTTGGTATGCAACCCTACACCTGGAAGTATCAGTTTGAGCCATTGGCTGGGGCATCCATAAGCAACCCAGCACTGATGCTTCACTCAGATTCAGCCTTTCCTGAACGTATGGCATGCACCCTATAAGCAAAGAAGAATCATCCCTAGAGTGGTTATTAAGAAATGGCTGGAACATCACTGTTTCTCTTAAGACCCAGTTGTGAAGAAGGAATAGTGCAGCCGTGAATAGGAGCCCTGGGGAAAACTGTTGCCGTGGCCAGAAACATACTGACCAGCTTGGGAGAGCAAGAACGAGTTACATCCGTTTTGCCCCCCTGCAGCAGAGATCCTGGGGTGGGGTGTTATTAGCCACCCACTCACTCACTCGCCCGCTCCCTTCCCTTCCCATTCCTTCCAGCCACTTACCTATCTTGGAAAGCAGGGCGGACATGCACCACACGAAGAAGAGGATCGCGCAGATGAAGCCCAGCTGTTGCAAGAGCATCTCCCGCCGCTTGCGAACTTTTCTCAGCCTGAAGAGGGGAGGCTTCGGGGGGATGCTCAGCTCGGATCCCAGCCCCATCTCGGCGCGGGGCTCGCTGGGCAAATCAGAAGGGCAAGAGAGGAGGGCAGCCTGCCTCCCTCCCTCCGCGGCTCGGGCGGCGGGGCTCACTTGGAAGGGATCCCCGCGCAGGGCTCCATCGTTCTCTTGCCGAGGGCGATGCGCGCCCCGAGGGGAGAAACCGGCGGGCGGAGGGAGGCGGTGGGCGAAGGGGAGTCCGCGGCGCCGGTGCAGCTGGGGAAGCCGCACAGCAGCAGGTGGCGAGTCGGTCCTCCCACGCGCTCGGCTCAGGGCGAGCTGGTGAGCCTGCACCCCATGGCCGAGGCCAGCCAGCCAGCACGTTGCCCGGCTCTCCTCCTCTCGGCTCGGGCGCGCGATGCAGGGACTCACCGCCGCTGGCGCAGAAGCCGCCGCATCCAGCAGGGCTGCCCTGCCCTGCTCTCTCCTCCCGGTGAGCGAAGAGGCTCTTAGAATCAAGCCCAAGTCGCCTGCGCGGTCGGGGCAGAGACCCAGCGGCTCCGGAGGAGAGCGGCCGACCAGCGCACGGCGGGCATCCCGGGCGAAACTTTTACATCCTCCGGCCTCGCATCTTCCCGCTGTGCCCAAAAGGTCGCAAAGCGGCGGCGAGCTCCGTCTCCTTCATTATCGTGGCAATCAGAATCCCCCTGGCGGCTGGCTGGGATGCCTAGGGCACCATCCACCTTCTCCTCGGCTTCGCTGGGGAAGACAGCCGCCGACTCAGTTTTTCCGGAGAGTCCTGGCGGGCAGTTTCCTTCCTTCGCCAGCCCCCCTTTCCCCCCCACCTCCCGCGCCCGGGCAACTTTCTCTCTCCGAGCACCTGAGTCTTTCCCCCCGCCCCCAGCTCAGCAGAATAAGGCGCATGCGCCTTCCGCGGCGCACCACTTTAGTCTGTGTTTTCCCGCGTCTCTCCCGGGGAGGGGAAGGTGTGGGATTAACTGACCAAATTAATCTTTTCCCCTAAATGGCGCAGGAATTATCCTTTCTGCATTTAGCACTTGGCAGGGCCTGTGAGGCGTGGATGAAGCCTGCAAGTACATGTGCTTTGCTGCTGCGCCAGCAGCACGCGCCGTCTCACGCCCAGGCGTCTCCAAAAATGTGGCGCCGGACTTTCCTAAATTGAGCGGTCAAGGTAGCGTTCCCTCTAAACTGAGTTAGCTTGAGCTAGCTCACAGTTTTTTAGTCTCCAGCTCACACATCTTTCTCAGCTCAGGAAGGATGGCTCCAAAGCAAACTAATTTATGCGGCAGCCAAATCGCTTGCTACTTTAATACCCGTAGCTCACAAAGTAGAATTTTTGCTCACAAGTCTCCACAGCTCGGAGAGAGCACTGGTCAAGAGTCTCTCCCACAGCTTGGAGAGAGCATTGGTCAAGAGTCTCTTCCCCCCCCCCCCTCAGGAATGGCTGCCACCTTTAAGAAATGGTGGTAATCGGTAGAGATGGAAAAGTGGGCTGCAGGCTGAGGGAGAAGCTCCGGCGGCAATGAGAATAGGGCTGAAGTCGGAGGGAAATTACTTAACATGTAATAATGTAAGTGTCTCTTGCCAGCCGTTTCAAACGCCGCTCAGAGGGATTCGTTTGCGTGGTGTAAGTATTGGGCACCCCATACATTTATTCAGTCTAGAAAGTTATGACAAAAGTAATCAGAAATGTTCACACCTCCCCCTTCCCAAAAAAGAGAGAAAAGTTCCTCACTATTGCTTTGGAAAGTGCACCTGTGGAAGCTTGTGTGCATTGGCTCTTCTGTGCAAGATGCTTGTGCTGTCTTTTGTACATTATGAATACCTTTCTTTAATCTGAAAATTAATCTCCGTGCCAAGCAGTAGAGATTGCAAACTCCAGGTTGGGAAATACCTGGAGATTTGGGGTGGAGCCTTAGGAGGGCGTGGCTTGGGGAGGCGAGGGACTTCAATGGGATATAATGCCATAGAGTCCACCTTCCCAAGCGACCCGTTTTCTCCAGATGAATTAATCTCTGTTGACTGGAGATCAGTTGCAGTCCCAGGAGATCTCCTGCTGCTACCTGGAGGTTGGCACCCCAGAGTTAACAACAATCTACAGGTACTTAAGGAAGCCAAAACCAAATTTAGAAAGTTTGGTATGTTGAGGGAGCCCATGAGGGCCCTGGTCTGCAAATCCGCTGCCCCATGGGGAATCATTTGAGTTTGTTTAACTTCTTTTGTATGCCATTGGACCTAGTTTTAACTGGATTCAAACTCCATGCCATAAACTTGCCCATTAATTTGTAATCCAATTACATTAAGGAACATGAAGGAGACACATTTAAAGCCATGCCCATATTATGTTAACTGGCAGGTTCACCGAGCTCCAGTTGTATGTACTAAATAGGACTTGTTTCAGTACTGTGTGTACAGATTGATGGTGTGTACTGAAGCTGTGCCTTATTGGAGGCCTCTCCTGCCAAGAATACCCTATTTGCCTGGCAAAGTATTCCTGCCTGCGTCTCTTGGAAACTAGATCTGGCTTCTGTGAACTCTTCAAAATTACGAACATTTTAATATTTTTAAGTGCTGCAATTACTATCCACCTGGAATATAAGAGGCTGCAGGGTATAAATGCTGAAATAAATAACTTTTTGAAGTGACCTATTGTGTGCCAGTGTAAACGAAAAGGCTTTCATGATGCTCAGGGAAGCCCATGTTGAAGTTAATATTTCAAAAATTCTTTGGCAGAGCATATAACCTTGGTTACTTCAAGCTGGCACCATACTATTATATACACCTTGTGCTAAACTTTTGTTGACAATCTCCTGTGAGAGAAAAAAACAGTATGGTGTAGTGATTAAGAGCAGCAGAGGCTAATCTGGAGAACTGGGTTTGATGCCCCACTCCTCCACATGAAACCAAGCTGGGTGCATAGGCATAAACTACGGGGGGGCTCGAGGGCTCGAGCCACCCCCGAAGTTTCCCGGGGGGGGGGGGGCTCAGCCACCCCCGGGAAAATGGAGCACCCAGGCCAGCTGGCCGGCTGCCGCCGCCACCGCCTCTCCCCCTGCTCCATTCCTCCCTCCCTCCGTCCAGGAACCAGCTGGGCAAATGTCCAGCGTGTTGGACGGAGGAACGGAGGCAGGAGCAGGCGGGGGGGAGGCAGCGGGGATATGGAACTTGTGCCAACAGGCGCAGGCTGCCGCCTCATTTGCCCGCCCGCCAGCGGCTGCCGCCGCCTCCCCCCCGGGACTGGCCTGGCACGCTGGGCAGTTGCCCAGCTGGCCCCACGGAGGCAGGAGTGGCCAGGCTAGGCCAGTCTGGGGGGCGGCAGGGACATGGTCCCAGCGCGCACGCGCAAGAGCCCCCCCCCCGGATTTTAAAAGTCGACGCCTCTGGCTGGGTGGCCTTGGGTCAGTCACAGTTCTCTCAGAGCTGTCTCAGCCCTACCTACCTCACAGGGTGTCTGGTGTGGGGAGAGGAAGGGAAGGCGGTTGTAAGCCACTGTGAGATTCCCTCAGGTGGAGAAAAGCGGGGTATAAAAACCAGCGCGCGCCCAACAGTTGACCATACGCCATTGAAAATGAGAGCACTTTAATAATTCTTTATATTGTATTGTTTTAATGATGAAAGTTTTAATGCTTATTGGTTACTGTTTTATTGTGGACTTGGTCCACGACAATGTGTAAGCCGCTCTGAGCCTGCTGTGCGGGGAGAGCGGCCTAGAAATTGAATAAAATAAAATAAATAAATATAGCGGTCAGAGGATCAGACTAGAATCAGGGAGACCCAGGTTCAAATCCCCACTCTGTCATGAAAGCTTGCTGGGTGACCTTGGGCCAGTAACACACTTCAGCCTAACGTACCTCATAGGGTCGTTGTGAGGATAAAATGGATAAGCGGAGAACAGTTTAAGCTGCTTCGGATACTTGTTGAGGAGAAAGGCAAGGATATAAATGAAGTAAATAAAGTGCAGTGTTGCAACTCCAGTGCTGTAAATAATTTAACACTTTTCAAAAGGCCCTGGATCTTTCTGTTAGAGTCTCCTCAGTTTTGGTCTTGAGTTAGGACTATTGACCTAGGAGATCTTCTGAATCAGTTATAATCTAACCCCTGAATCTGCTGGACCTGAGGGATAATCTTTGAACTCAAAGAGTTCAAAGAGTATTACCATCCTCTAAATCAGGGAGGTGCAGCTTAGATTTTGGGGGGTCTGATTTGGCCATTCAAGGCAATTAACTTCTATGGGAGAAAGCAGGTGACACAGTCTGATGACATTCAGCAGTGCCACAATGAGGCTTCAACCTATAAATGCTCTGGAAATTTTGCTTGAAAGATAGTGCAAGAGAGTGTATGGTTTCTGTTAAGCTTGAGGCTTACCACAGAACAGGAGTCTGTGCCTGTTAACCCTATAACCAAACCTGTTACCCAGAGCCCGCTATCAGTCCTTTGGTTTGTGTAGTGGTTTGGTGTAGTGGTTAAGTGCGCGGACTCCAGTCTGGGAGAACCGGGTTTGATTCCCCACTCCTCCACTTGCACCTGCTGGATGACCTTGGGCAAGCCATAGTTCTGGCACAGCTGTTCTTGAAAAAGAGCAGTTTCTGTCAGAGCTCTCTCAGCCCCATCTACCTCACAGGGGTCTGTTGTGGGGAGGGGAAGGGAAAGCAGATTGTAAGCCACTCTGAGACTCCTTTGGGTAGTGAAGGGTGGGGTATAAATCCAATCTCCTCCTCCTCCTTTATTAATAGGGGTAATAGGTTTCATGCAGGAAAGGGACCTCATCAGTGCTGAAAAACAACAGTATGTTTAAGTGTCTGAAATTAACATCCTTTTACTTCCAAGACAGTATCTGTGGTCAGTGAAAATGTTAACCCCAAGACTCAGTTTGGTTTGGCTTGCCAAATATTGGGCCTTAGAGTTCAGTGGAGGCACCTGTTAAGAACAGAAGAAGAGCCATGCTTGATCAGACTAGTGGTCCATCTAGCCCAGCATCAACATGCCTAGTAGCCACTGATAGATCTGTCTTCCATAAATCTGTCTAATCCCCTTTAAAAGCCATCTGCCTTTGGCCATCACTGCATCTTCTGGCAGCGAATTCCACATTTTCATTACTTGTTGTGTTAAGAAGTATTTCCTTTTGTCAGTCCTGAATCTGCTGCCCATCAACTACATGGGATGCCCTTGAGTTCTAGTATTTTGTGAGAGGGAAGAAAAAGTTGTCTCTGTCCACTATCTCTACCCCGTGCATAATACTATAAACCTCATATTCCACCCGTCATCTATTTTATCTTGTTCTTCTGGTTGTCCTCCAAATATAATCCATTTAGCTGTTTTCTTCCTCTTTTTTCTCATACTGCCAGCTGAAGGACAGGACATTTAAATCACAACCCCAGTCAGTAATGTAAAGGAATACCTGTTGACTCAGCTGAAGTTCCTGATAGGCAATGTACCCATTTATTTCTTTTGTTCTGTGTAGAATTCAGTCAGCCTGAGGTCCAAAACCTGTGAAAAATGTGGTGATCACATTTACTAAAATGCTGTTATTTCATAAGCAAATCCAATGCTGTGTTTTGTTTAATTCAATGGCTGACACATAAAAACTTAACATGCTATTGTATTAAATTCTGATGTCAAGTGTAGATAGGGTTTTGTAAAGAATAAATGTGTATCTGTTGTTTACCCAACTGTGGAAAAAATGGCATTGACATAGGATGCAGAAGGTGGTCATGAACGTTCAATGCAGAGTTGGGCCCATTGACTTCAGTGGATATAGGAGGGCGTAACTCTGGTTAGCATTGCATTGTCAGAGTCTTAAAAGGGCATCCCCACTGTTGAATGGCTGTGGCTGTGGCTGAAGACAGGGGCCTAATAGTCTGGTTTAGCTTTCATTATCTCATACCATGGCTAGAGAAAGACAGTAGGCATGTTAGCTCTATTGTCTGTGTAGTTACATATTTTACTTGCAACTTCATTTGATACATGCAGTGGGCATTTGTAATATATTTGGTGGCATTTAATGGTTACTAATATTTTATAGTTTTCCAACTCTAGGCACAATTCATAGAGTATCTGCTGAGCAAGCACCATTGAAATGCCTTAGAACCAGGGCCGGTGCTACCATTAGGCCAACTAGATGGCCACCTAGGGCACAGACCTGACAATCAGTATTGGGGTGTGAAATCTGTCACACGTCTATCAGGTGAAAAATTTCTAGTAACAAAGGAGGAACTTAAGATAAACAGTGTGAATCCCCCTGTCGTAAATCTTCCAAGGGTGAATTCTCTATGCAGAATTTCCCTATTTTCCTCCCCTTTCTTGCAGCCATGAAGCATAATTGCTGCAGAGGAGCCTTTTCACTAATGCTTTCAGGTCAAGTTCTCAAAGCTCAGACTTATAAAAACGTACATAGTTGCTGAGTCTTAGGGGTTGTTATTGCTCCTGTATGAGATATACTTAAGGCCTGTAAGAATTTGGGAAAAAATTATTGATGCACAATGGAAACAAAGATATGGATGCTGAAGATCTGTACTGTGAACTTAGAGCGCTAACTTGAAGACTTCCAAAGTCTATGCCACCACAAGGAGTACTTCTCTTTATACTGCAAGAAAAACTCCTGGGTAATGTGTTTAATGTTTCTGTTGCTCTAAGGATCCTTCTCACACTTCCAGTGTGGTGAACATAGTTTCTCAAAGCTTGAACTTATAAAAACGTACATACGCTTAACAATGCTGCCAAAGAAACTACTTGGTTTGGCAACTGTATCAATCGAACATGCCGAAGCATCAGCACTTGACCTGAAGAAACTGGTGACAAAATTTGCAAAGGGAAAGGCACGCAAAATGTGCTTTTGATGTGCCTGAAATAGAAACATTCAAGAGGCTTAAATTTTAACATCACAATTCACAGGATTTTTCAAAATGATTTGTGTGCTAAAACTGTTTTCAGTTTGAGAAAGAAAATCAAAGGTTGTTATATTACTTCTCACAATTTCTTTTTAAAAAGTAGTGATTTCAAGTTTTGTGCTTTTTATTTTTCCTACAATTCATCTCTTTTTGAAAATTGGTTAGCAGTGTGGGGGGCGCAAGTAGTTAGCCTTGCCTAGGGTGCAAAAAAGCCTGGCACCAGCCCTGCACAGTAATTAATTTCACTGTGCATGAAATGTTCCTAGTAGATTATGCCCTCAGGGTGGATAGAAAGGAAACAAAGATGCAAGTACAAAATATAACAAAGAACCACTGGAGTCCAACAGTGCACTGAATATTTGTTCCTAGGTTATTGCAGATCCCAGTAGTTTTTAATGCAAGCTTTTTCCATGTGTGTGTGTAGGGGGGGGAAGATGAAACATTTACTCCGCAGAAGTGAAACGTAAACTGGAAACTTTGCTGTGTGTAAATAGTGATTTAGATGCTCACTAGATAACTCCCAAGTTATCTGCAAAGCAGTGTGTTATTGTGGACATAAAAACTGGAACAATTCATATAATCTTTTATCTGTTCAATATAAAGTGCTATTAAAAGAAGGTTTGTGTTTACTTAATTTTTTTATTTGCCTGGCTCTTGATGTTTAATTATTCATTTACAAACTTGTGTTCTGGACTTCCTATTAATTTTATGGCCTCAATCCAAAGTTCATCAAAAGAAATCTTGTTTCGAAACAAATAGTTAATGGGCAGGTCAGTCCTCTGATCTTGCTATGCCTGCTTCACCAGAGATAGCATTGCCCAAATGAAATCACAGACTTTTGCTCAGCCAAAAGCAGAGGCACCGCCACAATATATGTTGAAACAAAAGCCACTGTAGCAACCCTGACAAACATATCTATAGCATCCTGGAAATGCCATTACTATACACAAGGTTAGGGTGGATAAATTAGGATGATAGTAAAATGGGAATGTTCTGTACTATTTAAGAGGGTTCCCTTATAAAAGGAACAGAATTGTACTTTTAGTATCTGAAAAATTAGACACTTTTCGCCCTTTGTATTGTTTATTGGACATATGTTTTTATTTTGATGTTTTCTAATTTTGTAATCTAGTTCTGTTGCACCATTCGTTGCATGTACTTTATTACATTACTTTCTAATTCTGCATCGATTCTCATCAAGAAAGACAGACTATGTTATGCCTCCAGGGTAGATAAATAGTAAATGACACATATATACGCACACCCCATTATCCATACAAAGGACGAATAGGAATCCAGACCACACACAACAGGACAGGCAGCTAGGGGCCACACTTCTTTTGCAGAGCAGATATCCACACTTCGGCAGGTGAGGAAGCTAGCAACTGCACAAGCTGCAAGGCTCCCTGAAGATAAGAGTCTGAATCCCCTGGCAGAACAAAACCAGCCTGCTTACAACCACCTGTGCTAGATGTGGTCAGATCAAGGAGGCAGGACTGCCGTTCCGTTCACAACAGCCAGGGCCCAATAGACCAGTGTTCCCTCTAAGCTGAGTTGGTGTGAGCTAGCTCACAGTTTCTTAGCCTCCGGCTCACACATTTTCATCTTCACTCAAGAAGGAGGGCTCCAGAGCAAACTAATTGGTACAGCAGCCAGATCGCTCACTCACAACTTTAAGGCCAGCAGCTCCTAAGGTCGAATTTTTGCTCACAAGACTCCACGGCTTAGAGGGAGCATTGCAATAGATAGGAGTTATCTATGGTGAATCTGTGGTCTTCCCAGAAAAGGATTTCAAAATCCCACTCCTCAGAACCCTCCACAAAGCACAATTTTATCATTGCTTGTGTGTAAGAATGAGCTTTCTGCAAAGGAGAAGGCCACGGGGACAAAGAAGTAGAAACCACAACTGAACATTCATAGGTCCAGCATTAAGAATTGTTTGATAGTTTACTGGGGAAGGATCGCAGCACTGGAACTAGGGGGAGGTGATGGTGTTGAAATGGACAAACTGTAGCTCAGGAGCCACATGCAGCTCTTCGACAGGAGAACTGCAGCTTGCTGCCAATGCACTTGCAGCTCCTATGACACTCAAGTGCTTTTTCTTTTCCTCCATGATTGATTATTTCCCTTTCATTAATGTTTTCCATCATAAGCATTTATGTAGATTCAGAGGAATGAGAAAGGCAACAGAAGTCCTCCTGCTTTGTGGATAGTTTTCCCACTGTTTTCTACTTGCTATCTGGTCTGTGGCTATGGTGGGGCTATTGGGGGCTCTGCCCCCTCCCTTAAAGGGACATCCCCACAAGATTTCCCTCCTCCCTTGCTGGCGGAGTCTTCTCCCTACTTTAAACCCACTCTCTGAAGTCACACCGCAGTGGTGGCACGATTTCTCCATTGGATTAAATTTTAAACCCCCTCTCTGCTCAGATGGCTGGTAGGGGAAGAGAGAGGGGGAAGGGGGCAGCCGCATGGCCTCCTTGCCTGCCGAGTCTTCTTCCTGCTAACAAGCAGGGAGAAGACTCTGCCAGCAAGATGCTGTGCCTCCCCTCCCCTGCCAGCTGAGCAGAGAGAGGGTTTAAACTTTAAGCTGTGTGGCCTAGCAAGCAGGGAGAAGACTTGCCTGGCCAGCAATGATACTGACCTGCCATCTTCCTCCCCTCGTTGGTATAAATTTTTAATTTAACCCTCCCTGGCACATGCAGTCCTCCCCCCCCCCCCCCCCGGAGCACCCCAGGATAAAAAAAAATCCTGGCTACAGGCCTGCTTGCTATGGTATACTAAGATACTAGATCTGTCCTCTCCAAGACAGGGGGGGTTTTGGGTATGTTTTGCTTTACTTTCATTCCAGACCGTAATCTTTGAATCTGTACTTTGTCAGGGTAATAAAAGTAACTTGCAGATAAAGTACTTTGTCTCCTGCACATTTCTGTCTATACTTGGGATCACTGGGTCAGTTCTGGGAGTTGTGTATACATTGGACTGGGACAGTTTGAGTTAGGGTACTGACTTGTACCTAGTCTGTGCATATGTAGCATGTTCTGACATGACAGACCCAGCTCAGGGACTGATTTAGGAAAACAATTTTTAATTCTTTTAAGCCTGCAAAGAGGAGTTGTGGGGAGAAGTGAACAGAGCAACCAGAATAGCAGGAGTGCTAGCCTTCATTTGCCTAACACTGCTCTCCTGATTAGCTACCACTGCCAATTACAGCTTTAAGTGGTCTGTTTCCTTCACCATTTCTGCTTGCTTTTCTTGTGTGCCCAACTGGCCTATGTTCGTAGGAGGAGGAGCTCGTCCTATCCTTCTCATCCTCTCTCAGGTGGAAAGGTTGCAGCTGTCACTGCCCGTGAAAGAGGAAGAACACACATTCTCACAGCCTATGAGTATTTACATGGAAGAAAATTCTTCTGAGTTCAGTGGGTCTTATTTCCCATTCATCATGCTTATCTTATGACTATAGACTCTGAGCCTGATTGTCTGGAAGTTACTCTCAGCATGCTTCATCAGTTGCGAGGAATTTTCAATTCTCCACCCTGTCCATCTTTGGTGTAGTGGTTAGAAGCACAGACTCTAATCTGGGAGAACTCTTCCACATGCAGCCAGCTGGGTGACCTTGGATAAGCCACAGTTCTTTCAGAGCTGTTCTCTCAAGAGCAGTTCTCTCAGAGCTCTCTCAGCCCCACCTACCTCACAGGGTGTCTGTTGTGTGGAGGGGGAGGAAAAGGGATTGTAAGAAGCTCTGAGACTCTGAGTGAAGGGCGGGATATAAATCCAACCTCTTCTTCTCTTCTTCTTATGGATGATAACTCAGTAAGTTGAACAAATGTAGAGTCCAGTGGCACCTTTAAGACCAGCAAAGGTTTATTCAAGGTATGAGCTTTCATGTGCGAGGCACACACAAAAGCTCATACCTTGAATAAACCTTTGTTGGTTTTGAAGGTGCCACTGTAAATTTGTTCTACTGCTTCAGACCAACACGGCTGACTGATTATTGGAGTCGGGAGTCCATGGAATAGTGAAACAGCTAGATCTTTATTGCAGGTCCGGATGAAGCATACTACCCAGGGCTCAAAGCCCTCCTTTTATGCTGGTCAGGGACAATCCCCTGACCTCACCCAACTGGCCTGATAGGCTATTAGAAGTCTATTTACATTTCATAGGTTCCCTGGGAGAAACCTAGGTACATGATTGGTGGCCGGTTTGAATCCACCTGGCCTTTGTTCTACCTGGCTGAAGCTCAGGTAGATTCTTGGCCATGTGCTTTGGCCATGCGGTCGCCATTATGGGAGCACATGGCGACCGCATGGTCAATACATAACACCCCTCCCCCCATAGTCCAGAACCCCTCTGCACACATAGTCTTTGAGATAGTCCGGGCGTCTGCGCTCATGTCCAGAGCGCAGGGGGGCTTTAAGGTGGGGCGTGTTGCTTGTGTCGGCAGGTTGCGGTGTGGGTAGTTGTTCTGCTGGCGGGGCCTGTCTGCTCGGGGGTCATTCAGGTGTAGATGGTGCGGCTGCTTCATCCGTGGGCAAGAGCAGCGTCTCCGCAGTCTCTGGATCAGGGTCTGGCGCTGCTTCTGGAGTCATGCGTTCGGCCTGGCTGTTGGTTGCAGGGTGAAACGGTGCGGAGCGGATGTGGCGAAGACCGCAGGCCTCCACGAACCATTGGAACTCACCGGAGGTGAATGCGGTCCCGTTGTCAGTCACGAGAGTGTCAGGCATTCCGTGTGTTGCGAAGACTGGCCAGAGACTTCGTAAGGCTGCGTTGGTGGAGGTTGATGCTACCGGAACCACCTCAAGCCACTTGCTGTAGCTGTCTACAATGGTAAGAAACAACTGGCCCTGGACCAGTCCCACGAAGTCTAGGTGCAGACGGGACCAGGGCTTGTTAGTGGATTCCCAGGATCGGACGGGAGCATGTGGCGGGTCTGGCCGCGACTCTTGGCATTTGGTACACTTCTGGACCTGCCCCTCAATGTCTTTGTCCAGGCCTGGCCACCACACATAACTACGGGCCAGGGCTTTCATATGTACTATTCCCAGGTGAGCCTCGTGGAGTGCCTCTAGTACTCGGGGCCTCAGAGGCCCGGGGATCACCACTCGAGGTCCTCATAGCAGGCACCCCTTGTGGGCCGAGAGTTCGTGCCTTCGTGCTGTGAAAGCGGCGAACTCCGGTCCCAGTTTCTCCGGCCACCCCCTTCCCACCCAGTCCAAGAATCCACCCAGTCCGAGAATCCACCTGGCCTTTGTTCTACCTGGCTGAAGCTCAAGTAGTTTCTTGGCCATGTGCTCTGGCCATGCGGTCGCCATTACGGGAGCACATGGCGACCGCATGGTCAATACATAACACTGACCATCTGGATCTAACTCAGTAAGTTATTAATTATAAAATTGTGTAACAGTTTGGTATTTTTGATGATTAGTCATGATATTGTAAGTACCATCGTAATATTTTATACAGCAGTGTGTTAGCAAAAAATATATAGTCTGCCTTTCTTGTGGACTACGAGGCAGATCACAAAATTCAAAAAACAGTGCAATAAGGAAAAAGGGTGCAGTGGTAACAGTGCAATAAGGAAAAAAACAGTGCAATAAGGAAAAAGGGTGCAGTGACTTATTCTCATGTGCAAAAATAAATAACTTTTACTTTCAATCCCATGATAGTCCTGTTGAAAATAACTACTGTTATCAGGATAGACAAGAGTAGTTATGTATGGCAGGCAGCGCCTTTGGGCAGGAAGAGAATCATTCTACAAATGTATACTTATTACTCAATTCCATGGCAAGGAAGGAATTTGTATATTGCTTGAAACCCCTGCCTTTTATCTGACATGTGATGCTGAGGATTATCATTGATGCTTCCAGATCCCATGAAAAAAATCCCAAGGATCTAACTGATGTTACTGAGGGGAATGCAGATGTGTGATTTCATTGCTAACTGAGACTTTTGACCAGGTTTGTTCTATCTTTTGTTTTCCAAATGCAACCTTTTATAGCTTTAGGAACCTGCGGGAAAGGATGAGCCTCTGAAGATTAATGGAAAGGAAAGGGATCTTTTGTGAGTTACTTCGGCAAAGGAAATCCACTAACTGTCAAAGCAATCTTAATTGCAATCATATGCCCACAATAGGGCACGTAAAGCCAGAATTATATTAATCTTCTAAGCTCCTGAGGCACAGGTTTTTTCCCATATTTCAAAACAGCAATATTAAACAGCAGGCAGTGATCAAAGAGCAAGCTAGTAAGCATTCTGTAGAAGATTTATACATGATCTGCTATCTGAATCCAAATGACAGTCATAGCTGAGCAGTGCACAAAGATGTGCCCCATGGTAATAACTCATAAAAGGTGGCCCCAAGCTTGTTAAGCCTATGGGCACTTTTGGAACTCAGAGAACTGGTAATGAGTGCCATCACAAAATGGTTGCCATAGGATGGAGCCAACTGCAAAGTGTTTGGAGATTCCAAGCCAAGCATCCTCCTACAATGAAGGAAGCCATTTCCAAATGGGTACTCTCAGCAGATGCAAAGGTGAAACCCTCTGAGCTCCTCTGAAACCCCCTGAGCTCCTCCTCTTCGAGTGATGTGTAAGAAAACTAGGACTAGCTCTGCTTTAGGGAAAAAGCAAGTGGGTGACAGTAAAAAGGCTGATGGGTACCATATCTCCCACAAGTGCCAGGTTGGGGATCACACACTGGCTTGTAACTAGCCTGTCACCCAGTTAGATAATTAATTGCATATTCTTTTGTTGATTAAGTTACTTGTATGTGTTATGTGCTGTCAGATTCTTTCTGACATATGGCAACCCTATGAACCTGCAACTAACAGATAAACAAACTTCAGTATCTCCCTTTAGAGAACAAGGGCTTTGCCCTGCAAAGATTGAATGTTTCAAAGGAGTGTTCAGTTATCAAGCAGTGCTGTGATTTACTGGTTAATATGCATTGCTTTAATTCAGTCAGAGAGGTTTTAATCTCCATGTGGCTGTTTAAAATCATGCCCCCTCACAGGTGGGTCCTAGCAACCACCACAGGTCCTTAAGACAGTTGGGTCCCAATTAATGCTTGTGTTAACAAAACAAAACAAACAACCCTGCACAATGAGCAACAATAGCTTTTCTGTTCACAGCACTTCTGTGCTGGAGGAAAAGGCCCAGCTGCTGGAATTTTACTAAAGCTGTTAAGACACAGGGATCCTTCCCAAAATTTGGCAACATTGGCTCACAAGATTAAAAAAACCTATGCTTATTAAGCCTGACTGGACTGAAAAGGTCAGCTGGAGTCAGAAAAGTGTTTATGAATCCACTTTTATTTGAATCACTCAATAACCTCCTGCCATGCTCAAGATTTAGAGCGGCTGTTTTATCTCTGGAAAAATATCTACCTGCTATTAAGCAACATAAAAATTTCAGGCAGGGAACTCCCTTTGTGGATGGAAGTGAAGTAAGTTCATTTGAGGAGAATGTACTGACAATCTAAGAGCTAAGCTATGCGTGATATGGGAGATCTGTGGCTGAGTCTTACCTTAAAGCAGATGCGGAGGGCTCTGAATTTGATTAGTGAAGTGCTTCTGGGAAAGATGGGGGGGTGATCTTTTCCCCATGCCCCTTGGGACCTTTTCTTGATTTAAATCACACATAAATATATTAGTAGTGTTAAACCAGCAGTGGGGAAAAACATAAAAACCTGTCCTTTAGCTTCTGTGAATCCGATTACTGGGGGGGGGGGGGGGGGTATTATTACTATTAAAACTCAAATTTGTTAATAAGAAAGTGGTGTGGAGAGATTTAAACATACCTCCCTCCACAGCAAAATTTAGAGCCCCCCTCCCTGTTTTAATGTTAACAAGATTTAAAATTGGGAGACCAACTGATCTTCTGCATCACATATGCTGAATAAAAGCAAACCAATATTCAGGTCTCACCAGGGCTTAGTTCTAGCACCTGCTTTCAATGCCAAGACTCCATCCAAGGATATATAAAGTAACAATAAATAAATAAAGTGTGTCTACAGCCGAGGTCTCCAGTGTTGTTGAATTAGTGAGCACTTTGAGGTGTTGACATAAGTAATGTGCAACACTGCAAAATGGCTGCCATGGGGAACCAGCTCTTTCCTTTTAGTTTCTGAAGAAAGGTTTGTTCCCTGCAGTCTCACAGACATTAGGAAACTTGTGACTGTGTCTGAAGTGAGGGTGGCTGTGCTATTGTTGCCTGAGAAAAGCACTTACTGGACAGTTAACTGGTCCCCCTGAAGTTCCCAGGAGTTTTTTTTCTGTTTCACCAAGATCCCTTGGACCATATTGAGAGCTCTCATAAAGAGAAAAGATCCCTGTAAACATCGGTAGTAGATCCTCACTAGTAACCCACCTCTCGCTGACGCCTGTCATTTAGCTAAATTCCCCCAGAAACTGAAGGCAGCAATTCAGCTTCTTAAATCTTTGCTGATAGGGGTAACATTATTGGTAAAATTAAAAAACAGGAAGTCTCTAGGCCCTGTTAGCATACAGCTAAGAGTTCTTAGGAAAATCAAAATGTGAGATTGTTGATCTACTAATTCATATATGTAACTTATCACTAAAATCAGCCACTGTACCAGAGGGCTAGAAAATAGCAAAAGGGGTCCAGAGGAGACCCAGGAAATTACAGGCCAGTTAGCCTAACATTTGTCCCATGCAAATTAGTAGAAACTGTAATCAAAGATAGAATTTGTTAGGCACATCAAGGAACAAAACCTGCTGAGGGAAAATCAGCATGGCTTCTGCAAAGGTAAGTCCTGCCTCACCAACCATTTGAAGTTCTTTGAAAAAATGAATAAGCATGTAGGTAACAGTGACCTAGTAGACATTATAGGTCTTTTGTCTTTTGACAAGATACCTCACCAAGGACTCCTGAGTAATCTAAGCAGACATGGGACAAGAAGATGAGTCGTCTTCTTATGGATTAAAAACTGGTTAAATGACAGGAAGCAAAGCGTAGGAATAAATGGACAGTCCGCACAATGGAGGGAAGTACGTAGTGGGGTCCCACAAGGATCGAGATTTGTGCTGGTGCTATTTAATTTGATCATCAGTGATCTGGAACGGGGGGTGAGCAGTGTAGTGGCCAGTTTTGCAGATGACACAAAATTATTCAGGATGGTGAAAATCTAGGCTGTTTGTGAAGAGCTCCAGACGTATCTCCATAAACTGGGTGAACGGGCAACAATGTGGCAAATGAAATTCAGTGTAGGTTAGTATGAGGTGATGCTTGTGTTTGCATTTATATTCCACTTTACATTTGGGGCTCAAAGCAGCTTTTAGAACACTATTCTCTCCTCTATTTTACCACAACAGCCCTGTGAGGTAGGCCAGACCAAGAGTTTGTGACAGGCTGAAGATCATCCAGCAAGCTTCCATGGTAGGAGTAGATATTAGAACCTGGGTCACTCAGCACCCTAGTCCACCACTCCATCCACTACACTATGACACACCACACTGGTTGATGCATGTTGGAATAAGAAAAAATATCCCAACTTCAGGTATATGCCAATGGGGTCTGAATCTGCTGAGACTGAGAAGTAAAGAGGCCTTGAGCTTGTAGGTGATAATGAAAGTGCCAACAAAGTGTACCACAGAAGTGAAAAGAAAGCAAACTCTTTGTTGGAGATTATTAGGAAAGGCACTGAAAACAAAATCGTCAATATTATTAACACCCTTGTATAAATCAATGGTGCAGCCTCATATAAAATGCTGTGTGCAGTTCTGGTCATTGTATCACAAAAAGGACATTGCAGAGCCGGAAATAGTACAGAAGAGGGTAATCAATGTGATTAAGGGGTCGGGCTGCCTTTCCTATGAGGAAAGGCTGAAGAGTCTGGGACTGTTAACATTTGGGAAAAGACAACTAGGAGGGGACATGATAAGAGGTTTGTAAAATTATGAATGGGGTAGAAAGAGTGGATAGAGACAACTTTCCACCCCTTTTCCAAAATACTAGGACTCAAGGGCATCCAGTGAAGCTGATGGGTAATAGATTCAGGGCGGACAAAAGGAAATACTTTACACAGCAAGTGATTAAAAAGTGGAATTCTCTGCCAAAGAACATAGCATAGAAACCTTTAAAAGGAGATCAGACAGATTCATGGAGTACAGGTCTATCAGTAGCTACTGCCCATGGTGACTAAAGGGAACCTCTACATTCTGAAGCAGTAAACCTCTGAATAACAGTGCCAAGAGGCAACATCAAGGGAAAGCTTTGGCCTCTATGCCCTGTTGCTGGCCCTCCAGAGTAATGAGCTGGCCACCATGTGAGACAGGATGCTGGACTAGATGGACCACTACTCTGATCCAGCAGGGCTCTTCTTATGTTCTCCTCTATTTTATCCTCACAACAACTCCGTGGGATAGGTTAGACGGGGAGTGTTTGAGTGGCCCAGGAGCTCTCAGCAAGCTTCCATGGCAAAGTGGGGATTTGAACATGACATGCTCAGATCCTGGTCTGACACTCTTAATACATCACACTAATGGATGCCAATAAACATACTGGCAGGTAGCTTGTTGCTTCTAGTGCCATGTAGGGTGTCTACAGGATGTGTAGAATGTTCTCTGTGCCCAAATAAGTAATCTGTATGAATTAGAGGGACTTAAATGCTTTCAGGTCAGAGGATGCCCTGCTATTTCGTGCAGAATCTTGATCCAATTAAAACTGATCCCTGGCTAACATTACAGGAGGAAACAAAACTTAAGCAATGCGTGTTCAGTTTCACTCCAGAGGCCTGCAATTAGGGATGGGGAAAGCAGCTGGGAATTTGAGGGGGTAGCTCTTGCAACAGAAACACCATCAGCAGTAGCCAGAGTAGCATTTTAAGCCTAATGTGCTTTCTGAGCATGCAGCTTCAGCAAGGGAAGCTTTTATCAGGGTGCCAAATGTATTCTAGAGCCTGCTTGAATGCCAGCTTAACACCAAGTATCTGCAATAGTCAAGCTGCCTTCCTCCCAGCATGCTCGGGATTCCGCATTAACATTAGCTGGTTCGTTCTCTGCATCAACCATCCAAAGCAGAATAATATACTCTTATGCAGTCTTTTGTAAAAGTACTAGTCAGGAGGAACATGGGTGCATCCTGACTGTCCTTCTTGCCTTGCCTTTCTTCCTTTTCAGCGTGTTTCATTTACATATTGAAATACCTATATGCTGAGCCATGAATTGTTTGCATCGTTCCTTGTGATGTTTGAGCCACATCACCATGGAAACCATGATGAGGCATCTCTGTGTATAAGTCAAGTTACCTGGCATTGCCAAGATGCTCCAGGGTAACCTTAAATTTAGAATAAATTTAATGATGTTAACAGTGTGCCCATTACTTTTCCTTACAGAAAACCTCACTTCTTCCATCCACTATGACAACAGAAATTTATTTTTCCCTACTGTGGAGAATCCTCTGTTGGTAAAAGCATGCTCAGCAAAAAGGACCATAGGGCTCTTCGGGATAAATGCATGTCAACAATTGTAAGACAGCTGGTCATTCACTGCAGACAACAGAGTGTGCGGTTTTGAAAGGAGGCCTCATTTAAAAAGTGCACATATTCATTTGCTTTTAACAATCCTGAAAGAGTTAGAAGGCAAGATTTCCACAGGCTGCCTGAGGACATAGCCCTTTTCTGTTGTAACAATCTTGGTGTTCCTACCTCATGTACTTCAGCTACTGGGAGAGTGCGCTACCCACAGACCCCCCCCCCCCCCGGACATGAGATTGCCATTTTGTGTGAATAGGGCAGCACACATATTTTCAAGTTATGGTATGCATATGGACAACAAAACCAGGTTTCTATGTTCTCCCATTATATGAGGTAGAAGCACCAAAAACGTAACTTGTGAAAAGATAGGTCACCGTGTTAAGTTGTAGCTGTATAAAACAGGAGTCCCATGGCACCTTAGAGACTATTGAAAGTTTATGCTGGAATAAAATGTGGTGAAGTTGCTAAGGTGCCACTGGACTCCTGCTTTATTTTATTAGGTTGGAGCTCTAGAGCACAGCTGGAAATTCAGAAAGTGGTACCAAAAAAGACAATAAATGGGGTTGTAGAGGAGGCAAGCATTCAAAGCCATATCTAGATAGAGTTATCAAACTTGTGGATCAAGTCTGTTTTCTTTATACCTATTGTATAAATTCCACAGCTATTCAAGTATGATATTAAACTGGACATCTCTTGTGGATTTTTCCAGTAAGTGCTAATCAACTGGTTTCTTCCTGACACAGTCTTAACCTAATCTGAAAGGAGCTGAAACACAGTTGGATCAAATAAGCTCTCATGACATATGAGATCACTAAGTACACTTGAATGTAAAAACTTATCTCTAATAAAGAGGTATGACGTTTGTGTGTGAGCATCATTTTGTTTGGTGACTATATGAATTACAGTGGTCTGTAGGGACCTATCCAAGTTAACAGATCAAGATCTGAAGCCCTTCATATCCCTGTGTCCTCTGAAGTTTGGACGAGCAGGAGTGAAGATTTTCTCTTGCAGAAGCTAGATTCTGGAATGCTGTCACAAAGGAGGCTCTTCTTACTTTGGGGCAGGTTTTTTTTTGTAGAAAAAGCCCAGCAGGAACTCATTAGCATAATATGCCACACCCAACAGCAGGAACTCATTAGCATATTAGGCCACACCCCTGACAGCATAGCTCCCTCCCAGGATTGGCTTCCCCAGGTGCCCTGCAGCTTGCGGAGCACCTGGGAAACCCAAGGAGGGGAGGCTGTTTAAACTGCCTTCCCTCCCTGGATCAGTTTGGCTTCCCCAGGCGCCCCGTGGCTTTCAAGGCACCTGGGGAACCTGTGGGGGGTGAGGCTGTAGGCGTGGCCAACTCGGATGCCAGCCAGAACTCCATTCCTGTGTGTTCCTGCCCAAAAATAGCCCTGCTTTGGGGTATGCCATAAAAACTAGGTTGTTCAGGAGGGCCTGTGGCATAAGCAATTTTTTTTGCTGATTAATTATGTTGATTGGATCATTCTTGCTGTCAGGCTTTGGATTTTGTTCTATTTTACTTGGTAATTTTTAGAATGTGCTTTATATGATTTCACAGTTCAGCTTTGACTGGGTCATTTTGTCAGGAACGTGCAATAAAAAAATTCTTAAATGAATGTTATTTTGGCCTCTCCCATGTGTGAGGCCTCAGCAATCCCCCCCCCTTTGCCTCCCAGGAAAAAAAGCTTAGTTAAAATTTGACAAACATTATACTATAAAAATCAAATAGCGCTGTACAATTAAATAAAATACATAAAAGCAGAACAAAAGCATTTTAATCAAACATTTAATAAAATACAGGAAGCAGCATTTCTGCAGGATTACTAAGGTAATATTTACTAAAGTAATAAAAGGGGAAGGCAAGTCAAAAAATATTTTTGTCAAGTGTCTAAAACTCTTAAGTCTGACACATGGCATAACTTTAAGGAAGGGAATTTCATAACTCGGGTGCCACCACTGAAAAGACCCTGTCTCTTGTGCTCACTATCCTTGCCTCCAGAGCTGAGGGCAGAAGTAGGTACATGTGGAAGTAGAAAACCTTCAAATAACTAACTCTCCAGCCATTTAGAGCTAGGTAATTTTTCCATCCTAGTTAACCTTCTAGTCTGCAAGGCAGATTACTTGGAGAGCACTGAAGCTGTTCTGTAACTTGCATGTACCTCATGAACTTATATACATTAAAACTTGCCTCATATTGAGTTGGGCCATTGGGACTATCTAGCTTAGCAAGTGGGTCTTCAGACTCACTCAACACAGGCAGACCTGCACACCATCAACAGTGTGCTCTGCAGTGGTTGGGGTTACTTGCAAAAACTGACAGCGTCTGCTTGCAGTGAACCGCCTGCTTGCCACAAGGAAGGATTCACCACAGACCTCACTGGTTTTCCATGTAACAAGGAGCTATTTGTTTACAGAAGGGAGCCCTGAACCATTTGCAAGGCTTATGCAGCAAGGAGCTTAATTTTATCTCTCTTGCACTGGCCTGTTGCTGCTGTGCTAAAGAATGAGGCCATCCCCAGGCAGGTGCGTTAGTGCGTGCATTGCTATCAGTTGCTCTGCTGCTACCTAAGTGGTTTCACAGCACGGTGCTCAGTGGGAGTTGAAATTCTTGCCTACAGGGCAGGCAGAGAGGAGAGAGCATAATGCTCTAGCTTTTTGTTTTTATGAGACTGCAAGTTGAGTGTACTTCGCTCAGGCTGTGGGAATTTTCCATTCGTCTACTCTTTTCCCTCAGATATATCACTGCTGCAGATTACCTCCCTTTATTCTTACCTAATGTTTGTTCGTAATGCTCATAGATCATGTGTGTTTGATCTTTCGATCTTGTCAGTACTCCCCTAGTCGAAGTGAATCCTGTTCCTGCTGCCACTGAGTTATTCTGGGGCAATGGGGCAGTTCCGCAGGCATGCAAAGGCAGGAGGGGTGGAATATTGGCATACTTGGGGATATAAGGTGAGTTTTTACCCACAGCCTCCAAAGCAGACAGAGAGCAAGTGTAATTGCCACAACCCCTGTTGCCTCCAAACGCATCATTTTCCTCTGGATTGACAACTGGAATGGGAAGGCAAAAGGGTGTTTCTCAGGTACAGCCAGATTTGGCTCTAGGTTTTAGAGCTGATATCCTAACATGAGGGATATCTGAAATGACTGGGAAAGGAAGGGAAAGGAGGTGTAACTTTTTAGTGCTTTGGAGACAAAGAATTCAAACTGCCAAGAGAGTTCCTTCCTTGACGTTTGTATGTGTGTTGGTGTGAGTTGGAGGGGGATTTTTGTGTGGGGATTTTTGATGTGTTGATAGGGTGACAATTCTAATTACATATGAGAGGCTCTAAATGAGGAAAGGGAGAGAGGTGAAAGAAGAGATGAGGGATAGCTGTGGTAGTTATATCTCTAATAGATCTAGTATATAGGTCCGGTTGTATTTTCAGTTATTACTTTTGTCGTAGAGTTTTTGAAGTATTACTAATTGATGTCTATGTAAATGTACTTGTAAACTGTAAAATAAAATAAAATTGTTGGGGGGGGAGGATATACACGGGTGAACTACATTCTGTACTTCTAAATGAATGAACAGCCAAAGAATCTTGTTAATTGGGCACCTCTAAATGCAATAAAAACTTTTTAAGGAGGGCAGTGCAAGAAAGAGTCTAGAGAGATTTACATAAGGAGTTAAAGCAGGCTAAGTGGGTGGGGGGGCTGTATTTATTTTAATGGTGCTGGCAATGCTCCTTCTGTGGAGTCTTGTGAGCAAAAATTCTCCTTTGTGAGCTCCTGGCATTAAAGTTCAGAGCGAGAGATTTGGCTACTGCATAATTTAGTTTGTTCTGGAGCTATCCTTCCTGTGCTAAGACAAAAATGTGTGAGCCAGAGGCTAGAAAACTGTGAGCTTGCTTGCACTAACTCAACTTAGAGGGAACACTGGGTGCTAGAGCAGCAGCTAGAAAAGAAAAATTCTTCATCCAAAGGGTAGGGAAAGGTCTACAGCTCAGCGGTAGATCACATACATTACAGAAAGTCCCAAGCTCAGTTCTTGGCATCTTCTATAAAGGACCTCAGATATTAGGAAAGATTCTCCTCTGTCCAAGATCCCATAAGAGCCACTTCCAAGCAGGAAAGACATCTCTGAGCTTGATAGCTCATATGAGAATCTGCAGTCAAAGGCTGTTTCATGATTGTTTTGTCAAGGGGGAAGGGAGTAAAAAGAATTCCACAGTTGGAAAGGAAGTGTTGGCGCTGTGTTTTCGCCCCACATGATCTGAGAATTACTGTGTCAAATCCACATAAATTATCTGCCTTCTATTCTGTCTTTGTAATGCTTGTCTTCTAGTTTGGATGGGGATGGGGGAGGGGGTTTATTGTTAATGGTGTGTGTGTGCGTGCGTGTGTGTGTTTGAAAGCTTACAGCCCATTGGAGAAGCTCAGATGTCCCTGAGACTGGATGACTGGATCTGGACAAAAATCTCACACAAAGCACCATTGTTTTGGGAACACTGAATCACCCTTGCCAGTGCAATAGAGTCACACTCTTTTAAGTTGGTTGAAGTCAGTGGGTTTAGAAGGGTATAACTCTGTTTAGGATTCCACTATAGGTTTTGCTAGAAGATGTATCTGATGGCTTCCCAGTTTTGGATCCCATTTAGTTTGGGACCCTATAATTTAGGGACTTCCCCTATTTTATTTCATGCTGCATGGAATGCATTGTGGGTGGGTGGGTATCCAGGATCACAGATGCAGAAGGAAGCACAGACAAGAAGTGCATGAAGAGAAATTCCCATATAAATGGAGTTCAGTAAGCATGCTGGGTTGGATCCAGGCGACTTTTTAATTAAATTTTGTTCTGAGTTCTGTTTCTTACTACAGTCTTCATCTCACAGCTTTTGTACTTGCAGGTCCCATGATTCTCAGAATAGCCTTTTTCAGGGCTATTTTTAGGCAGGAATGCACCAGAGCGGCGCTCTGGCTGACTTCCAAGTTGGCCACGCCTTCCCTTGGTTTGCCTATGTGCCCCCATGGCTGCGGGGAGCCCTGGCAACCCCCGCTTGGAGAGAAGGTGGTTTAAACCGCCTTCCCTTAGATTGCCTGTGTAACCTGTGACTGCGGGGAGTGCGGGCAAGCTGGCCCTTGGAGGGAAGGCAGTATAAACGTCCCATGGCTGCAGAGAGCCTGGGTAAGACCCCGCTTGGAGGGAAGGCAGTTTAAACCTCCTTCCCTTGGCTTGTCCATGCACCTATTATTAATAGGCCAGTGGGTGTGGCCTATTATGCTAATAAGTTCCTGCTGGGCTTTTTCTACAAAAAAAACTCTGGCCTTTTTGGTGGTCAAAAGCAACCTGTCCTTCTACCAGCAGAAAAGCTGGTTGGATCCAGTGGATCATTTGACTACAACACAGTTGCAATAATGGGAATAAATACTGCATGAACAAACATTCAATCTTTAATATTTAGGACACAAGAATTACAATTATGTTACTAGTTTTAATCTAGTCTTTGACTTTACTGTAAAATGCACTCAGAATTTTATCTTAGAAAGAGAGGGAGAGAAAACAGCATGAACCTCCGTATTCAAGCAGCAGCCTCAAAGGGAGTTTATGTCGATTGCCAGGTGAACTGCCTCTCCTTTATTTAGTGTGCTGCTAATTAGCACAGCAATCTCAGCTTCATGGGAAGAGCTTCAGTCACATCTTATTAAATGTGCAAACATAAACAAGCAGCTAGATAAAAAAACGTAGGTAGCTGTGTAGATTCACAGAAGAAAATCCAGAAAAAAACAGCAGCATAATGCTTTTTTAATACAAGCAGCCAGCCTGCAACATTCAGTGTCCCAGAGTCCCCTTTGCTTGTAAAAATCCTCATTGAACTAGGGTTGCCAGCTTCCAGGTGGTGCCTGGATAACTCCTGGAATTACAAGTACTCTCCAAATGACTGGGATCAGTTTCCCTGGAGAAAATGTCTGCTTTAAAGGGTGGATTCTATGGCATTTTAACCTGTTTTGGTCCCTCCCCTCCCTTCCTCAGGCTCCGCCCCCAAAATGTCCAGGTATTTCCCAGTTTGGAGCTGGCAACCCTAAACTGAATTGCTGCAGAAAATGAAACCTACAATATTTCTCTATAAATATTTGATATCAGTTAATAAATACTATATGCAGAGTCTCGGGAATGAATGGAATATGGAGTTAGATACCATATTTTGCCATAGCAGTGGGATATGACCTTAAAGTTTATACGTGCCCTGTCTAGGGATCTTTTGTGACTCATTCAGCAAAAGTTATGTTTAGGATCTACTGGACACCAGAATGACTCTTTAGGAAAGGATTAAGTAAAGAAGTTATTGCACATATGAATTTTGTATTAGAATGTTCATTGATTTTTGAGGATATCAACATACTTTTAAATTGTCTCCCTATCTCTTGGCAGCTAACCGACGGTCAACAAAAATAGACCCTCTGTGCCCTTACTACAGCTAAAATATTACAGCACTGGAAAGATAAAAGCCCACCTCTGGTAAATTAATTGATCGAGGACCTTAGTACTCTATCAGATTTGAACATATGGCATATAGAAGGCAATTGCATATGGAATTATTTTTAAATATTTGGACTCTGTTTATAGAAACTTATGTGCAGATTCACCACCACTGTTGTTATATTTTTGTCTTGTCTTTATGTATAGCTTTTTTATTTTTTAATTCTATTTAGTTGCTGGATTTTGAGTCTCCCCTTCCCCCCTTTTCTTTGTTCCTTTTTTTTAAGAAAGAAAGAAAAAAGCAAAACCTGCCTGCCTGCCTGCCCTTGAAGCAAGTACAGAGAGATCTTCTTTCTCTGTGTTTTTCAGCTCCATCATAATTAGAACTCTCTACTCTGCTCTGGTTAGATCTCACTTAGAGTATTGTGTTCAGTTGTGGGCACAACTATTTAAGAAGGATATAGACAAGCTGGAACATGTCCAGAAGATGGCAACGAAGATGGTGAGGGGTCTGGAGACCAAGTCCTGGGAGGAAAGGTTGAAGGACCTGGGTATGTTTAGCCTAGAGAGGAGATGACTGAGAGGTGATATGATAATCATCTTCAAGTACTTGAAGGACTATCATAAGATGGTATGTAGTTAATGAAATCAAAAAAGTTTTCGGCTAAACGTTAGGAAGAACTTCCTGACAGAGCAGTTTCTCAGTGGAATAGGCTTCCTCAGGAGGTGGTGGGCTCTTCTTCTTTGGAGGATTTTAAACAGAGACTAGATGGCCATCTGACAGCAATGCTGATTCTGTGAACTTAGGCAGATCATGAAAGGAAGGGCAGGAAGGGTTTCATCAGTGCTTAGTTCTTCTGGCCCTTTCTTGCACACCCAGGGAAATATTGGTCACTACTTTGGGGTAAGGAAGTAATTTTTCTTCAGGCCAGTTTGGCCAGGGATCCTGGAGATTTTTTGTCATCTTCTGGGCATGGAACAGAAGTTACTGGGGGTAAGGAAAGGAGGTATTTGCGAACTTCCTGCATTGTGCAGGGGGTTGGACTAGATGATGATGAAGAAGAAGAAAAAGAAGAGGAAGAAGAAGAGGAGGAGGAGATTGGATTTATACCCCACCCTCCACTACCCAAGGGAGTCTCAGAGCAGCTTACAAACTCCTTTCCCTTCCTCTCCCCACAACAGACACCCTGTGAGGTAGGTGAGGTAGGTGGGGCTGAGAGAGCTCTGACAGAAACTGCTCCTTTTCAAGAACAGCTGTGCCAGAACTATGGCTTGCCCAGATCATCCAGCAGGTGCAAGTGGAGGAGTGGGGAATCAAACCTGGTTCTCCCAGATTAGAGTCAGTGCACTTAACCACTACACCAAACTGGCCCTGGAGATCCCTTCCAACTGTATAATTCTATGAAATATAACATTATTTCTGGAATTTTTAATGAAGAGAGAGGAGTCTTAGAGCGAAAGTGTAGAGAAAACTGAAATATTTTCTGGTACTTCCTTTTACATTGCAGCCTGTGCATCTGTACCCATTGAGGTTGTATGCATGTTATACAAACAAGTCTTCTGTTAGCAGAAAAAAAGAAACCCTCTACAGCCTTTCCCACAGCTGTGATTTCCAGCATGCAGAGTTACTCCAGTCTAAACTCCCTGAAATCAATGGGATTGGATGGGAGTAGCTCTGCACAGGACTGCAGTACAAGAAATCTGGAATCTCCCACACCTGGCTTTATTCTTGCTTGGCATTTATTCATCCTGTGGTACAAAGTAGCATAATAACAATATGCTTTTTTGAGAAATTTGATGGAGGTTGAAATTAGTCTCTCCCCCCAATATTTATATCCCCCCCCCCTCCTGCACAAGTGGGAATAAATTTGTCTTACAGTATTATTTCCAAGGCAAAACATGAACAGTGGGAACTAGCACTGTTCTGTCCTAAACCAAAATGATCCAGATTTTAAAAACGAGTCGTACAGTGTTTGGCCTCTGTATGATCTTCCACCTTCTGTGGTAAACAATATTCAAGAGATTCCTAAGAGGCAGAGCCAAAAGGGAGCTGCTACCCTCCAGGTGTCTTTTGTATATCGCAAGCTGATCTGGGATTTGTGACAGTCTCTGGAGGATTTCTGTCCAAAGAAACAATGAATGGGCTTGCTCTGTCACAATATACTTTGGATATGTTGCTATTATTACAATGGTTAAGTAACAGACTATCCAGGTGATACAATATTCTAGCACTGCACACACAAGGGGTTTCTGCATTTTGAAGGTAATCTAAA
This sequence comes from Lepidodactylus listeri, assembly GCA_029233225.1. Taxonomy (NCBI): domain Eukaryota; kingdom Metazoa; phylum Chordata; class Lepidosauria; order Squamata; family Gekkonidae; genus Lepidodactylus; species Lepidodactylus listeri. The sequence continues at coordinate 74,531,520 of JARCFY010000011.1, read as the reverse complement.
CATCCTCTGTCTTGAGTAAGTGCCACTACTGTGGTAGAGTGGTCAGAATGTTTCACTAGGAGCTGGAAGTCTAACAAAATAAATAAACACATAATAAACAAACAAACAAACAAACATGCCCTGTGTGATTCACTCTTAGCATGCTGTGAGTCTCTAAATCCTCCATGGTAGATGCGAAGGAATACAGAGTGGGGATGTGGTGACTCACAGAATGATGGGGTGTGTGTGAATCACATGGGGAATGTTTTCAAACATTGTTGCTAGGGATCATCACGATAGAAGGGCCATTTGGTGGCATCCAGTGACTACCAAAATCCTTTCCAATTTAATTTAATATTTCTGTGCACCAAGAGAAATAGCGTAGTGCAACAACATTACTGTGGGAGTAGCCTAATGCCAGTATCGTAATGACAGTCCAAACTAACAGGTTACTCCCCTTGATTTCACCACATCTATATCCCAGTGTTTTTTACTAGAAAACTCTGAAAGAATTCACTCTTCGTAAATAAGACTTTGATTTTACTCTCCCCACATAATATTTTGTCTTCCTTAAACCTGACTCACCCCAGATCTCACCCATTCATTCATTCATTCATTCATTCATTCATTCATTCATTCAGTATCCTTTCCCGATGGTGGAGAAAGAAGGGAGGAGCCAGACTAAAAAACCATTGCTATCCTCAACTACAAGCCTGTTGGAACATCTGTCTTATGAGCCCTGTGGAACTGAATTAGGTCCTGAAGGGCATGGATGTCATTCATACAAAACATTCTGAAGCCGGGCTAGTAACTTACCAGTATGGTCCCTTTTCTGAGTGTTAAACATAAAATTTGATGGTGGTGTTTGAGTCCTGTCCTACCTCGCAGGGATTACTTATTTATTTAATTCATTTATAACTTGCCTTTCTCCTCAATAGAGCCAGTTTGGTGCAGTGGTTAAGTGCACGGACTCTAATCTGGGAGAACCGGGTTTGATTCCCCACTCCTCCACTTGCACCTGGCTGGATGACCTTGGGCAAGCCATAGCTCTGTACCAGCTGTTCCCTCAAGGACAGCTTGGGAAAGAGCTCTCTCAGCCCCACTCACCTCACAGGGTGTCTGTTGTGGGGCGGGGAAGGGAAAAGGAGTTTGTAAGCCGCTCTGAGACTCCCTTGGGGAGTGGAGGGCGGGGTATAAATCCAATCTCTTCTTCTTCTTCTTCTTCAATGGGGACCCGAAAAAGCTTACATCTTTTTTGTCTCTGCCATTTTAACATCACAGCAACCCTGTGAGATAGGTTAAACTGACAGAGTGTGACTGGCCCAAGATCACCCAGCAAGCTTCCACAACATGGGAGGGACTTGAAAACCTGGGTCTTCCAGATACGAGTCTGGAACTCTTCACCACCACCCCACACCGGCTCTCAAGTACAGGAATGGCCTGAAGAGGGTAGTTTCACAGGTTAACACCATACCTGAGTAGGGCTGCTGTGTCCTGTGGAGAAATGTTTGCTCTAGAGTTTCAGGAGCAGCCTGTCATGGAAGGGAGTATCAGGCTGTTTCTCTCACTCCATAGAGATTAAAAGAAACAGGCTCTTGTCCAAAGCAGAGCTTATTCAACATTAGATAACAAGCAATTGAAGAAATCCATACATCCTCCCAGATCAGAGTAGAGAACAGAGGAACAGACATGTATGGAGACTGGGACTGATTCCCCACAAGCAGCTGTGCTGCCCTCGCTCTTCCGTTTCCCCTGGTTGTATTGGTCAATTTCATGCTCTTCACTGTGCAGTTACATTTTGATCCCCATCTCCCCCCGATTTCCCCCCACATCTTCTCAATCCTTGTTTTTTGAGATCAAGAAGATGCGGGGGTAATTGGGGGGAGATGCAGGTCAAAATGTGGCTGCACAGCGAAGAGTGTGAAATTGACCAATACAACCAGGGGAAACAGAAGCGTGAAGATGACACAGCTGCTTGTGGGCAATCGGTCTGGTTATTTACCTAGCAGAGGTCTCTGTTGCCATGGATGAGATGTGGACTATCAACAGGGTCACACACACACACACACATCCTGGAGAAGAAGCCACCCATTGTGGTTTGTGGGGTCTCTTCTTATACCCCATTCCAAACAACTGCTCTATGGCACCATAGTGTGTCTGAATGAACAGGCAGAATTACATGTTCTGTACATGTTGCAAGTGCCCCTGGTGAGGTAAGACAGACTGTACTCTCCTTTGGGCCTTGTCTGAACTTCAAAAACTGGCCCAGAAATTCTTAGCTTGCAGATTTCAGTCTGCCAGAAACATTCAAAGATTACTAGGGTATAGGGCATCCACTACATCAGTAACCCCACACGTGTGGTTCTTCATGAGACCATTCCAAAACTGGTTCCTCTGAGAATTCCGTCCAGTCTCAGACTGACAGTGGAAAAGGATTTCGGTGCCCAGATCCATCCACAGAACCCTTAATTCATGGACCAAAGTTCCACATCTGCTTAGGGGAATCTGTTTGGGAACCCATTCACATGAAATACAAGTCTTTACAGATGCCTCCTCAATGGGTTGGGGTGCATATGGCTAAGGGCCTGTGGTCTGAAGCTGAAGCTAAACTACACATTAATCTGTTGGAGCTTAGGGCTATAAGGAAAGCTCTTGCTTATTTTACAAAACTACTTCAGGGTTGGTGAGTGCTCCTGGCTACAGACAACACAACAGCCAAATTTTACATAAACAAGCAAGGGGGCACAAAATCCATCAGTTTACGCACAGAAGCATCTCACATCTGGTGTTAGGCAATAAGGCACAGGATGCATCTAACAGCCATAAACATAACAGGGCAATACAACATCTTAGCAGACATCCTAAGAAGGGATGTGACTGTAAGCCAAGAGTGGTCAATCAATGACCTCTACATTCATCCGATTTTTCAGGATGAATGTAGGAATCCCCCAAAATAGATCTTTTTGCAGCTACAGCAAACACCAATACCCCTGGTTTTGTAGATAAAGTACTCCAGGGCAGTAGCAAACCACAACTTGCTTGGGGATGTGTTCCAGCTACACTGGCATTGGCACCTATTTTATGCATTCCCCCCTTTTGGTATTCTTCACAGGGTGGTCACCAAAGTGAAGGCAGAAAAAATGACCTGCATACTTCTCACACCCTATTGGCTGAGATGGGTATAGTTTCCACTGCTCTGGAACCTGGCAAGGGGAATTCACAAATCCCTCTCATTGGAGAAGGATCTTCTACAAGTAGGTCCAATCCGTCACCCTGGGCTCATGTCCTTACACCTGACAGCTTGGTTAATCAACCCCTACCGCCATTGACATGGAGGCTGACAGAGATAATGATTGCCTCAATCAGACCTTCTACAAGGAGATAATATGAGTATAAATGGAAGAGATTCTCAGTATGGGCAAAGGAACAAGGGATTATATTTGAGTATCTCCTTACCCTGAAGGATGAGGGCTTCGCAACTTCATCCATTAAAGTTCACTTCGCTGTGATTTCAGCTTTCCATAAAACAGTAAAGGGTTCCAGTTTTCTCTACTGCGGAGTCCAAATGGTTCCTTAAAGTTTTGTATTTATACCCACCTGTTGTTCCTTAAAGTTTTGTTGTATTTATACCCACCTGTCCCACAATGGAGTTTATCTTTGGTTTTGTCCAGATAGATTTATAAACCATTTGATCCAATGGCGAGGTCTGATTGTCTTTTCTTTCATATAAGACAGTGATTTGGGTGGCTATCACCTCTGCCCGCAGGGTGGGGGAACTAAGTACTCTTTACTCTGACCCTCCCTTCCTAAAATTCTGTATAGATAAAGTAGTGCTAAGACCATATCTGGAATTCCTCCCTAAAATAGTCTCCTGGTTCCACATGGGTCAGGACATCATCCTTCCAGGGTTTTTTTCCTTCCCCAACTTCTATATCAGAAAGGATGCTGCACATGTTAGCTGTTAGAAGGGCTCTCCTCTTTTATTTAAAAAGAACAGAGGGCTTTAGGAGGGACAGGAATTTATTCCTCAGTTTCAGAGGCCTCAATAAAGGGAAGGCCACTTCTACACAAACCTTGTGTAGACGGATAGTTTCCACAATTAGAGCAGCATACACCAAAACAGGTAGGAGCTGTCCAATCACTATAGCTGCGCACTCTATGAGGGCTCAAGCTTCTTGAGCAGCCTTCTCATCAAGGCTACCTCTCGAGGATGTATGCAAGGCAGCCACCTGGTCACTGGCCTCGACTTTTGTACAGCATTACTCCATGGACGTCAACTCCTGGAATGAGGCAGTTGTGGGGAAGGCGGTGTTACAATCAATCCTTCACTGATTCAGTCCACACCCTCCTCTTTGGTAAATGAACTTGCTTTTCTCCCATGTGGGACTGCACAGAAGCCACAACCATGAAAATGGGGTTACACTTACCTGTAACCAGTGTTCCCCCTAAGCTGAGTTAGTGTGAGCTAGCTCACAGTTCTTTAGCCTCTGGCTCACACATTTTTGTCTTAGCTCAGGAAGGATGGCTCCAGAGCAAATTAATTTATGCAGTAGTCAAATGGTTTGCTCACAACTTTAATACCAGTAGCTCGGAAAGTAGAATTTTTGCTCACATTCTCCACAGCTTAGAGGGAGCATTGCCTGTTATTGTTGTTCATCGAGTGGTGGGCTTCTCTACTTATGCTCAACAGCAAAGGGAGAACTGAGGGAAGAGTGCTTGTCCCTCGTCCATCACAATGACCCTTTGGGCAGGAAAGGCTATGCTGAAGATGGCGGGAAGTGGGGAGCACTCTTGGGCTCTAGAAACTTCTCTGTAAAGCTTACTAGCTCCTCTCTGTGGCCAGCCTGTGAAAACTCAGTCCCCATGTGTGCCTGCACAGAAGGCCACTTGATGAACAACGGTTACAGGTAAGTTCAACCCCATTTTCTTTTTCTCTAACGAACAACTGACCTTCAGTGCCGGTAAGCTGGCCCTCCCAGCTGTCTCCAGCCAGTGCAGACAATTACATTTGTTTCTGGGAGAGACAGGCAGGTATTTGCATCTTAGACAGAAAAGCAAGGAGTATCTAAAATGGCTGCTCTTTGGACAATAGAAAAAGGCCTAGAAAATATAGGGGAAAGCTCAGGAAAATAAATGGTTTGTTAGAGTTGGTTTTAATTTCTGACAGTGAGCAGTACTCCAGGTTTCAGCATCTAGACATTTAAAATAATTTTCAACTCCCTAATTCAGTCTGTACAATATAGCATCAAAATAAAAAAGTGTAAAAATGATGAAAAATTAAACACAAATAAGATCCCATGCAAAATAGAAAGGGGCAGCACATAATGAAATAACTAAATAATGGGGTGAATCAAAGTTTTCCAGTGATATCTGCAACTAGCCCTACTACAGCTGTCCCAGAAGTAAGTTTAATAACAGAGATGCCTTTGCAGAAAAGTGACCATCTGAAGTTGGAAGGACACCAGCAACAACTCTACAGAAGACCTTAACTGACAAGCAGGTTCATGGGGGAGTGATAGTTCCTTTAAATACTCTTGTCCCAAACTTTTAGGTGACTTTATAGCCAGCACATTGAATTGTTCCTGAAAACAAATAGGCAACTTGTATACCTCTTCCAAAACTGGTGGCATGCTCCCTGTTAGCTACATTGGGCACTGAGAATAAATTAGGATATTTTTTAAAAACTATGAGGCAAACTGAGCCCAGCAGTCTTGTGTTGCTGGCAGTGTATCACTGAGCTTGGACTCGAGTCAGTGGCAATGACAATGAGTTTAAGCTTGCCTGTCACCTCTGCCCATGCACAAGAGGATGTGATGGACAAACCTACCCCCACTGTCATGCTTACCCCTGGCCAGGTCTGAGCTGAAGGGCTCCTGCACCACTGCCAATGGCTTGGCTTGTGCCTGATTTCTAGAGACCCACTTGGAGCTTTCCTAATAAGTTAAAGGGCCAATCCACACACTTAGGTGTTGATCATCCTTTCAGGCAATTCTTTTTTTGGTGGTGTGAGTACTTTGTGTTTTCCTGGAAGACATGTTTGGCTTCATTTCAGAGGGGTAGCTTGATAGCCAGCCTCTGTGTCCCAACTCGAGCCCTGGTATTCCTTTGAGGTCTCCCTTCCGATTACTTGCTAGGGTCGGCCCTGCTTATCTGCCAAGATTTAACAAGATCGGGCTTGCCTGGGCTATCCAGGCCAGAGCTTTCAGACAACTCTTAATAAAGACATAAATCATATTAATACCATTCCCAGGAGCATGGGATGGACATCGGCTCTGTAAATGGGTGTTAATGTGCCCATGCTGGATCTAGGAATGATCCCCATCACAAATATTCTGAAACCAGCTGGGTCTTGACACAGAACTGGAACCATGAAACCTGTGCCTAAGCCATGAAGTATACAAAGGAAAGTGCTGATCAGAAAACTATCGCCTCTTCCCCCAAAAGCCATTTACTTTGCAGAAAGGATTTAATGTCATCCTCATTTGGTGTAATTGTGTCATTCATTGTTGTTCCCTGGTAGCAATGACTTCTTCACAAGCCCCAAGCAGTGGTTTCATGGATATTACCAGTTGTAAAAATTTATTTGTAGCTCATTATAACAGTTTTTCACAGGATTAATTACTCTGTTTATTAGCAGGTCTAGAGGATGAAGAGAAGGTGTCTGAATGTATTTGCAAACAGTGTTGTATTTTTCAATATGCTCACCAACCCAAGAGACAGTGGGAGATACATTTATTTGGGTATTGCATACCAAAAGTAGGGCTGGTTCACTGCCCAAACAACCCAAGTGGCACCATATTGGTAAGGCTCCATGGGGAGGAGGTGACAGGTGTGGTTTGACCTTCTCATCTGCTCCCAGCATACCTGCTGCAGACGTTCTGCTCTGTTTGGAGTTGGGGTAGCAGGGGTCATTTCAAGCAGGAACACGCAGGAATGCTGTTCCGGGAGTAACAAGCCCAGGAGCGGGCACATATGGTGATGCACTGTGGAAAAAAGCAAAAGCATACTAACTTGATCTGTATTCTCATGCTTGTTGTAGGGTACCTTCCCTGCAAGAGCAAAGGAAACCTTAAGTGTCTTTAGTCAAAGTGTAAAGCTGGCTTGCCAGCTCTGAGTTGGGAAATACCTGGTGATTTTTGGGGTGGAGCCTGAGCAGTGAGTGTTGCCTACTGACACACTTCCGGTGATGTCAGAGGGTGTGGCATATGCAAATAAGTTATGCTAATGAGATACTAATGAGCTCCTATGCCTCTTTTTCTACAAAATGAACCCTGGACAAATTGGAAAGGAGTATGTGCTTCCTCCCAGCTCATGCCACTGCTACCAGGAACTAATTAAGAGCACAAGGGGGCAGGAGTGCGTGCTTCTTTCCAGCCTCTCTTGTAACTCTTGTGCCATTAGGAAGGTTACATGCTCTGACCCAGTCAGGTGGCAAAAGAAGCAGAGCTGACACTGATAAAAAAGTTCCTAGATGGTGGAATAGGAAAGGAAAAGAACAGATAATGGGTTGGATCCCCCAGAAGATTTCCACATGCACAACAGTCCTTGAGAAAATGCTAATTACTCCTACTGTCCTACTATCTTTTCTGCACGTGCGAGGAATAATAAAAGACATTTTGGGAGAATGAAATTTCAAAACCAAATTAAATGAAATCACAACTGTCTGTTGTAAATTCTTTTGCTCCATATGACATTAATATGACATTAATATGTGATTTATTCCATATGCATTTTGATAGTTCATTAAAATTATATTAAAGCACTATGTGTTGCTATAAGCTATTAGGCTACTGCTTGGCCAAGTAGAAATGTGCTAAGTATGTTTTCCTTTCCCCACATACACTGCTGGATCCAACCAATGCAATAGCAAACTTACTGTTCTTCCCACTCCCCAGTCCCCACCCTCATGTGCCTGTGATCACCCCTTGCACCAAGCAAGTTCCCATCTGCTGTCATCTTCCACCAACAGGCAAAGACCTTTTATTTGTTTGTTTAATTGATTTATATACCACCCTCCCCACAAACGGGCTCAGGGTGGTTCACAACAATCTTAATACAATACCATTAAAACAACAATTAAAATAACAATTAAAACGGTAAAACCATAAAATATCGTGCAAACAAGCTAGTTCTGATATCAGTTCAGCAATACTGATATTAAGATCCAGGCAACCAATGTCAGTTCAGCAGTACCAATATCAAGATCCAGGCCACTGAAGGGGAGATAGCCAGGAGATAAAAGGGACGTCTGCTACCTCAACCAAAGGCCCGGTGGAAGAGCTCTGTCTTGTAGGCCCTGCAGAACTGTAACAGATCCCGCAGGGCCCTCATCTCGTATGGGAGCTCATTCCACCAGGTGGGATCCAGGGCCAAAAAAACCCTGGCCCTGGTCAAGGTTAGTCAGACATCCCTGGGGCCAGGGACTGCTAGAAGATGTTGATTCATAGTGTCCTCCGGGCTCATATGGGGAGAGGTTGTCTCGAAGGTATGCTAGCCCCTGGCCATATAGGGCTTTAAAGGTAAGTACCAGCATATTGAAACAGATCTGGAATTCAATAGGCAGCCAGTGCAGTTCACGCAGCATTGGGTAGATGCGAGTCTGCACAGGCATCACCGTCAACACCTGTGCTGCCACGTTCTGCACTAGCTGCAACTTCCGGGTCATGATTAAGGGCAGCCCCATGTAGAGAGAGTTACAATAGTCCAGTCTGGAAGTGACCATTGCATGGGTTACTGTAGCTAGGTCTCATGGGGTGAGATAAGGGGCCAACTGCCTGATCTGCCTCAGATGAAAAAAGTCCGGCCTGGCAGTGGCAGTGACCTGGGCCTCCATAGAAATGGAGGCATCCAGGAGCATCTCCAGACTCTTTACCCTTGACTTTGGCACCAAAGGAGCCCCATTGAAGGTTGGGAGCCTGATTCCCTGACTCCATCCCCCATGGGTCAGATGCAGGACCTCCATCTTAGATGGAGTTAGCTTCAGTCGGCTCTGTCGCAACCATCCAGCCACATCCTGTAACGCCCTGTCCAGATCACATGGGACTGTTTCATTTGGCACTCCCTCGGTGATCTCTCCTTCCTGCCCATTTTTTTAAAAATATTGTCTGTATTTTAGCTGTGGTTTTTACTGTTCCAATGATGTGTGGGTTATTTGGCTGGCTTTAATGTTTTTAAAATATAATTTTATGATGTATGTTTTAATTTGTTCGTCACCTTGGTCGCAATTAAGAGGGCCAAAAGGCAAGGTATAAATTTCATTATATATATATATATATATATATATATATATATATATATATATATATATATATATATATATATATATATATATATATTGTGTGTGTGTTTGTGTGTGTGTGTGTGTGTGACTCTCTGCTCCAGAATTTGTAGATGCTAAATCTTAGAGCAAGGTGGGGGTGCATCTCTAGTGTCCATGCATGTAAATGCATAATGCACTTTATGGTGTACTGTACAGCCTACCATTTCCCACCCTGCAGTTGGTAAAGTATATTTTGGACTGTTAATAATCTACTGTGGGTCCATTCTGGCTTTTTGTCTGTCTTTAACCAAATGTACAGCCCCTTGCCTTTCAAATCAGTGCCAGAGAGACTACTGCTGAATAAATGAATGTTGCATAATGCAAGCAGAAAGAAAGCTTTCAGCAAGGTGAAGTAGCATGTGGGGAACCGAAGGCTCAGGAAGTGCCCCTTGGTATGAGGAACTGAGGTGTCACAAGTGTGTTTCATTTGTGAAATGTTGGCAGGGATAATATAAACAGGTGAAATCCTGTGAAGTGAAGCAAGGAAAGGCTTGAGTGGTCATGGTGAAGGATTCTACCAGTCCCCTGCATGAACCCATGATTTGGAGTAGGGAAGACTGAGCAAAAACATCATTGGTGTAATTTATTTACATTGCAGAACTCAGCTTGTCCTGATTTCTTTCCCCCCTACAGAGTAAAAAGGATGGGTTTCTTGTTTAAGCGGCATGGCAGGAAGCTCAAATAGAAATACCACAACAGAAATGAGTTGGTTTTGCTGTCTCTGCTGATCTGTTGTGAGTTGATCCCCTCTTGAGCTCTCCTAGCATCACCAAATAAAAACCTTCAGATATGCTTCTTGACAGGGAGAGCGCTCATTTTCTAAAACAGTATGTGAACGAGCAGCTAATCTAAATGGCAAGATCCATAACCCAGGAGAATTGTCAAGTATTGTAATATCCTAGCAGATGCTTTCCCTGTTTGAGGACAGAATAAGAAGAAAAACGTGGAAAGGTGAACCTTCCAAGCAGAAGCTTGTCAAACATACAAGCAATCATCTTCATGTTTAAAGGGTTTGGGGTTTTTTACAGGCACGTGACCTCCAGCTTCGAAAAATTAATGTTGGCTGTTTTGCAAGTTAAAAATGCTTGCATGTACCACACCCTATGCCAATGGTCTTCAGTCTTTACAGATCTGGGACCCACCGAGCTGCAAACATGTGACATCAGAGACAAATGACAAGAAGAGGGGGAGACAGAGTTATGAGTAAAAGCAAGCCAAGCACCAAGAAGTGCAAGGAACAATTCAAGAGAGAGAACCACAGAAGGTACTCTTCCTGTCATTGATGACCTTGCTTCACAGTCCCACTCTTCTTAAGGTGCCTGGCAAGAGAAGGGAAAATTACAGATTGTGCACTAGCATTAGGTACTTCTAATAGGCAATAAAAATGGCAGCTTATGACCCAACGGGTGTGACTCCATGACCCACCAGAGGAACCTGGCACATGGGTGCCAACACACTGTTTTAGGCAACATATATGTCTTCATCAGTGCACTGGATCTGTGAAATTCCAGGAGTCCATTCATTCTGAACTTTTTAGAGCAATTTGCTTTGTGGCTTTTTAAAAAAAATCCCAATAAGCTACGATTCAGAAAGCAGTTGATTATTTTCAGTATCTTCCAGCTTTCACAGATCCTTGTATCTTTTTTAGTAGAACATCCTGGGAGACTTAAGAACTTCTTTGGTAATTGGCATCTTGGAGGGGGAGGGCTGAGTGATGCTCTTATTTTTTACCTGTGATAAAATAACACCAGATGTCTGTAAATGGAACACCCCCACGTTGCCAAAGTAACCTGTGAAAAATGAGGAAAATGTTCCTGCACAAGATTTGAGTGAATAACATTTTTACACTTTGAGAGCAGATGTCTCGACAGATTTCTACGCGCTTTGCAAATATCAGCTAAAGACCCACAACATACTTCTGTGGAGAAGTCTCAGCTTATGAACACCTCAGGGAATAAAGAATAACTCTGGGATGTTAAAATCCCAAATTTCCCAACCTTATTGGTCAGTTTAAGCAGCAGCTAAACAAATGGTAACACAAATAAGGTACGATCCCATCTCTAGAAGAGAGGGCATAGCTGAATGGTTGTGTCAGTGTTGAATAGTGTCAGAGTAGATTAGAAATGGGGAGAGCCGCATTTGAATTCCCACTCTGTCACTAAACTCATCTTGGGCTAGTCACCCATTTTCAGTCTAATCTAACTCACATGGCTATTGTGAGGAGAAATGGGGGGAGGGGAGACCATGTAGATCACCCCAAACTCCTCAGAGGAAGGATAGGATACAAATCAAGTGAAAGAAAAAGAAGTTTATTTCAGGTCTCTAACCATAAGATATGGCTAACTTTTACAAAGTACAAATGTCTGCAGGATATTTTGTTCGCCAAAAAACTGCATTTTGCCCACAAAAGTGCCTTTTAAGGATATTGGAGAACTGAATTGACACATTGTTCTTTCGAATGGGATCCATTACCAGCTGAGCCCCACCCCCCTCAGCGGCCAACTGCCCTCTCTGAGGGGATCTGAGGGAGAAAATGCAACAGCAAGGTACCCCTCCCCCACCATGCCTCACCTGAGACCTCGACTCTCTTCCCAAGCACCTGTTCACATTGACATTGACATTGACACATACAGTGGATTTTTTATGATTTTAAAGCTGCTTTGAGAGTAACTGGTGACTAAAAAGTAGGGGTTAAAAAGACAACAAATGCATAGATAATTAATTTAAAATTCATAGCACTGGTTTAAATTTAAGGGCAGAATCCAAATGGCTGCTTTAAAGTCCCGCTGGGGCTTTTCTTTAAACAGTGCCCATATAATATATGTATTCCACAACGTAGTATGTGAAGGCCACTGTTCAGAAAACATAAGCCCCAAGCCACACGCATGATTAATTTTCTCTGGCTTTTTAAAAAACATCCCTCACAGCTGAAGTTTAAAAAGCAAAAGCTGACCGCATTTGAAATTCAAAAAATCTCATTTGAACTTTGACATTTTGCCAAATGTTGTATTTGTGTAAAAATCATGCCTATATGTAGAACTTCTTTTTACCTCTACAAAGATGCTGCCGAGGGAAGAAATGAAGCAGCGACTTCCACCAGCATGAAAGCACATGGCCATGCATTGTATCAAGATACAAGCCACCTTTTTCTTTTGAATCCTTGTTATCATTCTCCTGTAGATCAGAAGCCCTGTGAAGCATGTCCCCATTTACTGACTGTGATAGGTAGCCACAGCAGACAGGGCTTTTCCTCTGGTGGCACCATGGTTGTGGAAGTCCTTCCATGTCATTCAATCCTTGGCAATTTCACTGTTAAGTTTTAGGCATCAGATAACATTTGGATTTTTCTGTGTGTTTAATTATTAGCTTTTGTGTGTGTGGCTAGTTTTGTCTCCTTGATAAATTGCTTTATTGCTTCTAAAATAACATATGCATATATTATGTTATGTTATTTTATTGCAGTCAAGTTGATACATTTTGACTATTTTTATTGTTTTAATGTCATCGTTTCCCAGTAGTCTTATTTGTTTTTAAATTCTTACACATCCTCTTAAGAACCTGAGGCAGTAGATAAATAACTTAAGTAAATAAATTCAGAGGCCATCAAGTGCATGTGTGAAGTTGGTGTTCGTGTGCTCCACTTTGCCTCACTTCACATTTTTTTTACATTGAACTTTATTTGCCATATTGTTGCCAGGGGTCATTTCAAGCAGGAGCTCGGGGGAGTTCAGCTCTGGGAGTTGGTGCCAGGCCCCCCCCCCCCCCCCCGTGGGGGAATGCCTGCTTGTGTCATGGCTGCAGCAAAATGACCCCGTCCCCTTGCTCCTCCGACCAGCCTTCTGAGGGCTTCAGTCACCACTGAAGCTATCCTCCCAGAATAGTGGTATTTCTGAGGCTTGGATTAGTAACTGTCCCCTTCCTTCCTTCCTTCCTTCCTTCCTTCCTTCCTTCCTTCCTTCCTTCCTTCCTTCCTTTCTTTCTTTCTTTCTTTTTTTCTTTCTTTCTCTCTCTCTCTCTCTCTCTCTCTCTCTTTCTCTCCCTCTCCCTTTCTTGCCTTCTGACATACTTCCGGTGATGTCAGGTGGTTTAACATATGCAAATAAGTTGTGCTAATTAATTATGCTAATGAGATATTGCAACTCTTTTTCTACTAAATGACCCCTGATTGTTGCCCATGTACCTAATTTAGAGGGAGATTTGGGGAGCTCTTCACAACCTACTTTAGCTTTCATGAACCTGAATACTTTGGTGTTACTGTTACACAAATCTGTGCCTGGGTGACCCCTTGGCTGAATTGAAATCACACAGTCTGAGTCCAACGAGTTAGATGAATATCTGTTTAATGATTCATAACAGGGAATACAGGGCTGATAAGTGCCTTAGCACTCCAGCAGTTTCAAAGCTGTATTCTGTCATAACCAGGAAGGGCAGAAGGTCTTATACCCCAAATGACATCACATATAGTTTATACACTAAAGGGTCTCTAATTGGTATCAGGCAGTTAACATCATACAAGCATAATTTGACTCAGTGCATCTCTTAGTGGTGTCAGTAATTTCACTTGTTTATCTTGTCTTCAGAACACTGAGTGACTTCCTGGGCTCGCAGAGGGGAGAGCTTGTTGATAAGGGGTTCTGAATCACATCAAACTTCGCTCTTGGCGGCCTTGCAACTTCTAAATAGCATTCCATTTCTTATTGCATCCTAATTCCTTCTACAGAGGCTTTTAATAATACTTTTGCTTAATATGGCTTCTTACAAAAAATGCAGTTATATAATATATACGTTTTGCTATAAGTTTCTCTAATCAGAAGCTTCTCAGTTACATACTAGGATCTGGATCTGTTATGATTAAACTTTTGAAGACACAGTGACAGCTGTCAATATTTCAAGGAGAAAGTGTCAGAAATCACATTCAGAAATCACATTCTTTCCCCTTGTCCTACATTACCTACAAAGTTGGCCATCTCACCCCTAATTCCAGACCATTTGCAAACAAGTCAGATATTTATTTAGATCCCCCAATACAGATACTTGGGAGATTCCACTACTTCTTGCCTTCCATTGTGAGAACTGTCCATTTATTTCTACCCTCTGTCTCTTGGTCCTTTAATCAGTTATCTGTAGGGTTGCCAGGTCTCTCCTGGCAACTGTGGGAGATTGGCAGGACTTATCTGGAGAAAGAGAAAGGCCCAGGCCTTGTTCCCAGCATTGCACAGGAAGTGACATCATCACACTGATGCCCCAGTGATGCTCTAGTATTCAGGCAAAAAAACTATAGTAAAACCTGCTTCTACCATTGAGTTTTTGCTCAAATTACAGAGCATCTCCTGGATGTAGCTGGTGTGATGACATCACTTCCTTTGCAATGCTAGCAACAAGGCCTGGACCTTTTTATTTCTCCAGGTAAGTCCCCCTTTGACCAGCTGATTGGTGGCTGAGGGGCAGGGCCTGGCAGTAGGAGACCCTTGCCTCCACTGAGGGTCTGGCAACCCTGGTTATCAGACCTCTCACAGAATTCCCATTTATTCAGGTATCTGTGTTTTTGCTCAGAGATATACAGCCTGATGATCTGCAACCTCATAAACAAAGCAGATTAACTCTCTTTTCTGATTTAAAAAGGATTCACAGCCAATAGCTGGTGCAGAGCCAGCCCTGATTCAGCAGGTGAACCTCAGTGGGCCATTCCCAGCCCACCTGTATCACGTACACCCTTAGAGTGCCACAGACAGAGGCTGAGAACAGAGCTACAGACAAGACAGCAAAGTGCAGGATTGCTTCTGAGCAACTGGTTGCAAGCATGACCCTTAGGCGTGGGGCTATAAAACCAGCCAAGAAAGGCTGTTAGGTGTAGATGCAATACGTACGATAGATAAGCCACAAACTGTGCCTTGCCTGACTTCTGAACCTCTGATCTTGGACTAAACAATTCTGCCTTGCATGACTTCTGGATCCCTGACCTTGGACTGAACGACTCTGCCTTGCTTGATTTCTGGCACCTGATACTTGGAGCCTGCAAACCAGTACACTCTGGTGGTAGCTTGAGATCTCCTGGGACTACAACTGGTCACCAGAGATCAGTTCCCCTGGAGAAAATGGCCACTCTGGAAGGTGAACTCTATGGCATTATACCCCGTTGAAATCGTACTTCCCCTGTCCAGCTCCAGGTGTTTGTCATCCACCAGGGTGACCAAGGCTGTTTTAGCCCCATAATCAGGTCTAAAAACAGATTGTAATGGATCTAAGCAATCCACTTCATTCAGGAATCTCCGAAGTTGGCCATCCAGAGCTTGTTTAATCATTTTACTCAAGAATTGTACATACAGGACTGGAGGAGTTACTGCATCTTTCGATTACATGGTTTCTTCATATCATTGTTGTATGGTAAAGATCAGGTTAATCCAAAATCAACAGATATCTTTAGTTTACATCACTTCTGGGGACATCTGATTCAAAATTGTGTCGATAACCTGTTAACTCTTTCATACAAACTTTTAATAATGTCCAAAGTCTGACATGTTAGCATACGTATATAAATGCCGATAAGCCCAGCTGAATTTTGTGAATGTCCCAAAATATTTTCCCGTTTTTAAATTTATATTTATTTATTTATTTCTGTTTATATCCCACTCTCCCCTCCTTCCGGAGGGCTCAGGGCAGCTACCAATATACATTAAAATACAATGGTGTTAAAACATATAAAATACAAAGATAAACAAATAATATACCCCACTACAAGATGGCGTTTCTTCTTTTATCGGGGTAGCATCTTAGATATTACACAGTATTAGATATTACACAGTATGGACGGTAAGGCAACATTCAGGCTGGTGGGTTCTCAATCAGGCCAGGGCCAAGAGGTATCTATGTAGTATATGCTAATGGTCAGATAAAAGTTTTCCACATGTGAATGTAAACATTTATAAAATCTGTGTATACACAATTTTTAAATACATTCTCATTGATTTGGGATTGATATTATTCAAGTAATTAAAATAAAAGGTTGGAAAAAATTAAAAATTATACAAGAAATCACATTCAAAGCATCAGGTAGCTCTATCTAGTACATATTTATCCTGCCCTTCTGCCATGGATCTCAGAGTGGTGTGCATGGTTCAGCCTTCCTCACTGTATCCTCGCAGCAACTTTATGAGGTAGATTAGGAGAGACTAACAGGCCCAGGGTCACCAAGTAAACTTCATGGGTGAGTGGGGATTAGTACCCATGTCTCTCAAATCAGGCATGCAAACTACTCCCCCATATTGGCTCCCTATGTGTACAGTCATGTGCAAAAATGAATCAATATGTCAAAATCTCTTAAAGCCCAGGATAACTTTAATCTGAAATAGGTGGAAAGGCTCCCTTTCCAACCATAAGGATAACTGATAATGTTGGTTACTTATTCAATAACCTTTCCTTTCTTGTGTCTTTTCAAATTTGTGTTTTACTGCTCTCTATGTTAGTGTTCATCTAACAGAGAGGCCCTTTGCTGTGGTAAATATCTAATTAGGAGAGATATAAATGCTAATTAGGAGAGTTATAAATGCTGTGTTATTTACTTGAGAGACTGTGTCTTGGGTCAGTGCGTAATCAGACAGGCGGCTTGCCCAAGAGACCATGCGGTTCCGGCCGTTCCATTAAAGCTATAATGAGGCTGTTTTTTAAGAGCGCACATCCTGTGTGTTGTCTTCATTGCAAGAAAGGGGTACTTTTTCGTAAACAAAAACAGCTGTGCAACTACACCTCATGAAATAGTCCCTACCAAATCCTTCAGGCAATTAGTGGTATGTGATACAGCTGTTTTCCAGAATAGTGTAATATTTATCTAGGTGACAGGAGAGATTGTGTTTTATACATCCTTAGCACTTAAGTGAATATTAGATAATACCAATATGGCACAACATTGCTTCAGATCCCATGTACTTCTAAATCAAAAATGCAAACATTGTGATTTAAGAACTGACTTGGCATTATAGGCTTCTGCTCTCAGAAGCATCAAGGGAAGCTTGCCAGGTCACCTACAATTTATTCTAATGGTTAGAATCCCTGCCCAAGCCAGGCTTTTATTTGAGCCAGATCTCATGAAAAAATAGAGGCATGCCATATGTGCAGAGTTTGTCATGCCTGGAAGAACAGCCACTGTACCATACACATCTGGAATTAGTGGACAGGGCTACCAGGTCAAACAGTGGGCTTTCCATGTAAGCTTGAGTCTCAGTGTCTCCCATTTTCCAAATTAATCAGCAACACAAACACTGTAAAAATTAATACAAGTTACATAACATGAACCAGTGTGGTGTAGTAGTTAAGTGTCTGACTAGTACCGGGGAGACCCAGGTTGGAATCCTCACTTAGGCCATGGAATCTTGCTGGGTGACCTTGGGCCAGTCATACTGTCTCAGCCTAACCTAACTCACAGGGTTCTTATGAAGATAAAATGGAGGCAAAGAGAATAATGGAAGCTGCCTTGGGTTCCCGATGGGGTGAAAGGTGGGGTATGAATGAATAAAGAAAATTATTATCATTATCAGTAGTAGTAGTGGTGGTGGTGGTAGTATTTATGAATCGCCCAATCCCTGCTGTGGCAGGGTTCTGAGCAATGTACAGTATTCATAAAACAGAAACAAGATAAAAACCAATTAAAATAGTAATAAATTATATATATATATATAATAAAAAAACCAAGAGGTTTATAGTGAAATTGTTATAGTTGCATGGTCCCATGCATTATGATTTAAGAATTTGTTTGGCACTTCCTTTAGACTTCTCTCATTTAGAAGTTTGCCTATGTCAGCAATCCCTGGAGAAGTAACAGCGACACACAGTCACTGTGAGCTCTCTCCATGGCAATTACAGTGAAATACCAGTTATTCTGAGCCCAGTTCAACTTTACTGATATTGCTTAGCATGGAATGACATGCTATCTTAACAAGCACATGTTTCTCAAACTCAAGTTTGTCAAAATAACATCAATGCAGGAAGAAGGGGAGCATTGATTCCCCCAACACAATTTTATTATTTATTGTATCCGTGTTACTTATAATCTGCCTTCTCACTGAGACTGAAGGTGGATTAGACAATGTAAATCATGCCGTCAATCGAATAGGACAGCTGGTAAAACATGTAATAGGCCTTGGATTACAGAAATCTGAAAACAAAGCAAAAGTATTAGACACAACATGTTAAGGTGGAATTACATAGGTAGATAACAGTGTTGTGAGAGCAAGATAATTCATATGGCAAACATTAATGTAGTCCACAGTCCTTTCCCCTTTACTAAATCACCTTATTGAACTGTAGCATCTCAACACAGTCCTGTTGTCTTTATAAAAATGCCCTCCTGAACAACTGTGTTTTACATAGTACCCCATTCCTGTGTTAGTGTTATGAGGTAAATGTTGTGTTGGGAAACAAATTTTTCACAAAAGATGTTCTGACCTCATACAGTAAATGAAACTGAGACCGATTTCCCACAAGCGCTGCCCCGGCATCGGGTCCTCCATTTGCCCCGATTGCCTGCTTGAATTTCCCACTATTTGCCACGGGGAGCATTTTGACCCAGGCCTTCGCGTGATTTCCTCCGCAGCTTCAGTGATCCTCAAAAAACAGGATCACTGAAGCCGTGGAGGAAATTGGAGGAAATCGTGTGAAGCCCTGGGTCAAAATGCACCCCGCGGCAAATAGTGGGACATTCAAGCAGGCAATTGGGGCAAACAGAGGACCCGATGCCGGGGCAGCGCTCGTGGGAAATCAGTCTGAGTAACATTCTTTGTGGGCAAAACTTGGTGATATTTTTCCTTGATGACAACATGAGCATATATAGATTACATCATAAAAGGTAAAAGTTTCCCTTGATCGAAAGCCAGTCAAAGCAGACTCTAGGGAGCAGTGCTCATCTCTGTTTCCAAGCCGAAGAGCCACTGCTGTTCAAAGACTTCTCTGCGGTCATGTGGCCAGTATGACTTGACGTCGAGGCACACGGAACCCTGTTACCTTTCCACCAAAGTGGTACCTATTTATCTACTTGCGATCTCGTGCTTTCAAACTGCTAGGTTAGCAGGAGCTGGGACCAGAGATGGGAGCTCACTCCACCACGTGGCGCTAGGATCTCGAACTGCTGAGCTACTCATCTTCCAGTCTGCAACTCAGCGTCTTAACCTCTGAGCCACTGTGGTCCCTTAGATTACATCATAGGCTCCATCTAATAAGTACAATCCATAGCCAGCTTCTTTGGCAACCATGCAGAAATGTTTGTTTTCCCCTCCCCTGGGCTTGTCTGTATAAAGGAATGGTACATTCCAATGGTCCATTTCCTGGTATTTTTTTTAAAAAACATGTGTGTTTCCCCTTAATGTTCCAAAAAAATACCCACTATTCACTGGGCAAAGGGAATGGCAATTTTAGAAGACCAGAAGGAGGCACGTAGGTTATAAGAGAACAGATGGTAGGTCTTCTCATGCAAAAGATCCTTGTATATTTTGTCATAACATTCTCAACTGGCTGGGCCAAGCCCACCCCCTCTCCACACACACACTTATTATTCATCCAGCATCCCATTAGCAAGTTTCTAAAATTCTTACAGAAAGACCATAGAGTGGTTGGAATTCTGTTTTCCTGTCCTTGTTCCATCCTTTCACAACTGAGCTCACGGTTGCTCTTTCTTTGCTGTTTTGTTTTCTGTGGGATTTAGAATTTGTAGTATTTACAAGTGGGGGACCTTCAGGGACTTGCAGGGGCATCTACTTTTCCTTTCCCCACTATTTCTCTTCCCTGAATGCCCCTGTAGCTGTTCCCCTTTCCCACCCACCCACCAACCTACTTTTATCTGCTCCCTTGTTTTCAGCTTCTCCCTAGCATCCTCTTCTTGGGAAAAATCTGCAGGATTATGACCTCCTAGCCAAGCCCAGTTGCATAGTGGGGGCCCCATAAGGACCTGCAGGGGGCACTTCTTTGTCCCCTATATTATCCTCATTGCAGCCATCATATCCTCTCCTTTCCCTGCCTCCTTTTCTCCTTCCCACCTCCCTACCAACCTTTGCTCCCTCATTTTCATCTATATTTATTATTTACTTTATTTCTGCCCTGCCTTTCTCCTCAGTGGAGATCCGAAGCAGCATACATTGTTCTCCTCTCCTCCATTTTATCCTCACAACAATTCTGTGAAGTAGGTTAGGCTGAGAGTGTATGACTGGCCCAAGGTTACCTTCTGAGCTTCCAAGGCAAAGTGGGGGTCTGAACCTGGGTCTCCCAGATCCTATTCTGAAACTCTAACCACTATACCACACTGGGTTTCATGGGGTGGCTGCTGTTGTAGCAAGCAGCCAGGCTTGAGTGAGTCATGCAAGTGGGGTGGTAACAAGTTTCCCAGTAGGTGCTGGTGGGCCTGGCCTGGATGAGTTAAGAAAAAAAGCCAATCACAACCACCCAGAAATGTACACTGCATTTATGATTAGTTGCAAATATATTGATTCTGATAGTATAAAGCAGATTTTTAAGGTGATGTTTGTAACCTGTTTTGATTCACTTTCTTATGGCTGCTGTTGTTAGGAGAAACCCTGTAGAGAGTTGGTGCAGGGAAACTGGTTCAAATCCTTGCTGGACCATGGGGGTTCACTGGGTGTCTGGGTAAGTCTTCCTCCCAGGGGTGCAGTGAAGATTGAACGGAGGAAAAGAGCCCTGTGTGCCCCACCCTGAGCTCCCTGGAAGAAAAGCATGAGGAAAATGTATGAAATAGCACCTGCTTTCTTGTTCAGCTTCGTTTGACTTTCATGAAACAAATAAATGTCTGTATTGCTTTAAGTAGACAAGGTGAGCCCTGACCTGCATAGCCAGGTTGGCCCAATCTCATCAGATATCAGGAGCTAAGCAGGGTCAGCCCTGGATAGTACTTGGATGGGTCACTCACCACCAAGGAAGACCAGGACTGCTACACAGAGACAAGCAATGGCAAACCACCTTTGAAGGTCTCTTGCCTTGAAAACCCTACAGGGTCGCCATAAGTCGGCTGCAACTTGACAGCAAAAAAAAAATTGTGAGCTAATGTAGTGCAGTGGCTGGACACCTGGATTCAAATCTCCTCACTGTCATAGAGCTCACTAGGTTACCTTGGGCTAGCCACTCTGTCTCTCAGTCTAACCCACGTCACAGGGTTGTTGTGAGGACATGAGGAAGAAAGAACTATGTGTTCTGAGCTCCTTGACAGATGGGCAGGATTAATGTGTAAAACAGAAGATAGCAAACAATGTATCAAGCCAGGAGAAACAGATACAGGATTTAGAATATTTGGGCGTTTCTTCTGCTTAACCAAGTTATGTGTGCTTATAATCTGACAAATTAGTGTACATCCATGGAACAAATCAATCTGGTCCATAGAAATGAAACACACAGTTGTTTTAGATTCACAGCAGCAAAAGCTGAAACGATCATGCCTCTCAGAGATATAATGATGGCTTTTGTGAGGAAAGAGCACATAGCTGCACCACAGATGAATTGGTCCAAGTACACAGTGGGCCCCGAAAGTTCTCTGTCACTGAGATGTCGAAAATGATTTCCTTCATCTTGTCATGTGAAGCTCCAAAGGATGTCCCATGATGACTCACCAGCACATGTTTAAGTGTCCCACTCATAATCGAGGAGAGTTTAAAAAAATTGAAAGAGGACTCCTGACAGACTGCTATTCCACTCCATGGCACTTATACTGTGGGATGCTACAGTATTTTCTCTTGTCCTCCATGCTATTTGACATCCAGTAGATTGTGTCAACAGATTGTTATAATGTTACTGTGCCAGAGTACAACTGCAATTATTGATTTTTATTTTTATTTTAAAAGCCCTACAGCGGCAAGTCAGGGGGGAAATGGAAGGGAAATGGGAGCCAGTGGAGGGAAGTGTGTACAAAAATCCCAGGTGGATGCTGTGTTGCCAGTGCAAATGCATCTGCAATCCTCGTGGCAAGAAAATAACATGCTCAAATTACTCCTGGTTTTCTTGGAAGTTGATCCACAAGCATTGGAATCTCTTTGAGCAGAGTTCTTCCACCTGTCTGCCCAGGGCTTTTTTTGTAGAAAAAGCCCAGCAGGGACTCATTAGCATAATAGGCCACACCCAACAGCAGAAATTCATTAGCATATTAGGATACACTCCTGACAGCGCAGCTCCCTCCCAGGATCGGCTTCCCCAGGTGCTCTGTGGCAGCTGCGGGGCACATGGGGAACCCGAGGAGGGGAGGCAGTTTAAACTGCCTTCCCTCCCTGGATCGGCTTGGCTTCCCCAGGTGCCCCACAGCTTGCGAGGTGCCTGGGGAAATGGGGGGGGGAGAGGCTGTAGGTGTGGCCAACTGAGAAGCCAGCCAAAACTCCGTTCCTGTGTGTTCCTGCCCAAAAATAGCCCTGTGTCTGCCTCCCTGTGGGTTTTTACAGTTGTGGAGGTAGATTATTTGTTTTTTTCCATATGTGGCTTAAATTATGAGAATTTTAAAGGAGGGTGCTTTTGTCATCGGTGCCATTATTGGTGGCATCACAGCACACACACACACCATAGTTAAAAAAGCCATAAATATCAATATGTGTTATAGTGATAGTTTAAGCAGGTTCTCTGAATTCGCAGCTTACATTTTAAAAAAAAGTCTCTGTCTCCTTACTTCACAGAGATATACCGTTTTCCTTAGGTCTCCATGAGGGCAGAGGATAGAGACCTGCTTTATTAAAACAAAAAAACTGAAATCATTTGTCTGTGTGTGGGGGTGTCTAATGATGACAACAGTCCAGTCATTATAAAGAGGGCTGTAGGTGGGGGGGACAAAGAAAAGCACAGAAACATTACACACAAGGAAAAGGCAACTCAAAATCAGCTTCCAGAAAAACATCAGAGTAAAAATGTTCTCAAAAGAGCTGGAAAGAATTGTTGTTGTAGTTGTTGTTGTTGTTTTGAAGTGAAAACAAAAGGCACAAAAATGCATGTGGAAATAAGGGCATAAACCAAAGCAGTTTGACGACAGAACTGATGGGGGGAGGGAACCATGTGGGAAAGCCCAATGTCATGGAAATGGAGGCCCTTCATTGTGTAGATGAAGCAGAGCTGGATCATATGAAACCCTTCTGCTAAATTTAGAGGTGGGGCCTGGAGATCTCCCAGAATTGCAACTGATCTCCAGATAATAGAGGTCAGTTCCCTGGAGAAAATGGCACTATATTTCACTGCAGACTGTGCAACCCAACACAAATTGGCACTGCCAGAGTGGCACTAGTTCTAGTTCTGCTGCTGGCCTTGAAAACATGCCCCCTCCCCCACACTTCACTTTCTATTGCAGAGGCTTTCTGGAAGAATCTGCTGGACTTGTTGCATGCCTGCCTTGCTTTTTTCCCACCATTGGAAACAATGAAGGATGGGGGCACCCTCTTTGGGAACCCATAGAATTGGACCCCCTTGTCCAATCTTTTTGAAACTTGGGGGTTCTTTTGGGGAGAAGTACCAGCAGCTATACTGCAAATTTAGTGCCTCTACCTCAAACCCTTTCCCACTCAAGCCCACTGAATATAGCCTATATTGACTATAATGGCCCCATAGGGTATAATGGAGCAAAAAAATTCAGGATTTCTGAATTTTACCCAAATTCCAATCAGATATGGATATTGGAATTCAGGTTTTCAAGGCAATTCTGAATTTTCAAGGGTCCAAAACCCTCAAATCCGAAAATACCATTTTACATGCACACCCCCTAGTGTGTACCATCAACTGGTGAGGCTGACAAGCAGTATAAAATAAAGCAAAAGTCTAGTGGCTCTTTATAGACTAACAATATTTATTTCAATAGAAGCTTTTGTGCGTCAAATAGTACACACAGTTCCTCCAATGGACATTTTTTTTCAGCTGGGAGAGAGGGGGTAGAGATATCCAATGAGGAAAGAGGGAAAGATCTGCTCCATGGAGTACGTGGATGTTTGGATACATACCAACAGATGTATGCCTGCTTGTATTCAAAAACAAGGAAAACACCCTCCATTTGGAGCAATTTTTTTGCAACAAGAATTCAAGATGAAAATTACTTGGGAGTTTTGTTGTTGCCTTATCTGAAATAAATCACTGAGATGCCTGCTGATCAAGTACATTGATGCATGCATCACAGGCAGGCAATCAACCTGGACTTCAGACATAAAAATATTCTGGTCTCATCAGGGGAAGAGGGCAACTCTGATTTAACAGTAATTGCAGCTCTGATTTACAGTATCCTGATAATAGCTTGGTCAATATATATATTCCAAATATAAAAAACAACCAGAATTTGCCACAAAAATGTTTTTTTCTGTCTGAATGATAATTCCCAGGTTTGAACATTTCTGTGATTATAACATCATTTGAAATGTGGTGTTGGAGGACAGTTTTACACCTTTACACCTTACATGGACCTCAAAAAAAGTGGCTTCTGGATCAAATCAACCTTGAACTCTTCCTAAAATGACTAAAATGAGGCTATCATACTTCGGTCACACTGTGAGAAGACAAGACTCACTGGAAAAGACAATAATGCTAGGAAAAGTTGAAGGCAGCGGAAAAAGAGGAAGATCCAACATGAGATGGATTGACTCTATAAAGGAAGCCATGGCCCTCAGTTTGCAAGACTTGAGCAATGCTGTTGATGATTGGATGTTTTGGAGGACATTAATTCATAGGGTCGTCATAAGTTGGAAGCAACTTAACAGCACTTAACACATACACCATTATAACAATCCTATGGGTACCACCAGGGGTCATTTTGTAGAAAGAGGTGTAGGAGCTCATTAGCACAACTCATTAGCATAACTTATTTGCATATGCCACACCCCCTGACATCACTGGAAGTGTGTCCGAAGGCAACACCCACTGCTCAGGCTCTACCCCAAAAATCTCCACCAAAAAAAATCACCCCAAAAATCCCCAACTCAGAGCTGGTGAGCCAGCTTTACACTTTGACTAAAGACACTTTAGGTTTCCTTTGCTCTTGCAGGGAAGCTACCCTACAACAAATATGAAAATACAGATCAAGTTAGTATGCTTTTTTCCACAGTGCATCACTATATGTACCCACTCCTGGGCTTGTTACTCTCGGAATGGCGCTCCTGTGTGCTCCTGCTCGAAATGACCCCTGGGTACCACTGTGATGATCCTTTGTAATTCCCTAGTAGTAGGCAGCTAAGGTGATCTGGAAGACAGTGATGTGGCAGTAGATTGCACTGAAACAAATGGGACTAGATCTAAACACAGGTTTGGGCTCTGGACCAGATTTTGTTCTGTACAGATAAATTAAATGCATGCCAGGACTGGCATACATGTACATACATTTGTTGGTGGGAGTGTGGAATAATTAGGACATTCTGGGAAAAGATTTTGGTTCAAATACAGTCTCTGACAGGTTACTCAGTTCAGGGAAAACTAGAATATTGTTGAATCTCTGGCAAGACATTAATATCTCATTGCCAAGAAAAGCCTTGATACCTTTACTGTTATCAGCTGCTAAAACACTGATTGCTTTAAATTGGAAGAACATCCCTCTGTTGAATTGTTAGCAGGCTGTGCTGCAGTGACTGGAGAAAATATGTTCCCTATTGATTGAAGAATAAGTGCTACATTCCGGACGGGAGACCAGGAGGTTCTCATTAAAGTTACTCCTGAGGAAGGTGGGAAAAGCTTGTCCTTCATTACATACAATACAGAATTAGCAACTGAGGAAGAACATTTAAGAAACAAGGGAGTTATACCGGGACCTTGTCTCGCAGTTTCGCTGTTACTGTCCACTGTGAATGTATATCTCCACTTTGTTGGTGTTATTATTCCTCTTTATCATGTTTGTTATGTCTAAATGTACTAATCTGAGAGTTGGCAATTGAAATTTTGTATGTGACTACTATGTTCCATGGGTCAAAATACAGTTTCTGTTGTTCTTACTTGTGTTCATTTATAGTTGAACTGGGAGCCTTTGGTAGCCCATTTTCAGAGTTATTAATCTGTGGGTATAGCAATTAAAATGGAAGGAGGCAGATCCCCCTACACTCAATCAGTGGTACATTAGAGCATGAGACCATTTTATAATGGATAAAATATCAGCAGACATTACACAAACAGACCCTTATTCAGCTTATCAAGACTTTATTAGTAAATGGTTTCCTTTACTCGAAAGATTAGACCATAATTCAATTAGTAAAGAATCCTTTAAAAACATAGTTGTTATAAACTTATGATCTCTTAAGTCAGTTTTTATAACCAAAAGAGAAGCTTGGTTAGTGTATACCGGAAGTCATAACTGTACAGGAAATGTTTTGTTTCTTTGATCCTACTAATGTTGAAATCTCTTTAATCAGCCACATACTCGTCCTATATTGTTCACAAATCTATTACTTTGGAACTATTGTGGTTATCGTTCTTGTTGATAATTTCTTTTTGATTGATTTATTGTTCATTTCAAAGTAAATTAAAAATAGGGGGGATTATTTTATTAAAAAAGAAGAGAGGACAGTAATGGGAAGTAGGCAAGGAAGAGTTCATGCAGCCAAGATGGGTTAGATAGGCACAGGAAAGGGGAGAACAGAGAAAGAGAAGCCACATGAAGGAAACAAAGCTGTATCAGGGAAGGATGGCTGGGAAGGGAGGCTTTGGAGTGAGGCATGACGTGGGAAAGAGGGAAAAAGAAGAAAAGCAAGGGTCGAAAACTGCAGGAGAGGAAGGGATAAAGGTATCAAGGAAGATAATTAAATCATACGTTGACCAAGCATTGTGGCAGCTGAGGGCAGTTTTGGAGCAAAAGTCAGCCTAGGGGGCTTTCAGACTGCAGCCGCCTTTCGTGTTTTTGCACGTTTTGCCACTGCTGATGATCGTGCCATCAGTGTGATCCATTCAGACTTCCCCATAGGAGTTCCATCTGTTCCGTGTGTGCGTGTGTGTGTGTGTGTGTGTGTTTGCACATGCATTGAAGCATTGGAGCATTTCAGCAGCCTGGTTCACTCTGCCATCTTTACATGAGAGTAGCCCCATTTACTCTTATGTAAAGCATGGTAGCTGAAGCACAAAAGATAATTTGCATCTTTATTGGCTTCAGCATTGAAGAGGGGGACATGATCCCGGCTAATGCTGGAGAGAGGCAGAGACCAGACCAGAGAGAGAGATGCATGCACTCACAAGGCAGAGCAGATGAAGCTGCCCCAATGCAGGCACCTTCAATCAGTACTGAAGAGGGAACATGATCCTGGGAAGGCAGGGCAAAGAGGAAGCTGCCCAGACGCAGGCACCAGCACCGATCACTGAAAAGTTTCACCACTGAGATGCAATTTAAAAAAAAAAACCCACACCAACCTGCCCTTTTGGGGCAGCTTTTGGCAGGGTGGTGAGTTTGCCAGAAGTCACCTGTATGAAAAACTTAGTTCAGATTACAGAGCAGAAGCTTTGTTGTGAATATATTTCACTTTCCTCCAAAAAAGTGTGGGAGAAACCAGTTTATTGGGGGGGGGGGGAGACTGGGAAGATATAAGAAAGTGCTGGGATGTTTACGAAGTTGTGTGAGCACAAGAAAAAAAACATGTTTACATTGGGTGATGCAAGTAGATTTTTAAGGTAATGTGAAAGGCCCCCTAGTTTACCAATCTGAAACTTGGACCTTTAAATTTCTACATTTGCACACTTTCCTGGTCATGTAAGGGTAAGAATTACTTAAGGAACTATGCTAATTATGACAAGAGATAATCCTTTCTTTGTTAATCAAATAAGGAAGACTGCTTGATTGTCCTATATGAGGGCTCTGTATTCATTTGGAAATTTGCTAAGTATGCTGGAATGTCTGTGAATTCCTCACACGCAACAGTCACCCTGTTAATTCTGATTTAGGGCGATCTTGTGGAGTCACAAGACAAGCCTTTAGACACAGAGGTCATAATGGTTTCCTGATTACTTCATCATGAGACAGCATTTTATTTGATTTTATAAACTACAAATGTCAATTAAAATCCCTTAGTTTTACTAAGATAGATTCCTCATGCAGCTAAATGAGTCTCCTCTGGCCACAGGATTGTAGGTGACAAGGAGAGGAAAACTTTTACACATAAAAGCATGCACAGTTTCTTATGTAGGCTGAAATCTTACATGCACAGCTGTGACCTCCAAACCTACCACTCAATGTAACCCCTTTCAGACTCAGAGGTGCAGGTAGGTTACACAGTCTTGGGTTCACCACCCATCCTGTCCCTATTCATTTTTATAAAAGCTCTGACCTTTTTCCACTCCAGGTCCCCACTCTCTTTCCCAGAGAAACTACAAGACGGCAGCCAAATTCACTTTTCAGCCACCCCTTACCCAGATATTTCCATGACCTATTCAGTTAGGGAACTAATGAGTACTTCCCTTTTATGCCACCACCGTTTATATTTCTGTATCTATATATCTAGGCAGAGGCCTAACAGTTGCATGTGTATCTTCTTTCCCAAGATGATTCACTCTCAGGGTGCAATCAGACAGGCAATTTGATCCAGTGTGGCCCTGGCTCTAATTGATCCAGGTTTTTCTGTAATGGAGAGTTTTGATCAGACAGACCCCCTTTCACCCAGTCCTTGATCAATCAGATACAGCAGTCAAGGAACGGGGTAGTCAGTGGTTTCCGGTCGGAGGAATGGAGGTCTGACACGCTTTGCAAATGCGCAGGGTGGACAGCGGCTCTTCTTGACAGCTTGGGTGGATAAATCCACCTGACGCAACCTCACACAGGTAGTGTGAGGACCAGCAAGCAATATAATCCAGGTTTGAGCAAGCTCGGTGAAGGAAAAGCCTCGGGGGAGACTTTTACAACACCTTGAGCACTGCAGCTAAAGAAGATTTTTGCAAGTATCTCTAAGGAGCCGAGCTGGGCTGATTAATCAGCATAAAATCTCCAATTCCCCTGATTCCTTAACAAAGAAAACAAAGTTTAAACGTTGGGACCACATCTGAAGAGAAGTAACAACATAAGGTAACGGGAAAAAACTTTTTGCCTTACCATTACCGTGTTTTGAAAGACGAAAAGCAGATATGGTGAAGCAATAGACTGTTGCAGATTGGATGAGTGCAGTTTTGAAACGTTAAAAAGCTGAATTTGAACTTAAAAAGCCAAAAAAACAAGTTGTTTAACATTCCTGCGGTAAAGAAGAGTCGGGAGGGGGAGCCAAGCATCGCGAGACAAAGAGGGGAGGAGGGAACCAAGCATCGCGAGACCAAGCTGTGAGGACTGAGACAGGAAGTGACGGCTTGAGGAGCAGACAAGAAGGGAAGTGGAGAAGAACCGGAAGAGAGCAAAGGGGACTGTAAAAACTGCCAGACCAAAAGGACTACAACAGGAAGTGACGTGCGGAGAGCAGACAAGTAAGCAAGAGGAAGGGACAAAAGGAAACTACGGCAAGCCAGAAGCAAGGTAAAAAGACTATAACCTTTGACACAAACCATAGAAAAGTTGCGCCCGCCATTTTGGATTTATAAAATTTTTAAACAGTAATATCTCATAAACTATATAACTTAGAAGGCTGAAACCAACAAAATTTGACTTGGCAAGACTAGCTTGTGTGATTACACTAAACGGTGTTTGATTTGGAAAATAAAATAAAATCAATCTTTTTTAAAGAGACAAGACGGATTGCGGGCTAAGATCGAGAGCAGCTACATGGTCCTCTCCTACAATGGCAGCAAAAAAAGAAAAAGAATTACTAGCTGTTATGGAAGCAATGGGGAAAAAAATGTTAGACGCTATAGGAGAGGTAAATGTTAAAATGAATGATATAGCTGCACAAGCAGACAAAAATTTTATAGATTTAAAAGCTGAATTACAAAAGTTAACCACTAGAACACAAGACATAGAAATTAAAGTAAAAGAACTGGAAGAAAATACTCAAAAAACAATGAAGGAAAATGACAGAATGGAAAAGATGATGCACTATAGAGACATGCAAAACCATCTGAGATTTAGAGGTATAGAGGAAAAATTAGGTGAAGACATTTTTACAAGAATGCAAGAAGCATTAGCAGATTTTTTACAAGAGGAAGAGGAAGTTGTTAAAGAACATATGGATCTTGTTTACAGAGTCAATTCTACATACGCGAGAGACAAAAATATACCAAGGGACATGGTAGTTCAATTTACAATGAAGAGAACAAAAGAACAAATCTACAAGAAATGTTTTACAGACTCTTTTGAAATAGGTGGAAAAAAAGTTATCGTAATGAAAGAATTGCCCAGAGCAATTTTGCAAGACAGGAAAAAATTCAAGCGTCTGACAGACAAACTGAAAGAGAAAAAAATAAGATTTCGTTGGGAAATACCACAAGGACTGAGTTTTTATTATGGTAACAACAGAATGGTGATTAAAAATTCAGCAGAAATGTACGCCTTTGTTGGTGAGAACAAGGAAGAATTTGGTGATATTTAAGACTACAACAAGATGGATTACAAAGTACTCTCATGGAATGTAAATGGACTTAATTCACCCCAAAAACGTAGAATGGTAGGACACTGGCTGGAGAAACAAAAATGTAGTATAGTTTGTATACAAGAGGCCCATCTTAAGAAACAAGACTACAAATATTTAATAAGAAAAAAGTTGGGAGAAGAATTTTTTTCATTGGCAAGTAATAAATAGAATGGAGCGGTAACATATGCCAAAAAAGACTTGGAACCTAAACTAATATTTAAAGATAAAGAAGGAAGATACTTAACTATTGAAATTCTGTTACACGGACAGAAGACTTTGATTGTAAATATTTACGCCCCCAACGGAGCTAAAGAAATCTTTTTTAAAGAACTACAAATGGAACTGGACAGTGTAAACTATGAACAAATCATAATGTTGGGAGACTTTAATGGGACTGTGAATAATAAAATAGATAGGCGCTCAAAGAGAAAAGACGACACACTAGAGAAACTTCCAAAAAAATTTTTTGAACTGATAAAACAGGAAAAGCTGGAGGATATTTGGAGGAAGGTTAACCCACAAGGGAAAGACTATACTTTTTACTCTAACAGACATGATTCACATTCAAGAATTGATATGATCTGGATGTCTATTAATCTAACATTTAAGACAAAAAAAGTTGAAATTCTACCTAGAATAATCTCAGACCACAATCCTTGTCTATGGACTTCTGGGCAAATAAAAAGGCAAGGGAGATGGAGAATAAATGAGGACTTATTAGACAACCAAGAAATAGTTAAAAAATTACATGAAGAGACAGATTTATATTTTCAAGCGAACATACAAAAAGAAGTAAAAATTCAAACTGTGTGGGATGCGTACAAAGCAGTTATGAGAGGATTATTGATATCATTGAACGCTAAAGACAATAAAAAGAAAAGAGAACAATATGAAAACATTGTACAAGCCATTAAAATAAAAGAAAAGGAACTGAAGAACAGACCAGGAAAAAAGAAACTGCAAAAGGAAATTTGGATGTTACAAGACCAAGCAAAAGCTATTTTGAATCAAGAGACTTACTGGAACCTGAAAAAATTGCAACAAAAAGCATTTGAAGGTGCAAATAAACCTTGGAAGTACTTAGCATGGCAATTAAAGAAAAAACGTGAAAATAAATTTATTACTAAAGTGATACGGGACAATATTGAGATAATAGACAATAAGGGAATAAAAAGAGAATTTTTTAAATATTATGCAAAGCTTTTTAAGAAGGAAAATAAAGACAGAAGAAGGATTAAAGAATACCTACAGTCATTAAAATTACCAAAACCAACGGAGAAAATCAAAGAACTACTTAACTGCCCAATGTCACTACAAGAGATTAAAAATGCAATAAATGATTCAAAATTAGGGAAAGCACCTGGATCAGATGGATTTACAGCTAAGTTTTATAAATCACTACAGGATTCGATCTCACCAGTGTTATTGCTATTAATGAATGACATAGGAGTGACAGGTGAGGTCCCGGAGACTTGGAAAGAAGCAACCATTTCACTCATTCCGAAAGAAGGTCAAGATTTAACCAATGTTAAAAATTATAGACCAATTTCTTTGTTAAACAATGACTATAAGATTTTTGCCAAGATTATAGCTGATAGGCTTAAGGAACATCTTAAAGAGACTATACAGACAGAACAAGCAGGATTTTTACCTAATCGCCAAATAAGAGACAATATAAGAGTAGTAGTGGATGCTATAGAGTACTATGATAAACATCCGGAGAAGGAAGTGGGCTTTCTTTTTTTAGACGCGGAAAAAGCGTTTGACAATTTAAATTGGGATTTTATGTTTGAAGTGTTGGAACATCTTGAAATTGGAGACTATATGCTTAATCTTATTAAGTCAATATATAGAGAACAGAAATCCTCTTTAATAATTAATACTGAAAAAACGGATTACTTTAAAGTGGAAAAAGGAACACGACAAGGATGCCCACTCTCGCCGTTGCTATTTATTTGGATTTTGGAAGTCTTGTTACTAAATTTGAAAGAAGATAAAGAAATTAAAGGCTTAACAATAAAAGGTTTCTCTTTTAAATATAGAGCCTTTGCAGACGACGTGATGTTTATAGCTGAAGACCCTATGACTACACTACCATATTTGTTGCAGAAAGTAAGAGAGTTTGGTGATTTGGCTGGGTTTTATGTAAATAAGAACAAATCAAAAGTGATGTGTAAAAATATGCCAAATAATAAGCAAATTGAATTACAAAATCTTATAGAATGTGAAGTGGTGAAAAAGACAAAATATCTAGGTGTAAACCTAACAATGAAAAACATTGATTTGTATAAGAATAATTATGAGAAATTATGGCAGCAAGTTATGCAAGATATTAAAAGGTGGAATGTATTAAATTTGTCACTGCTGGGTAGAATTGCAGTGGTTAAAATGAATGTGTTACCAAGAATAATGTTTCTGTTTCAAACTATTCCAATTGTGAAAGATGTAAAAACATTCAAATGCTGGCAGAAGGAATTGACTAAGTTTGTGTGGGGAGGGAAAAAACCAAGAATTAAGATGAAAATAATGTGTGATGCTAAAGAGAGAGGTGGGTTTCAGTTACCAAACTTAAGGCTATATCATGATGCAGTATGTTTGACTTGGATAGGGACATGGACTATGTTACAAGACAGAAAGTTATTGTCCCTGGAAGGTCATGACTGTAGGTTTGGGTGGCACGCATATCTGTATTATGGTAAAACAAAAATGGACAATATGTTTAAGCATCATTATTTGAGAAGAACATTAATCGATACGTGGACAAGATATAAAAACTTTTTCCCAGAAGAAATACCTATGTGGATTGTACCTGCAGAAGTTTTAAATCCATCATCTCACTACAAAGGACAAGACTGGTTGAAATATAGAGACCTGTTAACAAGACATGGTAAAGACTTTAAATTGAAGGAGCAGCAGCAGATGGACTTTGATTATGGCTGGTTAAGGTACAGACAAATATATGATATGGACAGAAGTGATAAAAAATCTGGTTTTAGAGAAAAAAGCAATGAAATAGAACAAATTTGGGAGGAAGATGGGAAAAAAATTATTTCTAAAATGTATAAAGTATTGTTAAAATGGTTTAATGCTGATGAAATGGTAAAGGAACAAATGATAAAATGGGCGATAAACCTAAACAAAGACATTGAAATGGAATCTTGGGAATTTTTATGGAAAAATGCAATGAGTATTTCTACATGTTATAATCTAAAAGAGAACTGTTTTAAAATGATGTACAGATGGTATATGACACCAAAAAAAATTGCAAATATTAATCAAAATATGTCTAACAAATGTTGGAAATGTAAAAAGAAAGAAGGTTCTTTCTATCATATGTGGTGGACTTGTGATAAAGCGAAGACTTATTGGTCTATAATACATGCAGAAATGGAAAAAAATTTGAAATGTACATTTAAGAAGTTGCCTGAAATGTTACTGCTTGGACTTAAACTAGAAGAGATAAATGTAAAGAAAAGGACAATAATATGGTATATGATTACAACAGCAAGAATGGTGTATGCACAAAATTGGAAAAATGAAAAAATACCAGAAGTGTGGGAATGGTTGAAAAAATTGTTATATATGGCTGAAATGGATAAATGGACTAGAAAGTTGAATAATCTGTACTCAGAGACTTTTTTAGAAGATTGGGAGGATTTGAAAGAATATGTTGAAAAATATTGGGACATGAAAAACTACATTTATACATGGTTATAATAGCATAAAGGAACAGAAATTGAGTATATGAATGTACTAAGGATAATTAGATAATGAACTTGTTTTTTAGAATTATATAAGAATATAGAAAATAAAAATTGGTATATAAGTATTTTAAAGATATATAACCGTTACCAGAAATGTAAACATAGAGATAAATATTACTATTTTGGATAAAGTGGAAAATGTGTTATGCTTCAGATGTGGTGGGAAACCACCAATACAAGATAAAAGCAAGACTATACAAATAGAACAAAATGTTATATAATATGGAAAAAAGGATTTGTATAAAACAAATGTATTAATTTTAATGTTTTGAAAAATAAAAACTTTCTTACAAAAAAAAAAGGAATGGGGTAGTCAGACAGCTTTTTAAAAATTATTAGTCTTCCAAGCATGCGCATAAGCACTAATGGAAATCAGCACTTCAAACTCCAGGCAGAATGGCGACAGCTGAGATTGCTGGAAGAGGCTGCTGGGAAATGGAGTCCAGTGTGAGGGTAGTGTTTTTTAAACTGTGCTTCCAAAAAATTCCGCATTTCAAACATTTAAAAGTGGGAAGGGCAGAGAATAGAGAAGCCTCATCCTGTGTCCTGTGGGCTGCTGGTGTTTTTATTTAAAAGCTTGGAGCGAAGCTGGAGTCACCAGCTTTGTTCTCAGACGCCCTCCCCCTCCCTCCCTCTCTGAAACAAACTCATCTTGTCAATTAACCCTTCCCTACTCCATGTGCCACAAAGCTGTAGGCAGGAGAGAGCTGAAAAATATGAGCGGTGATTCAGTCATGCGCACATTGCCAACTGTTTTTTTTAATGGCAAAAGCGCAAGGAAAACATTTAGACGTCCTAAATGGCTTCAAATCATTAGGGGGCAGTCCAGACAGGCAGAAATGTGGGGTGAAGCCAGAAACAACCGCAATTTTCCTGATGTTGAGAAAACCACAACAAAGGAGGGCTGATTGCAGGAGGGCAACGAGTGCCGTATGGGAAATCCGATAGGGAGTTGTGGCAACACCTGCACAAAAAGACCATGTGATCACAACTTCAGTCAGCAGAGATGAACAAAAATGAGTTAACTTTTATTTAAAACTTATTCAGAAGGAGTTTTTATTCAAAATTAGTTTTAAACAACATTGGAGTGCGGTAGGCATGTGGCTACATGGACTCAGTCCCATTTCCTTCTCTTCTTGCTCCAACTGTCCTGTCAACTCTCAACCTTCCCCCAACATTCCATCAGCTCTCATTGACTGCACTCTGAAATAGGTAGAGTTGATTAAGGTTAGTAATTTGGCCAAATTAAGGGGGGGAGTTAAATACAGCTTCAGATTTATTTATTTTTTCATAACAGTCTTGCCTTATCTCCATATGGAGCATCTTCTGTTGTGTGCTTGGAACTGGGTCTTCCAAAAATTTCTGGTTTGGTTTGGAAACCTATAACCAGTTTTAAATACAGGCTACTTAATGCAGAGAACCTTCCAGTGCTTACTCAATTGACAGCTTGAGAGCGCTGTTGGTCCTGGTGGAATAAAACCATAGATTTCAAAATCGCACATATTTCTTTTGAGGTCTTGAGCTTCTTTGGTAGACAACAAAAGAGTGTTAATTATAAAGGAGCTTTTAAAACAAGACCAGAACCTATTACTTCAAGATGCCAGATGGAAATTGTTCCCACTTCATCTGGGGATCAAATACTTAGTTGAATTTGAATTCCTATCCAAACTAGATATGCTGACAATACCTAAATTAAGACCGTCATATATGCTTGCACACTGTAATGAGTTACTTACAGCACAGATGAAGGGGTGTTTTGTTTTGATTCCTTCAGAACAATGTTTTTGTGATTACTCCTTGTCAATGGTTGATTCATTACTGCATGGTTTCTTTCATTACTCCAAACACACTGATGCCAGGAAGAATTTTCTTTTAAAATGGTTGTCAAAATATTCAGCCACTTCTGATACTGATAAATTAAGCTTGTTTCTGAGGCTGCAAGCACACACTCAAAATAATCAACTTTTAATCCACTTTCCAGCTGGATTTTGCCAGTTCACAACAGTAAAATCCAGTTGGAAAGGGCATTAAAAATGGATTTGAAAGTGGATTTTTAGTGTGATCACAGCCCAAGTGACCTTTGTAAACCCTGTATAGCTGATGTGGCTAAATTCTTCTTTGCTGTTGTTTTTAAATCTTAGTTTTTTTTCTTGGTGTTTGGTTTATGAGCTGTTTAACCTAAATAAAGTGAAAGTGAATTCAAATACTTAGGAGTTAATATCTCTACAAGATAATAAAGATCTTTTCAAATACAACTTTAGTCCATTAATATCTAAAATTAAGGCAAAAATAGATACATGGTCAAAATATCTCATTTCTGGGCAGAATTAACATTGTAAAAAATTTTGTACTACCTAAGATAATCTATATGTTTACTAATGTCCCAATTTTAATACAAGTTAAGAAATTGCAAAAAAACTTTTAAACAGCTTTATTTGGTGTAATAAGAAACCAAGAATAAGCCTGGCTATTGCACAGGATCGATGGCATATGGGTGGTTTAGACTCTTCTAATATCATAATTTATTACCATATAACTCAGCTCTTTTGCTTAATCAAATGGACAAAGGAGGGCCTGTGAGACTCGGAGGTGGGGAATCCCATATATCCCCCCATTGCTGAGCCAGTGAGGCTCCAGACCCCATGGGTACTGGCTCTGCTAAGGCTGACTACTCCTCAGATGAGGAAGAGGCAGGGAGCAACCCACCTTCCTTGGGAGTCAGCCCAGAAGAAGAAGAACCCTCAACAATATCTGAGGAGGAAGAGTCCCCAGCACCTGCACAGGAGGTACAGCCACAATCCTAAACTTGGCCCAGCACCAGTGTTCCCTCTAAGCTGAGTTAGTGTGAGCTAGCTCACAGTTTTTTAGTCTCCGGCTCACAAATTTTTGGCTTAGCTCAGGAAGGATGGCTCCAGAGCAAACTGATCGATGCAGCAGCCAGATCGCTCACTCACAACTTTGATGCCGTTAGCTCACAAAGTAGAATTTTTGCTCACAAGACTCCACGGCTTAGAGGGAACATTGCCAGCACCCCAAGTTGCAGACACCCCAAGGCCAGACTCCCCGCCTCGTTCTCCTGAGTGCCCCAGACATAGGGCACGCCAAAGGCTGACTATACAGGAGCGAAGAAGGAGTGCCAGACTGCAGCTCCTGCACAGGCAACAGGAGGAGCTGTAAGCCTTAGCAGACTCAACTCCCAGGGAAGGGAGAACCTCCTCATAAACACTCCACACACTTGCCTCAGTGCAGCAGCAGCTCTGCATACTCAGATATGCTTCTGTGTGTGTAACTGTCTCGACATTTTCATTGAGCTATCTACTACGACTTAACTTATTGCTTGTATTGTCTTTGCCAGATGCTGGAATTGATGGCTTATTTAAAAAGAAAGCCTTCAAATAATATCGATGTTTGGAGACAACTGGTGTATCAAATGGACAACTAATTCTTGTTTACATGATATGTTCAAAGACAATGATTAACTATTTATAATCTGCTCGTCTCACAGAATTGGGAGTTAAAATACATTACTGATAGCAAGCTTAACTTACTGAATTTTCTGTTGGATATATATTTTTATGTGTAAAGAATTTTTTTAAATATTTTTAAAAATTTAAATAACAAAAAATGAAAAAGGTGGAACTGAGCCTGACGGTCAAAGGGGCAGCTTCATGTTGTCAATTCAAACACCCTTTACATCTAGAAGGTCAAGAACTTGAATGTCAGGCTCCAAAGAAATAGGATTAGGCTACTAGTCATTAGCTTAATTTTTTGTTGGCTAAATAGTAGCACTAGAGTTGAACAGGCTTTTTTCTGCTTTTTGGAAGGGAACTGCCAGGAAAAAAACAAAACAATTATGTAATCAAAAGAGAGAGAGGGCGAATGCATGTGTTGGTTTCTGACTCTGAATAAGTGTGTGGGTGGTGTTATCAGATAATTGGTTGGAAAGGCTCCGCATGCATCTTCCAGACCGTGGTCTTCTGCAGAAGTTAACGAGGGTGGTGCTGTAGCCAAGCAGCTTGGACAGCAACCTGTTCCCAGGCCACCCACACGACCGAAACTAGCAAACAGTTTTGTTTCTTTACAGCAGTAAGATTATTCCTGTTAGATGACTCTTCCTCAGATGCTCAGGGTGAAGCAGCCACCATGGGCTTGAACTGAGCACTAGTTAACGCCTTGCAGATGCACTGTCAAACTGTGGCAGATGCTATTCTGAGTCTTAAAGCACAGACAGATATAAGGGACTGAAAGGATCACTATAGGAGGGATTCTGTTCCATGCACTAAGTGTTCCTCAAGGAACAGAACTGAAGTAGCAATACAGGCAGAATAAAACTGTTGTATTTCTTTTATCCAGAGTACATTCACGACGGCGTGCTTTTGTTTATAGGGAATCCTCATCTCTGCTATATGTTTACTCACATACCTGGCTAGGTATATTAGGTCACCAAGCTCTCCAATGTGTGGTAGTTCATTGGGGAAAATATGTTCTGAAATCAATAATGATCTTTTTTAAGGAACTGGTCAGCAGGAAATTTGGGAATGATGTGGACTGAATGAGCTTTTGCATAAAAGAGGGCTTTGCCCAGCTTGCAATGGCTAGAAGAGGCTTCTCCACCAGCTGAGTGCAGACCACTGGTCATGATATGGTGGTCTTTAAGATGTTTGATATGTCTCCTCTCCTGTTTGTGCAATACCCATGAGCAGCTCCTCTCTCCCGGACCCATTCCAGTCTTGCTTCCACCCTGGCTATGGGATGGCAACAGCACTGGTCACCCTCACAGATGACCTCTGGAGACACTTGGGCTGAGGTGGGTCAGTGCTGCTGTTGTTACTCGATTTAACAGCAGTATTTGACACAGTCAGTTACACTCTTATGGTCCACCACCTCGCCAGTGTGTGGATACAAGGGACTGCCTTGCAGTGGCTTGTTTTCTTTTGCCACGGTCTTGGACAGAGGGTAGCCCTTGAGGCGAGGGTTTCACTGCATTACCCGCTGGTATGCGGTGTCCCTCAGGGGGTGATCAGGGGGTGTATCTGTTGATGGACAGTCGGATACTGGCCCAGATGTTTTGGCCAGTGTCCTGGAGGCTGTGGCTGGCTGGCTGAAGTAGAGTCGACTGAAACTAAATCCATCAAAGATGGAGGTCCTGTGCCTGAGCCACAGGGTGCCATTAATACCAACGCCAGTGGTGAGGAGTTTGGGTGTGATCTTGGATGCCTCACTTTCAGTGGAAGCCCAAGTCACAATTGTTGCCAGATCAGCATTTTACCATCTTCAGCAGATCCAGCAACTGGTTCCCCACATCTCTCCTTGAGACTTAGCCACAGTGATCCATGCAATAGTCACCTCCAGACTGGACTGCTGTAATTCACCCTACACAGGGCTGCCATTGAGAATGACTTGGAAACTCCACCTGGTCCAAAATGGTCCAAAATGTGTGTCCTCTCTGGGACACCTTTACAAGCCCACATACAACCAGTGCTCCACCAGCTGCATTGGCTCCCAGTTGAATACCAGATCACGTTCAAAGTTATGTTTTTAACCTTCAAAGCTCTGAGTGGTCTGGGACCTACGTATCTGCAGGACCATCTCTCTCAGTATGTCCCTTGAAGAGCTCTATGCTCTACAGATCAACATCTGCTGGTGGTCTCCAGCCCAATGGACATCCGCTTAACCTCAACCAGAGCCAGAGCCTTTTCAGCTCTGGCACTGGCCTCGTGGAACAGTCTCCCAAGTGAGATCAGGGCCCTGTTACAATTCTGCAGGGCCCGCAAAATGGAGATATTCCACCAGGCCTATGGTTGGAGCAGTATGTGTTAAATTACGTTGGGCCTCCCCTACCTTGCTGCACCATCCACCTCATGCTACTGTTTGTGGCTTTTCACCCACTTGCCCAGTATCCAGTTTCATCCTTGGGCACACATACATATAGTTCCTCTCAGGAGCATTTAGTAATTTCTGCCTGACTGCCATCTTGTGTTGCATCAGTCAATGTTGTCCCAAAAAACATAGTTGCTAAGAGGTGTTTTGTGGACATCTATCAACTGTTACTCCTCTTACTTTTGTGGACATTTATTAATTTATTATTAACATTTAGGGATTTGTTGAACTGTATTTGACTATTTACATTGGTGTCTTGGCAGTGGATCTGAATGGTATTTAGAGTACTACACTGTTAATATAAGAATGTTTTGAACCAAGTGTCAAGTATTTTGGGGTACAATCTCCAGGTGGTGGTTGGAGTTCCCCTGGCATTACACCTGATCTCCAGGTGGACTCTATGGCATTCTATCCCATTGATATCCCTCCCCTCCCCAAACCCCGTCCTCCTCAGGCCCCACTCCCAAAATCTCCAGTTGTTTATAGTTTTTAAGCATAAGCAGGGGTCATTTCGAGCAGGAGCTTGGGGGAGCTCAGCTTAGTTGGTGCCAGCCCCCCCCCCCATGCGGGGGAATGCCTGCTTGTGTCATGGCTGCAGCAAAATGACCCCGTCATATTTCTGAGGCTTGGATTAGTAGCTGTCCTCTTTCTTTCTTTCTTTCTTTCTTTCTTTCTTTCTTTCTTTCTTTCTTTCTCTCTCTCTCTCTCTCTCTCTCTCTCTCTCTCTCTCTCTCTCTCCTTTCTTTCTTGCCTTCTGACATACTTCCAGTGATGTCAGGTGGTGTAGCATATGCAAATAAGTTATGCTAATGACTTATGCTAATGAGCTCCTGCACCTCTTTTTCTACGAAATGACCCCTGAGCATAAGTATAAGCATCATGGGTGCCCCACAAGAAAAAAATTTGCCCCACAAAACGAAAAATCCTGGCTATGGCCCTGTTGGCAAGGCCGTCTTGAACAGAAAAGAGCATTGACTGCAGACTAACCGTGCAGAAGCTGTCAGTTCTGTAATAAAGGGAACAGATGGCACAGGGAGAATTTCAGATTTTGCTTTAACCTTCTCTCCCATGCCAAGAGAGAGAGATTTTCCTGAAACGAAAGAAAATCTCTCCTGGACCATGAGTCACTGCAAGTTCACGTGTTGCAAAGATTTGATTTAGAATTATTACAAAATATAAGAAAACCGCTCAAGGGGATGCCTTGGCTTGCCAGTGGTGAGGGAGGGAGGGAAGTGGAGTTCGGAATAACATGGCCATTAAATTGCACAGGACAGCTTCTAGCAAACTGAGCTCCTGTTCTCTTCTCTAACAATCAGCACCTGGGCTTCATTATCTTGACAGATTTGAGTAAAAATTACAGTTGCTCATTTGGGCAAATTCTGCTTTTCCAGAATGTGTCAAGGGGTTATCAGTGGGAGAACAAGCAACGGTGAACCTTGCAAACAGGACTGGCAGTTCTTGAAATTAAAAAAAACAACAACAACCCTGGTATCTGGCCAGAGCATAGAGAAGGAAGCTGGGCTGGGCTGGGGCCAGAATGAAGGGGTGACTATCAACTTACCTGTGGGATGGCATTTTTGAGGAATCTGGAGATGGAGCCCAGTGGGAACGGTGACATTTCTTAATGATTGTGGCTATATCTCACGGGTTTTCATTAGTCCAATCAAGCAGCCACCAGGAATTGGAGGAGGTGACCCCTGTTTTGGCTGAAGGGAGTATAGAGGTGCATGTGTGTGGAAGAGAAAAAATTCAAGTTTTGATGCTGGAAGAGATAGTGAGAGAAGCAAACACCCAAAGCACCTTGCAAGGTCACCCTCTTTTTCTGTCTCTGGGCAATCTAGCAGTGGAAGAGGATCTGCTGACCCGTCAGAATGCCTCTGTGCCTTACTTATATGTTTGTAAAGAAAGCAAATACTACAAAAATGTCATCATCCTCTAATACTCTCCAATGCTCCCTCTAAACTGTGGAGTCTTGTGAGCAAAAATTCTACTTTGTGAGCTACTGGCATTAAAGTTGTGAGCGAGCGATTTGGCTGCTGCATAAATTAGTTTGCTCTGGAGCCATCCTTCCTGAGCTAAAACAGAAATGTGTGAGCCAGAGGCTAAAAAACTGTGAGCTAGCTCACACTGACTCAGCTTAGAGGGAACATTGATGCTCTCTCTTCTAAAGAGAACCAACCTAGTTAAGTGCTACCTCTAGAACTTTTCATTCAAGTTGCAGCCAACTTATGGCAACCCGATAGAGTTATCAAGGCAAGAAACTAACAGAGGTGGTTTGTCATTGACTGCCTCTGTGTAGCAACCCTGGACTTCCTTGGTGGTCTCCCATCCCAGTACTAAGCAGAGATGATCCTGCTTAGCTTCCAAGATCAGATGAGACTGGTCTAGCCTAGGCCATCTAGGTCAGGGCCTGGATTTACAATAGTGCTCCCATAACTGGAGAAAGACCAAGGCTTGGAGGTAGAAAATACATCTTGTATGCAAATGATTCCTGGTTCAGTCCTTCATATGTTCAGTTAAAGGCTCTCTAGTAGGATGGTTCAGAAAAGGCCTTTCTCCAGACAAGATCACAGAAGCCACTGCACAGAAACGCAGTGCTGAGCCCACAATGGTCTGAATCAGTATACGACAGCTTCATATGTTCATACAGTGGAGAAGCAGTAAGAGGCCACTTGATGGGCTTGCTGCTGCTGCCCTTGTTTCTTTGCAACAGCATGTAGGAGCCAAAGTATGTCGCATCCCATCGAGCAGGAATGGTATGAATATCTGACT
The DNA here is from genome assembly GCA_029233225.1 of Lepidodactylus listeri. NCBI lineage: Eukaryota > Metazoa > Chordata > Lepidosauria > Squamata > Gekkonidae > Lepidodactylus > Lepidodactylus listeri. Next base: position 74,488,354 of record JARCFY010000011.1, on the reverse strand, counting down.
CTGAAATCCTAACATTATGGCAGGTTGCCATCTGGCTGTGTCACTCACTGGCTCCACAATGCTATGTGGATTCTTCATGACAGCCACCATGGGCATCAACTACGGGGGGGCTCGAGGGCTCGAGCCTCCCCCGAAATTTCCCGGGGGGGGGCTCAGCCACCCCCGGCAAAATGGAGATCTCGCCAGTGGCCAGTCAGCCGGCCAGCTGGCCGTCGCTGCCTCTCCTTCCCCCCCACCCCCGGCCTGCCCTCCTGCCTCCCTGGGGCGGGGGGGGGGAGAGGCGGCGGGGACATGGTCCTGCGCTTTGTGCGGGCGGCAGTCAGCCGGCCAGCTGGCTGCCGCTGCCGCTGCGACTGCACGGATCTGCCTCCCTAGGGCTGGGGGGGGGGGAGCGGCGGGGACATGAATCCCCGGGGATTTAGAAAGTCTACGCCCCTGACAGCCACAATGTCAAGGTGTACCTATTCCAGAATAATGATGCAGCGCATAAATTCCCTAAGTGTGTGTTTCTACATGGAAGGCTTAGAGATAATGTTGGCATTTACAGGTAGGGAAAAGAGTCCAGTCTTTCTGATTGTTCATGCTTAACAGCAAACATATTTGCAAGATTTGTTGCCCATAGCTTCAAGAACTTGTGGAAAGACAACAGGGATAGCCTGTAGCCCTCCTGTACCACTTATAAACTCAGGTAGTTACTGCAGGTCTGCAAGAGACTGCTGCATTAAATGGATCAGTTCCAGCAAGTCGTTTCTAATGTGTGATGCAAATTCTCAGTTGCATTTGATGTATGAGATTACTGAAATCAGACATGCAATGAAAAGTGCAACAAACATTGGAAAGGAATTTTAGATCAACTTTCCAGCTTGGCAACCAATTGATTAATAAATAAGCACATTTAGATCTTTCTCATTTTAGATTTTTTCCAGTTTTCACACATTTATACCAACAGCAGAAGTGTTGGAGAATCCCGTTTACCTTTTCCCTTTAGTAATAAACTTCTTTTAAACTAAAAAAAGCAATCTCTTCTTTCCAGAAAAGCAAGATTCATTACTCTGAATTTTTCTTGATTATTGGACAAAAGTCCTAACAAATGGTAGCAAGAGAGGATGGTTCTTAAAAGATGGTTCTTCTCTTAAAAGCTTTCTGGATTGATTGAGAAAGAGAAATAGGGAATAAGAGCTAGAGGCTTGGATTTTTAAAACGACCACTTTTTTTCCTTCCTGCTCTCAGAGCAATCTTGCAGCCAGAAAGGCCCAACCCTGTTTCCTTGCTGATCAGGGGAAAACCTATGTTGGATTGTAGTTTGCCAGGAGCAAAGGATCTTTTTGACTGGATTAATTTTTGCCTGCTGTAAGTGGAGCTGAGCTGAGCACCGGAGCACCAGAGATGCTGCTGCCGGGAGAACAAAGGAAGGCGAGGCAAATGATGATTGGAGTGCAATAAAGAAGATGGCACGTTACCTAAGAGGAACAATGGATTTAAAACTAAAAATTGCACCAACTGAACAACCGAGACTAGTCGGCTACATGGATGCCAGTTGGGGAGAAGAGATGAACAACTACAAGTCTACCAGTGGATACCTATTCTTTTATGAAGATGGACTGATAGACTGGACTAGTAGAAAGCAGACTGTTGTAGCGCAATCCACAGCAGAAGCTGAGTGCATTTCAGCAGCAAGTGCCTGCAGCAGACTTGAATGGATCTTTGAGATGTTGAAAGATTTTGGAATAATTGAACCTGTACCTATACTTATGTTAGAGGATAATCAAGCTTGTATAACTATATGTAAGGAAGAGAGCACGACTGCTAGAAGTAGATCTATTGGTATTAAATGTGCATTAGTTAAGGATTTGTACCAGAAAAAGCTGGTAGAGATTAAGCATTGTCGTACAGAAGAGATGGTGGCTGATATTCTGACTAAGCCACTGACCAAAGACAAGTTTGAAAGACTTCGTGAAATGTTGAATATGCTTGATGCTAATGTTCAATAATGTCTTGTGTATACATGTATAATGACTTGCATTTCAGGTCTTGAGAAGGGGTGTTGGAGAAATGAGCATGTAATGCAAGGCCTGAGAAATTCAGTCATTATAGGGTTAACTATGCAACTTGTTTGTTTACCTAGGTTTAGCCTGGAAGTGATACCTGGCAGCTGGCCAATTATCTGTAAGCCCAGGAAAACTAAAGGTGTACTGTCTTGCTAATTGGTCAATGATATCAGGTGTTTCCTTTCAGGGGTCAAGAAGTAGGAGAAATCCTCCATTACAATCTCTCACTCTCTCTCAGTATGTCTTAGTGTGAAGACGGAGCACAATGCAGCTCCTTAGAAAGCATGTTTTGTTTATTTGTAGCTAATCCCGTTTACCTTTTCCCTTTAGTAATAAACTTCTTTTAAACTAAAAGAAGCAATCTCTTCTTTCCAGAAAAGCAAGATTCATTACTCTAAATTTTTCTTGATTATTGGACAAAAGTCCTAACAAGAAGAAAGACTGAAAATCTTTTTTTTTTAAGTGGCATGTGCAAATTTAGTCTTACATGGAGGTCTGGCACACCTACAGTAAACTCTGACAAGCTGGCCCATGGATTCAACTGGCCAGCATGACTTCACTTAGTTCAAAACATTTCCCCAGTTTTTGCTGTCTGGGCAAAACTGAGCAGTTTTCAGGTGTCGCCAAGCCCTTTCAGATCTGTGACTTACTGTGCAAGAGTGTTGCTTTGGGGATAGTCATGGAAGCTGCTCTGGGGGTACATTGTGTGCCTACAGCAAATGGAATGTCTGCAAGAGGCTGATTTAGCACAGCTGCTCTCCTGTCTTTGGAGATGGCGTCAAGCCCGGCAATATGGAGCAGCACCTTGGCAGCAGGAGGTGAAGACTGGGAAAGGGATGCAAGCTGTGAGATTTGGGCTGCTTTCCTGGGAAATTTTAAGGTCATTTCTCACTGGGCTGTGACTCCCCAATAACATTACAAATGTATTTATTTTTTTGTGACAAGAGCTACAACTGAGGTGTTGTTATAGCACCTTAAAGAGCACAAAAAGAAAATCCCTGGCCCAAGGACCTTACAAGGACTATGTCATAATTTATTTAGATACGTATACCGGTAGCTCACGTTGCTCCCTGAAGGGCGCCCAAACTGGCTTACAGCACTGTTCACCCCTCCTCCATTTTCTCCTCATGACAACCACTCTGTGAGGTGAGTTAGTCTGAGAGGAACAGGAAGGATGAGTTCATTCTGGTTACGGGGCGGAGGTCTTTTAGCTTCAGTAGGAACGTTTGGATGTGCTAAATGATTCACAGAAAGGGTATTACTTGAGCAGGGATTGGAACACAACGAGGGCTTAACGACATATTATATTTACCTCACAACATCCCTCAGGGTTGCCAGTCTCCAAATAGGGGCTGGAGTTCTCCCTGAATTGCACTTTATCTCCAGACTGCAGAGATGAATTCTCCTGGAGGAAATGGCAGATTTGGAGGGCGGACTGTCTTGTTTCACATCCCTGCTAAGCTCCCTCCTCTCCCTAAATCCCACCTTCCCCAGGCACCACCCCCACATCTCCAATAGTTTCCCAAGCCATGCATTGTGAGTTCAGCATTGAGAACTTAAGCTCAAGGCATGCACAGGTTGATTCGGACAGGCACAGTGAGGCATGCAGTTGTGCTATTTGCCCCACTGAGGAAACTACATGCTCAAATGCCAGAGAATTCCTGGTGGCCCCTAGTAACATGCAGACGTCACTTCTGGGCACATGGGAAGTGACATCAGTGTGTTGCCAGTGAAGTCATTATGGTGCTGGCAGGGCCCCTGCCATTGGTAAGTCCCCCTACCGGTTGCCAGGCCTCAGCTGGCAATCTTAGTTTCTCCAAGGGAGCAGATAGCAGTTCCATAGGTCTGTTTCTCATTAGGCAAATGGCATCATTGGAAAACTTAATCCCCCTCTCCCTGTGTGCCATGGTCCCAGCCTGAATCAGATCCACATGTATGGGCAAATTATAATGCCCCTTCCCTTCCTCTGTTTTGGTTCAGAAAAATGGCACTGGAGGGAAAGCAGGAATTTCTCATCCCTGTACACTGTGGTGGGCCCACCTGGAATCTGGGTCCCCATTAGGGTTCCCAGCTCTGAGACCTGAGGAGGGAGGGTTTGGGGAGCAAAGGTACTTTCTCCAGGTGAACTGATCTCTGTTGCCTGGAGATCAGCTGTAATGGCAGGAGATCTCCAGCCACCACCTAGTCCCCATGGCTCTACTAGAAGGAGTTTTCCACAAAATAGCAGTGGATCCCCCAAGGCAGACTCAGGGGTGCCCTCTTGTCTAGTTCAGCCCTTAGTTAGGCCCTGTAGGAAGGAAGGACACACTGTAGTTCTGGGAGCTTCTGAACAAAGGCAAGTCCCAACAGGTGGTGCTCAAAGAAAAGTAAGTCCAAAGTATTTCCCCTCCTGCTGCTGCTAAGTGCTGGATGCTTTATCTTTGGTTTGGGCGTATGAAGATAGCAGTTCCTCCATGCAAGCTCCAGGCCTTCTCTCTCCTACTGCTGGCCAGGTTTCTTGTAAGAGAACTATATCAAAAGTCATAAGGAATTTAATACATTTATGATCTTTTTCCTAATTCCTCCATCCTGCTATGTACCAAGAAGCTAACCTAATAGATGAGGATGGGGATGGGGATGGGGATGGAGAACATTCAAGTAGTCAGTCTATAAGCTGATCTAAATTATTTCTGAAATTACTTATAACACAGCCATTTCTCGAATTATCAGTAGGATGGCAGGGAGGCAGCTGGGCTGGGGCTGAAGGGTCAGGTTCTCCAGTTTTCCTAAATACAGAAGTGAAACTGCTGGCCACTATGGCTCAGAGGGTGAAGAAAGGTTATGCACAGCTTTAAACAGTGGCGTTTTTCAGACTGCCTTAAAGTTCCATTTTCATTCTCCTATGTTACTGAATTTTTCCCCTTCTGTCCAGACAACTTTGTAAACATTCCCAATGCTGTCCCAGTTCTTTCCCATTTCCCCCTTTCCTTTTAAAACTGGTTTCTCCCATATTTTTTATTTTCATTGCGAAATCAGTCCACAAGAAAGCCTCTTCCTAGGAATCTGAACATTTCACCCCCACCTTGAGGATTGCTGCCCAAACCCAAACCCACCCAGAGAGGGCAGGTCTGGGTGTTTTTTAAATAATTTGCATGCCAGTGGCAAAGCATTTCAGCACTGCAAGGTGCCTGCACTGAAACAAGCAGCCATTCCCATTAGGAGTGCCGACACCAGCAGCCAATCATTGCCTTCTATGTCATTCAAATTCCAGAGCAAAAACCCTCGGAGCCATTTTCATCAGGGAAGAGGGGCAAAAAAATCTTCCAGTGCAAAGGGGGAAAGGAAACCAGCTCTGAAGGGAAGGGGAAATTCAGAGCTTCTTTAAGTGTGATCTTTAGTCTTTCTAAGCAAGATCAGGTTTGGAGGTGTAGGGTATGATTAAAAGGCATGCCTGAAACCGCTGAAAGGCACAGATCCTCAGAGTACATGTCCCCTTGAGCCTGCTGCAGTGCTTTAGCGCATGTGCAAAACAAAAAGGGGGGAGAAGAAAAACAGTGTTCAAACATGAATCTGAAGGGGCGGAAGACTGGTGGGGAAGGATCTAAGAAAAAATGTCAGTGGGAACTGATTGCACTGATAGCACAATCACTGGAAGCAGGGCTATTTTTGGGCAAGAACGCACAGGAATGGAGTTCCGGCTGGCTTCTGAGTTGGCCACACCTACAGCCTCTCCCTGCCGGGGTTCCCCAGGCACCTCGCAGGGTGCCTGGGGAAGCCAAGCCCATCCAGGGAGGGAAGGCAGTTTAAACTGCCTCCCTTCCTCAGGTTCCTCAGGTGCCCCGCAGTAGCGGGGCGCCTGGGGAAGCTGATCCAGAAACTGCCTTCCTTCCCTCGGGTTCCCCCTGGTGATGTGCCTAGCACGATGATGTCACTTCCAGGTGACGTCATTGCTATGCATGCGCACCAGAAGATCCAGGGCACCTGGGGAAGCCAATCTTGGAAGGGAGCTGCGCTGTCAGGGGTGTGACCTAATATGCGAATGAGTTCCTGGTGTTGGGTGTGGCCTATTATGCTAATGAGTTCCTGCTGGGCTTTTTCTACAAAAAAAGCCCTGACTGGAAGCACCACGACACTGACGAAAACACCAAAGATGGCTGCAGTCTGAAAAACACCAATACCTTAACGACAAGTCAGTCATCAACTTGAAGCCCCTTTCTCAACCCAGCTCTGGGATATGTGAATACCTGTTTTGTTTTATTTGTCGGTGAATGATATTATCCCTCCAAATCCTTTATATGAAGAGATACTGCATGATATGAAAAGATACTGTATGCATTATAGCAAGATAACTTTTATTTTAAAAAAACTTGACGCCCTTTCTATATTGTACTTCCTTAAAAGGGGATTCTAATCTGCACCTTCTCCCTGTCTGGGGCCCACCACATAGCTGCAACACTGTTAGTAATTCCCTCAGATGAAGCTGCAGACTGTCTTCCTTTTCCTGCTGGCCAGACTATGGTTGCCAGGTCTCCCCAGCAAGAGATGGGGAGTAGGGTTGCTAGTTCTTGGTTGGGGAGCTCCTGGAGATTTGGGGGTGGAGCCTGGGGAGGACAGGGACCTCGGGGTGTGTGGTAAAATGCCATAGAGTCCACTCTCCAAACAATCCATTTTTCCCAAGGGAACTGATTTCTGCAGTTTGGAGATGAACTGCAATTCAGGGGATCCCCAGGTCCCACTTGGAGGCTGGCATCCATAGGCCAGACTGACTAAGGGGTAGGCCCTTATAGTTGATAATACAGTAGGGTTGCCATTCCCCTGCTGGGGGCGGGGGGTTGCTCGCTTTAGAGGCCCTTGATCTGACGGCTTGAATCCAGCTGGTGAGGGAACCCCGCCCCCAAAGTGCCAGGATTGTACCAACATGCCCAGCATGATGATGTCACCCAGAGGTGATGTCATTGTGCTGGGCACGTCGCCGGGGGGTGCTCTAGCACTCAGCCAAACTACAACCTGGACGTGACACCATTGACACTCTAGGATTTTGCCCAACCTCTGGTTAAAAAAAACACTGAGATTGGGAAGATTCCTAGAGCATCAGCAATGCCTCCCCCTTCCCCCCTCACTGCTCAATTGAGCGCTGGTGGGGAACAGGGGAGTGGGAGTTTGCCTGATGAGAGTGGGAAAATTGCAGGCCTACTTTAACGCAAGCCAAGTGAGGAATCCCTGTGGCAAGGAAAATGCTCATTTCTTAACACTCCATTCAAATCACTCCCTTGATCCTAGCAGGGAGAACCTTATACTGAAAAGCCTTCAAAAGGCCACATACATTCCAAGGCCACCGTAAATCCCTGCTGGGAGTTGTGGGGCGTATTTCAGAGGCTGCTTGCCTGGGAACACAAATCTTCTGTCCTCACTGATGGAGATTATGGGGGCTGGATTTAATGTGCCTGGGCATATCTTTCTTAATTTAGCCTATAGAGTCATGTGCATTTCCCACTCACTGCTACCTTTTTAGTAACACACATCCACTCCAAGGCTGCTGCATGTAAATCTTCACTCTCTTCTTGCTTAATCCGTCTTGACTCTGAGACATAATCTAAGACAACAGAACAGGACAACTCATTGTCAATTCTGTGGTTCTAAAGGAATAAAAAGATATCTATAATTAAGGTTCAGAACCAGAGCCAACCCATTTAGGTAAGGCATTTAATCAGTACTTAAAATCATTTGGAACATTAAATCAAAGATGTAGGATCCAATGTACAGCAATTTGGTTTTGGCATGTTTCATAAATCCCCTTAGTATTGTTATTCTTCCATGTCACACTGGCTGTACATAGATATCACCGAAGCCCTGTGCAGTCATTACATTTGAGGGTGTCCAGCTGTGCAAACCATCACTGTGCAGCAGCTGCAATCCTTCCAATACATGTGGTCACTATTTGGTCTGAATAGGGTACACACTACACAAAGGGTTCTGTGTAGTATGTACCAAAACAGAAAATGCACGTGGGGCCCAGTTCAGGTGAAATAACAGCCAGATGTATCAAAAGTACCATGGGCAGCACATGCTCCCAGTATGCATGGTTGGATAACCCCAAATGTAACTACTGAAAAGGGCTAGACAAACCACAGTTTGTTTCTAGAGGGTGAAAACCTGACTTTTTGTGATGCTCAGGTACTGCTAAGTGCTAAGTTCATTCGTATGAGATATATAGACTTCTAAGTGGTGGTGTGTATTCTGTCACTCTGCTGAGCATAAGTTGGAGCCTTCCTCCAGCCTACGGAAGCTTCTCTTCCTCCAACTTAAGTGGCAATTGTGCCAGAGGAATATCCACTTAAATTGGGGGAGGTCTCCTCCTTCACTGGGACAGAGGTTTCAAACTTTGCTCAGCAGAATGATAAGATATATTCCAGTGTTAGGTAAAGGTAAATGTTTGCCTTCCTTGAAAGCTACTCAAATCTGACTCTAGGGGGCGGTGCTCATCTCCATTTCCAAGCCAAAGAGCCAGTGCTGTCCCAAGACTTTTCCATGGTCATGTGGCCAGCATGACTAGACACCGAGGCTCATAAAACGCCATTACCTTCCCACCAAAGTGGTATCTATTTATCTACTTGCAATTTCTTGCTTTTGAACTGCTAGGTCAGCAGGACCTGGGGCCAGAGATGGGAGCTCACTCCATCACGTGGCACATGGGTCTCGGACTGCCGATCTACAGACCTTCTGGTCTGCAGCTCAGCATCTTAACCTCTGAGCCACCATGGCCCCTATTCCAATGTTACCAAATAACAAATACATCGAGTGACTAAATAGCCAACAATTTATTCTAAACAGAGTGCTAAAAATTAACAACTACTAACAGCTAAGTCAATTATTATATCCCAGCGACTTTTAGACATAAAGCTCTGCTGTATATCGGAGGCCCTCAAATATTATGGCTTGGTTCTTAAATTGCCTTTCCTTCACTTTAATAGTAGTTCTACCAGTGGAAAATCATTTCCCATTTATGGACGAAGGGAAGATGATTCCTTCCCCTATAGAACCCTACTTTGACCCCAACACTATTCCTGTGAGCTCCCTGATTCACAGGAGCATAATTCGAGGGGTGTCACAAAAGGCTGTAGTGGGAAGGAAGGGGGAAGAAAGCTGCCTTCTTTTGGATCTGTCCATCCTTATCTTATATTCTAACAGCCAAGTATGTGAGCCGATCTCTGGATACTTAAATCTGTGGATTGGGACCACACTGACTGAAAACAGATAGTTCTGCAAACATGCCCCCCCCCCCCAGGTTTGCAGAAAAATCTGAAAACAATTTTAAAAATACATGGGAGTTTTAAATCTTCCCCCAAATACAATAATGTTGTTATCTGCACAAGCAGAGCCTGGGAGCAGCTCCGGGCTTGGCGGTGGAAGCCATGGAGGCCTGGAAGCTGCTCTGGGTCCAGTTATGGCACAACCCGGGAGCCACTTCAGACTCAGTAGCAGTGGCCATGGAGGCCTAGGCCTGGCAGCATTGGTGGTGAAGCCTGGAAACCATACTGGGCCTGGTGGGGGTTGTGGTGGAGCCCAGCAGTTGCTCCAGGCCTGGCGGTGGCTGCTGTTAACCCCACAAACCATGCACAGCCTAGTAGCAGAGCCTGTGAGCTATACCTGCACTAGACTGATCCTAGATTGATCCTCTGTATTACACTCAAGTGGGGCCCAATATAAGAATACATGTAATAAGTTTCTGGAATGATTGTCATCCTTAATGGCTCAGATTGATGTAACAGCCATTAAATGATGGCTGCACTGTGAATAGTTCCACTGATGAAGTGTGCCGAATCGAGGCTTGCATATCTGGAATCCTCGTGTGATTTTTGACTTTGACTTCTGTTTTTTTTTATCCCATTGGATTGATTTTCTTGGACTCCTCTGGATCCTTCTTGCTTGACCACTGAATTACGAGATTCTGTTATGTTATTCTATGCATCATATATTTTTGTGACCTTTTATTAATACATCACTTACTTTAGAATAATTTTGCACTTTATTACAGCATATTTGTCAATCCTATGTCTGCATACACACTGTAATCCTTCTTGTGTATTCTACCTAAGCCAGGCAGGCAGGGGGAGAGAGAGAGATGGAACTGCCACCACCCATGCCAGGCAAGTGGGCTGGTGGGCAGGGAGTCCTGGAGTTCCTGCTGCATATGCCAGGCAGGTGGGTGGGTGGGTGGGTGGGAAGAGGGGAGAGTTGAACTCACTGCACTAGCCAGGCACGTAGAGATGGTGGCTATGAGGGAGGGCAGGACGGAAGTGGAGCTACCTCCCCACTGAGGACTAGGTGCCTGTTCACTGCAGCTGTGCCGGTAGGCAGGCTGGCTGGTGAATGGGTGGCCCAGCAATGGAGCGAGGGAAGGCTGGAATCCCCTCCCCGCAAGTCTCATCAGTCCCCCCACTTGTTCTTTAATAATACTTGGGGGGGTGTATGTGTGTGTGAAGTGCTGTCAAATCGCAGCCAACTTATGGCGACCCCAGCCAGGGACTTTCAAGGCAAATGAGAAACAGACGCAGCTTGCCATTGCCTTCCTCTGCAGGGTCTTCCTTGGTGGTCTCCCTTCCAAGTACCAACCCTGCTTAGCTTCCGAGATCTGACGAGATCAGACTATACCATGCTGCCTTCCCTAATACTTTGGCATAGATGCCAAATATTATAAATATTGAAAGCCAGTTTGGAGTAGGGGTTAAGAGTGCAGACTCTAATCTGGGAGAACCAGGTTTGATTCCCTACTACTCCACACGCAGCTGCTGGTGTGACCTTGGGTCAGTCATAAGTTCTTTCAGAGCTGTTCTCTGAAGGGCAGTTCTTGGGAGGGCTCTCTCAGCCCCACCTACCTCACAGGGTGTCTGTTATGGGGAGGGGAAGGGAAAGGGATTGTAAACCGCTCTGAGATTCTTTTGGGTAGCGAAGCGCAGGGTATAAATCCAATCTCCTCCTCCTCCTCCTCCATAAACTGACAGATGTCAAGTGCTGGCATGTTCAGTGGACATTTGACCTCTACAACCTACAGTGGAAGGTTTCAGTGAGGATTTGTGAAAGCAAATTTGCTTCAGCTGAGATATCTGGGTTTCCTACAGTCCTATGAATGTACAAGCACCTCTCCCTTCTTTAGAGAACTTCATTAGCCAGTTAGAAATGAAGGACTCAGCCTGTTAAAAAGTCCCCAGATTTACAGATGGACAGTAGATAGCTACAGGCAACACTCCAGCAATTCCAAAGCTGTATTCTGCCATAACCAGGAAGAGCAGGAGGTCTTATACCCCAAATGACGTCACATATAGTTTACACATTGAAGAATCTCTAATTGGTATCAAGCAGTTACCATCATACAAGCATCATTTTACTTTAAGCCTTACTATTGGTCTCTCCTTATACTGGTCAGTTATGTCAGTGGTTGTCTTCTCTTATCTGGTTTCCAGGACAATAGGAACACTAGGGAACAGTGGGTTCCTTCCTGACCTGCATACAAAGGGCTAACTGATTGGGGGTTATGAATCACAGTGAATTTGCTTGTGGCGTCCTTGCAGCCTACGCATTCCATTTCTGTTGCATCCTAATTCCATCTACAGAGGCTTTTAACAATACTTTCGCTTAATATGGCTTCTTATACCAAAAAATGCAGTTACAAAATATATATGTTCTGCTATAAGTTTCTCTAATCAGAAGTTTCTTGGTTACATACCAGGATCTGGATCTGTTATGATTAAACTTTTGAAGGCACAGTGACAGCTGTCAATATATATATATATCAAGGAGAAAGGGTCAGAAATCACATTCAGAAATCACATTCTTTTCCCCTTGTCCTACACTCTCAACTCCCTTTTCAAAACCTACCTTCTCTTGCTATGAAGTAAGCATTGCCACTCTTCAAAAGATGCTCTTCAGAATGTCACTGAAATAAACACCACCTGCTGGGTACAACATAGCAGTCTTCCAAGGGCCTTATGCCAGGCGGCTGCCCTCTGGATGACTGGCAGTCTAATCCAAAGCAAACGTACACCTTTCCAAGCCCACTGAGGATGGCACTGTTGATTGCAGATGGTACTCAGGGAGGTCACCTTTATAAAACATCTGCAATGATGGCTCAAAGGCTTCAGTCGCAAAGTACTAAATAAGATGCTATTTGCTAGCAAATGACAAAAGGGAAGAATGCGATGTGCAGCAAAGTGAGATGCTGCAGCCCCTTTTGTTGAATCCCCCCCCCCTCGATTGGAAGCTGTGAATGTGTGCACAACTGAGCTAAGGCATGACTTGCAGAGCATGCCTGCCCTAATACACTTAATCAGACTTGAGCATTTTAATGGTGAAATCCTTAGTAGTTCCATGCATTTCTGAACCCACTGATTCCAGTGGACTTAGAACAGTATAACTCTGCTTAGCACTGCCCTGTAAGTCGCCAAGGCAATATGTGATTCAGGCTTCCAGCTTGAAGTGTTTAGAATTCTTTACTTTGAAAAAAAGCCTGGAAACAGAAGCGAGCCAAAAGCTGGTGCTTAATTGGAAGGTTTAGGCTTCTAGGATCAAAATCACTACAAGTCGGTGGTGTTACTGTTTATACTATCCAGTATCCTCTAAACTAAGGGGCTCTGGCATTCTTTTTCTTGTTGAGAAAATTATTTTAGGAACCTTTATCCCCTAAGAACATAAGAAGAGCCCTGATGGATCACTGGTCTGATCCATCTAGTCCAGCATCCTGTCTCACACAGTGGCCAGACAGTTCCTCTGGAAGGCTAGCAACAGGGCACAGAGGCTGAGGCCTTCCTAAGAACATCAGAAGAGCCTTGTTGGATCAGACCAGTGGTCCTTCAGCCCATGGAGCATCATGACAAAAGGTAAGCATCCTGGCTTTTGGTGTAGTGGTTAGGAGCGCGGACTCTAGTCTGGGAGGACCGGGTTTGGTTCCCCACTCCTCCTCCAAATGCAGCTGCTGGTGTGACCTTGGGTCAGTCACAAGTTCTTTCAGAGCAGTTCTCTCAAGAGTTCTTGAAAGAGCTCTCTCAGCCCCACCTACCTCATAGGGTGTTTGTTGTGGGGAGGGGAAGGGAAAGGTGATTGTAAGCCACTCTGAGACTTTATTTATTTATTTATTTCACATTTGTATCCCGCCCTCCGTGCAAGCGGTAGTGAAGGGTGGGGTATAAATCCAATCTCTTCCTCCTCTTCTTTTTGAGATACCTACTATATTTAAATTGCCATTGAGCACCAAGCATTGCAGCTCCTCATCTTGTCTTGAAGACTTCTAGCATTGGCATATAAATACATATAATGTATTTCCTCTCCAGTAACCCTCACTTCTCTCAGTCCCTTAGTCACCACACATGCCCCACAGTTGCCATCCTACCCTTACTCCCAAGTTCTGTTTATGCTCCTATCAATATTACCCTGAGTTTTCACACAACCATCCCTTCAGACTGACTTGTCCTGAACTGGAGGCTCCCCAGCTCCTTTCGGCTTTCCTCCTGGGATTAGTTTAAAAGCTGCTCTGCCGCCTTTTTGATATTAATTGCCAGTGGCCTGGTTCCCTTTTGGTCCAAGTGAAGTCCATCTCTTTTGTACAGGTTCATCTTGTCCAAGAAAGTTTTCCAGTGCCGAACAAATGTAAACCCTTTCTCCTGGCACCACTTTCTCATTCATGCATTGAGACCCTTGATCTGTTCCAGTCTAGCTAGCTCTGTGAGTGGAACTGGCAGCACTTCTGAGAATGCTGCCTTTGAGGTTCTGGCCTTTCTTTCTATCTACTAACCTAATTTTTTCCTCCAGGACCACACAACTACATTTCTAAGTATAATTGGTGCAAATGTGCTCCATAATTACTGATTCCTCCCCAGCACTATTAACCTATCTAGACAGCATGTGATGTCCACAACCTTTGCACCAGGCAGGCAAGTCACCATGCAGTCAAAATGCTGGTCACAAACTCCACTCTCTATAGTCCTAATAATCAAATCACCCACTACCAGAAGCCCACCTTCCTCCTACTCCTGAGGGGTCTCCTTTCCACATGAGGGATCCTTCCCTCTCATCAACACATAAAGCTGCTATGGCAGACCCCTGATGCTTCCCCAGTCCCAGGCAGATTTTCCCACCAAAAATATTTTTTGTTCCACTTAATGACTGAGTCACCCATCAGTAATGTGTATTTCTTCCTTATTTTATAAGCTTTAACTGTCCTACCCTGTCACAGATATTAGTTTAGGCTTATGATGACCCAGCACAGGAACTAGAGAGAATACAGAAGCTGCTGTGTTTTAAAATATCCTAATGAAATGGCACTTGAGGCAGATTAACTTTCAAAATCAGAATAAAGATTTTATTAAATAGGCAGGGAATATATAAATATGAGGATTCAAGGTATAGAAGTTGCTGAGATAAAACTTTCTAATATATACAGAACTGAAGCTTTTGAACATACAAGAGGGTATTGTTGAAGCTTAATTTCTAAATTTCAAGTTCTTTTCAGTTAGAGTTTTTTGCATGTTACATAGAATTTTGAATAGTTTCTTAGAGAATAGCTTTGTCTTAGCGTTTCTAGGTTTTTCCATTCAGAACTTGCTTCTCCCCTTTATTATAGACCAGGGTTCACTTCCCAACCTCTTTCACTGGCAGGAAGTTATTCTCCTTGTCCCTAAAAAGCAATAACTCTTTTCACTATTTTACTTGTATGGGAGTTCTCTCTTAACTACCCAGACCTTCTGCCAAATCCTTCTCCAGTATCCATTGTCAGTATAAAGTTGTTCTGTAGCTTTCTCCCTCCCTAAATTCTCCCTCAGAGTAATTCTAATGTATTTAAGACAATGGGGTCCTTATTCTTCTCTCTATAGAAGTACTTTTTTGACAAATCCCTGACAGAAATCACTGATTCCCAAATGTCTCTTCCCTCAGAAGTCAAACCCTCTGGCTACTGATCCAGATGTTAGATTTCAGACCAAGAGTGTCTCAAAAGGTGAATGAAACTTTCCCCTCCAGAAGCTGATGCTGGCCAGTCAGAGAGCAAGTAGAGCAGCCAATCACATAAGTTTTTCTCTCCAGGGAAGGTGAACTCTTGAACTGCCTGACTCTCTGACACAAGCAGCATTTTAAAAAGCATGCTTTTCTGTGCAATTTGTCACTTCTGCCTAATGCTGAATCAGACCATAGACCTATCAAGGTTAGAACTGTCTCCTCTGATAGCAAGCAGCTCTCCCAGATCCCGGTAGGAGGTTTACAGATCATCAAATACCTTATCTTTTTTTTTTTTAAATGGCTATGTGAGAGTTTGAACCTGGCACTTTTTGTATCCAAAAGTAGCTGTTCTATGACTGAACCATATCTCCTCTTTGCCTTCCTTTTCTTTTTAAGGAGAGAAAAAGAGATAATCTTTCTGAGAAAATTTGTTAAAAGATGAGACTATAAAGCTGGGCCTTATTTTAAAACACGTGGTGATTCATGCATTGCATCTTCTGAAGTTATAGCTCTGTCTTCCACTGATTTAAGCCAGTAATGCAGAGATAAAAGTGCAAGATGAGTATGAAAAATTCAGCCTGCTTTGCAGCCGGAAGGTGTGACTTGTCTCTTGCTGTTTGGAGCCTTTGATGAGGGAACAGAAGCCCATATCCTTACAAACCTCCCACTAATCCAGCTCGTTTGATGCTACTAATCCTAAACAAATAATCATCAGGAGCCGCTTTGATCCTGCTTAGTCCTTGCTGAAGAGTAACATATATGATTGCAAAGGGGTACCTGTGTTACTCTGTCACAGCAAAATAAAACAAAAGCTGGCACCTTATAGACCAACTGCATGTGCTGAATTATATAACCTTTGCATTTTTACATTTTATTTATTTTACAAAATCTAGATCTCACCTTTCTGCCCAATCAGGGCCACCAAGGCAGCGAACAATTAAAAAAAAGAGGGTTATAAAAAGTACATCATAAAACCAATTGAAACTGAAACTAAAATATACATGAGGAACAAAAAGACAGTAGTCAATAGGTAAGGCAGGATGGAGGGGTCATTGAGCGAATGCCGGATGAAAGAAAAAAGGCTTCACACCAGCAGAAGATAGTGGTAGAAGGGGACAGATGAACCTCCCTGTGGAGGAGGTTCTGTATTTTTGGTGCCACAACTGAGAAGTCCTTCTCTCAGGATGTCCACCCATCTATAGTATCAAGCAGTGCACTATATTTATTTTTGATAGGTTTTCATTAAAATCATTGCCATTTTGAAATGTGAATAAAGGGACTTTATACTAACAAGGCTACAACAAATGTAACATTTGGAGATCCGTTAACAGATATGCTACACCAAAGGTGTCGAACTCATTTGTTATGAGGGCCGCATCTGACATAAATGTCACTTTGATGGGCAGGGCCATGCGTGCTGTAAAATGTAACATAAGGTGCTGGAGATATAAAATTTGTAAAGGTGATTTTAGATGTCAAATGGCAATAGCAGGTGAATGATAGTAGCAGGCTTGATGGGATTAGGTGTGATATGCAGAGGAGTAGTAGGCATGGAGATACCAGCATTGGTAATGAGTCAGGAAACCTAGGTCTCAGTGCCATCCAGGAAGATTCAGTCCAGGAGGATGCAAACAATAAATGGACATAAGTCTGATATTAGAAACCAGAACATTCAGTTGCTGACCTAAGAGTAGCAGTGCTCTTACAGAGGAATTTCAAAGGGAGATTAGAAAGACAACTGCTGAATTGCAGCTGATAATGAAGCTCAAGACAACACATCCTCCTGGAGTGAATGGATAGTTTTCCAGTCTCATTACCAATGTGTGCTATTATCATTTGGCATCTGAAATCACTCTATTCTCCAAGATATAAGGACCAATTCAAGTGTTCTAATTCCTAATCAGGCTCTTTTTTGGGGGGGGGGGAATCCAGATATAAAGAGAGAAATCCAATCTTTTTATATTTAATTTAAAAAAGGCTTTTTAGAATAAGCCAAAATAATTTCCTCAATGCACATTGTGCTTGTCAGAAGAACCCACCCACTCACACACACACCACACACCCAAAAAGTATACTTGCACATATAAACTTATGCTTATACCTGGAATAAAACGTTGCTGGTCTTGAAGCTGCAATGGGATTCCAATTTTGTTTTCAATTTCTCCTCCCCTCCCCCCCCAAAGAGGAGAGCAGCCCTGAAAAAGGAAGCAGAAGCTCTCTGTGTGTGCACGTGCAAGAGGGGGGGCACTTGTCTTTGTATTTCTCCCACACAAAACAGGAAGCAGCCACAGAGCTCTCTGTGTGCCCCTGTGTGAGTGTGTATGTGTGAGAGAGAGAGCGCGCAAGGGAGAGGGAGGGAGGCAAGAGGCAGGAAGCAAAAAGCCATAAGGGAGCTGGGAAAAAGCAAGCTATGGTGTGGCAGCAGCAGCAGCCCTGGGAAAGGAAGCAGGAGAAGGAAGTTGCTCAGGGGCCAGATTTGAGCCCTCTGTGGGTCGCATCTGGCCCACGGGCCTCACGTTTGACACCCCTGTCTTAAACTCACATGGATTTAAAGGGTGTAGCTCTGTTTAGGATTGCACTGCCAAACTGTGGATGCAGCTTACTTGAGAGTTTAACCCTTTCCTCATGCCATATATAGATCATTGTATGCTTCTCCCTGCATGTCAAATAGTAGTGGCATTGGAAGGCTGGCTGGAGCCAGGAAAATAGTGAAGGCAAAAAGGTTAACTCCTTCACATGACCATAAGTTGGACCCAGCGACCCATCAGCAGAAGTTGCAGGTGTTTCTGGAACTTTCCTGAATTCCCCTCTTCCTAAACAGATCTTTCGTATCCATGGAAAGTATATTCTTCGGATTATGGGACCCACATGAACTAACAGGGAGGTAGATCAGGAGGTTAAAGAAGAGAGGCCATGCAGCTTTGTCCTCTTTCCCCTCTGCACTGCAATCTCCTGACACTGATGCCAATTAGTTCATGTGGGACCTGTGAAATTTTTATTTCTGGGGTTAAAAATGGCTGCTGGAGAAGGGGATTGTGGGAAAGATCTATCCTGTGTCTGTGAGTTTCTACTCCATGTGTGATGCAGTTTTACAGAACTCCCTAAGGGAGACCTCCCAG
The DNA here is from genome assembly GCA_029233225.1 of Lepidodactylus listeri. Taxonomy (NCBI): domain Eukaryota; kingdom Metazoa; phylum Chordata; class Lepidosauria; order Squamata; family Gekkonidae; genus Lepidodactylus; species Lepidodactylus listeri. Next base: position 74,470,224 of record JARCFY010000011.1, on the reverse strand, counting down.
AGCAAGTATTGATAACACGGGGCAAAACTTGTACAGTTAGTTTGAATATGATTTTGATTATGTTATTACTGTTGTTTTAATATCTTTTTTTTGGTATATTCTAAATATTGCTGCCAAATATGAGTAATGTAAAGCAAGGTATATATTTCCAGGTAAAGAAATGTTGAAGGAGATTGTTGTCATGATAAAAACTCTGAAATAACAAAACTGGCAGTGCAGTCTACAATTTGCGTGGATCCAATTAAGCTGATGGCTAATAGATTCAAGGAGGTCAAAAGGAAATCCTTATCTACTCAATGAGTAAGTTAATTATGGAATTAACTGCCAACGGAAATAGTAATGGCCACAAGCATAGATGTTTTCAGAGAGGAATTTAACCGATTCATGGAGGTTAGTTCCTGCCTTGGTGACTAAATGGAACTTCCACATTCAAAGAAAGGAAACCTCTGAATACCCGTGCTAGGAGGCCTCAGCCTCTATGTCTTGTGCAGGGAAAGGCCTCAGCCTCGATGTCTTGTTGTTGGCCCACCAGAGTAACCAACTGACTGCTGTGTGTGAGGCTGGAGGCTAGAGCCAGGCACTTCTTACATTCTTATGTTCTAACCTAAGAATGCTTTCCTGGGAATAAGGCCATTGAATAGGCATTAGTATTCTGGGTAGACCTGCTTAGGATTGCTCTCTGAAAGTATATCAGCCTCCAAATGTATACGGTTTATAGTGTGCTCTCTGAATAAAACACAGTGGCCAGATTTCCACTGTGGCCTCAACAGGGCTATCGGGTGGATCTTCAAGTCACCTAAGGCATTCTGGAAGCCAACTGGATCTATTAATCTTCTTCGGCAGACCATTTTAACTGACCCTTCACTCCTGCAGAGTGTCCGTGCCGCATTCTCTCACACCTTGAGGAGGCAGTGGTCAGACTAGGGTTGTCAACCTCCAGGTGTGGCCTGGAATTACAGCTATTCTCCAGATGACAGAGCCCAGTTCTCCTGGAGAAAATGGCAGCTTTGGCATTATACTCTATGGCCTTATACGCCCCCTCCCTCCCCAGACTCCACTTCCAGATCTCCAGGAAATTCCCTGTCCAGTGCAGGCAACCCCAGGTCATACTACCTTGGCACAGGGTGAATCTCCAAACCCTGATTAGCTCTTCTGCCAGTGACTCAGAATAAAGGGTTAGATTTAGGGCATGACCTTTGTTATACACAGGGCCTGTCACTACCACACATAGGCCCATGGTGGCCAGCAAGGCTATAAACTCCTGAGCCAGCCCTGCCAAAAAGTATACAGCATAGTTTGACTCGGTAACTTCACAGAGCTACATATGTCCTTTGCTAGTGTCTCACTTTCTTTTTATAATCAATTTCCCATTTGTTTAAGCATTTCTACCAGCATTTCTCAACACATTCACTCAGTCTTAAAAGTGGATGATCCCCAGAAGCTCAAGACTACCAGGGAATGCTAAATGGTTCTATTCGTCCTCTGCCTTGCTGCCCACACACGTCAAGGAAAGAGTGCCCCCAGCTTGTTCGCCTCACACATAAATGCTGCTAACAACCCAGGAGGGAAAGACTCAAGAATGAGACCAATTAGAAAAAGGGTATTTTCTTTATGATATACCCCAATGCAACCAATTAGGTTTTCCTTCCTTAGTATTGCAAGAGGCAGACTTTTGATTTTGATAAAGATTTTTGTTGCAGACCATTTTCTGTCTTTTCCTAACGATAGCAATTATATGCTTATATTCCACTTACAGATCTTTTCTGAAGTCAGAGAAGGGGTGAGGATAATCACAGACTCACACCCATACTGTCCCTTTGATCTCCAAACATGCAGCTGAAGGTAAAATCTGGCTTATTATCTTGGCTGAATTTTCTGTGCACTTTCAATTTTCAAGTTCCAAATTACTGCTTGCACAACTTTTGAACCCTCACAGATCATAAAAGGAATCATTAGGGATTAACTATGCACTAATTTGTAGTTTACTTTCCTCCATTCCAAGGATCCAAGGACCTTGCTTTCCTTGCATAGTCTAAAAAGGCTATCCTTAACTGTATAGACAGGGCAGAAAAAGACATGTTGGAGAGCATATTGCTTTGTATATTAAAAGGGGCACAGAGTCATATAAGCTAGAGGATACTTATAAAGGGAATAAACTCTCAGATGGACTCCCTATGGATAGAAAGACAAAGCCCTCAAGGTGACCTAAATGTTACCCAAACATGGAGGGTATTCTTGGGAGTCAGAACAAAATAAGGGAGGTGACTGCAATGGAAAATGTTGTAATAATGGGTGACTTCAACTACACTCACACTGAGTGGACAAATGTATACAAAGTCACGCTATAAAAATGAGGTTCCTAGATTATGTATTAGAAGAACTGATCACAGAGGTGACTAGAGGAGTAGTGGCCCTGGATTCAGGGTTCACAACAAGTTATAGATGTTGGTGCACAGATTGGGAACAGTAAACACAATGCTGTCAAGTCAAGTATTTATGTCAATGGAAAGTTGCCTTAACCCATACAACACAATCACATTTTATTTCAAAAGAGGGTACTTTACAAAAATATGGTGACTAGTCAGAAGGAAGTGGAAAGGAAGAATCTAGACAGTCAAACCAGGATGCTTGGAAGCAACACTAATTCACTTAAAATACAACCACCACAACACAAACTATTTGGGGCCCAAGTAGAATGCATGCCTCAGGTTAGGAAAAGTACCACTAAGTCTAAAGGATGTCTGCATGGTTAACAACCTAAGTCAAGGAAGCCATACGAGGCTAAAGGCTTCCTTTAAAAAGTGGGAGGTCTTCTCAAATGAGGTGAACAAAAAGACACACAGGTTCAGGAAAAATAAATGCAAGTTGACAGTGAAGCAAGCAAAAAGACAAATTGCACAGTTAGTTGCTAAAAACATTAATAGACAATAAGCATTTTTTTTCAAATGTAGTAAAAGAAGGATGAGAGGAAGCTGGGCTGTTGGATGATAAAGGAATTAAAGGATTGCTTAAGGAAGAGATGGAGATGGCAGAGAAACAATTAATTCTTGGCATCTGCTTTCACTGTACAAAATTTGGGGCACATACCCACACCAGAGTTGCTGTTTTGGGGAAGGATGTCTAAAGAAGTTAAGTCAAATCAAGGTGATGAGAGAAGCCATTTTAGGATTACTGGGCTATTTAAAAAATAATGTCTCTGGGTCCAGATGGCATGTACCCATGGGTTCTTACGAAACTCAAATGTGAAACTGGGGATATGGATTTTTTTTTAGGATACTTAATATTTGTTTTATATTATTTTTGTGCCTCTATCTTGTTCTTAATATTGATCATTTAGGCTGCTGTTTTGATTATTTTATAGTACTGTTTTTTCACCTTGAGCAGGTGTCTCAAGAGGCAGCAGATAAATTCTCTAAATGAATCATGATTTTCTTTTTTTAAAAATGACAAGAAAAGTAGCCTTCCAAAATGTAAGTGCATTCCTTCCCTGTCATCCTGCAAGTCACGCTGCTCTTTCTGTGATGTTGATGATACAGACAAGAAATTGCCAAGCATGAAGAAGCTAATTATGTGCTCCTTCTGGAAGGCGGCTGTCTCATGCCTGCTTAATCGTGTACTGACTTACATGATTAAACCAGAAAGGAATTTGTTCCAAGAAATTTCACACTCCATAGAAATTACCAGTCTAAGGGAGGGAAAACACATGCTCCTTCCCCATCCGACATGACATAATAAATATCGCCTGTGTGATGAGAACAATAGCCAATTAATTAATAATTGCCAGTGACACAGAACAGGGCTTGTCGGGGGAAGTGGGAAGATTCCTCTTCAAATAAAACAATATTTTCTAAACAGACATTCTTCACGTGGGCCTAGTCTTTAGCTAACTCCATGTCTGAGCCTCTCTGTAGCCAGGGGCAGTCTTATATAAAGGGCAATCAGGGTAGCTGCCCTGGGCCCCTCACTGGGGGGTCATGACCACCCATGGCCCTGCCCATCCAAAGGCAGAGGAAGAGAAGAGCAGGCTCTTGATATTGCTTGCACCCACCTTGTCTGGAGCTCAGGCAGCTGCCTTTTAGTAGCGGCTCCTACCCAACTTATATAGGGTTAGGGCCCACCACCTCTTGCTTGGTCCTGGTGAGGGGAGCAGAGTGGAGTTAGCAGTGATTCTGGTGCCCCATCCTGGACTTTTGCCAGGGTCCCAGAATAACTGAAAGTGCCCCTGTTTGCAGCCTCTCCAAGTCAGTGATTCTCAGAAGGATTCCACAGTCTGAATATAAACAAATTAAACAGCAGCAGCTCCAGTACTGACCCCAGTGGAACTCTGTTGGTTACTTCCCTCCATTGCAATTACTGTCCATTTATTCCTGCGCCCTGTCATTTAACCACTTTCCAGTCTACAAGAGGACCTGTCCTATTATCCAATGACTGCTAAGTTTATTCAGGAGCCTTTGTGAGGAACTTTTATCAAAAGCTTCTTGGAATTCTAAGTATCTCCCCCCCCCTTGATCACATATTTATTAACCTTCTCTCTTCTTTTTTTGAGAAACATTTTTTATTATTTTTCTTCTACAAATACTAAACATGAATAAAACCCTACAACACTACAAACACTAAAAACTACAATAAAACGAAGCTATACAAGGAACTGTATAGTAGAGTTTCTGATCCAGTTTAAACAAACGTTTCCTTTAAACTAGAGTAAATTATGGTGAAGCATGGTATTTATGTTTACTTCCTATTATAAACTGACAATTTAGTGATTAAGTCAGGGGAACATAGATAATTCCAAACTTTCACATTTTAACTTGTTTACATTATTTCTTTTTCTTTCCCCTTGCTTTGCCCTTTTCAAAGTTCCATTTGACTTTCAGTGGGTTGGGAGCTGCCATTCCTTTTTCTGATTCCAAGTTCTCTTCCGAGGTGCTGCTCGAGGAGTTTTCTGAACTTTCCAGTCCATGTATGCTGGTTTCTTCTTCCTCTTCCTCCGTTGATTTTTTATTTTTCGCTGGACTTTATTGCCGTTCCAAAAACTGCTTTGGTTTTTCAAGAGAGTCAATTTTTTCTATAGATCATATCCATATCTCTTTGAAATAAATTCACTTGTAACCCTGTCACTGGGGCTAATACTTCAGTTAGTAAAAGCTTCAGATTTTCACCCTTCTGTTCTGGGACACCTTGACATCTCAGAACATAAGCTGATTTATCCATTTGTAGTCTTAAAAGTTGATATTTATCAGAGGTTCTCTCTTTCTCCACCACATCCAAACTCTGATTTATGATTTTTGTTTTGGCTTCAACTTTTTTCACAGATTTTGCTGTTTCCTCTGTTTTAAGGGCAGTCTCTTTCAATTGTTTTTGAAGTGTTTCAAAGCTGTTATTGAGACTAGTCATCTGATCCAATCAGGGCTCGATTTCAGCAGGAACGCGCAGGAACGCTGTTCCGGCTGGCCTCCGAGCCTGCCCCGCCCCCTCCCTGCCCGCCCTGAGCTTTTTATACTTAAAGGGAAAGTTCCTGCAGAGAGCCAGCAGGAATAGGCTCCACCGGGTGCTTTCCCTTTAAGAGCAAAAAAAGCCAGCAGGAGAAAGCCCCGCCCAGAGATTAAGCACAGGAGCTAGGCTTTCTGCATTTGGCTTGCCGACGTCGCGTGGCTTTCCCTGCTCCAGTAAGTTGTCTGTTCTCTTTTCCCTCTCTCTCTCCCTCTCTCTGGCCCCCCCACCTTTCTTTCTGTCTTTCTTTCTGTCTGTCTTTCTCTCTCTGCCCCCCCTTCTTTCTGTCTTTCTCTCTCTGGCCCCCCCACCTTTCTTTCTGTCTTTCTCTCTCTGGCCCCCCCACCTTTCTTTCTGTCTTTCTCTCTCTGGCCCCCCCATCTTTCTTTATTCCTTTCTCTATCTCCCTCCCTCCTTCCTTTCTCTCTCCTCCACCTACCTACCTTCCTTCCTTCCTTCCTTTGTCTGTCTGTCTACCTTCCTTCCTTCCTTCTTCCTTCCTTTTCCTTCTTTCCTTTCTCTCTCTCCCCTCACCAACCTCTTCCTTCCTTCCTTCCTTCCTCTGTGTGTCTACCTTCCTTCCTTCCTTCCTTCCTTCCATTCTTTCTGTTTTTATTAAAAAAAAATTGAAAGGGGGGGATGTAAAAAAGCAGAGAGCCCAGGAAATGCTGGTTTTGACAATATCTTTAATTTTTGAGAATCTTTTTAGTTTTCTCATGGCATCTTCTGCTTAAGAAAAGTAACTTTGAAGCCTGAATTCATTGTTGTGTCTTGTTGGGAATGGCTTGCAAATATATGTGTGTTTAAAGTCTGTATTAAAGTGGTTTGGTGCTTACTGCCATGTAAGAGAAAACATCTGAAAAAGTAGCTTCATTGTTGTATGTGTTGTCAGAACACTTGACTGTTACATGGGGGACATCTTTGGGGGACATCTGCAGAGAAACAGAGTTGTAACTAAAAATGAGCATGGTCAGCTGCACTTTGGAGATTGCCTGTTTTGTGACATTTAAAAAAGTGGGCAGAGTTTCTGAAGAAGATGATTGTCCCTCTTCTCCTGCCAATGGATTGACATCTGCCTTTAATGGGCCAGCAAAGTTGATGTTCTTAAACCTCTTAATAAGAGAGATTTCCGCTTCTGAGGAGTTCCAACGATTGGTGATCTTGTGATGGTAGTGATACTTTTATGTGGTAAAGACCACCTGTTCACAGGATAATTTTACCTGTGGGACAGACTCTGCATGGTACATGCACTCCACTGATGCATAATTGCTTGTAAAAAGTATTATAGTGTAATAATTCATGTGGGTAGCCGTGTTGGTCTGAAGCAGCAGAACAAAGTTGGAGTCCAAAGTTTCATCCAAGGTATAAGGTTTTGTGTGCATGCAAACGTCTTCCATCTGAAGAAGTGTGGGTGGCACATGAAATCTTATACCTTCAATAAAATTTTGTACCTTGAATAAAATAGTCCACAAACTACTCCCATCCAGTGCATCCACACACCTAGAAGAAGAAGAGATTGGATTTATACCCCGCCCTTCACTACCCAAGGGAGTCTCAGAGCGTCTTTCAAACTCCTTTCCCTTCCCCTCCCCACAACAGACACCCTGTGAGGTAGGTGGGGCTGAGAGAGCTCTGAGACAACAGCTGGTACAGAGCTATGGCTTGCCCAAGGTCATCCAGCAGGTGCAAGGGGGGAGTGGGGAATCAAACCCGGTTCTCCCAGAATAGAGTCCACGCACTTAACCACTACACCAAACTGGCTCCTAGCATTGTTCTGCCAGTGAACTAGGGTTGCCAACTCTAGGTTGAGGAAATCCCTGGAGATTTGGGAGTGGAGGGTGCAGTTTAGGGGAAGGAGGGACCTAAGCAAGGCATAATGCCATGGACTCTACTTTCCAAAGCAGCCATTGACCTGATCTCTGTAGTTTGGAGCTCAGTTGTAATTCCAGGAGATCTCCAGACCCCACCTGTAGGTTGGCAACCCTAAAAAATCATATTCAGCGTACTAGTTCTGCAGGAAGGCAACCTGATTTCCATGGGAACCTAACCCTTAGGAATTGATTCCAATCCAGTGTGGGAATAATTGTTGGACATAAGATATTGGTTCAGGCAAGGTTTTGTATAGATGGGACAGAAAATAATGTTTTTATTGGTTTTGTCAAAACTATTTTGACAACAAGGTAAACAGAATAAGAAGCAAAAGGTGGATGTGGCTGGATGACCACACTTCTGGGAACACTGGGTGTGGCCTAATATGTTAATGAGCTGTGCTGTCAGGGGTGTGGCCTAATATGCTAATGAGTTCCTGCTGGGCTTTTTCTACAAGAAGAGCCCTGGATCCAATAGAGGGCACAGTGCTGCAGTTAGCATGTTAGGAAAGTCAGTACTTGTTTCTGGTTTAAGAGCTAGAAGTGTTGACTTTGCAGTTCCTGGAGAAGACTTGGTCCTGGTCACCATTTTTTCTCCCCTGTCAGTCATTGTTTATACAGGAAAGTTTAACAAAGTCAGGAAAAGTTCGTTTAAAGAGCCCCTTTTTGTAGATCTGTGTTCACCTGGCTACATCACTCAGCCGCTGATAGTCCTAGCCCATTAAGTTGGTTAAAGATCACGTAGAATGGGGAGGGGGGGTAGCACAGTCCCTCCCCCCCCCCCCGCTTAACCAGAGCTTCAGATCACTTTACAGGATGTCAAGTTTAAAAGGATGACTCACGCTTCATGCTTCCCTTGTCGCAACAATGGAGGTAAGGAAGGCTTTTTCTTGAAGTTCCCTGATCGCTTGTCCAGTGTGCGCCTCTTTGCTCCACAGGATTGCTATGGTGGTGGGACCTAACAGGGCAAAGGGGAGCCTCAGTCCCTTGGCTGTCACCTTGGGAGAGGCACCCCTCGTACCCCAGGCTGAGAGGGCTCCGGGGGTGGGGGGGTCCGGAATAATCCAGAATCATCTAGTACCCCTCCCAGCCACTGGGCTAAAGGCTGCCTCTGTCGGAGCTCCAGCGAGGCATGCTCACCACTGGAGTTGCTGAAACTGGAAGTCATTTGTTAACCTTCTCAAAGAGCTCCAGAAAGGTGGTGTGACAGAGCTTCTCTTTACAGAAGCCAGAATTATTCCTCCACAATAGGGCTCATTCATCTATAAGTCTAACTTGAACATCAGTGTCCATCAGTTTGTTTGGAACAAACATTAAGGTAACTAGCTTGTACTGTAATTTCTTGGGTCTCTTGTGGATCTCGTTTTAAAACTGGTGTTATTTTTTTTTTACATTCCCATCTTCTGGAAGGGAAGCCAGTTTTGGTGACATCATATATTTTTGATAGATCAAAAAAGTCAATATTTGAATTCCTTAAGAACACTTAGGAGTTATACCATCTGGACCCACATTCATTCATACTAGTTTATTCACTTTTCCATTAGCCCTAGAACTTCATATCTCTTCACTCTTGATTCTTTTCTTCAGGCACTCTTCCTGAAAACAATGGCTCCAATGAAGATAACTGCTCCACATTCTACACAATGAAAACTGATGCAAAGAATTCATTGTTTCTCTGCAACTGACCTGTCTTCAAGATGGGTAGCTCTGTGTTAGTCTGTCTGTAGCAGCAGAAAAGAGCAAGTCCAGTAGCACCTTAAAGACTGACAGGGTCTTTAGAACTAGCAAGCAGTGACTCACGATAACTCATACCCTGCCACAAATTGTCTTAAACTTTAAGGTGCTACTGGACTCTTGCTCTTTTCTACTGTCCTGTCTTCCTTTAACAATCCTGTCACCTCTTTCTCATCCGGGGGTCCCACTACCTCCCTGGTCAGTTTCTTGCTTCTGACTAATTTAAAGGAATTCTTATTGTTTGTCCTAATGTTTTTAGCAATATGCTCCTCAAATTTTCTTTTATCCACCATATCATCACCTTACTTTCTTCTGCAGAACATGTGCTCCTTCCTGTTCACCTCACATTGAATTTTAAAGGAAGCTTCTTGATTTTTATGGCTTCCTTAACAGTACTGCTTAACCACACTGGCATCCTCTTAGATCTTTGCTAATCTAACATATGTGTTTTAACTGATCTTCTCTTATTGTGAATTTAAATAGCATGCAAACATCCTAAAGAGATTTAACCCACTGTACCCTCACTTCTTTTCTGTTTCCCCCTTTTTAAAACCAATCCTGTAATTTTTAGAAGTTGCCTCTTCTGAAATCAAATGTGATCATGCTGGACTTTGTGGGCAACCTTCCATTCATATGTATGCTGAACTTAATAGCACTGTGGTCGCTGTTCTTAAACCCAGGCAGTGCCACACTGGATCTGGATAAATAGTAAGACCATCTTCTCAGCCCTATTTATCCTGGGTCCACAAACAATTAGCTAAACCAAAGCCTATCTGAAAAGAAAGATTTTGGTCATCCTTCTAAATATGTACAGGGAATATGCCAGATGTGCTGTGCTTCCCAGAAGAGGGAATTCTGCAATTGTGATGCCACCACAGGAAAGGCTCTGTTGTATGGGGCTGTACACCAAACCTCTTACAGCGGTAGCACACAAAGCAGGGCCACAGCATTCAGGGATGCTAATGCTGAAGGTCCTTCCAACAGTACTTCAGCTTAATGACATGAACCTGTTAGGAATCACAAGAGGTAGGAACCTGCGATACTCGTGGGGGGGGGGGATTCCTAAAGGCTGCAGCTCCAGGTAAGTCTTCTCCCCACCCCCCCCGGCTCTAAAGGCCTGAGAGGCTGAGGGCTGCTCAGGCCAGCAATTCCCCCTCCCCCCCCAGCGATCTCCCCCAGTGATTCCTCCCCAGCTTCAAGGCCTGAGTGGCTGAGGGCCGCTTGGGCCGGCAATTCCCACCAGCGATTCCCTCGCCCCCATAGTGATCCCCCCCCCCGGCTCCAAGGCTCTCAGGCTGGTGATTTCCCCCCTCCCCCTGCTCAGCCCGAGTGGCTCTCAGCCACCAGGCCACCGCAGAGTTCCCAGAGCGTTCCCTGCACTCTTTAACTTTGGGGGGGGGGGGTTAAATATCCCCCTGAAAGTTTTTGAAAGTTTTAAGATTTTTCTGCACATTTGGAGAGTCCTCCACTTGTGCAGAAAAGTCTCCCTGCCCCCCAGGTGCCCCTCCCCGCATGCGGATTTAGATATCTGCACATAGGGGGCGCCTTGGGAATTAGATATATAGATATCGTAAAGACCTAGTGGACTGAAAAACAAACTCCCTAAAGATTGCTGCTGTTTATTTAAACATTTATAGACTGCATTGGCTCAGCCACAAAGCAGCTTACAATGCATAATAAAGGATCCAATAAAACTCCAATTCTTGCTGTTTATGACCCTGGTTGCAAAAACAGTAGACAATAAGATAAACAAAACCCCAGTTCACCCCCAGCCTAGTAAAAGGCCTGCCACTAACCCTTTGTTAAAAGCTCTAGCAAATAAATAGCCTGACACAGCCTCCTGAACATTTTCAAGAATGGTGTTTCCCTCTCCCCTGGGAGGGGCTGCTCCACCACACAGGCCATAGTCAATGCTAGGCAAGCTGCCTTTATTGAGAGGACACCCAGAAGGTGGCAAGCTGCACACAGGGATAGATCTCAGCTCTTCCTCAGCCACTGTGAAGTTCTTATAAAGCCTCTAATTTCAATGTTGTTTGCTTGGGGGCACATTTAGACCACTATCCCTCATTTCTTTTTAATTCCACAGGCTCTGTTTCTTTAATCATTACAGCTGGGATTCAAAGTTATAAGATGCTTTGAAGTGCATCAGAGACTTCCTGGAACCCTGACAGCTGTTTATTTTCTCAGGGAAGAGAGCCATAAAATGCTCAAAGAAATCAGGGAGAGCAGGAGATGTCTTTGCACAGGGAGATAACCAGGATGGATAGCTGTTGTAAAACACAGTTTTGGGTATGGAGATGAGTGACGCGTGTGCTCCAGGATAATTGGAGGGAGACTGGGGTTCACCTATCCACATAGGCAAATCCTCTAAATCTGGACTGGGAGAAGCTTGCCACCAATACAGGGCAGGAAGGATTTAAAAGGTTTGTCATGTCTGTGAAGAAATTCATTTTTTTCTTGGGAAGTTTGAAAGGAGCAAAGCCTCCACTTTGCGTTTTAACAGTCCCCCCCCCCCCCCACCCGCTCCCACCAGAGAACAGACTGGGACACAGGAAGTCAGTTCAGTTTGCTTCTCAGATATACTTCAGCTCACCTCCATACAAATGTGAATAAATCTAGCAGGAGAGATAATGGGTGGGGCAAGCTCTTCCCTTCCTCCTAGCAGGAAACAGAGTTTTGGAGGGATGAAATGCTAGAGTTACTTCAGGAAGGGGATCTCCAGGAAATGCATCTTTGATCTGGCATGACCTGGTTAATGGGTGAAGAAAGAGAGATGACAAAAACTCCTTGCAACAGGAAGAGGCTCTTTTTTCCTTGGGTGCGGCTTCCATGAGCACACACAGACCTCTCCACTGACAAGGCAGCCACTGACCATGTAGAAGAAGAAGAAGAAGAAGAGATTGGATTTAGACCCCACCCTTCACTAGCCAAAGGAGTCTCAGAGTGGTTTACAATCTCCTCTCCCTTCCCCTCCCCCTCCCCACAACAGACACCTTGTGAGGTAGGTGGGGCTGAGAGAGCTCTGACAGAAACTGCTCTTTTTCAAGAACAGCTGTGCCAGAACTACGGCTTGCCCAAGGTCATCCAGCAGGTGCAAGTGGAGTAGTGGGGAATCAAACCCGGTTCTCCCAGATTAGAGCCTGCGCACTTAACCACTACACCAACCTGGCTCTTGCCTCAAGAGCTGGAGCAAGCCTCAAGGTACTGGAGGCTCTGTAGGGATCTGTGACATCCTAAGGGAAAAGGGGATGTATAGAGAAAGGGACAGAGGATTTGCATTTTTACCTATTTCTTTTGGAAATCTTGCTCAATCTGGTGCTGTGCTAAAAGTACACTTATAAACATTTTCTTTTTAATAAATACTTTATAACTTTTGATGCTGCTAGCAGTACCTCCACTGTCTTGGACACGCAATTTTAAAAGGAGCGCCAGGAGAAAGGCAGGCACTTGGCAAGCGGCTATTCCTCCAGGGGTGCACACGATGGTAATCTGTCCCTGTGGTGACCAGGCGCTGGGCAGCAGGAAACACAGAGGCAAGGCCTCAGAATTTGGAAGGGAAGCCAGGAGTCCTGACACTCCCAGTGGGCAATGCCATACAATGGTCAGGTGGTGGCAGCCAGTTACCCTGAGAGTGGAAGAAAATCCCCTCCAGGTGTTGAGAAAAACCTAGGAGGGCAGGGCAGAATAGGGCCTGCAGGCCAGAGCAGGCACATCCCTGCAGGCCAGAGCAGGCACAACATCTGTTAATCTTTGTCCACATGCTGGGAGCCAGATTCCTCTGCAGGGAGCAGGAGTGGGTGCATTTGTTCTTCCGCAGACATACATGTAGGATGTTGGAGCTACTGTTCTGCAGACTGCACTGTTAAGTTTAGCTCAGAGTTACATGTTATTTTCTTTTCTCTAAGACCCAGAACAGAACTGGGTCTCGTAGTAGCTGCAGATGTTGTGGAAACCACTTCCCCCTCCAACAGTTTGCTGAGAAAAAAAATGTTGAAAAAGCAAGGTGTCTACCTTAGCAGCTCCCAAGAACTGTTTTGCAGATACATTAAAAAAAAAAAAAAGGCCTGTAGGAAGGTGAAGTTTCAAAAAGAAAAGAAACCGAATTACCCTTTTAAGATTAGGTGTCATAAGCACAGTTTTTCAAGACATGGCAATTTAAGGCCACTAATGAGCACAGCAGGCTAAAAAACAACAACAAAAATACAATTTCTAGGACCGAACCTTTCAAAAATGAGTAGCAAAGGGGAACTGTAACTAAGTGCTACAGGGCGTGCATATGCTGCAGCAAGGATCCCTACTGTATGGGTTTTATTCTGTACTTAGCCATGGTTTTTTTTTTGGTGTGTGTATGTGTGTGTGAAGGGGGCTGCAGTGGCTCAAGTGGTTAAGGTGCTGAACTGCAGATCAGAAGATCATTAGTTCAGCTGTTTGAGACCCGAGTACTGCATGATGGAGTGAGCTCCCATCTCTGGCCCCAGCCCCTGCCAACCTAGCAGTTCGAAAGCAAGAAATTGCAAGTAGATAAATAGGTACCACTTTGGTGGGAAGGTAACAGCGTTCCATGCACCTCAGCATCTAGTCATGCCAGCCACATGTCCATGGAAATGTCTTTGGACAGCGCTGGCTCTTTGGCTTAGAAACGGAGATGAGCACCACATCCCTAGAGTCAGATTCTACTGGCTTTTGAGCAAGGGAAACCTTTACCTTTTACTATATATGTGTGTGTGTGTGGGGGGGGGGGGGTGACTGTCCCTTTCAGCTACAGCCCTGCAAGGTTGAGGGTCCTCCACAGAGGCACTCTGTGTGGTCAAGGAGCTGTCACCAGAATGGACCTCCTTCATGCAAACATAAAAGTGTTTTGCTCATCTAACCAAACATTATAGTGCACAAGAGCAGTAAGTTGTCCCCATGGTAACCAGATACTGGGGTAGTGGGACAGAACAGGGCCTGCAGGTAAATAGGGTTGTTCCACCACAGAGGGAAAAGCTGGTCATCCTAACAGACCCAGAGCTGACAAATATAAAGCGACCACTAAGAAAATAATCAGCATTGGACTCTTGAAAGAAATAAGGTTGAGGACCACCGCTGAAATGCTGTTCTGCTTTGCTAATTGCTTGATTTTCTCTTCCTGCCACTCACCGCTTCCATCAAGGGAGATGGCATTTGATTATGCTAGTTCAGATGCCTCCAATTCCTCTGTGTGGAGCAGCTCTGAGAAGGAATTAAGGCCTGCTCTGGTAGTTCTAGGCTTGCAGTTGGTTATTTGGCTTCATGTATGTTGGCTGTGGTGCACAAAGGAACTTCAAACATCTTGACTAGCCCTCTGGGTGAAATGGTACATTACATGCAACATGAAGATACCGCTGGTGAAAATCATGGATGCCTTACTGACTGAGGAGGCTCTTCCTTGATCTTTGAAGGAAGCGATTATTAGATATTTACTTTTAAAAACTTAGCTGATTAAGGATGAGATGTCCAATTATAGGCCAGTCTCCAATTTACCTTTCCTGTAATTCCTGTTGGTGATTGTAGGATTCTCTGCAGCCTTTGGCACAGTTCATCAGCTCATTCTTATCCACTGCTTGGAATTAGTATTAGTAGAATTAGCTCTTGGGTGATTTTCTTTTTTTCTTTCTTTCTTTTTTTGGTCTTTTCTGTCAGACTGGATAGAAAGTTTTCATCCAAGAGGCAGAATCAACAGGTTGGGATTTGTCCTGCAGAGGGCCACACCGTTCTGTTCTCTCACCCATGCTCTTCAATATCTCTGTGAGGCTTGATGAATAAGATCATCTGGAGCTTTGAGGTTGGATGTTATCAGCATGCATAACACATTCCAATCTATAGTTCATTCCCCAAGCTTCTAGCTTTGTCCACCTTGGGTCTGAACCAGTGCTTTGAGGCAATGGTCTAGAGGTGAAGGCAGAACAAGCTAAAGTTGAATTTAAAAAAGACAGAGGTAACGCTGGTCAGGAAGGCTGATGTGTGAGGAGGACTGGATCCACTTGCAACAGATGGACTAGAGTTGATGTTTGCTCATGGACCCAGTCTTGCTGCTTGAGAAGAAGACTGGTGCAGTAGTCAAGCGTGTTTTCTGTTAGCTGTATTTGGTTCACCAATTTACCCCTTTCTTAGACCCAGCTGGTCTGGACTGACTGATCCATGCTTTTTTAACCTCATGGTTGGACTACTGTAATGCATCTTACGTTGGGCAACTCATCAAGAAAACCCAGAAACTGCAGATGATTCAGAACATAGCAGTTGATGATTGTTGGGGCCAGCCAACAGTAACTTATCTTGCTACATTGCTTGCCAGACCGTTTCAGAGCTCAGTTCAAATATGCTGGTTATGACCCTTATACACAAATATCTAGAGGACAGTCTTTTCCTATATGTCTTCATGCACCAGTTGCAATCCTCAGGTTACCACATACCTGACCCCCCACACAGGGTAGTCCACCTAGCATCTGTAGCTCATGCCTTTCATTTTATAGCTGTAGAACAGCCTCCCTGAGAAGGTGAATGGCATGCTGACTCTAGAGGTGTTTAGGAGGTGCTGAAAGGCTATTTTATATGCTTGGGCTTTCAGTAGGGTTATGTGGAGTTCCATTGTATTTTATAATTTAAAGTTGATTTATTAAAACTCAATTTTACTCAATTTTTCTTCATGGTTCAGGGCAGCTTACAATGATAGTTTTTAAAAATTCCAATTAAAATCAGAATAAAATGACAGATTCCAAATCTCTCCCACCTCCCCTTAAAAGATGCCTGCCATTTTACACCCCCTCAAATTCTCTGGCAAATAAGCCAGCTTTGCAGTGCCTTCTGAAGTTCTCCAAGGAGAAAGCTCCCTCACTTTTTCAGAGAGGACCACAGGAAAGGACCCATGATGGGAAAGGCCCAGGCTCTGGTTCATGCCAGTCAGGCCATCCTATGTGGTGGGACAGCCAGGAAATGGCTGCCTGGAGACTAGCTGGCACACAGGGACATATAGAAAGAGCTAGTTCTTCAGATATGTGGGTCCTGGGTTGTGAAGGGCTTTAAAGGTCATAACCAGAAGTCAGAATTGAACTCAGACACAGACTGGCAGCCAATATATCTGTTTCAAAATAGGCAACGTATATTTTTGGTGACTAGCCCCTGACAACAGTCAGGTGCCACATTCTGGGCCAGTTTTAGTTTTCAGGTTGTCTTCAAGGGCAGCCCCATGTAGAGCATGTCGCAGCAGTCCAACTGTAAGGATACAGAAGCATGGGTCATTGTGGCCGGACTGGATGAGCCTAGGTAATGAGAGAGTTGGCAAACCAGATGCATCTGAAAGTGCTCCTGGCCCCCATGCGCCATCTTGCTTTTCCAGGATCAAGGCTGGGACTGTGAGCACCTCCAAGCTTTTAACCTCCTCAGAAGAAAATTAAATCTGTAAACCACCTTGAGCTATGAGAAAGGCAAGGCATACTTAATTTAATAAGCAAATATTACTTGTGTTATTCTTAATATTGGAAACCATGTGAATCTGTTTGTTTTGATGCAAAGGTAGCTAATTGAGTTCTTAAATAAAGTGAAAGTGATTACATTCATTTGCAGAACACAGCTTGTAAATCATGGGTCTTGAATCTTGTTGAACCTCTGGGCATTTCTTGATAGGGTTGCCAAGTCTGGTTTGGAAAATACCTGGGGACTTTGGGGGTGGATCCAGGAAAGGGTGAGGTTTGGGGAGGGGAGGGACCTCAGCATGGTACAATGCCATAGAGTCCACCATTCAGAGGAGCCATTTTCTCCAGGGGAGCTGATCTCTGTCAACTGGGGATCAGTTGTAAAAGCGGGAGATCCCCAGGCCCCACCTGGAGGCTGGCAGCCCTATTTCTTGAAGTCTGAGGAGAGGTAGTGGTCCCACAAAATGGCTGCCATGAGGTGCTTAGGAAGCTATTACAAAATGTCCAGAGGTTTCAAGCCAAAAATCCTACAATAGAGGTAGCTGCTCCTAACTGAGTGCTCCCTGCAGACACAAAGGTGATGTCTCCCATGTTCACCTGAAGCACCTCCTGCTTCACTGAGGTGGAGGAAAGCAAGGTCTGGCTCTTGATTTTGGGGAAGAAGCAAATGGGTGCCAAGAATCCCAGAGGTTGATACAACATCAAGGATCACGGCTCTGTGGCTTGAAGAGTTTTTAAAGACCTGCTACTCATTGCATTCAACCCAAGATCACGATACGTACACAGCCCAATCAAACGAAACCTGAGGGCTTTGCCACTGACTCCAGCGGAAGCATAATAAGGAATGTGTTTGGCAGTACTGGGCTATTTCTTTGATGGCAGCATAAAATTAAATTTAGCTCTAGTTACATAAAAAATAATAATAACCTTAACACTTTTAATCAGCATAAGAGGTTTAGAGATCCACAAGTGATTTAAAGTCTGTTGGCCAGGGTAGCAACGCATTTGCAATATTGTGCATTAGTAAAATCGCAGGGATTAATGGGGGAGGGAACTGTCTGAAGCATAATAAAATGAAATTACATAAAACAATAAGGCCTGTAGATCTATACAGGCCAAAATAAGAATCAGAGAGCTATACAGGGCAAATCCCTGCTCTCACTTAGGATTGCAGAGATTTCCCTCTTAAGTAACAGGTGAACAGGATCAGGCCCTAAATGGGTGGAAAGTAGGCGAGGCTGGAATTCTGGCTGTCTGGCTAATACAGTAAGATTATATGGCGTGTTAGGGAAACAGATTGCAGGAGCTTTTTATGCAATGTTAACTTATTTGACCTAACACAGGGATGAAGCAGCAACAATTCCTACCCCTCCCAAGCAGCGAAGAGTTGTCTTTTCCGAAAGGGTAGTAAGGAGAAAAATGGGTAACTTGGCAAGCGCCTAGAATAGCTGATCAGATCCATCCTTGGCCACTCACTTGCACAAAGATATTGAATACAAGGGACATTAAGGCTACATTCCTGGGCATTCCTGACTAGGGACTAAGCTCTACTGACTAGGGCTGCCAAGTCAGCCCGGGGGGCGGGGGATCCCCCGCTAAAGGGGTTCCCGATCCACCGGCCAGCATTTGGCTGGCAGGGGGAACCCCACCCCCGACGTCGTCCAGCGAGGACGATGTAATGACGTCACCAGAAGTGACATCAGCACATTGGGGGTGTTGCCAGGGCGACGCTCTGGAAATCGCCCCCAAACTCTATGATACCATAGAGTTTTGGGGCAATTGCCAGAGCGTCGCCCTGGCAACGCCCCAATGTGTTGACGTTACTTCTGGTGATGTCGCTGGGCACGCGCGCAAAGCGCGCGCACCAGAAGGAACTCCCGGCCGGAGGAGGACTCCCCCCCGCCGGTGAGTTCCGAAGACTTGGCAACCCTACTACTGACTGAGTTCAGTGGGATTGCTTCCAAGTAAACATGCATGGGCTTGGCCTCCATCTCTCTCCAATGTCTCTTCATCACAACCCGGTTTGCAAAGCTATGGTAGGGAAAGGCAAAACTTGCCTAATCATCGGCCTCTGGCTCTCCTCCCTGGATTCCAGCTGTTAGCTGAATTATATCTACTTGCTTAATGTTACTTCACTATGCACTTAATTGCTAGAGTTGCAACAGAGCAGGGATTATGCCATTCTGCAGGCTGAGGGGAAACGGGTTTATAGAGATGATGACATCTCAAGAATGCACAGACACCCTAGATTACATCACAGGTTCTCCACTGGGGGGCAATTTTCCCTAAGTGGTAAGAACACGAACCTTGGCAGCTCTGTTAGGAAACTGTCGCTTTTTAAAATGAAAACTGAATCTTCTTAGAAGTGAATGAGAAGGATCAGAAGAAGGGATGAGTTGTATGCTGGCCAGAGAATATTCCGATGGCCTTTAGCCATCTCATGAGACCGAATAGCCAGAAATTTATACAAACAAACAATACCAGCCAGTTCTAAAAATCCAACAGTGTAATATTTTGGCTTTACCTACCCTTCTGCTGCATACTGACTGCAAAACTAGATGTTTTAATATTTTCTTATTACACCAGGGCTTTAGAGGCTGCCTCTGGGTTTTGGAGCAAAATTAAAGGACTAGTTTTAATCTAAATAGCCCATATTAGCTTTCTGGCTGATGCTGTATTTCCAAGATCAGTGTGTACAGGAAAGGAGCATAGGCCTGTTGATCCCTCAGTCACTGCCACACTTTCTGATGACTTGCATGTGTGAAGCAGCCACCGTGGCTCAAACATAACAAAGTCGTCCTGTCAATATGATGTAGTGTTGGACTCAGCTAAAGTGTTGGACTAGGATCTCGGAAACCAACGTTCAGGTTCTCACTCTGCCATGGAAGCCTGCTGGGTGACCTTGGGGCACTAACACACTCTCAACCTAACCTATATTATGGGGCTATTGTGAGGATAAAATGGAGGAGAGGAGAATGATGGATCCATTGAGGAAGAAGGTGTAAATATGATTAATTTCATTTCACATCACCTTTTTCAAAGGGAGGCAGTTCACACACTCAGCAGTGAATTAAGAGTGCCATCAGGTGATGATGTGTTAGTCAGTGATGACATGGTGTGAATCAGTCTCAAGTACAGTTACAAGTGTGTAGAAATGGCAAGCAATTGTACCACTTTCTGGGTAGGGGAATTCTCTTTTTTCAAAACTCTCACCGAAAACAAACCTTCCCTACCTGTGGAAAATTAACATGTCATGAAGGATTTCAGCCAGCTTTCTTCTTAACGTGCCAGCTTTCCACATGGCACACAGTGTTGGAACAGTCTGTTCTTCTATAATAAACCTACTTATTTTTCTCTAAACAGTCAGTGCTCTACTTCCTATGCATATTTATACCCTGCCAATACACAGTACTGTTTTGGAGGGAAGGTGGGAGAAGATAGAAACATGCAACCCATCTTAACACACCATCCAATAAGGACTGTATCACGTTTCGTTTCCATACATTTCAACTTTACAGAACTGAGAGAACTCTTACCTGCACATCAAATCTTGCACCAAAGTTACAAGATTGGGGGGGGGGGGGAGTTGCTGAAAGAAAATAATTTTTTATTATTTCACTGAACAGATAATGATATTGTGTATGCTGCTGAACTTCTGGAAACCCACACTAAACTATTTTTTTTGGTAATAGGCGAGGGTCTAAAATGAAAAAAAAAATTCAATTACAACAGGACAAGTGTCTGAACAGCTGTGCAGCATCAGCTTGACTGTGGTCGCGCCTCCTATTTCCTTTTAAAGTTTCTCCACCTTCTGCTGACACCAAGAGAAGAAAAAAGTGATTGGAGGCTATAAAATACTTTCTCCTTTTCTGAGCGATATTTTTATGAGTACAAAGAGATATGGATTTCTGGGAACACTTTTCAGCCTAAGTGTCCTTTACAATTGGTTAACAACTACTTTTTTTAAAAAAGGAAAGTTATGCAACAGAGTAGGAGGACAGTGAAACCTTGCCAAACAGCCAAAAGCGATCTGTCCGCTTGTTATGGGTCTAAAAATGTTGAAGAAAAATATCCAGTTGCTCCAAGCAAACATTGATAGGGACAACAGACTCCTGCAGGGGCCAGATTCAGCTTGGGATTGCAGTGTGGTGGTGGGGGGGGGAGAGACAAGGGCGCCTCCTCCTTCTTGTGCCATGCTCCCCAGCCAGTCAAGCCACTGCAGACTTTTAAACCCATGTTCCCCACAGCTGATGCTCCCGCTAAGCTGTGGAGTCTTGAGAGCAAAAAATTTACTTTGTGAGCTACTGGTATTAAAGTTGTGAGTGAGCGATTTGGCTGCTGCATAAATTAGTTTGCTCTGGAGCCATCCTTCCTGAGCGAAGACAAAAATGTGAGAGCTGGAGGCTGCGATATAAACAGGGGCCATTTAGTTCTCCATTTATATCCTAACTTCAAAAATAGCTGCAGAGTAACTAAGAACAAAATCCAATCCAATCAATCTGCTACAATAGAAGACAACATAAACAACAATTACAGCTTCATAATACCAGCAGATTCCAATCAAACCTCTAGGTTTGGGATCAGAAAGTTTGTCCCACTCCAAATTCTTGCCAAAACAATACAGCCTTAACCATCGTCCTAAATCAAGCACAGAGAAAAGATGACAACATAAGGCACAAAGCTGGTTTCTAGAATCTGCTAAATGGCTTTAAAGTGAAATGTTCTACATGACAAAGTATCAAGTAAACAAACTCAAACTAGCCAAAAAGTGGGACGATAAGCATTTAAAGGCATAATACATGTACAGAATTTTTCACTCTTATTTTTTGAAATTTGATTTGTTCAAACTCTGGGGCAAAGTTCCCTATTTCAAAATAATTTTGGCTGTTGGTTTGTTGACCTCCTTAATATTACTGACACCAAAACAAAACATTTGCCTGTATTCTGCACTGATTTAGTTTTGCCGCCCAATATAATGGACATCTATTCAAAAGTCAATTCCACTAAGTTCAATTGATTTACTCCGAAGAAAATGTGTATAGGATTACAGCTTTACTCCCAGGAGGAGCTATTTAAAACGACAACGAGATTGGGTGGTCAGGGATTGGGGTGAAGAAGTACAAGGCATTACAATGACCTTCACAAATTAAGAGGATTTTCCTTTTTTTGTTGGCTGAAAGCTCACCTTTCCATACATACTATTTCAGTTCAAGGTACAGTACAGTAATGTTTAAATACTAGCTATATTTCTAAAAACGTGTTACTTTAAAAAATCATAATGGCAAGCAGCTATATACACATACACACAAGCAGAGGATCCTCAAGGGCTTGCGGGGGGCATCTCATTTCCCTCTCCCACACTATGTCTTCTTTCTCTTCCCTGAAACCCCCACAGCCTGTCCCCTTGTCCTGCTTCCTTCTCTTCTTCCCGCCCACAAGCCACCTACCTTTATTTGTTCCCTTTCATCTTTCTGTGTCCTCCGCCCCAGTCAGCCTCTCTCCAGAAAACGGAAGTTTTCTATCACTTACCGTGAAGCTTCCTTTCTCAGGGGTCAGGAGTGGAACAGTCCTCAAGATTGGGATAAGCTCCTCCTTCCTCTGCAGGGCCGGCTCCGAGCTTTAGGACCGGTGGGAGGGGCTTATCCCTACGAGGCTCCAGTTGTTGACCAGCCCCTCCATCACCTATAATTGTACTGTGGAAAAAAGGTCATTTTCCTCCTCCCTGGGGTACCCCCGGGGGCCTTAGACACTTTCCTTCCAACCTTTCCTGTAGCTGAAGGCGCCCACAACAATGGGTGGGCAGGACTGTTCCACTCCTGACCCCTGAGAAAGGAAGCTTCACGGTAAGTGATAGAAAACTTCCGTTCTCCAGTGGTCAGGCAGTGGAACAGTCCTCAAGATTGGGACTTAGATAAGCCATGTCCCCAGGGAGGGTGAAGTGGCTTCAGCTACAAGACTTGTTGAAGGACCCTGCGGCCAAACGCCGCTTCGGCCGATGCCGACAAATCCACCCTATAGTGTTTAGTGAAGGTGTGGACTGACTTCCAGGTAGCCGCTTTACAAATGGTCTCTAAGGTGGGGAAAGCCCTATATGCCGCCGAGGTGGCGGCTCCTCTTAGCGAGTGCGCTACGATGCCTTCTGGTGGCTGTGAGCCATTGGCCTTGTAGGCCAGGATAATGCACCCTTTAATCCATCTACTTAAGGTGGAGGAAGACACTTGAGAACCCTTGGATGAATTTGTAAATGCTATGAAGAGAGACTCCGTCTTTCTCCATTCTCTAGTCCTCTCTATGTAGTAGGCCACTGCTCTTCTAACGTCTAGACAGTGCCATTCTCTTTCTTTCTCGTTTTTTGGATTGGGACAGAAGGATGGCAGTATTACCTCTTCTGACCTATGGAACACCGAATTTACCTTTGGGATAAACGCGGGGTCTAGCCTGAGGACCACCTTGTCGTTATGAAATGTGCACAGGTCCTTGTTAATGGATAGGGCCCGTATTTCCGACACCCTCCTTGCTGACGTGAGCCCCACTAGGAAAAGGGTCTTGAAAGTCAGTTCTTTTAATGGGCATGACCCCATGGGCTCAAAGGGCTGTCTGCATAGGGCCTTTAGAACTGTATTTAGGTTCCACGATGGGAATCTATGTATCTGAGGTGGGTTTACCAGGGCCGTCCCTTTCAGGAATCTCTTAACGTGTGCGTGGTGTAACAGGGATCTTCCATGCCTGGCTCCCTGTACTGCTGAGATGGCCGAGACCTGTCTCCTAAGGGTGCTTGTGCTAAGCCCCTTCTCCAGGCCATCCTGTAGGAATCTAAGCACCTCCCTAACTGGGGCTCTCAGTGGGTCGACCTCCCCCTCCACGCACCACCTCTGGAACACTTGCCAGGTGGCATTATATATTCTAATTGTGGAGGCCCTCCTTGAGGCTAGCATGGTATCTACAACCTTGTTTGGGTATCCCGCCCCAACTAACAGTTCCCGCTCAATCTCCATGCTGTGAGATTTAGCATCTCGGGCCGTGGATGTGCTGCTAGACCCTGCGTTAGCAGGTCCTCCCTGACTGGAAGGTGCCACGGTGTTTCTATCGACAACGCCAGGAGGTCCGAGAACCAAGCTCTTCGTGGCCAGTGTGGCGCGATTAGCACTACTTCTGCGCGCTGAAGGCGCACGATCTGAAGAACTCTGTGCATCAGCTGGATTGGTGGGAAGGCGTAAAGTAGTCCTTTGGGCCATTTGTGGTTTAGCGCGTCCGTGCCTTCTGCGTACTCGCTTTTTTCCCTCGACAAAAATCGTGGTAGCTGGCTGTTGTTTTGTGTCGCGAACAAGTCCATTATCATTTTTCCGAACTTCTGTTGCACTTGGAGAAACACCTCCCTGTGTAGTTTCCACTCCGTCTGGTTGACTATTTGTCTGCTTAGCCAATCCGCCAGCCCGTTGTCTCTTCCGGCGACGTGAGTTGCCCTTAGCGATAGGACATGAGACTCCGCCCATGTCAATAGCTCCGTCGCCTCTGCGTGCAGTTTTCTGACTCTCGATCCTCCCTGCCGGTTTACGTAGGCCTTGGCTGTTATATTGTCTGTCTGGACTAGGACGTGTTCCCCCTGGAGTATCCTCTGGAACCCCGAAAGGCTCAGCTTGATGGCCCGAAGTTCCAGTAGGTTGATACTCTCCCGGGACTCCTCTGGAGTCCATTGGCCCTGGATCATCTGGTCTCCTGAGTGGGCTCCCCAGCCCGTGAGACTCGCATCCGTCGTCACTACTATTCTCTGAGGTTCCCGTAGGGGGTTCCCCTCTTTGAACCTGTGTGGGTTTAGCCACCATTCCAATTGTTGTCTCACCTGGTCCGGGAGGTGAAGGAACTTGTGTCTCTTTCGCGCTATGTCCTTCTGGTGCGGCAGTAGGAAAAGCTGTAGCGGCCTCGCGTGGAACCTGGACCACTGCGCTATGTCTTGGCATGACACTAGCATGCCCAGTACTTTGGCCA
Source organism: Lepidodactylus listeri (assembly GCA_029233225.1). Taxonomy (NCBI): domain Eukaryota; kingdom Metazoa; phylum Chordata; class Lepidosauria; order Squamata; family Gekkonidae; genus Lepidodactylus; species Lepidodactylus listeri. The sequence continues at coordinate 74,445,716 of JARCFY010000011.1, read as the reverse complement.
ATGTCATTAGAGAGGTCCTTGGCTCCTCCAGGACTTTCCTCATTAGTGTTTGTATTCTGATCACCCTGTCCGGGGATAAGAAGACTCGTTCCCTGACTGAGTCTATCACTACCCCTAGGTGTATTAGTCTCTGGGAAGGTACTAACTGACTCTTCTCCAGGTTCACTACCAGTCCATGTCTCTGAAAAGTGTCCATGGTCATCTCCAGCGCCCTCCTGGTCTCCTGGCTCGACGGTGCTTTTATTAAAAAATCGTCCAGGTACGGGAACAGGTGCACACCCCTTGTCCTGAGGTGTGCCACCAGGGTCACGAGGACCTTCGTGAAGACCCGGGGCGATGACTTCAGGCCAAAGGGTAGGGCTCTGTATTGATAGTGCCCCGTCCCGTATGCGAACCTCAAGAATTTTCTGTGTGTCGGGTGTATCAGGATGTGTAGATACGCCTCCGTCAGATCCACGGAAGTCATGAAATCCCCACCTTGCAGGGCTGAGAGGATGGACTTCAGAGTCTCCATCCTGAGTCTCCTGTCCCTTACGTGTTTGTTTAACCACTTGAGGTCCAGAATGGCTCGTGTGGTCCTGTTCTTTTTGGGCACAGTAAAGAAGATCGAGTATACGCCCCGCCCCCTCTGGGAGTGAGTGACTGTTTCTATGGCTCCTATTTCCAAGAGGTGGTCTATAGCTTTTTTGGTTATCACGAGTTTGTTCTTGTTTGAGTGCCTTGGCACCTGGATAAAGCGCTGCCGAGGATAGTGGGAGAACTCCAGCTGGTAACCCTGAGTGATTGTTTTGATGACCCATCGGTCGCTGACCGACTGCGCCCAAGGTCTCGCGAACCCCTGTAGTCGTCCCCCTATCCTCAGTTCGCTTGATGTGTGTGGATAGTCATGCTGACCCCCCTTTTTTGGGAGCCTTGTTAGAGGCTTCTCCTCTACCCTGTGTAAAGGGCTTGTTCCCCCTTGGCCTGGGGTGCCATTTTCCTCGACCCTGCCGGTTGAAAGAGGGCTTCTGGTCCCTCTTCTGTTCCCGAAAGGGCGGAAAACGTTTTCTAGGTTTGTGTTCCCTCCGCCTTGAAGGGAGGACTTTCTTTTTGTCCCTGTTTTCCACTAAGAACCTATCTAACTCCTCCCCAAACAGTGCCCCTCCCGTGAAGGGTACTGCTGCCACCTTTGACTGCGCTGCGGAATCCACCTCCCAGTGTCGCAGCCAGGTGTTCCTTCTGGCGGTGACGCTACACGCCATTGCTCTTGCGGAGAGTTGGAAAGCATCTAGGGAGGCGTCTGCCGAAAACGCCAATGCCAAGGCTATCTTCTTGAGTTCATCCTTGAACTCCTTCGGTGCGTCGCTCTCTGCCGACGCAAGGTTCTGTGCCCAGTCGTAGGCTGCCCTTGCGAAGAGAGAACTCGCCGTGGACGCCCTCAGCGAAGCCGATGAGGCTTCAAAGTCTTTACGCAGTGCTTGTTCAATCCTTCTATCTGTCTGGTCCTTTGGCATACCGTCTGTGCCCATTGGCAGCACTGACGAGGAGTACAAGCTGGTGACAGGCTCGTCCAACACTGGTAGCTTAAGCCTCTTGGAGGCTTCTGGTGCCACCGCATAGAATTTTGAGATCAAATGGTGAGTTGTCTTAGCCTTTGCCGGGTGGTCCCACTCGGCCTTCATTATGTCAAAAAATGATGCTGGGAGAGGTATCCCCGATTGGGGGGTTGACACTCTCGGCATCAGGTTCCCTGCGCCTTTTTGGAACTCTGACTCCTTTTCTTCCTCTTCCTTTGGCCTAGCTGACAGGTTCAAAGTCCGCATCACTTTCGGGAGCAGGCGTGAGAAGAGCTCCTGCGGGAACAGCCTGGACTGAGCGATTGCTACATCCAGTTCCTCTTCCTCTTCCCCTGACAGTTCCCCCTCCTCCCTTTCTGAAGGGGAGATAGAGTCCTCCGACTCTAGGGTTCCATCGCCCATCAGCGGACTACGCTCTCTGGGCTGTTTGCTATTCTTTGCCCCTGGGGATCTGGAAGAACTGGAGGATTCCCTCTGTTTGGTTCTGTGCCTCTTTTTGGGCCTGCCCCTGTCTCCCGTACCGTTCGATGAAGAGGATTCCTTCATCGTCTCCTTCAGCATCATTTTGATTTCTTGTCTCATCTCTCCTCTGAACCACGCCAGGAGGTCGTTCTTGTCCTTCTCCCTCCTTTCTGGAGAAGTCCTGGCCTCGTTAGGGGACAAGGAGCTTGTTAGACTAGGGCCGTGCGGCCCCTCAACCAAGCTGTCGGTCCCGTCAGTAGATTTACTCGACATCTGTGATCAAGAAAGGGGAGGGGGATAGGTTTGTCACAGCCAATAGACCTAGACGTTTAGTCCTTATCTGGCCCTGTTGGACTAGTGAGGGTTTGGGGGGGGGCGGCGGGGGAGTGACCTTCCATGGTGTCTCCCCCCCTATTGGTAGGCCCCGTCCTTGCTGCCTGTACAGCTGTTGCCATGCGCGCAAACAAAATGGCCGCCCCCATGCGCCCCCAACATGGCTGCCACCATGTGTTACAGAGTTCCCCCCCAACATGGCCGCCCCCATGCGCCCCCAACATGGCCGCCACCATGTGTTCAAAGGTTTCACCAAAATGGCTGCCCCCATGTGCCCCGATAAAATGGCCGCCACCATGCGCTCCGTTAAAGATGGCTGCCGCCATGGAGTCTGCCTTCTTCACTTCCCCTAATCCTCCCCCTCCTCTCCCGGGCCCTCCTGCGCTCCGCGCTGAAAAGGGCGCGGATGAAGCAGCCCTGCCGCGGGTGAGTCGGTCGCCCCCGAACGTCTGGGTGCCCAGTTGGGGAGGAAAAAACCCCCGGTCGTCGCCCCTCGCCCCCAAGGGCGGGGCAGTCACCTCGGGAGGCTGCCGGGGTAGGGGGGCTGATCGTCGCCATCGCCCCGCTGGGCTGGCGGTCGCTCCCACGTCTTCCCCTTGCGGGGAAAGGAAAGAAAGAAACAGGAGGCTCGGGAGGTAGCCGGGGGAGGGAGGGGTGAGCGTTGCCGCTGCCCGATGGGTGGTTGGAGTCCCTCGTTGTTCCCTTTGCAGGGAAACCAACAGCCACGGCTCGTCGGGGGGGGCTGAGCGCCGCCTCGCCCTCCCTGGGAGGGTTTACAGCGCTGCTTACCGCTTCCCTCCGAGTTTCCCGGCTTCCAGGCAGTGGGTGGTAAGCCTCTGTTTCGGGCTCCGTCCCTCTGCCTCTCCGCTTCGAGACCCCCGCGCTCCTTAAATCCGTGGAGCAGGCCCTCCGTTCCAGCACGGGTGAGGCCAGCGGGGGGGGGATCTTCAATGATTCTTCTCTTCTTCTCTTGTCCTCTTCTCTCTCTGGAGCTGCTCAGCACGTCCGACTGCAGAGCAGGGCCGGCAAGAACTGGAGCCTCGTAGGGATAAGCCCCTCCCACCGGTCCTAAAGCTCGGAGCCGGCCCTGCAGAGGAAGGAGGAGCTTATCCCAATCTTGAGGACTGTTCCACTGCCTGACCACTGGAGAACTCTTGAGCTGTGTAGTGACACCCACCAGGCCAGGCACAGTTATGCAGTGCGGAATTTGCAAGTACAGGTGGGAGCATCTCATTTTTCTCATATCCTCTTCCCCATGAATACTTCCTCTTTCCCGCCTCTTGACAGCCCCCATATCCTCACCTTTCCTTGCTTCTTTCATTCTTTCCTACCAACCTACCTTCCTTTTATCTGCCCCCCCATCTTCAACTCTAGTTATTCACTTTTATACCCCACCCTTCCCCACAAAGGGGACACAAAGCAGCTGATATAATCTCCTCCATTTTATCCTCATAACAACCTTGTGAGATAAATTAAGGCTGAGAGTATGTGATTGGCCCAAGGTCACCCTGTGAGCTTCCACAGCAAAATGGAGTTTATTTGAACCTGCATCTCCCAGACTGTAGTCTGAAATTAACCATAATGCAACACTGGCATTGGTGGAGTGGCTGCTGTTGAACAGTAGCAAGCAGCATGGGTAAGTGATGAAAGTCGCATAGTAGCAAGTTGCTGTGAGGCCTGGCCCCAATGAGCCCTCCCTTAAAAGGCGAAAACACTGGAAAGGGCCCTGCCCCCTCTGCCTTTCACTTAAAAGAAGCCAGGGTTTAAAGGCTGGCAATACTATTGTGGTTGCCTAGCAATGGACACTGCATTCATTTCTTAGAAGATCCAGGTGCTGGTTCTACTATTCTGGGACTTTTAATCCCTTGGGGTTTTTTTAAAGGTATCAGATTTTTCTGCAAACAGGGCATTTTTCAGGTTTATAGAAAGACATAACTTAGTCTGTTCATTGCTCCAATGTATAGATTTAAGTATCTACCCATTTGGCCACTTTGAGAATTATCTATCTATTTATACAGACATAGACATAGTTCGACCTTTAAGATATTCTCTCAAGAAAAACTGGTTCCCCTTGTGAAAAGAACAACTGATATTCCTTCTACACAGGGCCACATCAGAGAGTGACATGAACTACAGGAATTTCTCTAATAGGACAGTAAAGAGCTCTGGTGACAATTATTTTAGGCCCAGTGGGGGTTCTTCTGTCTCTCTGCTTGGTCATTACAAATGAACCAGTAGATGTCTGAAAGCAATGACATTTTCAGATAAAGCAGCAGGCACCCCGTGCCCCTTTAGAAGCAGAAGTCTCTAGCACTCAGTAGTCTCTTTTCTTTAGTAAGTGCTTATTCTGAAATGTTCCCAGGGTGCAACGTCCCCACAAATGTTTAAAGCCTCCTGTTTCAGTATAAATCAATCTGTTAGGGAATGGAACAAGACAGACAGCATGCAGAATATTTCCGTTTGTCTACTATGGCAGTGCTATTCTGTAGTATTCTGACACAGTGGCCAACCAGTTCCTCTGGACAGCCAACAACAGGGCATAGAGGCCATGGCCTTCCCCTGATGTTGCCCCCAGGGTCAGGGATTCAGAGGCTTAGTGCCTCTGAATGTGGAGGTTCCCCTCACTCACCATGGCTAGTGGCCATTGAAAGACATATCCTCCATGAATATATATAACCCCCCTTTAAAGCTGTTTATTCCTGTGGCAACAAATTCCACATTTTAATCACTCTGTGTAAAATAGTATTTCCTTTTATCCATCCTGAAGCTACTGCCCATCAGCTTCATTGGATGCCCTCAAATTCTAGTATTTTGGAAGAGGGAGCAAAAATTCTTTGTCAACTCTCTTTACTGTGTGCAGTTTTATAAACTTGTGCCATGTCCCCCCTTAGTCATCTCTTTTCTGAACTGAAAAGCCCCACACTCTTTAGCCTTTCCTTACAGAGAAGGTGCTCCAACCCCCTTATCATCTTTGTTGCCCTTTCCTGTACTTTTTCCAGCTATGCAATGTCCTTTTTGTACTGTACACAGTATTCCACAGTATTCCACTGTACACAGAACTGTACACAGTATTCCACATGAGGCCGCACTAAAGATCTATACAGGGGCATTACAATATTGGCCATTTTATTCTCAATCCCTTTTCTAATAATCCTTAACATAGTTTGCCTTTTTCACTGCAGCAGCTCACTGGGCTTGCACTTTCACTGAGGCATCAACTACGACCCCAAGATCTTTCAGTCTCAGCAAGTTCAGACCCCATTAGCCTATACCCCTTGAAGTTGGGATTTTTTTTGTCCCAAGGTGCATCACCTTACACTTTCCAACACTGAACTTCATTAGCCACATTGTTGCCCACTGACCCAGATTGTGGTGGTCCTCTTCACGGCGTTCACCATCCTGATTAATTTTGTGTCATCTGCAAACCTGGCCACTACACTACTCACCCCTAGTTCCAGATAATTTAAGAATTAAATTTGATCCTGGTAGGACCCCACTGCTTCCTTCCTTCCATTGTGAGAACTGACCACTGAGTCCTACTTTTTGCTTCCTGTCATTTAACCAGTTTTTGTGCATTGGAACAGTTGGTCACAGAGCCAGCCAGAGGGGTAGTGATCTTGGACTTGTTTCTGAGCAGGTCTTGAGACCTGCGCAGGGGTGGCCAAACAGTAAGTAACAGACCAGACAAAAAACCCCAAACAGACCCAGACAAGAACACCACTCTCCAACAGGCTACAAGTACCCACTCACTCTCAAACTCTGTCGTCTCACAAAGCAACCTCAGTTAATGCTACCCAGTGGTTTAGCAGTATAGGAAAGGCAAAAGAGCACTCACCTTCCCAGCAGCTTCCTCCTGGGTTCTTTCTCCCAGCCCAGCTGGCTCAGTTCTGCTCCCCCCCACCTCCACCGATTCAATAGAAGAACCACTTACCCAGGAAAGGTGTGCCAACTGGCGACCCCATGGAGTTGAAAAGTGATTTAGGAGACAATGCAGAATTAATGTAATAACCCACATAACTGTGGTTAACAGATCAGAAGTGGCAGTAAGATCGTGCAGTCTTTCCCTACCATTATTCTCTCCCATGAATAAATTTCCCCTTTCCATTATCACAATTAAGGGATACATTGGCACCAATGTTCCCTCTGTGGAGTCTTGTGAGCAAAAATTCTACTTTGTGAGCTACTGGCATTAAAGCGGTGAGCAAGTGATTTGGCTAGGGCATGAATTAGTTTGCTCTAGAGCCATCCTTCCTGAGCTAAGACAAAAATGTGTGAGCCGGAGGCTAAAAAACCCTGTGAGCTAGCTCACACTAACTCAGCTTAGAGGGAACACTGATTGGCACCAAAGTAACAACATTCAGGACCATCTTGGTTTTATGTTTAGCCAGGATTATTTATCTAAATTCAAAACTGGTTAAAAGCCAGTTTAAGTAGTCCAAGGAGCAATGACAGTAAGAATGACAATAAGAATTACTGTTAATTGTTTCCTCTCCCAACATCTACCAAGGATAAAGGTAGAAATAAATATAATTGCACACTGCCTATTAATGATTGTCATTATCCTGGTATTTTTGATTCAGTGACAAAAGACTAAATTGCTAAATCTTCAATAAGATTTAATAAATAAGTTAGCCATCAATCTAGAGAACAAAACATTACATATTTTTCAAAGAATTTTCATGGAGTGGGCAAAGGGGGGGGAGACAAACATCCCATATTTCTGTACCAATGAGATGCAACATTTTCCCTCTCAATTCTTGTTCTGTAAAAGTTTCTTGGCTAGTTTAGAGGCTTGAGAGTCCGGTGGACATTGCTACAATAAAACAGTGTTAAGAATTCAAGTATCAGCTAGCCAGTAAAGCAGCAAGGGATCAGCATGTGATATTCATACTGTTCAATATGTCCACTATTTTCCTGAAGGTCACAATCCACAATTTGGTATAGGAAAATGTTCCTGTTTGAATATCTGTGTAAACACAAGAATCCTGTAACACTGCTGTCAAAAGTTCTGCATTGGTATAAAAAGTTCACCAGCCAATATTTCCTCAGCTATTCTGTCCTATATTAGTATGGCAAACCAACATGGAAAGTGACAAATCAGAAACAAAATATAACTAGCAAACTTTTTTAAAAAAACTACTACAACAGCAGGTGTTGAACCTTCAAGTGTGGTTCCATCTTTTCAACGAAACAGTCACTATATAGTCACACATTTTGTTCCCATGCCAGTCATAGCCCATAGGGCTTTACTTTATGCCCTTTTCTGCTTTTCTTCTTAAAAAGCAGACATATCATTAATACCAAAAACATCTGAAAAAAATCCTCAATGAAGAAATTTTATTGGAAACAGACTTGGTTTTAGTAGTAAAATCTGGGTGTTTATTTTGTTGACCTTGGAAGCACTTAAAAATCATAAAACTATACTGTAGCCAGCAACATCCTGAAGCGATAGGCTTTTGAAGTGATTCAGTGCTTTGTTCCAGGGTAGTGCTGGGACTTCTGCAAAGAACTCCAGGGCCCTATATCAATGTTCCCCCTACATATCAATCGAGGGAACCAATCCATGGGTGCATTTCCTTTGTATATCTCTAGTTTGGGGTAATTATAAAGCATGTAGTGAAGTGGTTGAATTGACTGTCCAAAACTGTGGGGGAAAAACACATGGAGCACTACCAGTATAATACTTTCAAGTTTCCTGGTAATCTCCTATATCCAATTACATGGAACTTAATAACAATTATGAAATGCATGTTAATTTCCAGACAAAACTCTCACTGAGAAATGACCAAGTATCAGTGACTTGTTTTTTCCACACCAATGAATCTGTACTGCTCCTCAGTATCAAGGTTTGGAAGGAAATAGTTTTAATTCAGAATAAGAAAACTAACATTTACATATTCACATTTTGCATTCTTATACATAACCCGCATATTTTTTTAAGGGCAGCTCTTATAAGAATATCTATAAACCAGTGAGAGGTATTTTACAACTAAAAAAAATCTTGTATTACTTTGAAAATAAAATTGGTGAAATATATAAGATACTTTAGCTGTCATTCACTTAGGTTTTGACATTAGGGTCTTCTGCTAGAAAATGAACAACAGACTGTCATTATCCTGCAAATGTGGCTGGCAAAGGGTGCCATAAAAAGAAAACAAGTCCACAGGTATTATATTTACAGTTCTTCAAACAATGGCATACTGCTCATACAAAAGATCCCTAATTTTATAGAAATCTTCACAGAGACAGCCTTCCAATCCAATACGCCCAGTTTCAGTCTGCAAAAAAGAAAGGAAAGAAAAAGCCCTGTTTAGTTACTGAATTGACAGAAGAGAGATTTGCTACATCACCAATGCTGAATACACACACACGCAAAATCACTTACCCTGCGAACAGCCACCATGTTGTTACAAACAAGGACACCTCCTACAAATTCTGCTTGAATTCCTTCTCTCAAAAGAACCTGCTTAAAATCAGACAGTCTCGGCTCATTCATGAAAACAGACTGATGCCCAGGAACCTTTTGGAAAGAAGTTTGAAGGTTTGAAAGAGAAGAAAGCACGTGAGTTCCGTATGCATTGGACAGTCTCTACCGCTTAACTGCACTTCCTCTAAAACTTCTGTTTGCATAAGGTCAATGCTTTTCTATGCGCTTTTGTGCAAATGAGATTTTAGATGAAGAAGTATGCTCTGCAGCAGAGACTACTATGCACAGAATTCGTTCAAAACATACAAGTCAGTGTTGAAATAACCCTATGTAAGTGGTTAAAACTTCATCTTCAGATCAATGGGATTATGAGAAATAAAGTCACAGGGAAATATTCCCTCTGAGACCTCACTGCAAATGCATGCAACTTCCACACAACCATCAGTTTTACAGGGGAAGCAGCTACTGGGTTTGTATCTATCAAGACGCCTCAGATACTTCACAGCTGTGTCGATTGGAACAGCTCAATTCTGTTTTTAGAAGTAATCTTGTGCAAAGAGAATATAGTGCTTCACGATTTAAGATGAATTTAGGGATGGGCCAGTGAGTGGCCTGGGCCCCCCCGCATCCTACCTGCAAAGCAATTTTTATCTGGCTAACAGCAATCCTTGAAAACAGCAATCAAGGGGCAGCAAAGTAATCTGCCCCAATTCTACTTGGGAGGAAAACATTGGCAATTCTTTGTTTAGAGAAAACAGACACACTGCCAATATGCAGCCGCAGAATAACAATTCACAAAATGAAAGAAATCCTTAATTTTTTTAAATCAGTATTTTCTCTGATGTTATTGTAGTAAACATGGGCCTATACAACAACAAAAGATTTCCAACTTTGAAGGACAGATCTTCTTTGAATGCACAACCCTAATCTTAAACCAGTAATAATAATCTGACAAAGAGGAGGAGACTTTTCTACCTCATTTGGTGGCAAAGGTTCCAGAGTTGGAATGATCTCACTTTCCTCACATATTTCTTTATCATCATCTCCAAAGAGGCTCTTCATGGCCTTCTGCTGTGCAGCAACACTAGAATCTGAAGACGGTGCATCAATTTGCATCTCCCCATCTTCTCCATCATCACGCAACTCCCCTTCTTCCAAAATCACCCCCGTGTCCACTTTCGATACCCGCATGTCCAGGACTCCATCGATCCAGGCCAGTTCAGCATCTTTAGCTTTACAAAACTGGAGGGAGCTGACTAGCGAATCTTTTAACCGGACCTAATCAGAAATGGGAAAAAAAGATGTATTAAAAACAAAATGAGACAACTTGAGAAACGACTGTAAAGGGCAATAAATCATGGCACCAAAATCATAGCACTTGTATAACCTGGGAGCTCTTGTGAGGGCAACAATGAAGAAAGCCAAATATCTTTACCCCCCCAAAAAAGAAATGAAAGGAGTCTGGATAGTAACCTCAACAGCTGGACAAGGGGATATGATTTCTGCATTTGTTGGTCATGATGTTCTCCTTAACAGATATGTTTGGGTCAAAGAGATGGCTATGTAAACACACATCTAGACCTCAGTTTTTGTACATTTTGTACATTTATTTTTTGATGACAGATGCTTTGGCCAGAGGCAATGTGGGAAAATTAGTCTGGCAGCAGGTTATATCTTCCAATCAAAAGCTATTACTCCTGCTTTTATAGGTATCAATAAATGAGGAACCATTAACATTACCAGCTAATTCTCAACAGGGGTCCTTTCGTAGAAAAAGAGGTGCAGGAGTTCATTAGCATAACTCATTAGCATAACTTATTTGCAATTGCCACACCACCTGACATCACCAGAAGTATATCAGAAGGCAAGAAAGGAAAGGGGGGGGGGGGGGAGAGAGAGAGAGAGAGAGAGAGAGAGAGAGAGAGAGAGAAAGAAAGAAAGAAAGAAAGAAAGAAAGAACTAGCAGAGAGGGGACAGCTACTAATCTAAGCCTCAGAAATACCACTATTCTGGGAGGATCGCTTCAGTGGTGGCTGAAGCCTTCAGAAGGCTGGTCCGAGGAACAAGGACCTTTCCATGGGATGGGGTCATTTTGCTGCAGCCATGACACAAGCAGGCATTCCCCCGCAGGGGGGAGTTGGCACCAACTCCTGGAGCTGAGCTCCCCCGAGCTCCTGCTCGAAATGACCCCTGCTCATACAGTTTAGGGGTTGTGCAAGATTTTAGGGCCTTATTTGTGACTAATTTTCTCTGCAGTGTCAGCCAGATCTGAGACAATAAGATAGACTGGGGGGAATCAGGAAAATCAACGACCCTTGGTCCTTACGCTGTCAGACTGCAAGATCCAACCCACTGTATACTGGGGTAAGGCTGAGAGCTGTGTAGTAGATACAACCACCAACTACTTAGTTATGTTAATCCAGTTCCCAATCCTGGTCCCTGACCCCTGTAGGTCCAGTTTGATTATTTTGAAGAACCCTGAGCTTACTGGTGAATAAAAAAGCACGTGTAATAAGCCACGTGGTAAGAAACCATCTTCTCTGCACCACCGTACATGTCACAGGATAGTTTGGGCAGTGGATCTAACAAGCTGCATGCCTGGAAATAACTGGTATTTGCCCCAGAAAGGGTTAAATGCATGTTTGTTCAAAATATTATCAGCGTAACTGTCTAACCCCTTACTTAGTTCCAGCATCTTACCTGGTATATGTGAGTCTCGCTAGTTGCATCTACTGTTTCATGCAGTTTGGGCATGTAAACTTTAATGTCCTTTCCACCAAAAGCTCTACAGGACTCTGCAAGATCCTGACTGGCCTCAGGTGGTCCATGCACAATGATCAACTGCCGGGGCTTCATCTGATTAATGATTTTTTTAATGGAGTCCCCATCTGAGCGTCCCTCATAGTCAATGTATGTAACACGAGCTCTAAAATGCAATGCAAAGGGGATAAAAGACTCAATGATCGATGAATTAGACAGCTATAGAGAAACCCCAAACAACCAAGATCATATAAGTATGTGCAGTAAAAATTGAACTTTTGTCCCTGCGAAAACTGGATAGCAATTGTTCAAGCACAGCGAAATGTACAAAGCAGTCCTTTGGGACTGGTTTGGCTGCCACATGGTACCAGTCCAACTCTGCTTCAGGTTCAGAATAGAATGATTTCAACATTGTAGTTTAATAAAAAGGTGGTTCTACTGTTTTGTTATGCACATTCTAACAAACCAAAGTCATGGCTCCTCAAATTCTTACAAACTTATAAGGATGACAAAATCAGAAAGGGAGTGTTGTTATAGCTATTAAATATTTGGACTTTCAAAAAAATGCATTAACGTAAGCAAGCCTCCTTTAAAAAGTCCTATGAAAATTTCCCAATCAGGGGATAACAAGGAAGGTTTCCTTATGAATCACAGCTGCGGGTTTAAGATAAACAAACTTGAAATTAAGGTATACACGGAAAGCTTTTTACAACAAAAGGAAGTAAGTCGTGGGGTTCCCCATGGAGATGTGTGGGAATAAGGGCAATTGAAACATTTTCACAAATTGTTCAGAAAGGTAGAACACCAAGCAGACCAAGGACCTCTCTAAATGGTACACAGTGGGACAAAAAATGCTGACTGGGTCTTAATGTGAGAAACCAAGGAACATCTAGAGGCTACTATGGAACTCTCACTGAAAACATCAGCTCAGTACACTGCTGAACCACGAAAGATGTGAATTCAATGGTAGGATTTATACAAATAAAACACAGATAAATAAAAGGGAAATTTGGCGGAGGCACATTAATTTAGAGAGCAGTTTCATCAATACTTTCAGGCATAAACAGGCTTTTATCAACAAACCACTAGGTTGGATCCTAACACACTTACACAAAGGATTCCACCCACACCAGCCAGCTCTTTCCCAAGAGTCAGACAAAATGGCACAAGGTCTGCTCACTGCCAGAGATAGGCCTAGCAACTGGGTACTCTATTGTCTCTCAGAAGAAGAGCCAAACCACTCTGCCAATACCAAGCAGAGCTACCCTTCACTCTGCTCTTTTTCTGAGCCGGACCGGAGGTCTCACTGCGCTCTCAGAACTGAGGCAGAACTCAGCTGAACTCCTGCTGTGTTTCCCTTCAACATTCCATTCCCCTGGATGCTGGAGTAGCACTCTCATAGGCTCAAATGAGTGGCTGTTTTTTCCTTCGGGCAAACTTCCATCTGTGACAATGCTCACTTTATTTCCATTGATTCCGTTGCTGAAATGCACTTGGTGGGAACATCTGCTAAATCCTGATCCATAGGCTCTTCTCCGTTTGTGAGCCCAGATTCCAGTTTGTTCTTCTCTTCTTCTGTTGCCTGGAGTTCTGGAACAAGGAAATCTTCCGGTCTAAACAAAGAGGAATATTATTACTAAATTAGGGGGACCTCAAGAGATGGGCTCATGAAAGAAGGCAATATGCATAAATAAAACCATTAGATTTGCAGAACCGTCAACAGTTAACTCCATCAAAGCTCAAAAAAGAGCATTGATCCAAACCAAGAAAACCACAAATGGGGTTTGCAAATACAGCCTGTCTAGGTTTGATACAAGGTAGAGAGACTTTTGCTGGAACTGAGGCATACTTCTAAAGGGCAGGCACTCTTTGTGGTCTTTTTTATGAAGACAGAAAACAATACTTTGTTTCCTTCAGAAGTGAAATATTAATTAAGATAGCTGAACAATGGCTACTACTTAATGCATTGTTATAACATGTATAAATAACTGCACTAGACGGCAACCTAACTAAAACAAAAAAGTTCAAAGAGCCCTGAATCGATGGATGATATGCTATACATTAAAGATGAGCTTTTAAATTTCATACCTGCTCCTAATCTTTAATATGTTTCATAAGGTACCCATCTGTTAGGTTTCTCTATATTTAAAACAAGTACATACCCTCTATTTGCAGAAATTTACACACACACACACAATATCCTTTTTCTTGGAACCCACATACTTGATAATCTCTCCATATTCATCCCATTTAATTCTCTCCTCTGGAGCTGGGAACATAGGATAAGACTTTTTGGCCTGCTTGAAGAAGCTTCCTTTCCGGTTTCCTTCACCTTTCATCATCAGATCATGTTTAGTTTTATGAAGAGACGGTTGATCGATGTCCTCCTCCGCATCACTCTCATCACTGGAATCAATATCTGCTCTACAAGGAGAGCCCAAAACACACAGTTACACTTCTTGCCTACTCTTTCTTTACAAGCTCAGAGTGGCTGCCGTGGTTCTCCTATCTGGGCACCAGTCATGACCACCGCCATTTAGCTTCAGCCAGGCTACAGTACTGGGAGCTCACAAATATTCACCAGGACCAAAATTCTACACCATACATAGGATATTTTTGGAAAGTAACCAACAAAACAGCAGCCCACACTACATGTCAACACTGCTGTCACTTTCTGAAGGTGTTTATTAATTGCATATTGTTAGAAGCAGCTGCTACAAATTCAAGGAGAACTGGCTAAAAAAGTTGGTGCTATCCAACCAATCAAGTAAGTAGTAGGAGTAATCAGATGACTACTAGTATGACAGCAAAAATAGCTTCACTTTCATCAACATTTTGAACAATTTCTAACAGATGGATTTACTCTGGTCAGAAGGCCGAGAAGTACTCACTCCTTGGACTGTTCCAGTTTTTTAGCTGCCTCTTTCTTTTGTTTCTCTTTCTCCAGGTACTCCTCGAGTTCCTTTCCTTCCAGTTTGACTCTTTTCCTCAGCTAAAAGAAAAACATGTGCATATTAAAAAGATATGAGCAGCAACTCACATGCTCAGGGTTTACAATGAACTCTCAGTGTTTTCAAAGTCATGATCAGAATTGTATGCTCAGGTAGAAACACTGAAGGATATTCATGAGGCCACACATCTGATATCCACAAGGCCACAAATGTGATTTTTATTTTGCAATACTTTTAATAGTTTATGTATGAAATGAAACTTCTATATTCATACTTTCCAGTAAAATAAGTATCCTTATTCATTGTGATAAGTTTTGGGAATCTGGGAGGCTGTTTCAAGGAGTACACTTATATGGACATATGAATATTTAGGACTATACCTAAGTGTAATGGATGCTCGTAAGAGACATCTGTTGCAAATGTATCTGCTACATCCATACTAGAGAGTAAAATGAGCTTGTGGCTCCCCAGCATTTACTGCAACATTATATTCTTTGGGGAATCTCGGGTTTAAAGCAGAGAATGGGATGAAGGTAGAGTGTTTACCTTTGCATTACAGAAAAGGTACACAGTGGAATGCAAGATTTAATGGTCATTGCTCTTAAATTGTTACGTTTTGCTTATGCTGCTTCTTTCAGTGCTATTACACTTCAAAATCTTCGTATCCTCACCCAAGCTCCAAAGCTAATTTAAACTGTTCTAAATGTAATGATTAACATATCTTCATTAGGACTCTCTTGTTATTTCACTAAGTTCATTCCAAGCCTTTAAAAAAAGATGAGGGGAACTGTAGGTTCACTATTTATTGTTGGAATAGAGATGGGCATAGCTTCAGCAGTAACAGATCTCTTCTACATTTTTACTACGGTTAACGTGAAACTTAATGACACGTACTTCAATGACAAAGCCTTTAATGCTTTCTAGTGCATTCTTACCTCTATGTCTATCACTTTTTCAGAGGGATTATCTATCAAGAAGCGTGATAGTGTTCCAGGAGTGGTTCTATAAGTCAAAATGATTGAATTTTTGGGATCCTGGCACCACTGTATAAATAGGTCTCTTGAAAATCCACAGTCGAGATCTGGCTGGCTGGCAAGGACAACTTTGGGACTAGGAACTCGAGCTAAATCAGAAAGCCCATGGCAGAGAGAGAGGTGACGGAACTGAAATGGATTGTTCCTCTTATCTTCAAAGCATCTCATCAGTTTGTCACTCATCCATTCCACCTGCAGGGGGGAAAAATTAGCAGGTAATCCAACCCCTTCATAATTACTCCATTACTACATCTTCCTGGCAAAGTAAATCCTAATATAGAAATCACCCTCTATTAGTATCTCTACATACACTACATAAATACCACTCGGGAACATATGAAGATTGCCAAACATGTGAAACCACTGGTCTATCTATCCTCCTAGTATTGTTTACTTCAACGGGAAATGGCTCTTCAAAGTCTTGAGAAGAGGCTTCTCTTAGCCTCGCTACATGAGGTTCTTTTACCTGGAGATGCTGAAAACCAAACCCAGGAGCTTCTGCATTTATTTATTTGGCTTCATTTATCATCCTCCTTTCTAGCCGAGACTCAAGGTGGATGACAAAATATAAAAAACAATTCAATCTGATAGCCCAAGGCATCCAATAAACAATGCAACAGGATCAGCGTTACAAAATTAGGGGAAAAATATAATCAGGAAACTAAGGCATGGCACACCATATACAACGCAAACTGTATGTACCTCCAATCAACCCTCCTTTATAAACACAGGACAGCAAATTAAGTAATACAGTGGAATTGTGCCACGTACGTTACTGACTCCTTTCCAATGCAGATTTTGTTACCTAATGTAAAGGTACTGAGATAATGCAAACCCTCCCTGCAATATTGAGGATTCAACACCATTCCAGTTGCCTCCCTGTAAAATGCCAAAACTGGAAAAAGGTTAGATCAATAAGCAGTCAAATACAACACTGTCAAAACAAACCTGAGATTTTGAAAACTCCACAACATTGTAGCTGACGTTGTTCAAAAGCGCTAATGAGTAGACTCCTAAACCTGCATCTTTTGTCCTCCATATTTGATCAAGCAGTTGGGCAAGTTCCAAAACTCTGCCTGCAGTGTCCACAGCTATGAGGACATTTCCATCACCTCTCAGGGTTTCTAAGACATTTGCTGGAGACATGAAAGCAAGCACAAGCATATTAACTAAATAGTAGTTATTGAACCATAAGTAACAAAAAAGTTCTCCCTCCCATACACAGAGGAGAAACCTTTGATATTGAGGTTGAAGTTCTATTCCTTATGCAAACATTTAATGCACTAACATTCAGCTTCCAAGACTGACATGAACTAATTTATATCACTACCATTCCAAACTCCTAGCATCCAAAACAGCATGGGCCTTCATTTAACATTTCATATATTAAAAAAGGGGGTAAAGTTATTCCCAATTCCACATTCAGGAAAATACTAACTTATTCCTCCAGTCTCAAAAAGGAAGATTTTTTTACAGCCTCCCTAAATGCCTGCAAGGATGGCTTAAAGCAGTTTCCCCTTTGTAAGATGCTTCATAGCACTGGGGTCACAAGAGAGAAGGCCCTGATAATGTCTCCAGATTGATCTCTCTCGAAAAGATGGGACTCGAAGCAGTCGATTTTAATGAGGCATTCATATGGGAAGAGGCACTCTCCTAGATAATAACCTCTGCAAAAGCAATTTTGAAAATCTCCATCTGAGTACTTAAACGGCAATATATCTGCTTGCCACGTTGTACTGATTTTGCTAAAGAGAACAAATAATGATTCTCTTTTTAAAAAGGCACGACCGGACCATGCATCTTCCAATTATAGCTGTAAACATCTCAAGCTCTTCATTTTTCTGGATAACCATTCAGCCGGGGTGGGGGTGAAGGGACTGGACTCACGATCCCATCAAGAAATCAAGCTGCCTGCCCATTTTCATGTAATCCACGTGCCCTACACAGAAGCTCGGATTTAAAATTCTATTACGAATGGATATTTTCCAATTATCGGTACTCTAGCTGAGATGGCAAAAAAATACATACTCAGCAGTTGTTCATCTCTTTGCTTCCGTCTCGGCTGTACGTAAGTAGCATTGAAAGAATCTGTGATAAGCAAGGAGGGCCTGCTTAACATTTCCAAGGAGCATCCATTCAAGTGGCTGAAAAAGAAGTTAGACCAAACTCTTTCAGTGCCCTGATTAATTTGGGGGAAAAAAAGGGGGGGGGAGTAGAACTACAGAGAAGTTGTCTGTTTAAGTAACACATATGCTTGCGCTAGAACATATTGATCAATATCACCACAGGCCAGCTTCCCATATTCACTTCTGACGCAGCAGTTATTTTTATTGAGTTGGATCCAAGATTAATGGAGTGAAGTCACACAAGCTATGTTTTACTGCCTTCCTCTTCCCCCAGTAGCCCCTTAAGCCCTCAAAAAAGCCACTGGACCTGACAGAACAAGATGCTAGGGGTGGGGGGGGGGGGGAAAGCTGTAAGAATTGCATCTGTGAACACACCCAGTTTGTGGAACCCTCCAACATGTTATTATTTACAAAGCACAAACCTAGGGACTCCCTGGACTTGAGTCTCCTTTATCATGCAGAGCATGATAAGAGCACTGGTTTAAAACTTCCTCTAGTTACCTGTGGCATACAAATGCAGCTGTGTGGCTCAACTCAGTGTACACTGAAATGTTAACTAACCAGCAAGCTGCCACTTAGGTATTTTGAATTAGTTGTTTAAATTTTAACTTTGTTAGAATTACTGTTTTAATTGATTTTAGGTTGTATGGAACTGTCTAATTGTTTGACATGATGTAAGCCGCTTTGAACCCTGGGGTAGGGTGGGATATAAATATCAATAAAACAAACAAATAAACAAACTGGAGTTAGGTTTCCAGGCACAAACTGGGATTGTAAACCAGAGTTTAATCCAGGATTGCATCAGAGTTCTAGGGGTTCTAAACCTTTTTCTGAGATTAAATCAGAATTCTAGTTAGGGGAGAGAGAATAAACTGTAGTTGAGGCAAGTTTTGGGTTAACCAGAGTTAGCTTTGAACCAGGACTCCTCCTTTGTCCCAGCGTGTGGGAAGAAGGAGGCATGTGCTTAGTCAGCAAACTTAATCAGCTTGATATGGCATCAGATTGTAGACAGTGTCATAGCAACTGTGGACAAAGTTAGCCCCCGAATAGCCACATCGTTACCACTTAAACAGTATATTCCTCAGAATACTACATAGCAAGCTCTCTCTCTAATTAGAATCAATTTCTAAGCTGATATATCTATTTTTGTCCAGACCTCCTTCCAAGGAGCTCAGCATGGTATACATTGTACACCCTCACACATTTTATTCCCCAACAAACCTACAAGGTAGATCCACCTGATAGAGAATGACTGGCACAACATTACCCAGTTTGCTTTATGGCTGTCTAGGAATCGGAACCTGGGCAGGCTACAATCCAGAGGAGTTAGCCGTGTTGGTCTGTTAGTCTGTGTTTCTCAAAACCTTATGCTACAATACAGCTTTTTAGTCTTAAAGGAGCTTCTGGGCTTTTTACTGTTGGGCAGGCTATGACATTCTAACCACAATAACACAGGCTCTGTTCCTTCTCTACTCTTTCCATATATTAAACATTTTCTTGAGCAGGCAAGCAAGAGGATCTGACAACTGCACATGTCTACAGTATCCCTAATTACCTAATGGTACAGATTATTTTATCTAAGGTTGTATCACTTGCATCAGTAGCAGGCTCCTTATGCTGGAGAAAACACTGCTGTTAGAGAAATGGATCCATAGATCCAATCCTTTGTTACTACTAAGCACTTTGAGGCAGTAAAACAAAGTTAAAGTCTTTTAAAACCTCACTTCAAAGCATTTAATCTCAATGAGACAAAATGAGTTAAATCCAGCCAACATTCTGCTGACGAAGAGAGAGAGGGGTAGCCTTGTCCTGTTCCTCTATTCATTACTGCCACCAACTCATTAGAACATAAAAAAGTAAGATGAGCGAGCCCTGCTGGATTAGAACAGTGGTCCGTCTTGTCCAGCAGTCTTTCTCACACAGTGGCCAACCAGTTCCTCTGGAGGCCAACAACAGGACAAAGAGGCTGAAGCCTTCCCCTGATGTTATCTCCTGGCACTGAGATTCAGAGGTTTACTGCCTCTGAATGTGGAGGTTACCTTTAATCACGATGGCTAGTAGCCACTGATAACCTCTCCTCCATGAATCAGTTCAAACTTTATTTAAAAGCTGTCTTAACTCCTGTGGCTTTTTATCCATAAGGGTCCCAACTACACTTGTCCAGCACTGGCTTTTCAGTGGCTGCAGAGCACTGTTTTGAGGAACAGGAAGTCAGGGGCTAATTCACTGAGCCTGCCTCGGTGGGGAGGGTGGGGTATAAAATCAAATAAATAAAATAACATCAATCAAATCACCACTACCAGCAGAAATGTGGTTGGATTGAATCCCATATTCCATAAGGGATGTTTTAACCCCTCTCCTCAAATTTCACCAACCCCTCCTCCCATCAGGTTTTTACCGTTTCCTTTCTACATCTGTGTTACAAAAGTCACCCTCTGAAAATAACGGCAAATATCAGGTTCTGTCATGTTTCATTTTTAGAATATGTATCAGGATAGAATTGTGATATCAGGAAGACTGGCTGCCTTTTTGTAAGATCAGATGTGAACATTCCTATACTCAAAAATAGCACTGCAATAAAATCCCAAACAAGCAAATTTTAGAACACCACATCTTCCTATACATAAATTTCAGCAATCTACCGTTTTTTTTCATAAGCATCATGCAAATGTCTCCATAGCAATTTATGTATCTACTGCTGTGATTTAGAAATATGCTGATTTATTTCAAGAACATCTAAAATACAATACGTTCTTAAGTAGAGGGCGACTTCCCCCCTCCTCCATCAAGATGACAGGGGTTTTTTTAGCCTAAGATTTAAGGAAAGTGGTGTTTAGTTGATTTACCTGTCATTTAAGGCACAAGGTTTCAGTAAGCAATACTGACTGGAGAATGAAGAATTGCATGCTGCACTCCTCAACAGCCATATCTCACACTTTTTCAACCCCAGGTCTCCAAACACAGCTTGCAATCTATAATGTGGGGCAGCTATTTCTACACACTCATATATGCAAATTCTACCCACTGTACAAAAAACTTTGCCACATGCAAGGAGCCTCTGAATTGTGGCAGTTTTCAGGTTTGTCGCTCTAGGTCCAAATCCTCACTCTGCTATGGAAGCTCGGTGGCTGACCTTGGGGCAGTCTCACATGCTTAACCTAACCTACCGCACAGGGTGGCTGTGAGGATAAAACATGGAAAGAAGAATCATGTACACCACCCTGAGCAAGCTCCCAGGAGGAAGGTCAGGATAAAACTGCACTAATAAACACTATAAAATAAACCTGTGCCAAATAAGAATCATCTCTACACAACCAGACCGGAAGCTTTTGCCAAATGGAAATGAGTCGTCCCCCGCACTCCCAAGTCCATGATGGTGCGCTTATGATTATATGTGTATGCATATTGAAAAATAACATCGGTGGACTAAGCGACAAGACTGTATTCACTACAAGGCCAAAGAAATCAGAAATACCAAAGCCAACAGTGTACATACATCTCCCTCTTGTGGTTGAAGTCAACAGCATAAACGATCTCTTCTTCTCCATCTTTAACGATTTTCCAGATGGTGCCTCCAATCATGTGGCCTGCTGGCAATGGTGTGATGGATAAGCCATGCCCTTTCCCTAAGAGAGCAAGATCAGTATTCCAGGATCAGAAAGTTAACACAGTCCACCAGCTTCAAAGAAAGATAAGCAGTGCATGAATGCCAGAGTTACTGAATTAAGAAACAAAAGGTTAAGGAACTCAGAATAGAAAGACCCCATGGTTCTGTGTCTAAAATGATGCATGAATATTATAAGATATATGAAAATATACATGTATTTATTATAAATTCAATACAAACAAATATAGGCCCAAATAATAGCCTCAATTCAGAATAAAATCATACATGAATCCCAAAAATAGACCATTGTTTGCCTACTGAGGAAGGACAATTGACCGAAACACATTTAATTAATTAGCTAAACTAAATTAAATTAATTGACAGAGCTAATTGCCTGTTCCAACCAGTAAGCTAAGCAGAGTCAGCACAGGCATCCGTCATGGAAGACTGGAATTGCTATGCAGCCAAAGGCAATAGCAAGCTGTCTCTTGCCTTAAGAACACCACGGGGTTGCCATGAGTCTGACACAGCTCCACAGTGCGCCTTCCTCACCTGCTCTCACTAGCTTGCTCGCTCACTTGGCTGGGCACACCGCTGCCCTCCCGACTAGCAGCCAGGCCCTTTGCATGTGCTGGGGGCAGAGCCAGCACGCGCTCCTTCCCCTCCTGTTCCTGCTCACTCACTTCTATGGGATTCAGACCATGGGGAAATAGTGTTCTGTTCATGCAAGACAAAGGGAAGGCAGAGCTCTGCTGAGCTGAGGGTGCCAGCCAGCTAGTCAGGAAATGTGCCGGAAACCCAGGAGGAGGAGCAGAGCACATATACGAAATTGCGCTGTGGACCTGGTGCAGCTTTACTAAAACAAATACCAGGCAACTGGCCAAAATTCAAAGGTCAGGGAAGATTCAGGGGGCAGGGCAGATTTGGGAGAAGGCATCACCCCAATGGCCCCACAGTATGGGCCTGGTATGTTTGAAATGAAACACCATTGTTTGGAACTGGCCGCAAAATTATGGTTTGCAGTGAGTTTGCAACAACAGTCTGTATTGATCATGTTTTGCCATGATGTCTGCATTACAAAAGGAAAAAGATACAGACAAACCCCTATGAAGTCAAACAAAACAAAGTATAAAAGTATCATAGGTGTAATGATAAAAATAGGTGTATTGTGAAATACACACAGATACAGTGCATCTTAGCCCATATAAAAGTGATTGCAGAACATGTAATAAATGTGATAATATAATAACAGAAATGCATAGTCTAAATACAATGTAGGATTATGTACCAGTAGCAACCTATGTATTTGCTACATATAACGTCTCCTGATTTCTTACCCAAAGTAAGGAGACCCAATAAGTTCATGTGATCTACTCTCCCCAGCCCAGCTCACATACTTCAACTCTCTTCGTTTACTTTTTGGAAAGACTTTCTGAATAGCATCATGAACAGACACTGTGATTTGCATCTAACCATTGCCAGGGTTGGTGCACTCCTAATGTTAACCACAGCTCCAAAAAGGGAAAGGGTGCGAGGATCCGTACATGAGAGGCAGGCAGGGAGGGGAAAGTTGTGAGCCCCTGCAGTGCCATTATGTCTGAAGAAGGAACCCCTATCTTGCAAGTTCTGCTTTCTAGGAATGCTGCATGAGAAAAAAAACTGTAAGTCTGGAAGCACAACATTATTTTTAGAACAATCTCTGTTCCATTTAAAGTTGCACCCATTTCAAAGTGTGACATCCTTAGTATTTCAGGATGATTTTTCAGCAGGTTATGAGATTTCTTTCGTTGTTTACAAAGCGCTTTCCAGGGCAGATTACCTTTCAAATTGACAATCTGAGAAAATTTTAGCTGCTGTATTTTATCAAAAGCTGCATCCACGTCATCCAGAGTAAACAATGTGAAGTCTTCTGTATTGTGACGTGACTAGCAAAAAAACAAAACAGAAACATATTCTTAGATATGAGTCATGTTCTGCCAGAACTGAAATCAGGTTTGCAAGAAAAGCAAGCTCCAAATGAACTATACCTGGTAGAGATCATACATAAACATCTGGCCCATTTTGTACACAGGAATAGTCGCATAAATGGCACAATTCAGTCCCATCTTTCCTACTGCATATGGAAGTGCACCCAAATGTAAAGGATCGGGATGTGAAAGCAGCACTGCATCAACCTGGTGAACGTGTCTAAAAGAAAACCAATGGGAAATAGCTGAGAAATTACATTGCTTCAGTGACCTATCAAACATGTGACTAAGAAAAACACATCCAAGTTTTTAATCCAAACAATACTTTAATGCATTTCCAGTTTAAAAAAGGCACAGCAGCATAGAGAACTGAGATTACGCCTGGTTCCAGGGACAGAAGGGACTGAATTTAGCCAAAAGGAAGTTGATACCATGAAATATGTAACACCACAGCATTACAATCATGCAAAACTGGCACTGATTCTATAGCACAAAGACAATACAGAATGCACACATACTACAATGTGAGCTGAGCAGACAGTTTTGATGAATATCCTCCTTGCCAGCTTACACAGGATTGCTGACACCTGGGCATAAAAGTACTGTGAATCTGTCCTGATTCAACATCCTGAATTCCTTCATAAGGGAGTTCTGAGCAGGTTCTTTGCTCTTGCTCTTCATGTACACGGGACACCTTGTAGGTTACGTTTGTGTAGTAATTGGACCTCACCTGCAGTGTTCCAATTTGGTTTAGAATAGATTGTTGAATCAGGGCAAATATATCTAAGTGTAACATATCATTCAGTGAAAAACTGCAAACTTTAAATATAGATAAGAGCCATTCTGAAAAAAAAGTGGAAGGATAATATTTATGGTATGGAAATTGAACTCCCACTGATAATAACCTTCAATATGTACCACTATTACTATGCCATGATCCTCCAGACATACAAGCAGCTAACTACCGATATTTGTCTAGAACATGAAAGAATAGACTTAACAAATCCCAGGTGCCAGGGCGCCAAGAAATTTCACTGTGGCACCTGGTATTTCCAGCAATGATTTTATTGTTGTGTCTCTTGGTGATCCTCAGTAGATCCTCAGTAAAACCTACAAAGGTTTTTTTAATCATTTCACATCAGATGAGGCTTTGTTGTACGACACAAAATGCAATTGCATGAAATTCTTCTCGTTGCTTGTTAGTGTTAACTTTACACTATTCAGTGGTTGCAGAGCAATTCATTTCTTAACCAGCTGCTTTCTATATTGGCTTCAATATTCAATTAAATTGAGCTTTTTAAAGCAGTAAGGAAATTATGAGAAATTGGGGACAAGTAAGGTTAGGGTTAGAGGCTAGCTTTCTGTTGTGGTGATAACAAGCAGGGTTGCCTGTATTTATATACTATAGTCCTTCTGTCACACCTTTAAAAATGTGAGAAACTGAAGATTTTAGGATTAGATTTTCTGGTAGCAATAACTAGAAAGTATGGTTTTCAAAGTTTAAAACTCTGAAGGCTGAAAAATAAGTCTTGTTCTTAAATTTCTGGGCTGCCCTGAAATGCCAATGAAACAGGTCTACTCAGAAGTAAGCACCATGCTATTCACTGGGACTTATTCCACAGTGCCTGAACGAAAAACATTCACTGCGCCTTCAGCACTGGGTAGCCAGATGCTTGTCAAAACCTGAACTGGAAGACTTTTCAGAATTATTTGCAGAGAAACAGCTGTCTGAGTAAAAAAGCAGGTTGTACTCACTTTCTTAGTGAATCAATTATGTCCACAGAAAAATTCTCATCCCAGCCACAGTCCAGTAGAAAACGAAATTCATCCACTTGAAGCAAATAGCAGAGAGCAGATTCTTCCTGCACCCCTGAGAGGGTGGTCAGCTTGATAATTGAAGTCATTTTTTTCCTTCACAAAAGTGCTCCTCAAAAGTAACTACTGTAAAGAGAATAATGTATTCCTCAAACCTCAGAAATATTTGTTTTTTTTTCTATACTCTTAACTGCCTCAGTGCTTCTAACATGTGAAAAGCTGGACACTGAAATATAGATTCCACATAAGCTGTATTTTATTAAAGAGAAGTCTATGGCATTCCACCACACTGGCATGTAGGGCAGCCAACAGGCCTGGAACAAAGTGCCCTGTCCCAGTAACAGAGGCTGTTATAACTAGGTGCTGTTATTTAGCTCCATGCGATGCAGCTCTTCAAGTGCTCATTTCCACAAATTGAACCTCTATTAAAAGGGCAGGATATTTTCTTCCAGGCCTGTAGGCAACCCTACTCGCACAACCTAGAAGAGTCACCAGGATGGACTCATGCAGGCAGAAATAAGCTTGATCGTGATTGGCTCAGGGCACAGGGGGCTGGGAACAGGTTTAGCTCGTGCCCCTTTGCTTTCTCCCTACATTAGTGAATGTTTGCCATTTCTGCATGTGTAAAGTGCGGTCAAGTCACAGCTGACTCATGGCAACTCTGCAGGGTTTTTAAGGCAAGAGACTAACAGAAGGGGTTTGCCATTGCCTTTCTCTGCACCACAACCCTGGGATTCCTTGGTCTCCCTTCCAAATTCTAGCCAACTCTCAGTGACGGCCCCAGGTTTTTCCACCCACTAGGTGAGGATACATTCTGGCGTGCCCCCACCCTGTGCGGGGCAGGGGCAGGCGCCGCAGCGGGCAGGCCAAGGGGGCGAGCTGCAAATGCATGCATGTCTGTCCCCCCCGCCTTCTTCTCCTTCTGTCTGGGTGGCTGCAAAGAGGGGAGTCTCTTGCTGGGAATGGAGCAAGAAGCCAGCAAGAGAGGCTTCCTGTGCGGGGTGAGTATGGGACGAGGCCAGCCAGAAAGGCATCCTCATCGAGCCGTCGCCCTAGGTGATGGTCTAAAATTTAACAACAATGGGCCAGTCTTGCCAACCCTGCTTAGCTTCTGAGATCTGATGAGATTGGGCTATCCTGCCATTTACACCCGCTCAAATGCCCTGGCAAACAAGTGAGGCTTGCACCTCCTGAAGATCTCCAAGGAGGGGGCTCCCTCACCTTTTCAGGTAGCCCATTCCCCAGAGCAGGATCCATGATGGAAAAGGCCTGGGCTCTGGTCAATGCCAGACGGGCCATCCTAAGTGGCGGGATAGCCAGGAAATGGCTGCCTGAAGACCGTAGTTGGCACACAGGGACATATGGAAAGAGACGCTCCTTCAAATATGCATGGCAACCCCTAGCATTTTCAAGGCTAGAGATGTTCAGAGGTGGTTTACTATTGCCTGCCTCTGTAACAACTCTAGACTTCCCTGGTGGTCTCCCATCCAAGTACTAATCAGGGCCAACCCTGCTTAGCTTCGAAGATTTGACAAGATCAGGCTATTCAAGTCAGGGTGTTTGCCATTTACTGCTATGGAAAAAAGCAAAGCACTGTAATCACCACGGTCCCTGAACGCAAAATGAGCACTTTCCAGCACTTGGTGCACAGATGCATGTTGATGAAATCCTTAAAAACAAGAATGTGTGTATGTGCATGGGTAATGTATTCCTATGGGCAGGCTGCCCATACGTAAGCCCTCCCCGCCCCCCCCACACTATCAGTTGTAATGACAAACATTTTGCAAATCATGACTTTTCTTTAAACATGAACTTTTCTGTTTCTCATTATCAGCCTTTAGAGACCTACTCAAGAAGGCTCACAAAATTAAACCGTGTAATTATATGATACAACCACTGCATATGAACAGCATAAAGCTAAAAATGATATTCATGAAACAGTCTACAGGCTAGAAACAAACCACAAGATACCTTTTTAAAAAGAATAAACCCTACAGTTAAAAACTTGGGATTAAAGAAATGTTTTGGCCTGACTCCTAAAAGACAGTAAGGTAGACAGCAGGTGAGCCTCAAGAGAGAATGCATGCCAGAGTCAAGGTGCCACCACTGAAAAACCTTGCTTTTCCAAGGAAACCTGAATCTACATGATGAAAACCCGAAGGATGTTATGCTTGGCAAACAAGAATTCGCTGGTGGTCCCCAGTCTGAGAGACATCCAGCTATCCTTGAGCAGAGCCAAGCTGTTCTCACTCCCGGCCCCAACCTCGTGGAATTCTCTGCTGAGCGACATCCATGCCCTGCAGGACTTAATGCAGTTCCACAGGGCATGCAAGGCAGAGATGTTCCACCAGGCGTTTGGTTGAGGACAGTGATGTTCTTCCATCTGGCTGGCACTCCTGCTTCTCCTGCCCCCCACCCCAACCCGAGGCAGTGGCATACTCTGGTAGTTTCACCACCATCTTATTGGTTATGTATACTGTATTTTTATAATTTTTAAATTTTAACTACTATGATGTAAAGTCTTCTTGATGTACACCACTCTGAGCCCTGTCCCATGGGGGAGAGCAGTTTTAAAAAAATTGAACTAATAAATAAATAATGAATAAATAAGTCTGTCCTTGCAAGCTTCCACAGAATTAATGTATTCCCAACATTTAGCAATGGATGGATTTAGGGAACATGGTGACACACCTTCATGGCTAATTTATTCTTCACACGACAGTTATTTAAAAAACATCCTGGCCCATCATGGATGCATGGTAAGATCATCACCACTTGGTTCAACTAGATTCCAGGCTTTCTCAGCAAAGCCAAGTACACCCTGCCATATATCTGAGACAGACCTCAGTGTTCAGTAACATAATCATTAGACAGCAGCAATGAAAAGCCTGCCAGCTAGTTATCTGCATCTATGAATTAAATACAATCAACCAGCGCCTATGCTTAATTTCAGAGATGAACCCTGCATTTTGCACAGAACTGGCTATCATAAGGTTCTTATCTGGAACACAGCTCAGTGCTGGGTTGCAATCCAACACACAAATTACCCAAACGCATGACAATTTGTGACATGACAGCAACAGACTCATGTCAGACTCTGGTTGCCTATGAATCCTTATCAAGCAGGGGTGAGCATGAGGGATATGGAGAATCCTCCCCCTAAACATGTCCCACCCGCACTAAAAATAATCATCTAATTTCCTTCTGTGATGCTCCCCAAAAGTTGAAGAAAAAGAGTGTGGGAAAGGTTTGACACCTTCTCCTGCTGCCTGCTCTGGGCTTTGAACTGCCACTTCAACCTTCAGCATTACTGGAGTTGGGATATGTCACTGCCCTGTGTAATTGAACTTCAGTATCCCCCTCAGTGAAACACACAGCTGAGCTATTAAACAGATATAATTTGTTCACCAAGATACAGAGACCTCTCTTCTGTCACTCAACACGGAAGCAAACACACACATATGGAATGAGGAACCAGGGCTAGCTCTATAATAACGCCACCCAAGCAACAGTGTGAGGGGGATACAATGAGGACAGTGATGCCCTGCAGTGGCATGGCTCACTCCCAACCATTAGCAGCGAGAAGAAACAAGCATCACATTTTGGTGCTGCCACAGGGGCTCAGCTTGGACTGGACTTGCAGCTGTTTATGGTTATTTAACAATGTGATGACCCAGTAGTCTTGGACAGAACCAATCTCACAAATACCACCTTCTGTTTCCATCCTCACATAGAAGCCACTGCTCCCAAAACTTTAGCCACAGCCAAAGTAATACCCAAAGCAGTAACAGCTAGAAGGGAAGACACAGAACCAAGAGAAGCATCAGAAACTATCACTGTCTGTATCCAAAGAGGCTTCCAATGCACAGCAAAGAAAGTACGGGATGAAGTTTCAGTCACCCCAGACCCACATCCACATAGTCTAGCCACGCAGGGTGCTCCTTGGAATCTACTCACAAGAACAGCACAGGGAAAAACATTTAGCCTGGCCAAGAGAAAAGCCCACTGATATCTGGAGACCGTCAATCACAACTAAAAAAAGAAGGAATGGGGGGGGGGGGACATTATGCAGCACAGAGCATACTCTGTGAGCCCCTCCAAGAGCCAAATGATGGTCTAATGCCTCCACTGCTCTATCTAAAGATAATCTAGGAGCCTGTGGGCCAATAGACAAGAGAAATGGAGGGAACAGTCCCAAAAAAGACAAGTAAGCTTCAATTGGACTGCCAGTGCAAATCTGAACATTAAAAAAACCTACCAGTATCCACAGAAAACAAGACATTCAAATTAAAAAGCCAGCGTCCAAGCTTGGCATTCCACTGATCCTGAGCCCAGTCCCAACCAAATAACCACAGAGGCAACCCAATGAGAAACTCATTTGATTTTCCAAATAAAAGAATACTTAAATACAATTGAACAATTATTCACCTTCCAGGAGAGTTGTGTTGTCTGAGATCTCCAAAAATCTGTAACTTCAGATTTTTCACAATTTTATTACCAAACCCTCTCCAGTGCAATAATTCTTAAACATCTTTAGCAATCTATGAACCCCAACACCAATCTAGATAAAAGACTGGCATTATTTGCATACACTAACAGCAGGATTCAACTGATAGCTAGAACCAGGGCATGGGAACTCAGTGCTGATAGCCCCCTGTGAGATCATTCATATTGAGATTAAATAGAAGGGGGCTCAACAAGCCACCCTGCTTCACTAAACTGGAGAGAGATTTCCTTCACAAATTGCGCCGAGGCCAATATGAACATGGGTAGTAGGATTATTATACAGTTGTTGAATATAAAAATCTTGTGCTTGATGGAAGACACATAGTTTGGCTTACAGAAGCCCTCTAGAGATATCCATAAAGTCTACATACAGAACACCCTTTGGGTGGGACTGGGCTACCAGCTGTATGAGAGGATGCAACAGCTGTAACTTTCTTGGGGCAACAAAATTCCATGGACTGAATCTACAGGGAACAAGGACCAAATGTACATGGAATGGGAAACTACGGCAAGTTCTCTGGCCAAGCCCACTCAAGCAACCACTCTGAGCTGCATACTGAGGGCATCGGTGCACTGCAAAGGCTCAGCTCACTTCCAGCCATCAGCAGCACAGGAGAAAATCAGCACCACTTTGAGGCATTTCTCTGCCTGCTTTCATATGGCAATGTTTTTTCCCTATAGCTCCCGTTGGTACTGCTGTAGCAGCAGAGTCTCCACACAGCAGTCCCGTCCCCCCCTTAAGAGAGTACTTCCATGAATGTTTTGAAAACTGGCAATTGGTAGATCATATAGCATGATAATGATCTTTTCCCATGATCTACTTCTTTATTCCCACTTCTTGCTCTCTTTGTTTTATAAAAGAAAGAAGTCTAGCTCTTTTTTCTGTGGTGGTATAAGTGAAATGATGAAGGTCTACAACGAAAAGGGCTAGAAACTTTTCAAAAACGCAAGCTGCAGATTCAGAAGAAGCAGTAGATCACTATAGATGATTATATGGTTATAGTGATCTACCAATTGCTGACTTTTTAAAAGCCCCAAGTCAGCCCATTGGCAGTGCACCAGGAAAAATGGCAGGTGTGAAAGGCTCAGGGAAGGAAAATAACAACTATGTAAACAGGGCCTTGGAAAATGTGCACCGTCCTGTGCGGACCACTTGATAACATGTTTGGCTTGGGCTCTCCCCAAAAAGAACAGAGAAAAGCAGGATCAGGAAAGGTTGGGGCATGATTAGCTCATGATCTTGGGCAAATGCTCCCCCCTTCCCCCGCCCCCAAAAGTGCTGCACTTCGGTAGTCAGGAGATAAACACCAGTGTGGATGGAAGTAGCCAGACTGACGACCATTTGGAAAATGTGTATCTGTTACTCATTCACATCGCATGCCTTGGTACACACGATTTAGATGTCTCAATGATACATCTAACAGCCTTACCTTAAGTATGTTTTCTCAGGGAGTTTAGTACTCACTCCTTCGTAAATGCTCTGATTTGTACACAGTCCCCCAAGCCTAACCAACCATGCATTCCTACAAAGAATCGGAACTGAAACAAACACCCCCGAAACGTCACGTGGAAAAGCAGTCTCAATATCTGTCCGCCTAATCCACAGGGAAGAAGCTCCACACGCATCCAGCAACTCCGTCCCAGGCACCCCTAGAGCGTGATCTGATCGGGTGTGCTTCTCCGAGGAGCGTGTGTGTGTGTGTGTAAATACGGAGTGGATGAAAGGGCGGGAAGCCGCTCGATTCACTATCGCCCTTACCTGTGCAGCAAACCCCTCGTTAACCCCCGGCCCCTAAACCTACTGAAGGGGGAAAGGGGAGAGAAGGGAGCTCGCTCGCTCGCCCCTCTTCAGCCGCATTCTGCTCTTCCCATAGCCGCCGCCATTTTGGCCCGAGAGGAAAAAACCGGCAAGCGCCGCTGGGAGGAAGAGGAAAAGCGACGGTCGCGGGGAGCGAATAGGGACGCGGGCTGTACCATCAGCGCATCTGAGAGGGGGATAAGAGTTTGAGGAGGAGCAGCACCTCTTTCGATGAGGCGATTAAGTTTAAGTTGCACCGCGAACAGCGAGAATGACGAAAAAGGTGAGAGGCAGAAGAAAACAAAAACCTTATTTTGTTGTTTCTCTCCCCCCCCCGCACATTTGATTAATGGATCCTCCCGGTTTAGTAGGCACTTAGGTTTCAGCCGCTTGTGTTTTCTGGTAGTGCCCTTGGCTGGGCGGTGGGCTGTGTTTGAGGTCGCGTGTCTAGGCCTTGACAGGTAAGGAAAGGTGGGTTATAGGGAGAAAAGAGGAAACACAATCGAAGAGGGTTGGGGGCGGCGGCGAAGGAAGCTATATAAATAAGGGTTTTTTAAAAAAAACAAAAACGTGCAATCGATCTTCAGGGCTAAATACATGAAGTTAAAGCAGGAGTTATGGTGGATCCGAGCAGGTGTGTAACTAATGCAGCATCCCGCCTCCCGGTAGCCAAACTAGGTGCCTGAGGAACACTATTTCTGAATATGGATGCCCTTCTTAGCCATTGGCTCATCTTTCGTCTCCGTGAACTGGTCACTTGCAGCCGTCTGCACAGTCAGTCCACCAGTCTGTCAGGGTCCGTATTGTCTGCTCTGATTGGCAGCGGCTGTTAAGTGCTTCAGGTAGGGGACGTTCCATCGCCTACTGCCGGATATTTTCAATTAGAAATGTTGGGGGCTGATCCTGAGATTTTCTGTATGCCAAATTGGTATAAATTAAAGCTCGGTCCCCAAGGACTGTTATCTAAACCCTACACTTCCTAAATTCCATTAGGTACCCTAATAAATAGGAGTCTTGTGGCACAAGTTCTTACTGTTGTGTAAATCTTGTAAAGGTTTGTGTTGTAAAGTAAAGCTCTCTAAGATACATTACATGCAACTGATGATATGGGATCTACAGTGTAAAGATTAATGCTAGAATAAAATCTTGGTTGTCTTTAAGGTCTAAAGAGACTCCTGTTTTATTTTTGCTGTAACAGCCTAATTTGGTTGCTGTTTCAGAATCTGCACTGTGAAACAGTTGATGCAGATTAACTTGGTTTTATAATTGCACTTTTGATTTGCTTTACCTCCAGCTCTTTCTTTTCTATCCATTTATGCCAATCTCACTCTTCATTCCAGTTTAATGTTGTAATCCTGTACAACGTTGTTGTTAGCCATTCAGTCATGTTTGATTCTTGGCGATCCTATGGGCCAGCTCTCTCCACATTTTCCAGTCTTATACTGTTTCTTTGAGTTGTTCCATGCTCAGGCTGGTGACAACTTTTATGATATCTAGCCGTCGTGTTCTTTGGTGGCCAGGTTTCCTTTTGCTGCTAACCAATCCAAGCATAACTAGAAGCCCCATATGCTGTGTAAGATAGGACTATGTGAGATTTATGTAAGGACCCAGGTGCTTGTCATTACAGTGTTCAGCAGGCAGTTGGCATTAAATATGTACTAGTCATGTTCTCTGTATTTGAAGGCATCAAAAATTAAGAACATAAGAGAAGCCAATGTTGGATCAGGCCAGTGGCCCATCCAGACCAACACTCCATCACATGGTGGCCAAAAATACCAGGTGCCATCAGGAGGTCCACTAGTAGTAGTAATAGTGTTTATTGTTACAGTCAGCAACCAGAGTAGTTAAACAACAAACAATTAACATATAACCTGAATATACAGTCCATAGAATTGTATGGAATGAGTGTACATAGTATGATAGCTGTATTTCAGCCTGGAGTTCTCTTTTCATTTTAAAGCAGGGAGGAGATAAAATGGACCCTGCTAGCATTCTTTAAATACTTTGATTGTGAATCCAAAGCAGTGGTAAAAGTATTTTGGGGTAACTAAACCATGTCATATCATCATCTTTTTCTTCCTAACACTTATTGTCTGTTTTGTTTTGCTGTTTAGCCAAAGTAAATTTCTACACAGCCTGTGCTTTAACCTACAACACCCGGTACGTATCAGATGCGGAGCTGACATCCTTTTCTCACGGCTTGTATTTATTACTTTAAGTTGTCATACAACCTTTCAGAAGATGGTTGTTAGTACTTTGCAAGTTATGGTTCTCTTGGTGTCGCGCCTGAATTCCCTGTTTTTGTATTTAGGACTTTGGATATTTAAAATATCAATCTGAATTCACTGCAGCGCTGTAACTTTGTAGAAATAGTATTTCCCTGTTAGTTGAAAAATCTAATAATGTGAGTATTTTAGATGTTGCTGAGCTTTTTTGATCCATGTGATAATACTATGGTCTAGAGAAAAATTGCCTGTTGTTTCTTAAAACATCATCATCTTCTGAATGTGCCCAGAGTGTGGCTCTCTTATTAGGTCATACAGTATAAACCTGTTTCAATTGGCATTACAAAGAGGATCATATAAAAAGTGACTTCTTCAACAAAGTTTTGAAAAAGCATCCTTCTAAGGCAGAAGTACATAATATGGTTGATTTGATTTTGAACTGTACGTGGACATCTAGCAGAGGCTTGCTGTTAATAGCCACTCCATGTGTGAATGACATACACTTGCCCCACAAATTGCTTTCTGTGCAGAATTTTGTGTGTGTGTGTAGAGGCCAACCCCAATCTGTTTCCTCAGAAATAAATCCCATTGAATTCACTGGGGTTTACACCCATGTGCATGGGATTGAAGCCATAAAGGCCCTTTGAATGTTAAGAAAGTTTTCTCCAATAGTGAATACAGTACTGGTGAGTAACTATTTTGAAGGGCTCATAAGTTTCGCCTGTTAGGCTTGAAGGACCAGTTACATTAGCTGCACTCATTGGGTCGGATCCTATAGAAAAGATCCATGCATACAAAGTGGAGGAAGTGTGGTTTTTACTGATTCCTCCTTTTCATAGAAGCTCTCCAACTGCCCCCTTATGCTCAGGAGCAGCATTTGGGGAGGCATTTCAGGCTGCTTCTGTGCACAGACTTAAACTCTGTGCAAGCCAAGAAGACCTGGCAAAGGGCTCTTTAATCTCTTCCTGCAGTCTGAACAGCACTGTGGAAGACTGAGTCCTTCCTTTAGGTATCTCAGCTGCTCCTTACCATTTTCTTTATGATGGGAGAATAGGGATTCAAATGCCTTCTATTGACCTCTTAGTGGGACAGGAAATGGCTGAGGGCATCATGGTACCAATTCACGGGAAAGGGACTGGTGCTTGTGACTGGCAGCTGCTAGAGCAGGGATCTCCAACATGGTGCTCATAGATGTCTTTTTGTGTCCATTTCTTCCTTTTCCCAAAGCATTTCTTTCCTAAAGCAAAAGCCAGTCATGGCTTGCTGTCACCTCATTGGAGCAGGATGTGCGCAGAGGCACCTGCTTTATATATCGGCAGGGAACAACCTTTGAAAAAAACAGCCGCCTCCATCCTAGGAAGATACTTTGTTTGAAACCTCTCTACATATTGTGATTAGCCTTAGGCTCAATAGAAGCCATTTTGTGACTGGCTGTGCCCTGCCCCCATATCAGCTACTTTAAGGTGACTCCCACTGACTGTTCTCAGAGTTCTAAAAGTTCCCACGGGCTCAACAGTGTTGGTGGATCCCTACACTGCAGGGTGCGTTTCCTCCTCAGGTTCCAATTGCCAAAGCCTAGCAGATAGTTTACCTTTGTTTTGTTTATTGGTTGCCTTATTGGAAGCTGCAGGAATTTGTTTAGAGTCTGCTATAGATCTCCTGTGCTCAGATGCCCAAGCATTCAGAACACTTGTAGCCCAGTCCTGCAAAGATTAATTTGGAAGTAAGTCCAGCCTTGTTCAATGGGACCTATTCCCAAGTAAGTACATATAAAACCAGAGTTTTGGAAAGGGAGCTTTATGGTTGCAAGAGATTCTAGTCCAGAGCTGGGCAAATTATGGTTTGGGGCCAATCCGGCCTGTGAGTGATTTTTATCCACTCCTCAGATTGCTTAACAATGGTCAGGGGCCAAAAGAACCAAAAGAATTTCAAGCACTAACCGCCATTAAGAGCTACTGACAGCAGCAGAGTGGAAAAGAAGACCCCTCATCCAGTTCGTCGGCAGGCCAGAGCTGACAGCACTGGAAGCAGGAAGCACTGCTGTCCAACTGAGCGCCCTCTGAAGCAGGTGGAGACCCAGATGTGGCCTTTTGGCCAACATTTTCCCCACCACATCCTAGTTGTTTAATCATAAGTTTTCTGCATGATGGAAATTACAAGTGACTGAATCCTTTTGTGCATATGCAAGTGCTTTGTCTGAGGTAGCCTTCTAAAATATGTATTAATTTCTCCAGTCCTCTTTTCTCTTAGTAATCATGGTGAACGTCATCCAGTTTGTGCGAGAATGGTGGCCCATGACCTTGGTCCCCTTAGGCTTTGTGGTGGGATGGTACTTTGACAGGAGGGAGGACGAGAAGCTTTCAACTTTCAGGAACAAGAGCAAATTGTTTCAAAGGTTAGTTATCTGGGATAGCCTCAGACCGGAACAAACAATACTATTTGCAGCTATATTTGAAATAAAGAACTACTAATTTTATTTCTATTTGAAATAAAGAACTACTACTTTCTACTTTGAAATAAAGAACTACTACTATTTGAAATAAAGAACTACTACTACTACTTTACGTAGATTATATATCCTTCTGGGTGTGTGTGGGTGTTGTAGGGGATAGTGGTTTGAATGCTGGGCTTTGCAGAAGCCGAGCTTCTAATTCTCCCTCTGCCTTGATGGCTCACTGGGTGACTATTTCTGTCTGACAGCCTAACCTGCCTGACAGGGTTGTTGTGAGGATAAAATAGGAGAAGGGAAGAGTCATGTATGCCCTCTTATGCCCCTTGAAGGAAGATGTAAAAATAACAAAATTAGTATAGATGTACCATGTGCAAGCCAATATGGTGTAATGAACAGTTTATATTAGAAAAAAGTTGGGAGAGAGAGTAACTGGCTTGAGTTCACCTAGCAACCTTCTATGGGAAAGTAAGGATTTGAACCTGGCTCTTCTATAGCCTAGGCTGACACTCTTAACTTCTACACCATACTGATTACAGAAAGCACAAGAAAAGTATTTTTTAACAATTCAAAGGCATTCTTGTTTTTTATTTTTCTTGTACCCATATGAGTTCTGAGTTATGAATTGCTTTGAATGTTGTTGGAGAAAGAAGTATAGAAGTTTATAAATAAGAGCTGGTCTCTACATGTGTTACTAAACTGCTAAACAGAGCAAGCCTGAAATTATAGACTGTGAATTGGTCCAGTGGAAATCTCTACTGACAGAAGGGGGAGCATTTTTGTAGATTCCTCCTTCCCAACTACAGTAGACTTGTAACTTTATGATTTTTTTTCCCACAGGGAATTGAAACCTGGTGAAGAAGTTACATGGAAATAATGAATGACAGACTTATAAAGCTTCCGTGCAATTAAACCTGTTTATGTTAATAGTGTGTGATGTCTTTGTGTCATCAAATAAACAAGAACATTTTTTTTCTTTTTTGCTTCCTGGTATAGAAATATTAGGTGACATTTCAGCCACAGTTAGCCACTTCATTCCAATGGGGGTGTGATGAGCACATATTAAACTTTCCCAATGAAATCAAAAGGAAACAAGCAAGACTGAGATTTACTTTTGCCACTTTTACCTACTCTTTCTTGATCTCAGCCTTGTTTTGTTGTTGCATTGAGCTCATGGATGGTCTTCGCACAAGTGACGCTCATAACATCTGGAAAAATAGGTTTTAAATACTTTTGTGATGTTCCGAAGTCTTGCAGATTAAACCTAACCAGACAGACTCGTCACGTTGACCTTCATATTTATATGAATAAAAGTACACTATTTTTCTGTGATAACTTTAATTAGAATACTATTCTGTGTATCTTTGTAAGTGCTCTGGCCGGTCTCTTTATGGAAAGACTAAACAACTGCTGTACTGTGGGAAATAGGATTGAATTTACTTCTGCATTCTCTGCAATTAGGCTTCTGCCAAAGAGATGTGATAGACTGTTTATACCCATAGCCAACTAGGGTCCTGAAGGACGTCCAGCTTTATTTATTTATTTATTTAGATTTATATCCTGCCTAGCTGGGTTACCGGCTCAAGCTTTCATTGCTGATACATACATGGTTAATTTTTAGTGGCTTGTAATTTCTCTTTACAAATTCTGTAATTGATTTCTTTTATTTAAAATATGTGTCCAGCAGCATGGTGTAGTGCTTAAGAGCAGTGGACTCTGATCTGGAGAACCGGGTCTGATTCCGTATTCTTCTGCCTGAAGCTTGCTGGGTGACCTTGGGCCAATCACAGTTCTCTCAGCCCCACCTACCTCACAAGGTGCCTGTTGTGGGGAGAGGAAGGGAAGGGGATTGCAAACCGCTTTGAGATTCCTTAAGGTAGAGAAAAGCAAGGTATAAAAACCAACTTCTTTCTCCTGAGCATTTCAGGATGGCCTTTTGTTGCGACACTTCAGCAATCTTTACTATGCTTCCCTCCCAACTCCCATTTTCTTCACACATGTCTTCAGCATCTTTTTAAAGCATGACTCTGACATTCAGCATGGCACTTTAGAACCAGCAGAGACAATTAAGCATACTGTTATGCATTGCTTACAGCAGAATTTAAGCACTTGCAGCTGTTTAAGGTAGGGTTGCCAGGTGCTTGCTTCTGACAGGAGGGCTCCCACTAGTGGTCATGCCTTCCCGCCATTGCTCTCTGGATCGATAGGAGAAAGGTCTTGAGGCAGAAATGATGGCATGCATGCCTTCAACATCCAGCTGAAAACCCAGATAGGATGTAAGCATACTGGGTGATGACAGCCATGGCCAGAACATTGCACATCTGGGTTCGCATATCATTTTTGCCTCTGATGCTGCTCCTAAAGTTCTGCCTTTAATGGCAGCAGTTTCTCTACAGGCACTTTCTTCCAGAGGCAGCCGCCTTTAGGCTTGCAGGCCTTTTTTCTGTGTTAATTAAACATCCTCCCACCCAGCAGTTTGGAACCCATGTCCATCTGAATCCTGTGTATGTTGCTGCAGAAGTAAATTCCGTTGCGTTCAGTGTAAGTTCCACACATTAAAGAGATGTGTGGAGAACTACACCCTTAGCTGATTCCGAATGGCACTTGTTTCTTCTATGGCTCGACATAGGGGAAGCCGTGTTCCAGTTCTGGCTCATCACTTGGTTGGCTGGCAAATCCACTGGCTTCTGCTACACTGCACAGCAACAGGCTTGTACTAGGAGAATCAGGAGGGGAACGTAATTCCAGAGGGGTTGTCCTATTTGTTGCAGCAAAAATGAATTAGAGCCATGTGGCTCTTTGAAGTCTATTTATTGCAGCATAAACCTTTGTGGATTAGAGCCCACTTCTTCAGAGGCAATGAACAGAACCTCATGATGCTGTGGGCTGGGGGGTGGGAGGGGGGGAAGACAGCAAGCTCAAGGATCCTGAAATGCAGGAAGTTTAGAGTGAATAATTATGTAAAATTCAAATCTAGATAAATGCAGAAGCTGAGTAAGGGGAAGGAGGAATCTTTTTCTTTTTGCCATACATAGATATAGGAGATGGTTTCAAAATTTACTCTGAAACTTCGATCTATTTTTGGCAGACTCTTGAGGCTGTTTTGGTGCCTGTGGTAGTTGAGTATTTGGCCTCCTGACTCTAGGGGGCAGGCTGTCGTCTAATTAGCGCGATGGTGATAGGCTGATGTAAGGATCCTTCTGGCGGTGTTTTCAAGGGGCTGTAGTGTTGATCGTTCTCTGGTCATACTTTGGTTGTTGATTACAGCTGGTAGGCTTCTCAATGTGTGGGTTAAGTAGCATGTATGCAGTAAATAAAAAAGCATAAGCAAGGAGATGTAGGGTTCTTTTTCCTACAGTGCTTTGAAATGACAATGCCGGGGGCCATGCTTTATCTCAAAATACAAATAATAAGTAAATGTTAGTTTCATTTATTCTGGAATATTTCCTGAGCTTGCTTTCCGGTATTTTTAAATATATGTGTGTATCTGGAAGTCATGGTGATCTCTAGTGACTGAATAAAGCCTGCCCCGCATCTGGTATTACAAGGAGATCTCCCATCTGAGTACTTGCCAGAGTCAATCCTGTTTAGCTTTCGAGATCTGACGAGATCGGGCTTGCCTATTTCCTGTGCTTTCAAATTCCCCCTCAGGGAACTTGCTGGGTTTTTTAATTGGGTCTTGTTTGGAATTGATCTCTTTGTAATGCCCCTCCCCCCCCCCCTCTTTCTGTTGTGTGTGTCAATCGGCCCATTGCTGGAATCAATCGATCTGTCATGTTCTTGGTTAAGCTCCTGAAGTCCTGTTTTATTCTTTCAACAAGCAGAAATTCAACAGATGGAACTGCAGTGATAAACATTTTCTGGCTAAATTTTCACCCATCCTTTGGATCTTGGAAGCAGCACAGTACATGAGAAAGTTCGAGTCCAGCGGCACCTTTGCTCAACTTTGTTCTGCTGCTTCAAACCAACACGGCCACCCACCTGAATCTATCTTCATATGAGATAGTATTCATCACATGCATGCAAAAGTAGAATATAAAGCACGCAGGCGGGGGCGGGCGAACACCGGCGTGGAGAGGCGCTCAGTTATTTCGCAGCGGGGGAGAAGAGAAGGCTAAAACGAAGAAACCTAATGGAAACCGGAGGTAAAGGTTGTGCGAACGGCTTAGTGTTTTACCTCTAGGCTTGTCGTTTGTTGAACTCACAGAAGGGGAGGGGGAAACGAAGCGTCACGGGACAAAGCGGTAGCCGCTGTGATTGGCTGCGGCGGATCATGTGGCAGAGAGGGTTTTGATTGGCTAAGTCGTGGTCATGTGGCGTGGAGGCTAGTGGTGGTGGGAGACAAATAAACATGGAGGCCATCTTCCACGAGAGGGTAAGAGAGCGGCTTGAAGGCTGCCACTGTGGCGGGTGTGTTGGGGGCTGTTGAAGACAAGCTGTCTAAGCGCGGGCCTGCCTGTGAGGCGAGGGGTGGGGGTCAGGGGGACGGAAGGAAGAGGAAGCTGGGTGTTTCGCTGGCTCCAGCCTCCTCTGTCAACTCAGGCACAGCCCTAAAAGGCCGCCTCGGAAGCTCATGAGTAGTGACGGCAGAACAGTCAAAGGAGAAGTGCTTTCCCTCACGACACAGAATGAAGTCGCGCAGTCCGTCGCTAATAGATGGGGAGGCGGCCATTGGGAGTAGGACCAACTTTGGTCTGACGGTGGCTGTTGGCTGCAGTTGTTAAACAGGGAACCTCCGCGTACCGGTACAGTATACCTGCAATCAGTGTTCCCTCTAAGCTGAGTTAGTGTGAGCTAGCTCACAGTTTTTTAGCTTCTGGCTCACG
This sequence comes from Lepidodactylus listeri, assembly GCA_029233225.1. Taxonomy (NCBI): domain Eukaryota; kingdom Metazoa; phylum Chordata; class Lepidosauria; order Squamata; family Gekkonidae; genus Lepidodactylus; species Lepidodactylus listeri. The sequence continues at coordinate 74,404,874 of JARCFY010000011.1, read as the reverse complement.
CATTTTTGTCTTAGCTCAGGAAGGATGGCTCCAGAGCAAACTAACTTATGCAGTAGTCAAATCGCTCACTCACAACTTTAATGCCAGTTAGTTCACAAAGTTGAATTCTTGCTCATAAGACTCCACAGCTTAGAGGGAGGATTGCCTGCAACTACTCGGTCTTGTGGTCAAACTGTGATCAAGGACTGTTGCCTTCATGTCTTGCTTGTGGTCTTCCTGAAAGCACCTGGGTGGCCGCTGTTGGAGACAGGATGCTGGCCTAAATGGCCCGTCTGATTCATGAGGTGGCTCTTGTGTCCCTAATTATTTTTCTAAACCCAGGTACATTGATGAAGGGAGCCACCAAAGGAATTAGATGTTTGAGGAAGGTAAAGTGGTGCCTTATGGGAAAGACAGATTATGTGCCATGATTTATGACAATAATTTTTTTCTTTGTGTGTGGTGGCATTCTCAAGATAATTTAGCAGGTGTTATTTGTTTTTTTTGACACTCTTTAAAGTGTGCCAGTCAGTCTTCAATGTGTGCACAAGGAGGTATTCCCCCCCTGCGCACCTTTCTTCTAGTGTTTGCTGAAAAAAGTGGGGACTGAGTAAGGGTGTGTGATTTTGTTGCATGTTGTTTAAGATGGATGTATCCTTCAGATGCTAAATATTCTATCCCTCTTCTCTGATACTACAGTTCACCTGAAATGTGTGGATCTTTGTTCCTTATGAATCAATATGTCTGCATGCCAACCGCTAAATTATTTTTCCAGCCCTATTAACATTATTGGCTTACTAAGTTCTTATAAAAACTTGCATACGTGTGTCCTAAATTGGTGTTTCGTTTGATGTCAGAATTGGATATAATACAACTTCCTCTGCTGTTTTGGTCACAGGTTTATTTTCAGTCTTTTTTGTGTGAGAGACCACTGTGGTAAAGTAGCCATATGTTTGTCTCTGAGGTACCAGCACTGTATTATTAAACACCTGCTATTTTAAAACTTGATCACTCTCCTATATTTCAAGTCTGTGTCCTGCCCTTGGTCATGGAACCTGTGTAGCAGACTTGGTTCTCCTTACAAACAGCCTTCTGAGAGAGATTAGAGTGAATTGTCATACCAAGACCAGATTGTGAATGTCAGAGTTGAGAGAGAATTTTAAATGAGGATTCCTTGGAGGACTGTAGTACGTATCACACACAACAGACATAGTATGAGTAGTATCTGATCTGAGCGAGCATTAAACTAGGTTATTCCTAATAGCCCTTCTTCCAGCCCTGGAGCTCCATGAATAGAACCATAAATCGGCTCCCTGCTTAGGCTTTAAGAGATCTACGTTATAATGGCATTATAGTAAATAGTGGTTTGGATTTACAACATGAATGGAAAGCACATGGGGTCATTGATTTCTACATTTTTATCTTGCCCTTCCTCTAAGGAAGTCAGAGTTATGTATGGTGTTCATTTATAGTTTGCCTTTCTCACTGGGACTCAGTAGATCAACAAGTATAATTTTTTTAAAAACTTTGTCAATCAGTAAATGGATTATAAGACATGATAATGTTTAATCTATCCACAAAGCTTCCTAATATATAATAATGCAGTTGGGCTGGGGTTGTTGAAGAGCTGAAAAAAGAAAACAAGGACACTGCATGTAAATATATCTGTTTAAAGTAACAAGACAATCAGTGTAGGAAAAGTTTTATCCCTAACTAGGAGCGAGGCCCATTGTACATCAGTACAATGGGCTCTAGCAACAGTCTGGCCGTGTACGGCCCTGGTAGGCGGAGCCCCTACAGGCGTCTGGTGCGGCACCACCAGGAGTGGGCTGAGGCTCTGCATTTGGCCACCTGCGCCCGCTGGCATTCCCCCTGCAACCGCCTGGGTACCTGCAGGCCTCAGTTGCAGCGCTGTCAGGAGCGGGGTTCAGGCCCCGTGTGTGGCTGCCTGCACTCGCCAGTGGTTCTCTGCTCACCGCCCACCCGGGAACCTGCAGGCAACAGCGTCCTGCGACCTCCAGGCATCCGCGGCTGCCCCTTTTGGCTACCGGCGGAGCGTGCACCCCGTCTGTTGCCTCGCAGCCTACTGCGGCTGGGTGACGGTTCTGTAGACAGCTGGGTGGGACCATGTCACAGCATTGATGAATTGTGGGGCACGTTCAGGCCAGCACCATGTCTGTGGGCAGGCGTCAGAGAATGTGGCCAGGGTCCCTGGTCTGAGTGGCAGCTCGTGCAGCCTACGGCTGAGGGAGCACATCGAACATGGCTACCCAAAAATGACTTTATTATATAGAGAGATAAGAGTCACCTCCTGGGTGAAACTATTATGTTGCAGTTTTACTCTTCACAACAAGTCTGAGAGCTTCGTTAGGCTGAGTGAGAGAGACTGGCACATAGTCAACCAGTGAGTTTGTAGTAGAGTGGGGATTTGAATCCCAGTGTCCCAGTGCCTTGTCAGACACTATGTTCACTCTCACTGGATTTTTCCTATTCTGTCCCTCCTACTTTCTTTCTGCTCAGGGAATCTAGTAGTGTGTGTGTAAAGTGTCATCCAGTCACAGCCAACTTATACTGACTCCCACAGGGCAGAGATGTCAAACCTGTGCCCTGCGGGCCAGAACTGGCCTACCTAGGGCTGTAATCTAGCCCATGAATGGGGCTCTCTTCTCTCCTGCCTGTATTCACCCTTCTGAGCTCAAGCTGTCTCTGAGTGCAGGGGCTGCTAAACTTCCCAGCTGGCTCAGCCTTTCAGTGAGTTCCTCTTTGCCTCCCAACCACTGCTCCTGGGCCTGGCCTCCGTCGTCCTCCTCACAAGTAGGGGCCACGGGGTGTCCTTCCACTGTAATTCGTTGTGCTGCTTCTTGATGTTTTATTTTAAAAATTGCATTGCCAAATCCTTCACCTTTCCATTTTAGGCAGGCAACTTTTAAGGGTGGGAGCGGGAGACAGTTTGGGACCAACCACAGTTAAAATATAAAATTCTACAAATTCAAACTCCAGTTTTGCAAATAAATATTTTAATACACACCCCTCCTAATGTGGGGCTCCAGTGGAATATCTCTGCTGCCTGACATTACATTTTATAACACACATGGCCTGGCCTGACAAACTCCCATTTGGATCAGATCTGGCCCTCATAACAAATGAGTTCGACACCCTTGCCCATAGGGTTTTCAGGGGAAGAGACATTCAGAGGTGTTTTGCCATTGCCTGCCTCTGCTTAGCAACCCTGGATTTCCTTGGTGGTCTCCCGTCCAAGTAGTATCAAGGGCAGACCCTGCACAGCTTCTGAGATCTGAGGAGATCTGGCTTGCCTGGACCACCCAGGTCAAGGTTATCTAGTTGTAGGTGCTGTAATTAAGCTAAGTTTAGGTGAACTTATGCAAGAGAGCACTTGAGAGATCTGGGTCTGCTGGTCTGAGTTCCTTTGCAGGGAGGACATGATGCAAAGAAAATATATATTTCTAGGCTCTTAAAAAATATTAACAGTTTCAGCTCTGCTTTCTGTTGAGTAAAAATCTCTTTACAAAAGTCTATAAATATTTTCAGTAACCTTATATCCAGAGCTATATTATGGTTTATAATACAAGAAAACACAGGACTAGGGAAACTTTTAAATTGGACTACTTGTGATTGCATAATGACACAAATGTAATTAGGTGTCACAGCCTGGCATCTTCCCACACACATCCTTTATGTCAAGGCATTATGCGCAATGCATTGCTATGAGTACCTGGTACTTGAAAATATACCCAAAACTGCAAGGTAGGAGTTGCAACATAGCATTATGAAAATTCCATTGTAGTTGGATACAAAGCAGCCCTGTGTAGGTTTGTGTAGAAACATTTTGTAATGAATCGTTAGAAAATGCTCTGCTATTTCATGCTGAGCTTACCATAGAGATAGTCACTGGCAGTTCATGGACTCACTCCAGCCTACAGGGGATTCCCTTCTGTCCTCTAGTGCAATTCCCTCCCATGTATAGGAGCTCGACCCTGTTGTATGCACCTGAGCCACTTTCTCCCAGGCAAACTATGAACAAAGGAATCTTTTAAACTCTTCCCTCCCAATATGAATAGTACCAGGAGTCCTTATTTTGCACCGCAACTGCTTCTCCTTTTTGCTTGTGTGTTGCCTTCTGCGGTGGGAATGGATAGCTGAGGATCAGGTGAGGATGTCCCTTAAAGCCAGAGGTCCTTATTGGGGGGGGGGGGGGGGGAGGCATTAGGGAACCATTTTCTCGTGTTTTGGAGTAACGCGCAACAGGACAGAGTAAAATAACAGTTCTGCTAAAGGCTTTATTGCTGTTTCCACCAAACAGAACTTTGTGCATGTTTAAAATATGTGTGAAACCAGGTACTTCTGTATTTTATATACGATGGCAAGTATATCATTAACATGCCTGTAAGTGAGGAATTTAACTGATCTTCACCAAGAAGAATAATGATCAATATTCAGATTGCATGTTGTTTAATAGCATGTCCATAGATAGTATCTTTCTAGCATTAAGTAGTCATCACCGAATAGGAGAGAGTCTCCTGCAAGCGGAAAAGGTCTTCCTGTCCAGTTAATCTGCTTCTAGACCCAGTGGTAATTTTTTTCTTTTTGGGGGAGGTATTTTTGCATTGTGTGTGTGCGCGTACCTATGCCTAGAAGTCATGGGGACCTCTTCTGACTCTTACTGGGGTATAGAGGATGTTCAGAGAAGTGGCTTGATAGCCTGTCTCCACCTCCCTACTGTGGTATTCTCTGGTGGTCTCCCATCCAAATACTTGCCAGGGTCGCCCTGCTTAGCTTCCAAGATCTGAGGAGATTGGGCTTGCCTAGGCTCTCCAGGTCAGGGTGTGATTTCCCCCCCCCCCCCCCCAAACTGACTAGGGCTCTCTCTGTGTTAAGTGTCATCAAGTTGCTTCCTACTTTGGTGACCCCTGTGAATTAATGGCCGTCACAATGTCCTATCGTTAACAGCCTTGCTCAGGTCTTACAAACAGGGCTTCCTTCATTGAGTCAATCCGTCTCATATTGGACCTTCCTCTTTTCTTGCCGCCTTCCAACTTTTCCTAGCTTTTCCAATGACTCTTGTCTTCTCATGATGTGACCAAAATACGATAGCCTCAGTTCAGTCATTTTAGCTTCTAGGGAGAGTTCGGGCTTGATCTGATCTAGAATCCATTTATTTTCTTTTTGGTGGTCCGCGATATCAGTAAAACCTCCCCAGGAAGTGTTGGTAGTTCAGGATGCAACCAAAGAAGCTATTGGGCAAGTATTTGGGTGCAGAGCATGGGTGTGGAACTCTCCTGTGGCTTGCTGAACTTGCAGGAACCCTTGTGCAATGTTAGTATTTCACAGCCTTGAGAGATGTTGGAATGTTAAAATATTTCAGTTGGGGAAAATTGAGTTCCTGAAGAAATCATCAAGGGAGTGTTTGAAATATGTCCATTTTAGTGTCAGGAAACCTTTGTCCAGTCTAGGCAATAACACAGAAGCGATATATTTGAAAGGAGCATTAGTATTTCTCTGGTTTACAGATTTGGTCTTTGAGCAATGAAACCATGATATCTAAACACTAATTGCTGTTTTTGGGGGGGTTGTGTTTTATTTTCTGTTCATCAGCAAGAAGGCTCACTGTGTGCCCAGCACTGTCTGAATAATTTGCTACAGGGGGAATATTTTAGTCCTGTGGAATTGTCTTCTATTGCACAGCAACTAGATGAAGAAGAGAGGATAAGGATGGCCGAGGGAGGACTCTCCAGTGAAGAATACAGGACATTTTTACAGGTAACAGGATTTTAAAACTATTCAGGTCGCCAGACATAAATCTTGCAATGTGTTTTGTACAAATGATCTGTAAGTGCCTTATAATTAGAAAAGCTCCACCTCAAAGTAAGGGTAGTTTATTAAGAAATGTTTCCTCTTTGGATCTTGTACTTTCTGAAAGTAAATTGCCACATAAAAGTTGATGGCTGGGGAAACAGAGAATTCCGTCTCACTTACTGCAAAATGGAGACATTTTGGTGCAGCACAGAGGGGGAAGCATAGACACAGAAGCCTTTTGCCCTGAATTAGTAATTTTTGGTCACAGCTGTACCCTCTGGGGGCTCGTCCTAGAATTTGCCTGGGTGCCAACATTCTATTTGGTGACACACACACTCCTTTAGGTGCTACTGAGTTCTATCACCTTGATTTCTCTCATTGTAATCCAGTCTGATCCACACCTCCAGAATGCCCACAGGTTATAGGAGGAACAGGAAGGCAATTGCTCAGCTATGTCTCCAGAGAAGTGTGCCATTCCTGGCTGAAGAAGCATGATTGATATACCTTAAAATAAATAGAGCATTATTTTTCTCTATATAGCAAGCCCTTATCTATTGATTCCCATTAACAGGTCAATTAATTTGCATGTACAAGTCATCATTTGAAAAACCAGTAGACTATACTTGGCTTATTTAACAATCACTGCTTATTTACCTTTACATTTAAATTCAGTTTCCCCAGTTGTCTTTGGCCTTTAGCTTCTGAACCCAAGGATGTCTGGTTCCTTTGTGGCATCAGGGTGACTAAGCCAATGGTAAGCAGATCTGCTTGCATATCTCACCCAGCCGAGCCTTGCTGTGATATCAGAGCAGATCAGCAGTTGTCACTGCTCTATGGCACTTAGTGGGTCAGTTCAGTTGCATCCTCTTTCCTCTCTGCACATGTTGCAATTCTTTCCTTCCTGTGTAGAAGTGATCAGTAGTTTGTTTTTACATCTGTTGTTGAACTATAGCTTGTAGCTTACCCTCTGAGTCCAGACTGGAAGCTGTGTTCAAACCAGGGTTTGGAGGGCCAAGTGCAAACTGGTTTGGATGTAGTGATATAGTGTGAAAAGGAAGGAATCAGAGCTCACCGAGGGAGGACAGAGTGTACTAATTTGAGGCTTGTTCGTATAAACCAAGCTGTGACTTGTTGCTTGTGAACCAAACCAGGGAGTTGTAAAGCTGCCTATTGGTTATGTATGATATAGCAGCCTTGCTGAAACTGGCTGTGCTCGGTGCCTGAATTTTCAGTTCCATGAAGGAAGAAAGGTGGGATCTAAAATGTAGTAAATAAAATGGAAAAAGCTGCCCTTTAAACAATAATTAGCTTTTGAAACAAAAAGTACCAATTTTGTCTTTAGAACAAAAAGTGCTGCAGCTATTTCACTTCCCTAAAATATCTGCATCCCTATGTAATTTATAATTAACATTTCCCAAGCAACTGGATTGTTGATGGTGATTACTACAGTAACTCCTGTGTAGTTATTTAAAATGGAGGAAGGAGACCCTTTGAGGCCTTACATGATCCTTAAGAGAACAGTATTACCAAACCTATTCCTTGGCTACATACTGTATTTGTAGTTCTAGGAATGCTATTGTGACTCAGTGGAAGAAAACAATCCAGCAGCAACCCAAAACAATCCAATGAGGGGAGAGAACATGACTCAGTGGCTTTGCATGCAGGTCCCAGTTCAATCTCTAGTTGAAAGTATCAGGTAGCAAGGGTGTAGACTTTCCAATTTCCCGGGGGGGGGGGGGGGGGGAGAGCTAGGGCTGGGCCAGAGACATCACAGTCCATTGTCTCCGGTGGAGACTCAGCTCCTCCTGGAAAAGTTCGGGGGTGGGGGCTCCAGCTTTCCAGCCCCCCTGAAGTTGATGCCTATGTCAGGTAGAACGTGTTGTGAAATCCCCAACCTGAGTCCCTGAGGAGCCACTTAGAGTAGTTAATAGAGACCTTGATTTAGCAATGGGCAAGTAGTACAGGGCAGTGTATTGCATGTTTGCAGCTTTAAGTTATTTCATTGAAAGGGTGTTGGAGAAGGTAAAATGTGTTAAGAGAAGACATGCCACATTCTGTTTCTGATTTCTCATGAGTCTTTCTAGTAATATTGATAATCAACTATTTTGCTCTTTCATCCTGTGTTGAACAGCAGCCTTCTGGAAATATGGATGACAGCGGTTTCTTCTCTATTCAAGTAAGTATTTCCCTGAATTCTCAATATGTTGAAAAATTCATTGCAAAATTGTATGTAAATGTGTAATGAATTTTAGTTGGTGTTGATACAAGCCATTCGAACTTTAGGAGGAACTTTGGTAAACATCTTAAAATATATTTTGCATTACAAAAACTTAAGGGAACAAATATTTATATAGCAACTACTTGGTCCACTGTTTTAAGCCCCCCAGTTTGTATAGAAGTGTCGGTGAAACTGAATTACATTGGAGAAACAGGATTTGTTTATATCTCTTCTTCAAAGTGACCAAAACAGTAAGGTACTAAATGTTTCCTTTTTTTAAACCACTGAAAATGCAGTTGTGTGAATCCATTTTATTTGACTAGACTAGGAATAGGATTAAGCCCTTACACTTAAATGGTGAAAGCTCCACATTTTATACAGCAAACAGATTGGTTGTGTGTACACTGGCATTATATTGACATTTCCTCACTGAAAACACACAAAAGTGCAGACAGCATTTGTATATGTGTTTGGGAAATCCAATATTGTATTACATCTTGTTGCTGTTACATTTCTAACCTGAAACACAAACTTCTTGGCATGCTGTTTAGAGATATAATTCAGCTTCATCTCAGGCAGACACACTGATGTATGAGCATAAAGCAATTTACAAGAAAGTGGAACTATATGTTGCATGTCAAAGTTGACAGTTCCAGGAATTTCTCTCAGTCCATCCTTGAGCAGAGTTTCATCCTTCTTAGCCCACAGAAGTCAATGGGTTTAAAAGGCTGTAAGGATTGCAATGTGTAGTCATTTACAAATACTGGACAGCTCTACAGTTTGCTGGTTGTACTCTGGTGTTCATCACAGTCAAAGGTGCATTTGTATGTGTATCTGGGGACCACGGCTATAGTTATTCACTTATTTATGCTCATACATAAGTGTGTCTGCCTGAGATGAAGCTGAATTATATCTCTAAACAGCATGCTAAGAAGTGTGTGTTTCAGGTTAGAAATTTAATATCCTAGTTGTCCAAAAATATGCAGAAATTCCTTAGGAGCTCCGAACTCCCACCAAGCCTCACTAGTTATTTGGTACAGCACATGGCTTGTGCAGATATTACCTGCCCTGATTAGCACTTGTCTCTCTCCTATGGCATGTTAGGAAAAAGGTGACTCTCAATAGTCTTGTGCTAAAATCTTTTGTGTTCATAAATGAAAGAATCTGGCAAGTAGCTCCTCATTGCCTTATCAGCTTGCAGTTCAGGCAATCAGAATAAAGTTGATGTTTTGAAGGCAAACAGATCATTGTAGAGCTGCTTATAACATCAGTTCAGGAGTTACATGTGCCTTTTGAGAATTTCTTGGTCAAATTGTGTATTTGTTATCCACCCTTAAATGTGTTTCTATATGTGGTCTGCTGAATGTAGATTCATGAAGGTTTTGATTTCCTGACCCCCATTGGTTTCTCCTTAATGAAAGTTATAGTCTTCCCCCCCAGTCCCAGCATTGTGAAAACAGTATTTGTTCTGCTTTTTTTTTTATAGTGGCTAAAATGGTTGCATTGCTTAAATTTATAACTGACTGGTTTGTCTCATGAAAAGTGCTGTTTTTTGACAGGTTATAAGCAATGCCTTGAAAGTTTGGGGTTTAGAACTAATCCTCTTCAACAGCCCAGAGTATCAGAGGCTCGGGATCGACCCTATGTAAGACTTTCTTTTTAGCTCCCTGCTTCCATTATACAAAACAAAATAATGCAAGAGAGAGAAAAAGACCCTATCATTTTCCTCAGAGTACCTTTTGAAAATTTACTATCTCAAGTTCTGGTTTTATCCCCTCAGCCTTTTCTTTTTCTTACTATTGAGGCCATACATGTCTATTTGTTCTCTGAGCCTTCATGACATCTCAGTATCTGTGGCATCACAGAATGCTGATTTTGAATGGTATGTGGCATCATATCTGCTTTATGACATCACCTTTTGTGTCTGTACTTATAAAGCAATAAATATATTACCAGTGAGTTCTATTGGAATACTCTAAACCGTCACAGTAGATTAAATGATCCAGTAATCCGTATTTAATCATAGCTGTATTTACTGAAATGGCTTTTAAGATAATGGTGACAGTAGTGATAGCAAAAGCAAAAACCTTTCCAAATGAACTCTAGGATTTAATTCTGTGCATCATTTTTTTGTTTTTGTTTTTCTTCTTTCAGAAATGAAAGATCTTTTATTTGTAACTATAAGGAACACTGGTTTACAGTTCGAAAGTTAGGAAAACAGGTGACATTGTCTTATTTTTCTCCTTGTTTAAAACTTGACGAAGCTTGGGAATGAGGAGCACATTGCCTTTGGGATCAGTGGGTGTTAGGGTCTGGTTTGGATCCTGTCAAATTTCTACTGAAAGATTTCTGTCTGTGGAGCATGACTTCTCTGCTTCCCCTTGTAGATAAAAATGCCTTCTCAAAGGCTGTTCCTGGATGATAGAATCCTTGGGAACTGTGTCTGGGGAGGGGAGGGTTCAGAGGTCTGTTGCAGGAGGAGGGAATTGGCGAAAATTATCCCCCTCCCCATCTGTGGAAATGATCAGCGAGATCCAGTCCTACATATTTAAAAGTCTGGGACTGTAGTTTCATACCTGTGATAGCTGCTCACAAGCAGATTTGACATACATAATGCTGGAGAGCAGATAATGCTGGAGTTTCTAGAACACAACTCCAAGGGTTATACAGTCCGGACAACTTAAAAATGTGCTCCACATCTCCTCAATGAGGGATATCCGACGGGGTGGATTTCAAGAGTGAACAGGTTGGTCCTTTTGAGCTCCTAGTTTAGTTTGGGCAATGAAATTTTAATGTCAGAATTAACTTCTGCTTCTGGATTGGGTTTTATCACGGCAGTCTGAAAATGCTACATCTTTCAACGATTAAGAGCAAATACATATCCAGACATCTTGTGATCCATCAGTTTTTTTTTCTTTTTACATTATAAATCAATCATTTTATCTTGTACGATATTGAGCCCAGTACTGGCCACTCTATAGATGATAATCATTCCTCTGAGTAAGACAATGCAAATAAGATGGGTAGTAAGATGGGGCTTTTAATGGGACTGTGACTTTTACCAGTGTAATAATATGCACAGTTACCAGAGACTAAGCCCATTAATAGACTGGAGTATGCATAGGGTTGCATTGTCAGTCCACTGTAACTGATGGGTGATGTATTCAGCACACTAGGGACCTTACCCAAGGAAGTGATAAGTGTCTGCTGAAGAAAAGCACCTGGGATATTTGCTTGGCATTTCTGTTGCAGCAGTTGTTGAGTTTTCAAAGTAGCTTATGTTCGTGGCAACAGAAACTCCTCCACCAGGAGCAGCTGCTGACTACATTTGCAGTTCTATCCCATGTGCACATGATACTACTTAAGATCCTGTGCGCGCCCCCCCCCCCCATGCTAAAGCTCCCATTTCAGTTCACCACTGTTCATTGGAAGTGAACCAGGAAGGAACTAGGAGTTTTGATTAGCTACTTGCAAGGAAGGGACTATTTCAGCTACCTGTAATTGCTCACATCTATTCAATTGAAGACTATACAGGTTTTCTCCTTGGGCAGGGTAGCAACCTTACTGTTCCTAGATATTTCAGAGGTGACAATCAGTAAGCAGTGCTCAGTTCATTGGCTTGGATCCAGGATAATATTCCTATAGCCTGCAATGTTCCTCCCCTGCAGCAGCCCCCAAAGCCCCCTGAAATCTGGTGAAAAGGGTTTGAGGGGGCATGGTGGGCTCCTGGGGGGGGCGGTCATACTCCAGGGATGGAAGTCCTTGTGCCCACAGGCATGTTATTCTGGATACGATCCATTAATTTGGGCTTGAAAGAAATGTATGCCTTGCATAGCAGTTGCTGGGACAGTAATTAGGAGTCTTCCTGGGAACAAAGCTGGACTATTGACTAACTTGCTTGTTAATTGCCTTGCTTTGAAATGTTTCTTTTAAATTACAGTGGTTCAACTTGAACTCTCTTTTGACGGGTCCAGAACTAATATCTGATACTTACCTTGCACTTTTCCTGGCTCAGTTACAACAGGAAGGTAAGTCTGACTTTCAGACAGTGAATGCTATTACTTGAAAGTACAGTAGAATTCGAAGGTCAACCCCATTGTTCATGCTTGAAGCCTCTTATCCTCAATTTTATGAACAAAGCTATGAAATCACCAAGTAAAATGAAGGGAAACAGAACTGCACAGTATTGGTGAATGGCACATGAATTATTATTTCTCTCTCTCTTCTTCCCCCATTGTCACTAACACAACCTCTGCCTTCACTTCATGCCATTATTATTGGTAGTCTCAGAAATCTTGCTTTTATTTTTCTTCAGGTTATTCTATATTTGTTGTAAAGGGTGACTTACCAGATTGTGAGGCTGATCAGTTATTACAAATGATTCGGGTACAGCAGATGCAGAGGCCAAAATTGATTGGGGAAGACGCACTGCAATCAAAAGATCAGAGGTAAGGTAAATAAAACTTGTATTTTAATAGCTGTTGCATGTTGATTATGAGTACTTAAATCCTGGATGTAAGCATGGGTGTATTTTAGGAGGCAACAGAGGGTAGTAAGAGGTAACTTGAAGTGCATCTTTATCTTCTGTTTGTCTACGCTGGTGCTGTATGTAAGCTAGAGAGATATGGTACTCAAATTGGTACTCAGACTTATCCCACAGTGTCCTTCGCACATCGCTGTATGGGATATTCGAGAACACGGGTGCCTGTAGGAAGGCTCGTATTACACCAACAGTAAATACATCTTCCGGTAATAGTTTCAGTACGGTGGCAGATAAACTGTTTTTCAACATGGTTATTACCCTAACACATGTTAAAAAGTCATTACCGATAACCAAGTGACCGTCACTGTAACAAAGATTTCAAGTGAAGGGGTTCTAGCAACGATAACCGAGTGAAGAGGGTTGTGCCAAAGATAATCAAGTGAATATAGTTGCAGTGAGGATTTCAGATCATTGAGTCTGTCCGTGACCCAACTGATTATTTCTTCTGACATCACACTTTTGCTGAGAAAGGGCTATACAATGTAATAGCCGTGCTGTATCACACCAGAGGTCTACCTAGTCCACCATCCTGTTTCACCCAGTGGTCAACCAGTTGCCCTGGAGGGCCTCCAGACAACCTGTAGAGGCCAAGGCCTTCTCTTTATTTTGCCAACTATAACAAGATTTCAGGGGTTGTTTGCCTCTGAATACTGAGGTTCCCTTTAATCGTCATAGCTGGTAGTCATCCATAGACCTGTCCGTCAATATTCTTGTTTGAACCTCTTTTAAAAACTTCTGTGTTTTCTTCTTCCTAAGGGCTACAAGATTCTTTCCAACTGAATTATGCCAGAGCAGCATTTTAATCTACTACTACCTGTGCAACAGGTTTCTAAAACAGTGACACTTCATTCTCATCTGGCAATATAAATCCCGTCAGTTAGGTTTTATAAGATAATTTGTACTGTCAGTATGAGGGCATGGGGCTGTTTGGTGGCTGTGGAGTAGCAGCACCTAATTTGGGATTTCTCACTCTTCTGAAACTTCTTGAGATAAAGGCAAACCCTTTTCCTACCCTCCTCCATTGTTATATTCTTGGGTGGAGCTGGCAAAGTAACTTGCTTGCTACAGAAGTTTAGTGTGTTCTTGTTAAAAGTGATATTATTAGCTACCTCATATTCTGAATGTTGATGTTTTGTGTTGTAGATTCTTACCAGTTCAGAAAGGGTATCCTTATGTGAATTTCTTTTCCTGTGTGCTCCAGTAGACTAATAAGGTTTTGTCTACTCTATCCTGTGGGAGTAGGACCCTCCCTGTTTGCTGTGGTGTAATATGCACAAATTCCACTCAAACTCCTCCCACAATTGTCAGCTAGGATTGGAAGGAGTCTGTAGAACAATAGTCTTCAAAAGGGGGGCAGCTAAGTCGTGTCTTTAATTAAAAGAGGGAATGAGATCTTATGGTTGAGGTCACTGCAAAGAGGGGAAGAGCTTCACTGATGAATCTTGTGATTAGTGAGCCAAGCCAGCCTTCTGTGAGCAAGTGAGACTTCTGCATGGTCTAAATTCTAATGTCTCGTCTTCTAAAACTGGAGCTTAAATCAGTATAAAGAGATTGTGCAAAAGGGTTTTCCATGAGTTTGAAAATTTGGCAAAGCTCTGTTTATTTTTCAACTTGACACAAGAAATAAAATATCTTTTACTTTTCCAGGGTACAAAAAGCAGACCTCGAACAAGCCTTAGATGTTAGCCAACCGTTTGATGGTACAGGCATGTTAGATGAAGACGAAGAGAACTTCCAAAAAGCTCTTGCTCTCAGTAGACAGGAAATTGATATGGAGGATGAAGAAGCTGATCTCCGTAGAGCCATTCAACTAAGTATGCAGGGTAAAATTCTTCTTTTAAATTTTATATAATTTTAGACCTATTGTTTATGCTTTCCATTATGCATGTATGGGATAGACACGCAAATACAGTGCAAACGTATGCAGAATTATCCTGGTTGATTTCAGTGAGTAACGGACTAGTATTGAGACTAACTCTGCATAGGATTGTATTGTGAGGTACTTCACCTTTCCTAGGAATTGACATTTCATCTGGCAAACTAAATATTTATTAGAATTTTTAGAACCTGCAATTTAATTTTCTGCTGCTTGATCTCTAACAAATTTCCACTGTGGTCTTTTGTTCCTTCTGGGATGGAGTCAGGGCTATGGTTCAGTGGCAGAGAATCTGTCTATGTGCAGAAGGTCCCAAGTTCAGTTTCTGGCATAGCCAGCTAAAAGGATCAGGTGGGTAGATGATGTGAAAGACCTCTGCCTAAGACCCTGGAGAGCTGCTGCCAGTCTGAATAAACAGTGCTGACCCTGATACACCGAGTGAGACCTATGGACTAAGGAAGCTTCATGTGTGCATGTGAAATAACTGAAAATAACCTCTGATTGAGGGATTGTTGTCCAATGCAAAGGGGGGTGTAGTAGCATGACATGTACCTTTGTGCCACTGTATGGGCATGTCTCTGCAACACCTTTTCCATGTTTCCACTTGGGCACTGCAGCATATGGTCGTGGAGTTTTCTGTGGACTGGACAAATGCCTCTTCCCGTACCCCTATACTTGAGAGTGAGAAACCACCTATTCAAGCTAGATGCTCCATGTTGGATCTGCATTCTTCATAAGGACTGCCAGGGGAACAGCCTGACCTGAAGCACTATGTATGTGCGCTGTGGGTGTTTTGTTAATTTTTATACTACTTTTCAGCCAAAGACCGGTCCCCAAAGTGGCTCACAGTAATTGATAGCCCATACAAAATATCCAAGTTTAGTATAAAATATTCCTCAGGGACAGGGTCCTCAGCTAGAGTCAGGTCCATGCCCTCCTTCTGATGGCCTCATCAACATCAGCTGGAGGGGAGAGTCTCAGTTAACCCGAGTCTAGGCATGATGGAGGGTGCTTCTTGCTTTCCGACATGGGGATGCACGGGACCATCAGTTTCATCATTCCAAAGAAGAGCCATGTGGCTGTGTCCTAAGAAAGAGAGGTTGTTATGTTGAAGGAGAACTCTTGAGCAGTTTTATTAATGGCCCACCATCTCTCCACTTTAGTGATCTAGAGCTGATCACACCTGATCAGGAAACGTTTGTTATCTTTAGTTGAACTCAGTCTGTCACAGTAATGGCATGTATACATGTGTTTTAATTTTAGGCAGCCAACGGACTGGCTTATCAGATTCTTGCACCCTTAACACTCCACACTCCGCTGCAACAAATCAGTCTGAATCTCTTACGTCAGAAGAGCTGCGAAGGAGAAGACAAGCCTATTTTGAAAAGTAATGATGTGTCTATGTTGGAATTTATGCATACCGTATTGTATGTCCGGCAGGGCACTTTTAAGTAGAATTGCACCCTTCTAAGGTCCTTAACTTGAGTGGACTTAGAAAGGTGCAATTCTGCTGAGGATTCCACTGTACAGTGACTTGGATCCCCAAAACCATGCCCTGACTTCATGGAAGAGGGTAAGGGGACACTAAGGAGTAGTTTGGAATATGGCATGGTAGGGGGAGGTTGTAGAGGAAAGAGGGATTGGTGGAAATCCCACCACCACCACCACCATTCATGTAAGTATTTGCACAAGGAAGGGAATGTCAAATTGATCATGTGCTTCTATTGTTCATGTGCCTCTGTAGCACAGAGGAAGACTGAAGAGACCTGGTAAATTTTTGTGATCTGTTTTTGTACTTGCATCCCAGATCAAATCAATATCAACATGAACATGCCAAGATACATTTAAGATGCAAATCACTTTTGAGAACTACTTACCAATGGGGTATATCCAAGGACTCCATTCTACTGGTGGCATTGCTTTTCTTGGGTGGAAGAGGCTCGTTCTACCAGAGAAGAGCTCCACCATCAGTTGTCAATAGCTAAGTGTATATTATTGCAGTTGAAGAATGATTTAGCCTTATTTTTACATACCTACTAAAACTTATGTATAATTTAATTTTAGCACGTTGTTGTTGTTTTATAACCAAAGTTGATTGTTTGATTCTTTCAGACAGCAGCAGTTGCATCAGCAGTGTCAGAACCAAGACTTTCATGATGTACCAACTACAAGTTCAAATGCACTGGGGACTGATCCAGGTACTACTTTGATCAATCATGCATATTATTCTGCTTTCTGCTGTTTTGCCATCATTTTTCTATCAGATTGGTTCTCCGTTTTTGCTAGAAAAGCAGGGGAGTGTCTCTTTCATGAAAGGATGTTTCTGTCTTTCTGATTTGGGCTTTCTGCTCCATATAGCAATTGAAATAATAATAGGATACAGCCTGTGGGCTGCCTGCTATAACTGTGCTAGCCCTTACATGAGCTGAGAAACAGTCTAGAATAATTGTTTTCAATTAGTTGTGGTTGTTGGTGCAATAAAATGCATGTGCTAGCCAGTGTTCCCTCTAAGCTATGCTACGGGACACTGGCACACAAATTTTTAGCTGGCTGCTTAAAGATTTTAGCTTCCAGCTCACAAGCATTTCCCCCTCTATTGGAAAAAATGGAGGATGGGGATGCCTCCTTCTGGAGCCCATAGAATTGGACCTCCTTGTCCAGCCTTTTTGAAACTTGCTAGTTTTTTAAAGGAGAGGCACCAGCAGCTATTTTGCAGATTTGGTGCGTCTACTTCAGAAAACAGTCCCTCCCCAAACCCCAGATACCCCCAGATTGATTCTCCATTGTAGCCTATGGGAACCATTGACTACTCTGAGTCCCTTTAAACCCTTGCTTAGCTAGGGTTCCCTTCGAAGCTGCAAAAATAGCTTAGCTTTTTTCCGGGCTGTCTTATGCAGTCCCAGTCCCTTTAAACTTTAAAGGGGCTGCACAGGAAAGCCCAAAACAGCTGAATGGCAGGGAGTAAGGTGCTCCCAAGAGCTCTATTGAATTCTGGGCTTTCTGCAAACCCCATTTAAAGGGACTATGGTCCATTTGAACAGGATTTGCAGGGCTACAAACCGGTTTGGCTCGCAAACGAACCTCCCGGTTCAATTCAGTTTGTGGTTTGGCCATGAACCAACACAAACCATATTTTTCTGGTTTGTGCCCATTCCTGCCCAGCACTCTTAACCACAACAGCCACGTTCCTGGCATGTTAATCCCATGTATGAAACCATAATTTACAGTGTGATTTTGAAATTTTCCCTTTGTTGGATTCTGCTGACTTTTGTTCCAATAGCAGTGCTGATTTTTCCCTTCTTCTGCACATGCTTGAAAAATAAAATTATCAGGATTTATGGGAGTAATAGTAAAATTCAATAAAATGGAATGAAAAGACATGAAACCAACTAATGTTCTCTTTTTTGCAGCAGAATTTCAGAACTAAAACTTACTGTTCTTGTTTCCTGCTAGGAGGTGATATGAGTGAAGAAGATATGCTTCAAGCAGCCATGAATATGTCCTTGGAAACTGTTAGAAACAGCTTGAATACAGAAGAAAAGAAATGACATAAATATCGGGTTTCCTATGTAAACATTAAATCCTGTATTAATCCTGTGTGGATGGTATAAAGTTAGGGTTCATTTCACTGATGTACCAAAGCAGGATATAGCCCTAAAAGGTATGAGGTTAAGGATCTAAATTAAAAGGCAGTCTGCATATAACAACAGTGAAAATCTTACCAATGTAAAGGTGTTTTAACTTTACTCGTATGATAACTTTGAATCGAGTCAATAAAATTGCCTCTCATGAGTAAAGAGGCTTCTGTTTATCATAAAAATCTCACCCACCAACTCCTTTACCAACAGATGCTTGAGGGCTGTTTGTGGTATCTGCAGATATCTGTATGATGTGTGTGCTTTCCAGATCAAGATCAGTTCAGTACTACAACTCCTTACCCATCATCCTGAGGCCCTTGTGTTAGGATAGCACTGAGCAAGGTTGTGTGACACTTAAAACTTCACAGACTTGTGCATATACTTAAAAGGCATTGCAAGGAATGCTGCTGCACCCCCAAATAGGTGAGATAGATGGATACAGTTTGTTTTTGTTACCTTTTACTTACATGCTAACTTCTCAATAGTAACTAGTTGGGTGATCTTTTTAAAGGGGGAAATGATTCAAAATCCTTTCACCAGTATTTGCAGATACACAAGGTTTTTTTAAAGCACAAGCTCTTATTGGTTTAGGGCATTTGGGCACTCTTTAAGGACTGCAAACTGATGTGGCCTTTTTATTTAAAGTCTACTTTTAAGCCCTAATGATAAGGCCAGAGATTTTTTTTTCTTTTCATAGGAGAGATTACAATTAGTTAAAATACTGTTTCCACTAAATTTTGGACAATCCTGGCCTTGGTGAACTAGAGCAGCTGCAGGTAATGTTGGGTATTTGTGGTAAACTGTTAACTTGAGTTTTGGGGAGGAAGTTACTAGATGAAAGAATGTTTGAAACTGCCTTAGTCTGTAAGTCCATCTAGTTTCACACTACTGATTGGAAGCAGTTCTTCCTGCTGCTAGAGATATTGGCCACTTCCTCACTCATTTTTGTCACTCTTTTGTCCCTATTGCTTTGTGTCCCCCCCTTTTCCACATGTTTTTTGCTCCCTCTGGGACTATTAAAGAGAGCAAAACACATTGGGAGGGAGAACTCTGAAGCAATAGGAACAAACAAGGGACAAAAATGACAATGCGGAATTCGCCATTGTCAGCTGTAGATGCTGGGGATTGAACCTGGGACCTTCTGTATGTAAAGCATATGCTGTAACTCTGAGCTGTGGGACCTCCCAGTGTTCCCAGCTCTGTTAGCAGTGAGGAAGTGAAGAAAAAGTTTTGATGCCATGTGTACGTTGCCACATTTGTAATACCTGCTGTCTGAAATGAACCCTGCACTGGTTGCTTATATGTTAAGAATGGGTATTCACAAATGAATGAATGTGTTTGGATGTTTGTTCTGTCAAATCTGTTAATGAATGTCTTCTAACTGTTAGAATTTGCAGCTTTTCATGAATGGCCTTTGTTTGTGCACCTTACAGTTGTTTCTGTAACTTCTGTTAACTGAGGAAAACTGGGGAGCAAAACTTTGCAGGCTAAATTAATTCTGTTGGTTGACTTATTTAAATCGATATACAAGATTACTACGAGAGGTTGACCAAATCTGGCATTCTTTGTTACAAGAACCGTTTTAAGTGTTTTTGTAAATGGTGCTTTAAGCATACATTCTGTTTACATATATACTTTTTATGGCTATGGTGTTGGATGGTTTACAGTGTTCAAACTGTATTCTGCTTAAAGCTTAGGCTGGGAGGGAAAAATACTTTTGTAAAAGCTACACATTGATTTGTGTGCTAACTTATTTCAAAATTACAATACTTCTGCATCTCTCAGTGTTTCACCCTGTCTGCTGAATGATAACTGTATGCAAATATGTGGTACGTTAAAGAATAATATGATACAAACAAGCACTCAGATTTTGATAATGTTTGTTTACAATAGTGGTCTTTTAGATGACTTGGCTTTTCAAATAAGTAGAGGCAAGAGTCAAATCTCACTTACCTACTGGTGTGCTTTGGTTTTGTTGACTTCCATAAAATTGGCAGAAGTACGGGCAGTGGGATTTGGCCCTGAAATGATCATTGCTTGTAAAAAATGCACCAAGCATTACCATTTCCATTTACCCAGGGCAGCACTGGTAGAACCTTTAGAATGTATTTGATTACTTCAGGAAAGCATCTTGCCAAACTTAGTGCACTATGACTGCTTTTAAAAAGTCTGCAGCATTAATTAAGTAAAGCTTTCTGGCTTTTATTTTGTTTTTGCTTGTAAGCCATTACTTGAAAATAAGCAGCAAAGGGATTTATATAAAGCATGACATAAAAGCATACCAGTCTGTAAAAATAAAAATTGTATATATTTTTTTCTTTGTACTTTTCTGATAAATGTTCTTCTGGACAAGCTGAATCTGAATTGACATAGGGCCATTTTTCAAATATTTTTGTATTTAATTGTAGGTACCCAAGTACAAAGGCATACATCCCCCATACCAATTACGAAAGGTATGCATGATTCTCATGATTGATCCTCTGCTACTTTAAAATGCACTTAAATGGGCAGGTCTGCAATCCTGGCTTCTGTGTATTTTGTAGAGAAATGCCAAGTTTTGAAAATGTGTGCATGCTACAGAACTGCTGTAGTACATGCAACCTTTAATTACTCTGCCATGCAAGAGACTTTCTGTATGGAAACACATTTGAAAACACTAGTTTTAAAGCACAGGCCACAATTGTCAACACTCCCATCACCACAAGCCTCTATTTACCTAATAGATATTGTAGTCATGGAGTGCTCAGTTTTGAGAAACTTTGCATAGATCTTTTTCCATGACTTGTCCTTTAGTTTATTAAAAGCTCACCCCTGTACAGTTTCTCCCCGCTGAGAGTGGAGTAATTCTGTTATTGAAGTTTGTTATTGAAACTACCTGGAACATGGGAAGCAATACCTTATGTTTACTACATAGGCTACCTGCAGCATTTGAAGAATTCAGGACCCTATTCTGGTGGGAGAAACTGGAATGGCATAGATAACAGATGACTAATCTGATTATTTTTTAAAAGCCTAATTTCAAGAAGTTACTTGTTCCCCTCATACCTAGACTGTGGGAACAGTAGAATTCTCTCGATCAGAACCTCTTCCTTTATCCATTTTTCACTCAATTCCGTCAAGTAGCTTGATGGATCTAGGTTGCAGACATAAAAGAATGTATTATCTTTCAGTCTAGGATTATCTGAACAGTGCATTTGGGTTGTAAGGGGTATTTTTCTGTGACTGTGGAAAAAATATTGCTTGGCAAAATCCAACTCCTCCTTGGCTAATTGGCAGTGAATATGCATGTGACTCTCCTGCAGAGCCGTGTTGAAGATTATCAAGTGTTGTTTGAAGTGAAGGAAAACTGATGGTCTTTGTTGAAAGAACTTGAATTGAAAATGAGCAATCTTGTCTGTAAATCCTTGGATGAATGCATAGCGTGCTGGGGTTGAATGAACTTTCTCTGATTCACAAACAATAAAGCAACTCACAATTCACAAATTTTCCAAATTTTCCAAACGGAAGACATGTAATTTGCAGTTTAGGTTCAGGATCTGTGTATCTGCCCAGAAGCAATCAGTCCATGCTAATCCTTTTTTTGTATGCATGCTTTTCATAGCCATGATTTGATCTCTGTAAATTGTGAATTTGTTTTGTAAATAAAGTTTTATTTTAAATCCTATTGGTAACAGAAAACATCTTCCAGAGCTCAAGTATCTTGGTGATATTGGCAGTAAGAAGGAAAACATGCTGACCTTTATGATGCTGACTTGATTAGTGCAAAGGAATGGGATGCCTTCTTAGGGAGGGGAAAAAAGAGTATTTGATTATGCTTTGTAAATATTTGTGAAATGGATACTGAATAAAGATAATTGCTGTAGGTCTTTACCGCACTGTAAAAGTCTGATTTGGTTAGTTTCTGTTCCTCAAGGAACATGGACAAAACTTGCCTCAAGTGGTAGTTCTGCTTAAATATTTTATTTATTTATTTATTATTTGGATTTATATCCCACCTAGCCAGCGTTTTCATGCTGCATAAAATGCTAGTATGTATGCATAAGCTAAAATATTTGCTTTAGTATAGAATACCTCTTACTCAACTAAAATTTCATATTGGTAGCAGTGACCGTTTGTAGAAACAAAAGGAGTCCAGGGGCACCTTAGAGACTTAAGAGTTTACTTTAGCATAAGCTTATGCTTCTGGACTAGAGTTTGAATTTGGGACCCATTTACAGATGTCCATTTGTTTATTCATTTAGAAGAGGAGATTGGATTTATACCCTGCCCTTCATTACCCAAAGGAGTCTCAGAGTGGCTTACAAACTCCTCTCCTTCCCCTCCCCTCCCCACAACAAACACCCTGTGAGGTGGGTGGGGTTGAGAGAGCTCTGGCAAAAACTGCTCTTTTCCAAAAACAGCTGTGCCAGAACTATGGCTTGCCCAAGGTCATCCAGCAGGTGCAAATGGAGGAGTGGGGAATCAAACACAGTTTTCCCAGATTAGAGTCTGCGCACTTAACCACTACTACAAACTGACTCCTGCCAGTCTTTACCTGCCTTTCTTCCCAATGGGGATCTAAAACAGCTTTCATCATTCTCCTGTCCTCCATTTTATCCTCATAACAACCCTGTGGGAGGTATGAATGGCCCAAGGTCACCTAGCAAGCTTTCAAGCCACAGTGGGTTAGACCACTTGGATTATGGGTAGGGACAACAACCAGTGTTGGCACAATTCATATAGGCATTTTACTGATGGAACTTGAAATGAAACATATCACATACAAGAGCCTGCGTTATAGGAGTCAGGTCATTGGTCTACTTGATTACTTCAGGACCACTGATTACTTCAGTGGTCAGGTCAGTATAGTCTATGGTAACTGGCAGCAGCTCTCTAGGGTTTCAGACAAAGTCTTTCACATGACCTGATCCTTCTAACTGGAGACGCGTAAATTGAATGTTGGACGTTCTCCATGCAAAGTAAGATGTTTTTATCACTAAACCACCTCCAATTGGTGAAGTGAGATTAGCTCTCAGCCTTAAGAGGAGACCTAAACACCGTGTACAGAAGCAAGAAACCTCTGGATCCTGGAGTCAGGAAGCAACCTCGGGTAGGTTCGAAAGGCCTCGGCCTCTATGTCGTGCCGTTGGACCTCGAGAGGAACTGGTGGGCCACTGTGTGAGGCAGGATGCTAGACTGGGTGGACCACTGGTTTGATCCAGCAGGGTTCTTCTTACGTTCTTAATAAGCCTCGATACTGCTGAACTTTATTTGCAGCTGCAGTGGGGGGAACCATCACTGGAAATTTAGGAGCTCATCCAAAGGGGGCCCTCTTTATTAATTTATTAAAAATCATGATTAGGAGAAAGGTGGGCGGGGATCGTTTCTTCGTGAGCAAGCCGCAGCCCCTGCCTTCAACTCCGTGCCCAGTCCCCAGGCTCGGGGCGCACACCGACCCCTTCAGTAGCCTCGTTGCAAACGGGGGGAAGTTCGGCGGAAGCGGCGCTGCGGAGCTCCTTGGGCGAGCCGCGCCGCCTTTTGCCTCCCCTATCCCACCTGACTCCGCTCTCTTGCACACCTCCCGGGGCGCCCAGGGCCACTCTAGCTGCTCGCGCTCTATGGTGACCCGGGAAGTGTCATGGCGGCCGTCGAGGTGGCAGCAGCAGGATCCGGAGCCGCCGCTGACGGAGAGGACTGACCCGGCTGGCGGGGCCTTCCTGACCAGACCCCCTTGGCTTCCCAGGCTGCTCTTCTCGAGGCGGCTCAGCCAGAGAGCTACACCGGCTCCGGTGGGGGAAGCGGCGCTGGGGAGAGCCGGGAAGCGCCGCTGTCGTTGCTGTTCTCCTACGCTAGGGTTCCTGGGTTGTTGCCCCGTCTGCCAGCAGCAATGGCGTCGTGGTTGGGGGGCCTGGGCGCGGGCCTGGGCCAGGTGGGGGGCAGCCTGTCCACGCTCACCGGGCAGATTTCTAGCTTCACCAAGGATATGCTGTTGGAAGGAACCGAGGAGGTGGGAGGTGAGTGGGAAGGGGTGTTCGGAGGGGAGAGGGCGGGGGGGGGGGGGCAACAGTCCCTGCTCTGAGTTTCCAGAGAGGGGGGGAGGTGGGTGGGCTGGAATTAGGGTCGCCACAAAAGAGGTGCAAAGGGATTGGTCCAGAAAGTTATGTCTTTGTACATCATGAGGGAGGCGAATGGGGGCTAAGCTGTACTGTATGGAGGGGTTCCCTGTCAGAAACTTCCCAAAATTGATGGTGTGTGTGTGTTACTTTTTGAAACTAGCATGTTCTGTTAGAGTTCCAGAAGAGTAGCTGGGTTCATCTGTTGTAGCAAAATTAAACAGGAGTCCATTAGCACCTTGAAAGACTGACAAGACTATCCCAGCATAAGCTTTTTGTAATCAGAGTTTACTTCATCAGATGCAGCAGAGCGTACGGTTATACTTAGTGTTCAAGCATCAGTGTCATGAGATATCTGATGAAGTGAGCTCTGACTCTCAAAAGCTAATGCTAGAATAAATGTTGCTAGTCTTTAAGATGGGACTGGATTCCTATATGATTCTGGCATAGGGCAGAAGCAGCTGCTGTGTTGTGGTAGAGGCAGAGCTCTAAATCAGCAAGCATGTGGCTTGAGTCTCACCTGTGATATGGACTTACTGGATACTGGAGAGCCAGTTTGGTGTAGTGGTTAGGAGCGCAGATTGTAATCTGGGAGAACTGGGTTTGATTCCTCACTCCTCCTCATGCAGCTGTTGGTGTGACCGTGGATCAGTCACAAGTTCTCTCAGAGCTGTTCTCTCAAGGGCAGTTCATGAGAGAGCTCTCTCAGCCCCACCTACCTCACAGGGTTTCTGTTGTGGGGAGGGGAAGGGAAAGGAGATTGTAAGCTGCACTGAGACTGCGAGGGAATGGCGGGGTATAAATCCAATTTCTTCTTCTCCTCTACTTTTTGGTAAGTCACTTGCTTTCAACCTCTGTTGCCCTCTTTCCCGTAATATGGGGATAATAATATTTACCTGCTTTACAGGGATGTTGTTCTTAGGCCTGGTTAAATGTGATGCTGGTGAGACAAACACCTTCTCTGTGATTTTGCATAGCTCAAGAATCTTGTTTAAATTGTGCTGCAATCTGTGCAAAGTAGCTGTGCATGCTTGCTTAGTGCGTCAGTGTGATATTTGTATGGGCTAAGAGTCTTTGGTCTGCAAAATAACATATAGCTGCAGTGGCAAGTGACGTGGACAGCTGTTTGCCTCACCAGCATTGCACTTAAATTGAGCCGTCTGAAGTGCTCCAAACATCTGAAAGTACTATATACATGCAAGGAATTAATAATAATAGCAGTAGTAATAAAACCAGTAATGTTTGTTGTGTTAGAGAGTTATCTTAGGCCGAGGACAGACTGGCAGTCTGGCCTGCTCTACCTCCGCTTTGAAAGCGGAGGCAGAGTGGCCGTTCAGACTGCCGCATCTGCCCGGAGGAGGCGGCCCGGACGCATCGTGTCCGGCACCGCGCTCCTCCCGCAGCAGCTGGGCACCACTTAAAAGTGGTGTCCCGGCTGCTGTGGCGCACGTTCCACCTGCTTCCGTAGGAAGCCGCCCGCAGTCTGGACGCTGCGGGCGGCTTCCTTCTGGGGGCGTGTGAACGCCACGAAGCGGGGGCAGTTCCCCTCGCCTTATTCTGCCGCGCTGCGGAGGCGCAGCAGAATACCAGTATGTCCGCAGCCTTACATTACACTTGTCGCACGATGTGGGGAAGGGAGTAGCAAAGTTGTGACAGAGAGGTAAACTATTGATCAAAATCAGGCTAGAGAAGGGATGCTTCTGAAAGTATGGAATTCTTCTTGAACAATTCCAAAAGCAGCAGTCACACAACTGATGGAAAGGGAGTTATCCAGAGAGCGTAGAGAAGGAGCCAGTCTGGGAGAGCTGTCTGAAAGCAGATTTGAGGAGCAGCTTTAGATGGTGCAGTGATCAGTGGTATAACACAACCTGCAGTGGATGGATGATTCAGTTGCTTATTATAACCATCTTACTATTTCTTAATTCTTATTGATTATGTTCCTATAGATACACACAATGGGGTTAAATGCCATGATCCATCAGTGGAAGGCACTGACAGGCACAGATTTTTTCCACGTTCCCCTCCTGCCTCCTCCAGCATTTCTTCTCAGGTCCAAGAAAGTTAATTCCTGGAGTCATCATGAGATGTGTGTGCACTAATAGGCATGTGGGTCAGGAGGCTGCGGTAAGAAGAGGGTATGAAATCAGCCTTTCTCCCTGCTCAGTTAGTGTAGCTTTGGTTTCATAAGTGAGAAAAGGGAGAGATTTTGTGCTCTCCCAATAGCAGGCACCCAACCTGTGCTCCTGTAAGTCTATGCAGATCCCACATCCCCCCAGGAATAAACTTTCCTGGGTCAGAAAATACTGCTGGGTGGAGGGGAATGTGAGAAAGTTCTGTGATCCTTGCCCCTGCGGATCATGGGGTCCATTGGGAGGCATCAGTTGTCTTATCTTTCCAATGCATGCATGCTCAGAAAAATAAACATGAATATGTATTTCATGCTTGGCATATTATATTATATTATAACCAGCAAGGAATAATCTTATGTATTAAGCACCTGCAGGTCTTTTGGGTACTCTGTCTTTTCTCATGTTTTTAGAAGCATGTTATATAGTGAGCATTATGAAAAGGTTATACTCATGTCTCAACATATACTTACTTTAATTATACTGTTAAAAGCCACATGGACTACAATGGAACAAAGATACACTCAGTATAGAGTTGCAAAAAACTTCACCATACTAAATGTAACATTGCAATCAGAATCTGAAAGAAGCCAACTAATCTTAAATTCGATTGTCATACTAGACTCCGGAATCAGAGAAAAAAGGCAAAATTGCCCCTGTATACACACATGCATACTGATAAGAACCACCATTGATGGGGCATTGATGGGATACAAGCCCAGCATCTTCAGTAGTACTTGCTAAACATATACTCTTGTGCTGATGGTGTATACCATTCGTTTGTGATCTTGTGCTGTTATGATGATTATGTGCTGATATGCCAAGCTACTCCACATCTGTCACTTTTCCTACATGGTCGTTTCTCTCTCATATACTTTGCGAAGGCTGCACAGTAGTCAGTTTTGCCACAATTACATGTGTTGGAAAGTGACTTATGTTTCATGGGTTAGAGAGCCAGTGCTGGAGGGAACATTGGAAAATACATGAGCCTCTAAGGCCTGTTTGTTAGCCCTCTACGGCAAATGGTTAACCACTCTGTAAAACTGGGTGCTGGACTAGGCAGACTGCTGGTGTGATCCAGCAGGTATCTTTTCATATTCTTATACACTTGGGTTGCTCTGTGAATCAGTTGGGTATATTGTTTAACTGAAGCTCCTCATCAGTTATCTGAAGTAAGTTGCATTTGCTTGGAAGTAAGCCCTGTTGAATTCTCTGATACTTACTTCCAGTTGGATGTGTGTAGGATTGCTATGGAATTCTTAAAATATATAGATTCCTGTTTATTTTGAAGAATTAAAGGCCATACATGGACAAGTTAGTGTTGTTACGGGCTGCTGCTGAGATTTCTGCATGAACTGTAATGATTTACGCATGTTTGGCAAGTGCAGCCATTTTGATGTTAACAAAGCTTTAGCAATTTGTTCCTTCTGTGTTTGAGGAAGAGGTTGCATTTGTAACCTGCAGCAGAATGTAACACCTAGTTTATTGAAGCATGATGGTATCCACATTATTTTAAGTGATATGAGGGGAAAACGGTATTTCAATAATCTGATTTGATGTTTTTTTTTAAACTTTACAGTTGTTTTTCACACTTATGGTATCACTGAGGGGATGTTCTTTCCTAATATATTTAAGGACCAAGTTTAGATACTTGTTTTTTCAGGTTGCAAAGTCCATACACATTGACTTATGTGTAAAACAGACGTCACATAAAACACCTGGAAGATTATGTTTATCTAAGAGAACACTTTTCATAGTGTACACTCAGAAAGCAAAGTTCAACTTCGCCAGTACTGTTTCTGTGACCCAATTCCTCACCTTATAATCTGCTCTAAACTTTTATAAAAGAAGTTGGAGATTTCAGTCTTTGATCTCTCACATTTAACTAAGTCCTTAATTGATTGATGCAGAACTCATTCAGGTACGTATATGATCATGACAACTTGTTTTTGTTTCATTGTGTTTCTTTCCCCACTGATTTTAGATACTTCAACAGACTTTGGTATATCCAGTTCTAATCTGAAGGATACTGAAAATGCTTTTGCAACACTGAAGTCAGAGGTAGGAAATGACAATATTAAGTCTGGAAAAATAAGATAATGTTTAGAATGTCACTTTCATAGTTTGGATTACTTGCCATAGCTTTAGTATACTGTTTGGTTATGTTGGATTTGGAGTAGTTATTTGAAGATGCAACTTTTCTCCCCCTAGAATGAGAGGCTGAAGAAAGTTTGTAATGATCTGGAAGAAAAACACGAAGCAGCAGAGCTTCAAATAAAACAACTATCTATAGAATACCGGAACCAACTGCAACAGAAAGAGGTATACAGTGTTAGGTATCAATTTGTAATTATGTTGGGAAAGGTAACACCTAAGATTGGACACATAAATAAAAGGGTTATTTTTAAAAATGGTTCTTGTATTGAAATGCATTATTGCTTGTATTGAAATGCATTATTTTCTTTTGAGTTGTGGGGCATCATGTCTGTTTGCCAGTCATATTTTGTCTCAAAGTTAGTAAGGATCTATATAAAAACTATAGCCTTGAGAGTTTTCTGTTTCTGAAGAAGCGTCACACTGGTTGAAATGCAAGATAGTTAATATCATTTGGGGTACTTGAAATAGGAATATTAATTGATTTCATTGTACATCAACTTCAGAGATGGCTTTACTGAAGTTTCTAGAATTAAACCTTGAGAGTTGAATTATGATGTAAGGCTTGTTTAATGCACAGAGTAACTTCTTCAGTAAACCACATCTTGGTGTAGATGTTTATCTGGGCGGAAGATCAAGTGATTGAGTGGGTGGGCACATCTCACTGGGATTGTAATTATGATGCACCATGAAGGCCCAGTAACTGTACTGCCACCAGGGCCGTTGAGGAAGACTGGGGGGACAATATTCAGGGGCCCAAGTCAGCCTGGGGCCTTTGAAGCCAGTGTCTTGCTGCATCCATCCACATATTTTTCCATTTATTTTTAATTAATTTTTTAATACACTTCTGGCTGCAGCCAGCCATTAGGGATGCAGGGAAGTCTGAGCACAGTAAAAGACACTAAGCTATCAACTAGACTTCCCTTTCTGCAAGACTGAAACAGATTTTCTTGCACCCAGCTCAGCCAGATCTTGCAAAGTGGTAGTTAGGGTGTTGCAGCAAGATAAACCACCTTTCTCTCTCTTTTCCTTAAATTCACTTCCTCTTTCCCATACTTTTCTCATTCATTTCTGTCTTCCACCACCTAATTTTTCTGTCTCTCCCCCCCCCCCCCTTTTTATTTTGACTTCTTGGTTTCAAGACTTTCTCATCCCTATCCTCTTTGGCGACATAATGTACTTAAGAGTAGTATAGAAGCAAACTTTTGTTAATATTATGAACTGAAGAGGAGGAAGAGTTAATATTTCTCCATGATCTAGCAAAGTAGTAAAAGGATGCTTCCCCCTTCCTCCACCCTTTACATGCATGATAATGGAACATTACTCTGTTTTAGTGGTGATACATGTGGAACAGAAGTTACAGCTCTCAGCTGAGGCACTGGGTTGTTAACCATTATTGTGCTGGTGAAAGATCTGATAGCCCTTTGTAAAGGCTACTTTGCTCTATGACAAATGATTTAATTTTTAATTAATAAATTAGATTTATAATAAATACCATACCCAGTCTTTCTCCCCAGCGGGTGCCCAGAGTTACATTGTTCTCATGTCCTCCCCTTTTATCCTCACACCAGCCTAGTGAGGTAGGACTGGCTGAGTATATCACCCAGCAACCTTCCATGGTGGATTGGGGATCTGAGTTTTAGAGACACATGGTAGGTTGCTTGAAAGCCCCTTTATTACATGTTGTCTGTTGTGAAGATAACCTGGGTCAGGGTGTTCCAGTTCCCTTCATTTTTGTCACTGCAACTTCCATCACCATTCTGGGGTTGGTGGCCAGTTTTCAAACATGCAGCATTTTTTCCCGAGTTATGCCTGCCACAGAGACCCTTAGCTTCAGTTGCAAATAGCATGGTGTGGTGGTGGTTAGTCTCACCTGGGCTAGGATTTTCTCATGCCTTTCAATTTTGTCATGAAACGCCCACGGTCATCCCAAAACTGGTGGCCAATGTTGAGTCTCCTAGCTTTATTCTCAGATGAGTTATGCCTGCCAGTATGGTGTAGGGGTTAAAATGTTGGATTAGGATCTGGGAAACCCCGGTTCAGATCCCCACTCTGCCATGGAAGCCTGCTGGGTGACCTTGGTCTAGTCCAGTGGTTCTTAACCTTGTTGGAAGTACCGAACCCCACCAGTTTCATATGCGCATTCACCGAACCCTTCTTTAGTGAAAAATAATTCTTAGTACTTAGTAATAGTACTAAGTTGGAGGCCCCACCGAACCCCTGAGACTGACTCGCCGAACCCCTAGGGTTTGATCGAACCCAGGTTAAGAACCACTGGTCTAGTCATATACTCTCAGCCTAACCTACCTCACAGGGTGGTTGTGAGGATAAAATGGAGGAGAAGAGAACGATGTAAGCTGCTTTGGGTTCTCATTGGGGAGAAAGGTGGGATATAAATAAAGTAAATAAATAAACGAACATGGACAGATAGGCCAATTCTTTTATTACTACAGATTCACGGTAGCAAGCCAAGTTATTTGTTCATTTTGTTACAATATTTGGTTTGGATCAGGGTTATTTGGGAGGGACAGATGAAATCATTTTCTGGGGGCCCTTGGTGGCTTTTGGCAGCCCTGACCACCAACAGCATCTTCCTCCTTATTTGAGGGGGGAAATCCTGGTGTTTTAGTCTTCGGCACATGACTGCTCACATGGAGCATATTATGTTACGGAGCATATTATGTTATGGGTATAATGGATGAGGATCTCCATTTGTCTGTTACAGCAACAAGATTGTCAGGTCAGATAAGGTAAGAGAAATTTAGCTTGTGTTGTGCCTATAGTTGATAAAAATACATATCACCCCACTGATTTCTTTAAAACAGGAAAGCTTCCTCTGAAAGAAGCCTTTGTTATGATCCCTCTTGTTACCATTCTGTTAAATGTGGAACTCCTTTCTTTTTTCATTACTAACCACTTTGTATATCAGTTGAGTGTACCTTTAAGTAAATGAAGCTGTTTGTAAGAGACTAAGGAAGAACGTGGTATGGTATTTGTTTCTCACCTGACTAAAATTGTACATGTACCTTGTTATATTTAGGTGGAAATCAGCCATCTTAAAGCTAAGCATCATGCACTACAAGAGCAACTGCAGATGGTGCAGTCAGCTGCTCAGTCGGCACAGTTAGGAACGGGGGTCTCGCCATCAACCACTACATCAGCTTCTTTTGTCCCTATGGTCAGACATGCATCTTCAGGTTTTCAAGGAGATGACATGGACTTTGGAGATGTAATCTGGTCCCAGCAAGAAATAAACAGATTGTCCAATGATGTATCTAGGCTTCAGTCTGAAGTTGACCACTGGAAGAAGATTGCGCAGGTGAGTCATAGTTGTGTACATTTCTTGCTTTACATTCAGAGAGAGAGGTAGTTAATGGAAAAGTGGTAATGATGAGACTCTTTCTCGTTTCTGAAACTGGAGGATGATACCGATGTAGCTTGTATTGGTTGTATAAAAGTTAGATAAATGTTGGTAGAGTTACAGTGCCATCCTAAGGAGTATTATACCCTTCTAAGCGGACTTTAGGGTATAATTCTGCTTAAAATGACACTGTGCATGTCCTGTTTGAACAATCTGAGAGAGAAAGGCACCTGTGTTTCCTGCGCACTTGATTCCAAATCTTTGTGCAGACCCTTCGAGTAATCTTAGTTTTGTGGTTCAATGGGATGCAAAAATCACAGGCTTGCTTGCATGTTTGTGGCATGTCAGAAATGAAGAAAGCTGTATAAAAACGTTAAATATGTTCTCTTTTTTAAAAAACAAAAACAAACCATATCAGTTATTTTTCTACATAAACTTGACTATTTGAAGATTTTTTAAACCTATTACTTAGGTGCAAAGTTCTTTCCATTAATCTTTTGTGTCCTTAGAAATAAATGTGAAGTAGGTTATTGTTGCCTGTGATGTTGACTTGCCTAAAGAACACTTGAAGAATGGAGACTTGAGTTGCAGACGGCACCAGGTTTTGGTAGAAACATCTGATTTTTCAGCCAGATTTTTTCCTTAGGTTTTTTGTATGCTGACCAACTGTAGAGTCTTGCTCCTGTTGTGCATGACATCTTTTCAAAACACATTGCTATCTTGCAATATTTTCCAAAACAAAACCGTGTATTTTCTTTTCTTTAGTTTTCCAAAGTACAAGGATCAAGTAACACAGATGAGAATGAAATCTGCAATCTCCAAAATATTATCAAGGCAAGGCTACACCCTTTGAGCACTTCCGTTATTGTTGCTATAATTTTGCCTTAGTCCTTTAATATGACTAATCTTTCTGACGGTTGTAAACATTTGATTAAAGCTGAGCATGAATGTAAATATTGACAGAAATGGAATGCAATTTTTCCCCAGATGATCAAAGTAGGTGAGTTGCAGTTATGCTCTTTGTGCTATTTTTCAGGAATACAGTGATAACTGTTTACCATTTATTTTAGAATAGGTACTGTGCTTTTCAGCCAGGTACTTGAGGTAGCAATACAATGCTGACTCCACTAGGTACTAAACAAGGCAGTAGATGTGAGGGCAAAAAAGAATGCAGTTTCTAAAAAGTGTTTTTCACCACCGTTAATATTTAATCCTTTTTGGCCATTTACATCAGAGGTTTTTACTTTGAACTCAGCTTCGTATGGGTGGTTGGGGGTCTTGTAGCTTACGATCTCAGAAATGTGGCTTTGCTCAGATGAAACAGAATGCTGTTTCAAAGCCCATTATCGAATGTCTTGTGGGGTGTCGTGTAAGAAAATTGCTTAGGGTAGTCTTTAATATTTGGCATGGAACCATGCATATTGTCAGTACAAATTAATAATTTTCACTAGACTCTATATGTCTGATTTTGCTGTGATGTGTTACAGATGTTCTGTATTTTTTTAAATTCACATTTTAGGACCTAAAGCAGAGCTTAAGTCAAAGAATAGATGAGCATCAGCATGAGCTTTCAGTATTGCAGGATGCGCATCGTCAGAAATTAGCAGAGATAAGCCGGCGTCATAGAGAAGAACTGGGTGAATATGAAGAACGAATAGAAGAACTTGAGGATCAGTTACAGAAAGGTCTCATTTGTTGTTGTTTCATTGGAGTTTTTGTTAGCCCATAAATGTTGACCTTTAGTCTTTCCCAAATATCAGACATATACATGTCCAGTCTTACAGAATCTAGGTCAGGTTTGCAGACCTATGGCATTTTGAATTCCAGGGGTTGTAACAACTATAATACAGCCTACAGAAGATTTTTTTTCCTGCTTAGATGCTATATCTATTCTGCAAGTGTGTAAAGATCTGTTTTGTTGAGCCTTGGGGCAGATTTATGTTGTTCTGACACATCCTTTATGTATTCATTCCTTATTCAACTTTGGATCATGTTCAGCTGCTGTCGTTGTGTCCCTTTAAAAGGGACATACCCATCTGGTATAGGAGGGAGTAAGTCATTGAAGAAAAAGGTGATAATAAGTATGAGGCTGGCAATAATGAATTTCAGGCTCTCAAAGGAAAAGATGGGTAGTCGGGTCCTTTGGATGCTTATATCAGAAATAAGTCCTACAGAGTTCAGTGAGACATACTCCTATGCTAGGACTACAGCCTAAAGTAAATGTTGCAGTTTTCAAAGGGGCTACTGCTGTGCAACTATGTTTCTTCCCATAATTGAGGTGATAACCCTTCTCTTCCTCCACCTCTGTCTTATTAAGCATTGGCTGGAAGAAGACCTGTTAAATTGCTCCTTAGCTTTGGGTTTCATTAATGGTATTTTGGTACTTAGTAATGCTGTTCTGTTTTCAAAGTCCTTGCAATACTAATCTTTCCCAAGTGCTTGAGCTGAGATTCAAGGCATGACTTGTGTAGTGACTGGATCAAAGCTGACAGTGCTTCGTTCATCTTCCAAACACACCCTTTCCACCCGCCAGGTTCAGAAAATATTGAAGTAGATCCTGGAAATTCCTGTTTCAGCAGTCTATAGGGACGTGATCCTACAAGTTATCTTCTTGCTTGTGAACAGAGGTGCCTGATTTTGTTTTCTAAAGTGATCTGATAAGATTTTTTGTCTTGATTTAAGATCTACATATTAGTATCACCCCACCTACATTACCAGTTTTTATAAAGTTAACACGTAACCTTGTTAACATGCTATGTTAGCAAAAGTGCTATGTTTCCAAAGACTCACAGTGGGTTGCAGCATAGCCTTAGCTCATTTTATTGTGATAGTGAACACATACATGTAGTGGTATGATCGAGTATCTTGGGGTACTTGCTGTTCTCTTCTTACATCCCCACATACTTCATGTTTGGAGGGAAGAGTGTACCTAAATTTGTGGGCAAGCCATTTTCTAGATCACTAGTCAAAGTGGTCTACTAGTAAAATTAGTTACTTCCTTTGACAAATTGCTTTATTATACCCCAAGAATTTCACTGTAAGCTTCCTAGTTCTTCAAAGTAGTGTAGGCAGTTACAGAGTTAACAGTCAAATAGGTTTAAAGATGACACTTATGTTGTTTTAATCATGCTCATTATCTTGGAACGTAGTGTTGGTTTTTCTGCAGAACTTTTACCAAGGTCCAGTAAATCTGTAACTGATTTTTTTTTTAACCTAAACTTGGAAGAGACTAGTTTTGAAATATATGAAATGTCAAGTTACATTGTTGATGTTGTTCATTCCAACAGGAAACAATATTTTTAAAAGAAAGCCTCTAAATTAGTTTGGTGTAGCCAGTTTGGTATAGTGGTTAAGAGTGGTGGACTCTAATCTGACGAACTGGGTTTGATTTCCCTCTGTTCCACATGCAGCTGCTGGGTGACCTTGGGACAGTCACAAGTTTTCTCAGAGCTGTTCTCACAAGAGCAGTTCGCTCACTCAGCCCCACCGACCTCACAGGATGTGCCGTTCGGAGACTCTGAGTGAAAGGCGGGGTATAAATCCAATCTCTTCTTCTTCTTCTTCTAAATAGAAGTCTAAGAAACAGCTCAAAGACAATGGATGAGATTATGACAGTGGAAATTAAAACCAAGATACCTGTTGTAATTCTGTTCTGTAGAACTAGGATGTCCCATTCATCCGCACCATATTCCTAATGGGGTACCATTATAAATGCATTCTTTTCTGCTTTATGGTTGGTGTAGGTCCTGGAACTGAAAGTGGGCTACAGATCAGTATGGCTAAACCCACAGCAACACGATTGAAGGAGTTGGAGGATGAAGTGAGAATCGTAAATCAAAAACTATCTTCAGTAGAAGAAGAAAAAAGGGTTGTCTTGAAAGAGCTTGAATTGGTAAAAATGGAGAAAAGTCAAGTAACACAAGAATATGAGAAGCTGAAATCTGAATTCAGCAAACGTCAGTCTCCTGTGGTGAGAGAGAAGGATGCTTTTGAAATTTGGGATGAAGCCTCCCAGCAAGCAGAACAATCGCTGCAAGCTGAAGTTTTCCGACTACAGCAAGCCCTGCTTGGTATGAAGCTTTTGGGAACTGAGTTGCACTCACCAAGTTGCACTTGGTGTGTTTTAAGCACAGAAGGATTTTTTTTTAGTGTTAGGAAAACTCCGAGACCAGGATCCAAAGAGTTCTGGTTATGCGCTAAAAGCATTTTCATACATCTGGGGGTTTGGCAGTCATCTTAAGTGTGCTTGAGCGGGGGTGGGGTGTGGCTCCATGGTAGAACATCGGCTTCCCATGCAGAAGGTCCCCAGCTCAATCCCTGGCATCCCCAGCTAAAGAGGATCAGGTGGTAGGTGGTGTGAAAGACCTCTGGCTGAAATCCTGGAGAGCCACTATCAGTCAGAGTAGACGGTACCAACTTTGGTAGACCAGTTGTCTGACTTGATTACAAGTCTTTTCTGGTTGCAGCTTCTTGCAGCCCACCCACCCACCCAGCACTGACCAAAGTTTTCCCTTGCTTTCGGTGTGGGGGCTGCTTCTGGGAGGGAGAAGTTTAAGAGCTATGTACCATATGTGGCTCTTCAAGGTATATAAAAAGGTGTTTCTTGAGAATACCTGCGTTAGAAAAGTGTTGGATATTAAACTCAATGTCTAGAAAAACCACTCAGACCAAATATGCCTGTCACGTTAGCAAAAAAATAATTCAAATCATTTTGGTTTCTGGGTCCCTAGTTCTGTTTTGCCACAGCAGTGATGAGAGGTCAATTTAAAGTGACAAGGGTACACTTCAGTACTGACGATAATAAAACAAAATATTTTTAAAACTAGGCATGTTAATTCCACGTAAGTATGTTTAGGATTGTTGCCCCAAGTTTTTCAGATTTATTCCTACTATGCATCTGTTTTTTTTTTCTTTTTCCAAAATATTTGCATTTTCCCTATTGTTTTACAGATGCAGAAAATGAAATAGCAAGACTTACACAGTCAGATCAGGTAAACAGATTACTAGCTTCCATTTGCACCAGGCCTTAAAGTCTAAGAGTTATGTTATCTGTTGATTTCTTTCTGACAAGTAACTGTTGATTTTGGGAATCCGTGATTATGTCCATTATGAAAAGTTCTTACAGCATTAAATAGGGATGGGTTATCTGTACCAGAAAGTAATTTAAGGCCCTAATGAAGCTCTGAAGTTGTTTAGTGTTCTAAGGGTTTTTTAGAAGTATGTTGGAGAATGCCCAAGGGGAAGGGAGCCCAAAGAATGATAGTGCATTTTCTTATGTCAGGTTCTGACCTGTGTTGGCACAAGACTTTAAGATAGGCAGCTTATTGGGCACATAGGGCTACGACTAGGGTTGTGAGCTCTGGGTTGTGAAGTACTGGGAGATTTTGGGGGTGGAGCCTGGAGAGGGTGGGGTTTAGGGAGAGGAGGGACCTCAACAGGGTATAGTGGCATGGAGTCCACCCTCCAAAAGCAGCCATTTTCCTCTGAACTGATCTTTATCATCTGGAGATCAGTTGTAATAGCAGGAGATCTCCAGGTGCCCCCTGGAGGCTGGCAACCCTAGCTGCATCAGAAATGTTAGCCATCACTTTTGCAGTTACTGTGTTCCTTCTGCCAGTCGGAGGCTGCGAACAAAGCTCAGTGAATTGGGATTCTAACAAGGGCTACACGTAAACCACCTCTGCTTTAATGCCACAGTGGGGGTAATGACCCTGGCACCTCAGCTTCGGTTAATAATAGGAGGCTGTTGTGTTGTCCCTGGTACCTTCCATAAGTTGGAAGGAGCACATGGTCTCCCGTAGTGCACAGAGAGAGGGAGCTTAGTAGCATGAGTATCTTCCAGGTAATTTCTGAACTACATGATAACTAGGGAAGACAAGTTAATGGGTGCTCAAAGGTGCGTGCCACCTGTAACTAGTGTGTGAGCCTACTTAGGAAAGGATATTTGGTCTGTTCAGAACTCTGTCACTGAAGCAGTAATTCTACAAGGTAATAAGGGAATCCTGTTATTTCTGTAGACTGAGAACGTTTTGCATTTTTATTACAAAAATGTGTTGTTTGCAGATACATTTACGAATTTGTAACAGTGGATCATCCAATACAGAATTTATATGCAGAGATGGACTTCTTTCTTTGGGTTTACATAACTGACATATTGGATAAGGAGGACGGATCAGATGCCCACTGTATTTATAGTGTAGGTTTTTGATTTAGGATAAGATTTTAAAAAAACCCTATATCCCTTGTTTCTCCCCCCACCCCCAATCAGCAGCTTCCGAAACCACTACCAGTAAAAACTGGTAGAACAAACTAATTTTCATCACAGACCACCAGCTCAGCCACCTCATCACAGAACTCCATCTCACCTGAAGAAAAAAGCAAACTACCCACCAAGTGCCCTTTGAACTAAACTTGATGTACAGGGTCTGTAAAATGCGAGTAATGATGGAGCTCTGTGCACATCTTCTGGCAGTCTTTTCCGCTTTGCGGAAGCTACAATGCAAACCTTGGGACTGCATCAGGGATGTGAGAATCCCCCAACTGGAGGGCATGGCCAAAAGTTGTCAAGAGGATCTTTGCTACCGGACCTGTTCATATAGGGAGAGGATTGGGCCCTTTTGGTAGTCAAAGGGAATCTCTGTTTCTGAGGAAGGCTACTTCTTTGCGAGTAATTTGCATCCTTCCCTCCTATTAAATCTCAAGTAGAAATTTTTGAATGTATTCAAGTTAATTTTATTCCGTTAAATTTAAGCTTCCCCCCTTTCTGTTTAACTTAAGGAAGGATTTCAGAAAGAAGGGGCGGTTTTACAACCACAATATGAGAATACTACACACACATCCACTGAAGGACAGAACTTAGAATTAAACCAGTTACGACAAGACTTGGAAAAGAGACAACATGAATTTAATGAAATGGTTGCTGAAAAGCAAGCTCTGCTAGCAGAACTGGAAGAACTGGATAAGCAGAATCAAGAAGCTACACAGGTAATGTGTATGTAATATCTTCAGTGTGAGTGTTCAAATGTGCAAGCATATTTATTAGTTATAGTTAAATCTAGGTCTGTTGACTATTCTGTTTACGGGCTTTGTTGTTCAATGAAACTTCTGTGTTCTAAAGAAAAATAATGATGATCTACAGGGAATGTTGTTGCTTGAGGCTGAACTTTAAAAAGCAGTGTTGCCTGAATGGTTTTTTTTGGGGGGGGGGGGACAAACCAGGGTGTATATTTTTTGTTTTAATCTTCAATTAGAAGGATTCCTTGCAGGTGACAGAATATTTCTTGTCTGATTTATGTAATAATGTATCTGATAACCGTAGTTCATTCTTTATCACTTTATTTAACAACCCACTGGCTCAGAACAAAACAAAGAATTGCAATCTAAAATAAGCAGTAGGGCTGCTGCTGCTGCTGTTGTTGTTGTTATTATTTTACATTTTTACCCCGCCCTCCCTGCAAGCGGGCTCAGGGTGGCTTACAGTGCGGCACACAGTGCCAGATCAAGATAAAACAATTTAAAACATTTTAAAACATGGAACAAACAGTAACAATACAATACAGTACAACCTGTCTGCAGTATAAATTGCACAAGTGCTCGCAGAGGTGTTAATCCTGGGCATTCAGATGGCTTCGTAATGGTGCTCTTGTGCCAGCATCAGGGTCCTATTCTGGCCCACGACCCAAAGCATCTTCTCCACACCAAGTTTAATTGCCTGAAGAGCAGCCTTGAAAGTAATGAGTTGGGGAGTTGCCCATCTCTTGCTGCCGTGAGCTGCTCCCCTCTCTTCCCCCTTCTGTCCTATTTTCCTTTTGGCCAGAACACACAGTTCTTGTATGTCAGCACAGAAACATACACTACACTGCCGTGGGGCGCACTATACTCAGCTGTTCTCAGAACTCAGTTGCTGATTCTTTAAACAGAAAAAAAGAGAGCCATACACAAACCCTGATATGAAGCTTTTGGAAATGGAAGTGCAGGTGAGCTTACGTTGGCTTTCTTGGCTTTAAATTGCCAGGGCAAGAGCATAGGATAGCTTTGAAGTACGGGAGATGGGAAGCACAAGGGTACAGTTCACAGTCCATGTACTGCCCAGTGGTCCTAGCTACAGGGGAGTGGTAAAAAGTATCTCTACTAAAAATCATGGGAACTTACTGATCTAGAAATAATAGGCTTGAGTCCAGAGATCAGCTGTAGCATGGTGGCAGGGCTTCTGCTTGGCATGCAGGAAGTCCCAGGTTCATTCCCTAGTATCTTCAGGTAAAAAGATCAGTAAGTAAAGTGAAAGACCTTGACCCTGGACCTGCAAGAGTTGCCTTCAGTCAAAGCAGACAGTACTGACTGTGGTGGACGAATAGTCTGATTCAGTATAAGGCAGTTATGTGTTAATGTGTGGAACCATATGTGCCTACTAACAAAAGGCACTTCCATCAGCAGAATGGGACTTTCCTGCCTTCTCTCTCCCTCTGTATCCCACCAAATTTTCCAAAATGCTACCGGGGTGGGGTGGCTCAGAAAGATTATCAGAGGCAGATCGGCAGTCAGGAATGAGAGGAGGGAAATGGCAAAATTTTTCTTCCTCCTTCTAATGGAAACTCACCTTGAATCCAATCCATTATGCTTAGTGCTGCAAGATAAAAAAGGTACAGTGAAATAATTAATTTTATATCACTTTACTGTACAATGTACACTAGAATTATAACCTGCATTTGTCATAAGTGGAAAGGATTTCGTTATTCTTTAAAACATCTATTTGTTTTGTTGGTTACTCAGTAAAAATTTATAAATGCCAACCTCCCCC
Organism: Lepidodactylus listeri; assembly: GCA_029233225.1. NCBI lineage: Eukaryota > Metazoa > Chordata > Lepidosauria > Squamata > Gekkonidae > Lepidodactylus > Lepidodactylus listeri. The sequence goes on along the minus strand of JARCFY010000011.1, from coordinate 74,364,276 downwards.
CCCAAAAAACATCTATTTGTTTTTTATTTTAGCACATGATTATATTAAAAGAGCAGCTATCAAAACAGAATGCAGAAGCTGCTAATACTATTAACCAGCTAAAAATTGACACAGATTCTGAAAAAAGAAAAACATCTAAAATGGAAGCTGAGAAAATGGAAATGAAAGAGGAGCTAAAAGCCCAGAGAGAGAAATTAACTCAATGTACGTTTGCACTTAATGATTTGCATATGACCAAGCAACAACTAGAGAATAAAGTAGAAGAGCTAGAAGAACAGTTAAAAAAATCCAAGGACTCTAACTTGAAAAATAAACAGGAAATAGTAGAAATAAAGAAACTCCTAAAGTGTAGAGAAGAAGAACTTTCTGCAGCCCGAAATGAGTTATCAAAAATAAATCAACAAACTAACAGTAGTGATCAAGAACTTTCAACCAAAGAACAAGAAATTTTAAAGCTGAATGAGCAAATCACAGAAAATAAGCTGGCAGGTAAAGACTTGGAGAAATCGGTTTTGGCTCTTCAGAAAGAAAAGGAAACGCTTCACGTAGCCTGTGAAGAACTAAAACGGCAATTGCAAGAAGCTAATAGTGAGAGGAGTAAGATTGCTTTGGAAAAAGAGACTATGTTGGAAGCTTTGAAAATAGAAAAAGGGCGGTTAGAAAGTGAGCTAAACCAGGCTGAAAGCAGATTGTTGGAACAGGCGCGTAAATATGAGCATACTATAGAGGAGCTATCAAATTCACGGAACATGAATACCACTGCATTGCAGTTTGAACATGAACGCTTAGTCAAACTCAATCAAGAAAGAGACTTTGAGATAGCAGAACTGAAGAGGAATATTGAACAGATGGAAGCTGACCACGAGGAAACCAAAGAGATGTTAACAACTAGCTTAGCTGGGCAAAAGCAACTGGCAGAGCTCATAAAAGAGAAAGAGGTATTTGTCGAAAAGTTTAAAGCCAGAGCTTCTGAGCTGGAGCAGGAACATAATGTTTATATTAAGGACTCCAAACGACTTGAACTATTAAAACAACATTTAGAAGAGAAGGAGAGAAGCCTTTCAGCCATGAAAGAAGAAAATAATCATTTGAAAGAAGAAATTGAGCGACTGAAGGACCAGCAGAATAGATCGCCCCCTTTGGCTGAGCGCAAAACCCTAGATATCATTACTGAACTTGAAGCAGAAATAACACAGTTAACTGTACTGAAAAACAATCTAGAAGAAGAGCTGAAACTTAGCAAAAGGACATTAGAAGAGCAAAATAAGAAAATGCTCCAACTCCAGCAAACTTTGGAGGAGCATAAAAAAGAGATAGAGGAGTCCAGATTTCAGTATGAACAAGTGAATATTGCACACACGCAAGTGTGCTTGGCGAAGGATGAAGAAATTAAAAGCTTACAGAGCACAATAGAGCAAATTAAAAGTCAGTTGCGCAACCAGAGCCACGTCATTCAGCCAAACCCTTCTGATCTCTTTCAGGAAACCAAAGTTCAAACACTGAATGGCGAAAATGGCAATGAGAAACATGATTTGTCTAAAGTTGAAATTGAAAGGCTTGTAAAAGGCATCAAGGAAAGAGAAATGGAGATCAAACTTCTGAATGAAAAAAACATTTCTCTTACCAGACAGATTGATCAGTTATCAAGGGATGAAGTTGGTAAACTTATGCAGATTATCCAAGAGAAGAACTTAGAAATACAAGCTCTCCATGCCAGGGTTTCTTCATCAGCTTATAGGCAGGATGTCCTTTACCTTCAGCAGCAATTACAAGCTTATGCCATGGAAAGAGAGCAAGTGCTGGCAGTTCTCAGTGAAAAGACGAGAGAGAACAGTCAGCTAAAAACCGACTATCACAAGATGATAGATATTGTAGCAGCTAAGGAAGCAGCCCTGAAGAAACTGCATGAAGAGAACCAAAAGCTAGCCAATGAGTTTGAAAGTAGCAGCCAGGGTATGTCCCGAGAGACTATTAAGAACTTATCCCGTATCATTCGAGAGAAAGATATCGAGATTGATGCATTAAGTCAAAAATGCCAAACTTTATTGACTGTCCTCCAGACCTCCAATGTGGGTGGAAACACTGAACTGGGAGGAATTAACAGCAATCAGTTTGAGGAGCTTTTACAGGAACGCGATAAACTGAAACAACAAGTGAAGAAGATGGAAGAGTGGAAGCAACAAGTAACGACCACTGTCCAGAACATGCAACATGAGTCCGTTCACTTCCAGGAGGAACTGCAAAGGCTTCAGGCACAGATTTCAGCTGATAGCGAGAACAGTTCTAGGCTGCAGATAGAGTATAATGGCTTGATCCAGAGCTATGAGCAGAATGAGCAAAAACTTAAAACGTTCAGCCAAGAATTGGTGCAAGTTCAGCATAGCATAGGAGAACTTAGCAGCACTAAGGATTTTATTCTAGAGAAGCTTGACATGGTGACACCATCTCTGCCAGCAGTGCCTTCCACTGCCAGACAGCCATTAGAGGTAGCCAGCAGCTCTGCTTCTCAGAGGCTTATTGCTGAGTCTAAACCTCTAAGTGAGGAACTGGAGCACATGAAGAAAGCACTGCAAGAAAAAGATGCAACTATCCGGACTCTGCAGGAAAATAATCAGAGGTTGTCCGATTCCATGGCTGCGTCGTTGGAACGAAAAGCTCAAGAGGCATCTGAGTTGGAGATCAAGCACTTGAAGGAGAAGTGTGATGTCTTACAGAAGTCGCTCAGGGAAAAAGATCTGCTGATAAAATCAAAGAGTGATCAGTTACTTTCTCTGAGTGAGAACCTTGGTAATAAAGAGAACGAGAACGAGGTGCTGAAGCAAGCGGTGACGAATCTGAAAGAACGAACCCTGGCTTTAGAAATGGACCTCTGCAAGCTGAAAGAAGAAAATGACAAAATAGTGGCAAGATGTCGGGAGAAGGAAACAGAATTTCGAGCGCTACAGGAAACTAACATGCAATTTTCAATGATGTTGAGGGAGAAGGAGTTTGAATCTCATTCGATGACGGAGAAGGCGCTGACCTTTGAAAAACTGTTGAAAGACCGAGAGCAGGTATGTGATGCTAAATTTTGTACTTGTCTGAAAATTCAAGAGAATGAAAGGGAATTGACATCCACTGCAAGTGTATGCTAGAGCTGTGGCCAGTGCTCCCTCTTGCTGTGGAGTCTTGTGAGCAAAAATTCTACTTTGTGAGCTACTGGCATTAAAACTGTGAGCAAGCAATTTGGCTGCTGCGTAAATTAGTTTGCTCTGGAGCCTTCCTTCCTGAGCTGAGACAAAAATGTGTGAGCCGGAGGCTAAAAAACTGAGCTAGCTCACACTAACTCAGCTTAGAGGGAACACTGGCTTTGGCATGTACAGAATTGTAGGAATTCTGGGTTTTGTTGTCAGAATAAACTTGTGTGTATCTTTTTGACAGATGTCTGACAAATTTTCTACACTTGTAAATATCAAGAAACCATAAGGGGTGGTCTTCTGATGACTGGACCAGTTCCTGTTCCCCATGCCTCCAAGAATAAACTTTTGTAGGATTGGAACAGACTGTTTGGGGGGAGGGTAGCATAGGAAAGATCCATGATCATTGGTGCCTTCTGCTAATGGATTGTGGGATTAAGTCCAATGTCACTAGAAGTTTATAGTGTCAGTATATTTTCAGAGAATTGCAAAGTAGCCTAGCGCAGCTTTAAACATGCTCCTTCTAGTTGATGGCCTTTGTAAGTCCCCCTGACTTCTGCTATAATACCTGACAGCCTTTGTTGCAACAGTAAATGACTATAGACATGTGTGACACATATTTCACTGTGTATACGTCTCCTGGGAGCCCCCAAGTACTTGGGCCTTCCATGTGGGTATTTGTACAGCAAAAGTATATATAATATGAGTATGTTCCATGTGGTATACAGAATGCTTTTTGTGCAAAGAAAGCTGAATTGGCCCTGAATTGGTTGCACATTCTGTTCTGTTTTATAATCTCACCCATATTTCCTCTGAATTGGCTTCCCTGTTATGCTCTTTTATCTTGCTGATCAATCCAGCACCTCCTTACCTGGCTGTACTAGATAATAAACATTTTTAGAAAAATGTTTGCATCTGTCTGGATAGAAACACAGGGTAACTATGATCTTTTTAGTGTCTTAGTATAACCAAAGAGAAGGTATCCTTTTTTAAAAAAAATACATTTCATATTTCCCTATTTGGAAGGGAAAGACAGGGGAGCTGAACCAGCTGTTAAATGAGGCCAAGTCAATGCAAGAGAAGGCTGTTGCTTTCCAACAAGAGCGAGATCAAGTCATGTTGGCCCTCAAGCAGAAACAAATGGAGACCAGTGCCCTTCAGAACGAGGTATGAAATAAAAACACCTGAAAGAGAGAGTGGGTGGGTGAAGGCAAAGTAAGTTTGAAAAGCCATGTAATGATGTCCTCATTCCCATGCAGGTGCAGCATTTACGTGACAAGGAGCAGCGTCTAAACCAAGAACTGGAGAGACTACGCAACCACCTCTTAGAAAGGGAGGAGACTTCCACACGTGAAGCTTTAGCAGCTGAAGAGCGAGAATCTAAGCTTAAAAAGAAAGTTCTGGCCTTGGAGGAAAAGCTTCGGTCCTCATCTACTGCTGTGGAAAATGCCAGGTGACACTTGCTTTTTGTTTAGCTGCAGCAGTACTTTAGAAACCCAGCCACCATCTATTCTAGAAGGTCTTGTAGAGACCTCAGTGTGCAGCCCACAAGTGTAATTAACACAAGCACCTCTTCCCTTGCTCCCTTCTTGACTTTCCTACAATCGTCTGTTAGTGAGTCAGTGTAACAGACTCCAGCTCTGTTTTTTCCTGTACACTTGTCTCTATTCTGATTTTCTGCTCCTTTTTCTTAAAAGGATACATACAAAGTCTTAGATTATGTCCCAGTAGAGCAAATGGACACAAATGTAATAAAAGGTAATACATAAAAGAACCCCAAATAAGGTTCGATTACACTAATGCATACCATATAGGAAAACTGAGGGAACTAGGTGGCAGTTAGTGTATCTGCTGATGTGTAAAGTCTGCATGCATGTTAGATGCCTTTTTGCACTTAGGTTGGGATCCAGAGGGAAATTAGGGGCTGGAAGATCTATTGCCATCCTGCCATCCTTATGAGCTTCCCAGAATCACTGGGCTTATAGTTGAGGCTGCTGGACTTAATAAATTGCTAGATGAGACTGGGTTGCTGGATGATGGACCACTGACCGATTTTTCAAGCTCCTTATTCCACTGGCTGCCACCTCTCAGTTATCCCTAAAAATGCCTAGGGGCAGGTTGGGAAGGATACACTGCAGTGGCATTCAGTGACTACTTCTAAGCTAGCCCTAAAAAGGCAGTGTATGCATATGTGCTTTGATTGTTTACTTAGAGGCTTGAATCCAGTGATGCACAAGCAGTAACATAAATGGACTAAGTGCAAGTCCTGCTTGTGCAAAATCTTGAGCAACACCTAGCACTTCCGTCTGTGTATACTATAGTGCATAGAAACCTGGGCAAACAGAAACTAAAATGGGGATACAGTGAGTTTGAGTTAGCGCAAGCAACTACCATGATCTTTTTCTTACATTTCCACACGCGCAAGAGCTCTTGTGCAACTGGAAATTTTGTGTCGGATCCAATCCAGTGTCTACATATTTTTTATTATAATTAATATTACAAAACTTAACATGTATACCTATTTCAGGGCGCCAGGCAAAAAATTAATAAATACAAAACATTACCTTTGCGTGACTCAGTGAGACTAGCTGACAGGAAATAATTACATTACAAGCAAAATTCAGTAATCACCTAGTTAGGCCTTATATTTCAACAGAACCTTACCTGTTTTCTGTATTCTTGCATCCTTAACTTCTCCTTGAGCTTGCTGCCCAATGATTGAGTCTAATTGATATGTTTGCTAGCAACCCATTTAAAACGTAAGCTTATAGTTAATCTTTACATACTACCTTAAGAGCTCACCCTTAGAAAAATGTGGCGCAACTGTATAAATCCAAAGAGAAACACTGTGAAAGGGTTGCCACTCGTCATATTAGTAAGGTCCTTATGCCCTCCTATATCTCAATTGTACCAGTTCTGTCAGTCTGAGTAATTTCATCAAACTGTCAGATTTTCAGAATACGGCCCTTGATATTCGGTCTTCTGAAATTTCCAACAATTAGGAATCGTTAACTTTGCTGCACTAAGCATGAACCATATTTCTGTGCTTGGTGGAAATGTGCTCATTTAAGAAACTCAACAGAAATACCTTAGGATCCTTGAGTAACTTATAACCCACCATTCAGTTTGCCAACCCACTATGTAAGAGTGATTTCGTATCTGTCCCATACCTGAAGTCCATTAGATTTGCTACAGCTCAAGTATATTCCTTATTAGCCATGGGACTTTTTTTTGCTTTTTAGAATAGCCTCATAGAAGTGGTTGGAAGGATTTGTCTCATTGACACAGTTCTGGAGGCGCTGCAAAGCCCTCCTGTTTAAAGAATCTTGAGGGCAACTGAACTGGAATGATGGAAAGGGTTTATGGCTATTTTTCTGTCTGTTTGTATTGGTTTGGGTTACATCTGCATTCGTAAGCTTTCTTGAAAATTGGTATGAAAATTGGTGCATAAACACTTCAACAAGTGGAAAAATAATCTGTACTTGAAACATGTTTCTGTAGGTCAAGATCACTTGCATTTTTTCAATATCTGTGTAAGTCTCAAGACAGTGATAGGCAGTGTTCCCTCTAAATTAAGTTAGTATGAGCTAGCTCACAGTTTTTTAGCCTCTGGCTCACACATTTTTGTCTTTGCTCAGGAAGGATGGCTCCAGAGCAAACTAATCTATGCAGCAGCCAAATCGCTTGCTCACAACTTTAATGCCACTAGCTCACAAAGCAGAATTTTTCCTCACAAGACTCCTCAGCTTAGAAGGGAGCATTGTTGATAGGTAAAATACCTGTTTATTTGATCAGAATTGTTGGCAGAATAGAATCATTTTATTTTACTGACAATACTTTTTCTTTGTCCAAAAGCTGACTAATTTTTGTGTATCTCTTTTTTTAATTGAAATATCTTTCCTAGAAGAATATAGCCGCTGTTTTCATGTTTATAGTTTGAAATAGTGATGAGGAAACCGCCTGACATCTATGCCCTAAAAATACAGAGATTTCAGGAATGAGAATTCTTTGTGACTAACTCCATGAATTTTATTTGAAGCCATCAGGCAAGTATGCAGGTGGAGTCCTTGCAAGAACAGTTGAACATTGTCACCAGGCACAGAGACGAAACTGTCCTTCAATTAACCATGGCACAAGAGCAGGTGAAGCAGTATGCTCTGTCCCTTGCCAACCTGCAGATGGTGCTAGAGCAGTTTCAACAGGGTGAGTTAATTTCTCCAGATAAAATGTAAAGATGGAAGTGAGTATTTTATTTCTGTTTATCTGAAAATATGCTCATATTTTGATAGCCTTCCAAGCGAGCAGTTCTCTCCAATATCTAACTTTAATAACTAAGGCTTGGATCCTATGAACCAGATCCATGCATGCTAGATAAAGGAAGTGTGCTCCTCAACAGAGACTTCTGCTAAAACTTCTGTTTGCACAAGCGCCTACTGAAAACCATTGACCGGGCCCACATGGAAGTTTCAGCAGTAGAGGAAGTCCTTTCCATGGCAGAGGCTATTCAGCATGCACAGAACTCATTCATAGGACCCAAGACAAAGGTGTTTTTTTAGATTAATCTATTAAATAATGATCTAATTGTACACAATTTATCTTTAGAGGAGAAAGCCATGTATTCAGCTGAGCTGCAGAAACACCAAAGGCAAACTGCAGAATGGAAGAGAAAAGCAGAACAACTAGAAGAGAAAGTGATTTCATTGCAGGTAGGCTGAGATAGTTCTATAATACAGCTTGCTTCTTTATTGGATTTGAACTGACAGAAAGCTGTGTCAGAAAGATGGGATGGACTGGGTTGATGCGGGAAACATGAGAGTATGTGTTCACTGCAGAAAAGGCTAAGGCAAAAAGCAAGGGGGAAAGCAAGGTTAGATTATTGTAATGGACTCTGTATGAGACAGCCCTTGAAGGCTATCCAAAAACTTCAGATGGTGCAAAATGTGGTGGAGTTTTGGTCCAAAATGTGGAGGCAGTTTTGGAGGTGGGCTAATAAATTGAAGCTTAATCCCACCAAGATGGAAGGACTACCGGTGGGCAAAAAGTCTGACCTGGGATTTAAGGTGTCACCCATTCTAGATGGGGTTGTACTCCCTTGAAGGAACAGGTCCATAGTCTGGGGGTGTTCTTGGACTCAGGCCTACTGCTGAATAAGACAGTAGCAGCTGCGGCTAAGAGTGCCTTTTACTAGTTTAGACTGGTTAGCCAGCTGTGGCCCTTCTGGGACAGAAAAGATCTGGCCACTGTCGCATGTCCTGGTTACATCTAGATTAGATTACTGCAGTGCACTCCATGCGGCTGCTCTTGACAAGTGTTTGGAAACTTCAGTTGGTACAGAATGCTGCAGCCAGGGTATTGACTGGAGTGGGTCATCAGGAAGCAAAGAGGTTACAGGCTCTGGATCCAGCACTTCATGAGCTACATTCTTGTTTAAAAGAGAGGAGTGAGGAGTTACCCTTACTGGATCTTTCACTATTAAGAGGTCATCAATGCAGGGATTTTTAGCAAGATTAGAAGGAGAACGGTGCTCTGAATGGTCTCTTGCTCGTGTCTTCTTCTTTCCCATGGTCAGATAGATAAATAAACCAACTTAAATTAGGCACAGTTCTAGGTTTCCAGAGATTCCTGACTGCCTTACAGCTTCCTTAGCAGAGCAGTTGGAAATGTAGAGAAGTATCTCTCACTGTCTATTACCCACCAACTAGTTCAAAACAGATTAACTTTAAAACGGCTAAAAAAGAATGTATTGAAAAAAGATATCCAAAACCCAATAGCAGGTCAAGACAGAAGGAAAACTATTCCTTATCTGTCCCATATCAAACAGGTACTAATTAAAATCACTAACTAAAATAGAACAGCTCGAAGCATCTGCTGGTCTGGAACACTCTTCCCAGGGAAATTGGTCTGTCCCCTTATGTTGCCGTCTTCCAACAGCAGATGAAGACTTTTAAAAATTTCGTTTGGCATTCCCTCAATGATCCCTCCTTCAGAACCAGTGTTTTTATGTTTTGTATGTATTTTAACTCTGTTGTTAATTGTTTTGATGATATGTGTTTGGGTGAGTTGATTTTAATGTTTTTAAAACATGATTTCACCATATATGTTTTAAATGGTTAGCTTAGCTGCCTTGGTGGCCCTTTTGTTAAGGGCAGAAAGGCAGGATACCTATTATGTTAAGTAAATAAATTATTAGGGGCTGACAGAGCCGTTTTACTCCTATTCTGAGGTCCCTTCACCACCTATCTAATCATTTCCCCATCCAATTCAAGGTGCTGATGGTCACCTTTAAAGCCCTCCCCCGTGAGTATCGAGAGTCCCTCCTCTTGTATTTCTATATTGTTTGTACTGTCGTGTCCTGAGTTCCTCAGGGGAAAGGTGATATACAAATATTATAAATAAATATAGTGGCAGGGATGTGCCATTTGCCCAGTCATTCAGTGGAATATTTTCCTTTATATTTAATTAGGGCTATCTGTGAAAAGCTTAACCTGCTTGACAGTGACATGTATATGAACGCTTGTCTTGCACTATTGATAGTGATACCGCCCCATTGGTAGTGCTATCACACAATGAACTGTTGCTATACTGATTTGCTGTATCTTTCAGGAAAACTTAGAGGAAGCGAATGCAGCCCTGGGTTCTGCGGCAAGGCTAACAGAACAACTGGATCTCAAAGAGGAGCAAATTGAGGCACTTAAGAGAGAAGGTAGCAGAATGGCTTTCCCTGGTTCTTTGCAAATGGGCTGAGCGATGCGGTGTTACGTAGAATGTTACCAGTGGAAGAAACTCTTGCAAAACAATGACTAAACCTATTTTTTAAAAGTGTTCCATCTTGGGAGGTTGCAGCTCAAAAGAGAAAAAAGACAAAGGGTTTATCCAGTGAACCTCAAGCACAATGGTGCTCACAGTCGCAGGTATTTTCCGCCTCTCCCAGCTTCCCCCTAAAACTTTCAGAGAGGGTGGGGCTGGAGGCAGCAGGAGAGTCATGGATACAATGCCACAAGGAAGGAGGACTGCAGTGCAGAGAGAAAGTTGGCCAAAATCGCCTCCACTATCCTGTTTACCAATAATGCCTCTTGTGCCAGAAGAAATTGCTGTGACGGACAAGGGGGAGATTTCACCCAGTTTCACACTCTGCACTTGTAGCTCTTGTCACCTGTGCATTCTGTCCATGAGGCTCCCATGACCCCTTTCCGTGACCCCCCCCCCCAATCAGCTGGCGGTGGGAAAGATCCACACCCCTGAGAACATTTTGCAGGATCCCAGTGGAAATGTCCAAGCTGTAGGGTACATCTAGATTTGTTCTTTGGATCTTTCCACTTGAGACTTCAAACTGATCATTGTTGAGGGCTTTTTAAATTGGACTCTGGTCAATGAAGTTTGCTGTTCTCTGGGCATAGAGCAGGGGTCACTAGAGGAAGGTGTGTAGCTGTGAATTTCCTGCATTGTGCAGGGGGTTGGACTAGATGACCCTTGGGGGCGACTTCCAGCTTTATGTTTCTATGTGCAGTAACTGGCTTTGCATCCTTCAGAAATTCTCTACGATTTATGTGGTCTTATTTTTTTTATTTGCTGGGATTATTTAGTTTCATTGCATTTAACTTTTATTGCAAATGTTTCAGGAAGTGCACACAGATGAGAATCTTTTTGGCCACACCTGCTAAAAAGGGCATAAGCTACACAAAAAAGTTTTATCTGGCCCAGAGATGGTAGGCAAACAAGTAGGAAGTTGCCAGTAAATATTCTTCTGCCCCCTGACATAGTGTTTATGGATGAAAGCTGTGCACAGCGTATGAGTGAGCCAGCTGGATCCTAGCATCAGCTTCTGAACACTCTTCAAGGGAAACTCTATGATGCAGTGATCAATTCCAGAAGTTACAAAGCATGGAAGGTAGTTGCCAGTTCTCCCTTCAGCAAAGGCCACAGCATATGCAAAACAATAAAGTGATAAAGTATCTTCGGCTGTAGCTGCCTCTAGTGAATCCAGGAGCAAAGTTGGTCCAGCAGAATTTCTGGATTGTGTGCCAGATAACTGAAGAGAGAAAGCCATCAGTTCTAGGTAGCTTTTTTCCTTCTGGAATCTAGAGATTCACGTCACACCTAGAGCCTCAGTTCAGTTCCTTAATCTATATTCTGTTTGCTACTGGTGCTAGGCATAGCTCCTGCATTTGAAATTTAAGATTTTGTCATGGTGCCCTCAGCCAGTGGATAGAACCTTGCTCCTGATTGTTCGCTAATCTCTCTCTTTTTCAGTGACTAATATTAGAAAATAAGGATGAAATGTAATCCTGTGGTACTTCACAGGACAATTCCCAGGGTGCATCACTACCCTCTGGGAATGTTTGAGTAAGAGAGAACGTTTTATGCTCACCATCTGATCCCGTAGGTTTACGATATTTGATAATCCATTATGCCACTTTCAGGTTCAGTAAGATCCAACTGGGCAACATGGTCCTTGTGTTACTCTAGACAGAGATTATGCGCTTGGCCTAATAAAGTGGTCTCCATTTCATGCTTGGTTTAGAAGCCAAGCTGGCATTGGATCACAAGGACTGTCTTATCCAAACTACCCTGATGCAGATTCTCAGCCACGCATTCAGTCACTCTTTTGAACAACGTCAAATGAATAATGGATCTCTAATTGGAAGGGCGACCAGTGTTGAACAATGGCCATTTCATGAGTAGTTTGCTCCATGCTCCTTAATAATGTTGACATTTCTCCGTCCTCCGAAGAAATATGTACACTCCTCTTCCCCCCAAAATGAAACTAGGGTCAACTCGGCTAGTTCTTATCGGCTTCTTTTTAAAAATTACATGGTTGTATGCCCTTCTCAGAAGATTTTGTTAACATCTAAAGGTTAGCAGTAAGGTTGGGGGATGTGGGAAGATGCTACTGTATGCAGTGGCTGATTTATCTTGTGCCATGCCTGGGATCTAAGGCACCATGTGTTCTGTGATGAACTCACAGAGGATTTTTTTCAACTTGCTCTTTCTGACAACCCTTATGCCTTTTTCAATAGCTGCCTGTGCCCCCCTGAAGTTTAGGGGCCCCATGGAGCAGTACCCCCATGAAGTCTGAGAGGCTGTTGACAAAAGGAAAAATCTGTCTCTCATCGCAAAACATTTGGCTGCATTTTTATAGCTTTACATTTGTCTTTTGCATTCTTTTTTTTCTGTGAAAAAGTAATGAATCAATATAATTTTAGTGGTATATCAACTATCAAAATGAAAATGGTTCTTTTTCCCCTGAATAGGTGGGATACACTCCAAAAGTGTTGATAAATTCTATAATGATTTATCTTATTTAACATAAAACTTGGCCAGACAGCAGAAGGATTTGCCAGTAGAAATATTTTAAAAGAAAGAAAGGGTAATAGTTTTTGCTGTGGTGACAGAACTTGTGATAAACTACATAAGGAAAAGCTTTGTAGGAATCTTTTCTTTTTCTAAGCCAGTTTGAGGTTAATGGTCTCTTGACTGAGTGACCTAAGTGCATTAATAGAGACTTCTGTTTTAGAGAAATATAATTAAGGATCCTGTTGAAGGAATATTATTGGTGAAACAGGTGTGTTAGTCTTTAATGTTGCCTTATCACAGTAGCCATTGAACAGCTCTGGAGCAGACTGGCAAAGCCAAACATATTGGTAAAACTTGTGGAGTCTTCCTCACGGATACCAAATTATCTTAAATTGCCATCTGAATCCTGACAGACCCTGCCTGATAGAAATCACCCTCAAAGAAATATAGGCAGTTTCTGAGTAACAAGTAGCAGCCTAGTATTAATACCACATGTGTACATGACAGAGGTTGATTGACATATGAGGCAGTCCCAGTTGATCACCTCAGACCCAGGGGCTAGGCTCACATATCGGTGGTGCTGCCATTATGGAAATGAGGCAGCTGTGTATGTGGAGATGCTGGTTCATTTTCATGGCGCCTCCATGGGAGTCCAGTAGCAGCTCCAAACACTTCCAGTAATGAGGAGGCTGTCTCCTGTTAAATGGTCCTCCAAATATTTTTCAGTTTTCATCCAATTGCGTGGCATGAAAGAATTGGGACAAGCTGGAAAATTCAAGCTGGAGTCAAGATTTTATTATGCCTACGACTATCTAACCTGTGCAGATGTTGGAAATTTCCCCCCTCAAACTGGGCAGAAGACCCACTTTTCCACTCCATAGGGAATTAGCAGGTTTTGATAAGGGGTTGGGTCCAAAGGTTCTTTTCCACTTCTTGATCAGAGACCCACTTGGCAGAAGAGAATGATTGAATTCAGCTTAGCAGAAGGGAGACATTGGATTTAACCTGTAATATCCACCAGTAAATGAGCGCTCATTTTCAAATGAGTCATATGTTCAGTAGGCTGTTATCTCTGTCTTGCCTACAGTTTGGGGTTGCCAGATCCAGGTTGGGAAATACCTGGAGATTTGGGATGTGGAGCCAGAGGAGGGTGGGGTTTGGAGAGTACAGGGATTTCAATGAGGTATAATGCCATAGAGTCCACCTTCCAAAGTGGCCATTTTCTTCAGGGGAACTGATTTCTGTCGCCTGGATATCAGTTGTAGTGGCAGGAGGTCTCCAGGCTGGCAACTCTACCTCAGCTATTCTTGTTTTCTGCCTTTGTGTGCATGTACTGGCTCAGCCAATTTTATTTCACGCTGCTCAAGTCCGGGTTTTCCTCACTTGTATGCTCTGTTTTTCGATCCAGCACTGTATTCTTTAAAGTGGAAGACTCTGGGCAAGTGACAGAAGTGCTCTAAATATTTGTTTTTAAGTTAACTTGAAGCCTCCAGTATCTGTAATTGGAATGTCTTCAGGAACAAAGGCGGCTCATTGGGACTGGAAGCCAAGCTTTATTCCTGGCTTCTGCACTTTGCTACATGGTAAAAGAGAGAAAACCCAAAAGATTCACGGTTAGGATCCACTCTGGCAGATCGGAGGAGGGTTGCTAAGTGACAGGCGCTCAACCCTCTTCTGTCTTGTCTCTTACGCCATTTAAATATCCCTCCGGAGCAGCATTTGAGTGTGTGTGAGGGGAAAGATGGGTACAAGAGCCTGAACCTCCTCTGTCTCCCCCCTTTTCCCTTGTGCCCAGTTGCAAAATTGCAGTTTTTGGAAGAGCCATTTAAGAGGCATGGGAGGGAAAGGTTAAGCGTGCTGTCATCCGGCAACCCTTCCCTGTGCTTCAGACAGCAGACTGGGGGTGTGTAGTGGGGTAGCTGGCAACAACCCAACTGGTGGGGCTGGATATACCCCTGGGCCCAGCAGCAAGGCTCACCTGGGGTGGAGCAGGGTGGGACCAGGGTTGTGTCAGCAGCAGGGCAGCTTTGGCCTCTGTCACAGAGAGGCTCAGAAGGTGGAAAGGAAGCAGGCAAACCTGGACAAGGGGGCATTGGCTGTCTGGGCCCAAGTGTTTTAAGTCGGGGCCTGGCTATGGCGAGGAGGAGCTGGCTAAGGAGGAGGGAACAGAGAGGAGGGTGGTGGAACTTAGCACAAGAACCAAGTGTGGAGCTGGGACTAGAAAAAGGAAGGGAGGAGGCTGGTTGGAGAGAGAAGGCACAGGAGTAGAGGCGGAAACCAAGCCAACCAGAAGGAAAGGCGGGGAGAAGCCAGAGGGAGGGGGAGGAGTTGTCTCAGTAGGTTCCTAGGCGAAGAGGCAGGTTACGGTACTGTGGCTCTTCTCCCGTGTAATGCATAGTAATCCTGACATGGGTGAAGCTAACCACACCTTCAGGTGCTTGGATGGGGCACCTTGCAGTAAAACAAACTTGTGCAAGGAAGTGGTGACTGGGCTAGTGCTTTCAGGAACCCACGGACCCCAGCTATGATGTTCTCTTGCCCCCAGAGGGCATCGCAGTCTGTTAATGAGCTTTGGAAAAACTTGGGCAGATCTGAATAGTGTCTGTGTCACACCTGTTTTGGCCCTTAGCTCCATCTGCTGGTTATTTTCTTTGGCTTTCAGAGGGTGGAGTGAATGGTACTTCTATATTTCTCTCCCCCCCCCCCCCCCCAATAGTTTGAAGCAACCCAAAGCGACATACAAAATGTTGAAAATGCTTTAAATAAAATGCTTGGGACTTTCTTAACCAAGGAGGCCAAGAGAACTTTACTTGATTCCTACAGCCAGCTTGATCATCAGACATAAAACTGTGGGCGGAGCCATTGCCCTGAGAAGCTGTGATGTTTACTGCTTGGTCATATAAACATTGACCTGAATTCCAGCTGAGTGTGTTTGTCTTTACAGTCTGGCTTTTTGTTGCTGCCGTGGGGTAATAACAATGAAACAGTCTTCTGCAAGCCTAGCTTTGGTGTGCCACATCACCCCGTTCCTTAGCTCTGTCTGAATTAAGGCAGGTCACCCGTTCGAATTGACATAGTTTTATTATTAACACACCACATTCCCCGTGTGTTTTACTTGGGAACAGTGTTCATGCTGTGCTGATAAGGAATTTGGTTTGATTCATTTGCACTGTCAGTGTTTGAAATGGTTTGAACAAGGGGTAAGTCTCCTTCTCGTCAGGTTTCTCAGTGTCCTGGCTTGTTAATGAGTTAATTGAAACGTAAAAGCTGCAAGAAAGGGCACACCTACTGATGTCCTAAGTTATAACTGCTTTACATAATAGTGCCGCTGTTTAATGATGCAAGTCATAACCAGTTTCCTGCATTCATTCTCTCTCAGCATTAATCAGAAGTGGGACTGCTAGGCAAGTGTTTGCCAATGAAATAGTGAGATTAGGCAGAGGAGGGCTGACTCAGATCTTGGTGAAAATCCTCCAGATGAGGTCTGCTTTAGCCTGGGACCAAGGGTGTAGAACTCCCCCCCCCCCCCCTCACTCCAGAAATTGAATTACTTGGTCTGGGAAAACAGGCCTGATTCTCAGCTTTGTCTTTGTTGTAGCAGCTACCTCAGTGATGATCCATCACCAAAAGCTATTTTTACTGTAGGGAGTGGAGAAAGGGGGCCAGGCTGCTTCCCTTCCGGGCACTGTGTGCATGGGAGGGGAGAGTATAGCACTGGGAATGGGGCTGGAGCCCTGCCACCTTCCTCCACCCATCAGACTCGACAGCCTTTCAGCTAGCATGGCTGTTTTGTTTTTTTTAACTAAAAAAGGCTGTTTACACAAGAAAACATATAATGTCCTGTTGAAAGCAGGCCAGATACATTCCCAGACACAGATTTGTTGGCCCAAAACTGCTGAAGGGGTTTTTTGGCAGCAGAAGTGATATTAAAGGAAAAACATACCAGATGCACGTTTATTAAATGTCCATAAATGGTTAACAAATTGCTGGAGAATATGGTAAATGTCTGGTCTACAGAAGCCTCTTTGTGTGTGTGTGTTTGTGTGTGTGTGTGTTTGGCTCTGTCTTTCCCTTTTCTGTGCCCATTAAGTAAAGCCTCAGATCCTTCTCAGAAGTGAGCTATGTGACAAAATGAGATGTATTTCATGTTGTTTTGGAAGAGTGTGCCCATTGATTTCCCAGCTAAACAGGCATACTGCTTTGTAATAAATGTAGTTGTGCATTACCAAGCTGAATCTGATACTTTTATGAAAAGCATGCAATTGTAATCAAGACAGCTCATAAAAACATTATGCTTTTTCATTTACAGTTGTATTTGCATACAGGGAGATTGAATGTACGGTTTGGGTATGATTTTCTTAAAATCGGTTGAGGGCAGCCTTGGTAGACAAAAGTCACATGGAATAATATGGTGACTGCAGGTTTTGTAGAAGGATCTGACCAGGAAGCCTAATGTCCTGATGTTTTTCTTCTTCATTGTCAATTATCTGTACTCGTCCATGGTAGTAGATTCAGGACGGACAAAAGGAAACACTTCTTTATGCAGAGACTGATTAAAATGTGGAATTTGCCGCCAGAGGATGTAGTGTTGGCCACAGGAATAGACAGCTTTAAAAGGGGATTAGATGGATTCATAGAGGATAGGTCTATCAGTGGCATCTGTAAGCAATGCTGTAAAACCAGC
Source organism: Lepidodactylus listeri (assembly GCA_029233225.1). Taxonomy (NCBI): domain Eukaryota; kingdom Metazoa; phylum Chordata; class Lepidosauria; order Squamata; family Gekkonidae; genus Lepidodactylus; species Lepidodactylus listeri. The sequence goes on along the minus strand of JARCFY010000011.1, from coordinate 74,347,122 downwards.
ATTGGGCTGGTTTTATAGTCTAATTGGGCTGAGTTTTGAGAACTGGAGTAAATTCCTTATAAAGGATGAGTGTTTGGCCTTGTGTGTTAGATTGTCCTCTTTGTACTTTACTTAATGTGCCTTTTAAAGGGGTGATCTGTTTTATAACAGTGGTCATTTTAAAGTCAGAATTCCAGGTTTTTTAAAAAAAGGAGTACCTTCCATCGAGGACACTGTTCACATACGTTTTGTGAATGCACCGTATGAATCATCACAGCCTGTTTTGATCGGATTGGTTGCCAGCAATCCACCTGAATAAGGGGAGTAAGGCAAAAAATCCTTTCCATCCAGTGAAAAGTCTGAAAGAGCCTCTGCTAGGTGTTAAAAGCCTATAGTGGCTACTTCCGTGACCTGTGAGTGGTCCATATCAAGCAAGGTCAGACATGTTTAAACTTATTTTTACTCTGTGCTGAAGCTGAGAAAGAAGCTGAATCCACCCAAGGTGTTCATGAATTTTTTTTAAAATTGCTTTTCTACAGACTAAAACACTACCAACTACCAACTACCCGCTAACCCTAAAAATAGGCAAAGAACATAAAAACATTTTTTTAAACATAAGTTGAATGAAGTTCCCTAAATATCAAAGCATAATATAGTGGAGTGTGATATTAAGTTTTCAGTTTACACTGGTTTTGCATAAGTAAAATAAAATAAGTGTTAGGTTAGATTTCTCAAACTTTGAAGTTAAATACAATATTATTTCCCCCTTCTCCCTCTTCTTTTCGGTTTGTCAGAGTCCCATTTGGCTGTCAGTTGCTTCAGGGCAGTTGCCCCTTTTTCCGATTCAGAGTCCTCTGCAGAGCTACTCGTTGAACTCTTGGAGCTTTCCAAATCATGTATGATGCCTTCTCCTTCTTCTTCCTCTGCTGTCTTCTTTTCTTCTGCTGGTCTTTGTTGCAGTTCCAAAAAAGTCTTTGCACTTTTAGGAGAGGTAATCTTTTTTTCCCCTCTTTGTAGTTGAATACCAGCCCTTCAGGAAAAATCCATCTACAAGGGGTAGAGTTTTTCTGTAGAAAATTTGTCAAGCTTTTGTATTGCTTCCTTCTTTTCCTTATTTCGAATGGAATATCTTTCAAGACTCAGATTTCCATTTCTTTGATTTTTAAGATTGTCCCTTTTGTGGCCTTGAGCACCATGTCCCTTGTAGTTCTCTTAGAGAATCTCACCACAATCTCTCCAGGCAGATTTTTCTTCTTCACAAAATCAGAATATGTCCTATAGGTCATATCCAATGTTCCCTCTAAGCTGTGGAGTCTTGTGAGCAAAAATTCTACTTTGTGAGCTACTGGCATTAAACGTTGTGAGCGAGCGATTTGGCTGCTGCATAAATTAGTTTGCTCTGGAGCCATCCTTCCTGAGCAGAGCCAAAAATGTGAGATGGAGGCTAAAAACTGTGAGCTGGCTCACACTAACTCAGCTTAGAGGGAACACTGGTCATATCCATCTCACTTTGTGGAAAATCCACTTGTAAACCTGTTATTGGAGCTAATGCTTCACTTATGATTTCTTTCAGATTCTCAGACTTTTGTTCAGGGACACCTTGAAATCGTAGAACATACGCTGATTTTTCCATTTGCAGTCTTAAAAGTTGATCTTTGTCAGTTGCTCTTTCTTTCTCCACCACTTGTAGTCTTTGGTCCATTAGTTTTGTCTTGGCATCAACTGAGTTAGCTGATTTAACCGCCTCTTCCGCTTTATTATTGGATTCTTTAATCTGATTCTGAAGTGCATCAAAGTTCTGATTCAAGTTAGTCATCTGGTCCAGCAGAGGGTGCAATACAGAAGATAACATGTTAGGAAAGTCCATGGTAGCTTCTGATCTGGGTTCCAGAAGTATTGAAGATGTAGCTTTTGGAGAGGGTTTTCCTCTAGTCACCATTTTTTCCCCTTTGCCAATCATTGTTTACTTTTCAAGAAAGTTTAAAAAGTCAACAAAAGTTTGTTAAAGGAGCCATTTTAAAAGGGATTACACTTTACTTGATTCTCCTTTGCAGGACCAGCAAACCGAGTCCCCCGATTTAACTCAGTCTTTTTTAAAATGAAGGGGGGTCAAAACTTTCCCCTTACCGCTTTTATTTGGGACCTTAGAAATGCTTGATCACTTGTCCAATTGAGTGGACTATTTGATTCACACTTCGTTGGAAGATGCGCTGCTGGTAAGGGCTGCTTCATTTATTTGCTTAGTTCTTTGCTCGCCAGTCCTCTTGGTGCCATGGACCTCTTGGTGCAATGGCGGCGCTGTGGTATCGGGACCTTACGGGGCAAAGAGGAGCCTCAATCCCTTGTCTGTTGCCTCAGGAGAGGCACCTCTCATGCCCCAGGCTAGAAGCCCCCTATGAGGGCTCGGGGGGGGGGGGGCTGGGATTGTCTGGCATTTCTCCCGTTCACTGGGCTACGGACCGCCCCAATTGGAGCTCCAATGGAGCGTGCCCACCATTCGAGTCGCTGAAACTGGAAGTCAGTGTTCATGAATTATCATAGGAGATCTTGTTTTCTCAGCTTTATCTAGTTTAACTTCAGCTGAATGACTTCCCCAGCCTTGTGTGTTGGATTTATCTCCTGCTGTCTGGTTTTTGGCTAGCCTTGTGCTCGATGTCAGGGTAATAGGCTGGGTATTTTAACAGAAATCCAAAGGGATTAACTGTTGTAAAGCTTTTTCCACATGTATCATCCTTCTCAGAAACAACTCTGATGGGGCATTGCAAAGTGGATACTGCACTGGTGCCAATTCATAATATTTTTTCACAGGGTAGAGTTTTGGAGAGAGCATTTTGGAATCCAAATGAGTAAATGCTAGCTCATTTCGTGTTAGTGTTGTAACAGCAAGAGCTAGGAAACGTTCTGCACTCAAATATTCTCCTGTATATTTCTGTCCAGCAGCTAAGCTATTTGGAATTGGCACTTCTCCATTTGCCCTCTTTTCTCCCCTGTCCCAAAAACCTTCTGAAGAAAGGCGGGTGGCCAACAGCGAGAAGGCCTTCTCAGTGATGGCACTCTGTTGGTAGATTCTGCTTCCTACAAAGCTTCACCTGGTGCCTTCTCTAGTTTTAGATGTTCCTTCTTGCCCAGGCTTCTGTTGAATTTTCTCCTATTATTTGTATTGGATGTTTCCTGCTCTGTGTTATAATGGTTTGATTTTAATGGTGGGGTTTTCTATGTGCTTTGTTCCCTTTATTTTTATTTATTGACCTTGACCCGGTGCTTGTTTTCCACTGGTACAAGCATGCGGGCGGAGGGGGTGTTTCCACCAATTTCCCCATTTTCCTTGCAGACTCCCCCACTGCACCCAGCACTGTTTCTGGCCACAGCAGTTCATAGGCTGCTGTGGGAGTTTGGAAGTAGCGCTTCTTTTTGGCTGTTCAATCTAGCCCATTGTTTTATTTTGCATTCATTATCCTTGATTATGTTGGAAGCTGCTTCACAAACCCGTATGGGACACAACAGTGTCGGATATAAATTTGTTACGTAAAATCTCAAATTCTGCCCTGACTTTTGCATGAGAAATAATGACTGGGGAGTTCAGTTTTGTTCATACATATCCACTACAGCAAGTAAAGATCCAGTCGAACCTGCACCACAAATGCTCTTGGCTGAGTCTTTCAACAGGACATGTATTTTGAGGGCTGCCTATTTCTCTTTTATACATTGTCTACAGTAAAACGTGATTTACTTCTGTAGATGAACTCAAACAGGAGATGTTAGAAGAGGCGCAGAACAAGCTAATGAACCTTATAAACAGCACAGAAGGAAAAGTGGACAAGTGAGTTTTGTGTTTGTTTTTAAACTTTGCATGTAAATTCTTTTATTTCAGTAAGGAACACAATAGGATAAAAAAGTGGCAGTAGTCATCTGACGTTTCTAAAAATGCTGAGGTTGGATTCAGAGAATTAAATGTGGTACTCCATTCATAGAGCAGGTCTTCCCAGCTCCTTCTACAGTCCTTGCCACACAAAAAGCTGCTCCTGAGGCCAGAAGGCCTTGCACATGCGTACTGCATAGCTTTCTCACACAGCCATGGTTTATTTAAGAGGGCCTTGCACAAGAGAAACTCTTAGGCAAAATCAACCAGTAGAAGTAAGAATGTGTGCACTGATCTCTTGGCAAGATGCTTTCAAATGTGTCCTTTTTATAATAAACTGCTCATCAAGTGAAAATAGATTTAGGTGGCTAGCTGTGTTGCTCTGAAGTAGCAGAACAAAGTTTGAGTCCAGTGGCTGCTGTTAAGACTAACAAAGTTTAATTCTGGGTACAGGCTTCCATGTGCATTGACCTTTGTTGGTCTTAAAGGTGCCACTGGAATCAAACTTTGCTCACCAAGTGTTTAATTTCAGTGCAATATGTGTAATCTGTGTCTTCACCAGTGTGTTTCCTTTTTTTGGCACTATTGTTACATCAGCACAGAAGGTAGAAAGAGGTCCAGGTATCACCTTGTGCCTTGAGGCAAATCCACATGCATCAGCCTGTCTCTTTCTTAACCCTGCATCATGCAAAGTATAGTGTGCCACAAATGAAGAGCAGAAATGGAAGGGGTTACTGTGCCAGAGTTGTGTCTTGGCATAAAATGTTTAAGGAAAAGCAATTCATCTTTGTCCATCACTACTGGTAAATGTTAAGATAATTTCCAGAGTCCTCCAAGACAGTGTAATCCCTAATGTAAAGAAGTCTGTAAGGAAGCTATGGGTTGTTTCCAGCGACTTCATTCAACTGATGGCAGAGCTTTCTTCCTCAGCAGGAAGATCTTCCTGCTAGAGGAGAGCTCTGTGGGCATGAACGGAAAGCTCTTAAGGTGACACATTGTTCTCCACCTTCCCCTTCCTCTAGCAACCCCTGCAACCCGTAAAAAGATATTCACAGAGTTTGTGGGATCCCCATGGACAAAGAGCCATTGTATTTCCTTTTTTCCGTCCTTTGCAATGGATATTTGAATGTTTCTGTCCTTTTGCTGTAGGGTCTTGATGAGAAATCTTTTCATTGGGCATTTCCATACTCCAAAGAATAAGCGTCATGAAGTATTAAGGCTAATGGGAAGTATCTTGGGAATCGAGAAGGATGAACTGGAACAGGTAATTCTCACCTGTCGTTTTACATTTTTCTCCTTCTGTTGTAATGACAGCACATGGACATGTTTTATTTTGCTGGTTTGCCTTGAGACACAGTGGACAAGGGAGTCTGTTGGCCCTCGATTAATCTGAGGTAGGATAAGCTGCACTTTATAAACATCATTAGGTTTTATGAATGAAAGTCGATTACAGCATCCAGCCAGAGCAATCCAAACACTTCAGCAAGGGCCACCAAAATAAAATATTAAGAAATATACAATATAAAAATGTAGGATACATATAACAGATTCACTAAAAATACACACAAAAAAGGAGAGATTTGCGATTTCACAAGTTAAGTTGTACAGAGGAACTTATTTGGAGTTACTCAGTGGAGGTTAGTTTGCCCCCTTTTTGGTAGATATCATTCTAGGCAAGCCTGCCTCAATTGCTGTCAGTCATGTGGGCTACATTCTTAATGAAATTTATTATGGCCTGTTGAGGATAACTTTACCAGTGCAATTGCAGGTGGGGGGTTACTTGGCTGTTTACACTGCCTAGGTTTTATAAGCAAACATGGGTAAGGGCTACTGCGGATGCCAACCTGAAAATGGGCAAAACCAACAGTTGCCCATACTTTGCTTTCTCTGTCGTGGCTCCCAGCTTATGGCCTGCCCAAGGACATCAGGAAACGCCCACTATCTTGGCTTTCTATGCAAAACTACGCAAAACTGATTTATTCCAAAGGGCTTTTCTACAGAGGTAATAGGGGTGCACTGTCCAAAAATAGTTCTCAAACTCACTTTGATAAAGATTAGAGACTGTGGACTATACTGCTGTGTATAGTTTATTGTAGGTAGGATCCTATAACATAATTTTTGTACTGCTTAATGTGTCATTTTAATACTTACGCTGTGCTTCAATTCTTTCTGGTTGGTTCCAGACCTAAAATCCTAACAGACTGGTTATGGAATGTCCGATTTTGTTGATTGCATGGACTCACTACCCTGTAGATCTCGGAAATTAAACAGGGTCAGCCCTGGTTAGTACTTAGAAGGGGGACCTCCAAGGAAGTCCAGGGTTGCTATGCAGAGGCAGGCAATGGCAAACCCACCTCTGAATGTCTCTTGCCTTGAAAACCCTACGCCATAAGTTGGCTGCAACTTAACCACACTTTCCTCCACTGCCACTGACTCACTATGTGTGATCCACCTTGAGTCCCTATGAGAAATGTGGACTATAAATGATGTAAATAAATAAAATTCTGTTTGAAACAGAGGTGGGAGTAGATTGTAACCTGTTCTTTTATAAATTGCTCTCCAGTTATTGTTAGAAGACCAAAAAGGTGTTACACGATGGATGACTGGATGGTTTGGAGGAGGAAGCATGGGATCAAAGAGTGTTCCCAGCACACCACTGAGACCAACCCATCAATCAATTTTTAACAGTGTAAGTACTTGGCATCCTTGCTATCTGAATGGAAAATGTAGGATTGGCATATTGTAAGTACTGAATGCAGATGGTCACTCTTGAGGAGATGTTTATGCATCCTGTTCATGCTTGCTTGTTTATAGAACTGCAGAGCATAGAGACTTAATTTTTTCTCAGTGAATGGCCGTCTTCTGAATTCCTTTGATTTTTAAAAATCTATTTGCTGATAGAAGTCTCTGTTCTACACATATAGTAGAAAGTGTCAGTTCATAACTAGGTTTGCAATACCAGGTCTCCCAAAAAAACCTCTGTGTTATCTGATAAAGCCAAAAATGCTGTTTGCAAGTGTCAAATATGTCAAAAGCTATGTTTCTTTAGTTACAAGATGTTTGAACTTTTGTGTGTGTGTGTCAAATTAATTAGAACATTGATAGCTGAATTGTTCTGCAGCATCTGGAATTATGAGTCAAAGACATTTCTTGTGTCCAAAGCTGTTGCGTGCATTGATTTAATTAGTGCGCTTTTTTTTTTTTGCAGTCCTTCTCAGAATTATTTGTGAAGTTCCTTGAAATAGAGTCACGTCCAACTCTTCCTCTGCCAAAACTTTCTGTGCATGACATGAAACCGTTAGGAACAACAGGAATCAGCAGTCCCAGCACTAATCCTTCCAGCAGCATCACAGGTAAAAATCTTTCACTTTTGTAAGGTACAGAGTTTTGTATTGAACTTGCACCAGCAAATTTTTTAAGGTCATTTTTATTTAGGCTTCCAAACCAGTGTCCTGACCTGAATATTCCAGATCAGCCTGATCTTGTCAAATCTTGGAACAGTCCCATAGCCAAGAATTTGGGGGGGGGGGGGGGGGGGCGTGCTGGGGCTCAGCTAATTAATTGAATCTAATGCGCTAACCTGCAGCACCCCCACCCCAGTCTTCCCTTCCATCTACTTACGCTCCTTATCCCGGGCCCACCCCTGGATCCCAAGATGCCTCCAGGCCGGATGTACACGTGCGTCTGTCTCCCTTCAGTTTCGGGGTGGCGGGGCAGCGCGAGGGGCAGACAGAAGCCAGGCACACAGGTGCATTGACCCACCATGCCCTGCCCAGCCTCTACCCTCTCCAGCAGCCGCCTAACCCATGCGGGATGCTGCCGTCACCCTCCTCTTCCCACTGCTGCCTTGCCTACTGCTGGCAACAGGGACCCAGCTTGGGGAAGGATGGCTTGAGTGATGCACAGGGCAGCCTAGGAGGGTTCTGGCCCTGAGATGAGAGACCAGGAAGGCACAGGAAGGCAGAGGCGGAGGAGAGTGGGCGGCACATTTGCAGAGCTGCTGGGGAAGGCCAAGCGCCTGGAGGGGATGCAGCGCCAGGGAGACTGGTGCATGTCCTCCTGAGCAGCAGCAGGAGCCAGGTGGTGTATTTGGTTGGGGGGTGCTGCAGAATCGATAGGGGCGCCGCCAACCCCCCCCCCCCCCCGGCTACAGGCCTGTCTCAGAAGCTAATCAGGGCTGGCTCTGGATGGGAGACCAACACGGAATACTAGGGTTGCTATGCAGAAGCCAGCAATGGCAAACCACCTCTGAACATCTCTTGCCTTGGAAACCCTACAGGGTCACCATGAGTCAGCTGTGACTTGGTAGCAAAAGAAAGAAATTGAAGAGAAAGGAGTAATACAATATAAATTATAGTCAGTGTCATGATGTTCTGCACTCAGTTACAGTATAACATTAGTGAGACACTACCGCTGGCCCCATGTGGGAGGAGAGGAGTCCATTTGACCCTTGAAAAGCCACACTGAATAAGGGTGCCGTGAGGAGTGCCATTGAGCAAGGTCTCCCATCTACCCTCTGGCATCAGCAGAGAAGTTGTTTGGATCCATCCCTGTGTTTTTACATGTAAATAACCTGATATCACAGGGCAGTACTTGTGATCTTCTGATGAGAGTCAGTCAGTGGCTGCAAGCGTAACCTAAAAACTTCTGTACTGCTTTTGCAGTGAGCCCACGGACTTGCATTTCCCAGGCAGTCAATTTGAGGCAGCAGGAAAATTTTGTACAATCCGAATGGATTAAATAGAGCCTAAAGAAAGAGGGTTCCCTCCCCCCTTAAAAACTTCACCTCTCCTTGTGGAATGTTGCTTATCACAGTGCTTTTTAACAACTGGAATTTTGGCCTGAAGTTTTAAATTTAGTGTTTTGTGCTAATGTAAAGCTGGAGAATTTCCAGTCTGAAAACTTATCTTTTGAAAGTTTATATTTCCTATAAATTTATGTTTTATAAGCCTTTGTCCTTGTGTCACTTGTGGTATTATAATGAAAGTGCCCTATTTCTTTTGGCAGTCATCCAGTTTTCTTGTCTGGACAAAAAGTTCTGAGGTACTTTGTCCATTCAGGAGCTGGATTGTTGCCTGTAGAACCAGACATGCATTCTGCATCCCTCGATTGTTTTAGTGTTTAACTTTTTAAATATTAAGAATAGGTTATCTGGAATCAGTATTATAGAACTGGTTAACAGACATAAATGCATAGTTCCCAGGACACCCTCAGTAAGTGAAAGATTTCTTTGCGACCACATTATGTAGTTTAACTCCTGAGTCTCACTTTAATAGTTCTTCAGGAAAAAGCCTGCACTTTTTCCACATGCTTGTAAAGCAAATCTTTTTGAAAGGCCTGGGTCCCACGTAATAGGGCTGAAATGCAGTCATGTAGCATGTGGCAAAACTGAGTGCAGCATCTTATCCCACAGGTCTGGTGATTCAGTTTTTGCCAGTGCCGTATCACTGTTTGTATGAAGCTGGGGAAGGGAAAAGGTGGGGCGAAGGAAAGCTTGAAGTGCAGAGCATCTGGTTTGTAATAACTACAAGATATGTGATGCTTGTAGCAATTGAGGTGCACTTGGGATCTCCTTAGTTTTTACTTCTTCCTCCCCTCAACCACTCTGTCGTTATGAAGAGAACGGGGCCTTATGTATTTCTGTATATTACCGTTACCTTGTTTTCTGCTGCCACTAATTACCCCTTAAAGGTAATGCAGTTTTTTATTTATACCTTGGTAGTTTGGCTCACTCTAGATGGAGACACTGACTCCAAGAATAACGAGCACTATGAAATAAGCCTCTTTAGGTTGAGGAGGTTACACTGTAAATTGCAGGAAGTGTTATTTACTTTCCTTCCCAAGTAACAGGAAGATGAATTTGAGTTCAAACTCTGCTGTATGGAATCCATTTGTGCATAATGTGATGGAAAACCACTCATTTTAAAGTAATGCACATTTCGACTGTCTACGTAATAATAAACTGAATTTTCCATGAGTGCTATTTTGTTAGAAATCAGGTGTTCTCACCACATCTCAGAACTTTATTAAACTAGGTGATCTTCCCTTGTGTTTCTTGCATAGTCACATAATTTTCTTTGGTTTGGTTTAGTGACATGGGATCACATTTGTAAGAATTGCTTAAGCATAGAACTAGGTGGGTAGCTGTGTTGGTCTGAAGCAATAGAACAAAGTTTGAGTCCAGTGCCACCTTTAAGACTAACGAAGTTTGATTCAAGGTGTCAGCTTTCATGTGCATGCACACTTCCTGAGACAAAGGAAGTGTGCATGCACATGAAAGCTCACACCCCCTGAATAAAACTTTATTGGTCTTAAAGGTGCCACTGGACATAAGCGTAGAAGAATTTCAAAGGAAACAGAATCGCATGTCATCATTTGCCTGGGGAAATGTCTCTGAATTCACCATTACGATATAAAAAAAAAAATTCACTACACATTGTTAAACGGAAAGTTATTGCTGTATGCTTTGAAATGGTTGGATTTCAGTGCTGCCGTTCTTTAGAGACAAAAGCAGCTTAAGGACTCTGGGTTTGAGCCAAAGAACCATATATGGATCTCTACTCATAGATCTTTTCCTCATTCCCTCATGAAACGCTGCTTCCAAGGGCCAGAGGGGAATCAGCAGAAACTGCTTCCCCATCTTCTAGGGTAAGCCAAAGTTGACTTCCACCATTGGAAGGGGAAGTTTGGATCAGCCCTATGTCAAACTGGAAGCAAAATTATTGAATTCTCCCCCCCCCCCCCCCCAAGAATGCATACTTTAAAAGTCTTTCTGTCTTTGGTTTGTTAGAAAATGTTTAACTGTGCTTCTGCACTTTTTGTCAGATGCAGCAAGTTTGGGAACCAGCAGAAGACCAGATACAAATCTGTTCCTCGCACCTCGCTCTGCAGCAGTCCCTCTCATCACCCCAGCTAGTCTTGGAACTGGTGGATCTGGGCATCTGCTCATGAAACCGATTTCTGATGCTTTGCCCACTTTCACGCCTTTGCCAGTAGCACCTGACGCTAGTGCTGGCGCAATACTAAAAGGCCTGTTGAAGCAATAGACTGTTCGGAGTTGGTGACGACAATGATAGCAGCACTTTAGCGAAGAAGAAAAAACTTTTGCATTTACGTAATACACCGTAAAGAGGCCTTTTGTATAAAGTTGTATGTTGATGGTTTCACTTGCTCTTAACGTGTTTTCCTTGAAAGTTATAATTATGAACTAATGAAACTCTTTTGTGGTGGGGATATAGCAAGAATTAGTAGTTCTGGTTGTGTTAGTAGGCTAAGTTAACTGCGGAACAAGGGAAAAAGTAATATGTAAAATGATGAAAACTGACACCAGAGTTTTAACAAATCAAGGCATTCCAGCTGTGCAATGTACCGGGGGGGGGGGGGGGATTGTTTTGTTTGTTTCTTACTGCAACAAAAGGTGACTAGAGAACTGCCATGAAGAACATAAATGGAGTATTATTCTAGAGTGTGTTTTTATATCATTGGCACATGTTCTCCAGAAATGGCTGTTGGCTAAGGAATCCTATGCAACCCGGGTAGGTAACATGCAGGCCACATTTCATCCACATATGAGTTTACCTTCAGCAGCTCTAGTCTGCCCCCTTTTGGAGCCTAGAATGATAGATAAGTATGTATCCTCTGCTATGACTGCTGGGAGAGCTTGAGGAACATGTTCTAAGTGGATTGTACAATATAGTATTATCCTATGTCGTATTGAGCTAGAATGCTTTCATGCTTTCAAGTATCTTTTTGGCCTTGAATTGCACGGATGTGGAGCCACAGCGGTCTAGGTATAGACAGTTGTACAAGCGAATGGTATCAGTTGACCTGTTCCATTTTTTAGAGGCACTGGATGCAGTAGGGTCACAACATTGTCTCTGGGTGAGCAGGGAATACTCTGCATTAGTCAGAGTCAATCTGCTTAAAATGGGGCAGATGCAGTGGGAAGTCAGTACTGTGCTTCTCCACAACTGTGGAAGATGCTTTCTTTAAAAAAAACAAAAACATGAAAAATGGCTAGCTGCAGCTCTTTTGTCTATGTGTCATGCCTTTTTATTGTTAGTACAATGTCTCAGATGAATTTTCCAGCTGTTACTTACAACAATGAAAATTTCAGACCTGCCGCCACTATGGACTTCATGTACATTTTTCTAATACCTATGCACCCACACTTTGGTAAATGACCACTTGTAGAAAATGATATGTATATTTATACTGTGTGATTGAAATACATTGTACTGTAGTGATTCAAGATGTATATTTAAGAGATATACATTGATTTGAATTGAGGGATAAAGTATGGGCATATGTATAGAGCTTTACTCCAGTTAAAGGTAGATGCTTTATTCCAAATATGTAAATAGCATCAAGCTGAATTCTGTAAATTTTGCCACACAGACTTGTACAATTTATACTGCATGTGTCAGAGTATTGACACACATGCTGGAAGGAGCACTTGCCTTCTTGGATGAATTGTTTTGAGACACAACATCTCTTTAAAGTGTCCTTTTTTCTAAACCTCTGAAGTTTTATGCTGTTATACATGTAATTAGTATTAAGCTAGTGTAGTGTAAGTTCTATATTAGAATTTGCACCCTTTATTTCTCTTTGTTATTACTCTGCAGTTGGAATTGTTGAGTAAATGATGGAAACATATTTGTCCAAGAGCTGCCAAATGAATGCATTAAAGGAGTGTTTTGTTTCTATTTATGAATTGAAGAGAGACTGAAAACTTTCAAGTGAATCTCTGGCTAGGTTTTGAGAGGTTCTTTTGAACAGTGAAGTGCTATATTTGCACTTTTTCATGTTCTAATTCCATTCACTATTTCACTTTGTAGATTGGAAGGGGACGGTCAAAATAAACAGATAGCATAGGTTATTGTTTGGAAATTTTATACAAGTTAATTCCTGCTGTAAATTCTTTAGCAAATTCATTACTTTCTTTTTTTTCAAACCCCAGTTTCTGGAATTCAGTAAGCATGCTGTTTATTTTTTCCAATAGACCGTAAAGAAAACTTAAAATCCATTCTGTGTGCATCAGCACTTTCTGGCATACATTATATTTCAAAGTGGAGTTGCTTATTACCAATGATATTAACAAATGAATATAGCAGATGTGCTTTGAGTTGCTCAGCATTCCATTTTTTTTTTGCAGTGGCTTACCAGCTGTTTTTGAGAAACCAATAACCATGGCACTGAGGGCGCAGCTGCCCCCAATATGAACCCCAGGCAAGAGGGATTATGACATACACAGCATTTCATATGGAGGTTATATTCCAGCCTTTGACTGCCCCTCTCCTCCATTACTCTCTCTGATGCCCCCTAAGATTCTCACTCTAGTGACCATCTGGACTCAGTATACTTATGCAATATGTATGTGCAGTGAAAGAAAAAAACAGAAGATACTGTTTGCAGGGTAAGGTCTTGGTTTCTCAGGTACAGAAGAGAACAGTGGAAAGGGCAGAGGTGGTCATTAGGGAGGGCTGGCCCGGTGACCCACTTGCAGAGGTTTTGTGACCCGCAGGTTGGGAAACACTGCTTTAAGAACAGCGCAGGCTGCAGAGTTTGGGGCATTCTGTGTAGGTAAACAAATTCTTATTGACAAGGCTACATTTCCCATTTCGCAGGGTAAGACATTCAATTAGGCACAGAATCCAGGATCTTGAGAATATCAGTTTTCACTTTAAAATAAGCATGTTTCTAAACCTTTTCCCTCCAGGCAGGTTTATAGTGAGAAGGGCGTGGAGCTTCTTTTCATGAGCGGCAAAAAAAGAATAAAAGTTATTCATGACAAAGAATGGAGAGCTGCATAATTTGTTCAGGTTTCAAAATCTATCTTTTTTAGCATAGAATTGATTTCCCCCTCCTTCACCAACAGTTTTGTTCATGTAAAATCTCTCAAGATGGTGTGTGTGTCTGTGATCCTGCCTGATTCCTGCTCTTCTCTGCAGGCCCCCCCCCCCCCCCCCGCAGCATGTGCCTCATGGTACTTTGTTCATATGTACCTCTGCCCCTCGGATTTTAGGAGTTGCAAGGGGCTTCTCAGGTAAAGACAAAGACGGCACAAACTCCTACTTGTGCATCTGTAGGATCACCCTGTGTTTACCTGAAAATTACCAAAATGTTAAATCAGTATAAATATTAAAATAGAGAAAATACTTAAGTAAGGGTCTGAGCTATAGTTGAGAGGTGCTATCGGATTTCCATCCGGTTCACTTAGTGGCAGTCTTGGACCTCGTTAATGGAAATGCCATGAGAACCTTCAGGTGGACAGCCTCCCCAAAATATATGCTAACTAAATTATGTAAAAACTCTTCTGGGAGTACAGCCTGGAGATTTATTGGGGGTGGGGGGGGCGGGTGATGGACACTAGAATGTGTTGCAGACTGCACCACCACATTGTACAGCAGTAGATACCCTGGTAACACTAGCATGTGTGTGTTTTCCCTGCGTTCCTGAAGAAAGCACCCTGGATAGCCGTTAGAGCTGTGGTCTCTCAATAGAAACCAGCTTCTTGTCTTAAGTGTCTTCAGTTTGGTGTAGTGGTTAAGTGCGCAGACTCTAATCTGGAAGAAATGGGTTTGATTCCCCACTCCTCCATTTGTGCAGCTGCTGGATGACCTTAGGCAAGCCATAGTTCTGTCACAGCTGACCTCTCAAGGACAGCTCTGGAAAGAACTCTCATCCCCGCCTACCTCACAGGGTGTCTGTTGTGGGGAGGGGAAGGGAAAGGAGTTTGTAAGCCACTCTGATACTCCAAGTGAAGGGCAGGATATAAATCCAATCTCCTCCTCCTCCTCCTCCTCCTCCTGTAGTGAGAATCTTTTTAAAAATACTATAAGACTTCAGATTTGAGCTGCAGAGTTCATCTACCGTGGGAAAGATGGAGTTTTTTTGATCTGTTTTATTTTTTTAAGTTGACGGCAATGCTTCCTCTAAGGTGTGGAGTCTTGTGAGCAAAAATTCTACTTTGTGAGCTATTGGTATTAAAGTTCTGAGCAAGCTATTTGGCTACTGCATAAAGTAGTTTGCTCTGGAGCCATCCTTCCTGAGCTAAGACAAAAATATGTGAGCTGAAAGCTAAAAAACTGTGAACTAGCTCACACTAACTCAGCTTAGAGGGAACACTGGTTGATGGTAACTAGATCTCCTCCCCCCCGCCACCATGAGAGCCAGTTTGGTGTAGTGGTTAAGTGAGTGGACTCTAATCTGAGAGAACCGGGTTTGATCCGCCATTCCTCCACTTGCATCTGATGGATGACCTTGGGCAAGCCATAGCTCTGTACCAGCTGTTCTCTCAAGGACACTTGTCTCAGAGCTCTCTCAGCCCCACCTACCTCACAGGGTGTCTGTTGTGGGGAGGGGAAGGGAAAGGAGTTTGTAAGCCGCTCTGAGACTCCCTTCGGGAGTGAAAGGCGGGGTATAAATCCAATCTCTTCTTCTTTTTATTGCTCACAAAGATGGAGTGAGCTGGGCTAGATGCTTAAATAACAGTCACCCATTCCAACCATGTCACCCTATTCAAGTACATGAGTCTCTTGGCTCACATATCTATATTGACTTTTAGGCACAGCCTCTCAGCCTATAATGTCATATAAGTTGCATATATTTCTGCGGCTATGGAATTTAAAATTTTAAAAAACATTGGCAGTGGTATGATGAACAAAAAGCAAACGGCTGCTGGCTTTTAAAAGAAAGACATAATGACCTGCACACATTATTTACAGCTGCCAGAAATGTCAAATCTTTGGTGAATTAGTGTAACTTAAGTGCTAGATTTACATATAAGCAGACTTTTCCTGCAGTTAGCACTTCATCTGTAATACACAGTGCTTATCCTTAGGAATTACTTTACCATCAAAGGTAACTGGTACATTCTGCTGAGCAATGTTTTAATGACTGCACGGAAGTGACTTTTTTTAGAGCAAAAAAGGATTTTCTAGGGTCAGGCTTGGTATTAAAAGCAGGTTCTTTGGTTGACCCCTGGGTAGGAGCAAAAATTGAGAATTTGGAACCTGGAAGAAAGAAGTATACTGGCAGCTACCAGAAGGGGGGTAGGGACTAAGCATGGAGTTATGTAGAAAGGTCTGGGATCTTGATAATATATATAACATGAACAAAGGGAAAGGAAGGCCTATTTTTTTGTTCCAAAAAAAAGGTATGAGATAGAACATCTACCACAGTCTGTGCCATATGGCCCTTAACTCCATATTGTAAGTGGGAGGAGGGGGAAGTATAGAGGTTCAGAGGCAGTTGCTTAGTCATGAGGAAAATGTATATGCTTTGTGGTTATAGCTGTGGGATTGAAGACAGATTCAAGGACTTATTCTTAGTAAGCTCTTGCACAAATTAAACCATTTTCCCTGTGGTTTGGGTTTGGTTGGGGTTTTTTTTACACAAGACTATGTGTGGATTTGAGTAATTTCCTTTTCAAGAAGGAAGAAACCTAAGGGGTAATATGTGGCTTAAAAGAAAGAGGACATATTAATAGTGAGTAAGGAGGCTTAAGGAAAATATCCCACACAACCTAGATATGGGGAAGTTTGGTTGTGTTGACAGCAATAGTAAAAGGTAAAGGGTTCCGTTGCTCAAAAGCCAGTCAAATATGACTCTGGGGGGACGGTGCTCATCTCCATTTCCAGGCCAAAGAGCCAGCGCTGTCCGAAGACTTCGTGGTCATGTAGCCGGTATGACTAAATGCTGAGGCGCACTGGACGCTCTTACCTTCTCCCTCTGAGAGGAGGACATCTTGATGGGTGTTTCCCACCCTATCTGTAGGGAGGCAGGAACTAATTCTTCACTTCCTGTCCTCTGGTGGGATACGCCCCTTCAAGTCAGTTCTGTTCCTGCCTCAGTAGGGAGAGCAGCACTTAGTGGCCACTCGTGCCTTTTTTGTACTTTCACTTTCCATTCTTCATACCTTTTCAAACTTTTTTCAAACCTTTTTTCTTAAATGTTTTTTCAAAAAACGGACGTGGATGATTGCGCAGGCGCCATTCTGAATTGCCCAGATCTCGGGAGACCACAGAAAATGGCGGCCCAAGGCTACGGATCGGCTGTCGCCGCATCCATAAGCCCAGACATGACTAGCGACGAGAAGGAAAAGCGCGCCAAAAAACGGCCCCAGAAAGACGTGGATGATTGCGCAGGCGCCATTCTGAATTGCCCCGATCCCGGGAGACCACAGAAAATGGCAGCCCAAGGCTGCGGATCGGCTGTCGCCGCATCCATAAGCCCAGACATGACTAGCGACGACGGGCAGGAGCTTTCCAATGCCCAGGTCGCACACCAGCCCCATTTGGGAGACACACCAGCCGAAGGTCTACTCGTGAGTAACTCCGGAGACGGAGAACAGACTATTTCCCCTGCCCTACTCCTGGCCCTTAAACAAGCAGGGAAGAGGTATTGATCATCCACTCATGGGGGGCCCCTTGTCACCAGAACCAACCCCATAGAGATGTGCCAGACAGGCACTACCAAGAGGGCGAGGAGGAAGACAGACCTCGCTGGCCCACTAAAGCAGCTAGGAAGGAACTTTCCTACCCCGGCTGGGTCCCTCATCACTGGATCCCACCTAATTATGAGGACAGTGATACTGGGGTTACCGGGGAAAGAGAAGAGGCTGAATTCCTCTCTGATGAGGAGGAGGAAGAGGACTTGGAGATTCCAGAGCCCTCCATGTGCTTCTTTAAACCTGAAGAATATCCTTACCTCCTCTCCAAATCCCTGTCAGCATTAGAGTTACAACCAAAGCTGCAGGGAGAGGACCCAGCCGGATCCTCAAAAGCAGATGGCTCCAGACCCAGAGGGAGCAAAGACTACTTCCCCAGGACCCCAGGGGCAGAAAAGGTCTTCCCCTTCCCAGAATTGCTAGTAAATCAGCTAGTCAAGGAATGGTCCAAACCCATGGCAAACAAACGCTGCCCACCTAATGGGAGAAAGCTCTTTACCTTACCATATTTTATTAATAAGCTTGTACAGGTCCCTCTAGTGGATGCTCCTGTTATTGCGCTCCAGACTTCGGGTCTTCTTCCGAGGATGGCGTTGGCCTGGTCAGAGACAGTCTAGACCGCAAGGCCAAGTTTGCACTCAGGTAAGTGCATGAAGTCTCCCTTATGGCCATCAAAGCATCCGCTACAGCCACAGTCGTGGGCCACACAGCCATTGCCTGGTCCAGGAAACTAATACAGCTTATCCCACTGTCTAGTAAGCGTCTCACTGAAGGAGCTAACCACCCTCTCAAGGCCTCCTTCTTCTCCACTGATGCTATGCTCGATGCCAGGATTTTCCCTTCCAGGGCTCTGGCTTCAGTGGTGGCTGCCAGGCATACCCTCTGGCTCAGGGCCTGGCCAGCGGACCTGCGCAGCAAATCTACCGTCACTTCTTACCCATTCCAAGGAGATTGCCTATTCGGAGATTCCCTAAACAAAATCCTAATAGAAACTAGGGACAAGAAAAGGCGATGCCACATACCCTGGGCAGGCCTGATAGGAGGGGATTCAGAAATTACCCTTTTAGTTCCCAGACGACACCATTAGACCGCTTTGTTCCCTCTCCCCTGATCAAAGACGCCTACAAGCTACAAAAAACGATAGAAGCTGTCCAACACCTGTATACCATCTCAGCCATAGAACCTGTCCCTATCCAGGAATGGGGACAGGGAATTTGTTCCATTTTCCTTACTTTTCCCAAAAGGAACGGCGGCTGTAGAGCGATACTGGACTTAAAATACGTCAACAGATTCGTAAAACTAAGACACTTCCGAATGGAGACCCTGCAATCCATCTCAGGGGCTCTACAACCGGGAGAGTTCCTTCCTCCATCGATCTCATAGAGGCGTGTCTGCACGTCCCCATGTTCCCGGGTCACAAGAGGTTCCTCCGATTCTTCGTCCTAGGCCAACATTGGCAGTTCAGGGCGCTCCCATTCAGACTCTCCACTGCTTCAAGAGTCTTTTCCAAGATCCTCATCCATCCCATTGCCCTCCTTGGGGAACAAGGCACCCATGTCCAGTGTTCCCTCTAAGCTGAGTTGGTGTGAACTAGCTCACAGTTTTTTGGCCTCTAGCTCGCACATTTTTTGTCTTGGCTCAGGAGGGGTGGCTCCAGAGCAAACTAATTTATACAATAGCCCAATCGCTAGCTCACAACTTTAATGCCAGTAGCTCTCAAGTAGAATTTTTGCTCACAAGACTCCACAGCTTAGAGGGAGCATCATGTCTATCCTATCTAGACAACCTGCTGATTCGCTCCAGCTCTAGAAACAAAGCGCACAAAGACACTCAGGAAACCATCTGCTGCCTGAAAGCACACGGTTTCCTTGTAAACCTCCAGAAGAGCTCCCTGAACCCCTCGCAGTCCCTAGAGCACCTCAGGGTCATCTTAGACATGGTTCGGAACCGCATGTTCCTACCTCAACACAGGCAGACAAGATCCGCTTCTTCACACGACAAATCATCACGGCCAGACAATCCACCCTGATGTCCCTGGCTAAACTACTGGGCCTCTTCATCTCCTGCATGGACTCCGTGCCCTGGGCGCGCCTCCATGCCAGACCACTACAATAACTCATATGGCCCTTCCAATCCAGGATAATGCAAAAAACAGGACCTCCCCGTGTCAGTCCCTCACCTAGTCAAGGCCAGCCTATCCTGGTGGATCACGCCATGAAAGAGGGGCTGCAGTGGCTCAAGTGGTTAAGAC
Organism: Lepidodactylus listeri; assembly: GCA_029233225.1. Lineage (NCBI taxonomy): Eukaryota > Metazoa > Chordata > Lepidosauria > Squamata > Gekkonidae > Lepidodactylus > Lepidodactylus listeri. The sequence continues at coordinate 74,327,583 of JARCFY010000011.1, read as the reverse complement.
GCTGAATTGCAGACCAGAAGGTTGGTAGCTCAGCAGTTCGAGACCTGAGTGCTGCATGACAGGCTAAAAACTTGAGCTCAGGCATTCTTAGCATTGAGTTCCACAGGCCTGTGGCCAGCTTCCTCTCATGCCTGCCCTCTAGAATAAAACCAACTTATATCTATCCCAGAGGAACAGCTTCTATGTCAAGACTGGAAGCAGATTGTCAAGGATGCCAGCCTCCTGGGATGGGGCGCAGTCTTCCTCCACCTCCCTGCACAGGGATTATGGTCCAAGGAAGAACAACTGCCCATCATCCTGTTAGAGCTTCGGGCCATCCGCCTAGCCCTCCTCCACTCTAGGGAACAAATCGCCGGTCATCACGTCCTCATCAGGACAGACAACATAGTGGCGAAGGCATACATCAATACCCAAGGAGGATCCAGATCCTCAGAACTCCATCGAGAAGCTCTGAAGCTCCTGTCCTAGGCAGAACGCAACATACTATCTATCAGAGCGGAACACATCAAGGGCTCGCTGAATACCAGAGCGGACTGGCTCAGCTGTCAGATACTACAGGAAGGGGAATAGTCCCTCAAAGAGGACCTATTCAACCTCATAACATCTCACTTCAGACGTCCGATGGTGGACCTATTCACATCTCCACTCAACCACAGGGTTGCCAGATTCTTGATACTACCATCAAGCAGCAGAAGAGACGGACGTCCTGGTCTCCCAATGGCCCAAGGGTCTCATGTACGCTTACCCTCTGACTCCGGTTTTACCAAAGCTCCTCAGAAAAATCAGAGAACAACAAATGGAGATCATAGTGGTAGCCCCGTATTGGCCAAGAAGACCTTGGTTCTTGGAACTCCAGAGCATGGCAACTGCCCCGTTACACTCCCAGTATCCCCAGACATGCTGACCCAGGGCCCCATCTGGCACCCAGATCCTGCATGGCTCTGTTTGATCGCCTGGAAGTTGAACGGCAAAACTTGCTCAGCTTAGGCTACTCCAGACCAGTAACAGACACCATGCTAGCCTCTCGGCACCCTTCCACCAAGAGGATCTACAATGCCACCTGGCAGGCCTTCGTTCGCTGGTCCAGGAGAAAGAAGGTCAACCCGTTACACCCACACTTGTCCAGTGTTCTGTCCTTCCTTCAGGGCGGTCACGACTCGGGTCTGAAGGCGTCCACTCTCCGCTGTCAGGTAGCTGTCTTGGTAACCGTAGTTCCCAGAGTAGAAGGCTGGACCCTGTCCAGACACCCTCACATCCACCATTTTTCTGAAGGGTGCATCACTTAAGGACCCACCGGTTCCCCACAGGTTCCCCACATGGAAACTTAACCTGGTTCTCTCTGCAGTAGCCAAACCAGCCTTCGAGCAAGTCCAAGAGATTCCTCTGATGTGGCTGCGAATGAAAACCCTGTTCCTGGTAGCTGTCACCTCCACCAGAAGAGTCTCTGAGCTTAGGGCCCTCTCCGCCAAACCGACTCTTTGCACCTTCCATAAGGACAGAGTAGTCCTCACTATCGGCCCTTCCTTCTGCCCGAAGGTCAACTCAAGATTTCACCGCTCACAGGAGATCTGCCTACCGTCCTTCTTCCCGAACCCTACCCACCCAAAGGAAAAGTTGTGCCACTGTCTGGACGTCAGACGTTCACTTAAAGCCTTCTACATCGCACCAGCTCCTTCTGGAAGATGGAATCATTATTCATCTCAGTCTCACCCCCCAACAAGGGCAACAAAATGTCCACAGCATCCATCAGTGCCACTCTCAAAAGATGTATAGCAGAAGCCTATAGGGCCCTCAAGATACCCCTCCTCCGGGTATCACGGCCCACTCCATCAGAAGTGCAGCGACTTCCGCAGCCTTCACCAACCGAGCCTCGGTGGAAGTAACCTGTTGGACAGCCACATGTCTTCCATTTCTACCTTTGTCAGGCATTAGAAGACCGACTTCTACAACTCGACCAATGCAGCCTTTGGCCGGAGGGTCCTGCAGCAAGCTCTCATATCTGAAGACGATGTCCCACCCAGTTAAAGGGACACTGCTATGGGAGGTCCCATCAAGATGTCCTCCTCTCAGAGGGAGAACGGACCAGTGGATACTCACCGTGAGGGGTCCTTCTCCTCTGAGATAAGGAGGACATCTTCGCCCTCCCAAGATTCATCGTCTTCCTTTTCTATATTCTGAGTTTATCTTCCTTCCTGTCTTGTTCAAGCCACATTATCTGTTTACTGTTCAGACTAATTATGTTCATATTTTTCTAGTTATGGTTAGCCTTTGGTTTACAGCTGACTACTGCTTCTGGGAGTCCCCGAACTGACTTGAAGGGGCGTATCCCACCAGAGGACAGGAAGTGAAGAATTAGTTCCTGCCTCCCTACAGATAGGGTGGGAAATGTTGGAGAAATGAGCATGTAATGCAAGGCCTGAGAAATTCAGTCATTATAGGGTTAACTATGCAACTTGTTTGTTTACCTATGTTAGCCTGGAAGTGATACCTGGCAGCTGGCCAATTGACTGTAGACCCGGGAAAACTAAAGGTGTACTGTCTTGCTAATTGGTCAGTGATATCAGGTGTTTCCTTTCAGGGGTCAAGAAGAAGGAGAGATCCTCCATTACAATCTCTCACTCTCTATCAGTATGTCTTAGTGTGAAGACGGAGCACAATGCAGCTCTTTAGAAAGCATGTTTTGTTTATTTGTAGCTAATCCCGTTTACCTTTTCCCTTTAGTAATAAACTTCTTTTAAACTAAAAGAAGCAATCTCTTCTTTCCAGAAAAGCAAGATTCATTACTCTGATTTTTCTGATTATTGGACAAAAGTCCTAACAAATGGTAGCAGAGGATGGTTCCCAAAACATGGTTTCTCTTCTAAAAAGCTTTCTGGATTGATTGAGAAAGAGAAATAGGGAATAAGAGCTAGAGGCTTGGATTTTTAAAACGACCACTTTTTTTCCTTCCTGCTCTCAGAGCAATCTTGCAGCCAGAAAGGCCCAACCCTGTTTCCTTGCTGATCAGGGGAAAACCTATGCTGGATTGTAGTTTGCCAGGAGCAAAGGATCTTTTTTGACTGGATTAATTTTTGCCTGCTGTAAGTGGAGCTGAGACTTGGAGCACCGGAGAGACGCTGCTGCCGGGAGTACAAAGGAAGGCGAGGCAAAGGAGCTTTTGAACTTCGCCCTGCTGCTTCTGCTGCAGAGAAAGGAAAGATTAACCCTGCCAGCTCCTGGAGAAGTAGATGAGTGAGCCAGAACCTGTGCTTCTACCTCAAATCCAAAGGGACGTGAGTAAAAAAAAAAATTGCTTTTAATGCCCCATCCCAAGAAATGCCAAACCTCAGACTTACAAAGGCTAACTATCAGTGGTGGGAGGAGTATTTGAAGAGTCGCCTGCAGACTCACAATGCCCTTCAAGTATTAACAACTGAAAATCCTCCAGAAACTGACCCTGATAAGACACAATTCCTTATGATGGATGGTTTTGCTAAAGCCCTGATTTTAGGGAGTATTCCCTACACAGAGGTACCAGGATTAAGAGGGCTAGCCACGTCCAGATTGATGCTTCAAAAGCTAAAAGATAAATTTGATAAGCACAGCAAGAGTAAAATCTATTCCCTCAAGGGAAAGATTTTTGATTTCAGGATGAAGGAGGGAGACTGCCTTCCCAAAGAGATGGACAAATTAATGGGCATTTACACACAGCTTAAAGACCTGAATGAAGCACCCTCTGATACAGATATGATTTCTTCAATTCTTAAGGGTCTGCCTAGCTCCTATAAGTCTGTAACCAGTATGATTAGACTGAAAGATGATCTGACTCTAGAAGGTCTTTTGTCTGCACTAACTGAGGAATATGATTCTAGAAATTTGAAAGAAAGTTTGTCTGATGAATTGTCTGTTTTGAGTCTAAAGCATGGACAGAGATTTAAAAGGAAAATAGAGTGTTTTATATGTGGGAAAAATCATCTTGCAAAGTACTGCTCTTCTATGAATGCACCTAATGATGAGCCCCAAGAACAAAGAGCCACAGGAGCACATGGTTCCAGTAACAAAGAACCAGCCAGTGGAAGGGGAAGCCATTATGGGAGGAGCAGAGGTCACGTTTCACACACACAGCACAGAGGAAAGAAGTCTGCAGCACAGACACAGAGCAAAGGCAATGCTTTTAGGATCACTGATGATTTTAACACAGATGATAAGAAAATATTTTTAATCGATTCTGGCGCTTGTACACACGTGTGTAGAGAAAAAGCCTGGTTTAGTAACATAGATGTTGAGAACAAACCAAGAATTTACCAAGCTAACAGGGAATTATTAAATGTGGAAGGCGTTGGGACTGTAAAATTACAATTGTCTACTACAGATAATCAAATAATTGAAGTTGAATTGCAAAATACAGCTTATGTGCCTGAAGCTGTTGAGAACTTAATTTCAACAAAAAGTCTCATGAACACAGGACATCATGTCCTGCTCAAACCAGAGCAAGGAAGCAAGGTCTCTACCAAGGATGGAGAGCTTGAATTTAAAGTGGAAGAGAAAAATGGCTTTCATTACTTTGTAGCTTGTGATGATGAGGAGACAGAAACTTTTGATGTTGATCCTGATGAGGAAATAGAGACTGTTGATGATAAGGAACAGATTTGCCAGACTAAGGATGCTTGTGATGATGCTTGTAAACATGAAAAATGTTTATTTTCGTGGCATATTAAAATGGGACATAGAAATTTGAAATCTGTTGAGCAGTTGTTAAAGCAATGTGGAATACCTGTTGTGCATTGTGAAAAGAGTGAAACTAGATGTGAGACATGCCTCAGAGCAAAGGGAGATGCCCCAAGTTATTCTGGGAAAACTCCAGCGCAAAATCAAGAATTTTTGGAAACTGTATACAGTGATCTTGTTGGGCCTTTACCTGCATCCCTAGGTGGGAACAAATATTTTGTGACTTTCACAGAGAATAAAACAAAATACACTTATGTGTATATGCTGAGAAGTAAGGATGAAACACTGCGTAGATTTAAAAATTATGTGGCTATTGTTAAAAATAAATTTGGCAAAGCACCTCAAAGCTTACTCACAGATGGAGGTGGTGAATATTGTAATGCTGAATTCAAACAATTTCTACAAGAGCAAGGAATTCAACATAAAGTATCCATTGCCTATTCACCCCAGCAAAATGGAGCTTCTGAGAGATTAAATAGAACACTGCAGGGGATGTGCAGAGCTATGCTGATGCATTCTGGACTGCCAAACGGTTTATGGGCAGAAGCCCTGAACACAGCAGTGTACTTACACAACAGATTACCCTCAAAGATTATTGGAACCTCCCCTTTTCAGGCTTGGTTTGGAAGACAGCCTGGTCTAAGACATATCAAAGCTTTTGGCGCAAAAGGGTATGCACACATACCAAAGGAAAAGAGGGGAAAGCTTGATTCCAGATCTGAAACTAGACTTATTGTAGGCTATCCTGTTGGTGGGAAAGGGTACAGGATATACAATCCCCAAACCCACACAGTTGAAGAACGCAATGTTGTTTTTATTGATGAGACTGTATTGCCTAGTGTTTCCACTGCAGCTGATCCAAAGATGCCTGGGACTGCACCTGATGAGTTCGTTGCTTGGCTACCTGTAGTGACTGCTGGTGAACTGGCTGGGGAACTGGCAAGTGAAGCAGCAGGTCCACCTTCTGAGGAAACTACTGAAACAGAAGGGGAAGCAGGGGCCACACCAGAGGAAGCGGCTCAACCCACGGCAGAACCCACAGCAGAACCCACACCCAGTGTGAGGCGATCAGAAAGGAGCACTAAGGGACAACCTCCAATGAAGTATGGATTTTGTGAACTTGTGCAACCTGCAAAGGAACCCAAGAACTGGAAGGAAGTTTGCAACTTACCTGCGAGTGAAAGAGGCAGATGGCTTGAAGCAATGGAACAAGAGCTGCTATCCATTAGCGAAAAAGAGGCCTGGACTCTCACTCAACTACCTCAAGGCAGAAACCCTGTTGGATGTAAATGGGTCTTCAAAATAAAGCACAAGGAAGATGGAACTGTGGAGCTATACAAAGCACGCCTAGTAGCTAAAGGCTACTCACAGCAATATGGGACTGACTATTTTGAAACTTTTGCTCCAGTTACTGACCAAGCAACATTCAGAACACTTCTAAGTGTTGCAGCATCTAGGAACATGATAGTAGAGCATCTTGATGTAAAGACTGCTTTTCTCAATGGAGAACTATCTGAGGAGATCTACATGGAACAACCTGAAGGTTTCAAGGTCAAAGGTCAAGAAAACTACGTCTACAAACTCAATAAAGGACTCGATGGCCTAAAGCAAGGAGCAAAGGCCTGGTATGACAAACTTACTGAACTTTTAAAGAAGCAAGGCTTCAAGCAAGGGAAAGCTGAACCTTGTCTGTACACTAGAATCAGAAATGGACAATACCAGTATGTTCTTGTTTACGTTGACGACTTGATCGTGGCTTGTCAAAACAGAGGAGACATCAAAGCAATAGCTGATGGACTGAATAAGGAAGTGGAAGTCAAACAGCTAGGAGATGTTCAACAATACCTTGGAATGCAAATTGAGAGACTTGAGGATGGAACTTTTCTTTTATGCCAGAAAGGAAAGATTATGGACTTTATAGAATCTGTTGGCATGAAGAACTGCAAAGCTTCAACAATCCCACTTGAACCTGGATATCTGAAGGAGAAGGACGGCACACCACTAAAGGACATAGGAGGATACAGAGAGGCTGTCGGAAAGCTCTTGTACCTGAGCAAATCAACGCGTCCAGATATTACAGCGGCAGTTGGATTTCTAAGCAGAAAAGTAAGTTCGCCAAATCATCATGATTGGAGCGCAATAAAGAAGATGGCACGTTACCTAAGAGGAACAATGGACTTAAAACTAAAAATTGCACCAACTGAACAACCAAGACTAGTTGGCTACATGGATGCCAGTTGGGGAGAAGAGATGAACAACTACAAGTCTACCAGTGGATACCTATTCTTTTATGGAGATGGACTGATAGACTGGACTAGTAGAAAGCAGACTGTTGTAGCGCAATCCACAGCAGAAGCTGAGTGCATTTCAGCAGCAAGTGCCTGCAGCAGACTTGAATGGATCTTTGAGATGTTGAAAGATTTTGGAATAATTGAACCTGTACCTATACTTATGTTAGAGGATAATCAAGCTTGTATAACTATATGTAAGGAAGAGAGCACGACTGCTAGAAGTAGATCTATTGGTATTAAATGTGCATTAGTTAAAGATTTGTACCAGAAAAGGTTGATAGAGATTAAGCATTGTCATACAGAAGAGATGGTGGCTGATATTCTGACTAAGCCACTGACCAAAGACAAGTTTGAAAGACTTTGTGGAATGTTGAATATGCTTGATGCTAATGTTCAATAATGTTTTGTGTATGCATGTATAATGACTTGCATTTCAGGTCTTGAGAAGGGGTGTTGGAGAAATGAGCATGTAATGCAAGGCCTGAGAAATTCAGTCATTATAGGGTTAACTATGCAACTTGTTTGTTTACCTATGTTAGCCTGGAAGTGATACCTGGCAGCTGGCCAATTGACTGTAGACCCGGGAAAACTAAAGGTGTACTGTCTTGTTAATTGGTCAGTGATATCAGGTGTTTCCTTTCAGGGGTCAAGAAGAAGGAGAGATCCTCCATTACAATCTCTCACTCTCTATCAGTATGTCTTAGTGTGAAGACGGAGCACAATGCAGCTCTTTAGAAAGCATGTTTTGTTTATTTGTAGCTAATCCCGTTTACCTTTTCCCTTTAGTAATAAACTTCTTTTAAACTAAAAGAAGCAATCTCTTCTTTCCAGAAAAGCAAGATTCATTACTCTGATTTTTCTGATTATTGGACAAAAGTCCTAACAGGAAACACCCATCAAGATGTCCTTCTTATCTCAGAGGAGAAGGACCCCTCACGGTGAGTATCCACTGGTCCGTTCCCACTGAAGCGGTACCGGTTTATCTACTTGCAATTTCTTACTTTCGAACTGCTAGGTTGACAGCAAAAGAGTGTGGTAATTTTGGGAGACTGGGTTAAAGAATCCAAAGAGGTGTCCCCAAAAGGCTACAGGCCTGATAATTATTCATTAGCTTTGTTATATTGTCTTCATAGTAAATTGCCTAAAGCAGATCCCTGGAGACATGGCATATATAATTTCTAAATAAATAAATAAATAAATAGAAACCAGTAGGAATTCCAAAGCAATGTGCTGTCTGCATTACATTCAAGCAATTGTACTTGTTTAATACCAGTTGCCTCTAGTCTATCAGACATGTCCACTTCTCACTTACGTCTTCAAGCTAAAAAAAAAAATCTGAGAAATAAATATGTTTTTAATTTTCGCAAGAAATCTCAGAAGAATGTAAGTGTTGTCTTGGTGGATCAAACAGAAGAAGAAGAGTAGATTTTTATACCCTCCCCCTTTCTGTATCTTAAGGAGTCTGAAAGTGGTTTACAATCCCATTCCCTTTCTCTCCCCACAGCAGGCACTTTGTGAGGTAGGTGGGGCTGTGAGAGTGCTGAGAGCACCGTGACTGGCCCAAAGTCACCCAGCAGACTTCATGTGGAGGAGTGGGACTCAAACCCACTTCTCCAGATTAGAGTCATGAGTTCTTTTCTGACACTATTCTGGCAACAATCAAACCTGATACACTAGAGATAGTGGGGGTGTTTGAGCGGCAAGCTAGCCGGCTCAGAACTCTGAGGATATGAAGCAGAAACTGCTTTTTTCACTGTGTGTGTTTTGCAAATGATTTCTTTTCTGGCTGATGGACTTTTTCTATAGACTACAGTAATGCAACTGTAGTGAAGGATTTCCTTGGGACCAGGGATACATACTTCACAGTGACAGAACCAGGAAAGAAAAATATTTTAAAGAAATACTTTAAAAGCCGTCTAATAACATCTGGAACCCCCCCTTGCTTAACTCAATAGATTCTAGACCAATTCTGCAAAAAGAACCATAAAATGGTTGATTTCCTAGGAAACAGATCTCCTTCTTGGCCAATGGTTATTACCAAGCCACGTTTTGAGGACAGAAGTCTCTCTTTATAAATGCGGTATATTTATGTAATTATAATATAATGCAGAGTGAATTGCTTTCCAAGGGCAGAAATAATGAATCTTGCTTTTAATGAAGGCTCCTTTGCAGACCATAAAGCCCCACCCACATTTAATTCAGTGAAGGCTCCTTTGCAGACCATAAAGCCCCACCCACATTTAACATTCAAGTGCCAGATATTGGGGGGGTTTCCTATAAGGAATTAACCAAATTGCTTGAGACAGCCAGACCTGTCAGTGGTCTGGTTGGTAGTATAGCCTACAAAAGAATATTAGAAGTGACAACTAGGAATTTTTGAAACCAGCTGTATTCCTATCTGCAGTTTGCAGAGTATGCATATATGAGCTTGCCTATTTAAAATATACACCTGTGAGACTCAGAATGTGTGTTTATGCTTACAAGAAGAAATGTAATGTGTCAGCTGTCAAGCATTCTAATGGCTATCTTCTCCGGGTCTTGATTCACCCCACCAGAAACAAAACAAAACAACCCATCTCCTTTCAGACTGGCCTAATTAATTCCTAAGTGTTCCTACTTTTCACAGTTTCTAAATGCATTTAATGGTGTACTAACCCTCTGGACAGTCAATTCCCAGTGTGAGATTTCTAACCAAAAATTATATAGAACTGGAAATCTGAATGAGTATCATATTTCCACAAGTGGGAACTTGCAAGGGCTTGCAGGGGCATCTCATTTCTTTCTCTCACCCACTGTTTCCTCTCTCCCTTCCTCCTTCCTTCTCTCCTTCCCACCCAACAGCCAACCTAGATTTATCTGCTCCTCTGTCTTCAGCCTCCCCCCCCCACCTCAGGTTCTACCTAGGAAAACTATGGCCCAGTTGTGTGATGCCAGCCACTGGGCCAGGGCTGCTTGCATTGCTGGGCATCCTCAAGGACTTGTGATGGGGCACATCACTTTCCCCTGTTTCCCTCTCCCCACATTATCTCTTGTTCCCCTCCTTCTGGCAACCCCCATATCCTCTCCTTTTTTCTGCCTCATTCCTTCTCAGCCATTCACCAACCTACCTGCCTCCCATCTTCAGTTATATTTCTTATTTATCTTCATCTATACCTCCCCTTTCTCCTCAGTGGGGATCAAAGCAGCTGACATTATTCTCTCTTCCTTTTTGTCCTCACAACAACCCTGTGAGGTAGGTTAGGCTGAAAATACGTGACTGTCCCAAAATCACCCAGTGAATTGCCACAGCAAGATGGGGATTTGACTGTGGATCCCCCAGACCCTACTCTGAAGCTCTAACCAAAATACCACAGTGATGTCCATGGGGTGGCTGCTACTGAACAGTAGCAAGCACCCAGGCCTATATGAGTCATGCAAGTTAGGTGATAAGTCACCCAGTGATAGCTGCTATGTCTTGGTCCAATGAGTTCTCCTTCAAAGGCCAAAATACCCCTGGAAAGGACCTTTCCCCATCTTCCTGCCTTTTACTCAGAGAAACCAAGCCTAGAATGCTATAGTTGCCTAGCAACAGGCTACTGAACGAATTGGCTGCAATGCTGCCAGGAGCGGGCTGAGGCCCCACGTCCAGCCACCTCCATTGTCCTGCCATCTGCTTGCTGCCTGCCCTGTGACCTACAGGCATTTGTGGCTGACCCTTTTTGCCTGCCACTGGAGTGTGCGCCCCGTCCGTCACCTCCCAGCCTACTGAGGCTGGATGCTGGTTCTGTGGGCAGGTGGGCAGGACTAAGGCAAGATATCCACGAATACATGGAGACTCTGTGAGTGACACCTCACAGAGCCTACTGATTTTGCAGTGTGTGGAGAGTCCATGGTGAAAACAGAATTATATATAAGGAATATATACACACGCACATGAAGTGGGCACCCACAATACTCACGGGGGAGGGGGGAGCTCCATGCAGAGGAGGAAGCTGCTGCAGTTGAGCCTTCTCCCCAAACCCTGCCTGACCCCCCGCAAGCTCTCTCCCCCGCCCCTGACAGCAATGGTGAGGCCCACACGGCTCCCAGCCACCAGGCCCACGAAGCTCTCTCTCCCGCCCCCCACAGCGGAATGTGTGTGTATAGTTTTATAAATTTAAAGTCTTAAAAGGTAATACTCCTTTATGTAATTTATTTTGTTTCATCTTTTGTCAAGAACCTTTTCACTCAGCGCCTTTTTTATGCATATTTGGAATATCTATATATCTAATAGCTATCTAAATCCATACATTGGGGGCTCCTAGAGGGCAAAGAGATCTTCCTGTATACTTGGGGGACTCTCCAGGTGTGCAGAAAAATCTGAAATCTGAAAAGTAAAAAAAATGATTCGGGGGATACTTAAATCCCCCCCAAAGTAAAAAGTTGGAATGATGCCTCGCCTCTGTTGCGGGGGGAGGGAGAGGGCTTGGGCCCAGCAGCTGGGATCTGCGTGGGCCTCGCCATCACCATCGGGGGGGCAGGGGAGAGAGCTTGGCGGGCCTGGCGGCTGGGAGCCACGCGGGCCTCACTGTCGCTGTTGGGGGGTGGGGGAGAGAGCTTGGCAGGGCCCAGGCAGGTTTAGGGGAGAAGGCTCACCTGTGGCGGCTTCCTCCTCTGCGTGGAGCTCCCTCCTCCCCCTGCAAGTATCGCGGGGCCCTACTTCTTGTAATTTATAATCCCTTACGTACAAATATTATATTTTTACCTGTAATTTTAACGACTGGTGAGATATAAGCGAGCTCCCTCTTTGTGGAAGGCCCTTGGTGTGTGTCTGTATTGCTCTCAGCAGCTTCTTGTTTAGAATTCATCCTGCCCTGTGCCAGTGCTGCCTTTGCTAAGGCACACTTCCTGGTAATGTTTGCAAAAGACGAAGCTTCACTCCCAATGGCCAGCCTTTTCTTATTCTGGCAGGCTCCTCAGGAGTGTTGTGAGGAGTCTAGCCAGTTGGTGAGCTCTCTAATCTAAACCAGCTGTCCCCAGGCTGAGGCCTCCTATTTGCATTGTTTAACATACTTAGAAAATGAAGTGTTCATTTTTAACATTCCTCCTCCAATTGGTTTAATGCTGAATTACAGAAGAGTACTAAGCAAAACCAGGTGCCTTTGCTGTATTCTCTCCAGTGTCTGAGGAGGAGCAGACCTCTCCTTCTCCCTTCCCTCTTCTCCCCTCCTTCCCTCCCTCTTCCTTCCTTCCCTCACTCTCTTTCTCTCTAACTCTGTTTCTGTATTATTTGCTTTTTCATTCTCTGGGATAAATAAATGATGGCAGGACTGGACTTCTAGCAAAAGCTGTGATGTGCAAACCTAAGTTTTAGCTACTCAGCAAATAATTTGGGACACCGTTTTCATCACCTCAGCTTCCTTCACTGCTTTGGACATGACAGGATTAAAAAGGTAGGTCCTACGCACGTAATGTATATCTTTTAAGTTATTATTTGTGGAACGCCGTACTCAGTCTGTAAACCAAAGACTGCCCATCCCGTCAGATCTGCATGTAAAGAAACAGAACTGAGGCAGGGGGACCCTGTTCTTTAGTGTTATATGTATTCAACATGGAACAGTATCAATTGCACTGTATTCTGTCTTTTATGGCCCTGGCAACTTACCAAGATACATGAATATCCAAGAGAGTTTTCTCCACAGGCGTGCATTAGCAGTTATTGATTTCAGCTTGTGGGCCATTTAACAGAGGTGGAAGTTATTGTTTTAAAGTTCTCTATTAATAATTTTGCCCACAGACCGAGCTTGAAAGTTTTCTTGACAGTTTGAAGGGGTTCCACTATGTCTCACTGGAGTATAGGTGTCTTGAAGATGGGGTTGCTGACCATAATCTTACAAGCCCCCCATCCACTACCAGTGGCCAGGGGGGACCTGGCAACCCTGGAGCTCTCTGCTGTTTTGTAGATGGATTTTAAAACTCATAATGACAAATTTATATATGTTACAGGAGCTTGTAGACAGAATAACCAAAGTTATAATTATTATTGTCACACTGTTAATGCTGATGGGGCCTTCAGAGAAGGGGTTCATGGCTAAGAGACAGACAGTGCCACCCTAAGCTGAGTTGCGCCCTCCAGAGCTTGTTGGCCTTAGAAGGATAAGATTCTACTTAGGATGGCACTGTAAATAACAAATCAGGAAGTCCCCAGTTCAAATCTTACTTTTGTCATGAATTCACTAGGTGGCTTTAGGTAAGCCAGTAGAAAAGAGTAAGAATCCAGTAGCACTTTAAAGACTAACAACATTTGTGGTAAGGTATAAGCTTTCATGAGTCACTGTTCACATCTTCAGATACAAGGCAAGCCAATCTCTCTTTTACTTCAATACAAGGATACCAGTACTGACCTACTGTGCAAGGCTGTTGCACGGAAAGGAAGGCAGATGAACATTTGAAAGTGCTATACAAATCCTGAGTGTTATTAGCACAGGCCAAACACAGATCTTTGACCCAAGAAACATACTATCTAAATTTCGAAAGGGCGAAAGATGACAGAAGGAAAGGAGGAAGATTTGGGGGGGGGGGTGTTGAGAGTAATGAGACAACTACATGTGTTTAAGTTTGAATATGGGGTTAAGGAGTTTAATCAAAAGGTTAATCTTGTTAACTTCTCTAATTTGATTGCTGTCATTTGAGAATGAAAATTCCTCTGAAGACATTTAGCAGACCCAGCTGGCAGTGCTTTAATTTTAGCACGCTGAATACAAAGCTGCTCTGGGGCCCCTGCATACATTATATTTTAAGTTTACTTTTTGAGGTGAATATAACCATGTGCCTGCAGATTACTGTGTTCTTTGTATGTGTGCTTGTCAAGTCACCAGGATTGGCTTTTGAGTGTGCATCCAGCTGCAAGCCCAAATGTTGTTGTGTAATGCAGTTTCATTTTCTTTGACATGCTAAAACTAAAATTGTGCATGTTTTGCACTGCATCCAGTGTGGTACTTTTGAAACTATTCCATGACTCTAGAAAGCTTTCAGAAGACCAGTGAATGAAGTGCAGTATTAAATGGTGGGTGATAGAGCACTTCAAATTGCATTGGATCCAATTCCAGGCAATCTCTCTAGAGAGCAAGTTTATTTTTCTGCAGCTTAAAAAAGCTGCCAAATAAGCAACATCTGCCTGGAAAGGATTGCTAGCTGTGGGATTTGCTGGTTTTTCTGGGCTTATTTTGAAGGGTTTGAGAAGTTGCCATTGGAACCAGCAACTGCATCAGTTGCCTTCTCTATAATATAGAGAGAAGAAAATGGATTAGTAGTGTCCAATGGGTGCACTGGGTACTGTAAACGTTTGAAGTGGTAATTGGAAAAGGTGGCTTCTTTTCTAAAAAATGAAGGCCTTTCTAAACTGGTTTGAAGTAGATTATATTTTATAGACCAGTTACTTAATCCTCCACCAATATGACTGTTTAATAGGCACACTGTGTCTTATCCACCTGGAAGTTCTTTTGTATAACTGCACCCCCCCCCCCTTTGCCCTTGTGTAATTCCCATTTCTTTCTGTCAGATTGGTACAGAAGAACATTCTGGTAGATTCTATCCCCTGGCCACGAGAGAGGGATGGGGGATTAGGGCTGCCAGATCCAAGTTTTGAAACTCCTGGTGATTCGGGAATGGAGTATGGTGAAGAGTGGGGTACAATGTCATAAAGTGCATCCTTCAAACATCCATTTTTTCCAGGGGAACTAATCTCTGTAGTCTGGAGATGAACTGTAGTTCTGAGGGATCCCCAGGTCCCACCTGAAGGCTGTCATCCCTATGTGCACAGGCTACCAGTGGCAATCTCTGCCTAATTTTACAGCTTCAGAAGTACATCAATAATGACATATTATGGGACGTAGCAGGCCCAACCTAGCCTGACTCTAGCTTTCTAGAGTTATGGGATAATTTCAAAGGCACCACCTTGGATGCAATGCAAAACATGCACAATTTAGTTTTAACAAGTCAAAGAAAATGAAACTACATTACACAACAAAACATGGGCTTGCAGATGGATGCACGCTCAACCTGTCTCACCCTGATTTAGCCAGGGTAATCCACACAACGATCACCTTAGGCTTGATTACTGTAACTCACTCTATACGGGGCTGCCCTTGAGGCTGATCTGGAAATTGCAGCTTGTTCAGAATGTAGTGGCCTGGGTCCTCACAGGGATGGACACCGATAACTACACATATACAACCTGTGCTTCGCCACCTGCACTGACTCCAAGTTGAGTACCGGGGTCAGGTTCAAAGTTTTGGTCTTAACCTTTAAGGCCCTAAACAGTCAGGGACCAGCGTGCCTATGGGACCACCTCTTCTGGTAAGTCCCCCAGAAAGGACTACACTCAAGTGTCCAACATCTGTTGGAAGTCCCTGCTCCAAAGAGCCATCCAGCTGTCCACAAGCTCTGACTTGGTGGAACTTTCTGCCTGCTAACATCAGGGCCCCGTGGGGTCTGTTATAATTCCGCAGGGCTTACAAAGCAGAGATGGTTGAGGACAGCAACGGTTTTTAACAGCAACAGTTTTTAACAGTGTAATATTTCTTAATGACTATAATTCACAATCTGCTTTCATCTCTTTTCCTCCTTCGCTAATGTAATCTGGGGGGGCACCATACGGCTATCTGGGTTTTAGAATTGCACAAGGGGAGATCCACAAGAAACTTGTGGGGAGGGGGCATTTCCCCCATCTCACCAGGCCCGCTGCTCGCTCCCTCCCCCCCATGGGCTCCCGGCAGTAGGATACTCGTGGGGGGGGGGCAGGTGAGCCTCTCTCCCCTCCCTCCCTCCTCCCTCCCTTCCTAAAAATTGGTGGTGGCGGTGGCAGCCGTGCACCGAGCCTCTTCCCCTCCCTCCCCCCTCCCTTCCCAAAAATCAGCAGCGGCCGCGTGCCGAGCCTCCTCTCCTCCCCTCCCCCCTCCACGCACAAGACAACCCAGTTGCCTCCCAATCCACGCACTGGCCCTGTCTCTTCATCAGCTAACCGTTGCTCCACATGCCCACTCTTGCCAGCACCTGTCATGGTTGCTGTTTGAAAAAACGCAAAGCTGGTTGGTGTGGTGGTGGCAGTGCCAGCCACTCGGCTCCCTCCCCACATAGTGGCTTTGCCAGTTCTTGCTGAGCTGCAGTTGGAGGAGGCAGGAGGGGAAAAAAAACACCAATGCTCTTCTTTCTCTGCCTTCGCCACCATTTCCCCCACACTATTTTACCTCAGCCAAATAGCCCCACCCCCTAGTCATTTCCTTTCTAATTCTTGACAGCTTTGACCACACACCCCTCACCACTTGCACCCGCTCCCCCACCACCACCTGAACAGATTCCTGCCTTCCCTCCCTTGCACCGGTAGCTCATGGGCCAGTTCTGCCCCCGGGGCTGTATGCTAGACACCCCTGCTCTAAGGCATTGTACCCCACTGAGGTCCCTGTCCTCCCCAGGCTCCACCCCCAAATCTCCAGGGGTTTCCCAACCCAGAGCTGGCAACCCTAGTGGGGGTATGCAGAAGCTTTAATAGGGATGCCTGGCATCCCACTATACAGGAGGCCTGGCTTCCAGCAAGGTGCCACTGGACTCAGACTTTGTTCAACTGATCTTCAGGTGACAGTGATCTGTACACCTGAGGAAAATGGTGGACTCTATGGCGTTATACCCCATGGAATTCCCTCCCTTCCCCCAACCCCCACCCTCCTCAGTCTCCACCCTGAAAATCTTGCAGAGCTGGCAATCTCTATGGTACCCTTTGTGGAGAAGGTTTCCAGCTGCCCATGAGGGAGAAAATCCCTGTGTCAAAGAAGAAGCCGTACTGCAGGCCTCATCACGGCCCTGACTCCATGCCAGCTCCCAACAACACTACCAGGATGTTCTACAAAATGTACTCTTTCGAAAAACGTCCTGTTTTGAAAAATTGAGTGAGGTAAAGAATTATAACAACCGAGATTTTAAACTGGTTTCTGGAGGTTTAGGCGAATGTACATGTCCAACTTCAGCTTCAGAAGTTCCCTGGGCAGGGCCCTCACCCAGACATTCCCCACCCCTGCCTCAGCCCCTGAAGTCGCTTAATTTCCGCTTTCCAAGGACAAAGTGTGTGAGTGAAGCTTGCCAAGGTTTTAGAAGTTCAGGCATGATCTTTCATCTGGAAGAACTAATGGCTGATTGGAATGAGCCTTTCCCTTGCTGAGTGAGCATTTTGTTTATAACAAAGATTAACCCTGTTATTCCCAAACTGCATGCCTCAACAGATAAAGCCACTAAACAGCTGCTGGATCCCGGGAGGCCAAAGCTTGTACATTCACGGAGGACGCTGTCTCCTAGGGTTGCCAGCTCTGGGTTGGGAAATTCCTGGAGATTTAGGGAGTGGAGACTGAGGAGGGCAGGCTTTGGGGAGGGGAGGGTATAATGCCACTGAGTTCACCTTCCAAAGCAGCCTTTTGCTCCAGCTGTAATTCCAGGAGATCTCCAGCCGCCACTTGCAGGTTGGCATGACTCACTGCATGATTAACTTCTTCTGGCCTTGCCGTCTTTTATTGGAAATGGGTAAATTATTAGTTATTCCTATAGTTGCCAGGTCCCCTCTGGCCACTGGCGGGGGATGGGACGTAGGGTTGCAAAATCCAAGTTGGGAAACCCCTGGAGATCTGGGGGTAGAGCCTGGGGATGACAGGGACCTCAGAAGGGTACAATGCTATAGAGTCCGCCCTCCAAAGCATCCATTTCCTCCAGAGAAACTGATATTTGTAGTCTGGAGATGAGCTGTACTTCCAGGGGATCCCCCAGTCCCACCTGGAGGCTGGCATCCCTAACCTACTGTGGAAATGCAGCAATATTACTTATCTGTCTTTACACACAGAACAGTGACTCATTCAGAAACACAGTGGGAGGGCTCTGCAAAGTGCTTTGTTTTTGCATTCTCTTAACCTTTGTAAGAGTGACATGCCAAACTATGCATTATATGAAGCTGTGTGTTACGTTTCTCTGCTGTTTTTCTTTTAATTGAAAACAGCTAACAGAGAGTTTCAGTGGACAAGCAATAGGTGGGGCTGCACATCCCTTTATTATGGAGTTTTTTTTCTTGTACAAAAATCATACCCCCCCCCTTTTCATCCTGCAGAAAAAAGGTAACCGCTGAAAAGGAAAAGCCATAGTGAACCTCCCTTCTCCATCATCTGTCTGATGAAACTCAAGCCTTCAAAAGACTGCTTGTGATTTAAACAAAAATCAGAAAAAAGATAAATGTGACTGTGCATATAGGGTTGCCAGCTCTGGGTTGGAAAATGCCTGGAGATTTGGGGGGTGGAGCCTACAGAGGGCCAGGTTTGGGGAGGAGCTTCAGTGGGGTCTAATGCCATAGAGTCCACCCTGCAAAGCAGCCATTTTCTCCAGGTGAATTGATCTCTGTCACCAGGAGATCAGATGTAATCCCAGGAGATC
Organism: Lepidodactylus listeri; assembly: GCA_029233225.1. Lineage (NCBI taxonomy): Eukaryota > Metazoa > Chordata > Lepidosauria > Squamata > Gekkonidae > Lepidodactylus > Lepidodactylus listeri. Next base: position 74,309,164 of record JARCFY010000011.1, on the reverse strand, counting down.
TCCAGCTACCCCCTGGAGATTGGCAACTTTATATGCCTAACATGTTGTTCGGCACTTTGTCAGAAGTTTGTGAAATGATGGATTCACTCTTGGATAGCCAGGGCTTGACTTTGATCATCCATCCATGTAAATCTTGAATTCTTCTAGTGGCTACTGCAGTTATGACAGTGTCCATTGTTGACACTGACGTCTCAGACTTGGTGATGGTAAGTTGCCCTTGCATCTGGCGTGGTTCTGGATGCCAGGGAATTACATCGGAGAGTACTGGGCTTGCTTCTACTTCACTCCACATGTTGATCATCTATATGGCAATGTCTACAGCCTATTTCTCTTCTGGTTGCAGGATACTGGCCATTTTCATGGTGGTTGGCTGCCTTATAAATCGTGGGAAGACACAGGTGAGAGATACATTTAGAAACGTGTCAATTTAGGGTAGGGGGGTTCATTACTATGGGTTGGCAAGCACAGAGCTGGACCAGAAAGCTATGCAATTAGATTCAGCTTACAGTGATGGGTTAGAGCCAGATAGAACTGGAGCCAAACGTCTTCTCACTATCAAGTAATTTCTGTCAGCATGGCAGAAAAATCATAAACAATATTTTTCTTGCAAAAAATTAAGCCTCTAGAAATATGTCCAAGTAAAAGCCAGCGTGCTGTAGTGGTCAGAGTGTCAGACTAGGAGATCTAAATTCAAATCCCCACTCTGCCATGGAAACTGACTGGGTGACCTTGGGCCAGTCACACACTTGGCCTAAAGTACCTCACAGAGTTGATGTGAGGGTAAAATGCAGGCGGTGTAAGCAACTTTGAGTCCCCATTGGGTGGATGGCATGGTATAAATAAATAATAAATAAAATGACTGAGCACAATAACACGGAATGATCAACATTAGGTTCTTACTGCAAGCGTTGATAAATCTGCCCCCCAACCCCTCACAAATCAGGAGTACCTGGAAACTTTTGCTCAGGGTTAAGATGTACTCAAATCAGTTTGAAGAGGTCCTTGTGGTTTTATGTCCTAAATCCAATAAAGAAGCCAAGAGATGATGTAGTTGAGGTAAGATTTGCTGTTACGTTTTTGGCTGCAGTCACACTGGAGGCTTGGCATGATCTGGATGCACCTCTATTTGAGGTGGTTTAAATAGTTGCTGGAAGTTATGATCAGACATCCCAAGAAGATGAAGAAGAGAAGAAGAATCCCACCCTGAATCGGCTTCACGGTGTGCTTGCCCCATTGTCAGTTATTCAGATTGTTGCAGCATCTTCTTTTTTGTCTTTCACCCATGCGCATAAGCGTGTATCTGAAGCTCTGGCTCCTTTTTGACAGCTCCACAGTCCCACTGCCAAGTACTTTGCCCCCTCTCGGCCTCCTTCCCTTCCCCGCTGTACCATGGAATACATGGGGGGAGTGCAGATTTATATGAGAGTAGTCCCATTAACTTCGGTGCATTTACCCTTGTGTCAATCATGGGATACTCTCAGGAGCAACTCTGATGCAGAAACAGGAAAGAGGGGTTGGGGGGGTTGTCAATCGAAAACAATTCCCCTGGGGACTCCAGATCCAGAATGACTACTTGGCTGCGGTGATTGACAACGCCAGGGGTGCTTATGCGCTTATGTGAATATCACTGCCTGATTAAAAAAACAAAACCAAAGGAGGCAGAAATGGAAGGGAAGCTTCAGGCTTTCTAAATGGCTTGACTTCACAACAGGGGAGTTCAGGCGTCGGGAAATGTACGGTGGAAGCGCTGGCATACGTAAAGACCGGACTTTCCCCGGTGCTGGCAAACTCTGCTTCCAGGACCTGGACCCGGGTGCTGATGACTGGGGCACAGAAGGCAGATGTTGTCTGATTGTGCTCTTTACATCTGCAAAGGTACCGCAACGATATCGGCGCGATCTGCTTATGTGACCACAGCCTTTATCTCACCCTCCTCCAGGGAGGTAAGAATAGTCAATACAAGTGGGGACTCATATGAAACATTGGGGGAGCAGCTATCCCATTCCCCCCATCTGTGCTTCCTCCCCTCTCCGCCTGTTTCTTTCACTCCCTTTCTCCCTCCTGCTACCCCTTTTCTTACTCTCACTCTCTTCCAAGCTTGTCACTTTCTCTTTCTTCCTTTCTTCCCCTCACCACATTACTTGCTATTTCTGCCCTCCATCACTCTCCCAGCCATCCATCTGCCTCCCCCACCCAGCAGCAGTAGCAGTGACAGCTCTCCTGGAATCACCACAGATCTCCCAGTTACAGTTCCCCTTGGGTTTGATAGCTCCAAGTTGGGAAGTTACTGGAGATTTGGGGGTGGAACCTAAAGGTTGAGGTGTGGGGAGGGAACTCACCTCAGAAGGGTATAATGCCCTGGACTCCACCCTCCAAAGCAGCCATTTTTTCCAGGGGAGTGATCTCTGTCATCCCATCAGTTGTAATTCTGGGTGATCTCCAGCCCTCAGCTGGAGGTTGGCCACACTACTTCCCCTGGAGGAAATGGCTGCTTTGGAGGATGGAGTCTATGGCAGTATACCTTTCTGAGGTCCTTCCCCTCCTCAAATCCCACCCCTCAAATCTCTAGGAATTTCTCAACCTGGAGTTGGCAACTGTATCTCCTTCCCACCCAACAGCCAACCTACCTTTTTCTGCATAGGGTTGCCAGGTATTACCTGTGTGCCAGTGGGGGGCTCCAGCCCAGTTCCCTGGGTCTTCTGGTGTGCCCACTTTGCGCTGCAATGACATCACCCGGAAGTGCCATCATCATGCTGGGATGTCATTCAGGGAAAGCTCCAGCATTTGGGTGAAAAATGCTATGGTTTTTACCCAAATGCTAGAGCGTCCCACGTGTGATGTGCCTGCACATGATGATGATTTCACCTCTTGGCTAAGGCCTCTCCCCTCCCCAAATCCAGTTCTTCTCAGACTCCACCACAAATTTTCCAACCTGGAGCTGGCAACAAATTCTCCCCCTAAGCTGTGGAGTCTTGTGAGCAAAAATTCTACTGTGTGAGCTACTGGCATTAAAGTGAGTGAGCAATTTGGCTACTGCGTAAATCAGTTTGCTCTGGAGCCATCCTTCCTGAGCTAAGACAAAAATGTGTGAGCCAGAGGCTAAAAAACTGTGAGCTAGCTCACACTAACTCAGCTTAGAGGGAACACTGCTGGCAACCCTCATCAGGCCTGGCCCCAGTGAGTTCACTCTCAAAGGCCGAAAATAGGCCTGGAAAGGACCCTGCTCTCTCCCTCCTGCCACTGAGGGGATCAGTTTTTTTAATGCTACAGATGCTCCTTGTATCATTTTTGAGTTTTTAAAACCCCCAATGTTAGATGGGGGAAAGGTTAGATTTCACATTTTTCTGCAAACCAGGGGTCCCTTTTCAGTTTGTAGAAAGGTCTGTCTTGCCCATTCACAGATCCAGTCACCCATAGGCGTAAACTACGGGGGGGCTCGAGGGCTCGAGCCACCCCCGAAATTTCCGGGGGGGGGCTCAGCCACCCCCGGGAAAATGGAGCGCCCAGGCCGGCTGGCTGGCCGGCTGCCGCCGCCACCACCTCTCCCCCTGCTCCATTCCTCCCTCCCTCCATCCAGGAACCAGCTGGGCAAATGCCCAGCGTGCTGGACGGAGGAACGGAGGCAGGGGGAGGCGGGGGGGAGCACGCGGGGGGGGAGGCCGCCTCGTTTGCCCGCCGGCTGCTGCCGCCGCCACCTCCCCCCCCGGGACTGGCCTGGCATGCTGGGCAGTTGCCCAGCTGGCCCCACAGAGGCAGGAGTTGCCAGGCTAGGCCAGTCCAGGGGGGGCGGGGACATGGTCCCAGCGCGTGCGCACAAGAGCCCCCCCCCCCGGGATTTTAAAAGTCGACGCCTCTGCAGTCACCAGATTTAAGAATGCAAAGGTTTGGCCAATTTCACTATTAGAAAATAAGATGGGGATGTCTCCTCCTCCATTTTATATTCACAACAGCATTTATTTCACTTACTTCATTTATACTACACCTTTCTCCACAGAGGGGACGCACAAAGCAGCTTGTCTTGTACTCCTCTCCTCCATTTCATCCTCTCAACAACCCTGTGAGGTGGGTTAGGCTGAGTGTGTGTGACTGGCCCAAGGTCCCCAGCGAGCTTCCATGGCAGAGTGGGGATTTGAACTTGGGTCTCCCAAGTTCCTAGTCCGACAGTCTGATTGCTACACCACACTGGCTCTCATGAGTAGAGTTTCCAACAACCTGGAGGAAAAAATGCCCCCCCCTTTTGCCATCAAGTCATTACCTGACTTATGGCAACTTTGTGGGGCTTGCCAGGCAGGAGATGTTCAGAGGTGGCTTGCCATTGATTAATGTGATGGGAATATGCAGGTGAAGCTGTTCATGGCATGGAGGTAAGTAACATGATCTGGTAAATGGCATACCATGATGCTTCTATTAAAGGGGTGGGCGGGACATTTTTTCTCCCCTAAATGGCATCCCGGTTATATTTTCAAGGATGGTACACAATAGGCAAAAAATCCCACTTGCTATATATCAGCTGGGTTCCTATCATGGGACCTGGGCTTGCAGACTTCACTACATATGGTATTACCCACTCCATGGGCTAGGCCAGTCATTAGGATGTAACATATCCCTTTCCTGCAATACCGCCCCCAAAATCAAGGTATATATGTGTCCAAGCTAGGGTTGCCATCCTCCAGGTGGGGCCTGGGGATGCCCCGCTTTTACAACTGATCTCCAGCTGACAGAGATCAGTTCACCTGGAGAAAATGGCCGCTTTAGAAGGTGAAATCGATGGCATTATACCCCACTGAAGTCCCTCCCCTCCCCAAACTCTGCCCTTCTCAGGCTTCACCCCTAAAACCTCCAGGTATTTCCCAACCTGGAGCTGGCAGCTTTATCAGCTGTGCAAACTGGCTTTTGAGTTTGCCAACAATTAAGTGTATTTTTCAAAGTTTACAAAAAAAAAGAGCCAGAAAGAAAAGGAAAAAAAATATAATTTACAAGACAAATAGGGGGTTTAAAAACAAATTTTCACCAAGCACAATTAGCTTGCTAGAAACAACCATTCAGTTAATTCTGTCGTGCTGTAGAGGCTTTGCTGAATGAACTTACAGTCTTCAGAAAACAGCAATCTGAATTTCAGCAGGTAAAATATAATTATCTTGGGTTAGGGTTGCCAAGTCCAGGTTGGAAAATACCTGGGGACTTTGGGGGTGGAACCAGGAGAAGGTGGGAGATCTAGAGGAACATTACTGTATTGGCTGTTTCATTTCAGTCCCTTTCCTAATAATTTCCACACACAAAGTTGGCATTTTCATTGAGCTATCCACTACAATCTTAAGATGTCTTTCCCTCTCAGTCTCAGGCTGTGGTCAGACGTGCCTTTAGATCCGACTCAGCTGCGAATGCCTGACGAATCTAAAGGGCATGATCAGACAGCAACATCTGGGAAAAGTCCTGCAGCCGTCAGCATCCCGTACTGCCATCTCATTGGGCAGTGACGGGCTGAGCCTGCAGCTACAAAGGATGTATGATCTTGCAACGCCATGTCAATTTCCACTGGGGGGAAATAGGCTCGCTTCTTCCCTGTACCAAATGGCATGTCTGACTGCAGCCTCAGACAGTTCAGATTCCAGTTCCTTTAGCTCCAGTGGAAGGAGTGTGTGTTATGGCAGAGAAGGCTCTGAGTTGGATTAAAAAGTCATTCTGCATAGGGAACATACATTTTACTCACAGAAATACTCCTTCAAAAATGGAAGTGCTCCCCTGGATCCAACCTTTTTGAGTTCAGAACCTAAGAGTAGCAATATGCCTCATGATTAATTTCACGTAACACACCTGTATGTTGTGTATTTGTTGTATATTTTAGGAATGAACGTACAAGAGAAGGGGGCTGGGTTCTATGCCTTCAGATCTATGGATTTATGTTCATACAGCATTTGAATTGAGTACCCTTTCTATTTTCTTTTTAGCAACAATGCTCAAATGGGTTTGAGCTGGACCGTGCCACAGGCCAGTGCTTAGGTAGGATTTTGACTGTATCAGTTGTTTTGAAACAGGGATTCAATGTTTCAGCATGTTGCTTATGTCATTGTTATAGTTTTAATGACTTACTTTTATGTGTATTGAAGTTTTATAATGTTAGATGCCTATGGTTTCAACAAATTGAAAAGCAAGATATCAATACTTTTCACACACACACACAGTTCAGGAAATTAGTTTTGCTGAAGTGGATCCTTCCCTCTTCACCAGCAGAAAAGGGTGTGTATGTGTGTGTGTTAAGTGCCCTCAAGCTGCTTCTGATTTATGGTGACCCTATGAGTTAATGACCTACAAAATGTCCAACTTTAGCAGCGTTGCTCAGGTCCTGCAAACTGGGGGCTGTGGCTTCTTTTATAGAGCAAATCCATTTGCTGTTGGGTCTTCCTCTTTTCCTGCTGCCTTCAACTGTTCCTAGCATTATCATATTTCCTGGTAACTTCTGTCTTCTCATAATGTGACCAGTAAGACAGCCTCAGTTTAGTCATTTGACCTTTTGCGGAGATTTCAGTCTTGATTTGATCTAGAACCCACTTATTTATATTTTTGGCATTCCAAGGTATTTATAAAGCTCTCTTCCAGCACCACATTTCAAACAAATCAACTTTCTTCCTGTCTGCTTTCTTCATTATCTTCATTTCACACCCATATATAGTAATGGGGAATACGATGGTATGAATTAACTTGACCTTGGTCACCAGAGACACATCCCTACACTTAAGGATCTGTTCCAGCTCCTTCATGGCTGCTCTTCCCAGCCTCAGTCTCCTGATTTCTTGGTGGCAGTCTCCCTTTTGGTTGATGATGAAGCCAAGGAATAGAAAATATTGAATAATTTCAGATTCTGCATTGTCAGCCTTAAAGGTGTGTAATTCCTCAGTAGCCATTATTACTTTTCACATCTTGATGTTCAGCTGTAATCCTCCTTTGGCACTTTCTCCTTTAACCTTCACCAGCAGTGGTTTCAGGTCTTCACTATTTTCTGCCAGTAATGTGGTGTCATCTGTAAATCTCAAATTGTTAATGTTCCTTTCACCAATTTTCACTCCACCTTCATCAAAAACCTTATGATGAGAGAAGGGGAAGGAGGGTCAAACTTTTGCCAATTTCTTACTTTCACTTTAGACTTCAACTCTATCCCCCAAGTTGTTCTTGGGGGTCCAGTGGCCTTCAGAGGCACAGTTTCAGAGGGCACAACATGCTGCGGACGGATAGGGGAAGAAGGAAGTTTCAGTTCTACGAATTTTGCTCTGCTCTCGCTAGATAGAATGAATCCCAATGAATAATGGGAAGAAGCTATACGTATGGTGTGTGGCAACAGCAAATTACTGGATTTGGATTTTAGTGATCTGAACTCAAATGCATATTTCCCAAGTGAATCTGTAGATGCCAATTTCTAACCAGCAAAACAAAACTAGAAGAGGCAGTGGCAAATGAAAACATGATTTATCCACTATTAGGATAGAAGTTAGATCATTCAAATTGGCAGTTGAGTACTTCCTGTATTTTGATACCATAGACTTCTAGGTAAATAGTAGAGTTGGCAGTAAAGTGTGACAGATATATTGACTGAAATATTTTTTAAAGAAATTGGATGCTTGGGAATCCAAATAGACTGTAATTCCAGAAAATGCAACTGCCCAGTTCAAAAGGCTGCACTGAGTGATGAGAAATAAATCAAGATGTTTTGATGCTTGATATGGAAAATCCAAATGTCACCACTATAGTGGTAAAAATATAGTGTTAAAGTTAATTCCCTTCACATTACTGAACTCTAAAATCTATCACTTGCAGGGGACCTGCATAGGAACCAAATTTTATGTATTAGCATTTCTGCATATTAGATTTCATGTGACAAGATTTCTGTATAGACTGTTTCCACATGGGGGAAAGAACCCTCCCCCCCTCCACAGCAGGTGGGGTGGAGGAGGACAAGGATGAGGTCCACATGGGGGGGGGGGGGACTCTTACAGTCTATTTTGTTTTGGTTTTTTAGTGAAAGAGGACAAATTTACAGGTCAAGTATAACAGAGGTGGAACAATCAGTGTCAGAACCCTGCCTAACCTAATGAATAAGAAGTTGCTTAAATGTTATCAACCTGCCCAAACTACTTCTTTATTCAAATATTTATATCCCACTTTTCCTGTGACTGAATGCAGCTTTTAGATTATACTTAAAAGCATAAAAGGGTGCACAAACAATATCTATTTCCCACCTTGCTCCATTATAACCTATGGTGATCATTATAGTCAATGGGCCCCATAGACTATCATGGAGAATTGATCTGGAGGTATCTGGGGCTCGGTGTGGCCTAATATGCTAATCAGTGTCCCCTCTAAGCTGAGTTAGTGTGAGCTAGCTCACAGTTTTTTAGCCTCCAGCTCACAGATTTTTGTTTTAGCTCAGGAAGGATGGCTTCAGAGCAAACTCATTTATGTGGTAGCCAAATTGCTCGCTTTAATGCCAGGTAGCTCACAAGGTAGAATTTTTGCTCACAGGACTCCACAGCTTAGAGGGAGCATTGGTTGTGTGTGAGGGGGTTGTTTTTGAGGTAGAGGCACCATATTTTCAGCATAGCTGCTGGTGCCTCTACTCAAAAAACCTTCCAAGTTTCAAAAAGATTGGACCAGGGGGTCCAATTCTATGGGCCCCAGAAGGTGCCCCCATCCTCCATGGTTTCCAATTGAGGGGGTGGGGAAGATTTGTGGATAGGAAGCTAAAACCTGTGAGCAGCCAGCTAAAACTTTGTGTGCCCCCCCCCCCGGGCAGCTTAGAGGGAACACTGCCAGTGACTGTATTCTGTAAAAGAAGAGAAGTATCATAAAGCATTCTGGAATGCCCCATGCCCTTCTGCCTTAAGACTAGGGCTTTTACAAAAGGTGTTTCGTTCACTGTACATAATAGACATTGATGGACTTCTTCCATGAATTTGACTAATTCCCTTTAAAAAAATTGATCTTCCTGACATGAAAATATATTTAAATAGATGTCACCAGGGCTATTTTTGGGCAGGAACGCACAGGAACGGAGTTCTGGCTGGCTTCTGAAATGGCAGGGAGGGAAGGCAGGGAGGGAAGCTGATCCAGTAATTGTCTTCCTTCCCTCGGGTTCCCTATGCACCCCGCAAGCCGCAGGGCACCTGGGGAAGCTGATCCTGGGGGGGAGCTGCACTCTCAGGGGTGTGGCCTAATATGCTAATGAGTTTCTGCTGTTGGGTGTGGCCAATTATGCTAATGAGTTTCTGCTGGGCTTTTTCTACAAAAAAAGCCCTGGATGTCACCGATTAATGATTCAGTTTAAATACATTCATTATGAATCGGTGTGAACAGCAGATAATTAATTGACTAGAATGTTTAATTAGCTGACAGCTGTACTGATTTATTTTTTGTTTGTTCCTTCGTTCTTTCAGATATTGATGAGTGTCGGACAATTATTGAAGCCTGTAGAGGAGATATGGTGTGTGTGAATCAGAATGGTGGCTATTTATGCGCTCCCCGAGCAAATCCAGTTTTTCGGTCACCTTTTCTGAATCCATACTCTAACCTATATCCACCACCTCCAGCTCCAGGTCCAGCTGCTGCTCCCGCTTACCCTGCACCTGCAAGAACAGCTATTTGTCGGTTTGGTTACCAGATGAGTGAAGGCAACCAGTGTGTAGGTGAGCAGAACAATACCTTGTGGATCTTTATGCACAGCTTGTTCTAAAAGTGATGCTGTGTTAAGGTTGTCTGTCAGTTAGGTCCTATATTTTTATTGCTGATATTGCACTGGTTTTATAACATGACCATAAGGAGATATATTGGTAAATGAGCATGGATTTGAACTGCTTCAAATTAGATTACAAGACAGCTTAGCTTGTTTGACAGTCTTTTCAAGGTGGTAAGATTTTAAAGGGCGGCAGTACCAAAGTCTTGAACAGGTATAAAGGAATAGATAACCTATACCACATCAGAATTGTCCGTGTAGCTCACTCTGATTGGTAGTTGCTATGGAAAATCTCAAATAGAGAAAGATCTGCAGCCAGCTCCTACATTACAAAGTCCACATGGTGTGGAGTTACAAGGACTTTGGATGATTGTGCACCTAGAGTTCGGTGCTGGGAACTCAGTTCCCAGTTGCACAGAGTCCCAATTTGGACTGGGACCAAGACTCATGGCAGATAATATTATCATAATTATACTGACATGATTGCTATTGCCATACAGTTGGATCTTTTCTGTACCAATTCAGCAATCCATTGAGTTGAATCTAGACTAAATTTTTCACCAGTGGAATGGAAATTTCCTGCCTTTCTCTTTCTGTTATACCCTACTTTCTACAAAATGCCACCCCTGAAGGGGACCTTGAGGAACAACATGAAGGGGGTCGGAAGCGGGAATGGGTGAAAAAAATTACTTTGATCCAACCCTATAGATTTGAAGGGAAAATGTTGTGAGTGTGTATTTGGATGACAATGTCACCTTGTAGTAATCCCACTAGTGTGTGTGAAATTAAAAACTCAAGACCAGTGTGGCATAGAGGGAAGGGGATGGAGATGTACTGAAACTGAAAGTTTAGCTGGGCCACTTTTTGACAATACTGTACCTCTCCAATCAATAATACGGTACGTAATGATTGTTTTGTCTGTAAGAGAGGCCTAAAGAAATTTGTGTGCTTTAAGTCCTGAGCCAAAACATCTTCTCACATAAGATTTTCATTTTAGTTTGGTCTATGTGGATTACATAGTGATTTGTAGCATGATGTTATAATAGGGTTGCCAGGCACATTCCTGGAACCCTCAGGAGACTTTGTGGAGGGGGCGGGGGGAGATGTTGTAAACATCACTTCCAGCAAAAACCCAGAACTAATGTCTCTGGCTGTGGTCACACAGCAAGGTTTTTGTGATTTGTTCCCGCAATTAATTTGATCGGGAACATTTTTTTCCAGGTTGGGATGATCACACATCCCTCCCCAAACCGCAAGCATTGCGCGATAAGGCTCTGGGCACCGTCTAGATAGCTGCACTGCTGCTTGGGTGGCATGGTGCAATTTTGAAAAAATTGTTTTGCGCATGTGCACGGTTGAATCACCCCCTTCCACCTGGACTCGCTGTACTCCCTTGTTTTTACAGGTCCCCCCGCCCCGAACAGCAAACAAAATAAACTGGCGACGTATGCATTTGAACATTTTAACATTGAATTTATTCAGTGCAGGATTTCTCCTGCACATAAAAGCAGAAGCTAGGGGGGACCTCATTGCGCAATTAGGTCAGATGACCTAATCACAATCATTGCAAGAGATGGCTGTTCAGATCAGCGAAATCGCAAATTCAAAGCACAAACACCCAGAAAGTACTTGATTTTCCTGGTGTCAGAAAACTTGCTAGGGAACCAGGAGGATTGCGCGAGTGAGCCCACTTCGGCGTGGGAGGTGGATGCAGCCGTTTGATCAGCAATTTTAAATGTGAGAGGGAACAGTGGCAAAACCTGATCAAAATGACTGTGTGACCATGGCATCTGATGGTTTAGGTTTTACCATAGAGATCTGTTAAATCCTAGAGAGCTGGTGACATGACTTCCAGCTAAAAGCCAGATTTTAGCAGGAAGTGACATCAGCACACTGATGCCCTCCTTCCCCCTACTGTTCATTTGAGCAGCTCTAGGGGCCAGGATGCAGTGGGAGATTGCCAGCTGTAGTGGGTAAACTGGCAACCCTGCCTTCTGACCATATGACTGCCCTAATCTATGTTTTTGGAACTTTGTTTAAAATGTACATGTTATTAGAAAAGAGCAAAAGTCCAGTAGCACCTCAAAGACTAAAAAAATATATGGCAGGATATGAGCTTTCGTGAATCACTGCTTACTTCTTCAGAAGTTTCAGAAGTTAGTGCATTTTGTGAAATACACATTCAGTATACATATCTACGATTAGGGATGCCAACCTGGGGATCTCCTGAAATTACAACTCATCTCCAGACTACAGAGATCAGTTCCCCTGGAGAAAAATGGATGCTTTGGAGGGTGGACTCTATGGCATTGTACCCCACTGAGATATGTGTCCTCCCCAGGCTCCATCCCCAAATCTCCAGGAGTTTTCCAACCTGGATCTGGCAACCCTACCCCCATACCCACCAGTGGCCAGGTGGATCTGGCACTCCTATTTAGGATGCACGTGTGTATTGACATTCATATGGTTAGGTGAACTTGATTTCTTCATTCAGTGTGCTGTTGTGTGCCCTTCCTTGCATCTGCTTTAGGGCCTCTTGTACCAGCTTATAAGTAGATCTCTCAACATTCTGTTCCTCTTAAAACCAAGAACTACACAGAGAAAAAAAACCCTGTTATAAAAAAGAGTTCCTTTGTCGTTGCTTTAGGCTGCCTCTAAAGTGGAAAAATCTTCTAGTCCCTGACAGCGTACAATGTATCCTATTCCAATGTGAGCAGGACTGTTTATTTAGGTGGTGTATTCCTCATTATTCTCATAGATATCCAAAGCACATAAAGAGTTTCTGATGAAAATGGATTCTTTGATGCTCTTAACTTTCTGTAGATGCACTGCATAGTATTTCCTTCTTTCTGTGATTGTGCCAATGGTTTTGTATGCTTTGGTTTGACTACCTCCACTGCATATTGCTTCAAGTCTTGCTCTGAATTTCTCAAGGCTAGCTATTACTGGAAACAAAGCACTGGCCCCTTGATCTAATCCAGTTTGGTGGTTCTTGTTTTCTGAAATACAAGTTATAATCACTTTAAACTGAAATGGGAGCATCAAGCAGAGATAAGCATTCATTGGAACCCTTCCGTACTAGGACATGGTGAGCACCTGAATATCCATTGCTATGTTGTCTTTGTAATTGCATGGCCATGCAGAGATTAGTTGCAGGATAGTCCATGATGGTGTGCCCATGTTTAAAGAGAAAAGCAGAGGCAGATAATGTAGAAGGTTGGTATGGGAGCAGGCTCAGTGTAAGAACCCTAAAATCACAGTTCTTGAAAGAAAACATACAGCAGTCCAGTCAATTCCCCCAAGACATGCCAGAAATATCTGCCAAGTGTAAGAATAGATAGAACAGTCTATCTAGATGGCTTCAGCAAGTGGGCCAAGGCATACACTACAGGGAAAGGCATGCCATGCATGCACATACCTTTGTTCGCTAGCCTGTCTGGTGGGTGAAGAATTATTTCTCAGTCCCAAATATGGCAATTGATTTACGAATCTAAGCATGAAACAGTGCCCATCCTGTGAGTCTCTAGTCCTGGCATTTTCTGATTTGATTTATTTATTATGCCATTTTAAGCCCACCTTTCCCTAACAAAAGACTGGCAACACTGTTTGGCAAAAAAAGGCCTTTCTCAAAACTCGAAACCCTTAAACTTGAGAACTGAACCTGGAACCTTCTGCATCAACAGCTAGTCTACCACCAACTAGTTACAGCTCTGCCCCCTTCTGTTCCAAGTTTCCTTCAGTTTTCTCATAATGAATATGTAAGACATGGAGAACATATAGGCCTTAAATATCCATGCACTTATCTTTTATTATTTTAAGCTCTGGTTTTACATTGTTTAATGATGTATTTGCGTTTTGGTTTTAATGACTTTTAAGATGAGAGTTAAGTTTGCATGTTTTAATTTGTTAGCTGCCTTGGTGGCCCTGTGAGGACAGAAAGGTGGGGTAAAAATCTTATCAATAATAAATAAATAAAATATGTATCCTGACCAGGGCTCCCAGGAATGCATATGTAGGTAATTTTGGACTTAGATTTATTCACTGAGGGAATTGCCCATGTTCCCACAACAGATATGATTGCTTTGAAACCATTTGAAATTGAGTGGGAGTAAATTGCATTCCTGAAGCGCAGTACTTATCCTGAGTCCAGGAAAAACAGAATGCTCCTGTTTCAATCTCAATAACAATCTTGCCTACTGTGAACTTTATGGCTACCTGAATGGCACCTGACTTACACACAACCATACACCTAAGTACCTTGGCCTTACCCTGGACAGGACCTTGAGCTATATAAACCATCTTACCAATGTAGCAGTGAAAAATGCGCACACGAAACAACATTCTCCAAAAATTATGTGGTACAACTTGGGATGCATCTGCTACAAAACTTACATGCTCAGCGTTGGGGTTGGTGTATAGTGCTGTGGAATATGGTGCTTCAGTCTGGCTCAACAGCCCCCATGTCCACAAACTGGATGTCCAACTCAATACAACAATGAGAACCATCAGCAGATGTATTAAACCCACTATGACCTACTGGCTGCCCACGTTGTGCCACATTGCTCCCCTGCATCTCCGAAGACAAGATGTTCTTCTTTGTGAATATAGAAAGACCACTGAAAACAGTTGCCCATCCCCAAAGGCATGGCTGATATGGGACTATCCAGACTAAGATCCAAACACCCAGCAATAAGATCTGCACAATTCCTACAGTCACAAAATTCCGATCTAGGGAATTAATGGTCACTAACATGGATGCAATCAGTTCCACCTCATATTCGTAATCTGATAAACACCAACAAGAGGCTTGCAGGATTTGACTTGCCACATAAAGTATGGAAGATGGCTAATAGAATACGAACAGGCTTGGGCAGCTGTGCAGACCTGTTTAAATAGGGCAAAATACCAGGACCCTAATGCAATTGTGGTGCTGCCCACCAAACTATTTTCCATCTGTCACAGGAATGTGAGCATCATGCTTTTCAGGGTGATGTGACGGAGCTCTTTGAACTATCCCCAGCTACAATTGAGTGGATTGAAAATTTAGATATTAGTGTTTAAGGGGCTTGCCCAACTGGTCTGCATACCCGTTGTATCATCTTGGTTATGTATTTTATATTATTACATGCTTCCTGTGTGTAACTCTGCCATACGATAAATAATAATAGGCACACAGTACTTAATCTAGGCCAATATTTCTGATCTGGCTCTGATCCTTTTTACTTGTTCCATTTTTGGCTGCGTTTCTTCCAAGCTCTAGAACACTTAGCCATAACAATCATACTTTTGTTTAAAGACCTCAGCCCAGTAACCCTTGGCACATGCTGACTGAGGCTAAAATCTCATGTTCTTTCATCGCACGTTCAAAAACTGAACATTCCTTCCAAATTCCCTTCACCCCCACCTGGCCATTTCCTGCTTTACAGTGATTTTTGCAATCCTTTTTTGCAATAGTGTAGCAAGAAATGGATGGACTTTCATCTTTAGCTATGTTCCCTGCTAACGCAATGTTTAACGTTAACAACAAGGTGAGAGGAGGCAACACATGAAAACATGGAAGGAAGACCTATACAGAGTGAAGCTGACGAGGGAAAACCAGATAAAGGAAACCAAAGAGATTGTTTTACTCTCCTTGCTTCTCCACAGACAGGAAGATTCAGGCAACAGGCCTTCATAGGGTTATTTTCTTTGTGAGGAGTGACTACCAGAGACTTACAGACTGATTTCCCACTAGCGCTGCCCCAGCATTCTTCCTCCGTTTGCCCCGGTGCTGTGCTTGAATTTCACACGATTTGCCGCGTGCGCATTTTGATCTGCGGCTCCACTCGACCTGCCCCGCTGTTTCAGTGATCCTGTGCTTTTTAGGGTATGCAGCCGGGACAGGCACTTTGGGGTAACCTCTTTTTTAGAACAATATGAGAGAAGAATCCAAAGAAGAGCTTGCGTCTAGGGGCTGCCAGTATGTGGGAGATGGTTCTGTACTTTTACAGATCCACACCAAACAGAAATGGAGAATGAAGGGGCACAATGAGGTGGGAAAGTGTAGGCATGGAAGATTAGGGTTGCTTGTACAGGGACTTCTTGCTCTGCCTTGCCTCCCAGACTGCAGTAGTTCTCTCTGGGGCTTCTGCATAACATCAGCTTCCACACTGCCCTCCAAGCACCAAGAATACAGAGCATCACTGCCCCAGAAGTAGATCTCAAGCGTGGAGAGGAAGGTGCAGAATCTCTGGTGTTAGTTTAACCAAACCTGTTTGGTCTTTGGTGCCATTTCCCTTCCTGTCTGCCCTTCCTCATTGTCAGTGGACTTTTTGCTGCTTTTTTCTGAACTGTATCTATAGCAATATACAAACTGCCACTAAAAAAAGTGGTAAAAAGGCCACTGGAAGTGGGGGTGACGTGCAAAGGAAAAGAATGAAACCAAAATGAGGAATCACCCCTTTCTGGAAGCAACCGAGATTTAATCTTTATCATCACCTAGAATGGCAGGCTAAGTGCACACTCCTCACTGGTGGTGGAAAGTGCCATCAATTTGCAGCCAACTTATGGCAACCCTGTAGAGTTTTCAAAGCAAGAGACGAGCAGAGATGGTGTGTCATTGCCTGACTCCGAATAGCATAAGAACATAAGAGAAGCCAATGTTGGATCAGGCCAATGGCCCATCCAGTCCAACACTCTGTGTCACACAGTGGCCAAAACCCAGGTGCCATCAGGAGGTCCACCAGCTGGGCCAGAACTCCAGGAGCTCTCCCACTGTTGCCCTCCAAGCACCAAGAATACAGAGCATCACTGCCCCAGAAGTAGTGTTCCATCTATACCTTGTGGCTGATAGTCACTCATGGACCTCTGCTCCATATACTTATCAATCCCCTCTTGAAGCTATCTATGCTTGTAGCTGCCACCACTTCCTGCGGCAGTGAATTCCATGTTAATTACTATATAAATGAAGAAGTCCTTCCTTTTATCTGTTCTAAACCTACTGCTTTTTAATTTCATTGAGTGCCCACAAGTTCTTGTATTTTGAGAAAGGGAGAAAAATACTTCTCTACTTTCTCCATCCCATGCATAATTTGTAAACATTTATCATGTCACCCCTCAGTTGTTGTTTCTCCAAGCAAAAGAACCCTAACCTCTGTAACCTTTTTTCATAGAGAAAGTGTTCCATCCCATTAATTATTTTAGTTGCCCTTTTCTGCACTTTTTCTATTGCTAGCATGATGTAGAGAGCCAGTGTGGTGTAGTGGTTAAGAATGGCGGACTCTAATATGAAGAACTGGGTTTGATTCTTCACTCCTCCACATGAAGCCAGCTACCAAAACTTCAAGTACTCTCCTGGTCAGTCTCTGCCAGTTTGAACCCCATCAATGTGTATTTATAGTTAGGATTTTTGGCTCCAGTATGCATTACCGTGGACTTCCTCGGGGTTTTTTCATCCAAGTTGTAACCAGGGTTGACCCTGCTTAGCAGCCAAAATCTGACAAATCTGGAACTCTCTAGTAAATTAGTGATCCAAAGGTCAAATTCAAACGTTTGGGAGGGGGGAACCCTTTGTACATCTTATATAACTTTGTTTAGACTATATAGTACTTCATGTCCCCCCCCCCCTCGATTCTTCCTTTTCCATAAGCCTTTGAAGAGGCCATTCTGATTTCCTAATTTTACAGATGGGGAACTGAAGCTGAGGCATAGTGGCTTTTCCCAGGGCCACCCAACAAGTCCATGAAGGGCTGGAATTTGAATTAGGAATGCAAGTTCCAAGTGTAACATTCTGGACCACACTGGCTCTAATGTGTTTGTTCCTTTGTTCTTCTTTTCCAATTGTCCATCTGGGAATATGGTCAGCAAATAATAACAGGGAAGGCAAGGAAAGAGAAATTGCATCTGTAGTTATTTTGATCACTTTTATAGCACTTTTCAGTGCTAAAAGGACTTTCTGACTCTAAAAACCACATGTCATTCTTCCAACTAAGAATTTTTATTTTTATCAAACAAACAAAAAACAAACAAAACATAAATACATACAGATTAGGGGGTTCCATGTACATCTTTGTTATATCTAATATATTACCTCATACACTGTTTACTTGTTCATTGTCCAGTTTCACTGCCATATATTTTTATACAAGTATTTTGGATTGTAATTAAAAATAGAGTTTATAAATTCTTCCAGTACAATTATATGTCGATATTGTTTATTTATATATTTACTTATTATAATCCAACCGTTTGTAAAATCTTGCCTATGTATTTTCAAAGCTTCCTTCATCTCTTCCTCTCAAAATTAAAGTTAGTTTGTCCATCTCTGTGGTTTCAAGAATTTTATTTATTGTTTCTTCTTTTGAAGGCACATCATTTTCCTCCAGTATTTGGCATATAATATTCTTGCAGCAGTCACTACATGTATAATAAGGTAAAAGTCCTGTTTGTTACAATTTTCTGGCTTTATATTTAGTAAAAACAATTCAGGTATAAAAGGTATACCTGAAACTGTTGAGCAGTCAAGTTAGAACAGATAACTTCTTCACCCAAGGAGTGATTAACACATGGAATTCACTGCCACAGGGGGTGGTGCTGGCTACAAGCATGGACGGCTTCCAGAGGGAATTAGATAAACGTATGGAGCAGAGGTCCATCAGTGGCTATTAGCTATGAGATATAGATAGGAACTCTCAGTCTGGGACAAGTGATGCACTGTATTCTTGGTATTTGGGGGGGGGGACGGGCAGTGAGAGGGCTTCTAGTGTTCTGGCCCCACTGCTGGACATCCTGAGGGCATCAGGTATTTTTGGCCACTGTATGACAGAGTGTTGGACTGGATGGGCCACTGGCCTGATCCAACATTGGCTTCTCTTATGTTCTTATGTATGGTACATTCTAACATTTTTTGTAACATATCATGGATCCAAGATCAATACTTTTTAACTCTGTCACAAGTCCACCACATATAGAAAAATGAGCCAACATTTTTTTGACATTTCAAACAATCATTTGATAAATCAGGATAAAACTTTGCTAGTTTATCTGGTTTCTCTTCAGATCGCATAAATCTTTTGCCTTTTACATGTCATTTTTCAACTAAAAATTACAGGACTTCTTTTATGTGATCCTCCTCTGCTTCACTGCAAGGTGGTGGAAAGCGCCATCAAGTCACAGCCAACTTATGGCAACCCTGAAGGGTTACAAGGCAAGAGATAAACAGAAGTGCTTTGCCATTGTCTGCTTCTGCATAGCTACCCTCGACTTCCTTGGCGGTTTCCCATTCATGTATTAAATAGGGTCCACCCTGCTTAGCTTCCAGCATCTGACAAGATTGGGCTTGCCTGGGCCATATTTAAGAGACTAGCTAATAATATTGAAGACATCATAGCATCCAATTTCTTTGTTCCCCAATATAAGGGAAGGTCAAAGTCCCGTCTAGTCTAATATGTTGTTTTCCACAACGGCCTCCTAGTTGTTTCTGAAAGCATGCAATCAGGGGCTGAAGGTAAAACAGCATTCCAGTGTTGGGTTGAATCTAGAAATGTCGTGCTCTGAGCCTGGAGGTTTGGTTAGCTATCAGTAAATCTGAAAGATTTATCCACTGTCTGGGGATATGGCCTCCACACACCCCAACTAGCTGGGATCAGTTAAACTGCAACACCCAACGAAGGTGAGGGAGGCCACCTTCTTCAGGTTGGCAGCCCACCACTGAGTTTCTGTACCCAGAGAGGTAGCTGAGCCTGATTCCACTTGTTAATGCAAGGGTCTGGACCAAGGGTCCCTGTAAGGTGTGGTGTCTTGTGAGCAAAAATTCTGCTTTGTGGGCTACTGGCATTAAAGTTGTGAGCAAGCGATTTGGCTGCTGCATAAATTAGTTTGCTCTGGAGCCATCCTTCCTGAGCTAAGACAAAAATGTGTGAGCCAGAGGCTAAAAAACAGTGAGTTAGCTCACACTAACTCAGCTTAGAGGGAACACTGGTCTGGACGTTTGCACCTAGTATGCATGGCCGCTTCTGTGATCAGCCCGTGGATCCTCGCCAGGGAGCCGTACTTAAAAGATAGTGGTGAAAGTCCGGTCCAAAGCTCACCGATGGGCCAATCCCTGACTTTCCGCTGTCTGGTCGTTTTATCACGCAATCAGCCTGTTGGGATGGTCTGACTCCAGACCATCCCAAATGGCTGCCATTTAAAAAAATTCTTAGCAACGTGCGCATAATTGCTTAAACAAGTGATGGCTGCAGAGCTCTGCTCAAATGATCTGGACAGTTTCATGTTTCTGAAGGCCCTGTGAAATTTGTGAATTTTGTTAATTGACATGGTACCTAGAGGAAGGTACTGCTTGTGGTGCTTTTACCATTTAAATCCATGCATGCATGAAAAAACAAGTAGATAGTGAGGCACATATGCGCATGTGCAAACAGAATTTTTTTTAAAAAAAAAAACCCCAACTGCATGGCTCCTTAAGGTGGGTGCCATTTAGACAATCCACTGCGGAGTCTGCATGCAGTAAGGCGATTCACGGGGGAGCTGTCTGGTCGTGCAACAATGGATAAAAAAAGATCTAGATCAAATCAGAGCCGGGCCAATGGCGGGATTAGCTGCCCATCTGAACGCACCCAGAGTCTGCCCCATTTACACCTCCTCTAAAACCACTGGTCATCTCCACATTGTGGCCACAAATTCCATTATGCACTAAGTGAAGAAGCATCTTCCTCAGTATCACATAATGGAGAAGGTTTTTATATTCTCAGGGCCCAGTCCCTTCTCTGGAAAGGTAATTGGGCTTGGTCACTGAGCTGTAAGAATTTTACAGTGATGAAGCATGTCTATTTGAGTGGACTAAGTTCACTGATAAGAATAAAGGATCTGAGGGGAATATGTTGTTCCATCTTCTCAAAAAGCGTATTGGCAGACTTTTTCTTCTAAGAAATGCACATGAAACTAACACATACATGAAATGCACATAGTAGTTTATTATTTATCATCAGCCAGTGCATTATACCAAAAAACCAAACATCAGTCTTATATAACTCTTATATGATGACCTTGCCCACTTCCCTCCCTTAGAGGCAAGTTTTTTCCTCCATTTTTCTCTCCCTTTCTGACTGAGCAGCCCTATTTATTGATTGTCTTCTTTTCTGAAGAACTGTGGCTGTCCCACCCTTTCAAAGTATGAAATTTTGCTGCTGGCTCAGCCCAGAAATTTGAGGAAAGGGTCGAGATCCCCCTTTAACTTAAATCACTGAAATGGTGAAGAAGCACTCAAGGCTTTTTACAGTTCAAAAATAACAAAATATTTTATTCAACATATAGGGGAAAGATCAGATAAAATTCATTGTTACGGTGTTTTGTTTTCTCTCCCACATTCAGCAATGCCAAATCAATTAAATTCAGCATGTGTCTGTTAATTCAGTCTGCTTTGGTGGTAATTTAACTTAGCATGGGTAAAAGAGCACAAGATTTAACAAATGATCCCAGCCTATTAGTTATTTTTCTTTGTATGCCACTAAATGATTTTGAAACTTCTGTGTAGTGTATGGAGGATTTCTGCACATATGTTTATGGCCTTGGAGTGAACACATGTCTTCAGTTTATCCTGGTAGATCCTTACTTATCTCTCTTAGTGTATTTACATGGTCATAAGCAAATATCATTCAATTATGGAGCATGCATATGGGTTATTCATATGTTGCATTTCTTTATTTGTTCATACATAATTTAAGAGCATGAGTACAGTCTGTTTGCCTCCTAACTCCCTGTGAATAGGGATGCCAGCCTCCCAGTGGGACCTGGGAATCCCCCAGAATTATGGCTCATCTCCAAGACTACAGAGATCAGTTTCCCTGGAGAAAATTGATGCTCCGGAAGTTGGACACTATTCTTGTCTCCCACATCCATTTTACATGTGCAATAGCATAGATGCATGCACAGAAGGCTTAAAAAGAAACCATTGTGTGTGGTGGTGGGGGCCTAACTGACAGCACTGAGAATAAGCCTCCAAACCTATGTCTGACAGCCAAAGCCTGAGACCTCACAATCTTATTTATTTACATTATTTATCATCCGCTGTTCTCATGGAGAATCATGACAGATCCTACATAGAATCCTACATGGAAGTTATTTCTGCTAGTCCCCCAGCCCCTCAGATCACTGGGAAATAAATGACGTGTCCTATAGGCTGTATAGATGCCAGTGTTCACACTGACAGACTAAAGCGATTGCTGTTCTTGGCTCCCGCCTTATGTTTCTTGGTTCAGTTCTGCTTGTTTCTCTTTGGTTTCGTTCCATCTCTGAAGGTGGCAATAGTTCCATGCCATAATCAAGATGCTGGGACAAAACATATAGCAAATATGAACTTTCTCTTCAGCATTTACAAATTGGCCAGATAATCTGTGCGGGTTGCCAAACCCTATAGGCAGAGACATTTGGCTCTGATGTTGTTCTTAGTCTCAGGTCCCTAGCAGATATGCACTAGTCTTTCTGCCAACCAATGCCTAAAGGCTGTGTTATGTTGTATGACATTTTAATAATCTGACCTGCCCCTGATCTTTCTCCTCTGCCAATCAACTGTGTCCTGCTTTGGGCCTCTTGACACATCCCGTGTTTTCTTGTACAACAACAATATTTTTAGGCGATCCCAAAATGTAAGAACATAAGAGAAGCCAATACTGGATCAGACCAATGGCCCATCCAGTCCAGCACTCTGTCACACAATGTAACGTGTGACCACAACACGCTAGTGGGTTGAATCCTGTGTACTGCTGATGGCAGTGCTTTTTCCTAGTGCCTTTCAAATACCAGTAGAATGGATCTATGGAATCCAATCTGATATTGGGAAAGAACTGTTGAACTGATGGCAAATCCAGGTTATTGCTTTGTAATATATGAAATGCCCTTTTATTGTGCATTTTATGGATTAATACACAAATTGGTGATAGTATGATGCTTCATTAAAGGTGTATCAGTGTTCTTAGCATGAGTCAAAATCTATATGGTTAGTTTAATTTAGAGCTTCCTGGTGACGATTCCTTACAGCCAGAGAGAGAGAGAGAGAATATGTGTGTGTGTGTGTGTGTGTGTGTGTCTGCACCTGGAAGTCTGTACCTGGAAGACCTCTGGTGACTAACTTCTACTGGGGGCCTGAAGGATATTCAGAGAGGTGGCTGAATAAAGGTTGCCTCTGTCCTCCCGACTTGGTATTCCAAGGAAGTCTCCCATCCAGGTACTAACCACAGTCAACACTGCTTAGCTTCCAAGATCTGATGAGATCGGGCTTGCCTGGGCTATCCAGGTCAGGGTCCAGTCTGATGTTTTGCTGATGGAATGTACGTCATTTTAATTGAAGCTGGCTTTTGGTGGCTTGGATAAGCCAGAAGATGGATTTTACATTTTGTACTTCAGTTTTAATAATTTTTCCAAGTTTACTTGTGTATAGGGGTCTAGGGTTTTTTCCACATACGTGGTAACACAGTTTGGGCCAGACTGCTCTTCAAGCTGGCTCAAAACAACTGTCCTGCTCCCCACTAACCAAGAAGGAGCCAGAAAGCATTTGTAGACATACTAGTGGATTGGTTGGCAATGTGTGATCTACTGAACACTCGATTTCCTCTGTTTACTAGTTGCCAGGCAGACAATGATGCTTTGGAGCATATGAATCTGCCTTACAGTGAGTCAGGCCATCCAGTCTAGTATTGTTTGCTTTGACAAGCATTGACTGTCTAGTGTTCTTAAAGGCAAAATAGCTGAGATGCTGGAAGATCCATGTTCAAATCCTCCAAGTTAAAAAAAAACAACAACCCCAAATTGAAACCACACAAGAGCCCGGTTAAGGTCAGGGTTTGTGATAAAGCTTTTCTTCTATTTCCTGGGATTTGCTGATGACACCCAGCTCTATTTATTTTTCGAGATCTAGTTGTTGGAGAAGGGACAGCTTGTTAAGAGCCTAGTTCAGAGCTGTCAAAATAATTTGTTACTAGGGCTGGATCTGACATAAATGTCACCTTGTTGGGCCAGGCTATGTGTGCCATAAAATGTAATGCCAGGTACCAGAGATATAAACTTTATAAAGGGCAAGTCAAACCCAGTTAACAATATTATTTTTTACTTGAAATACAACATGCTTGAAACATTAACACAGTATTTCCTTTAATTACACATTAGCACTGGGACAGTATACAGGGACATAATGCACAGCCTCTGACATCTGGCAATAAAGGTAATCAGTTGCTCGCTGGCCAGATAAGAGCCCTAGGGAGGTCTGGCTGTCCTCGACCAGGGCCAGGGCCTTTTTGGTCCTGGCCCCAACATGGTAGAACTCTCTGCTGAATAACATCAGGGCCCTGCGGGATCTGATGTAATTCTGCAGGGCCTGTAAGGCAAAGATGTTCCGCCAGGCTTTTGGTTGAGGACAGCAGTGGTCAGGGGTCATTTCGTAGAAAAAGAGGTGCAGGAGCTCATTAGCACAACTCATTTGCATAACTCATTTGCATATGTCACACCCCCTAACATACCAGAAGTGTGTCAGAAGGCAACACCCACCCCTCAGGCTCCACTCTGATTCTGGGCACAATTCAAGGTGCTGGTCGTCTTGATCATCAAAGCCCTATATGGTTTGGGAACAACATACCTGAAGGACCACCTAATTGCTTCTGAACCTTCCTGACCACTATGGTCATCTCAGAGGCTCTCCTTCAGGTGCCCCCACCTTCTGACATTAGGTGGGAGGCAACCCGGGAGAGGGCCTTCTCTGTCATGGCACCAAAGCTCTAGAACTCTCTTCCCAGGGAGATTCGTCTGTCCTCTTCCCTTGCTGTCTTCTGCCAACAGGTGAAGACTTTTTTGTTTCATTTGCCATTCCCTCAGTGATCCCTCTTTCCTAATCAATGTTTTAATTGCTGTTTTTAATGGTTTTAATGTGTGTTTTGGGGGGGTTGTATTTAATGTTTTTATTATGTATGTTTTAAATTGTTAGCCATCTCGCTGGCTTTTGTAAGGTCAGAAAGGTGGCATAAAATTGTCGTCGTCATCAACATCATCATCATCATCATCATCAGCAGCAGCAGCAGCAGCAGCAGCAACAAGGACTAGACATGTGTTTTCCAGTCATTTCACTATGTCTGGCAAAACATGCTCAAACCCTGAAAGCTTATGCTACAATAAATTGGTCAGTCTAAGGCGACACGTTGGCCACTTCCACACTGCCATTTTTGTCACTCGTTTGTCTCTATTGCTTCGCCCCCCCTCCTTTTCCACACGTGTTTTGCTTCCTCTGGGACTACTAGAGAGGGCAAAATATGGGTGGGGGGAGAACCCTGAAGCAACAGGAACAAACGAGGGACAAAAATGACAATGCAGAAGTGGCCAACAAGAGACTATCATGGCTACCCCACTGGAATGTGTTTTCTATATCAGCCAAAGAGAAAAGGGACAAACAGGAACCATATTTCACAAACTGTGAAGCAGACCTCCCTGAAGAGTTTAGTAAGTCCTTTGTAGTAATTTCCTCCAGTTATTACGTGCTCCCTTGCTTCTGGCACCAGCATGTAGCCCACCTACTGTAGCGTTATACAGTCAAGTTATTTGACATTTTATTGACTCTGAAGTTCTTGTTAATGGGACCACGGTTGTGTTGAAATTGTTTCTACACAAGAGCTGTTTTCTGACTCTCTCTCTCAGGCAGCTTGGCATTTATCCCTGGCCACATTTTCCATCATTATGTGGATTAGCTGCAGACCCAATCCCTAATTGCGTTTTCTCTTTTGTTTGGGAATGTTTTGTTTGATTAGCCCAGAAGAGATAGACAGGAATCGGTCATTCATATAAACGTATTCCAGAAAAGCTGCATTCTTAATCTGAAATCTGACATTTCTGCTAAAGCTGACAGGTTTCACTGTTTCTCTGCTGGCTGTTCCCTCTAATGCACTTGCACTTTTTCATTGGCAGCCCTAATTCTATGGAATGTGTTGCTAGAAGAAGTCAGAAAGGCATCTTCATTGCTCCTGTTTTGGAGAGTCTGAAAAAAACAGTTTTTATTCAGGTATTTATTATTTGCTTTCCTCCCCAATGGGGGCCCAAATTGACATATAACATTGTTCTCCACTCCTCCATTTTATCCTTAAAACAATAACCCTGTGAGATAGTTTAGGCGGGGTGGTGGTGGTCCAAGTTTACCCAGTGAACTTCCAGGGCAGATGGTGTGTCTCTCAGATCCCAGTCTGGCACTCCTTCCACTAAATCACACTGGCTTTGCTGTTTATCTTTCTCTGATCTGGTGTGAATAACTCAGTACTGGTTGTAATCTGGGTATTTAGACGCTTCTTAATGGCTTAGCACTGATTGTTGTTTTTTAAATTACTGCTGGATTATCAACTGCTTTGAACATTTGGATAAACTGGGATATGTAAATTTTTAAATAACTGAACTCCTTTTGTAGAGATTGTAGAGGATAAAACAGAGAAGAGGAGAATGATATAAGCTGCTTTGGGCCTCCATTGGGGAGAAAGGTGGGGTACAAATGAATTAAATAAATTAATAAATGAACTGGCATGTAGACAGCTGAAGGGCTTTTCAGCCTTATCTTTTTTTTTTCTGCTAAAAAATCACTGCCACTCACCCAAACTACATTTAGCACTGCAAAGAAACTGATAAAAATGGTTCTATTTTTATTTTTTATTTTTTTTAAAAAACTACCTTGAGAAGAAGAGCCTTGCTAGATCAGACCAGTGGCCTATGTAGTCCAGCATTGTGTCTCACACAGTGGCCAATAAATTCCTAAAGGGGGCCAACAACAGGGCATAGATGCTGAGACCTTCTCCTGATGTTGCCTCCTGGTTCTGGGATTCAGAAGTTTAGTGCCTCTGAATGTGGAGGTTCCCCTCAGTTACCATGGCTAGTAGCCACTGATAGACTTATCCTCCATGAATCTATCTAATCCCCTTTTTAAAGCTGTTTATTCCTGTAGCCATCGCTACATCCTCTGGCAGTGAATTCCACATTTTAATCACTCTCTGTGTAAAGAAGCATTTCCTTTTGTCCGGTCGTGGAATATTTTGGGTGAGGGAGAAAAATTTATCTTTGTCAGCTCTCTCTACCCCATGCTTGTTGAGTGTGACCTTACTGAGCATGAAGCAGTTTGAGGGGTGGTGATTTTGGGCAGATACATGGCACCACAAGAAAGATTAAGAACCCCTTCCCCCCTGCCACCCTGATGTTTTTGGGCTTTAGTTTGCAGCTTCTGTGGATGCATTTTATTGAATAGATAATTAAATATTTATTAAATCAATCATGTCTAGTTCTCCTTTACATATGTAGACTTTTCATTTATCCCTGAGAGTTTGTGATTCTGCTTGGCACAAAGTGGTTAAGAGTTTCATCCCAAAGTGGATCAGCATGTTTTAAATAAATAACTGTTAAAGGAGAGCATAAATCAATGGATTGTAGTTTGGGATGAAACTAGAGGCATTTCCAGTGGAGAATATTACTTGTAGTGAGGGGGGAGGATTTTGTGATGCGAAAGTTAGAAAGGAACATTGCATAGTTTTATTCCATTCCTTGCAATGAGGACACAGCTGTTACAGCCTTCAAGCCAATACTTCTCAAAGATTTTTCTCCATGCTTGGCTGTTGTCCACTACAACTTCTTTGCATATAAAGGAACCCAAAAACCACAGTACTTAAGAGAAGAATTACTTAGCTTTATGGGGATTTAACTAGAAGCACATCTGGCTGAAGGACAAACCCAACATTGAGAGAAATTTGAAAAACAATTTCTTTTCTCTGGGATAAGACTTTTCGTTTCCACAAGGCCAAAGATCACAACATCTTGGCTAAAGAAAAATAGGTAATCATCTTTCTTTAGAGCCCATCTGGACTTCCCCTGAGGCAACTGGCAAAGGAGGTGGATCACAGATGTTTATGCGAAATTCATCATTTCTAACAAAACTGTACAAATGGTCATCTCCTGCCTAGAAAGAGAATAGTTAGGAGCAGCTGGATTCATCCCATGGCACTCATTTCCAGATAGATTTTCTTTATAATTTGTGTTGCTGTCACTGTTGTGATGTCATGTTATATATCTGTAAACAACTTTGAAATTGCCTATTACAGAGAAAGGTGGTATAACTCGCATTGTCCTAGGGCCAAGGAAAGGATTGCTACTGGGGCCAAGGAAAGGATTGCTAGGGTAGCAAAGGCTGAATATCATGTGGTCCTGCATAAAGATGGCCTGTTCACTTTGAATGGCCTCTCCCCCAAAGCCAACACCACTATCATCATCAATATACCCAATTCTCAACATGGCCAGAGCTGTGGATACTTCAATCCAGAGACTGGAGACATGGACAAACAAGATAAATCATTCTATAAATCTAAAAAGCACCCCAGATTTACAGAAAAATCTGAAATCTTAAAAAAATGGGGTTAAAACTACCCCAAAAGTAGAAACAGTGCCTATAGCTTTAAGAAATAAACACCCTCAGTGGCTGTTGCTACGGAACAGAATAGTATTGTCTGCCTTCAGGCATTGGTTTTTATTAGTAAAAGTTAGTGGGAAGGAGTAGGGCCCTTTCCAGGGCTGTTTTGGCCTTTGAAGGAGGACTAATTAGGGCCACGCCAGGTATGGTTCCTAGACCCCCAGTCTGGTTGGGAGATCCTCCAATTTTGGGGGTTTATGCCTGCTGCTGTCCAACTGGCCAGCAGGGGAATCCCTGTCCCCAAACAGTGACATTGTGTGAACGTCCTGCGGATGTGATGTCATTGTGTTGGCAACATTGTGCTGCAATGCTCTGCTTTTGGGGCAAAACTCTATGGTAAAACTCAATTTTAACCATAGAGTGTGCACAAAAGGTAGAGTGTCGTCCCCAGTGTCTCCAACACAATGGGGAATGTGATTGCCATTCCTACTTGTTTCAGCCCTGCTTGGAAAGAGTATCTGTAAATTAGATATTTGTTAACTCTTTCTCTGCTGTCTCTCCTCTCTGTGAACTCTAAACCAGACAGCTAAGAAGCAGAATAACAGCCAGAGGAATAGATTTCCAAGTATAATAATTTAGTTATAGTTGATTAGTTAAAACAACTGTTGTTTATTAGTTATAAAAACAGTATTCATGTACAGGGCATCATCACCTTGGGTATGGATTAGTTAATACACAAATGTACATCCTTTGCTTAAGCTCGAAATTCTAGATCTCGTCATGCAAGAAAATATACAGCTTTAAAAATGCAAAGATTTTATGATGTAATGGTGAAGACAGATGTAACATTTTAACAGCTGTGGGAATGGTTTGAAAGTGCTTTCATTGTGTTCAATATTTCATCAGCCTGCCAAAAGATTTAAAACAAAAGCTTTAATGACTTAGTTTAAATGTGTCATCAAGGTGTTCACCCTTGATTTAGAGGGAATGTAAACGGGAGAAAACTGCTTGCTAGGCTGTTTTCTCTAATCATTTTTCCAGGTAGGAAGGATATCAACACAGAGAGAGTAAAGTCAGAAGAACCTTGCTAGATCAGAATAATGGTTCATCTAGACCAGCATCCTGTTTCAACAGTAACCTGGTAGATTTCTTCATGCCCTGCAACTAAGCCTGAGCCTCCCAGGGCCAACAGCCCTGCTGCTGATAGACTTCTCTCAGTTCCCACTGAAAGATAGGGTTGCCAGCTCTGGGATGGGAAATACCTGGAGATTTTGGGGGTGGAGCCTGAGGAGGGAGGGGTTTGGAGATGGGAGGGACTTAAATGGGGTATAATGCCATAGAGTCCACCTTCCAAACCAGCCATTTTCTCCAGGAGATCAGTTGTAATGGCAGGAGATCTACAGCCGCCACCTGGAAGTTGGCAACCTTACTGAAATACCTGTCAGAGAAGCCTTGTGGCCCCAGCTTCTGGGGAAAGAGATCAGCCTTGCATGTATCCCCTATACTAGCATCAAATAAAATAGTCATACACAAAGATTTGGATAACTGTGGAATAAAATGGCCACAACTTAATTGGTTACAGCTGTAAGAAGCATTGGCACAGCATGGGTTCCCCGGATCCGCAGCACTGGCTGGCCTAGCACCAATCAATGTACCCATCCCCCCCAGCCAGCCGGCTTGGGTGGGAAAACCATGGGATGGTAAGTTGCCGGAGTCTACACAGACAGTGGCCCCTAAGTGGTCTCCCCCGCCATCCAAGTGTGAGGGCAAACACTTGTAGACCCAGAGCTGGCCTGCTTCCATAAAGCCCTCACATCAAGACCCATTAGGGAGATCCCCATATCCAGGAAGGCAGCACGCAGGCCGATTTCCTAAAACAGATCTGGCTCCATGCTCATACCACCAGAAGTTGTAACAAGTAATAAAGCATCAAAATAGCAATAAGCATTTAGCATCATGTCTAACAATTTTAAACTACTCACAAGAAAATTCTCTGCCCTTGTTGAGCCCCGGACAGCTACCTACTGTTCATATTATCAACTCCCCATGTACTCCACATAGGGTAGGATGGGTGGGCAAACCTTTTGGGAGGCCAGACAGATGATGGAGGCCAGGGAGTGTGGCAGGCCCCTTTCCCCAGGAGACCCCTCCCCTAGAAACCTCCTCCTGCTCTATCCCATGCATAATCTTATAAACCTCGATCACGTCACCCCTCAGCCGTCGTCTCTCCAAGCTAAAGAGCCCCAAGTGCCTCAACCTTTCTTCATAGGGAAAGTGTTCCAACCCTTTCATCATTCTAGTTGCCCTTTTCTGCACTTTCTCCAATGCTATAATATCTGTTTTGAGGTGTGGCGACCAGAACTGTACACACTACTCCAAATGAGGTCACACCATCGATTTATACAGGGGCATTATGATATTACGTGTTTTTATGGTTCTGGGCTTTTATATGCTTTTATTCTTTCAGGTTTTATTTGTTGTTTTTTAAGCATTGTTAGAATATTTAAAATTTTATGTTTTTATCTTATTTTATTGTGTGAGCCACCTTGAGTAGCTCTCTGAAGAGGTGGCATCTAAATATTTTAAATAAATATATTGCAGAATAAGTCAATACAACATACTACAATCAGACTAGTTAATCTGTCAGCACATGAGTTTCCATAACGGGTAATACTGGGAGGATGGGGGCTAAGACGGATCTTTGGTGGACAATTAGGGGTGTTGCAAGTATACTATTGTGGCACTATTTTTACCTGCAAAATGGTTCAATAATGAAATTCAATAAATGTTTCAAGTGCTCAAAGCCAAAACTAATATGAAAAGTTAGCAAAAAACTTGGCTGGTTGCTAGGTATCTGGAGTCTGGACTACATGACTTTTGCGTTCATAGTTATTTTTATTGTGCTTGCATGGGTCTCTACTGTTGTCCAGTGGCACCTTAAACACTAACAGTATTTCTTTCTTCTAATGAATCTGAAGAAGTGAGCTCTGTCTAATAAAAGCTTATACAGTGGAACAGAACCTCCTCAATGTGCCCTAGAGCCCTTCCTGACAACCCCACCCCCTATATGTAATGGTTGAGGAGGTTCTCTTCCACTGTATCCGATGAAGTGTGCTTGCACACAAAAGTTTATACCATGAATAAAACTTTGTTCATCTTAAAAGTGCCACTGGCCTTAAGCTTCTTGTTCTGTTTTTCATCAGTATGACTGGGTTGTTCCCTTTCTGGCTGGTTGCTAAAGGGTCCCTCCCCCCACTTAAAGTTTGTGGGAATGGGAGACAAGACATTTTTAATACTACTTCTTTATTTATTATTTATTTTTTGCTCCCTCATGCTTGGAACAACTTGGATCACTTGTCCTCTGACTCCCCTCTGATCTTAAATTATTCTGATAATGGGGGAAGAGGAGCAGGGCTTTTCAAACACTGCACCCCTGCTTGTCCTTTCCCACTCCCTTCCCCTCCTTCCACCCTCAGTTTTCCAGCAAGGACAAAGTAGGTGCATCCCAAACTGGGTCTTCTCCTAGGTGGATCCCATTAGATTTATACCTTCCACAAATTAGCAACCTTAAAAAAAAAATCCAACCTGACAGAGATTACTGGAGAACTGGAAAGCTTGCACATTGTTTTGTTTGATTTTGATTGAGTGTAATAAAAGTGGTTAAGATGCTGAACTGCAGATCGGAAGATGGGTAGCTCAGCAGTTCGAGACCCAAGTGCCACATGAGAAAATGAGCTTCCGTCTCTGGCCCCAGCTCCTGCCAGCCTAGCAGTTCGAAAGCAAGAAATTGCAAGTAGATCAATAGGTACCGCTTCGGTGGGAAGGTAACAGCATTCCGTGCACCTTGGTGTTTAGCCATGCTGGCCACATGACCATGGAAACATCTTTGGACAGCGCTGGCTCTTCGGCTTGGAAACGGAGATGAACACCGCCCCCTGGAGTCGGATTCGACTGGCTTTCAAGCAAGGGAAACCTTTACCTTTAATAAAAAAAAGTATTATGTGGCTTTGTTTTATGATAGTATTTTGGATCCTAGTCATTTGGAAGGAATTTATACAAGCTGTGCCATCATAGCAACAGCTATTTTAGATGCTTTATGTATTTATTGGATAAATGTCCTGTCTTTTTAATAGAGGTTTAACGTGTGGAAACAGGCAGTTGAAGATTTCCATGGCATGGAGAGAAATAACTTTGCCTGGCAAATAACAGAAAGCCTCAATTAAAGGGACAGGACATTTTCCCAGGCCTGTAGGCAACCCACATTAAGTATTGGTTGGTGATTTCCCGTTTTCTAACTGTGAGAGACAGGAAAAATATTTGTCAGGGCTGGTAAAACAAATCCCTACTTTGAATGTCATTTCTTAAACAGGGTCAATCATAAGCAAAGGCTGGATAGCTGGACTCTGCAGAATGGTGATTAGATCCAACAGTATTTGGAATCTGGTGTTTGATGTGAATTTCCTTTTTGCCATTCTTTTTTTGGACACTGACACAATAAGTTTTGCTATAGTAGATTTTTCTGCGATGAAATCACATGCTTTGTTCTTCTCTCCTTTCTCCCAAGATAATTGCATTTGATAAGAAGGAGCTCTTAACAATTCAACATTCCTAAGGAACAGACTGAAGCCAAATTCAAACTACTGCTGTGTTGAGTCAGTGTTATTTTTCCAAGGGAAGTTAGTTAGATTGGAACCCATTCAAGACCAGCTCTCTCAACACCTGTTTAAGTCCAAATGGGACTGAAGTGTCCCAAAACTGAGCTTTTAATATTTTTTTAAAAAAACTGGACATAATCCAATTCAATTTAAGCACTTTGAAGTCTCATTGATTACAACAAAACTAATGTAAGTGTGTGCTGAAATACTTTTATTGATAACATTTGGAGTGCAAAGTGCTTGACTTTGGAATTATGCCTAATTTTAAACAAAAACAACAACACAAGTTAGAATAATTTCTGACATTAAAGGGGGAGTGAATGAAACAAACACTCAACAATACACCCTTTAGCCCTAGAGAAAATGTACTAATGAGGAGAGCACTGTGGTGTAGTGGTTAGAGCATTGGACTAGGAGTAGAAAGGGGCAAGAGTCCAGTAGCACCTTAAAGGCTAACAAAATCTGTGGCAAGGTATGAGCTTTCATGAGTCACTGCTCACTTCTTCAGATACCAGTCTAGGAGGTTTGAATTCTCAGGTTGCCTACCTCATAAGATTGTTGTGAGGATAAAATGGAGGGCCTATATGCTGCTTTGGGTTCCCATTGGGGAGAAAAGCAGAGTACAAATGAAGTAAAATAAAAAGGCACAACAGTTAGCATACACATGAAAGGCCAGCGTTAAAAAAAAAAAAAGAATGAATTTTCACTCACAATCAATTCCAGGTATAGAGAGGAGATTTCTGTTGCATTTTCAAAGGAAAATTTTGCAAGCAATAAGAATAGCTGTACAACCATTGTTGAAAGAATATATGAAATGTCCATTGCTGAAGCCCAGATGTGCCAGTTCATCTAGACCAATAGTTTCTGTCTGTGTTTGTAATTTCTGCAAAGAAGTGATGCAATCTGCTCCTTAGCCCATGTTCTGTCTTCTCATGTGCTGTCAGGAAATTTGGGATTCTTTTCTGAGTTTTCTTATAGAATGGCTCCAGGGCACATTGCTTTTGCATAATGCCTGATTTAAAAGCAATGCCAGATGCACAAACAGGGCATACACTGGAATCAGGTTCCCAGTTTCTGTGCTTGAAATGGATGTGCCTGGGTCACAGGGGTATGACACACTAGTGTTGTGGCCTTTCCTCATTAAAAAAAAAACACTAAAGAAGTAGAAAGTATTATTCCTGTTCTATATTTCATGACATGCACAAATGGCAGCAAAAGGACTTGGCAGTGAATCAGTGGGCTGCACAGAACTAAGCAATTTAGTCCTATATTTATGTAATTTACTGAACAATTGAAATGGGAAGTGATGTTTGCCTAACACCCTTCGGTCCATTTGCTCTTCCTTGTGATTTTCCACTGGACGAAAAGGTGCCAAAGAATGTCCTTGGAGCGCTGCTTATATGTACTTTAGGTCTATGTAGGCAGTAAGACTAAAATGCTGAGTTGTGTTTTATGTCAATTTGAATGTCAGGCAGTGCTTTTTTTCTCTTCTATATGTTCAACTTTATTTTTATCACCTCCTCTGATGTGACATGACAACGGTATAGTTGCCTTGCTGTTTGTATGACTGCAAACAAGATGAGACTGGGGAGGGGCCCAGGAAGTACTCCTTATTCCTGGGTTCCCACTGCTTTCTTTTAATATTGACACTAATAACTGAAGAAGTTTCTACAGAGTATTGTCTACGCATATGAGATTTTACAGAGCAAATCAACTCAATGACATTATACCCTACTGCGGTCCCTCCCCAAAACCTGCCCTCCTCTGGCTCCTTCCCCCAAATCTCCAGGAATTTCCCAACCCA
Organism: Lepidodactylus listeri; assembly: GCA_029233225.1. NCBI lineage: Eukaryota > Metazoa > Chordata > Lepidosauria > Squamata > Gekkonidae > Lepidodactylus > Lepidodactylus listeri. Next base: position 74,274,596 of record JARCFY010000011.1, on the reverse strand, counting down.
GACCTGACAACCCTGTCTAGAATTATAGACAACAATTGTGTCCTATAAGTGAATTGAGTTTCCTTATCTCAGCTGCCACAAGCAGCTCTGTGGTCAGGCACAGTTCTCTTTCTGCAGATGGTGAACTGAGCCAGAGATGTGAAGATTTGCGCATAAAGTCATTCAGTAGGCAGGACTGAGATTCCAAATGAGGTTTCCTTAGCCCTGCAGGTCCACCCAGAGTATCATACTAGATCCCTAGGCACTGTAATTTCTGCAGTCTTTCCTTGAGGCTACCTCATGGAGCAGAGTTAATACAAAAGCCTGGTGGAAGAGCTTCATCTTACAGGCCCTGTGGAACTGCATAAGATCCCGCAGGGCCTTGATCTCCTCCGGGAGCTCATTCCACCAGAAAGGAGCCGCCACCGAAAAGGCCCTGGCCCTAGTCACTGCGGGCCTGGCATCCTTAGAGCCTGGGATTACTAGCCAATGCTGTGATCCCAACCGACCGTAGTGCTCTCTGGGGCATATATGGGGAAAGGCGGTACAAAAACACCCAGCTTGTGTGCAGCTAAAGAACTTTGGATCACAGTCAAAGTCTTGAGCTCTCAAAGGGAACTAAAGTCTACAAGGCAAGGGGGTCCCCATTTCGGTGCCTGTAGATGCCATGGCACCCACTGACACTTTTTCTGGTGCCTGCCAAGTGTTTTTAGGAAGTGGGTGGGGTCAGGCAGGGTTTTTGTCCAGCAAGGCTTCTGATGGACTACTGGAGATTTGATTGGCTGTTCAGATTTTCTTAAATGTTCCATTCACAGCAGCTGCCACCACAGCTCAAGAGTCTGAACTGTGTTACTGAAGTTGAGCTGTGGCAATGATTTTGTGGCCGGGTCTGCCTCCTGTGGTAGCCATTTTGTTGTTGCGTCCACCATGCTGTGTCAGAATTCCAAATGTGCCTGCAGGTGCTACACAGAGTGCAGAGGAAGAAAATCTGACATAGTGTAACTCTTGTATTCATTATGCAAATCCAACAGGTTCTTAGACAGATCCATTTTTGGTTTTGTTTGTTTTCTGATTTAGACAAGAAATCTATCTCAAGGGACCTGTGCTCTAATGCAGACCATGGAACGCCTTTCAAGTGTTTTTGTGCATGCCCGTGTGGGCACATACATAAACTACAGCAACAGAGTGGACTATTTCAAGAGATTGCCTTACCTACTTTCCCCCTTCTTAAATCAGTGTGAGAGGGAATCACCCCTGCTGTCCATTCCTGCTAGTTTTGTGTGTTGATTGTGCGTACAAATAGTGCGTACAAATTTGTGTTTACAAATTGTTTGTGCAATCTGGCAATCTGCAGAGAGTAGGAGTTATAAACACAGTGCAATCCTAAACAGAATGAACTCTTCTAAGTCTACTGCAGTCGATGGGCTTAGAAGGGTATAATTCTGTTTAGGACTGCAGTACAAAAAAGTAGCTTTAGATGTGTAGCTTTAGATTAGAACGTTATACGGTCTTGAAACAATGCTGAGTTGGATTTACAATGCGATTCCAACTGTATTTGTTTGATTAGTGTATTTATTGGACCCCTTTCGCCAGAAATGCTGAAAGTCACATACAGCCAAAAACTGAGCTGAGAAGGGTTCAGTGGGACTTACTTCCTAGTAACGATTGGATCCAGTGTTTATTCAGAAAGAAGACGCACAGAGTTCAATGGGACTTGCTCCCAAGTACACATGCACTGGACTCCAACCAAGCAGTGTTTGTAAGAGGCAGCTCTTCTAAAGGAACTACTCCCATGAAACTGTGCATACAACTGCAGAAATCTTAAGCATGCTTACTACAGGGTCAGTCCCACTGAATTCTGGGGACCTACATGGTGTAATTATGCTGTAGACATGTCAAGGACTGCATCTCTAGTGTCTTGGAGATCAGCCATATAACATACCTGATCAGAAATGACATTTTTATTATATTTGGTTACAAATTCCCAGTTGGTCTGAGTGCAGAAATATTATATACCACGAAAGCAACCAGTAGATGTAACATGACACCGAAGAAACTAGAAACACCCTTGGTCAGTGAATCAGTTCTATAAGAGTCAGAGCATCTGTTGGGTGGATGTGTCTCCTGAACTGCCAAGGAGTTTCATGCACTTAGTACTTTGGCTCAAGATGTACAACAGTGAATTTTGTTCAGTGCCTCAGAGGCTATGGTCAAAGCAGCTCCAAATGTATTCTGGCATTGCGTTTGACAGAGATATATCTTTTATGTGCTTGATCGTATGACTGGGGCTCTATAGTTAAAACAAATTCTGCTCTGTGTCCAGATACTCACATGGTGCTATTGTGGCACATCTCTGTTACAGATATTGATGAATGTGCAACCGAGTCACATCAGTGCAACCCCACCCAAATCTGCATCAACACTGAAGGAGGATATACTTGCTCCTGCACTGAAGGCTACTGGCTTTTGGAAGGACAATGTATAGGTAGGTTATGCATTGGGATTAAGTGCATTTTTTAAAAATGGTATGATTTCTACATGGTTGACTGTAGGAAGACCACCAGCCTTCAGTCAATAGGTGGTAGAGATGGTGCTCACTTTGTGAGTTGTTCATTTTCACTATTATGCTGTTTTCTCACATGGTTAAATTTTCTTGCTGCTGCTACCCCTTTCATCTGTTACATCCTCTGCCAAAATGCTTCAAAGATTGTATAGCAAACTGGAAAAAACCACCAGTTTATGATTTTTGAGATGAGACATACTACTTAGTGTCTCCATGTCTGCTCATAATCTTGCAATCAGTTCTTGCGGTCACTTCTCGAATATATACTGCTGACCAGGGGTCATTTCATAAAAAAGAGGTGCAGGAACTCATTAGCATAACTCATTAGCATAACTTATTTGTATATGCTACACCACCTGACATCACCGGAAGTATGTCAGAAGGCAAGAAAAAAAGGAGAGAGAGAGAAAGAAGAGAAAGGGAGGGAGAGAGAGACAGAGAAAGAAAGAGAGAAAGAGAGAAAGAGAGAAAGAGAGAAAGAGAGAAAGAAAGAAAGAAAGGAAGGAAGGAAGGAAGGAAGGTGGCAGAGAGGGGACAGCTACCAATCCAAGCCTCAGAAATATCACTATTCTGGGAGGATAGCTTCAGTGGTGGCTGAAGCCTTCAGAAGGCTGGTCGGAGGAACAAGGACGTTTCCAGGGGACGGGGTCATTTTGCTGCAGCCGTGACACAAGCAGGCATTCCCCTGCGGAGGTGGGGGGGCTGGCACCAACTCCCGGAGCTGCGCTCCCCCAAGATCCTGCTTGAAATGACCCCTGCTGCTGACTGCACAGATGCAAAAAGCATACAATATATTCTATGTTAGTTATTTAATGGGTGCATCTAAATGTGCAGGCACAAATAGGGACAAATGAAAAGTGATTCTGTACCTTGTACAAATCAGGCAATTTAATGACACATATGACAATGACCTTAGGATAATTTAGTAAATGGAATGATTTAGTTCTCTTTTTCTCTACCCAAAAAAAATTAGTTCTTGAATTGGGCAACAGCAGGCACAAACTGCAGTGACCAGGCTGTTACTGTCCAGACACAAAACTGACCACCATGGAACAGTGCTTGTAACAATGTTCACCAGGGAATATCAAGGTGATCTGGTCAGGAGCTGACCTGAATTGTAACTGAGAGAGATCAAACTGGGTGCACTCAACTGGCGAGCAAGATCATCTCAAAGTTCCTAGCATGCCTATCTATCTGTAGACATTAATTCTCGGTACATATTTCTATCCTTACTTCCTGCTAGTTTTCTATCTTCAAATCATAATATTTATCAGACAAGATTAGCTTTTGTATTATTTTTGCTGCCTTCCTATAGCATGGTACCCATATAGTCTTTGGTGTCTCAACATTTGTTTTTGTTTCCTTTTCTACCTGGTCATATGAGACGGTTTTATTTAGGACTACATTTGACTAATTTAGTTTTTATTTATTTATTGGCAAGCCTACTTGGAGATTTTAAAGGGTGTTTTTAAAATAATCATTGTTTTAGTTATATTGTAAGCCACCTTGAGTTCTGCAAGGTAGAAAGGCAGCTAATAAGCAATATAAATAAGTAAATAGGTTGCTATGGCTGGGACCTCTCTATTATATTCTTGTATAGAGCTAAGGAATAGAAGCAGTAGTAACAGTAGTTAGCATAAGCTAAATCCAAGGTGGGAAAAACATTGGGAATGTGTCGTTCATCTGAGAAGTATGTTTCCAGCTGCATCCTAAACAGTTTGGCTGAATTTACATGTTTGTGAACCTGGGTCACTTGCAAAGCAACAGGGTACAACAAAAGGAAGGATTAAATATTCCACTTATCCAGGTTCTTTATGCACACTCCATGTGACAAGTACGTGTCCAGAAACCCAGCTGCAGGAAAAGCAGCTTGAGGGAGGGGACTGCACTAGAATAAATAGCCAATGGGAAAAGAGAAAGTGTTTCTCTGCTGCAAATCACCCCCCTACCTCACTGCTGTGCAGCTATTCAGTGAAGATCCCAGTTCTCAAGACCAGGGTCTGCACCAGATGTGAAGGTCTGGCTTTACATTTCATCCAAATACAGCAGGTCATTCCAGTTTGGAAGCAAAAGGACATACTTGCTATTAGAAAAACAACCCACCACCATTCATCCATGAAGACCTTGTTTACAGGATGTTCTTAGACAGGAATATCTTCTAATACCGTCTTTTCCATCCGCTTCTTGCCAAAGTGACTGAGGTGTTGGGAGAGAGGGACTATCAGTATAAACAAAGAATTTGCTACAAGAATCACCCATAAGGCAGTGATGGAGCAGAGAAATAAAGGCTTGAAGTCATTGTAGGAAGAGCTTAAAGTCTGAAGTGCTGCCAGTTACAAAACCATTACAAATGAATAAAAATTGGGGCCAAAAAAGGATGAAAAAATTATTGGGTGACTGAACTGGTTTTTTTTTCTGTGATGAGGAGAAAACTATTTTCACCTCAATGTTTAAAATTATTGGCTTTTAATCCTACTAAAGCTCAAGGGTGTTGTTGTTTGGTGGTTTCTTTGCTTCTTTTCTTTTATCCATGTCCCTTGAATGTAACAATTTCGGTCAAGCAAATAAGTTATGCCATCCCAACCATGCTGATTTTTAATAGATTTTGAAGCCTATTTGTAATACAAATAAAAATATTTGAATAGAAAGCTATTGCTAGAAAGATGGAAGTCATCTTGGAACAGCAGCTGCTCCTGATTTCCTTCCTTGCTAAGCGGCTCTATAAAATATGGATGAGAGAGGGCCCTGATCCTTTTTTTATTTTGGAATTTTCAGAGAGACATGCTCTGATAAATGCATATGTGAAGAAATGCAGTTTTTCTCCAGGGAGGTTTGAGATGAGCAAAGCCTCCACTGTGCATTTAAAAGTGTATGTTCCTCTGGGCAGAGAACAGCCAATGGGGAGGGGGAGTCTGTGCAATTGCTTTCCAAACTTTCAAACGCTGATAAATTTAGCAGAAGGGATAATGGGTGGGTGGGGCAAGAACTCCCCCTTCCTTAAAGCAGGGAACGGAGATTTGGAGGGACAGAATCCTAGATAGTCTCCAGGAAGGTGGTGAGCTATCTGAGAGTGAAAGAAAAGCCTCTCCAGGTACTGAGAAAAATCCAGGAGGGCAGGGTGTAAATGGGGCCTGCAGGCCAGAGCAGGCACATTCCACCGCAGCATGCATGATAAGACATGGCACTGTTTTATAGTTTCCCCTCACTTTTGCTGAACTTAAACAGGCTCCAAATTTAATATGGCAGCTGTTGAGAGATTCTTCTCTTAAAGTGGTGGGCAGTATATCCCTCCAGTTTCCTGTATGGGTCTCTTTATTCATGCTTTTAGCCTCAAATGAACATTATACAAGCATAATTTCTTCATGCCTTGTTTGGAATTCCTAGTTGTGTGGCTTCTTCAGTCCTTTGTTTGCAAGAGGGTACAACACAGTAGTTCAGGATTTGTTTAATGCCATGAATATAGATTATTCTTCCTCCTGTGGGATTCCCCTCCCTTTACTAAACTTACTGTGTTCTGAGCCTTTTGTTAGTACATGGAGTCCACTGATGGATACCGAAATTGGTGAGCTGGGCTTCTCATTCTCAAGTTTTGCTGTCCTAGTGTTTAAACAGCCAAAGGGGCTCCCATCTGCCATGATGGCTTTGGTTAAGTTATGCATTTTATTCCTGTTCAGGAGGCTGAGTGGGAATAATGGGCGTATTGCAGGGCCATCCTGGATTTTTGCCCATGGCCCCAGAATCACTAAGACCACCCTTGTCTGGGAAGTGTCTAGGGATAGTTTCTTTCCTGTCTTCTGCTACTATCCAACACAGACTGGATGCCTTTTCAAGGATCATGTACATCTCCTGCCAAGAGTACTTCTGTCTTCTCTAAGTTAAGCTTCTGCTTGCTTATCCTCATCCAGCCCAACAGTGGTTTACCAAATCCATAGCCTCTTTAGGGGCCATTGAAAAAGAAAAGGAGAGCAGGCTGTCATCTTGATGATACCACAAATTGTTACAGGTTTTATTGCACATGGCAAGTTCAACTATGAGTCAAACTTTCAATTCACAATTTTCTTTCAGACATAGATGAATGTCGTTATGGCTACTGTCAGCAGCTGTGTGCCAATGTCCCTGGCTCTTACTCCTGTACCTGCAATCCAGGGTTTATCCTGAACGAAGATGGAAGATCGTGCCAAGGTATTTGCCTGTGCATACAGAGAGAATGAGAGGCAGCGGCCACCATGCTTGTTCTTAGCCCCAGGCCCTTTGAAACATACATAGCATTGGGTGTGTTATACTAACTCCTCTCTTGATACTATAAATGTGTGCTGGGTTTCTGTGTTGCATACTTTACCTGACTTTAAAAGTTTGATTTTTAAAAATTAAATTTTGGTACTGGGAAGAGCTGGATTCTGTATCAGTATATGCAGATCAAGGAGCAAATGTATTTATTTAACTTACGTGTGCACCACACACATTAAAAACCTCAAGGATCTGTGCGTCACTAATGCGCTCTCCCACTCACTGAGGCACCAGTGGCTGAAGTTGGTCAGGGTATTTTCTGCACACTTTTGAAAATGTTTTGGCATGATCATACGCACCCATTTGCGACACAAGAAGGACGATTCCCCACCGGCTCAAAGTGGCGTGATCACACAAGCACATCTGGGAAGCGTCCTGCAGCCGGTGTCAAAGTGTCGCAAACCACTTTGAGCCGGTGGGGAATCGACTTATTTAGCTACCAGTGAAAAGGCAGTCTCAAATGGTTTGCGACGGCCCAGAACTGACCTTTCCTGGTGTGATCGCACCAGCGCAAACAAGTGGCGTTGCGGAGCAGGCTTTTTGGGTTTTTCCCCCCTCCCATCCCGGTATGTGCATCATCGGATGATCCCAAGGGTGGACAGGCAAGTCATCGATCCCTTGTAGAAGCAGATAAGCGCACTGAAAACGGCCGGAAAAAAACAACAACTCGCCTGCGGCTGCGTGTGATCACGCAGCGGCGGTTTGCCCTCACAGGTCCATGGACCTGTGTGATCCTGCAAAAGTGGCGCAAATTGCGCCGGCACAAATTTGAGTCACTTCCCGTCCAGCTTATCTTGCTCGTGTGGACGGGGCCTTTAGAAACTTGATGGGATTCTTGGAATGCTGAATTTTGCACCTTATACAAAATTTATCCCTTTCTGTTGTATAATTACAGAATATGTACAGCCCTCTGTGTGTGTGTGTGCACGTGCTTGCATTTGTTCATGTGTTTTGATATTTAAAAGGTTTGTGTAATTCCTTGTACTTAAGCCTTAAAATTATCCACACAGTCAAAAACAAACAAGCAAATAAATCCAGAAGCCTCCAAGTAATTTGTTCATAAACAAGATTATGAAGAGTTAAAGCTTGCCATCACAAGCCTTTATACATTAACCTTTCCCCCTCTTTTTATCCTGCTGGTTTTGGCCAGGTTTTGTTATGCTTAAAACAGTTGGAGCCTTAAAATTGGTAGATAAACAAGGAAGCACCTGCAGGATATACTTCGGTTTGTTTGCTGTTCTGAAGTCAGTTTCCAAACAGACCACGCAGAATCTTTTAAAGATGTCATAGTAGTCAAATCAAATCTTTTCTGCACTGAAGAGTTATTTGCTTGTTAGAGATTGGAGTACATCACCCATTGCTGCCTGATAAATATTGTGATAGGTAGGCACAGCAGAGCTTCTTGCTGTGTGGGCAACTTTGGACAATACCCAATAGTGCCAATACCCAAGATACTCAAGTGACTGCCGTATCATCTTCCCTTTCTTTCTGTCAAGGGTTGTGACTTGCACATCTCCATGAATGAAATTTACAAGACATTGGGGGGGGGGGGGGAGAGGTCTCTTGTGTTTTATTATTTGCGGTGTGCCCTAGCATCTCTATGTTAGATCAGTTCCTGTGCAGTTACAGATCAGGAGAGAATCATAGAATCATAGGCTGCGAGCACACGGCCCCTTAATGCGGGAGGAAGGGCTGCTTCCTCCCGCATTTAAAGGGGCCGTCTACATAGGCCCGCAGCGAGTCCCGTGGCGAAGCGGGCTCCAATGCGGGTTGCTACCGCATTTACCGACCCCGGGAAAAACTAGTGTTTTCCCAGGAGTCGCGGGAGGAACCCGCATTCCAGCCTTCTGGACAGCCCTCTCTCGCAAGCATTGCGAGAGCAGGGCTGTCCAGACGCCCCCCCCGCCATTCCCCCCCCCTTTTTACACTTGGGCGCATGGCCACTCATGCGCCCAAGTGTAAAAGGGGGGGAAATACCCCCAACTTAACAGGCCACCGCCGCTTCTGCTGCCGCTGCGGCCACCTCTGCCGACATTCCAGCTGCCTTTCCAGTCGCCGCCACCTCTTCAGCGGCAGCCACCGCCGCGGCCGTTGCTGTGGCCGCCGCGGCCGTTTTCACCGTTGCCACGGCCGTTTCCGCCACCACAGCCGCCGTTGCCGCCGCTTCCGCCGCCGCTGTTCCCACCGCGGCCGCCTCTTCAGCGGCTGCAGCCACCGTTCCCGCAGCAGCCACGGCCACCGCCACTGCCACCGGGGTTGGGATGTGTAGGAAAAACGTGGTCCCTTTACATCCAAGATCCCTCCCGGATTAAAGGGGCCGTGTGGTCGCAGCCATAGTGTTGGAAGGGGCCATATGGTCCATCTAGTCCAACCTCTGCTCAGTGCAGGATCAAACTAGAGCATCCCTGACAAGTGTTCGTCCAGCCACTGCTTGAAAACTGCCAGTGAGATCGAGTTCACCACCACTGCTAAACTACTCTTCCTGCAACACATTTTCCCCTTAATATTCAGCTGGTACCTCCTCGCCCTTAATTTAAACACATTATTGCGAGTCCTATCCTCTGCTGCCAGCAGGAACACTCCCTGCCCTCCTCTAAGTGACAGCCCTTCAGATACTTCAAGAGAGCAACCGTGTCCCCACCCAACCTCCTCTTCCGCAGACTCAGCATTCCCAAGTCCCTCAGCCATTCCTCATAGGGCTTGGGCTCCAGGCCCCTGATCAGTCACACTCCTCTGCACCGTTCCATTCTATCCTCATCCTTTATGAAGGGCAGCCTCCAGAACTGCACACAGTACTCCAGGTGCAACCTGACCAATGCAGTGTACAAGAGAAGCAAAAGCAGTAGCGGAGGAGGAAGTGAAGTCAGACAAAGCGTAGCTGCAGTCAGCAAGACCAGTTCTTGCAGTTCTTGAGACCAGCAAGCAAGCCTGACCTGTGTCATGCTTGCTCCTGACCCAGCCCCTGCTGACCAGGACCAGGCTCCTTTAACTGGCTTGGATGTAAGTCCTGAGGAGTCAAGCCAGCAGCAGGATCCACCTGCTCTGCCTGGCCCAAGCTCAACCCCTCCTGGATCTCCCCCACCTGTTAGTCGGCTCCGTGAAAGACGGCGGCAGGAATTAAAGGAGAGACGAAGTACGGCACGACAACGAAGAATGAGGGATATCAGTCCAGAGTTTTAGCAGCAGTAGGGCCACGTCCGGTACGCTGCTAATTGCTGACAGCCAGCACAGGTTAAAAACAGAGGGCTTGTTCAGAGCCAATTGTGCTGGCAAAGATTTACTGTCTTTAACAGACCCCCCTTGCTGGACACCTTTCTGTCTCCGTGCTTTCCTGTGGACCCTTGACCCGGCTTTGGACCTCGGACCTCTGACTCTGGACTCTGGACTTTGCTTTGTGGACTTTGACTTCGGCGTTCTGGCTCTGTTTCGGTTGCTCTCTCCGGCTATCTGACTCTTGGCATTCCTTGTGACGACGTCTCCCTGCTCTGCCCTTCGGCTATAAGGGTGATTTATGGTTTGACCACTGGACTGTTTGAGATAACGCGCTGCTCTCAGAACTGCTAACTCCCTGCCTGCTGTGAACTTCTGACTGTCAGCTTGGGCTGGTGTTTATGCTGCCTCGACCCAGAGGCTCTGTCGTGACAACCTGGAATATGTAATATTTTGTTTGTTTGCTTGTTTGTTTAAACATTTAAACAAATTGTTTAAAGTAAACACCAGGCCCCAGCCTGGTAGAATATGCTCTCAACTGAGATCAGGGCCCTGTGGGATTTGCTATAGTTCCGCAGGGCCTGTAAAACGGAGCTGTCCCTGCTGGCCTTTGGTTGAGGTGGCAAACATCAAATAACATCGGTCTCCCCTGCTTCAAGTGCTTCATGGTGCTACTAATATAATGGGCACCGGGTGCAGTTGGTTTAATCCATCTGAGTGATCCACTGTGGCCCCTTTGTGGCATGAGCTTAGCAGACACTGGAATGGAACTAACTGCTGAGTTGCCATTAGGTATAGGTACGTTTTAAATTGGTCACCTAAAATTTTAATCTTGTTGGAATTAATGTTTCAATGGATTACTGTTTGATAGGATTGGTTATTGCTTTATGACATGATGTAATACACCCTAAGACCACTTGTGGGGTAGGGTGGGATAAAAATCACAAAAATAAATAAAATAAACTTATCTCTGGACTACAAAAATGACTGCTCTGGAGGGCGGACTTTGTGGCATTATACCCCATTGAGATCCTTCCCCTCCCTAATACCAGTGCATCGGTGACTGGTATTTGGCTGGTGTTTTATTTGTAATTCTGAACATTTCAGTCTATTTTAAGGCTTAAAAGAAATGGACACATTGATATAATCCTGATGAGGGTTTGGGGGCTGTGTGTGTGTGTTAGATTATATTCTGTCACAAAAAACCCTCCTCATCTCAAAGTTTACATAACCTTTCGTGAAAGCATTAATTATAGCTGAATCATGCAAAAAGTTATTGACACTCAAAGTACTGGTTTTCCACAGATGTGAATGAATGTACAACTGACAACCCTTGCGTGCAAAACTGTGTCAACACCTATGGCTCATTCCTTTGTCGCTGTGACCCTGGCTATGAATTGGAAGCTGATGGGATTAGTTGTAGTGGTAAGTAGAAATGATGCCAATGATTAATTTTCCCTTTTGGAGAATAAAGGCAATGACTTGCCTCTTCCCGTCTTGTTGTTATATCGTGAAAACTCAGGGTTACAGTATGAAGGTGAGAGATTAATGAGTACACCTAAACCCAGAATATTTAGCATAACTGAGGTCAGTAGTTCTGAAACAAAGAGAGAGTGGCCAGTACGGGAGGACTGAAATTTGCTGGCAAGGGCACCATACTGAAGAGAAATGTGCACAGCATCATGTCTATCCAGCTCTGATAAGCAAGTTTGTTATAATCTTTCCGAAGCAATTCAAGAGGAGGTTTTTTTTTTAGGGTAGTGTTTATATTATTTAGGGTCAGGGGTCCTTTCGTAGAAAAAGAGGTGCAGGAGCTTATTAGCATAACTCATTAGCATATGCCACATCCCCTGACATCACCAGAAGTGTGTCAGAAAGGGAATCAGTTTCAGTTTCAGTGTGTCAGTTTCAGCCCCATTATACCCTATGGGCCATTGAAATCAATGGCAAAAACTCATAGAGTATATGAGGGGCTGGAGGAAAGGGGGTTTGAGGGAGAGGCTCCAAACTTGCAGGGTAGCTGCTGGGGCCTCTCCTCGAAAATGTTAACTTTTTTCCTACCATAGAGAACAATGGAGGGAATGGGGGCAACCTGTTTGGGGGCCTGTAGAATTGGACCCCCGGTCCAATCTTCTTGAAAGTTAACATTTTTTCCCACCATAGAGAACAATGGAGGGGATGGGACAACCTGTTTGGGGGCCCGTAGAATTGGACCCCCTGGTCCAATCTTCTTGAAACTTAGTGGGTATTTTCGAGGAGAGGCCCCAGCAGCTACCCTGCAAGTTTGGAGCCTCTCCCTCAAACCCCCTCCCCTCCAGTCACTTTTGAAAATGCCACCAAATTTCGGCGGCAATTCGGCAGCTGGCAGAATCAGATTAGAGAATCTGATTCGGCCTGTGGCTGCCCTAGTGGCCACTCCGCCTCGCTCCGGCCCCAACGGACCCCTGTTTAGGGTACAATTCATATTATGGGAGGAAAGTAGGAAGGGCCTACTAAAATCCAAAAAAAACCCCTCACCCTGACTCACCTCAGATTTAGCCCTACTTACCAGGCCTCATGAGCCACACCCCAACTCTGATGTTACAAAATAAAACAGGAGTCCACTTGCAGCTTGAACTACTATATGAATTTATTCTACCATGAGGTGCCACTGGTCTCCTGTTCTGCCAACCAATACGGCTTCCCATCTGGAGATGACTGCTACAAAATTAAAAAGGCACTTATGGGCAGCAATAACCCTCTTCTGCTGTATTTTCACTATGCTTGTGAGAAGTGGGTCTAGAAAAGGAAATAATGCCCAGTGCTGGGCTGTGCCCTACAGATTCCCCCAGGATTGCCAATCTCCTGGTGGGGGCATGGGACCCTCCATCTCAACATCTTTTTCCCCGCCATTGCTTACAGCAGCAGTGGAAGAAATTTTTTTAAAATGGCTGTCAGGCTGATGATGTGATGTCACTTCCAGGGAAACCATGGAAGTGACATCACAGATCTAGGAATCTCCAGAAATTCTATGTTTTTACCCTTCCACTGGTTCAACCCCAGGTTCATCCTGGCAACCCCAGTTGGACTCCATCCCACCTTCTCCTCATTCTCCTGCTGGAGTTAAAGACTATGCAGTGCTCTCTTTGGGGTCAGCAAGGGTTCTTTTGGATTCTGACATTGCCTCAGAGAGAGGGAAGTTTGGGAAAGGAGGTAGTGCGGCACTTCCTACTTAGTTAGAAAGCTCCCCACAGCCAGGGTATATAGAAGACTCTGAATCTGAGGAAAACCAGAACTCTTGGGGTCTGCCAATCATTTCTGATGTGATCAAACCATACAATAGGGGGAAGTCACACAGGCAAAAGAGGGATCATATCTGGTATCACAGCATGAGTAGCTCTGGATAAGTGCAGAGCTGGATCAGAATGGCTTCCTTAGCTAGGCACATTGCCACAGAGGGACATGATGTAGCAATCCAGACAGGGTGACCATGGGACAGAGCTAGAATACAGGTTGTTGTTGTTCAGCCGTAGTCAAGTCTGACCCTTCATGACCCCATGGACGACAGTGTACAGGTAGAAGATACCAAATCATGTCCTTGAGCCTTCTAAACCACCCTCTAGGAGAGGAGACTGCACCCTAATCTGGACAGCTCAGGCTAGCCTGAGCTCGTCAGATCTTGGAAACAAAGTAGGGTCGGTCCTCATTACTATTTGGATGGGAGACCACCAAGGAATATCAGCATCATTGTGCGATGGTAAGCCACGTCTGAATGTCTCTTGCCTTGAAAACCCTGCTGGGTTGCCATAAGTCAGCTCCGACTTGATGACAAAAAAAGTGGGGAAAACGACCACAAAAGTGGGGGAAGGCAGCCCCAGTCTCCCTGATACAATGGTTTAGAGCACAGGTTTTAGGATCGTTATATTTGTGGGAATGGGGTTAAGTCTTTGGTTACCTCCCTGGAGCCTGTGTAGAGGGGCAGCCTGTACATTTCAATGCATAAATAATATTCTTCCTGGCCATGTGTCAGCAAAACTCTTTTGGCTTGCAGTTTCAGCTTCAACCAAGTGTACTCAGCAGCAAGCCCCACTGATATTCTCTAGCGAGTGGGCTCAGGATTACAGCTTTATTTTACTGAGTCAGTGCCACTTAACTGCAGGGCTTTAACCTCAGATGCACTTCATCCTGCCTCCTGCAATTGAACTGAAGAGACATTTTCATGGGTTCTTGCTGCTCACCTGTTGGCAGTGGCAATAATCACTTGTGTCAATGAATTCAAACATATGGCTACAATAAGGATTGTATGACTGTTACCAGTGCTGTCGTGCTTGTTTTCGTTTGAGTGCTTTAAGCTTGAATTGGAAAAAAGGATTAGTTAAATATATTTGTGTAGTGAAAGGGTCCCTGGGGCCTAGTTAAATGGGAGAGTCCAGCTCACACTCTGGAAAAAATAAATATCTGAAAAAATCCTTTGTTGGTTTTTTAAAAAAAAATTACTGTAAGCAGATGCAACATTTTTTTTGGTTGATGATAAAAGGAGCATGTGGTGTGTGGGAACAGGGAAGAAAAAGTTAGCATCTTTCAAGTCATTCATCAGGATAATTACTGCTTTTCAAAAGACAACAAAGTCCCAGGCCAACCGTTGTTGTTGTTTTTTTTGCAAATACGTCTGGCTTCTGTCCCTCATTTCTGCAGGGCTGCTCATTACAGGCCTCCAGAAAAAAAAAATCACAATGTTCCCCCTCCCCAAAGACACAGGTCTAAAAGGCAGACACACCCATTAAGGAACACGCCAGTTCACAGAGAAGGGAGGGAAAGTCCTCTCTCACTAACTTTAACCCTTTGTTTAAGTAAAAAATATAGCAAGTAGCCTCTTGCTATGTTTTCCAAATTGAGAAAAGGGTTAAAATAAGTAATTACATATTTTAACCAAAAAAAATGGTGGCTAATATATATGTGATATTGGGAAACTTGGAGAAAAAAGTGTTGGTTTACAGAGAGAAATGGGGGAAAGATATTGCAGTACCTATCTGGCTGAGTCTTTTTAAAGAATCCTTGAGGGTCTTAGCTAATGTGGGTCTAAGAGAGAACATAGTAAAAGTTACATAGAGGTGGTATTGATCCCCTGATAAATTGGCTAATATGTTCCCCACAACTTCTAGGAAGTGTTTCCATTGTAATGAAAAAAAATGGAACCTTTCTACATAATTGGTGGCTCTGCCCACAGGTTAAAAAGTATGGGGAAGTATTTAATATAATGAAGAAAGAATTACATTTCAGAATACCATGTAATCCTGAGATTGCTCTCCCAAGGCTGGTATCCAGGCTGGTATCCATCCAGGTGGGGGCTGGAGTTCTGGAATTGCAACTGATCTCCAGACAACAGAGATCGGCTCTCCTGGAGAAAGTGGCTGCTTTGGAGGATGGACTCTGTGGCATTATACTTTGCTGAGGTCTCTCCCCAAACCACACCCTTCCCAGGCTCCACTTCCAAACATCCAGGAATTTCCCAGCCCAGAGTTAGCAACCATATAATAGATTATTAGGAAGCTCTTAGTTATGGCCAGGCTGTTGGTAGCACAATACTGGAGGCAAGTTGAACTACCAAAGGGAGAAATATGGCTTTAAAAGGTTTGGTTTGTCATGACCATGGGGAAAAAAGCTATGATTTATAGAAGGCTATGGGATAGAAGGAGAGTTATATAGGGTGTTTTAAACCTTTCTTTAACAACTGGAAAAGAAGAGGAGGAGGAGGAAATTGGATATATACTCTGCCCTTCACTACCCGAAGGAGTCCCAGAGTGGCTTACAATCCCTTTCCCTTCCCCTCCCCACAACAGACATCCTGTGAGGTAGGTGGGGCTGAGAGAGCTCTTTTAAGAACTGTCCTTGAGAGAACAGCTCTGAAAGAACTTATGACTGACCCAAGGTCACACCAGCAGCTGCATGTGGAGGAGTGGGGAATCAAACCCGGTTCTCCCAGTCTGTGCTCCTAACCACTACACCAAACCACTATACCAAAGAGACCTTGGAAGCAATAAAGTAAAATAGACAATGTATTTAAAAATAGGGTTAATGAATGATTAAATTAACTATAATATTTTTGGCCTGGAATCTTCATGCTGATAAATATGAATTTATCTAAAAATTTTGCGGCTGGCAGGGGAAGTTATAAGAAGAAAAATAAACTTCTGCTAATCAGGCCTGGATCCAGGAGGCTGAGGGAGAAGAGAAGGTAGTTCACTTCCTTTAGCTTCTCTGTACTCTCATATGCGTCTGTTACAACTTGGCACTTCCTCAGTTTGGTTTGGCTCTTAAGTGGCTTTAGTCCTGTGGGTTTCCTCAGAATTTAAGGTTTTTGTACATTCGCTCCCCAGACACATCACATAAAATACATTTAAATCTGGTTTCAATCAAAATTTTGGAAGGTTGCTTAGTAACCTTGATATTGCGAAACCCTGTGTTGACCTAGTCCAGCACTGACCTATACCGACTCTTTATTGGCTTAAGGTCATAATTTGCTGCAATATTTAAACCAACCGCCTCTGACATGGAGGGGGAAGGCTTACCCTAAGAGGAGTGACAGAATTTCTTGTCCGGGGGAACAAAATGGGGAACCGCCCTGAGCCTGCTTGTGGGGAAGGTGGTGTAAAAGTCTATTAAACAAACAAACATGAGGTCTATACTTGGCAGAGCATTTAGAGCCATAGTGACAGAAGTCCCCAGGACTGAGCAGGGTGGCAAAATAACATGGGCCCCCTGCATCAGCCACTCAGTTTATGCAGGAAAATGCAGGAGAGAGTAGGGTTGCCAACTGCAGCTTCAGAAACTCCTGGGGATGAGAGGGCAGAGTTTGGCGAGGGAAAGGAGCTCAGCAGGGATATGATGCCATAGACTCCTCTAAAGCTGCTATTTCCACCAGAGGAACTGACCTCTGTAGCCTGGAGATAATTGTTGTTCCAGGAAGTGGTATCATACCAGCCACACAGAAAATCATGTAGGTTGAGGAGCCAGTTTGGTGTCATGGTTAGGAGTGTGGACTCTAACCTGGGAGAACCAGGTTTGATTCCCCACTCCTCTGCATGAAGCTGCTGGTGTGACCTTGGGTCAGTCACAAGTTCTCTCAGAGCTGTTCTCTCATGAGCAGTTCTCGAAAGAGCTCTCTCAGCCCCACCTACCTCACAGGGTGTCTGTTGTGGAAAGTGGAAGGGAAAGGGATTGTAAGCCACTCTGAGACTCCTTTGGGTAGTGAAGGGTGGGGTTTAAATCCAATCTCCTCCTCCTCATAGGTTGGACCTGTATCTGTCTTGGGTAATAGTGATCAGCACCTATTGAGAGTGAACTGTTCATCCTTCTCAATACTAAATGCCATCCAACTCTTGCAGATATGGACGAATGCAGCTTCTCGGAATTCCTTTGTCAACATGAATGTGCCAATCAGCCAGGCAGTTACTACTGCTTCTGCCCTCCCGGCTATGTACTGCTTGATGACACCAGAAGCTGCCAGGGTAAGAATACCTTTTTTCAAAATAAAATCAGGTGTGATTTTTAGAATCATTTTTATTGAAGGGGGGGTATAATGAAGCAAAATATATTCAGACTTTGCAAAGTAACATCTAAGCAAGGAATTTTGTTTTGTATTGTAAGACATTAACACGGCAGGAACTCTTGTGCAATACCGCTGAGCACATAACCACGCGAGGGGTGTCATTACAATTAATGGGATTCCTGGCCTCACTGAGTATGGTTAAAGATTACACAACAGGACCCATGTTGTCCCCCTTTTCTACTCTTACTGTGAAGAAAAGTGGCAAAGTTCCCAATGGCCTTAATAGAGGAAAGCCAGATCTACAAGTAACCTGGTCTCTTGTTTACTATCAAGCTGTGAAAACAGTGAATGCATGAAATACTTTCTTGAGTAACTATGTTTGTATGCTAGTTCTGCACCCCTCTGCCTTAAGCATCATTGGGCAGAAGTATTGACTGCCTTACTGTTGGCAGAACTAAGTGATTGCAATTCCAACATCTTTTTTTCTAGTATGTGTGTTGACATATTGCAGAGGTCAAGCCCAGCAAATGCTTTTCTGTCTTCCGTATCAGAGGAAAGGCAGTCTGGGTAGATAAGACACTGAAAGCTGCAAATCCTAACTGCTTCAGACTGCTTAAATTCTCCACATGATTGATTAGGCACTTGATCAAGTGGAGAAAAAGTAGTGAAAACCTAAAGTGTAATCCTAAGAAGAGTTACACCATCTTAAGTCCATTGAAACCAGTGAACAGCTGACATTCTGGAGGTGTCTTCTTCTTCTAGCCATTTACATGTACATCCTGGTTCTTGTGAAATTTTCTTGATGCAGCTGAGTGTTTACACGAAGTGAATTAGCAGTCTCAAACCATTATCTGTTGCCTGCATTCTTCTTTAACCCTTTCACTGAGGGAAGCTGGGAACAGATGTGTTGGATGGCAAGATGAGTTACATGGGCTGGGTCACTCTTCTAGACATGGGAAGAAACCAGTGTATCTACAACTCTCTGGGGAGACTTCAAAGTGCATTCAGTCAGCTTTCCTGTCCTGCCTGTGCTTATGGTTTGTATACATGATGTTGGCCTTTAGAGTTTTGACCTACTGGAATAAATTTCATGATGTATGAGTATGTGGGCAGCACTGTGGTCAACCACAGAGCTGTTCCACAATCAGTTGATTCCCACGGTATGTGTATTCATTCCATGTGAAAGAGAATGTGTAAGAAGGTGGCAGTCAGCCCACAAATAGTATCTGGAGCAGTCACATGGCCAAACCACTGTCCTATCACAGTCTTGACATATGTTTGCCAGTTGGCGTACATTACCCTCCCCATCATCTTATGTTTGTCTGAGTTGGGTTTTTGGGGTTTTTTTTTATACATCTGAATGGGGATCAGGAAGGAACTGTCAAGCTAGCGTCTTGTAAATGTGACATGTTGTCAGCTGAACGGGTGCATTGTTATTACTCAGTGATGAGGCATTTCAGGGGCAGTCACTGCAAGGTTTAATTTCTTTTGGATGAGAGTGCAGTGAGAGTCATGACATTTTGGCAGTTTATTTATTTATTTATATTCATGTTGAGCTTAGAGGAGGAGACAAGCACAGAGAGCAAGAGAGAGAGTGAGAGAGAGCTATTCTATAGAGCCATACCAGTTTCCCTCCAAAAACCAATGCCATCCAGTTGGGAGTCTCCAAGGTTCCTTTCTTCAGCACCTTCCAGCCTCTTTTCTCCCTTGATGGTTGCAGCATTACTTCTGCGCAAACTATAGTCTGCCATACATATGTACTATAGAATATTAGTCTCTACCTTGGCTAGTAGGTGTGCTTGGCTCACAGTAACCATGAGCCATCATGGCTTATGTTTCAGCTATTAGTGCCCGTTCTGGAAACTTCAGTCCATCAGTCCTAGCCATTAGCAAATAATCAGGTATAGAAATGATAATACCCCTGTTTACTTTGTGTTGTTGTTTCTTGGAGACAGAACTTGTCCTCTGATTTTTTTCGGCTCCCAGGATTCCAAAGTGCCAAAAAGATGGGGTGCGACATAACTTGTCAAAGCATCGTTTTAATGAGCTTTTTGATATTTTTTGCTGTTTTAAAAATAAAGCAGAGCAGTTCTCAAACTGTGCATTTGCACAATGGAAGGCAATTTTATTATTGTCAAAACATTTATATCCCATCCTTCCCCCAAAGAATTTGGGGCAACATACATTGTAGCTACTATCTTAGCCTTACAAGAATTTGTAAGTTAAAGTAGCCTGAAAGTATATAACTAATCTAGGGTAAGGTAACCCTGATCATGGCAAGTGGAGGCCGGTCCAACAGGAGACAGGTTTTGGTTCTAGTTCAGCAGGCCACTCATTGTACCACAGAGGGCACTATAACCAGAGGACTTAAGATTTAGTTTAGGCCAAGTTCCTGTGTGCTGTTCTCCTGCTATTGGTATGCATGTATAAAAAACAAAAAGCAGTTCTAAAAGAATGAATTCATAATTTTTGATGTGTGAAAAACAGTTTTCAGTGCTCTTGTCTCAAGTCAGTTCAGTTCAGTACCATTACTGGCATAGGTGGCTGGAGATCTTCTGCTGTGACAACTGATCTCTGGGTGTCAGAGATCAGTTCACCTGGAGAAAATGGCCCCTTTGGAAGTTGGATTCTATGACATCATGCCTCAAACCCTGCCCTCCTCAGGCTCCACGCCCCAAATCTCCAGGTATTCTCCAGCCTGGAGCTGGCAACCCTACAAGAACCACAATTTTAATATACAAAAGACAATAATCGCTCCAGAGCTTTAACATTATATTCCCTAATCCTCATAATAATTGAGAAATACCTCACTACTGAGAAGGTAATATGGGGTTACTGATCCAAAAAAAGGAAGGAGACAAGCCTCTCTTCTGGATAGCTATGCCTGTTGTTCAAAATACAAACACAGAATTTGTCCCAAGTCTCTGAATTGACTGATGGCCTTGTAGGAAGGTTGACTTCTTTCACTTTATAATGCATATGTAATTTCAGCTGCGGATGAACAATTTTCTGTGCTATTTGCCTGAAACAAGTGTATTAAATATAGTTTTTTTTTAATTTTAGAGATTAATGAATGTGAAATTGGAAACCACACTTGCACCTTGCAACAAACTTGTTTCAACATTCAAGGCGGATTCAAATGCCTAGACCCAATAATATGTGAAGAACCTTACATCAAGATCAATGATCAGTAAGTAATGTATTTAGAGGAAGACATTCCTTTTCTTCACAAGGCTAAAGGGGTAGAGACATTTACCAAACTGCAGCAGTTCTGTTGGCCTACTGTCATACAAACATGGTTTTCTAGCTTCTCCATACATTACTTTTATCAAGTGCATGCCTGTGGTGCTTGAAAACATGTAATGCCCAGTAGTGATCACTAAAGAACCTGGGATTAGCTGTGGCTGCTTGTTGAATGTATAAGGTAAAGGTAAAGGTTTCCCTTGCTCAAAAGCCAGTCAAATCCAATTCTAGGGATGCAGTGCTCATCTCCGTTTCCAAGCCGAAGAGCCAGCGCTGTCCAAAGACATCTCTGTAGTCATGTGGCCGGCATGACTAGCCACCGAGGCGCACAGTGCTGTTACCTTCCCACCAAAGTGGTACCTATTTATCTACTTGCAATTTCTTGCTTTTGAACTGCTAGGGTAGCAGGAGCTGGGACCAGAGACGGGAGCTCACTCCATCATGCAGCACTCAGGTCTCGAACTGCTGAACTAGCAGCCTTCCAGTCTGCGGTTCAGTGTCTTAACCACTTGAGCCACTGCAGCCTCTTTTTGTTGAATGTATATCTAATGGTAAACCTTGGGTTTGTTGCTATGTAATGCGCAAAATAGGCCTTAGCTTAAAGCACCAGAGAGATTTTGTTGACTTATAACATTTATTAGCTGCCTTTCTACCTTAAAGAAGCAGCATAAAACACAATAAAATACATACATACCACCAATTAAAATCAACAATTTAAACCTATTGGCAGGCAGAAGAACTGGAACAAAGCAAAGGCTGTCAGGAATAAAACTGATGCATCACCTATGATAGATGGGCAGCCCAGTCTCAAGAGCCCACTGACTGCAGCATAGCTACAACGATGTGGCCTTGCCACAGTGGAGACACCACTGGTTGGTTCGGTGACCAGAAAAAAGCCCACTGGGAAAACCCCCACAGGAAAAAAGCCCACATGAAAAAAGCCCATAGACATAAAAGCCCACATGGATATAATTGTCTTACATGTTGGCCATTTCCAGCTCTCCCATTGGCTGTGTTATGCACTCCATCAGCCACTGACCATTCAACCGGCACTCAAGAGTACTCGCGTGCCATTGGCTGGGTGCTGGATCCGGTCCTGTGGGGCTAACTTATCCCTCAGTGGCTGTTGCTAGGCAACCAAGCTTGGTTCAGTCAGTAAAAAGACAAAGGAAGGAAACCCTTTCCAGGCCTTTGTGAGGAACTCATTGGGGCCAGTCCTGACTAGGGTTGCCAGCTCCAGGTTGGGAAATTCCTGGATATTTTGTGATGAAATCTGCAGAAGCCAGTTTGGGGAGGGGAGAGGCCTCAGCTGAAAAGAATGCCATAGAGCCCACCCTCCAAAGCAGTTATTTTCTCCCGGGGAGAGATCTGTTGTCTGGAGTTCAGTTGTGATACCTGGTGATCTTCAGGCTCCACCTGTAGGTTGACTACCCTAGGCAGTTAGCGCTTCAGAGCAGGGTCTGCTTGACCCAGAATTTGAGAAGGTGATTTTGGACCAGTCACAGACTTTCAGTCTAACATGGTTGTTGTGCAGATCAAAAGGGTGATAGGAGAATGATTACTGTGTGGTTCATTTAAGCTTGGTGGCCTTCTCAGCCAATCTTATGCACTGCACAATGGTTAATTTATTTATTTCATTTATTTTTGTACCACTTTCCAAGGATTCGCAAAGCAATTCGTACATAAGACGCCTTTACCTGAACTGTCTTTGTTTTTTTCTTTTAATGTTAACGACATGGGTAACTGGGATAAAATATAATCCCTTGCTAGGTCAGCAGATGGCAGGAGACTCAGCTGTTAATGCGCAGTTACAGTAGGAAAATATCCTTCCAAAGCAATGCAAGCAGCACTCAGCGGTGGTGAAGTAGTATAGCAGTTAACATGTTCATTAAAATGGCTTTTTAATAGGAGCTACTTTATATGAAATTGAACTTGATGATGATGGTACTATGTCTGTGCCGGTCTCTTGATTCATGTAATGCATTTAGAGTTCGCAGACTAAATTGTGTTTGTGTGTTTATTGGGCCAGATAAACTATGAGCCCTCCATTACTTTGCTTATAAGTGTTCTAAAGAAATCTAAATAAATAAGTGGAGGATCCCACGGAGCTGTAAGCAAACCAGAAGCCACTTTAGGTGGATAATGTATATTCTGTATTGCATCTCTGATTATAGGTGGTGTAATAAGATATTTTGGATATTTTTCCCAGTAGAAGGCAAAGTGGCTTACACAATCATTCTCCCTTCCTCCATTTTAACCTCACAGTGACAACCCTGTGAGGTAGGTGAGGCAGAGAGAGTGTGCCTGATCCAGGGTCACCCAGCAAACTTCCATGGCACAGCGGGGTTTCAAAACTTAAGAATTCAGATGCTAGTGACAAATTGAGGGGACTGTGAGAGGAACTGTGGGAGAGGAAGACTGGAAACCCCACAATCCACATCTCCCACTTGAGTACCAAGTGCTTAGGGCCTTAAGCAGGCTGCTTTCTTACCCCACTTTTGGCCTTTTTAACACTCTTGGTTGCTCTTAGTGTTCCAAGCCCCTGGAACATATAATTCAGTTCCCATCAGGCTACCCCCTCCCCTTTAGTTAATTTAATTTTCTGCATACCTGGGGAGTCCCCTGAGTGTGTAGAAAGCCCTACTTTGTGCCTGGCCTGATCTTGTGGTTTTCATCATCCCCATGGGGGGCACCAACTGTACTATCAGTTACAGTAATAGTAATACCTTTGTTCTGACAGCCACTGCATGTGCCCAGCTGAAAACACTGGTTGTAGAGACCAGCCCTTCAACATTATCTACAGAGACATGGACATTGTGTCAGGACGCTCAGTACCCTCAGATATATTTCAAATGCAAGCAACAACCCGCTACCCTGGAGCATATTATATCTTCCAGATCAAATCAGGGAATGAAGGCAGAGAATTCTATATGAGGGTGAGTGGAATTTTGGGGCAGGATTTTGCACTTGGCAAACTTTTTTTTCCAGGGGGGAGCTTTTTTGGGGTTTTGAAAATTGCTGTTTAAAGTTTAAAGCCAGATGCTGCTTAGGTGGTGCTGTGTCACTCTTAGCACTTCTACGGGCACATACAGTATAATTTTTATTGTACAGCCTTACAGACGAGTCCATAAAAATGCTTTACTGGCCTGCCAGTCTATACCTAGACTGTTATACATAGACTATAGAGCCAGTTTGGTGTAGTGGTTAAGTGCGCGGACTCTAATCTGGGAGAACCGGGTTTGATTCCCCACTCCTCCACTTGCACCTGGCTGGATGACCTTGGGCAAGCCATAGCTCTGTACCAGCTGTTCCCTCAAGGACAGCTTGGGAAAGAGCTCTCTCAGCCCCACCTACCTCACAGGGTGTCTGTTGTGGGGAGGGGAAGGGAAAGGAGTTTGTAAGCCGCTCTGAGACTCCAAGTGAGTGAAGGGCGGGGTATAAATCCAATCTCTTCTTCTCTTCTTCTTCTTCTACATAATTATGTTAGACACATGTAGTATACTGAAGTTCTGGAAAAGGTGGGGTTTACATAATTTACCATTTACATCTTCCCCCCTCCTGATCCCCTGAGAGAGATTTCTGATCCTCATAGCAGTGTGGTTATTTATACCTTTTTTTTCTGGGGGGGGGGAAGGAATTGAAGTTTAATCATTTTGGCTACCACTTTACTGTACAGATCAATCTCTTTTCTCTGCGTATCAGCAGGGCTTTTTTCCCTGTGGGAATGCACAGGAATGGAGTTCCTGAACCTCTTCATCAAAATTCTTTTAAAAATGTTTAAAAGTTAATGGTTTTTCAGTATACAGATTGAAAACTTCATTTCTCTCTTGAGAGTTCCAGCACATCTCCCCCCCCCCAAAAAGCCCTGCATATCAGAATGCACAAGTCAGCAAGAATAACAGTCCCAGGCTGTGGTCACACGGTCATTTTGATTGGGTTTCACTGCTGTTCCCTCTCGCATTTAAAATCACTGATCAGATGCCCACACCCACCCCCACACTGAAGTGGGTTCACTCGCACAATCCTCCTGGTTCCCTAGCAAGTTTTCCTACACCTGGAAAATCAAGTACTTTCCTGGTATTTGCACTTTGAATCTGCGATTTCACTGATCTGGACAGCCACCTCTCTCGCGATGATCGCGATTAGACAGTGCCTGGAGCCTTGGTCACGCAATGCAAGTGGTTGGGCAAGGGATGTGTGATCATCCCAACCCGCAAAAAATATCCCCAATCAAATCTACAAATCACGGTAAGCTTGCTGTGTGACCACAGCCCCAGTCAACTTCAGTAGCAGAGCCATGACTTTCTTGTAGAGATAAAGGAAAGTTTAGCTTTTAGATTATGTTTCAAGAAGCTCAGTCTCTCCTTTTTGTACTTTGCACGCAGCAAACTGGACCTATCAGCGCTACTCTAGTGATGACCCGCCCTGTGAAAGGGCCACGTGACATTCAGCTGGACCTTGAGATGATTACTGTTAACACCGTCATCAACTTCAGAGGAAGCTCTGTCATTCGGCTGAGGATATATGTGTCACAGTACCCCTTCTAAACTGGAGTTTCTCTCAATTTTTCTTTAAAGAATAACTGCTGAAAAAGACATTATTCCTTTCTTGCCAGAACTTTCTCCACAGGAATCAATGTGTCCTATAATTCCACACCAAGTATTAAATGTCAGCACAATAGCTTGCATCACAATGGTGATGGATTGAAGCCACCCTAGCTTTTTATTGTCAATGGATTCTTATAGGTGTTTGTTTGTGTTCATCGATCATGTGCTTTTGGAAATCTTTTGTCTTGCTTTCCGAGGTTTATAAAATTTAATTATAAGCTTTTAAGACACTGTGAAATTCTCCACCTTTATAATGGCAATGCTGCTTAGTAAAGGCTCTAGACAAACTGTGGGAAAAGGCGGCTTTTGCTATTCTAGGGGTAGCTACATTAGTCTGTTGTCGCAAAATACAACGCAAGTCCAGTGGCACCCTTACAGACTAACAACGCTGAATTTTTAGTCTTTAAGGTGCCACTGGGCTTTTGTTTTATTGTGCTACTCTGCTCCCTTCTCCCTTTAATTTTTTTTTAAAATGCAAAACAAAACAAAAGGCCACCTGTGGGTAGGGATGCCAGCCTCCAGGTGGGACCTGGGGAACCCCTGGAATTACAGCTCATCTCCAGACTACAGAAATCCATCCCCCCAGAGAAACTGGATGCTTTGGAGGGTGGATTCCATGGCATTGTACTTCACTGAGGTTGCTGTCCTTCACAGGCTCCATCCTCAAATCTCCAGGAGTTTCCTAACCTGGATCTGGCAACCCAATCTCCCCACCCCAGTAGCCAGGGGGGACCTGGCAACTCAACTTTAGGAGTGTGGGAACCTCCAATCCCTGTCTCATGTCCATCAGATCTTCAGTCTTTACATCAGTCTCACAGGAGATGACTTAAATTTTTCCCCCATATGGAAAAGGTTTTCTTCCTTTTGGAAGATCCAAAGAACCACAGTAATGTGCTCAAGAAGCTTTGGACTTGTGTTTCTTGAACTAGTAACTCTTGTGCCACTGTGCCATGTGGTAACTCCTTCCTTGAATCAAGGGGACTTTCAAAAGCAGTTTGTGGTCCGGCATGGGAATCTGATGCTCAAAGAAAAGGAGTGGAGGGGAGAAAGCCCACTGGGCATGCCCGATACAGCTGTTTGGATCCCAGCCATTATGCGTAATGGAGTCCTGAGACAGAGAGAGAAAGCACTAGATGGTATATTTTTAAAGTATTTATTGTAAAATATATAGTGCCTGATTCTCCACTTTTACTTCTAGCTCACATCACCAGCGACAAAGCAGTCTGCAACTGGATAGTGATCTTTACAGATTCTGACAACAAGTGTACTTATGCCGCCATTTTAGCAGCTCTGTCACATGATCTGCACATGAAGGGATTTCTTTGTTCTCTTTACGTAAGCAAGGAAAGCCATGCATCTACAAAGAGTTTTCCAACGGTAGAACGTACGATTAGTAAGCATAAGGTCCCAGGTTGACTCCCCAATGTCTCCAGTGAAAGGATCTTAGGTAACAGGTCAGGAAAGGCCTCTGAATGAGGATTTACTGATAGTAGAAGATGTAAATAATGTTGGACTAGAGAGACCAGGGGAGTGATGGAGGCATGGTATGCCCCCATCTCATCAGATCTTGGAAGTTAAGCAGGGTCAGTACTTGGATGGGAGACCAACAAGGAAGACTCTGCAGAGGAAGGCAATGGCAAACCACCTCTGCTTCTCACTTACCTTGAAACGCCCTTGCTTGGGTCACCATAAATCAGTTGCAGCTTCATGGCATTTATGTACGTAGAGGGACCTGTGATCTGACATAGTATTAAGGCAGCTTTATATGTTAACTGTTGTGTACACATAGCAGAATTCTCTTTGCAGAAACAATCCAGGAGCTCTGGCTCATGCCCTAAATACTCCAGCCATTATTGTACCGTGTGACGTTTGTCTACTTTGGGGGGATTTTATCTCAGAAACCTTTAAAAGTATCCCAACATGTGAATTATTTCAATGTTTCTTTTCTGTTGCTATTAGATGGTCATTGTAGTTGAGCTGATTTAGGATTTAGCTAAAGTGAACTGGCATAAAGAACCTACCACTTCCTGAATTCAAATCCAAAATGGCCTTTTTGGTTTATGTTTCAATAGTACAAGAAGATAACAAAATAAAATCTGAATTTTCTAACTGTTCCTCCCCTGGGATTCAGAAGAACCTTATTATCATGGTATGTTAGGGAGCATATATTTGCAGGAACAATCATTGGACCAAATCATACTGGGAGTAAAGCTGAAAATGGCCTCCAGCGTTACATATAAAATAGATTTTCTCCCACCGTTAAGAATCAATACAGCACCAATAGTTGTATAAACACATATGTTTTAAAAATATAATTTCAATAAATCTGAGTGATGATAGGCAGGAAGTAGGCTATATAGCTGGCTGTTAATGTTTGGGATTTTTCATGTGTAATTTTACACATAGTTTTCTGAGAGATAGACAAATGGATTGTTCCGGAACCAATTGTGCATATTCAGACGTTCACAAGGGCACTATGTACTGATTTGCTCCCCCCCCCCCCCCCCCCGGATCTTACCAATCACATGAACCAGGTATGCTTATAGACTGATCAAAATCTTGATGTCAACTTGTATTGCTTCTTCAAAGGAAGCAAAAATGTGGAGGTGGAAAGAAAGGTATCAACTCTCTACAGTTTTAAGAAATATGGTTTTGTACCTCTGTTGTGTCCTAATGGCGACCGCCATGCGGTCAGGCCATGTGGTCAGGCCATGCAGTCTGGGGCAAGCACATGGCCAGGCGCAGTCAGAGCTTCACTCCAGAACACAATAGACTGGCCGGATTGTAATTTAGACCTGTCGGTCAGCCAGGATGCAAATAGGGGCCAATGACCTGGGGAGACTTAATTGTATTAATTGTAATCCTATCAGAGTGTTTGAGCGAGGCGGGGGCGCGGTTTAGGTGCGCATATAAGCAGACCCCTGAGCCCAGCTCAGACATCTCATCTGATCCATCTAAATAAACTTCATGTGCTGATTTCACCGACGATGCGTCTCCGACTCCTGTACTTTTCAACCTCTTTAATATAAGATGCCAATTATTTCAGTGGGCCAGCACAGTAAGAAGATTTTTATGTACATAATTCAGATCTTATTGATGGTGTGGTCCTAAACATAGTTACACCCTTATAAGCCCATTGATTTCAGTGGATTTAGAAGGGTGTAGCTCTTTCTAGAATCACACTGTTAAGCTTCAAGCACTAATATTTGTATGAACAAGCTGAATCATTCTAGTAAGGCTTGTCCAGATGGGGACCCAGTTTTTTTGTGGGAAGAACGTGCAGTGGTTACCCACTCGTGCAATACCCAAATGACATTCTCTCTGCTGGCATAGCCTCTTTTCCCTGCCTTATGTGATGACTAAATATTACAGTTCATACTATCAGAGACTTGGATCCAGCCAAGCAGGTAGAAGGATTTCTGCTCTCTAAAAGCAAATGTGATGCTGCTCCCTCCAGCTGCAGTTCAAAACACCCTGGAATTAGTTGTCCTGGGTGGCCAAGTGTCCTCCTCCTTGAACAGCATTTCAGGGGGGGCATTTGGGGCTGCAGCAGGGAGGATGCAGGCAACAAAGTTGTACTGCACAGGCAGAAATCTTTCCACCCATGGCAACATTTGGCTGGATCCCAGCCAGAGATCCCTGCTCCTTCCAAAACAGCACTGAAATGAGTAGGAGTTGCATATGAGTACATTAGTCTATCCAGGGATCATTTCTTAGAAAAAGAGGTGCAGGAGCTCATTAGCATACCTATTGACATAACTCATTAGCATATGCCACACCCCCTGACATCACCGGAAGTGTGTCAGAAAGGGAAGCAAAAGGGGGGGGCATCTTCAAAAATCTCCCCTTCCCCAGCTGGCCGGCCGAATGTCAGTTTCAGCCCCATTATACCCTATGGGCCATTGAAATCAATGGCAAAAACTCATAGGGTATATGAGGGGCTGGAGGAGAGGTGGTTTGAGAGAGAGGCTCCAAACTTGCAGGGTAGCTGCTGCAGCCTCTCCCTGAAATACCCACCAAGTTTCAAGAAGATTGGACCACGGGGTCCAATTCTATGGGCCCCCAAACAGGTTGCCCCATCCCCTCCATTGTTCTCTATGGTGGGGAAAATGTTACTTTTTCCCACCATAGAAAACAATGGAGGGAATGGGGGCAACCTGTTGGGGGCACGTAGAATTGGACCCCATGGTCCAAACTTCTTGAAACTTGGTGGGTATTTGGGGGAGAGGCTCCAGCAGCTACCCTGCAAGTTTGGAACGTCTCCCTCAAACCGCTTCCCCTCCAGCTGCTTTTTAAGATGCTGCCGAATTTCGGCGGCAATTTGGCGGCGAGCCAAATCAGATCAGAGAATCTGATTCGGCCCATGGTTGCCCTACTGCCCTCTCCTGAGCTGGCGGAGCTCTGCTCTGCCTAGCTCTGGCCCCAAATGCCCCCTGAGTCTATCTCGTACATTTTAATCCCTCCAAGGAACTCTCATATGGTTCTCCCTTCCCCAACAAACCTGTGGTAGACTGGTCTGAAAGAGAAAGCGACTGACCCAAGGTCGCCCAGCAAACTTCATGGCAGTGTGAGGATTTGAATCTGGGTCTCCAAGATTCTAACCCTATGCCAACTGGGGTGTAGTGCTGAAGGCCTTGTTGCTATTACCTGATTGAAATGTCACTTGAACATATAAGTGTTATTTTACAAAACCCATTCACTTGAGTAGGGTTTGCACAGGAGAATTTCCTAGCGTTCGTGAGTTTTTGCGGCTTCGCCAAGCAGTTGGCTCTGTTTTGTCCAGCTATGGACGACTTCTTGATTGTCAGGATGGAGAAATTACAGTTTGTTCTCACTGTTCCATTGACCAGAAGTGCCTTGAACCGAGCCATGAAATTGGATTTCAGTTTAGGGCTTGTGCTTTCTTATATCATAATCTTCTGACTGCTTATCAAGTGTATTGAATTTCATCATTTTTAATGCTAGCATTCAGCCCATTTAGATTCACAATCTGAAACATTTTAAGAGCTGATCAATCTATTTGCATTGAGACTCCAAAGAGTCTGGAGGACATTAAACACTTCAAAGATGGTTCATCATTGCAAAAAAGATTACTTTTTAAAGTTCTTTGTGATACGTTCAGGAAAAAACCCTGACTTGAATTTCCTGTTCCTTCGATTTATGATGAAGAATCATTATATACTCGTGGAGATAAATTCTGATTTATTAATACAATCTGCCTATTCTCAATGTGTGAGCATTTATGTTTTAAAGAGATTCTGGAAACTTAAAATAACATGACACAGCAAGAAAACAAGAACCTGGTTTATTATTATTATTTTGTGAGAGCCAGTTTGGTGTAGTGGTCTAATCTGGGAGAACCGGGTTTGATTCCCCACTCCTCCACTTGCACCTGCTGGATGACCTTGGGCAAGCCATAGCTCTGTACCAGCTGTTCTCTCAAGGACAGTTGTCTCAGAGCTCTCTCAGCCCCACCTACCTCACAGGGTGTCTGTTGTGGGGAGGGGAAGGGAAAGGCGTTTGTAAGCTGCTCTGAGACTCCAAGTGAGTGAAGGATGGGATATAAATCCAATCTCTTCTCTTCTTGTGGTTGCAGAATAGTATAATCAAAAGATTATGATATAACAAAGCAAATTATATGAAACTCCATATGTATTACTTGGAAAACACATAAAAAAGTGTCCATATATAGAGGATCAGTTTTTCTTCTCTCCCATGTATATGCAGGCATCGGTGCATTTGCAGGCAGTGCAAGAGGAATTAGGGTCAACTGTAGATCTTGCCTGTCATATTCATATCCAGCCCCCTGCCTCCGCTTGGTGTAAGCTACTTGTCCTCTGGAGCATGAGAAATCTTTACTGAAACAAGAAGGGGGACAAGATGAGACTATGGGAGGTTTCACAGAGCTTCCATTCCTCTTAATAGCCTGTTCTGCTGCTTGTGTGTGAGCCCAAGCTGGAGAGAGGAAAACAGGGACCTTAAAAAAGACATACTGGGATCCTCTAGGTGCAGGTGCTATCCCAGCGAACTGGATCATGCCCATAATTAAGACAATGTTCATTGGTTTAGAATTCTGGACTTGGCAAATAATGCCTTGCCATTCCAAAAGGCAGCCGGGACAAAAAAAAAAGATTCTGGCTAAAAGAAATCTCACATTAGAAACCTTTCCAGATCAGAAAGTTAGCCAATGAAGCCTTGCCATTATTTTTCCTGGCCACCATTAGCTTATGAGGTAATTGTCTATAACCAGAGTTAAAATCAAAAAGACCAAACAGAGATGTTTTCAGGGGAACTAGGTTAGGAGACTGGGTGTCTATGTATTCCTTTATAAAGAAAGGAGATCTTTCAGACTTCTGTCCTTGGGGTCGTACTAGAGCATGAACGTACCTTTGTAGAAACTTTAGGAACATTGCCCACTGGGTAAACTAAATGTATAATATGTAGAATTGTTTCAGGATAACAAAGAGAGATCGACACAACTGAGCTGGCGTGGTATTCCAAGCCATTTGTATGAGATGCCTAGATGTGAGAGCTGTTCTTTTCGCTTGGGGAATTTTGGCAGAGAGGTCCTGAAATTCCACATGGAGAAGCAGGCCCACTGAAGTCAGTAAATAAAGTTTGGTTTCTAAATCATAGCTTACAACTGCAAACACTTTTATATGGAAAAGGTAATACCTCTCTCCCACACACTCCAAGTGTGCTTCGGAAGTAATTTATTATCAAAACACTCATCACTTTGATGGACAGGGTGAATTCAGGAGGATGATTCCTACATACTGCTGTTGGTGAGGGCTCCCTCTCAGTAGCAGTGCTCCCAACTGTAGTTCTTTGTTTCCTAGAGGGATGGAATGATTACTGTTTACACAGGAGAAATCAAGGGGTAGAGGCATCATTGGGATGGGGCCTAAACCTGTTCCTGACCCCTGGACGCTAAGGCTGCTCTTACCTGCATAGCCTCATCATGGGCCCTGTATTTTAGTTATGCTAGTGTGTGACAGAATGTTGGGAACCAGTGTTTACATAGATAGATACTATGTGTTATACCCAACCACGCCATTCAGCTCAGGGTGGCCCATTCCATTGATGCAAGGCACAACCTGAGGCAAAGGAGACTCTGGCATCCAAAGGATATCTCTTGCACTGAGAGAATACACCATTCATAGCTGAGCAGGGTAGTTGGGTACAACCCATTATTACAAGGAAACACGTATGCAGATTAATTAGGTTCTTTTTTAAATTAAGTGCACATGTAGTAACTGAAATACTGGAGTTCTGTAGACTCAGATATGATTAGCCACACCAGCAGAGAACCAGCTGTGGTGTAGTGGTTAAGAGCGGTGGACTCTAATCTAAAGAATGGGGTTGGATTCTCCAGTCCTCCACATGCAGCCAGCTGGGTAACCTTGGGTCAGTCACAGTTCTCTCAGAGCTCTCTCAGCCTCACCTACCTCACAGGGTGTCTGTTGTGGGGAGGGGAAGGGAAGGTGATTGTAAGCCGCTCTGAGACTACTTCAGGTAGTGAAGAGCAGGGTATAAAACCAACACTTCTTCACTTCAGAGGTTTCATTCCAGTTGTGTTCCACGTTTTCAAGCATGCACAATTCAGATTGTTAAGCATTAGTTCTATAACCAGTTTGCATCACAAGAGGGATACTGTCATTTGAGTTGAGGGTTTTTTCCCCCATGCACAAAGTCTTAACTAGTTTGTATCTGAAACCAAACATTTTAAAATCCTTGTATCCTTTTTAAAAATTGTGAAGGAACATAATGTTAAATATGCTAATGTGGGAGTGTTTAAAGCCTTTGTAAAAATGAGAATTTCATTTCCAATAAAATTATAAGTGATGTTGCTGTTGTTGTGATGTTTTAAAAATAGAGAAGATAGTGGTAACAGTGCTTTAAAAATTACTTCATCACATTACATTATTAAAGCATCTGACACTGGGATCTGCACCAGTCTATACTTGGGGCCCCTCTGCAGTTGTGTATCAGCTTTGTATCGAGAAAGTACCAGCTTCAGTCCCTGGCATTTCCAGAAGTTTTTTAAAGGATCAGGTTGTAGATAATGTGAAAAACCTGTACCCGAGACCCTGGAGAGCTACTACCAGTCAGGGTATACTGACGTTGAAATACCAGTGTTGTAACCAGGTGTGAAAAGGTAGCTTTGTGAGTTCATGTGTTCAGTCCAACAAGTGGTACTTATTTATTATTTATTTTATAGTCCACGTTTCTCACGGAGACTCAAGGTGGATTTACACAGTATAAAACACTGCAATCAAATAGCATGTTGATGTAACAAACAGTACAACAGGACTAGGATTAGAAAAAAATAGAAGCAATGCAAAAAAGTATCCGTGCAAACAATGATGATAATGACATTACAAAATATATAGGTAGCCCCTGTATGACGTCACTAAGCAAACTGTTGGTCTGGGAATCCGAAGTATGAACTGAGAAAATCCTGGTTTAAGGCTGGGGATTGAGCTCAGTGATTTATCCAGGGCCCTAATCTCAGAGCTCTCTTCAGGCATTGCAGGGAACTGGGATGGGCAACAGTGGCCCCTGAGACTGGCAAGCCTCTAAGGCAATCCTCAAGATGGGGACTGAGCTCAGTGATTTATCCCGGGCCCTAATCTCAGAACTCTCTTCAAGCACTGCAGGGAACCAGGATGGGCAACAGTGGCCCCTAAGACTGGCAAGCCTCTAAGGCAATCCTCAAGATGGGGACTGAGCTCAGTGATTTATCCAGGGCCCTAATCTCAGAGCTCTCTTCAGGCATTGCAGGGAACTGGGATGGGCAACAGTGGCCCCTGAGACTGGCAAGCCTCTAAGGCAAGCCTCAAGATGGGGACTGAGCTCAGTGATTTATCCCGGGCCCTAATCTCAGAACTCTCTTCAAGCACTGCAGGGAACCGGGATGGGCAACAGTGGCCCCTAAGACTGGCAAGCCTCTGAGGCAGACAGGTCTGATACAAGCACATAGTAGTAGTAGTGTATTTCAGCTCATATGGCCAATGGACTCAAGCACAACCACAACATACAACATACATATAAAATACCAAAGCGAGAGTTTACAAACTACATTTCAAATCCAGTTAAAATTATAAGCAATATAAAAAATTAAATATAAAACAAAACTAAAATGCAGACCTTATTTTAGCAGCAATTATTTATGCTTCAATGCTATTATGATAGCTAACTATTTTGCTACTGAAGCGGTAATTATTGGATCGATAGCTGACAGCAGATAAGCGGTCACCCACGGCTCCAGTGGAAGGTGGTATTCACAAACAGAATTGGATATATCTAATATGACCTAACCAACGCGAACAAAACAAAGGGAGATGTGTCAGCGCCTCAATCTTGCCGGAGTACGAAAGAAACGTCCCGTTAATTCTGCAGACGGCACAGTGTTTAACCTTGCAAGAGTAAAAGCAAATCTATGAGCGGGTTCAGCCTGGTATCCGGTTTCCCACAGTAACCAACCAGATGCTCCAGAAGGCCCACAAACTGCAGTATAGAGATCAAAGTCTTCCCCTATTCGTGTCCCCCAAGACTGAGAGGAATACTGCCTCTGAACATGGAGGTTCCATTTAGCCATTATACCTATGGTCAGTAGCCATATGGACATATTTTTCATTAACTTGTCGTCATTGTCATCATCTTAGCTACCTTGAGTCAAGAGGAAAGGCAGAGTATGGATTTTTAATTAATTAAATCAATCAATAAATAACAACTAGGATCCCTGACTATATACCCATCTTTGGCTGAGGACAGACTGGCAATCTGCCCCGCTCTGCCTTCGCTTCTAAAGCGGAGGCAGAGAGGGCATTCAGATTGCCGCATCTGTCCCCTGTCGTCAGCGCGGACTCACCCGTCCGCGAAGCGCCGTCCTTCAGCCAGAGACCACTTACAACAGGTCTCCGGCCATCCCGGCGCGCATCCCTGCCGCTTCCGGGCAGTGTGGATGCGTCGGCTGTGCACCGGAAGCGGCCCCGGAAGTGGGGATGGCCCTGCAGCCGCGCGCCTCCTCCCCAGAACATCGCAGCCAGTGTGAATGGGCCGCACCGGGCTGCTTTTCCCACAGGGCTTTTGGCCCCGCAGCTGTTCCAGGGCAGATCTTCAGTCTGTCCTCAGCCTTTAGCTATACAGCAGCTCTTCCTGCCTTGAAGGAATCCCGTAGCTATCTTAGGGCACTGGCAAACCACGTCTATAGATAGCTAAAACACCTACAAGGTGTTGGCACACCACATCTGAAGGTTGCAGAGAATTCCTCTCTCATCTCTCTCTCTCTGAGCATAATAGGAATGTAACTATTAGATAGAACAGCTCAGCTTTCTCACAGAAAACTGCTCTTCCCCAGAAACTGTATCTTGTAGCAACATTGTATATGTCTCAAGTACAGCATGCCACTCTCTTGCTGACTGAACAAATAACTAACTGCATCTATCATCTGATGTAAGCAGAAAACAGCTAATAAAAGACGGGCCCTAAAAGCCCTGATTTTATGCCTCGAATCATACCTCTGTCTCCGTGTGTCTGCTTTCCATCACCTCATCTGGAAGTGATCCCTCATTACCTTGATGGGTAAGGTAATCCCATCATCACCGGTGATTCCTCACCGCTTCACTGCCTGTCATGCACCACACTCGAGGCTTGTGCCTAAGTGTTCCCGTTTCTGCTGCACCCCCAATGCAGACAGCCTTGCAAGAAGAACATGCAATCCTAGCCTGACTACTTGGGTTCCATTCCAAGCCCCTGACACTAGTTTAACATCAAACACGAAACACCTACTACCCATGTTCTAGCACATAACAAAAGAGACTTGTATGTGATAAACCATTGTCCTCATTTTTTCCTTATTTTGTGCTTTATGAGAATGCTCTGTTAAAATTTTGTTTGTGTGAACAGGGAATGGATGCATCACGCATGTTTACAGAGCACATGTGGGTAAGTGCATGCGTACAAATGCACAAAACAGCACACAGTTTCTCATTTGACACACTACAGCTACCACAATATCATTTGAACTGTTATCAATGTATTGAGGACAATTATGTTTTCCAAGGATATTTGTAACCCAAAGAACCATTATCACCTTTTAAATCTTTGGGAGATAAGCAGAATAAACTATTGTATCCCAAGTGGTAAAGAACCTTCAAGAATAGGGCTCATGCAGTTATCCTCTGTATGGGAAGAGGATGTTACTACAAACATGAGACTAATTTCATCTGTGAAACGTTGGGTGCTAATGCTGACAAACATTTGTCTACTTAACAGTGAAAACACTGCTGAATTCTTTTTTTCCTGGTTGAATGTTGCCCTCTGAAGGTTTAATAGAGTAAATCTGGAATGCTGAAAAGCTTTTAGACTTACAGTGTTTGTCTAGGAACTAAATGAAACTATTTGGTGATCTTCCCCCCCCTCCTCCCCAGATAACGCCTATGCGTGACTGAGATCATACAGGCTCTGCCACCTTTACATTCATTGGGATATGTTATGTTTACAAGCTATTTCTGATGCTGATAAGGATCTTTAGTAGTGCCAAAGACAAATGAACATCTTCGTTGTTAGCTACATCCTGTGCAGCAACTTCTCCTGTACAGCACAGCAAATAGATTACCTCTGAATCATGCAGGCAATTGCCAAAAGACTGCTTCAAGTCCAGGTGGAGATGCAGAACTGAGTGTTCCAATTACACACCCACATAGGACGTTATCGCTTATATCCCATGCCCTCCCCAAAAGTAAAAAAGCAAATCAAAATGCCTCTAAAAATAGACTTGTAGAGTTGGTTTTAGCTCTATAAATAGGAATGGGTGCTTATTAGAAGCTCTCGGAATGCTTAGTCTGCTTTCATTTCATGGGGAATAGTTAATTTGTAAGCAGCTGTAGTGGCTAACAGATGGAGCTGTGAACCAGGAAGTTGCATAAAGCTGCCTTAGGCCATTGTCAAAGTCAAAGCCAGCATTTTCTGCCTGGATCGACAAGGGCTCTCCAGAGGTCTCAGACAGCAGTCTTTCGTATCACCTGCTACTTAAACCTTTTTACCTGGAGATGCCAGGGACTGAATGTGGGATATTCTGCCACTAAGCTATGACACTCTGCTACTAAACTATGGAACCTCCCCAAGTCCTCTATGCAAATGTCACCTCAGTCATATAAAAGGCAGGA
The DNA here is from genome assembly GCA_029233225.1 of Lepidodactylus listeri. Lineage (NCBI taxonomy): Eukaryota > Metazoa > Chordata > Lepidosauria > Squamata > Gekkonidae > Lepidodactylus > Lepidodactylus listeri. The sequence continues at coordinate 74,237,006 of JARCFY010000011.1, read as the reverse complement.
AAGCCCTTTAAACACTCTAACACGCAATAGGAATGCCGGGGGGGGGGGGGGAACCCATCTGATTTTTATTTAGTTGCCATATTTACCAGTGTGTTTATATTCAGTGCTCCTGCCAAACTAGCAGCTCGAAAGCAAGAAATTGCAAGTAGATAAATAGGTACCGCTTTGGTGGGAAGGTAACAGCATTCCATGCACCTTGGTGTTTAGTGTTTAGTCATGTTGCCCTGCAAGGCGCTTATGCGCTCTAATAGACATAAAGTCTATAAGTGTTTTAAAAAGACTGTGTTGCTGAATGTGTATAAAGGGACTGAGATAGAATAATGACCAGATCGCGGTGCCAGCTGTACACACACGCCAACCAAAACCTGAGATGATTTGCCAGCGGTTCCCGAGGTCACCAGCTCCAAGAGACTTCCCTTAAAACAACTACTTACACGGAAACAGCCACTTGTCATTGTGGTTTGAATATGTGCTTTCAGACGCCATTAGCGATGTTCTTCTTCTTCCTGCAGGCAACCCCCCCCCCATTCCTTGCTCCGGAGAAATAAAAGGATTATTCCCGCCTTCCCATAGACAATGGATCTGGCTACCCAGAAACTGGTTCTGCAGCTCAGAGACATTAAGCCCATCAGCAAAACAAAAGGTCTACCCGATGAGTCATAGCCGCCCTCCAGGTATCTCTGTCACAGTCAGTAGTGTAACACTGCCCAACCCCTTAAGCTCCTCTCCTTTAGTGGCAGGACTTTTGGGGTGGACCATCAAGGGGTGGTCTCCAGGGAGGTGTCCAGTCAAGCCCTCCCCCTGAGCCCCTAATAAAAGAGGACACCCAGCAACCAATGCTCCCTCTACGCTGTGGAGTCTTGTGAGCAAAAATTCTACTTTGTGAGCTACCAGCATTAAAGTTGTGAGCAAGAAATTTGGCTGCTGCATAAATTGGTTTGCTCTGGAGTCATCCTCCCTGAGCTAAGACAATAATGTGTGAGCTGGAGGCTAAAGAACTGTGAGCTAGCTTACACTAACTCAGCTTAGAGGGAACAGTGCCAGCAACGTGTGCTCTCTCTAGCTTTTACTACCTCTTACTCTACCCTACCTCCACGGCTCTTCGTTGTGCAGCCAGAGTCTACACGTATTGCTGTGGGTTCAGGACACGTGCCCCTAATCCACTCTTAGCCTCCCCTTATTTTTCCAGTGGGAACTCAACATCTCTCTGGACAGGTAATTATTGCCCTTGACGGATACCAATGGATATTCCTGCTAATGCAACAGTCTTTGCTCTATCTTTAATTCTTAGGCTCTGTATAAGTGAGTGTGTGAATCTGTTTTGTTTGCCTGAACAAGAGCCTTTCAGTAAAGAAACTGTTTTATTACTGAAGCCAGCTTCCTTGTTTATTTCTGGTGCTTCTGGAAGAGGTGGGACCTCTGTATATATTGGTGGTGACCCTTTTTGCCTATTGCCAATTAACTAATAAGCTATAATTCCCCAATTCTGATAAGAAATCAAGGCAATTTGGCTAACAGTCATGCCGGCCAAATGACCATGGAAAAGTCTTCAGACAGCGCTGGCTCTTCAGCTTGGAAACGGAGATGAGCACTGCCCCCTGGAGTTGTATTCGACTGGCTCTCAAGCAAGGGAAACCTTTACCTTTACCTTTATATTCAGTACTAAACAATTCACTGTTTTGCAGCACTGTAACAGAAAGCACTGTAACTGTGCTGAGGAAAGCTGGTGATAGACTGTCCTTCACTGGAGGCTGGTTCCAGACTTTCCTGTTCCCTGGGGTGACAGAGTATAGCTGGGTCCCCTTGAATCAGTCCAATGGCCCATCCATTCCTCTCTTTCCCTTTGGTACTGCCCTTTTCTCCTCCAGACACATCCCCTTCCATTTGACCCTTCCCCATTTGGCTCTACCCTTTATTCTTAAATTATACCCTCTTCTATTTAAATTTTATTACTTTGGTAGAGGTGGGTTCATCAATTACAGTTTGTTAAGTGCCATATGTTTACAATGCTACAGAAACCACCAAAGATATTGGGGGAGGGGATATTGGTTCCCTCATCACTCCCATTCTAATTCATAATTTAGATTCATAACACCTTTACAGCTGAGAAATAATTTCCACCACTCTGTATGATCAAGTTAGCTATTACTTTTCATTATAGACCTATTATGCATAAGTGGTTTGCCTCACTTTCATTGTGCATGTCCATTAGGTTTTCTTTTTTGTTCTACAGTAAGCTGTGCATGCATAACAGGCCATAAAGAAGAAGAAGAAGAAGAAGAAGAAAAGAAGAAGAGATTGGATTTATCCCCCGCCCTCCACTCCCCAAGGGAGTCTCAGAGCGGCTTACAAACTCCTTTCCCTTCCCCTCCCCACAACAGACACCCTGTGAGGTAGGTGGGGCTGAGAGAGCTCTTTCCCAAGCTGTCCTTGAGAGAAAAGCTGGTACAGACCTATGGCTTGCCCAAGGTCATCTAGCCAGGTGCAAGTGGAGGAGTGGGGAATCAAACCCGGTTCTCCCAGATTAGAGTCCACGCACTTAACTACTACACCAAACTGGCTCTCACCAGTCTTTAAATTATGGTTCCCAGTTGTGTGTTATAAAAACCAAGCTATGGACCAGTATCAAAGCTTTGCATCCCTGTACATCTGTGAAGGGAAGTCATATTGGGAAATTTTATGGGGAAGGGAGGCAGGAGGAGTCAAGACTTGGTGTGGATTGTTGCTTTGGAGTTTAATTGTTTTATTATCTTGAGGTTTTATGGCTCCTAGTCCGCATCAACCTGAAACCTGGATCTCTACCCCTTACTAGGGATGGGCACAAACTGCCTGACAAACTAAAGCTCACAATGAATTTTGGCCTGTTTGGGGTTTACAAACTGAAATTTGTGAACTGAAGAACTGGGATGAACTACTACGAATTTGGGTGCAATTCTTGATTTTCCCCTGCTTTCTGCGCTTCATGAGAAATAGCTGAGCAGCTGTGAGCTCCATGCTGCTCAGCTGTTTGGTTTAAACGGCTTGGAACCATTTAAACCCTGCTTTCAGATCTTTGTGGCTTTTCATGGGAAGCAGAAGGAGTTTAAATGGCTCCAATCAATTTAGAGCATTGATGTTTTCTGCTCCCTGTGAGCCATAAAAGAATTCTGAAGGAAGATTGAAGATGAAAGCCAGGTACACGATGATTAATTCCCAAGATAAAAGCGTTTTTACAATTTGGGTTACATTTATGAGATTCTACCAGAATAGTAATTTTGAGAAAGATTTTTTCAAAATGCGCTATTATTCCGGAAGAGCATGTCACTTTTCACTCCAACAATCTTTATTCCTCTCTTCACATTCTGCTGGTGGAATTGGCCAGGAGCCATGGTTGCTCCAGTGATCTGTAAACATTATTAGGGAGTTTCTGCGAAGATTGGACTTTATCACTCCATATGAGAGGATTATATGTCAAATTAGATGTATCTACAGTGCCTTTGTGTGTGTTCACACCTTATTCTTATATACTGGAAGCATGTATGTATTCTAAATGACAGTATTAATGGAAGAAAAACCAATGTAAATTTACTCAGGAGTAGTATGTTATCTATTTACAAGTAGTTCTAACATTAACTGATATAAAAAAGTCTCTTTTTAGTGCAAGTCATTGTGTAGTTCTCTTCTGCAACGCTTAACAAATTCTATTTTCATCTTGGAGTTTTCATATGCTTACGGTATTCATTGTTTGGCAACTACTGCTGAGGCTGCTTGTTTACTTCTAGGGGGATGGCTATGTCTACAGGCTTCTCATGGTTCTTCTCAGCTTAGTTCCCTCAGTCCTCCAGTAGTGCTGTAAAGAAGAGGGGCTTGGGCTCCTTTTCAGTTTTCCTTGACAAAAAACCCCCCAAAACCCTGCAGAAAAAAACTGTAGAAAAAACCCTCTGCAATTCTTTGCTTTAAACTACTTTTAAAGCTGTGTCAGCGATGGATCAGTAGCTGGTCATCGACCATATCGAACGCAGCTGACAGATCTAACAACACCAGCACCGCCATACCGTCCTGATCCAGATGCCGGCAGAGGTCATCCGTGAGGGCGACCAGAGCCGTTTCCATCCCATGACCTAGCCAGAAGCCAGACTGAAATGGGTCCAGCACAGGAGTGTCATCCAGAAAGCCCTGCAACTGAATCGCCACTGCCCTCTCCAAGATCTTGCCCAAATAGGGCAAGTTGGACACCGGCCGATAGTTGGCCAATTCGGCCGACTCCAAAGATGGTTTTTTTAAGAGAGGGCAGACCATTGCTTCCTTGAGTGCCCTTGGGAACAGTCCCTCTGCGAAGGACTTGTTGACAATATCCTGAAGGGCACCTCACAACCCCTCACGGCCAGCTTTTATAAGCCACGAGGGGCACGGATCAAGGCTGCAAGAGGTTGGGCGTACAGTCAAGAGCAGTCTGTCGACTTCTTCCAGACTGAGTGGGCCGAAACCATTCAGAATGGAAATAGAAGACGTGCATGGAGCCTCGAGTTCACTAACTGTCTCAACCGTGGCCAGGAGATCGTGGCGGAGCTGCAAGATTTTATCTGCATTGCCTATATGTTATTTCTTTATATCCTATCCTTCCATCCTAGAACGTCAATGGCACACACAGGGCTCCATCCATGTAAGTCTCCCATTTAGGCCCTGACCAGACCTAAATTGCTTAGTTTCACTAAGGCTGCTGTATCAAACACCACCCCAACATTACCCTGGGAGCTCAAGACAAAAAGGGGAATTCATAGAGCTCTCCATAAAGCACCAATGTTTCCCTATTACAAGGACTCTTGGGGACCTACCAAACTCATCTTGAGGGGCAAATGCTGCCCACAGACTGCTATTTGGTCAGAGGAAGATGTACATGTCAATAAACACAATGAGGAATCTCACTGTGGTAAAGGAGTTTTCTTAATTCTGCTATGAGTCCAAGTTCAATGTGTTCTTTTCCAAAACAGCTCATGAAGCAACCTGACTGTTTCACGCTTCGGGCATAATGTTGTAGTTATTCGTCAGTACAGATCTGCACTCACAAATTTCCTAAGCAGAGGAAGCTATGCCAGATGTCAAACATGGTAGGTCATGACCTGAATTGTTTGTTAAAGTGGTGCTATGGGAATAATAAAAATAATTGCAAAGTCAGGTGGACACTTTCCAGTATAAAATCTTTCCTTTTCCTGAATATTGACACAAATTTTCTGTACCAAGCCAATGAAGTCACTGGAAAAATTACAAGTTTATTATTGAACAGAATCCAGATGAATCAACGGCTTCATCGACACCTTTCAAACAGATTAGTAACAGATTATTACATTTGCGCTCAGTTTTGTTTTGTTCTCAGCTCAATATGATGGTACACCATGCTTGTTTTATAATACATGACATTCATAAGCACTGTACAAGATGGCAATTGTGAGTGATTCAAAGCTAATCTTCTGCCTATGCCAGTGCGGTGTAGCAGTCAGAATGTCAGACTACTGTCTGAGAAACTCAGGTCCAAATCCCCACTCTGCCATGAAAGCTTGTTGGGGCAACTTGGGCCAGCCATTCTTCTCTCAGCCTAAATTATGTCACAGGGTTGTTATTCTGAGGAGGAAAGGGAGAAAAGAACAGTGTTGTAATCTACTTTGGGCTGATGGTGAAAAAGTAAGGTATAAATAAACACACAAGTAGGTATAAATAAATACATCTGGAGACTGTGAAAATATCGTGCCATCCAGCAAGCACTTCACCTGGGAGCTTTAAAAAATTTTAAATGCATATTCTGTGGTTTGGCCTGGGCGTCTAGAGATCTTGCACCAGTGAGCCTCCATATTACTGACAGCAGATAATACTGTTATAGAGCTACTACATGACATCAGCTTCAGACATGGGTTAAGCAATCAAAGGCCTGATGTAGCTGCTGCCATGTGAACTTCTTCCTCGGCCTTTGTGTAAGAACCATAATGTTTTGAGTTTATTTTAAATCACCTGTTGCTGCCATTTTGCTTTGAGCTGGCTAAATTAACATGTCACAAAACTGGTACCTATAGTTGGAAAGTCCCCTTGGCCACCAGCAGGGGATGGAGGATAGGGTTGCCATATCCAGGTGAGGAAACTCTTGGAGATTTTGGAATGGAGCCTGGGGAGGACAGAGACCTCAGTGGAGTACAATGCCATAGAATCCATCCTCCAAACCATTGATTTTCTCCATGGGAACTGATCTCTTTAGTCTGGAGGTGAGCTGTAATTCTGGGGCATTCCCAGGTCTCACCCAAATGTTTGCATTCCTACTGGGGTCTGTTGGCATGATGGACAGGAGAAGATTCTGCCCTCTTTTCTCCCCATTAAGCATGGAACAATCAGATTCAAAAAGGCTGAAGTGAAAAAAATCCAGAGAAGTTTAACAGTCAACAACTAAGTGACAAAAAGAGGAGCTTGGGGAGAGAGAAGGGATAGGAGGTTGTCAAGACACTAGCTTGCCTAGCAGTCTCGTCTATTCAGATAGAAACATTGGTTCAGGCTTTGGCCTAGTAGGTAGGGAGACTGATGTGTTGCAGGGAGGGTGGTACACCACCAGAATCCCCAAACTCTCCCGTTTTCCCAACACAAGGTGCACACACTCCAGAACAGTAGCTGGACACACCTGGAGAGAGAGAGAATTCCTCTGGACCACGGCAACCTCCCCCACCCTGGCCCTCATGTCTACTCTGATGCTGAACCAGGTACCCACTCCTTGAATAGGTGAGGTTCTGACACTTCTTTGCCAGACTGTCTCCACTCTAACTCTGTTATCTGCAGCAGCTACAACACCCTTGCTCTGCTCCAGACAGTGCTGATCAGACCCTTTTTCTCTTCAGAGTCTCTCACTAGAGTTTTCAGTTAACTCTCCTATCTAGCTCCACTCCAATGCCAACTGATCCACACCAATTGATCCCACTTGAATTTGTAAACAGCCCAGTGTTCCATTCCACAGTAATCTGCCTTCACCCAATCAGAAGAAGCTTCTTGAGCTGTCAATCATTTTTCAGCTAGCTCACCCCTTTCCCAGCAGCATTGCCTAAAAGCCTGCAATTGCTTGCTGTCCATGGCAGGGGACCTATTAAGATGGATCCGGATGGTTTCCAGAGGGCTCTGGGGGGTTTTCCGGCTGACATGGCTGGTGCTCCTGTTGAACTCCTGGTCGCTCTGTGGAATATGGAAATGATCCGGGCAACTGACGATCGCTCCTAAACCCTTCTCCGCTGTAGAGCTCAAACTGCCCCGTGATATACCCCAGAGCCGAGGGTGATGAAACAACTTAAGAGGCTGGAGTGCAGTTGGAGGAGAACTCCCAGAATGCAACAAAACCATGGTGTGTGCCTATAATCGGGTATATCTTGAGGCAGTGAGGGTGGCAAAGAAACAATACCTCGTTGCCTCTATTCAGTCCTCTCTTTGCCACTCAGAGGAGCTTTTTAAGGTTGTCCGGGGCTTATTACATTCTGGTCGCAGGACCACCTTGGAACCCTCCCAGGCCTGCTGTAATTGACTCGCTGGGCACTTCCAGGGGGGGAAAACCTGTTGCATTTGCTGGGACTTGGAGTTACAGCAGTGGAACCAGTGGATATATCCAGTGCACACTCTTGTTCAGTTTTATTGGAGGAGTTTTAGTCGGTACAGCTCGAGGCTGTGGACAAGGTGCTTGGACAGGTTTGTGCAACCACCTCTGCACTGGATCCTTGCTCTTCCTGGCTCATAAAAGCAAGCAAGGAAGGGATAACTAGCTGGGCCAGAGTGGTTATTAATGCCTGCTTGTGAGAGGAAGTGGTCCCATCTGGTCTTAAAGAGGCAGTAGTGAGACCACTTCTTAAGAAACCCTCTCTTGACCCAGAAGATCTGGATAACCGATTGCACATATCCCTTTCCTTGGCAAGGTTCTGGAAAGGGTGGTTGCCAACCAACTCCAGTCATTCTTGGAAGAAAATGATGATCTGGATCTATTTCAGTCGGGGTTCAGGCCTGGGTTTGGCATGGAAACAGCCTTGGTTGCCCTGTACAATGACCTTTGCCAGGAGCAAGGCAGGGGGAGTGTGACCCTGTTGATACTACTGGACCTCTTCGGTGGCTTTTGATACCATCAACCATGGTATCCTTCTGGAGTGGCTAGCTGAGGTTCCAGTGGTCCAAGTGGTTGCAGTGGTTCCATTCCTACTTGGAGGGCTGTCTTCAGAAGGTGGTGCTTGGGGAACACTGTTCAGCCCCGTGGACTCCCCAGCAGGGTGTTCTGCAGGGGTCTGTTCTGTCCCCCATGCTATTCAACACCTACATGAAACTGCTGAGTGGGGTCATACAGAGTTTTGGTGTGCATTGCCATCAGTATGCGATGACACGCAGCTCTATTTCTCCTTTTCATCTTCAGCAAGTGAGGCTGTGGATGTGCTGAACTAGCGCCTGGCTACGATAATGGACTGGATGAGGGCTAACAAACTGAAGCTTGGTGTAGCGGTTAAGTGCACAGACCCTAAACTGGGAGAACCGGATTTGATTCCTCACTCCTCCACTTGCAGCTGCTGGATGACCTTGGGCAAGCCATAGTTCTGTCAGGGCTGTTCTCTCAAGGACAGTTTTGGAAAGAGCTCTCCCAGCCCCACCTACCTGACAGGGTGTCTGTTGTGGGGAGGGGGAGGGAAAGGACTTTGTAAGCCGCTCTGAGACTCTGAGTGAAGGGCGGGGTATAAATTCAATCTTTTCTCTTCTTCTTCTCTTCTTCATTCCAGAAAATACTGAGATGCTGTTGGTAGGCAATTCCTCTGACCAGATGGGGGTGTTCAACCTGTTCTAGATGGGGTTGCACTCCCCCTAAAGGAGCAGGTTTGTAGCTTGGGGGTGTTCCTGGATCCATCTTCGTCACTTGAGGCTCAGGTTGCATTGGTGGAGTGCTTTCTATCAGCTTCAGCTGGTGGCCCAGTTGCGCCTCTATCTGGACAAGGATAGCCTGGTTTCAGAGATCTATACTCGGAAGTTACACCTGGTGCAGAATGCAGCAGCCAGATTAATAGCTGGGACCTGAGGTCTGAACATATAAGACCAATTCTGGCCCACCTGCATTGGCTGCCTGTATGCTTTCAGCCCCAGTTCAAGGTGCTGGTTTTAACCTATAAAGCCCTACACAGCTTGGGACCACAATACCTGTTGGAGTACCTCTCCTGGCCGCAATCTACCCAGACAATGTGCTCAACCTCTGGGGACTTCCTCCAGGTGCCAACTCCTCGAGAGGCTCAGAGGGTGGCAACTAGGGGGAGGGCCTTTTCAGTGGTGGCCCCCTGCCTTTGAAACAACCTCCCAGCTGGGGCATGCCTGGCACCTGACTTGCCATCCATCAGGTGCCAGGTCAAGGCAGCATTCTTGACAGAGGTCTTTTCAGCCATTCAGGAGCCCAACATGATTAGCAAGGTGGTGCTGTTAACTGTTCTTGCTGTTATTAATGTTTTTAATGTTTCTACAGTTTTATATTCATTCTTATTTATTGTATTTTACTGTTTTGTATTGTTGTAAACTGCCCAGAGAGCTTCGGCTATGGGCAGTATAGAAATGCTAACAACAACAACTGTTTGCTGGTCATATATTGTATATTCCTGCACATTCTTTTAATAAGTCTTATTAATTATACTTTGTGGGGTTCTTGGATTTGGAGGCTTCAATCTGAATCCAGTACATCATCCCTCATTGGCTACAGCTGCCAGAGTAGCTGTTTTTCTGGAACTCAGCTTGGCAAATGTTCTACCTTGCAGGGCTGACTTCTTGATCTTAAACCCAGGAGGGCTAGGGACTTTCTCCCTTCGTCTCTGGCTGGTGAGTTAATTAAGGGGACCAGTGGTAGCAATACCAACTCAAACACAATGTGAGTAAATAAGGAAGGAATACTTTCTGGCTATTTTTGTAAGAGACAAAAATGTTTCTGTTTGGTAATGCTATTTTATTACACTTCTTCCTTATTATGGGTCTTGTCATGCATTTGTCAAGATTGCTTATTGCCACATAACTGAACCTTGGGGTTGACAGGAAACAACAGAATGATGATAAGATCTTGAGTCTGTGAGATGGAACCAAGGGTGTCATTTCAGGTTTCAGTGAGATGAGGGAACAGATTCAACCCAGATCCAAAGGCCCATTCCTGAACACTGAACAATCAATCACACTGCTGAAAAGTGGTATGTGTTAAGGGCATGAACCGATTATTTTACCTACTTCAATGGGTTGGATTTTCTGCTAACAGCAAGACCTCCCTCCAGCTTCCTTTGGAAGAAGAGGTATGTTCCACTGGTTGGAGACTGCTTGTACTGCAGGAAACCTCTGCTGCTAGAGGCCTGGAGTCATCCAGTCCAACCCAGTTCCAGCAATTTCATTGCTGGGGAAAAAACTAAACAAAGAAGTTTGTGCCAATGACACGGATCCTAACTATCCATTTAATTGTAGGTTCAACCTGTGAGTTAGGGAGATGTTGATGTTCCTGAGAATGATCACATGAGGTCTGAAATGGAGGAGGGGCAGAGAAATACTGCCAACCTAGCAGTTGGAAAGCAAGAAATTGCAAGTAGATAAATAGGTACCACTTCAGTGGGAAGGTAACGGCATTCTGTGCGCCTCAGTGTCTTGTCATGCTGGCCACATGACCACAGAGACGTCTTCAGACAGCGCTGGCTCTTTGGCTTGGAAACGGAGATGAACATTGCCCCCTAGAGTTGGATTTGACTGGATTTCGAGCAAGAGATACCTTTATAGTCCCTAAAGAGTACTCTTCATGGAAAATAGTCCTCATTGCAACTGCATGGATTGTACGCCTCTGAATTGGTGGGGCTCATGAAAGGGAAACAGAGAATCCTCATCATCTGGATGCAGCCTTGGCTATGGAAGTCAATATATATTCATGACATCTAAGTGGCCAATGGAATCCCCCACCTTGGGCCCTTAATCAGGAGAGATAAACCAGATAAAAATTCCATAAATAAGAACAAGGAAAACACAAGCAAAGACCCAGTTTATTAAGGGAATATGTGAAGAGAGTCCCTCAAAGCCAGGCTGGCAGAAGTGATTTAAATAGGATAAGAGGCCAAGAGGGGTCGCCTCACCCATACCTGACAAACTTGGAAATTCCATTCTTCGCACAACAAAACCAGTCTCACTCTAGGACCCACAGGAAACGCTGTTGCATCAGGTTTAAAGAAAGGCAAGGTAAGGAAGTACAGGTGCATGCCTTCAGACTCTGTTCAAGAAGTGAAAGTGACAGCTGCGCCTGCTTGCAACCTTAGTTTTTGTGCAAGAATTAAAAGGACAGACAAACCGTGTTTGTGTGTGTGTGTGGGGGGGGGGAGGTTGCAAGGAAGAGGTGAGACAAAACTCAGGAGCAGAAGCGACCCCATGGAAGCGCTGTACCCAGCGGAAAGACACAAAGGCGTATCTGGCACCGCCACCTAGGAGACACCGAGGCCAGCTTGAAGCCGGGCAGAAGGCTAGAAGACCCCGGGGGACATTTTCACGCAAGCGCAAGGAAAAGAAGCGTGCCTTTGCAAAGCGCGTGGGCTCCAACGGACTGAGCGCACAGAGTTTGGGAACGGGGCTACCTTTTCAGTCACGCAGAGGTGGCAATTAACCAGAAAGGGGCCACACTAAGACCCTTACCTGGGAGTAGTCCTCACTGGCTCAAGTGGGCCTTACTTCTGAGTAAATACAGTTGAACTTGAACTTAAGCTGGCGCGGTGAAGCCCCACCCTCGAAAGAGAAAGGCCAGAACGAACGAGGCCATTCAAGGGCTAGAAGGGCACCGGAGGAGGAAGCGGAGGGCTCGCCTCTGAAGCAGCAGGTGCAGCCGCGCGGAGCCGCCTCCTCTCCGCCGGCCGGGGGAGTTTTGCGGGCGGAGTCGGGTCCTCTCTTCGGGTGGGGCGCGTCAAGCCGCAGCTGAAGGGGCGAGTATTGCGCGCGCTGCGGGGCGGAGCCAGGAGCGTCTGCCTCGAGGGCTCGGACTTTGCTCTGAGGCGCTCTCGGCTGCTGCTGGTCCAGGACCGTCCCGGAGAGAGAGTGTAGCGATGGAGGATGAAGGGAACTGAGCAGCGACGGCTCCCGGCTGAGGTAGAGACCCCTTCTCCGGGCGGGGCGGGGGCGCTTTGTGACTGAGGGTCACCTCACCTGGCGGGGAAGAGGGGCCAGGTGAGGGTGGCCGGCCGGCTGTGTCGTGGATCCCCAAGAGGCAGAAACTCGGACGGCCCTTTTCTCACTGGGACAGAGAGTGATGGGGGAGGCAGTACCTGCTGAGGATTTTTAGGTGTCATCTGTTCTGAAAGGAGACCTGCAGAAGAATACGGGCAGAATCGCTCCGCTTGCCCAGCTGCTGCCGCGTTTTCCCTGCAAAAAGGTTGGTTTGGGTGCTTTTCTGGAAACCCTTTAAAGGGTAGTTTGTTTGAAGTTTTCCTTTCCTTTGATTGGTGTTTGGGTTTGGCGTGATCCTAATACATATTGATATGCTATTAAAAATACTCTTGTCTTTTCTTTCTTTCTTTCTTTTTAAAAAAGCATTTTATTTAGAGAGTTTTTGGAACCATTGATAATGCAACCATTAAAAAAAACATTTGGCCAGAGAGGAACAACATATAGAAGGAATAATACGAAGTACACAAGGCAATAGATTAATATAATGGAATAATCTTACATTTTTCAGACATTAGCCTTTTAGTTCTATTTTCATTTTCCAATGTAATCTAAAAAGGGGAACTGTCGCTCTAAGGAGTTCGATTGATATGTTGGGTTCTCAGCTATCGAACTGACTGTTTTTTCTAATGTAAACCACTACAGTTGTTGTGTAGCATCACCAAAAATGTGTGAAAATATCCCTATTGTAACAAGTGTTCCTAATTTTCCTGTGCTGAGGGGTTTTTTTGGCTGTCACATGTTATTTGATGTGTGTGTAAACTGAGGCTGAATGGGTTTGAAGCTGATCCTCCTCCTCTTTGTTTATAGCCTGCATTTCTCACTGAGTCTCAAGGTCAATTACAAAAATATGAAAAGCAATTCGATCAGACAGCAAAGACCTCCAATAAGCAATTCATTAGGATTATAGTTAGCAACTGCATATAGCAATCCTCTCTGATTCGTCCTGAATGTAAATCTAAATCTCAGGGGTCCTTTCGTAGAAAAAGAGGTGCAGGAACTCATTAGCATAACTCATTAGCATAACTCATTAGCATATACCACATCCCCTGACATCACCAGAAGTGTGTCAGAAAGGGAATGTCAGTTTCAGCCCCATTATACCCTATGGACCATTGAAATCAATGGCAAAAACTCATAGGGTATATGAGGGGCTGGAGGAAAGGGGGTTTGAGGGAGAGGCTCTAAACTTGCAGGGTAGCTGCTGGGGCCTCTCCTCGAAATACCCACCAAGTTTCAAGAAGATTGGACCAGGGGGTCCAATTCTATGGGCCCCCAAACAGGTTGTCTCATCCCCTCCATTGTTCTCTATGGTGGGAAAAAATGTTTCCTCCCATAGAGAACAATGGAGGGAATGGGGGCAACCTGTCTGGGGACCCGTAGAACTGGTCCAATCTTCTTGAAACTTGGTGGGTATTTCGAGAAGAGGCCCCAGCAGCTACCCTGCAAGTTTGGAGCCTCTCCCTCAAACCCCCTCCCCTCCAGTTGCTTTTAAAGTTGCTGCCGATTCGGCCCATGGCTGCCCTAATGGCCACTCCTGAGCTGGCGGGGCTTTGCTCCACCTAGCTCCAGCCCCAATGGACCCCTGCTAAATCTGTGTAAAAAGGCTAAGAAAAGTGGAGTATTACTCACTTCTCTGAGCTAACCATTGACATAGAATCATAGAGTTGGAAAGGACCTCCAGGGTCATCTAGTCCAACCCCCTGAACAATGCAAGAAATTCACAAATACCCCCCTCCAGAGATTGCTGTTCCACACCCAGAAGATGACAAAAAAGTCTTAATAGTTAGTGAGCTAGAGTTGAGTCCAGTAGCACTTTAGAGACCAACAAGAGTTCTAGGGTATATGCTTTCAAGAGTAAAAGCTCCCTTTATCAAACACAATAGAGTAGAAAAGTAGATCTGAGTCCTTTTATCCTAGTCAGGAGGGGTGTGGTATAGAATGCTTGTAAAAGATGCAGAGGTACAATTGATTAGAGCAGAGAAGAAATGCTTGGGGGCAGAAAATTCACATATGTGGTGAGAATAATAGTTAGGGAATGTATCTCGGTCTAGTGAAGTAGTGGCCTTTAAATGCTAGGTCCTCAATCCAAAGAAAATTACTACGTTGGCTGAAACTGATAGCATTTAACTGAGCCGTGCAACATTTCTGCTCTTCATTTCAACAGAATTAAACATAACTAAATTTATTTAGGCTTTGGCCTAACACTATAAATTTTGTTGGAAAGGGTAGACTGATCAAATGAAGCTTTAGTCACAGATTACTCCATCCACTGGCAGATTAATATTGTGTGAGTAACCAGTAAGAAGTATTCAGGAGCATACAGGTGTTCCAGGTCCTGTCTCCCTGTACCAGATGTGTTTATATTCAAATCCACCAGATACTGCACCTTTCGGAATGAAAGGCTATGATATACCCTTTGTAGTAAGAAAGGTGGGCAAATGAAGGTGACAGTGCTCTGCAGTTATCCATTAATGTACTTCTGGGTCTTGCATTGTATTGCTAGGTGTTGAACTTGTTTTGTTTTATTAAAAGTCTATTTTATTAAACTCTGGTGCCTAGCTATATTCTCAAACTGGAGGAGAAAGAACACTTACAATATAATCAAACCCCTTTTTAAATCAGTTGGCAGCCCTATTAAGAAACTGTAACAGTTCTATGTGCTTTAAGGGGGGTAGAGAAATGTTCCTGTTATACAGACAGTGCAGATACAGAGTTATATCACTTTTTCCATCAATGCAGCACATACAACTTCATCTGTAGTGTGATCAGTGTGGCAGCTTCTTCAGTGTGGCAGCTTCTTTTTCTATGCTGGTTATTGTATCAGGATCCAGGTAACATATTTTTATCTGTGTAGTCCTGTTGTTGCATTTTTTTTTATCTCACTCTAACTTGACTCCTGGAAATGTGCTCTCTTTTTTTTTGATGTGACTGATCACTGTAAACTCATAAACACATCAGCCCAGGGACTTTTAAAAGGGGTGAGGTGATCAATTAGAGCAAAATGATCTAGTTTTGTTTCAGATAAAAGTAATTGTCAATGCAGGTATTTCTTCTGAGTTATTCAGATTAGCCAAGGGAAATCATCTTGCGTAAATGAAGTTTAACTTTTTGACTATCATCTCAGGCATCTTTCATTCAAATTTCCCCTAGTGGGAAGTTGCAGTATCAGAACATTCTGTTCCAATACCAGACCATACTCTTGCACATACAGTCTGAACCACCTGACTGCTTGGGTGTGTTTGATTATGTCTAGCCTTTTGATGTAGGTCACTGAAATCAGTTTGCTTCAGTTTGAACTGGTCCTGTAACTTTCTTTATGTTCGACAGTCGGCACATACCCATCCCAATGTATTTCACAAGAATGGTACTGGGTGCTTTATTACATCAGCTGGGATGTCTAGGGGGTTGGATTCTTCAGGTGCTGAGGGACTTATGTATTTGCTTTTTAATGATTTTCCAGGTTCAATAATACTGTTCTTTAAACAGAGTGTAAATACTAGTTTGTGTGGGTCAGCAGTTGCTTAACTACGTAAAGGACATAACTTACTGTAGTCCAGAGAATTAACACCAGCAGGAGAACCTTAGTTGCTTACAAAAAATCTCATGTGCATAGATTGCCAAGTTCGTCTGTAATAGCAAACTATGGCTTGGATCCACTGCACCATTTCTGTGTTCATAACAGTTTCTGCCTGCACAGCATAACCTCCCCCCTCCCCCAATATTGGCTTGCAGTGGGCGCAGGGGGAGGAGAAAGTTGCGCTTTATAGACAGAAATTGTTCTGTCTGTGGACAGTTAAATCACTTAGTGAGTGAATAGTCTGAATAGCCCAGCCTACCTTCTCTTATCAGTGCTTGGAAGCTATTCAGGGCTGGCCACGATTAGTATTTGGATGGAAGACCACTAAGGAAGTCTAGGGTTGCTATGCAAAGAAAGGCAATGGAAAACCTCATTTGCTCATCTCTTGCCTTGAAAACCCTGTGGTCCTGGAGTCACCACGAGTTGGTTGCAGCTTGGCAGTACACAGTTATTATTAGTGAGTGATGTAGTTTTAAACTATCCAAGAAAAGAGTATTAACATTTTTCTAGAATTTTTGTGGCCCTGTAACTTTTTAAACTTTGAGCTACTAAGAATAATCCCCCTCCCCTTTACATGCATTGTGTGTAATATCTTCATTTTAACTTCACGGGTAACTAAAACCAGTGCCTTCCCTTGGTAAGCAAACTGCTTTTCTCCTGGCCTTCACCTGAATCAAAGCACTCATGTCATGAAACATAATAGATTCATTCACTCCTATTTATCACGTCTGCCACTTCCTCTACATGCTTCCTTATCCAACTCAGTGAGCATATTTGCAAGTCACAGAAACAATATTATCTAAAGGAATACAGGGCATGACCCGGGCCCTTGCCCTATCACAGCACTGAAAAGTTGTATAGAGTACAACTTTAAAAGTGATTTAAAGCTAGGCAAGCTCATCGCCTTTTTAGTGTACTTAGTTAAATTTTGTGGTAGTCTGTCTGATTCAAGATCACATCAGTCAAATATGTGGATAGTTGTATTAGACTTGAAGCATAGTAACTTTGAGCTGTCTTCTTGCTCTACTGTTAATTTTTGCATTCTGAAATTTTCAGCTGGTGTTCTTGTTTCTAAATGGCCACATCTATTATCAGAACTTCGTGTATTCCTTTTCTCTATTTAAAAACATCATCTTAGTAAGCAACATTACTTTTCTATTTTTTATGGCCACTCTGAGCCAAATTTTCTACTTTGTAGTTTCAATTGCATTTGCTTCCATGCACTTTAAATTCTGTTTTGACATTCTTGGGGTTAAAATCTCTGCTGATCTCTAACCAGGGCTGGATAATCAAACTAGGCCACTATGTGTTTCTAGCTTTTCCATTTAGAAATACAGTCCAGGGAAGGGCCTGAAAGACATTGTAGTATTAGATGGAATTCATACATACCACTTAAAATACATTTTAGCCACTTTCCCAATGTTGTGCACGTATAAAAAGCTGTTGTGGATATGCTTTTAATGGGTTTCCTATTGGTTGATGGCCTTGTGGAAAGGTTAACTTTTCAGTCTTGTATGCTTTACTACAACTTCCACCTGGTTTTATTCCTTGCACTGATAAAAGACCTCCCAAATTCAGGCCATCTTTATGAGAGTTAACCAGCTTTATTAACATGATAATTTTGTGATTAATTTCTAGCACAACATATGAAGAAAGCAGAAGTGCACCAATACGAGGCACAGCAGTAAATAAATAAATAAAATTAACATTATGAACTGATAACGGACAATCACGAGTGATTAAAAGTGTTCTCTGAGACCCAGCCAACTCTGCAAGCACCAACCATGCAACTAGAGCTGATCAGTGTCACTCTGCCTTGTTATTGATTCTCTCCAAGAATGCCGTTCTGTATTCTCTTAAAATTGGTTTGTCCAAAAAAGTGTTATGCATATAGGATATTATAGGCCCCCTTCCTTGAAACCTCTTTGACTTGCCTGTTTTTGGGCAGGGGCATACAATTTTCTCTTAGGGTGTGCAGAAATATGCTTGCTTACCTTTAAACAGATTTTTTTTGTCCTTCTGAACAGAGTTGAGCTTTACCTCCCTTTGTCTTTGCTATGCATTTGACAGACTTTTCAACAATTTCAGTTTTTATTCTTTTTTCTTCCTCTATAATTTGAGCTGACCACTTTTTAAAAGTGACACAAGGATGTTTCTTCCCCCCCCTCCCATTTATATGTTCATTTGTGATTTCTCTCTGTCTTTTTAAAAAGGCAAGTGAATTTTCGAAGATATGCATAGCCATTCTGGAATGGGGAAGAGGGAGGGAGGTTTATGCAGTTACAGGTACCAGACAATTAACGTATGATGTGGTGAATGGATTTCACAATGGTTTGACTGCTCAAATAATGCATTTTTTTAATACATTCTTCCAACGTTCCTAGAAAGCTGGAGAAACAGCATTCATACCTGTAGCTCTTTTCAGTGATCCAAAAACAAGTTAATAATCTTGAACTTCTACAAGCTGTGACACTCAGAAAACCCCAGAGATACAAAAAACAAATGCAGGTAATAAATCCTGCATGCGACCTTGGCAGTCCTGTATCCCCAACAGAACTTCAGTTGCTACAACATCGCCTTCCTGATTCTACACATAACTTTTCTTTAATATACTTACAAACTGCTCTATATCAAACACAAAAAATCCCCTTAAAGAATGGATTTCCCCCTCGAGTTTTTAACTTCTTTTGGTTCTTTGCAATAGAATGTATTTTACACTGTCAGTATGTTTGTAAAGTATTTTCCAGTTTTGTACTGATCTTTTTTTAAAAAATATTCTTTTTCTTCCTTGGGAAATGGGTTACTGTCTTGCTTAAAAGAGCAGCAGCACAGAAAGGTTAGGTATATTAGGGCTGAGCATTATGCTATTAATGTAAGTGTACTGCTGCTTATGGTTGACCTGTGACAGGTTTTCCCCTTCTGTAGTCCAACAGCCCCCTTAGCTGCTGCTAGTGGAGTCTGTAAACGTGCAGTGTGACAATGTCAATATGGGGCTGCTGTTTTCAGTGGCATCTGTGTTTCTTGTAATGTGTGCTTCTGCCCTCACAGTACAATCCTAAATACTTTCTAAGCCCATGGATTTAGAAGGATGTGATTCCTCCTTCGGTTTGTGCTGTAAGTCTCCTAGTGAGTGGTAGTAGTGAAATATGTGGCTACCCAATTTCTCAGTCATTTTAATATTTTATTTCAGAGGGCCTTTCCATATCCCCTAGTGAGGACAATAATTGAACCCTATTAATCTGAAGGGGCGTTTGCAGTTCTTATGTGGTTAAAGTGTCAACTTGCTGTTCAGGTTTGTGTTTAACCTTGAGGGCATCCAGTTGTAGAGCTCTACGTTCAGAATCAAGTGACTGAAAGCTGGTAATCCATTTAATCTGATATTGATGGCATATGACGTTCTTTATGACACAAAGTACTTTTTATCAAGCTTGAACTGCAACCTACATATATATTTTTAAAAGGAAACTTTTATTGACATCCTGGTGGGGGACAAGAGAGAACTAACTCTCTTCCAGTTTGCAGAAACTTCCCTGTCCGTAGGTGGTTTTTACTCAACCTGACAGGTCTGGAAGCTGATTGCCCCCACTGACTCAACATCCCTGAGTAACTGATCAGGAATTCACAGATTCGTTTGCTGTACTCACTATGATAATGTGTAGAGCACATGCTTCTCTGCTGAGCTGGAAGGTTGGGGGAGCAGGGATGATTCCTGGCCTCATGGTACAGTACAGCATGAATGTCTCTGAAACGCTGTGCAACATAAATGAGTGTTTCCTCCTGCACTTCAGAGCTTGAGCAGTGGAGAATCCTCCCTGATCTTGTGCTTCAGGGTTGCTCTCCATGTGTCTGATGCACAGCCTGACATTCAGGTAGCCCCTGCTCCTGAACGAAAGCTAGACTTAATATGAAAGATCATGCACCAGTACTGCTTTCATGGAGCAGGAAATAATTTGTGCTGTTTGCTTTTTAGGCCTGTTGCGGAGTCCGTCCTGTCACTGCCATCTCTCAAATGCTTAGGGCTGCAAGTTGTGGGTTGGGAAATTCCTGGAGTTTGGGGGGTGAGGCTTGGGGAAGGACCTCATCAGGGCATAATGCCATAGAGTACACCCACCGAAGCAGCCATTTTCTCCAAGAATCTGATCTCTGTCATCTGTAGGCCAGCTGTACTTTGAGATCTCCAGGCCCCACCTGGATGTGGGCAACTCTAGTCATGACCCTTAACAAGAACACTTACAGTTTACTATGAAACTGTCATCAGCTGCCATGTTGTTCTGGTTTAGGGCTGGGGTTTCTAATTCAGGATGTTCTTTAACTAGAACTCCTACTTCTAACTCCTCCCCAACCAATACCTCCCCAACCAACCCCAATCAATATATTTGATTGGCAGACTTTTAACATACACATACCCCTTCCCCTCATCTGTATAGGTACAAATCCCTTGGTGGGTTACCTTTGTGGCTCATTAGCTGCATTTGGTGGCTCAGCGACTTCAGGTTGCATGCAGTTGGGTTACCAACTCTGGGTTGGAAAATTCCTGGAGATTTGAGGATGGAAACTGGGGAAGGCAGGGTTTGGTGAGAGAAGGGACTTCAGCGAGGTGCAGTGTCATAGAGTCTCCAAAGCAGCCATTTCTGCAAGGGAACTGATATTTGTAGTCTGGAGATCAGTTGTAATTCCTGGAAATCTCCAGACCTCACCTGGAGGTTGGCAAGCAAGTATACTATTACAATGGAGAAAATGTCAAAGTCTTTATAATAGTTTTTTTTAGCTGTGGGAACATAAAATATCTCCAATCCTCTAATGCTAAAGGAGGAAGGTGTTTACAGAAGTTGTTGTATTAGTGGAAATGGAATATTCCTCTCCTAATATTTTCTTTTTTTGGCAAAGACTATTCATTACCAGGAATGAGAGACGGAAGGAATAAAACACCGTAACGGATAATTACACAACAAACAACCTATAGAGGAAGTTAGTTCCCAGCCAAAGGCAGTTAGTGGCTTGCTTGCATAACAAGGAATTTCCATACCTATTAAATTTTAGGTAAGGCTGATATCATGGTCTTCATATGGGTTTCTGTAATATATGGGGAGGGGGGCAGAATCCTATGGTTAATTATTGCCCCAGTGTGGCTTGTTTATTAACAAGTGGTTTTATAAAGCTTATGCAAAAATATTTAGTTTTATCATATTCCTTTTTGTATCATGTTATAATACAGTTGATAAAATGCGTAACCTTTGGACCTTTTAAAATCTCTGTAACAACTTTTGTGTTAGTTTATTTTTCTCTCTTCCTGTAAAATTACTGGAACTCCTAATTAGCTATGCTATTGCTGTGCTTCTAGAAGTTATTATTGGAGAAGAATGCCTTGCAAAAGAGGGTTTCAGAGGGGAATCAAGCTGGTTTGCAGTTGAAGAGCTAGATTTGAGTCCAGTAGCACCTTAGAGATCTTTATGTTGTTACTGGACTCAAATCTATTTCTTGCAGAAGTGGGGAGAACAGAGTCTTCCCTATCCTTATTTTCATTCTCTGCAAGTAAAAGGAATTAGCTGCCGCCTCTTTCTGTTTCAAAACCACATGAAACTAAAAATTATTTCTGTGGTGCCCCCTCAAAGTGACACTGCTTGTGGGGATGAGGGTGCTTAAATGTGTAGAAAGGGTTATTTCCTCTGGTGAGGGGGCATCCCATAGGATTCCAGGTGCATCATTCTAATCTTCAACAATGGGAGGGAAGGCAGCATTGTATAGCCCAATCTTGTCGGATCTTGGAAACTAAGCAGGGTCAGTACTTGAATGGAGGAGACCACCAAGGAAGGCTCTGCAGAGGAAGGCAGTGGCAAGAAGCCTCCATTTTTTGCTTGCCTTATCATAAAATCATAATCACAGAGTTGGAAGGGGCCATACTGGCCATCTAGTCCAAACCCCTGCTCAATGCAAGATCAGCCTAGAGCATCCCTGACAAGTGTTTGTCCAGCTGCTGCTTAAGGACTGCCAGTGAGGGGGAGCTCACCACGTCTCTGGGCAGCTGATTTCACTGTTGCACAACTCTTACTGTAAAATCCCCCCCAGCATGCAGCTGGTACCTTCCCGCCCTTAATTTAAACCCATTATTGCAAGTGCTGCTACCAGGAACAGCTCCCTGCCCTCCTCTTAAGTGACAACTCTTCAAATACTTAAAGAGAGCAGTCATGTCCCCACCCCCCTCAGCCTCCTCTTCTCCAGACTGAACATTCCCAAGTCCCTCAGCCTTTCCTCATAGGGTTTGGTCTCCAGACCCCCGATCATCCTCATCACACTTCTCTGCATGCACTCCATTCTGTCTACATCCTTTTTGAAGAAAGGCCTCCAGAACTGCACACAATACTCCAGGTGTGGCCTGCCCAATGCAGTGTACAGCTGGACTATGACGTCTTGTGATTTGGATGTTATGCCTCTGTTGATACATCCCAAGATTGCATTAGCCATTTTTGTCGCCACATCACACTGGCTTCCTTGAAAAAGCCCCTTTTAGGGGTTGCCGTAAGTTGATTGCAACCTGATTGCACTTACGTACATACGTATGTTTAAACAATAAGAATTGTTCAAATTTTTTTTGTTGGATTGGACTGTACTGTGCTGTTCTCTCTGCAGGTGAAGAATAATGTGATTGTAGGAAGTGTGTGGAAGAATAGATGAAACTCCATCAGGCAGCCTCAACAGCAGTGTAGCATAGAATTAAGGCAGTGAGGCTACCAGCAAGCTAAGTTCTCTAATAGAAGAGTGATAGAACTAGATGTCACGTGCTCAGTTTGTGTGTTTAATGTCTTGTTGGAAAGAGAAGATTATGTAAGAGAATCATGACATGGATATTCACTTTAAGAAGATTAAGGAACAGGTCTTAGAAGAAAGGGGAGAATTGGGGTGTGGACAAAATGCACACAGCCGCGGTATCCATAGCCTCTTATGAGCAGCTGTTCTTTTTGCGTCATATGATATAAACCAGACATAGCAGATAAACTAAAACAGGGCTTCCTGTTTTATTTTCAAACCTGTCTGTTCCTCCTTTGACATCAGGATGCCAAGGAGAAACTGAATAATGCATAATGGTCCTCTTCTTCTGTGGCACAGTAGCAGGAAGCAAAGTTTGCTGAACCAATTTCCCTGTAATGCTAGGAAAGGTTGAAGGCAGCAGGAAAAGGGGAAGACCCAACATGAGATGGACTGACTCAATCAAGGAAGCCAGTAGTACTGTAGTATACATTGTAGTATACGCTGCAGGCGCAGCAGATGTTTATATGAAAGTACGGTTTTCTTGAGAAACCAGAAGCCCTGAAGAATGCTTATCTTCTACCCGGCTGCTTCAGGTGGTGCTCAGAATTACTACTTCTGCACTGCCTAGCTGAGAAAACGAAATTGGGTACAGAATTCCAGGTGAGACAAGAAATAGTGGCTTGGATCCCAAGGAAACTTTCCATGAACAGAAGGGGAGGACAATGTTTTTGCTCATTTCCCCTTCACACTTCAGTTTTCCAACTTTTCACCTCAGTTTTCCAACTTTTCACCTCACCCCTTGGGGTGCCCTTCTGACTCCCCACCTGGGAGAAGCATTTCAGGGATCTATTTGGTTTTATAGCCCAAGTTCTGTTAGTGGCTTTTTTATCGGGTTGCCAGGTCTGGTTGGAAAATACCTGGAGACTTGGGCAGGGGGTGGATCCAGGAGAGGGTGGGGTTTGGGGAGGGGAGGGGCCTCACCATAGTACAATGCCATAGAGTCAACCCTTCAGAGCAGCCATTTTCTCCCAGGGAGCTGATCTCTGTCAGCTGGAGGCCAGTTGTAAAAGCGGGCGATCCCCGCGCCCCACCTGGAGGCTGGCAACCCTACTTTTTTAGGGCTGCCAGGTCCCCCCTGGCCACTGGCAGGGGATGTGGGGGGGGGTAGGGCTGCCAGACTGGGAAACTCCTGAAGATTTGGGGATGGAGTGTGGGGAGGACAGGGACCTCAGTGGGGTGCAATGTCATAGTCTCTCTCTCCAAAGCATCCATTTTCTTCATTTTCTTTCTATCTCTGTAGTCTGGGGATGGGCTGTAATTCTGGGGCATCCCCAGGTCACACCTGGAGGCTGTCAACCCAAGGCTTTTAGCAGTGAGTTATATATGGCAAGAGTCCCTAGCATGTGCATTCTCTGTTGTGGAATGGCCAGCCTGAGGTGTTCAGGAAGGCCCCCATGCGTCTGTCGTTCCAGAAACTATGTAAAGCAGAATTTTTTTCAGGAGGGCATCTTTAATGAGGGACTGTTTAACAACAAGGAGCTTTGACTATATTATAACAAAATGGTTCAGGAGGGAACTTTTTATACCATTGTGTTTTTTTGTATTATCTCTTTGCTCTATGTATTATCCTACTCTCACTGCATTGTATTTATACGTGTTTAATAACATTTCTGCACTGTTTAACATGTCATGTTTAATATTAAGTTTTTTCAGACTGCTATATTTCTACTCGTATTGCATTGCTTATTAGATCTCTCATCCTACTGATTGCATTGACTATGCCAGTGTGATGAAGTGCTTAGAGCTGGGGTGTCAAACTCATTTGTTACGAGGGCCGGATCTGACATAAATGTTACTTTGTCGGGCCGGGCCATGTGTGCCAGAGATATAAACTTATAAAGGAAACAGACAAACCCAATTAACAGTGTTCTTTTTTACTCAAAATATACACAAAAGCAATTGATTCCTAACAGTAAAAGCAATTGACTTACTGGGGGGACCCACAAAAGCCATAGGGATAACCATAAAAGGGGGGTACCTTATATTTCCATACATGCCAGTTGCTCGCGGGCCAAGTAAGAGCCCTGGATGGGCTGGTTCTGGCCCTCAGGCCTTATGTTTGACACCCCTGGCTTAAAGTGTTAGACTGATCCCCACTCTGCCATGGAAGCTTGTTGGGTGACCTTGGGCCAGTCACACACTTTCAGCCTAACCTACCACACAGGGCTGTTGTGAGGATAAAACGGAGGAGAACGATGTAAGCTCCTTTGGGTCTCCATTGGGGAAAAAGGCAGGGTATAAACAAAGAAAAAAAACTTGTATTATGTATTCTGTTTTGAGTCTTAGTGAAAAAGGTGGACTATAAATAAAGGAAATAAGTAAATACTTGTTAAACTTGTTAAACAGTTGGTCAAAGGGGAGAGGCAAAGTTCTCCTTCTAAAATGAATGCTATAATTTAATGACTGCTCATATGGTTACTTTCTTTCTGGAGTGATACTTAGTAAAAATGAAAGAAGGGTTCTAAATTAAAAGTCTCGTCTTCTATCTTATAATAAAAACAAAATCTACCCGCTTATTTAAAACTCTGGCAATGCAGCAAATAAACACCCACTGGAGTTATGTTCTGTTAGCCAGTATTGATGTCATGTTTGTGAACTGGACTTTCAGGATTTTTTTCCTGTCCAGGTATATAGGGAGGTTTCTTAATTAACTTGTTTTCCTCTTTTTGTTTACAGTAAGTGACTTAGTCTCAATGCAGGCATAACTTGTAAACGTTATTTGTTGCATACGCAGGGGTCTCTTTGATAGCTATGGATCTGGTTATACTGGGCCCAGCGCTGTTACTGGAGAAGCAAGTGAATGTTAATGCCCTGACTTGGATGCCCCAGGCTAGCTAATCAGGGTGGGCCCTGGTTAGTATTTGGATGGGATACTACCAAGGAAGCCTGGAGCTGTTACGCAGAGGCAGCCAACGGCAAACCACCTCTGAACATCTCTTGCCTTGAAAACCTTACAGGGTCTCCAAAAGTCAGCTGTGATTTGATGGCACTTTCTACCACCAAGTTAATGTAGCAGCAAAAAAGGCATTCTGCCAGTTTCATGTAGCATGGAAGATGGCTCCCTACCTTGACTGAGCTGATGTGGTCACCTGGATCCATGCTATGGTTACCTTGAGGCCAGAATGTTGTGATAACACTTTACATGAGTGTGCCTTTAAAGACAACTCAGAAACTCCCATTGGTGCAGTTGGAACTTGCACGTCACACCCATTCTGCAGACACTCCACTGGTTACCAGTCAGCTACTGAGTTCAGTTCAAGGTGCTGGTTATAACCTACAGAGCTCTTAATGGCTTTGCACCCACATACCTGCAGAACCCCTGCCTCTCTTGCTATGCTCCGCTGTGACAATTTTGTTCATCTGGGGAAAGGCTTGTAAAGGTGCCACTCTACGTGTCCATTCATGTGCATTCTCAGTCATGGCTCCCACCTTGTGGAACATCCTTCCTGAGAAGACCAGGAAAGCTTCCATACTTCTATCATTCTGCAGTATGTGCAAAACAGAAATGTTCAGGAGGGAATTTTTAAAAAGAGATTGCTACCGTAGTAAAATGCAACAGTCCAGGAGGGCACTTTATAATGGAATAAGTTGCAGTCCACTGCAATGATTATTATAGGTATTAGTGGCCTTTACTGCATTTTCCTATGTCTTGTAATCAGCCTTCTGCATTGTTAGGATTTACAATTTTTATTGAGTACATTCTATCCATATACATCCACACAATTCTTATCTTAATATTACACTCATTTTCAACCTTTTAACAACATAAACAATAAACAATGAGGTTACTATTTATCAGGCAAGATACAACTTAATTCCATTTGTTCTCTCCTCTTTATCAAATTCCCTTATCTTACCCGCTTAAATGATCCCCATACAACTTTCCCCAACAAATTATAATAAGTCTTAATACATTTCTTTTAATCTTCAGTTAATTTCATACATCTAATATTGATTTCTTCTTTCTTCTGTTCCTGAAAAAGAAGTTGAATGGAGTTGCTTCCGAATATGGATGCTGAAGAGAAAATCTCTACAGCAGGAGGCAAGCCTCCTTCCTATTTTCAGAGGTCTTAGGGAGAGCACACTCTTCCCCTCCTTGCTATGCCCCTATTAAACACTTAACCTTCTACAGTAATCTTACTTAATAATAATTACAACATAAAACAGCTAATACACATCCTACTTATACTTAGATATTTTTAATTGCTCCCAATTTAAGCTATCAGTCAATGCCAGGTCATAATTTCCCTTTCAGTTTAACCTTAATTTCCCTTTTAGTTTAACCACAGCTTCCAGTAACTTCTTGCCTGTTGTCTCATTATGTTCCATAAAGGTTTTATTATTTAAATTGACCCACCAGGTGGCCGAGTGCTAGCCAACGATACTGGATTCCTTTCTCTCTCAGAGTCTTTGCTGTTTCATGTAGCCTTTGTCTTGTGATAAGTACCTCTGGTATGATGTCAGCAAACAAGAAGACACATGTATCTTCAAGGCACAGACCCTGCTTTTCTCTTACTATTTTAAAAAGTTTATTTCTTGTCTGTACCTCCTTGAACTCCACGATGATGTCAGGGGAAACGCCTTCAGGGGCTCTTTTTGAAATGCCTATTCAGAAAGCAGAGATGATAATCTCTTCAGGAATCTCTGTCTCTCCTGCTGAAAGAAGAATCTGCTGGAGCCATTTGTTCAAGGCTGCTTTAAGGTTTTCTTTTGCACAAAAGCTTGATGAAACTCCATGTAGTTTTGCCTTTCTTTCTCTTAACCTACAGAGACTAGGTTAAGAGAAAGAAAGAATCCTATTCTTGGCCCACTTCTCAAAATCCCTTAATTCCACCAAATCGTCTGCAGTTTTCTTCGCAATCTGATATGCTGTTTCAACGTTCTTTTCCGTCGATTTTAGCGTTGTGGTGAATTCATCCAGTTTCTTGTTAATTGGGTCAATAGAATACTTAAGCTGAGCAAATTCCTTTCTTAATTGCCCAACATCACCGCTCAGAGTTTTTATCTCGCTTTTAATTTTCTCCTTTATTTCTGTTAGTGTATGCATAATCATTGTCTGATAGCTTTGCTCAGCATTACTCCCCCCCCCCACCCCGCAGCCATATCGTCAAACAGAGAATTCTCAAGCTCTGATTCTTCAGAGTCATTAATATCTTTCCTTGGGGGTCTATAAAGGTGGGTTTTTGGTTCCCTTCTTCCCTCTAGTCCTTCTCATACCTGGCATTGAAGTTTCTTTCTGAAATACCGTTGTTGTTTGCAAGCAAATTGTTATTCTTCAGAGGGAGTAGCAGGAGTGGGAGAGGGATGCAGCTGGCCAGAAGCTCAACCCAGAAGCTTTCCAGCTTTCTGCATTGTTTATAACGTACCTTGCCTTAGATAGTTTGTTGTTTGCATTATTCTCAAATTCTGAAAACTTTTGTCAATTTGTATTGTTTGTTGGTGGTTTTATGCCATCTGATTGCCCTTCTTTATATCCTGTAATCTGCCTTGAGTCTTGGTGAGAAAGGTGGACTATAAATAAATAACATAAAATAATCAAATTAGTGCTTGAAAACTGTCATCAGGACTTTGTTGGCTTTTATCAGGACTTTTGCTTTTTAATTTGTAACCCGCTTTAGGATGCTTGCCACTGAAAAAAAATGTACAAAATATTGTAAATCATGTTTTATTTATCCTCTTCAGTATGGTTAAGAAAAATGAACCATGCTGAAACACTGGGCGATTCTGCATCTAGCATTCACTCCACATTTTCTCAACTGGGAGGGGAAAGTGCAGCTCAAAACCACATTCAAATACCTGGGGGCAATGCCGGTACTGACTTCCAAGTCACCCCTGAATGGCCATAAACCTATGCAGAAGGTACCATTAAAATATGATGATCAAAGAAAGTCTAAGCAGCATGCAGTCTGGAGGATACCAGAAAACCTGATGATCAAAGGAAGTGAAAGCAGCATGCAGTGCAGAGGGGAATTTCTGTTCCAACATGGGTTTTGTAAAACAACGGAGGGAAAAGCCAGTGCAGAATCAGCCATTGTTTAGGGCTTGAGGAATAGCCTGCACAGTGGCCTGAGTATTATTTTCCTGTGACCAAATAGTGACAAATATCCTCTGTGCTTTTATCTCCAAATAACTCTCATTGTTCCAAGTGCTTAAAAAAATCTTGAGCTCTTTGTCTTATACTTTGCTGAGTGTCACAAACATCTCCATCAGCTGTCATTGACTTATATGAATGAGAAGACCATACTTTTACAAAAAAAAAATTATGTGTGAATGGGGGAGGGTACAAACTACTTCACTGCTAGGATTTCGGATAGGACGAGGCAGCCTGAGTCTCTTGGAAATATTTCAGACAGTGCGTTTTGAAGAAAGAGTCCAGTTGTTGTTTAAAAAGTTACTCTTAATGTTCTCCAGCTGTGTCCTTAATATATAAAACTCCTTCAAGCAAAATTAAACAGATGTAGTGAATTCTGCATACTTATTGTTTCCCAGACTCATAATAAAAGGGTCTTGTATTCATAGCAGGGCATGATAAGGCAGTGGTGGTGCCTCAGCTGTAAACAGTTACATGAGATTTGTGGATGTATGAGAAATCTGAGTAGAAAAACATGGTATCTTTCAGCTTAACTTAGATGGGCTGACTTCAGTCTTGCGTACTCTACTCTTTAGCTCAAATCAAAAACCCTTGTGGTTTGTTTATATTTTTGACAAAGCGAGAGTGTGTCTCCAGTGTCTCTTAACAATTCAGGCATAAATAACTTATGTTAAGTGATCCTGTGTATGCACTCCTGCTTAAGAATGTAATTTTAAGAGTGTGCCCAATCTAGCACCCTGGGCAAGAATCCAAGCAGCAAACACAAATTGGCCAGGAATTAGCAATAGACTATGCTCTGCATAAGTAAGGGGACCAGGCAACAAACAAATCTAAAACTATAAAGGAAAGGGGCACTGGGTAAATGCAAATAGGTTGTTAGTGTTACACAGGAACTGCATTTATTCATTGTCAGTGATGCAGTTGCACATGTATGTATTGTTTCCTTTACAATGAACTTATATCTGAAGATACCTTTCATATTCCCTTAGCTCCTGCCAAAGATTTCTGCAAATAAATGCACCTGGTTTTCAGAACTCAAATAAATACAGCAAGGTGGTCCCAAGTGTTAGAATTTTACATAGCCTTGAAAAGGCTCTTTGTTTGGAATGGATGGACCACATCTACTTTGAAGAATTCCTCGAAATTGTATATCTTGTATATGTGGGAATGTTCAAGCATCTATAACCAGTTCTGCAGCATTGGCAATACTTATCTGTTAGTTCTTGGTCTCAGGTTTTAATATGAAAGTCCTTCATAGCCTGGGACCTGCATTCACGTAGGACCACCTCTTCCAATACATTCTCCATGCCAATTAAGATTTGCATTGGATAACATGCTTTATGTCCCTTGGTTGCATTAAGTTCAAGTTGGCTTCAGCAAGGAGAAGGGCTTGGGAACTGGGTCTGGAAAATGGCTTTTGGGAGGAAATTTGTCAAAGCATGTCCTTGTTATCTTTCAGAAAAGGTGCCCAAGACCATGTTATTCAGGCATTTGGGAGTTGTGATCAGTTGAATCATTGATACTGTTTGGAAGTTGTATTTGTAATTTTATTTCTGCTAGTTTTTATAAGAAGTAGGTGTTTTTTTAAGGCTGTAAGTTCCATAGGGTGAGGAAGAGTATAAATATGTTAACTAAATTCTTATTTAAATTAGCAAAAATTGCCAGAATGGACCTTGTAGTACTCACGGCTGGCATCAGTTTTGTTTAACTTAGAAGATTACAAGCAGGAAAACTGCAAAGACTTGTGGGAAGACCTTTCATTGTTCCCACCCCCATAATTTCCTCTTTCCCTTTTCCAAACATCCCTATAGCCTCTCTCTTTTTTCTGCTTCCTTCTCTCCTTCTTGCCCACCAGGTAACCTACCTTTATCTGCCCTCCTGTCTTCAGCTTTCCCTCCTTCCCTTCCCCTGGCAGCCTCTGCACAGGAAAACTATGGCTAAACCGTGTGGTGGGAAAATGTAAGGACTTGTGGTAGGTACTTCTTTCCCCTGTATCCCCCTCCCCACACGATTTATTCTTTCTCTCCTCTTGGCAGCCCCCATATTCTGTCCTCTTTTATTGCTTCCTTCTTTCCTTCCCACCCAGAAACTAAATAATCTTTTACCTATCCCCCCATCTTCACTTATGTTTATTATTTATTTACTTCATTTATATCCCACCTTTCTCCCAATGGGGACCCAAAACAGCTTACCTCATTCTCATCTCCTCTATCCTCACAACAGCCCTGTGAGGTAGATTAGACTGAGGGATGTGTCACTCGCACCAGGTCACCCTGTGAGCTTCCACAACACAATGGTGATTGGAATCTGGGTCTCTTAAATCCTAGTCTGAAACTCTAACCGTTACACAACACTAACTTTTAGGAGGGGTGTCAAACACAGGGCTATTTTTGGGCAGGAACGCACAGGAACAGAGTTCCAGCTGGTTTCCAAGTTGGCCATGCCTACAGCTCCCCCCCTGGTTCCCTAGGTGCCTTGCAAGCTGCAGGGTGTCTGGGGAAGACAAGTCAATCCAGGGAGGGAAGGCAGTTTAAACTGCCTCCCCTCCTCAGGTTCCCCAGGTACCCTGCAGCTGTGGGGCGCCTGGAGAAGCCAATCCAGGGAGGGAGCTGTGCTTTCAAGGGTGTGGCCTAATATGCTAATGAGTTTCTGCTGTTGGGTGTGGTCTATTATGCTAATGAGTTCATGCTGGGCTTTTTCTACAAAAAAAGCCCTGGTCAAACATAAGGACCCGCGGGCTGGAACTGGCCCACAAGCAACTGTTATGTATGGAAATGTAAGGTACTTCCTCTTTTATGGTACCCCTTGGGGAAAAC
The DNA here is from genome assembly GCA_029233225.1 of Lepidodactylus listeri. NCBI lineage: Eukaryota > Metazoa > Chordata > Lepidosauria > Squamata > Gekkonidae > Lepidodactylus > Lepidodactylus listeri. The sequence goes on along the minus strand of JARCFY010000011.1, from coordinate 74,205,538 downwards.
CTATTTTTGCACATGATTAAATACATTTATTGGGGCTTTTGTTGGTTCTCCAGTAAATCAACTGCTTTCACCACTTGGAATCAATTGCTTTTCTTTGTATTTTGAGTAAAAAATAATATTGTTAATTGGGTTTGCCTGTGTCCTTTATAAAGTTTATATCTCCACTACCTGGTGTTATATTTTATGGCACACAAATCCCGGCCCAACAAAGTGACATTTATGTCAGATCCAACCTTAGTTAACAAATGAGTTTGACACCTCTGGTTTTTTTTGGGGGGGGGGCTGTTGAACAGTAGCAAGCATCTTGGTCTGGATGAGTCATGAAACTTGCATGGTAGCAAAAGTTGCCAAGTGGTTACTGCCAGGCCTGATCCCAGTAAGTCCTCCTTCAAATGCCAGAACAGTCCTGGAAAGGGTCCTGTCCTCCCTCTTGCTATTAACATACATAAAGCAAGACTGGAACTGGCTGGCAGTACTGTGAAGTTGCCTAGTAACAGCTACCGAGGACATTTGTTCCTTAAAGCAACAGTTGCTCCTTGGTTTCTTTTGGGGGTGGGGGGGCGTTAATTTCAGATTTTTCTGCAGACTTGGGGCGTTTTTCCCATTTATAAAAAGATCTGTCTTCTTTGTTCATGGCTCCAGTTTCCTAATTTAAGTATCCACAATGACAATTAGATATATTAATAAAATAATATAATGATGGTGATGATGATTCTAAAACTTGCACTAGATGTTGGGCAGATGTAAAAACCTCTGCAGTCTAATTGATTGTGTTTCTAATCAGATGTGATTTTTTTTTTTTGTTAGAGGCCTGATTTCTGCCTTATGGTTCCTTGCCTGTACGTATTCCAGCTTGGTAATGGCAACAGAATTCATCAAGAACTGCTGCAGAGGGTGTTTGTACATTGAGAAAGAAAAGCATGACTGTAAGTTCAATTTGTCTATTGTCAGTTCTGGCAAGGTTTTTTATGCAACTAGACTGACAGAAGCTAGACAGTACTTTTTGTGACATTAATCAGTGGGTGAAATGTATGACTGTCCATTTTAGCAAAAACTGTATTAATATGTTGAATGCTGCTTATGATTTGTGTTCAGTAGGGAACTGCCTTGTTATTCCTGTCTGTCTTGGGGGTGACTCTTGTATTCTGTATGGAACATTTTGTGTCATAGTGAGATGGGCTGTTCATCATGGGTTGATATAGCCCAGGCTATGAACGTTAATTTTTCATGGTTAATAAAATGTTTGAATTAGGTTTTGCATTTATAACCTTGATCACTTAAGTTTAAAATTCTCCTTTTAAAGCCTTCTGTGTGGTAATTAGAAAGTGGGCTGGGTTACCGGATATGGGAACCAGTGCAAGCCTTTTCAGGTTTGGTATATTAGCTGCTTCCTCTGGCTGGATGTGGCCAATGGGATGAAAAAACCTATTTGTTTCTGATCCTGTTAAAATACAAAAGATCGTTTCAGGCTGCTTATTTAAAATGAAATGTGCTTGTCATGCTTTCTATGGTAAATAACAGCTTCTCCAGAGAAGGACTCTGAAGCTGCAGCCAAACATAGATCAGATGTTGTGGAGGAACCTCCTTTGTCGTCTGTGTCAGTAAAACGGCAGGTCGGCTGTTCAGAGGATTATCTTCTTTCCAAACTCCCCCCAGGGGGCAAGGAAGTGCCCTTTGTGGTTCCACAATTCAAGCTTGCCTACATTCAACCTAGGAACCTTGGTAGTTCTCACCTGACTGGAATTCAAGGTAAAAGAATGAGAAGGAAACAGTATGGAATTTGAGTGGAAGCCTTTTTTCAGACTATCTTTGGGGTGGGATATACTGATCCATGAGCGTTGCCCTGGATCAACAACCTCCACCTCTATCAGCAAGGAATTCTACTAGGTTTCAGCCCTCTGGTCTCAAGGTCATTCATAGATGACTGTGTGTTTGTAGGGAGTTCTGCACTATGCACACTTTTAAAGACCAAAATATGGCAACTTGTTTTGTTGAAGAGCTCCTAGCTTTAATCAGGGCTAGTTTTAGTTTCCTCAGCTTCTGATTCACCCTCTGAACATGTAAGCCAATCAGGATTTGAGTGCAGCAAGGGTGGTTGTTCTAACACCATGTAAACAAACCTGGACCCAAATAATTAGACCTGTGTTTTCCAACCATGATTTGTGCCACAGCTGTCTTTATTTCTGCAGCTTAATCTGGCTTGGAAGGTAGAGCCAAGATCTTGTTTCAAAGAAGATATGGTTCCCATGACAATGTGCTCTGTGTCTTTTGAAGTGGCTGGCTCTATATTCTTTTCTTCCTTTCTTTTTTTTGCCCTTCTGTCTTTTGAGTCAGGAAACAGTATCTTATTGTGAAATTAAGCACCTCAAGACTCTTAGCTCAGGGAGGTTTCAGCAAGGCAGGAGGTTTACTCAACAGTGCATTCCTGACCTTGGGATCTAGAAAACAACCAGAGTATTTTGTGGCACTGGAAATGTTGGATCAAATAAACACTTTTAAAGCGGCAACAATTTCAGAATAAAAACCCACATTAAAAAGGTATCATTTCTACTGATTTAACCAACTTCAGTGTTCTTCCAATATTACATGGCTGGAATAGAGTACCATGTGTTGATGGATCCAGTTAAGGTTATTTGACTGTTACTCCATGTTGTGTAGAAATACTAGGATACGATGTCTTATTACTATTCAGTCATCACAGTTACTTAAGCCATATGTTCCCTTTTCATCCTCTTCCTGTCAGGTTTAGGTCATACTACATGTTATAATGAAAATGCAGGGCTCCCAACCCATGTTTACTTAGTAGTGCTTACTGTCTTAAAATCACATAACTACTGTAGCTGATGCACATGCATTTAAAGATCACTTGCTCATATCCATGCTGTGTTGGCAGACCAATACGTTGTAATCCTGGCAGACACACCACTGGCATTCATGGTAATAACTCTTGAAATAAGCTGTCCGCTACATGTGGCAGTGCTGCATCTAAAAAGTCCCATAGATGGCAAACTAGCTTGGACACAAACAGGCTCACTCCTGTGTTCTGCATAATATGGAACATATTGTTTGCAAGACATAAATATATCTAATAGCAATGATTGTTCTAACTATTAATGCATAATAAACTAAAACACTAGAAAACCTTTCAAACATTGCTGGCTATATGGATTAATAGAACAAATTTAGAGTCCAGTGGCACCTTTAAGACCAACAAAGGTTTATTCAAGGTATGAGCTTTCATGTGCATGCACATGAAAACTCATACCCTGAATAAACCTTTGTTGGTCTTAAAGGTGCCACTGGACTCTAAATTTGTTCTACTGCTTCAGATGAATGCAGCTGACCACCTGGAACTATCTGTATGGATTAATGTATTTCCATCCCTCCCATTCTTTATAGCATTGTGATATTTCCCTGTTTTACGTATTGAGCAGGAGGCAATGAATTCAAACAAACAGGCTTTTATTCAGTGACATTGTTCAGCTCAAAAGACATCTCTATGAGAGCAGCATTTTCATTTATACTGTTCCAAAACATAACTTTCAGCAGTGTAACTATATACAATCAATACTGTTGGACCCAAGCAGGGCTCATTGATTGGGTATCTAGATTGGCTTCAGGACCAATGGGAGTCTTTATTAATCAGCCAATAGGAATTGGAGCTTTAGGATACCAGAGCCCTTTTCAAGCTATTACTGCTTCATATTATAAACAAACACAACACCCTGTTATCACTCTCAATATTCAGTTGGATCCAGTCAAGACTTTACTTCCCCCCCCCACACACCCCTTAACTCAGTTGCTGAGCTTTATTCACAGTGTGTGTGTGGGGAATTATCAAGAAACAAAAACTGTATTTGCCAGCCTCCTGTCCATGCAGTTCACAAGATTTTAGCATGCTGAAATACACAGTAATATATTGCCACGATTCACAGGTTCTGCTGTAACATCTTTTGGTGACCGGAAGGCAGAACTCTCCAGTGCGTACCACCAAGGGCCTTTGTTTGATGTGGTCTATAACCCATTCTACATGCAGAAGCATCTGCCTTCTTCCCCAGATTTGATCAGATGCCGCCCAGAAAAATCAGACAATGGAAGACTATATGGTTCAGGTAAGAAGCACTTTCTTTTGCACTAGCAACTTTCTGCCACTTCTCGTTGCTACCTACGGATAGATAATGTGAGCCAACATGAGATCTGGCATGGCTCAGAAGGTAATGTTGGATTTGGACTTGAAAGGTCTGGAAGCCCCTGTTCAGCCTTGAACACAGTGGGCTTTTGAAGCCCATGCTTCATAGTTGTAACGATGTGTGTTATAAGGGATGTCATACAAGTCTGATATTATAATTATTACAAGCAGAAACCTGCAATGACTTGTGGGATGAATTTCCCTCTACCCCACTACTTCCTTCTTTCTCTTCCTTGAAAGCCCCTATAGCCTCTCCCCATTTCCTGCCTTCTCTCCTTCCCATCCACCAGACAACCTTCCTTTGTCTTCTCCCCATATTCACTCTTTCACCATACCCTGCCATGGTACCCTCTCTCCAGGAAAGCTATGGCTGAGTTGTGTGGTGCTGGGTGCCAGGGTGAGCCCAGTTGCACAGAGGGGAACCTGCAAGGGCTTGCAAAGGGGACTCATTTTTCCTTTGTCTCAAATTCCTCTCACTATTTGCTGTTTCCCTTCACCTGAAAACCCCCACATCCACAGTCTTCTCTGCTTCCTTCTCCCACCAACCTTTTATTTACCTCTCCATTTTCAGCTAAATTTATTATTTACTTCATTTATAGCTCACCTTTTTCCACAGTGGAGACTTAAAGCTCCTTCCTTCCTTCTCTCTTCCATCTCATCCTCAGAACAACCCTGTGAGCAGGGGCAGACTGAGGGGAGAGAAGCCTATGGAAGGGCCCCTCCCTCAGCCTGCCCTGTTCCGGCCCCCCAAAGAGGGGAAAGGAGAGGAAGAGAGAGCCTGCCTAACTAATTGGCCAGGTGCTGCTTTTCTCAATTTAGGTGGGTCAAGTGGTGCTTCCCTTGACATGTGCAGGCTGGGCAGTGCATCCTTCACCTTGGCCAGGCCAGCTGGGCACTTCCCTCACTTCATGCAGGGCTCAGCTGGGCCAAGCCAGGCACCATCCTCTGCCTCGCTTCACATGGGGCTCAGCTGAGTGTTTCCCTCTGCCTTCCCTTGCACAGGACTTGATTGAGTGCCACCCTCTGCCCTGCCCTCTGCATGGCCTTGCCTGGCATGGAGCTTGCCCAGGCACTGTGCTTTGCCTTGACTTTACTTGCCTTGTGGAGGGCCTGGCTGGGCACTGTTGTGGAAGTGCTGTAGAACAGCACCACTGTCTCCCTCACTTCATGCAGGGCCTGACAGGCCAGGCTGTGTCTCCTCTGGCTGACTCTCCTGCTATGTGCAGAGCATGGGTGGGCCGGGCTCAGCCCTTCTGTCAAAGGGTTAGCTGGTCCAAGGGGAGGGGGGAGGCCTTCAGACCACCAGAATGCATCCAGGTGCTCTTAATGGTCAATCCTGTCCCTCCCTTGTGAGGTAAGTTAGGCTGAAAACATGTAACTGGTCCAGGGTCTCCCAGTGAGTGTCCATGGCAGAATGGAGATTCAAGATCCTAGTCTGAAACTCTGACCACTACACCACACTGGCTGTTACAGGGTGGCTGCTGTTGAACATTAGTAAGCAGCCAGGCCTGGGTGAGTCAAGCAAGGCATGTGGTATCAAATTGCCCTGACGAGTCCTTCAGCAAAGGCAAAAACAGCCCTGTTCCCTCCCCCTTGCTTTTTACTTACAGAAAATCCATTGTGATTGCCTAGGAGCAGCCACTGAGGACATCCTCCTTTAAAGCTACAGGTGCTCTTTTTATTGTTTGGGGTTTTTAAAAACCCCATGTATTTTTATTTATTTATTTTTTGATTTCAGATTTTTCTGCAAACATGGGGCACTTTTCAGGTCTTAGCCATCAGTAAGGGTTCAATATATAGGTGCTCAGAGAAGAGCCATCAATAGCCATGGAAGAAGTGAGAGAAGGAGAGAGCATTCATGAGTACACTGAGTATGCACAGCTACATATAGTGGCCAGAACAAATGGCTGTTGTGTTGAACACCAGTGGAAAAGGACAGTCTTTTGTATTCTTCCACTTTGTATTGAGAGCCACCAAAATGAATCTGCACTAAAATGACGAAGCACGAGAGATGCAATATTCATCCATCCATCCATCCATCCACTTACAGGACCAGTTCCGTGTAGTAACAGTGGTTTAACTATGGGGCAGTTCACAAATTAGCATATGCACATTGCAGACATTTGGACTGTCGACAGACATGTGCCTGAAGTTCCATGGTGGGAACTCAATTCCCAGGAGCATAAGGGCCTGATTCAGATTGGGACCTTGGTGTGTGGGGAGAAAGGGTTTGTGTCTTCTCTTCCCTCACCCTAGGTGCTATTTTCCCAACTTTTTTTTTTCAGGTTGCAAAGGCAAGTCTTTTTAAAATTATTTTTAAAAATAGATTTTATTGAATTTCAACAAATTACAGCAGTATGTGAAACTAGTTATACAAATCAAGCAGATTTCAGTTAAAGCATTACAGTATATAACTTGTTCAAAATAAGTCAACAGTATGGTTAAGAACAATCTTGTATCACTAAATTGTTTCTAGCTTTACAAACAGGAGGAAAAAGGATATCCGAATTTTTACATTCTTAAAATATCAAAGGGTGACGAAAAATTAAATGAGTCAACATTTTTCGATATATAATCTATTAGAGGATACCATACTGCTATAAAGGAGGAAAGTGCTTTTTCTGGATTTGATTGTTCAAGTTGAAGAGCAACCTTTTCCATTTCCAAAAATTCCCATATTTTTTTGTACCACGCTTTAGTTGTTAAAGGCTTTGTGCTTTTCCATTGAGTTGCTATTAACAGCTCTTGCTGCTGCACACAATATAGCTACTAATTCTAATATTTTCCCAACTTGAAATGGCCCTGGGATATATTTGCCCCATGGTGAAACCTGTGAATGTGGAAACAATCCAGGATGAATTTCTCCTGGAGCAGTTCAGCTGAAATAAGTGGGAGTCCACACCAGCACTAGCATAAGTACTCATGTGTGTAATGGGATTGGCTCAGGACGGCGTTCTTCTAGACTGTATTCTATAAAATCTGAGTCATTCCACTCTGTAACTGACTTACAAACTGTCTGAAGGACCCTGAGGTACTACATCCCTGCCTATCCTTAGGGTGTGATGCTTGTTTCTTGCTTGCTTTTGATCCTGATTTCCTAAGTATGCAATTGTTTTAAGAATTTCATCTCTGACCTGTTCTGTTACAGCTTGTGCAAATGATTAAAGTGTTCCTGAGGGTTATACTAGTGGTTCTCCTTTCTTTCTTATTCTCTTTTTAGTTTGTGACTTGAGGAGTAGCACATTGCCTGGCTCATCCACTTTAAGTCACTCTATGTTTGATCTCACAAGTCCGCCCCACCGATTCATGCAGGTAAATTCTTCTCACAACTTGAAAAAGCTGCACCCAGAACTTTGTTTTCTTTTCGTGCATTGTTAATTTTATGCTCACAGTGCCAAATAATGTCAAGAATTTTGTGTAGCCAATGAACGACTTTCAGAAATTATTTTGTTCTCAGTCCTGCTATACTGGTTTGCAATATTTGTGAAGTATAAATACTTTTTGTTTGGTTAGTACAATCCTCTTATATGATTAATAAAGCATTGTGCATCTTATTTAAGGATCAAACTAGACGTGTCCATGGGAGATGCATTCCTCTTCACAGGTGTGCTCTGTTCCCTGTCTGGGGATCAGCTGCTTAGCCCTTTGGCTTGTGGGGTCCCGCAAGGCTCCATCTTGTCCCCAATGTTCTTCAACACATCTAGATGAAATCCATAACTATTTCTGTGATGCATAAACACATATGCAATCTGAAATCAGACACTTCTCATAATATTGTTGAATGGGTAGCTTCCTGCAATAGTGAATCTTCTTTATTGCTTCAGTGGGATTTAAGCAGTGAATTATAGACAAGAATTATAGACAAGAATTATAGACAAACACCTCATGCTTTTTAACAGCATTAAAGGCAAAAACATACCTGATCTCTACCCTATCTATTTCTCACTTGCAGTTCCTTTCTATTCATGCAGTGATTTGACATGCTGTGCAAGTTTGCATTAGCTGGTCTTGCCTTGCATAGGTGCTGCATTATTGTTGCCCTTTCTTTGCAGAGATACGATTCAATGTCCAGTGTTCCGAGCAGCACCTCATCAAGGAAAAATTCGCAAAGTAGTAACAGGAGTCTAGGTAATAAATGCTGTTTGCTTGTCTTGTTTTCCTACTGAACCATAAATTGGATGTTTAGACATGACTTTAGGAATATGTACTGCAAATACAGATTTTGTGTACTGAGCAGTGATTACAGACACAGTCTTGAGCAGCAGCACACCTCTATCTGAAGATACATAAAATATAATGCTGGAGATTATTGTACACACCTCTGCTTCTGAGAGAGACTTGTGAACTCTATGGCATCGTTAGAATCTTCTTTGGGCCCATGTGACATTAGAACCTCTACCAACACACCCCCTCCCCACAGTGCCATTTGGGGTTGAAAAAATGGCATGGGTGAGGAGTAGGATTCACCCCTCCCCAAGGCGATGCTGGTCCCAACCAGAATTGAGACCCCAGGGTTCAGTTTCAAGGAATTACAAGGTGGAAGCTCACTGTTTAAAATGGTGGTGTCCTCCCAAGATGAACTTGGGGATGCCTATCTCAGCTAATTTGGCTCATTGTTTTTGTCAATCTCGGGAGCAGCTGAAATGTGCTTTTGAGGCTGTCCTTGCTCAAACTGTTACCTGTGTATATAGCTAGTTCCACAGTACTCTTATCTGCCATAAGTGTTACAATATTCTAAGGGATCTCATCAGCGTAATACCTGCATACACTATATACCCATACAAACTATTTTCCTACTTAGAGAAAGCTATTCACATGGAATCATTCAAATATGTAATCTCCCCCCTGCAGTGTGATTTAGCATAGTCCAGGAAGGAGTCTACTCTGTGTGTGTGTGTGTGTGTGTGTGTGTGTGTGTGTGTGTGTGTGTAGTGTGGAGATGATGACCATCCAAAGCTGTACCAGTAGCCTCCTTCCATGCCATGCTGATGTTCCCTGCCAGTTTGGCATCCTGAGCAGTTGCTTGGGCATCAAACCAGCTCCGGTTTCCAAGTCCATTTTTTGATTCTTCAGGTGATATTAGGATACTATTAGGATACTAATTAGGATTAGGTACATACTCATGGAAAGACTTGCTTTCTGCTTTATACTGTACCGGTGAAAGGAAGAAATCCTGATGTTGGCAAGAAATTAAGTGGCAGTGCTTATGAAAGAGAGGTGAATCTTCTTGGGGTAGGAAAATACAAAACCACTTTTGGGATGAAAATGTAAGGTATTACTGTGACAGTTTCCTCAGGGTTAAACACCACCCCTGAACATAGGCGTAGACTACGGGGGGCTCGAGCCTCCCCTGAAATTTCCCGGGGGGGATTGAGCCCCCCCTGGGAAAACATAGCGCCTGCCGCCACGCCTCCCGGGGCCCTTCCGAGGCCGGCAGCTGCTGCTGCCGGTGCCTCTCCCCCCCCCCCGGCCTGGCCACTCTTCCATCCTTCCCTCTCCCTCCCTCTTTTCCCAGTGAAGGGAGAGGGAAGGAGTGGGGGGGAGAGAGAGGCCCCAGCAGCAGCAGCTGGCTGGCCTCGGAAGGGCCCGGGGAGGCGTGGAGGTTTCCCGGCCGGGGGGGGACATTGCCCCAGCAAGCGCGCGTGCTAAAGAGCCCCCGCCTCCCCCAAATTTACAAAAGTCTACGCCCCTGCCCCTGAAGGATTTTCTTTCAGGTTTCCAACTGTCCAAGGGTTCCCCGTGGGAATTTAAAAAGTTGGAGGAGTCAGAATCTCTCCATGGATATAAACTCACTCAAGCCCACGTTGATAATTGTGGAAGAATGAAGTAAGATGGCAGGAATAAGATGGTTTGTTTTTTAAAAGTAAGCAAGAGCAAAGTTTATCCAGAAAGAAATGTACAACTGAGATAAATACTAACACTTAACAATACTAAACACTGAACAAGGAATTATGGGATGTTAAGTTTCAAACAGTATGTGCCTAAGGAAAACACTCCCTGACAGCTGGCCAGACCCAGCAAACCCTATTGTCATACTATAACACCTCAGTTGCCCAGGCAGGGGAATGTAAAGATCTGTGGAGATACCAGGTCTTTGGTTAATTCACTCTCTTGTGAAATTAGGTCTTCAGCAGGGCTACTCTCAACTTCCAACTGTCCAAACCTCTAACTGAACCACCAACTGTCAGACCTTAACCACTTTCCAGTACACAGCTCCTGTTAGTTGGTACAGAGTGCTGCTCTCATTGGTTGCTGTGTTGCTGGGGTAAATTTCTGTGCTCTTAACTTTAACAGTTACCCCATTAGAATTGCCAGCAGTCCCCAGCAGGGTCCCTGTGCCCTTAATAGCAATATGACAGAAACCCAGTAGCTGACAGTGTTCTTGCTGCAGGCATACAGTGGGCAGCAAATGCATATCTTTCTGGGCAGACTGAGCAAGTGTTAAAGGCTAAGGAGCTCTAGGCGGGGGGGGGGGGGGGGGGGAGAGAGTTGGAAGACCTTTAGCTTGTCAGTGGAACTTTGAGAAGCCTTCAGTGCTGTATTTATACTTGGATGAAATCACACATATTTGAAATATTTAAAATAGGGATAACAACATTTGTAGCATTCTCTGGATCAAATGTTTTTATTTCCTTATTGATAATACTAAGACCTGGCATATGTTATTTTTTTTTTGAGGAAATACTTAAGCAGTGAGACTATACAAAAAAAAAATCTGGTTTAAAGAATTGCATACTGTTTTATAGTCCTTGAGAACAAGTTCTAAATGAGTTGGATTTATCCCCAGATACCATTACATTATCAGGTGATGAGCGAGAATTTGGCAGGCTGAATGTGAAGCTATGCTATGTTCTTTCTGTGGAACAGATATGGATCACAGTCTTGCAAGTAAGTATGCTTAACAGGTTGCCAGGAGTTGAGCCCATGGTGGGTCTTGAACTGGTGAGGGCTTTGCTCCATTACCCTGCACCCTCCACTCCCAAAGAGGGAGGACTATTTTGTACCCCTTACTAAGCCAGATTAGTTCAGTGCGACCTGGATGAAAAGTTTCAAGTGTCAAACTTATTTGTTGATATTAGCAATTAGGAGACCTGGTCTTCCCTTCCCTTCCCTTCCGCCTTAGTGTGTACTCAACTGCACAGGAACCAGGTCTTGGCCCAAGAGAGCCATCTGATTCTGGGGGTGGGTGGGAAATTAAACACACCTAGAAAGACCGACAAAGCGTATACAAGGGTTACTTAACTATCTGTGAGATAAAGGGACATTATTTTAAATGGACCTCACCAAGGGCCCTTTCCCCTGGTGAAAGGAACCTTTGCCTGATGCATGGAAGCAGAACAGATTTATAGGAGCAAATCCATTATTGAGTTCCACCTCTTTTTTTTCTTTTCTGGCTTTTTTGTTTTTACGTTTTAGCTAATGATGTACATTGCTTTTTATACCATTTGTTCTTTGAAGACTAATGCTGTTTGCCTGTGTACCCTTGCTAGGCTGTAGTGGTGGAGGAAATGTAATATACTGTCAAACTATTGGTGCATCGTGTCCAGAGATTTCATCAATGACTTGACAATAGCTCTCTAGGGTTTCAAACAGAGGTCCTTCCTAGCTTTACAAGATGTTGCAGAACTCTCTGCTGCTTTAAGAGAAATGTAAAGAGGCAGGTGATTTGATCACAGATTTCCGCCACATCCAGTTTGACCCTGTGACTGCCAAGGAATGAATTTAAGACCACGTTCACTTAGAGTTCAGGCTTTGAGTGACTGAACTATGGCCTCTTTATGGGTATCATTTTCAGAAGAGACATATTCACTTTACCCCTTATTTTCTTATGCTAACCTTCTTTGACGGTTTCATATATTTCGGTGATCTATAAATGTAATGTTGATTAGCTCAACTCCTTCAGTGCTCTGCTGTGGCACAGCATGGATGAAGCTTGGCTCCTGCAAGTGTATCTGAGGCACCCATTACAAATTAGCATAGTCAGTAATGATTATATGTGCTGTAGCTCATAGTCTGAATTACCAAAGATGACTTTTCAGTTTAAGGTTTTATAAAAGGTCAGATAATCACATTCTGTAATGAGAGGATGAGTAATGCTAAACATTTTGAACAAATGAAGAAACATAGTTTGACCAGCCAAATAAATTCACACTCTGCTTTGAATATTACAGTGTAAAGATCTGAGCTGGCCATCTGGCTGTGGAGAAAACCCTCATATTTCTATCAAGGGAATTATTACGTTGTCTAAACCAGTGCAGTTCAAGTGTATGGCTAAAGAAGCTTCCAGTGTAAGTGACATATGCTAAAGGGTTTTCCTGTGTGTTAATTAACTTGGTTTCTGTATGGCATGGGCACAAATGTGATGGTAGATGAGGAGTTACCTGTTTCAGACCTTCTAGAAACAACAGTATCCATGTAGCAAAATGGGTAGCCCAGTTATCACGGAAGGTTTGATTTTGGTGTTCTCTCTTGTAAGTCTTGTCAGATGTCTCCATTTAGTAGGCACTGCCCTCATTTAGGATTACCTGTCTATTATAAATCACTGTCCTCTGTTTTTTGTCTTTCGGTGATGCCTTGTTAAAGTTGTTGTCCTTTAGTTTAAGAGCAAGTATCGTGCCCAGTAGCACCTTAAAGACCAATGAAATTTCCAGGGTGTAAACTTTTGAGAGTCAAAACTCACTTATCAGATATCTGACAAAGGGAGCACTGACTTTTGAAAGCTTACTGGAAATCTTGTTGGTCTTTAAAGTGCTATAGGACTCCAATCCCAATCTTACTCTTCTGTTGCACTCTGCTACTCATCTGAAATGATGTCCTTTACAGTGCAATCCTAAGAACATTTTAATGGGAGTAAGCCAGATTTAATAGACCTGAATAGGATTCTGAGTAGACATCCTTAGGATTGCTCTGTTAGTTTTATAACCTTCCCAGGGTCTCTAGAAGTTATATTTCTGAGTTGGAGGATGGATGTAACTTGCCTTTGATGGCACATCCACTTAAATGTTTATGCAGGAACTTTCAGCCACTCTGCTCCAGCTTGCTATTTCACATGCTGATGGAACTTATTTGAGCTGTGTGATAGTCAGTCTTTCTAATGCGCCTTTTTAACATAAAGAGCAAATTCATTCTCAGCTTTTAAAAACAGAGCAGTATAGTCTATGGTAGAGTGAATGAATAAATAATAAAGTAGAGAGAGCACAGTTTTCAGCAATATGTAATTTGGGGGAGGGGTGCCTCTCCTGAGTATAGGAATGGGGGGCATTACAAAAAAGGCCATCAGTATTTTCATTTATGAAACATTGTATAAGTCTTCATTGGGTCAAGAGGCAAAGTCATAGAACTTGCTCTTCAGTCAGTGCAAATGAAAAGTGGCATACCTCACTACTTGTTAGAAATTGAATGTTTTGGGAATCATTGCATCAAACGTGTGTGTTGTGGCAACCAGTGTTTTTTTTTCCTAGCAGAGTTCTTGAGCATTTAATAGTTACTTAACAGAATGAAGTTTTTTCTCCTCTCCCCAAACCCTATGACTGAAAAACCTTTATCTGTTAATTTTTGTCTATTCGGCTTCTGTTAAAGTCAGCCCTACTGTGTCTCTATTGGGTGTTGTCTGTGATGTCACTTGTAATGAGCAGTGGAGCTTTTCCCTACCTTCCAATAGCCATTCAACTTCTGGGAAATTCTGTTTTTAATATTTGAAATGTCTTCTGTGCATTCCCCTGTTTGCAACATGAGCCCGGGAGCATTCTCCCTAACCCACTTGTTAATCAAATTATTTACAAAAAAACCAAGCTACACCTTCCCCCCCCAAAGTTCACCACTAGGTCTGAGGTTGTGGTCACCTGAAAGATATTATCAAGCAGCAAAAAGTTCAGGAAGTGACAACTTAAATGATCAAACATTGGAGAACCTTTCTCCAAAGAAAAGGCTAGAACATTTGGAACTTTTCAGTTCAGAAAAAAATACACCTTAAGTGAAGATTCAGTAATGTCTAGAACACTATGAACTATGTGGAGATGAAACTTTCATTTTTTTGGTCTTAGTGCTATCAGTTGGGGTTACACAATAAAATCAGTGGTGTGGGTGGGAGAGATAGAAGGAAGCAGTTGATGCAGTGCATAATTATAGAATTCATTGCTACAAAAAATGGTCATGGTTGCTAGCTTAGGCTTCTTCGAAGAAGGATTAATTTATGAATAGTAGTAAGTCTAGTTCTAGAACAAGGTGCCCCAATCAATCTTTCCCTATGGGCACGATGTTTCCCTACTGTTGTTGGGTTGGTGCAAGAGTAATATCCTACACTACTGCTAACCTAGCAGTTCGTAAGCAAGAAATTGCAAGTAGATAAATACGTACCACTTCGGTGGGAAGGTAACAGCGTTTTATGTGCCTTGGTGTTTAGTTATGCCAGTCACATGACCACGGAGAAGTCCTTGGACAATGCTGGCTCTTCGGCTTGGAAATGGAGTTAAGCACCGCCCCCTAGAGTCAGATTCGACTGGCTTTCGAACAAGGGAAACCTTTACCTTTAATATCCTACACATAACATCTGGGGGTTCTAATGATCTTTAAAAGCCTTGTTATTTATTCTGTAAGTTATATTTACCCTAACAAAGCAGGTCTTCTGCAGCATTATTGATGGCTTGAATCCTGTCCAAATTTACTAGAGGCGGTAGGATTTCCATTCTCAGAGCATGACATTCTTGCTTCTCTTCCTGCTGCTGCCTAAAATACTGTTCCTGGAGGATAGGGGGCCCCCAGGAACAGCAAGACAGAGGAGCTGGAGGGCTGCGGCATGAGCAGAGAATTAGGAAAAATCACATCCCACTTGAGTATGCATGGATCTGTACAACAGGATTCAACCTGATGTGTTTGAAGTTAGGATTAAATTGAATACTTTGATTGTTCTATTCAATAATGATTCTTTTTCCTTTTAGGATATTGAATTCATGGAAACCTTTGTCTTTGCTATCAAACTGCAACTCCTACAGACGGCAAGACTAGTGTTCAAAGTACAGGCTCTGACTCCCAGAAAGAAAACCATAGGAGAGTGTGCCCTGCCGCTGCGAGAACTCAGCATGCACGAAACTGACCATTGGTTGATAATAGCACCTCCTTCCAAAACATCAGTAAGTGGTGGTGGAGGGAGTCTGGGAAGTAGCGTGAAACTGTTTTTCCCTTGCGGCAGTCCTCAGTGTAGTTGGGATTCTGGAGTGAAGCTTGAAGTGTACACTGTGTAAAAAATTACCGTAATCCCCCAAATGCTAAAGTAATAGTATTCGCAGCCTGGTACCAAGTTGCTGCTAATTTCTTGATGACCCCCAGAGGTAACCCTACAGTAGTTATAATCTGGTTAGTAGACCTTAACATTCTGAGATAGTGTCGAGCAGCAGAACATGGACCTCCTTCACCAACATGGTATTTTACACTAGAAGAGACTGGAATACAAGACTCTAATTTAAGACACTGGACTCTAAATTTGTTCTACTACGTCAGACTAACACGGCTGACCATCTGGAATATAAGAGGATAGTTAAAACGTGGAAGGTCCCATTACTATGGGCCTGTTGAACCATATGTAACAAACACAGTTACAAGCGAGTCAGATGGCATTTGCAGCTTTTATATTCTCTCATTAAACACCCATAACCCCCATTAAATATCATGACCCTGGAATACAGCATTCCTTGGCTGATGGGTTGCAGTCAGCCGTCATAGGATCCTGTTTACTCTACGTGAAATAATTCTTAATGGATTGTTAAATACACTGTATTTTTCTCCCTTGTCTTGCTTTATACTTTACAACCGCATTCTCTGAAATGAAAGTTGGGAGTTAACTTCCGTAATTGTAGTTAGCAGCGGCTGTTTGCTAGACTTTGCAGGGGAAAAACAAATTAACCCTTTGCAGGGGAAAATTAACCCTTTGCAGGGGAAAAACAAATTAACAAATTTGTTGCCTGTGCTAAAGGTGAAACTGAGCTGCAGCAGATACTGATAAAGGGGACATAAGTATGATACAAATATTCCTTTGCTTCTTACTTAAACCCAGGGATGTATGGAAGTAACTTGCTGGGTCGACAGCAATACCTAAATGGATGTAATCTCTCTACGAGAGAGTAGATTAATTTTAATTGTGGAGGCTTGCCGCTATGTAATTTTTGACAAGGGAATCATGTTGAGGTTTGGTTTATTAAGCAATGATGTTGGATTGCTGCTGTACAATAATAAATCTGGGCCAGCATCCAAAGGACAATGAAACTAGTTACAAACTCAAGTTATGAGCAGGCTCCCGCCTCCCCCTCTTTCAAATTGCAGCTGCTCCATGTTTTGTTAAAACAATGGGACATTCAGAAGCAGTTTATGATGTTACATGGGAGGGCTTTTCTGTTAAAAAATAAAGAAGTCTGATCTAATTCAAGCTCTTTTGCATTAAGTACCCGTTTGGGCTCCAGCCTTCACGTTGACAAGGGGCTGGGGTAGAGAATGAGACTCTTCAGCTTTGAGCGTGCTTAAGGATCTGTCAGCCCAGGGATATGGATAAGGGTGTGTTATGACTAAGCTGGCATCCTTGGCAGACCTCCCCAGAGCAGGGGCAATTAGGCCAACTTGTCCCTGGTTCCTGCAAAGCAAGAGCTCCTGTCTCAGAGACCCAGCCCTGGCACCAGAATTCTTGGCATTTTGTTTAAAGTGTTTATATAAAAGAAGACATGGGGTTATAGTGACCTAATGGAACCTGTCCCTAGGGCTGCCAAGTCCAACTTGAGAAATATCTGGGGTCTTTGGGGGTGGAGCCAGGAGACTTTGGGGGTGGAGCCAGGAGAAAGGAAGTGACATCATTTTGTGATGTCACATCCTGTGATGTTGCTTCCACATGCTGACACATGAACTCATGAAGTTTCCTAATACTGAATCAGGCCATTGGTCCATCAAGGTCAGTATTGACTACTCAGACTGGTAGTGGCTCTCCAGGGTCTCAGGCTGAGATCTTTAATGTCACCTATTACCTGATCCTTTTTTAGCTGAAGAGGCTGATACCTCCTGCATGTCAAGCAGATGCTCTATCACTGAGCAACGGCCCCACTGAATCCTTCCTCATCTCGGCAGAATATGAAGCCCTAAGTGCTACACAAGTGCTAAATATGATTTTCATATCATAAGAACAGGAGAGAAGCCACAGTGGATCGGCCCATCCAGTACAGCCCATCCAGTACAACACTCTGTGTCACAACAGTGGCCAAAAATACCAGGTGCCCTCAGGAGGTCCAGCAGCGGGGCCAGAACTCCAGAAGCCCTCCCACTGTTGCCCCCCAAGCACCAAGAATGCAGAGCATCACTGCCCCAGACAAAGGGTTCCATTTAGACCTTGTGGCTATAATAGCCACTGATAGACCTCTGCTGGATGGGGACAGAGAGAGAGACAGACAGACAGAAAAAAGAAAGAAAGGGGGAGGGGGAGAGAAGGGGAAAAAACTGGCAGAGGCACTTACTTCCATTTAGACCTTGTGGCTATAATAGCCACTGATAGACCTCTGCTGGATGGGGACAGAGAGAGAGACACAGACAGACAGACAGACAGAAAAAAGAAAGAAAGGGGGAGGGGGAGAGAAGGGGAAAAAACTGGCAGAGGCACTTACTTCCATTTAGACCTTGTGGCTATAATAGCCACTGATAGACCTCTGCTGGATGGGGACAGAGAGAGAGAGACAGACAGACAGACAGACAGAAAAAAGAAAGAAAGGGGGAGGGGGAGAGAAGGGGAAAAAACTGGCAGAGGCACTTACTTCCATTTAGACCTTGTGGCTATAATAGCCACTGATAGACCTCTGCTGGATGGGGACAGAGAGAGAGACAGACAAACAGACAGAAAAAAGAAAGGGAGAGAGAATGAAAAGAGCTGGAAGAGACACTCACCTTGCCAGCCACATGCAAAAGCAGCTCCTTCAGTCCCTCCTTAATCTCTGGGCGGGGCTCTCTTGCTGTGGAAGAAGCTCTCTTGCTGACTTCTTAAAGGGGAAATGTCTGGAGAGGCTTTTTACTGCAGGGCAGGCTCTCTGCAGACATTTCCCTTTTAAGGCAGCCATTTTGTCCCCCCGGTGGCCATCTTTGGAAAAGCGGGAGGTAAGCTCTAAAAATCGGTGTTGGGCGGGGGACTTGGCAGCCCTACCTGTCCCTAATACTGACTCTTAAACATAGTTGGGCATGAAACAGAAGAGATACTAGTGGAGGCTAGAGTGAGCAGGTTACATGAATTATTTCCCCCCCCCCCTTCTTTGGTCAAACTCTGCACAGAGTGGCCTATAAAAGGTAACCCTCAAGTGGCTGGAAGGGAGGGAACTGCTTATGAGCTAGGCCTGCACTCCAACTGAAAGGCAGGTTAAACCAGTTACAGTAAGGTGAAATCTTTCTTGGGTTTGGGGACCAATAGAGATAAGGTTGGTCAGGCAGGGTTATGATTGTCCCAGTCAAGTAGCCTAGATCATAGAGTGTCTTGTAAAGAGAGAAGGAACAGGGAAAGTTTTAAGTAGGGATTTTGTGGCATAGTGAGTACTCAGCTCTCAAAGAAGAGTGGTGAAAGAATAGAAACAGGTGAAAGTAAATAAGGAAGTGGGAATAAGCAATGCACGTGGCACATTGCTTGCAGGGGTTTATGAAAACCTCACATAGGAAGCAAGAAGGGAGGAGAATGTGAAAATGAGTCAGGTTTGGTGGGGTAAATTGAATAATTCTTGTTTCCGCAGTAGGTGGATGGCAGGACCGCAAGATCTCTCCGGGCCTCATAAACCCTTTGGGTGGCCCTGTTCCTTGGTCTGCATTTCTGTGTGTCATTAGCTGTGTTCGTATGTTACAGTAAACAGCTTGCATGTGCTGTGCATGTGTACACCTGTTTGTAAGAAACAGCCAGTGTAACTTCACTTTACAAATAAAACTGGGAACCAGTACCTGGATAAATGCAGGATTAATTTTTATAACTTGTTAAATGTCTTAATATTGAAGCGTTCTGATACTTGCCACCTTGGGGACTCTGTTGGGGTGGAACGGTGGCATAGAAGTGTTTTAAATAAATAAATGACATGTTCAGTTGTACATGCATTGAATGTAAAATGAGAATTACTCAACACGTACAAAAAAAATCAAGTGTACACTGTTCACGGATTGTACGTGTGTTCATTATAACTTGTCAACAGGGCTCTTCTCTGAGCACCTATATATTGAATTCTTCTCTGTGTGATTTGTGAAACTTCATTGAGATGCTAATGGGACATACCCTGCTTCTTATAGGTGTGTTCTGCAGAACTAAAAATAGGTACATGTTTTCAAGCAGTAAATAGTCGAATCCAGTTGCAAATTCTTGAAGCCCAGAATCTCCCAAGCTCATCCACACCATTATCTTCAAGTAAGTATTTGCAGCCCTTTTGTATTTTGTTCTTCTGGAATAATCTGCGACTGGTAAGTGTAGATCTTGAATAGTTCATGTGTTCTCACATGTTCCTATGCCGTGGAGTGCTACTTTGAGGCTTATTTCTCTTGCCAAAGTAAGGTCCAGCAGATGTCCTGCTAGATTAAGTTTTATTTGGTTGGAATTAATGTGGCTGTTCTCTTTTAATTCCTCTAAGATTAATACTGGCATTTCAGAGCATTAAACACGCTCCACTCTAAATGGGATATTGCTTTGCCCAGTGCTGTTGGAACTCATGAAGGTGTGAGTAATAAGAAAAGCAATAAGTAACTGTTGTTACAGCCCCTGCCATGTTCACTTTATGTGTATTTTAAAAAATCATTTGAGCGTGGAGACAAGGGCAGTTTCATGTAGATGAACAGGTGTGACTGTGCATGTAGGAGAAGGTTTAGTTTTCAGTAGCATAACACCCATTAAGTTCCTTGGGACCAAATAAATGGCTTTCTAGTATATCAGCAAGAATGCTGGAGAAGGGAATTGTAGCTTCTATTTGGAAAACTCTGGCTACTAATACAGGTGCCTACCCTTTTCTAGTGCAAACTCTGATTTTATCCCTTTAATTTACTTCTGTGGGTGATTAAAGGGTACACTTGAACACACCAGTGTGTTTACAGGCAAACCCCCCTTGCCTAATGGGGGGTGGCAACTAGTTTTCCCTAAGAGGGGTTCAGTGTGTCTGCACAGGGATGTCTTGTCCTCACCCCACCAGGAGCCTCACAGTATGAGACTCCTCTCCACAACTTCTTTTATCCATCATACTGAAGACATTTTGCTATTGGGTTGGATCAGGTGATTCAGCATATGTTTCTTGCACTTGCTGATTTTTAAACTCCACCAGTGACAATATTAGCGGGCTTCATTTGTGTTTAAAATGCTGAGTTTGTGTCTGTCTTCTGCAATAGATTTTTTTGTGAAGGCTGCAATGTTTAGCACCGGAGAGCTGGTTGACAAAAAGAAGACCCGCCTACTGAAGTCTTCCAATAGTCGAGTAAAATGGGGCGAAACGATGATTTTTCCAGTCACCCAGAGCGAGCAAGGAGTTAACTTTCTCATCAAACTATACAGCAGGAGCTCAGTGAGAAGAAAACACTTTCTGGGACAGGTTGGTGCCCCCCCCCCCCCCCCCAGGAAACTAGCAGGAGCTCAAAAATGAAGCCTGTTAGGTGACATCTTCACTACAGTTGTGCTCTTCTAGGAAAACGAATGCCTTCTTTTTATTAAATGTTTAGGAAAATAATAGTTTCTCAGAATGGTCCTTTTGGGTTTTGGCTTCAAGCTGCATCCTGGAAAATGCTAATTAGCTCCTTTTTAGAATTTGAGAGATAGCATGGTGAAGTGGCTTAAGTTTTGGGTCAGGGACCAAGTTGACCTACAAACAAGTGAGGTTTTCTAGATGACCTTCAGCCAAGTCACTCTTTCTCAGCCCAGGTTACCTCACATGGTTGTGATGATGAAAAGGAAGACTGCCATGAGTTCTTTTCAGGAAAAACTGGATAAAAATGTACGAATATGTAAGATATATTTGCAGGGCTTTTTTGTGGTGGTACTCACCGGGACTGAGTACCATCACATTTTTTGGGGCGGGGGAGGCTTTCCCAAGCCCTGAGGGGGGAATTGGGGCAACCTTATATATGAGCACTAGCACTTTTAAAAAACAGAAAAAGCACTGTATACTTGTATCTTGGGAAACAAAAACAGATTAGGGTTTTGAGTTCAAAATGGAAAGGCGGCTAAATTTCCCACCCAGTCCAGACCCCACTCACTTCTATCTTTCTGGAAGTCCACTCCCTGCCAAAACTCTTTCACAGGCAATTTCAATAGGCTCTGAGTGTCTTCCAGCTCTCTGCCATCTAAGCCCCTTAACCCAAATGCCGTAGTTTGTAATTTCAAATCCTACCTGCTATAGCAGTCCCACCAGTGAAAACATTCCTTACATCCAGATCAGCTCCCCTATTGGTTTAGTTTACCATATCCTCACCCTTCTGTGCTTACCACACTGTTTGACCCTTCTGGTAGTATTTTGAGGAAAACAAGTGGACAGAATAGCCTACTACATTGCTGAATCAGCCCTATTGTCCAACCAAGGGCAAAAGTTTCTTAGCCCAAAAGATGATTTAGTCATTTGTGTGGACTATGGTGGCGGTGCAGTGGCTGTATAGGAGACCTCCTCAGACCTCAGTAAAGGTTCCTCTGGCCTTAATTATTGTTCCCTAAACTAATGGACCATCAAAGACCCTACCAACTTGGACTTTCTAAAATGAGAAGTTTATGCATTTACTGATAATTTTTTAAAAGAGCGTCTATAAGAAAGTGATGTATTAGTTAACAGTGCTGTCATTGCAATTACGAACAAGGAAATGTCAGGTTGTCCTAAATCTTTTCTCAATGAAGCTGGACAAAATAGTATGTCACAGTATTGCTTCCTGATGGGTAGTCTTTTCCAGCTATGCAGTGTAAGAAGAAGAAAAAGCTTTGTGTGGATTGTGCCCTCCTCTAATAAAACAGTAACTCTTAACTTTAATGTCAAGTATTTATTACACCTACCATGGTAACAGTCTGATTGTACACTTTTAATATACTAATCTGCTCTGGAATGAATGGGGGAAAATAGTTATCTGATCTGTGTATTTGAGATGAATGAAGACTGTGTGTTGTATATTCATTAACCTTAGTTTGCCATGGTCCCAACCATCTAAAAAATATTCAGTGGGCGTTTTTAGCAATGTTATAGGTTGTTTGTGAGGGATTTGCAGCAGCAGTGGAGGCTCTGCATTGTGCGTGTGTGTGGGAAGATTCTCAGTGGTGGCCCTTTGTGCCTGCCATTCCCTCCCCCTTGCTGTCTGAGTGCTTTTTCTTGCCTTAAAAAAAAGAAAGTAGTTCTGTTGCTATAGTATAATGTTTCTATATGATATACCTACTACCATTTTTTTACAAAAAGGCAGAAAGCCATGGGAAGGGGGATGGCACTAGATGTGTGTGGAGATATGTGGAAATCTGACACCTTCCCATCCACACTGTTCCCAAACTCATTTTGAGTACCATCTTCCCAAACAGGGTGGTACCAAAAGAGGTTTGGGGAGAATGCATAACAAAGCAGGGAAATACCCAGAACATGGGCAGTTGCACAGCAATATTATGTAGAAGTAATGCTCCTATCGCAAATGCTGCAGTTTGGAAGTGATTGCAGAGCAAAAGGTCTTTGTGGAAGCAGCCCATAGGAACATCTTTTGAAAGTGTTCCTCAATGCACACGTGGCGAGGCTAGAGAAGGGCAGAGACTCAGTAGCAGAGAAAATCCTTTGCATGAAAAAGATCTCTGGTACAGTCCCTCTATCTCCAGTTAAAAGATCTCTGGCAGCATGTGTTGGGAAAGACATTTATCTACTGTTATAGAAGACAGTAACATCTTAGTTGGACCAATGATCTGACTCTGTATATGGCAGTTTTCTGTGTTCACGCATGTATCTCATGTGCTATAAACTCAATTAG
This sequence comes from Lepidodactylus listeri, assembly GCA_029233225.1. Lineage (NCBI taxonomy): Eukaryota > Metazoa > Chordata > Lepidosauria > Squamata > Gekkonidae > Lepidodactylus > Lepidodactylus listeri. The sequence goes on along the minus strand of JARCFY010000011.1, from coordinate 74,182,404 downwards.
ATTAATCTGAATTTTGAGGCCAGCTGTTTTTCAACAGATCTTGGCACGTTTTGTAATATTTTAAGTGCATTCAAAAGGTGAGGCAGGTTGCAGCTCCTTAGCAACTCTTAGCATATGCTCAGAATCATGAAAACTTTTCACAAAAAAGCAGTCAGCACAGTTTATCTAATTGGCAAGCATGATTATTTTTCTCCTGTAGTATTCAGAAGTGTTTAGTAGAAGCTGAAAGGTGCCATATTTTTAACATTCTGGTTGCAGAATGAGATGTCAATCCCACATTTATACTTTTCCGGGCTTCTGCAGCAAATAAGTTGTCCATCCCTGTACAACAGCCTTTCTAGTGCTGCACATAATTTGCTTGCTAAATTCAAGGAAACTCATATTTTACACAGTGCAAAAGCCACAATCTACAGAGGCAAAATACAAGGAGAGTAAAGGTTAGGCCCCATAAAAACTCAGGTAGAGGCTTTCTATTTGTATTAAGTCTGTAACCTTTTTATACCCTGAACTCTACTGGGTGAATGTGCCAGAGATCATAAAGCACCATTTAACACATGCTCATACCAAAAAACATTTGAACGGTTGATAGAAGCATCCCTCAAACTTGCAGGCTGTAATCTCTACATCCAGAACTGTTCCCGATTATTATATCTAGTTTGGCACATTGGCCTTAGAGCATGGATCAAAAGATCTGCACAATGGAGCTGTGTTCAGATAGAGGACATTTTTCTATAAGCCTGGAAGAAGCCCCAAGTTTGAAGAAAAACATGAAATGTTTTTTTAAAAAATTCACTGTGGGTTTTTAAAAATAAAACCTAAATTCTAGAAACAGTGTCTGCTTATTTGAGAAAAGGGTGTCAGAGTTCTCAGAAGAATACGTTTTGAGCTCTTGGCAGCTAGCAGGCCTCAGTGTCAGCCCTTGGGATGGGGAAGAGAGAGATGGACTGAGGAGATAGGAGGAAGGGAAGGTGAACTGGGGTGGGTGGGTGAATGCTGAATATGCTGGAAGCAAACAAGAGATGTAGAATTTCCTGAAGCCAAGGGGAAAACTCTGGTTTTCCCATTCTTTGTAGGAAAAAAAAATCAAAATTTTTGGGGAAACTGAAATATATGCAGTCTTTATTCCAATCAAACCAGTTCTTCTAATCATTCCAATCATATTGTATATCTGCAGTATGTGAACTGCTTTATAAGACAAGGTCTTTCTTACTCAAAAAGAAAATATTTCTTTGGATGTTTTTGAAAGTTTCCCCCCCCAGTTTTCCCCTCAATTTTTCCAATTTTTCTGTTGTAAAAATCCTAGGACCCAGGGGGTGTGGTGGGGGGTTTCCACAATTTCTTTGACCCTGCAGACAGTTTTAATTTTGAGATGTCAGAGGTGAATGATAGGGTGGTCTTTCATGCACTGGAGATGGGTTTTTTAATATATATAATAAAAAGAATTCTTTACAATCCCAAGTATTCCCTGAGTTCCATGTGTAAGGTTGCCAGCCCCAGTTTCGGGGGCTTCCCTCTGCTGTGGACCAGCTGGCAGGTGGGGGGAAAAACTCCTAAACACAATGACATCACTTGGAAGTGACGTCCATCACATTGAGGACGTCGTGGGGGATGCTCTTGTATTTGGGCAAACTCTATGGTTTTGAGGGCAAAAAAATACCACAGTGTCCCCAACATGATGACATCACTTCCAGGTGACATTGTTACATTGGGGACATTGTGTGATGTCCCTGCCCATCCCTGAAACGCCCCCCAAATCCCCCCACCAGAGGAATGAGGAGACCTGACAACCCTAGCCATGTGGGCTATATATTTGGCAAACTTAAATTTGTTTTAGTAGTTAATCTGTGTTTAAAACATTTAAAGAAAAATATATAGTAAGGCAACTTGTCTATTTAAAAACAAAACTAAACAGTGTTTAATAACTAACAGTAGCAGGATCCAATTCAGAAGCCAGTTCAGATAGCGCCAGACATATTGCTCATTTTTGAGGATGCACAATATGTTAACGCTCAGTGGATGATGAATATATTATTTGTAGGCCACTCTTAATCAGTACCTAGTCTCAAAGCAGTTGACAATGAAACTGTTTAACTATTAAAACCATAAAATTAGTTCTGGTTGCAGCAGGAAGCACTGATCTTCTCCCCAGCCTTCTGAACCATTCTGGCAGCTTCTTTTAGTGAAGCTGGACAAAACTGGCAAAGCCAGGGGAAATAGCCTTCTGCCCCCAGCTCTGTGGAGCAGAATCCTGCTGCTCCAGAAGCTGAGTTTTCCCTGGGTGGTAGGATCCCTCTTTGCCCAGTTGCTAGTAAAGGTGTCACCTTGGTTCTAGATGTTCAGGAGCCTCCCAAAGAAGGAACAGACACTGTTTATGTGGTGATGAAGGTAAATGTTCTCAGTGTGAGCTTTGTTTTGAAGTTCTCATTTCCCCCCGCTTTCCTTGCAGGTGTGCCTAAGCAGTGACAGCAACAGTAACGAAGCTGCAGAGCAGTGGAGAGACACAATGGCCAACCCAGAGAAGGTTGTCATTAAGTGGCATAATGTCTGTGCAGCATGATGCTGCTGTGTGGGCAGTATCTTCTTGGTAGTGAAATGGACTTGGCCCAAGAAGACCGCTGTTCTTAGCTGAAATGAACAAGCACTAAATACGGCGACAAGGACAACCGGCACCTGCATAAATTTTGTAGAATGCCGTTCCTGACAAAGAAAGTAAGGGAAGAAAGTAGTGCTGGCAAGAAAGATAAATAAGGCAATGTGTGGGGGAAGCCGAGCCTTGTCTGCTGAATTTGAAGGTCACCTTGAGATGCGAACTAAACATCGTGCTTTTATTTTCCAAACGGATTTTACATGTAGACCTTTCTATATTTATGCTCATCTTAGAAGAACTAAATTGATGTTCTCTGAAACCTGCACAAAAATGGCATGGAAGGACTTTCATTGAGGAAGATTTCTCCCTTTTTTGCCAGTTGAAAGTCCTATCATAACTGCTGCCTTATTCCTAAAACTGTTTTGTAGTTGCCTTTATAGATTTAACTTCATGATTACAGAGAGAGGTAAGGCAGGCTGAAGAGGGGGAGTTGGTATTTTTTTTTGTTTAAAACATCTTGGTTCAAATAAAGTTTTTTTGGAAATAATTTTGAGTAATGCTTGTGAATACAGTAATATGGGCAGAAAAGATTGAATATAAAGAGTCTGTAATTTAAGATTACATAGCATGCCGGAGTCTTTGTATGTTCTATCCACCTAGTTCTGCCTCCCTTCACTGAACCAAGGTTAGATTTATTCAGGTGTACAAAAACATGTATTTTTGCATTAAGAAACTGCTGATAATTGAATTGTCAAACTAGGTTTACAGCCAAAATTTGACACTGGTACTATTGTATAGGCAGTCTGCCCCTAGTTTAATGAAAGTAAGTTAGGTTTCGGAAGTGAATTTGAACCTCAGAAGTTGGTCTTGCTAAGTGCTTTGTGGAATCATGGAAATGTGTGTCAGATTTTCCCCTTGTTCTAGATTAATTCCTATGGTCACCATGGGTGGGAACCAAACTATAACTAGGAAGACTTAGTGGTGTTTTGCCAACAGTTACATTGCAAGGGACTGGGGGGTATATTTCTGGGGAACTGTGAGGGATTGTTACATCCCAGGGCACCCCCAGTCCTTGGGGAGAATGTGGATATTGCCCTAAGTGTGCCAGCAGCACTGTAATGGGGCAGAAGGAGGCACCCTGAGGGGCATGACAGGAGCAGAGAGGAGGAAGAATCACTAGACCCAGTTCCTGTGGGAGAAGAGACTTACTTGAGGATAAAGGTCTCCTTGGGAGAAAAGACCTACTGAGCAGCAGGAACTGGGTGGGCCCAGCTAAAGGACATAGAGGGTTCAGACTTGCTAGGAACTGGGGAGGAAAGTAGCCCATCAGGCCTGAATTCTCTACAGAACGTACCCGAGGCCTCACAGCTGTGGCTACAACTAGGGCTTTGGGGCGATTGCCAGAGCGTCGCCCTGGCAACGCCCCCAACGTGAGGTGACGTCATCATGTCGCCGTGGCACGCGTGCAAAGTACACGCACCAGAAGAGCTCCCGGGGGGAGAACAACTCCCCCCCACCGGTAAGTCGACGCTACTTGGCAACCCTAGCTACAACATATTCTGCATGCTTCTCCGGTGCTGTGTTGCTGTATCTTCCCCTACACAACAGTCTAGAAGTAAAATGACTTCAAGGCATAAAGTGCCATAATGGCCCTAAAGTGATACTCAGATTTTGGCACATTTATCAAAAAAAATTAGCCTTCGCTGGGATAAGCCCTAAAGAACAGGCTAGTCCACAAAACAGTGACTGTTGAAATATGCTTTAGTGATACTCCCACGACAGCATTTGATTGCCATGGATCCATAGTCTTTTCTCATCAGATTAAAACTCACACAAAGGTTTAATACAGAAGATCACTTTGTTGTAAAGCTGCTGTGGCATGCGAGTGAAAGGGGATTTTACCTAGTGTGAATCCTCATGCTGAGTGTTTCCGGGATGTATTGTTGTTTCTCCTTAAAAGCTGTTGCTTGTAGGGGTGCCATTTAGTATTTTGCACATGCAACTGTTGTTTTAGGATTGTAGCCTATTCACGTAATGCGCCAGGAGCTCTTTCTATTACATGCAGGAGGCTTATTATTGACAGAATTAGTTCATGTTTCTGAGATGTCCAGATGTCTTCAGTTGCGAAATCCTCTGCTTTTAAAAATGTGTTCATAACAAAGGCAGGCAGTGGAGATTAAAATCAATTACACTTTTCCTTTAAACTCAAGGTTTGATTTTTTAGAAGGTGTGCTGTCATTCCCCACTCTTAAGGCAGATATTACTATGTAGAATAATAATAACCATATGTAATTAAAATAAAATATTACTGGATATCTGTTCTTGGTTGCAACAGACCTATTGATCACCAGAGCAATTAATAGTTAGACTGCCCATATTTTTCCAGGTGAAAAGGTGTCAACCCTATATATTGGCTTGTACAACACTTTTTTACCATACACTGCTACAAATTTATTTCCATGTGTTCTGTACTGACTGCACTGAAAGCATCAAGAATTAGTGCAGTTATATTGATGGGTAGCCATATTAGTCTGTCTGTAGCAGTAGAAAAGAGTCCAGTAGCACCTTAAAGACTAACAAAATTTGTAGTAGGGTATGAGCTTTCATGGGTCTCACTCACTTCTTCAGGTAGTTGAAGAATTCTGTCAATGCAGACAGCTTTGCTGATTTGAAAAGAGAGAAATCTCTTTTGCAAAAAACCAAAAAAAACCCCAAACCAGATAGAAAGTACGGTGCTGAGAACTCATGGTTGCGATTTTATGTGCAAAATTATGTTCTGATTCTGCCTGGTTTCTATTTCTTTATTTAGCATATTTCTATGTTGCCTCTTCAGAGGCAAGGGAGCCTTACAATTAGAATTGTATTTTGCACTTGTACTGTATGAGCATTCAAAGGCAAAGCAAGTGTGCAAGTTTGAAATAATTATTTGAAACATCACATGTGTTTTATCACAGTACATAGCTAGGGTATTTGGCACCATTCCTTTTTAAAAAGTGAAGTGCTTCAAATGTGAAAAAAATACATGAAGTGTTAAAAGAACATAGAGGGACACTCACAAACATAAGAGAAGCCAATGTTGGATCAGGCCAATGGGCCATCCAGTCCAACACTATCTCACACAGTGGCCAAAAATACCAGGTGCCATTAGGAGGTCCATCACTGGGGCTAGGACAATAGAAGTCCTCCCAGTGTTCCCCCCCACATCAAGCACCAAGAATACAGAGCATCCCTTGTCCTAGACTGAGACTAGCTATACCTTGTGGCTAATAGCCACTGATGGACTTCTGCTACATATGTTTATCCAATTCCCTCTTGAATTCCATGCATAATCTCGTAAACCTCAATCATGTCACCTCTTAGTCATCATTTCTCCAAGCTAAAGAGCCTCAAGTGCTTTAACCTTTCTTCATAAGGAAAGTGTTCCAACCCTTTTATCATTCTAGTTGCCCTTTTCTGCACTTTTTCCAATGCTATAATATCTTTTTTGAGATGTGGCGACCAGAACTGTACACAGTACACCAAATGAGGTTGTACCATTGATTTATACAGGGGTATTATGATACTGGCTGATTTGTTTTCAATTCCCTTTCTAATAATCCCCAGCATAGCGTTGGCCTTTTCATTCTGTATCCTCAATTTACAGGATTAGGCCTAATCGCCGATTGATGTGTGTGTGTCTGTTGACTCAGTTGTGGCTATCCTTTCATACAGTGTAGCTGAGAAGGGAAAGTTTTTCTTCATCTGAGCTTCCTGCTGACAATGTGAGTCAGTGCTCTAGGATCTCCACTTGTTATTCAACGTATGAGGCCAGATGCCAGGGCTTTGTTTAAAAAGAGTGTGAAAGGAATTGCCCAACGAGCTGGTGATGCCAAGTGACGTCACCAACACGCCTGCCTAAATGAGGGATTAAGAATAATCCCTCATGCAGCTGTACAGTACACCTGAAATCTCTTGATTGACTTGGATGTGTAGCTGCCTATTAAAACAGCATTGTGGGGCGCTTTGTTTGTTTGTTTTGCTTTAGGTTACAGAGACCAAAAGAGACAAGTGACTCAGTAAGGAACGTGTAGGCTGAGACACTTTCTGGTGAGCAAGTCTGCAGTGGGGGCTGTTGCTCTTCAGCTGATATGCTTGATGACACCAGCTCCCAAAACATGATCTGATGTTGTCTAGGTCAACGCTACAAAATAGACTGCAGGGTAATTATAACATCATTAAAAAGAGGAAAATTCAGCAATCCTCACCAGTCAGGACTAGGCAAGCATTGTGCTAGGTGTTTGCCATATAACATTAGAAGCAGCCCAAAGGGGAAAAAAACAAACTCCAGGTGCTGTCATAATCCTTTTGAATGAGATGCATTTCTGTGTTGTATTATGGACTGGATGATGGTGAATAAACTTAGTCCAGCCCAGACGGCCATGATGATAGTGAATGACCTGATAGACTGACTAAAAGGGGTATTTCTGGACCAGCCTTTTCCCTAGATGTCCAGGTAACAGATGAGATTTGGAGTATTTTTAATACAGAGCATCACTTGCCCTAGACTGAGAGTTCCTAGCTATACCTTGTGGTGGACCTCCTGAGGGCACCTAGTATTTTTGGCCACTGTGTGACAGAGTGTTGGACTGGATGGCCCATTGGCCTGATCCAACATTGGCTTCTCTTATGTTCTTATCCTTAGGTGACCTTGAGATTATACTACTGCAGCTGTCCATGAAGATGATTCAAAAACTCCAAGTCATTGCCTAGCATGTAATGCATGTAATGTGGCTTATCTGTTGCCGTATATATTGAAACCAACTACATTGGCTGTGAGCCAAGTTCAAATAGTTGTCTTATGTTTTAGTTGCAGTCTCTAAAACCCTAAATGTTCCTAGACAAGAATATTCAGGAACACCTTTCTTTCTTTCTTTCTTTCTTTCTTTCTTTCTTTCTTTCTTTCTTTCTTTCTTTCTTTCTTTCTTTCTTTCTTTCTTTCTTTCTTCCTTTCTTCCTTTCTTCCTTTCTTCCTTTCTTCCTTTCTTTCTTTCTTTCTTTCTTGTTCGCATTTTTATCCCACCTTTCCAGCAAGCTGGCTCAAGGCGGCTTCCAACAATAAAATACCATCAAAATGGTTTACAAATTTATCAAGTTCTCTGAAGTTTAAGGTCTACCAGTGAAGCCTTGCTGGAAGGAAGACTGATATCCACAATTCCTCACATGCACTTTTCATTGGGCATTCTTTCATGTGATATTCCAGAAACAGGTGAGACCTTGAACTGGTGTCTTGGATGAAAGCACTCTGAAAAATTATGGATTTATTTACGACTACACAAGTAGAGCACAGGTGGAAGCTAAGAGGTGCTCCTGCAGGACTGCAGATCTCCTCCTCCACATCAGGTTCTCAGACAGCCCCCCCCCCCCAAGCACTTCATTTTCAGCCATCCCACAGCTTGCTCTTTTCGTTTACAGTTTCAGGAAGGCCCAGGCTAACCTGATCTCATTAGATCTCAGGAGCTAAGTAGGGTTGGCACTAGTTAGTATTTGGATGGGAGACCACCAAGGAAACCCAGGATTACTGTGACAAGCCACCTCTGAACATCTCCTGTCTTGAAAACCCTGCAAGAGTTGCCATGAATCAGTTGCGACTTGATGGCACTTGACTTTCCACCACCACATCGTTTCACTCCAAGGAAACACAATCCCATTTCTGGCGCTAGTGTTGCATTTTCTCCACTTTACCAGTCCGTAAGATGTTTGAGAAACATTCTTGTAGTATTTGCTTTAGTTACAAATAAGCTCACATATTAGCAGAGATTAATTTGTGAAAAGTGAGTTGCTTGTGTGCCTTACATCTGCTAGGATACATCAGTCCTTTGTTTCCTGGGAAGTGTTTATCTGACCCCTAGGAAGTAATTGGTTTAGCCCAGTAGGGGGCAGAGTCACGGAATGAAGGCTGGTTGCAGAAAGCAAGAATCCGCTTGGGAGAGGTATAAAATTCTGGCTTTTTATCACTTTGTATAAGGTAATTTAAATTTGTATATGTGAAATGTTACCTGAAATATGGAGGGGTACATTTAAAATTACTGCTAGTATTATGGTAATCACTTCGTTATTTCAGAACTATGGTTATCAAGTTGAAGAGGTAGCCTGGATTGTCCACTTACTCCTTTTCTGTGCATTAGAAGAACTTAACACTTGGAGGTGTTGGACTTTGCTTACCACCAAGTTATTTTCAAGCAAGAAGTAATTGCCACATAGGGTTTCCAGGTGTGGATTGGAAAATACATGGAGATTTGGTGTGGAGGGGTGGAGCTTGAGAAGGGTGGGGTTTGGGGGAGGGGAGAGACTTCAGTGGGATATAATGCTTTAGAGTGCACCTTCCAAAGCAGTCATTTTCTCCAGGTGAACTGATCACCTGGAGATCAATTGTAATAGTGTTAGATCTCCAGCCACCACTTGCAAGTTGGCAACCCTATTGCCATATGAAGTCATACAGATTATATCTTCTGCACATTTCTGGTTGCTGTTATATCTGTGTTTAACTATCTCTGTTCTGTTTTTGGAGGGTTGTTGTGTAAAAAAACCCTTGTTAATTTCAATAAGTCTTGCATGTTCTGTTCTAAGGTTAGTCCTATAGAACCTACATTTGTAAATATCATAGTATATTTAGTACTGTAGCTACTGTGCTAAAACCAGTAAAGTGATAGTACAGTACAAGAAGGTCACGTACAAAGGCACTTCATAAATAACACACACAAAAGGACGCATATAAATTTAAAGAGATATACTTCCAAACCAAAGTTCAACAGATAAGTACAAGTTATCAGGTAAGTACACAAAAATCCAGAAAGTGAACTAATAATAATGTTGTATAGTAATAATGCACTGGAAAATGCCAATAGTGATTAATAAAGAAGATACCAGACCAATAAGGTCTACAGTATATCAAAAGATAATTCCAGTATAATAAAGTTTTCAATATTCAGTATTTCACAAAGAAGACTCCGGATTCCACTCTTTGTTTTGGTTATTCTTCCTCAGACAGCTAAATATAGGCCACATAGTTATTACAACAACATAACAGAAAAATGACAAACTGATTATATAAGCAAGTATGCTGCGGTTACCTGCAATACGCGCTAAATATATGAAAAGGAGATTTCCAAGATGAAACACAAAAGTAGATTGTCCTATAAGAAGAAGAAGCCCTCATGAAATCAATAACATAAAAAAGAGTACTTATACAGTCTATATAGTAAATTTTAATATCTTTATACCAAATCTCAGTTTGACATTCACCAATATGTACTTAAAAAATTAAAGTCAGGCAACCGCTCAGAGACAGAAGTTTTTCTCAAACTGTTGGCACACCTCAAAATGTAATCGGCATATGGGTGGTACATATACTAAAGCTACCATTGTCACGATAGGACCATGAGGCTCAGACAACACAAACGCAAGTCAGAGAAGAAAGTCACAGCCAGGCAAGAGTTCAGTTCTTCAGACAGGAGTTTAACAGTTCCAAATGCAGAGTCAAGCAAGCCAGAGGTCAGAGCCGTAAATCACCTTGTTGTCAGAGAAGTCAAGCATGAAGACGTGGTCACAGGAATGCCGGAGGTCAGCGAGCCGAGATCAATAAGCAGGAAAGTCAGTAGTCAGAGTCCGAAGTCAAAAGCTAGGTCAGAGGTTCAAGGAGACGCACAGGAGTTCAGAGAGGTGCGGAGAAGTCCTATCCAGGAAGCAACGTTGCCAGCACGCTTTGCCAGAGTCAGTAGCTTGTTGTTATAGCGTGCTGGCTCATTAAACAATTCGCAGCTTCCAGATACCGGCCTGCCACTGCTAATACTCAGGACTCAGTGTTTGTCTCCCCCTCATTCGTGCCTCACTTCTCCTGACTCTAAGTTCTTGCCGTCTCTGTGCACGGAGCCTGCTCACAGGTGGAGGTGAGGCTGGGGGTGAATTGCTGGGCAGAGCCTGACCAGCCTCAGGTAGGTCCTGCTGCAGGCTTGACTCCTCTAAACTTAGGTCTGTGTCTCTTAAAGGAGCCTGATCAGGGTTGTCAATGGCTACGCCAGGGGCAGGCATGACAACCATAAAGGGGAACACAAAGGTAATGAATTCTTAAAGGAGCAGAACAGGACACACCAATATGTTCTAAGAAAGTTAACGTCGGGCAGCCGCTCAAAGACGTGCTTTTCTCAAACTGTTGGCACACCTCAAAGTGTGAATAGCACATAGGTCATATATATACTAAAGCTACCATTAAAAGGAACACTGAGGTGATGGACTTAAAGGAACAGAACATGGATGTTTTGAGGGAAAGATTTTTCACAAAAAGCCTAATTCTAATGCCTGATTAAGACCAGAAGGGTGATAGGTCTTGAGACAAAAAACCCAAAAAGCTTTCCGTTGTCGCAATATCTTATGTATGTCGACAGGGTTATATTGATGAGCCTTCAAGACTTCCAGTACAACAAATTTAAAATCATCAAAGGAATGCTTTTGGTCTGCAAAATGCTGTACAAGCGGAGATTTAATACGTAATTTTTTAAATACAAGACTTGTGTTCAATGATGCGGGTTTTGATAGTTCTTGTAGACATCCCGACATAGAGGGATTGACAGGAACATTTTGAAAGGTAAATGACCCATCTCCTTTTGTGTGCTACTATGCTAAAACCATTTCATTCCATTAGTTTCAACAGATGTTGCTTGAATAACATATACTCCAACAGTCCCTATTTGCCAGGGGCAGTCCCAATGTTCTGCTCCCTGCCATAGCTAAATAACTGTCTCTGGTTTAGCTCTAGAGATTATAAGAATTCCTTTTCAAAATTTGTAAGAATGGGATGCTGGAAATGGCATCCCTCAGCATTATGGTTGCCAGCTCTGGGCTAGGAAATACCTGGAGATTTGGGAAGTGGAGTGTGGGAGAGAGGGGTGGAGGGGAAAAACCTCAGTCAGTTATAATGCCATAGAGTCCACCCTCCAAAGCAGCCATTTTCTCCAGGGGACTGATCTATGTCACCTGGAAATCAATTCAAATTCCAGGAGATCTCCAGGCCCCACCTGGAGGTTGGCAACACCAACCATCTTTCAGGTCCTTTAATGAGTGTCCAGAAGTAAAAATCTCAATCCATAAAATGCAAATAGCAGGCTCACTTTGCCTGAGGGCCAGGATATTTAAGCCTTCCACCTCCAATAAAACCTGTCTCCCGGTTTAGTGATCAGTATATTTCCAATCTGCTCCTAGTTTGCAGACTACTATGAGGATAACTTATACTGCTTTGTGCTTTGGGGCTTTTCCTATGTTTTTATCCACTTTTATTCTTTCAGGTTTTATTAATAGGCTTTAATGGTTGCTAAATTTATTAAAATGTTATGATTTTATGGTTTTATTTTAACCATGTGAGCCACCTCAAGCAGCTTTCGGAAGACGTGGCATCTAAATGTCTGAAATAAATATATTACAGAGTAAATCAGTATAACATACTTAAATCAGATATACACAAGTAAAGCACAGGAGGTAGAAAAATAGATGCCCACCTACATAAGACAATGGATCAGCTCCCACACATAAGATCCTGAGAGGGAAAGAGCATAGGAACATAAGAAGAGCCCTGCTGGATCAGACCAGTGTTTCATATAGTCGAGCATCCTGTCTCACACAGTGGCCAACCAGTTCCTTTGGTTGGCCAACACCAGGGTGTGGCATATAGGCTGAGGCCTTCCCCTGATGTTGCCTCCTGGCTCCGGGATTCAGAGGTTTAGTGCCTCTGAATGTGGAGGTTCTCCTCAATCAACTATGGCTAGTAGCCATTGATAGACTTATCCTCCATGATTCTATCCAATTCCCCTTTAAAGCTGTTTATTCTTGTGGCCATCACTCCCTCCTCTGGCAGCGAATTCCAGATTTTAATCACTCTCTGTGTTAAGTAGTATTTTCTTTTGTCCATCCTGAACCTATAGCCCATCAGATTTATTGGATGCCCTGAGTTCTAGTATTTTTGGAGAGGGAGAAAAAATTCTCTTTGTCAAATTTCTCCACCCCATGCATAATGTTATAAACCTCTATTATGTTCCCCCTTATTCACCTCTTTTCTAAACTGAAAAGTCCCAGACTCTTCAGCCTTTCCTCATAGGGAAGGTGCTCCAACCCCCTAATCATCTTGGTTACCCTCTCATGACTGCTAAGTTTACTCAGGAGTCTTTGGTGAGGTACGTTGTCAAAAGCCTTTTGAAAGTCCAAGTATATAATGTCTACCAGGTCACCGTTGTCTACATGCTTGTTCACTTTCTCAATGAACTCCAAAAGGTTTATGAGGCAGGACTTCCTTTTGCAGAAGCCATGCTAATTTCCCTTCAGCAGGCTTTGTTTCTCTATGTGCTTAACAATTCTACCCAGATTACAGTTTCTATTAATTTGCCTGGGACAGATGTTAGGCTGTAATTTCCTGGTTCCCCTCTGGATCCCTTTTTAAAAACTGGTGTAACATTTGCTACTCTCCACTCCAGTCTTCTGGTACAGTAGCCAAATTTTGTGATCGTGGTCACTGTTCCCAGTTGGTTAACAACCTCTATATCGTTCTCCAGGTCTTGAGACGTACTCAGAATCAAGTCAAAGATCACTACCCCTCTGGTCTGTGACCAACTGTTCCAGTACACAGTCCTTTATGATGTCTAGGAATCTTTTTTCTACAGCATGACTTGAGCACATGTGTACCCAGTCAATGTGAGGGTAGTTAAGTCTTCCAGTATAATAACATCATCTACTTTAGTCACCTCCCTTATTTCTTTCTCTATCTCATGATCAGCCTCAAGGATTTTATCAGGTGGGCAATAGTACATTCCCACTTTTAACTAAACCTTAGCGCCCAGTATTTCTACCCATATTGCTTCTGTTGCGGAGTTAATTCCCTTGATGTTTTCTAAACTATTTGATTCTATCCTTCTTTGATATACAATGCGACACCTCCCCCAATCCATCCATCCCTGTCCTGCCCATAGAGTTGATACCCAGGAATGACTGTATCCCCATAGATTCCCCTCATTCCACCATGTTTCTGAGATACCTACTATATCTAAATTGTTATTGAACACCAAGCACTGCAGCTCCCCCATCTTGGCTCAGAGACTTCTATCATTGGCATATAGTCACCTATAATGTGTTTCCTTCTCCCGTAACTCTTGCTTCCCTCAGCCTCTCAGTCACCACACACAAGAGATCCTATATCACAGGTGTTTCACTTTGTCTTTCCGCTTATCTCTTTCAAATAACAAAAACAGATGTTTTTCATTTAAAGGCCCACCCTTCTTCTTGGCTGATGTGCATGTCACTGTCTTCAATTATTCAAATGCAGAAATTACCCACATATCAGGAAGCAATGTCTTGGTTATAGAAAAAACCTCAGGTGACCATTCTGGGCCATTAGTCTAACCTAGGTTTGCCAACTTCCAGGGGGCACCTAGAGATCTTCCGCTATTACAATTGCTCTCCAGATGACCAAGATCAGTTCCCTTGGATAAAATGGCTGCTTTAGAAGGTGAACACTATGGCATTATACCCTGCTGAGGTCTTGCCCCTCTTCAGATCCTGCCATCCTCAGGCTCCAGGTATTTCCCAACCCAGAGCTGGCAACCCTAGACTAACCAAGGAAAGCCCAGCCACCATCCATCGCAATATTTTGTATCATTTCTATTAGCCGCCTTGGGGTTTTCCTTCCAAAATATCTAAATATGGAAAATCAAATATTTGTATTATGTAATTTAGTTCTAACATTAATGTTTTACTACTATCAAATTAAATCAAATGTCCAGCAAGGCGGGATAGAAATCTAAGTAATAAATAAATAAATAAAGAATACATGAGAGAAAATAAAGCCCCTGTTATATGGGCTGACCTGGTCATGCGAACGGCTTTCTTCTTTCAAAATGTGTAAACCCTTGGGAAGAAAAAAAATACAGTTCTTTGCTGCCACAAAGTGTTTGTAGTAGGGAACAGCAATGTTCATGACTCATATATACCCTAATATGTTCTGAAATGCTGTCAGCTGTGTGACCTGTCCACTTCTTTCATACTGGTCATTTATAGATGAAACCTTGTGCTTTCTGTTCCATGGCAAGAACCATTTAAACTACACCCAGGATTCCAGTATTCTCTTTCAGCTTTCCTAATGGAATCTAATGGAATTTCATGCCCTGTCGTCTGATAGATCATCCGTAGAACTTTTTTTGTATTTTTTTGCATCATAGGTAGGGGTCTGTTTAGCTAAGTGCTAATGCAGTGTAGTAGTTAGAGTGTCATACTGGGAGCAGAGACCCAGGTTCAAATCCTTCCTTAGATTAGCCTTGAGTTAATCACTCTTTCAGACTGATCTACCTCATAAGGCTGTTGTGAGGATACAATGGGGGGCACTATGTATGCCTCCATGAGCTCTTTGGAAGGAGGACAGTATAAAAACGTGTGAAACATTTCAGTGGTCATTTACACTTGGCACAGTTTCAGTGACTTCAATAAACCAGTGCCAGCATAATTAAACATTTAGAGTTACAGTGTACCTGTTGGAGTCTACAGTATTATATGAGTACATGTTAAAGACTAAGCTAATGGTTGTCAGATCCTGAGGTGGTCTCCCCCATCAAGAATCAAATTACATGGCAAGGTACAAGTTCTTCATGCCTCTGAACATTATCACCTAAAGCTAAAGAAAGAACTAATAGTCAAAGAAAAAGTCCTAAGAAAGTAGGATTCATAGTCTAATTTAACAAAAAAAATTAACAGTCATGGGTGTTGTAAATAAGTCACCAGGAATAAATATTAAGGGAGTTAAGTGCTGTAAAATGAAGAAAGGTTCTATTACTGAAGAAAAATGATTTTTATTTTATTTTTACCCCACTCCTTTCCATCAGGCAGGGCTCAGGGAAAGCACATGTAATGAATTGGAAAAAGAGAGGTGAGGGAGGGGAAATGGGGAAAAGTTCTGTGTATCAGGTCTCAACAAGTATTAAATAAATCTTTTAAAATGAAAAAAAATATCTGAAAGGGGAAAAAAGCTGGAGATCATTTACACAGATATTTATTGTAGAAACTAAAAGTAGAGTTGACTCAAATAATTTTGCTGGTGTTTATACTTCAGTATATAGTCAGAAGGAATTCTTTATTAAATTAATGAAGATCTAGAATAGCTTTATATTTACATTCATACAAAGCATATGGATAAAACTCAAAGAGAAACCATTATTTTTGCTTCCAGATAAAACGACATTTACACAATCTCAGCAAGGACCAGAACAAACTAACAGGTGAAAAAAAAAAAATCTTGGCATCCATTTTCAGTCTGATGTGTGATGAGTAGGCATATGTAGGAAGGTTAACTTGATGAAAATACTTCTCATCCTCCTAGTGGAGCTTAAGCGTGCGGAAGGGCAGTGGGACTGGTCCACTTTACTAGGATCGCCTGGCCCATTATTGAAGCCCATTACCATGATATAGTGGATTCATTTTGTTTCCAAAATGATTTGTTTTTATGATTTATGAGATGGGATGGGATTCTGTGGGCAGATATGGGGTTTTTTTTTGCATATACTGGTCCCACAGGATCTCTGATTGCCTTGTTACGTAGGTCCCTGGCATCCCCCATAACTTTTAGACCTGCCTCAGAAAATTCAAGGTGAGGGGATTTGTCATAAATACGGTGCCAACCTCTAGGTGGGGTCTGGAGATCTCCCAGAATTACAGTTGATCTCCAGACTACAGAAAGCTGTTTTTCTGGTGCATTAGGCCTCTAGGGTTACCAGCTCTGGGTTGGGAAATTCCAGGAGATTTTGGGGGTGGAGCTTGAGGAAGGTGGGATTCAGGGAGTGGAGGGACTTCAGTGGGGTATAGTGCCATAGAGTCCATCTTCCAAAGCAGCCATTTTCTCTTGGTGAACTGACCTCTATTGCCTGTCGAGCTGTTGTAATAGCAGGAGTTCTCCAGCCACTACCTAGTGGCTGTCAAACAAAATATACACACTGTGAAAAATGATGAAAATTACAAATTATATAAACAATTTAATTTACATAATGCAATTAATATCTCAATTTCTATGTACCAACAATTTAACAGTCTTTTAGTGTCCCTTATAAACTGCTGATGCAATCACATTCATTCATTCAACAGGTGAACTCCATACATTCCAGCCATCAAATGTCCTTGATATGATTTGACCTTGTTGAAAAGTGGAAGCGATGGAGGTTGTCAGACGACTTATCTTCTGCTCTTTGCTTCCACAAAGCTCCCAAACATGACTCCAACAGGCCAGCTATAATGCCTGTTTCACCAGCCACCAGCTTCTTCATGGGAAATCGTGCTAATAAGGAAACATTTGAGAGCCAAAAGCTTCAATAAGCCTTGTTAAATAAATATCAAAATATCAAATATCAAATAAATTAATCAAAAGTACTAATCAAAACTACTTAGTCGTCTCTCTACCTACTTCAGTTTGGTGTAGTGGTTAGAAGTGTGGATCTAATCTGGAGAACTGGGTTTGAGTCCCCACTCAATCCAATTTAAATTTTAAGCAATCCAATTTAAATTTAAAAATCTGATTTTTAATTATTATTATTTTTAAATCATTGATTTTTATCCACCCTGCTCAGCAGCTTTTAGGGGTGGAAGCCAACAACTTCCTGTCCACTGTTTTCTTTATGGCCTCTACTTACTGAGGTAGCTGTTCTCAGGTAAAAATTCGTGCCACACAGTGTGTGGGTGTGGAGGGAAGGACCTTTGCAAAGGTTAGAAACCTCTCAAGTGAACTCTGCCTCAAAATAAATAAATACATGAAATTTTAAAAGCTCCTTCCCATGACTTGTGGCCCTCAAGGCCTCAACAAGCCTTGAGACAGGAATAATTTAAACAGTCAACAGTAAATCTTTGCTTTTTGACAGGAAAAGTTTTTGACCCCCGCTTAACCCCTAGACACATACAGGAGTTAGATACAGACAGATAGAAATTACGACAGATAAAACAAATACAAATATACCACAAATATTTTTCAATAATGTTCATTCTACAAAGAAAAGGCCTAGGATGTCTAGTATACATAACAACACCAGAAAACAACATATTGCTTCTCTCTGATTTTACACCCAATTTCAAAGCGATGTGAAGCAATTATAGTTCTTTACGTCTAGCCCCAGTAGCACTATGGCTGCCAACCTCCAGGTGGTGGCTGGAGATCTTCTGGAATTACAACTGGTCTCCAAATTGCATATATTAGTTTCCCTGGGGGAAAAACGGCTGTTTGGAGAGTGAACCCTATGGAATTCTACCCCACTGAGGTCATCTCTCCTCCACAAACCCTGCCCTCCCCAGGCTCCAGCCCCAAATCTCCAGGAATTTCCCAGCCCAGAGCTGGTAACCCTAAGTAGGGCTGCCAGCTCCCAGATGGGGCCTGGGGATCTCCCGCTCTTATAACTGATCTCCAGCTGACAGAGATCAGCTCCCCTGGAGGAAATATCTGCTTTGAAGGGTGGACTCTATGGCACTGTACCATGCTGAGGCCCCTCCCCTCCGCAAACCCCACCCTCTCCTGGCTCCACCCCCAAAGTCTCCAGGTATTTTCCAACCCAGACTTGGCAACCCTAACCCTAAGTAAGGCTAGCCATTCCGATAGAAGATACTATTGCCATAGAAAATATGGCATGTGAGCTTTGTTACAGCAACACAGTATGCAGATTAAAATTCCTGTAAAAAGGTTAAATAAACAAGAGTTCATAAAACATAAAAGTTGATAATCAAAACCATTCATTTGTATTGACAGTAAGATTTTTTTTACCATCAGGTCACAGCTGATTTATGGTGACCCCATGGGTTTTTCAAAGCAGGAGACATTCAGAGGTGGTTTACCAATACTTGAGTCTGTGTAGCGACCCTGGAGTTTGTTGGCAGTGTCCCATCCAAATACTAAATAGCTTCTGAGATCTTATGAGTTCGGGCTAGCCTGGGATATCCAGGTCAGGGTAACAGCAAGATTATGCTTGGAATATTAATTGAGAGATCTCATCTCTGAATCTTTGTATCTATTTGCAAACTACCTTTTTCACAGGGTGGCTTCGTCTTCTGAACCTGATTTCAGGCTTTACAGCCCACTTCATATGTTACAGGAGTGGAATGGCGGCATCTTTTAGTCATTGCAATCCCACACAACTCCAGTAACATACAAATTCAGTTGATAGAAACTGCATGGGAGGATGGATCCCCTGTGCAGTTTTCACAGCAGGGCTAGTTCCTCCTTCCTGCCCCAAATTGCAGGTAGGGGAAACTGGCATAGGAATTTCCCATATAATCTGGCTCTGCCTCATGATCTTCCCATCTCACAGGCCACAACCATTCCTAGAGCTTGATCAGTTTGTGGTGCCTGATCTTAGCCTGTCATCCTTTGTGGTACCTGTCAACTGCCATCCTTTGGAACCCCCGGCAAGGAACTGTTAACGGGATCTTGTGGAATTGGGCAAAAAGGCAGTGAGAGGAGTTGAAGCAAAGACAGTTAAGCAGTTCTCTTTTTCAGCTGTTTTTGAGCAGCCATGCTTTAAGCTGAGGGGAGAAAATACGGTGGCAGGCAAGGTAAAAGAGGACACACAACAAAAAAATTTGAAGAGGGATTGTAAATGTATAAAATATTTTCTATATTGTGCTCACTCAGAGCACTGTACAAAAAAAGTCTCCACAATATAACATGGAGATAAATGTGATAGCTCTTATTCTGTGGTAAAAACAGAGTTTCTATCTTAAGGCCACACTCTCAAATGAAAAGCAGTGTTTTATGTTTTATTATACAAATATTTACTGCTGCTGTAGGACGTAGATGTGAAGAAAAATGACTTGTGGAGAGTTTGATAACAAATACATCCAATGCTTCCTCTGAGCTGTGGAGTCTTGTGAGCAAAAATGCTACTTTGTGAGCTACTGGCTTAAAGTTGTGTGCAAGCGATTTGGCTACTGCATAAATTAGTTTGCTCTGGAGTCAACCTTCCTGAGCTAAGACAAAAATGTGTGAGCCAGAGGCTAAAAAAACTGTGAGCTAACTCACATTAACTCAGCTTAGAGGGAACACTGGTTAGGACATGTTCCCAAGAGACATTCTGTTGACTCCAGTAATAGTATTAGGTTTTCTGGTGAATTCTCCTTGAGTGCAGTTATGACTGGCTGCCAAGGGGTGTTCAATTTTTGGAGTCCAGTTTACTCTAGGGCAGGGGTGGGCAAACTTGCTCAGTGTAAGAGCCATCTAGAACAGGGGTGGCCAAACTTGCTTAATGTAAGAGCAGTGTAGAATAAACATCAGATGTTTGAGAGCCATAAGACATGAACAAATATTACCTGCTTTTATTGGAAAATAAGCAAATTTGCTTTTTATTAACATTAAATGAGACTGCCAAAATAATAACAAAAGGGGTAAAAGCAGATATTGATAATGATATTAATTTGTCCAATGATATTTGTTTGCTAATGATATTTAGCTTCCCCAGCCGCCCTGCCGGGAGCCACATAATATATGTGAAAGAGCCGCATGTGGCTCCCAAGCCACAGTTTGCCCACCCCTGCTCTAGGGGGTCTAAGGAACTAACCAAATTGGGGGGGGGGGGGAGGGGTGTAACAGCATACTTGCTTCAATCAAGGATTTTTAAAATATATTCTTCTGAACGTCACAGCGCCCTGGAGTCAATAACGGTGTAAGGTCCTGTAATGGATCTTGGCACCCCTCATGAAGGCACTTTCGTTACAAAATAAGTAAAATGACATATCTTCTCACTTTTTTTTTTCCTTTCCTGTGAAAAAACAGGCAGCATGTTATATAACTGTCTGCATTGATTGATACTTTTGATACTGAAACTGATAGTCATAAAGAGGTAAATCCTTTGTGTGATATATCAGCACAATGGCCCTCGAGAACATATTTTACTGAAGTGTTTAACAAGAAAAGTTATTAAAGAAAATCAGTAGTAAAATAGGCATACAAAAGATGTAGGAAAAAAGAAAAAATAGCATTTAGGATATAAGTTTAGCCAGGATTTTTTAAAGCATTTTAATATTTTTTATTTTATGTATTTAATTACGTTGTTTATAGTTCCCCTTTCTCACAGGGACTCAAGGCAGATTACACAAAGTGAGTCAATATAATAAACAATGCATTAGGATTGTAGAATTCTGAAACCAACCAGAAAACTGAAAGATAGAACTGAAGCATAGCATAGCTATTTAAACAAAATACAAATATAATTAAACAACGGTTTGTATTCTAGAAATATAGGGCAGGGGAATGGAAGGGGAGGGATGGAAGGTTTCAGCCTTGGTTCTCTGCTCTTTTTTTCTCAAAACAAATTTCAGCTTTCCTTCTCTCACACAAACTAGCTCCTAGTCAGGGCCATAGCCAGGATTTTTTACTTCCGGGGGGGGGGCATTTAAATAAGCCGGGGAGAACCCCCGAACACACACCCCGGCTGTGTCAGGAACAACGAGAGAGTAAACTTTTTTTAAGGTGATGAGAGAGAGGAGAGAGGCAAAGGCACTGGCAGGCAGGGCAGGGCGACAGCTCAGCATGGGGTGGTCACGGCACGGGCAAAATATAAAATAAAACAAACCGGTCGGATTGGAAGTCAGGAGGACTGGGCGGTAAGTCAGGGGGCCTGGCCCCAAGATGCCCCACTGTAGCTACAGGCCTGCTTCTAGTTTTAGGTAATCTAGAGGCAGCAGTTTTAGAAACACAATACCTTTCTATGCTCTGTTGTTGGCCGTCTAGAGGAACTGGTTGGCCACTGTATGAGACAGGATGCTGGACTAGATGGACCATTGGTCTGATCCATATGTTCTTATGTTCTACCACAATCCTGGACTTCAAGAGGGGAAGTAAGGGTTTTACTTTCTCTCTCCCCAGATAACAACTTAGTTTGTGATTACTGGGTCACTGTACCTAGAGTGGTGAGCAAATTTTAATCCTACTGCAGTGTTAAGGCCAAATGCAGACCCTGACTTCCCACCACTGGAATGAAGTAATTATTTCGTTTTGATGGAGACAATAAAAGTGCAGCTTTAGGACATAACTGGGGTGGGAGATAAATTTGTTCCCTGCCCCCAGTATCTGGGATGGTAAGAAGGTTTTATCCTGTCTAAACACTATTGCGGACTGCAGCCTCTTTGGAACTGAAGTAGAGTAACTGAGAACCAAGCCTGCTGTTCTTACCTGAATGGTAAGTTGGGAGTGAGGGAATGTTGGAAATTAGCTTTAGATGCATCATTTGGAATGTACAATCTGTGTTATTA
The DNA here is from genome assembly GCA_029233225.1 of Lepidodactylus listeri. NCBI lineage: Eukaryota > Metazoa > Chordata > Lepidosauria > Squamata > Gekkonidae > Lepidodactylus > Lepidodactylus listeri. The sequence goes on along the minus strand of JARCFY010000011.1, from coordinate 74,160,536 downwards.
TTATTTTCTGTACAGATGGTATTGTTATGGTTTTATATGATGCATGGAATACTTTGGACAATGCCAAAACTTTCATTGGGAATTAGCTACAATTTACAAGGCAAGTTGGCAGTTATAGTTGCTTCCTAATATCCTGCTTAGTTGATGAATATTGATTTCAGGATTGGGTAATAAGGCATTTTGTGTTTGTACAAGACCCCGTGATATAAACATTTTATTTTGTCAACTGATGTATCAATATAATACAATAAAGAAGGGGATGGGATAACACTGTCAGCCACAGAAAAAAAGAGAAAAGGCAAAAAGCTCAAAGAATTACTCTAAACCAGGTGTGGCCAAACTTGCTTAACATAAGAGCCACATAGAATAAGCATCAGCTATTTGAGAGCCGCAAGACATGAACAAATATTACATATTTTTATTCAGAAAATATGCAAATTTGCTTTTTATTAACATTAAATGAGATTGCCAAAAATAATAACCAAAAGGGGTAAAAGCAGATATTAATAATGATATTTATTTGTCCAATGATATTTGTTTGCTAATGGTATTTAGCTTTCCCAGCTGCTCTGCCGGGAGCCACACAATGGTATGAAAGCGCTGCATGCAGCTCCTGAGCCACAGTTCGGCCTTCCATTCTCTAAACCAATTTATTATAATTCAGCTTGGGTTATCAGCTCAGGGTTGGTTTAAGGTTGGTGCTTGGGAAGGGAGGAGTTGGGGAAGGGGAAGGAGGCTCCACACTACCCTGAATTTGGCTCAGTATAAAGCTCTCTGGCTGCATCAGGACACAGGTTGTTTAGGGAGAGCGAGGGGGGGGGGAGGAGCAGCCTCCCAAGGGTGCCAGCAGGGCACTACACTGCACTGAGGGGGGGAAACAGCACCCCCCCAGAAAGTAAAGGGGGTAACCTGGTGAAGGTGGAGGGGAGGAGGGCAGGAAAGACAGAACGAGCTGGGTAAAAAACACAAAACATGTGGCAGTTGCCAGGCAGGGCGTGCTGGGGACTGCCCCAGGAAATAACAAATGGTTCAGGGGTGGGCATGCTTCCAAGACCCCCCCCCCCCCAATATGATCACAGAAAAATGTTCCCTGGCTGCTCTTAAATGCAGACAACTGGATTTTCAGCTAACTTGTTTCCTTTGTGACAATTTATGCATCTCCTTAGAAAAGATTGGGGGGTGGGGGTGGGAATTGGGCTCCAGTTGTCTGCTTTTTGCTCACAGCGGCTTGAGGGTGGGGAAGAGGAATTGTAGCACCTTAAAACCAAATCCAGATAAGGTGATGAGACACCTTAGTGACCTCGGAGTCACCACTAAATGGCAGTAAAATGATGCAGACAGCTGATGCTGATATGAAACAATAGGAGAGTGGATGCGGCATGAAATGTAGACAGAAATTTGTGAGACAATGTGTGACTGTTGGCTCAACGGTGCGAAATACCAATGCAGATTGGACCATTATTTTCCCCATTAATTAGAAGGGAGATATTTTCTAACACAGTGTTAAAGTAATGAGATTACTTTGCTTCCTCCCTCAGCGGAGACCAATAAAACGTTTGCCTGCTATTCTTCAGAATTCTCAGATAATCCTGTTGTACTTCCAGTAATTAAATTATTCCTTGGTCCCGAATATTTGGTAAGTTTCCAGTTGTACACATCTTTTTACAGTTTATTATTCATGCATAGAAAGAAATGCACAGTGTGTTTTAATGTGTGTGCAACTATGAGTACTGTAATCTAATACTTTTAAATGTATTCTTCATATGCATATGGAAATATTATGCCTATTATACTAATTTATCAGTTTTTAGTTTAGTTTATTATTACAGTCTTAAGACCAACATACAGAGTAAACATAATATGTGAAGGAGATAATATACAAAAATAGAAATCTGAATTTAAGAACTTTTAAAATGTGATTCCTGAAATCTAAGAATTAATGCACAGTATTTAGCAACTGAATGTGTAATCTCTCCATTCTTATCTGATACTAATTTATCATGAATGAGCATTTTTACAGATGTTATTTTATTACAAAAAGGGAAGCAGCTTATAAACTACCTGAAGCACATAATTAAATCTCTTCCATTGACATCAAACTGACAAACCTATTTAGCTTCATTTAAACAAGGAAGGAAGGCTCAGTTCCCCTAACTTGTATGCCTTCTCAGTTTCATCTATATGCACTTTACTTACAACAGCAGACCTAGCTTTAGATAAACAGTTTACCAATGCATCTTGTTTGGCACTAGCATTCACTAAAGTTACATTTTAGAGTTAATAGTCATATCTGGAAACTGTCAAAACTAGATTTCGACAGCTTTCTTGTTTTCTGAGATTTTCCCCACTTTTTAAAACAAATTCCTTTGTGCCCTGCTTTTAAAAACCTACATTGGAAGACTTTTTCTTGATGTTCACACACTTTGCAGAGCAGCAGCAAAGAAAAAACAGCCGTGAATTTGAGAATAGTAGCTCTCTTAGTTTGTGGCAGCTAAAACAGCAATCATATGATTGCTGAAAAAGCCTAACAAATGCATTGTGACATGCACATTTGAAAGCATCAGATTATCATTAGATTATCATTTAAGGCTAGGGAGGCCAGCCTCCAGATGGGACCTGGGGATCCCCTGAAGTTACAGCTCATGTAAAGGAGACAGAGATCGATTTCCCCAGAAAAAAAGGATGCTTTGGAGGGTGGATTCTATGCTATTGTATCCCACTGGGGTCCCTGTCTTCCTCAGGCTCCATCCCTAAATCTCCTGGAGTTTCCCAACCTGGATCTGGCGACCCAACCCCATCCCCCGCCAGTGGCCAGGGGGCACTTGGCAACCCTATTTTAGGCTTTTGATGATACTAGATGTTGTAGACCTGTGATACAGATGATGAAGAAGAAGAGATTGGATTTATATCCCACTCTTCACTCACTTGGAGTCTCAGAGCGGTTTACAAACTCCCTTCCCTTCCCCTCCCCACAACAGACACCCAGTGAGGTAGGTGGGGCTGAGAGAGCTCTGAGACAACTGTCCTTGAGAAAACAGCTGATACAGAGCCATGGCTTGCCCAAGGTCATCCAGCAGGTGCAATTGGAGGAGTGGGGAATCTAACCCTGTTCTCCCAGATTAGAGCCCGCGCACTTAACCACTACACCAAACTGGCTCATGTTAATGATGGTTATTTTCTTCCTCTTTCCACAGAACGTCTCCTGTCATTTGTTTGACAAGGAAGAGACAGATGACAAGAAAAACAGAAGGAAGAATCTAGTTCAATATACTTCAGCTGGGCTTGCTCCCAGCATAGAGATCTTCAACAGTAGCTACTCAAAAGTTTTCTACTTCAAAATGCTTCTGGTAAAACAAGATGCTATCTACAAAGCAACATGAGTTAAAGAGAATTAAGAAGCTATTGAGGGTGGAGTCTTGCTAAGAATAGGAAGAGTTAGGGCTAATTCCACAAAACATTTTTTAATGGAGGAGTGGATATGAATGTAAAACTGTATGTGGGGAGGAATCTAGTGTCCTGATTATGGAGCTTTTCCAGTAGGATCTAGGTGTGTTTTGCATTTATTTCAATATCGTAAGGTTCCAGGGCTATCAAAGCATGCTTTTCCAGGGAGAGGCTGCAAGGAGACGGGAAAGAGGAAAAGCTAAGAGCCAGTGTGGTATAGCAGTTACAGGGTCAGACTAGGATCTGAGAGATCCAGTCTGAAATTCCCACTCTGCCATGGAAGCTTGCTGGGTGACCTTGAGCCAGTCACTCTCTCTCAGCCTAATCGTCACAGGTTTATTTGTGAGATAAAATAGAGGAGAGAAGAATGATGTAAGCTCAGCTGCTTACCACCCCATTGGGAAGAAGAGTGTGGTATAAAGTAAGATTGGGGAGGCTGACAAAAGAAGGCTTGGTCGGCGAGTGGGAAGAAGAGAAGGAAGCAGGGAAAGAGAAGAGGGAAAGCACAGAGGATACCATAGAGTTGCCAGCTCCAGGATGGGAAATACCTGGAGATTTTGGGGATGGAGCCTAAGGAGGACAGGGTTTGGGGAGGGAAGGGACTTCAGTGGGGTATAATGCCATAGAGTCCACCTTCCAAGGCAGCCATTTTCTTCAGGTGAATTAATCTGTTCTGCCTGGAGGTCAGTTATAATAGTGGGAGATCTCCAGCTAGAGGTTAGCAACCCTAGGATACCATGATCTGTGGTATCAAAAGCTGCTGAGAGGTCTGGGAGAATCATCGGTCACAGACCCTCTTATCTGTCCATCTTACAGCACAGATCATTTACCAGAAGAAGAAGAAGAAGAAGAAGAAGAGATTGGATTTATACCCCGCCCTCCACTCCCCAAGGGAGTCTCAGAGCGGCTTACAAACTCCTTTCCCTTCCCCTCTCCACAACAGACACCCTGTGAGGTAGGTGGGGCTGAGAGAGCTCTTTCCCAAGCTGTCCTTGAGGGAACAGCTGGTACAGAGCTATGGCTTGCCCAAGGTCATCCAGCCAGGTGCAAGAGGAGGAGTGGGGAATCAAACCCGGTTCTCCCAGATTAGAGTCCGCGCACTTAACCACTACACCAAACTGGCTCTCCAAACCAAACCAAACCAGGGCAAACAAGGCTCTTTCCATCCTGTAAGCAGGCCTGAAACCAGACTGGGAAGGATCCAAACAGTCAACGTTATCCAGGAATCCCTGAACTTGTCCAGCCAACCACCCATTCAGTTGCATTGGTCAAGAGTGGAGCATTTCAGCCTAGTCAATAATTATTCAAATCTCCTGGCTCCAGGGTAGCTTTCATTAGTAGTAGACACACCACAGAGTGTTTTTAGGCTAGGGTGACCATAGGGGGATTTCCCTCTCCCACCTTTAGCTGCCCATTTATTCTCAGTGCATGAGAAGGCGTGTGTGTGATCACATCCTCTCTCAAGAAGACACTAACTACCCCTTGGACCCAGTCAGCCAGACTTCCCCAGCATATTTAAACAGCCAGGAAGGGCAAAGATCATACAAGCAGGTGATGGGCTTCAAACAAGGATCCTGTCTGCATGTTCAGACTGAATAAACTGAAAAGTATCCCAAACAACTGGACAAGCTGGCACTCTGGGACCATTAGGCCCTGTTGCTTATTTCTATGTATTTAAAATGTGTGACTCTCTGAACAGTTTAATAATTAAAATCTTCATTGCTGTTATTTCTTTTAAAAAAGAAAGAAAATCAGTTTACATGGACTCTTGATATTCCTCGACAAGACATTGCACATAATACAGGTGAGACCTTGTTATCATTTCATCATATATCTGCTCATAGTCTTTTGATATTTCTTTAGCTTAGTTGCTCCCAGCACCACACGCTTGTTCTTTTTATATATATGATGGTGACCCTATCTTTTGCATTTCTAAATCTCATGCATTTGCAGATTGCGTTCTTTCACATTAATCTCTTAACCACTCTAAAACTATTTAATCTGACTTGTTATAAAAAGACACAATCTAGCCAAAGTTTAAACTCCATTAGCTAATTAACAAACTAATTCTTCCACTTCAGTTAATAGGGTATAAAATGTTTGTTGAGTCAGATCATATCCATTGTTCTTTACAAGATAATGGGGCTTTATGCACAGGAGTCAAGGCTGCTGTGACTGAATCCTCAGAATCAGAAACCTTCTAGAGATTTTCTGGGAGAAATTACTTTCTTTCCCGTTAATGTAAGCTTCGGACACCTTCCAGCTATAGTATTTTTAATCTGTGTATAAAACAACTCTTTCCTCTTTTGGGGTATATTTGATTTTTGTGACACAGTAATGTTATTGATGATACAGAAGGCTGGTAAAGGTAATTTTATGAAAAGCAATATCAACACATTGTCTGCTACATGTTCTCCATATCTGAATAAATGTTTATAAATCTTCAAAAAATTTCTTGGTACTGAAGAATGTTTTTTGGGTTTTTGGTTTTTTTTACAATGACTGGCTTTATTCAACTGCCAAATCCAGTTTTATAAATGGATTGCTTCTCACAGTCATACAGTATGTGATTTTTGGGTGTTGAGAATAAATCTGAGCACCATTTAGTTATCTGAAAAATACCATGTTGTATTATATGTAGTTAACAGGCATGTTACTACCTAGTCACATATGAACCTACTTGACCACTGTGGTCATCTTCAGAAGCTCTGCTTCTGGTGCCCCAGCCATCTGAAGTATAGACAGTGACAATATAAAAAAGGGCCTTCTTCATCATTGTACCAAAACTTTGGCACTTCCCTTCCCAGGAAGATTTGTCTGCCTCCATCATTGTCTTCCATGTGCAGGTGAAGATTTTTTTTGTTGGGTTTACTGTTCCATCACCTTGCTGAAAGCAGATGGCAGAGATACTGTGACAGTTGTGATGATGGGCAGGGGAGATGGCATCCCAGAGACTGGCGGAATATGAGGAAAATACACTTTACAGGATAGAGAGAGTCATTTACAACCCAGGGAAAATATGCTGTTTGATTTGTTAACACTCTCATTTGGCTTCCCTGGTTCTGGTGGGCTTGAGTTCCAGGCCCTGACACCCAGATTGGCTCATAGAGCCCAAATGGGAGGGGATCTGAAAAGGGGAGCTGTTCTTTTTTCTTTCTTTTTTTTGAGGGAGTTGGAAGTGATTGAGAGGGGAAAGAGAGATCAGGCGCGATCCCAGAGGAACCAAAGAGGGTTGGATATGAACAGTGAAGGACTGACCCAGTTCACAAATTCTTGTACATGTTCTGTCCCTTTAAAAATGACAAACACATCATCAATAAATCGTTTGTAGAAAAATATGATCATGAAAGGAATTCACCACAGGATTGCAAATAATATCAATCTTCAAAGACGTCACAAATAAACTGGCAATACTGGGGGCAAAGGGGTTCCCCATTGCACATCCTTAATTTGGAGGGGGGAAAGCCTGTCCTGAAATGTAAAATAATTTTTCTCCAGGATCAGATCAATCAATTGCATTAAAAAATAAGTTGGTGGCAAAGGATTGCTATGAGACTCTAAAGTGGTTTCAGTGATATGCCTGGCAGCTCTAACTAAACTTCCAGCAGCTTACATGATACTGAGGGTCCATTTGGAGGCTGCTTACTCAGGTTGTAGTGTTTTCTACCACCCCAAAGCTCACTGTCTCCCGCCATGCAGGCAAGAGAGGGAAATCTGCACTTACCTGTGAATTTCGCTCAACAGAATGAGAGCAGCTGGTCTCACCTGTCCCTAGAACTGTTCCATCTCAAGACTTTCAGTTATTTATTTATATCCTCAGGAAGATGTTTCTTTGTGAAAATTTGACCTATCTTCTTTGTTGCTTGTTCTCTCTTTTCCTGTGCTTAGGTCCTAAAATCCCCTGTCAGGGAAGAGAGAGTTTTTTCTTGGTTTTTTTTTTCTCTTCATAGGAGGGTTTGTTTATAGATTGATAAGATATTGGCAGAACATGTTACTCAGTTATTGTGGAGATAGAAAGGAGATAGGCCCTTTCTCCTTTGGATGGATATGACTATGTTTCCAGTCTCAGAGGAGGGGCTGAAATCAAAGCTACTTACCCTCTTTCTCTCAAAAAGAACTGAATTTTGCAGATAAGTGAAACAGTTTCTCCTTTTCCATTTTCCATTATCTTGTTTCAGCAAATAATAGATAATGATAATAACAACTTCAAAAGTCTTTGGTAAGTGTATTCAGGCCAAAAAATGAGTAAGGATTTTTGCTTCATTAACCAGAAAAGTGTGAAGCAACATTTCTTTATGGCAGGTATCTCCAACATTGTTGAACCTGCAGGTGCTTCTGGAACTGGACCACCACAAAACAGTTGCCATGGGGAGCTTGAGTGCTTTGAGAGCTGGGGGCAATCACAAAATGTTGAGAAAAGCCAAGTGACCTCCTGTGATGTCTTCTGCATTCTTCTGAAGCACCTTGTGCTCCAGTGAGGTACAGGAAAACCAGGATTGGCTCTTTGCTTTGGAGAAGAGACATTTTGGTGAAAAAGGAAGTGGCACCAGGAAACACATTGGTGGACGCCATGGTACCCATGGCACTATGTTGGGGATTATTGCTTTACAAAAAAGTACACTAAGCAGTATACCAAAATGCATCAAATATGAAAAATTATCATTCCTATCAGTTTATATGCCTAATCTGTCTCCTTTTTGTACATGCTGTTGAAACACAGATATTGCTCCAACAGAACAATGGTATGTAAAATTCATTATGCATCATGGATTAAATATGTTTACTACTGAAGGAACTCTACTGGATTCTGCTCGAGGTAAGCTGCAGCTTGTGTAGACTGATGTTTTTCACAAGTTAAGTGTTTTGATATGTGTCTAATGACATATTTATTTTTAGAATTCAGCCATTGCCTATAGATTCTTGTCTTTAAAGAAGAGTAAACAAGATTCTGGTGTTCTAAGGATTTTGTCCTTCTGCTCTCTTTATTTTGTTTATTTATTTCATTCGATTTTTATCTGCCCTTTTCCCAGCAACTGGGGCTTGAGGCAATTAACAACATAAATAAAAATACTAATATTCTATAAAAATGTAATACTGTAAAGCAATGATCTCCAACATTGTATGATATGATGATCAGGGAAGATGATAGTAGACCAAGTAAGATTGCCTCAATTAAATGCCTAGAGGAATAACTCCATCTTACAGACCATGTGGAACCTAAACAGGGCCCCGATCATACACAGAATTAGCCACGCGATAGGCATGAATGCCATGTGGATTTTAAGGGTGCGATCACACCAAAACATCTGGCAAATGTCCCACACCCATCGGCAACCCGTTTCTCTCCGCTGAAGAAGCGGAGTTAAAAGATACTGGGGAAAGTCCAATAGCAAACAGATTTGCTACGGGCCAAAGACGGACTTTCCCCGTGTGAGCGCTCCAGCGCGCACTCATGGTGTCAGGGATAGTCTGATCAGGCTAGCCTGATGCCATGCTGTTGTTTTCCCCCCTTCTCAGTATGCACATCATCGCATACTGCTGTAGGAAGCCCTCAGGGTGGAGATGCAATTCATTGATCCCCCATTTAAGCACATCGGGGAAAAATGGCAACCCCCCCCCGACTCACCCACAGTGGCATCTGATCACGCAGTGGTGGGCTGTGCCCGCAGCTTCACAGACCTATGTGATTGTGCAACTGTGGGTCCAGTTACTCCGGAGCAAATTAGCCTCACTTCTCCCACGGGTTATCTTGCTCGTGTGACCAGGGCCCAGGTCTTGCAGGGCACAAATCTCTTCAGAGGGCAATTCCACTAGGTTAGGGCCATGATTGAAAAAGCCCTTGTTCTGGTTGTGGTAACGAAACTGCAAGCCCAGTATAGCAGTTAGGAGTTAGTGTTATAACCAGGGGTCATTTTGTAGAAAAAGAGGTGCATGAGCTCATTAGCATAACTCATTAGCATAACTTATTTGCATATGCCACACCCCCTGACATCACTGGAAGTATGTCAAAAGGCAAGAAAGAAATAAGAGGGAGGGAGGGATGGAAAAAAAAAAGAGAAAGAGAGATTGAAAGAAAGCTGGCAGAGAGGGGACAGCTACTAATCCAAGCCTCAGAAATACCACTATTCTGGGAGGATAGCTTCAGTGGTGGCTGAAGCCTTCAGAAAGCTGGTCAGAGGAACAAGGACCTTTCCATGGTACGGGGTCATTTTGCTGCAGCCATGACACAAGCAGGCATTCCCCCATGGGGGTGGGGGGCTGGCACCAACTCCCGGAGCTGAACTCCCCTGAGCTCCTGCTCAAAATGATCCCTGGTTATAACAAGTTTTTTTCTATGTATAATTATCTTTAGGAAATAGAGGTAATCAGGGATTGTGTAGGTTATTTAGTGTTAACAATGCTTTCTTCCTAACTTGAGCCATTGTCTATAGCCCTTTAGGATTAAATTTCAGTGCTGAGAGACTGCAGCAAGACGGTGGACTGAGGCTGCTGTGTCTCTGTGTCAGCCTTTAGAACTAGGCATTAGTAAGAGGGCTCGGAGCCAAGAACACAAGAGAATCAGTTCTGACTGATTCTTGAACCCAATAGAGTGAGTTGTAAAATAAAGCTCATCAGGCTTTAAACATAACTAGTCTGTTGTCTCCCAACCCACTTTGCAACTCTCCAAAAGTACAGGAGCTGAAGAGGTCCAGACAACCCAAGTTGAAGGGCAGAATACTGTTCTGATACACAAAGGGTTCTGTTAACCCATGCCTCCAAGGATTTCACCTTGAAACTGAGCTTTATTTTGCCACTCACTCTATTGGGACTGACTCTCCCCAGGGTTCTCAGCCTCACTGCTGCTTCTGGGAGAGAGCTGTTATTTCAACTGGTTCAGGCTATCTCTGGAGTCACTCTTCCATGACACCATTTGTACTGAAAGCAGTATGGTATAGTGGTTGGAGTTTTGGACTGGGATCTCAGAGACCTAGGTTCAAATGAGGATGGAATGGATTGCTGAAAACTTGCTTGTGACCTTGAACCATCATATTCTCTCAATCTGTCCTGCCTTGCAGGGCTCTGGTGAGGATAGAATGGATTGCATATTGAATTATCTATTCCTACAGATTTTTCAAAATGTCCTTGCTACTGATTTGTACAAGTAGGCATAGGCGTAGAGTACGGGGGGGGCTCGAGGGCTTGAACCACCCCCAAAATGGAGTGCCTGCCGCCGTGCCTCCCCGGGTCCTTCCGAGGCCCGGCCGCCGCTGCTGGAAAGGGAGAGTGAAGGGGTAGCGGGGGGGAGAGGCACCGGCAGCAGCGACTGGCGGGCCTCGGAGGGGTCCGGGGAGGCGGGGCGGTTTCCCAGAGGGAAGGAGGAGAACATTGCCCCAGCAAGCATGTGCGCAAAGCGTGCGTGCTAAGGAACCCCCGCCCCCCCGGGATTTCCAAAAGTCTACGCCCCTGCAAGTAGGTATCTGTGTATAACTCAGTCCCACAAATATCAGTGACAGAGTCAAGTACTGTTACTGCTCAACTACTCTTACCTTTTTAAAGTATAAGTAGCATACTATTTTTTCATACATTAAACCACATTTTTCTTTTCACAGAGCCTATTCTTCAGTGGGACTTAGGTTATGGGCAGAATTTTTCAAGACTGGTACCACACATAATTGATATCACAATAACAAAAAGCCCTTGTGCAGGTGATGTGGCTGTAATAGGTCTGATACTTGATGACACAGTTCCTGGTAAGTGCAGTGTCTCTTGTACTGGCATGTTGATAAAGAAGTGCAGGCAGTATCCACTGAACTGAACTGCTTCAGTTTCTCAGAATATGTTCTATAAATATCTATGTCTATGGAAGTTATGCTTCTTACAAGATATTCTCCAAGCAAATGGCTCAGGCTCAAAGGATCATCAGATAATTAATTTCCCCAGCCCTTCATACACACCTGAAGACAAAGATCCTCTCTTAATTTTTTCTCTGCTGTTTATTGATAACAGCTTGAAAGGCTGATGGGTATGATTAGGCTGGCCTTCATGCAACTTTTCTCTTTTTGATAGAAGAAACTCAGTGGGAGGCCTCTTCAGCTCCAAAACTGATGACTCTCTGGAAGAAACTCACAAGTTGCACACAAGTCAATGGGAGCCTCACTCCATCATCTTATAGACCTCAGAATTCCAAGAACTTGTAGTTCACACCAAGACAAGCCATATTATCCATGGCTTTGCCTGAGAAAACTTTCCTTCCCTTTGAGATGATGGTCTTCCTTCTTTTACAAGGGACAGTTCTGAATGTCTGCATTAGTTCGCTCTACTGGTCTTATCTCAATTCCAAAAACATCTCCCAGCTTGGGAGGTCACTTCAGATCATTGGACCTCAGATCTCCTGCAGAAACAATTTATAGAGCTCTACACAGTGCAGCCTGGGTGTCTACTCCCAGTAGTTTACTGTCCTGAAGGACAGAGGTCTCTACCTGATCCTCCTTGCTGGGGACATTAACAAGTTCAAGATCAAAAAGTTCTGGATGGTGACCTGTCAAAGAGTTCTCTTTTGGGGAGGCTAATCAGGCCAGGATCTAGGAAGCCATTAAGGAAGCCAGTTACCTCAGTTGCCAGCCTTTAGTCCACCAGAAAAGGGGAGAATCTTTTAATAGGATTATTCTCTTACAGAATAAAAAGAGGACCTGAAGCACTGTGTCATTTTTGTGGTACTTTTATTATAAAATCATATAGATCTATAAAAATAAGTGGCAGGTTTTAAGGATCAAGCATGGATAAAAGTACAGCATACTCTTTGCTATCATGTCAGGCTCTCTGTCTGTATTTGATTCTACCTCCTCTTTTAAGCTAAAAGTTCATGAAAATTTTCCACAAAGCTTCACAGAACAACATGTTACATGTTGTGACTCGATTGGCATAAAGAATTTCAGAAGGCAAGATTAGCTCCTTCAGACAGGGACAGTGGAACTGCCAAAAATACCACAGTCTGTATTATCAAAAATGCTGAGCAAGACCTGAAAAACCAGAGTAGTCAGGATTCATGAATGTTCTAAGGCATCACACTATGGCCAACCATGACAGACCCTCACTGTCATCTTGCTGCTTCCAACACTGGGAGCTTGCTTTGCACCTATAGACCTTGAAGATGCCTTCTTCCATATCTTCATTTGATCATAGCATCATTGTTTTCTCTAGTTCCTTGAAGGGAACAACCACTACCAGTACAAATTCTTGCCCTTCAGCCTCTCCATCACCTTAGGGACCTTCATGAAGTACATGAGAATGATTCACGCATTCTTGAGAAATCAAGGGATTATAGTCTTCCTGTACATTGATGACTAGTTCTTAACAGCATACTCTCCCTTGGCTGTACTTCAGCATGCTTGAACAATCCTGGATACCCTAACCTCTCTAGGACTTCATGTCAAAGGAGAAAAATCATCCTACTTGTTCACTCTTTCATAGAAATGCAAAAGGTTGGGGAGGCAGGATTTCAGTTTGCAAAAACCATGCTTTAGGGCTGAGGACCACCAGCAAGTTGTTATCTGAAGATCATAATGCTGTTCCAGGGACATAAAGGAGGAGATGGTCCCCTAAATATATCTTTGATTACAGTTTCTATTAATTTCCCTGGGACAGATCTTAGACTACCTGTCCTGTAATTTCCTGGACCCCTTTAAAAAAATTGGAGCAATAATTGCTACTCTCCAGAGTACTCTGTACAGAGTACAAATAAAATAATTTAATAAAACAATGTCATTAAAAATAAGTCGTTGGAGAAAAACGGCACAAAAACTATTCATAAAACAGATCTTAGACCAGAACCAGTCCATTTTTAAAAGCTGGAAAAGGAAAACCATTAATTAAAAGCCTGAGGTAAAATATGTGTTTTGACATGGTGCCTAAAAGACAGTAAAATGGGAACCAGACAACCCTCAAGAAGGAGGACATTCCAAAGGCAAGGGGCCACCACAGAAAATGCCCTGTCTCTGATCTCCACCCACCTCAGCTTTGAAGGGGGAAACATAGATGGACTGGCCAGTAGAGGAGATGGTGATTCAGACATTCTGGCCCCAGGCCATTTATAGCCTTAAAGGTAAGAACCAGCATGTTGAATGGTGCCTGGAAAAAGGCAGGTAACCTGTGCAAATCTTTCAGCTTAATGATCTCTTCTCCCTTGTGTTTTGCATAACTCCCAAGCATGGAAAAGACGTTCCTTTGTGGGTGGTCATGTTACAATGCCTTATTGGTAGGCACAGGATCATCAGGTTGCTATCAGGGTATAAGTAATTGCTAGAAACCTGGATATATACTGTGATTCTGTTTTCACATGTCTATGTTTACTTTTGTATTCATAGGAATATATATAGGGATTTCTTCGTCTGCATTTTTGACTCCGGATACATACTGGAATAATTTGACAGATAGCATTTGCGTTGTCCTTGAATATGGTAATTCCTTCTAATTCTCAATATTTTAATTATAATATTTGCATTTGTATTGGTTGCAATACTAGGTGAAACCCACCCACCATTAATTCTGATGAAAGCCATCCATGAGTGGTCCCCAGAGAAGCAGCAATTGTGGAGATTAGATGGGTAGTGAGTGCAGGCCTGACAAGGGACATGAGAGACCAGCAGTTAAAGAGTGGGGAGGAGAAGAATCTGAGGTGAAAGAACAGCCTTGCAGGCTCTGGGAAGGGAGGTGGCTGTGGCTGGGGAAAGGCTCAGGGAGAGGGATGCAGAGCCAAGAAGCAGGAGGCAGAGACTATTGCAGTGAGAAGGAATTAGAGAGGGAAATAAGAAGTTGTATGTTACCTGTCCTGAAGAATGTGTATAGGCATCTGGTAGCGGTGGAACACAGCTAGGGATGCTGAAGCTGAACTACTAGCTGAAAAACTGGAATATTTATTGTGTGATTTGGTGCTATGGGGGGTTTTGTGATTGTTCTAGGGCTCAAATGTTACCTCTGAGGACTATACTAGTTTGGCAGAAACTTTCTATTGTTGGAAATTCAGCAAGGTTTTCTTTGCTCTATCTGATGGTTGAAAATTATTTTGGAGATTTGTTAAGCATTCCTAGGATTTTGCCCTTGTTTCACCAAGCATCAATCATCCTGAGTTGCGGAATTTAGAATGATCTCATTGAGTTCCAAGTTCATCAATGGCTACTAGTCATGATGAGTAAAGGGAATCTCCATATTCAGAGGCAGTAAACCTCTGAAACCCAGTGGTAGGATACAACATTAGGGGAAGGCCTTGGTCTCTGTGCCCTGTTTGTTGGCCCAGCAGGACAACTGGTTGGCTGCTGTGTGAAGCAGGATACCGGACTAAATGGTATCTTCTTATGTACTTAAACCCATCGGTTGGGTTACATAGCTTCCATCCTGGTTAAGATGGAACCTCTGCTATACCCTTGTAAATTGTTGGGCCCTGGCATACTAATCCAGTTTAAATGACCCAGACCTGAATCAAATTTACAAATTTTACTTAAGCTGCATAGGCAGCTAAAACCCTATTTTCTTCACGTTTTGAATCATGTATCCTTTATACTGCATGATGAGCAGTTAATTTCAGTTTCAGTCATGAATAATAAAAATGAATCCAGTCTGTTATAGGAAGGACTAAAGGAAATAACAAGAACTAAACATTTCTCTTTCCATTAAAAATTACTTTTACCTCAAAACGTGCTGGAAATGTTACATACGTGGTCACTGGAAACTGTATAACAGCTTGCACCCTGAATTGCTGCCTTACCTGTTACAATATGTTATATCACGCTGGTCCTCAGTTGCGGGGTTAGGAGCCCAAAATAGGTTGTGGCCCAGCCTAACTGTATTCCTAGTCAGGGGCCATTTCATAGAAAAAGAGGAGCAGGAGCTCAATAGCATAACCCATTAGCATAACTTATTTGCATATGCTACACAACCTAACATATGTCGGAAGGAAGGAAGGAAGGAAGGAAGGAAGGAAGGAAGGAAGGAAGGAAGCTGGCAGAGAGGGGACAGCTACTAATCCAAGCCTCAGAAATACCACTATTCTGGGAGGATAGCTTCAGTGGTGGCTGAAGCCTTCAGAAGGCTGGTCGGAGGAACAAAGACCTTTCCAGGGGATGGGGTCATTTTGCTGCAGCCATGACACAAGCAGGCATTCCCCCATGGGGGGGGGGGCTGGCACCAACCCCCGGAGCTAAGCTCCCCTGAGCTCCTGCTCGAAATGACTCCTGTTCCTAGTATATCACCACTTTCTTTTCTCTTTCTTAAATTGTTATTAAAGTTTGTTTTAAGAAAGGGGAAACAATGAAGCAGTAATACAGATTTTAGAGAGCGCAACATTTAGAGAAAGTAGGGCTGGAGAAAGAGCAAGAAGGAAGATGGATATATATGACAAAAAATTAAAAGTGACTCCTGTGATGTAAACTGGGATTAAGAAGTGGGCCTGAGCTCCAAAAAGTCTACTGATACAATGCATCCTGAGTATGCTTATTCATCCCTTTGCATACCGTCAGTGAGATGTTTTCTGCTGATAGGCGGATGGATTATACATAGTTGATGTACAATTCCACTCTATCTTTGTAATTAACAGGATTAGAAAGCTATTTTTTTTAAAAATCATACCTGAAAATCCAGAGAGAGGACTTGAAGGTATCATTGAGGTCCATAGCACCAGCCTTGCCTCAAATGCACATCTAATATGTGGGATAACCATCCAATTTGTGTGTCTTGTCCAATTTTTGTGGCTTGTTTGATGAACAGATATAGTAGGGTTAAAATAAAGACTGGAGTCACATTTAATTTTCAAAATGCATATGTAATTTGGCATGTCTCTACAAATTAATGAAAGAAGACAGGAATGGAATACATATTACTGTGATGATTACTCATAATGCCTTTTCTCTCCTCTAAGACTGTGCTGATCTTGCACTTCTGAATGTTATTTTAACCAACGCTCATCTAGTATTCCTTACTAGTCTGGGATTATTTATCAGTGAAGATCTGTGCTATGGAAGCTTCCGTGCGTTGAAAGTACGTAAATATACTCTGGATTATACATATAAGAATCTAGTGTTCTAAAAACCACTGATAACCATTGGTGGGGGGGAGCTCATAGTGAGGCATCCCCTAACAGTGCAATCCCTTTCATAATCTCATGAAATTTACTCAGTGAGGCTTACTCCCAAGAATGTGTTCTAGGGTTGTAGTATTAATTGGTTTTGGGGGGGGAGGACAAGCTAATTTGTGCATATTTTGCTCAGTGAACTAGGGGTGAGACTTAAGGTGCATTAAGGTGCTAGAGAGGTTAGGGAGGGGCCTCAGCATGGTACAATGCCATAGAGTCCACCCTCCAAAGCAGCCATTTTCTCCAGGGGAGCTGATCTCCAGGGGAGCTGAGATCAATTGTAAAAGCGGGAGATCCCCAGGCCCCACCTGGAGGCTGGCAACCCTAACTTAGACTGATATTCTTTGGTCCATGACATTTCTCAGGATCTGATCAAATTCCTTCTGTGTAGATGCTGCCTCAATCTTGGCTTCTGTTGTTATGTGGACCTTGCTGATACACTTTGCCATTGCATCTTCCCCTGTGGTGCTGGAAATACACCCTGTGGTGCTGATACACTTTGCCATTGCATCTTCCCCTGTGGTGCTGGAAATATTTACATAAAGTGTTAGTAGCACAATGTCCTTCGATTACTATGTGATTTTCTTTCAGTCGGGCAAATTGCAGCTCCAGGGAGGAAATGGTTTAAATCAGAAATATGGTATGGGGGAAAGGGATTAATCCTCTCCTGTTCTGCAACCAGGACCCAAATTTGCCACCCCCTAACAGCAGCTCCTCTTTTTAAAAAAACAAGCTCATCTAGTTTCATTCTGAGAAATTAATCTGCTTCATAGTATCAAGAAAACCTTCATTCGCTTTCTGTATGTAGGCTGAATTTAAAGGCATGGGAACAGGACCAGTAAAATGTCAGCAGACCTCAGCTCATGAAGAAACTGACAGGTGTTAATGCAATCAGTGGTACTTCTCTGGGCAAACTACACATTACACTGAAGTTGTGTATCATGAAGCCTTGGTAGATCCTTCTCCATCCAGGGATCACTGCACTGGAAAAGTGATTGGGAAAGAGTGTCCTGCCAGCCACTTTTTAACTGGAGCTGAGGTCTGCTTTTGTTCCACCCAGTGGCACTTTATCCCTTTGTTTTAATGGAGAATGTAGGTCTGGGACACTGGTAAGCCTTTAAGCAGCTGTGGTTTGCAAAGGTGAAAGGGCTGTTAGGGCTTTAGCCTAATGTGCAGTTTGCACCACTCACTTGAAGCAAAGGTGGCTCTTGTTTCTACTGGTTTGTAATATAAATGTAAAACCTTCACTGGTCAAATCTCTCTTCCCTTTGTCCCCTGCATTTACATGGACATATGTTAACCTAAATGGTTTAAGAGAAGCTCAAAGGCAATTTAAACCTAATGTGAAAATGTTCTTAATGGTAGGTTCACTGCAATCACTAGATGTCTTTGGGCAAGGCTCTGATTTCACATCCTGATCCCAGGCCCTATGGGGTTTTATTGGTGAAGACTAGCTTTTTCAGTTGCAGCCAAAAATGCAGTGGCAACAGTTTTTATACTGGCAAGATATATCCCCCCCCCCCCCCCCGGCCAGTTCTAATCAGTAATGTGTGTAATTTTATTATCTTATTTTCTTCCAGTTCAAGAGAGCAAACTTCTGTGGCTTTGAAAGGGTGAGAAAACATTAAAAATTGTTTAAATATTCTTAATGTCATGTTGCATTATACGGAAGACAGGAGAAATCAAATAGCCTGAAACTCTTAGAAGCCCATATATTTTTCCCCAGATTTATTTTGGTACACCTTATTTTGAAGTATGTGTCTTCAGGATCACAGCCTGTATGGCCCCCCATCCCCTGCTGATGGTCGGCCAAGGAGTATCTGGCAACCCTAACTGAATATAAAGTTTAACTCCGCAAGCTGTGATGTCTAAATATAACAAGAAGTGCTGCTACTACGTGCCAGTCTTCATAGATTAACACCTCTTTCTTGATTTTTCCCACTAGTGAGATCCCATAGATTATTTTCTTCTGTCTAATGTAATAGGCAGATAATTTTTCTTTGACATTAATTGTATTCATTGCTTATCATCTTCTCTTTCTGTACCAAGCTCATATCTTTCTCCCCTCTAACACTTGGGCAGCACTTCCTTCATCCCTCATGATGGTGTAATGCTGATGGTCTCTCTGGATAAGCAAGCACTAATGTGTTTGCCACCAGAACCAGTACACTTCTCTTTGATGATCCCTTTGGCTATCTCCTTGATCCCCAGCAAGGTGTCAGCACAACAGGAAATGGAGTCTATGATCTAGTGAACCCCTTAGAATCTTATCAGCTGTATCATGCAAAACGTAAGAATAATTGTATTAACATTATTTACTGATTTCTCTTTCCCACAGTCTGATTATATCAGAGCTAAAATATGGTACAATGTCCAATGTCTGGCTAACCAAGAAAACTATGAAGGTGAGGAAATCTGATCTTCTAGCAGTAAAAAACGTGTACAAAGTGTAGCTGGGATAGTAATTTGTTTTAAACCGAAACATTGTGAGATGCATAGTTCATAGTAAAGCAGTGCCCCATCACATAGCTTTTAAAACTATACATCTATCTGAATTGAAATATTAACATGATATAAAGTTAACAATTAAATTGAGGTTTTCAAAGCAATATTCTTGGTGTGTATTCAGATGTCCTTGTTTTCCTATTTCTTGGTTCCATCATCAACCAAAAGGGAGACTGCAACCAAGAGGTCAGAAGGAAACAGAGATTTGGAAGGGCAGCTGGGAAAGAACTAGAAAAGATCCTTAACTATAAGGATGTGTCACTGGCAAACAAGATCAAGATAATTCATACTGTGGTGGTATTCTCCATTACTATGCATAGATATGAAAGTTGGACTATAAAAAAGTTGACAAAAAGAAAGTTGATTCATTTGAAATGTGGTGTTGGATGAGAGTTTTACAGATACCATATGTCAAGAAACCAATCTCTCTATGCAGTTTCTTTTTAAAATGTCAATCATTGGTTCAGGCCTCAGCCTAGTGAAGGGTCCTAATTAGGGGTGTGTGTTTGGCATAAATTGAAGTCTGGCAAAACTATCCCCCAAAATCCTAACTATAAATATACGTTGATGGGGTCCAAACTGGCAGAGACTGACCAAGAGAGAGCTCTTGGATTCATAGTAGATAATTCAATGAAAATGTCAAGACAGTGTGCAACTGCAATGAAAAAGGCCAACGCTATGCTGGGGATTATTAGGAAGGGAACTGAAAACAAATCAGCCAGTATCATAATGCCCCTGTATAAATCGATGGTGCGACCTCATTTGGAGTTCTGTGTACAGTTCTGGTACAGTTCTGGACACACAGATGTGAGAAGCCTGTTAACTTCCTCTAGGCTGAGCGGGCCGAACCCATCTAGGCCTGGAAATGAAGACGTGCAAGGGGCCTCAAGTTCACTCACTGTTTCAAATGTGGCGGGGAGGTCACGGTGGAGCGCCAAAGACTTTATCCGTAAAATAGCTTGCAAATGCGTCACAGCCAATTTCCAATTCCCTAGCATTTGGTCTGCCCTGTGGCAGGACTGTTGGGCATGGGCGTGAGCTTGTGGATGCAATCGAGGCAGCATAGAAACCTCTCTTTGCTGCCTTGGTTGCCATCTCATAGGCTTTCATAAACATCCTATAAGATGCTGTTGTAGCTTTATTGTGAGCACGACGCCACCGTCTCTCTAGCTGTCGTAGCTCTTGCTTCATGAGCTGCAGCTCCAGGGTATACCAGGGTGCAAGCCTGTTGCGAGGGCATAGAGGGCACCTGGGAGCGATCTCATCGATGGCCGCAGAGAGTCGGCTATGCCAGTCCTCCACGAGCTCATCCCGCTAGCCGCCAGGGGGCATAGGGTCCTGCAGTGCCATCTGAAACTGCATGGGGCCATTTGGCTCCACGGGTGAGCTAAAATAAGCTCGCTGCCTAGGTGTCAGGACAGCATATTCAGATGGGCCCCCAGGGCATAGTGGTCCAACCATGGCACTGCGTGAACAGTGATCCGGTCCACTGTTACCCCCGTGGCAAAGATCAAATCGAGTGCGTGCCCGGCCTGGTGTGTGGGGGCCGAGATGTACTGGGAGAGTCCCAGTGCCACCGTGGACAACACCAGGTCTGTTGCCTGAGTGGAGGCTGCGTCATCAGCATGGACATTGAAATCACCCCAAACCACTAGGTTAGGGTACTCCAACGCCCAGCCTGATACAGCCTCCATCAGGGACAGCAGGCTGCTGGTCAGCGCATTAGGAGGTCGGTACACCAGCCAGACAGCCAAACTCTCTTCAGCCTCCCACACCAGACCGACACACTCCAAGCCCATGATCTCCACTGACGGGAGCGCCCTGAAGGAGTAAGCCTCCCAAATGAAAATTGCCACACCTCCCCCCCACCCCCTAGTCTGCGATTGGTGGAGGACTGTTAGTGACATTAAGCAGCCAGATGGTTCCTGATTGTTTCTGCCTTATATACAGTTATTAGTTTATTGACTTGACTAACAAAAATCATTTAACATGTGGTCATGAGTTCTTTACAAATCTTCACTGGAAAACTGGGTTGATCAATATATTAAATAAATATATTATAGAAATCCAGACACTAATACATGAGTAATAGATTTCTCCTTTTTTCCCCAGAGGATTATATTTCTGTCTCATTCAACAAAGATAAAACATTGAGCCAGGTAAGAGAAAAGATGAAAAAAACCCAATCAAGATTAGTTGATTATAGGGAGTTGATTATTCAGTTCAGTAGAGAAGCTGAAATGTGGAACAAACTTTGATTTCCTGACCAACTCTGCATTAAATTAGAATAATATTTGTTCCTTGATAGCTGCAGAAGTTTTGTCATTTCCAATAAAGGCTCAGCGAGAGGTGTGCACTTGAAAAAAAATTCAATTTGGTTTCTTTTTTTAAAGGTCATGATTTTTCTGCTGCTCAAGATTTGTGAATCAATGAACTTCTAAGGGTACAAAAGGAAAGGAAAGGTCATGATTTTGGTTTGCTGACGTTTCAGAGCAGGGGGGAGTTTATTCTGTTTTATGACATTGTTTCAGATGCAGTTTTCAGCTTCTGGAGGAGGTTCAGCACGTGAAAACCATGCCCTTTAAAAAACAAACAAAATTAAAACATGTTTTGATGTTCCCTGAGGCAGCAGGAAGCGGAGAGAGAGTACTGTACTCCAGCTGGTCAACAGTGCATCAGCCTTTTAAATACCTTTAAAGTTTAAAGAGTTGTTATTTTCGTGATCAAGGTGTCTCCCCTGCAACTGCTGAAATATTTTTATCAACTGAAGCCCCTTGGATCCATCACCTGATGAACAGGTTGGACAACATTGGTTTCACCAAATAAAGATTTGTGCCTATATGCAAAGCAGATGGTGAAAATGACTGATGCTGTGGAGATTGACATCACGACCACTGAGCAGAGACGTAAGGACAAGATCCTTGGCCGCTTAGATGGTGACTCCCCAGGCACTGTTACATTCCCAGGGTTAGAGGGCTTTAAGGACATCTCCAAGGACGTATGGAACAAATTTGCTTCAACTCCTGCCACCTCCAGATGCACAAAGAATTTAAGCAAGAGAGTTCAGTATTCGTATTCATCCACCCATCATCTTCTTCCTTAATAACAGAAGAACTGCAAGCCAGTTCTGTGCCTACAAACCAGCGGTGCACTTACAAAGAAGGAAGAAAACTAGATACAATAGGCTGAAAGCCTATTCCTCAGCTGCCTCAGCTTTCAGAATCTCTAACTATCAGGCTATAATGGCAGGACACCAGCTATTTTTGTGGCAGAAGATGTCTCCATATCTGGAACTCTTGTCTGACAGAAAGAAATCTCTGGCAAAGATTCTGCAGACTGAAGCAGTTAAACTTTCAAAACAGCAGATCAGTGCCACACATCACACAGCTGATTCTGCTGCTAGGACAACCTCATCATCCATCATTCTCCATCACCACACATGGCTTCATTCCACTACACTCTATGTAGAGACAAGGCTTACAGTAGAGGACGTGCTCTCTGAGAGCACTACCCTTTTCTGTGAGAGCACTGACAATACTCTCACAACAAATTAAGAAAGACCGCCAAGGCAGCAAGATCTTTGGGAGTCACACAGTCAGCTCCCCCTTAATTAAGGCAATGTTACTCCACCATCAGACAGCAGTGGTAGCCAGTTCAGAGGGAACAACACTTGTATTCTTCATCCTGCTCAGAGATCCTTCTCCACCCATCAGTTCTTTTTGAAGAGACATAGTGGTCCCAAGTAGAGGACCGGGCAATGATCTTATTCTGTAAAGGAGTCTCAGGGTCACCAAACTAAACCTGTATTCTGACTACAACAGTTTTATGACCCTAATCCTACTTTTAAGGATAAATTACATCTGTTCCTTAACCATTGGCAGGGCATTACCAATGATAATTGGGTCTTGTCAACTATAACCCAGGGCTACAAGTTAGATTTTTGGTCTTTACCACATGTTCAACCTGTTTCATGAGCAGTAAACAATCTCTTACCTGAATTGCAGCCCCAGCTTCTCTCCCCTCCGGAGAAGGAGTTAACCAAGTGGTCCTATAACCTGACTTGTCTCCTGGCTTTTACTTCAGGATTTTCTTGCGGATAAAAAGATGGGGGCTCCTGTCCTATTTTAGATCTGAGAGGGTTAAATGTTTTTCTCTGGTTGACTGAGTTTAAAATGATAACACTGGTTTCTGTTCTACAGTTATCAAAGCACAATATTTGGTTTGCCTGTTTTCACACTGCAGTACATGAAGATCATAGGAGATACGATAGGTCCCTAAATATATTGATACTACCCATTTGTTGTCTTGCTCTTCTAATTTGAGATCTTTTTCACAGGAATCTACCTGTTTTTATAGTAATGATCCATTTACGGAATGGCACAGTTGCTTGCCCCACAGAAGACAAGCTGACAAGCTAGTTTCTAGACGGGTAGTTTCTTTTCTGGTTGATTATCAACATAATACTGGCATAGGTGTTTTAACTCAGCAGGTACAGTATGGAAGAGGAAACCATTTCAGTTTATATGTGTGTAAACATTGCAGTCAACAACAAAAACTCTTAACTTTTAATTAATCCGGGTACAAGTTTTACTTTTGACATATCATCACCCAATGCAGCTCAAGCTGTTTCCCAACAACATTCCGTATTTTTAGCAGGTCTGAATTTGGAAGTGGGCTGCATCACCATTCTAAGTATCTCATTTACAGACAATCCTGCTTACTATTTCAAAACAGACCAAGACCCGAGAGTCAGATTGATGAGTGTTCATTCGTGTCCACTTGATATCTCATGTGTTATGAGTATGCCAGCTTCCAGGCATGGCATATATTGACTGGTACCTCTAGGACAGCGGTTCTCAACCTGTGGGTCACAACCCCTTGTGGGGTCGAACAACCATTTCACAGGGGTTGCCGGCTGGTGTCTGAGCCCGCCCCGCCCCTCCCTGCCAGCAGGCCCTTTCCCTTTCTCTCTCTCTCTTCCCCCTTTCTCTCTCTCTCTCTCCCCCCTACCTGCAACAGTCTCTCCCCCCCATCTACCTTCGTTTTCTCATGGCATCTTCTATTGAAGAAAAGTAAGTCTGAAGCCTGAGTGTTTGTTATGGCTTGTTGGGAATAGCTTGCAAATATATGTGTGTCTAAAGTCTGTATTAAAGTTGGTTGGTGCTAACTGCCATGCAAGAGAAAACATCTGAAAAAGTAGCTTCATTGTTGTGTGTGTTGGCAGAATTTTATGGTTGGGGGTCACCACAACATGAGGAACTGTATTAAAGGATCACAGCATTAGAAAGGTTGAGAACCACTGCTCTAGGAGGTTGCTTCTCTCAGGCTTCTCCTGCTAGCCGTTGCCAACTGCCTAACTGTCCCTGGGCCTCATCTTGTGTGTCATTTTGGTTGGCCCCAGTAAAAGTTATTGCATGTTTCCTGTTTTGCATTTTTTTTTTGCCGACATGGCTGTTTACAACTTTTTTTCATCTCAAGAAGGAAAGGGACTGCAAGCACCAAGGTCCCCTTCTTCTTTTGCACTGCTTAATTTGGCCTTCACAAGTCCTCTTTTGCCAGGAGAAGCTTGGGATTAAATGGCATTTGACTGCCTGACCCCCTTTCCTTACTTTCCATATTGTGAGGCACGCAGAGGCTGGCCCTGTCCTCCCTCCATGGACATTTGTTAGGACTTTCCTCTTGTCTGTTGTCTAGGCCAACTGGCCTCTGGCTTCCAGAGCAAAAGTGACTGCTCTGTCAGCTGCTTGAACCACTTCTTGGCGCCTGTCAAAACTGGAGACGGGTGAGCTCCTTCCAGCTCTCCTTGGACTAATATTCTAGCAAACAGAGTACTCTTTTGCTAATCACTTCTTCAGCAATTACTTACTCAGAAGTAAACCCCATTGTGTTCAAGAGGGCTTAGTGTGGAGGCTGTGGCTTAGTGGTTGGCATGCCACTTCCTGCTTGGCATGCAGGAAGTTTGAGGTTCAATCCTTCGGTTAAAAGTTGGGTTTTTAGTTTTTAGCAGCAAGAGTGGAGCTACAAATCTCACATATAGATATTTTCTAGTTTTAATACAAATATGCACTAAGTACATATACGTACACAAAACAAATTTTCCAGTACTTTACAAGAAATAGTAATAAGCAA
Source organism: Lepidodactylus listeri (assembly GCA_029233225.1). Lineage (NCBI taxonomy): Eukaryota > Metazoa > Chordata > Lepidosauria > Squamata > Gekkonidae > Lepidodactylus > Lepidodactylus listeri. The sequence goes on along the minus strand of JARCFY010000011.1, from coordinate 74,135,356 downwards.
ACAGGTATATCTTATCAAATAAATGCAGGGTTTTTTAATGGAAGGTGATATTTTGAGTCCAAAAAGGGAGGCCTCTGACAGGCAAACAGGGGACAATAGCAATGTCCCCCTCAGTGTTTCTAACTACCATATAAACCTCTGGTAGTTATGAGGTAGTTAAAATGCTGACAACAAAATTCATACAATATATTTTATTGTCACTGAAAAAAGCCAATAATGCTAGGAAAAGCTGAAGGAAGAGGCAAAAGAGGAAGACCCAAAGTGAGATGGATTGACTCAATAACAAACCTTCAGTTTGCAAGACCTGAGCAAGGCTGTTAATGATTAGGATGATCTAGAGGGCATTAATTCATAGGGTCACTGTTATGAGCCAGTTTGGTGTATGAGCCAGTTTAGTGTAGAGCAGGGGTGGGCAAATTGCAGCCCAGGGGCCACATGCGGCCCGCCACAGAGTTTTTTGCGGCCCGCCAAGACAGTCGGCCACGTGGTGTAATAGGGTACATTTGTCTCATTAAACTGATTCTAAAATTAAATGTGCTTGCAGCTATAGATGATATGAAATTAGCACAATAAATAAATTGAATAAAACTACCACTATTTTATTTAATGTATATTTATTGATTTTTATGATACAATTTATACTTTTTCTGAAATGCAAAGTTAACTAATGAATGCAATCATTTTAAAAGGAGCGGCCCTCTGCTAACCTCCGCTCCCACAAAGTGGCCCCTGAGCCGAAACAATTGCCCACCCCTGGTGTAGAGGTTAAGTGTGTGGACTCTAATCTGGGAGAACTGGGTTTGATTCCCCACTCTTCCACTTGCACATTTTGGATAACCTTGGGCAAGCCATAGTTCTGGCACAGCTGTTCTTGAAAAAGTTTCTGTCATAGCTCTTTCAGCCCCACCTACCTCACAGGGTGTCTGTTGTGGGGAGGGGAAGGGAAAAGAGTTTGTAAGCCGCTCTGAGACTCCATTGGGTAGTGAAGGCTGGGGTATAAATCCAATCTCTTCTTCTTCTTCTTCTTATGTATTGGGGCTGGAACACTCCAGGGTTCTACCAGAGTCTGGCTGAGCTTGGAGCTCTAGAACAATAGCCCACCGGGACTCTGGAGGTGGCCAATGAGGAATTAATGGTTCTGACAATAGCCTGTCATTGGTAGTTGTTTGGGAAGTGGGTGGAGTTGCATGCTATTTAAGTAGAGCTGTTGCCCTGGGTCTTTGCCTTGTTCTTGCTGAACCACTAATAAAGCTGAGCTGATCACTAGGCTTGAGGGTCAGACCATCCATGGAACTCAGTATTTAACAGTCACCATAAATCAGAAGAGATTTGATGGCATGTAACACATGCACAAAATGAAGAAAACAAATTTCATGGTGTACCTTTTATTGTGGACAACCCAAGTGACACAAAACATTGTATAAGCTTTTGCGTTCTTCAGAACTGTTCATCAGGAGGATGTTAACAAAAATTAAGGAATGAAGGAGGAAACCCCCCAGTTTGCCTGGCCCATATTTTAAGACCCTGTAATGCCAGGATGTTGGAAGCTGGCAGGTTCATGCTCTCTCTAGTTCAGTTGTGATAGGTTTGGATTACAGTTCTTGTATTCTGGGAAGAAGAAATAAACAACAGAGGGTCATCTTGTTAAAAAGCAAAGCCCAAAGCTGTTTACAGCTTTTACTTAAAACGATGGCACCATTAACTGACTAATAGTTGTTGCTGATAAACACACGTTAGTTATGTTTGCTCACCTATTCTTGAGTTTTTATAAACATAAAGCCAGATGCATCCCCAGGAGCAGTCCCACAGTTACAAAGGATAAGGCAGCCACAAGGGTTGTGTAATGTGTTATTCAGCCTGGCACACTTGTTCTGTTAAAACATTCTATTAACTGACAAAATTTTGTGTTTTTCCTTCTTTTTTAGGGTAAAACATTCGTATCAGTGAATAAGTTAACAAACCACAAACTACATGAAAAAACAAAATTTCCAGAGTTTTGGTTTCCAGATGCTGGGTTCAAAGCATTTGGCATGCTTTTCCACCCAAACAGTCATTTTCTGTATGTTTATGGAAACCAGGTGAGTATCAACAGAATACCTATTAACACTGGTAGATAATATAATTGTGATCACAGCAAGAATGATGAAGATTTTTACTCCAAATTCTTTTGAAAAACTATGTTTTTGAAGGAAGGAGGCTTGAAAGTGACACAGGGCACACCTGCACCTATTATCGTGTTTTGGTTTGTGTTTCGTTTGTGTTTTGGGTTCATATGTACAGAGAGCTAAAAGAGATGACACTGCTTTCAAACAGCTGGTGGGCAAGAGCAGTTGTCAGTCTCTGAGAGCCAGCATGGTGCAGTGGTTAAGAGTGGTGGATTCTAATCTGGAGCACTAAGTTTGATTCCTCATTCCTCCATATGAAGCCTGCTGGGTGACCTTGGACCAGTCACAGTTCTCTCAAAACTCTCTCTGCCCCGCCTACCTCACAAGATGATTGTTGTGGGGAGAGGCGCTGTTTCAAGCAGAGGTAAGACTTGCTGTTGCCATCTCCATTTAAGGCTTTGGCTGTTGCCTGCCTGACTGAAGGATTCCATTTCCCTCCCTGATTTCTGTTGAATCTGCGACTCTGGAGGTGTGGCCTGGCAGAGACTGCCTGACATGATTGGACTCCCTTTCTAGCTTCTCTCCCTCCTGGCAGGAGGGGAGGGAGAGAGGTGGACAGGCAGGCAGTCACTCTTGGAGGTGGGGCTTGGGGATATCCACCCTGAGCCTGTCTCTGCAGGAAGGGCGGAGTATAAATCAAATAAATTAAATCAAGTTACCCTTAGAACACCCCCCAATCCCCCTGCTGAAGTGACGAGGGGACCTGGCAACCCTAGTTCCAGAGGCTGCCCTGAAGACCTCTGTCCCCCAATGTCCTGGGGCAACTAAGCACCAGCCCGGGACTCGGCCCACAAGCTCACCAGGATCCACTCCACCCAGCAGGAGCAGTGGAGGCAGCCAAGCTCATGACAAGATAGCCCAGTGCAGACACAATGCCAGGCTTGCAGCCCATACTCTACCTCTAGGTCCATACCCTGGTTCTAGTGAATGTAATCCTTTGCAGGATTCTGGCCACAGTTTAAGCCTTGACAAGCTGTGTCCCTGGAGCTGCTTCCAGAGCAGGTGGAGCTGCTTTCCTCTCAGACTATTAAAGCCATGGGCTGGGACAAACCAGTTAAGAAGGTTGTAACTCTTGGGTGATAGATCCAGGTCCTGACTCTGCCTGTTGTCCTGATCTTGCCAAGTAACCTGGTTTTCAGGGACCCCAGGAAGTCCGAACATAATAATGAAAAAACCCAGAATTTGATTGGGAGGTTTATTTTCAGTTCTCTGCCTGCAGTTTGTTTGTGTCTCCTGCAAAATGGAAGGGGCACAGAGAAAGGGGCTGACCCAATATTTCTGAAACAGAAAAATTTACCAAGATAAATTTCTGAAACTATATCAATGCTTCTCTAATTCTTTGAAAATGATAATCACAGCCTTTCTAATACTGAATTGAAAATGAACATGTTTAAAGTGTATACCTCTTCCACCGAGCAGTGAAATATGGTGGATTTCTCAAGGAGAGGAAGGTGTAGGAGGACTTGCTGAACAATGATGGTGGGGAGGAGACATGGAGGACTGCCTAGGGGACCGACCCAGTTTGTTGCACCATTTCACCACTTCTTGTGTAGCATGGTAATCATTACTGTGTTATACTATGCTACATGAGAGGAGTGATCCAATGAACAGGGTTGGGCCCCTTCTTGTGGACAACCCAGCATTCCTTCAAGGGGTCAGCTCCTTGCTCTTGATCAGTGGGTGTTCAAAGCATCCCTAATCTGTAGTGCCTATTTCAGTGCCCATGACTGGATTTTTTTTCTGTTCCTGTCTCCTCTATTTGCGTAATTTATTTATTTAGTACTATTATGCTTGGGCTGTTCCCTATACACAGTTATCATCTTCAATGGTACTTATGCCAAGGCAGTCCTGTCTATTTTAAATGAAGAGACTATCTTTTATATTCAACTTTGTTTTGTTTTTTAGGTATGGCTTTCTGAGGACGGAGGCAACACATTCCAACGTTTAATTAGACTAGTGAATGAGACTGTTGTAAAAACAGATACGTGTGTTTACACCCAAGCAATTATATTTTCGACTGACAATGGAAGTGTTTTCTACACCAAGGCTGGTAAGAAGAACCTCAAAAGAATTTGGAGCCCTTGGAATAGGAAGTAATGCATTATAATGCTAGTGATGCCAATGTCCTGAGGGCGCTAAGGTTCTTTAGCTTGTGTGGCTAGTTGAGAAACAACACAGTTAAAATGATTATCCAGACAGTAAAGAGTAACAAAAGTATTTATTCAAATAAAGAACACCTCACAGCTATGAAATCAGTGTGGATGTTCAGTGTGTTACAGCAGGGATCTTGCTTATATGCTCTTGCTTCTCCACACTTTACATCATTACTGACAACACTTAAGACATGCTCAGTTCAGATTTCTTTGTCTGGTCAGTCATCAATCACATATTTGGCAAACAGGATGTTACCTGGCTGCATTATAATTTTTACAATGCAGGTGTTCTGCTTATTAAAAATGATGGATGTATTCTCATTAGCTACTGTCTCAGACTTCACCTTTGAATGAACTTTATACACACAAAGGGGCTAAGTACATTTTCAGTATAAAATCTATCAGTTCTGTTACAAAATTGGTTATATACAGGCATATAAAAGTATAACAGCACTCTCAATACAGGTTATTTCTATTGAAAATATATATAGGATGCATTGGATTATGAAAAATAGCACTCTTAATATATTTAACTATCCATAAGAACCTTTTAATATTGCAAAGTGATCTATGGCATAAAGCTTTTGTAGATATTTTGAATCTATCTCTCAGTTTTTATTTTGGTTCATCAGAATATTTTTAAAAAATATTTAAACCTTTAAAGTTCTTTATTTCATCAAGGTATGTTATTTTACTTTTTCCAGCAGGAGTCACCCTTTATAATACAAGGTCTGCATTTTTAATTGACCTTTTTAAGACTTATGAATAATGACTTGCTTTTGGCAGAATCTCTACATACACACCTGGCTAGTTTTGGTCATTATTTTGTAACGTTTTGCTTATTAGTAATTATAGATCTTCGCCAGGTTAATTTTAAATATATATGGTTTCTTTTAAAGCAAGTATAAGCTTGATATTTCTTTAGCCAAGCTTAAAATTAATAAAATATAGTTGCTTTTATTACAAATATCTTATATTTAACTTTTAAAACGTAATGTAGAATCCTAAAAACATAATAAAGCTTTCTCAAGCCTGCAAAATATTTTCTATATAAAAAGATAATCTGCAAAAGGCAAAGATATACATATAGATATTGCTTATAGATTAATAGTTCAATATTGATATGTTAAAACACTTTAAGCTTATTTAAAACTACTAAAAATTAGAAGCTGAAATGCATTTCTGAACTTCCTTTGAAGTTGAAAGGTTCTATAAATCTCCACTTATGACAACTTTTAGCTGGGGTAGCTCATCTTAACAGAAGAACACTTGGCCCAATTAAAACATTCTTTGCTGTCAATTAAAAGTGATTTAAAATACTTGCATCTACAACTTCTGCTTAATGGCTAACAGGTTGTTTATTCTCCAGGAAAGCCCCAAAGAATTTTCTCCCAAAGGGTCCTGGAAATCAACAATAATCAATAGAAAATCACTTGAAACTTTGAATGTCTCCTACAGTAGGTAATACAGAGAATAATAGAATATCAAAAAGGGTCTTTTGCCAGTGGAGCTGGGGCCGGTGACAGCCCCATTCCTGCCTTGCTAAAAGATTTAAAGCGCCCTCTAGCTGGTCGGCAGACCACGTGCTCCCATAGATCAGCTGAAGCCCTTTAAATCTTTTAGCAGGGAGGGAGAGGGGCGGCTGCGGCTTGGAGGCAGGGCTTGGGAGCATCCCCATCCATCCCTGGAACACTCCCAAATCTCCCCATTGGATTGATGAGGGGACCTGGCAATCCTGTTTCCTTATCTAATAGCAAAAGTGTGGCACCATCTGTGGACACCTACATCTGTGGATTGGTGCTACATTTACCCCAACCAGATAGTTCTGCAAACTTGGGAGGGTGGGTTAACCCCCCCCCCCCAAAATAAAATATCATTCTCTATGCAAGTGCAGAGAATCCACCCGGTTTTAGCAGCCTGGAAGCTGTACTAGATATATTGGCAGCTGTCAGAGCCAGGAGCTGCAATGGCTGTGCTGGAGCTCAGAAGCGGTGTCAGACTAGATTGCAGTCTTTGGAATGTTAGACATTGACTTAAAAGTCCATTTAAGTCTTTTGTACTATGTGTCCCTTTTTTGAACAAATATTGAACATTACTTGATGCTGGAATCTGAAATTATCTCAGCTGTATATCTTTACAAGGGAAACCGTCTTACTAGGGGTACCTTACTTTGTATTTTAACTAATTTTAATTCATAGTTTATGTCCTCTGAGTCTGATCAAGATTACTTCTCCCCTGGCCTTTTGGTGTCTGTCCTCGGGGTCTGAGGTGGGTGTGTATGGGGGTTTGCATGGTTCATTCCCTATGTTCTTGGGTATCATGAGGCACTAGATGACCATAGGATTCTGCCTGTCATCTTACCTGTAAGATAACCATCTGGGCCTCAGTTTCTTCTTGGGACAATTTTAAAATGCAGAATAGTGGGCTGAGGTGCTCTTGTGTGTCCCTCATGCCTTTTCAAGTTATTTATTTTATTTCTTTAAAACATTTTTAGCTGCCTTGTTTCCTTACAAAGCTCAAGGTGGCTTGTGATATAGAAAAAACATAAACAAAACTTCAAAATCACAACTCAGGACTGCTAGCAAACTTAAACAAATACAGTCTCTAAATAAAACTGCCTCCTAAAGAGTATCTTTGATTGATGGGACAGTCATGAAGGCCTGTCCCTATGATTTTAATTCCCACACAGGACTATATGGGAGAAGACTGGTTCCAAGCCATGTAGGGCTTTAAAGGTCAAAACAACACCTTGAATGGGATTCAGAAGTGGATGTGGTAGCCATTGTAGTTGCTGTAATATGGGAGTCACTTGCTCTTGATAGATGGCCCCAACCAGCAGTCTAAAAGCAGCATTCTACAATAACTGCAGCTTTGTCTTTGTCCTCCATGCAGTCCCACACTGGGACTGTGCTTGCGCAGGCTGGCCATGGAGAAAAAACTTTCTAGTTGAAAATGGCACCCTCCCCCTTCTGGTGTGTGGCATGGCTTTTCCCAACAAAAATAGCGCTCTGCGGGGGGGGGGGGCATTTCCCCTCAGATCCTTCTTTGCTGCCATCTGAAGAAGATGTATATTTCTAGCTCTCTTCTGCCTCTCATCTATAGTGTTTGATAGGACTGTTTTCTATCCTTTACTTTGATGGCCCAACATTCTTCGTTTAAAAAATGTGCCCAATGTGGCACAAAAATGACCCAAACTGACACACATTCTTTTTGCCTCTTATGCCTAAGACAGTTGCTTAATGTTGGATCCTGTCACCACAGCCAGTGCTTTACTCCAAAAGCTTGATTTGATAGAGCCTTTAGACTCAAAGCAGCCCTCTGAGAGAAGACCTTGGCTGGCCCTGATACCCTGGCAGCAAAAACATCTGCTTTGTGGGAACGGTCCTCCAGACCTGCACTTATTTCCTTGGTTTGGTCAGTTCCATCTTTGGATCCACCTTGGCACAGGTCTTGATTGCTGGTTCTGTCTTCTTACAGCAGAGTGCATCAGAAGCACTTCCCAAGAAGGCAGAATCAAAGCATGAGCCATCGCTCTCTGCATCATAAGGATCCAGAACAGAGTGAGCTAGTTCTGGAGGATCCAATAGTATTGGAAGAGAAGAAGCCTCTACTGCCACCACCTTGCACCCCTTCCCCCACCTGCAGGAACTGGAGGATTCAGGTTCCAGAAGGGAGATTCCACATGGACAGAGGACTCAGGCTTCAGCTCCAAAAAAAGCCTGATGTTTGCCTCTGACCCATCAATCACAACCTATGCCTTTGCAGGTTCTGTATCCACCGGTGCCCTGGCAACCCTACCTGTATGCCCCATCTCCAGCATATGGCCCTGTGTGGGGTGAAAAATACCAACCATAGGTTCTGACCTTGCCTTTGTTTGCATTCCAGCATATACCATTCGTGCAGGACACACATAACTACCATGCCTCCAACAATTTACTATTTATTTATTAAATATTATTTATTATTTATGTATTTATTAGATTGTCCTTCCCCAGTGAGACTGGGCTCAGGGTGGTGTACAACATAATATCATATAAGCGTTATTAAAAGCAGACTAAAACCAATAAAACACAGCAATGACCAAGGATGGCATTAGTTTATTTGTAATGATGTTACTGGCCTCACGGGGAGGCAGTGGGATGGAGTACCAGAAAGATGGAACCATTGCAGTCCTTATGCAGTCAACCAAATGCTTGGAGGAACATCTCTGCTTTACAGGCCCTGTGGAACTAAGGTCCCACAGGGCATGGGTGAATGCCCTCGCTCTGCTTGAGGATAGCTAAATATCTCTTGGGCTGGGGACCACCAGCACATTTTGATCTATTAAGTGCAATGCTCTCCTGGGGTTATATCAGGAGAGGCGGTCCTGAAGATTTTGTGGTCCTGGAGATTTTGTGGTGGCATCTGAGGAGGGAAGAGTTTGAGAAGGGGGAGAGGCCTCAGCTGAATATAATGCCAGAGAGGCCACCTTCCAAAGCAGTTATTTTCTTCAGATCTCCAGGGGCACAGATCTCTGTTGTCTGGAGTTCAGTTGTAATTCTGGGAGATCTCCAGGTCCCACCCGGAGGCTGGCAACCCTAGGCCTGGAAGTAACCTCTGGGTGACTTGACTTGCATGACTCAGCTAGGCCTGACTGCTTGCTACTGTTCAACAAAAGCCACCCTATGAAAGCCAGTGTATTTTAGCAGTTAGATTTTCAGAGTAGGGTTTGGGAGACCCAAGTTTGAATCCTCATCTTGCTGTGGAAGCTGACTGGGTGATTATGGACCAGTCACATACTTTCTTCATAACCTATCTCTCAGGGCTGTTGTGCGGATAAAAGGAGGAGAGGAGAATAATGTAAGTTGCTTTTGTCCTTACTGTAGAGAAAGTTGGGGTAAAAATAAAGTAAATAATATATATATAGCTGAAGATGAGAGGCTAGGGTTGCCAAGTCCTACCTGCCGGAAAGCAGGGGAGTCCTCTCCGTAGTCCTGGTGCTCCAGGTGTGTGGCATGATGATGTCACCCAGAAGTGACGTCATCACGCTGGGCACATTGCCAGGGCGATGCTCTGGCAATCACCCAAAAACTCTATGGTACCATAGAGTTTTGGGGCAATTGCTAGAGTGTCGCCCCGGCAACGTGCCCAGTGTGATGACATCACTTCTGGGTGACGTCATCACACTGGGGCAGTCATCCTGATCAGGCGACTTCGGGGGTGGGGTTCCCCCCACCGGCCGAATCTGGGCCGGCGGATAGGGGACACCTTTAGTGGGGGATTCCCCACCCCCCGGGGCGACTTGGCAGCCCTATGAGAGGCAGATAAAGGGTAGATTGGTGAATGGCTGAGAGAATGAGGCAGGGGAAGGAAAAGGGATATGGGGGTTGTCAGGGGGAGGAAAAGAATAAATAGTGTGGAGAAGGGGATATAGGGGAAAGTGAGGTGCCGCCCCACTAATCCTTGAAGGTTTCCTACCAAGCAAGTGGGCCTGGTCTAGTGGCCAGCCCCAAACAATTGGACCACAGTTTTTACTAGGCAGAGGCTCCTGGGAGGGAATAAGAGGGAAAGCTTAAGACAGTGGGGCAGATAAAGGTAGCTGTTGGGTGGGAAGGAGATAGGGTTACCAACTCCAGGTTAGGAAATGCCTGAAGATTTGGAGAGCAGAGCCTGGAGATGGTGAGGTTTGAGGATGGGAGGGATTTCAGAAGGATATAATACCATAGACTCCACCCTCCAAAGCAGCCATTTCTTCCATGGGAACTAGGGTTGCCAACCACCCAGAATTGCAACTGATCTACAGAATACAGAGATCAGTTCCTCTGGAGAAAATGGCTGCTTTGATGGGTAGATAGGGTTGCCAAGCCTGACCTCCGTGAAAGCGGGGGAGTCCAGCCTATTGTCTTGGAGGTCTGCGTGCGAACACTGTGATGATGTCACCCAGAAGTGACGTCATCACGCTGGGCATGTTGCCAGGGCGACACTCTGGCAATTGCCAAAAAACTCTATGGTACCATAGAGTTTGGGGGGCAATTGCTAAAGCGTCACCCCAGCAACGTGCCCAGCATGATGACATCACTTCTGGGTGATGATATCACGCTGGGGCAGTCGTCCTGATCGGGTGACTTCAGGGGTGGGGTTCCCCCCACCGTCCGAATCCGGGCTGGCGAATTGGGGACCCCTGTAGTGGGGGATTCCCCACCCCCCGGGGCGACTTGGCAGCCCTGTGGGTAGATTCTATGGCACTATACCTGTTGAGGTCATTTACCTCCCCAAAGCTCGCCCTCACAAGGCTCTGCCCCCAAATCTCCAGGAATTTCTCAGCCTGGATCTGGCAGCCCTAAGGAGAGAAGCAGGAAAGGGGGAGAGTCTATGAGAGCTTTCAAGAAAAGGAAAGAATAAACAGTGGGGGAAGGGGAAATGAGATGCTTCCCACAAGTCCTTGTGGGTTCCCGCTCGTTTCTCCTAATCACAACAGTTGCTTCCTTACTGCATAACTTGAAGCATGATCAGACAGACTTATTGATCTCTGGGAACATCTATTGAAAACAATCCACTAATCATAATGCTATAACAATTGTGCATGATTTCATACTTATACATTATTCTGTTTTCTTTTGCTTTCATTGTAGGTATATCCAGATATGCCAAGCTTTTATCTGTACCACCTAGGGTCTTTAACATGAACTTTGACCACTTGGGAGGTTTAAATCTTATTACCGTGGATCAACGAACTAGAGGCATTCTAGCAGTTGATGACATGGATACAGACACTTTATTAAAGGTTTAATATACATTTGATGTGCTACTCAATTTAAATTATTTTTATGTGAGGATGATCATCTATTCTTCAGAGAATCTAATCAGGAGGTTAATGCTACTCTGATAACTGGATTGAATCCTGCTTCACTCTGTATCCCTGCCTACATATGCTAATAAGACATTAAATTCTACCAAATATAGATTTATTTGTATTAACATACTAATTAGATTCCAGAAGAATACCCATGCTGGTGAATTATATCAAAAAACCAACAACCAAGAAAAAGTCTGTAGTAAGATGTGTCCAGCTCTCTTCCTAAAATCCTTATCTGAATCCCTGGTCTCTGTGCCCCTGCCTTTATAGATGAGGTGGGTGGCAATAGGTGACATTGGTAGCAATCAGAGCCAGGATTTCCACACCTTTGGAATGTCTTCCACCTTGTGGTTCACCTGGTGCCTCCCACAGTTTTCTTCAGGTGACAGGCCAAAACATTTCTTTTGTACCTAGGCTTTTAACAGGGCAGAGTCTTAGCTGTTGAATATTGTACTCCATGGCAGTCTGCTATGAAATTGGCACACGAGCCCCTACTGCAGATGATTAGAGCATACTACCACAGTCTGTTACCCTCCCATAGCCTTTTCCAGAGGAGTGTGAAGGCAGATGCAGCTTTTGATGGGGATGTTCTGCACACCTTCTTTTCATTCCTTCATTTGTTCCATTGACAAGTAGTTGTGCATCTTTCCCCATTTGAGTGACGCACAGAATCAGAGCAAATTACTGATGTTCTTTTGAGTGGTGTCACATGACCCACTGTCCTTCCCCATAACAAATACCTTTTCTTTTGCTTTGTTGAGTGGGACGGGACTGAGCAGGAAGTCATTTTTCTGAACATCCACAGTATGCAAAGCACAGCCCATTCTCCATGGCTGGGCAGGTCAACCACCAAAAACCTATTTCAGCTTAGCCCTTGAAATTTCCAGATGGTCCTCTACATAGGCTCCAGTTCCCATTCGTGTGACAGCATGGATGACCACTCAAAGAACTCGAGTTGCTGGCAAGCATCTTGTTCAGTCCTTTCATGGGCCATGATATAAAGATTTGCCTTTTATAATTGCTTATTGTTAGTTTTGTGAGTTTTATACCTATGAATATAAACAGGTTTTTTGCATTTTGTTCCAGGCGGATGACTTAGCTTTTGATGGCCCTTTATCTCTACAATATACCACTGAAGAGCAAATAGTGTTTTTCAGTCATGTTCCATTGAGTCCACACTCTGAACTTTCCCAGCCAAGATTCCATGATAGGTACATAGGAAAAGCATTAAAATATGAGTAAGTACCAGTAATTTGAAATGTTTTAACAATTATCTATCAAGGAATATCCTGTTGTTCTGGGTGCTCTTAGTTAAAAAGTATATTTGTTTTTATAGTAAAAATGAGTAAATCACACAACTTTAAAATGGCACATTTACTGATGTAAAATATATCACTGGCTTTATACTCATGATGGTTTTTTGCCATTGTCACAGCTGACTTACGGTGACCCTGTAGGGTTTTCAAGGCAAGAGACATTCAGAGGTGGTTTGCCAATGCCTGCCTCAACCAGGGGCGTAGACTTTTGGAAATTCCGGGGGGGGCAGGGGCTCCTTAGCGCGTGCGCAAAGCGTGCACGCTTGCTGGGACGATGTTCTCCCCCCCTGGGAAACCGCCACGCCTCCCCGGGCCCTTCTGAGGCCCGCCAGCCGCTGCTGCTGGTGCCTCTCTCTCCCCCCGCCACCCCTTCCCTCTCCCTCTCCAGCAGCGGCGGCCAGGCCTCGGAAGGACCCGGGAGGTGCGGCGGCAGGCGCTCCATTTTGCCGGGGGTGGCTGAGCCCCCCCCTGGGAAATTTCGGGGGTGGCTTGAGCCCTCGAGCCCCTCGTACTCTACGCCTAAGGCCTCAACATCCCAATCCTGGTATTCCTTGGTGGTTTCCCTTCTAATATTAGCCAGGGCTGACGTTTCTTAGCTTCTGAGATCTGACATGATTAGGCTAGCCTATGTGACGGTGTTATAAAATACTGCAAAATAAATGGCACAGTAATTACCCTCCACACACACACATCCACCCTCCAGAGATTGCCCAGTGTTTGCAGGCCTGGCATATGTCTGTGAAAAGATAAATCACACCACATGTCAGCCTCACACTTGGCAATTGGAAACAAAGGGTTGGCAATTTCCAATGATTCCCCTTTCTGCTACAAACACTACTCATGTTGTTCCTCAAAGTTCCCCATCCTGCAAGGAGCAAAATTTTGTGTAGAGTGGGCTGCAGTGAGAGTGAAAAATTATTTCTGGAGACAGGATTTTCCTTCACACTTTCTTTGCTTCTCCAGCAGAAATATTCCCCTTGTCCCCTTTCCTTGTTCTTGATCAAGGGTCTGAGACCAAGGTCAGTGGTTAATTTCAGGCAGATTCTTCCACTCCTCAAGACAGGCAGGGCAGAATAGCCTCTTTGGCTACCAAGATGTCTATGAGATTAGGGAATGTAATTGCATTTCTGAAAACACTAATAAATTCCTTTCTGCAGTGAAAGACAGACTTATTTGCTTAGGAAATGGCAACGATCAAGCACCATGCTCTCTGGATATGGGTCATATCCTTTCCTGATCTCATCTTTCTTCAGCCATTGAAGTCTACTTCAAAGGCCACTTGTCTTTTTACTTATCAATGGAATTTATAACCACCACACACCACTCTTTAGGATTTATGAGTACTAGGTTGGAAGAAGCCAAATGGGACAGGTGCTGAACATGCTGTAGTTAATTTTATTTAAAGTGTAGGCTGACATTGTGATCCAGTTGTATTTCCTTTCCATTCAGGAATGGAGGAGCAGGCATAATCAGCAAGGTTTCTCGGCACAAGTATCCTCCAAATTTTTTATCATCTGTCATGGCGTATGTTCTGGAACGGTTCCCTGTTGAGACTAGTGCAAGCAGCCCTTGCATATTAAATACATTAACTATTCAGCAACCTGATCCTGGCACTACTGCATTTAAGCTTCAGCTCAGTCCTTCAAGTAAGTTAAAAATATAGAGAGCGCATGGCAGTGAGGCCACTTTGGGAGTTAATAGTTTCTTTTATTTCTCTGTCACTCTTCTGCATGTCTTGTGTTCCTTGTTCAATGGTAGTGTTTCCTTAGCTCCTGCTTGCTCAGGCACACTTATTTTCTGAATGAGAGTTGGAGGCACATTTCACTCTGACACCTGAGAAGACTTACTGTTAGCATATGCTGGATGGGGTTATGCTGTCCTTGTTCAATCAGCTAACAAATTTATGGTCAAATCTACATCTGACTTTCCTGCTGGAATCATTCTAGTTTCAAAAAAACCCATCTATACCTGTTTCTGGTTTCAAACCATACTTGTTCTAGTTTAAAAATCACCGTCTACATTCATTAATTGCCCTCTTGTTGTCAAGCTAGCATTACACTGCTTTAAATAGATCCTGTTGCTTACTGCTCTTCAGACCCAGGGAGTGAAATTTGAAACCAGTGTGAAATGAGTGTAGGAAAAGACAGCAGTCAAACTACTTCAGAGGGGAGGTGTAGATTTGGCCTAAGGGTCATTTTACACCTCCCCTCTAAGGCTGTTTTTACATCTGTTCCATTCTAGTTCCAAAAAAACCTGCCCATACTTCTGTGCGGTGTGAAACCGTGCTGCCACTGAAATGTCCATATCTACTAATTGCCCTCCTGTGGTCAAGGTAGTATAATACCGGCTTCATTCTGCTTTAAACAATTGTAGTTTCTTAGTGGACTTAGACTACCTGGAGTGAAATTTCACACCACTGTGAAATCAGCACAGGAAAAGACAGCAGTCAAACTACTTTAGGGTCATTTTACACCTCCCCTCTAAAGTAGTTTGACTGCTGTCTTTTCCTGTGCTGATTTCACAGTGGTGTGAAATTTCACTCCAGGGGGTCTAAGTGCACTAATCAACAGCAATTGTTTAAAGCAGAATCAAGCCGGTTGAATACTAGCTTGACCACAGGAGGGCAATTAGTAGATGTGGACATTTCAGTAGCAGCACGGTTTCACACCGCACAGAAGTATGGGCAGGTTTTTTTGGAACTAGAATGATTCCAGCGGGAAAGTCACATGTAAAATCAGCCTAAGGGTCATTTTACACCTCCCCTCTAAAGTAGTTTGACTGCTGTCTTTTCCTGTGCTGATTTCACAGTGGTGTGAAATTTCACTCCAGGGGGTCTAAGTGCACTAATCAACAGCAGTTGTTTAAAGCAGAATGAAGCCGGTTGCATACTAGCTTGACCACAGGAGGGCAATTAGTAGATGTGGACATTTCAGTGGCAGCACGGTTTCACACCGCACAGAAGTATGGGCAGGGTTTTTTGGAACTAGAATGATTCCAGCGGGAAAGTCAGATGTAAAAACAGCTTAAGTGTAATCCTGGACTTCTCACTTTTCTTGAAGTGGCAAGAGGGAGCTATTGCCAGGATTGTTTTTCTACCTCCTAGTTAGTTCAGAAATTGTCTTCCCAATTGGACCTCACTGATCCATGCTTTTGTAACCCTGAGACTGGGTTACTGTAATGTTCTTTACATGGGTCTGCCCTTCAGAAAACCCTGGAGCCTGCAGTTACTGCAGAATGCAGCAATCTGCCCTCTAACTGGTGTGAACCACTGTTCACACACAACCACATCCACACTGTAATTCTGATCCAGATTAAGGCTCAAGTGGTTATTTACAAAGAAAAAAAACTTGTGAGCTCTGAACAAGGAACTGAGCTTTAGTTAATGGGTGAATGGCTAAAAATGTAGATGGGAATCAAAGGCCCAATTTGCTTCAGGGTTCCCCCCACACACACTGTGTTTTGCTCTCTCTAGTAGTCCCAGAGGGAGCAAAAGATGTGGAAAAGGGGAGGGGGAAGCAATAGGAACAAACGAGTGACAAAAATGACAATGTGGAGTGGTCCATGTTGTCAACTAACCTAACATCTGCTGGGGGAACTGTACTTGGGAACTTCAGCTGATCTGGGAATGACAAGCAACACTCCCCCCCCTCAGAGAATTGGGAAAGCTTCTCATAAAAAAGAGGGGGGATTTCCTGCCACATGTTATACAAGGTGCTTCCAGCAAATATTTGTGTCCCCACCAATGCTCCCTCTAAGCTGTGGAGTCTTGAGAGCAAAAATTCTACTTTGTGAGCTCCTGGCATTAAAGTTGTGGGTGAGCAATTTGGCTGCTGCATAAATTAGTTTGCTCTGGAGCCATCCTTCCTGAGCTGACAAAAATGTGTGAGCCGAAGGCTAAAAAACTGTGAGCAAGCTCACACTGACTCAGCTTAGAGGGAGCACTGATCCCCACCTCCACTTTTGTACTCAGATGCCCAGGAATGTTTCTGCCTGCCCACAAATACCACTCACCAACAGCAACCAATGAGTGTTTACACAAGGAGTCCCAAGCCTCTATGAGAGCCTTCTGCCATCCCACTTAGATAGAAAGAGAAGGCAAGTAACAAACAGAAACAGTTGTGAATGTCAGTTTGGATAGGTTAAAATGTGTATGTGTTGGAGTGAACCCCTGGAGCAGTTTGGATAGGTTGGATATGAAATAGAGGGTTGGGTGGGTGTGAACTTGGCTGCAGGAAACACACTATGTTGGCAGGTGTTAACTTTCAGAGGTACTGGCCAATGATTTTGCAGGTAACCTTTGTGTGACTGGCTACCGCGGGGGGGATCAATAGCTGCCCAGGATGGAGTAACTGCCTTGGAAACTGCAGCCACCAAGGTTCCTCACTAACTTGGTGATCAGAAGGAAGTTCAGGTACCCTTCAAGACCCAAGTCACCTCTTGCTTGTAGATGTGCATAGTACAGCACACAATGAGCACATCTAAGACCCTGTACGGAATGCCAGCACTGCTTCAGATGCCCTATCCACCAGCATCCAGGACCAGCTATGACAACTAATTGTACTTCTTTTCATCTGTGGTCTAGGGAGCAGGTGGGGGGTGGGACAGAATAATGTCTGAATAAGTACAGGCTGTCAAAGACCTTAAAGCCAAAGTCCTGCTAAGGGGGCAGGTTGGGCAAGACAAAACCAAAAAGGCTGAAGCGTGAATCTTCACACCCCAGGGTAACACTACCACCAGTCCCCTTACAACTCTGTCAGCCAGAGACCAAGGGACTAAGTTTCTAGCCCTCCTGGGCCTAAGAACAAGGACGTCAACCCTATAAGGTAGGATGCTTACAAGGTCAGTTCCAGAAAACAATTATTTGGCAGTTTAGTAGCTGTGGCCAATATGGACTAAAGTACTGGATTCAGACTAAAGCCCCAAAACCCAAGAATACCACAAAGTATAATTAAAGTGATTTATTATAAGATTGTGCAGAAATATACAGTAAAAGAGCAGTGCAAAGTGAGGATAAAATAATAAAGCTAAAGATCTAACCTAAACACATTTACAAGCATTGGTTCAAGATCCAAGTATTACCCAGTTAAACTGTTTCAAAGTACAAAGGCCAAGACAAGGGCTCCAGCTAGGATGGCCCACCCAGAATCAAGATGTGTAGCAAAGTTAGATGGAATCCAAACAAAAGGTGAAACTAGAATGAAAGATCTTTCCTTTATGCTCAGTAACCTGCATTGGCATGATCCTAGTTGACCAATCAAATGTATAATAAATAAGGATGGGCACAAAGTGAAAGTCATCACAACTCGTGCTGCTTTGTGCATCATGAACAGCTGCTTCGGGTGATTGCTTTGTTGACTAAACGCTCCACGACTCGCTACATTTTGCTTCAGCAAGTTGTGGTGCTTCATGAGCTCTTTGTTGGGCCATTAAGGGCAGCATCACTCTGCACAATTCAGAGCTGGTGCAATGGAAGGACCTCTGTGGGGAGGTCCAGGGGCTGCAGGGCAAATGATGTGGGAGGATGAATGACAGCTAAAATGCCCTAGTTCCCCATGTCTTCCCTCTACAGCCAAGCAGAGGGACTTAGCTCAGGTGCCGGCTGCTGGGTTCCTCCCCATGGAGCTGCACCCCTGAATTGGGACATTTTAGCGGTCATTCACCCTCCCCATGTCTCACTGCTACAGCCAGGTGGAGGGACTCAGCTCAGGTGCTGTTGCCGGATTCCTCCCCATGCACCCCACCACCCTTGGATATTTTGGCCACTCGGGATATTTTAGCCACTCATGCATACAATGGGAAGGGTTTGCTGGCTGCCCCCAGAATCCATGTCCCCAGTGAGCAGGCAGGTGGGTTACTGGTGCCTCTCATCCCGGGCATGAGGGGAAGGGTTGGCTGTGATTTGCCCACTCCCCAGAGAGCACTTTCCTGGGGGCACCTGCTTCAGGGGCTGCAACTTAGCCCCCCTGACAGCCAATCCTTGCCAAAGATGAAGGGCAGGTAGAGGTGCATCCCAGAGAGGTGTGCTGTGAGTTGGATGCCTCTAGCTTGCAAGGGGTTCATCCAACACTCTTTCCTGGGGCACCTGCTTTGGGGGACAGTAACTCAGCACCCCTAAATCCAATCCTTGCCAAAGTTGGAGGGCACGTAGAGGGGTATCCCAGGGAGGTCTGTTGCAGGTTCGATGCCTCTAGATGTCAGGGGGGTCACTTTCCTGAGGGCACATTCTTTGGGGGGCTGTAACTCAGCCACCCTAAATCCAATCCTCACCAAACGTGGAGGCAGGTAGAGGAGAGTCAGCAGCAGAACTGCTGTGAGTTTGGCATCTCTAGCTCACGGGGACTGTTCTACCACATCATGAATTCACAAATCACGAACCAGTTTGCAAAAATGAGAAGTTTGTAGTGATTCATGGTTCATGATTTCTGACAAACCACAAACCCCCACGAACCGCTATTTCCTCAGTTCATGCCCATCCCTAATAACAAATGATGTAACTTGACCATTCAGATATACTGCTAACCAGGTGATTAAACAATCCGTTTGGTGTAGTGGTTAAGAACGGCGGACTCTAATCAGGAGAATAAGGTTTGATTCCCCACTCCTCCATATGAAGCCAGCTGGGTGACCTTGGGTCAGTCACAGTTCTCTCAGAGCTGTTCTCGCAAGAGTAGTTTTCTCAGAGCTCTCTCAGCCCCACCTACCTCAGAGTCTCTTCTTCTCTTTGCAATCTCTTCTTCTCTTTGCAGAATACACTAACACTCTGGAGCTGTATAGGATCCAATTAAGCAAGCACCTTCTCCCACCTGTTGATTTGGGCAGTAACAAGATGGCATGTATCCTCCCAGATTGTTGTGGCCTTAAAACTGCTGGGTCTAATGGTCTGACTGGTACCTGTGTTCCTTCTCATCTCCCTTATTTAGCTCTTTGAAGCTACATGC
Source organism: Lepidodactylus listeri (assembly GCA_029233225.1). Lineage (NCBI taxonomy): Eukaryota > Metazoa > Chordata > Lepidosauria > Squamata > Gekkonidae > Lepidodactylus > Lepidodactylus listeri. The sequence goes on along the minus strand of JARCFY010000011.1, from coordinate 74,115,949 downwards.
AGCTTGACCTTCGAGAATAGGAAAACTTCCACAATTCCCTGCCTAGGCCTTAGCCTGAACCATTCTTTGAATTGACAAGAGACTACTGAAAGAGACCAGTCTCTGCACACAGGCTATTTCTGATTATCATGAGCTTCACTTCTTCTTTGCTGATCACTGTGTGTAGTAGCATTTTCTGCTATAGTACTCCTTGCCTAGGTTGCTAGGCATGATTGTTGTGCTGACAGGGGGATCTGAGAGGCGGTCCAGGAGTGGGCGACAATATCCTCGACGTGATGATGTCACACAGAAATGATGTCATCACATTGGCAACATCGGGGGCAGTGCTCTGCTGATGTTAAATGTTGAGTTTGGGACCTCAAGACTGGAACAATTACCTTAAAAATGGGAGATGGGATCCATGATCTGGCAATAATGTTCCTGGGTTGGGTGATATTCCCATGATGGATGAATATACAAGCCATCTGGAGCCTTCTTACTGGTTGGGGAGGGATGGCTGAAGCAACTTTGTACACCAGTTTCTATGCCCACTCATGTATTGATCAATGTCCCTGGCACTGCAGGTGTGGGGGGCTTAGCTGAAGAGGTGGCAGTATCATAATGCTGACCCTCTGAAGGTGAAGGGTTATTAGGAGGCTATTTCCCATTCAGTAGCTGGGGGTGATGGCCATTCTCTGAAGCAGGACTGTTGCCAGCTTATCATAGTGTGGCATGGTTCTGGGTTCCGTGGCAGGCATCATATTATGCATGGTGATCCTCTTGAATTTTTCTTCAAGAGATTTCTCCTCTTGTACTGCTGTGGTGCATGGTCATATCTCCTCTGCACCATCTCTTTGGAGAACCAGTTGAATACCACCTGACTGAAGTACTGGTTAGTGAACTCCTCCTGGACTGCTTAGCAGAGCCACAAGTTTATGAATGTCACAGTCTCAACATTGGTTTGCCACAAGGCTGTCATCTGGGGCTTGAAGTACTGATGGTTATTAGCCGGGGGGGGGGGGGGAGAGACTGTGATGCCATGGTGTGGGATGGCTGGGCAGACAGTGTCCTATGCAACAAGCAAAGTGTCTTAGGAATTCTGGTGAGTAATGAGTGAAGCACACGGATGGGCTTTGCTGGGAAGAGATAGCCAAGGCCCTGCTGGCAATGCCTCCTCTCCAGTTATGCTGGTTCTTTAAGAGGATGGTGGAGGAAGCAAAGAGAAGAGCCTGATACCATGCAGACCGGGAGCCTAGGGTGTGTGAAAGCAGCCCCCACCAGTGAGAAGCAGCTGAGGGATACAGTGGTTTCATTTTTGAGCTGCTCTTAGCAAGTCACTGTAGACATGGAAGGTGCAGAACAATTGTGGGAAACGAGGCAGGAACAAACTAGGATAATATGTTCACAAAGTAAAACCATGGTGAAGACTGTGATTAGTAAACCAGCTTCATTTCATGACTTTCAAAGAATGGTTTTGCCGACCCTAACTAGCCATGGTGGTCTCTTCCACTCAAACAATCGATCAACTAGGGTTAGTTTAATTAAGCATGGTTTTGCGTTTTAGCTGAAGTGATCCAGAGCCTTCCAGTGCAGAGAAAGACAATGTATATTTTCAACAGTAGCTTCTTAGTCCCAGTTGTGTATATTGAGCAGCAATTCTCATAAATACTTTCTAGAAAGTTCATAAAATCTTTGCAGATTTTTATCTGCATAAAGTGTTACATAGGAATATAATTAAATGGTATTTCTTTAAAAAAACATAGCCTTTAGGTACAGTCAAAACAAAAACCTGGCTTCTTCTGCATCCCGAACTGTGCACATTTTATAACTTGTGTGTTACTGAGTCAAATGCCACTTGCTAGTCACATATCATGGCCTGGAAAATGCTTGAAACTTTCCCTTCTGTTTTTGGAATCTGGCAAAACAGCCCTGGTGCATTTCTATTGTGGCCACAGATTTTCCAGATGTGTACTATGCTAACGACCAAGTCCATATATATAGGAGGTTGTTACATTGTAATTGCTCTGTTGCCCAAGCCAAATCTGGCCACATAGCTAATTTTCTTACAAATAGGCACATTATTTTTTTATTATTTTAATCAATCTAAAGAAGTGAACATACTTTCTTTTAAGACATTAAAATAATGTTATGATGTTTGTTGTTTCTAGATATTCACATATTTAAAGCATCTGACATTGAGAAATCTATCATTATCCCAGGATTCAGCAGTTTTCTCATAGTAAATGTTACAGGAAACCTCGCTGCTTTAGCAGATGCTACTATGCCTCAGCTAGCACCTTTAAATAGTTCTTTTCAACCTGGACAGTGGTTTATGTATGACTTTGGCACTACAAATGGAAAAAGGTGGAAGGTTGTTACTGACAAATGTAGATATGTAATGGATCAGCTTGATGATCTCCCAGTTCATACCATTAAATATTTGGATCTTGGATCAACACGGAGCTTTTCATTCAGTGTAACGCCAGTTAATGTAGGTAAGACACTTGAGATCTTGCATTTACTTATATTCAAATTTTTCAACTCTCAAAACAGCCTATCGAATATGAAGGTATGAGTACAGACAGATAGACATGTTGTTTAAGTGAGAGTTTCCAGTTATTTCACTGATAATAGTAGCCTCTTTCTAGATGTGAAGTATTAATATAATTAAAAGGCAATCAAACAAAATCCACCCCTTCATGTGGTATAGTGGATAGTTGTGTGCGGGACACCATATACTCCCAGTAAGAATATTCTTTTGAAACTTTAGATTTCCCCCCGCATACATTTAGATTTAGGTCAAGGAGAAACAAGCCACAAATGTGGAGTCCATCAAAATCTCAACAAGAATATGCTCGCAAATGTGGGAAACAAAATAATGGCCCATGGGCTGGAAATGCTCAATTTACATTCCAGTATCAAAAAAGAAAGATGTGAAATATTGCAACTATCACACCATCACATTAATTTCTCACATGAGTAAAGTGACAGAAAAAGAAGAGGCACTAGAGATCATATTGCATATTTATGCTGGTTACTGGAGCATATGACAGAATTTCAGAAGAGAATCAGCTTGTGTTTCATAGATTACAGCAAAGCTTTTGACTATGTAGATCATGAAAAAAAGCTTATGGTTGGTTTTTAAAGAAATGGGTTTGCCACAAAATGGAATTGTTTTGATGTGCAACCTGTCCTGTGGACAAGAGGCTATTGTTAGGACAGAATATGTAGAAACAGAATGGTTTCCAGTTGACAAAGGTGTCAGACAAGAATGTATTTTATCTCCCTATCTCTTCAATCTATATGCAGAACATACCATAAGAAAAGCTTTGTTTGTCTTCATGGCTTCTGTACAGTCCGACATCGGGACTGTGCACACGCAGGCCAGCCATGGAGAAAATTCCACTGCTTTCTAGCAGTTTCTAGGCTCCTTCGACATGAGCCAGAGTTTTCCTGCCCAAACCGGCACATGATGGAGGTGGGGCAAGTGGTCCTGCCCTCAGTCCTCTCTCTGCCTCTGTGGAGAAAGGACATAGTTCAACTGGCTCATATTTACTTCAGTTCTTCATCCTGTGAGTGTATTTTAAATGAAGTTTCTTGGAACTGCCTTTAAAGAAGTCCAAGGACAAGAAATCTAAGCCAAAGGACTCTGCAACAAAGCACTTTCCTCCGCTGAAACCTTTTGGGATCTGTAGCATTCCCAATATTGTAGGGACTGGTTGGCATTTCCAAAGGCATTTGGGCTAAGTCTGCCTCAGTGTCCCCCTCTGCTAAGAAATTAGAGGCAATGTACAAGGTGAAGGAACAAGGTTGCAAGTTCCTCTTCACCCACCCTATGGCAAATTGACTAGTCACTGAGGTTCTCCCCTCCCAGCATTGCTCTAGGAATCACACCTCCCTTTGATAAAGAGGGGAGAAAGCTAGCTAGGCACCCTTGGCAGAAATGTGTACCTTCTCTGCCCTCATCCTTTGCATGGCAAATTTCAACACCATTATGGTCAGGTATCCTTTGGGAACATATCACTCAACATCTTGATACCTTGCCTGATGAAAAGAGATCTCTAGCTAAGGTAGTACAGGCTGAGAGTGTCAAGTAGCAGATTAATACTGCTAGTCATGTGGTTGATACTTCAAGCAGGGCTATGGCCTCGGCTGTGGTTCTCCAAAGGCATCCTTGGCTTCACTACATCACCCTACCTAATGACCCCAAGGACAAGGTTGAAGATTTTCCCTTTGATGGCAGTGTACTTTTTAGTGCCCAGACAGATGGTGTGCTTGACAGAGTTCACAAGAACAAACTTACTGCAAAGACTCTGGGTATTACAGCCCCCACCCACCCAGGGCTTCAAGCACGGGTTTTTCCCAAGACATATCACCCATTAACAATACCAGAGGCCTTCAGGTCCCAATCCCAGCAGCTCCAGGAGACCCCATTCTGTCCTCACCATGGGCTGCCTCAGCCTCCCGAGAATCATCTGGGGAAACAGCAAAACAAACAGGCCCCAGGGAATCTGGCAGTAGGGGAAGGTCATACCAATGACTAGTTTTGCTTTCTGAACCTGTTCCCCACTTTGCCTTCAGGCTAGCTGCATTTATAGATGCTTAGAAGGCTATTCCGGAGCAGCAGATTCCAATCTGCAAGGTTCATTCAGAAGTTCCTGGGGTATATGGCAATAGTACCATTTGCATGGTTATTCATGAAGCCTTTACAGAACTGGTGTTTAAGAAAATTTGATTGGATTCCCCCTGGAAGCATTGGTCCATCCCCAGGACAGTTATAGTCTCTTTATCTTGAGGGACTATTTATAATAACCTCAGTATGGGCTACCCCTTTGGCTCCTAACCATATGACATTGAGGTCCTTATGGATGCTTAACTTTTAGTCTGGGGGGGACTCAGTGTGGTATCTATTCGGCCAATGGATCGTGGTCCTCTGCAGAATCTGGAATGCATATCAATTTGCTAGAACTTAGGGCTATTAGGTATGCCTTGCTTTCTTTTTCAATGCTTCTAGAGGGCAAGAAGGTCCTCGTTGCTACAGAGAACAAGCAGAAAACTATCTGAACAAGCAAGGGGGCACAGCTTCCCTGACCTAAGTGGCAGAAGCCACTCATATATGACACTGGGCTATTCCAAGACAGATCTTTCCAACATAGCAGCAGACTCCCTCAGCAGGTTGACAGTCTGCACCCACGAGTGGTCCCTTTCTGACACCTGCCTGCTCCCTATTTTCCACCAATGGGGTTTCCCAGTAGTAAACCTCTTTGCAACCTCACAGAAAACCAAATGTGCCCTGTTTTGCTCCCTTGCTGGGGTAGATCCATACTCTCTAGGGCATGCTTTTAAAATTGCTTGGCAAGGCTTCCTCTTTTACGCTTTTTCTCCTATCCCTGTTCTAGATGGGGTCATAGTGAAACTCAGAAAAGATCACTCCACGTGCATCCCTTCTGGCCTAACAGGGTCTAGTTTCCATCCCCGCTGACCATGGCCAAAAACACTTATGTTCTCCTGGCTGTAGAGGACCTGTTACATATAGGCTGTCTGCTACATCACAATGGGAGGTCCCTGCACCTTGCAATGTGGTGGATACAGGGAGGCTAGTGTAGCCAAGACCTCAGCACATAGGCCCTCTACCTGGAAATCTTATGCTGCTAAATGGTAAAGATTTCAATACTGGTTGTCTGGCAAAGGGTTTGCTCCAAAATCCTGTCTCCTACATATTATTTTTGAGTATTTATTATTCTTGAAAGACTTGGGCCTGTCAGTGATCTCCATTAAAGTACACTTGGCTGCAATTTCTTCCTATCACAATGGTGTTGAGAGTCATGCCATGTTTTCTTCTAAATTGTCTAAAAGGTTTTTGAAGGGGTTGTTCAATATGTACCCGTGACTTCCTCCACTGGCCCCTCAATGGAGGCTTTCTTTGGTCTTGTCATGTTTAATGTATAAAGCATTTGAGCCCATGGCTATGTGTAATTTATCCCCATTATCTTACAAAACGATGTTTTTAATCGCCATCACGTCAGCTTGCCGGGTAGGTGAACTGGGGGCCCTCAGTTGTTCCCCACCGTTCCTTAAATCTCATGGGGATAAGGTTGTTTTACATACAAAATTAGGGTTCTTAGCCAAGGTACCTTCCAGTTTTCATATATCTCAGGGCATTGTCCTGCCAATATTCTTTTTCTTCCTCTCCAGCCCAGGGGAACATACACTGCGCACCATAGATGTAAAGAAGGCACTGTTATTTCAGATCATATGAAGCAGTTTTGTAAGATGGATAATCTCCTGATCAGTTTTGCTGGTCCACATAAGGGACACTCAGCTTCCTCTCACACCATTTCTTGGTGGGTGGTTTCTGCCATCAAAATGGCTTACTTGCTTTCCAAGCTGGACTGTTGCTCCCCATTAAGGTGCACTTGACCAGGGCTCAGGTGTCTTTGGCTGCCTTCCTCAGAAAGATTCCCCTGCTGAATATCTGCAAAGTTGCAACATGGTCAGCTACATCGATGTTCATCAAACACTACACCATCAATGTCAACTCCAGGAGTGATGCGACTGTGGAAAAGGCAGTACTCCAGTCACTGTTTCACTGAATCTATTTCCTCTGGATCTATGTTTCACTGAAGGATCCCACACCCTCCTCCTGCAGTAAATGAGTTTGTTATTCTCCCATGTGGGACTGCACAGAAGCCACAAACACAAAAACATGGTTGCACTGTTGTTCATCAAGTGGTCTTCTGTGCAGGCACACTTTCCTCCCTCCTTTCTCCACTGAAGGATCCTTCACTTCGGAATTCTTCTCCATGGTGGTGAAAAGAGGACTGAGGGAAGGAGCACTCACCCCAACTCCATCACATGCCAGTTTGGGCAGGAAAACTCTGGCTCACATTGGAGAGGAGGGGAATGCTCCAGAGCCTAGAAACTGCTAGAAAGCTTTGGAATTTTCTCCACAGCTGGCCTTTGAGTGCACAGTCCCCATGTGTGCTTGCACAGAAGACAGCTCGGCAAACAACAGTTACAGGTAAGTGCAGCCATGTTATTTAGATGAAAGTGCAATGAAAATTGTAGGAAGGGACATTAACAATTTGAGATATGCAGAGGATACCACATTACTGGTAAAAAATAGTGATGACTTGAAACAGCTACTGATGAAAGCTAAAGCAGAAAATGCCAAAGCAGGATTACAGCTGAACATCAAGAAGACAAAAGTAATGACTCCTGGAAAATTACACAATTTTAAGGTTGAGGATGATGAAATTGAAATTGCTCAAGATTTTCTATTTCTTGGCTTCCTCATCAACCAAAAGGGAGACTGTAACCAAGAAATCAGAAGGAGATTGAGGCTGAGAAGGGCAGCCATGAAGGAGATACAGAAAATTCTTAAGTGTAAGGATGTGTCACTAGCAACCAAGATCAAGTTAATTCATACCACAGTATTCTTTGTTACTATGTATAGATATAAAAGTTGGACAATAAAGAAAGCAGACAAGAAGAAAGTTGATTAACTTGAAATGTGGTGTTGGGGGAGACTTTTACAGATACCATGGGCCACCAAAAAGACAAATAAGTGAGTTCTAGATCAAGCATGAACTGTCCCTGGAATCTAAAATGACTAAATTGAGGCTATCATACTTTGGTCACATCATGAGAAGACAGGAGACACTGAAAATTACAATAATGCTAGGAAAAGTTGAAGGCAGCAGGAAAAGAGGAAGACCCAAACATAGGATGGATTGACTATATAGAAGAAGCCACAGCCCTCAGTTTGTAAGACCTGAACAAGGTTGTTAAGAATAGGATGTTTTGGAGGACATTAGGGTCACCATGTGTTGGAAGTGGCTTGACAGCACTTAACACAGAGAGAAAAATCAAGTGGATTACCATATGAATTGTAGATTTGCATCCTGAGCTTATGTTTTACAACATCCATCCCACTTTCTGACTGGGATATAAAAACTCATTCCTATTCATGTCTAACAAAGTGAGGTCTGACCCTCAAAAGCTTATATCCTGAAAATCTTGGTCTCTAAGGTACTACTGGACTCGAATCCAGTTGTTCAACTGCAGACCAACATAGCTGCCCTCCCTCTGAAACTTCCCTTACACATAGTAAGCCCGTTCACAGGGAGGGCAGGGTATAAATCGGGAAAAATAAATAAATAAATAAATAGTTCCTTGGAATGCATAGCAAACCCAGGATTTTGATATGTCCTAGATGGAGCATCAATACGATGCCTCTGGGAAGTTCATCACTTCAGAAGTTAAGTACTGATGTGAAACCCAAATACCATTCAAATCTGTCTTCTTCACAAAGCTGATGCAGACTGTGTGTTCCTTCACTATAGTAGTTAACAGACTGATCAGAAAGTCCTCAGGACTGCCTCAAAACTTGTTCTATCCAGGGGTCATTTTGTAGACAAAGAGGTGCAGGAGCTCATTAGCATAATTTATTTGCATATGCCACACCTCCTGACAAAGGGGAGAGCCTCAGGGGAAAAAAGGAGGCATATCTGCCTGTCTGCCCTTCCCTTCTCCGCCCAACCTGCAGTGGCAGGCTGGCTGGGGAAGCAAAGGGCAGGCATGCAAGCATGTCTGGGTTCCCTACTTCTGGGGTTGTTACTCCTGGAACACTGTTCCTGCTTGTTTCCTCCTCAAAATGACCCCTGGGTCTAGCAAAAAACTCACTAGATGGCCTTAGGCAACCCACTGTTGCAATATGGAGATAAGAATGAAAAGGTTGTATGAAACAGATATTTATCTCAAGTGCTCTGCTGGATCAGTCTTAATGTTTCATCTGGTCCAACACCCTGCTTCACACAGTGGCCCACTAGATGCCTCCAGGAAGCCTAGAAACAGAGCGCAAAAGGCAACAGCCCTCCCCAGTTGTCCCGTCTGCCCCACCCCCACAACTGGTAGCTGGCTGGTAGTATTTGATATTTTAAAAAATCCTATATTACATATTTTATTGGAGATGCAAGGGAAAGATGGTGTATTTTGTTTGAGTGCAACTTTTATCTTTTTTAGTAGATGATAGCGCTCTAGAGTGAGCAACTAAGTTGGGACAAATGAAAACTCCCATTGGTGGTCTCGGCTTGGTGAGAGCAAACCTGAACCAAAGATCAAATAATCATTTGGTATTTGTAATTGGGGATTTTGGGTTTTTGTCAGGGGAGGGGGGAGTTTGCACATGCCTGGGCATTTGTAACTGGGATCTTGAACCATTTTCTCCTTTTTCTTCTTAGTTTAGCTAAACAAGGGAACACTGGGAATTTCTAGTATTACCTTCTGTGTTTTACCCCCCTCTACAGCTTATCGTATATTTCATATGTACCTCTTGGAGGTAAAAGTGGGAAAGCCCCATCTACTGGATGTAAACTCAGCAGCCTACTGGGATGACAACGACAGTTACACAGTGAAAATTCATGTTAAAAGCAAATATTTCAAGCAGGTAATAGACAACCAGTATTATTCAGGATGTCATTCACAAAGCATAATTGGGTTTGATATGCTTCCAAAGTAGGGTTGCCAGGCAACTGGAGAGAGGGCTGTGGGCAAGGATTCTTTGTTTGAGCTGGGACTTACTCTCTGCCTGACAGAATGCACAGTACACACGCTAAATGAAAGAAGGACTTTACTGTTTTATTTGAAGTAGTACCCCCCTGCATATCTCACCTAAATTCAATCATGTCTGCTATTGTCATTCACCTGCTATTGTCACTTGTCTGCTAATGTCATTTGGCATCTGAAATCACTCCACTTTCCAATATATAGGACAGATGGACTCCCATTCTAGCTGTATCTGAAGAAGTGAGCAGTGACTGACGAAAGCTCATATCCTGCCACATATTTTGTTGTACTTTTTAGTTTCTATTGGACTCTTGGTCTTTTCTAGAGCTACAGACACACTAACATGGCTACCCATCTTGATCTTACTGAGGTGGTGTTGTACTATCATAACTCTTGAAAGCAATGGGGTGTTAAATTAATCAAAAGTAACTTTTAAAGTAGGCAAAAGTAACTTGTGTTTCATCACAACTAAACTTTAACTGCTTAGGGACCATTGTCTCAATATGTTTTTGCTTCTGTTTACTGCATTAATATCAATTTTTAAAATCCCCATGGGAGAGACATTTATCAATTAAGAATTCTTGAACTATTGCAGTTAAAGACAGCACCAGGAACTTTTCTAAAACACACTCTGCAAACAGACCAAATGCTAAGGCACTATTTTAATTCCATGTTTTCATAGAAAAGTCTCATAGCAGGAAAGCAATTATTCATGTGCATTGGAAAAATACTAATACTCTGGTTTTTTATAAACATATCTAGGGTAAAACATCCATTGCTGTGGTTCTTACACAAGCATCCCTTATTTGTCGTGTCACAACTTTTATATTAACGCTGAAGAACTCCTGCTCATATCGTAAAGCAATGCACTACGTTTTACCTGTTCAACTCTCTGCTACAGATTGGCTGTTGCAAATGGCCAATGCCTCAAAATATTTAAAGAATTTACCGGTGAGGATCCCAAATCCTACCTATCAAATCATTAATTCTCTTTTTCAATCTCTTTCCTGTCCTTTCCTAAGGCTTTGGACTGGGTCAGGGCAGGGCTTGTCCCAGTTGGTTTCAAGGCTACAGGATCGGTGGTTCCAAAGAGATGTTCATAAGGACATTAGAGTGAGCCTAACTTTAAGGTGGCCCAAGAGAAAGAATGGTGCTGGGGGCATCACTGAACCTCATTGCTTTTTTGGCACTTTTAAGGCCGAGGACAGATTAGAGTTCTGCCGCGCTACAGGAGCGTGGCAGAACAAGCCGGGGCGAACTGCCCCGCAGCGCGGCATTCAGACGCCGCCGCAAGGAAGCCACCTGCAGCGTCCACACTGCGGGCGGCTTCCGGCGGTGGCGGCAGAATGCCACGCGGCTCCGCCCACCCATGTGCATTCACACCCGCCAGAAGCTGGTGGAACACGCGTGCAGCCACTGGGACACCACTTGGAAGTGGTGCCCAGCTGCTGCGAGAGGAGTGCGCCGCCGGATGAGGTGAGTCCAGGGCGCCTCCGTGGGGCAGATGTGGCAGTCTGGACACCCGCTCTGCCTCCACTTTTAAAGCGGAGACAGAGCAGGCCAGACTGCCAGTCTGTCCTCAGCCTAAATTAGCACATTTGTGTCCTGCTCTTCTGCCTTTAAAGACACTCATAGGGGATACTAGTCCATAGTATCACATATACAATGTATTTAAATACCATAAATACCATAGTATCACATAAATCACATAGTATCACATAAATAACTAAACCTATTCCAAAATAAAAGCAATACAACCAATTCACAAATGCTACAGTTTTTTTAAAAGAAGCATAGCAGTTTAGAATCCTGAACCCCATGCCCCTCAAAAACCCCTTTCCTACAGTCTCAGTCAGATACAGTTGTATCTGAAGAAGTGTGCATGCATGTGCATGAAAGCTTATACCTTGAATAAAACTTTGTTGGTCTTAAAGGCACCACTGGACTCAAACTTTGTTTTACTATATATTATCAAAGGGCCCAGAGAAATAATTTTTATGTTCAGATAAATTTATTAAGTATTAGGCATAGTTTATAATGTTTTGGAAGAATATTGTAAGAGAGACAATGTTTCCTTATACATTTTATGACTTGTTATAATGCCTCTTTATTTCTTTCTGTAGTTAAGAGGATGAAATGTTGTGTAATATGTGATGCATTATATTTTGTGTTTGTATTCTGTGTTACATATTAAAATGCTAATAGTTTTTTTTAAAAGGATGATATAATACTGGTTGAAATCTAGAATCTCCATTGCACTGATCCAATCATGACATCCATAATTGTCTGCTCGATATTTCATGTACATTTAAAAAAAAATGACACACAGATATTACATGAAATAAATCTGAATGTGGGGACTAAATAACTTCTAATGATAAGCAAAAAGGTAGGCCTAGTGAGATGGTACTGAATTACAGTTTCTAACCTCCAGGTGAGGCCTAAAACCCTAGTGGAATTAGAACTGATCTCCAGGCTACAGTTTCCTGGAGAAAATGGCGGGTTTGGAGGGTGTAGTCCATGGTATCACATCCCTGCTGCTGTCCCTCCCCTGGCTTCACTCCAAATCTCCAGGAATTTTCCCATGCAGAGTTGTCAAACCTGTCTGTTATCTTCCCATACAGGTGAACTACAGGCCACCATCTAAACTGGGAATTGCTGTTCCACTTACAGAAAACTTTTACAATGCTGATCCTGAAAAGCCTAGAATGAGAGATTATTTTCAGGGATCAAAAGTAAGTCTTGGTAGTTATACCTCTTTGGGAGTAATAAACCATCTGAAAATATTTTATGCCAGTTCTCCCTTAATATTTGACATTAAGTAAATTTAATTTCTTTAGTCCATAAGTTATCCCACTGGCTCATACATATATTTTCTCCAAAATTTTGCATCCATTTTATCATAAAGTTTTTACTTGCTCTGTTTTTGTATCATATTGCAATGTTTTATAATTTTTTCCTAATAGGTGCTTTAAATCTCTAGTAATTAATTGTTCAAAAGTTGTTTTCTCTCTTAACGGACCCCCTTCCTTGGCTATTTGTTCTTTGAGTTTAGATACCATTTGATAATATAACAACTATAGAATATTTTTACCTTCATCTTGAATTTCGTGCCAAGATTTTATTTTGCCTTGTTTGTTCATCATATACTCATAATTTATATAGTCAATTTTATTTCTTATATTGATGTCACAATAGACATCAGTTAGGAATGTCAGTGGCAAAGTTGGTGGATTTATGCTATTTCTGCACTGAAACCATATTCTTAATAATCCATCCCTCAAATTATGAGTGCCATCTTGTCTTTGAATAGTTTTTAATGATTTCTTAGTCCATAAATAATTGTGGGTTTCTTCTTTATTATCAATTGTCTCCAGTTTAATGTTCCTTCTATTTGGATTTATAATACAGTCTAATATCCAGACTAGTACAGCTGCTTGGTGATACAATTTTATATTTGGTAAAGCTAATCCACCTCTTTTTTTTCATCCTGTAAAATTTTAAATCTTATTCTTGGCTTCTTCCCACTCCATACAAAGTTATTTGTTGTTTTCTGCCATCAAAAAAATCTTTTCATATATATGGATTGGTAACATTTGAAACAAAAAAGTAAACTTTGGTAATCTGTTCAGTTTAACAGGAGAAATTCTTCCCAACCATGAATGTTCCAGTCTTTCCTATCTTTGTAGATCTTCAATAATGCTTACCCAAACTTTTTGATAATTATCTTTATATAGATTATCATTTTGTCCTGTTACATATATACCAAAATATTTTATTGGTTTTTTTAGTAACAGCACATTCTGTTATTTTTTTTTCTATCTCTTCTTTTTCTGTTTTGGATGCCACTTATAACATTATCTTGGTCTTCTTTTTGTTCAGTTTATATCCAGAATAAATTCCAAAGCTAATTATTTGTTCCATTGTATATTTCAAGGGAATATTTGGTTTTATATCAGCATTAAACTGCATAACATGTAGTTTTATATTCTTCTTTATTTTCTTTTATTCTGGCAATCCTAATGTCTTGTCAAATTTTTATAGCCAATATTTTGATCGCCAGAATGAATAATAGCAGTGATTTTGGACAACCCTGTTGAGTTCCTTTTGCTATCTTGATTTTTCCTGTTAAAGAACCATTTATTAACATTCTAGCTTGCTAGTCTGTATAGATACTTTGCCTCCAATTAAAAAAATTGTTTCCACATTTCATATTTTGTGGTACTTTCATTAAAAATAACCAAGACACGTTGTCAAAAACTTTCTCTGTATCCAGAAACATAAATGCCATTTTTTCTCCTTTTCCCCTTGAATATTCAGTTGCATTCAATAGAGATCTGATATTATCTTCCATGTATCTTTTTGGAACAAATCCCGTTTGATCTTCATGAATTAACTCTGGAATGCATTTTCTTAGTCTCTTATCTCTTATTGTTGTAAAAATTTTATAATCCACATTCCTATAGTGAGTATGATTGTAATAACAGGTCATTCTCTTCCTTATATATTAAAGTTGTAATTGTTTCTAAGCTTCTCTGGCAGCCTTAAGTTCTAGTTCTCTTAGTGTGGCTAGCTAGACATATTTTTTGGGCTGAGAGAGCTCTGAAATAGCTGTGACTGACCCAAGATCACACAGCTGGCTTCATGTGGAGGAGTGTGGAATCGAACTCAATTCTCCAGATTAGAGTCCATCACTCCTAACCACTACACCACGCTGGCTTCAGATTCTCAGTGATAAAGTGGTAATGTCTGCTAGCTGGACAACAATTTTTTGAAGCTAGATTCATAGCTGCATTGTTTAATCATTTTTAGGTTCAGAATTATGGGAGAGACTGACATTCATTTGGTTTGCATGTCTTTCTGCAGTCTTCTGGGACTTATAAGCAGTGTGCCAACAAGACAAGTCGACCTGAATGTGGTTGTACAGATAATATGAGGTTGTCATTTTTTGTTGCCTTTTCAGACTGCAAGGAAAAGGTAAGAACCACTTGTATGAAATGTTTTTGTAATGGAATTAAGCCCAGTAGGATGCTCTAGCTAATGCTTATACTCATGCAGCTCACATACATGGATGGCAGCTCATCACCCACACTCCTCCAATACATCCATGATGCTCTTTTCTCCTGTTCCCAGCCATCCTCCCTCTTCTCTGTCACATGGTGCTTCTGCCTTGCTTACAGAAGTGTCTAAAGAGAGTACCTTGCAGTTATGTGTTACAACTGCTAGCTGGCTAATATTGCTGTCACCTGATACTTATCAAAGGGGGTTGATAACAGATGGTCTAATAGCCGGGGTTATCTCAAGTGCTTGGACCAAGAAACCAATCAGAGTTTACACAAGGCAGTGTGGGGAGGCAGATGAAAAACTGCAAAAGTAGCTTGCGGTTTGAATTGGGAGACTTTCTTGGCAGAGCACGGATGTCCCTTTGTGGTAACTATATAAATTGCTGTCTGGGGATCAGTTGCCTGCTGAAGGAATACCTGTTTACTTCTCCTGTGTTCTTGCATCCAGGGAAATGAAACCCACATTGGTAGTTACGTTATCTTCTCAGTGCTTATGAAGGTGGTCCTTGGATTTTTCATTGCTTAGAGAAATGGGGAGGGTGTAAGACATGCTGCTTTCCAACTGCTCAAATCCAGACAGATGTGTGACTGAAGAAAGTAAACAGACAAAGAGAAATCCACTTCATGTGGTGCTAGGACATGTTTCCAGTCTCTCCAGTGGATGGCACAGCCTAGGTTCGGACAATTTATACCTTTGACTGATCACTAAGGACAGAATTGTGTAGCTGTGAAAGAGTTGCATCAGCTCAGATGAGAAACCTTTTTAGTGGAACTAACTTACATGGTGCCATGTCTAACACTGAAGTCTCATTTAAATCCATGCAGTTTGGAAGCTATTTTCCTTCACTATCAATCATTTGTATGTATCTGCTCTTCAGGCGATCCGGATGAAATATCCAATCATAAAACTTCCCCTCAGTTTCACTGTTGAGAATGAAGATGGATCTGTAAATTTGTCATCTCCTTATTTTGTCACAATAACAGAAGTCAACAACAGAACAAACTGGGAGATTTCAGGTAGGGGAGACAGAAGACTTCATTATTTGGATACGGAAGACAGAATGAGATTCTGCTATTTCCTGTCAATGAAGAGCCCATGTAGATGATGGTCTTGTGCAGCGTTTTGTGCATCCATTTTTTAGTTGAACATCTGTTTTTAGGGAAGGCTGTAATTTCAGGAACTATCACACAGGAGCAACCCTCTTACAGCCTCATCCTAAGACCCCACTGCACTGTACTTTGTGTCTGCTCTGTAGAGAAGATGCAAGTGAATAGAAGCTGCGGCAAGGACTCATTATTGCTGCCTTTGCGGTCTTGTGCCTGGAGAAGGAAGCAGCGGGGTGGAGCCTGGCCAGCTCAGGGAGCTTGCATCTGGGGGGAGGGCGGAGCTGCAGGCAGTACAGGCAGCTCATACTACCTGCCATCTCCTATTTAACTGGCTGCTCCTGGGCTGCTGCCCTCAGCCTTTTTTGCAATTTGGTTTCCAACATGATCAGATCCTGGGACCATCTATTGTCTTTCCACATGGTTGGACCTGACAGCTACTTCCTGGAAGTCTTTGTTTTCAGCCGGAAACCAGGCTGGCCATTTAATAGGGGATGAACAGTTGAGTAGCAGCTTCCCTTTAAACTGCAGGGAACAGCTGGGAGGCAGCCATCTCCTCTGCAGCAGTGTGCTTTAACAGCAGCGTCTCTTCTTTGGGATTCTCTTCTTTAGGATGCAATTAGGGTCCTTTGGGTCATCCCCCCCCCCCTTATTCCAATCTCACCCCTGATCTTGGGTGGCCCCTCTGGGATTGTTAAGTGCGATTTTGTCTGGCATAGGAATGTTCTGGGCAGCCCTGCAGACTTGCCGAACCAGCTCCGTTGTTTAATTTAGTTCAGGGTGGGTTGGCCTTCTGGTTGTGGCACCCCCTCATCACCAACACCCTGCTGCATGGTCCAATAGCCTCATTCACATACAGTAAAATAAATGATAAAAACCCACCAGCTTCACACAGGCATAATTACAGTATTTTAGAGAAAGATCTAGGGTCAGATTGGGTGGGGAGGTCATTTGGGCTGCTTTAATCTTGACTATCCAATGAGACACTTGATTCCAAAAGGCAAAGTAGGAGAGAAATGCTACTACTTTGGGGCAGATTCAAATAATTAAAAAAAAACCCCAACCTAGTTCATTCCTTTGCACACAAACAAGATCAAGTATCCTCTGGAGAGCCACTGCCAGTCTGAGTAAACAGTACTGACCTTGATAGACCAAGGGTGTCCCTCCTGCCCAAGCCAGGCTGGAGACTGTCTTCACCAAGAGGCTGGCTAGCTAGAATTACAAAGGGTGTTAAAGGCACCTGTATACCTTTAACCTGGGTAGATTATCACCAGTCCTCCTGTGTCCCGCCAGTCAGAAACCAGAGGACAAACTCCTGACCTTACCGGAATTAACTAGAGAATCCTCCCTGTGAAATTGACTCATAGCAGGAGACTCACAAATTACTCTAAAGGCAGTGAACCACCAGTCTTAGGCACCAGATTGTCTTATTGCAGTAGTAGAGAGACAAGGACCAGAAGTTGGTGAATAAAATACAAGTGCAGAGTATTATTACAAAAAAGGGCAGAATTACTGTGAGGAAAAACAATAAAACTAGAGATTAAGAAACTAGCTAAATATTTGAAGAATCTTGGTTCTCAGAAGGCAAGATGCTACCCATTTAATGTTCTGGGTGCAAAATGTACTCCATCTCCAGAGTCCCAAACTCCAGGCAGCTTTAGTAGCAAGAGCTTCAAGACTGCCAAATGTGAGCAAGGCAATGTTACATGCCAGCATAACATGCAAACACCATTATGCTCCCTTCATTAGATGTAAAGTGACTAATTTATCATTTGAATCCCAGTTGGTTGCTAGGCCTCTGCACCAATCAGGGTTCAAGCAATGTCCTATAGATACAAGCAGGGTTATTTTTGGGCAGGAACACACAGGAACAGAGTTCCGGCTGGCTTCTGAGCTGGCCACGCCTACAGCCTCCCCCCCCCCCCCGCTTCCCCAGGTGCCTCGGGGAAGCCAAGCTGATCCAGGGAGGGAAGGCAGTTTAAACTGCCTCCCTTCCTTGGGTTCCCCAGGCACCCTGCAGCTGCAGAGCGCCTGGGGAAGCAGATCCAGAAAATACCTTCCTTCCCTCGGGTTCCCCATATGCCCTGCAAGCCGCGGGGCACCTGGGGAAGTCGATTCTGGGAGGGAGCTGTGCTGTCAGGGGTGTGGCCTAATATGCTAATGAGTTCCTGCTGTTGGGTGTGGCCTATTATGCTAATGAGTTCCTGCTGGGCTTTTTCTACAAAAAAAGCCCTGGATACAAGTAGGCCAATCAGTGAAAGACTGATTTCATTGGTCTCTGGTCATGTCAGAAGAGCAGGTGATGTTCACACCACCTCTTCCCCTCACAGGACTTAATTGCTTTGGAATGTTGATTGAGGAAGCCAAGGCCGGAGAGGAAACATGTTATCTTGCAGGTGCAAGAACAGACTCTCCCTTTACAGCATGTCTGTGTGAAGCTTAGGAGGCTTAAAGACAACCTATTTAACAAGGGCAGGCAGCAGCCAGGCTGAACCAGACTTTTAAAGCAAACTCCATTTTGAGTGAACCAAAGGGTCTGGCTCAGTATAAGGCTGCTTCATGTGTAAGGGCTATTGGAGACATAAAGCAGACTGTTCATTAATATTGTTGAAGGATATGAGATAGGTTGCAGAATGATATACCCCTCCATCTTCCGTTGCTAAATTAAACCAGGGTTGAATTGGAACCTTGGTCACAGTTAACCACAATTAATAGTAAGCAGGATTCCAGCATAATGTTTGTTTGCACCCCAATTTCACATTTATCATACTCAATCTGTATGCTGCAGCAAACTACTATACAGCAAGTTTTGTTGTGCATGAAGTCATGTCTTTGATACTGCTTACACTTTAGAGAAGGTATACTCTTTAAGATACAACTATATGAATATTCTGTTCCTACTTCTTGGAGTCAGTTACTGAATTGTAAAGAACATAGGCATAAACTACGGGGGGGCTCGAGGGCTTGAGCCCCCCCAAAAAAATTTCCTGGGGGGGGGCTCAGTCACCCCCGGGAAAATGGAGCGCCCAGGCCAGCTGGCTGGCTGGCTGCCGCCGCCGCCTCTCCCCCTGCTCCTGCCTCCGTTCCTCCGTCCAGCACGCTGGGCATTTGCCCAGCTGGTTCCTGGACGGAGGGAGGGAGGAACGGAGGGGGGGAAGGCGGCGGGGCAGGCGACAAGAACCAGGAGCCTGGCTTCGGCTTTGCTGGGCCCCTGCTGGGGGCGGGGTCGGCAGGGTTCGAGAACACCTCGCGCCCCAGGAAGGGGGGGTCGGGCTCATCCCTGATCACCTCCGCAGGCGCCCCGGCCGCCTTCACCCTCCCGCCCCTCCCAACAGCCAGCCAGCCAGCACCAAGAGTGGACCAACCGCCGCCTGCACCCGCCGCGCCATGGACTGAGCGGCCGGTGGGACTTTCCAGCCAGCGGCCCCCGGAGCAGCCGGAGTGGCGGCCGAGAGTCGGGGGAGGGACCGGCACTGCAGCTGCCGCCCCTCGGGACTGAGCCCCACGACCGCTGTCCAGGGGGGAGGCAGGAGTGGCCAGGCTAGGCCAGTCCGGGGGGGGGGCGGCAGGGACATGGTCCCAGCGCGTGCGCGTGCGCACAACAGCCCCCCACCCCCCGGGGATTTCAAAAGTCGACGCCTCTGGTAAAGAATGAAAGTGTCCCTCAGGGATTATTTTAATTGTTTTTCAGGAACCAATACAACATCAAGCTTGTTGAAAATGAGAAATTTTTTGGAACGAAGACTCAAGAAAACACTATATAATCCAGATGGTCTCACTCTAAGCATACATGTAAGTTTTAGATAAAATATATAGTTTGAACTAGAAACCCAAACATGGGTATCTAAAGTCCTACAAAGCTGTGTACTCACTGCTGTTGTTGTTCAGTTGCACAGTCGAGTCCAACTCTGCGCGACCCCATGGACCACATCATGCCAGGCTCTCCTGTCTTCCGTCATGCTCCGGGGTTTGCTTAATTTCATGTTCATTGCATCGATAACACTGCCTAACCATCTCATCCTTTGCCGTCCCCTTCTTCTTTGACCTTCAGTCTTTCCCAGCATCAGGGTCTTCTCCAGTGAGTGCTCCCTTCTCATTTGGTGGCCAAAGTATTTGAACTTCACTTTAATATCTGGCCTTCCAGGGAAGAGTCGGTGTTGATTTCTTTTAGGATTGACTGATTTGATCTCCTTGCAGTTCAAGGGACTCTCAAGAGTCTTCTCCAGCACCATAATTCCAAAGCATCTATTCTTCGGCGCTTGGCCTTCCTTATAGTCCAGCTCTCACAGCCATACATTACTACTGGGAATACCATGGCTTTGACCAATACAGACTTTTGTTGGCAGGGTGATGTCTCTACTTTTTATTATGCTGTCTATGTTTGCCATTGCTTTCCTTTCAAGGAGCAGGTGTCTTTTAATTTTATGGCTGCAGTCACCATCTGCAGTGATCTTGGATCCAAGGAACATGAAGTCTGTCACTGTTTCCACAACTTCCAAGGAGTGATGGGGCCAGATGCCATGATCTTAGTTTTTTGATGTTGAGTTTCAAGCCTCCTTTTCACTCTCCTTTTTTATCCTTAGCAAGAGACTCTTGAGATACTCTTCACTTTCTGCCATTAGAGTGGTATTGTCTGCATATCTGAGGTTGTTGATGTTTTTCCCAGCAATCTTAATTCTGGTTTGTGATTCATCCAGGCCAGCATTTTGCATGATCTACTCTGCATATAAATTAAATAAGCAGGGTGACAATATAAATCCTTGTCGTACTCCTTTTCCTATGCTAAAACAATCAATTGTTTCCTATCCAGTTCTAACTGTTGCTTCTTGACCCTTATACAGGTTTCTCAGGAGACATGTGAGGTGGTCTGGTACTCCCATCTCTTTCAGGACTTGCCATAGTTTGTTGTGATCCACACAATCAAAGGCTTTAGCATAGTCAATGAAGCAGAAGTAGATGTTTTTCTGATACTCTCTTGCTTTCTCCATAATCCAGTGAATGTTGGCAATTTGATCTTTAGTTCCTCTACCTCTTTGAAACCCAGCTTGTACTTCTGGCAGTTCTCTATCCACATACTGCTGAAGTCTAGCTTGTAGGATCTTTAGCATGACCTTGCTAGCATGTAAAATGAGTGCAATTGTGCAATAATTTAAACATTCCTTGGCATTGCCCTTCTTTGGGATTGGAATGTAAATTGACCTTTTCCAGTCCTGTGGCCACTGTTGTGTTTTCTGAATTTGCTAGCAAAATGGGTGCAGCACTTTAACAGCATCATCTTTTAAGACTTTTAATAGCTCAGCTGGGATACCATCACCTCTGCTAGCTTTGTTGTTAGTAATGCTTTCTAAGACCCATTTGACTTTGCATTCCAGGATGTCTGGCTCGAGGTCAGTGGTTACACCATTGTGGTTGTCAAGGACATTGAGGTCCTTCTTGTATAGTTCTTCTGTGTATTCTTGACATCTTTTCCTAATCTCTTCCGCTTCTGTTAGGTCCCTACCATTTTTGTCCTTTATCACGGCCAGCTTTGCATGGAATGTTCCCTTGATTTCTCTAGTTTTCTTGAAGAGATCTCTAGTCTTACCCATTCTGTTGTTTTCCTCTATTACTTTGCATTGTTCATTCAGGAAAGCCTCCTTATCTCTCCTTGCTGTTCTCTGGAAATTTGCATTCAGTAGGGTAAATCTTTCCTTTTCACCTTTGCCTTTCGCTTTGCTTCTTTCCTCTGCTATTTGTAAAGCCTCAGCAGACAGCCACTTTGCTTTCTGGCATTTCTTTTTCTTTGGGATGGTGGTGATTGCTGCCTCCTGTACAATGTCATGGACCTCCATCCATAGTTCTTCAGGCACTCTACCTATCAAATCTAGTCCCTTAAACCTATTCTTCTCCTCCACTGTATATTCATCAGGGATGTGATCTAGGTCAAACCTGAATAGCCTAGTGGTTTTCCCAACTTTCTTCAGTTTAAGTCTGAATTTTGCAATGAGGAGCTCATGATCTGAGCCACTGTCAGCTCCAGGTCTTGTTTTTACTGACTGTATAGAGCTTCTCCATCTTTGACTGCAAATGATATAACCAATCTGATTTTGGTGTTGCCCATCGGGTGATGTCCGTGTGTAGGGTCACTTCTTAGGTTGTTGGAAGAGGGTGTTCTCTATGACCAGCGTGTTCTCTTGACAAAACTCTGTTAGCCTTGCCCAGCTTCATTTTGTTCTCCAAGGCCAAATTTGTTTGTTATTCCGGTTACCTTTGACTTCCTACTTTAGCATTCCAGTCCCCTATGATGATGAGTAAATCTTTTTTTGGTGTTATTTCTATGAGGTGTTGTAGGTCTTTATAGAACCGGTCCATTTCAGCCTCTTCTGCATCAGTGGTTGGGGCATAGACTTGGATTGATGTTGAATGGTTTGCCTTGGATTCATACAGAGATCATTCTGTCATTTTTGAGATTGTATCCCATTACTGCCTTTTGCACTTTCTTGTTGACTATAAAGGCCACACCATTTTTTCTATGGAATTCTTGGCTGCAGTAGTAGATATAATGATCTTCTAGGTTAAATTCACCCATTCCGGTCCACTTCAGTTCACTGCTTCCCAAGATGTTGATGTTCAGTCTTGCCATCTCATTTTTTATCTCATCAAGCTTACATTGATTCTCCAAAGCCTGTTAAGAATGTTATATAGTTTCAGCAGTTCCTTGTGTTGATTTTGGGGGGCACTGTACATATGATGATTAGTTATTAGGTCTCACATTACATTAGTAAAATTTGGCCAGTGTATCACATGTTTAGCTATTCTATCCCATGTCTACACTTCTATCCCAGAGTAGTTTATATGCATTCTTTATAGTCTCTTTTCTAATGGCCTTCATTATTCTTTAAATATCTGCTATCTTGTATGCTGAGTCCATAGTAGTTCCAGTACTTCCACGAAGACATTGGAGCTTCTTCCTGGGCATCTGGCTGTCCTGCTTACCAGGTTGGAGGCAAATCCCAGGTCACAACAGGTCTCCAAGCAAGGGTTCTAGGATTCCAGTCCAAAGTCTAAGTCCAGGGTTTAGTAACAGAATCCAGGATCACAACCCCAAAGTAGCTCAGGGTCAGCCAGCAAGGTTCCAAGAGCTAAACCAACCAGCCAACTGGTAGGATTGTTATCAGGGTTGGAGACAAATTGATCCCACACTGACTGCAACCTTATACTGGGAGTTTCCCTACAGGTATTGCTGGGTCCCAGGTTAGGCTTCTCCTCACAAGCTGAGATAGCACCTCTACTCATGAGGAGTACTGGGGTTCAGATCCTGTGGTGACTTATCAGTCTTTGCTAGGATTTCCTTAGCAGAGGGGAGGCACTGGTCTGCCAGGCATGCACTCCTGCACCTGGTCCATGTCTCAGCCCCAGCCCTTTACCTCCTGTGCTCCTGGAGTGCTTTGGGAGACCATGGCAGGCCTGGTTGTGGACAGGTCCATGGAGGGCCTTCTAGGCCTGAAGGCCTTGCTGGCTCAAAGGGCAGTGCTGGTGCAAGCTCAGGGTCCCTTCAGGGAGACAATGGAGAGTCTACCTCCCTGAGAGGGTCTGCCAAAGTGGGGCTTAGGGGCATGCTGTCCTCTCCCAGGACTCCTTTTCCCATGCTAACCAGGAAGATCCATGACACCAGATAACCTGCTAAAATAACAAAAGTCCTGATCTGTAGGTTGTTGCCGTGTAGCATGCTTTTATGGATTTTGAGGTCCTCGCTGCAGGATGGGTGGCTAGCAAGCTTGATGAATACTCTCCCCCTCTTGTAGTTCTTCAAGGGAGTTGAGTATGTTGTACATCATACAGTCTTGCCTGTCTATGTGCATTTCCTATGGCAAGGCTGGTTAGAGGGATGCAGCTGACCCTTGCCTATCTCACTTTTTCTTTTCCACAGGGATCTGAGCTTTTCCATTTCAGAGTAGCAACTATTCCTGGAACCTCCTTTTGTAGCTTATTTGATGAATTTCAGGTATAGTGAACAACCATTAACTTTATTTAGCAATACCAGGATATAAATAATATAATACAGGTTTATAACAGAATTCCTGAATGTTTAGCTATTAATTTCAACAGATATTTGTTAAATGGCAATTGAGATATATCTAATAGTGAAATGTGCCATGAGGAACAAGAAATCTACCAGAGGAGATATAAATTGCTAAGGAAGAGGTCTCTGCCAATTCTTTCAAAATCTCTTCCCTTAATTGCCTACTGAGACTTGCC
Organism: Lepidodactylus listeri; assembly: GCA_029233225.1. Lineage (NCBI taxonomy): Eukaryota > Metazoa > Chordata > Lepidosauria > Squamata > Gekkonidae > Lepidodactylus > Lepidodactylus listeri. Next base: position 74,091,998 of record JARCFY010000011.1, on the reverse strand, counting down.
AAGGGTAAATTGTTAATAGGAAAAAGTAGTGGTTAGAGTGTTAGTCACACATTCTCAGACTAACTTACCTCAGAGGTTTACTGTGAGGATCAAATAGAGAAGAGATTGATCTAAGTCGCTTTGAGCCCCCATTAGGTATGTACTGTATAGTGTCTTTTTGTCTCCTCAACTTTGAAGTGATGGGCTATTCATCACACTAAAAAATAAGAACATGGACATTAGCTGTGTACTAAATGCAAAATGTAAATGAGCTTTTAGAGCTGGTTACTACCTCCACACATCTCCAGTGTACATATACAGTAAACTGGCTCATGCAGAAGTCTCAAAGGAAGCCAAGCATCTTTATTATGACACACCATCAGCTCTCCAGGGAAAAGTGATTTGCTTATGGTTGTTCTACAAGTCCTTTGTTGTCATTTATTTATTTATTAAATTTGTTAATCACCCAATCCCTGCAGTGCAGGTTTCTGAGCGATGTACATCATTCATAAAAAACATCAAATAAAATAATTAAAACACTAATAAGGTATTTCAAACAAAGATGGCATATAATAATTGGTCCTATTTCAGACTGCTGGCTGCTTTGCAGGCAGAGGGAAAGGAGGTAACACAGATATGGAAAGCAGCTGGGGCATAAAGGGTGCTATAATGGAAACCATTGCTGTCCTAAACCAAAGGCCTGGCCCTAGCAGAACATCTCTGCCTTATAGGCCCTGCAGAATTACATAAGGTTCCACAGGGCCCTGATGGTATTTGGCAGAGAGTTCCATTGGATTGGGGCCAGGACCGAAAAGGCCCTGGCCCTGGTACAGAACAGTCAGATAGCTTTAGGATTGAGGACCACCAGCCAGTTGTTATCTGAATAGTGTAATGCTCTTCCAGGGACATAATGGAGGAGACGGTCCCATAGATAATTAATTAGTGTACCAATATTCTTCTCTCAGGTAGTGTTATAGGACTGAGTGGTAGGGTTCAGCACTGAATTGGGAAACCAGGGGTGGGAGATCTAGCAATTAATCAGTGCCTTAATTTCCAAAACGGGAGAGCCCTATGTTACACCTGCTTGCAAACCACTTTCACCAACCTAGTTATTATCCATAAATACAAAAATGTGTGTGGTTACTGTGCAGGGAAGGGAAAGCATTCTGCGCATATGCAGAGGATTTGTATTCTCAGCATTCAAATAATTGATTTTTCTTGGCACAGATGTATTTAGATCCTTTCAAAGATCTGATCTTTCTTTAGTGAGAAGTGATGGGGCCCTAAAATTACTAAAAAAAAAATTGTGTGAAATGTTCTAGAATTTAAACCTGCCTGAGCCTAATCCCTTTTTTAGCCCTAATTCCAGATGTGGGGGGTGGAGGACAAGTGTTTGTATTACTTAACTAGAACAGGAATAGCAAAAGAAACCTTTCTTCAATTAAAGAACAGAGGGAGTTCAAGTCTTTGTGGACAGTATGATCCCACCTTGTGATACTCACATTTAGGGCTGCCAGCCTCTAGGTGGGGGCTTTACAAGTGATCTCCAGATGTCAGAGAACAGTTTCCCTGGAGAAAAAATGGCAGCTTTGGCAGGTGGGTGTTGTGATATTACACCTGCTGAGCCTTCTCCCCTCTTCAAACTCTACTCTCCCCAAGCTCTATCCCCAAAATCTCAAGGTATTTTTCCAACCCTGGGTTGGCAACCCTTAATGAAAACAGTAACCAAACTTTAAATATTTTCTTTATTTTTTCATGCATAAAACTTAAATTGAGGGGAGTGCAATAATTAACATGCAACAGTTCAGGCCTGTTATGCCCAAGCAGATCAGAGCTCTCATGTCCTCTTCTGACTTCAAGCAAGCCAATCCCTTAGAACTGCATGGAACCGCAGCTCTGCTCTGCCTTGGTGTGTTGTCTGTCCTCTTCCTTTCCAAGAGTTTCTTGTAATCCCTAAAATATTAATCTACAATTTTATAGACAAGCTGGAGCCCTCCTGAGGCAAGCTACCTGCTGCTTCAGGCCCTCCAGTCACTCTAGGAAGAATTATACAACATCCATGCCAGGGGCGTCACCGCTGCTGCCTTCCCCGCCCCCCGGCCTGGCCACTCCTGCTTCCGTTCCTCCCTCCATCCGTCCAGAGGCCAGCTGGGCATTTGCTTAGCTGGCCCCTGGACAGACAGAGGGAGGGAGAGACAGAGGCAGCCAGGCCGGGGGGAGAGAGAGAGAGAGGCGGCAGCGGCAGCCCTAGGAAGGGCCCGGGGACGCATGGTGGCAGGCACTCCGTTTTCCCAGGGGGGCTCAGTCCTCCCGGGAAATTTCGGGGGTGGCTCAAGCCCTCCAGCCCCCCCGTAGTTGACGCCTATGATCCATGCAAACATTCACAGTAACAATCAAACAACCGATTAATAAAAAACACACACACACCCTTCCAATCATTAGTATAAGAAATTCTCATACCTAAAATATCAATGTATAATTTTATAGACAAGCTTAAGGTTGCCAGGTCCAATGTCCACGCCAGTGGAGAAGGAGTTGGAAGGAAACTTTCTGGGAGTAGGGGCAGAGCCATGCAATACTCTGACATCACACAGAAGTGACATCATCACGTTGGGAACATCGTGCAGTGACACTCTCATTTTTGGGCAAAACTCCCATTAAATTTTGTATTATTTTCATAATCTTACAAATCAATTACCATTTTTTTACTATGAAATGAAATTAACATACTTTAAACATTTTCTACTACAACAAATTGCCAACTCTATTCTGACACTATTTCATTTGTAAATTATAATTAATTAAGTCAGATAGATGTTGGCACGCCTAAAAAAAAATTTCTGCCTCACAACATTACTCCAGTACATCTGCAATTATAAACTCTATTTCTCATAATTTCTCCTTCAGTTCTTCTTCCTTTGTTTTAATGGCTTGTAGAATATTTTCATATTGCTCTTTTTTCTTTTTATTATCTTTAGCATTTAACGATATCAATAGTCCTCTCATCACTGCTTTGTATGCATCCCATACGGTTTGAATTTTAACTTCTTTCTGCATGTTTACTTGGAAGTATAGGTCTGTTTCTTCAAGTAATTTTTTAATTATTTCTTGATTATCTAATAAGTCCTCGTTTATTCTCATAATTTCTCATTAAGTCTTGTCATGTTTGTAACCATATACTCTCTATATATTTCATTTTCATTGCAAAGCTAATATACTAAGATACTTCATGATGAAATAAAATAGAAACAAAATAATACTCCATTTCATTACTCTGCTCTCTTAATTTTTTTTTACTAAATTCTGTTCTTCCTCTTTAACTGGAGCTCTTCTAATCAGCGTTCCCTCCCCCCGGGACTCCAGGGCAATTCTGGAGCAGACTCACAGGGTGTGAGTCTTGTTGGGCAAAACACAATGGTAAAATAGACATTGAACTATAGAATCTTGACTAAAAACTAGAGTGTTGCCTCACAACATCCCCAACCTGATGATGTCACTTCTGTGTGATGTCAGCACGTCAGGCATGTCACACAGTGACATCGCTGTTTGGAGGCAGGGTTACCCTGCCGGCCAGCTGACCAGTGGCGAGGAGAAGCCCCGAAAACCAGGAAATCCCACACAGGGAACTGGGGAATGGCAACCCTAGACAAGCCAGAGTCCTCCTGAGGCAAGCTACCTGCTACTTCAGGCCCTCCAACCACTCTAGGAAAATTGAATCCCCCCCCCATCCAATAACTCAACTCTTTAGCCCAATAGGGGAGTCGGGTTTACACCTGACAGTGTTTATACATTGTTGAGTAAAAGGCATTCTGCACGTGCTCATAGGCATGCATTTATTAACACAGGCAATTTAACAACAAGATTTGAAGTTAATGATTACAACTGGGTACCAGGCTAAGTGAAACTGTGCATTCACGTTTCTGCTTCTACCCCACCACTCCCACACCTTTAGCCTTATGATATGACCCTACTTATTTCTGAGGCAAAATCCCCACTACTGACAGAGGAGACAGCCCCAAAGATTCCATTTTCAAAATGTCATTTTTTCAAGAACACATTTTCTTTGTGTGTCATTCAGAACTCTCTGAGGACAGGAATATAAGAAGGCAGTAACTGCTATATGAAGGGTGTTCAGTATACTTGTCCAAAGAACAATGGGTTCTGAATGAGACACAAAAAATGTGCTCTTGAAAAAATGAAGTTTTGAAAAGGGAATATTTGTAACTTGCTTTCAGTCTGGAGGAGAATGTCACCAGATGCACTTCAGCCTGAGGTGCACAGGTTGCTTCCTTTGTTAATCGCAACACTTCTGCAGCGAGAAAAGAACAAAGAACGAACATTAGAGACTGTTGTGTTGATTTTGCATTAGAGATTGTTGTGTTGATTCTAATGTTGATTTATTTTGAGTTACATTGTAGTGTAGTGTAAAATGCCACAAGGCTATTGTGAGATGGTCTCTTTAAGAGCAGCGCATAGGCCTCTACTTTTTGCTCACCACCTCGGGCGCTTTGGAAAGGTTCCTAGAGGTTTTTGAATAATTAACAATACGTGTTAGACTTATCAGACCTAAAGAATAGAATTTAATATAAAATAACTTAATTGTGACTCATGATTGAAGGTCTTTCCATTTTGGTGATTCTTGGGTTTTGCTACACTTGTCACTGTGGGCATTAAAAGGGGCAGAAACAAGAAAGAAATACACAGTCAGTTCAGGAGGAAAGGGGGCTGGGACAGAACAAATAAGAATGAATTTGGTTGGAAAGAGGTTAATTGATTTGGCTCCAGCTGGCTTCCAGCTGCCATTCTTTTTCAGGCAATCAGGACAGAAAATGCTTGCACATTTCCTTTACCTCTGTGGAAAGGCCTAGAAACTTTTTCTAAAAATGAAAGTTAGAAATTTGGAGGTGGAGGGTGGCATATTTTGGGGGAGCCATGACTCCCAAATACCCAGTAGATATGGATCTGGTTTCAATATCTTGCCAATATACATGGCCATCATAAATTAGGATTCAGCCTTTGAAGAAAGAAGATTTTGAAATTACAATGTGTTCTGTTGCAGATTTATGTTGATGATGCTCCCTTGGCTTTCCCAGGAGATTATCTTATCACTTCATTTACAGCTGTAGCAGTAGGATTTATTATCTTTGTGGCATTTATTATGCAAGCATATGAAATTCAGGTTTGGAGCATTTTGAAGCAGAAACTAAGAAAACCAAGGAGAGTGAGTCCGAAATTTTCTCTAAAGACAGCTTCAACGATTTCAGCTGATAGCAGTGAATCATGACTGTTAACAGTGATAGTCAAGTTCCTCTTTTTACAATTTACATGTTAGTAATTTTATTCTTCTGTCCTTACTTGGCCCCATGAAATGGTTATAGTCTTTGTTAGGAAAATATTTTCCAGAATATGTTAAAAAAATGTTTTCCCGTTCATTAGTATGTGAGTTTTGAATGCTGTTTGACATGTTATATGGTATGATCATATTAATAAATCTATAATTAACCACATCTCTGGCCACTTATTTCTTGGTTACAGATTCTGTAGCAAACATATTGCAAAAGGTTCTTTTAATCATATTTATTTATTACATTAGCAGTAGACACTAGCAAAAAAAAGTTTTCTGAAAATTGCAAAATAGCCATTGTTAAATATATTAAACAGTAAAGAATATAAAAATGTTTTCAAAAACAGCAGTCTCATAACCAGACCTGAAGCCAGACTGGGCAGAATCCAGGTAGTTGACATCATCCAGGAAACCCTTCAGTTGTTCATCCAATACCTGTCTAATCACCTTGCTCAAGAATGGATCATTTGAGACTGGTCAATAATTATTCAAATATCCTGAGTCCAAGGTTGATTTCTTTAGGAGCAGATGCACTATACATAGCCTGTTTGAAGATGCCAGTGAGCATTCCCTCTCTAAAAAGAGGTCTTAGCTTCCTCTCAGGCCCAGTCAGCCAGCTCTACCTCTGCATTTTTAACCAGCCAGGAAGGTAGGGCTGGCAGGCATGGCCTGGCAACCAGTGGGAGGTGGGGGGCACAGACCGGGGGGGAGGGCTGCTGTCAGTGAAATCATAATATCTCTTCTGTGGGAAACCTGGAAGTGTCATCAATTCTGTTTAGGAATTGTCAAAACTCAGTGGTAAAACCACAGAGTTTTGGTGATTCCCCAGAAGTGGTGTCATGCCATCACCTTTTTTTGTTGTTTCTTTTTCTCCCAGCAACCAGTGGGAGACAGGGAGACAAGGACACTGGGGGCTGCTGTTAGTGATGTTGCAGCACCACTTCCATGGAAAACCCAGAAGTTATTTCAACCTTCATTAGGATTGCCAGAAACTCTGTGGATTTATAGTTTTAATTTCTGGTGATTCCTAGAGAGTACCAATATCACTTCCACGTTTTCCCTGGACATGAGGTCACACAGTCAGCCATAATTTTGTTTATTTTTCTCTTGCTATGGTTCAGAGCAACAGTGGGAAATGGGAGCTGGGGATCCCCATTGCCGCCAGGGGCTTGTCAACCCTACAGGAAGGGCAAGTGGTAGTGGTAAGATTCAAGCATCCAAGGATCCTGTCCATATCCTCAGAGTGAAAAAACTGAAATATATTTGAAAGAACTGGATAAGTCAGCACCCTGGCACATTTGACCCTGTCACCAGGGGTCATTTGGGGCTGGAACAAGCTGGAGCAACGCTCCGGCAGCCCAGAAGCGGGCACATATGGTGGCGGCATCAAGCCCCACCCTCAACAGGGTAGCGGGGGAAGCGAAGAGAAGTGCAGCAGTGAATGAAGGGCAGTGGTTTGATCCCGCATTTTTTAAAGCCTCCCCTTCCCTTCCCCAGGTGACCTGCCAAGGCGCACTGGCTAGAGAAGCAAAGAGAGAAGGGTTTTAAACTTTAAACCCCTCCTCTCTAGAGTCATGCCGCAGCGGCGGCACGATCACTCCATTGTATTCTATGGGGCCATAGGATACAATGGGAGCAAAATTGCCTCTCAGAGGCTGTGGTCACATGGCAAGGTTTTTGTGATTTGTTCCCATGATAAATTTGATTGGGAATATTTCTTTCTGGGTTGGAAAAAAAACATCCCTCCCTGAACCACAAGCATTGTGTGACGAGGCTCTGGGCATTGTCTAAATAGCTGTGCCGCCACTTGGGTGGCGTGGTGCAATTTAAAAAAAAAAAAATTAAATTTGCACATGGCCAAATGCACACAGCCAAATGACTGCCCCCACCAAAATACTGATTGTAGTTGATCCATCACAATACTGTAGTTCTTCTGACAGGGCAGAAAGGTAGGATATGAATGTTGTAAGTAAATGCTACTGATAAGTTGAATTCAAATGGCTTCTAATGCCTTGTCACATGGTTCTATTAATGGCTGGTTGGTAGGGAATAATTTAGGCAGATCATGAGAGGGAGGGCTGCCTAAGTTCACAGAATCAGCATTGCTCAGACTGCCTGTCTGAACGCACCCGGTCTGTAGACACGTGAGCCTGGCCATCTCAAGCTGTTGGACTGTGAGTTTGGCTGGCTGGCTGAGCAGCATCTAGGGGTGGAAGCCAACAACTTAAGTGTCCACTCTTTTCTTTATGGCCTCTGCTAGTGAGGTAGCTGTTCTGAGGTAAATGTTTGTGCCACACAGTGCGTGGGTGTGGAGTGAGGGGCCTCTGCAAAGGTTAGAAACCTCTCAAATGAGCCCTGCCTCAAAAAGAGAGGAGGGGGGGAGCACCTTGAATGATTTGTATCCCACAATGCCTCAAAAACGCCTCCTTTCTTTCCTACAAACTGAAACAAACAGTAAACAGTAAATCTTTGCCTCTTTTGACAGTAAAAGGTTTTAACCTCTCCTTAACCCCTGGAAGCATACAGGATTTAGATATAGGTAGATATAAAAACTCAGTTCAACTACAATTACAACAGATAAAAAAACATACAAATATCACAAATTTATCCCAACAGTTTTTATTCTACACAGGAAAAGTCCAGCATGTCTGATACCCCAAACATCAGAAAACAGCATGTTGCTTCTCTCTGATTTTACACCCAAATTCAAAGCAATGTGGGGCAATTATAATTTTTTTGTATGTAGTCCCAGTAGTGCTAACCTTTCCTATAAAAGATGAGGATAGTATTGCCTAAGAAAATATGGCATGTGAGCTTTGTTACAGCAACAAAGCAACAGTATGAAGTATGTGAATTGAAACACCTGTAAACAGGTTAAATAAATAGAGTTCATTTTAACATAAAAGTGGATAGTCAAAATCATTCATTTATATTAACAGTAAATTCATGCTTAGGCTGCGGTCACACACACTAAATAATCCACTTTCAATCCACTTTCTATCCATTTTCCAACTGGATTTTGCCAGTTCAGATATCCCATTTCTGAATTTTCCCATCTATTTGCCAACTATCCTTTGCTGAACTGTATTTCAGGCGTACAGCATTCTGTCTTTGTAGACCCCTTTCATATGTTACAAGAGTGGAATGGAGTAATCTTTCAGTCACAGTCCCACATAACTCCAGTGGCATGTGAAATCAAGTTGAGGGAAATCCCATGGGAGGGTGGATCCCTTGAGTAGTTTTCACATCAGTGCTAGTATTCCCCCGCACCCCATTTGCAGGGAGGAGAAACTGGCATGGGAACTTTCAATGTAATCTGGCCCTGCTTTATGATCTCCCCATCTGACAGGCCACAGCCACTCCGAGAGCCTGATCAGTTTGTGATGCCTGCTCTTTGGCTGTCTGAGGGGACAGCTGGAGTCTCCCAACTGCCATCCATTGGAACACCAGGTAAGGAACTGTTAACGGGCTTTTGTGGAAGCCGGCAAGATAGCTTAGTGAAGCTGATGGCAAAGCCAGACAAAAAGGCAGTGAGAGATAGTTCTACTTTTGAGCTGTTTTAGAGCAGCCGTGCTTTAAGCTGAGGAGAGAAAATACTATGGCAGACAAGGTAAAATAAGGCATGTGGCTAAAGATTTGACAGAGGGACAGAAGGAATAAAAATAAATAAAATAAATTGGGATTGTATAAAGTATTATGCTCACTCAGAGCACTTGGGGTTGCCAGCCTCCAGGTGACGGCTGGAGACGTCCCAGGATTTAAACTAATCTGCAGACTGCAGGCATCAGTTCTCCTGCAGAAAATGGCTGCTTAGGAGAGTGGATGCCATGGCACTATACCCCACTGGGACCCTCCACTCTCCCAACTTAGGCTGCATCCCCAGATTTCCAGGGATTTCCTAACCCAGAGTTGGCAACTTTATACAACAGAGTCTTCACAGCATAACTTAGAGATAAGTGTGATAGCTCTTATTCTGTAGTAACAACAGCATTTCTGTCCCAAAACCACACTCTCAAATGAAAAAGAGTCCTGATTTTGAATCCTATGTTCTATCTTATTTATACAGTACTATGGCTGTTGCAGAACATAGATATGAAAGAGGAATGAGTTGCAGAGAGTTTGATCACCACTACAGGACAAATTCCCCAAAGACATTTCTGATGCATTCCAGTAAACAGTATTAGGTATTCTGGTGATTTCTTCTCCAATACAGTTATGAGCACAGGGCTGCTGGGGATGGAGGATACAATTTCAGGAGACCAGATCACTCTGGGGACCTAGGAAATCAAGCAAGTTGAGGGATTGTAGCAGCATACATGTTACAATTAAGTGTTTTTGTATGTATTCTTCTGAATATGAGGGTTCCCTGGAGCAGATATCTTTGTAGGGGCCTGTGATGCATCTTGGCAGCCCTGATGAAGCCCTGTGATGGATCTTGGCAGCCCTGGTGTCACTTCTTCATTTCTTTTCCTTGTCTCTGACCAACTGGTATCCCCATAGACTTGTAGCAGATCAGTGATAAAACAGGTAGCAGCATATTATATAACTGGCCATTTTGTTTAATAACTGTGATACTGAATGTGACAGTTACAGGAAGGTGAATCCTTTGTGTGATATTACCACAGTGGCACTTCTGAAGAAGTTAGCAATGGCTCATGAAAGCTCATACCCCACCACAAATTTTGTTAGTCTTTAAGATGCTACTGGACTCTTGCGCTTTTCTGTTGCTACAGACAGACTAACATGACTGCCCATCCTGATCTAACTCAAGAACATATTTGACTTAAGTGGTTAAAAAAATGTAATTTAAAAATCAGTAGTAAATAAATAAATAAATAAAGTAGGTATATGAAAAGATGCAGTAAAAAGAAAAAATGGCAGTTGGAGTGTAAGTTTGGGCAGGGATTTTTAAAATGCCTAGTTATTCAAATAAAATTCAACAATGTATCTAGAAACACAGACATTTGTTGATGACAGCAGAATAGAAGGGTAAAGATGGAAAGTCTGAACCCTTTCTATTGGGAAATAAATTGCCCTCAAGGATAGACAGTTAAAACTACCCATTTGGTCTCAGCTAGTGTGAGCCCAGAGAAGATCCAGGCCTTAAGAAGAAGCAGGGTTTGCTAAAATAAACTTTGTTTTATTAAACCAATTTAAGTTAAAGGCTGCTTTTAATGTTGGTTGATAAAATTCCCTTCCTGTACTTCTCCTCTCCTAAGCCTTTCTTCCATCATTGAGGTCTTTGACTCAGGCAGAGCAAGCGGCAGGGTTAGGCCAGGTTTTCCAAACCTGACTATGCATTCCGTTTCCTCAGAACAAATTTAACTTCCATATATTGATGCTTCCCTTTTCTCTCACAACCCCAGCTCCTGCTTAGAGGTAATGGGTTGGTGTAGCTGGAATTTGAAACAAATGCCCCTTCCCCAATGACAAACCAGTTTGTTATTACTGGGTCACTTAAAGAGCAATCCTAAGCATGTCTACTCAGAATCCTATTCTAGTCTATCCTATGAGGTTTACTCCCAGGAAAGTGTTCTTAAGATTGCACTGTTAGTGTCAGGAGTGGTAAGCAAGTTTTAATCCTAGCACAACATTGTACCCAAATGCAGAAGGTGATTTTGCACCACTAGAATGAAGTTTAATTATTAACTTCTATTGGACAAAATAAGGGCACATCCTAGGTTTGCCAGTTCCACACTGGGAAATTCCTGGAGATTTGGGGGTGGAGCCTAGGGAGAGAAGGAGAGAAGACCTCAGTGGTGTATAATAATTTAGTAGTTTCAGCAGGTTCCTAGAGAAGCATGACATCACAGTGTCAGCCAACAGCAACCCACCCATGTCCCTGCCCCCCGCAATCTCCCACTGGGTGTCAGGTCATGCCTGGCAACCCTAGGAGGGGAGGGACCTCAATATATCAATATGATATAATGCCACAGAGTCCACCCTCCAAAGCAGCCATTTTCTCCAGGGGAACTGATCTCTGTCATCTGGAGATCATATAATTTCAGACAATCTCCATGCTCCACCTGGTTGCCAACCATATTAGGGACAGCTCTCGGATGGGAGTTAAATGTTTTCCCTGACCCTATTGTTTGGAATGTGAAGAAGGTTTTATCCCTTCGAAACTGTGTTGTTGTTCTTACCCAGACTGCTGTTCTTCTTACCTAGATAGCTGCATCCCGACTTTAGTTTCTTGATCACTCTAAACTGCGATGAAATATTGGGAAGGGTGGAATGTTGGGAACTGGCTTTATATACATCATTTTAAATGTCCTTTTTTTTTTTTTTGCTATACAGATGGCGATGCTATGGTTTTATACTGTGCTTGGAATAGTTTTGACAATACCAAAACTTTCATGGGGCATTAGCTACAATTTAAAAGGCAAGTTGGTATTTCAGTTATATCTGCTGTGGATGTCCCATCCTGTTATTATATTGACTCACACTGTGTAACCTGCTTTGTGGCTCAATGAAAAAGGTGGACAATAAATAACAAATAAATGATATCCTCATGGATGAGAATTGGATTGGGAAGTTAATGCAGCAAACTTTGTATAAACAGTTGCTGATGGGCATTTTGGATTTGGACTGTTTTGTAAAATACATAATGAGTTAAATATTTTGTCAAGGGACATATCAATATCATTTAGTACCAGCAGCTACAGAGATGAACAGAAAGGCAAAAACCTTTACTACAAAAATATTTATTATAATTCAGCACATTTTCTTACAAAAGGATTTTTGTTGCGAGCACTAAAAACACATAACACCATTAATGACAATAGTAATAAGTGTACTTCCTCAAGCTTTACTTCTGTGTGTATCCTGCAACCTGTATCCTCCATACATTCTTTGGTCCTAAATGTACACTGCAAAGTCCACATGTAATTTTGACTAGATGTACTGTTCCATGCTTGGAATTTAATTCTCAGGCATGTGGAGGCCCAATTCTGATAGGACCACAGCATGCAGAGAATTAAGCATCCTGGGTTAAGAGGCCATGCCGGGCAACCAGTGGGAGTCCAGGGAGGATATGGGGAGGCGCCATCAGCAAATGCATAATGTCACTCTGAGGAGTCATCCTCAGCAAGTCCCTGCTTTGGTCTGTTTAATTAATTAATTAAAACAATTTCTATTCAGCCTTTCAACAAAAAAAATGTGACACCACAAAAATCATAACAAAAAGGTAAAAATCCAGCATTAAAAAATCAGCAAGGACATGTATGTTGTGTTAAGTGTTGTCAATTTTTTTCCAACTTGTGGCAACCCCATGAATTAATGTCCTCCAAAACATCCTATTGTTAACAACTATTCTCAAATTTTGCAAATTGAAGACTATGGCTTCCTTTACTGAGTTAGTCCATCTCATTTTGGGTCTTCTTTTCCTGCCGCCTTCAACTTTTCCTAGCATTATTGTCTTTTTCAGTGACTCTTGTCTTCTCATAACACAATCAAAGTACGATAGCTTCAGTTTGGTCATTTTAGCTTCTAGGGAGAGCTCAGCCTTAATTTGATCTAGAACCCACTTGTCTTTTTGGCAGTCCATGGTATCCGCAAAACTCTCCTCCAGCACCATATTTCAAAGGAATCTACTTGCTTCTTGTCAGCTTTCTTCATTGTCCAACTTTCACACCCATACATAGTAATGAGAAATACTATGGCATGAATTAACTTGATCACCAATGACACATCCTTACACTTAAGAATCTTTTCTGGCTCCTTCATGGCTGCCCTCCCCAGGCTCAGTCTTCTGATTTCTTGGGTGCAGTCTCCCTTTTGGTTGATCTTGAACTTCATCAGTGTCAACTTTAAAGTTGTAATTCCCCAGTAGTCATTACATTTGTTTTCTTGATGTTCCACTGTAATCCTGCTTTGGCACTTTCTGCTTTAACCTTCATCAGTAGTCATTGCGAATGTTCACTGCTTTCTGCCAGTAATATGGTATCATTTGCATATCTCAAATTGTTAATATCCCTTTCAACAATTTTCATTCAGCCTTCATCTAAATCTAATCCAGTTTGCTTTATGATATGTTCTGCACATAGGTTGAAGAGATAAGGAGATAAAATACATCCTTGTCTGATACCTTTGCCAACTGGAAACAGTTCTGTTTCTCCATATTCTGTCCTAACAGTGGTCTCTTGTCCAAAGTATAAGTTGTGCATCAAAGCAAGTAGATGCTGTGGCCCACCCATTTCTGTTAAAACCAACCATAACTTTTCATGAACCACACACTCAAAAGCTTTGCTGTAATATATAAAACACACTGATTTTCTTCTGAAATTCTGTTATGTACTCCAGTATCAAACGTAAATTTGCAATATGATTTCTAGTGCCTCTTCCTTTTCTGAATCCAGCTTAAACATCTAGCATTTCTCCATCCATATATGGTAAAAGTCCTTGTTGTAAGATTTTGAGTATCATTTTACTTGTGTGAGAAATTAATATGATGGTCTGATAGTTGCTGCAGTTTTTGACATCTTTTTGGGGTGGAATTGGAATGTAAACTGAGCATTTCCAGTCTTGTTAAGATTTTGGTGGACTCTGTTTCTGTAGCTTGAAATAGCTCTATTGATATCCCATGTACTCCTGGTGATTTGTGTCTCCTAATTTCACTTTATTTTACGTAGGTTCTTCTTCAAAAGATTCTTCTTGAAAAGAATCTGTCATCATTTCATCTGTTTTGCATATTTCTTCTGTATATTGTTTATGCAAGAACCTAAACAGCCTAAATCATACTGCATGAATCTCATAAAGCACTTCTCAGGCAGAAGCAGGCTGTAAAAACAAGTTTAAAAGATCAGCACCTTTAAAAGCCTAGGTTAAATACTTCCCCACACCCTCATCATGCCCCCCCCCCAAGGTGCAGCCCTCTCCCTCCACAATCCCCAGGTGGCTGAGCAGTGACATTGCCAGAGCAACGTTTTCTCCATGTCTGTTTACCTGATGCAGTACCTGCTGGGTCCTAATGTGAGTGCAGTTTCTTGGCACTTGTTGGAGCTGCAATTTGGCATTTTCTGGCTTCTAAGTTGTCAGTATTTGTGCTCTAGCAGTTCTTTTGGTTTAATTTTATTCTATTCATTTACTACATTTTTATCCTCGCCTTCCTCCAAGAAACTCAAGGCAGTATGTACTGGTCTCCCCTTCTCCATTCTACCCTTACAGAAACTCTGAGTGGTAGGTTAGGCTGAGAGAGTGAGAGGCCCAAGCTCACTTGGCAAGCTTCATGACAGAGGCTCAGACCTGGTTCTTTCAGATCCCAATCTATAACCAACCCACTACACTAAAGGTGGCTCTAGTTTTTAGCCATTTAGAGGCCTTCTCTGCAGACCATCTCTCAGCAGGCAAGGGGGCTTGCTTTCTCCTCTGACGACTGTGAACTTTTAAGCGATGCCACCAGCCATCATAATAATGGAGAAATCCAAAGATTTCCAAATATTACTGATGTTAATATTTCAGTTCAGAGTAGTTATTAAAATTATATGAACAAATAGAAGTTTTTAGGTCCTGTTATGGTTAGTTGACATCCCATTGGAGAATCCCCATGCTTCTTGTTATATACTCAACTGCAGCAGTTTCAAAAAACTTTTTCTCAAACAATAATTTCATTTTTAGATTTCTCTTTTTCAATACTTCCCTGCAATATATATTCCAAGCAGGAGTTGCTTTTTGTGGCTGCTACCACAGAGGTATTATGTGGAGGTCTCATGGGTCACACAGTAACATTTGGGAAAGTATTGATTAAAATACGGATTAATTTATTTTTCCTGCAAGATAATGGGGTATAAATATAACATACATTCAGTGGGGGTGTTTGGAAATGTTCAGGAAGGAAGGTGGCATGGTATACTATAGCCCACTCTTGTCAGATATCAGGAGAAAAGTAGGGTTGGTATTTGGATGAGAGATCACCAAGAAAGACTCTGCAGAGGAAGGCAATGGCAATCCACCTCTGCTTCTCACTTGCCATGAAAGCCTGTTGCTGGTGTTGCCATAAGTCAGCTGTGACTTGATAGCACTTACATGCATATGATGCAAATGGTAGAATGAGAATTTCCAACATACGTATGTAAGTGCTATCAAGTCACAGCTGACTTATGACACCCTAATCAGCCAAATGACATGGTGCCCAAGGAAACTAAGTAATTGTGTTTTGTATTATTTATTTCAAAGTATTCTTCTTTGTTTCATTATAATTAATGTTCCTCAAGCATGCTTGTGATTTTTCCTGATATTTTCAAAGACAATATTAAAAGTAAAAAAGAATACTTGTTTTCTTCCTTAGCAAAGACCAATAAAACTTTCTCATGCTACTCTGACTTGTTCACGGAAGAGAACAGGTTTGAAACAATTAAATTATTCCTTGATAAGAATGATTTGGTAAGATTCCAGTTATAGATTTCTTTGCCACAATGTATATACCAAGAAATGCACAGTGTATTTAATGTGTACAAATATTTATATCATAAGTTAAAAATTTTAATGAAGTTCATATGCACAGGGTAATAAATTGTGCTTGTTATACTAATATATCATAAATGAGCATTTTCATTGATAGATATAATGTTGTTATCAAAAGAGAAGCAGTTCATAAGATGCTACATGGGGCACAACGCAGCCAAACTTAAATACTGGGAAGTTTGCTTCAGTAGTAGAGTCACTCTCTTCCCCCATCACCGTCAAACTTTCTGAATGTAGTTTTGAAACTTACCCTATAGTTTTATGCCCTGGAACATCTCTTACGTGACAAATGTAAGTTCACAAGTTAAATCGACAGATGGCTCCTAGTATGATCATAGCCAAATAATCAACCCCTGGAAAGCAGAGCAGATGCATGGCTTCTGCTAAGTCTTCTATGCATACCCACTTGTGGCAACTACTACAATATAAATAAATGTTAGGAAAAAATTATAAAATGTTATTGCAATATGACACTGAAACAGAGCAAGTAAAAAACTGTATGATAAAATAGATGTAAAATTTCAGAGAAAACATACACAAGTCAGAGGGAAAATCTATGGACTAAAAAAATTAAGTTTATTGAATGCCAAATATTAAGGAAGAATTGGTATAAAATGTTTTTAGATGGTATATGACTCCCAAAGATATTGCAAAAATTAATAAAGAATATAATAGGAAGTGCTGGAAATATCAGAATACAGATGCAGCATTTTATCATATGTGGTGGACATGCAAGAAAGCAAGAAAATATTGGATAGAGATACAGTGCAAAAGATACAAAGTACAAAAAATGCAAAAGATATTAAAACTCAAGTCTGTGATAACATATATTATATGTTATTAATGTTGTATATGTTATTAAATATATATATATATAATATATATGTTATTAAATATGGTATATGACTCCTAAAGATATTGCAAAAACTAATAAAGAATATAATAGGAAGTGCTGGAAATGTCAGAATACAGATGCAGCATTTTATCATATGTGGTGGACATGCAAGAAAGCAAGAAAATATTAAATAGAGATACAATGCAAAAGATACAATACAAAAAATGCAAAAGATATTAAAACTCAAGTTTGTGATAGATCCTAAATATATGTTATTAAGTATTAAGTTATTATTTTACCAAGCAATATTACAAAAATACACAGTGAATTATTTAAGTATACAGTGACGGCAGCAAGAGTAATCTTTGCAGCAAAATGGAAGGCAGAAAAATGTCCAGATCTGAAGGAATGGAAGAATAAATTAAATTAATATGTGAAAATGGCAAAATTAATATCTTATATTCATAACAGCCCAAGCTCAGAATTTCAAGAAAAATAGAAAGTATTTTTCAATTCTATAGCTAAAAGTCAAGAATAAATTTAAATTAATAGAAAATGATAAAAATAAAGAGTCAGGCAATATATATTTGTAACAAAAATGATATTAGATATGACGATAGATGAAAAAGATAGAATAAAGATACTTAAATAGAAGTGAAAAATCAGAGGTATATATGTAAGTTCTGTATAAATATATGATTTTATCAATAGTTATATGATTAAGATTATTGTAGTTTATTTTTTATGATTTACATGATTATGTTTATGTTCTGTATATGATTTAGATGATTACAGATGATTGTGGTTGTAGTTGATTGTAAATGATTGTTTATGTTCTAGATATGATTTAGATGATTGTAGATTATTATAGTTTATGTTGCGTGTTTGTAAATTGAAATTTAAAAAAAATCATTTACAGGAATAGCAGCTGTGTTAATTTGTAACAGCTTAAACAGGTGTGTGACAGCTTAAAAGCCTAAGAAATGTATTGTTGCATGAAGATTTGGAGGTATCAGATTTTCATTAAAGGTTTTTAATCATGCTAGATGTGACTCAGATATCAACAGTGGTTATTCCTCTTTCCACAGGAAGTCTCCTGTCATTTGTTTGACAAGCATGAGATAGATTCCGAGCAAAACAAAAGGAAGAATCTAGTACTGTATACTTCAGCAGGGCTTGCTCCCACCGTAGAGATCTTTAACAGTAGCTACTCAAAAGTTTTCTACTTCAAAATGCTTCTGGTAAAACATAACACTATTACAAAGCAACTTTCTTAAAAGAGAATTAGCAAGCAATTGGGTTGGGTGGGTGAAATTTCACTAAGAATTGCAGACTCCTCAGAACAACTCTTAGGGAGGAATGTATTTAAAACTTACTCCCTGAAAATGTAAAACTGATGGTGAGTAGGAATCTAGTGTCCCGATCATGGACCTTTGACTGCAAAATCAAGGTGCATTTTGCATTTGTTTCAATACTGTAAAGTGCCAAAAATCTCAAAGCATGCTGTTTTAGAAGCAGAACCAAGGAGGCTCTTGGGTGCCTGGCCTTGCTGTCGACAACCACAGTGGCAGCTGGCCAGAAGGTAGAGTTGGTGCCTGCTCTCTGATGGGCTTCAGCACTGTTGTCGTAGGTGGGAAGAAAATGGTAAAATCAAATTGCATCATAGTATATTTAAAAGGTGTGACTCTTCTAACAGTATAAGACTTAAAATCTTTATTGCTGTGGTTTTGAAACCAAAAGGCAGAAGATCAACTTACCTGGTCTCTTCATGTTCCCCGGCAAGACATTGCACATAATACAGGTGAGAGCTTGCTATAATTCTATTATATTTTCCTCATATATTGATGCTTAGCTGGCTACAAGGGGGTTATTATCATTTATGTATGGCTATCCTATCTTTAGCATTTCTAAAATCTCATTCATTTGTAGACTCTGTTCTGCTTTCTCATTAATTTCTCAACTATTCTGAACCTATTTAATTTGATTTTTTTAAAGATGCAAGCCAGACAAAGTTTAAATTCCATTAACTAACAATACTAACTAATCAACTGATTCTTCCACTGAAATTAATGGGATGTAAAGTGGTTGTTAGTAGTGGCCTAAATATCTCAGACTAGCCTGAACTCAACAGTGTTTGGAAGCTAAGAGGGTCAAGCTATGATCAGTACTTGGATGAAAGACTACCAAAGGACACAAGGGGTGCTATGCAGAGAAAAGTAAGAGCAAACCGATCGCTAATCCCTCCCGGTTGATTTGGGCGCTGTTGTGCTCCACAGCTGACAACATCCTGGAATAATAGGCCACTGGCACCTCCCACCCATCTGGGAGTTGATGAGCTAGGATGGCATCCACCCCGTAGGGGGAGGCATTGCAGGCCAGAACCACCAGCAGTGATTCATCAAAGTGCGCTAACACAGCATTTGAACTAAGCAGCCTGGCAAGGTCCCCAAGTCCAGGGGGCCTGTTTGTTGAGCAGGTGGTGCAGGGGCTCGGCCACCGCCATTTTGTGGGGGAGGAAGGCATGGTAAAAGTTCAGGAGGCCAAGGAATGCCTGCTGTTCCGCCTTGGACTTGGGCGGCGGGGCCTCAATGATGGTCTTGAGCTTGTCCGGGGCCAGATGGAGGCCATCTGCATTGACCATGAAGCCTAAAAGTCAACGGAAGGGACCCCGAGGAGGCACTTCTCCCACTTCATCTTGAGACCGGCCTCATTGAAGCGGTGGAGGACGGCACGCAAGCATGAGGTGAAGTAATCAGACATGGCTGCGGTGATCAGCACATCACCGAAGAACGGTGTGATGCCCAGGATCCCTTTTAAAAGAGAATCCATGAGACTTTGGAATAGTCCAGGGGTGACACTCACCCCAGACTACAACCACTTTACTTTAAAGGCTCCCCAGTGCGTTACTATGGTCTGCGTGGCAGCCGTGGCCTCGTCTATGGGGAGCTGCTGGTACACTTGAGCGAGATCCAGTTTCCCAAATATCCGTGCCCCTGCCAAAGTGGCCAAGACGTGGCTCATGACTGGGACCGGGTAGGCGTGGTCCTGGAGAGCCTTGTTGAGCATACACATAGTCTGCACAGATGCGGATGTCCCTGTTGAGATTCACGGGGGTGATGATGGGGGTTTCCCAAGTGGCATGCAAGATGGACTCCAGGATGCCTTGGCCCACAAGGCGGTCCAGCTCCATGTCTACCTTGGGTTGCAAGGTGAAGGGGACCTTCCGGGATCGCATGCGAATCGGCGCTACCATGGGGTTGAGTTGCAGATTACTGGCTTACCATACCAGTGAATCTGTCCTTCATGAATGAAATGTCTAGGTGTATAATAATCAACGTCCCCAAAGGTTTCTACAACATGTGATACCACCTTGCAGATCTTTCACCTGGCTAAATTCACTTGATCTGGGGAGATCACCTTGCACCATTCATGATGCTCCAACAGTCCCAACCACAGCAGCGTTGTATCTGGGAGTCTGGAATGCAGAGTATGATGGTCAGCAGCCATGGATCGCTCCAGTATGACTCCTTTCTGAGCAGTGAGGTTGTTTTCACCATGCTATATGATGCTGGTGTCCAGTGGGTCCAGCTGAATACTTGGTCCAAAATGGTAGCGAGAAGAGCAGGCCAGCACATCCCTCTCATTGTTTCCCCTGAATATAGTAGACATTTTCCCAAGCTGCCACAGTATAAACAAAAGACTTCTACAGTTATTATCATCACCAGTTTGCTAAAATAAGGGGGAAATGGGGAAACTCAGAGCATGATGACTGTCAGTTATTGACTCTGACCACTGCCTGATTATCACACCAGAAGAGGATATGCTTGTCCCTGAACATGTGCAGAAGCTGCTAGTACTAGAAAAAACTCCAGGGAGGTGAGTTTCCTGAGAATATCTGTCCTGGCCCAGTACAGCGACCAATGCTTTGTGCACCAGTGACCATTAAAGAGGATTTTTGCTTCATTAACCCGCAGGATTTCAAATGAGTACTTCTAGAATGTTAAGAACTATTTCTGAGCATCACCTCAAAACAATTCCCCTGGGAAGGCCCAGCAAACCAGAAAATGAGGCCAATCACAAAATGACGAAAGGTTCCAAGCCAAGTGTTAGCCTATGATGGAGTCAGGGGATTCCAGACAGATCATATTTGAAAATACATACCTTAAAATACAGTGTAATAGCTCTTGGGTTCTTCTGAAATACCTTTGGCACCCGTGAGGTACCCACAGGTATGTTGAGGATCAGTGTTTCATCGAAAAGTCCACTAAACAGCATACCCAAAATAGATCAAATATGAAAAGAACTTATAGACTTCATTCTTGTCTGTTTATATGACTAATCTGTCTTCTTCATGCTGTTCAAGCAGATATTGCTCCAACAGAACAATGGTATGTAAAATTCAATATGCATCATGGATTAAATATGTTTGCTACTGAGGGAACTCTACTGGACACTGCTCGAGGTAAACCATAGCTTGTGTGGCATTTTTAAGCAATTGTTATGCCCATGGGAAAATTAGTCACTTCATATTGATGCAATGAAAGCCTTCTGAGCATATTCATAAGCTGACTGTTGGTTTTCTCAACTGTATTTGGAGATAAAGTCGACCTGGGTAATTTGTCCTTTTCATATATTAAAGTAAGCTGAAGATGTAATTTTCTGGTCTGGAGACCAAAAAAGAATCAAGACTAAGCCAAACACAGAAAGCTAGTAGACAAGGCAATTGTCTGGAATTAAATTTTTAACAAGAATGGCATTGTTGCCTAAGAAGCATTTAAATTCCATACTGGATACCCAATGTGCAGGTTCTGTTTGTCATGTCATGGAAAATGGGAAACACATTTAGAATAACAACATATAATGTCAAGGTAGTCTGGTGCACAAATGTGCATTAGAAAGGAAGACAGTGCCCATTTAAGTATTTGGGGTGGGGTATGCAACATCATGGAATCCACAGGGCAGAGTTTGGCCAGATTGGGGAGGCTATAATTCAGGAACAGAAAGGCCTTGTCTTACCACCCCATTTATGGCTCCTAAATGCCCATGAACTAGCTTCACTCCCATTCTGACCTGATCCACCTCTTACTACCCTATCAGAGGGTAAAAGTCTACATGCCCAAGCTTGCTCAAGGAGAGCACTGTCAAGGCCAACCTGCCTTGGTCTGAGAGATTTGTTTTCTGTCTCTGACCTAGCTGGAAAAAGTACAGAGGAGGGCAACCAAGATGATTAGGGTGTTGGAGCCCCTTCCCTATGAGGAAAGGCTGAAAGGGTGGGACTTTTCAGTTTAGAAAACAGTCAACTAAGGGAGGGACATGATGAAAATTTATAAAATTAAACATGGGGTGGAAAGACTTGACAAAGAGACATTTTTCTCCCTCTCCCATAATACTAGAACTTGAGGGCATCCAATGAAGCTTATGGGCAGGAGGTTCAGGATGGACAAAAGGAATCACTCTCTGTGTACTGCCTTACACAGAGAGTGATTAAAATGTGGAATTCGCTGCCGGAGGATGTAGTGATGGCCGCAGGAATAAACAGCTTTAAAGGGGGATTAGATAGATTCATGGAGGATAGCAAACTATATTCCTGCTTTCTTGCACATTAAATTGTGTGTTTTCTTCTTTTTTCCTCAGAGCCTATTCTTCAGTGGATATTATCTGATCCACTGGATATATCTGCATTGATACCCAATGTCATAAATATCACAGTAACAAAAAGCCCTTGTGCAAGTGATGTGGGTATAGTTGGTTTGATATTTGATGACAACGTCAATGGTAAGTGCAGTGTAGTCAATAGACAAGTGTAGGCAGCATCTACTGAACAACTACTGAGCTTCTGTTTCTCAGGAGTATGTTCTGCTAATGGCTATATCTATGAAAAATCTAGTTCTTACAAGGTCTGCTTCATGGAAACATGTCTCCAGGGTCAGGCTCAAAGAGACATTAGGTCATTAATTCTTCTGGCTCCACAGATACACCTGAAGGCATGGCCCTCTGTTGATTTTTCCTGAACATCTTGGTAGCTATTGACAGCAGCTTGAAATGCTGATGGGTTTAATTAGGCTTTTTTCTTTTTGAGAATGAACTCAGTGGGTGGGTGTTTGGTAATGTCTCCTGCCCCCCTCCCTCCACCTCTGTCTTTAGGGTAATGTTTTCCACAATATCTTTCCTATTATATAAAGCCATTTTCAAGATTCCAGGGGGCAAGATTCCATGGGGCGCCAAAATCAGTAGGCTGGATGGACTGCCACTCAAAAGGGGGTCCCTGGCCATTGGCTGCATTCTCTCCCTGCTATGCCTCAGTCCCACCCACAGAGCCACCGGCCAGCATCCCGGCTTCAGTCTGGAGGGAGCCAGCGAAGGGGAAGGACTGACTGGGTGCTGGGTCCACTCTTCTCCTCTGCCCACTGCCAGGTGGGTCTAACTGTCCCCTCAGTGGCCTGCTTCTGTCAGTGAAAAGACAATGGACTATCAGCATAACCCCCTCCACTGCACACTGCCAGTGTGCCCAGAATAAACTGTCAGAATAAACTGTCAGAATAAACTGTCAGAAACAGGGGGCATTTCACACAGCACCCCGTAGCGCTTCAGGACCGGTACAAAGAACTGAAGAACGCTTGAGAGAAGGTTTCAAGGTAAACCAGCTCAGAAACGCTTCCCCAGCAGGAGAGGCACGTTTCTGTGTGAAAGGGCCAATATGTTCCGTTAGGAAACCGGTACTAATACGGTTCTGTGTAAAATGCCTGACAAAAACCGTTACTGAAGAGTTCCTGAAACGGAACATATTGGCTGTGTGAAATTCCTCAAGCTATTTCTCCTGCTTAGCTCCACCATGGCTGGCTGACTAATGAGGTGGGCCAGCAACCAACAAACCATTCCCTTCAACCCCCTGCATTGTGGCTGACTTTTCCCCTAGGGTTGCCAATCTCCAGGTGGGACCTGGAGATCTCTCACTGTTACAATTGATCTCCAGATGACAGAGATCAGTTCCCCTGGAGAAAACGGCTGCTTTGGAGGATAGACCTTATGGCATTATAGTTTGCTGAGTCCTTCCATTCCCCCCCCCCCAAAAAAAATCTGCCCACCAAAGGATCCACCCCCCAAATCTTCAGGTATTTCTATCATAGGGTTGCCAGGTCTAAGTTGAAAAATCCCTGGATACTTTGGGGGTGGATCCAGGAGAGGGTGGGGTTTGGGGAGGGGAGGGGAGGGGAGGGGAGAGGCCTCAGCATGGTACAATGCCATAGAGTCCACCCTCCAAAGCAGCCATATTCTCCAGGGGAGCTGATCTCTGTCAGCTGGAGATCCATTGTAAAAGCAGGAGATCCCCAGGCCACACCTGGAGGTTGGGAACCATATTCCATCATCAGAGCGGCAACTATCCCCTCAGTGCCCATTGCTAGGCAACCAAGCTTGCTTCTCAGAAAGCCCCTATCCACACCTATGTTAGCCTTTGGGAGAAAACTCATTGGGGCCAGCTGAACAGAAAACAGTCATTTTTTTCCATGGGAGGCGGGAGGATCCGTTGTCTGGAGTTCAATTGTGATACCTGGCGATCTTCAGGCTCCACCTGGAGGTTGGCTACCCTAGGCGTTTGTGTGTGTGTGTTTGTGTGTGTTTGTGTCTGTGTGCTTGTGTGTGTGTGTGTTTGTTTGTGTGTGTGTTTCTGTGTGTGTGTGTGTGTGTGTGTGTGTGTGTATGTGTGGTGAAGAGGCTTGAAAAAAATGGCAGTCTGAAATGGCAAACTGCTCCAAAGATGGCTCCAAAATGGTAGGGGAAGGGCTGTCTGAAACAGCTGTCACTGTACCAGTTTATTACAAGCCGGTAAGCAGGATATGCTAGACCCATTGTTGCCAATCTCCAGGGGAGGGATGGAGATCATGCTAAATTACAACTGCTCTTCAGATGGCAGAGATCTTCCCCTGGAGAAAATGGTGGACTCTGTGTCATTATACCCTGCAAATTGACGCTGAGTGCCCAAGGCCGGGGCACTGTCCTAGGTCCTCTTTCTAGAGCCCGTTGTATTTATTTCCACAACGGGCCTTATTCCTAGTTTAACATATTTGTGAAATCACTGAGAGGCATTTTCCGGGGCTTTGTGGATGATGATCAAAAAGCTATAGCTAGCAGACATCCTACTCCTTGGGGAATGATGGATTTGCTGCTTGTTGGTGTGTGGCTATTACCTATTGGCTTGGAAGGGACTGTTCCTTAGACTGCTTTGCTTCCTGGTAAGTAAGATAAAAGTCAGGTTGCAGATGCAATAGGAGATACAGAAATAAGAGTTGTAGAAGGTAGTCAAATACGTGGCAGTCTCAGAAGATGTTGATGTTATGGGCAAATGGCATGTTGTGAGTGCAAGAAGCTCTGTTTGCAGTATCTTTTCAGAAGCTGAGAATGCAGTGTTGAGCAGGGTGCAGGTTGCCTGACTCTTTCTGTGACAGCCATTTTTTTGTCCCAAATCTACCTCTGTGCTCCCTCCCCCCCCCCCCCCCCCCCGCACTTCAGGGCTCTAACCAAGCACTTGTTCATGTAGGTTCTAAAGGTGATTTGTGTGTAATACCTAGTTTGACCCTGAATAGTACAGGGAAATGGCCAGTTCATAAAGTTATGGTTAGTCACACTCACAAATGGCCACACTTTGAGTGCCTGCCTTGGTCCAAACAGGCTGGGGTAGATCTAGGCTGAATTTGCAGCAGTATCAAAATAGGAAGCAAAGAAGGTGGCATCCAGGACTTCCTTACACTGATTTGTAATGTGTACTGCAGTCCAAACAGGCTTTTCTGACAATCCAAACAGCTGGGGTAGATCTAGGCTGAATTTGCAGCAGTATCAAAATAGGAAGCAAAGAAGGTGGCATCCAGGACTTCCTTACACTAATTTGTAATGTGTATTGCAATATACTCTACATGGGCAGTATTTGAAAGTGATGTAGAAGTTTCAGTTGGTGAAGAATGCTGCTGTCCATGGGGAGGGGCCTTGGCTCAGTGGTAGAGCATCTGCTTGGCATGGAGAAGTTCCCAGATTCAATACCTGGCATCTCCAGTTAAAAGGACTGAGTAGTAGATGATGTGAAAGACCTCCACCTGAGACCCTGGAGAGCTGCTTCCAGTCTGAGTAGAAAATACTGGCCCTGATGGACCAGTGGTCTGATTCAGTATAAGGCAGTTTCATGGGTCTACTCTTCTATGACTAGCAATGTACTTTGCCTATAAAGTTGGGGTTTCAGGTTTTTACTTATTGTTTACTTTCAGACAAGGGTGTGCTGTTGTGAAAGATTAAGGAGCTGATTATTCAGGGCCAGTCAGTAGTTCACAGAAGCTCTTGTGTGTGGATGAAAGAGACACAATAAATTGTCACCTAACAGTATAGTACACTACAGCTGCTCTAGGAGTTTTACATCTGGGTTAGAAGTGGCAATGAGAGGTAGATCATTTGGGGGGGGGATCACATTGGGTATTCCCATATGTTGTGTTTTTGAGCCAGATAGTTACAGATTCACCTAACATGTCTTCACTTTACAGTCTTCTCATCAGACTTCTCACACAGCCCCTACCCACCCACTACAGCATCAGTCTTTGGACAACTGCACTTTATGTTGTTAAATTGCTTAATTTATCTGTAATGTATGCAATGGCAGTCACCATGTGCTCCCTGTAATGGTGACCGCCACGTAGCCAATGCACATGGCCAGGCCACCTACCTGAGCTTGGGTCAGGATGAACAATAGCTGGCCGGATTGTAACTTGCCACCAATCTAGTGCCTAGCATCCTCTAGGGAACCTATGATCTGTAACTATAATCTTAAAGTCCTATTGGGACAACTGGGCGAGGCCAGAGGTGTGGCTCCAGCCGGAATAAAAGAGGGCCCCTGAGCCTGGGTTGTCATGCTTCATCTGACCCGCTAATAAACATGCTTGCTGATTTCACTACAATGCATCTCCGACTCCAGTACTTTGCATTTAAATATTTAGTCATTTCTAAAATGCAGTCCTTATGGGAGCTCAAGTGTGTGCATGCAGAACCTCAAAAACTATAAAAGCTATAAAACTTTGAGCGCAAGCCTCCTCATCCACAACAGATGCTCACTGCAAGCACCCAGTATGTTCAGAGCCATGCTAACCCATAATCTCTTCCTTAACCGCTGCAGCTGCTGCCTCTCAAGGGACTTTCTCATCCTCTGTTTCTTCAAACTGTCTATTTAAATACTGTGAGAGAAAGGAGCAAAGAAAACTACTCTGGTGCAGCACTCAACATTTATGAATTGTTCTGCTTACAAGGAAAAAATCCCACCCACAGACAAACATAGCCTTTGTCTTTGATGTTTAGGGGTGGAGCATAAAGTGGACTCCTGGCAGCATTGCCTTAAGTTTACAGAACAAGCTAGACATAATCGTGGTAACAGACTAAAGACCATTGTGGGAGAAGAATCTTAGCTCAGATCAAATGGCTACATCCTTGCCCATGGTCCCAAAGATGCCAGCACTGACATCAGAGTCCACAGCATTGATAGTGAGAAATCTAAAACCAAATAACTCCCTGTCTAATCAGCAGAAACAGAGCCCTTTCGCAGAGTCAGAGTCGTGTTGTGGTTAGGAGTGGAAGACTCTAATCTGGAGAACCAGGTTTGATTCCCCAGTCCTCCACATGTAGCCTGCTGGGTGCCCTTGGGCCAGTCACAGTTCTCTCAGAACTCTCTCAGCCTCACCTGCCTCACAAGGTGACTGTTCCCTTCACAAGGAAGGGAAGGCCATTTTAAGCCACTGAGACTCCTTAGAACAGAGAAAAGCAGGGTATAAAAACCAACCCTGCTGCTGTGGCTGCTGCTGCTGAGGAGCTTAAAACACAGAAGCAGAAATCAAAGGCGACTAAATGTCTTACTTCAGAGGAGTTAGCAAGTGACCAGAAAAAGAAAGAACAGATTGAAACATGAGGAGTCATCTGCACCCACCAACACTTCAGTGGCACCTCAAAAATCAGTGCCGATATGGGCCACAGAGGTCATCAGAGGTCCAGTCAGTTGCTGGAGAAGTTGTTAAGATCACTGGCAGCATCCCTTTCAGGAGGCAGATTAAAGATACACCAGTAGGTGCTTTAGTAGACTAGGATGCAAAGCAGCAGTTGCAGGGGCAGGAGAAGGCTGGAAAGTGCTGTCAAGTTGCAGCATACTTATGGTGACCCTGTAAGCTTTTCAAGGCAAGTGACATTCAGAGGTGGTTCACCATTTCCTGCCTCTGCGTAGTGACCTTGGACTTCCTTGCTGGCCTCCCATCCAAATACTAGCCCAGTATCAAAGAACTAATTGATACTGAGACATGCATCAAGGCAGCAGTTGTGCCTCTTCTTGGTATTGGGAGTACTCTCCAGTGAGGGAGTTGACTCCCCTGTCTGAGATCTGCAGTCATCGTGATTTTGACAAGGCCAGTTCTTGCAGAGAGAGATATGGAAGATCTTATAGGTCTAGAAGCCTTCTCTCTAATATAATTGCCATGCTTGGGTTCGAGAGTATCATTCTTCACAGAGAAGATACAGAGGCTCTAGCCCAGCTTCTGTGTATAGATAGTATAGACAGGAACTCTCAGTCTGGGGCAAGTGATGCTCTGTATTCTTGGTGCTTGATGGGGGGGGGACGGACAGTGGGAGGGCTTCTAGTGTCCTAGCCCCACTGCTGGACCTCCTGAGGGCCTGATGTTTTTGGCCACTGTGTGACAGAGCATTAGACTGGATGGGCCACTGGCCTGATCCAACACTGGCTTCTCTTATGTTCTTATGTGCTTTGACAGTGCAGGGAGTCGTGCTGTCAGCTTTGAGAGTCAAGGTATTCTGCATATTGGCCTCAAGAGGGCACCAGCACTCCAGATTGAGAGGAGAATTTTGCTGGATCACCATACAGAGAGTGTAGGGTTTACACTGTCTCTGAGACAAGACAAACTAAAAATTTGGAAGTTCAACTATCTAAGCAAAATTTCCTTACAGCATTCACAGCCTAAAAAGTTAGGGGGCAGGGATTAATTAACACTGGAGGAAATGCATTTTCTCTCATCCTAATTAATTCTGCATGGACTCTTTTCTGTTCAGAATGGTCCAAGACCCCCAAAGCTTACATCATCATAGAACAGTAAGCAGAGGGGACAACAGGGTCAGGGAGGGTATGCACACCAGACAGTATATGTGCCCCCCCTAGCCCTATGCCCAATATTCTTGTGGGTCCCTGAAGGTAATGAGAATGCTTAGCGCTAACTGGAAATTTTGATTTCTACCCCCCTCTTTAGTTTACAGTGTACTTGTATTTTACATACCTTCCAAGTATAGAAAAACTCCTGTTTTTTGGGTGGCCCTGGTACATTGCCTTTCTGATAGGAATAGCAGGTATAATTAAATGCTAGGAACCTAGTTGTGTACTGTGATTCTATTTTCTTATGGCTCTTTTATTCACAGGAATATATATAGGAGTATCTTTGTCTGGATTTACAACTCGGGATACATTTTGGAGTAATTTGACAGATGATATTTGTGCTCTCCTTGACTATGGTAATTCCTTCTACTTCTCAATAAATTTTTATAATATTTATATTTGGGTTTCTCTTATTTATAGTCTGCCCTGTTCTATGGACTTAGGGCATGTAACAGTTTTGTGGGTATATTAAAATACACAGTTCCTTGGTCCAGATAAAAGAAGAAGGGGACGGCAAAGGATGAGATGGTTAGACAGTGTTATCGATGCAGTGAACATGAAATTGAGCAAACTCTGGAGCACAACGGAAGATAGGAGGGCCTGGCGTGATGTGGTCCATGCGGTTGCGAAGAGTCGGACTCGACTGTGCGACTGAACAACAAGAACAAATTAGGCAGAGGGAAAAATATGGGAAGAAGGAACAGCCAAATTATGAGCAACAGAATCCCTTCCCCAAATCCATGTCTCCAGGTGTCCTTGCTAGCACTGTGGCATTGCATTCTTATGACTTCAGACTCTTCCCTTTTTGGGCTGAGATTTTTCCATTTAGATCTTCTGTAGTGTGTGTGACCTACAGGAATATGTTGCCCATGAGGCTGTGGGGAATGCAAAAAGAGGTGAGGATGAGAAATTGATGACTAGAATGACAAGAACTGTGAGAAAATGAAAAAAATAATACAACCTTTTTGTTTTATATCCTCCCTAAAGTCTGGTCTTTCCAAGGAATAAACCACTTAACATGGCCTCAAAATCTAGGCCCCAGGAAGGTTAGGTATGGAAAATACATTTACTGGTGCCCCTACGGATCTGGTCACTGTTGTACTTGCTGATGTCAGCATCATAATCCCCTACCAGCATGTGCTTACATTGTATTATATCTTGGTAATAAATACAATTAGAAATTTGCTTTAAAAATCAAAGCTGAAAATCTAGGGAGGAGAAGAAGGTATCATTGAGAGGATAGCCCCCCCAGTCCCATAGCACCAGACTTTCCTCAAATGCATATATATGGAATAACCAGCCAACTTGTACATCTTGTACATCAAATTTGAAGAATAGATAGAAAAGGGCTACAATAAAGAGAGGAGTCATATTTAATATTCAGATATATAACTTTGGCATGTCTGTACAATGTACGAAAGAAGACAAGAGCAGAATAAATATGACTATGATAACTCATAATGTCTTTTCTCTCCCCTAAGACTGTGGTGATCTTACACTTTTGAATGTCATTTTAACCAACACTCGTATAGTCTTCCTTACTACTCTGGGATTATTTATCAGTGAAGATTTGCGTTATGGAGACTTCCTTATATTAAAAGTACGTAGATATGCTTTGGCTGATACATATTTTAACATTCCACAGTAAAGTCATCCCTCATAGTGATTTACAGAGCAACCCTACTCAAAATTTTACTGAAATGTATTCAGTGAAGCTTACTCCCAGGAAAATGTTCCTAGGACTGCATTATTAATTTGGGTAAGAGGGTCTCAAGCCCATTTATGTATATTTTACTCAGTGAGCTAAGGGTGAAACTTAGGTGCATCTCCATCAGTTTTTTGTGTTCTAGGTTATACCCCAAATGCTTATGGTACACTGGGGCTTTATTTTAACATTTTTAGTGGGTAACAGATTTATTCTGCCCTGAAGTGTCCTTGTGATTTCTTCAACATACATTATGAGAAATATCAACAATTTCCTTGCCAGAAAATCCAGCAGCGTGCTTTCACACATGCTAAATAATGCAGTTTCAAACCCACTTCAGCAACTTTTTGCAAGTGGATTTTGTCATTTGACACAGTAAAATCCAGTTGCAAAGTGCATTGAAAGTGGGTCGAAAGTGCGTTATTTAGTGTGTGTGAAAACACCCCAGGTCATAAGGAATAGAATCATAGAGTTGAAAGGGACCTCCAGAATCATCTAGTCCAACCCTTGCACAATGCAGGAAATTCACAAATTCCTGCCTCCCACACCCCGGGTGACCTGGCTCCATGCACCTAATTTTATTTATTGGATTTATAATCCGCTTTCCTCAGTAACCAGGGTCAGAGTGGGTGACATCATTTATAAAAACATTCAGCCATCTAAAACATTATAATTCTAATACATAATTACAATTAATACAATAAAATATGTAATAAATATAGCCATCTAGACTGCTAAAAGATGATGTAAAATCTTAGGGGGAAGTAATGTATAACTGTGCGATAAGAAGGGGAGGGGAGGGGAGGGGAACAGAGAGAAAGGGGTGAAAGGAGAAGGCCAATCTGAGATGGAACCCATCGAGATGGAATTTTCACTGCCCTCAACCATAAACCCAGCAGAACAACTCTGTTTTAAAGTCCCTATGGAACTGTAACAGGTCCCACAGGGCCCTGATCTCTCCTGGAAGAGTGTTCCACCAGGTTGGAGCCAGGGCCAAAAAGGCCCTCGCTCTGGTTGAGGACAGCCAGACACTATTTGGGCCAGGGATCACCAGCAGATTTTGATCACTAGAGTGTAACGCACTTTGGGAGATATACTGGGAAAGGCAGCCCTGTACTGCTTCGGTTTATACCAGGGGTGGCCAACTGTGGCTCAGGAGCCACATATAGCTTTTTAATACATATTGTGCGACTCCCGGCAGGGCAGCTGGGGAACTGAAGGGGAAGCATGCTTCCCTGATCAGTCTTCCCTTCCCCAGACAGTGTTCCCCTCCCTGGGTAGGCTTGAGGCAGGGGGAGGCAGGGGGGAGCAAAGAAAGAAAGCAACTTTAATTTTAAATGCATTCTCAAAGCTCCCCCCCCCCCCCCGCCACTGGCCGGCTTAGAGAAGGGATTTGTCTCTTTAATATGTAAATTTGAATATTTTTCAATAAAAATGTGTGTGTTCATGTCTTGCGGCTCTCAGACATCTGATGTTTATTCTATGTGGCTCTTACATTAAGTGAGTTTGGCCACTCCTGGTTCATACCCTGATTTCTACATGTATTTCCCCAGCACTGAGGCAGAGCTCAGCTGGGGGCACACAGGTTTTGCCAGGAAGCCTTTGGCCTGAACCAACTCCTGGCCACTTGGCCAGAGAACAGGGACTGGCTCCTAGGTGAGGAGAGGTATGCTATACATCTTCTTCGGCATCTGGATAAAGACCCTGGCCAGGATCCATGACTAGTGGAGCCAGAGCCTGACCCGATGTTTCCAGCACTACAGGGGCATGGACCTGTGGGACCACGTCCAGGGACAGATCTGTGGGCAACCATTGTGGTGATGAGTAGTCTGACCCCACCATCCACCATATTTCCTGAGGCCCAAAACTGTATGGCCTTGCCCCAGTGATATTACTGTGATGGTAACATGGCTAAACCCAGTGTGAGCCATGAGTGTTCGTTTTCAAATGCAATTCCTAATAGCACTATGGTGGATGCAGAGTGCACCCTGCCTGATATGGCCTGCAAGCGCCATAGGTATGATGCTATGGGCCATATTGGATAGCTCTGTCTTGCATCTAGGGGTGCCAGCTCTGGGTTGGGAAATACCTGGAGATTGGGGAGGGGTGGATCCTGGGGAAGACAGGGTTTGGGGAGGGGAGGGACCTCAGCAGGCTTTAATACCATAGAGTGCCCTGGGGTTGCCAAATCTGGGTTGGGAAATACCTGGAGACTTTGGGGGTGGAGCCAGTAGAGGGTGGGGTTTGGGGAGGGGAGGGGAGGGGCCTCAGCATAGTACAATGCCATAGAGTCCACCCTCCAAAGCAGCCATTTTCTCCAGGGGAGCTGATCTCTGTCAGCTGGAGATCAGTTGTAAAAGCGGGAGATCTCCAGGCACCACCTGGAGACTGGCAACCCTAGAGTGTCCCCTCCAAAGCAGCCATTTTCTTTAGAGGAACGAGGTAATTTAAAGCAGGAATATGGCATGGGAGGGGAAGGATTAGAACCTCCTCTGTTCTATAACCATGACCCAAATCCTGTCCCCCTGGCCAGCAGTCTCTCCTTCTGCTTTGCAAAAGATCTGGTCACAGGTCTTGCATAGTCTCAGCTAATTTCATCCTCAGAAATTACTATTTTAGCATTAAAAAAACTACTCACTTAATTTTAGTGTGTGGGCTGCAGTTGAAGACCAGTAAAATGGCAGTAGACATAATCTCAGGAAGAAACAGACAGGTTGTTTTCTGGAGCAGACGATGTATTACACCACAGCTGCATGTCGTGAAGCCCTAGCAGACTCTTCTCCATCCAGGGATCACTCCGCACTGGAAGAGTGATTCAGAAATGGACTAATTCTTCTGCCAGCCATTTTTAAACTGAAGCCATCATCTGCTTTTGCTCCATGCAGCAGAGTTTTAATGGAGAACCTACATCTGGGACACTGGTAGGCATTTATGCAGTTGTGCTTTTCAAAGGTGAAGGAGCAGTCAGGGCTTTAGTATAATGTTTCCCCACTCACTTGAAGCAAAGGTGGCTCTCGCTTCAATCAGCTTGCAGTGCAAATATAAAACATTCATTGATCAAAATCTTATTTACATATCTCTCTCTTTCCTGTCTCCCCTGCATTTACATATGGAACATATGGTAACATAAATGGTGAAAGACAAGCTCAGGGGGGACTTTAAACCTCATGTTAAAAAGTTCCTAATGCTAGCCTCCCTGCAGTCACTAGACGGTTTGGGGCAAGTCTGATTTCACACCCTGATCCCAAGCACTGTGGCGTTTTAGTGGTGACCAGCTTTTTCCATTGCAGCCAGAAATTCAGAGGCAACCGTTTTTATACTGCCAAGACATATTCCAGCTGCCCAGTTCCAGTCAGTAATATGTACAATTTTACTATTCTGTTTTCTTCTAGTTCAACAAACCAAACTTCTGTGGATTTGAAAGGGTGAGAAATCACTAAATGTTACTTTTAAGTATTCCTAACAGCAAATCGCATTATACAGAAGATAGGGGAAATCAAATAATCTGAACCGTTTATAGGCCTATTCATTTTTCTCCTGACATTTATTTTGGCACACCTTATTTCCAAGTAAGTATACTCATTATCACAACTTATACTACACATATATAGCTTCACCCCACAACTTGTGCTGTGTAAATGTGTAAAGATAATATCAAGAGGAGCTGCCACCACATGCCAGTCTTCATAGGTTAATTCTTCTTTCTTGATTAAGGACTAACTTTTCTCTCACCAGTGAGATCCCACAGGTTCCCTTCTACCAGTTCAAAGTGGTAGCCAGATCCTTTTTCCTTGTTTATTTATTTTATTTATTTTATTTATATCCCGCCCTCCCCACAAGCGGGCTCAGGGCAGCTCACGTAATTGGTATGCAGTGACCATTAAAACCACATAAAACATTTAAAACAATTCAAATACAATAAAGTCATAAAAATATACGGTGCTAGTAATAATTCCTGGATTGCTTAATTACTTAGATGACATGCAAAAATGCTTATAAACAGACAGTTTTCCAGTTCAATGATCTCCCTCTTCCTTGATCTTCCAGAGTTGCACAATGGCAAAGGCCAGATGTAAAGCTGAGGGCCAGGGTCCATTCATTGTGTCCTTTGCTTGTTGTCTTCCCTTTCTTTACCATCTTCCTGCTCTCTTACACCTAGGCAACACTTTCTTCATCCCTTGTGGTAGTGTCATGGTGATGACCTCTCCGTAAAAACAAGCACCACTACTAACATCTTTGCCACCAGAACCAACGCTCTTCTCTTTGACGATCCTGTTGGCTATTTCCTTCATCTCCAGCAAGAAGTTGGGGCAACAGGAAATGGGGTCCATAATCTAGTGAACCCCTAAGAATCTTATCAGCTGTCTAATGGACAATAACAATACAGAAATAATTGTACTAACAGTAATTACTCATTTATCTTTCCCACAGGATGATTATTTCAGAGCAAAAATATGGTATAATGTCCAATGTCTGGCTAACCAAGAGAACTATGAAGGTAAGGAAACCAAATCTGCAAGCAATAAAAAATATGTATGGCGTGTAGCTGGGATAGTAAATTGTTTTAAGCTGAAACATTGTGAGATGCATAGTTCATGGTAAAGCGGTGGCCCATCACATGGCTTTTAAAAATATAAATGTATATTTATTAAAAGTATTTACATGGCATAAAGTTAGTGTATTAACCAAGTCGGTTTTTTAAATGATATTTTAATTATACAGTCAGATGTCTTTAACATGACTGCAATATTACCATGGCTTATGTTCAAACCAATGTAACTACGTTCCCATTTGACCAGGGTGAATTACAAGTGTCAAATCTTAGATCATTTGAACTTCAGTCAGTGCCAATGCCATACCTAGGCATGAATGAGGCCTGCGGGCAGAATTCATGCCAAATGGGGCTTTTTGTGTACTGGACATGCGGGGTTTAACTCCTGTTACGAGTTCCTGCAGACGTTCTTAGTGAGTATAAAGCTTGCCTTACCACATGATTTCCTGACTCTGAAATAAGAAGTAACTCCTGTTACGATTTCCTGCAGAAGTTCTTAGTGAGTATAAAGCTTGCCTTACCACATGATTTCCTGACTCTGAAACAAGAAGTAAAGACACAAGAAGAGCAGTGCTGGCGTCCCTCCTGTCTGGTAGTTAGTTTTCTCCAGTAGTCATCCAGACAATTTTGGGAAGTTCAAATGTATATCACAAAGGCAACTGTCCTCCCCCATGTTCATCCCCAGCATCTGCTACTAATTACTATGGCATGAATTTTATTTATTTATTTATTTTATTCCATTTATTAATCGCCTATCCCCACAAACTGTACAAGAGTTCTAAAAACATAAAAGACATAAAAACCAATCCAATAACATACTATAATTAAAAGCAGGTGGTGAAACTTTGTAGCTTCCTACCATATCTGGTATGTGAGCGCTTCACATGTTCAAGGGGGAATAAGTTCTATACAGAAGAAGGATCCAGGTGGGTAGGTACGGTGCCAATTGTGATGTTAACCATTGCTGTCCTCAACTAAATGCCTGGAGGAACATCTCTGCCTTATAGGCCCTGTGGAATTGCATAAGATCCCGCAGGGCCCTCATGTTATTTGGCAGAGAGTTCCACCAGGTTGGGGCCAGGGCCGAAAAAACCCTGGCCCTGGTTGAGGACAGCTGGATCTCTCTAGGGCCAGGGATCATCACCAAGTTGTTCTGTGAGGTGCTCCACTGGAAGCCAATGCAGCTGGCGCAGCACAGGACAGATGTGCGCAGTTCACAATGTTCCTGTCAGGACTTACGCTGCCACGTTCTAGACCAGTTGGAGCTTCTGATCAGTCTCAAGGGCAGGCCAGAAAAGAGTGAGTTACAGTAGTCTAGCCCAGAGGCGATTGTCACATGGATTACTGTGGCCAGATCAGAGTGCGACAGGAAAGGGGCCAGTTGCCGGGCTTGGCATAGATGGAAAAATGCCTGCCTGGCTGTATGGGTGACCTAGACCTCCATGTTAAGGGAGGTATCCAGGATCACACCTAGGCTCTTGATGGATTGCACTGGTGTTAATGGTGCCCTGTTGAGTGCCAGTAAGCTGAAACCAAGCCCTGAAGCCCCTCCCCTCAGCCACAGAACCTCCGTCTTTGTTGGATTCAGTTTCAGTCTGCTCTTTTTTAACCATCCCACCACAGCGTACAAACCCATGGTCAGATTTTGGGGGGGGGGCAGCATCCAAGTGGCCATCTAAAAGCAGATACAACTGGGTGTCATCAGCATATTGGTGACACCCAAACCCGAAACTCAGCCAGCTGGGCAAGGGGGTGCA
Organism: Lepidodactylus listeri; assembly: GCA_029233225.1. NCBI lineage: Eukaryota > Metazoa > Chordata > Lepidosauria > Squamata > Gekkonidae > Lepidodactylus > Lepidodactylus listeri. The sequence goes on along the minus strand of JARCFY010000011.1, from coordinate 74,055,190 downwards.
TATAGATGTTAAACAGCATCAGGGAAAGGAGTGCCCCCTGAGGGACCCCACACTCCAAGGGGTATCTAGAGGACACTTTCTCCCTGAGCTAACTTAATCTCAGTCACCAGCAACACATCCTTAAATTTTAGGATCTTTTCTAGCTCCTTCATGACTGCCCATTCCAGTCTCAAGCTCCTTCAGATTTCTTGGGTGAAGTCTCTCTTTTGGTTGATGATGGAGCTCAAGGAATAGAAAATCTTGAACAATTTCAATGTCCTCATTGTTAAGCTTAAAACTGTGTAATTCGCTGTAGTTAGATAGTGGATATTGTACTTAAACAGAGATTTTAATTATCTAACAATATTCTGCTCTTAATATTTTAATGTTTGATACCCTGGATAGTGTTTGTATGCATTTTAATGTTTTACCGGCTGATGTCTTTCTGGTTCTTTTATGCATCTGGTCAATGACCATATTAATAAATATGTATGTAATTCCCTGTAGTCATTACTTTTACTTTCTTGTTGTTCAGCTGTAATCCTGCTTTAAACTTCATCAGTAGTAGTTTTAAGTCTTCACTGTTTTCTGCGGGTAACATAGTGTCGTCTGCATATCTCAAATTGCTAATGGTCCTTCCACCAATTTTCACTCAACTGTCATCGAAATCTAATACAGCTTTCTTTATGTTATGTTCTGCATACAGATTAAAGAGGTAGGGAGATAAAATGCATCCTCATCTGACAATTTTATCAATTGGAAACCATTCTGTTTCTCCATGTTCTTTCCCAACTCTGGCCTCCTGTTCAGAGTACATCGATTGTGCATCAAGACAATCAGATGTTGTGGCATACCCATTTCCTTTTAAACCAACCATAGCTTTTAATTATCCACACACTCAAAAACTTTGCTGTAATCAATGAAACACAAATTTATTTTCTTCTGAAATTCTCTCATGTTCCAGTAATCAACATAAATTTGAAATATGATCACTAGGGCCTCTTTCTTTTCTAAATCCAGCTTGAACATCTGGCATTTATCATTCCAAATATGGTAACAGTCTTTGTTGTAGGATTTTGTGCATCTCTTTATTTGCGTGAGAAATTAGTGCAATTGTCTGGTAGTTGCTGCAGTCATGGACATCTCCTTATTTCAGAATTGGAATGTAAATTAACCATTTTGATTCTGTGGGCCATTTGGGTTTTTTCCATATGTGTTGGCATATTCTTGTCAAGATTTTGATGGACTCTGTTTCTGTGGCTTGGAATAGCTCTATTGTTATCCCATCTACTCCCAGTGATCCGTTTCTCCCAATTGCTCTCAGTGCAGCTTTCACTTTACTTTCTAAAATTGTATGTTCTTTGATGGTCCTGGGAGGGGGCCATCCTTATTCTCAGGAAGTGGTTCCTCCTCTCCAGAAGCAGTGTTGACTAGCTGATTTGATCCTGGAGAAAGAGGCTTGACCCAGGAAATTTCAGTTTGTTCAGCCCTGCTTTTGGAGCAGGATGGTTTCAGTGGCGTTCTGTAGAGCACAGTGAACCTGGTTGTTGTTTTTTCTGCAGGACAAAGATCCTGATGTGGATCTGAACAGAAATGAGAAAAGAGATTAGTGAAGCCATTCAGGAGTCCCAACAGAGCAGCAGCACTTGAACTGGACCCTCAGGCACACCAAAGAGGCACTCCAGTAGGGAGTCCATCTCCAGAAAGGAAAGGAAAAAAGGGAAAGGACCTCTCTCTCTCCCCCCAGACCAAAAAGGAGAAAGGTGGAAGAGGCTGACTACCACAGTGTACTCAGCCCTCTAATAAGTTTCCAAGCTGAGGACTCAGAGACCTCAGATTCCTCTTCAGTTAAGGAAGAAGGAGAGCTATCAGAGGAGGAGGAAGAGATTGTGTCTATGACACAAACAAGGCTTTCCCTCCAGGATCTGTATGCCAGGCTGCTCCCTAAGGTGCTGAGGGTCCTGGAGATCTCTCATAAGTCCAAAGGAAAACAGGAACCAGACCCAGATTTTCCAAAGGGATCAGATAGAACCCTTCACAAGAACATAAGAGAAGTCAATGTTGGATCAGGCCAATAGCCCATCCAGTCCAACACTCTGTCACACAGTGGCCAAAAATATCAGGTGCCATCAGGAGGTCCACCAGTGGACCTAAGTTGGGAGTGGCCCCATCAGGTATCCCCCTGCCAGCATTTAATTTGATGAAGGTGCAGTGGGAAGCTCCAGCTAAGCCTAAAGCTAACCACCCTGTTTTTTTAAAAGTTTTATGCCTTGGTTTCAGAGGCTGCAAAAAGGATCAAGTTGCCATTAATAGATGATCCAATGGCCAGCCTGGCATTCAATTCCATGCTACCAATGGAGGTGGATGGTTTGCCCAAGGATCCCTGCAATAAGCAGATTGAGCAGGCTTTGCATAGGGACTTTGAGGCCTCAGAAACATCTCTGAGAGCATCAGCAGCTGGTTCTCCGTTTGTTAGAGCCACATTCTCATGGGTCTCGGACTTGGCAGCAGCAAGTAGCAATGTCCCTAAAGAAAAGGATGAAATCAAGAAGACTGCCCTGGCAACAGCTTTTGTGGCAGAGGAGTCCCTCAGTGTCAACTAGAGCTATGGCATTTAGTGTGGTGGCTAGGCGGAACACCTGGCTTAGAAGCTGAGATGTGGACCCCTTGGCCCAAGCCAAGGTAGCAGTGGTCCCCTTCAAGGACATCAATCCCTTCAGAGAAGGTATGGGCAAATATCTGGTGAAAGACAAAAACAACAAGAAAGCCCTTCCTTCTAAGAAGAAAGATGGGAAGTCTAGAAAGAGGTTTCAATCCTTTCAAGAGTCCAAGCATCCATCATACCTAGGCTACTCCGGGACCTTCAAAGAAAGATGGAACTATGAGATGAGGGCAGATCTTCCTCTTTCCATAAACCCAGTCAGAACATGAAGGAACCCAAGAAGGGAACCTCAGCATGACTTTGCCAAGTCAACAGGCACTACAGGAATTGGAGGGCATCTGCAGCATTTTGCAAGTCATTGGCACCAAAGAGTAAATGACAAGTGGGTATTGGATATGGTAACCAACAGATATTCACTTGAATTCAACTCCATTCTGCCCAGACATTTTCTCCAAATTCTGAAGAATCAGTCTGGTCATAAACACCAGCTTTTGGAGATGACCATCCAACATCTACTAGACACTGAAGCCATAGAACCAGTACCTGAAGCAGAAAGAACCCAAGGGATCTATTCAGTATTCTTCATAGTACTAAAGAAGAATGAAGATGTCAGGGCCATCCTGGATTTAAAATGGCTAAACAGGCATATCAGAATGAAGAAGTTCAAAATGGCAGCCATTCAGAAGGGTAACTTGGCCTCCACTGATCTCTTGGGGGCCTATTTACATGTTCAGATACAAAAAGTCCATTGAAGGTTCTTACACTTTGCATACAACAGAAGGCATTTCCAATACTGGGCACTCCCATTTGGTCTGAAGTCATCACTCAGGGTTTTCACCAAGATACTGATAGCCCAGGTGGCATATCTGAGTCTTCAGGGAGTATCCCTATTTCCTTATTTAGATGACCTCTTGATCAAAGCACCATTTCTCTACCAGGGTATGAAAGTGGTGAGCCAAATGGGGGCATGCCTTTGGGAGCATGGCTTTGTGCTCAACAAGAAAAAGAGCAGCTTCCATCCAACTCAGGTGATTTTACACCTTAGAGTCCTGATAGACACGGTCCAGGACAGAGTCTTCTGTCTCTGGAGAGGTAGCAAAAGATTCAAACAATGGCAAAATAAGTCCTAGAGAACCCAAAGGTGAAGGTAATGGTCCTGTCTCAATTTCTGGGAATGATGGTATCCTGTCAGAATGTTCTTCAATGGTCAAGGCTCCATGCTCACCCATTCCAGAGGTTTCTGCTACCATATCAGGAGGCGACTGCACACAAGAGGTCCAAGATAGTACAGTTACCAGAAGCCCTTGGGCAAGAGATCAACTGATGGTTGAATCCTGTCCGGTTTTACAAAGGTCTCCTGCTCAGGGATCCAAAGAGGATGGTGTTGATCATGGATGCAAGGCTATTGGGAAGGGGGGCTCATGCCCACGGAAGGATGACACAGGGCACTTGGTCAAAGAAGGAGACAGTCAACAGTATAAACCTTCCAGAACTCAGAGCCATCAGGCTAGGCTTGGCAGGATTCCAGGACCTACTCTTGGGTTGCCATGTGTTAGTACAGACGGACAATATGACAACCAAGGCATATGTGAACAGACAAGGGGGTACCAGATTCCGGTCCCTTCATGGGGAAGCATGCATCATAAAGAGGTGGGCAGAGAGTCATCTCAATTCCTTAAAAGTAGTGCATGTAGTGGGCCAGGACAATTCCTTGGTGGACTGGTTGAGTTGGAGGGCTCTGGATTAATCGGAACAGATTGTCTGGCTGTAAATTTTATATCTTTCATCCATAAGATTTCCCACTGCTGAAATGAAACTTCTTCATCAACATTCTGTGTCCATTTCACCATGCATGTCTTAACCTGTTCCAATTCTGTATCATACTGAAGTAGAAGTTTATAAATGTGACCTGAAAGATGCTCTTTTTTATTCATTATTATGTTTTCAAATTCCATCAAGTCCCTTAGTTTGTCTCTTTCTGAATGCATTGCTTCTTTAAACCTTGAGGTAAATTGAAGATAAGTTAGCCATTGTATATTTTTTCCTTCTTCATTCATTGTCTGCCAGGATTTATTTCACCTTGTGAATTGATCATATCTTGGTATATGATAAAATCAGAGTTTTTTCTCATGGGATTGTCATAATATGCATCTATTGATGACATTATAGGTGAGATTGGTGGACTAATTCTTGTTTTCATAGACTGCCAGATTTTCAAAAGACTATAATCACATGGCCCTTTGTTGCCTTTTTTTGGTGATTTCCTGGTTTGTTTTAACCATAGATAACGATGTAGTCCTCCAGTCAAATCCTGTTTCCAGTTTCATCAATCTTTCACTTGGACTTTTGATCCAACTGGAAATCTGCACCAGGCTGGCTGCTTGATAATACAGCTCAAAATTAGGTACAGCAAGGCCTCCTCTCTTTTTTTTTTCATCCTGCATGAAACACTGCATTTAGACTTCTGGTTCTATTTCTGTCACCTTTTACTTTTGCTTCTTGTCTAATTTTTATTTATTTATTCAATTTATACCCCGCCCTCCCTGCTGGAGCAATTTTAGCAATTTTAAGAGTTTTATCAGTCATCCATCAAGGCTTCTCATTTATTTTGATTACAAGAATAGTCATTGTGTGTTCTTCTTTGATAATATCTCTGGTTTTAACCCATAGCTCTTTTGGTTCATATTCATTTAAACTTAGTAATGCAATGCAGTTATGTTAAGCAGAATCCTATTCAGGTTTATTTCATGGGGCTTAATCTTAGGAAAGTGTTTTTAGGATTAAACTGTTAGTGACATAACCACTAATTATCAACTGCCAAGAAGACTTCTGGTTGTTTCTCATATATACTTATGAATTTTGAAGTTGGAAATTAGCATTTGGCCATGAGCTCTTTGCAGATCTTCACTGACTTTTGAGTTATATGTTTCTCCTTTTTGTTTCAGTGGATTATATTTCCCTCTCGTTCAACAAAGATAAAACATTAAGCCAGGTAAGAGAAAAGATGACAAATCCTGATGCGTATTAGATGAGTACAAGAAGTGGGACCCTCGATACTCACAAGGGGGAGTATTCCCCACAGCTCAGGGCCTGCTGAAGCTAGAGAAGCTCTGGAGGAGGAGGATGTGGCAGCAGGTGAGCCCTTCCCCCCCCCCCAGCAGCAGCGGTGAGGCCAGCCCACCAAGCCTTCTCTCCCCCCCCAGCAGCAGCAAGGCCAGCCCGCCAAGCCTTCTCCTGCCCCCAGCAATGGCGGCAGCAATGGACAGTTCCCAGAGTGTTCTCTGCACATGCGCAGGGAATGCTCTTTTACTTTGGGGGAGATTTAAGTATCCCCCAAATAATTTTTTTAACTTTTTGGATTTTTATGCACACCTGGGGAGTCCCCCAAGTGTGCAGGAAAATCTCTTTGCCCCCTAGGTGCCCCCAGTGTGCAGTTTTAGATATCCGCACACAGGGGGTGCCTTCGCTGTTAGATATATAGATAGTTGGGAATTGATTGTTCTGTTCAGAACAGTGTCAGAGTCCTGCAACAATCAGCCTCAACAACATTCCTTAAGTAGGTTCGAGTTTATTGAAAGCAGTTAAGAGCAAGTCATCTGGTTACACAGTTAGTGTCAGAACTGGGGTTCAAGCAGGAAAACGGGGAGATAGAATTCAAAGGGAACTCCTGATGCATATAGACCAATGAGCAAAGTAATAAAGCGCACCTAGAATAACGTGTGTAGATTCTCAGCCGAGCCAGCCAGGCCAAGCTTCAAGGACACTTACAGCAACTCTAAGATAAGACAGTGTGTGAGAATCAGGAAGCAACATTCCAAAGGGATGAAGATAGCAATGTTTCAGCAGCCCTTGCCCCCCCCCCCCGCACCTGCCATGGCAGCATAGCTGACAAACAGCAGCTGAAATGTGGCACAGAATTTGATTTCCTGACAGTGTTTGCAATAGTTCGAATAATGTTTGATCCCTCATAATAAATTAATTACAGTGTGTATAGCAAATCATGGAAAACTGTGGCCCCAATATTAATTATAAATTACTGAAATAAGACATGGACTGTGGCACCAACAATGGTCCAATAGCTGGGCTTTTCTGACTTCCAGTTCACACACACCCCTTCATGATTTCTAGTCCCTAACCTCTTATGTGTCGCTTGTTTCTTTCTATATTACTGGACATAGATTTTAAACCAAATATATGATGTGTTCCCAAGTCTATGGATACCACCTATTTATTTTATTGCACTTCTAATGTGAGACATCTTTTTCATAGGAATCTACTTGTTTCTATAGTAATGATCCATTTACACAATGGCGCAGCTGCCTGCCTCACAGAAAACAAACTGACAAGTTTACTTCCCGACGAGCAGTTTCTTTTCTTGTTGATTATCAACAGAACACTGGCATAGGTTTTTTAACTCAGCAGGTGCAGTATGCAAAACATACCGTTTCAGTTGTGTATATGGCATGTTGTTATGAAATTTATAAGGAATTCTCTGGTCTTTTGTGGAGTTATGTGTTCTATCCAATAATGTTAAAATAACCCAAACAACAAAGCAAAATTATAATTTAGTTAGATTTAACACCTGACCCACGTAACAAAGGAAAACCACAAAATCCATATAGCACTAATAGTCCCCTTAGTGATTTTCTATGTCAGGTCCTGTCTACTGTGTGTACAAAATATACTCAAGCTTTAGTTTGCTGATTCATAATGTCCTGCATCCTGTAGACACTGGAAAGTGATCTTATCAGTTCACCATGTGGTCTGATTTCAAGATGGAAAGTTTATTTTTTTACTTTTTAAAAATACAACTAAAAACTTTCCTGTCCAGTGATGAAGCCTAGAAGGAAAAATTGGATTAAAGCTAAGGTCTGTAACACTATTTAACGGCACAGAAGTGGAATACTTGGCAGACATATAAGTAAAGTCACAGTTTAATGTTGAAAATTTCACAAAAACACAACCACAATGTTTGGACTAAGTAATTTTGCTGACAAACATAAGTTACAGTTGTAGCATAATCAAAAAAAGAAAAGTAGGTGGCATACCCATAACTACAGTGTTCAAATATCTTAACGTTTTTATGTTCACTGTTTTGGGGGCTGTATTTGGGAAGAAAAATTGCATAAAATGTTTTAAATGAAATTTATAAAATGTTGTTCTTCAAGTTGTTATCTGTGCTTTCATACTGGCTTTGTGCCTCCCATCAGAGGTACAACTTTGGACCATGTGTGCCCAGTTTTTTGTGGCTCCACATAAACTGTACAATATCAGGTTCATGCAAAATAAGATCTCTGTAATATCTGACTTGCTTATGTGAGAAAGAGGTGGACCTGGCTTGCTTGACCAAATCTTATGTGGATAATTCTGATGTTGTTAGATTGGTACAGTTGGTACCAGCTGGGTATATAAAGTCTTCACCAACCTTGAACTTGAACAACCTTTCCAGTGACCCCTTGGTGCCCTCTCACACTTTTACTATGCTTCTAGCTTCTTGGTTTATTGGGGAGCTGGTGGATGTGAAGGGAACTTGGAAATAACTTGAATTCCTTTGGCAGAAGACTTGGGAGAAAACAGAGCACATCATAGAGCCAATCTGCATGCTTATGAAGCAGCGGTAAGGGTAACAAAGAAGCTTTTCTTCTCCAACACTGTTGTGTCAGTTAAAATGCTGTCTAGTTCAGTTGCTTAAACTGGTTCAAGACTTGGTAACAAGTACGTTCTATCTGGCTAATGATGCCAATCTGGCCCAAATGGTGACATTTTTGTGAGGTTCTTTAGTGATAAGATCTTTCTCATCCATCCTCATTTGGAAGCCAGGTTGAAAGCAGATCTGCTAACTGAGGTTTTGGAAGCACTTGCTTGTCCTTTTTCCATGGATACTTTCAGATTGATCATGGTAATGGGTGCTGACATGGTCCTGGGGGGCCAAAATCCAGCACTAGTGTTTTTGATACATGCCCATCTTGGATTGTAAAATCATGCCAGGGAAAGCTGTTGGAGCCTCTGGTTAAAATCATTAAAAAATGTCTCATTGACTAAGGGTTTTCCCCCATAATTCTTTGAAGGAAGTATTTATTAGACACCTGCTTTAAAAAAAGCACTTCATTGATTAAGGATTATCTGGCCAACAAAAGACCACTCTCCAATTTTTAGAGAAGGTTGTAGAGCATATGGTAGCAGAGCACTTCCAGGGGTTTCTGATTGACACATCTGCCATTGACCCATTTCAGTAAGGCCTCAAGCCTCACTTTGGAAGCAAGATTATGTTGGTTTCACTGGTGGATTTTGAGAAGGACATGTGCCTTGCACACGAAAGCTCATACATTGAATAAACTTTTGTTAGTCTTAAAGTTGCCACTGGACTCTAAATTTGTTCTACTTCTTCATGCCAACATGGCTGACCACCTGGAACTATCTTTATTGTAATATGTATGTATCTGCAAAATTACTTGGTCCAAAATTTGAGGTGGTTTGTTTTTGACCAAAAGGAGGAACCTTTGCCTCTGCTAACAGTGACAAGGTAAGAATACAAGCATACCCACATTGAAACGATACTGGCAGAAGTCCAGAGCCCCTACTCAAAAAATGCAAAGCAGGGCTGTATTGGTGAGAGGAAGCCGCATCTAGGTGACATTTTCAAGCAGGGTCCAGTAGACTGCAACTTCAAAGCAATTTGGGGCTTTGTTCTCCATCAACTATCCCACTACTGTTGCCATTCTACAACTGCCTCATCCACCTTTCCTGTAATGCGAAATTGTGACAATTCATGTCAATTATCTTGACTTCCTTCCAGGACTGATAATTGTATCATGCAGATTTTTGAATGGCCTTTGGAATGCAGAAAATGTGACCAGATATATTATAAGGTGCTTTCACCTGTACTGGTTTTAAGCAGATTTACTTATTCAGTTCGATATACCACATTTCTGCCTGTTAATGTACAAAAATATGTGTTTTTCCTTATTTTGTAGGGTAGGGCATTAGTATCAGTGAATAAGTTAAAAAACCACAAATTGAACAGAAGAAGAAAGTTTCCAGACTTTTGGTTCCCAGATACTGAGTTTGTGGCATTCGGCATGTTTTTCCACCCAAACAGTCATTTTCTGTATGTTTATGGAAACCAGGTGAGTATTAATAGCAGGAATGATAGATCCTAACTCCAAATTCTTTTGAAAAACAATCCATAAGAACATAAGAGAAGCCAATGTTGGATCAGGCCAGTGGCCCACCCAGTCCAACACTCTGTCACACAGTGGCCAAAAACACCAGGTGCTGTCAGAAGGTCCAGCAGTGGGGGCAGGACACTAGAAACCCTCCCACTGTTCCTCCCCCCCCCCCCCAAGCACCCAGAATACAGAGCATCACTTGCCTCAGACTGAGAGTTCCTATCTATACCTCGTGGCTAATAGCCACTGATGGACCTCTGCTCCATATGTTTATCTAATTCCCTCTTTAAGCCATCCATCCCATATTTTCAAAGGAAGGAGACTTTAAAAAGTCACTGGGCATACCTGCACCAGAGCGTGTGATATTCCTAGCCTGTTGTTGCGTTTAATTTGTGTCTCCTCTCCCTCATTTTTCCTATGCTGCCATTTGTGCATTTTCTGTACATATGTGCAAAGAGCCAAAAGAGACAATGGCTGCTTTCAGACAGCTGGGGGGCAAGGGCCATTGTTACTCTACTGGGAACCCAGGTGAGTCTTTAAAAGGGTGGTGCTTGTGTTATTTGTCTTGCAAGCACAAACCTGATCTGCTGAGTTGTTTGCACATGCAGTCACCACCACCCACAACCACTTCACTTTGCTTTCAGGATGTGAGTAATATGGACTGTGATCATACAATGACAAGAAAGCCTATGGACGGACCTCCAACATATCACCAATCCCAAAAGTACATATAGGTTCCCATCAGGCTGCCAGTTTTCCCTTAGATATCAAAGCATACATGTTTCCTTTTGAAATAGAGTTGCCACCTCTGGGTTGGGAAATACCTGGAGATTTGGGGGGAGAGCTAAGGAAGGCAGGGTTTGGGGAGGGGCGGGTGCCTCCCCAGGGTGTAATGTCATAGAGTCCACCTTCCAAAGTGGCCATTTTCTCCAGGGGAACTGATCTCTGTTGCCTGGAGATCTGTTGTAATCCCAGGAAATGTCCAGCCACCACCTGGAGGCTGGCAACCCCATTTTGAAATAAAACAACACTTCCTTCCTTTCCAAAATACAGGCTCACCAGTGACTGTCTCAGCCCCTACTTCTCACCACTTCAAGATTCTCACCTGTATGGAGCAATTCTCACCTGTATGGCAGCAGTGGTGACAGCAGGAGCTCTACCAATGAACAGCATCTGTAACTGAGATCCCCATTTAACCAGCACTTGAAACCCAGGTTTAAAGATGGTTCTATGGGAATCCTGCTTAGCCTTAGCATTTTTCTTGCATTTGACATCATGCTGAATTGTGGCTAATATAGGGGAGGGATATTTGCTGCTGAGAAAATAGACAATGGTGACAAGGAAGGAACATGTGATCTTGCAGCCTACTCAAGAAGAAGAAGAAGAAGAGATTGGATTTATATCCCGCCCTTCACTCACTTAAGAGTCTCAGAGCAACTTACAAACTCCTTTCCCCTCCCCTCTCCTCCCCACAACAGACACCCTGTGAGGTAGGTGGGGCTGAGAGAATTCTTTCCCAAGCTGTCCTTGAGGGAACAGCTGGTACAGAGCTATGGCTTGCCCAAGGTCATCCAGCCAGGTGCAAGTGGAGGAGTGGGGAATCAAACCCGGTTCTCCCAGATTAGAGTCTGCGCACTTAACCACGACACCAGACTAACTCTCTGAGTTATTAAGAACACGCTGACCTGGATAGCCCAGGCAAGCCTTATCTCATCAGATCTTGGAAGCTTAGCAGGGATGACCCTGACAAGTATTTGGATGGGAGGCCTCCAAAGAATATCAGGGCCGGGAGGGAGAGGCAGGCTAATAAGCCACCTCTCTGAATGTCCTCCATGCCCGCGCTAGGGGTTGCCAGAGGTCACCATGACTTCCAAGCGCAGACATACACACGCACACACACAAATACAAAAATACTCCTCCAAAAAGAGTAATTAAGAGCATGTCTGCATCAGCCCAAGTTGTGCTGAACCTTGCTACATGCAAGGAGTAGCCCAATGAACTGAGTCAGGCACTTGCGGGCAGTCCAGCATTTCATCAAGTGGTCAGCTTAAGAATCCCAAAACTGTAGCACCTATCAGCTGCTGCTGAGTACCTATGACTATTGTTTTTGTTACTATCATCACCATTTCGAGGTAATGGCTGTATTGGGGTTCTTCTCTACAAATAATCATCACCTAAAACAATGTTTACACTTTTTTAGTCCTGTCGATTTTAAATGTAGAGATCATCTCTTTTATATTCAATTTTCCTCCCTTTAGGTGTGGTTTTCTGAAGATGGAGGTAACAAATTTCAACTTTTAATTAAATCAATGAATGAGACTATTATAAAAACAGATACATGTGTTTACACCCAAGCTATTGTATTTGTGACTGACAAGGGGACTGTTTTCTACACCAAGGCAGGTAAGAACTTCAAAAGAATTCAAAGCTCCTGGAATATGAAGTAAAGTACATAATCATAAGGAATACGGAGAATAGTAGGGAAATATTAAACACTGAAATGCTGTGGGGAATAGAAAATGTCTCCACTGCAGCTCAGTGCTGTCTCACAGTTGGTATCTCATCTGTATAGGCCACAAACACATTGCAACAGAGGGCACACCACTGAATAGAGACCTCTACATTTTTCTCTTCTTTTGTGACAAGTGAATGCATGTACATTCACCTGCACACACTCCATTTCTCTTCTTTTCTGTTGTGACAAGTGAATGCCCTTACAGTCACCTGCACACACTCTGTTTCTCTTTTGCTTTCATTCAACTCATACACCTTTCCTCTCCCACTTTCCAGTTCTCTCCTCCCAGATCTGCCATTCTCATGAATGACTGACTGTGGTGCTGTTACACCATTTCCAAATCCAGTTCTAACTGTTTCTCAATGGGATCTTACTGTTGAACCTACAGCAACACACAGTTACCCATTCTGGGAACTTCACAAAGTGTGCTAATTGATGAGCCTTTTGAACCTGTGAAACTAACGTTTTTATCCTTATTATTGTGGAAGTTCATACAGTTATCTGCAATTGTGTTAGCTGGAAGAATTTGAGTTTAAATATTTATTGGCATCAAGACAGCTATGTGTTTCCCTTCAATGGCAAACTTACTTTAAGAACTGATTTTTCTTACCCCTTCCCTCCACCCCCAAATCAGTATATATCATGAAGCACAGGAATTAGTGTTACCATAATTTTAGCCAGTTGTCAAATGTCCACAAAAGAATGGTTGATATATAAATGATAAATGACTCTTATCTGAGAGCCAGTGTAGTGATTAAGTGTGGCAGACTCTAGTCTGGAGAACCGGGTTTGATTCCCCACTCCTGCTCATGAAGCCTGCTGGGTGACCTTAGGCCAGTCACAGTTCTCTCAGAACTCTCTCAGCCCCACCTACCTCACAAGGTGCCTGTTGTGGGGAGAAGATGGGAAAGGCAATTGTAAGCTGCTTTGGGACTCCTAAAGGTAGACAAAAGTAGGGTATAAAAACCAACTTTTCTGCTGCTTGAAGAAAATAAGAGTTTCCTAGGTCGGATAGCTTGTTGGTGTTAGGTAACTATTCAGCTGTGAGGAAGAAGCCACTGTAAAATGAGATTAGGATTTTCCTTGCTCTGTCCCTATAAAGTTTAACACACTCCATGGTTCCCATAGATATTACTTCATTTTCTAGCTGTTACCCAAATAGGCAGTCTCCTATTAAATTGGGGAAAATTAGCTTTAAAGGAGACAAGGTGAGAGGGGGTAACTGGGATTCTCCACCAATGTGTTTCCCTTCACATTAAGGGGTTTTTCCCTTAAGAGAACTCTTGAAATAAACTAGACCAATGTTCAGCAGGAAAGGTTTTTATTGAAAGAGAATAAAAAGATAGAACACTGAAGACACACACAAGGCTAGCTAAGAGGAAATTAGGACGGAGAGGGCAGAAAGCAATTTCAGGAAAGGCTATAGTTACCAGTCTTGAAGAAAAAGGTCCATGGTAGCAGTGTCAAAACAAGCAGCATTTCATGGAGAGAAGAGAGGACCTAATTGGATTTGGGGGTGAATGTATGGGTCCAAGAACACACACACTGGTGGCTAGGGACTCCAGAGAGCCAGTCTGGTGTAGTGGTTAAGTGCGCGGACTCTAATCTGGGAGAACCGGGTTTGATTCCCCACTCCTCCACTTGCACCTGGCTGGGTGACCTTGGGCAAGCCATAGCTCTGGACCAGCTGTTCCCTCAAGGACAGCTTGGGAAAGAGTTATCTCAGCCCCACCTACCTCACAGGGTGTCTGTTGTGGGGAGGGGAAGGGAAAGGCGTTTGTAAGCCGCTCTGAGACTCTTAAGTGAGTGAAGGGAGGGATATAAATCCAATCTCTTCTTCTTCTCTTCTTCAGATACTAGGCAAAATGTTCCCTGGGGCAATGCCAGTGTGTTTGCCCAAAAAACAATAACTCGATGGGTTTTCTGGAGGTGAACAATGAGTTGGGAGAAGCTTGATGGGTTTACCTGTAGGTATTAATGGTGCTTGATGACCCTGTGATTACTGGATGGGAAAGGTTTGGTGAATAGTGTTAAGTGTTGCTTAATTAGGGTAACTGGGTGATGAGATCAACTGGCGTTGATGAGATTAATTCAGAGTGAGGTGATTTGTCCTAAAGTATACATCTCTCTAGGCTGGGGAGAAGGTCATTAGCTAGCCAGCTGTTCTTACTCATACTTCTAAACTATATATCCAGGCTTGTCTCTTGCTGGCATCCATTTTGTATCATATTGGGCCAGGCAGTGTATTGCACTTATGATACTGTAGTAAGGGTGTTTATGATGTCTAGCTATAAACTGCCCCTCAGTGAGAGGAGGGGTCTGACTGCTAACATAGCAGGGGAGCAGTTGCATCTGCTGCTTTTAGCCTTAACACTCCATTATTGGATTCCTGTAAGGCAACCATTGGGACCTCAGTTTCCTTCTTTGTTGGACACTGTTGTTTGGATACCTGCTAGTCTGCTGCTGAAGATTTTTTAAAGAGGGTGGGCTCTAGCAGGTTAACTCAATCTTTGGCTGCTCGTGTATTTTTAACAGTTCAGAATTGTTAAGGATATACAGAGCTGTAAGCAGCCTTCCATGTAAACATGGTAGCTTTTTTGCTAATGCCTTCCTACTGCAGCTCCCGTATGCCTATTGAAAAACCATCACCAAAATGAAAAGACACCCCCATCCAGCTCCATAAGGGGAAATGGGCGCCACTGCAATCTCTATGTATACATAGAGCTACCTCAGCTACAGTTACTCCTAATCACTACAGTTGTTCTCTTATTACACTGATCAATCAAAGCATGATCAGAATATCTGTGTAAATCCAATGAAAGCAACCCTCCTACAATACCATCCTTATGTTTGCTCATGATTTTATATATGTGCATTATATCTATTTTCTTTTGTTCTTTCACTGTAGGTTTACACCGGTATGCCAAGCTTACAACTCTACAACTTAATATATTTGATATGTACTTTGACCACTTGGGAGATTTATATTGTATTAGTTTGAATGAAACAGCTGCAGATTACCTAGAAGTGCAGACCATGGATGTGAACACTTTATTGCAGGTTTAATATGCAGTTGATGTACTTGTATAAAATGGTTATGAAATTTAATTACTGTTGCATGAAGAGGATCATCTATTATTCAGGCACATCTAACCAGCAGGCTAGTGCTAGTGATTTGACTAGATTGAATCCTTCATAAATGTACATCATTGCCTATATATGCCCATGAGAGGCTATTCTGGAAAAAAAATCATTTACTTATGTTATTAACATATTAACTAGCCATCAGAAGAACAAAGTTTGAGTCCAGTGGCACCCTTAAGACCTACAGAGTTTAATTCTGGGTATAATCTTTATTATGCACACACGCTTCTTAAGACACATTGAAACAGACTTCCTCAAGACTTACATTGGGGTGGCAGCTGCCAGAAAGGGCTAGTTAGAGTCAAGATGCATAAGTAACTGAGCAATAAGCAGGGGTCATTTGGGGCCAGAGAAATGGGCACTAGGGCAGCCACGGGCCAAATCAGATTCTCTGATCTGATTCGGCCCACTGCCAAATTGCTGCCACTTTAGATCAAATTTAGATCTGACTTTCCCGCTAGAATCATTCTAGTTTCAAAAAAACCTGTCTATACCTGTTTCTAGTTTGAAACCATACCTGTTCTAGTTTATAAATTATTGTTTACATTTGTTAACTGCCCTCCTGTGGTCAAGCTAGTACTATACTGCTTTAAACAAATGCTGTTGCTTAGTACTCTTCAGACCCCCTGGAGTAAAATTTGAAACCAGCGTGAAACGAGCTTGGGAAAAGACAGCAGTCGAACTACTTCAGAGGGGAGGTGTAAATTGGGTCTTAAAAGCGGCTGGAGGGGAGTGGGTTTGAGGGAGAGGCTCCAAACTTGCTGGGGCCTCTCCCCGAAATGCCCACCAAATTTCAAGAAGATTGGACCAGGGGTAACATTTTTTCCCACCATAGAGAACAATGGAGGGAATGGGGCAACCTGTTTGGAGGTCCGTAGAATTGGACCCCCTTGTCCAAGCTTCTTGAAATTTGGTGAGTATTTGGGGGAGAGGCTACAGCAGCTCCCTGTAAGTTTGGAGCCTCTCCCTCAAACCCCCTCTCCTCCAGCCCTTCATATACCCTATGAGTTTTTGCCATTTACTTCAATGGCCCACAGGGTATAATGGGGCTGAAACTGACATTCGGCTGGCCCAGTGACTCCCGAATGTGCTTTCATTGCCAAAACTGACATGCAGGGGTCATTCGGCAGCCAGAACAGATGTGGCCTGATCGGGCCAAAAAAAAATTATATGCACACCCCTAGTGGGCACAAATGGCAGTGGTGGCAAGCCCCTCTCCCAGCTCCCAGCAGGCCTGTGGAGGAAGCAAAGCAAGAAAGGGTTTAAAGTTTAAACCCCTTCTGTTTAGAGTCACGTGGCAGTGGCGGGATGATCTTCCCATTGTATTCTATGGGGCCCTTCTCACTTCACTCCCCCCCTGCCCACCTTGGCAGGCCAGCCTGGGAAGGGAAGGGGGGGCTTTTGAAGATGCCCCCCTTTTGCTTCCCTTTCTGACACACTTCCAGTGATGTCAGGGGGTGTGGTGTATGCTAATGAGTTATGCTAATAGGTATGCTAATGAGCTCCTGCACCTCTTTTTCTACAAAATGACCCCTGTGTATACTATAGGGTTCCCAAGAATGGGCAGAGACTGCTAGTGCAGCATTGTAGTAGGTGGATATTGGACTCCATTTCACTCTGCTACAAACTGGCACACAAGCCCCTCCTGGTGGTGATTAGAACCCATTCTCTTCAAGCTTTGCCTCTCAGTGTGGTGCACAGAGACCACACACATACAAAAAGCAGATTACTTACCTGAAACTGCTATTGTTTGAGTAGTTCTCTCTGTGCCATCACACACCACACACCCCTTCCTCTCAACAATGGAAGGAGGGTGCTAATCAGGAAGGTATTCTTCCACCCCCCTGGGATATGTGCATTACAGTTCATAACCCTGGATGGATGGGCAAGCAGCAAACAGGGAACCAACTTTAGCCCTCATAATTTTGAAACAACTTTGTGTGTCAGATGGGTTTCCATTAGTGTGACTTCACAGATGATCTTCGAAGAACACCAGTTACAGGTGAGTAACCTATTCTGTCCTTACATGGGCCCTAATATATTGATTTGGCTTTTAAAATTGCTTCTTGCTAATTCTGCACATTTTTAATCTATGAACATAAGAAAATGGGACATACCTCTTTTTTTGGACTTTGTTCTAGGAGGATGATTTAGCTTTCGATGGTGCTTTATCTCCACAGTACATCACTGAAGAGCAGATAATGTTTTTTAGTCATATTCCATCGGGTCCTCGTGTGAATCAAATACAGCCAAGATTCTATAATCTGTACATTGGAAAAGCATTAGAATATGGGTAAATACCAATCATGCTAAACAGTCTAAGAATTATTTATCAAGGAATACCCCATGATTCCATGTGTTCTACAGTTATAAAGAATATTTGTTTCATAATAGAAATTTATAAATTCCACAACTTTAAAATTTAATATGCCTTGCCTTTACACTCTGTTATAAAATACAGTAAAACAAATACAAACAGCATGGTCATTAGAATGAACATCAACAGCATTCTCCCTCTCTCACACACAGACTACCTAATGTTGCAGGCCTGGCATATGTCTGCATATAGTCAACTGTGAGGCCCAACAACAGGAAACAAATACTTTTCCTAATCATGAAGGTTAAATGAGTTTGTCTCTTTGATTCAGTATAACCTCCTTTATTGTGTAAAAGTGTTGGCTTTGATTTTTCAGTTTTTTTACTGGGACCCATATTTCCTTTATGTCTGTTTCCAGAGTTACTTCATGTGACATTTTTAGCATATACCAGGGGTCCCCAACATGGTGTCCATGGGTGCCATGACACCTGCTCACACCTTTCCTGGGACCCACCAAGTGTTTTTAGAAACTGGAAGAGGACGGGTGGTAAGGTTTCTGACTGGCCACTAGAGATTTGATTGGGTGTGCAGATTTTTTATAATGTTGCTTGGACAGCAGCTGCCACTGTGACACAAGGATCTTCACTGTGTGACTGAAGGTAAGCAGAAGCAGCCATTTTGTGGTTGGCTCTGCCTCCAGTAGCAGCCATTTTATGGCTGTGCCTACCACACTGTGTCAGAATTCCAGAGGTGGGAATATATAGATAACAAAAAAGCTGTGTAGTGTGCTAAATACAATTTATAGACTGAGTGATACAAAGTACAAAATTAAAGTGAAACAGTTTACAAAAGACACTAAGGTCAAAAAGGCTGTAGGTGGTTGACGAAATTCTCTGGGATAAAAGTTCGTTTCAGAAGACTTCATCTGAACTGGACCATATGCTATCATAGGAACATTAATAACAACAATAATTAGAAAAAGAATTATGGAAAACTACATAAACTTATAATAATAATAACATACAATTGGTTTGAAGGCTCAATTCATAGAAGAAAATCTACAGGAATGCGTAGTATGTTGCAATGTACAGAATTCAACATAACTTCTAGGATCTAAAATGCAATTTTTAAGTGCATGGTATGACTGTGTGCCACAAGAGAGTTTCATTTGGAAATGGCTCTTTTGATATGCATTGTTTATATGAATCGAAGCCTGGACAACACTGGTGTTGCAGCTGTCCTTTTTCTGGAGACAGGATTCTGCTTCTATGGCAGAAGTAACCCACACTCTATTTTATTTCTCCTTAATGAAGGGTCTCAGGCAAAGGCTCATGGGTTAATTTTGGGGCAAAGTCCACTCCTCAAGCCAGGCAAGGTAGAATAGCCTCTGACTACCAAAGTTTCTATGAAAGCAGGCAATGTGACAGCATGTCCCAGAAAGTTCTCTTCTACAAGCCCTAAAAAATTTCCTCCTGCACTGAAAGACAGATTTACGTGCTAAGGAAATGGCAATGATCAAGCATCATACTCTCTAGATAAGTAGGGGTCACATCCTTTCCTGATCTCACCTTCCTTCAGCCATTAGAAGTCTACTTCAAAGGCCACTTGTCTGTTCACAGATCAATGAAATTTATGACCTACACACACGTTAGGATTTATGAGTACTAAGTTGGAAAAAGCCAAATGGGACAAGTTCTGAACATGCTATAGTTATTTTATTTAAAGTGTAGGTTGACTTCCTTTCCATTCAGGATGTACTTCCTTTCCATTCAGGATGGGAGGATCAGGTATAATCAACAAGGTTTTCGAGCACAGCTATTCTCCAAAATTTTTATCATCTGTCCTTGTTGATATTCTGGATCGGTTCCCTGTTGAGACTAGTGCTAGCAGCCCTTGTGTGTTAAATACTTTAACCATTCAGCGACCTGATCCTGGCACTACTGCATTTAAGCTTCAGCTTAGTGTTTCAGGTGAGTTAAGAATGCATAGGTCACATGGTAATGAGGACATTTCAGAAGTATTAAGCTAGGAGTCCCCAAACATGGACACCATGGCACCCAACAACACTTTGCCTGGTGCCTGCAAAGTGTTAGAAAATGGGCAAGGCCAGGGGGCTTTTGCTCAGCAGGGCCTGATTAACCATTGGGGATCCAACTGACTGTGCAAGCTTTTTAAAAGTTGCTTCTACAGAAGTTGCCACTACAGCACAAGGATCTTCACTACATGACTGAAGGAAAGCTGTATGCCAGAAAATATATTTTTTTAAATGTGCATTTGGAAGGCATCCTGTTAAGCCTTTGCCTGAAATGTTGAAGAGTTACTATTAGAGTTATCTATAACCTCACTCTCTAATGTTTTGTGCTTGGCTCCATGTCTTGTGGCAGCCATTTTGTGGTTGCGCTCACCACCCAGGGCCGACCCCAGGTTTTTTTAAACACTAGGCGAGGCTAACTTCTAGTGCCCCCCCCTGCACACCCACCAATTTTTAAACATAAATGCATGTTAACAACCCCATGCAGACTACTAGTCTCCACTCAAGCACATGCTTAGCTAGGGTTGCCAACTCTGGGCTGGGGAATTCATGGAGATGGGGGGGTGCAGGCTGAGGAGGGCGGCGTTTGGGGTGTTTGGGGAGAAACCTTAGTGGCACATCATGCCACAGAATCCACCTTCCGAAGCTGCCCACCTCACCACCCTCCACCCGCACACGCAGCCGCAAGCCACCCGCCTCTCCAGGGGGAGACAGAAAGCATGCACGGAGGGAAGGGGAAGGAAAGCAGCCTGGCGCCGGTTTCACTCCTCCTCTTCCCTCCCCGACCCCACCTCTGGCTGGGTCACAACGACTCACTGCGGGGACAATTTTCACTCTCGCTTCTGCTGCTGCTGCTTCTTGCTCGGCTTTATACGCTCCCTCCCTGCCAAGGCGGCCAGAAGCAGGTGAAGGGCCATGCCTGGGCAGTCCTGTGCACTGGGTGCTTCTCGCTGGTGACTTGCGAGGCTGCATGTGTGGGCAGAGAGCGGGGAGGTGGGAGGGGTGGAGCCCGGGCTGGGGATGGGGGAGGCGCTGCCTTGTAAGCTGAACTGAGAAGGCAGCAATGCTTGGTGGGGCTTGGTGGCTGGGCCAAGCATGGTACCCTCCAGGCGGGACCCCAGCCAGCCAGCTGTGAGCAGAAGTGGGGGGGGGGGGTTGGGGGGAAGAAGTCTTTGTCTGGCCATGCTCTGCAGGCAACTTTCCATTCTGGGGGCGCTGCTGTGTCTACCTGGGCACCCGAGTTGCATGCAGGGAGGTGGGGGCACACTTGTTGGAGTGTCTCTCTCTCTTGCTCTGCTGCCCCGTTTGCCAGCTACGCTCCTAGGCGGGCGCTTAGTTTGCCTAGTGATAGAGCCGGCCCTGTTGCCACCGCATGTCAGCATTCCAAAGTTGCCCACAGGCTCAAAAAAGGCTGCGTCCCCTTGGGTTAAGCAATCCTTGTCCAAGCAGGCCTGCAGAGGCATATATAAAAAGTGGTCACCTTTATTTGTGGGGACTGTTCAGACACAACACAAAACCAAGGTTTGGTCTCACAAACTATCACACTGAACTCTGGCTTATCTCACCAATTCCTGGTTTCAGTGCCATTGCTCTTTTCCCTGCCTCTCCACCAAAGAACCAGTTGGTATTGCAGCCTACTTTGCAGCATCCACCTGAAGGAGTGAGCCTCACAGTACTGTCAGCTCACTTTGTACTAGCTGTAGATATACAAGGGCAAGGAAGCTGCTCTTTGGTATATTTGGCCGCTCATGGAATACCAAGCAGCTGCCAAGCCATGCACCTCTTTTTGGAGAATAGAGAAGGTTTTCACATTAATTGTTTTCCTACCAAAAAAAAAGGGGGGGAGGGTGAAATATACTGGGAACAGGAAAAACACGTATTCATATCAGTCTCAGGTTTTTTAATGTTAAAATATGTACTTCACTGTTTTGTAGGTACTCACATATTTCAAGCTTCCGACATTGAGAAAACTGTTGTGATTCCAGGATTCAGCAGTTTCCTCATTATTTCTGTTACGAATGACTTGACTGCTTTAGCTGATGCTACCATGCCTCATCTAGTACCTGTAAATACTGCATTTCAAAGCAGACAGTGGTTCCTGTATGACTTTGGCACTACAAATGGAAGAAAATGGAGGGTTGTTGTTGACAGATGCAGATACACAATACAGCAGCTTGATGATCTACCAGTCCATGCCATTAAATACTTGGATCTTGGGTCAAAACTGAATTTTTCATTCAGAGTATCACCAGTTAATGTAGGTAAGGCATTTGAGATCTTGTATTTACTTATACTGATTTTTTTGCTCTCAAAACAGCCTATATAGCATAAGGTATGAGAAAAGACAGATAGATGAGTCATTTAAATGAGAGTTTCCAGTACCTTATGATAAGAGTAGTTCTGATGGACTCAGCACAAAAGAGACCCTCCTCCTCGCTCCCAGGAGTTTTATCATTCTCTTTTCCCCACCCACTATCCAGGTCAGGCTGGGTCAAAGAAGCTTTTCCTGAAATCACCAGAAGATTCTTCCTGAAATCCTTCTACTACTTAATAACTCCAAATCTCTGTTCCCTGCTTGGGGGGGGAGAGAGACTGGACCATCCTATTGTCTCTAGCTGGAACTATTAGTATTTCTTAAGAGGTAGCTGAGGTGAGGCTGGAAAGCCTTTGAACTGATTTCCTCCTCCCTGCCTGTTCTCTGCCCAGAGAAAAAAACTTTAAAAATCTCCTGGTAAAGGTTTTACTCAGGTCAGACCTCTACCCAAAACTGCATTTCTTCATGGTTTCCAATCACTGAAAGCAAAGAATTCCTAAAAGAGAAGAGAGTTGTGTGGATTGGGAGGGGGGGAGGTTTCTGTGTATTGCTATCCAACATTGCTGGTTCAGTACCTTAGGGAGGCAACTCTGATGCTTGTGTTTCAGAGTCTTCCTCTTTCTGTTTGGCCATACTGGAATTCTTATAACGTGTCCTGGATCCCCTTACCCATCTCTATGAAATTAGGCACAGATAATTCTTTGGACAAGGAGAATAATGTTTATATAGCGGCAGAGGTGGGGGCTTGGACCTATTAGAGGGTCTATTGGGGAGTTATATTGGAGGTGCTGGTGTCCGAGTTTAGTATGGTTCATTCAAAGGTAACTTTTTAACTGTTTGAAGGGATTGTAGTTTGCCGGCCAGAGCGAGAGATTAAACTGAAACAACTGAAAACTGCCACTGGTTGTCTGGTGAGGGTGAGCCTAGAGCAAAGATTGTGGAAAACTCAATGAAAATGTTGATCCAGTGTGCCGCAGTGGTGAAGAAGACAAACTCCAAGCTAGGAATCATTTGGAAAGGGATCAAAAATATAATGGCCAATATTGAAATGCCCTTGTATAAGCCTTATTTGGAGCACTGTGTGCAGTTCTGGTCACCACATCTCAGAAAGGACACTGCAGAACTGGAAGAAGAACAAAGAAGGGTAACTGTGGCCAAGGACAGACTGGCAGTCTGGCCCGCTCTGCCTTCACTTTAAAAGCGGAGGCAGAGCGGCCGTTCAGACTGCCGCATCTGCCCAGAGGAGGAGGCCTGGCCGCATCGTGTCTGGCGCCGCGCTCCTCCCGCAGCAGCCAGGCACCACTTCAAAGTGGTGTCCCAGCTGCTGCTGCGGCGCACGTTCCACCCACTTCCGGTGGGTGTGAACGCGCGCCAGGTGGGGGAGCCATGCGGCGTTTGGACGCCGCCAGCGGAAGCCACCCGCAGTCTGGACGCTGTGGGCGGCTCCCTTGCGGCGGCATGCGAATGCCGTGTGGTGGGGGCAATTCCCCCCATCTTGTTCTGCCGCACCGTGGAGGCGCGGCAGAATACCAATCTGTCCACGGCCTATGATTATTAGAGGGTGGGAGCACCTTCCCTATGAAGAAAGGCTGGAGGTTTGGGAGTTTTCAGTCTACCAAAAGGGCAGCTAGATATGATAGAGGTTTGTAAAATTATGCATGGTGTAGATAAAATTGAAAGAGGGGTCTTTTTCTCCCTTTCCCATAATACTAGAACTGTGAGGCACCCAATCAAATTGTTGGGAAATAGGCTTGGGACAGACAAAAGAGAATACTTAAGAACATAAGAAGAGCCCTGCTGGATCAGACCAATGGTCTATCTAGTCCAGCATCCTGTCTCACACAGTGGCCGACCAGTTCCTCTGGAGGGCCAACAGCAGGGCATAAATGCCAAGGCCTTCCCCCGATGTTGCCTCTGGGGTTCTTTGGTAATTAATGGTAATTAAACTGTAGAATTCACTGCCAGTGGAGGAAGTGATGGCCATTAGGATAGATAGCTTTAAAGGGGGGTTAGACAGATTCATGGAGCAGAAGTCTCTCAATGGCTGCCAGCCATGGTGACTGAAGGAAACTTCCATATACAGAGGCTGCAAACCTCTGAATTACCAATGCTGGGAGATAGCAGCAGGGGATGGCTTCAGAATTTAAGCCTTTTTTTGCCCTCTAGGGCAGGGGTGGCCAACTTGTCAGAGACCAAGAGCCACTTTTTTTACTGTGTTACAGCAAAGAGCCACATCATACACATGGGCACGCTTGAACACCACCCATCCCTTCCTCTCACACACAGAGAGAGACCTCCCTTTATCACCACACCCCACCCTTCTGTGCCTCTCCCATTGCTCCTCCCTGTTGTCAATCTTCTTTCCTTGTGCTCTGTCTTTCCCCTCGTGCTTCCCTACCTGTGCTGAAGCCCTCTCCCTGTGTCCCGCCCCCTCACGCAGGTGGGGCCGATAGTCTTCCAGCCGGCCCGGTCTCCCGCTGTTGGTGGGAAGTGTGCAGCAGGCACTATCCCGGCCAGCTTCGGGTCCTCACTGCTCCCGGGGCCAGGACCTGGTGCGTCCTTGCAGCCCCGTCTTCCGGTCCTGGCCAGTCAATCGGGGCTGGGAGGGTCCTAGCGGTGCTTCTCCCGGCTGTGTCTCCCTCGTCTCACCTGGCTTCTCCATCTTCAGGAGTTCTTCTGAGCCGCAGCTCCCACGCTCGGTGAGTCCCCGGGAGGCTCTATGCCCACCGGGCGACCTGCTTCGGGACACGCCCTAAGAGCCGCATAAAACCAGGCAAAGAGCCGCATGCGGCTCGAGAGCCGCGGGTTGGCCACTCCTGCTCTAGGGCAACTTGTTAGTCACTGTGTGAAATAGGATGCTGGACTATATGGACCACTGGTCTCATCCAGCAGGCTCTTCTTATGTTCTTGTGACTAACCTTTTGGCAAGCATGAATGGTGTGTTGTGTATTGGTTTTGGTTTCTCTTTTTTTTTTGGTCTGATCACTTGTAACTGGGGAGGGGGGCAAGAGTTCTAATTTGTGTTATGACAAGCAGTTGGAAATTTTGCAATGGGAGAAGCATATATCCCAGATGAAGGGATGTAGAGGAGTGTTGGGTAGTTACAATCTGTTTGTGTGCCAAAACACCCAAGAACTGCTGTTCCAACTGGAATCTCAGAGAGCGATCTTAAAACATTTTCTTCTTTGTCTTCTTTGTTTTTTTCTCTTTGGGTATCCTACAGAAGGGATTTTTTAGTATTACCTTTGGTGTTTTTCCCCCCCTCTACAGCTTATCCAGTATTTCAGATGCCCCTAATGGAGGTAATAGTGGGAAAGCCCAATCTACTGGATGTAGACACAGAAGACTACTGGGATGACACTGATAGTTATACAATACAACTACATGTTCAGAGCAGATTTTTTGAGCAGGTAACAGACTAACAGCATTGCTCAGGATGTCTCTAAAACACATCTGGGCTTAACTACGTACATCCCAAGTCATACCAGTAAATCTATACTGTCTACAGTGCACTACTTGAGATTAACTCTCATTGAATTGACATTGTAGTGTGAAATCTCCTGAAAGCAATGGGGTGTTAAATTAGCCACGACTACCTTGTTGTGTTGTTCACAGTAGAAAAGAATTGCAACTAATTTTAACTGGATTGGCACTATCGACATGCTGTATTTTTATTTCTGTTTATTGGATTAATAGCCATTAAAATATCCCAATGGGAGAGGCATTTATCAAATGAGAATTCCTGAATCACTCCAGTTAAAGACAGCTCGTGGAACCTTTCCCAAAACATACTCTGCAGGCAGTCCAAAAAAAGGCATTATTTTAACTGTCACATGTTCATGAAAAGATCCTATGGTAGGAAATAAGTTGTTCTGGTTTTGAATGCCCACTCATGCCATGGAAGCTCACTGGGTAACCTTGGGCTAGTCACACTATCTTCAGCTTAACCTACCCCACAGGGTTGTGAGGTAAAATGGAGGTGAGGAGAATGATGTAAGCCATTTTGTATTATGTTGAAATATTACTGTTCTGTGTGTTTTTTTAATAAACATTCCTAGGGTAAAACATCAATTTCTGTGATTGTCACACAAGCATCCCTTGTTTGCGATGTCACAACCCTTATATTAACACTGAAGAACTCCTGCTCATATCTTAAAGTAATGCACTACACCCTGCCTGTTCAACTCCCTGCTGCAGACTGGCTGTCACATATGCCCAATGCCTCAAAACTTTTAAAGGTTTTACCAGTAAGTATCCAAAACCCTACCTGTCTGCTTTTTCAGTTCTTTTATTTAAATCTCTTTCCTGGTCTTCTCTAAGACTGTGGAGTGGGCCAGGGCAAGGCATGTCCTAGTGTGTTGCAAGGCTACAGGATAGATGGTTCCAAAGAGATGTTAAGGACATTAGGGTGAGCCTAACTTTAAGGTGCCCCGAGAGAAAGAATGGTGCTGGGGGCATCAGTAAACCTCTTGGCTTCTGTTTGGCTCTTTTTAATTAGCATAGTTATATACTGCTCTGCTGCCTTTAAAGACACTCACAGGGGATAATACCAGTCCATAATATCACAAAAATACTAGAACATAAGATAACTAAACCTATTCAAAAATAAGAGCAACACAATCATCCATAAATGTTACACACTTTTTTTTTAAAGAAGCATAGCAGTTTAAAGTTCTGAGCCTCATGGCCCTCAAAAACCCTACTGAACAGGAACATTTAAACCCCTTTCCTAAAGTAGAGGGAGGAAGTTCCATTATTTACGGTTATCACTGAAAAGGCCCTTTTCCTCATTACCGTTAACCTCATTTGGGAATGAAGCTGAACATTCAGTTGATCCACTATGCCACAGACACAAGAAAACACTAGTGTAGCAGTGGCAGGAGAAGGCCTACTGATAGAAGTAAGTTCTAAGGACAGCTGGGAGTCAGGGGAGAGGGGATCAGGCTCTGCCCATCTGCTCACCAACCCACGCTGGGGTTTGTTCTGAGCTGAAAGAGATGGGACTCTAGTGTGCTTCAGAAACACAGCCACAGCTTTACTGATTGCAGAATATGCCCTAACATCAAGCATGCACTCACAGACTTGCACCCACAGACTTGGCCGGCACTTCACACATATGCACAAAATATGGCCAGGCATTTTGATGCTGAATGATCAGGAGATATTTTTAAGGGGTATTGCTAGATAAAATGGCTTGGGTACCAATTAGTCAGGAGTTCTTCTTTCTCCCTTCCATTGCCAGTCCACCAGGGGGTCTTGCCATGTATGGTCATTTTGGCACCCACCAGTTCAGGTCCTGTGATTCGATGGAGTGATCTTGACCCATAGGCATACCAGAATTTTGCTGACATGCACCTTTATTCATGGCTTTTTTCTCTCATAGGGAGCTGACAATGGCTCTTTTCAGTCACCAGGGGATCTGGGGATCTTCCTACTGTTGGTCTCTTTACTTCTATGGTTTCTGGTCTTCTCCTGGCCAACACTTACACATTCATTTATTCTCTTATTCATTCAGTGATTGTCCACAGCAGGACAAGTCGGGTGATTATAAATTGTACAGATTATATGGTTAAATGGGATTACATAGAAATTACTCCTGGAGCCACATTTCTTAAACTTTTGGTGTTGTGTTTTGCTTATTGTGAAGTTTTCTGCTCCTTTGACAGGAAGTCAAAAGCAAGTCCTCATGTGCTATTATTTACACCATACATATATTTTCAGCTTTTGCTTTTGCAGGCCCCGCAACTTTTTGCCTGAAAGATGTTTAAAACGTAACACATAGTTGAAGCCTGTTAGAGCAATGGGGGTCCAAATTTTGTATCTCACACTACAGTTGTGAATGTTGCAGAAAAGCAGCACAGCTGTCTAAAGGGACTCTATGTGATTCATTTATCAATAAACAGAGGTTGCTTTTCAGGAGTCTTGGGCTGTTAGTTTAGCTCTGGCAATGCACGCTCCAGGGAGTTAAAACAAATTTATTCCATTGTGTGTGGAATACTGCTTTATTTGCTAAATTAACATGTCATCAAAGGGCTCAGATTTTTTAAAAAAATCATTTCTGTGTAGATTTATTGAGCCTTGGACATTGTTTGGTGCTTGGGGGGGCAACAGTGGGAGGGCTTCTAGTGTCCTGCCCCACTGCTGGACCTCCTGATGGCACCTGGTGTTTTTGGCCACTGTATGACATAGTGTTGGACTGGATGGCCCAATGTTGCATGAACCAACATTGGCTTCTCTTATGTTCTTATGTTTATAATATTTTGGAATAATAGGGTAAGAGAGAAAGTGTTTCCTTACGTGTTTTATGAGTTGTTATGATGCCTCTCTGTTTCTTCCTGTAGCTGAGAGTATAAAATATTGTTTTATAGGTGTTGCATTATGTTTTGTTTTTGTAAAGTGGTATGTTGTTGAAAATCTAATAAATTTAAAAGATAGAATAGTAGAGTGCTAGCTGAAATCTAGAAACTCCATTGCAATATTCCAGTCATGTAATATGTAAAAGTCTGTTCAATCACTAGAGTATCATATAGTTTTTTACATCTATGACACACGTTCAGATTTATTTCAAGTATCTCTGAAATCAGCAAGACTAGTGATGAGCAAAAGGGTAGGCCTGGTGAGATGGTACTGAATTTCTCTCTGTTGTCTTCCCAAACAGGTGAACTACAGGCCACCGTCTAGACTGGGAATTGCTGTTCCACTCACAGAAAACTTTTACAATGCTGACCCTGCAAAGCCTAGAATGAGAGATTATTTTCAGGGATCAAAAGTAAGTCTTGGTCGCTACACCTGCAGAACATTTGATAGCATGTATTTTAAAATTGCTATCCATTTTTGACACCTTGCTGTCAATGTTATAATTAATTTAAACAAAAATTCTACATAATTACAAAGGATGTTGAATAGTGAAAAGAGTTTATGTTTCCAGAATAAGTTTATGTACAACCCCCAGACCTGAGTGGATTCTCCATCCATGAGATTTGTCCCAGGCATCCTGCCTGGACCTACTACGGACTCCATCTCCCACATGTAGATGGGTGTGCTGCCTGCTTGCCTTTCTGCTACCCAGGTGTTTATTGTTGCTGCTTGGTTAATCACTGGTAATAATGCTGACTTCAGATACTAAATTTTAGATAGTAATGGGAGAAAACTGACCATTTTTTTTCTCAAACAGTTAATAGTACAGTAGATCAGGATCAGGTCATGTTTCCGAGTAATTACTCAACTACTTCATCAGAGTAAAGATAGGCATAACATCTGAAAAGCAGTGGGAGCCATTTGAAAATGTCCTTAAAGCATTCAATACAAAGATAGGGTTTTTTTTTAAG
Source organism: Lepidodactylus listeri (assembly GCA_029233225.1). Classification (NCBI taxonomy): domain Eukaryota; kingdom Metazoa; phylum Chordata; class Lepidosauria; order Squamata; family Gekkonidae; genus Lepidodactylus; species Lepidodactylus listeri. The sequence goes on along the minus strand of JARCFY010000011.1, from coordinate 74,025,730 downwards.
ATGAGCTCTGGAAAAAATCCTTTTTAAGTTGCTTAAGCAAAGCTACTGCCTCAAGAGACAGACAAGAATGCTTAAAGAAGACTGATCTGGCCTACAGGTCCAAGCAGAAGGTAGCAGTGGTCCATGTTTCAGTATCCATGGCTGGGCAGGACTAGGGATAGCTCCTGGTGAAAATTTCCAGTAGCAATGGGTGATCACTGATTTGGCAACAAGAGCTTGATCAAAGTAAAACAGTCTTACTGAGGGGCAAGCAAGTTTAAACCCAAAAGTCTGTAATGAGGATTTTCTGCATTTTTAAAAAAAAAAAAGGTAATTAGCAATCTCTCTGAAGATGTAACTAGATCGGGATTGGGGGACGGGAGTCAGCAGCTTCAGCCATGCAATTTAAAATCATCAAAGAGTCATAGGAGAAAATATTTCAGTATCTTTTGTGATAACCAAAGGGAGAGTTTACCTTCAGTTAAGGTTTGGGGGAAAGTTTTACTGCCACTAGCTATGGAAAATTTGTCTACAGCAATACCTTTAGTTTAGCCAGGACCTCGGACAGCAGCCTATTTGAGTTATCACAAGAGAAGAATGAAAGAAGAAACCTGAGTTAGAAAATGAAAGGAGTTTATCTGGATGCAAAAGCTAGGAAGGATGGTGTGGGTGGAATAAGTGCAGATCAAACTGAGGAGTTGAAAGGACTCAGAAAAACATACAAAGGCAAAAAAAAAATCAAACAAACTATAGTTGGATATATTTTTTAGCAATCTAAAGTACCTGTCATGGTCTCTCGCATTGTGGGGCAAGAGTAGCCACTGTTTTGCCCCCCTTTACCTTTGCTGCCACCACTTTGGGTAAATCCTGCACACACACACACCCAAGTCAGCTTTGCAGGGGTAATTGTTCAGTAGTAACATGCCAAGACGTCAGGCAGGTGGGTAAAGACTTGTGCAGACTTTCTCAAATTAAACAAAACTTTATTTCTACAAGGCACAAACTCACAAACAAAAGACAGGATCAAGACACACTATGGAGGTTTTTAAAAGAAGTTCTAACTAAAGGGCTTACAATCCATGTTGCCTTTGATTTGGGTAGCTGCAGGATGTCCCCAACCTGGTGCATCTGCAATTCCCCTTATATTATACCCCTCTGCAATCCTTCATGACAAAACACACACTGCAAGCATTCCCAACAGTGACCCCAAGAGCTCAAACCAAGAAGGAGCCCCAAACAAAGGAAATGCTCCCCTTTTTAGATCCCATCCCATGTGTACCCTGGAGTCTTCAGCCAATCTCAGAGCTAAGCCTTGGAGATCCAGCCCACTCCCAGTTGGAAAGGATGCTCTGTATCCAGCAAAGAGCATTTTCCTCATTCTTCTTAGCCACAAAGACTCCTGGGCCACTTTCTATCAATTTCTTCTTTGTTGTGGTTTATAGACCAAATAGATTAACAATCTAATCTGCTCTAGACCCTAGTCAGTCTGGCTTCAGGCCAGGCTATGGGACAGAGACAGCTCTGCTAGCTTTAGCTGATGATCTCTGTCTGAGTATAGACAAAGGGCATGCCTCTTTGTTGCTCTTGTTGGACTTATCCACAGTCTTCAATACAGTAGATCATACCCTCTTGTTGAGATGCTTGGAGACAGAAGTAGCTATAAGAGGATGCATGCTGAACTGGTTCAGATCATTCCTCAGATTCAAGGGGTTGCTACTGGAAACCAGTTATTATCAGTGTGACCTAACCTGTGGTGTTCCACAGGGCACAGCTCTGTCCCCCATGCTCTTCAATCCCTATGTAAAGAAGTTTTAACACAGAAAAGTTGGCTGGATAGAACATTTACGGGGAGTGTCCTGGACATAATTGCATGCAGCAGCATCATGATACCAGTTTGGTGTAGTGGTTAAGTGCATGGACTCTAATCTGGGAGAACCGGGTTTGATTCCCCACTCCTCCACTTGCACCTGCTGGATGACCTTGGGCAAGCCCTAATTCTGATAAGAGCTGTCTTTGAAAAAGAGCAGTTTCTATCAGAGCTCTCTCAGCCCCACCTACCTCACAGGGTGTCTGTTGTGGGGAGGGGGAGGGAAAGGAGTTTGTAAGCTGCTCTGAGACTCCCTTGGGTAGTGAAGGGCGGGGTATAAATCCAATCTCTTCTTCTTCTCTTCTACTACTGCAATACAAGTACACCATATTCTATGACGTTGCACTGGTGTCATTTTACTTATACCCTGCATACATTGTGACACAGATCCAGTCACAAGAACTTCAAAAGCAATAGCTTCCCAGTTTACCCAATGCAGCAGAAAATAATTAGGTCTTTCCTTGGTACTTAAATGTTAATTGTGAAAGTGCCAAGTGGACCTTTCTTAAGGAGTACCTTCCATATATGTTGTGCAACACCTAAAGATAAAGAGCTCAGGTGAAGATGATAGTTCATTAACTGGTTCCCATGGGGAAAGTTTCTTCAAATAGCTAGAGACCATCCAGTTCCACAGTGTGAAGGAGCCAAGGAATAGGCAGAAATTCATTAAAAGAGAGGAAACCTCCTCCTATCTTGTGATGCACTCAGGAATGCCACCTCATCAGTTCCTTTTGTTTCTCATTCAAGAGAGCACTCCTGTTATGCTTTCTCCTCAATGTAAGGCCAAAGTGGTTCCATATTCTCCCCTGTCTTCACCCTTTCGACTGCCGTAGATCTGTTATCTAAAACTGCTTTCTATCAAATTTGGATGCACAGGACTCTCCCACTTCACCCCCTAAGACTCTCTATGGTAAAATGGTAACGTCTGTTAGCTAGACCACCCTTTTAAAGTTAAGTCAATAGCTGCACTGTTTAGTCATTTTTAATGTTTAAAATGTTGGAATGATAGAAACTGAGATTCATTTCATTTGCGTATTTTCCCCCCACAGACTTCTGGAACTTACAAACAGTGTGCTGGCAAAAAAAAGCGATCTCAATGTGGTTGTACGAATGATATGAAGCTGTCATTTTTGGTTGCCTTTTCAGACTGCAAGGAAAAGGTAAGAACCACTTGCCCCACAGTATTAGAAATGTTTTTGTGATGGAATTAAAACCAGTAGGATGCTCTGGACAGCGCTCAGAACTTTACAGTCTCACATTCATAGATGGCAGCTCATCATCTGCACTCCTCTAAGCTGTGAAGTCTTTGTGAGCAGAAATTCTACTTTGTGAGCTACTGGCATTGAAGTTGTGGGCGAGCGATTTGGCCGCTGCATCAGTTACTTTGCTCTGCAGCCATCCTTTCCGAGGGAGGACAAAAATGTGAGAGCCAGAGGCTAAAAAACTGTGAGCTGGCATACACTAACTCAGCTTAGAGGGAACACTGCATCCAGTACATCCACGATGCTCTTTCCCCCTGTTCTCAGCCATCCTCCCTCTTCTCTGTCACAATGCGCTTCTGCCTCTCTTTTTGTCCCCGTGTAGACAGCTCCGCATCTGGTACAGAAGTGGCTAAAGAGAGTGCCCTTTAGTTATGATTCAGAGGGTAGCCATGTTAGTCTGCAGTGGAACAGATAGATTCAAGTCCAGTAGCACCTTATAGACCAACAGGATTCTGGGTGTATAAGGTTCCGAGAATCAAAGCCCCCTTCATTGGATACCCTGCAGTTATCTAGCAACACTAGGATATGTTACAACTTTTAGCTAGCCAGTATTGCAGTCAGCTGATCTTTTATCAAAGGGAGCTGGTAACAGATGGTCTCCTAATAGCTGAGAATATCTAAAGTGCATGAACCAAGTTAATTTCCATAGTTTGGACAAGGCAGTGTGGGGGAGAGTGCAGAAGAACAGCCAAAGTGGCTAGTGGCTTGAACTGGGAAACTTCCTTGGTAGAGCAGGGATGTCACCTTGTGGCGATTGTATAGATTGCTGTCTGGGGATCTGCTGTCTGCTGAAGAAATGCCTGTTCGTTTCTGCTGTGTCCTTTTTGATATTTTGATATTTGTAAAGGTGTTCTTGAATCCAAGGAAGAGAAATCTGCAGCAATTACTATGCCTGTTCTCAGTGCTCGTGGAGATGGCCCGAGGGTATTTCATCGCTTAGAGGAGTGGGGAGAGTATAGGACAGGCTGCAGGCCTGTAGCAAGTGGGGGCGGCACCCCCTATCGAATTTGCAGCACCCCACCAAATTTTCTCTTTCGGTTCCATGTTTCCTTAAGCGACGCTGCGTCGCCAGCCCAAAGCGATTTCTGTAATTCCTTCCGCTCAGCCCTTACCCCAGCAGCAGGAGGAAGCAGCAGGAAGAGCTGGCCCAGTGGAAGGAAGGAGGGTTAGATAATCACTTTGGGCTGATGCAGTGGCAGCGTGTCATGGCTTAAAGTCTCCCCCTCCCCTCCACTGTGCCTGCGCCAGGTGGCATGGGAGGATCTCACCGCTAGCGTCATGACACCTGTCATGTGGTCCAGGTCACATGACACTAGTGACAACAAGATCCTCTTATGTTGCCTGGCACAGGTGCAGTGGAGGGGAGGGAGAGCTTAAGCCACACCGTGCCACCACGACGCCAGCCCAACCCATGATAAGGAGCTACTCCTCTCCCTCCCCTGGCACCCCCCCACACACACTCAAAAATTCCTGGCTACAGCACTGACATGGTGATTTCCAGCTGCTCACATCCAGCCAGATGTGTGACTGAAGGCAGTGGACAAACACACGGAAGACCACTTCACTTGGTGCTTGGACATGTTTCCTATCAGTCTAATGAATAGCACAGCCTTGGGACTAATTATACCCTTGACTGATTGCTAAGAAAAGAATTGTGTAGCTGCAAAAGTGTTGCATCAGACCAGATGAGAAACCTGTTTAGTGGAACTAACCTACATTATTCGATGACTGACACCGAAAGAGTTCCATGGAAATCCCTGCACTTTGAATAGTATGCCTGCACTGTATTCTCTTTTTATATCAACCATTTGTATGTAACTTCTCTTCAGGCAATCCGGATGAAATATCCAATCCCAAAACTTGCTCTCAGTTTCACTATTGAGAATGAGGATGGAGCTGTAAATTTGTCATCGCCTTATTTTGTCACAATAACAGAAGTCAACAACAGAACAAACTGGGAAGTTTCAGGTACAGGAAGCAGAAGACTTAATGACTTGGATAAGGAAGACAGAATGGGAGCCTGCAATTTCCCATCAATTTAGAGCCCCTGCAGATCATCAGCATTTTGTGCATTCATTTCTTAGTTGGACATCTTGTTTCAGTGGATGGCTATGACTGCAGGAATTATCCTACAGGGGCTTCCTCTAACAGCCTCATCCTACGACCCCATTACCAGTGCAGTGCCACCAGCACACTACTCTGTTCTTTGTGCCTGCTCTGTCGAGGAGATGCAGGTGGACAGAAGACCTAATGCAGAAAACAGCAATTGCACCAGACTCCCTAGAAACTCATCAGTCATGGCATGCCCCTGTGACAGGCAGACAGTGAGCCAGCCAAAGGTTTCATTCTGGCTGATGCAACCACACACCCCTAACATCAAGCTGCCACTGCCCACACCCAAAACACAAGCAAGCGAACAAAGGGAATATAGCAGCCTCCACCCTAAAGTGGGCTGTGGCATGAGCACTAAGAGCTGTGGAAGGAACACACATCAGGGAGTTCCAAAGATAAGAATTGCAATTCCCTTTCTGCAACAATGTTCCCTTTTTCCAGGCCTGCATGCACAATGAAGGAAGAAGCATGGACCCTTCAGCCACCTCACCAACATGCTTCTGCAACTCACTCAGCAGAGGCCGCACTGATAAAATACCCAGGATCTCTGCCACACAAGGGTTCCAGTCTTGGGTGGGAAGGTGGTTCCCAGCCTTTCACCAGGCCAGAGAAGAACACAAAGGCTGCAACAAGAGAACACGCAAGTGCCCGGTCAAAGAAAGTCTTTTAACCAGCCCCTCAGTAGTTCACTAGGCAAGAGAAGCCAGGCTCTGTACAAAAGGGAAGGTTCAAGTCCCAGCAATAGTTTTTAGTGCTAGATTAGATTAGTTCATACTGTAATATTGGGAAGCCAACCCAGCAATGCAAAGGTATAACTCAGCTTTGTTTGAGTCCCAGCACACAAGTCCTCAGCCAAGCATCCATCTTAGGGAATCCCTTCCCAGGAGACATGCCTAGTCTGATTTCTGGCAAACCTCACCTTTTGATTAGAAAGCACAAGACAGGTGAGAGAGAGGATTAGAACCCCCACTGCACTCGTGCCTGGCAACCAGGGAGGTTTGGGAGAGTGAACATGTCCTATATTGGTCCTACAGAGGGAAGAAAATCTATGTTCCAGGCTTTTTGCAGTCTGTTAGTATTATATTGTCTGGAAACAAAAAGGCATGCTGGTTGCTAGAAAGGGCATAACAGTTTCAACAACCCCACTACTGCCATCCTTATACCACCCAGGCCCAAACAAAACAAATGAAAAATCACTCCATGTGCCCCCAGGGTGACCTGTGATCCTGGAATTTTTGCCCATAATCCCTTCCTTCTCAACCGTCTTGCTTTTAGGAACCATTTTTTTCACTTGCAAAAAACGTTCTTGTTTTCCTTTGTTGCTGTGTGCTCTCCTACTATACAAATCATACGCTACTGTGGTGCTAGCTCTATAATATCAAGTGATGAGGAAGTTATTTTAAAAGCCCCCTAAAATTAAACAGTAGTGCTCTACAAGGGGAAAATATTAAAGCTGCTAAATTGACAATATGACTGATTTCAATGGAATCATTTTACTTTCGAGGAACATAAGAACATAAGAAGAGCCCTGATGGATCAGACCACTGGTCCATCTAGTCAAGCATTTCCCGCTGTCTCACAGAGTGGCTAACCAGTTCTTCTGGAGGGCCAACAACAGGGCATAGAGGTCGAGGCCTTCCCCTGATGCTGCCTGCTGGCTCTGGCATTCAGAGGTTTAGTGCCTCTGAATGTGGAGGTTCCCCTCAGTCACCATGCCTGGTAGCCAGCCACTGATAGACCTGTCCTCCATTAACTTATCTAATCCTCTGTTAAAGTTGTTTATTCCTGTGGCCATCACTACAGCCCCTGGCAGCAAATTCCACATGTTAATCACTCTCTATTAAAAGTAGTATTTCCTTTTGTCTGTCTTGAACCTACTGTCCATCAGTTTCATTGGATGCCCTGAAGTTCTAGTATTTTGGGAGAGGGAGAAAAATGTCTCTGTGTCAAGTGTCTTCACCCCATGCATGATTTTATAGACCTCTATCATATCCCTCCTTAGTCATCTCTTTTCTGAACTGAAAAATCCTAGACTCTTCAGCCTTTCCTCCTAGGGAAGGTTCTCCAACCCCTTAATCATCTTGATTACCCTCTCATGTACTTTTTCCAGCTCTGCAATGTTCCCCTCAGTCACCATTGTTAGCAGCCATTGAAAGTAAGGATGGGCATGAACTGGCCAATGAACTAAAGTTCATCACAAATTTTGGCTGCAGTTCATAGTGGCTCGTGACATTTGGAGATGAGCAGAAAGCAGGGGTAGAGAGATCCAGGTGCCATCTGGAGGCTGGCAATCCTATTTCATGCATTCATCAGCTTCCTGTCCATTTAGGATGATTATTGGTGCCGTCACACTGTGAGCAAAACTTCCCATGAATATTAACAGTGCTCCTGGAGCTCCCCCACACCTTGGAGATCTGAACTGGTGGGTTTTCAGCTGCTCTCTTGATGTTCTTCACCCCTGATTCACTTGCTCTAATCTCTAAGAACAAACGCAGCTGGTGAGAAGTAGGCATGAGTCCTGCTGCCCTCCTCATCACCTGGCAAAAGCCTCTTACCTGTTGACCCAGCTGTCTTGCACTCTCTCACGCAGCCCTTTAAAGGAGCTGTGTGAGGGAGCCCCAGAAGACTTCTCCCTGCCCACCCCACTTCAGGATCCCTTAAGCAGCCCATTTAAAGGGGCTGCCCAAGGGAGCCCCCAACAGCTAAGTTGGCAGAGAGAGACTCCTCCCCACTGGCCCAACTGTCTGGGGCTCCCTTGTGCAGCCCCATTTAAAGGGGCTCCCATGGAGCCCCAGACAGCTGAGCTGACAGGACAGACTCCTCCCCACCAGCCCAGCTGGGGCTCCCTCTCACAGTCTGTGTAAAGGGGCTGAGCAAGGGAGCCCCAGACAACTGAGCTGTCAGGAAGAGGCTCCTCCCCGCCAGCCCAGATATCTCAGGCTCCCTCGCACAGCCCCTTTGGGCTCCAAAAGGGAGCCCAAGGCAGCTGGGCCAGCAGACAGGAGGGGGTTAAGTGCCACCTTAAATGGCTGGGAGCCATTTAAACCCCTGCTTTCTGCTCCCAACACTTTCTCCCACTGCTTTCTGCTCCCACCGCAGGGAGCAGAAAGCAGGGGTTTAAACGTTAATGGCATAATAACCTGTTTGTGAACCAGCATATTCATTTGGTTGGGTTCTTGGTTCAGTTTGTGGTTCAGCCGCAAACCGAACCACAAACATGCAGGTCATGCACATCCCTAATGTATAGACTTATCCACTAATCTATTTAATTCCCTTTTAAAGCTGTTTATTGCTCTGACAGCAGATTCCACATTTTAATCACTCTCTGTGTAAAGAAGTATTTCTTTTTGTTCATCCTGAACATACTGCCAATCAGTTTCATTGGATGCCCTCAAGTTCTAGTCTTCTGGGGGGGGGGGATTTCTCTTTGTCAACTCTCTCCAATCCATGCATAATTTTATAGACTTCTATCATGTCCCCCCTTAGTCATCTCTTTTCTAAACTGAAAAGTCCCAGATTCTTCAGTCTTTCCTCATAGGGAAGGTGCTCCAACCCCCTAATCATCTTGATTTAATCTTGATTACCTTCCTCTGTACTTTTTCCAGCTCTGCAATGTCTGTTTTGAGATACTATGACCAGAACTATGCACATGAGGCTGCACTATAGATCTATACAGGAACATTACAGTATCAGCTGCTTTGTATTCAATCCCTTTCCTAATAATCCCTAACACAGAGTTTGCCTTTTTCACCATTGCGTCCATAGGATTTAGCTGCACCATTAGAACATGCTTGTTTGTGACATGTTTCAATGGACTTAGTGGCATATATTGAAAGAATGTCCATAAATGCCTTTTGTACATTGGCAGACATAGAATTGTGGGTTTGGAAGACAGCTAGACGTGATCTAGCCTAATGCCGTGATTTTCAAAATTGGCAGTGAACTTCAGTTTAACAGGTGCAAAAGGTTGTCAAAAAGTATTGCCAAACAGATCCAGTTGAATACAGGTTTTGATTAGCTCACATTAAATATAGTTGTCTTAAAAATTTTTGTGGTTTCATATTTTATAAGCTTATGTTAACTTAATAATGGAAAATTTCAAAGTAGTAACATATGTATTAGATTGTATGGATTGGTTAATTCTATATATTGTTACTGCTCCCTTTCTGTTAAATAGGGGAGGGGGAATATTGTTAAGAAACACACAAAAATGGTAACCACAACCTACTTTGTCACTTCACCACTGACAAGCCCTGCAGCTGGAAAGGAAGGTTTCTGCTGCTGCCCCTCCCCCTGAATTGGAGGTCTTGGACTTGAAAGTGGAACATGCAGATATCTCCATCCTCAGTGCCTGCCTATTGCCTTGTTTCCAAAATCTAAAGTAGAAGATAAGTGCTACTGCATTTGAGCAGATTCAAGGAAAATTTATTGGTTTTTGGAAAAACTTATTGACAAAGTTTAGAACAATTTTTACTTAAATATTTTTATACAGAAAGGTACGGTAGAACCCACAAATAAAAAAACCCCAGTTTCGTCCAATCCGTTGCACACATACATCAATTATCCTTACGGACTTCTAAGGGCTAATGCAGGCATAACATAGGTGAAGGATAGTGAAGGAAATGGAACGTAAGAAATTCTTCTACAGCTAGCTTTGACCAGGATTAAGATGGTACCTTGATCACCATTAATCATGGTTAACCGTAACCAGGATTCCAGAATAATGTTTGCTTCTACTCTTTTTCACTTCCATTGCACTTTATCAGCAAGGTCTAGAAATTTTTGCCTGTGAAGCTCTAGCTCATGATGTGATACTACTCCAATGTCACTGAAGTATATCCTCTAAAGATGTATTTGTGTGTTTAGCCCAGTCCTACTTTATAGGTTTCAGTTTTTACTGAATCCTACGCTTTGACGAAACATGGAAGTACCACTCAGAGATTGTTTTGACTATTTTTCAGCTACCAATAAAACATCAAGCTTGTTAAAAATGAGAACATATTTGGCCCACAGACTCAACACAACGCTGTACAATCCAGATGGTCTCACTCTAAGCATATATGTAAGTTTTAGATAAAATACATATTTTGTACAAGAAAGCCAAACTTGAGTACCTACAGTCCTTCAAAACTCTGTATCCACTACCCATTGTTCCAAGGTTAAGAGTGTTATCTGGTTCTTTCTGTTGACTTGCTTGCAATGCTGCATGTGCATCACAATTTCTTATTGAGTCTAATATTTTATTAGCAATATTTGGCCACTATATCACATAAAGAGTATCAAGTGAGCTGAGTATCTCATATGTCTTGCCTGTCTCTGTACAATTCCTGTGGCAAGGCAGCTCTGTATATCTGTGTGTATATTATCTTTCCTTTTTTACATTGTACATCTATGGAATACATTGCAGTCTGAGTGGCAACTATTGTAGGTATTTTGGAGCAGACAATAATGGCTTCTTAAAAATTATTTCCAATGATTTGTGCTCTCTGTCAATATGGATCGATTCATGATTGCATATATACTGCTCAAAATGTTCACATCAAACACTGTTGCTAAAACATTCTATATCAATTTGGGCAAAGTATTGCTCAGTCTGTGATAAAGGCCTTGATGCAAACAACAGGCAGCCTGTTCTGCAAAAAGAGTGCACCGAGTTTCACTGGCATTTCAATGGGTAGTAGCATCATTCATATTCTTGTATTTTAGAAATAGGGTTTTAATAACGAACAGTGCAATCCTCTGCAGATTTACTGTTTACTAAACCTGTTGGCTTTAGTGGACCTGTGGAGTAACTAATCACAAGGTTGCACAGGAAGTCTTTGATCTGGTGTGGGGAAGCCACATCAAAATTGTACCAGTTGTACCACTGGTAGTAGAAATTTGTCCAGGTAGTTAAGAAATCTTAAGACCTGCTGCAAAGATTTGGTATTGGATTGTTTGGGCATTTGCTATGCTGCTCTCACCTTTTCAGAGTCCAGTTGAAAGCCTTGCAGTTGAGAGGTGAGTTTTATTGGGTAGTGCTGTCAGTTGTAACTTCATCTTATTTCTGTTGAGTTTCAGATGGACTTTTCTGTACCTTTCCAGGAGCCAGATGAGTTTACAGTCATAGTAATACAGTATGCAATAGCCACTTCTGTGGTATCCTTTAATGAGACCCATCCTGATTTTTTTTTGTCACAACAATTTTGTTCAGATGCCTTACAGTGAAGATGGGTCATTTCCCCCCAATTTCTTTTTTAACAGAAAGTAATGGGAATAGAAATCTTGGTGACACTGTTCCCTGGGTACTAAAGCTATTGCTCCTTTTGAGACTGGTGATTCTACTTCACACTGAAGTTGTGGGGGTTATGGGAGGTATCTGAATGGGAGACCTCCTGGGAACCCTGTATACAGTGCCTTGAGCTTCATGAGGAAAAATAGTTTAGTTACTGGCTCTTTAATGAATTCTAGTAATTGTGGCCTGAGGAATTTGACAAAGGGGTTAAAGGGATGCAACTATATACCTGACCCTTGCCTATCTTATTACATACTGTTTTTCTTTTCCACAGGGATCAGAGCTTTTCCATTTTAGGGTAGCAACTATTCCTGGAGTCTCCTTTTGTAGCTTATTTGATGAATTTCAGGTATAATGAACACAACCATTAACTTTATTTAACAATACCAAGATATAAACAATAAAATAGATTATCGGTTTATAAAAAATATTCCTGAATGTTCAGCCATTCATTGCAACAAATATACTTGTTAAATAGCTATCATGTTTCTGATAGTGAAGTTTGCACTGCCTAGGAACAAAAAAATCTGGGGGAGGGGGAAGGATTCCTTCCAAAAACTCTTGCTACTTCTGGGTCATTATATCAAAAATACTGAGAACTACCAAGAGTGACAATAATGTGCAAAAGTTTCATATTTATTACCCCAATTACATATTTCTTTCTTCTGTTGCAGCATAATCTAGGCAACCTAGTATTGCACACACAGCTTTGTTTTCCAGAAAGTGGTGGTTTATATGTGCCATATTAGAGGGATGGCCAAATTCAGCATGATGTCCTATAGCAACAGGGGTACTCATGCCAGTCATGAAAGCAGCAAAGCAGGCTATCTCACTGAAAAACTAAAAATCTTTTAGGTACTTGGGGGAATTCCTTGGTATGCAAAAAAAAAAAGTTAGTGAATTACCCAAAAGGACAAAAGCCCCAAATCAGACTGTTGAGACTGTATATCCCCTCTGTTACCTCCCCTAACTTCAACCATGCCAGGTTTACAAATAATGAAATCTCTCTGACACATAATTTGATCAGATGGTGCTGACCTGGCATATATGACTGAGATCTGACTGGAGGATTCAGATGCATCAAATGTCAGTGCATCTCAATTAGTCCCAGTTGGCTATATGATCTTTAGTCAGCCCTGAACTGGGGGATATTGGTATCTTCCTTCTGCCAGTTCCTGGTTCAGACATGTGCAAATGTTGATTGTATGTACCTTGTGTTGAAGGTTCCAAGGATAGGCTGGGGATACTGTTGATGTACTGTTTAGACCTGATGGAACTGGCAGAGTTGGTCTTGAAGGTGGTATTCTAGACCCCAGTCCTCAAGGTACTGTGGCATTTCAACATCAGCTTTCTGTTTCAGCCAGTATGGCTCAACCAGCTTCTCCAGTTTCTGAAGTAAAATCTGCATCTCTTTTGACTAAGGATCCCCCTCAGAAGAAGAGCCAGGCTTGTCATTCAGACAGTCATATTATTCAGATTATCTGTCATTCTGTTCTCTTCTTTTAACACTGAGTGTTCCTGTATGCCACTCCCACCCCCATTTTCTATCTTCTGCACTCCCTCTTTCAGGAAAGGCAATAGCACCTTGCTCCCAGATGGCCTAGGTTTGTAATCTCAGTATTTTCATCATCCCCAAGAAAAATGGAAGTCTCCATTCCATACTCAGTCTTAGATACATCAGCTTCTACATACAGGCCAAGATGTTCTGGGTAACGACCATTACTTCCCTCCTGCCTTTCCTTCAGCTGAGAACCCAGTTTGCATCTATCAACCTCAAAGATACCTGCTTTCATATCTCTGTCTAACCTCAATGCAGTCAGGTTCAGTGTGGGGGACGCTCATAGTTTAAAGTTGCATTTCTGAGGGGAGATTGTTTCACCTAAATCCTAGCCATAGAAATTTCGGAATCATTGCTGTGTGCTGGTGCAAATCCCCTGTCCTGTTTTTCCCCCTTCCCTGAGGTAAGCCTCCTGGACTGGGTATAGAGGGCACTTTCACTTGCTGCATTTAGGAAGGTGCATAAAACAGTTTTATTTCAGGTGACATTTGGTGGAGGTTAAATTATTTGGCAACATTTTAAATTTGTGCTGTCTAAGTTTTGCTAATGGAGTGTTGTTTTGTGTCTTTGTTGCATTGTTAGCCACCTTGAATTTAAGGAGATAAGGCAGGACATAAATACTTTAAATAAATAGGACCACAAAATCTTGAGAGCAGCTGAGATCCAATAAAGAACATAAGAAAAGCCCTGCTGGATCAGACCAGTGGTCCATCTAGTCCAGCATTCTGTCTCACATAGTGGCCAACTAGTTCCTCTGGAGGGACAAGAACAGGGCATAGAGGCCGAGGCCTTCCCCTGATGTTGCCTCTGGGATTCAGAGGTTTAGTGCATCTGAATGTTTAGGTTCCCCTGCCACCATGCCTAGTAGCCACTAATAGACCTATCTTCCATGAATCTATCTAATCCTCTTTTAAAGCTGTTTATTCCTTTGGCCATCACTACATCCTCTGGCAGCAAATTCCACATTTTAAAGTGTAAAGTAGTATTTCCTTTTGTCCATCTTGAACCTACAGTCCATCAGTTTCATTGGATGCCCTCAAGTTCTAGTATTTTGGGAGCGGGAGAAAAAAGTCTCTTTGCCAAGTGTCTCCACCCCATGCATAGTTGTATAAACCTCTTACCATCTCCCTCCTCAGTTGTCTCTTTTCTAAACTGAGAAGTCCCAGACTCTTTAGTCTTTCCTCATAGGGAAGGTTCTCCAACCCCCTAATCATCTTGGTTGCCCTCCTATGTACTTTCCCCAGGATTTCTCCTCCATACATGCTGGCCCAGGAAATCAACTGGTGGCAGCCCTTTGGTCTGGGTCAGGTGGGTCACTGTGCTCAGCGGGACGTTTATGTATTGCCGTCTGGAGGTTTTCTTGTGTATTTTAAGTAACTGATTTTATCTTTATTATGTATGGATTTGATATTAATTTATTGTTAGCCGCCTGGAGCCGGCCTTGCTGGACAGGCAGGGTATAAATGTAAAATAAATAAATAAATAAATACTTTACCCAAGAGGATTAGCCTACTCAACTCTCTGAGAGCTTACTGAACCCTGGAGAGGAATGTGGGTTTCCAGGTTGCTCACTCCATTCATCTTTGTGGCTTCTATGCACTCCCACATCGGAACTGCACAGGCCAGCTGCAAAGATGAAGAATCCAAAGCTTTCTAGAAGATTCAAGGCACTAGGAGAACTCCTTCCTCCCCTTTGTGTCACACTGGTCTTCCCACCCACGTGATGAAGGCAGGGAGAGTGCTCTTCCCTCAGTCCTCTCTTCACTGCCTGTCAGGACTGGGTGTAGTCACAGTCAGAATCCAGAGTCAATGTCAATGTTGGTCCAAAGTCAGGGTTCCAAAAGTCAGGCAAAGTGAGTCATTCAGTCCAGAGTCATACACAAGAGCAAGCAGGTCTGAGATCCAAGTCCAAGCCAATCTGACGGTCACTGGGGTGAAGCAGAGTCAGGAGGCGTGGTCGCAGAGTTCACCGGGTGGTGTCTTGTTGCTTCCACATGGAGCAGTCCCCCTTGACTGGCTTTTACAGGCATCTGCTGGAAGGTCTTACTTGCAGCCAACTGCTTGCACAGAAGCCATGAAGATGAAAACAGGGTTGCATTTACCTGCAACTGTTGTTCACTGAGTGGTCTTCTATGTAGGCACACATCCCTCCCTCCCTCCCCTGTTGTGGGCTGCTCACTCTGAGGGCCTTTCTTCTCCATAGTGGCAAAGGGAGGACTAAGGGAAGGCTGCTTTCCCTACTTCCATGACATGCCAGTCGGGGTGGGAGAACACTGGCATGAGATGGAAGGGAGGGGAGAGCATTCCTAATGCTTAGAATCTTCTAGAAAGCTTTGGATTCTTCATCTCCTCGACTGGCCTATGCCTGCACAGTCCCCATGTGTGCCCGCATAGAAGGCCACTCAATGAACAACAGTTACCGGCAAGTGCAATCCTGTCTTCTGTGTTGCTGTTGTTTTGCTGGGCCCCTGCTCATTAGCTGTATTTTTGCTAGGCCCCTGCTCATTAGCTGTAACCAGCTAAGAATAGCATTTTAACATCCCAACCACTTGGTAAATAAGAAAGGCTGAGAGATGCTTTGCCCAAGACTACTCAGTGAATTTCAGGACTGAAGCAGGGATTTGAATCATGGTGTCTCATACCCAAACCCAGCAGATGGACAACTGTGCTGCTTTGGTGTTTCCAGAGTAGACAAGCTCTTGTGCCATACTACTATTACATCCCCCAAGTCCTTCTTACATGGTTTCCAGTATTCTGCCAGTAGTACTTGATACTCTTAAATGAGTATTCAAGCTTTTAAAAAGAACAAGTTTTGACATTGTTGTGTTTTCTCTTGCAGATTTATGTTGATGATGCTCCATTGGCTTTCCCAGGACAGTATCTAATCAGTTCAATTACGGCTGTACTAATAGGGGGTATTATCTTTGTGGCATTTATTCTGGAAGCATATGATATTCGAGTATGGGGCGTTTTGAAGACAAAACTACGAAAAGCAAGCAAAATGACATCAATATTTTCCTTCATTACAGCTTCAACAGTTTCGACTGAAACTAGTGAAAAGTGACTGCCAGCGGCAATAACTTAAGTTTCTCCTTCTGCTATTTAGTTGACAGTAATTTTATACACTAACATAAAAGCAACTCTTCCATCATTACATGAAACAGTCACAGCATTTGTTAGGAAAACAAGTTCTTTTAAATCTTCTGAAAGATAATTTTTATGAGTTTTTATGAAACTTCTGGTCATTGTCACATTGAACAGAATTTTATTGGGGAGGGCAATGTTAATAAATATTTAACCACTCACATCCCCGAGTGCTATTTAGTTCTTGGTTACAGGTTCTGTAGCTAGTGCAGTAAAAATTGCAGTCATGTGTCATCACTGAAGATGAAGTGCAAAAGCCAGTGCCCTTTTGAACATACCATTGGAGAAAGCAGTGACCAGGCATCCTAATGGGATTCACACCTAAGCCTCCTACACTATCTCCTGCATTTCCCCCTCACAATGAGATTTACACTTGCAAGCCTCATAGTACAATTCACACTAAGCCTTGACTCCCTCCCCTCATTCCCGCCCCCCCCCCCGCAAGATTTCCCAGCACAGTCACAGACACACACATTAGATGTAGTACACTCAAGCTCATATTGGAATAAATGTTTTTAGTCTTTAAGGTACCTTCAGAGGTGAAGGCAAAGGACTTCTTTTCTTCCTTCTTTGCAACCCTCAGGGGTCATTTTGAGCAGGAGCTCGGGGGAGCTCAGCTCAGGGAGTTGGTGCCAGCCCCTCCCCCATGGCGGAATACCTGATTGTGTCATGGCTGCAGCAAAATGACCCCATCCCCTGGAAAGGTCCTTGTTCCTCCGACCAGCCTTCTGAAGGCTTCAGCCACCACTGAAGCTATCCTCCCAGAATAGTGGTGGTTTTTCTAAGGCTTGGATTAGTAGCTGCCCCCTCTCTGCCAGATCTCTCCCCCCCCCTTTCTTTCTTGCCTTCTGACATACTTCCAGTGATATCAGGGGGTGTGGCATATGCAAATAAATTATGCTAATGAGTCATGCTAATAAGCTCCTGCTCCTCTTTTTCTACGAAATGACCCCTGGCAACCCTCATTGAGATTTGGCTGATTTTTCCACTTCCCATAGCCTGGGGAAACTAGATAGGACACAAGAAGGCATTTTCGTAGGTATAGGGCAGACCCCCGCCACCAGCATAGTATGGACACTGCTATGTGCTATCCTATAGCCATTTTGCAGAGAGGAAAGAAATGACAAACACCCCTCCACAAGGCCCAGACCACATAGTGAGCACATCAGAGTCCCTAGCAGCCCTAGTGACACCTACCAACAGAGCAATGTGCTGTTGGCGCCTTCATGAGTGGCACACATGTCTGCAGCCAACTTCTGCCCATTAATGCAGTCATGGCCCTCTTGTGTCACATTATCTCTGCCCACAGATGGAGCAACAGATTGCAGGCAGAAGAGAGCTGCCAGCCCTGCAACCCCAAAGGAGACTGGTGGTACACAAATAGGAGAAGCCCAGAAGTTAACATACTCCAGGGTTTGAGTCCCTACCTGTAGCTGAGTTTCCCTCTACCAGGCAGTGAGAAGGGACAGTGAGGTGAAAACAAGGAAACTTTCAACGGTACCTTCAACAAAGGCCATCCTATCTCTCACTCCCACTCAGCAGCTCACCAGAGAATGGCACCCATTTGGCAAATGGAAGATATGGGTTCAGTTTCCAGGAAGATAGATGCTGGCCAGCAGACAAAGCCTGCTTTTGCCTAGCAACACAGAATGGCAGTAAAAACATGAGAAAGAGGCTGGACATGAACCCACTCCTCCCACACTCAGGGCACACGTGAATGATCTACGATCTACTGCATGGAACATTATGCATTCCCCAGGGCACCCAACTGGGCACACGTGAATGATCTACGATCTACTGCATGGAACATTATGCATTCCCCAGCAGCTGTCCTCAACATGAGCCAAATGGTTCTGGGCAGAGAAGACTTCAAAGACAGGCTCGGTGCAGCAGAAATGGAAAAGGACTGTATGGCCAAGGGAGAGCCAAGAGGCAGTCCAATGGACACAGCTGAAGTTTTGCCACCTCAGCATCATGGGGGATGGGCTGCCCTTGCTGAATACCCCGCATGTCCCTCATCTTGGCCAATGAACCCCTACAGAGCATCTCTCTCCCATGCTCATGGATCTCATTAGCACCTGCTCCCGTTTCTCCAATGATCTTTATAGTCCAAGCATACCTTCCCACCTACATCCCTTAGGCAAGCTGCATGGAAAAATCAGATCCCAGCAGTCAACCAATGTGACTTACGCACCGAAGGCAGCTGAAGTTAAGAATGAGCAGGGGGTGGGAACCAAGCCTCAGCTATCAAAACTCAAATTTCAACAGAGGTGCAACTATAGAGGAATCCAGACGTTTATGGAACAGCTTCAAGATAACTGAATCAAATCAATTAAATGGAGTTACCAGCTCCTTCATTCCAGTAAGGCTCTTGGGCTTTTGCAAGCTGCAGTGACAGACTGTGGAGCAACAGATAGAGCTGCCACAATCACTGCATGTCTAGGAGAGGGATGACTGTGCTAGCTGAACCACTGGCTGTAGAGCTCACTATGGTGAAGGAGCACGGCCGGAAAGAGTGAATTAACAACTGTGAAATCCGCATGGGTCATTGCAGCCACTGGTCATGCCATAGGTTCATCAGCATAGTTTGCACCATCCTGGAAATGGAGCCCTTCCTAGCCTCTCCTCCTGGTGGGCAGCTGCCCACACAAAACCCAAAGAGACATGAGGGTAGTATGACAGAGAGCAAGTGGATGGCAGAATTCTGCATTTGGACTTCAGCTAGGACTTATGGTTTCCCTCATCCATCTCGAGGGTGATTCCCACATTGTGGGCTGCTCCTGTTGGGGGACACAGCTACTGAGCTGACACATACTTTATGGGGTGTTGCAATGGAACTGCATATGCTGAGGTCCCTCCGTGATGCTTTGATCTTGCAAGGCCATAGGAACGATAGGTGTTCAGTCAACAGTAATGCGGATCAGAGGGGTGCGTGGCTCATAATCACCCGACCGCAGTTGTGCTTCCGGTATTCCTTACTTGCAGTGACCCTGTCATGCTATTGCAGTGACAGCATTTCTGCCAGCTCCCCTTCAGCGCTGTACACACTCTCCATACATATGCCCAGGGGTCATTTTGAGCAGGAGCTCCGGGGAGCTCAGCTCCCGGAGTTGGTGCCAGCTCCCCCCCCCCCTGTGGGGGAATGCCTGCTTGTGTCATGGCTGCAGCAAAATGACCCCATCCCCTGTAAAGGTCCTTGTTCCTCCGACCAGCCTTCTGAAGGCTTCAGCCACCACTGAAGCTATCCTCCCAGAATAGTGGTATTTCTGAGGCTTGGATTAGTAGCTGTCCCCTCTCTGCCAGCTCTCTCTCTCTCTCTCTCTCTCTCTTTCTTTCTCTCCCTCCCTCCCCTTCCTCTTTCTTTCTTTCTTCCTTTCTTCCTTCCTTCCTTCCTTCCTTCCTTCCCGACATACTTCTGGTGATATCAGGGGGTGTAGCATATGCAAATAAGTTATGCTAATGAGTTATGCTAATGAGCTCCTGCACCTCTTTTTCTACTAAATGAGCCCTGCATACGCCCATAGTTGTCGCAGTCAGGATTATCAGGTTGAAACACAGAGTAGGAGCATGGAGAGATGGTTGCAGAAGTCCTGGTTTGAGGCCAGAATCCTCCCACTTTTGCATACCTATGTGGCCTCCCATTAGGGCAATGGTATCTCCCCTTTGGTGTCTGTGTCCTGGGATGGAGTACCTGTAGGTGTTCTGAGTTGGGCAGTAATAGTAAAATGCAGTCACAATGTTTGTCCCTTAGCTGTTTGCACTAAGTGCTCCAGCAGTGGTGCCTCTTCAGCTGCCATTTCCACCCTCAAAGTGCAAGAGCCCTATATGTTTACTGCATGGATTTAGAATCCCATGCCATATGCCCCCTGGAATTTGTGTAGTGCTGGGAGGTAGGGATTGTGATTGGGCACTGTGGGAGTGATAAAGCTGGCTATCAATTTAGTCAGCATCCTAAGCTGTGCTGGTGCTTTGGGGGAGGGAAGGAGATAGGTGCAATGTATGGAGAGTGTGTTTGGTGGTGCAGTATTTCTGTTGCAATGGATTCACCATGGTGGAGATGTGTTACGTCTGTCTTGGTTTTTAGATGTCCTCTTCCACAAGGCTTGAGCTCACTCAGATTCTTTGTTACTAAGGAGGCAAGGGCTATTAAGCAAGCGGGCAGACCACTTGTAAGTGGAAGGAGATACATGATAAAACATGACTAAACACAAACATAGGCAAGAACATATCTGTGCCTGTGCTATGGTGGTACTTGTGGCAAAACAAGCTTACTTCTCCAGCAGCAACATATTCAAATCTAGCTGAGCTATTCTATGTGGTGAGGGAGTTACAGAGGAACACAGGACAATGTATGCAGTACTGAGCTCCGTAGCAGGATGAGATAAAAATGTACCAAGTAGACAGACTCACATACATAAGAAAATACATTTAATACTAAGGCTTCTGGGAAGAATGGCTCTCCCCATCTTGTCACTTTAAACAAGACAGCTAAGCCAGAGAGGAAAAGGGTCTCCCTGTGTTACTAGATTCAGGTGGGTAAACTGTATTAGTCTGAAGCAGCACAACAAAGTTTTATTCCCTATTTTACTGTTTAAATGTCTTTCAGGTCTCCCTTCAACCATCTTTCGCCAGCCTTGTTGGGGATTTAGTGTCAAGACCACCACTCCGGGTCATTTAGGAACTACACCAGTTTGGTGTAGTGGTTAGGAGTGTGGACTCTAATCTGGGATAACCGGGTTTTATTCCCCACTCCTCCACATGCAGCTGCTGGTGTGACCTTGGGTCAGTTATAAGTTCTCTCTGAGCTGTTCTCACAAGAGCAGTTCTCTCAGGACCTCTCTCGGCCCCACCTGCCTCACAGGGTGTCTGTTGCCAGGAGAGGAAGGGAAAGGAGTTTGTAAGCCGCTCTGAGGGCCGGGTATAAATCCAATCTCTTCCTCCTACAGTAAAAAAATATCTGATCTCCACCCAATAGTCTACCTAGCCCCCCACCCCAACTCCCATCTGTCACGTGGCTTCAAGGAATGACACCTCCTTTTCATCCCACTCCGAGTCCAATACGTGCTCCTTCAGACGTCACTTCTCGTTCCTAGAAGTTCTACAAAAGTATTTATTTTCTTTTTCTACCCAGAAAGCGGGGAGGGGGGAGGCAAGGAGAGAACCGTTCTGGGCGGAGCGCGCCTCTTCTTCCCCCGCCCCACCTCCCTTTCCCGTTTGTGCGTCTCCAACTGGGCGACGCTCCTTGCCGAGGCTGCTGGCCCTTTAAATTTTCGCGGCCGGCCCCGTGCCGCCTTTGGCTAGGAGACCCCGCGCCTCCAGTGAGAGGTGAAACCAAGATGGCGGCCGTGCAGTGACTGAACCTGAGACAGAAGGACGCCGACGGGCAGCGCCTCGTCCACGCCACCCGTCCGCCGAAGGGGTCACGCTCCCTTGCCGGGCGCCTGGACTGGAGCGGGGGGGCTAGAAGCGGGCCGAGAAGCCTGCGCGGAGCTCGGTGACGAGAGAAGCGGGAGCAGGAAGAACATGGCGGCGGCGGCGGCGGAGGAGTCGGGCTGGGAGCGCCGCCGCCGCGGCTTGTGAGAGGCGCTCATGGGGAAGACAAGGCGCTGAGTCCGCCTGCGCGCTCGCCTCCCCGGGCCTCCCCCCTCCCCGCCCCCCTCCGAGCAAGCCGGCTGCTCCCCTCGCTCGCCATCCCCGGGGTTTAGGCCGCGGCCTGCGCTGAGAAGAGGGCGGCTCCGTCTCGGCCCCCCAGTCTGACTAACGGGCAGCCAGGGAAAGGGGCTCGGGGCCTGCCATCCCCTCGCACGACAGGGCCGGGCAGAGGGAGGGGGGAGCCGATCCCCTCCTTCACCTTCGCGACCCCCGTCGCTTCCTCTCGCCCCGTCCCAAGTTTCGCCCCCGAGTAGATCGCGTATTCTCCTTCCTCTTCCCTTGACGGGGTGGGATTCGCGGTGTGTCTGACTAATCGTCCCCGCTCCCGAATTCCCCCCCCCCCCTCCCCTCTCCAGACTCTCCTGGTTTGCGCTGTGACAGTTCCTCACGAATCCGACTCTTCCACACACGCGCGCACAGTTGGGCCGCTTCACTTGCAAATTCTGTCATCCCTGCTTTTTTGCTTCTTGTCACGTGTGTAGTTCTGGTCCGTCTCTAGCGGCCCTTTCCGATTTTTTTTACACTGACCTCTCCCCTCCCCCGTCTCGCTTGTTTTTTCCTCTCTAATATCGCTACTTCCTGTTCTCTCGCATCTTGTGAAGCTGTCAATACTTCTTAGCAAACGAAGCCCTATGCTCCCATATTCTCTGACAGACTCCTGTTTTGCTTTTATCCCTTGTCGAGGGTGATGCAGCTACTTTAGCAGTGGCAATTTAAAAAAGAAAGAAAGAAAAAGAACTCAGTTTAGAGTGTTCTGTGGGACTCTTAAAATCTTCCCTGCTCTCTTTTATTGAGGGGGGCAAGGCCCCCCACACCTCAATTTAAGCAAGTATTGTAGGCCCTTGTGGTGAGGCAGGTGGCAGGATGACTGATACCCGGAGGAGGGTGAAGGTGTATACTCTAAATGAAGATCGGCAGTGGGACGATCGGGGCACTGGACATGTGTCCTCTGGCTATGTGGAAAGGCTGAAGGGCATGTCCCTGCTAGTCAGGGCAGAGAGTGATGGTAAGTATCTGTGTATGTGTAGGTCAAAAGTATTAATCTTCCTATTTGCATAATAGGGTGTGTGGTGGAAGTTACATGTGGAGATAGAATTTCTATGTTGCATAATTTATATGAGATTCTCAAACCAACAAAGGATTATTGTCCATATGTTGCTGGCAGTGGTGACAGAAGAGTCCCACTGTCTGGTGATATGACATATTGCTATACATGGCATAACAAAAATTCATACCAATACGATCCTGTAATTTTGTTTTACAAATAACATACTACTCCATAGGTGGTCCTTAGTTTTGAACATAGGTTAAGAGGAATAATAACCAGACTGAAGACAGTATAGTATTTATTAATATATTTTGCATTTAAAATATGATAAAAGGCTTATTTGGTAACTTACCTGCTAAACTTGTAACTTAATTATGTGAATTTTATAGTACTGCATATTGAGCATGTATAGTTAGTGTTAAACTACAGATGACAAGGACATAAACATACATGAGGTTTCCAGTTCTTCTATGTGTCAGATTAGCAGTTTGCTACAGATTGTTTTTGAATAGTTTGGGATTCTGCTCACATCCCACTGGAGACCATTGCAGAAGTTCCATTAATTTTAATGACAGCAGACTCTACCCTATAAAACTAAACTGTTTGTTTTCTCAGATGGGGCGTGTCAGGCAGCTGTGTAGTTTCCTCTAGTTCTTGTCAGTTGCTCTATATACTGAAGGGAATGCATAATGTCTTTGAAACACATGAACTGCATAGTCGCATTACAAATTTGCATGCAGTTTTCCCTGCTGTGTTGTAAAACTCCTTTTCTCCTGTTATAGAGATTTTGTGTAACTTCCACACAAAATCAGCAAATTGTTGTTTATTACTGCAAATTAAACTTTAGGATCTGGTTTGAGTTATTGTTCTGATAGTTAGTGACAACTGCTATTTGTCAGGGTTAATCTGTATCTCCTGTTAGTAGTATTAATTTGTAGGGGCTCTGTTGTATAGTAGCCTAAAAATTGTTGATCATTTTCTAAATCTATGCATTAACAAAAATTAATGGGGCTGGGTGACAAAATACCTTTTGAAAAACCAATTGAGCCCATCCATATCCTGATGTTATACCTAGTTAAGTTTCTCTAAATTCGATGGGACGTGTTCCCAAGTATGCATGCATACTATTTTAGATTTACAGTCTGATCTAACCATATTCACTCTGAATTGAACCCTATTTGTTTATTTATTTTTGAGTAAACATACATAGAGTTCTGCTGCAGTTCTAATTTGTGTGAGATCTAGGTACACTGTATATGTAGTGTACATGTATTTAGTACATGTATTTAGTACAATGATAGCACCGTTATTAGAATCTCTGCTTCTCATTATCAGACTTGGTGAGGCTACTTGTTGGACTTCCAAACTATAGGAAAGTTTATTTTTGTAGGTTACTTCAAGACTTTTCAGACTTCTTGGTACAATTCTGTGTTCAGATATGTTGTTAATATTTACACAAAACACTTTAAATTAAAATAGTTCTACTGAGTGCATGTTGCCCACTGAGCAGAACACCGTTACCAAGCTAACCATAGTCCATCACCCACGTATTGGGCTGTGAAGTATTTGACCCTTCCCCCTCTTTTTGTCCCAGAAGAATATCAGGAACAGGACACTTTTCAGACTTTCAGATGGTCACCATAGGTAGCTGTGGAACTGGGCTGGACTTGGTGATTTTCAGGTTGTACCCCAAGAGCAGCCATGTAAAGTTCACCTGTCACAGAACTGATAAAAAGACTTTTTACATCCCTAGGAGTTATGGCTTTTATTTTGTGGGTTTTTCCTAGAACATCCTGTTCAAATTTGCTTTGTACTTTGTGGCCTTGTTTTTATTCTGTTATGAATCACCTTGAGTATATTTGAAAAGAAAGTTAAAAGTTTCATAAATAAATATATTTAATTGTGACATCTGCTTCTCTGAGGAGTGATACCACAAAGGGTTGGGTTCTCCAGATGGATTCTAATTCACATAAACACCAAAATATCAAAAAGAGAGAGATGCTTATTCATAACTGCGTTGCTGTCTTGTGTGATTTTTATACCATCAGTTTAGGTGGTTATGTTCAATATTTAACATCAAGGCCCCAAATTTTAGGGAAACTGATTATGTTAAGAAAAGCATAGGTTTCATATGTTAAACTTCCAAGTTTTTTTTCCCCAAGAGGACATGGAGTTGAGGAACAAAGGCTTTAGGGTAGTTATGTCATTTAGGGCCTGACTCCTGTGGTTACAAGGAAACCACCCACACCACTTTTACAATTTGTGAGACCACTGTCACTGTTGCTGCAGAGTGCATGTGACTGCTCCAACACTGAGGACAAATGGCTCTCTTTAACCCAACTAGCACTCCTCCAGGATGGTGCCATTCAAGTGGAGAGAAACTATGCAAATGATTGCATGGTTGGGGTAGTCACATACATTCTTCAGTACCATGGGATCTTACCATCCTATGTGTCTATCTATCTTCTGTCTACCTATCTTCTAGCTAGCTAACTATTATCCATCCATCCATCCACCCTCACACACAAATTCTGCTGCCTTTTCTTTTAGTAATAAGTTACCGATTTATTTAGCCTACTCCAGTTCCACAACTAAGTGTATTTAGTAACAGTCTCTTTCAAAGATTTCTTGTGGATTTTTGGTTTGAAATTGTGTTTGTTTTATTGTTCATAGAATAATAGAAGATAATGCATGTACTTCTAACATAAGCCTGTTTTTAAATCTCTAGTAAAAATCTTTCCATGTTTCTAAATCAACCTCTTTGAACTTTCTTTATCCTTATAGACTGCTGCAACTGCCATAACTAAATACACTATCTTTGGAGAGGGTGTCGATCATTTAACCATTAACTTAGTGACATTTTGAATGCTACAGAATACTGTAAAGTAACTTCCTAATTGAGGTTTGAGTGAAGAGAGATCTGGGTGCTACATTCATCCAAATCAGTGATGAATTTCTGAATTATGTGTAATGAGTATATTGTCTGCTTGGTGGATGCTTATTTAAAGTCTTTCATTTTTAGTGTATATAAAATGTTTTAAATATAGGAAAAAATAAAAACTGTTTCTTCTTCTCTGCAGGTTCTTTGCTTTTGGAGTCCAAAATCAATCCCAATACTGCATACCAGAAGCAACAGGTAATGATCTAGTTAGTTATTTTCCTTGTATCAGAACAGTGTTTGAAAATGGAAGGTACATAGTCCTGCCAACTTCAGGATGCTTTCTACCCAGTGCTGCTTAGGATGTTACCACCTGGTTTGTGAACTGCTGTGACCAAGAAATGTGTCTCTTGATTGTTTTAATGGCAGCACTGTAACCAAAACATGGCAAACATCCATGCAGCCAGCTTAATTTACAACTTTCTTTTTGTGTATAAAGGATTTTTAGTTTTTATCTCATTTGTCTGTATAATATCCTTGTGAGTTAAGTCTCTGCAGTGCAAATGAAGGACTTATGGAGACACTCTGTGATTTCACAAGCAACTTTTACCAGATGGGTTTATTTCAGATTTTTTTTAGCAAGTGTCCTTTGCTGTTCAGGTTGTTAGCTTTTATTCTTTTATGATAGTATTGCACTGGGTGTGAATAGATGACCATTTATTGCATCATGGCCATAAAAGCTTTCTTCTCACTTTCCCTGGCAAGTATTGTCAGATGTTTGTGAAAGCTGGGGGAGGGTACATGGTAATGCCCATTGAATGGCAAGAACATATAGTTATATTCTCCACATGGCTAGAAATAACCAGTTAAAGATTTTTTAAGATAATCCCTATGTGGTAAGTGTTTTATTCAGGCCCCGAGAGGCCTGCAGCTGGAGAAACATGAAGAGGGGCCTGCAGCAAATCTGCAGCTGGAAAAACATGTCCCTGAAAATTCTAGGGGAAAGTACTGAGCTTCCTGAAAGGAAGCACCTTCCTAGCAACCCAGTGGGAAATGAGAAGGGCCTGAGATCTTATGTCTTTTTGCGCTGGTGGGTGCATGCATCCGTTAGCCAGTCTTTCTTAAGAGTATTGGGAAGAAACTGTGCTGAAACTGTGCACCAGAGCCAGTCTGGTGTAGTGGTTAAGTGCGCGGACTCTAATCTGGGAGAACTGGGTTTGATTCCCCACTCCTCCACTTGCACCTGGCTGGATGACCTTGGGCAAGCCATAGCTCTGTACCAGCTGTTCCCTCAAGGACAGCTTGGGAAAGAGTTCTCTCAGCCCCACCTACCTCACAGGGTGTCTGTTGTGGGGAGGGGAAGGGAAAAGGAGTTTGTAAGCCGCTCTGAGACTCTTAAGTGAGTGAAGGGCGGGATATAAATCCAATCTCTTCTTCTTCTTCTGAATCCTTCAGTTATACTTTGGATAAAGATCACTGGAGTTTGCTACAGCAGTAGTTTGGAAAGAGTTCCTGTCCTCTTCCATGTCACATGCTGAGATTTATTTAAAGAACAAAGCATAGTGATGAGGTGAATGCCAACATTTCTGCCCTTCCGCACCTGTTAAATTGCATACCAAATTATATATTTGTAGGCTTGTTCAGTATTTGTGGAAACTGCAAGATCCCTTGAGTTGTGTTGACGCCTAGAATGTGCTTATCTAACATGCAAATGGATGTATGTGAATGAATGTGCTTTTACTGTATCTATGTATCCTATATAAATGACTTATCAACCATTGTTTGAAGATCTGGCTGAGTTGTAAGGACTATTCTTGCCAAAATCACTACTTTTGACTAAAAGCTCTTATCAGGAAACTTCCAGTTTTATGGTTTTATTCCAGGTTGTAAAATCAGTTTACAAAACTGTTCCACTGTTAATAAGTGGAATAGTGGTTAATAAGACTGGCTGATATTCCACATTCTTATAGTTACTCCATTCAGCATGCCGTTAAGCTAAACTGAAGCTTCTTTTTTAAAAAAGCAGTAAACTAAACTAGTTTCGTTTTGTATATTCTTTGAGACCTTTGAGACCTCAGTGACCTTTTGTTACCTATGTGCCTGCTAACTCACTGGTCTTAGTGGTGTGTACTCCTTTCATTGTAATTCTTTAAACTAGATGTACTGTTGTTGCTGATTACTGCACCTTGCAGGAGTGACTGTCGGCTATATGCTTCTATAAATGTCAGGTGATGAAGACAGTACATAATATGCAGCATTATTGGAAGGAGAAAAGAGTCAGATCTTAACTAACAATGCAGCTGTATGAGCAAATTGAATATGAAGCTGCCCATGCTAATTTATAGACTCAAACCTAGGATTCATAGTTCTATCAGCCAGTGACACATGGCGGAAAACTGTATTTCTCCGTGGAAACACCTCCCCCCCCCCAATAAATATTGTCAGTTTATCTATAGTTGTCGGTGCTGTAATACTAAAAATCAATCATCTTAGTGGGGCTGAATGTGAGATATAAAGCACTGACAAATTGCAGTAGCATTACTTGGATTTTACTGTTATTGAAATATTTAAATTATTTAAAGTTGAAATGGAAATTTTTCTGATTCAGTTTTTTCTGGAAAATCCATGTAACTGCTAGCAGTACCAGAGCTGTCTTGTGGCTTCTAGTACTAGTCTGGTAAATGTTTGCATCCAGGAATAATGTGGTAGATGTCAGTGTCATGGCTCACCTCTCAGCCACTGACCTGTTGAAGGTAGGGCAGCATTGCTACCCAGTGGTTGCCAGAAAAGGATG
The DNA here is from genome assembly GCA_029233225.1 of Lepidodactylus listeri. Lineage (NCBI taxonomy): Eukaryota > Metazoa > Chordata > Lepidosauria > Squamata > Gekkonidae > Lepidodactylus > Lepidodactylus listeri. The sequence goes on along the minus strand of JARCFY010000011.1, from coordinate 73,997,162 downwards.
GAAAGAAGTTGCCACTGCTTCTGGTGATATACAGATTGCCCCTTAACCTGTAGAGCCAAAGAAACAGTGCTGTTGTTAACCCAGCCATGCCAGTCCAGCCTTGTCTACTAAATTTTACATTTTTGCTGCCTGTGGAAATAGAGATGCTAAAAAAAACCTAAATGAGTTGTTCACATCTGTGTGGTCTCAAAGTTATTACAGAGAAACCAGCACTTCTGCCATTTTCCCCAAGTAATATATTGGGGAGAAAACTGCATGAACTAGAGTAACACTGGATCTGATTCATTAGCTAAATAGTAACAAGTTACTAGGTCCAGATTCAACTTGTGTAAAATCACAGTGCTCTTAACAGAAATGTAATAAGTCACACGTAGTTTAATAAATTACCAAGCTTCTACAAGTCGCATATCTAAACAACCTGTTACATTTACCAGACTAGGGTAGGGGTGCTCCTGTGAATGCAGTATAACCTGGTAACAATTCTTTCCAGAAGTTTATAACAAAACTGCTGGTCACTGGAAAAGGACAAACAGGTGGTATGAATAAAATGTGTGGTTAAATGAGCAAACTCTAATCTCCATGTAGAAATTTTTAGGTGTGCTATGGCAGGAAAGTGACTGAAAATAAATCACTGTGTAGTTAGTGTAGGAGCAAGTATTCTAATGCTGTTATGTAAGTCTTTGGAGTCCATATTTAGAATATTTCTCATGTTACACACTTCTAAGTCAGTCGAAGCCCTATATGTATTATGGTCAAAGCATAGAGTTTAAGAAGAAGGCAATTTAGAATTATTGCAGGGCTGGATTATTTTATAAAGATAGCCTGAAGTAATATGGCAACTGAAGAAGCTTCAGGTCATGGAAGAAGCAGAAGAGTGAAAAAGCAATCCTGACTTCATAAGAATGTGGTCTCTTAGCAGATAGGACAACCATAATGTAATAAGTTTCACACAAAACATTAGGTTGGATCCAGATGTGCACTGTAGAACTGGGGCACTTCCACTGAGGCAAGAAGGGCAAGCAGTGTCTGCCAATTCACTACTGCTGCTCCCCTGTATCTCTTTTCAGAATGCAAGGGGCTGCAGTATGAAGGGGGAGATAACAACATCATGTTCCATGGGCAGAGCGCCAGCAGCAGTTCTTTGGATCTACCTCACAGGAATTCATCAACTTGTTGCAGAATTTTGGCATTGGTATAAATGGCTTTTTAAAAGGGTTCATATATGGCCCATAAATTGGTATGCCAGATTGTTAAGACTAGTAGGCTGTGGCTACCGCCATTGTGCCGTGGATGTGTGGTGCTTAAGCAGGCAGTGTTCTAATGTTGATGTCTCTAATGTAATTAGCAATTTGTTGTCATTATTTGTGGACTAAATAAGACATTAGAAAATACTATGTTAAATATTATGCTAAAGATAGCTTAGCTAAACTTACATTTTTACCTTTCAAGGATACTTTGATTGTGTGGTCTGAGGCAGAGAACTATGACCTTGCACTTAGCTTTCAAGAAAAAGCTGGATGTGATGAAATATGGGAAAAAATATGTCAGGTAAGTTTTTTATCTTGACTCTCTTAAGCATAATTCGCCCCAATTACATTTAAATGGACTGCAGTGTTTCCCTTCAAGTTCAAGCTTTTTTTCTATGTAGCACTGCTTTAGATTTTGATATCTGAGAATATCTTTTCAGATATTCTGGAAAAAACTTTTCAGATATTCTGAAAATAACTTTTCAGTGAATGCTGCATAACAAATTGAAGTAGGCCACCTTGTAGAGTGATGTATATTAGTGAACTCCTGAAGAAACTATGAAAATTTTTAAATATGGTAGCCTCAGTGTTGATTTAGATTACCATTCTGTCTAGGATGGTATATGGGTTAGTATTTCTACATCATTTTCTGGTGCTCATTCATTAGAGGTTAGACCAATCAGTGGTAAATATAGAGTTTTCTTTAGGAGCAGTAAGATCGTGAACCGCTGCTCTAGGTGGGTCTGAGAATCTTTTGTAAGTATAGAGGATGAACCCCTCTCACAACTGTCTGGCTGGTGTAAATGTGGAGCCCTCTTGCTTTTCTAGGAATTGGGGGAGGGATTCTGTCTCAGTAGAAAGGAACAGAATTGGCTTCCTCCTCTTTCAAATAGTGGGAGCTCATTGAGCTCCCCCCTCCCCCCCGGGTTACCTAGCCTTTAGATCAGGGGTGTCAAACATGCAGCCCGGAGGCAGGATCAGGCCCCCAGAGGGCTTCTATCAGGCCCGCACTGGAACTGGCCATCTCCTGCTTCCAGTTCTGGTGCTGCTGCTGCTTCATTGCTTGCTTTGCCAGACTCTCAATTGCTCAGCCATTTCATGTTCTCCCCTGGGTCCTATACTCAGAACTCTGAGCATGAGATTTCTGTGGTGAATGTCAATCAAAAGTAGGTTTGCAGCTTACAGATACACACCTGAACAGCATACTCAAGATTGCAACAGCACAGACATTTTGATGCAGTAATTCAGAGCAAGAGGAGTCAGTTATCAAATATTGTTAAATAAACAAAATATTGCAAGAGTGCTAATGTTTTAAGCATGTTTTTATTTTAAGTAAAAAAAAATCTTTGTGCTTGTGCCCTTTATAAAGTTTATATCTCCGCTACCTGGCATTACATATTATGACACACATCGCCCGGACCAACAAGGTCTCATTTACGTCAGATCTGGCTCTCATAACAAATGAGTTCGACACCCCTGCTCTAGATCGTCTTGGAGCATTAGCTAGAAAACGTACTGATTGGTTGCTGGGATTCTCTAGCTCAGCCTGAGGAACTCCTGATTGACTGAGTGGTACCAAGGAGGTACAGTCCTGTTATAGGAGTCTAGTGGCCCCTTAGAGACTAACAAGAATTAATAATCATAGTTATTTTAGGTATAAACTTAACTGTTTTCCAATGCAAAGGGTTTCAACTGAAAGGTAAAGAAATTACAGTCTCTGCCCATAGATCTGAGCTTATGAGCCATGTACAAACAATACTATCATTTTAATTAACCTTGCTTCTCACTGTATTATTTTGAGGACACAAGAGAATGGAGGCTTCCATTGGTCTGTTTGACTTATGGCAGGTGTTGTGGTGAAAAAGGAGGGGAAATTTTGGGGAGTCTGTAAAAAAAATCTTAAAATCAAAACAGGTTCCCCTAGTTGCTTGGGTTTGAGGACCATTGGTATAGCATAATTAAATGTCTGAAGAAAATCTTAATGATTCTTATGTTATTGTGCTTAAGCTGCCATGGTATCGCCAGTCCTCTTTTCTTGCCACCTATTCCTACTCCAGTGAGTACAAGACTTATTTAGATCCAGGTTTCTGCAGACAGGAAATTCACAAAAGTGGATCTTTCCTGCTTTTTTAGTCTTTCGTGCCTGTAAAACCTCTGTTGGGGGGTTGGGACACAAAAAAAATGAGCAAAGGGCACTTGGATCTAATATGTGGGGTGAGGGGCTGCAGCAAGAAGGCATGATCAAACAAAATCCTCCCACTCCTGCTTAATTAGTAGAGCAAAAGCTCATACAAGGATATTGTTGGTGGGAAAGTGATTTTATCCAGCTTCTTCCATCTTGTTGCAGCCCCCTCCTCCCCCAATACCACACTGTTCTCAAGGGTCCCATGGCCCTCAAAAGTGTGTTTACCTGGGCTGCTCTGGGAAGAAGTCCCAAAACTTCTTCAATTCATAGGAAAGCTTTGGTCCTGCCTGTTTGCTAAGATTCCTGTTTTTCCATTATGGCTTTACAGTAAAAAATCTTTTGTGGCTTTTTCATGGACAAAATCCTGCATAGTGATAGGATTTAACAGTAGAAAATGAAAAGGTACCTTCTGGTTTTCTTACACTCTAATAGGTTCAAGGAAAAGACCCTTCAGTGGACATTACGCAGGACTTGGTGGATGAATCTGAAGAGGAGCGCTTTGATGATATGTCATCACCAGGTCTAGAATTGCCATCTTGTGAATTAAGTCGATTAGAGGAAATTGCAGAACTTGTAGCATCTTCACTGCCTTCCCCATTACGTCGTGAAAAACTTGCTCTAGCACTGGAAAATGAGGGCTACATTAAGAAGCTCTTAGAAATTTTTCATGTGTGTGAAGACTTGGAAAACATTGAAGGACTGCATCATTTGTATGAAATTATTAAGGGAATCTTCCTTTTGAATAGAACTGCACTTTTTGAAGTCATGTTTTCTGAGGAATGTATAATGGATGTAATTGGATGTCTGGAATATGATCCGTCTTTGTCACTGTCACGGAAACACAGGGAGTTTCTAACAAAAACTGCAAAATTTAAAGAAGTTATTCCAATATCAGATCCAGAGCTAAAACAAAAAATACATCAAACATACAGAGTGCAGTATATTCAAGATATGGTTCTACCAACACCTTCAGTATTTGAAGAAAACATGTTATCAACTCTTCATTCATTCATCTTTTTTAATAAAGTAGAAATAGTTGGTATGTTACAGGTAAGTCTGCTACTTTTTTTGTAAATCTAGATTGTTGTGCATTGGATATTTCTCTTGTCTGGTGGTCCTGCTTTGGAGTCTTAATGTTTAATGTAATAGGCCATTTCACATGCCTAGAAGGTGCAGAATGTTGAAGTTAGAATTGTCAGTTACCTAAACTCTTAAGTTCCAGACACTTGTGCAAAGTCTCCCTTTGGAAGCTGAGACTTGCAAGCTGATTTACATTTTGAGTGGTTTCAACTTTCTAATTCTCTCTTCTGTTATTCTGCACCGTTTCTTGCATACAGCCTATGAATTTACCACACAGCAATGTCTCTCTTTATTGCAAATACTAAGCTTTACCACAAAAAAGATTGTCAAGATTATGTTTTTTCCTCCAGTTTGCCCCATATATTCATGTTCTGAAATGAAACTGTGTCATGTTCTTCCCTCATAGGCCTTTCCATAGTATCAGGCATGTGTTCATACAAACTGAGCTTTATGGTTTTTATCTTGCAAAACTGATTTCATTACCACACTGATAGTTTCCTTGCTACTTTCTAAAGCTCTGTACTTGTTGAGTGCTGCCAACATATGCGGGGAGGGGATGTCATTTGAGTGTTGTTGATGGGTGTTTCATTGCCATCAATGGATGCTGAGTTCTCTGAGGACCAAGAAGCCCAAGGGGAAGGCAATGGTGAATGGTGAGTCTTTAGGACATGCATATTTGGTGAGTTTTTTCCCTTATAAAAAGTGTGTAAGCCATTGGCATCGTGAGAGGAAAACCCAAAGTATGTGACAAAATAAAAGTACATTATTTGGTACTGAGTCAGGTTTATGGGTCTGCATATGTGCTTGTTTATAATTCAGTTTTTAAATTTCTGTAGAAGTGGCATCTTTCTTTTTTTTTTTGATTTTATGATAGGCAGGATAGAGTCAAAAAGGTATGATTAATGGGAAAGAAGTGACTAGATGCTGTAAAATAGTCATGGAACATACACGCTGTGCCTAGAGATGTAAAATTTCTGAAAATTTTGAAGCTCGGAAAACCCCAGGTTTTTTCTGGGTTTTTTTTTCCTGGTTGTTTTTTTGTGAAAAAAATGGAAATTTTTGGAAAAATTGAGAAAAAATGCTACATTAGCACTTCTTTTTTCTTTTCCAGACAGTCATTCTGTTACTTTAGGAACATAAAATATGACTATGGACAATTTTACTTGGCATGAAATTATCACAATTAGCATATTAAAAATATAGTGTATCTGAACAATTATTACAAACAGAATTTACTTTTTAAATAATATTTATTTGTAATTGTAACAAATGGAACAACAATTTCCTGAACTGTTTACTAGTTTATGTGGAACAGACAAAAAAACCTCCACAAAACAATCTTTAAAAATCCAGAAGTAACAATTATTGATTTATTATTTATTTATTTATTTCCTCTCCACAAAATTAATTAAAAAAAAAAACTCATTCTTGTAAAAAGAATTAAAGAGGGGGGAAGTCTATAGAAGGGAGTGTGGGACTAAGTTTCAATGAATGGGCATGAAATTTAATCAGAATCATTTTCTGAGCTGTAATGATCAGTTTCAGTCTCTGCTTCTGCAGCTACTCTGTTTTGTCTGCCATGATCACAGTTATTATGGTCCTCTAAAAACTATATTTTCAGGTCCTTTTTGTTGCTCTGTATTTTCTTCCAGTGCTTTGAGGCCTAGTGAACCTGAGTGCCAGTATATCCAGCCACATGCAAAAACAAAACTGAAACCTTTTTCTTTTCTTGTGACAATAGCACCTCCTAAAGGAAGAAATGCATCTTGTTCTTGCATTGGAGAGTTCAGTTTGTAACCTAGGACTTGCTTGACCTCAGTGCACAGAAATCAGATTAATCTGATACCATACATATTTTTTTAGAAAAGATTTGGAAAATATTAGGACACCTCATCTTAAAATATTTTATTCATCATGTTAAAATAAAACGCTCCATAATCAAAAAAGTTTATTTTCTTTTTTCAATTTTTCCAATTTTTCGGAAAAAAACAAAAAAGGCTTTAGGGGAAAAAACAGAAAAAAACCTGGATTTTTTCCCGAATTTTTCTGGTTTTTTGCCCTGGGCCTTCACATCTCTAGCCGTGCCCTGTTTCCCCTGGTGCCTTTTGCAGAACATACTGCATGTTTTCAAAAAACACTTATGTAATTGTGTGTTCTAGAACCTTGTGTATGTGTTAAATGAAATCTACGATCCTCAGAAATTCACAACAGATTCTCCTGTATTCTTTTTTTTAAATTGTATGAACAGACTTGTGGTGTACTGCCAGTTTTGAATATAGCTGAGTTTGTGAAACTGTGTGAAAGTTTAGGACTGAGAGTATATCACCTGGTTGCTTACTTGCTTATTTTTTCCCATTCAGTCATTCAAAGATACTTAACATTAACAGCATTCTGGGTAACTAGATCATATTCTATTTCAGACAGCATAGGACACTAAAATAGATTGATCCAGGGCTATTTTTGGGCAGGAACGGAGTTCCGGCTGGCTCCTGAGTTGGCCACACCCAGCAGGAACTCATTAGCATAATAGGCCACACCCAACAGCAGAAACTCATTAGGATTGGCTACATTAGGGGTATGTGGCCTAACATGCAAATCAATTCCTGCTACAAAAAAAGCCCTGGGTTTTGACAACCAACAAGGTAAACAGAATAAGAAGCAAAAGGTGGGTGTGGCTGAATGACCACTCTTCTGGTAACATGGAGGTGTGGCCTAGTATGCTAATAAGCTGTGCTGTCAGTGGTGTGCCCTAATATCCTATGAGCTGCTGGGTGTGGCCTATTATGCTAATGAGTTCCTGCTGGGCTTTTTCTACAAAAAAAGCCCTGGATTGATCAAAGCAATAAAAACATACAGTGAAGTGTTTTTGTTTAGCATGTTTATCCATCAGCATGATTCAATTGATTTTTACCTATTTATACTTTTTTGCAGAGATTAGGAAGATATTTCCAGTGTTTTGTGGAAAATTTTCCATTTCTAAAGATTTAGTGTTTTTTTAAAACTAATATTGAATGCCATTGACAATACAGTATTATGCAACTTGGCAGTTTCAAAGTTGTGATTAATTTTTTTAGATGATTATTCCTAGGAGTTGTGTGTGAGGGAGCACATATATCGTTTGTTGATTTGTATTCTGTGACTAGGGGAGTAATAAAACTATCAATTCCATGTTTTTAAAATTGAAGGTATTAATTCATTTGATGGATCATTACAGTATCCCTTCTATCATGGGAGAAGAGATACACAAATATAAATTTTAGCTTTGGTTTGACCTAACTGGCAGTGCAACCTTCATAGACAGAAGTTCAACTCTGTTGAAACGGATAAGTGGACAAACCTGTCTGTGGCATATCATGCACAATTATTTGGGTGTGCTAAATTTTTTGTGTCAACAACTTTCAGTGTCTTTATCTTAAATTCAAACAGTGTAAATTTAAGCACATGTCATATTGTCTTTACGTTTTTTACTTTATTCCAGTAAAAATAATTCCCATATAAAACTTTGAATTTGACTATAACATGTGAACCACATGATTTTTCTTTTCCTAATAAAATATTTCAGTTCAAGGATTTGTTGCTGTTGGAACATAAAATTACTAAATGCACGTTGAAATAAATGTTAAATCATGTCACACAATATTTTTGACATTGAAAAATTTCCCACTTTTTAATTTTTTTCTGAAAATCCCCATCACATGGTTCAGTTCTTTTTCTTAAGCTCAACTGCCCTTACTGTATGGGCATTTACTTGCACATACAGAAGCTTCTGCATTCTGCTCTCTTCTTGCATAACGGAACAGGGCTCAGTGCCAGGGTACATGCTTTGCATATAGATGATCGTTGGTTCAGTCATTGGCATCTCACATTGAATAATCTCAGCAAATGTTGGGAAAGACCTTTCTCTGCCTGAGAACCTGGAGACTCAGTGCCAGTCAGATTAGATTAGATTTAGACAGTCTGTAATGGTCTAAAGCAGCTTAATCTGTTCATATACCTAGTTTCTGTGGGTTTTTTGCTGGGATGAAAGGTGGAACATTAAGAGTGGAATATTTTATGATGATATGCTGGCAACTGTCTTGAACAATCAGGCTTAGGCATTAGTCTCTCTTTGGAAGGTCTAAAAATTATCCTTGAAACTATCAAATTAAGTTAACTAACAAAGTTGGCCAATTGAACAGTTTTTTTTAAAAAAACTAGACTGCATGGCTGTCAAATAAATTGGAAACTTTGAGGGTAGCAGTGGATTTAGTATTGTTCCTGGACAATTTTTTGCCTCATGGGGGGAATGTGAGGATCTGCTTTGTATCTCAGGGCAAATAACGATGGGTGAGGGGTCAGATCACAAAAATGGCACAGTGGAAAAATTGCTGTCCTCCCCTCTTCTCCTCCTCCTGCACCAGGATCCCAGGCTGAATCAGGGCTTTATGCAGCTACCATTTAAAGATTAAAAATTGTATGAATGGATCCCCCATTGTTGTGTCTAGTGTAATCCTAAGCATATTTTTTCAGTAGTTGTTGAGTAGGTAAAATTTAAAAGTTGAAGATGGAAACTGTCAGCATTGGGCTAGGACAGAGATAACTTTAGCTGATCATTAACTATAGGTGAAGAACAGCAGAGGCCTTGCTAGAATGAGATGTAGATGGTATTGCAAATTTATCAGATCCCAGTCAGGCGTATTTGATACTTCCCGTAGCACATAGTATATCAAGTAATATCAAATGAATGCTGTGCCATACATTGAAAGCAGCCTTTAGTTTTTGTAACACCTTTATATTTTATAATTAATGGATGTAAAAGTTCATAATTGATATTTTATTTTTTAACATTATATACATTTTCTAAATGTGTTTAATTTCATCATCTTGAGATTTTGTAACATCACAGCAGACCACAACTTTTAAGTATACTGTTAATTATGAACGTTTAATAGCCACTTCCAAAAGAAACTTTTGCTTTAAAGACAAACGTATCTTTCCTCATTGATGAAAGTGTATCTTTCATCAATGGAAATATATGCTAGTGATTTTCACATATCTCAAAAGATATAGTAAAGAAATGTGGGTTAGAAGAAACTGCCGTAAGCTAAATAAATACTTCAGTAAAGCCAACTCAATATGTAATTAATGATTTTTATAAACTGATAAGCTGTGTAGAACAGTACTTGGGTCTGATTCATTTTCTTCATTTTCTTGAGTAAAGTTAAAGCAGAAAATGGGGTATATTTGTTCATAATAAGTTATAAACAATCCAAAGAGGTGGCTAACATTTAAAACTGCTTCAGGCGAAAAAGTTGATCCAGTAATAAACCTTAACAAGACCAAATGTGAAATTTGTATATTTAGAAGAACAATATAACACTGAGATTGTATAGCAAACTGCATTGGGATGGAGGATTTAATGCTAGGGGTGGGGATAAACTGGCTCACAAACTAAAGTCTGTCATGAATTTTGGCCAGTTCGTAGTTTGTGAAGCTATTTCTGTGAACTGAAGAGCCACCATAAACTTCCATGAATTTTAAGGCAGTGGCAATTTGTGAAGAGCAGAAAGCAGGGGTTTAAATGGCTCAGAGCCATTTAAACCACTGCTTTCTGCTCACCACCACTCACTTGTTTGGTTTAAATGGTTTGGACTGTTTAAACCCTTGCTTTCTGCTTACCACTGCTTTTGGCAGGGAGCAGAAAGCAGAGGTTAAATGGCTTGGAGCCATTTCACCCCCTGATTTCTGCTTGTTGCCAATAGTGGCGGAGTGCAGAAACCAGGAGGTGAAATGGCTCAGAGCCATTTAAACTCCTGCTTTCTGCTCCCCGCAAAAAGTGGTGGGAAGCAGAGGTCATGAATGGATATGAACCGGTTCAGTTCATGAGCCAATGTATTGGTTTACGGTTTGGTTCATGGTTCATGCCCATCCCTATTTAATGACCCCAGTGCTTTGATATACATATTTTAGTTGCATCCTCTGTTCCTGTGGCAATAAAGCCAGGGCCATTTTAGACTGTGTTAGTTGGAACATCATGACCATGGCTTGTAATGGAGTAGTAGTGATTTAGTCTAGGGCTGCATTCAGACATTGCAACCTGGTTTGATCAAGCCCCAGTCATTTGTAGTGTCTGAACTCAGATAATCTAAAAATCAGAATTTGTTGGTTTGCAGCAAACTAGTATTTTAAATTAGGAATTGTGACAAGGTTATTAACTACAGTTTGTATGAACCGTGGCTTGATGTTTGTGCACAGAGACATCACTACAGGTTTTTGAGTAGCATCATTCCTTTGAAGCTTCATGGTCACAGAGAAGGTGGTCACAGAAGAAGGAAGGATGTCCTCCCTGCTCAGATGCAGAGGGAAGGCAAAAAAGCAAACAAAATGGTCTTTATGCACAACCCCCTGTTTGTTGTTATATCTAGCAAACTGCCTAGAAGTTTGATCAAACCCTGAAAGGTGTGGCGGATAGCTTTTTAAAAACAGAGTGTTGGAAGAAATGTGAAAGCCTTTGGTAAATATGAAAAGATACAAGTAAGACAGAATAAATTGATTTCTAGATCCATGATCAGCTGCTAGAAAGCTGCTTACTAAACTGTAAGGGCCAGTGTGTGTATTACCAGACTGCTGTAAGCTGGTGTGAGCATCTTGTATTCCTTTTGAAGTTGGTTTTTAATGGCCATATGAATGATAATAATTTTTAGTATGATTCTGCATGATTTAATCTTTAAATACATAGCTAGATATTTTAAATATTGGGCATTGGGCTTGTAACCAAAAAGTTTCAGAACAGAATAAACACTTCGGTTATAGTAGCAGACACTTACGGTTGCTGCTTATGGCAGTTTGTGCAGCAAAAAAAATCTGTGGGAAAACTAAACCTCTGGTTTACATACATCTTTAATTTACAAAAGGTAACTTCTGATAAGAACTACTACTTGTCACAGAACTTCACACTCTGGGTGTTAAATGCAATAGGCACATTTACCCCTGGGGGGAGTTAACAAAATCACTGGAATAAAAAGAAATGACTTACTAGGACCTGATTTACTGTGGTGGTTTATGCAGGGATTTGTAAACTCACCTATTTGAGTGCTCACTATAAATGCTTGAAATCGAGAATGCAGTGGATGACACTCATAACTCTTGATTGTATTTATGTATGTAAGTTAGCCAGAAGTTGCTTCAGTATTAGAATTGTATAAATTAACGTAGCAGTGTTTGTGTTATATTTCTTGGGTTTGCATCACACTGTTTTTGATATACAAAAATGATTTCCATATAGGACGGTTTGTAGGTACCATAAAATGGCATGTATGTATTTCTTTGCAACAAGTACATTGAAGGACGATTAATACACCAGTGGCTGCCCAGTCTGCGTATTCACTGTGGAAAGAGAAATCTCTTGGTCCATGCTTTGGATACTGTGGTATGCATGCATTCCTCAAAGAAAATTATTTTTGTAATTGGAAGATGGGGAGCCCTATTTGCTACTAATTAGTTGCTGATGCTTTTTTGCACGTGTCTGAAGCTGGGCAAGTGTACATGCATTAGGAGAACAGGGTCATGCTTGCTGGGAGTGCTTGTTCAGCCTTGTCTTTGTTAAGATGCTGTGTTGGAGTGGGCCTTATGCAATTTGAAGGTTTGTGAGTACAGAATCCAAAATGCATAGACTTAGACGTAATTCCACATTGAGTGCTTAGAGAGTGCAGTTTCATGTCCTACTACACATGTGTACTACTCAGCTTTGCATAGGCAGTAAGGTTTAGAATAGAGGGTGATGTTTAGTGGTATAGAACAAAAAATTACAAAATGGCAGGGGACCTTTCTTCTAGCTTTCACTAAGCCTTCACTCAGTACAAAGAAACTTTAGGTACACCTAGGTTGCAACATCATATATCTAATTCTGAACCAGACTTCAGACTGTGGATCAAAATTGTGTGAATTGGAGCCAGGGACAGACAGATTTCTTTACAAATCAGAATACAGATCCAGGCTTGCAGAAAAATCCGAAATCTTTAAAAAATTCATTGGGGGATTGAAACGCCCCAGAATAATAGAAAACCATGTGTAGCTTTAAGAAAAGAATGTCCATAGAGGTTACATTCTGAGATCTCAGTGGCCATTTGGGGGGTTGCTAGGCAACCAAAACAATATTGCTGACTCTTCTAAATCTTGGTGTCTGTGATGCGAAGCCATGGAGGAACAGGGGTGGACTGGGGGGCCAAAACAACCTTGGGAAAAGTCCCACCTCCTCCCCTCTCATGACCCCGATGGAGGTAGATTTGCCAAGGACAAGCCAGGTGGCCACCACCAGAGATTTGCTGTCCACACAACTCAGTCAGGCCCACAAGTGGTGGCCAGACTTCTTCCAGGGAGAAACTGCCAGGGAGGGTGGGAGAAAGGAGGGAAAGCTGAAGAGGGAAGGCAGATAAAGGCAGGTTGGCTAGTGGGTGAGAAGGAAAAAAGGAAGCCGCAAAAGGAGAGAAGCTATGAGGTTTGTTTTGGGAGGCAAAGAGAATATAATGAAGGAGGGGAATATGAGATCTCTGCCCCCACAAATTCTTGCGGATCCCTCACTTAATTCTTAAAATGTGTTGGATGGGAAGTGGAGAATTTCAAATTAGTTGGAGAATTCTCCAATTAGTTGGAGAATTTCAAATTCATTAGTGAATTTGAACTAGAAGGACCTTTTGGTCTGATCGCTCAGGCTTGTTGTTTTTACAATATGTAAGTAGGAAAATGAAATGTAGTTATTGTTGGTGGGTTATCTCTAGCATTTGAAGTTGGTAGGCATTTGCATTTTAAGAAAGAATACAACTGCTTTATATAATTGTTAAATATAAGGTATAACAAATATGTACATATTTGCCTTTTGTAATGCTTTTGTATTGTGTATTTTGGGGGGATTTTAGAATTTTTATTGGTATGGTAAATGTAATACTGATTGCTTTTGTAGGAAGATGAAAAGTTTTTGACTGAGCTGTTTGCACAACTTACAGATGAAGCCACAGATGAGGAGAAAAGGCAAGAATTGGTAAGTGTGTTTAAAGTGAGTGTAATAAGGCAGTCGCTACATCATGTTTCTCTAAAATAAGTTCTTTTCTGGTTTTTTTAGGTAAACTTTCTTAAAGAGTTTTGTGCATTTTCTCAAACATTACAACCTCAAAACAGAGATGCTTTTTTCAAAACATTGTCTAACATGGGCATTCTTCCAGCACTAGAAGTCATCCTAGTGAGTTTTCAAAGTTTATTTTTAAACGTTTATCTTGCTTTTCAGACCTCTAGTGTTTGTATGTATATATGGTAGCTGAATAGTTTCAGTTCTGTTTTATCATGTTGAGGTAGTTTTTTAGTAGCAAAACCCCCCAAAACATTTATGTCCATGTGTTATTTATATCTATATCCACAGTAAAACTGTATGAGATAAAAAGCTAACTGCACCCTCACCCCCACTGCATTGTGGTCCCTTTTGGCTGCTGTTTAGAAACATCTTGGGATATCTGACCACAGAACTCCCAGAGTGTTGTGCAGTTTTGTGCTTAACCAAGGAAAATAATGATGTAATGGTTTTGGTCCTCAGCTTAGTTCCATAGCCTTGTTTTTGTTTGACTTCAGGGAATGGATGATGCACAAGTGCGAAGTGCAGCTACTGATATATTTTCATATTTGGTTGAATACAACCCATCTATGGTGCGAGAATTTGTCATGCAAGAAGCTCAGCAGAATGATGATGTAAGTGGGTTCTAACAACATACTGTTTCTGTAAAAAAAGTTTCCATTAATAATTGATGACTTTTAAAATAACTCCTTTGACAAAAGCTGTGTTTAATTATTGAAGTTCAGAAAGATGCTTGTATATTCTTTTATTAAGGGGTGTGCGATTGTATCTTCTGGAAACTACCAATATTTTTGTGTAATAGTTTTTCCTTAATCATTTGATGCAGATATAAATGGCTGTCTGCAAATCGCAGTTACAGATTAGGGGTGCATGCTCGTTTCTTTTATCAGCTTTCACCATGGGTTTTAAATCCTGGTGTTGGGGACCCTAGCTGTTGTGAACCACAGCTAACATTGGTTTAGATCTAATACTATATCATGGTTAAGAGCTATCAGTGGGTGGCAGGGAGGAAGTCACACGAGATGGGGAGGAAAGTCTGTATGGGACAATGTCTGAGGATTGTTTTGCATAATTATTTTCTGTTTTCTTTGTGCTAATCTTTGGAAACCCCACTGTTGTGAAAATCACTGCCAGGTTCACCCCTTTCTGTGTTGAGAAAAAAATGGCCATGACAGTATAAGGTAGCTTGAGTCTGCTGATAAAAGTATTGCTGTAAACATAGGAATGACCTTTCAGCTAAGAACTATATACTAATGCTTCACATCAGGAATTTTGAACAATGGCATTTCTTTAGAGGATGGGTTGCTTTGTTTTTCCATTGTGTTAATCTTAGAATATATTTAATTCAAGTCTTTGTGTTAATTTTTTTGCTTTTTAAAAAAAATAAATCCTACTTAACAGCAAAACATCTGAGGTGCTATTAGCTGAATGGAGAGGTTATGATACATAGTATGTTAGACCCTGAAACAAATTTTGAAATTGCACTGGCATATAGTGAGTTGGGGTGTGCAAAAAAAAAAATCTGGTATTTTTCGGGTTTGGGTAAATTGAACCTGAAGAATATCAGCATTTCCCAATATTTCTGAATCCCAGTACCAGTATGGTATTCAGATTTGGTAAATATTCAGGAAAGCTGAATTTTTTTGGCTCCATTATACTGTATGGGGACCAGTGCTCCCTCTAAGCTGAGTTAGTGTGAGCTAGCTCACAGTTTTTTAGCCTCCAGACCACACATTTTTGTCTTAGCTCAGGAAGGATGGCTCCAGAGCAAACTGGATTTATGCAGCAACCAAATCGCTTGCTCACAACTTTATTGCCAGTAGCTCACAAAGTAGAATTGTTGCTCACAAGACTCCACAGCTTAGAGGGAGCACTGATGGGGACCATTATAGTCAATGGTCCCCATAGGCTATAATGGAGAATTAATCCAGGGGCATCGGGCTGGTGGGAGCTGTTTTTTAAGGTAGAGACACCAGATTTGCAGCATAGTTGATGGTGTCTCGCCTAAAAAAACACTCTCTCAAGTTTAAAAAAGATTGGACTAGGGGGTTCAATTCTATGGGCCCCCAAAGAAGGTGCCCCCATCCTCCATTGTTTCCAGTGGAGGGGGAAAGGGCATTTAAAGGGATCACAGTCCTTTTAAATGTCTTCTCCAAGCTGCACAACTCCGCGATCAGAGTTTGAAGGTGTTTAAGGCTCACAGTCCCGTTAAACACCTTCAGTGGAGAGTTCACCCGGGAGGCATTTAAAGTGACTGTGAGTTCTTTAAATGATTTCCAGGTGAACTTGCTGTGGAGTCACGCAGCTTGGAGAAGGCATTTAAAGGGACTGTGGTCCCTTTAAGTTTGGCTATCCAGCAACCTTGAAAATCCCAAATATTTTCAGGAATTTTAGAACTTGGCCATTTTGGATAGCTGAAATGCAGCCGCATTTGTGAACTGGCTTAAAAAATACCTGGAAAATACCAGTAAATTCCTGGGTAGTTTTTGGCTGTTTGTGCCAAATGCACACCATAATGGTTACTTAGCAATTAGGATGCAGGTTTTCTATAATATGTAGTTTATAGTAAGTAAATGTGCCATGCTCAACATATGGCTTGTGCTAGTCTCTTCCTGTGATGTCACGTTGAAATATTACATTACACTGGTGGGGCACCGTATAGTAACAGTTGCATCAAAGCATGCCCTTTTATATAAACCTGCTTCTAGCAACAAGCCACCTTCTGTTGATGTCAACGGTAATATTATCTGAGTGAGAAACCTGTGATATTTTAATATTTTAACAGTTTAATAAGATTGATGATTTATAAAGCAACTTAAAAGGGGGAAGGACTGGAGATAGACTTCGACAACTGGCATTCACAGAAACACCTAACTTCACCTTTGGCAGCCCCCTGAAAGCCATCTTTGATAGCTGACTGAGTGTCCTTGATAGCTGACTGACCATTAGGAATGTCCTGGTATGCAGCACAGGGGCTGCAGTTGGAAGGAGGATGCAGCAGGCATCGTCCCCTTCCTCTTGAGTGGGCCCCTGACTCGAAGGTTTTTTAGTGGGCTGCAGAAAGGAGAAGGTGGGAAAGATTCGTTCTGTGTGCTAAGCTGTGCTCACAGTACTCTGAATCCAACTCAAACTTCTAGATGCTGCATTTTTATCAGATATAAAGTGTTTCTTTTAAGATTTCAGTTCCCCGTGTTTTAAAAAAACGACCTTATGTGCGCAACTTGGGTTCTGCAGTAAATTCTGGAACTGTGGATCATCTGTAGTGGTACTTAGTGGTTTGATCTTCCCCATATGCGTGTCCCTCTTGCCTCCCTCACAGAGCAAATAATGGAGAGAAACTATTGCAGCTGTTGCTGGGAACCTTGTCCTCTCTATTCTCTGAATGGGAGAAGGTGAGGAAACTTCCTGCCAGGCCAAGGGTGTTCCTGCATTTTTTGGAGGGGGAATATCCTGCTATATTATGCTCGGCCACAGAATGGTGTAGACTGTTTCTGCCTTTTCTGGAATGAATTCTTGGAGAAAAGGCAGAGCTAGCACAGCCTCTCCTGTTTCTGCCAAAGTAGGCAGCACTCTGGTGATCTCAACCCCTTATAGGGAAGGAGTGCTTCTGTTGGAACGATGAAGAGTCAAATGTGTAGCAGTATAAAATCTCAGAATCGCTTTTGACTCCATCCTAAAGTTTTTGATCAGCACGTGCAGAGCTGCTTCAGGCATGCTCAAGCATATGCCTATGTGTCATCTGGGATTTCTGATTTTAAAACCACCCACCCCTTTGCACAGCAAACCATCCCATGCCTTTTAAAACTCCTCCCTGTTTTGACAGTGATTTGCCATTCAGCATTGAGAGGCTGTTGTTAAACAAACACCACAAGTCCACAGCTTCATTTAGTACACTTGAAGTAATCACACAGTTCTTTGCAATCTTTCCTTTATCTGAATTTCTCTGTTGGTTTCTTTCTCAGTTTGTATGTTACTTGTGACTAACCTGTTTGGTTTTTAACTTTATTTTCTTAAACCAGGATATCTTACTCATTAACCTCATCATAGAACACATGATTTGTGATACAGATCCTGAACTAGGAGGAGCAGTCCAGCTGATGGGTTTACTACGTACCTTGGTGGATCCAGAAAATATGCTAGCTACTGCCAATGTAAGCAGATACCTGAATATTTAATGTCTGTAGTGATGATAATGGAGGAGGGGGGAAATGGTTCTTAAACACTTTGATTAATGTGTGTTATGTATGAATTAATATCTTTTTATTCCACAGAAAACGGAAAAAACAGAATTCTTGGGTTTCTTTTACAAGCATTGTATGCATGTTCTCACAGCACCTCTGTTGGCCAATACGACAGAGGAAAAACCTAGCAAAGGTGAGACTCGAGAGGTATTGAATTTTGCCATATCATCTTACAGCTAGAAAAAGGATGACAGGTGGGGTCACTTATGGAGAAGAGGAATAATATATTGCAAAGACTCCGGGGCGGGGGGCACACGCCTCTGTAGGATCCCTATTAGTAAAACAGAATGTCCATTGCCAGGAGTGGAGAGCAGGTTTCATTTTCACTGCAACACTAGTCCCAAGCACAGTGCATTGTAATGATTCACTTATATGGGGGAAATAAAAGTGTGCACTTTGGGACACCCACCATTGATTGTCACTGGGAATTATCTTTGTGTACATAGTTCCATCCTGTGTAGCTGGATCCTTCATGTGCTCTCAGCAGATGTTGTTTCAACACAAGGACAAGCAGGGGGATCCTGAGTTCCTGTATGAGGGGTACTTGGCCTGGGTGTATCTTGCTGTGCTGTAGTGTAGTTGTTAAGAGTGTCAGACTAGGATTTGGGAGGCCCAGGTTTTAATCCCCACTCGTGCCATGGAAGCTTGGTGAGTGACCTTGGGCCATTCATACTCCCTTAGCCTAACCTACCTCACAAGATTGTTGTGAGGATAAAATGGAGGAGATAGGAATGATGTAAGCTTCTTTGGGTCCCCATTGGGGAGAAAGGCAGGTTATAAATAAATCAAATAAAAATGAAGCTATGAAATTTCAGGAAGGGTTGCACAGCTGCATTACTCCCAGAGTGTGCCATTCTGCTTTGGTCAACATGTAATTGTCGTGTTCTTTGTTTTAGATGACTTTCAGACAGCCCAGCTGTTGGCCTTGATATTAGAATTATTAACCTTCTGTGTGGAACATCACACGTATCATATAAAAAACTACATTATTAACAAGGATATCCTTCGAAGAGTGCTAGTTTTAATGGCTTCAAAGCATGCTTTCTTGGCATTGTGTAAGTATGACAAGGTATCAAGAAGTTTCATTAGTGTTTCTGCAAACCAAGTAATTTTTAATTATGAAAAGGCCTCTCTTGTAGGTTGACTGTGTATAAAATGTTGTCTTCTTACAATTTAAGACCTGAACAGGCCACTTTCTATCAAGACAGCATAGGGTGTCCTGGGATTAACTATCATTTCAGGGTTGCTTTGTTTATTTGTTTATTCTATTTTTATCCCGCCTTAACCTGCAGATGGGCTCAGAGTGGCTTACATCATGGCAGTAATACCTTAAAACATTAATTACAACAGGATTAAAATTTTAGGTATTAATTTAAAATATACCTATACCTAATGGCACCTTCGCGGTTAGTTCCGTTCCAGTGTATGCTAAGTGGTGGATCACTCATGCCAGGAGGGGTGGTGGATCACTCTTTACCTCTAAACTTAAAATCTTACTACTTTTTTTTTTGGGGGGGGGGGGTTTGTTAAATCTTAGGGTAACCCATAGGATTTTTAAGGCAAGAGATTAATAGAGGTGGTTTGCCATTGCCTACCTCTTTGTAGTGACTCTGGTATTCCTTGTTGGTCTCCCATCCAAATACTAACCAGGGCAGACCCTGCTTAGCTTCCAAGACCTCACAAGATTGTAGTAGCTGGGGCTATCCAGGTCAGAGCTTGCCCCCTCAGCTGCCAGGTTTTGGGACAGGGAAACCCCATATCCAGTGTGGCTCGTTGCCACCATTGTAGGCCCAGAGGAAGTATGGGTGTGGGGGATGGGAGCCTTGCTTACCTGTTCCTATGTGGCTGCCTCATGAGATCCTGGTGGAGGGCCTGGTGTACCAGTGCAGGCTGAAATCTGGGAGAGGTCAGCCACAGAGTGTGGATTTTGCTCTCCCTGTGGTATATTCCCACCAAGTGCTCACCCAGTAGTTCTGGGTGCCCTGTCTGGGTTTTGCCTGTTACTGAGGTGTGTGTGCGCTCGCTCTAAGTCTGCATGGCAGGGAGCTGTCAGAGCATTCTGTGCCACGCGCCCTACCTATGGAGTTGTGGGGCGACCTCCTGGAACCATTTGTAGGGCAGGGGGGCTGTGATTGAATACCGAGGAGGGGCAGGGCTGGCACGGGGTGCTGATTGGGTGCGTACTTGGTCAGTATTCTGAGCTTCTTAAGTACCTATGGGGGTTGCCACACCTGTGAATGGGGGAGTGAATATGGAGTTACCATGGATGCCAATGGGCTACACCAGAATTTTTGCTGGTGCAATTGCGTGCCTGTTCTGGGGGCATTCCCATGCTGAAAATGCTTTGGGAGATGCCTGACTGGTGACACACCCCATGCAACGCCCACATTGATGCCAGTGCAGGGGTTCATGCCGTCACTCCACCAGCATGTGGCTATGGCTTAGCTGCGCTGGTGGAACTGCACAGCGCCGCGCCACTCATACCCTGCAACAGTGTTTAATACCCCTTATGCCGGTGTAACTCCAAGTTATGCCAGTGTAGGGGCATCAGTCAGCTCCCTGTGCCAACTGTACCCCTCCTCCTTTGGATTGCATTGTAAATCAGTTCTGTGTCTTTTTTCACCTGCATTCTGCAACAGAGAGACTTTGCTTTACATAACGGTTTTTGATAGTTGCATTTTCTATATAGTACTGTGGTTATCCTTCACGGTATCAAAATTAATTGTGAGAACCTTCAGAGATCATGTCTCATTATTCTTCTGAAAAATGTGAAAATAGCTTTTCCTATCATCTTTGTCTTTGTTAGGTGCTCTGCGTTTTAAAAGGAAGATAATTGGGTTGAAGGATGAATTCTACAACCGCTATATAATGAAAAGTTTTTTATTTGAACCTGTAGTCAAAGCATTTCTCAGCAATGGATCCCGCTATAATCTGATGAACTCTGCTATTATAGAAATGTTTGAATTCATTAGAGTGGTGAGTACCACTTTCTAGAAGGAGCGTGAGCAGTGACTGTGGTGTGTAGGGAAAAAGTATCAAGATAAAATCTTAAGTCTGAGAGGGCAGTAGTAGGAGTTAGCTTTATTTGTTACTTCATGTAAAACTGGAGAGCAAGCAGCTTGGGCTAGGACAGAAAAATTAGAGTAAGCAGTGTTATATTCATGTTGAATGTAAGATGTTGGTTCATTAAAGAAGAAACATAGAGATGTTGTGGTGTTGAGAAAGATACTGCCCTCACATTGATAATGGTGGGAGCATGAGATATGACACTATTTTTCAAGTTCATAACTAAGCTTTTCAGGATGTGGAATTTAAGCTTTGCTGTAATAACTAGCACTTGGGCAGCATGCCGGCTATTGATCCATCAATTTTGAAGCTGTAGACTACAATTAGATGCAAGGGATAGAAGATCAGGCTGTCCTGCCCTCTGCCACAAGACAGGAACCTCCAGATACTGGCCCAAATAACCAAGATTATAATATATCTCAAGTAAAGGACAGGAATGAGTAAGATGCATTGCGTTTACTAGATTATAATCAGTCTAGGGTTGTGCATTCAGCATAAACAAAGCTGAAAAAATACCTTACTGGTATTTTGGGGGTATTTTTTAAGCCAGTTACTGAATGGGGCTGCATTTTGGCTATTCAAAATGGCCACGTTCTGAAAATCCTGAAAATATTTGGGATTTTCAGGGCCACTGGATAGCCGAACTTAAAGGGCATTTAAAGGGCTCTCAGTTATAGAATTATAGAATCACAGAGTTGGAAGGGGCCATACAGGCCATCTAATCCAACCCCCTGCTCAGTGCAGGATCAGCCTACAGTATCCCTGGCAAGTGTTTGTCCAGCCACTGCTTAAAGACTGCCAGTGAGGGGGAGCTCACCACCTCCTGATGCAGCTGCTTCCACTGTTGCACAACTCTTACTGTAAAAAAGTTTTTCCTAATATCCAGTTGGAACCTTCCTGCCCTTAATTTAAACCCATTATTGCGAGTCCTAGCCTCTGCTGCCTACTGGAACAGTTCCCTGCCCTCCTCTAAGTGACAGCCCTTCAAATACTTAAAGAGAGCAACCATGTCTCCCCTCAGCCTCCACTTCTCCAGACTAAACATTCCCAAGTCCCTCAGCCTTTCCTCATAGGGCTTGGTGTCCAGCCCCTGATCTGATCATCCTCATCACTCTCCCCTGCATGTGCTCCATTCTGTCCACATCCTGTTTGAAGTGACGCCTCCAGAACTGCACACAGTACTCCAGGTGCAGCCTGACTAACGCAGTGTACAGTGGGACTGTGATTTGTGATTTGGATGTTATGCCTCTGTTGCTACACCCCAAGATTGCATTAGCCTTTTAAACACCTTCTGGGTGAACTCACCGCTTGGAAAAGGTGTTCAAAGGGACCACAGTCCTTTTAAATGCCTTTTTTCCTCCACTGAAAGCAGTGGAGGATGGGGGCACCTTCTTCGGGGGCCCATAGAATTGGATCCCCTGGTCCAATCTTTTTTAAACCTGGGTGGTTGTTTTTTTGAGGAAAGGCACCAGCAACTATGCTGCAAATTTGGTGCCTCAAAACATCCCCCTGAGCCACAGATATCCCAATAGATTTTCCATTATAGCCTTTAACTATAATATCGGGGAATACCAATATTTTGGATATTAATTATAATATCGGGGAATACCAATAATATCGGGGAATACCAATATCGGGGAATACCAATATTTTTTGGATTCAATATACCTGAACCCAAAAAATCCCAGGTTGGGTTTTATTTTTGTTTTTTTGCACACCCCTAAATCAGACTGAGCATGAAGGACAAACCATCCTTGATGCCCAGGGAAAGATAGTGCTGCTGGCCCCAATGGATCCAAACTGAAGAACCAGAACAATGATCATCATTAAGGATGGAGACTTGTGTTGGATTTTAGTGCAACTATTGATTCTAAGTACACTGTAATTTTACATTTACTATTGTGTTTAAAAATGTGGACATTGTTGTTAAGCAAAAATAACATAGGTTCTCATTTCTGCCTGAGGAACACGCTGCTCAGAGTAGAAGAGTTTTGATCAATTTGTGGTGAGGATCTGTTCTAATAATATGCCAACAGCTGAATTTCATGCTTGCACAAAATCCCCACTCACCAGAGTGGTCTGTATGTGGGTATTATAATATTGAAGCAACAAATTTAAGATAGACTAAGGCTTCTTTTCCAGGAACTGTCAAATCATGAGCTGCAATTCATGTAAGAAATGTTGCATGAATTATTTTTATGAATTACCCACATGGACTGTGTGCATTTTTTGGTTCAGGTTTGCTGTAGCATATTGTTCAAACTGGCCCTCAGCCATAAGTCCAGCTTGGAAACCCTCCAAAAATAAAGTAACATACATTACTGATATTAATTTTTGTTCTGTAACTACTCCTAGCACTTTTAATGCCAGCGGTATGCCAGGGACTGATAGAAAAATGCTTCTTTCTAATGAAAGCTTGCTGTGAAGTTATTTTTTTATTTTTGTTACACTTCCTTTACTACATTGCTTCTGTAGCTCAAACATGTTATACACATGGAAGACTGACAGTTGAACCAACTAGACCAACTCCCTTACAGCATTTTGAAAGTAAATTGTCATAGTTTTTCTGTGCTTCTACTTTTTAACATTTTAATTGGAAAAAAATAACTTTATTTTCTAGGAAGACATAAAATCCTTAACAGCTCATGTAATTGAGAATTACTGGAAAGCACTAGAAGATGTAGATTATGTGCAGACATTCAAAGGTTTGAAATTGCGTTATGAACAACAAAGGGAAAGACAAGATAATCCCAAACTTGACAGGTTAGTGTACACTGGAGTCTTTATTATAGGTTTCATACTAGGTTTTCTTGTTGAGGAGAAACAAGAAAAACTTTTTTGAACAAAAGAAGTGGGTTCAGGTTGAGGTTGCTCAGATGTCTGCTTTTTTATAGTTCTTTTTAAATTAAAACTATGAGTGAGGATGGAACAGTTTTTGTACTACATTAAGAAGATGCATTTAAAAAGTTATCAGGACAATACAAAAGAATACACATCTCTTTACAACTGACCCAAAGAACATCTGTAAATGATACCTAGAATGTAAGCAAAATTCCCAAGACAGTAGAGAACCTTATATCCCCAAGAACCTGTTTTGTGACTCAGTCAGTGGTACCAGCAGTATCGCATCAGTGAGAGAGAAAGGATTAAAAATGACATTGAAATAGTGTCAGGAACAGAAGTGCACAAGTGATAAATTTATATTGATGCACATGTGATTTTTAATTTGTTAAATATATCAACTGTCTATAAAGGGATTGTTTTAGTTTGTTGTATTTTTTAAAATTAAAGGATTAAGTTATGTGGTTTGAAAAATGTAAAGGTTTCACATGTTAGTCAATTTATTGAGTTTGTATCTTTAGTACCGTATATGTAAATTTAAATCCTCATAATAGTGAGGGGAAACAGTGTTGAAAAGTATATCCTCTTCCATAGTATGCGTTCCATCTTGAGGAACCACAGATATCGGAGAGATGCTAGGACCTTGGAGGATGAAGAAGAGATGTGGTTTAATACTGATGAAGATGATCTGGAAGATGGAGAGGCTGTGGTGCTGCCCTCTGACAAAAGTAAAAATGATGAAGATATTATGGATCCCATAAGTAAATTTATGGAAAGAAAAAAATGTAAGTCAATGGAAGAACTGCATGTTTTTGGTTTAAGTAGATTCAGTGAGATCATTTAGGAAGTCAATGTATATAGATTTTTTTTACATCAAAGACCAGTGGCAGTTTATGTACTGTTAACTATGGTGAAGGGAGAGGACCATGAAATTATGCAGTCCCTCCCTTCTTCAGTGTAAATCCCTTTCTGTCCTCCTGGTAGCCTTTACTGTGGTTAAAACTAGCATTGGCACTAAACTGAGCACCATCCAGTTTTTTACAGTCTGCAATGGTTTTGCAATGTGCTTTAAATCTGGATTATATAGTCCTAGTTGACAGCGGACTCTGGGTAGATCAGCACCAGTGGAAACCTTAACCGTGGTAAACACCAGAATGAGGAGGAATTTACAGTGGAAAGGGGGAAAGGCCTAGAAACTGTTTCTAATTCATGAGCACTCCTGTTTACAGGCTCACTTTTCATTGAGATGCATAGCTTCAGCTGTACAGTTTGCTGCAATCAAAAAAGCAGCAAGCTTTCAAGAAATTTACTCTAAAGTAATTAAGTTTAAAGCAGTATAAGTGAAAAAAAACCCCTGACAATAGGTATGAATTTCATAATTTCAGTATTCATCAAATAGCTTTGTTCATACGAGCAAAGCAAAAGGATTTGCAGCCACTGTTTTTAATGAATGGATGTTGTGCCTACCCACTTGTTATTTGCCCATGGGTTCATGTAGCATTTGTAGATGCTGTTAGATTTAAGGAATATGCATTGAAAGGATTTCAGCAGTCAGTTTGCACAGCAAAATGCATCTATGTACAATAACTTGTGATATATCTGCTATTTTGTGTCTTAAGCCAGTAACAGATCTTCTTTGATGTCTGTATGCATCACACCTATGGGTTAAGGTGGCTGCGCTGGCTTTGATTCAGGACACTTCTATCAAACTCAGAAAGGATCTACAGCTCCTCCTCCCAGCATGTGCAGGAACTCTAACCATGCATGCCCAGAGGGCAGGGCTCCAGTATCTTGCCAGTTCTCTTCTGACCACCACACTAATCACTCAATCTGCTTCGGCCTGGGAAGTTCTTTCATGAGAGAAAGTGCTTCTTTTAGTCTTTTTTTTCTCCTTAGCTCAGTTTCAATCTTCACTTTCTAAAATAATAATAATAATATAGAAGAAAAAGAAGAGGAGATTGGATTTATACCCCGCCCTCCACTCCCCAAGGGAGTCTCAGAGCGGCTTACAAACTCCTTTTCCCTTCCCTTCCCCACAACAGACACCCTGTGAGGTAGGTGGGGCTGAGAGAGCTTTTTCCCAAGCTGTCGTTGAGGGAACAGCTGGTACAGAGCTATGGCTTGCCCAAGGTCATCCAGCCAGGTGCAAGTGAAGAAGTGGGGAATCAAACCCAGTTCTCCCAGATTAGAGTCCGCGCTCTTAACCACTACACCAAACTGGCTCTCTATATAGTTAGACTCTATATAGTTAGACTATATAGTTAGACTTTCTTTTTTTCTCTCCGACAGTTGTCGGACCCCCCCCCCCCCCCCAGTTTTTCTCAGATTTTGTCTCCTTGTCTATGGCAAATCATTGGAGGGCTTTTAAGAGTTGCACCAAGTGTGGGTACAAGCTTGCTCTGTCAGACAGCCATTCCTTATGTCTACTGTGTCTGGTTGAAGTGCACCAGACAGATAGCTGTGTCCACTGTGCAAAGTTCTCCAACCAAACCTGAAAGAACAGAGTGGCCAGGCTTCAACCAGCTCTTCTGAAGTTGGCCCTTTGACCAAAATTGATGGCTTCCACCCCAGCTGAGGTAATGCTGAGATCGGCATAAGCAGATCGGCCTCGATCAGCACTGGTGAATCAGCCTTGATTGACATCAAAAGATCGGCCTCGATCTTCGGATGCACTGACTGTCTCAGAAAACAGGCCTTCGACATCGGAAATAACAGCATCAACAGCCTCATCAGTAATGTCAACACCGACACCCAAGAAAAAGAAGGACACTAAGAGCCATACTAAAGTCAAGCACAAGGTCCTTAAAACTGGCTCAAAGGCTACCTCTGTGAGCGCTGCGATAGGCTCTGATGCACCTGCACCTACTCCCATCATTCATTCAGTTTTACCGGACCTGATGCATGTTCCAGCAATCCCACTTATTATGCTGCTGAACTCGCCGATTCGTCAGGTAGACTCCCTGATGGAACGATCAGCTCCGTGTGACCTTCACCTCTCTGGGTCAGATGTGGAAGAGGTGCCCATTCCACATCATGTTGCCCAGCAGAGTTCCCACTCCTCAGCCACCAATCGTTTTCGATCCCAATCTCCTATTAATACCAATCGTTGACATCATCATAAGCATAAAATGGACCACTCATCTTCACATCATAGAAGCTATTTGCCAAGGCCACAGGATAGGTTCCTTCATAGAGGACCACTGACTACCTTTCCATTACCACCATCATCTATGATGATTCCTTGGGATCAGAGATAGTTACAATATCTTTACAGCACCTTACCATTGGCTTCAATACTTCCACAGCTGACTCTGGGCTGGATTGGGACCAACGCTCCATCATCTCCCACCATACTCGTTCCCCATTACAGGACCATCC
The DNA here is from genome assembly GCA_029233225.1 of Lepidodactylus listeri. Classification (NCBI taxonomy): domain Eukaryota; kingdom Metazoa; phylum Chordata; class Lepidosauria; order Squamata; family Gekkonidae; genus Lepidodactylus; species Lepidodactylus listeri. Next base: position 73,970,024 of record JARCFY010000011.1, on the reverse strand, counting down.
TACGTCTGCCTTGGTGTTACCAGCTGCTTATAACAAACTATCAACCTCAATGGCTCCCTGTTCTGAGGGCTTCGACACCGATGCCTTCAACACTGACTGCTCCGATGCAGCCAGGATCACCGATACCTACACCCTGCCCACTTCACAACTGTCAACAACCACTTAATTTGTTGGAGGCTGAAGATTTGTCACATTTTTCTGGCTGTGAATCTGAGGAGGAGGACTCTGGGGCTCCTACTACTCCTTCAGATCCCTTGCCTAATAACAAGTTGCTGATGACCTTCTTCTTTCCCCTTTGGAGGATCTCCGCTCTTATGGGGACTTAATCAAAAGAATGGCACATTCCTTGGGCATCACCATTACTCAGCCTCAACCCCAAGTGATGGATGCCGTGTTTGACATAATTCAACTAGATACTTCAGCAGCCATTGCCTTGCCCATGACTCAAGTTCTTCTACAGGCAGCAAAGTCTCATTGGGACAGACCCTTTGCCACACCTGTCTCCACCAGAAGATTGGACCACATGTATAAAGTTCAGGAGGCTGGAGCAGAATTTCTTTGTGCTCACCCAAAACCTAATTCCATGGTAGTTACCCTCTTCTCTAAGAGTAAGAAGACACACTCGACTCCATCAGACAAGGAGAGTAAGAAGATGGATACATTTGGTCGCCGGTTTTACTCTGCAGGTGCTTTAGGGATTAAAACGTCAAACTATGTGGCATGTATGGGGCGCTGTGAGTACTCTTTATGGGAGCAGATGTCAGCTTTCCTTGCTCTTTTACCTGAACAGCAACGTGATGAGGCTACAAAAGTACAGAAAGAGGGTATGATTCTGGTGAAGCAAATCATAAACTCTGTGAAACATACCCTTGATACTTGTTCCAAGACAGTGTCTTCTGCGGTGGCTCTCCATCGTCACTCTTGGCTCTGTACTACGTTGCTTCAAAACGATAGCCGGGCCTATATAGAAGGTTTACTCTTTGATGGCCAAAGCTTCTTTCATTCCACCACTGACCTGCAGGACATGGACAAGAATTTAAAGGCCCCTCAAAATTTGGATGTCTCCATTTCCTATAGATCTCAAAGTCCCAAAAGATGGTTTCGCTCTAATAGGCATTCATATGGCAGACAATCTCCAGATGATTCTTGGAAATCAAGACACTCCCAGTTTTCATCTAGATCAAACTATGCGCCACGGCCAGAGTTCCAGCAGGTGTTGCAACTTGGCAAGTTTAAGATAGAAAAGAACACCAAGCAGGGCCTTTGACTTTTCAACCACCTACCCACTAGAGGCCTCCCTTTCCCATCTCTCCTTGTTGCCTGTGGCTACCCACCTTGGCTCCTTCTACCCAGCATGGAGCCTAATAACATTGGACACTTGGGTGCTTTCCATCATCACCCAAGGCTATGCAATAGAATTCTTGGAGACACCTCCTACTCCTGTGTTTACTGGTACCACAACATCATTGGTTTTCCATCAGGAAGTTCAGCAGTTGCTGGAGAAGCAAGTCAGAGTTGGTTCCTTCTCTAGAACAGGGATGGGGATTTTACTCCCAGTACTTCACAGTTCTGAAAAAGGATGGGGCCTTCACCCAATTCTAGATCTCAGGGCTCTGAATGAATATGTCACATATCGCAAGTTCAGAATGACATCTCTGCAGAACATCCTGCCTCTCATAGAGCTTGATAGACTTACAAGATGCCTACTTCCATCTCAACATCTTTCTTTCTCACAGACATTTTCTCTGCTTTGCTGTTGGGGGGACCATTACCAATATAAGGTCCTGCCGTTCAGTCTCTCAACCGCACCCAGGGTCTTCACAAAAAGGATGGTGGCAGCGGTGGCTTACCTGTGGCTTCAAGGGTTTATGGTTTTCCCCCTATATTGGCAACTGGCTTCTAGTAGTGGGATCCAGAGACCTCTTGATGGACAATATACATCTGACCTTAGATCTCCTCCACAACCTTGGACTTTGTGTCAATCACAAAAAATCAAATCTTATTCCATCCCAAAGGGTGGATTTTATTGGGGCTACCATCAATTCCACCTTTGGCTGAGTGTTTCTTCCCAGTCAGGAGGCACACACACTGTCCATACTGGCCCAACTTCTTTCAATGTCCAACAGCTCTTAGGCGTCTGATGGCAGCTATGACGGGGGGTACTTCCCTTAGCAAGGCTTCGCATGCACCCATTACAACTTTGGTTTGTCAGAGTTTTCAGACCCTCCAAAAATCTCCAATCCAGACATCTTCTATTACCATACAACATGAAGGATTCCCTAATGTGGTGGGAACTTGTTCCCAATTTTCTGACAAGTGCTCCTTTTCATTCGCCGACACCTACGGTCACCGTCACGACAGACGCATCACTGTGAGGTTGGGGAGCACATTTGAATGGCTTTTGTGTCAGGGTGCCATGAGAGAACAATATGCAGGGCTCCCACATTAATTTTTTGGAACTTCTGGTAATGCAGTATGCTCTTCAATCCTTTCTACCGATGGTCGCTGTGAAGACAGTTGCAATTCTGACAGATGATGTGACTGCTGTTGCTTACATAAACTTGAGACCATTAAGTTGTGTTATCTCTTGGAAAAGAGACCCTTACCTGTTCAGCCTAGAGCTCATTCCACGAGTGCGATGTCGACTTGTACAGCCTTCCTCAAGAGGAGAGCCCCTGCAAGACATCTTGTCAGTTGGCTTCATGGGCTACTCTAAACGTGTTCATCAAGCATTATGCTTTGGTGTGGTGCATAGAGGCTATGAAGAAGGTCACACCACCCACTGTCCTTCCCCACTGCTGTTAGCCTTCAGTTTGATTAATTCTTTATGGAGGTCTGCAGCAGTCAGAAGGAACTGGAGGGATGCTGGAGCCCCACCTTCTGGGCATGCGTGGTTGGAGTTCCTGTGCGTGCTGGGAGAAAGGGCTCTAGATCCTTTCTGAGCTTGATAGTTTTCCGAACTGAAGCCAGTGCAGGTGCCTTAACCCATAGCTGTGAATGCATAGATGACCACTCAAAGATCATCAGTTACGGGTAAGTAACCTGTTTTTCTCAGTTGAACTTCATTACAATAGTATTTGTTTTAAATTCCAGTTAAAGAAAGTGAAGAAAAGGAGGTCCTTCTGAAAACTAACCTTTCAGGTCGTCAGAGTCCAAGTTTTAAACTTTCCTTCTCTAGTGGTACAAAGGCTAACCTCACCAGCCAGCCATCTGCAACTAATTTGTCTGGGTCTCCTGGGTCACCAGGATCTCCTGGGTCACCAGGATCTCCTGGATCAGTCTCCAAAAGCACATCTCAGATGGCAGCTATCACTACCAAGGTACTGTGTTCACTCAAGTCAAATTATGCTTGTCATGTCCAAACCAGACCACCAGTTCTGAAGTCTGCCATTCATGTATAACACCATTCATTTGTGTATAGTTTACAGTTTCTTTCCAAACTACTATTAAAGAAGTGTCTAAAACAATGCAACAAAGGAGCTATTTTTGTGCCCCAGTTGTCCTTTTTTCAAATATCTAATCAAGATTTACTGCTCTAAATGCCCAGCATATGATCTGCAGTTATGGTATGGTGCTGTTATATGAATGCCCAGTTTTATACATGCAACCCATTGGACATGCAGTAATATCTCACGGGATCCAAAGTGTAGCATGCATGTGCCTTTAAACTGGCAAGTTTAGTTTTGAAAATAAAAAGTATAAAGTTTCTGTTTGAAATATCTCATCATGTTTAGTTTAATAAAGAAAACTAGACAGCCCGTGTTACTGTTGCATCCATTTTGCTCTGTGAAAGGGCCCTTGTTAGAGCATGCATTATCAGTTTTAATTTGTAAAAAGTCTCCAAGTCAAGAAAAATAGCATACCATTGGAGTACATTATTAATTATATAATCCAGCGAACAAAGAGAAACAGTATAGCAAATCAATTTCTTGCACCTTTAATTAAAAGCTTGCTGGGAAACATGGCTCATTTCATTGAGCCAAGAGTATTGTATCTCTGATTGCAAAAAGTTCCAAAGACAGTGAGCACTGAGAAAGCTCTTCAGCTGTAGAAATCACTCTGATTACCTTTTGTAATCTTTCACTGCTGGATTTTCAAAGAGCAGGAAGAAGGTGCTCCCTTAGGTACCCAGGATATTTGTAAAATTCTGAAGCATGTTGAAGCATCTGTAACCATGGAGCACTTGCAGTAGTATGTTTATATGTTCCTTCTCCCCATCACCTGCGTTTAATATGTACAGCTGCAGTGTTCTGGACCAGTTGACATTTCCTAGCCATTTTCAAAGAGCGCAGTTCATAAAGTACACTGCAGTAGTATGGTAAATTGTCTCCCGTACACACAAAGGGGTTTAAAATGCACTCTGGGTCACAGCCTCTACCCATATGTATATTCAGGAGGCCCACATCCAGACGCACTTCCAGCATATAAACTGCTATTTTAAGGTGAGATGACAACCATGAATAATTCAGTTTTATCTGGATTAAGCTTTAATTTATTCACCGACATTCAGTCTGTTACTGATCTCAGTTATTTACAGATAGAAACTGCCATACTTGGTCAGATGGACATGAGGGTCTGGTGCCATCATCATACTGCTAAGAACCCACTCTTGACAAGACTGTCCAGTAGTTTTTTGTACATGTTTTATAAAGCATAGCAATCAATGTCTGTTTAGATTTGCTGTGAATTTTCTTCCACCTGTACTCAAGTCATCTCTGCTGCATCCCATAGCTCCCTTCAAACCATTGGGGAGGCCTGGGATCTGGAAAACAGGGAGAAGCTGCCTAGGAAGAGCTATGGTGTTCACTGCCGGTGTTAGCTCCCGTATCGCAGGAGTCAGCTAGCAAGATCTGCTAAAAATCCCCAGTGGCAGTCCAGAAACCAGTTGGATCCATATCGTTTCTTACTGAATCCACACCATCTGCAAAGAAAACTAGCTACTGTAATCACAATGACACCAGCTGGTGATTCAGCCATTTCAGTGGAAACCCCACCAAAGCACACACACAACCACACACACAAAATCCCTCGTTTGCTTAGAATAAACCATCAGAGCATGACCTTCCTGTATTATTTGGTCTGAGCACACATTGGGAATGAGAAAAGGATCAAAAAGGGGTAAAGCTCTAATGGTCTATAATTGCAGTCCTAAGAATGGCTTGTCACTCTCCCAGTGCTGCTTCTTCCTCTCCAGTCTGCCCAGTATTGTGACATATATCTAGAGTGTGTGTGTGTGAGAGAGAGAGAGTGAATGAATGACCTGGATAGCCCAAGCTAACCAGATCTTGGAAGCTAAGCATGGTTGACCCTGACTTAATATTTGGATGGGATACCTCCAAGGAATACCAGGGTTGTGATGCGGAGCAGGCAATGGCAAACTACCTCCAAATGTCTCTTGGCTTGAAAACCCTACGGAGTTGGCCAATCAGCTGTGACTTGATGGCAGAAAGTGTGTGTGTTTGTGTGTGTGTGTGCACACACAACCACATATGCAGTCATAAATCTTGTATGCAGTCACCCCACTCAGCTAAGGATGTTGAACAAAGTGTGTCCCGTTGGCACAGGGCATGACCCATTAACAGGAGCTGCTTGTGCCTTATACTGATGGAATGCCCCACCTTTGCTAGCTGAACAGGGTGACTGGAATTAGTCCATTGTTTTTGTTGTTTTGCTTATTGCCATTCTTGTTAGCTCAGAATGATAGCTTAAGAGAATTCTGGGGGCAATTTGAGGATGCAGGAACCATAAGATAGGAACAGTCCATGTGAATCTTGTATCCAGCCTACATGCATTGTATGCAAGGGACTGTTGCTTTTTCTTAAGGGCAAGGGCTCGATATCTGGCTGCTGTTCCTGCCAATATAGTAGAATTACATCTGCAAATCAGGAAATGTTTTCTAGTGCAGAATAGATGATGACGCTGCTGTGAAAAAAAACAAGTGAACATCTTCTGGGCCTGTTGCCCATGCTTGTGGAAGAAAAGCACCAGAAATGAGAGTACTGAACAGACACTGCAGTGGTGCTGGCCTTGGCTTTTCACCATCTTGCACCTTGACTTTAGTTTTAAGGGGAGCATTGTTAAGCCCCAACCAAGCTGTGCAATACTATTCAGCATATGCTGTTTCAAACTCGTGTATGTTGGATTTTTGTTACCCTTTTAAATGTCCCTAAATTGTATATTACAGTTATTATGGCCACTCTTCAAGGATTTCAGCCTTAGCATTCATGCTTTTAGGTTCTCCAAGCCTTTCCTGTGTATGTGTAAGGCCATGTATAAAAGATCAGGCAAAATATCCTCTAGGGTTTTTTTTTAGGGCAGCCAACTGTATGTATTGGGGCCACGAATAGCAATATTTGCATGTATGTGATCCTTCAGATGTAATGAGCAAGCACATCTCCTGTATTTGGCTGTTGATACTGATTCAGACTGAATGGAGCATGGAACTCATCTCCCTTAATACTGGGTTCCCTAATTATGGAGAAGAGTGACATAAATTTCTATTTATACTAGCCAACATAAAAATCCTTTTGGACAGCACAGGGGTTCATCAGTGGCCATCTAGTAATGATTTGTCTTTATTTTTTAATCTTATAACTTGCAAATAATGCATTCATGTGGCTGTTTTGCATGTACATCAATATACTATAGTTATATAAATGGAAGAGACCACATCATTAAATTATCCTAATTGATAATTCAATTTGAAGGATGTTCCATATTGTCTCTGAAGTACGTCAGATCGCTCATTGCTGCAGTCCAGCCAACTTTTCTAGGTAAAAGAAATTTCCATATTTGTACAGATAGAAAAATGTTGTCACCTTTTCACTTGAACCCAATCTACCTCTCCCCAAGTAGGTAGAATTGTTTTGTTTTAAATGTGTTCTCCAAATATTTTCACATCTTGTGAAGACTGAAGTTCTTACTGAAACTTCTGACAGTCTGTGTATTAGATCATAGTAAAGCAGGAATATAGCTAATATTGTTCATGACTCTTGTAACTTTCCTTTAAAAAAAATGTTTTTTTTTAGGGAGGCCTGGTGGGGCTTGTAGATTATCCTGATGATGACGACGAGGACGATGAAGAAAGTCTACCTTTGTCACAGAAAGCAAAGGTTGAGTCCTCATAAATGACAGTTCTGAAGATCAGCATCAGTTGGCGGGTGAACCTGATTTCCAGAACAGGAAAAGTCCATAATTAAAAACTGCAATTTTTAGTGAATTGCTGTGTGTGACACAGATCAGTTTAAAAATGTGGATTCCTGCTAATCAAGTGCCAATTTGAAGGAGCAGCAGAAGAGGATATACTACACTTAATGGGACTGACATGCCTTTGACCCCTCCAGCTTGGACCACACATTGCCCTTTTCTCAGGGAAGGAAATGGAAAAATATATATATAAAAAGCCAACAGGGCAGGAGTTTAATAGTGGAACTCTGGATTGGCTGGTCAGTTGCTACAATCAGAATATGCTTTCTTGGACCATGTACGAGTCTTGAAGAAAAGGCTTTTCTGCCATAATTCTTCACTAGCTGAGAATGCCAGCAGTTTCTTTGTATAAAAGAGACCTGCCTTTGAAACCATAACATTCTGAACATTTTAGTCAAGCTACAACAGGTTTAAAAAAAAAACTCTGGGGGAGGGCTGACCATAAGTTTTCTTTTTTTAAAATGTGTTCCCCTTTGCCCTTTAAACTGCAGAATTTTCTTTGGAGGTGGGGGATTTGTCTATCCCTTGATTAAAAGATTGAATGGAATTCTAGATGTGGTCACTTTTTGTGTCATAATTTTATTTTTATTTTGCCCCCTGAGTGTATGCTTAGTTGTTGAGTATATATTTGGGACCATTAAAATTTTTTGATGTAATATAATCTCATTGTTGTGCTGGTACCTGTTTCACCTGTGAAATTCTGTTCTACATCACAGTTCTAAATATGTTTAGGATTTTATGGCAGATGGTATAGTTTTTATTGAAAAAGAGCAAATTAATCTTGCCACAATGTGCATAAAAAAGCAATACTATTTTGTGACTAAATATTTTATATTAAACTTTCCATCATCAACTGTCTTGAAACAATTCAGGGAAATAGGCTGCATTTTTTAAAAAAAACTGAAGAAATCTATAAATATGAAATTAGTATTCCAAAGAGATTTTTGAAATTTCGTAACTGGGAACGATGCTGGTATGTTTAAATCAAATTTAAGATGATTTATTTAAGACTATAAATATACTGACGCATTTCAGTTCTGAAAATAAAAAAGAATAATTCCAAGTGAAAGAGCTACTGTATTAGTGGTATTTTTTAAAAAAACTTCTGACTCCCTTTGGAATACCAGTTTTACTATCACAGTTTATTATGGGATTATAAAATATCCAGTTTATTAATTTGTTCTGGTTCTTAGTGAGGGAACAAATCAATCTAGTTGTCCTCTTGTTGCAATCTAGCTGTCCTCTTGTTGCAATCTAGTTGCAGTCTTGACTAAACACCTTAACTGCCAGCAGCCACTTGCAACAATAATTATTAGTGGAAGTTTACATACAAGTAAAAGGCCTGATCTCCCATTTTGAGATTTCTGTCCAGAAAACCTGGTGCAAATCCTGAATGTATGTTTGCCAGTACAATTTGTCACAGAGAATTGGTCATTCTGTCGGATCAAAACACACAGCCTCTTTCCAGCCTTTTCCAGGTCTGACACCTTGTCAGAATATAAATGTGTGAGCCCAGTTCACTCATTGCTTCCTTTACACAGTGAGGAAGGGGGATGTTCAAGAACCCAAAGATTGCAACATGTTGAAATATCACCTGGAAAGTAAAACATGGAGAGTTTAATACAGCCATCTTGCAGCGATCAAGCTTCAAAGCTACTCCAAGCAGCAGGGTTGGTTGCATCCCTTGATAGTCTTGTTATGTAGCCACTGATTACTCCAGTTTCCCTGTTTGTGTAACAAATAATCCGTTTCTGAGTCCGAAGGGTAGTTTTCATTGTGTAAAACTACTATAGTGTGAGTTCTTAAAATGTACGATTGCTCATACCAGCGGGCGTGTTCCCTTGTCCTGTACAGAGTTCTGATTCTTTCTGTGTCATTTTAAAGTTATTCTTCCCATATTCCACTTAAGTGAATTATATATAACAAAAATGTTTAGCAGAAGGAAAAATAGTGTTTCTTCACCTTTAAGTCACTGAACAGGAACACTTAGATGTAGTGGCATATGACATCAATCTGATCAGAGCACTCTTAGAACTAGCAGCACTTCATAAAAGATGTTTCTTAATTCAAAGGAGGCCAATGCCATACAGTGAACTGATGTTAACATTGCATTTGGTTTTCAGCATACCGTGCTTCCTCAGATGGGAACTAATGGAAGTTTCGACACAACAATTTGGGTGATGGAGAAAGTGTGGACATTAGGGGAAATTCTGTCTTGAGGAATGGGCTGAAGGAACAGTTAGGCTAGTGTCTCTGGGAGGGGGATATGGGAGTGGTGGAGTGACCTGCATTGAAATTTTAAATAAATGATTTAACTGGTTTCCTAGCTGGAATATCCAACGTCATATGGCATGTATTGTCAGTCATGTGTCTAATGTGGAGGATTTAGATTGTTTTTCAGTTGCTTCTGAGGTGCACAATACATTTTTATGAATGGAATCTATCATATTTAAACAACTGGCTGTCAGCATATGGAAGCTGATACAGGCTCCTTAATAGAGGCTGACAGATGGGAAATTCTAGCTGCAACTTAACTTGAGTTGCAATGTTGCTGTTATTGAGAAGAATGTGAACCCACTTCCAGTTTTCAGTCTACCCACCAACAAGAGAACAGACAGGAAGTTCAGAGGTGTGTCCACATTATTTTCCTCCCCTTTTCATATCCCAAAGATGAATTAAAAACTTTCTTACTGAGAGTCACAAATTTCAGTGACTGTATTCCATTACCTTACTTCCTGATGATTGTTGCTTCAGTGAACATCTCTTCAGGTGTGGGACTGAACAGCTGGAATCCCAGGATGAACTGTCCTTCGTGTGAGAGGTAATAGTTCTGAAACAAAAAACTGTTACTGAAGTATTCTTTGGCACAATCTAATCATGATCTGTATAGAGTTTGTTTAATGGAGATACAAGTACTAGAGAACATATAAGTACAAGGGAGAATACATATTGCCATATTAGTTTTTGTTTGATGAGCAAATAAGGTTTGGATTCTATGAATGAATGCCATGTGTACCAGATCATAGTTTTTAATAGGCCCTTGCACAGACAAGTTTTAGAGGAAAAGGAAGCACTCTTCACGGCAGAGACTGTCTAGCATGTATAGAACTTCTTCATAGCATCTAAACCATTTTTGATCAAGATTTTCCCCCTATGGCTTGGGTCTACCATTTTTATTTTTAAAATTTATACCCAAAGTGGCCTATCACATCGCTCTCTCCTCCTCCATTTTATTGTCACAACAGCAGCCCTGTGAGGTAGGTTACAGAGACTGCAATGAGCCTAAGATCACCTGGCAAACATCCATGGCAGAGTGGGGATTTGAATCTGGTTGTCCTTAGAAAGTTCAGTTACGTTTATTGGCATTAACTAAATCTGGTTGTCCCACACCCTAGTCTGACACTCTAAACACTGTACCCCTGCCCCACCCCATTCTGCCCTAATCATATCAGTTAAATCTCATCCAGCTCTTTGTTTCAAGGTATCAAGGTATAATTTGCTCCACCTGTGATACTTTTGCTAGATTCTTTGTTTATCTCAGATCTAGGGCAACTTAAGTTGGGATATAATTTGCAGAATGTGTCAGAAAAAAACACTTGCCAGCCTTCTGTGGAGAGCTTTAGAATGATCACTCTGACTGATATGGACAAGATTCCCGGGTTTGTGTATTTTACTTCATTTATGCCTCACCTTTCTCCCCAGTTGGGACCCTAAATGGCTTATGTAGTTCTCCTATCCTCCATTTTATCCGCACAACAGCGCTGTGAAGTGGGTTAGACTGAGAGTGTATGACTGACCCAAGGTTACCTAATCTGCTTCCAATGCAGCATGGGGATTTGAACCTGTGTCTTCCAGATCTGGCCACTCTGCCACACTGGCTGTTGTGAAGGCCACCACCAGTGTTCCCTCCAAACTGGGTGAGTGTGAGCTAGCTCACAGTTTTTTAGCCTCCAGCTCACACATTTTAGCTCAGGAAGGATGGCTCCAGAGCAAGCTAATTTATGCAGCAGCCAAATCGCTCGCTCACAACTTTAATGCCAGTAGCTCACAAACCAGACTTTTTGCTCACAGGACTCCACAGCTTAGAGGGAGCATTGACCACCACCTGCAATTTTATCCTTGTAAGATTTTACTAGGTTTTAAGTAGCTGTTAGCCCTATGGGGTCAGCTGTGACTTGATGGCACTTTCTACCACCACACAAAAACAAAGGGAACTGATTGTGGGCTGGCCCGATCAATTAAGCTGCTTAATGCAGGGCCCAGGCTCTGAGCAAAAAAGGCCAAGAGTCCTCTGGCTCCTACCCTTTGGTGTGTGTGCCCAAGGACTTCTGCCTCTCTGGCCTTGCCCATGCATTACGCGCCTGCGAAGAGAGGAAGACAAACTCAGAAACACGCCGCTGCTAGCTGGCTGCCAGCAAAATCCCCCCCCATCATAATATTTTGCTAGAATGTCTGTGCACAATGAACCATATAAGCCTCCCACCTGTATTTAAATAAATGCCAGTGAAATTAGAACAGCAAACATCTCTGATTATAGGACCCAGCTTTTCTGCCTTCAGCCCCCCAATCAAATAGCTGCTGCTGAGGACTGGGGTGAACAAGAGGTAGCTTGAGTGGGAAATCCATTGAAGATTGTGGGGAAACTCCGCCCCCCGCCCCCCCATATTAACAAAATTGCTTTCTGGTCGTGCTAGGGCTACTTTGGATCCCACACACAGGGCATGATCATATGCACCCATTTGCCATGAAAGAAGGACAATTCACCACCGGATCAAAGCGGCGTGATCACACCAGCACATCTAGAAAGCATCCTGCAACCGTTGTCAAACCGTCGCAAACCATTTTGATCCAGTGGGGAATTGTGGTAAAAAGCTACTAGTGAAACTCCAGTATCAAATGGTTTGCTGCGGTTCAAAGCTGGAGTTTCCCTGTGTGATCACTTCAGCGCCGAAGTGTGGCATTGCGGATAGCGTGATCACATGCTATCCTGATGCCACACTGTTGTTTTTTCCCCCCTTCTCCATGTGCACATCATCGAAAGCCCTTAGGGTGGGGAGGCGATTAATCAATCCCCCGTTTAAGCGCCTTGGAAACCAATGACCAAAAAAACCCAACTTGCCCGCGGTTGCGTCTGATCACGCAGTGGCAAGTTGCCCCGGCAGGTCCACAGACCTGTGTGATCACGCAACTGCGGGACAAATTGCTCCGGAGCAAAAAAGCCTCGCTTTCCCTCCAGATTATCTCGCTCATGTGGAAGGGACCCTAGAGATGCGGGAGACAGAAATAAACCCTAAACAAAAACAATGCCTAGCAAACCACAATAAATATTTAACAAGGTATCTTTGCAAGGCAAAAAGAGGGGGGGGGGACAAAGCAATGAGGTGCTAAAAACAGGAAATTAGACTGTCCGTGGTAATCTGGACAGCCTGAGCATCAGCTTCATTCAAAGAGCAAATGGGGACACACATAGCCAATGAGATATCACAGAGAAAACTAGGATATTAACCTTTTCTCTAGCATTTAGTTTTCTACAGAAAGCGGATTTCTTACGTATGGAGGAGTATTCAGTCATGAGCGTCTCCACCAGCAGTCTGAAATGGTGCAGTTCAGGGCCAAACCAGATGGGACCTCCAGAAACGTAATTCCCAGCTCACAATTTTTAAAAAAACTTAACTTTCATGCATGCAGGAGACCAGAGCTGTCAGATTCTCCAAAACAAAGTTTAAAAAAATGTTGACAGTTCAAAACGCAGAACTTCCAAAATCCAAAACACAAACAGTATGCTCTGTGACACATTTGTCCCCCCCTTTCTTGGCTAAGCAATGCAAAATTGGGGGAGGGCTGTAGTTAAATCTCCAGTGTAAAATATAGCCACAAAAGGGGAGGGGGGTCAGTGTAATGGTACTAAGGAAGGAGCGATCTTTTCTTGCACCTGGTTGAAAAGCCTATTTTCCCAGCTGCTTTATGCTGCACTAGGTGTGGGGGGAGAAACACAGGCATAATATGGTCCCGCATGAAGCTGCCTTATACTGAACTGGACTCTCGGTCCATCAAGGTCAGTATTGTCTACTCAGACTGGCAGTGGCTCTCTAGAGTCTCAGGCAGAGGTCTTTCACATCACCTATTGCCTGGTCCTTTTTAAGTGGAGATGCTTGGGACTGAACCTGGGACCTTCTGCTTGCAAAGCAGAGCCTCTTCCACTGAGCCGCAACCCCTCCCCATCTCTGGCTACTCATCCTTCTTCCCCACCAGAGTTTTAAAAGCATCAAAGGAAGGGGGGCAGTATTTTCAAAGGGGGGGGGATTGCATGGGCTTTTTCTTTCTTGGCATCAGAGCTCCCATTCACATTGGGCTCTGCCAGCATCTTTTTGTAGCTAAATTATGTCTGGAGTTCCAGTCACAGAATTCCAATGGCATGTATAGTTTGATGCTCAGCAAGAACTAGACTGTAGATAGAGCAGGTTCTTACCTTTGAATAAAGTTGTAGTGATTAGATTAATTGTATTTATTTTTGGTGTATGGAAAGCCCAATCCTAGTATATTTACTGAGAAGCAAGTCCCACCGTATTTACTGAGCTTTCTTGGGAGTAAGCGTGCCAAGGGGTGCAGATTGCAGCCCCGAGCTGCATACACGTTGCTCTTTGGGCAAAACCAATCAATACCGTAGGCGCCTCCTGCGCATTTCTGGAACTGAAATCAACCTAATGAACTCACTTTGTTCAAAAAATAATTAAGAGGACCTCTGTTTAGGATTCAACACAGTTTCAGTTCAAAGGACAACTTGAAAGGATAACAGATATAAAGCCCTGATCTTCCAGATTTCTCAGGCATCTCCCCCCCAATTTAAAATATAAGTGGGAATGGAGATTTCCTAAGTGAAGGCAGCTTCAGATATACTTTACACCAACTGTAAACCGCATGCTTTGCCTGTCTCCAGCTGTCTCCTAGCTACAGCCCCAAGCGTCAACAAAGCTCTCTCATTCATGGGTTGTCTGAAAATCTTCTAGAAGTCAAATGTCTGGGGAACTGATGCTGCTTGTCTCTACTGCATTTGCGTGTACACAGACAAGTACTAAGATGCCATGTAGCACACAGCCTGCCATTTTACACCCTGCACTTGCTGAGAAAGTTTCGAAGAGTCGATCTCTTCCAGGACAGCTGTGTCTTTCAAGTCTATCTTGAACCAGAAGAACAAACACGCTCTTGGCTTTCCAAATCAGAAGAGGCCATTGCAGAATAAACAAATACAACCTTTAGTCACGTATAATGGTGTGGAGTGTGATCACCTTGAGATGTTACTCCTCGTGTCCCTTTTTCCATCTGTGAAATGCTGGAGTATATCTGAAATGGTAAAGCCAGATCAAGGAACAAAGAGGTAGTTTGCCATTGCCTGGTTCTGCATGGCAACCCTGGACTTTCTTGGTGGTCTCCCATCCAAGGCTGACTCTGTTTAGCTTCTGAGATCTGACAAGATAAGGCTAGCCTGGGGCATCCAGGTCAGGGTTCTCTCACCTTAAATTAAAATTATGTGGCTTATTTTCCTCAAATATTTTTTCCCACTTTCAAAACTGACATTTTATGTATATTGGATGGGAAGGGTCATAGCTCAGTATCTGGCACCAGTCGCTGAGGGGCTTTGAGAAGCAGAAATCGGAAGGCCTTGGAGAACTGCTATCAGCATATCAACACTAGGTTGGTTCAACTAATGTGTCTGCCTTGCAGCTTCTTAAGTTTGTGTCTGATGCACAGAATACGTCCAACCTAAACCCAGAAGTTCCTTAAATACATAGAAAGCTGAAATTCTGGGCACATGAACTTGGAAGAAGGCCAATTTAATGAAGTAGGATTTACTTCCTAACGGATTAGCATAGCATATAGACTAGGCCAGCCTCAGTGATCTAATTAGCACAGGCAGGTCCCTCAGCAGCATAATGTTTGGTGCCATCACATGAAAGTGCTCCTGCACATGATGTCCAAAGTTATTGTCTCTCAATATCTCCCTTCGGATTCAGGGTATTTCTCATGAGTGTTCTTTGTGGATGTTGTGTGAAAAGGCACAAGGACCTTTCTCCCTCCACTCCTAGTATTCCCATACTTTCAAGAGTGGTGAGGAAGCACATTTTGCCTGGGGGGTGTGTGACACCTACATCTTAGATTCCCAGCCAATTAATTAAGAGAGGGCTTTGTCTGTGTACTGGACTGCACTGTTGCACTCTATGAGCATTTTATTGTGCTGGTATAACTTGGTGATTGTCTCAGCCTTTATTGGGTCAAGGATGCCTGTATGATCCTATTCTCATAAGGACTGTCCAGATAAGAGAATCATACCATCTGTGTAGACACAAACCTTTAATTCCCCACCTCTTGACTGAAACTAAACCTAAGCAGGTGTTGCTGGAACAAACCCATGTTTTTCCATCTCACATTCTTTCTCCTCTTTCCCCCTACCTGTTGTCATCTCCCTTGTCTCAGGTTTTGTCTCTCCGCAGCAGAGACCAGTCCTGCTATACGCTACAAAGCACTGTGTGCATCCTTCCTTGGCACTATATTAATCAGCATTAAGGCTGCAAACAGTTGTGTGGTTTGGAATACAAGATAAGGAAACAGTATACAATCTTGCACTTTCCAGACTTCAGTATGAACAGATTTAAACCATGTGGTGTTCCAACAGAATCTATCCCATAAACCTTCTGAGAAGGAATGGGTTTCCTTGTAGGCGTAGCCATTTGACTCTGGAGGTCCCCTCCAGCTCTATGATTCTGTGATTTACCAAGCAATGAACCCTATGTAAACCGAGCCTATCTATTTTCCCTCTGTAATGTGTGAGAAGTTAAGCCCATAAAACACATGTGTCTACTGTTGGAAACAGTGGGTAGAGAAAATTATTGAAACCTGGCCACAGTATGACTCTGTCCTAGACTGTTTGCAGCAGCTTTAATAGTTGAGTGTCTTCCTCTGTCCATCAATTAACATTTCTTTGGAGGCAGGGTGGGGGAGAAGATATTAGACGCTTAACACTACAAAGTCAAAGTTCTAAAGAATAAAAGCATTCTTTGTGTTTGGGTCACTGTTTCAGCAAGGTGTTTTTCAGTGCAGTGATTTCTGTGATTCTTGTGAGATCTGCACAGGCATCTGTTCTGTTTAGAGCTCCAGTTTGCCATGGTCACCAGTGTGTTTTGTACTAAATGTGAATTGCCTTTGGAAAACCACTAGGTGGCATGCACATTCTTGAATTGCAGTGTCACTGGGGTGACTGAAGGGGACTTTTTTCAGACTTTCACCTGACCAGGTAGGAATAATTGTACTCAGAGCCCAGCAGGCCTGTATGAGCTCCACACATTGAACAGTACTTAAAATAACACTCTCCAACAGTTGCTCATAGCTATCCAAATCCTTCCAATCATAAGGAGAATCTGTACCAGTTTAACAAACATAGGTCTGGATTTCTGTCTTGATTTTTAAAAACTTCCAGTTGAAGACTTTATTGCTCCTTCAAGGGCACCAAAACTCTGGGGGATGTTGCAAATCAATGTGGGAAATAAAGCTGTTGCTGGACATATGCAGTACTTAAAATGGAGCTGCAGTCATTTGAAGTTGATTTATAATCCTCATGTATCAACCCTTCTCAAAACACAGGACCATACAGGCTCAAACAGCATGTGGCAGAGTTTCAGGCGTGATGTTTAACTCTGAAACGCTACTGCAAGGAGGGGGATGACTGACGACCAGGCCTGGGACTATGATACTGGAGAAAAGGGGAGGGAGTAATCCTCTTCCCCCAATTGAAAATGGAAGCTCTGGATTGAGTTATGCCCTAGTAAAGAGAAACAGTTGGGCTAAAAGCTGCTTGGGGGGGGGGTTCACTGTTGATTGGGGATGTGCAGGTGAAAGAAGCCTCCTCCACAGCCCCATTTCAAATGTTGTCCCCCCCCCCCCCCCCATGCACTGCTTTTTAGAACCAAAGTACATATTTGGCGTTTCAGTCATGTAACTCCAGGTCAGGGCAGGGGGGAGAGACTGAGCTGAGTTCATTTTAAGCTGTAAGAAAACACTCAACATATTAGCAATAGAGACCAGTAGAGAATCATAGCAGTATTTACGTGATGTAGTGTGTACCAAGCTAGGGCTATATAAACAGGAAGTGTTTTCCTGCTTGGTTGACCTAGTCTTTTAAGATTCTGTTGAATAAGGTTCTTTCGTCTCAGTAACAGATCTTCTACCCTTTCAGGCTTAACACACACACATTTGTGTGTGCGTCTGCCCATGCCTGGAAGTCATGGCGACATCTGGCAACTCCTGCTGGGGCATGTAGAACGTTCAGAGAAGTGGCTTGATAGCCTGCCTCTGCCTCCTGGCCCTGGTATTCTTTGGAGGTCTCCCATCCAAATACTTGCCAGAGTCGGCCCTGCTTAGCTTAGATATGATAAGATTGGGCTTGCCTGGGCTGTCCAGGTCAGGGCCAGGCCTAACTTCTTGAAAGAAGAATATATTTAGTAGCGATCAACCAGTTTCTCCATTCAAGATCTGCTAGTGCTTAAGAAATACAGTGATGTTGACAGTACCATAAAAATCCTGTTTTAACTAGGATGGATCAAGTTGGTATAATTATATAATTTTTATAGGCCTCCCTTTCCCCCTGAACCATGTAATTACTTATAGGATGAAAGTGTGGGGGTTTTTTTGGGAGGGGGAATGCTGTAAACTACTCTGTCCCTCTAGGATTGAGTGGGATATAAATTTAATAAACAATGCAATAACAAAACCAGTATCTACTGTCTGCTAATAAATATGTAGCAACCAAAACAACCAATTTCAGATCCATTTGAAGTAATTTGCCGGGTTTGCTCATAAGAGTGGAAGCTGTGAACTATTTGCAAACTATGAGGCAATGCAAATCCACGGAGAGAAAAGTAGGGGCAGAAAGGTAACAGGGCTTTTAAAAGTAACAGTTTATGAAAAAATACCGAAACGGCTAAACTAGGATGCTAATCCTGAAGCCCCTGGCTTGGTCACCTGTACCATTTTGTCACCTACCAAGGAAAATAAAATCAAGTGAAAGGACGTGATGATACGCTATCTGAAACTACCCCAAGCTAAAAATAATATTTACATTATTGGGGATAAATCCCCAGTGAATTCAGTGGGGCTTTTATAAATAGGCACATTTAAGATTGGGTTGCATGTCACAATGGGATGTGAGGTCTTTGCATTAAAATATGTGGGGCTGCAGTTTTCTAGGTAAGAACCCACCTGAAATTGTCCTTGGCCTTATTTGGGTGGGAAAGGGATGTCTGTGACTTCCAAGTAGTTCAAGGCAGAACCGGAAGTCATACGAAGTAAGCTGAGTCATTTGAGAGATTGATGCTTAGCAGAACTGTTTTCTGAGTCAAGGTGAGATATGGTTATCTTGGTAAGCCTGTACAGGGTGAATGTCTCTTTAACTGAGCATAAAGGTACTTTCCACCTGTTCTGGTACCTGGAACAGTAGTAGGGATGCAGCTGCCCTGCTTCTCAGCTAGGAGGAAGTCTACATCTCATACTGATTAGGAGCATTAGGAGATGGGAATCTCTTGGGTTACATCTCAGGTTTGTCAATGGAGGTTGCATTAGGTGTGCACCTGTTTTTCCAAGTGCTTTCCCTGGCACTTCGGAAAAGCACTGTTCACAAGTGAATGCATGTACAATCCATGCATGGTGTACACTTGCATGTCCTTTATACATGCACTGAATAATTCACATGCTACATTCAACGCGTGTACAGCCGAACGTGTGACTGAAACCCTTCATTTATCCAGGTACTGGTCCTTGGTTTAATTTGTAAGCAAACACTTACTGGCTCTTTTTTAGAAAGAGATGTCAGCATATACATGCAGGCTGTAAGAAGGTAGCACTCACTGTAACATGTGAACAGGGCTCTACTACAGCTTGCCGCACTGTTGTTGTTGTTAACCATCCAGTCGTGTCTGACTCTTGGCAATTCTATGGGCCAGCTTTCTCCTTGTTTTCCGATCTTGTACTTTTTCTTTGAGTCATCCCATGCTCAGGCTGGTGTTGACTTTTATGGTGTCTAGCCACCATGTTCTTTGGCAGCCTGGTTTCCTTTTACCGCTAACCAATCCAATCACAATTTCTTTTTTTAGTGTGTTCTTCCTTATGACATGGCTGAAATAAGTCACTCACAGTTTTATGATTTTTCCTTCCAACGACATATCTGGTTTTATGCGCTCAAATACTTGCTTGTCACCTTTGCTGCCCAAGGAATGCACAGGAGCTTTCTCCAGCACTACAGCTCAAATGAGTTGATTTTCCTCCTGCAGCACTGGTTTAATCAATTCATCAATGATTTGGGGCTGCCTCCACCTGATACTGACTCTTCTCAGGAACAAAGTTGGGATGCAGATCTTGATCGCCTGCTGCATGGAGAATTCAGTCCACGAGTCTGACACCCTGGTATCAGACAGAGCACGACAGAGGTATTTCTGTATTGCTTTTTAGTATTTACATTTGTTTTCTGTTTGGACAAAAAGAAAGATCTTGATCTCAAAAGAGCACATCCTCCAGAGTGAGAACTCTTGAAAACTGGACAAAAATACAAAAAAAAGCAGTGAACAGGAGTTCCTGTGTGGGATGTCGGTTTCTTCATCCTCAGGCCTCCTTGCTAAATTATGGCCAGGACTCTGGAGTTAAATCCTGCATGTAACTAAAGGGTCGTTTGCCCAGTCCTCTTTGTGCGTTTGGAAGTTTTTTTGGCATGAGTTCATGTCTAAACACAATGGGGAAGCCTAACGTTCGAGTCATGTTAGCAAAGGCTATTAGCACAGAAGAAAAACATCCTGTGGCTCAAAAGAGGGGGGATCATGCGCCCTCCCCCGCTTCAGGGGTCCCATCATTGGATACCATTGTTTTCTGCGGAGAGTGAGAGCCCGCAGTTTCCCACCAAGCTGCCAAACGAAGCACCCTGCCAGCCCTAAGCCTCTCCTCCCTCCCTGACATCACTCGGCAGAGGAGTGAGCCCCGTCCTTTCCGGAACCAGGCCTCTAGGGGGTGAGGCAGCCCAGTGGTTAGAGCCACTCGTGGGCCACACCGCAGACGCCTTCAGAAACCCCTCGCAACTAACCTTACCGGGACAACGAGGCCCACTGATTTCATGGCACCGCTGAGGGAGCAGGACCTTCCGACTGTTAACACCTTCCCAGCCAAACTCAGAGGCAACTTCTATTGGCCCGTTTCGATCACACACACACACACACACACACACACACACACACCCCTTTCATCTGCCATCGCCAACCGCCTCGCGCAATTTTTCGGGACTGTTTTTTTTTTTTTTTTAAATAACCCTCTTCCCCCACCACACCCGATGGCCGCGCTACTTGGGTTTCCTTCCCCTCGCGCGTAAAAACAGGGCGCGTTTTTGCCCCAGGTAGAAATTACCCCGCTGAGGACGTTAACAGCCTCATGGGGCCAGTCGGTCGGTTCTTCTTAAGGGCCTGGAGCGCCCCCAGCGGAGCTCCCTTCAGGCCGCCTGTTTTGCCTCTCCAAGAGACAGAAAACTTTTTCCTCCCGTTGGTGCAGCGGCCGTCGGGGGGAGGCGGCCTTGGCTGCCGGCGGAGATTGGCGGCGGCGGGTCCATCCGCGCCCCGCTTGGCCCAGCAGCAGCAGGTTGCTGGCGAGCCGCGTGAACTTCGAGGAGGGGCCTGCGCTCGCTTCGCCAGTCGCGGCGCGGCGGGTGGGAGAGAGAGAGAGAGGCAGGCAGGCAGGCAAGCAGGCGAGCGCGACCCGTGTCCCTTCCCAGCCCGGCCTCGGGGGAGGGGAGGGCGAGGAGATGAGCCTCGCATTGTTCCCGTCCTAGGCGACTCCTCCCGGGCCATGGGCTCCGCGCCTTTGTTCCCCGCCTGAGCCGGTGAGCCCTCTCGCGCGTCCCCTTTTGTGAGCCAAGACAAACACTGGCCCTTCGTGGGAAAGCCATGGATGTGACCATTTCCGAACTCCTGGAGCTCTTTCTGCAGAGCCCCTTGGTGACCTGGGTGAGTTTGCAACGCCGCCACGCGTGGCTGGGGGACTGCTCGCAAAGAAGCGGCGGGGGAGGCGGCCCGCTACCTCTCTCTCTTCCTCCCTCGGTGTGTGTGTTTGGGGGGGGGGGGGACCTGGGTGGCCACCCACCCAGGGAAACATACCCGGGGGGTGGGGAAGAGGAAATCCTGGGGCTCGGCGCATCGAGAAAGTATCCTGCGCACCTGGCTGGCACGGGCTTCCGAATGAGATTTAGTTAATGGAGCGTAATGGTGGGTTTGGAGTTCAGAGTGGGGGTAATTTCGGAGGAAGGACTTTTCAAAGAGTCGTCTTCTTGGCATTACCTTGTAGCAAGTCTTAACTGCGCCGCCAGGGCTGCAACCTGCTAGCGCCACATGTAGAAAGAACCGGACAGAGACCGTGTGCTGTTTGTTGGAAACGGCACTTCAATTGTACTCTGTGGAGACATCCATGACGATCGGGCTCGCCCGCCCGCTGCAGTAAGGGCTGCCTTACCAATTTCAGGATAATGCCTCGTGCATCAGTCGGTCGGCTCTTCTGCCTTTAAGGCACACAGGAAACCGATTCTTTAAAAAAACCCAGCCAAGCGCTTGAACTTGGTTAGGGTATTTCAGATCTAGGTAGCGCTTTGTAAGCGGAAGTATGCACGCCTGAGTACATTTGGAAGCCTAGCTGAAGCGTTGCAGCTCCTGTAGTATGTGTGCACGTGTGGTGAGGTGGATGGGATTGCTGCACATGTGTAGTCGTCCTGCGGCGAGCATGCTAGTTTGCACACGTGTGCTGGTGGGAGAGGAGATTCCTTTGTGTTCTCTTGCTCCTCAGGTGTATCATTTGGCACTCTTAACCAAAGGCTAAGTCTGGTATTGTGACAAGATTGCACTTGTGGTGGCCTGAAGGGCAAATAGGTCTATTTGTATCCAGAAGTTGAGTTGGTGGTGGTTTGATGCTTTACACATCCACACGCTACACACCTTGAATAAAGCAGAAACAGCCACTTCATTGTGACTGACCAGGTTTTAAGATTTTTTTTTAAGCTTGTTTTTGACACAGTGGGTGTATGCAGGTCAACATCACTATTATAATGCTGTAAGGAGACAGTGAGAGTAGTATGTGCTCTTGTTCCCTTGAAGCCTGGCATCACTTCATGTGTTTAATGCCCCTGGTGAAATCAATGGGACTGAAAAATGTTCAGTATGGTTTGGATTGCACCCAAGAGGCAACCAGTCCACCTTTTTCTGTTGGAGTGCTTTTCTCCCTACACCAGACACTCTGTATAGACCAACCTGTAGCTGCAAAGAAGCCTTGCAAGCAGGCAAAGTGCCTCATGCTGCCTACATGTACAGGTACTGAAGCCTAGGTATTCCCAGAGGCATTTCTGGCAGGAAAGGACGAGTTTTGCTGGCTTCCTAACAGTGGCTGAATACCATTTGAGCTGACTTTTTTCTCCTCTGCTTCATGGGTATTTAAGCCTGCAAGTGCTTTGTTTGTTGAAACTGTATTATTTGTACTTATACTTGAATTAGGGAAATTTTAAAAAGCCACTTTGGGTCTCCTTGGAAAGAAAGCAGCATCATAGTGCCCTAATATCTGAATGAATCAATGATGTGGGGAACCACAGGGACAGTGCCTTTTCTGCTGTGACACTGAGATTCAGGAATTCCCTCCCCTCAGAGTTTGTCTGGTGCTAAATGTGTTGTTTTTCAGGTCCCAAGCAAGAACTTTTTTACTTTTTGGATAAAATTGTCTCCCCGTGCCTTGAAATATTCCACTGTTTCAGATTTTAAGTGAGTTTTTAGGTTTTGTATTTTTATCTACTAAGTGGTTTCATTCTTGGTCCATTATACTGCTTAGGTTTTTTTAGTTTTGTGTTATTGTTGTATGTGTGTGTTCTGTTGGACAAATATAACAGTTCTGAGAGTATTTTATTCTGACAGTGGGGTATACTCTTTAAAATAAATGTTTTTGTCAATGAAAGGAAATCTGGCCATTTTGTAGTGCTGTAAGTCTTTTTCAACCAATGTGTGTTGACCAGCTTGCAAGCAGAAATTATGTAGTTTGGAAGACTCTGAGACTTGGCTCGCTGCTATGATGTTAGAAATGATGGATATTTCTTCTGTGAAAGTCAGTGGCCGCCTTCCAGGTTTTCATCCAGTTTTGCTCTTGCGGCATTTTTTTGATGAGTGTGTCTGTCTAAAATAAATTTCCTTTCTGACAGGTGAAGACGTTTGGACCATTAGGAAATGAAAATGGAGAGAAACTCGCAATGTACATGGATTTAGTAGATGGAGTCTTCCTGAGCAAGATAATGTTGCAAGTGTAAGTTACAATGAAAAGGGAGCAAAGGGGAAGAAATGGTTCCCTTTATTGGGTCTAGTTATTCATTTGTTTACTTTGTTTATAGTCTTCTTTTCTCACTGAGACTCAAGGTGGATTAAATATAAAAATCCATTCAAACAGACATTATCTCCAGTAAGCAATGCAATAGGACTAGGAGTACAGAGTTGGGAAACCATGTAAACAAACACAAAAACGCCATAAGCCTAAGGCAGTGACATACCATAATACAGAAAGTGGGTTACAAAGGTAGAAGACAACACAATAAAAGCAGGGTGATACAGTAAGCATTGCCAATAGGTTGCGTTGTATTCCCTTATAAAAGTGTCGTCCTGAGCTGTTCCATTATACAGCAGTTCTTGAGTTATGTTATGGTACAGCAGAAGCACTAGTGTTGGAAATCAGTGCAGCTGACCAGACCCATTTTTGTTTGGGTTTGTTTTCCTCTTGGAAAATTGTGTGTTGCCTTTAATTTGTGGCTGACAGTAAGGATTCATTTGTCTGTGCTGTCAGTGAATGATGTCCACAGCAGATTTTAAATGTATTTTTGGAAAAAGTAAATACAAAATTTACCTCCTAAGTACTGCTATTTTAAGGGTCTTAAGGGACAGCACCTAAAAAAGAACCTCGCAGGTAAGAATCTTGTGAAGAAGGGGTAGGAAATATCCCTGCCTGAGGCCTTGGAGAGCAGTTCAGATAGAATGCTAAGTACTAGGCTGGATGGGCCCCTGTATAAGACAGCATCAATGAGATGCTTAGGCTCTGCAGTGTGTATGGTAGGGTTTCTGTCTACATGTCGCTTTTTAAAAAGAAAAGGCTTCTTAGGTGGTATAATTTTGTGTAACTTAATTTCTTTTTTTTCATGTACGGTGTCTGTTGGCCTATTAGAAAAAAAGGGGAACACTGCAGCTTAGATCTGGCAACTTTATTGCTGAACAGTCAGATATAGGTTGCAATGTGATTGTCCATTACAGGCACCTCCTTAGAAATTAACCGAAAATGGTCTTGAAGAGAGGGAGGGAGGGAGGAAAGGTGGAGTCTGGGGAAGTGTTAATTTGTGTATGAGCCATCCCCCCCCCCCCCCCCCCCGCCCGCCCTGCCACCACTCAGTTAAGCCGAGCCTGACCACATCCCTTCCTGTTGCTGAGAGTTCAACATGATGAAAGGACCTTTTTTGTATGATTGGTTGAAATGAAAATGCCTTTTGAAGAGGGCACTTAAGTGGAATATGTCGTGGACTTCCAGTTTTTAAAGCCTGAGCTTAGTTAGTTAGTTTGTTTTTTAAAAAGTTTAATGTTGTCTTAACATCTGATGTACATTCTCGCAGTTTTCTTGGAGGTGCAGCATTAGCCAAATGTGAAGCTTTTCTGAAGCTGCTGGGGCACCTTGACGGAGTTGGTTTTCTTTTTCCTTTTAGGGACTTTCTTCTTCTTTTATAGGCAGCATTGGCAGCGTGCCTAGCTGTGCCTCTGGATCAATGAAATTAAAAACTTTTCTCCAGAAGGACCGAGTTGGTTTAGCAGGGAACCCAAACTGTGGCATTTGCATCTGTTCAGCCTAGCCTAGCTGCAAAGGTGGCCTGTGATCTTCCCTCTTTTCTGACTGAATCTTTTAGGCAGTTACTGCCTGTAAATCTGAGAAGGATTATTCTCCCCCCTCCCCAACTGCTTGGTTTTTTCCTGTCTTGTGGAACTTTCAAAAGACAAGAATGAAAGGCAGCCTTTTTGGTTCTCAGGCCTGGGGAAGAACTGTCCTTTTAAAGTATTTGGTTCAGTGACTTTTTATGCTGAACTGTTGTCAGATTTGATAGCTTATTTTGTCGCTTGTTGAGGATCAGTTGGCGTATGACTGCGCCTTTTTCTTTCCCATTTTTATTTAGTTACTATTTATTTAGTCACTATTGTTGTTTAAAGTATCTGCATACCATCTCTCCAGAACACGTGCCTAAAAAGATTCACAGACCATTTTTTTAATGCAAATTATAAAACCCGCTCAGAATCAATTAAGCAGCAATTAAGTATAAAATGGTATAAAAACCACACATCAGCAGAAGTGACTACAAACAACAGCAAGACCTTAGAATAAACAACCATCATAAAGTGACAGGAAAGACTGAACAGATCAAGGGCACCAGGAGAAACCCCAGGCACTGAATTCAGTTAAAAGTCTTGGCTCTTAGTGCTAGTGAAATCTGCAAAATAATTTTTGAATCCTATGGTACCTTTAAGACCAGCAAAGTTTCATTCTGGGTATAAGCTTCCGTGTGCATGCACACTTTTTCAGAAATCTGAGCATTCAGCTGTAGATCCACCTCTGAACTTGTTCCTTCAAGCCGGAGTCTAACCCCATCCTCAGTAGCCTGTATTCTGGTCCCATAGTCAGCACATCCACCAAACCTGAAGTACTTCAGTCTTATCTGGATTGAGTGTCAGGTTGGTGGCCCTCATCCAGCCCTTACTATGTCTAGTGGAGTACATCCATAGCCTCACATTATTTAGATGGAAAGGGAAGAGGCAGTTACATGCCATCTGCATTTTTATCACCTCAGACTCTAGATGACTAGTAGGAAGTGTTTTCATGGAGATGCTAAACAGAAAGAGGGGGGATAATTAAGCATGGGACTGCTCATCCATTACAGGTGTGAACTACCTTAGCAAAACTAGCGAGATTACCAATTATTGCCATTGTCTGTGTACTTCCCTGCATTTTACAGCATTGCATGTCATTCTGCATTTCATAAACCTCTGACCCTGCTACTTTTCTTCATAGCCTCCTGTATAAATATCTGCCTAGTGACCACAGGTTGCAAGACCTGAGCAAGGCTGTTAACAGTAGGACTTTTTTAAGGAGGCCATTCGTAGGGTCGCCAAAAGGGCACTTTTCACACACACTCAGTGACTACTTCTGATCTGATGAAGTTGGCTGTGGTCCTTGAAAGCTCATGGTGGAATAAAATCTTGTTATTCTTTAGAATGCCACTAGACTCTGGTTATTTTTGTGGAAATGGGTCACCAACATGGAAAAGAGCTGAAAGCATATGTGTTAAATTATCCAAATGCCTTTATGTGGTCTTTTTTTCCTTACCAGTCTTAAGTCTTGTCTTTGTCCTGTTCTACAGCCCTGGTGGAATGCAAATCTCATGCTCACATGGCATCATACCTCACTGATGTCTTTGAGGGATGGGCTTAGATTTCTATGGTTCCCTGCAATTCTGCTAGTGTTAAGATGCTGCATAACTGTGTGCTCAGCTGTGGTATGGGGGAAAGCAATTTTAATTTTATTGATTTTCTGATATGATTTCAAGATGGATGCAAATCTTCCTCATTCATTCTTCCTCAGCTTCCCTTCCCTGTCTGTAATGTGGAAATAACATGAATATACTTCACAGGATTTTTGGGGGAAGGGTTTTTATTTTATTAGATTAGTCTGCCTTTCTGACTTGGACTCAATACAGAGTGAGTCAATACAGTCAACAAGATACAGTCAACATTCAGTAAGCAGTGAATACAGTCAACATTCAGTAGGCAGTGAAATAGGATTTGAGTTGTAGAACCAACCAGAAGTCAAACAACAAAACAGAAGTAAAGCGTGTCAACATAACACATTTACTGATGCAAAATTGCACAGTAGGATCCAACCCACAGCAAACTGTACACAGTAGTACGGACTGTAGTCCCCAGTAATTTAATTTGTGATGCCTTTTGTACTAGGGTTGCCAGCCTTCAGGTGCGGCCTGGAGATCTCCTACTTTTACAAGTGATCTTCAGCTGACAGAAATCAGTTCCCCTGGAGAAAATGGCTGCTTTGAAGGGTGGACTCTATGGCATTGTACCATGCTGAGGCCCCTCCCCTCCCCAAACCCCACCTTCTCCCGGATCCACCCCCAAAGTCTCCAGGTATTTTCCAACCTAGAGCTGGCAACCCTATTTTGTACAGTGCTACCTACTGCCTCCATAGAAAAGTCCTTTTGAATAATTCCGTTTTGCATAGTTTGCGGAAATCCAGGAGAGTGGGAGCCTTCCTGACCTCAGGCAGGTAATTCCACAGGGCGGTGGTGGAGGAGGAGGTGATGGTGACTGGATTTATACCCTACCCTTCACGGAGTCTCAGAGTGGCTTACAAATTCTTTTTCCCCTCCCCACAACAAACACCCTTTGAGGTAGGTTAGGGTTGAGGGAGCACTTTCCAGAACTGTCCTTGAGAGAACAGCTCTGACAGAACTATGGCTTGCCCAAGGTCATCCAGCAGCTGCAAGTGGAGGAGTGGAGAATCAAACCCGGTTCTCCCAGATTAGAGTCTGTGCATTTAACACTACACTGCACCAAATATGCTGTGGAAACTCTCTTAGCAATCTTAGGCGTAGGCAAAAAAAAAGAAGACTTCAGTCTGCAGTGTTTTCTTTAACTCTTATTTTTGTTCATTCATACAACAATGCTGTGAGCAGCTATTGTTTCCTATTTTACAGATGTGGGTGGGTAGAAAGGTCCTACTGGTAAGAGAATGCCTCCCTTTGGTAAGATCTGCAATTCTATAGGGCCGTGGTGCTGAGTAGTATGTAAGTTTGCACTTTCTCACCTTGAAAGATAACAGTTGGATTGTGAAGTATGCATGAATATTTTAAATTTACAACTTTTGCTCAATAAATTATCCGTGGTATCGTTTTTGTATGTCGTGGCTGTGGTCAGAAAAACTTGTCTGTCTTTATCAAGATTTTTGTGGGTCGGATTGAAATGGTTCGTTAACTGCATAGTTGTTTGCAGTTCTTCTGTCTTAAAAAAGTTGAAGCTAAAGATAAAAGCCAACATGGTGTAATGGTTAGAGCTGGGGTGTCAAACATGTGGCCCGGGGGCTGGATCAGCCCCCTGGAGGGCTTCTATCAGGCCCGCACTGGAACTGGTCATCTCCTGCTTCCAGTTCTGCTGCTGCTACTGCATCATAGCTTGCTTTGCCAGACTCTCTCAATCGCTCAGCAATTTCATGTTTTCCCCTGGGTCCTAGACTCAGAACTCTGAGCATGAGATTTCTGTGGTGAATGTCAATAAATCAAAAATAGGTTTGCAGCTTACAGATACACACCTGAGCAGCATACTCAGGATTGCAACAGCACAAGCATTTTGATGCAATAGTTCAGAGCAATGTGTCAGTTTTCAGATACTGTTAAATAAACAAAATATTGCAAGAGTGCTAATGTTTTAAGCATGTTTTTATTTGAAGTAAAAAAAAAATCTTTGTTTTTGTGTCCTTTATCAAGTTTATATCCCCGCTACCTGGCATTACATTTTATGACACACATGGCCCGGTCCAACAAAATCTCATTTATGTCAGATCCGGCCCTCATAACAAATGAGTTCGACACCGCTGGGTTAGAGTATCGGACTAGAGAATTGGGTTGAAATCCCCACTCTTCCAGGAAGCTGGCGGGGTGACCTTGGGCCAGTCATACTCTCTTAGCCTGACATACCTCACAGGGTTGTTGTGAGGATAAAATGGAGGAGGGGAGAACAATGTGTGCTGCCCTGGGCATCTGGGAGTAAAGTCGGGGTAAAATATATTAAATAGTTAGGTAACTGCCCAGACCTGGATAGCCCGATCTTGTCAGATGGTAGAAGCTAAGCGGGGTCGACTGTGGTATTAGTACTTGGATGGGAGACTTCCTTGGAATACCAAGTCAGGAGGACAGAGGCAGGCTTGTTCAGCCCACCTCTCCCAGTAGGGGTCAGTCACCAGAGGTCAACATGACTTCCAGGTGCAGAAACACACACACACACAAGTACCAAAAAATACAAAAAAGAAATAATAAAATAGTAAGGTAAGTAATCCATTTGAAAGGGGATTCTAGAGCAGGTAGACAGGGGACTGACTGTCTTGTGTAGGCTCCTGATACTGTATTTACTAAAGTCCAGAAGCTCTGTTGGCACTGGACAGACTTTTTCTAATGTAATATCAAATTTTACATTAGGATGGTTTTTAAAATAATGTTGGGTAGCATTCCCCCCCCCCCCTTCCTGAGTCAAGGAACATGTTTGGGTATGTTTATCTCCTACAGTCTCTTTGGAGAGCTGTTTTCATCTTGTCAGTCTAACCTGCTAGAATCACATTTCCTGTTCAAGAGCTGTTTTTGCCCAGTTCACTTTTGATAGCTGGGTGAGGGTGGAGCAGATAGTTTTCTTGGCTGTTTGGGCAATTTTGCGACTTGAGGTTGGGTATGACTATAAAGAGCCTAGTGGTAGCTTTGTACACAGGACAATACATTCCTGTAGGTTGCCCAGCTGTGGTGATAGTGATGAGCTTGCCCATCTGGTGATAGAAGGTGCTGTGTCAAGTCACAGCTGACTTATGGTGACCCTGTGGGGTTTGTCAGTGGTTTGCAATCCTGGACTTAATTGATGATCTCCTGCCTAAATATGAACCAGAGCTGACCCTGCTCAGCTTCCAAGATCTGAAGAGATCATAGTTGCCTAGGCCATCCAGCTCAGGAGCCCATCTAGTCCTATGTTTTTTATTGTTAATAGTTACCTTCTCAGCTTTGACAGACTAGCTGGGTATTGCAAAAGGGGGTTGGTTGTCATGGCTTGCACAAGTGTTTGAGCTTAGGGGAGGGAAGCAATGAACAAATTTTATAAATAAGTTTATTTAGTAAATAAGGCTTCCGAGCTTATAGTGAATTCGGAGCTGGAAGTATACCTCCAGTCATTCCCCTGCTCCCCCATCAATTTCTGAAATGACTCTGATATAGGCCATGGTGTAAAAGGCCCATGCAGTGGCCCCTGCCTCAGTGAAATGTACCTGTTTCTTTCTGTGTATGGCCCTGCTAACTGGTCCATAAGGCCAAAGTTTACTGTTTAATCTTTTGTCAGCACTTTCTTCACCCTCAGTTGACAATTCACACCCACGCTATACAAACTAAAACTCTCCTCTTCCCACCCCCACCCCCCACATGTCGTTTGATAAACAAGGTTCTCAAATTACTGGCAACCACTTTGGTTTTAGGCCTTGGGATTTCAAAGGAACAGTGGGAGATCCTGGGAAAAAGGCACTGAGGCAGACTGGAATAGTGATGTCTGTTCTCTTAAACAATTTATTATCATATGTTAAGATGAAGCAGTGTCCCAACAGTCATTGGGGGTGGTATAGTGCTTAAAGTATTGGATTATGACTGGGCAGACACGGGATCAAATCCATGTTTGAATGATATCGGGTGTAAAATGAGGGAAATAAAACATACAGCCAACACAGCCCCACTCCCAAACAAATGTTTGGGAATATATATATTGGTGCAAACCTCCTGTTTTAAAACAAACCCATTGTTTCAGTTCCACATTTGGCCATGAAGGTTATAGTTGGTTTAGGGAGTGGGTTTCTCTCAGCTTAACCTATATCACAGGGTTGTTGTGAGGGGAGGGGAAAGTCAGAAATGCCACCTTGAGCTCCTTGGAGGAAGAGCAGAATAAAAATGTGGTCCACATGGTAATATGGAGAGCTTGAGGACGGAGAAGTCATTCTCCTGGTCATTTCCAAATTGTTTACCAGCTCAGTCAGGGCAACTAAAAAAGAATACTATTTCACACGCTGTGTAATTTATCTGCAATTGATGGTCATAATGAGAATGGCGCACTGTCTCAGTTGACTTGAAGAAGCTGTTTAAATCTTTGGAATTCCCTTCTCTGCAGTTGCATGGCTGGCTCCCCTCCTTCTTGAAACTTCCAGTGGATTCTTATATATGCCTCTGTCACACTCTGGTTTTTAACAGTGTTTCTGGGCTTAGTGTTGATTTGATGGCATGCTGCTTTAATGAGTGGTTTTGAGTTTTTTTATTAAGTATTTTTATTAGATGTGGCCTTGGAGGCCTACAGCTGAGGCTGGGCGAGAAAAATGTTTAAATAAAGATTGTCCAGATTCATGGAAGATTAGGCATATTATTAAAAAAAATATGTTCAGAGACAGAATGGCTTTCCTACAAGGGGGAGGCTGTCACTCCATCACTTTCTATTAGAGATGTTGGTGGAGTGAGCAGTTAGTGTTATAGAAGGATCTTTGATCTGAGCCAGTAAGGCTATCCTTATATAGAGCTTTTCAAAGAGTACTTGGGCACATATTCACCCAATTAAGACTGAGCAGAAGAACAGCTGGCAAACTAGTGCCTGTAAGACAATCTACTATTCTTCCTGCGTCTCTGTCAGTATCTGTATTTAATATTTTATTAACGGCCTCTCAGGTGTCAAGCTTGAAAGGCTGCAAATATTTTTTTTAACAATTCCCTCCTCCTCCTCCATACACTGGTCCTATCAAACAACAACAATAGAACATGCTTACATTTTGTTTCAGAAATGTGTACCCCATTTTTCTCCCCAGTGGGGACCCAAAGCAGCTCACATCATTCTCTTCTCCTCCATTTTGTCCTCACAGCAGTCCTAGAGGGTAGAACAAAGTTTGAGTCCAGTGGCACCTTTAAGACCGACAAAGTTTTGTTCTGGATATACTTTGAATAAAACTTTGTTGGTCTTAAAGGTGCCACTGGACTCAAACTTTGTTCTGCTGCTTCAGACCAACATGGCTACTCACCTGAACATAGAAGGTAGATTAGACTTGAGTGTGTGTGATTAGCCTATAGTAATCCAATAAGCTTCCATGGAAGTGTGGGAGTTGGCATACAAGTCTCCCAGATTTTTGTCTGACACTAACTGTGGTGAGACCAGCTGAGATGGTTAATGCACAATAGATGGTGGTGAAAGTGCATGAGATGGTATGAAGCCTGCACAGCCACTCTTGGGGCCCTTTCATATGTGCTGTTTAACCTGCTTTGCTTTTGAGGGCAAATGGATTTTTTAAAGGTTTCATACCCTTTAAAGAGAATGCTGGCCTCTTGCAGTTAGTGAAATTTAAATCCAGGTTTTCCGAAATCTGTGTTGCCCCCATTTGGTTTGTTTATTTGTTTTCAGGTTGTTTTCAGGTTATCTTTTAAGGTGTATGAAACCTTTAAAAAAAATTGCCTTCAGAGGCCAACGTGGAAGGGAGCTCAATTTTGCCAATAAATGCCATCTATGCAAGGGAGCTGAATTAAAAAAAATTATCCCCCTCTTCTGTTTTGCTTTCTGCCTCGTTCACTCATGGTGTAGAGTGGAGTGGCCATGGCAGCGGTTTTTGAGAGCTGATGATACCCTCTGGGAATTTTGGATAATACTTGTTTTAACAAAATGTTGCATGAGCATTTATATTACAGAATTGCCAGTAATAGCCATGCTGGGCCCATGCAATAAAGACAGCAGGAGACTATTTATTTACTTTATAGCCTCCTTGCTTGCTGAGACTCAAGGCAGATTACACAGTGGTAAAACAGTGCAACCAAATAGCACAAAGCATTGAACAATGAATGCAAAAGGGGGGGGGGAATAAGATGCAAAACGTCATAAACAGTGAAAAAAGAATGGAGTTGCAAGGGTAATGCAGTAAGATAATTGCAGAATTCTGGCTGTTAATGATAAGACTGGGATGCTGTGAGGTCACCAGTTGCCCATCACCATACAAGTTTTTAGTTGCAAAAGACTGAACAGTCATGAAGCTAGAAGAACGCAAAGAAACTGTTCTTGTGTTCAATATAATATGGCCTAATTGCTACTATTCCATAAGACTTCTAATATATCTGACGCATAATTTTTAAAAAGGCCTAAAGATAAGCTTATAATTTGAGAATTTTTAGAAGTATTATCTACTTTAAATGCACTTTAGCTTCTGGTGTGGTAGAATATGATTTGGAACTGTTCTTTGAGGAGTGCTGGAGTTCCTTGGACATGAAAAGAAACCTTTCTTTATCTGAATAATGGTCACTAAAACATTAATGGTTTCCTCCATTGTGCAGCCACAGAAGTGAATTGGATTTGTTCCAGGTCAAACTGTCTTGTTCATCTGATCTGGGCAAACCAGGATGGTCAGGGGTCCTGCTGAGTTATGCCCCTTAAATATGCCCCAGAATATGCTGCATTCCATGGCACACCTACGGGGGTTCCTTGGCATCTGAGTTTTAAGTTATTACTCTTAGGTTGCATCTTTCTTCCATCATGGAGCTAAAGCCCTGGATAGCTGTGGAAAGAGTTCTCTGATGTACACAGTTTGAAAATTATTCTAATGAAAGAGCACACACACCTGTTTGACAGTTTATCTAAGCCTGTGTAAAGACTGGTGCAATAAAAACTATTATCTTACCTATTTGGTATTTCAGTTAATCCTGACATTTTTAGCACAAAGGTTAGATGTGAGGCTCTTTTTCCATCACGTCCTTCCCTGAACATTACAATGATGTGATTATGTGCCATAGAAAATCAGCGATCGGAAGTCACTTATCTTTCATTGCTGTAGTACAGCAGCAGGTGCCAGATATCCTAAACAAGGACTGTTTTTCTTTCTTTTTTTCCTGACTTGAAATGCTAAGCTAACAGGCGCTGGTTTTGCTTAATAGCCAGTGTAGTTCCTCGGTGTACAAGCAGTTATATTTCCAAATTGTTCCTTGGAAAACATGTTCACTGCATGTTTAGGTATTTAGGTACCAAACGCTCTTCGTTTTAGCTTAATAAATGTGTGCCATCAGGTCGCAACTGTCGGACCTATGGTTGTTTTCAAGGCAAGAGACATTCAGTGGTGGTTTCTATTCCCTGCCTCTGTGTAGCGTCCCTGGACTTCCTTGGTGGTGGACTTCCCATCCAAGCACTAACCAGGACCAACCCTGGTTAGCTTCCAAGCACTGATGAGATCAGGCTAGGCTGAGCTGTCAGGGTACCCATCTTAGCTTACACAACTGCAAAAGATCTTGATATTCTTCTAAACTGGAAGGTGTTTGATTGGGGTCGTGTACTCATAAGCACATGGAAACATAGTCTCTGACAGATTTAACATCAAGTCATGTACTTTCATTCAAAAGTCAAACCTAACGTTAATTATTACAGTTTTCATAATTACAAAACCAAGCATGATACATAAAAGCCAATGCATACATAATAGACTTAGGTCTGTAAAAACCCTGTAGTAAATTACAATAAAGTTTCAACCCAGAAACATTCAGAAATGCAAATGCATATAAAGGAATAAACAGCAAAATCGGTGACATACCGTTTCTAAGGTTATTCACATGTATCACGCTTGGTTTTGTAATTATGGAAACTGTAATGTTAGGTTTGACTTTTGAATGAAATATTTTTTATGAAATGAAGTGTAATTTTACCTTGACAAACCAAATTGCACAGGGATCTACAAGTACTAAAAAAATATTTTTTTCACCTTGCTCCTGTTTTTCTACATTTTTTTTCTGCCTACTGGTGCAGCCATTGTTGTTTTCTTCACTATGGGTAGCCTTGGGCCATCCACATACTCTCAGCCTAACCTACTTCACAGGGTTGTTGTGAGACTAAGATGGGGGTGGGGGAAAGGACCATGCCTTACACTCTGAGCTTGTTGAAGGAAGGGCAGGATAAAAATGTTCTGTATAGATAACATTGATCTGATATTGTCGCCATCGCTTTGATAGGATAAACAGCACTTATATAACTTTAGTTTTCCCCAAAATTAGGGCTGGCTTCAGATTTGGGGGAGGAGCTGGGCAAGACATCCTTCATTGCGTGCGCACACTTTGTTACCATGACTTATCTATCTCTGCTTCCCCTTATCCATTAACATCCACCCACCTCTACCTACATATCTCTCTTGGATTGATGAGGAAAGGCATAAGGGAAGCAGAGAGCCTCTGCTTTGCTCTCTTCAGGGTGCCTCCTACTACATGTGATGTTGGCATGGATTTCTGGAGTTATTCCCGTCCCATAGTGGGATAAGTGGCTGAACAACACAGCAGTATGTGGCTGTTTTGTGTGAACCCTCTGTTTGCTTCCCACTGCAATCTCTCCCGTTTCCTGGTTTTGGAGTCACCTGGGAGGAAGTAGAGCCCTCCTGCCTGAGAGAGCCATGTTGTATTATCTCCCCAAGTGCTTTTTCCATTAGGACAGGGCAACTTATCCCAGAAGCCTTTGTGACATGAAAGGGCCGCTCAGATCATCTCTCATTTTATGATGGAGCAGGTGGCCAGCATCTCTGGTGGTAGGCCCTCTGTTAAGCCACAGTCTCAGCAGAGGCCCCACCAAGCTGACCCCTGACACTGCCCAGAGTTTCTGAAAGGAAAATAGCCATGTTCCTAATAGAACATGGCAATTCTAGCATTCCTGGGCAGTTCTGAGGAACTAGTACTTGGGCAAATGCTTTGTTTTGTTCTGTGCTGTAAAATAGCTCTGTCTTTGTTCATTATTCATTCACTTCTTGCAGCCTCCGTGCATCTTGATTTTAACTGTGCAATGTAAGTTTGCTAGACAAATGATTCTACAAGAGCAAAGCGGGGGGGTGGGGGTGGGGGTGGGTGTCTAAATTCCCCCTGTGTTTGGCCACCAGCAAAATATGTAACTCTTGCTGTGGATAGAAACACATAGGCATATGCATTTTCTAAATGCATATTTGGGAGTCTTTTCTGTCAGTCAAAACACAGATATGGATGCTGTACTGTAAACTCCATCATTGATTTGGGATGTACATGTCTTGAGTCTGCAGTGTGGGAGAAAAGCATAATAGAAATACTTCAGTTAATAAGGAAAGGGGAAAAATTCTTTCAATGAATAACCTGCCAAATCTCAAAAAGGTTAAAAGGGGCCTCTTATACCTCTTCCTGATTGTTTCCCAGGAACAGACTCCCTGTAAGAGTTCCACTTGTAATACTTGGCCTTCAGTAGAGGCAGGCTCTGCACCCTCTGTTTCACCCAGGGCATTAGCAAATCAGTCTGCCATAGTTAACTAGTCTGCCTCCAACACAGATCTTTGATTATTAATGACACTAGGTGCTTTTGTGGGGTTGCAAGCCTATAACCTACACAGGAAATTTATGTGTCTATCAAGGCAGTTCCTATTCCATTTTAGTGGGACTGAAGAACAGAATCCAAGATGGAGTCATGCAGGCAAGCAGGCTTAATTTTTGGAGGCCCAAGTGACCCACTTGGATACCCAAGATAGCCTGATCTCATCAGATCTCAGAAGCTAAGCAGGATCAGCCCTGGTTAGTGCTTGGATGGGAGACCACCAGGGAAGTCCAGAGTTGCTAATGCGGAGGCAGGTAATGGCAAACCACTTCTGTTCTTCTCATGCCTTGAAAACTCTACAGGGCCACCACAAGTTGGCTGTAAATTGACAGCAGAAAAAAAATGCAATCCACAATGGCAGCAGTCCCATGTCTTTATATGAAAGTTTAGCCCTGTAATATGGGTGTGGAGGAGAGTGGTTTGTTGTTGTTTTTTAAACACCCAGAAGTCATGTTGGTGAGGGATACTGCCTACGGGTCTTACAGTTCACCTATCCAGCCCAACCATCCTTTATCCTCCCACTGGACTCCATTATCAGAACTAAGCTCAAGTGGATGAAAGACGGCAGGTGGATGGAGGTTTAGCATCCCCTGCACACATACCTCTTAGAGAGAGAGAGAGAGAGAGAGAGAGAGAGTTAAAAATCAATAATAAGCTCTGGTTACAACAGCATTTTAAATAACTCCTCCATCTTTCGATGTAACCGGGGCAGGTGTTCATTTGAAGAAGTGGGTTTGTTGCAATAATGTATAATTTAGGTCTTAGTTGCTGAGTTGGGCTGGCTTGAATATGAATTAATGTCTGTTGGGGAAAAACAGTGTGCTTCTCTTTGGGACAGTGTTGTGCAAGGGCAAAGGCGGCATTACAACCACCCATGAAAAATCTATCATCTAGCCTCCATTAGCAGGGAAGCTGGAGGTGAACAGTGCCTCTGTTCCATTCTGTCCTGTAGGTTGTGCTTGGTTTGGGAGAAACAGGTTCAAATTTGGGAAATGGGCCTGGCCCTTATCCCCCTTCTGTCCATGACAAATAGTGATGGTAAGAGTCAGGTGGCTCTGGAACATTATTTTGATTCCAGCCCTTTCTAAATCCTTGGTCTTTACTTTCTTAGAGATCCACGGCCAACAAACCAACGTGTCAACAAGCATGTCAACAATGACGTCAACCTCCGGATTCAAAACCTCACCATCCTGGTCCGAAACATCAAGACCTATTATCAGGTATGTCTTCTCTGCTTTGGTGGCACAGATACTGAAGCACTAGCAGCCTGCAGCTGCAGTGAGAGACCTATCACAGGAAATTAAGAGGAAATTGTGTTTGAGGCATTTTCAGTTAGCATTTGGGTCCTTACAGCCTATCAGCTGCATGTGTATTTAAAGTGAGAATGTCTTGATCTTGTTGAGTGGATTGTGTAAACTGTCTTGGTTGTAGATACCATGGTAATAAGTACAGTGAAGTGGTTGAAGTTGGCTAACTCCATGATGTAGGTCTCTGTGTACAAAGCTGTTGCTAGCAACGATGTAGACACATTGGTCTTCCAGAAGAATGTGATATTCCATTTACACCTTCTTTGAGTTGGTCAATAAATAATGATTTCCTGTGACAGTTTTCTTAATTGGTTTAGAAGACAAATGTGCCATCAAGTTGCAACTGGCTCGTGGTGACCCCGTCCATGGGGTTTTCAAGGCAAGAGACAGGCAAAGGTGGTTTCCCATTGCTTTTCTCTGCAAAGCATCACCAGTCTTCTTTGGTAGTCTCCCATCCAACTACTGACTCTGGCTGACCCTGCTTAGCTCCCAAGCCCTGATGAAAATGCATATGTCTTGTAATTTGTGTTCAGTTTCAAATGTATGCAAAACTCTATGTGGACATGAGAAGAAATAACTCCCAATGGGATAATCTGTGTGTGGTGACCCTTTGCGGGGGGGGGGGGGGGGGCTGTCCAAATCTCTTGTTTTGCTGCAGCCCTGTGCCTATGCTATATGGCATGTCTTCAGGAGTCCCTGACAATCAGGAGCAGCTATGCAGATGGTACAGAAAGCTTCTATGGGACAGGAAAGGCAGAGAAGATCTGCTGCCATAAACCCTTTTCTGTTTGTCAGAGCTTGGCTCTAACCCTTGGCCTTTCTCAGAATTGGTTTGTGTTCTGCTGGGGAATGTTGATTTGGTAAAAGAATTGGAGAGGGAGCTTCTTAGATTGGCAAATGTTTTCAAAACCTGTGCTCTGACACATGGCAAAGTGTTAATGTTTACAGTACATTATTACCAAGAGAGAATGATATTGTAGGGGGTCAGTCGCAAGTGGTACTTTGTAAAAAAAAAAAAAAGGTGAATGGTTTCTTCATTATTACAGTGATTCAGTAAGCATATCAAATGTGCAGTTATTGAACAATCAGATTTTTAACAATGTGTTCAGGGCAAGGTGCAGTTGCAGTCAGAGTCCAGAGTCAATGTCTGTCCAAAATCAGGATTCCAGAAGTCAGGAAAGGCAGAGTAGTTCAGTCTGAAGTCCTACACAAGAGCAAATAGGTCTGAGATCCAAGTCCAAAGCCGGTCTGAAGGTCACTGGGGCGAAGCAGAGTCAGGAGCTGTGGTTGCAGAGTTCACTGGGTGGTGACTTGTTGCTTCCATATCAAGCAGTCTCCCTTGACTGGCTTTTATAGGCATCTGCTGGAAGGTCTTACTTGCAGCCAACTGCTTGGAAGTAACCCTGCAGCCACTCATCATCAGCAAGCAGCTGGCGTTGGGCCAGGAGCCATGCGCTTTGTCTTTTCTCCTGGAGCTCCATTCTAAGCCTTCATCTCCAGTGCTCAAAGGGTGTGGGTGAAACTGGAGGGCTAGTAATACCACCTGGGTTTTATCTGTTTGAATGAAGGTGCTGCTGGCTCTGCATCAGCTGTCAGCTGTGAACTCTGAAAAGCCTGCAGTTAGTTCGTCTTCTTGCTTTTTGACTTCTGCTGATTCAGAGCTGGCTACACAGTTCTCCTTCTGAGGAGTCCATCTCTCCTGATTGATCCATGACACAATATGTAACAAAATATTTCTTGAAGGGTTAATTTCTCACCCTTGTTGATAATAATGCTTGAAAGTTCCGTCAATGTAGTAATTAGAACAACTTCCCTTGTGAACCACTCCCATTGTGTAGTGCCTGGGAACTAGCCTTCATCTACAGTTTGGCTCTGTTGTAAATGCTCCTGTATGTCTTAAGAGGTTGGTCGGTAGAGAATGTACTGGGCTTTGCATTCTGTTGCCTATAAATTCTGGATATTCATTCTAGAAAGATCATGCCCTTTCATTGGTTCCTAAACTGAGCAATTGAGATCCAGTAATAAACCACAGTCCATGCAGTACTTTTTATTAGGACCAGCTGCAATGACACAAAAAAATGTGCAAGCTTTTTAGTTCACCAGAACTCATCTTCAGACTGGATTTTAAAAAGCAAATAAAAAAGAGCTGAAGGAAGAAAATGAGATGTTTCAGGCTGTGGTTTTAAAAGGCCTCTTCTTGCCAGCAACTGAAGATGCATCACTGGGTCATATTTATTTTATTTATTTGTTAGATTTCTATTCTGCCCTTTCTTGGAGGCTCAGGAGGCTTGTATGTATTTCTGAGCCATACTGCCGTATACTTTGCTTTGTACCTGTTTTTTAACATATGCAGAACACATAATTGTTCTAGCAGTTTATTTATGTAGCTTCTTTTAACTGCTAAACGTTGAAAAGTTACTTTATACTTCGCTGCAGAAGAACATACAGTTGTACAATCAGTGTACAGTCCAGATGACTACAAAGTTGGTCCCTCTTGCAGGCATTTATCAAATGCAGACAAAAGTGTACATGCACACAAAGATTTTACCCAGAATTAAACTTTGTTGGTCTTAAAGATGCCACTGGACTCAAACTTTGTTCTTGTACCCCAGCACCATTCCTGACTACTCAGTGCCTTCCTATCTGTGCCTAGCATGTTAAAAACAAATTTGTTGGGGAAAATGCTAGTCCCAAATGCTATATCATCAACCAAAAAATCAAAAGAGATTGAGACTGGGAAGGGCAGCCAGGAAGAAATCCGAAAAGATTCTTAAATGTAGGGATGTGTTGCTGGCGACCAAGATCAACTTAATTCATGCCGTGGTATTCCCCATTACTTATGCATGGGTGTGAAAGCTGGCCAATAAAGTAAGTTGATTTATTTGAAATGAGGTGTTGTAGAAGAATTTGTGGATACCGGGGACTGCTAAAAAGACAGATCAGTGTATTCTAGATCTAATCATGCCTGAACTCTTCCTAGAAGCTAACATGACTAAATTGAGGCTTTCATACTTTGGTCCCGTTATGAGAAAAGAGAAACTGGGAAAGACTGGGAAAATTTGAAAGTAGCAGGAAAAGAAAATGGATTGACTCAATAAAGGAAGACATGGCCTTCAGTTTGCAAGACCTGAGAAAGGCTGTTAACGATTGGAGGACATTAATTCGTAGGGGCACCATAAGCAGGAAATGACTTGACCGCACTTCCCTCTCTCTCTCTCTCTCTCTCTCTCTCTCTCTCTCACACACACACACACACAGAGCTACATGAAGATGGCCTAAGATGCTAGTCTATGAATCAGAAAATCCCTTTGAGGCTGATGAACTCTCTTAAACTGCAGAAGAGCTTAAGGTTGATGTGGGGAGGAGAAATAACTCTGAACCGGGCAGCTAACCTGTTCCAGCTTCTTGCCTGTTCCAGGCTGCTGAATTTACTTTTAAAGCCTGGATTTACTTATAATGCCCTTGTTTTAAATCTAGTCATTATTGTAGTATAAAAAATACAAATCTGTATTTCATAAAGCCAAGAGGTACTGGTAGGAGCTGTAATAGTAAAACTAAGCATGTTTCTTTATGCTCCATGCTTTGAAATGTATAACTGTGTCACTGCTTTGTCTAGCAAGTGTATTTTCTCCTTGGAGGTAGGTATAGGAAAGGCCTCTCTGCTCATATTCAGATGCATGTCTGTGAGGAGCTCAGGCCTCATTTATTTTGGGCTTTTTCCTCTTCCCCTGTCTTCCTAGTCTCCCCTTCCTCTAGGATTAAAGAATCACCGGCTTTAGGAAATATGGGGGGGGGGGAGGTATAAGGGAGAGCTGGTAAATATCCCAAATCTTGCATCCTGTTTGCTACACACAATTTTATGCTATATGTAAAAAGAGTTTTGGCATCTGGCAATTCTCAGAGTAATTATTTTGAAACCTCCTGTTTGGCTTCTGGCATTTCCAGCAAAAAGCTTGGGGAGGGGGTTTACATGCATTTAAGCAATATCTCTTAATAGCAGGAGGTAAACTGGGTTAGCAAGAGAAAATGTGATTGATTTAAACAGGAGGCTGAAGTGGGAGGGGAGGTTCCTTGAGAAACAATGGAAATGGAGACCTGCTGCTTCCGTAAGGGAAGTGTGAACTTCTGAATGCCCACAGCTAATGGTGATGGTGTTCCTTTGTTCAGCTTATTGTTCAGTAATTGTTTCTTATAGGATTATGCCCTGGGGGAGTCAAATGTGGGATATTAACCTTTTGTTATTCTTTAGCATATGAAGTTGCAGAGCCGTCATTCTTTTTCCATTCCCATCCCTTCCTGCCCAAAGTATTCGAGCTTGTACTTCCAAAGAGAATAGTATCTGTAATCACAATAACTGTAATTCTCTCTTCTCCCTGTCAGCCTAAAAATCAGATATTGAATAAATTCCCTAAGATGTGTGGTCAAAATGTTCCTTGGTGTTTCATTTAAAAAACCAAGTCTTTAATCAACACCTGGTGGTTAACGAGCAATTGGGCCGGCACCTGATCTTCAAGAACTGAGGGATGTAAAAATGGAAGCATTCTGGAAATCTAGAGGTTAGGAACTGGATCAAAAAAAGTATGCCCAAACATTAAACCTTTGTCTTAATGCAGTAGTCCACATGGAGGATAGTAGACAACATAAACCGTCAATTTTATTATTTTGGAAACCTCTTCTTGATTTTTGGCAATAAAAGTGGAATCTAAACTGGAATGTATTGTTATACCTTGCCCTGTTTTGAGTTGCTTGTATATGCTGTTTTTTTCAGGCGGGGTACTTATATCCGTACATTTATAAAAGATAAATTTATAAAAATATTTTTTTTAAAAGAATTTGTGGATGTAATTCTTCTACCCAAAATCTTTGATTTGGAAACCCCATTTATGTTATCTGGCTCCTTCACCAGTAAGGATTGGGTCGCTTATGATTATTTCACAAGGACTGAATGGCTGGCAACTTTTGCTCTGTCCACTGACTGGTATTTACATATGCAGGCATTGGATTCTTTATGATTAGGGACTATGTTGAAGGCTACCTGGGATGGTTGAGGACTAATCTGAGCCCCTGAACTCAGAAAAAAAGGCAAACTCTATGCTGGGGATTATTCAGAAAGGGATTTAGTATAAAACCATGGTGTGGCTTCTTTTGAATTGTTGCGAACTTCCAAGTGGTGGCTGAAGATCTCCTGAAATTACACCCAGTCTCCAGACGGCAGAGTTCAGTTCCCCTGGAGAAAATGGCTGTCTTGGAAGGTGGACTGTATGGCATTATTCCCCTCTGAGGTCCCTCCCCAGGTTCCATGCCCAGAATCTCAAGGAATTCTCCAACCAAGAGCTGGCAACCATACATTTGGAATATTGTGTATGTTGTACAGTTCTGGTTGTGATATCACAGGGAAGATATTACAGAATTGGAAAAAGTACAGAAGAGGGTAACTAAGATGATTAAGATGTTGGAGCACCTTTCCCATGAGGAAAAGTAAGAGTCTGGGGTATTTTAATTTAGAAAAAAGAAATGCCTGAGAAGGGGACATGATAGAGGTTTATAAAATTATGCATGGGGTGGAGAAAGTGGACAGAGGGGGAGGTTTTCCTCCCTCCTGTTTTACTAGAACTCGGAGACACGCAATGAAGTTGATGGGGAATAGGTTCAGCACAGCCAAAAGGAAATATTTATTTACTACCTGAGTAGTAAAGTTTGGTGTAGTGGTTAGGATTGTGGACTCTAATCTGGGAGAACCAGGTGTGATTCCCCACTCCTCCACATGCAGCTTCTGGGTGACCTTGGGCAAGCCACAGTTCTCTCAGAGCTGTTCTCTCAAGAGCAGTTCTCTCAGAGCTCTCACAGTCCCACCTACCTCACAGGGTGTCTTTTGTGGGGAAAGGAAGGGAAGGAGATTGTTAGCCGCTCTGAGACTCCCAAGTGAAGGGTGGGGTATAAATCCAGTCTCTTCTTCTGTTCTAATTAAATTTCAAAACTGGCTGACAGTGGATGCAGTGATAGACACAACCATGGGTGGAATTAACAGTTGTGTTCGATTCATGAAGAAAAGATTCATCAGTAGCTACTAGCCATGGTGACTAAAAGGTAGCTTCCTTATTCAGAGGCACCAAACCTCTGAATACCAGTGCTAGGAGGCAGCATCAGTGGAAGACCTTGGCCTTCCATGGCAACTAGTTGGCTGTTGGATGGGATGGGATGGATGGGATGCTGGACTGGTTGCATCTCTAGTTTGGTCCATCAGGGCTCCTCTTAAGTTCAATTATCAGTCTCTTAACATACAGGGTATTTTACCTTTGTACCTCTCTCATTTCCG
The DNA here is from genome assembly GCA_029233225.1 of Lepidodactylus listeri. Classification (NCBI taxonomy): domain Eukaryota; kingdom Metazoa; phylum Chordata; class Lepidosauria; order Squamata; family Gekkonidae; genus Lepidodactylus; species Lepidodactylus listeri. Next base: position 73,925,946 of record JARCFY010000011.1, on the reverse strand, counting down.
TGAAAAGGGTAGGCACCAGCCGGAGGTGGCTTACATCTTAGATTTCAGCAGTGGTGGGGATAACCCGGGAAAGAGAAAGTAAGGAGGAGGAGGAAGCAAAGGGTAACAAGGCTTTCCACTTTCTGGCACAATTTATGTTAACTAGAACGAAAGACTTCTGTGTCAAAGCAAACTGTGTTTCCACAAGATAGTTTACTGAGCCCGTTATCAACTTTGATTGAAGTTCAACTTCTGTCAACCACGATAAAGCTGCAGATTCACTGAAGTCATTCCAACTCATTTCTGCTATGCAAAGGCCATGATCCTTATAGCAGAAGGAAATGCAAATGTGTTATTTTTGCATAATATAAAATGCAATCACAAGGAAATAGAAATGGTGTAAAGTGGTGGACAAAAAACACATTTTAAATTTGTGCTTCTTTGTCATTCATGCCTTTTTCTTAACTCATGAAAAGGAAGCTGATGAGGAGCCTTCATGCCTTTCACATAGGCTGTACCCACTTGTCCCGTTAAGCCATGGTTGCACATGAACCTGACTTGTTGATGGGATTGTGTGTGCGTTTGTGTGTATGCATGTGTGTGTGTGTGTGCCTGGCACCTGTCTTTTCTTCCCTCCCTTCTTGCCTGGAGATAGATGAAGGAATGTTGGTTTAAAAGCAGCTGTGGTTACTTGCAACATATAAATGCAGATGACCAGGTTATCCTGTGCTGTCTTCTGCCCTGAAAAGTAAGATTCTACGCTATCCAGTTTGTGTGGAGGAAGCAAGCTCTTGTTAATCCAAGTACTTGCATTTTTGCCGTGTGGGTAATTGGTGTTTTGCTTTATGCCAGGATTCCTTCCATTGTGCTCAGTGTGACAAGCAGAGAGGAAGGCAGGAGCTAGTTGAGCAAGTGAGCCCAGCCATGTGGGGGGGGGGGGTTGCTGTGCAGTTTTTGATGTCCTCTGAACATGAAGTCTGAGCACAGCCTTGCTGGATTGTGCTTCAGATAGCTGCATAGTGCTCTCTTGTGAGCAAGGTTAACTTCAGTGATGGATAAACTTGTCGGCAAATCATTCCAATGTGGAATTAATTAGCAAAGATTTGTCACTAATTCCATTTTCCAATAAACATTGTAATGAATGACAATAGAAATAATGTTCATTAACTTTCTGTCCTGTTTGTGTTCCGTGGGAGGGGGGAATAATGCAAGCTCAAAAAATTTGCTAGCTATAACCTTCCCAGTGCGTCATGTGCATTTGCCATATATTCTGGCTACTATTTCAGGATGCCAGGAGAACTAGCTGCATCTTTGTGTAGTTGCTCTTGGAGAGGCTGAAAATCAGAATAGGCATATTTTTTTTGAAAGGTACAGTCTCATTTTTGTTGGTACTCCTACAGTACTGTTCCTTGATCTTTTGTCTGAAAATCTTATGTAGGTGGACTTCAACCAGATCAGGAGTTCAAGGGATTGAGGTGTGGTAGTGGTGGGGCAATATGTTATCTATCGAGGCCCAAGTTGGTTGCAGCAATTTTAGAAGCATGAAAATGAAACACATGGCACAGATGAACTGTATCATGAGCTCAAAGAGGAAACAGGCACACAGTGGAGCAAATGAATGGCTTAGGCACTGTGGTCTTTTGGTAACTATTATCTCATTAAAAACTGCTGATCCACTAACACATAAGTGTGTGGTTTACGAGCAGTGCTGCAGCAAAGGATGCCGGGGAGATGTTTCCTAGATTTCATGAATTTAAAACACAGTTTAGAGCAAGGGGGAAATTGCAATAGGTGCTCATTCTCTTAAGGTACATTTTTTGGGTTTTGTTGTAAATTATTTTGACAGCCACTGTATGACAAAGCACTATATACATTGAAATAGAACAGTTGTGTTATCATCAAGCAGTATTATCTGGATAACAGGAGGGCTGTAGGCCGGGGGCATTAAGTTATCAGATTCCTAGCTCAAGTTAATATGTGTGCTTACAGGCTCTGATTTACTCTGGCACTGTAAGAAAGGGGAGCTGCGGAAGTATCACCACCACCCCTCATCGCACTTTTGCTGATTCTGTGAACTTAGGCAGATCATGAAAGGAAGGGCAGGAAGGATCGCATCAGTGCTTAGATCTTGTGGCCCTTTCTGGCATGCCCAGGGCAATGCTGATGGCCACTTTGGGGTCAGGAAGCAGTTTTTCTCCAGGCCAGTTTGGCCGGGGATCCTGGAGGTTTTTTGTCATCTTCTGGGCATGGAGCAGGGGTCATTGGGGGAGGGCAGGGAGGTATTTGTGAATCTCCTGCATTGTGCAGGGGGTTGGACTAAATGACCCTGGCAGTCCCTTCCAACTCTGTGATTCTATGATTAGCCTAGCATTCACCATGGTGGTAAATATGTGTCTGGACTATACCATTTCAGACCACAGATGGGACTGCACATGACTGAATACACTTCTGTTGAAAAGTATTCCTTGCATATATGAAAATAGTATGGTAGGAAGAAGATTAGAACCTTTCTCTCTGACACTTGTTAATTCTGATTTTCAGTACATGGGGGGAATTTTGGAAGTTAAGGAAGTCACCTTTAATAGAGATGTCCAATTTTACTGGCGTGCCCTGGCTTGCTTGTTCAATTTAATTTAAAAGCACTTACCTCCTGAGTTATTTATATACATTTAGTTCAGCCAGTTAAAAAAAAAACAGGAACAAAATTAAAACATTCCATAAAAGAACACACCGGAATGTTGAAATGAATAGATAAAAATTATTGTAGCATCACTGGGGTTAAAAATTGCAGCAGTAATTCTTAGATGTAGAGCCAGGTCTCAGAGAGCCAGTTTGGTGTAGTGGTTAAGTGCACGGACTCTAATCTGGGAGAACCAGGTTTGATTCCCCACTCCTCCACTTGCACCTGCTGGATGACCTTGGGTCTTTCACAAGTTCTCTCAGAACTGTTCTCTCAAGAGCAGTCCTTGAAAGAGCTCTCTCAGCCCCACCTACCTCACAGGGTGTCTTTTGTAGGGAGGGAAAGGGAAAGGAGATTGTAAGCCGCTCTGAGACTCCTTTGGGTAGTAAAGGGCGGGGTATAAATCCAATCTCCTCTTCTTCTAAAATCTTCCAAAAAACCATTGAAATAAAGTAGGACAAACTACAGGATTCTTCACAGGAAGGACAAGTTACCAAAAAGCTCGGGAAACATACAAAGATGATATATTTGGTGCCAAGCAAGGGTAGAGAGGGCATTCAGCACTCCTGGTGCCCCCACAGAAAAGGTCCTGTTTCTACTGCACACCAATCCTGCCTCTCTGTCAGTGGGAACACATGGTGGAGCAGGGACTCGAACAACCTCCTTAACCGGTGTGGCAGGTTCCTATGGCAGAAAGTGATCCTTCAGCCTGGTTGGAGCTGAACAAACTGAATGCTTGTGTTGCTTCAGAAATCACACCTTCCCCCAACAAATGATTCCATTCACAGATATTAAATAATGAGGGTGGTTCACTGACACTCAATTTTTGTATCAAAAGCTGTTGGAAAAGACACTGCGTAACAAGAGCCTTACTGATGGCAAATCTACTTACTTGTCAATCTAAGTGTAACGTGTTTCTAATATGAATCTGAATTGGATGAGACTCCTAAGTCTGTGCTGGAAACATTTGGTTTTCCTAAAGCAGGAACTAGTTCTAATGCAACTGTGTGGCTTGGGTAGGTAAAGCTCTTGGTGTGTGAAGCATTTGAACCCTCTGCAGTAAGTGCTGTGTAGTAGAGTATGAACATGTTTTTTCTTGAACCCAGCATGCAGCTTGGTATTGGGGGGTTTTAAGCAAAGTTGTTAACCTCTCTTATGCTTTCATCTGGCCAAGAGAAATACCCAGATATGAAACCATTCAGCAAAACTGATGTGGTCTCTGCAAGCTGTCACCATCTGTCAGCTCATTTAATATGAGGTATAACACCATTTTAATTGCCGTGAAGCACAGAAACAAGATGGAAAATAAACAGCCACCAAGCATCCATGGCTGAAACAAAACACACAGAAAAGGTTACTAGGGTGGGGGTGAGGAACAGCCTCCTCCTGCAGTTGCCAAGAGACCTGCTGTTCTGAGACCCTTAGGCACTCATTGGGTTAAAGGAAGGAAAGGGTCAGGCTGGGATTAATGCTGGGCTTATTTGGAACAGCTGTCTTGCAGTGAGGCTTAAAAGGCTGAGCTCTCCTGGGAACCACAAGAATTATAACTAGAAAATGGAAGCAGGTGAGTCTCTCTGGTAGGAATCCATTGTGCTTGAGAGGCAAAAGCATGTTTTGGAAAAGTAAGTGACGTTAACCTAAGTCTGCTTATGCTAGGCTTCTGAAATATAATGCCTTTAAAAAAAAAATAAGTGCCATACCATTTTAGCACGGTTCAGTAGATTAAAGTTATTTGATCAAGAAGCCAACAGTTTTGTGGCACTGCAATGCAGAATATCTGGTCAGATGTTAGTTTACAGTTGGAACTCAACGTGTGATGAAGTTGGGAACCAGTCTTTGGCTTGTGTGTGTTTATATTTATTTACTTCATGTATACCCCACTTTTCTGCCTAGTGGGGATCCTAAAGCAGTTTACAGCATTCTTTTCTGCTCCATTTTATCCACACAACAACACTGTGAGGTAGGTTAGGTTGAGAGTGTGTGACTAGCCCAAGGTCACCCATAGGGCTTCCATGGCAGAGTGGGGATTTGAAGCTGGGTCTCCCAGATCCTACTCTGACACTTTAACCACTGCACTATGCTAGCTTTCCTGCCCCCTGCCCTGGATTTATACCCCGCCCTTCACTTGTAGTCTCAGAGTAGTTTACAATCTCCTTTCCCTCCCCCTCCCCGCAACAGACACCCTTGTGAGGTAGGTGGGGCTGAGAGAGCTCTGAGAGAACTGTCCTTGAGAGAACAGCTGGTACAGAGCTATGGCTTGCCCAAGGTCATCCAGCAGGTGCAAGTGGGGAATCAAACCCGGTTCGCCCAGATTAGAGTCCGCGCACTTAACCACTACACCAAATTGGCTCTCAAGAAAGTGGAGGAAGATACTGTTGTGTGTGCAGATTGGTTGTATATCCTGGCCTTGATGTGTACCCTAGGGCTTTCATCACTTTATCATGGCATACACCCATCCTGGGACTTGTAGACAAGTAGAAGAGCCTGCCTGTCATAAAGCACGGGAAGCCCTGAATTTCAGCATGCCTCACGAGGGTAACAGAAGGTCTCCAAGCATAAGTGGTACCTGATGGGAAAATAGGGGTGGCCCTGAGGCCGCCCAGCTCCCTGTAGAGGGAGCTGACTTGAAGGTCAAGCTAAGCTGGGGCAAGGGTGCAGAATGTGGTGGGCTTGAGAAGGATCTCTTCACTTGCAAACAAATGTTTGCTTTCCCAAAGCACAGGATCCTAGCTCTCGGGCTTTTGTTTGAAAAGCCATGATTTGTAGCTAAGATTTATCTGAATAGCGCATGCTTAGGTCTCTGGATCTGCGAAACAGAAGGCAAAGCTGATAGGAGTCCGCAACAAAGGGCTCTCCCTCCTTGATACGTTGTTTTGTGTCCGACAGTGCTAATTTTGCCTTGTAATTGTCATGACAGTGGGCAACGATTTTCCAGCCTGTGTTGGCTTCCTGTTTCAACTGATGAGCTGGTGTGTGTTTTATAATGGTCACTGTTATCAGCTATCAGGAATCCATTGCCATTTAGAGGATGTAAAGCTCGTAAGGAATGCCAGAATTCTTGACTCCAAGCTGCTTGAGAAACCACTTCCAGATTCCAAGCCCCCTTCTGCCCCCTGCAGAAATCATAGAATCATAGACCTCCAGGGTAATCTAGTCCAACCCCCTGCACAATGCAATACATTCACAAGTGCCTCCCCCCCACACACCCTCAGTGACCACTGTTCCATGCCCAGAAGATGACGAAAAACCTCCAGGATCTCCAGCCAAACTGGTCTGGAGAAAAACTGCTTCCTGACCCCTGCATGGTGAACAGCATTTCCCTGGGCGTATGAGAAAGGGCCACAAGAGCTAAGCACTGATGCAGCCTTTCCTGCCCTCCCTCTCGTGATCTGCCTGAGTTGACTTAGGTCAAAATGTAGCTAGAAAAAAATACACACACATGGAGAACCCCAGTATTTCTTTAATGACTTCTGATCCAAATGTAGAAATGTTTGGACTGTATAGCTAAAAAAACAGCCTTTAAGCAAAAGAGCCACAATCAAGGAGGGTGTTGGGGGCAGGGTGGGGTTGGAGCCCAGTCCTTCTCTATGTTACACAGCTTCCATTTTTAAAGAATAAACCATAGTCTTTTTACTTGCAGAGAGGTAAGGCAAAATAATTTCACATTCTATCTATTGGATTGGATCCTGCATTGAATGTACAGGGATGGAAGGGATTTCTGTGCCTGGAGTGTGACTTTCTCACCTCCCCCTCTCCCTGCAGCCCCACTTCCCCACCCCCCTATGCTGCTCCTGGGGGTGAGCAGGCAGCCCTCAGGAACAGCGTTAGGGGCAACTGGAGATAGGCACCAGGTGGAAAGAATCCATGGAAAACTGCCTCCCCTTCCTCCCACAGAAATCCAAACGATTAAGAATGACACTTTCTGCAAATCTCTGAATGCTTATTAATTTTAATAAAGTTAAAAAAACAGGATTTCTATTTAAATAATCTGAGTTGTCATATGATATCCCTCCTCCCAGTGCATCTTTAGAACCCATAATGTCAATATTATTTCTGGCCCCAGCCCCTGCCAAGGATGTAGGAAACCTTTTTTTTAAAAAAAATACTTTGATTTTGATTTTGCATTCATCTCTACTTCATAATAGACTAAATCCTGGCCCAGTTTTAGAAGTGCAAGTTCCTTTTTCTTAGGGATGCTTTTGCCCTGACCTTGATAGCCTGATCTCATCAGATCTTGGAAGCTATGCAGGGCTGGCCTTGGTTCATACTTGGATGGGAGACCATCAAGAAAGTCCAGGGTCACTACTAGTGTTTCCTCTAAGCTGAGTTACTGTGAGCTAGCTCACAGTTTTTTTAGCCTCCAGCTCAAACATTTCTGTCTTAGCTCGGGAAGGGTTGCTCTAGAGCGAACTAATTTATGCAGTAGCCAAATCGCTTGCTCACAGCTTTAGTGCCACTAGCTCACAAAGTAAGATTTTTCTCACAAGACTCCACAGCTTAGGGGGAACATTGGTCACTACACACAGGCAGGCAGTGGCAAACCACCTCTGAATGTCTCTTGCCTTGAAAACTTGTGAGGTCTCTTAAGTCGGCTGTGATGCAATGGCACTTTCCGCCACCAGGGCTACTTTATACGACACGAAAATTAGCAGATGAATTACGTCTATCCAGCGGCCATTGAGTAACATCTGATAAATTCTCTTTCTTCAAAAAAAATTATTGCAGATTTGTTTATTTATTTATTTATTCATTCATTCCATTTTTATCCCGCCTTGCCGGCGAACTGGCTCAAGGCGGCTAACAACCATAAAATACCACCAAAGTGGTTTACAAATCAACAAATAAAACTAACATAAAACCAACATTAACACATACACAAATGTAAAGCAAGCATTATAACAGGCAGCATCAAAGTTCTCATGGTGACCAGAAGGCAGCGCACATTCAGCTGAAAGGACCAAGTTGATGTTATCCCCCTGGTGGCGGCTCCTAGCTGAAAGCCTGGTGGAAGAGCTCCATCTTGCAGGCCCTGTGGAACTGTAATAAGTCTCGCAGGGCCCTGATGTCATCCGGGAGCTCATTCCACCAGTATGGAGCCGCCACCGAGAAAGCCCTGGCCCTAGTACAGGCCAGCCGAGCATCTTTCAGACCGGGGAAAGTCAGGCGATGTTGTGTGCCTGACCTCAGTGCCCTCTGGGGCATTGACACCAACTTGGCATAAACATGATTGGGGGTAGGGAGGAAAGAGAGTTTGTACTGCGGTTTATATTACTGTGTGCGTGTGATAACACTGCTTGTTTTGCAGCAGGTGGACCTTGTCCTAAGACACACAAACAACATCTTGCATTCTGCCTTCCTTACCTTATCTCGATTACCTGATGGCCTGCCCATGTGAGGTGCTGGTCAAACTTGGCACCTTCTGTTGCTTCGATGCCAAGAGGAGCTAAAGCTCTAAGCATTGTTTTTGAGGCCTTTACATAATTGAGATGTTGTGTACTGTGTGGTTTCAGTGATTAATTTTGGCTTTCCCCTTTACCATTTGCTTTGGCGCTTTCCCTTGACAACCTCCTTGAAGATTTCAACAGCATCAAAGTAACCATTGTGAATGATCGGAACGTTTGTTTCTAGCAACCAGTTTGAAACTGTCCTTGCTGACTTATTCCACTATAGCAGTCAAGTGGGTTCCTTTCGTCCAGTCAGTTATACTTGGTGATTCACTCTATCACTGAGGAAAAGGAGAAAAATATTTGGCAATTCCAAAAAATGTTAGTTATTAAGACGGAGTTACCTGTTCCCTGTAAAATTCAGTGATTGTCCCTCCCAGCCAGAATTGCTGTCTTATTTTTAAGCCAGGCATATTTTGGCATATTTCAGATGTAGCAAGAAACCATGGTCTGTTGTTATGGGAATGAGTTCAGGAATACTTTGGTTTGTGCATTCCCTCCCCTCGCACACAGCTAAAAAATTACATGCTTTTGTGATAAACCATCATAGGCTGTTTCAAATGAATCACAAACTGTGGGTTATTCCCTGCCTTCCAAAGCAAGGTTAAACTGTAGTTTGATCTTAACACTACAATTTTTTTTCTTTCCTCTTTAAACAGTGAACTGTACTTTGGGTTTTGCTTCAGTTTGCCACAACAAATCCAGAAGAGACCTGGGAGGTTCTGCACATCGCCTTCTTTCTGTTCAGTATTAAAGCCAGCCTTATAGACCAGAATTTTCAAAGGACACATAAAAGCACACTGTTTGCATCAAAGATGACAGAACAAATGAATGTGGTTCATCACACGGCTGTCATCCCCACCTTGCATGTGAGCATAAATTGGCCAATTCAAAAGAGCAGCTGTACTGATGATAGACATAATAGTGACATAAAATATTCAGTAGTAGTAGAGGAGCCAAACTGCTTATTCATTTGGTTTTTTACAAGACCTCATTTAAGCAGAAAATTTGTTATTTGCCACTTAATAGCAGCCCCTCAAAAGGCTTCTATTAGACCATAACAGCAACTTCTCATCTCTGTGTTCATATTTCAAGGGCTAATCATATTCGGAGGCTCATTCAAGGCAGGTCTGTTCAAGTCGTTGTCACAAACTGTGTGGCTCTTGTCCCAAAGGCAAACAGCTAGGAGTATAGGAGGCATTGTATCTACCTTGAATAAACAACCTGCTGTTTGCATGATGCCGCTCACTGAGAAGGGCTTTTCTCTGTGCCTTGCATGAGTGTGGGAGACATCCTGCTTGTGGTTAATGAAAGGATCCTCCCCTGCAGAGCAGACATCTCTCCTGCTGCCTGTCGTTGCCCTTCATGCACTGACATTTGGAGCTAGGTGGCCCTTGATAACTCTTCAGGCACAAGCTTCTGCTGAGCCAAAATGTCTGGGCATGATTTGCTTGTCGTAAATGTATAGGCTTCACCTGTGGTTCAAAAGTCCTGCTTCCTGGTGCGAGGTTGCTTTGCAGCACATTTTGTTTTGGGGTGCATTGTTGCACCAAGGTTGGATCCAAAGTTTGGTCTTGATCAGCCACTTCAGGCAGCAGAACTGAACAGAGTGACGAGGATGATCAGGGGCCTGGAGACCAAGCCTTACAAGAAAAGGCTGAGGGACTTGGGAATGTTCAGTCTGGAGAAGAGGAGGTTGAGGGGGGACATGATGGGTCTCATTAAGTATTTGAAGGGCTGTCACTTAGAGGAGGGCAGGGATCTGTTCCTGTTGGCAGCAGAGGACAGGACTCCCAATAATGGGTTTAAATTAAGGGCAGGAATGTACTGGCTGGATATTAGGAAAAACTTTTTTACAGTAAGAGGTGTGCTACAGTGGAAGCAGCTGCCTAGGGAGGTGATGAGCTCCCCCTCACTGGCAGTCTTCAAGCACCAGCTGGACAAACACTTGTCAGGGATGCTCTAGGGCTAGGGTGATCCTGCATTGAGCAGGGGGTTGGACTAGATGGCCTGTATGGCCCCTTCTGTGATTCTATGGTTCTGTTATTTTCCTGCTGCAGCCTACCGATCTCCCAAATGCTGCTTCTGGGTGTCTTCAGGACTACACTGAGGTGGGTGTCTTCAGGACTACACTGGCTCTCTAGCAACAAACGTTGGTGTCTCTCTTACTGACAGAACAAATATTGGACAGACAGACCAAACCTTGGCAATAGATAACTGAATGAAAAGTGATCTAAAGTTATAAGAACATAAGAGAAGCCAATGTTGGATCATGCCACTTGCCCATCCAGTCCAACACTCTGTCACATAGTCGCCAAAAATACCAGGTGCCATCAGGAGGTCCACCAGTGGGGGCCAGGACACTAGAAGTCCTCCCACTGTTGCCCCCCCAGCACCACAAATACAGAGCATCCCTTGCCCGAGACTGAGAGATCCTATCTATACCTTGTGGCTAATAGCCACTGATGGACCTCTGCTCCATGTGTTTATCCAATTCCCTCTTGAAGCCGTCCATGCTTGTAGCTGCCACCACCTCCTGGGGCAGTGAATTCCATGTGTTAATCACTTTTTGGGTGAAGAAGTACTTTCTTTTACCTGTTCCAACCCGACTGCTCAGCAATTTATATCCATTCTAACCCGACTGCTCAGCAATTTCTGGTCATAGTAAGGCGTCTCCATTTCGAAAGATATATGGCATATTCTGTGGCTCAGTCACCATGACAACTATACTGATGGATTTTAAGAAGTTAATTAAAGCAAACTTCCTGATTGATCGTTGTGTGTGTGTAAAGTGCCATCAAGTCACAGCCATCTTACAGCGATCCCCTAGGGTTTTCAAGGCAAGAGACATTCAGAGGTGGTTGCTCTTGCCTTCCTCTGCACAGCAGCCCTGGAATTCCTTGGTGGTCTCCCATCCAAATACTAACCAGGACTGGACCCTGCTTTGCTTCTGAGATCTGACAACATTGGGCTAGCCTGGACCATCCAGGTCATTACAAGCACTGAATTACAAGCCTTTCCCTTGCGGTCTATGGGAACTTTGTGCTCTCTCCTCTCCTTATGTTTTAAAAACATGTTTCTATACTTTGTCCATATCTAGATCAGTGAGGTGTAGGGAGAGCTGAGCTGAATGCTTGACCTGTTGAGTTCTCACAGTGACATCCTCTGTGGTCTGGTTGGAAGCTTGAGATGCTGTGTGTGTGTGTGTGTGTGTGTGTGTGTGTGTGTGTGTGTGTGTGTGTGTGTGTGTGTGTGTGTGTGTGTGTAAGCTGGTTCTGCAGTAAACTGAGCTAATTCCTGTAGTTCTCTGGTTTCCCACCGGCCATTCATTGGCACCAACTAGTTCGTGGCCTTCTATGTGAAAGAACAGGTTTAACAAGGTAAACTGACACCTTGGCATGAATATACTTAAACAGTGATGCAGAGAGACTTTTATTAAAGTGACAAGAACAGCCTGGACAAAAGTTCTTTTAAAATGAGAGTGGCAGCTTAAATTTGTAAAGTTCTTGGATACTTTTTTTTAGCCTACAAGATGTAGTAGTGGCAGTTTCTAAGCCCCTCCTCTTGATGTAAGTTTACCTCAGATATTCCAAATAAACATTTTTAGTGCAAAAAGAGGGCTTGGGATACTCAAACATTAATACCTGTTCAACATTATCTGTTTCCTTCTGCTGCCGCTACCACCAAGCTGCTGTATCCTCACATCATGCTAGCCAGTCAGGGATTGTGTCTGTGTATGTGACTTGGCCACTAAAAAGTGACCAGCTGTAAGAGCACAACAGAAAGTATTCATGCCCTACCAGTAATGTCAGCATTAGAATTCCTCTCCCCCAGTGTTTCACTGGTCTACCCTAAATTCTTTTTTCAGGATCCAAGGAAGTTAATTCAGATGTGGCTTAGATATAAGCATGAGATTGTATAAGGGAAAAGCATTGATGTGTCACAGATACTTTTCCTCCTTTCCTCCAGTTTATCTTCTGTTCCCCTATAATCCCACTGACTTCTCTGTGAAGTAGGCACAGTCAAGGGAGGGAACATGGCTGAATGGCAGAGCACATGTTTTGCTTGATGAAAGGCCAGGTTCAGCCCTTGGCACCAAAGCAAAATCTTAATCTCCAGGAAAGCTGCTGCCAGCCAGTATAGACAATACTAACTGAAATCAATCAATGACCTGACATTGTGTATTGCTCTAAGTGGGGCATTTGCTCTAAGGCATCTTTTCCTGCAATTTGATGGTATTTTTCAATTTGAGTTCTGTGGTGGAGTCAGCTGATTACCATTAATATATAATCTTTGTTTTTTTGTTTCTTTTATAGACTCTGATGGAGTCAACAGTAAGATTTACTTCATTTACACTCTGCTTTCCAGTGGAGATCCATAGTGGTTTACAACATGCTCTTTTCCTCAGTGTTATCCTTACAACAATCCTGTGAAGTAGGCTAGGCTGGATGTGTGTGACTGGCCCAAGGTCACCCAACAAGCTTTCTTGGTGGACATTTGAATATGGGTCTCCCAGATATTGGTCTGGCATTCTATTTAGTCTGTTTGTAGTCTGCCTTTCTTGCAGAGACTCAAGGCGGATTACCAAATTAGAAAACAGTGCAATAAAAACATGTATTATTCACCATAAACAGTGCAAAAACTGGATTACAAAAATTAGAAGTGTAGTAGAAACAAGATACTACATGCAATAAACCGCAACCCTGTTCCCTTTTATAGAAATGTTTTACGTGTTCTATGGAATGCTAGAAGCATGGGAATGTAAGGAAGTAACCTATTTGCTGGAGTTCTTTCTTGTCCTCTTTTATAAGGATTTTCAGTCATAACAGGTACTAGTAAGTAGCTCTGTTTTGTATGTCCTCTTCACACTAAGATGGATTCTAAATTCATTGTTTTATCTGTTGGCTTTGAAAGTTTAATTGGCTACTGAAAAGACTTGACTATATCTGTGCGAAGTCAGCTCTTAGATTCTTGGATTCAGCCGCCCGCATGAGTTCCTTAGGTGAACAATGCCTGTTTGAAAAGAACAGCTTTGTAAATGTTTTTGAGATACTACCTTTTGAAATGTGATAATGGCATGTTATCCAGCAACCTGGAGACTCACTGAGTGGGACATTCTTGCTTCAGTCTGCTGTATCCCTGAAACTGGGGGGGGGGGGGGGGGGGAGTGTATGAGACCCTCAGAAACTACATTGAGGGAAAAAATGGGGTTCTGCAGTGGATAGGGAAGGGAGATTTATGGAAATCACTGTCCTGTCTTAAGCCTTAAGTATCCATAAGTCTTCGGGACTGAGTTGTTTGGATACAGGCCTCTCAGCAAATATCTTTTGAGTATCCATGACTGTTGTTTGATCCTTGAATGTGTTGCATTTATAGTATTCTTACAGGGTCTCTGTTAGTAAAAATTACATCTAGTCCTTGTTTATGTTTTTCTGATTTATATGGTATTTAATTTTATTGCTAGTAATTATGCCGGTCATTGTAGATGTTTCACATGTTCCTTGTGTCTTGTCTGTTTCTTACTGATGCCATGGAAGGTGGCTTAATTTGCTTATACATCCCAATCTAACCATTTAAAAACAATAATAAATCCACCTTTGTGTGTCTGTATTACTTCCGTCCAATTCTCCACTGTCTGATTTGCTTATGAAAAATTTGAAAGTGTCACATGAAAGACCTTAAAAATATCATTTTTCTGTCAGCAATACCAAAGGTGTTGCTAATGCTACAAACATAAGACTTTGAAACCTCAGAAACTGGCTTAACCAGGCGTATTGTGTAGTTAATCTTTTGTGAATGTTAATGATTATCTAGAGAAGGCCTGCCTCTGCATCTGTGACAGACAGTGGGGTAAAAGGATCTTGCAGATCTGAACTGCACCTGCTGGGGGGGGTGGTTGCCTTGCGTCTTTCATGGACACTCCCAGGAGAGCTATTATATATCTCATGACTTCTGAAGTCTGTGAATGAGGGGAGATCCAAAGAAGGAAGAGCATGAAATTCTCCCCAATACCACCCCCACCCCAATTTTTAATGGCTTTCCTTGGTGCCAGAAGTGCTTGGCAGGTAGCCCACTGCGTCATTTGGCTCTGATGATGGGAAACCCTTTACATCAACAGAGTGCTTCAGTCTTGAACCACAGGGGAGGAAAGGCTGAAGTGCAGCAACTTAGTTAATGCTAATGGTTTTAATCACATGTTAGATGCAATTTAGATTATACAGGCCACTTTAAATGGGGATGATGGGTTGTGCTCTCTAATCTTAAATGCTGAAAAGCCCCTGGCTGGTAATGGCAAACATGAAACATTCCAGCCCTTGCACAGTGTGTGCATGTACACATATGCACACTCACTTTTGTTTTGTTAGGCATGTGTGTGTTAGCAGTATGAGCAAATCTAAACTTTTCAGGAAGTAAATCTTTTAACTTTATGGTCTTATTGCAATAAAGTGTGTATAGTATGCATTTTTGCATGTGGAGATGTGACCTGGTGCTTAGAGGATTTTATTTATCTACTTCATTTATATCCCATCTTTCTCCCTAGTGGGACCCAAAATGGCTTACATCATTCTCCTCCCCTCCATTTTATCCTCACAACAACCCTGTCAGGTAGGTGAGGCTGTGTTACCTGAGTGTGTGCCTAGGGTAACCTAATAAGTTTCCATGGCAGAGTAGAGATTTGAACCTGCGTCTCCAAGATCTTAGTCCAACACTCTAAACATAAGACCACACTGCCTCTCAACTTGCCTGATTTTCTGAAAATTTAGTGGGTTAAACTGAGATGCGTCATTAACTAAATAGTTGTCTGTCAAGAAATCATTGTCATTAAATGGTGTCCAATTAAAATGGGGGAGATTGAGTGCCTAGTTCTGTAATATTACAGATTCTGATTTTATGTAGTGCTGATTTTTTGTGTTTGAGTGTGTGTGCGTACATTTGTGTGTGTGTGTGTGTGTGTGTGAATATGAGACCAATAGCCTTTCAGGGAGATCTTACATTTCAGCTATAGCCAATTTCCATCCCAATATAATAGTTCAGTATCATTTGTGGATAAGGGTTAGAACAATCTCCGGTATGGAAGAGCGGAAGTTTTGCTTTCTGTATAACTCTCACGCTCAAAAAGAAGGCACTTTTTGACTGTAGTAATTTGGAACAGCTTATTTGAGAATGCCAAGAAGGCTTCTAAAGCTTCAGCGGTTTGGGAAGCTTTCTATGTCAGGAAGGCTTTCAGAGTAGTTTAATATCGTTTTTCATTCTATTACCTATGGTGCTGCCTGGGGTCTTTTTCTGAGTGTTCATGCTATGAAAGATACCTTGAGACCTTTATAGAGGAAAAAGATGGATGAAAACGTTAAAATAAAAATACTGTTTGTATGTTGTATTTCATAACAAGCCAGACCTATAAGGGTGCCTGTATCCAAGTTCACAACATGAATTATTTATCACTTTATGCATTTTATCTATTACTCCGTGCTTTCGATCACCATGGTTAAAAATGTTAATTTCTTCCTTTAACACCTTTCATGCATGGAGAACTTAAATGTGTGAGTGCATAATAGGGATCAGTAGAGTAAAACAGGAGGATGAGATCACACAGTGTTGTGCTGTTTTTGAAGACGCTTCAGAATTAGCTCTGAGCATCTGCTGCTTCTTCAGCAATGTCTTGCAATAGTGTGAAGCATAGCAGGGAAACGGAGACTCCCAACCTATTGGTCCAATTCTGCTTCCCTCAGTAGAAGGCACCAGAAGATGTAAAAGGGTCATCTGCAGATCTTCAATTGGTCAGTGGTGGGAAGCTTCGCAGCAACTGTGTTAAAAGTTGAATGTGCTTTTCTCCCCTCTCGGAGACTGAGGCAGAGGTATCTAAAAGCTGCTTGTGGAGGTGGGAGGAGGACAGAGATAAGTAGCCTCCTATCCTCAAAAGTTCCCTTTAAGACCTTTGTACACAGATTTCTAGTTCTTTGTTGAGACAGCAATTTTGCAGATTTCCATAAACAAAAAAGAGGTCAACCTCTACCCCAAAGTGCTTCCAATCTAAGTTGAGAGGAGTTTTTGTAAAACGTGTGACATTCAAGATGGGTAGCGTGTTAGTCTGTCTGTGGCAGTAGTAAAGAGTCTATCTCATACCCTGCCACAACTTTTGTTAGTCTTTAAGGTGTTACTGGACTCTTGCTCTTTTCTATTGTGACATTCAGTTTTTCCAGTAGTAATAAAGTGATTATTTGGTCCCCTGCCCCTTATTTCTATGTTTTTTTTCCTCCTAAGGTATTTTAAAAGATTAATATTGGTTTATATTTTATAAAGGTTGTATTCTGTTTTGTGGATAGCAGAGCTTTCCTCTGGCAGAAGATTTCTGTCAGTGGAAGAGGCTTCTTAAACCAATGGAGAACTTCTGTACATCGCAGATGTAAGCCGTTTGTGTACGTATATAAACAGTCTCCTTTCTGGATACAAGAAATCCTTATTTCTTAATGTATGAAAAAATAAATTATACAGTAATGTATATGCTCTGTGTGTGTGTGTGTGTGTAAGTGCTGTCAAGTCACTTCTGACTTATGGAGACCCTATGAATTAATGACCTCCAAAACATAGCCTCCCAAATAACAGGTTGAGGGCTGACTCTTTGCTGACACACAGCCAGTTTGGTGTAGTGGTTAAGAATGAGAGACTCTGATCTGGAGAACTGGGTTTGATTCTGCCACATACAACCAGCTGGGTGACCTAGGGTCAGTTACAGTTCTCTCAGAACTGTTATCTCAAGAGCAGTTCTCTCAGAGCTCTCTCAGCCCCACCTCCCTCATAGGGTGTCTGTTGGGGGGAGAGGAAGGGGAGGAGATTGTAAGCCGCTTTGAGGCTCTTGAGTGAAGGTATAAATCCAACTCTTCTTTTTCTGTCCGAACTGGGGATAGCTCTATAGCTTTTCCATCACTACAACTTTTTTCATTTTGGATTGTCTTGTCATAGGATTTTTGAGGCAAGAGATGATCAGAAGTGGTTTACCCTTGCCTTCCTCTGCCCACTGTTAACCAGGTTTTGCTGAAGCAACACTACCATGGTCTACAAAAGCTCCTCTACCAGTGTCACCTTATACTACTGCTGCTGCTGCCCAGTAGCTACACTTCCCAAGGATTCTGTTGCCCCCATCACCACTGGAACTGTCTGTTCTGTTCTGCTGATGTGGCCATTGATCCCTGAAGGAGGTAGATACATCTTTGTCTGGTGTCTTAGCTGTGACTCTTCCTCACTGAGTGACTGTGCTAGGAGTTTAGCCTCTTGGGAGAGTCTAAACTCCTTATAATATTGCTCTCTGCTTTGCTAACACACACAAACTCCTTCACATTGAGGTGTGCATCCAAGAGGGTGAATGTACACAACTTAACAACAAAAGATTGGCACAGTAGGTATCAGTCCTAAAACATGCTAGTTTCGATTGTATGAATGAGTTCCATGTGTGCTAGATAGTCTTTGCCAAGGAGCAAGATCCTCATCAGATAAAACTTGTTTGCTCAAGAGTTCGTTGAAAACCGTTGATCCTAGGCAAATAGAAGTTTTAGCAAAAGAGGAAGCACAACCTGTGGCAGAGACTATCTAACATATCTGGAACTCATTCATAGGATCCCAGCTGTTATTATCAAAGAGAGAAAACAGCATTGTGGTCATTACTATGAATCGCTCTAAAGCAGGGGTCCCCATACTTTTTGAGCCAGTGGTCACTTTTGGAATTTGACACAGGGTGGTGGGCACAACCACAGAATGGCTGCCATGGGAGGTGGTACCAACCACCAAATGTCAGGGAGTGAAGTACTTTAAGAGTAACTTTTTAACATTTCAGACAAAAGCTTTAAGTTGTTTCCTTTAAAACTAATTCATTGTTTGAAATGTTTTCTTGCATGCACCCAGCTTACCTTCATTCATGCAGTGGTGGCAGCTGCTCCAGCAGCAGCTTTTTAAAAGTCACAGCCAATCAGAAGCCCTGCTGGGCAAAAGCTCCACTCAGGCCCCCCCCCAAAAAAAACACTTGGCAGAAAAGATGTTGGCGGGCATCATGGTGCCCACTGGGCATCATATTGGGGGACTCCTTCTCTAAATGTTGGACAAGCTGTGGGTGGGTGGGTACAGATGTACATTTCTCCATGAGCATGTTTTTTCCCCCCGAAAGGTGAGCTCTGCTTCTGCCATCATTCCTCTGCAAGGGCAGAGTTCCAGCATCGGCATGCATTTAGCGACCATCACGCTGAGCTTCTTCAGGCTGGGTTTTCCCTCCCCCCTCCGGAGCCTGGTCTGTTGCCTGTTTAACCATTTAGTTGCTGTTCACTTGTATCAAGTGCCTTTTTGTTTCTTACATTTCTTTAAAGCTGCGGATGAAATGGAGGGAAGTCACTGAGGGACTTTTCATAATGGTCACATTGGGCAACCATTCAGCAATTCTATAAAACTGGCTTCTTACCAAAGCAGGAAAAACCAGTTGCTCTCCACTTTGAAAGCTTATGTGGTGATGGAAAGTTCTTTCAGTCACAGTCAACTTATGGTGACCCCAGAGATTTTTCAAGAGAAGAGATGAGTAGAGGTAGTTTGGCATTTCCTACTCAAATCTGTTTGTTCCCTGGAAGGCCAGATACTGAAGCTGAAGTTCAACTACTTTGGCCACCAAATGAAAAGGGAGCCATCACTGGAGAAGACCCTGATTCTGGGAAAGACTGAAGGTCAAAGAATAAGGGGATGGCAAAGGATGAGATGGTGAGACAGTGTTATCAATGCAACGAGCATGAAGTTGAGCACACTCTGGGGGACAGCGGAGGACAGAAGGACCTGGCATGATGTGGTCCATGCAGTCATGAAGTGTTGGTCTTGACTGCAGCTGAACAACAACAATGTATGTATAACAACCTGTGGTCTCCCATCCAAATACTAACCAGGGCCAGTGCTGCTTAGGTTCCAAGATCTGATGAGATCTGGCTAGCATGAGCTATTGAGGTCAGGGCTTGAACTGAAAAAAAAGCTACTCAAGGGGAGTACATCTGTATTCATCTTCCCTTAGTAGCCATAAAAATATTCCTAGGCTTTTGTTGAAAAGTTAAAATAATTAAGTCACAAAGTTTAACATACAATTACAATGTACTTCACATTGAAGAGCAGTGGAATTTGCAAGAGCAAGTATTGTATAAGTAGTCTAAAATTTCTAAATTGGAATGAGCGTTGTTGAAACAAGGAGATATGTAATGCTAGCTTTTAATGAATTTAGTGATAACTTTGCTTCTGTGTATGAGGCCTCCCCCCCTTCTGTGCAATGATTCGATCTGTGTGGATTTTTGCGAGTGTCGCAGAAGACCAAAGTGTGTTGAACAGATGGATTGGATTTTTAGTTGTCTGTAATTTTAAGTGACAGCTCTTTAAAACGCCACATTTTATTATCCTCAGTACTGCAGAGAAACCCCACTGGACAATTTGGATTGGAATCAAATAAAAATCTAGGGTAATTTGTCTGGAGAGTAATATAAAAATGAAGAGATACTTGTACATGCTTTAAAGGCTGAGGATAAATCAATTGGCTTTTTATTTCCAGCTGGTGACTGCATTAGTAAACTCTGCTGCTGGCAAAAAAAGCTGGGCAGTTTATGCTTCTACAGTTAGATTGGGTTCAAGTCAATAATCTCCACCACCCACAGTTTGCATTTCAGAAGGTCCATACTTTAGTCCATGGAGCATGCCAATAAGATTTGGGGAGTTATTAAAGTGAAATTTTGGATTTGTAGAAACTTCTAACTCATAAAGGTGCAAGGGGAAACCATGTGTACATGTTAAATTTTATTAGGAGTTACCTTGAAGACATTAATATTTCACTATGAAGAAAAATTACATTGGTTGACCTCTTGACATTTGGATGTCTGTAAATGTAGTAGAGCTTCGTACCTTGCACAATACAATACTGAAATGTTTATTTAATTTTATGCCTTTTGAGTCTCCTGTGCTGTTTGCCCCCAAGGTTCACACGTTTCCCAGATCTCTAATGGATGAGTGTTCTGGTCATAACTAGACACAGATAAAGGATTGCATCAGAAATCCATACATCTTGTTGATTTTCTCAAGTTTTAAAAATATGTAGTGACTATCTGGTGTAGTGGTTAGGAGCGCATGACCCCCCAGGTGGGTCCAGAGGAAGCTCCAGGGGCAGTCCTTCTGAAGCCCTCCTTGATGCCAGGCAGTGCTGGCACCAGGTGTGTGTAGGACATTTCCACCTCTTCCTATGCTGCTCTGTTTGGCTCCAGGGTAAGTGGCAGAGGTGCTCCACAACTCTCCTTGGACTTGGGCATCAGTGATACACATCTGGGAGGCAACAGCAAGCACTAGCCACAGCTCTCTTCACCCTCTGCCAGTTTGGCACTACAAGCAGCTGCTTGGGCAATGAGATCCCTGATACAGTAGCTTTGCTGAAGCTGAGTAGGCCTGGATCTGGTCCATACCCGTCTGGGAGATATCCTGTGAACATGTACACCAGTTTGAATTCCTGAGACAGGAAAGGCAGGGTATATATTAATAAATAACACAAATCAGTGGCTTTATTTTCCCCCCTGTTTGTTATACATGACTAACAAAAGATTGGCCATGTCATCTAGATAATTTAACAAATGGAATTAACTTGGCATTGGTGGTATTGGTTTACAATAGTCAGTTGTAAATTCTCTCTGTATTATTTATTCAATACCTGTCACTCAACACAAGGTTGCAGTGTAGTTTTCATGTTAGTTGTGTTTGTTTTATATTTTTTTTAAAAAAAACAGCTTTGTGAATTCAGCACAAAATGGTTGCATCTGGTGTAGAGCAGGATGAGACTGCATATCTGGCTTGAGCAACCCTGAATTTCTCAGATCCTGATGCTGTGGTTGAGGTCTGGAGCTAAAATGCAAAGGCATATTTTTGGGTCTAAGTCACTGTTGCTTTTCCAAGCCTGGCTTGTGCCGACTCAGCTGCTTGTGAACCCCCAAAACAGGACTGAAAATATAGAGGGAGTTCTCTGGAACAGGTGTCCATTTCATACGTGCTTGAGGTTTGGCTGGATATTCTTGGACTGGTTTCTAGGATGCTCTGAAGCCATCTCTGTGGTCATTTTCTTTTTTGGTGCGCAAGCAAATGATACAAAAAAAGGTAGATGTTGGCCTGTAGAGTTAAAGGAACAAAAAATAATGCTTGAGTTTGCTGGAGTTCGTTGCATGTGGCGTGAGCCCTTTTTAGGCACTAGCTGTGGAGTGAAGGGATGTATGTGAAAAATACAGGCGCATGAGTTGAAGAGCATCAGACATCAGTGTAATGTGCAATCAGATGGGACACCATTTACTATGTGAATCCATCTAACAGTCCCTCAGGCCTTGAGAAATGTAATTGAACTTGCTAATGAATTCCAATTCTGTACCCATATGCTGTATTTGTTTTTAGAAGCTCCTTTCGTGTGTAGAGAACTAGAGATCCCTTGAGGCAGAGATGATGTTTATGGTTCTAATCCCACACAACTCTTGCAGACAGGTTCCTTAAATGTGAGTGGGTCGACTAATCAGGCCACACCTAAAACTGCAAAGAGAGGCAACATATGAATAGAATGGGTTAAAATGAAAATTATACTTCATATGTTTTTTTGGTATTTGAGGGGAAAATATGGGTGTGTGTAATTTTCTCTCTGTGCTGTCATGGGATTAGTTTAATAACAAATGCTTGTACTTGCCCTTGTTTGTGGTCTGTAGCTGTTGATTCATTTTATGATAAATCATTTAAGATGCTTCAGTTAACAGCTACTTAAATGGAATTGTAAAGTTAAAGGTGTTAACATGAATTATTTGAATAGTTTAAGGATAATCGTTATACTATGTGTGGCTTCTCCCATGCCTACGGTTGTAATCTATCTTTTTTTTTTTTTTTTGGCTTGATTTTTGTTGCATCTGTTCTGTGAAGGGATATGTGGTAAGAACATGTTTTAATAGTCCTTAGTTACTATATTAGTGTCATGAACAGCATTACTATATTCTACCCATTCTCCTCCTTCCCAGAGCTGATATAAACTGCCTTGCACAGTTGGGTAGTTTTGGGGGAGGGCTGATGAGAAAGCCGGCTGTTCCTTTTTCTGGAACCTCTTATCATTGTTACATGCAGGCAAGGTTTTTAAGTAAAAACTAACATTTTGTTGTTCCAGTCTAGAGTTCCTTTGATTATTACATTTGCAGTATTCAAAAGCTAAATTTTCTACATTGGCTGTACCTCACATAAATTAGTACGTTTCCTCATTGACAGTACACAAATAATTTTCGGTAGAGTGCACTTTGGTGACTTATTTGTCAATTCTATGGCAAGCCTTCACTTGTATGTATGTTCCTCTCAGGAACCATATTGGTAGCAAAAGTGTCTGATTGCTAATATAGCACAACTCTTGTGGCACAGATTCTTGGGAGCGCTCAAACAGAGAAAGCAGCCTAAAATATTTTAAATAAATAAAATATTAACCCTTCAGTATTTCAACTACTGAATTTGCATTCTGCATTTTTCCTTATATAAGTGTAGTGTGAGTCATCTCTGCTTTAGATTTCTTGGCCCTGTTTACAATTTTTTTTTATTAGTTTAATGTTTAATTTTTGGTTGTTACTTACTCTTAAAATATCTAAAACTGACCTTTTGAATTCTCCTGGTTTTCTGTTAAGCTTTATATTTTTCTCCTCTTCTGCTCCACTATTTGAGGTTTGTGTGTGTGTGTGTATTCTTTACCTTTTAGCTTAGGTTATCAAGTGTGTGTGTGTGTGAGAGTGAAAGAGAATTTTTGCATGAAGACAGTAAGACCAGAAAAAGTAGCAGCAGTAATATATTCTCTATCACATAGCATTTAAAATCTGGCCAAAGAGGGAGATAAAAAAATGGGGAACAAGTTTGGTGGCGAGGAAAGAGCCCTGTCTCCGGTAGCCCTCTGATATTGGCAGAGGAGGGCCCCTGCTGAATACTCTGGTCACTGGACAGATTTGCATGGGAGCAGGCAGCTCTACAGTTCCTCCTTAATGCTTTACTGGTCAAAGTCAGTACTCTGAATTGTGTGCGGGAACAAATAACTTGTGGATGGTGTTCTTAAGAACCTAGTGAGTGAGGCTCACTCCTTGCCAAGCCAGTTAGCAACTCTGTCAATTGCCTTTTCTCCCATTTCTGCTTAATACATGGAATTCATTGTCAGTTGATATTTAGTTAACAGGTTCTCTTAACATTAAAAAAAAAGTTGAGAAAATGTTCTGTTCATACTCGCCTGTGATTGAGCGGCTACTTTCTTCATTTCAGCATTCACATTCCTCTTTTTAATTATTTGGTATTTTGACTTCATTTTTATTAGCCTGTCGTGGTGAAGCTTGTTTGTTATGCATTGTGTCCAATATGTAGGATTTTTGGCTGCTGCTATGTTGTTATTATTTATAATACCCCAATGAGCTAATCTTTTGAGTGGATTCAGGTTGCCTGTTAACAAGCCGGTCATGCAGTGATAATCCCATTGCGTGATTTTTTTTTTCTATTGACAGCAGTTGCTCCCAAGAAGTCCCTTGGGCTGGCTGGTCATGAGAGAAAAGCTTTTTTTCTTTTCTTTTTAAAAATCAGGCTGTTAGAATTGCAGCTACTGTGTGTGACTCTCAGCTGTTTGTGTTCCACTATCCACAACATCAGAATGTTGTTGTCCATGATTTCAAGATTGGGGGGGGGAGGGCAATGCTCCCTCTAATCTGTGGAGTCCTGTGAGCAAAAATTCTACTTTGTGAGGTACTGGCATTAAAGTTGTGAGTGAGTGATTTGGCTACTGCATAAGACATTTTGCTCTGGAGCCATCCTTCCTGAGCTAAGACAAAAATGTGTGAGCCGGAAGCTAAAAACCTGTGAGCTAGCTCACACTAACTCAGCTTAGAGGGAACACTGGAGGGGGGATAAGACGGGTTTTTTTTAATTAACATTTTATTGTTTTTTTTCTTTTTTCACAAACAAAGCAAGAGTTTTTGAGCACAAATGACCTTCAGGGTCACAATATAAACAGGCAGTGCTGGAGTAATAACTATGGACAGTGGTGTTCTTTTGTGGTAAAAGGCGGGGGAGAGACAGATTACAGACATCTTCCCTCCAAGTTGTGCTTCTGCTATGAGATGAAATCACATTTACCTGCACCACACTACAGGTTGGCTAGGCTGAAAAAAAAATATTCTCCCCCCTGTCTCATGCAAGTATTGTTGCGGTGTGTTGTCTTTGTGACTCTGACACCTATTTGATAATACCTGTACCATTAGTATTGTTGAACAACGGAAGTTGTCTGCGCATTCAGTGATGAGCTTGAAGAGGTGCACTTTATTTAGCCCTGTATGCATGACCCCTGTGTGCTCACTGAATGCACGGAGGGGGAAAAGCAGGGCATGAGTGCGCTGGCCCTGCTCTGCAGCTTGTGAATACAGTGCCTGTACATGTGTGTTCATACATACTACTCCCTCCCCAAGTTTGGGGACACTGTTACATGGACATTGCTCTGTGTACAGGGCTTTTATTTTATTCATTCACTACTGGCATTCGTCCAATTCTTTCTAAAGATACATTAAAATACTGAAATGCGAGCAAGGGTTTTTTTGGCTTGTACTTAACAGCAGTCTGCTGTCATCTCCAGGAACCCCCCCCCCCTCCAGTTCATTTCAGTTTTTTAAGAAACTCTTGGAAGGATCACCCCTCCCTGTTCATATTTTAGACTATGAATCTCCTGTGCAAAGCGGGTTTGTTCTCCAGCCTTAGTAAGGGTTTCTCTCCATTGTCTTCGCATGGGTGTCACAGTCTAAGTAAGGGCAAGTCAGCCATTTCTCAGGGGGGAGGGGAGAGATTATCACTTCAAACCCTTAAATCCCCACCACTCACTGCAGTATTTTTGTGTTTATTTTTTTGCAACATTGTTGAGAATGCCATTTTTGATGCTGTTTTAAAAAGATGTCATTCAATGCACTCGTTTTTCCCCTTTGAATTTATTGTTGACAAAATTTTAGTTCATAGTGTATGTAAACGTTTTCATTCTGCTGTCCTGTGGTGGTGGGGAAATAATTATTTGTACCTGGTTACAGTATATTAGCATGAACTCTGACCGGGATAGCCCAGGATCAGCCCTGATTAGTATTTGGATGGGAGACCACCAAGAAAATACTAGCATTGCTATATAAAGGAGGCAATGGCAAGCCATCTCTGAACTTTTCTTGCCTTGAAAACCCTATGGGGTTTGCATAAGTTGGCTGCAAGTTGATGGCAAAATAATAATAGTGCCAACATGCCTAACAGGGTAAATGTACAGCTACCAAAATCTATTATGGGCAGTGGGATTTGTTTTCACTCCTTATGAAGCTTACCACTTAGTATCTTGCATGTTATATTGAATATGATACATTACAAGTACCAGAGTGTTCGGGGTGGGATAAGCCCTCCCTGTGCTTATCTGCAGTTCTGGGGGCTGGCCAGGAGGCTGTGGCAATGTCAGGGATAGAGGAGCCCCTCCATCACACCCACTATTAATGCCAGGACAAGGCCAGGTGGCTGCAGCAACATTGGCAGGGCAAGAAAAACCATCCCCACACCCATAGGGCCCAGCAGAGCAGTGTTAGAGGACACAGCAGCAGCAGCAAAGCAGTGGAAGCAGCTAGAGAATGTGGGCAGGGTGAGACCGGGCAGACTCACCTGCCAGGAGCAGCCGGGGGGGGGGGGCTGTAGGGAGAAAGCCTTGCCCGCAGACCCAGGGACAGCTGGTCAGGGTGACATAGCCATCAGAGGCCAAGGAAGATGGAGTAGGCCAGGGGCAGAAGCCACAGGAGTGGCCTGGAGACAGGCAGGGTATAGTGAATTCCTGGGAGCGGCACCAGCTGGTTGGAGGTTGTGTAACCCCAAGTCAGGCAGGGCTGATGAGGGAGGACAACACAGAGGGAGGGACCATTGGCTCAGAAACTGGGGATGAGCCAGGCCCCAATTGGAGGGCACTGGCAGAACCTGGGCTGGCCCCGCCTCCAAGCAGGCCTTTATTAGGCACAACTCCAGGGCAGCCTGAAGGAACAGGCCCACCCACACCTAAGCAGTTGGGCTGGGCTGGGCTGGGCAGGGCTGGTGGGGGGGGCAGGGCTGGTGGGGGGGGCAGGGCTGGTGGGGGGGGGCAGGCTAAGGAACACATTTTTGTCTTTCCATTTCTCTCCAGAAAGAAGTATCTGTTTTTAGGAGATGGATGTGATATTTGCTAGCAAGTGAGAAGCAAGAGATTAATGAGAGGCAGCTGATCTATTGGTGTGGGGGGGAAGTGTAAAAGGTTATTTTTAAAAGGAAAGTGTCAATCTAATAAAGCAATGATTAGCAGGATGTCTACTCAGACTGCTTGTAGTAAAATCTAATGTGTTGCACCTGCTGGAAATTAAACACAGTTGTCTCTGCTTAGCAGACATCTGGAAAACATGTGTTCCCACGCTGAGAGTGACTCAGCACAGTGTGGGCCTTTTTTTTTTTTACTCAGTACAAATGCTGCTTGTACCAACACAGAAAGAAAAGTTTTTATAGTAAAGAAAACAGCTGAATGTTATCATTTGTAATATTGCATAAATGAAAACTAATTCTCCAACTTCCTGAATGGAAATATGGCTTATTTGGGAACACAATGAAAAACATAAAATTAATGTTTGAGTCCAGTGGAACCCTTATGACCAACAAAGTTTTATTCAAGGTATAAGTTTTTGTGTGCATGCACACTGATGGACCTCGGCTCCATATGTTTATCTAGTTCCCTCGTCCATGCTTGTAGCTGCCACCATCTCCTGTGGCAGTGACTTCCACATGTTAATCACTCTTTGGGTGAAGAAGTACTTCCTTTTATCTGTTCTAACCTGAGTGCTCAGCAATTTCATGGAGTGCCCACAAGTTCTTGTATTGTGAGAAAAATACTTCTTTCTCTACCTGCTCTATACCATGCATAATCTTGTACAAAGACCAAACAGGAACAACAAGCTTCATCTATATGGTTACCATTTGTTTGGGCTTAATTCTGGGGGAGAACATAGTGAAGGGAATAAATATGTCAAAATTGGAGACTGATGAGCAGATGTATCCTCACTTATGGAATGCTGAGAGTAATTAACTGAGATCCTGCCTTTACTATCCATCTCCTCTCAAGCATAGAGGCGACCTTACAACATCTTCTTTGAAGTGGGGTGATTGGTTGTGTAGAGTCATCTCCCCTGTCCCCTGACCAGAGAGATACATTCCAATCTACCATTCCAAATTACACTGTACTCTGCTGTTCTTTACAATCTACTATTCTAATCTATTATTCCAAATAAGAAATAAAATAAAGAAGACGTTTGGCCCTTCTGGGGGACTGGTGAGAATACAGATGTGAGGGCCTGCAGGCCAGAGCAGGACTGTTCCACCACAGTTCCAAGGGACAATAAGTCGTTACTGTTGCAAGCAGGGCTCATTTCGTAGCAGGAGCTCCTCTGCATATTAGGCCACACACTCCTGATGTAGCTAATCCTCCAAGAGCTTACAGTAGCCCCTGTAAGAAGAGCTCTGTAAGCTCTTGGAGGATTGGCTACATTAGGGGTGTGTGGCCTAATATGTAAAGGAGTTCCTGCTACGAAATGAGCCCTGGTTGCAAGTCTAAGAGCTGCTGCAGGTGAGAACAGAAAAATAGGCCCTGTCATTGCATATGCAACACAGTCCCACTCAAGTGAGGGTCAGCCTTGATGCAGGAAGCAGCGCTCTGGAATGGAAGAGACCTGTGGGCCTGGCTGTGTTACAGTCTGGTCTGTATTCCTGCCTGACACTCTGCACTGCAATACTGTCGGGTCCTAAAAGCAGCTGATAGGAGGCAAAACCATCCCAAGACAGTGGGAAGTGTAGGGGCACTTTAGGTGATCTGCAGCTACACTCTTTTAGTATGATGTCTCCTTCTTCACAGCCTCTTGCATACTTGGCATTTGTGCCCTATATCTATGGAAGAGTTTCTCTAAAATGGGTCAGCTGTGAGTCCCTTTGTTTTCCAGCACTTCTGCACCTGCAAGCAACAGAGACTTCATTTGATCAGCTGACCCATAGCCAACTTGGTGGCTAACTTCTTTTTTTCATAGTTGAACTGTTGCCAGTTTAGCCACTGAATTAAAGTTGGGGGCTGGTGATGTTTTTGATGGCTGTAAGGCTCCTCAAGAACGACCTCCAATAAATTATCCAATATCCGTTTTATTTGCCCCCATGCTGTTCATAGGCTGCTCTTGGCATATTTGTAGCACACATTCTCAGTGAAAAACAGGAATAAGTGAGAGATAAGAGATCCAAGCAACTGGGAAATATCCATATATAAGCACTACTTGGAAGAAAATGGTGTCATTTTACTGGTCAATGTCAAAAACAATGTATTGGAACTGAACTTGGAGGGTGGAGCATTTGACTGACCTTACGGTTTGCCATTAAGTAACTGTTCTCTCACCATTTAGTACTTCCTTTCTAAAATCTTTAGTAGTAGCAGCACAAGCCAGCTTTAATGGTGGGGCTGACATTTGCTATAAAAAGTGAATTAGCACCAGGAACCCTTGGGTATGAGGACCAGAGTATTCATTTTACACCAGTGCGAGGGTTGCTTATGCCACACTTGTTATACAGAAATCTGTGGATATGTTTCTGCAGCTGAAACTTGGGTTGTTGCCTGTTTTTCTATGTTATGTTTTCTCGGCTTGCCAAATAACCTGCCCTCTGGTAATTTAATCCATTTTCCCAGCACTTATTCAAGGCTGACTTGAAGGCAGCCTGCTAAACAAACACTGCTTCCTTAACCCCCTGACCCCAACTGACCTTGACAAGCCACTTTTAAAGGGGGGAAACTCTCTGCTGGCTCACTTCGCTTCCTTCCTGTCAAGTTTGAATTTATCAGTTGGAATAAGTTACATCCTTACTTACTCCTTGATAAGTGTAGGAATTAACATCCCAGATACTTATAGAGCCCTATTTAAAGGCTAGTATTTATTAGCCTGACTCATATGCTTTAAAAGATCACGTAGTCATTCATGAGTGGGGCAGCTGAAAAATATAACACCAACATACTTGCCAGAATTGGCAGGGCTCATATGTTACTTCCTCCTATCAGCTGTAGCCGTGTTTTTTCCCCATGGAAGGATCAGATGTTCAATACCTAATCAAAATGGCTCCTTTTATGGGGCAAAAGGATTTCTTAGAAATGATTGTGGAGCACAGTTGCCATTAATCCAAGTATGACCCAGATGGTGGATCCAGACTAACCTACCACCAATGCTCCCTCTAAGCCGTGGAGCCTTGTGAGCAAAAATTACACTTTGTGAGCTGCTGGCATTAAAGTTGTGAGCGAGCCATTTGGCTACTGCATAAATTAGTTTGCTCTGGAGCCCTCCTTCCCGAGCTAAGACAAAAAAATGTGTGAGCCGGAGGCTAAAAAACCTGTGAGCTAGCTCACACTAACTCAGCTTAGAGGGAACACTGGCCACCACTTTCCACTGATTTCACCCTTCCCACTGCGGGCACTATCATGATCTTCTTCGTGGTCTCTGTGCATCACACCTCTAGGATATAGTGCGCCTGCACCAACCCCGACCTGATTTTGTCTCTCAGGGTCCTCTAGCTCAGTCGGTGGGTGGGAAGTTCCGTTTTGCTGATGGAAGATTTAGTCTGGACCCTACCCCACTTGCAGATTTATGTCAGTGCACTAAAACAGTCACACAGGGTGTTTCTTGTATGTATTTTGTCACTTACTGTGAGACCTGATGTGCGGTACTTCCTAATAAAGGCCTTGCAGCCTCCAGTGTTGGGGCTGAAAAAAACCATGTACGTTCTTAGTGTATCAATTACTAGTAACGTTGTTGAATATTTTCAGTTATGTAGATGGGCTTTCTTATTCTGGCTCTTTGTTGATCTCTTGCCCTGAATTTTGGCGCATTATAAAATTATAAAAAGGTTGCTGACCTCTGACCCCAGGCAACCATCTTATCTAGAGGGAAAGTGTAATACATGGAGATGTGCTCACTAAGAGTCCACTTGTCACGTTCTGCTCACTTGTACAACCACTGTGTGCCTTCTGTGTGCAGAGTCTTAAGGCTGACTTCCCATGATGGATTTTTCTTCTCCAAGGCTGTGGCTTGTTCGCCTAAGCAAGCGGGACATGTGTTAGCCAGTGGGACTGAGCGTTTTCAAAGGCTGATCATTGTCTGTCTGTTTCTGTTTGTTTTTTTAGGAGGTCCTCCAGCAGCTGATCATTATGAGTTTGCCCAACGTTTTAACAATTGGCAAAGATCCTCTGTCTGGTGAGTTATCCTGTGATGTTTCTCTCCCCACCTTTTCCAAGTTTAAAACAAAGGTTTCTCATATGGAATGGCACTTGCAGCTCCTACTGGCAATGAGTTGGTGCTGAGGAAAAAAAGCAGCAGCAGAAGATAGATGGCATCTGGCAGCTTTGCTGGTTAACCAAACCATGAAGGGCACAGACAAAGGAAAGACATTTGCAGTGTATGTAAGTGCACTGCTTCCATTGAAATACAGCTTCAGAGATCTGTGGCACAGTGCCATGTGGTTGGGTGTAGGGGGAGAGGGGGTGGTTCCCAGCAAATCCAGCAAACCAGCAACTGTCATTGCAGTCATCTGAAAGGTGAAAGAGGCTAGGGAGTTGTGATTCCAGCTTGAGTACCTCTTCCCCCTGCAGCACAGAGTGCTGAACTATGTCCTGAAAAGCTGGAATTCTTGGCTACTTTGCCAGCTGAAGGCAAGTCCCCACATGACAGTTTTTTGGACCACCTATTTATTTTTGAAATGGTAAATTAGACTTACCAAAAACATGCAAAAAAGGGGGGGAGCACTTCTCCTCCCTACTGTGCTTTGAAAACAGGAACTTGGTTTTACAAGGTTACGCAAGTGCTAACATCTGGCTGATGCCCCCTGTGGGGTGTGGGCTCCTGTGAACAGAAGATAGACCTGCACAGAGACAGCATCTCCATGGGTGTGCACTGCAGGGCTACTCAAAAGCATTTCCATAGAACATAAAGGTCTTTGCTCTGGATATGCACCATTGTCATAATTATTTATTTTAAGCATGTAAGTTCTGTGTTCACTGATGGGAAACTCTTGAGGTAGCTAAGAGGTACATTAAAAATGCACACAGTGCAGCAAGATAAAGCAATAAAACTTGCACTATAAAATTGAAGGGTGTAACAGCGGTATTGGTTGAAACTAAAGCAGAACAGTAAAATGACAGCAGTAATAAATAAAATGATACAAGCAGCAAAGGGAAGGCACAGCAGAGAATGTAGCCAATCAGTATTAATATATAGAAACCAGGGTGATAAATGAAGGGCTCACAGTGAGAGAGAAAATGGCCATCTGCAGAATTTTGGTTAAATGCCTGGGCATTAATAGCAATAATAAGTTCGGAGCTGGCATGAAAAGCCAAGATGATATGTATGTTGTGAGTGTGTCAGTGGTAACCCATAAATCAGGGTTTAATTTGAGCTGGAAGATGGTAGTTTCACTGCTGCCAGTCAGCCTGAGAGCATCTGTTCAAACCAACCAAAATAGTGTCTGGGGTTGAGTGGATTTGGAGGGGCCTTTCTCATCAGCAAGTCACCACCTGGAACCTGCACGACTTTCCCCAAAAGCTATTGCTAGGTGAGGGTTTTCCAGCAAGGATTCCGTAGTGTATTTTATGTGGTGAAGGGGGGAGTTGATGATGTTAAGCTGATGCTAAAGTTTTCAAGGTACCGGGGCCCACACTACCCCTTTTTTCAGACTTTTGTGCTTCTCTCTCTTAGCTGCTTCTGGCATCTGTATTTCCTGTTCTTTCCAGGCATTCATGTTGTAGGACTGCACACCTGGTCATAAACTATGTGGTCTTCTTTTCTCTCTGACAGTTGCTTTGAGGATTCTGCCCCTCAGGGCTTCCCTTTGGCTTTTCTTTTAATTTGTTTCTGGCCAAGAGCCAGTTGAACTTTTACACTTTCGGCTTATTTCTTTTTATCCCTTTCCATACTTTTGAACTTCCCAAGTTTTGTTTGGGTGTAGCCCATACTTTGCATAGAGAATGAGCTCTTGTTCCTTTTAAAAGGACTACCTAGTTAAGGAAAAATTAACCAAACTTTTCCTCCCCTAACTCCTGTAGAGTGTGGTTTCTTTTTAGGTCCTGTCACCTCTTTTCCAAGGCAGTATGACCTTTACCTTACATTATTTATCTGGAAAATTTGTATGCCACATCTCTGGAGATTTGTATATTCATGCACAACCTGAAAAATTTAAGAGTCAGTTAATACAGAAAAGGATTCTAAAACATGTGCAGCATGTTTTTCCATCACTAAATCCAATACCTATATATCTGGAATGCTTGACTTCCAGGCAAGTTTGAGCAGCAAGAGTTTAGTAGCGTGTTATCTGATTTAGAAGTAGCTCTTGTTTTTTGGCTTTGCAACTTCTCCCCCATCAGCTAAGCCCTGTTCACATGTTACCATGAATGCACGTACATCCTATATGTATGTGCATACACCTGTTTTTAAGAAAGATCAAATGTGTGTTCACTTTACAAATGAAACTGGGAAGCAATACCCGGATCAGTGTCGGGTTTCACTCACACATACATCCATTGAATGCAACTTGGGAATTATCAGCGAATGTCCAAAGAAATATCAAGAGGACATGGATTGTACATGCATTCATTGTAATTTGTGAAAAGGGCTCTAGTACCTCAAAGCTCATTTGCTGTTAGCTAGGAAGCCTGTTAAAGAGCACCTGCCACAAGTTGGGAACGGAGGGGAAGGGAACAACAAAGCTAAAATTCTGTAGAGGGAAGAAAGGAAGAAGACTAGAGTGAGGAGAATGAGGAAGAGGGAGTCAATAAATTAGTCACCTTGCACTGATCTTTTACTAAAACAGCATGTAATTCAGAACTGGGTCTGCGTATCTACTAAGGTTGCAGGGCCATTGTGCGATGTTCATTGAGTTCATGCCTGAGCTCCAAGATCATTGTTGGACTACAGCCAAGGCAATGGAACCCATCTCTCCTAGCATTCACATCTCTAAAAAGTCTGTTTTTTTTTTAATTTAGTAGTTTGTTTATATATTTTGTACAAATTGCTACCATTTCCTCCCCCCCTCTCCTTGCAAAATTGTAGACAGTTTGTATGCATCCATTTTTATTGTGGGCAAACAGTGTTAAAAACTGACAATGTTCAACATGCTGCTGAAAGAGGAAGAAACAGCTGGCCAGGAATGGAACAAATACCAGGTTTATGCAGGCCTGTAGCTACAGTGGGGCATTTTGGGGCCTGGCCCCCTGACTTCCTACCAAGGCCCCACAACTTTCATCCAGCCCCCATGCCCCCTGACTCTCTGTGCCACCTGAAGGACTCTCGACACTCTGGGCTGCCTGGAGGACTCCCTACTAATGTCCATTCCCCAAGCATGGCTTGCTTCCCTGCTGCCCCTTCCCCAAGGGCAGCTTGCTTCCCCACCGCTGCTGCCCATGGCAGCAGCTCCAAATTGGTGGCAGCATGGTATGAGGTAGGTGGGCTGGCCAGCAGGCAAGGTGGGCCTCAATCGGCACTCCTTTGTTGTGCCCATGCGGCGCAGGAGCTTTTGGCGGCACACAGAAGTCAGCAGGGCCGGGGCAGGTTTGCAGCATGATCTGGGCTGGGGCACCTCAGTGGAGCGCCGAGCACCAGCAGAGGTGTGTGCACCCTGGGGAATTGATGCAGCTGGGTTGTTGGGTTCGGGGTTGCAAGTGGCCACTCGGGCTGACTCTCGGTAGGCAGGCAGAGTGCAAATGCCACAAAAGTGAGTTTTTTAACATTTTTTTAAATTTTGTGATGTCAGTGCCCCCAACTTATTTAAAGGCCCCCTGAATTACAGAATCCTGGCCTGGGTTTATGTGTAGTGACAGGACTTGGTTATCTTATACAAGTCAGGAAATCTGATGACCAACCTGTTGGGAACTAAACTGGATCTTCTGGCTTTTATGTGGTGAAATCCATTCCTGCTTTTAAAAAACAACTTACCCTTGCTGAAGAAAAGGGGTGGTGGGGGATGCAGCAAACTCTTCCCCTCTAATGGAATGGCAAACAGTTAGAATGGTATGGATCTGGTGATAAGCGCTGCTGGTGACAGTTATTTCTGCCCTGACCTAGATAGCCCAGGCTAGCCCAAGCTCATCAGATCTTGGAAGCTAAGGAAGCTCAGTCCTGGTTAGTACTTACATGGGAGACCACCAAGGAAGCTGAGGGTTGCTATGCAGAGGCAGGCAATGGCAAGCCACCTCCGAATATCTCTTGCCTTGAAACCCCCATGAGGGGTCACCATGCTGGCTGTGAGTTGACTGCACTTTCTGCCATCCCATGAGATGCCCAGCATGTGGAGTCTTCAGCGCTATTCCAGATCAACTTTTAAAATGTGTTGATAACACATTTGCCCTGTCTTTAAATAGCAGAGCTCATGAGTTGTTCTGGCTTAGATTTTTGTGGTAGGATATAAGATTCTATTGTGGACATTCCATATATGAAAAAACCTTCTGTAGCCACATCTGATATTTGCCTTGACTGGTCATGGGGGCAAGGAAATAGAGGCAATGTATAAGGACGTGCTTGGGTTAGGTTTTGGAGTGTAACTTAAAAGGGACTCCATAGAATCTTTGTCTTGGCCTCTGTTCTTAGTATTCCAGCACAGTCTTCTTCCCTACCTATTTTTATTGCATTAATTTACATTTATTTAAAACATTCATATGCTACCTTTCCATGCAAATAGGGTCCCTGAGGCTGGGATCATGTATTAACTTTTTTAAAGAAAATTTTTCAAACTTAGTTCTGTGGTCAGCTGCTGGATTTATCTTTGTTTTAGCAGTGATGGTGTCTTGTTTGCTTACTTAGTCTTTTGTGTGCATTTATTTACTTACTTCATTTATACTTTGCCTCTTTCCTCAATGGGGATCCAGAGCAGCTTACATCATTCTCCTCTCCTCAGTTTTATCCTCACAACAACCCCATGAGTTAAGGTTAGACCAGAGTGTATGGCTGGCCAAAAGTCCCTCAGTTAACTTCCATGGCAGGGTGGGGATTTGAACCTGGGTCTTCCAAGTCCTAGTCTGACACACTAACCACTACGCCACATGTGCACACATACACACGAGGTTGCTCTCTGTTCCCCAAGAATAATTTTGTTCAGACACATCTGGGGACCCATGCAAACAGGGTTGTGCACTAACACAATGAAAATGGTACCCTGTTGTCAGCCATACTGGTCTTTAAGGTCATATTGTTCAAGGGGAGAGAAGAGGCAAAGGCATGTAGATTTAAACTTCTCTAAACTGTAGCCCTAAAGTGTATAATGTGTAGCTGCCGCCACTGAATTATCAGTAAATAACCAGAGTTTCCAGGTTATCTGTCCAAATTTCATCTGGGTGTGTTAGAAATATTAGGACAGATCGGCAGAACTGTGACTCACTGAACCATGTGTCTTCTTGATAAAAACGTCATCTCCCCAAGTTTGTATTATCCTGGTCAAGCAGCAGGGGCCGAAGGTTTTATTTACTCTCTTGTAGGGCAATATCCCTGGCTGGGGAGCTGTGTTCTGCTTGGTAGGTCACAAGTTATGCTGTCTGCTTAGGATTTCAGTGGGGGAACCTGTCTGGACATGGTGTGCATGTTGCTGATCATCTAGATGATTTTTGAAAGCCAATTTAATACTCCTGTTAGAAGCAAAATCAGTTTCCTCTTCTTGAAAACAGTCCATGGAAATAAAAAGTCCTTGACAAAGATGAGGAAATCAAGAAGCCTTCTTCCAGGCATTCTTGCATGGAGAAGTTGTTGTTTTTGCCCTCCTCATTCCGAACGTTAAAGATTTAAACTTCCACTTGTGTATTTACTTTTCATGGCCTGTTTCCTTCCTTGTTTTGTTTCATAATTCTTTGGGGTGACAAAATGTAGTATAGTGTGGAGTGTGGTCTTCCTCCTTTGAATTGAAAAGTCAGGGTGGTGTAAATAGATTGCTGCTCATTTTGGAAATTTAGACAGCGGGTGTATGCTTATTGCCAACACGGTTGCCAAAGGATCCAGTCTTGGACCCCACTTTTCCTGATTGTATATAGTTCACAGTCTTTCCGCCACCGAATATATTTCTGTGAATTCCAGTTCAGTTTGGGCTAATCTCCTAGGGGCTATTACCATGCCTGGAGAAAGATGGGGTTAGATAGCAGATTAAAAACACGGAACATGGAGATTTACAAAACAACAATAACCAGGAGTCTTGCCAGTTTGTTTACGGATTAAAAAATAATTGATTGGGGGGGGGGTCCAGACTGAATACAGTTTATAGACTTTGAAGCACTTATAGACTTTCATACACTTGTCAGGGATGCTCTAGGGCTAGGCTGATCCTGCACAGAGCCAGGGGGTTGGACTAGATGGCCTGTAAGGCCCCTTCCAACTTTATGATTCTAAGCTTCTACTTCTGTTGGGTGTTAGAACTCTGATTTCAGTATACTGAATTTCCCGCTCTGCCATGAAGCTAGCTTGGTGACCTTGGGCCTGACACACTCTCTCTACTTAACCTCCACCACAGAGCATTTGGGATGATAAAACAGGGAAGAGAGAACCACATATACTTTCTCCTCAGAGGAAGGGTGGGAATTGAAATGAAACCTTGGTTGCAATTAGCTCAGCTGCTGAGGTGTTGTGGAATGTTTATGAGCCTTCCAACTGTTCGGACATTACTGATAGCACAGAAGGTCTTGGGGACTGCTTAGATGTATTGGGAAGTAGCACACAGAATAACAGAATCAATACTGTCATAGTGTTGGACAACTGATAAGGGACGTGGTGGAGGACGAGGAAGCATTTGGAAGGTTAGTTGTGGTTATGTGTGAGTGAATGGGGAATGGTGCTGGAGTATTGCAAACAAACAAACAAAGTCTAGAAATTTATTCATAGGCATTATCAGTTGCCTTGTGAAGAAACTGTAGCAATATGGATGAATTAACTGGCTTGTCTTTGAACCTTTATCATTCTTATTTCCCACCATGCTTGTCTTTTTCCCACCTCCTCATTTTATTTCTTGGGGGTGGAGTGCTGTAGTCTCTTTCTCTGCCTCCCTCAGCAATCCCACCATCTGCTTCTCACCATCCCTTTCCTGTGTGAGTGTGGGGGGTCTGTGGCCCAGTACTGTAGAGAGGCTTCCAGAGTCCGGGTTTTATTCGCTGGAGGCATAAAGGCTCTGTAGGGAGCAGATGGCTTCCCTGCAAATCCCTGGGTTTAATGGCTCAGTGACCTAGTGTGACAGTAGCTGCCTTGGAATTCTCAGGAAAGAAGGAAAATGCCTTTGTGTTAAACTTTTACAGACTGACCATCCCCTCTGAGCCTAGTTAGTGCAAACCTTAAAAGATCAAGAACGTTGTGATGCTTCAAGGACTAAGTTTTGTAGGCAAGCGAGGTTCATTAGATGCATGAGGTAGACGGAGAACTGGGGGGGGGGGTGCCTGCTTGAGTTACCATGAAGGGGAAAAAAGACGCCACAGATAATGCAAGTGCATAAAACGCTGCTTCGTGAAACGTTCATGCACTGCCTAATCAAAACACAGTTTGCCTGTTCTGAAGCTTCAAAGTATGAATACTGATCAATCATTCTAATTCTAATGAAGGGCCCATTGTTTCCTCTAGCAGAGCTGCTGGATGCAGCTCTTAAGGATCCTAGAAGACAGTTTCAAGGAGGTTCTGTTTTGCTGCAGTTTTCCATTTTTACCTAAAATTGGACACTACGTATAGAAACATAGAGAACATGTGTATATGTAATTCCTGCATTTTGTGTTCTGTATATCTGATTGTTTAAGGGTTCTTGCTCATCTCACTTCATGTCACTATAAAAAAGTGTGGCTGCTTTTTTCCGCAGTAGGTTCATGGTGTGAGTTTTTCCTCAGCCCTGTGCATCACATTCACTTCTCACTAGAAAAGAACAAAACTTCTCCTCAAAACTGATGTATTTTGGTATGAGGCAGCAGGTGTGACCTCGTAGCAAATTCATCTGTTGTCCCCATCCGAGGG
Source organism: Lepidodactylus listeri (assembly GCA_029233225.1). NCBI lineage: Eukaryota > Metazoa > Chordata > Lepidosauria > Squamata > Gekkonidae > Lepidodactylus > Lepidodactylus listeri. Next base: position 73,887,766 of record JARCFY010000011.1, on the reverse strand, counting down.
AATAAGTGCAGCTATTTGGGAAACATGCCTACCACCTACTTGTTCGTCTGGTTTTCCTCTGAGGATGAGGTCTTTGTCGCCAAAGGATCTTGCCTGATGGATCTTGCTCTTAATATGAGCAATTACTGATTAATTACCAGAATGGCACAGGCCAAGGAGCAGGCATCTCAACAGTGGAAATCACAACAATCTGCATTACCGCTCATCCCAGAAAGTAAACAATCAAGATAGTTAGTTGAAGTGCTATACAAGGTATTGACTAAGTGATTTTTTTTCAGAGTACACAGCCAAGTTCTAGAAAAGCATAAAAGATAGTACACTGGATTCGATTTATTATGATTAAAAGGGTGCAGTTGTAATCCATTTAATCTGGATATTTGCTGTCGAGTGGTAGTGAATCAAGCACTACAGCATTTTCCTGTTATAGCATATACAAAACCCTTAAGTGACCTTAATTAAGTAGAGTACATGGATGTGTTAATGTGGGGACTGATTATTGCTGCTAATGCAAAATAGATACGCCTAATATGGACACATATTTTCACAAAATATATTTGTATATATACTACCATGGTATTCTTATATAACCTTGCCCCGAAATTTAGCATGATTATTTTATTTTCCATGTATATGAAGATGCTGAACAATATCCATCTATTGGGGTTGTGGTTCTTCAGGTTAGCTCCCTTCAGTCTTTAGGCCACATCTAGTTTTGGGTCCTGCTTAACACATCTGCTGACAGAAGAGGTGTTGGTTTTGCTTATCCCTATCACATTTTTTTCTGACGGTCCTCCCTTTCTCGGGTGTGTTATTTTGGTGGACATTTTGTGCTGCAACACAAGGGGGGCAGTGAGAAAGTCACGCTCTACTAACAGAAGTCCTTCAGAGAGTGCTGATTTTCAAAGGGCACCGAGCCTTGGCCTAATACACAATTGTGATCAAGCCAAAACACAAACTGTATACAGTAGCCTACCAGTACCTTCCTGGGATCATGAAAACAGGGAGTTGTCAAGCATCTGGTAAATCGCAATGCAGATATGGCAGACTGCATTTGGCTTCATGGGTTTCAAGTTTTGCGTTCCCTGTGAGGTGCTTAGGCTTGGCTGAAAGATTTAGAATAATGGACAGAGCTACCAATGACTGTAGATAGACAGTCATTGGAGAACCATGTGTTGAAATGTTACTGTATCCAAAACTCCCTGAATATAGAAAACCAGCACTTTCTCTCCTCTTGTACTAGGGGTTTTTTTAATTTGAATTGATAGGTTTCCCTCCCAAAAAAACAAGCATTCATTAAGCAAAATATCTACCACCTGTAGTCTGTTGTGCACCTCTGGGGTAACAGTTACATGTAGCGGTGCCTCATTACCACCTCATTCTTCTACAAAGGAGCCAGTTTGGTGTAGTGGTTAGGGGCACGGACTCTAATCTGGGAGAGTTGGTTTGATTCCCCACTCCTCCACATGCAGCTGCTGGGTGACCTTGGGCAAGCCACTGTTCTCTGAAGAGCAGTGCTCTCAGAGCTCTCTCAGCCCCACCTACCTCACAGGGTGTCTATTGTGGGGAGAGGAAAGGAAGAAGATGGTAAGCTGCTCTGAGACTCCAAGTAAAAGGGGGTATAAATCCAATCTCCTCTTCTTCTGCATGTGTGAAATGGGCCCCAGTTTTACCAGAGCAGAACAGTTGGTAGATGAAATACATATTCACATGAACATACTAAAGGAAGGAGTCAGCAGTAGTTGCTGACTAGGCAATGCAGTGTTCTATGTAGACTATGAATATATGGTGTTCTATGTATACATTACAGCCCTGTTTTCTGTAAAAAAACAAAAACACACCCATTCTTAAATTTCCCTGTATGTGTGCCTTTTAAATCTTGTGTTTGTTACAGAACCATGCTTCAGAAAAGGAGATCTAGTTTCCTATTCTGATTCTGCAGTGTGAATTTAAAATACGAATCTGTGTCTCAGATTCCATGGTTGTAGCAAGTACACTGTGCAGACGTGCTGTTTGATCTGGTGGTGTTGCTGTTCCCTTCTGGATTAAAAACACATCTAGACAGCAACATCTGTCTTCCGTTCCCCGAGTCATGGGGTCCCCATTCTGACCTGTTTTCGAGCTACAGTTATTTGGCAGTGGGGAAAGTCCGGTCCTTCCTGGTGCATGCGGTTTCACCCCAGATTTCTGGAAGTCTGATCAATCCATTGTACTCTCAAGCCGCTTGGGAAGTCTGAACGTTCCCTTCTGGTTTGGGGCTTTTTTTTCTTTGAGGTAGTTAGTGAGGTGCACATAATTTGTCCCCAACAGGACCTGCCAGACCAACCTTATTTCTTTCTTTGATCGAGTGATGAGCTTACTGCATCGAAGTAATGCTGTTGAAGTTGTTTACCTGGATCTCACTAAAACTTTTGACAGGGTTCCCCATGATGTTCTGATGGGCAAAATAGAGAAATGTGGACTGGACTCTAGGATAGTTAGGTGGATAAGGAACTGGTTGGAGAACCGCATTCAAAGGGGAGTTATCAATGGTGTTTCATCTGAATGGAGGGAGGTGTCCAGTGGAGTGCCACAGGGCTTGGTTCTGGACCTAGTACTTTTCAATATTTTTATAAATGATCTGGATGAGGGTGTGGAGGGACTATTCATTAAATTTGTGGATGACACAAAATTGGGTGGAGCAGCAAACACACCAAAAGATAAAGATAGAGTTCAGCGAGATCTGAACACACTGGAAAAGTGGGCAGATGTGAACAAGATGCAGTTTAACAAGGTAACTGCCAAGTTCTATATCTGGGTAACAAAAATGAGGAACACGCATACTGGATGGGGGATACATTTCTGGGTAGCAGTGTGTATAAACAAGATCTTGGGGTATGGGTGGACTTGTAAGTTAAATATGAGCAGCCAGTGTGATGCAGTGACAAAAAAAGATTAATGTGATCTTGGAGTGTATCAACAGAGGCATAACATCCAAATAGCAAGATGTCATAGTCTCGTTGTACACTGCATTGGTCAGGCTGCACCTGGAGTATTGTGTGCAGTTCTGAAGGCCTCACTTCGAAAAGGGTGTGGACAGAATGGAGCGGGTGCAGGGGAAAGTGACAAGGTTAATTGGGGGCCTGAAGACCAAGCCCAATGAGGAAGGGCTGAGGGACTTGGGAATGTTTAGTCTGGAGAAGAGGAGGTTGAGGGGGACATGATTGCTCTCCTTAAGTATTTGAAGGGCTATCCAGAGAACCAGTCTGGTGTAGTGGTTAAGTGCATGGACTCTAATCTGGGAAAACTGGGTTTGATTCCCCACTCTGCCACTTGCACCTGCTGGATGACCTTGGGCAAGCCATAGCTCTGTACCAGCTGTTCTCTCAAGGACAGTTGTCTCAGAGCTCTCTCAGCCCCACCTACCTCACAGGGTGTCTGTTGTGGGGAGGGGAAGGGAAAGGAGTTTGTAAGCCATTCTGAGACTACAAGTGAAGGGCGGGGTATAAATCCAGTCTCCTCCTCCTCTTCCTCTTCCTTTAGGAGGGCAGGGAGCTGTTTCTGTTGGCAGTAGAGGATAGGACACACACAAATGGGTTTAAATTAAGGGCAGGAAGGTACTGGCTGGGTCTTAGGGAAAACTTTTTTTACAGTAAGAGTTGTGAAACAGTGGAATCAGCTGCTGAGGGAGGTGGTGAGCTCCCCCTCACTGGCAGTCTTTAAGCAGCGGCTGGACAAACTCTTGTCAGGGATGCTCTAGGCCGAGCCTGCATTGAGCAGGGAGTTGGACTCGATGGCCTCTATGGCCCCTTCAAACTCTGTGATTCTATTATTTTAATTGCATATTCTCACCCCCCCCCCCCTCAGACAGACACACTCAGTCTCAGAGGAGCTTCTCAAAACTATGTTTTCTTTTTGAAAAACTTCTAAAGAAAGACGCCTGTGTACTTTTTTCTGGGCTTTCTGGCCACGTGGTGGGGAAGTGGTTAACTAAAAATATGAGTTTTTTCAGAGAAAGAGGGAGGGAGGGGGACAGTCTGAGAATGATGCCTGTGACTCCAGCTTTCCTCCAAGCTTTTAAATAAAAATGCCAGCAGGACACAGGCTGAGGCTTCTCTATTCTCTCTCCCCTGTCTCTGAAACATTTGAAATGTTGAATTTATCAAAAGCAGTTTCAAAAACACTTCCTTCACACTGAACTACATATCCCAGCAGCTTCCTCCAGCAATCCCATTGGCCACCAGCTGCCACCATTCTTCCAGGAGTTTTAAATGCTGCTTCCCATACATGCTTATGCACAAGGTCAAAAGACAAAATGGTTAAAAAAATATCTGCCAGACCGCCCCACTCCACTCTGTGGCTGCCACATCTGATCAATCAACCACAGGGTGAAAGTGCATTGAAGCGGGTTAAGGAAGGAGGTCTGATCAAAACTCTACGTTACAAAAAAGCCTGGATCAGTTAGTTACACGGCCACACTGGATCAAACTGCATGTCTGTCCGCAGCCTTCAATGTCTGTGTAGTTCCTCTTAATGTAGAAAAACACCTAGTTCAACTTTGGAATGAAGTAATGGGAGACCACACTTGATATACCTTCCAGCTTCCGTGCCATTTGGCAGGAGCAGAAGATTTCTTTTAAAGAACTGCCAGCAACTTAATCACACATTTGCTGAATTTGTTTTTGCTTGTCTCCTATTATCCCGGGTAATTTCTAATAATAATTCCATTGTGCAGTTTCACATGTATCTGTCATTCAAAATTCTGTGAGGAAGAGCACAGGATTTTTGTTAAAATTAAAACTATGATCATACTACATTAATCAAAGCCTGGCATCATTCTCTGCTGGAAGATCACTCTGTGCTTGTTTTTGTATACAAGGGAACTTGGTTTGAAGGTATTTGTATTATAGGTCATCAATTAAATTATGGTTTGCCTTTTTGTGTGTTACAAGGAGTGCAAGTGTACCTTTTTATGCGTGGACAACTTGTTCTTTGAAAAGTAGACATTAAGAAGTATGGGGAAGAAGATAATGTCACCTATGGAGGTTAGAAAACTTGTTTTCTTAAAATGGGAAATGGGGGTGGGGAGGTGACAGAACTCATTACTAGTGGGATTCTATACAGGGTTACTCCGGTTGAAGAAGATTGGAGTAACTGCACAAAATTTCCCTGGAAATTGAATTATTAGAGCCTTAGATATAAATAACTGCAAATTACTCCACCAAACAGACCCATTAAAATGCCAGCATTATTTGGAGTCCCTTTTCTTTTAGGTTTGATTTGGAAACACTCTTTAAAGGGGATTTGTTTATGGAAACATTCGTACCTTTATGTTTAAAAAGGCGCATAGGATGAGTGCTGAGAATAGAATCCAGGACACAAAAACAATTCTCACATAAAAAGTAGTAAAAACAGCTCTTTCTCAGCTCCCTTACCAGCTTCTACAACAGTGATTATTTTTCCATACTGAATTTCATCCCAAGTCAATTAGTAATCAGGCCACTTTTTGTGATTCATAAATCTAAAATGTCTGCAACAATCAATTTTCATTTGTGTTTCCTGTGGATAGGATCATAGCCTTGCGTAGCAAAACATGATAATGTCTCTCATGCAAAGGGCTCACTCAGGTAATGTTTTATTCATTTACTCATTTGCACAAATCATGCATTTTAGGACAGAGGTGTGAGATCTGGGTTTTTGTGTGTAAACTACCATCGAGTCACAGCTGATGTATGATGACCCCATAAGGTTTTCAAGGCAAGAGACTAACAGAGGTGGTTTGCCATCGCCTTCCTCTGCATAGCAGCCCTGGAATTCCTTGGTGGTCTCCCATTCAAGTGCTAACCAGGGCTGATCTCTGGGTCTTAGCACACGTTCAAGAAATGTTTCCAGTTTCCCCCCAGATGTTCAGTGAGTTGTATCTGTTTCATTTCTACAGAGAACATGTAAATACCCCTGATTTCTGTCCAAACACCTGCAAGCGTCAACATTGTGCTTGGACAGAGGGAAGGTGGTGATTTCTCTTGAGAGGCATTTTCTCATTTCCCATAAAAGGAAGTCTAGGTGGTTACTGTAGCAGGTATGCTTGCTGCTAGCAACCTGTTATGTGTCCACCACCCAGGCTCCAGTGGTCCCGGGGTATAAGACAGTTTGTGTGTGGTCATTGCTTTTCTCCCTCAACATGAATGGGGAATTGTTCGGATATTAGCAAAGGAAGCCAGGGATTTTGTTTTTGTTGAGGCTGCCAAAGAGGAGGTTTTTATGCTGCAGGGGCATTTTAAGCTTAATGCATAGCAGTAAAAATTAAATACAAGTAGTAAAACAGGTAAAGTTCCAAGTGCCTGTCAATTATTTCCATTGATTTGCACATATTGACTACAAGGCGGGAAGAAGTCTTTTTACAAACATACTACACGACATTGTAGTGTGTCAGGTTAGTGGTCCATTTGGGTCCAGATTGCCTGCTGTGACTGGCAATAGCAACAGAGGGTCTGGGGGAGATAAATGTCTTTGCCAAGACCTGCAGCCCACAGTCTTTTTACTGGAGGTGTCAGGATTGAGCCTGGGACCTTCTGTATACAAAGCACTGTGCTGTGCCCCGAGTCGCTGCTTGAGCGTCTTACAAAGCTGTTGAGTAAACATCACCTGCCCAGTATTTCCTACATTTTCTTCAAGAAAACGGACCAGAGATCTGGTAGGAGATCTGGTGGAAGATCTGTTTCTGGTGCCTGCATTAAAGACCAGCCCGTTTCTTCCAGCAGTCCTCATGTTAGCAGTACCCAGGTTTGAGTTCTTTAAGCTTGTAAAGCTCTCATTTCATCTTCAGACATGTTGTTGGCAAACTTAGAAATGTTTTAATACAGACTTTTAAGGGACCAGGGGGGGAATGGATGACTGTGACAAGAATAAGGCCAGGGAGCTGTTTCTGTGAAATGCAGGCTTGACTATTTGAAGGGGGCTCAGTAGTTTGGCCCTGATCCAGGAAAGCACTTAAGCAGATTAGCTATCTTGTTCACAGTTAGATGACTACCTTTGTACATGAATTAAGCAGTAGCTTAAAATTCATTGTGAGACCCAGAGAACTTGGGAATGGAAATTGCTTTCATATGCTAAGCTGTGGGACATTTGGCATTTTGGAATGCTGGCTGTGTTTTAGTTTTTTGTATCTTTAAACTAGGAATTGGCTTAATCTTGAATATGTATCATTTATACAAATCATGCTCTGACATTGTTGGTAGCTGAGTTTAAATGGTACTTTAAAGTGCAGAACCCAAGGGTGGAGTCATAGAGTTGGAAGGGGCTATACAGGCCATCTAGTCCCAACCCCCTGCTCAATGCAGGATCAGCCTAGAGCATCCCTGACAAGTGTTTTTCCAGCTGCTGCTTGAAGACTGGGGTGGGGGACGACACTCACCACCTTCCTAGGGAGCCAATTCCACAGCTGAACTACTCTTACTAGTTTCTTCTTTTCAACTCCTCTTCTGTGCCCCCTTCTGCAACTTTCCTCTTGTTGCAGAACTGAGATAAACCAATGCTGGTAATGTACAAGAGCTTGGCAGCTGTGGTCAGGGAGAGGAAAGGAGGAATGGTAGGAGAGGGATGGAGAAGACTGGGATTCAGTTCGCTGCTCAGTCCTGAAGCTCACTATTGCTTCAGTCAAATCTGCTCTTGAAGATAACCTTTTGCACTTTACGGTACACAGAACGTCTGAAGTTCAGATCCCAGGCATTTCTGCTTAAAGGCTCTTGTGTAGCAAGTGCTGAGAAAGTCCTTTCTCTGCCTACGACCTTGAGAGCTGGTGTCAGAGTAGACAGCGCAGAGTTAAGTGGCTCAGTGGACCAAATCAGTTAGTTCATAGATGGTGGTGGAGAGCGCTGTCAAGTCATAGCTGACTTTTAGCTATTGTCTTCAGGGCAAGTTCATATAAACATGGTCATATATGATATCTTAACGAACTCTTGGAGCTGTGAGGTTGGGGTTGCATCCACGGACACATCTCCAAAATCAGAAGGCATGTCCTGATCACTCAAAGAGAAATATGTATGGACTTTTCAAAGTATATAATCCCCCGCTTAAGTTCAGTTTAACTTGGGAGGCAGTGCATACAGTGTTGCTTCCCTCTCCCCCATGCATTCACTGTGAAGTCTGCACAGGGCTCCAGTCATTGAGTGAAGACCAGTGGTTCTTAACTTTTAATCCCCTACTGACCATGAAGTATACAAAATGGTCACCCACACTTCCCACGTTAAGGTGTACTAGGATGCAAAAACAGCATGCTGAACAGGGCAATTTTTTTTTTTGGCCATCAAGTCATAGCTAAGTTATGGTGACCCCATAGAGTTTCAAGGCAAAAGACATTCAGAGGTGGTTTGCCATTGCCAGCCTCTGCGTAGCGACCCTGGTGGTCTCCCAGCCAAATACTAACTAGGGCCAACCCTCCTTATCTTCCACAATCTGACAAGATTGAGCTAGCTTGGGCTATCCAGGTCAGGGCAAGGCAACAATATAAAGTAATATTTATGACATATACACACAGTACACAGATTGTACGTGTACACATTCTATATCCTGGAAGGCTGTCAGCCGACTCCTGAACGTTAAGACTTGATTTTTCTTTTCTGTGTCTTTGAAGGCCTGGTGGAGAAATCTGGGATTTTTATCCTCATGGTGGAGTGAGAAGTATGAAACAACTATTCTTGGCTGGCTTTTGAAAGCCGTTGCAAGTGGGAAGAAGGAACTACCTAAAATCTGGAACACCATTTGCCTAAAAAGTCTGAATGTTTCCAAAATTGTTGAAGGGGCATGCAGGCCCTGTTAAGAATTAGGCTGCATTTACATCATTGGATATTTTGCTGCTGTTGTACTATAGTAATCATTTGCACTGGGACTGGTTTGGCCACACTGGAAAATCTGATTATGAGTTACTGCTACAGTGTTGTATTCAGTGATTCATGGATGCAGCCTTTCAATTGAGACATCTTTGTGGGTTTCCCCCCATCAAGCAGACAAGCACAGAGGAACAGCGGTGATTTTAATTGCTCCTGGAGAGGCTGTGTGAGGAGCTGAAGCACACAGTTGGAATAAACTACTGTGTTTTGAACAAGTAGATAAGGACACATTATGATGCCCCAGAGCAGCTATTCATTGGTACAAAGAAACCATGCTAATTTTCATCAGCCGTATAAGAAATCATAAATTACCCTCCCTTCCAAAGTGTAAGTTATGGCATGGATGAGATGTAACAGAAGAGAATGAATTGCTGTTATGTGGATGAGCCCTAAGGCATCCTTGATCTAACATTACCTTTCTCCCATCAAATGCAGCAGAAACAGTTTATGTCCATAGTTTGCCTCTCCAACCAAACCATCAAAACTCTGATTTGCACTAGTCCTGCAAATCTGGATTCAGAATGGAGCTTAATCCTGGTTTGCAGGGAAAAATGCAAACTGTCATTTGCTGTTTCACTATCACAGCAAATGATGCCGTATCACAAAAGCTGAAACACCTCCTTAGCTGGAGACATGAGAGAAGATTACTCCGCAAGGGCACATTCACATAGAAGCAAAACATGGTTTGCTATTGTGTCACAATCGTGGTGGTGTCTGTAAATTTTGGTTTGGTAAGTTTTCAAACAAAATCAAATTTGGAGGTAGTTTCTTAGCAAGTATAAGAGCTGAGAAGTGTAAACACACCAGCTGAAATGTTCAAAAACAGAAGCATCAAATTACACTTTAAACCCTCTTAAAAACTTAAGGGATAAGCCACCTCTTGGAAAGTGTTTTGCTTCTTAGTTCTAGTTCATAAATTGTTGCTCTTTAAAAAAAACTTTTATAATAATCTTCTGTATTTGGACTCATTTTTTTCTCTTAGGTAAAAGTATGGATGAAATTAAAAAGCTGCTGTTGCTGGTGTTGGGCTGTGCTGTGCAGGTAAGTCTTCTACTAGTTTACTACTTAAGAAGCTGCCATTAAGGCAGCTGTTCATGGAACTGATAAACTAAGATACACTAGCTGTCTACAGATCTTAATCTCTCTTTGTCCCAGGCAGCAGGCAATCTGCAGTAGTATTCTTAGCTCTCACACATTTCCTGTTCAGACAAATTCACTCTGGGCGTAATTATTACTGATGGAATACCCCCAGTAATACCAGCAATTTTTCTAGGCCTCCATTTGCCAACTGAGGATAAGCATCAAATTTCAGCAAATAAGCATCAACTGAGGTTTGTGCATCAAATTTCAGAGGGTAGCCATGTTGGTCTACAGTAGAAGAGCTAGGTTTGAGTCCGGTGGGACCTCAGATTCGACGAAGGGAGCTTTGACTCCTGGAAGTATATACCCTGCAGATCTTGTTGGCCTCTGAGGTGCTACTGGACTCCAATCTAGGTCTTTCTTTGTGCATCTGACATTCTAGTTCACAAAAGCTTGTGGCAGGATATGCTTGTCTTCAAGGTACCACGAGGCCCATTCTGTCATTTTTGCTGTAATAGACTAACATGGCACTACAGAATGAGAGAGAGAGAGGCAGTTACTCTTCAAGGTCATCCACTTAGGCCTGTTAATTATCTCACACAGTTCAGCTGTGAATCTGGTACGGAAGGGGGCGCTCACTCTCACCCTGGAAAGTTCATGGATACTGCCCAGTGATTGGTTAAGGAGGTCAGGAGGCCATGGCCAGAATTTTTCTATATATATATATATATATAATTTCTTCAATAAAGCCTTCTTATGCTTTATGGTATGTTGCTCAGGGAATTACTGGGACCAAGCCCAGGTAAAGCTTGGTTATGTTACCGCACCAAGACAGGATCAGTCTTGACGCCTCCCCGCCCCCCCCCCCCCCCCCCCCAATTTTCTTACTGAAGCTTCACAAATCAAAGTATGAGGCTTAGACAATGCTTATTTGTTCAGGCTTGGAAGAACAACTGGACTGCCACATCAGTTCCTTGAATTGTTTGGAGGTTGGGCATGGTATTGGTAATTGTGGCTTCGTCTCTATCCTCTTCCTGTCTTTTGTGGGGGGAAATGGTGAGGGATGCCCACATCTCTGAATATCCCCTAAATAGGAGATCAGTCATGCTGGTATAAGAGTTATAGTGGATCATCGGTCAGCCTCCTATATCTGTGGAGTAGGGAGCAATGCAGAGATTCTCCACCCTTTATCCTCAAATGTCCTCTATTCCAGAGCCAGGGAACTGGAGAATATCCAAAGGGTGTGGTATATGTATCAAAACTCAGAGTCAGCTCCTGTCCTTGGCAGTGTCTGTGTAACAGTGTACACCTTCCTCTCCCAAGCATTTGCTCTCATGTCCTCAGGTTATCAAAGAAGGTGTCAGAGGGGAAAAGGTACCGAAGATCTTTGTATGGCATTATACTGCAGAAGTCATATGCACAGTTTCTTCCCCACTCTCCCTGTGTGTTTCATGATCATCTAAACAAAGTGAGCTGTAGCTGATGGAAATTTTGTGTGCTGCATCAGTTTACTAGACTGTAATAAGACTTGGAGGGGGTTTTTAGGGGCTTGTCAGTCACTTTGGTGTTTGAACTTGGTCAGAGGAACATCAAAGGGAGATAGCAGTGTGTGCATTTTATACAGCAGCTGTGCGGCTAGGATCTTCACAAAAATGTGCTTGTGAAAAGAAGGACCATGCAGAAGATGATGGTCATGAAAAGCCTAACAAGGCTGGCATTTTTTCTCTCTGTTGTTCCCTGTTGACATGTGGGAACCTGTGCGCAAAGTATTTGGAACTAGGTAGATTAACAGATGGAATGGATATTGTTCAGTAAAGGATTGCCTTAACTTGTTCCCCTGCTTCAACGGTGTTTTGAACTAGTGGGCATGATGAATATAGTCACAGCATAGTGCAATAATCTTCTTCCAGGATTATTTTGCGTTCTTAAAACACTTAATGCTAAAAACATATTGTTCCCTTTTTTAAAAGGGAGTTTTCTTTTATGAAACTGATGATGGATAGGATTTGATATAGAATCATCAGCTAGGCTTGATTAAACATTACACCAGCAGATCGTGGATTCTCATAGTATGTTCACTCAAAATATGTGACAGTTAACCAAAGAAAAGGACCAGTGTTTTGTGCACCAGAGCTTTGTGTCTGGAATGCCACTTAGGGGTGGCTTAGTAAACAACAAAAGCATCACCAGCCGGCCTGCACTTATGATCTGACCTTCTTTCTATGATGCTCGACAAATGTTCTTGTCATACTTTAGGACACTCAATCCTGCTTGGCTGTGTCAAGTCAATTATGTCAGGAAAACTCTCTCTTTATATGGCAGTGCCAATCTTGGTACTTTCTAATTGTTATATTTCTAACACAAGACTGGCCTTTGTGGTATGCCTATTATATTTCCACTTCAACAGCTCTGAAGTCAGTGCCATACATCTGGTTGTTTCAGAGAGTAGCTGTGTTGGTCTGCAGTAGAATAGTTAGATTTGAGTGAGATCTGACAAAGGGAGCTTTGACTATCAAAAGCTCATACCAGAAATCTTAGTCTCCAACATACTGTTGGACTCAACTCTCTTCTGGTTGGGATCCTCAAACCAGTGAAGCCAGCAGTTCATTATAACCCTGTTGTCTTTAATGGAATTAAACAATTTTAAGTGCAGATATGTTTACTGTACTGCTTTGAATGTTTCACAACTTGAATTGGACATGGCGGTGGATAGTTTAGGTGGGAAAGCCATTCAGTAGATGAATGGAATGGGGATATTTAAAGGGCCACTGGTATCGACTTCAACCGCTTGCCAAGTTAGGTTTCCCCTCAAGACCCTTTTCTGTGTGCCCATATCTTCACAGGCAAGGTGACTGGTAACAAAAAAGCACTTTTTCTATAGTGGCACCTGGACTGTAGGACTCCCTCTGCACAGCTATATTCCGGATGCATACTTAACCAGCTTACTTTTAGGTACCAGGTTAAGACCCAGGTTTGTTCACCCAGGTTTAGATTTATTCATCTGATTGATTTGGTTTAGTGTATGTATGTTTGCAAGAGAGAGAGATCTGATGGGTGTTTTCGGGGGGGGGGGGGGATCCTTCTCTGGCCCATGCACATATTTTGGGAGGTATTTTACAGTACTATATCGCTCAATGCAGCTTATTAATGTTTTGTGTAGTCTGTAGTTCTGCTGGTATGTATTTATCATATTTCTGTTAGTGGACTTAGAGGCAGGATTTTTTTTGTCCAGAGTTGTTGAAGCTACGTTGGCTTCTAAGTCTCTTCCATGGCTCAAAAGGCCCTTTTCAAGAAGTGCTCCCAATGTGGAGTGAAAATGAGCCAAACTGACAAACAGGGCCTTTGTCTGTTCTGTTTGGCGGAAGGGCGTAGTGTCACCACATGTAAGGCCTGCCAACACTTCACCCCTAAAGCTTGGGGGATAGGGCAATGAAACTTAAAGCAGCGTTTATAGGTGAAAGCCCTTGAAGCCTCGGAGCCCTCATCCAAGTTGGCCCCGGAGAAAGCTCCAAATTCCATGTCTTCAGAATCAACATGTTCAGCTCTGCTTCCCAGATCCAATCTCGGTCATGCTCCCCTCAGGCTCATTGTGCCTTTTCTGAGCCTTCAGCTAAAAGGCTAAAGGCAAGACAAAGGAAAAGTGTAAATTGGCTCCTCAGCAGAACACTCCCATCTGCACTCCTGAGCCAACACCAGCCTTGCAAGAGAAGCCCAGGACCCCATCTCTGGGACTGAGATCTCCACTTGTTTCTGTTTCTGATGGGGACAGATACTAGCTTACCACATGGCCAAATTCCACGTGAGTCCAGTATGGAATAAATAGCCACGTTTCCATGATCTCAGCCCCAACCACCTTTGCATCACTACATGATGTCTCCGAGCTATTTGGAGAAATGGGTTGACAACTTCACAAGCCCCCAAGGATATGAGTTTATATCATTGCCCTCATTGGGTGTCCTCGCATCCACCTTCAGCAACCATGTTGCACAGACCATGTTCTCCTATTCCTGCAGTAAGAGGAGAAGAACCAACAATCAAATCCAACAGATCCAACACAACATCAGACCTGAGCCCAGATGAGAGGGTAGGCAAGCCTTCTCCGGCGTCTCCCATGGAGGATCTCCAAATGTTTGGAGGACAGATGATTTGTATGGCCCAGCCTGTCAAGACTGAAGTCATTACCTCAGAGCACAAGCCCAGAGTTAAGATTCTGAGTCGCCTCTATTCAGAGTCTCCCAGGATTATTGCTTTCCCAGGGTTGGAGGGCCTTGAGGACCTCATGCAGGAACTGTGGCAAAAACCTGTGTCTCTCCAGACTGCCTCCAGAAGGGTGAACATTTTTATAAAATCAAGAAGGAGCCATTTAATTATTTGACAACTCTTCCTCCACCATCCTCCTTGGTTACGGAGGCGATGCAGCCAAAGGGCTATCAGGCGTACCACTCTGCTCCCACAGAAAGGGAAGGGAGAAAATATCGATGTCTTGGGTCAAAAATTATATTCTTCAGCAGCCTTAGGTTTCAAAATTGCCAACCATTATGCCTGGTTTTCACATTTTCTTATGGGAGAGGATTCTTCCATTCCTGGAACTCCTGCCGGAAGATAAGCATCCCCTTGCTAAAGTTGAACTTTCAAAATGGCCATTGAACTTTCAAAACAGCAAATTAATGCAGGATGGCATTGTGCAGATTCGGCTGCACAATCCATGGCGAACTCCATCGTACTCAGGTGCCACATGTGGTTAAGACCAATGGCCCTGCCTATGGAGACCAGGCTTAAAAGTTGAAGACTTACCTCTCTTCTCTTTCAAGCTTTCCCTGATAAAGAAGAAAAAGGAGACACCTAAGTCCCTAGGAGTTTCACATTTGTCCGCCTTCCAATTTAAGCAGAGGTCCTTTGTGAGACAGTCCTGGCATCTGTGTCAAAGGGACTACCCTTTCCTGGCCCCTCGGGGTCTCAGGATTCTACCGCTAGGCCATTTACCCCACAGTAGGGTTAACATAGGCAGAAGGGTTCCAATCAACCTAGGTCAAATCAGCAACCACCCTCTTCTAGAGAGGCAACTTCATCCCAAAAGTCATCCTTTTGACTAGAATCATTGCCAGCCCCTGTTTAAGTTCCAGGACAGGCTGGCTCAGTTTCTTACAGCCTGGAAGACTATCACCTCCAACTAGTGGGTTTTGTCCATAGTTAGATTTGGTTACAGATTAGAATGTAAGTCTATTCCCCCTTACTCTATACCTTTCAGGGTATCCAACCAAGCAGCCTTGGTTTTTGCCCAGGCTTTGGCCTTTTTAATTGACAAGGGCACCATAAAGGAGGTTACTGTGTCTCAGGCATCGGAGGATTTCTTCTCTCATATGTTCTTAGTAGATAAGAAAGATGGGGGAGTTAGACCCATTTTAGACCTCAGAAGATTAAACGTTTTTCATCAAGTTTCAAAGTTCCATATGGTGTCCATTCCTTCGATCTTACAGTTATTTAAATTTAATTGTTGGTTCATTGTTATTGATTTGAAAGATGCCTATTTTCATGTTTCTCTCCATCCTCAACATCACAAGTTTTTATGTTTTTCATGTGGGAAATGAGTTTTTCAGTACACTGTCCTACCCTTTGGTCTAGCCACTGCATCCAGGGTATTCTCTAAGTGTTTAGCCTCAGTTATTGCTTACCTCCATTTGCAGGGTCGCCATATATTCCCTTGCTTAGATGATTGTTTACAGGTGGCAGTTTCCAAGGATCAATTGTTGAGTCATTGCAGACTTAAGACCTGTCAAAGACTAGGACTTCTGGTAAATTGGGATAAATCACAATTAGTTCCATCTCAGAGGGACAATTTATTGGAGCTGTGCTAGATTCTCTAGTAGGGAAGGGTTTTTCTACCTCCTGGAAGTCAGGCTGTCTTTGACTTGGTGAGGCAGTTCAAATTTCATTGATTCTGCTTGGTTCAGAAAATCCTGTGCCTTTTGGGATACATGGCTTCTACCACCACAGTCCTTCCTATGACTAGGCTGCATATATGTCCCCTGCAGCTCTGTTATGGAGCTGGGGTCCGTGCCTTATGGCACAGATTTTCTGTTCCCAGACCTGTCATACTTTCTTTATTGTGGTGGTCCTCTATGAATAATTTATCCTATGAATAATATTTCCTTTGGAGATTCTCAACATGAGGTAGTCCTTACTACGGATGCTTCAGTTGGGCTGGGGTGCCAACTATGAGGGATTGTCAGCTAGGAATACTTAGAAGATAAGAAACTGTTGCACATTAACATTTTAGAATTGCGAGCAGCTCATTATGACCTTAGCTGTTTTTCAGATATCCTTTGGAACCAATCCATTCTTGTCCAGATGGACAATACAGCTACAATGTTTTATTTAAACAAGCAAGGGGGTCCAGGGGTCTATATCAGGAAGCTACCCTTGCATGGGACACAGCAGTGAAGCTCAGTGCTTCCATTCAAGCTGTCTGTATCCCTGGGGGTTTAAACACGAAATCTGACAGATTGAGCAAGTCTGGCTCACTCTCCCACAAGTATTCCATAAAGGCCATTTATCTGGAACCACTTTTTATCCTCTGGGTGTTCCAGATGTCAATTTTTTTGTGACATGAGAGAACAAGAAGGCTGTTAAGTCTCTGTTCCCAAGCAGGAGTAGGAATTGGTTCCCTAGTGAATGTGTTTCAGCTGCATTGGCAGCAAGACCTGTTTTGCGTGTTCCCTCCATTCCCACACCTTATCAGGGTAATAGAGAAGGCCAGGAGGGAGAGATCAAACATGATCCTGGTTGCACCGTTTTGTCCTTGTCAAATATGGTTTCTGATCCTTATGGAGGTCTTCTGGGGCCAGTTCCTTCCCCTTCCAAACGAACCAGATTTAATCAGCATCAACCAGGTGCTTCATCACAATGAACCACCTCAACCTGATAGCTTGGAGGCTTCAGACAGAGACCTGATATTTTCTAAGGAGATTAATAATGTTCTTCTGCAGTCACGCAAGCCTAACACTAGGAAATTCTATATGTATAAGTGGAAGCAATTTTCCCTCTGGTGTAGTGAGAAGGATGTGTCGCCAGGTGGTGCTTTGGAGGTCATGTTTGATTATTTATTACACCTGAAAGCTAAGGGCTTAGCCTTTTCTTCTTTGAAGTTTCACCTGGCTGCCATCTCTTACTATCTCAAAGGAATCGAGGGAGGATCAGTTTTCTCCCATCATTTGTCTAAGAGGTTTCTTAAGGGGTTAGGTAATCTCTGCGCTCTCAGGGATCCCTTAGTGCCCCAATGGCCTATATCTGTTGTGTTAGCACAGTTAATGCTCAAGCCTTTTGAACCCTTTGCTACCTATTCTTTGACAGAACTTTCTATAAAGGTGTGTTCCTTAGTAGCTGTTACCTTTCTCTTATGTTCATATGTTCCATTAAAAATCAGTAGTTTTTTTGTTCATAACATCTAGAAACAATGAATGACTTGCAGAAGGCCATGCAGAAACGTTGTGACTGAAATGTTTTCAAAGCCTGTACCTGTCTACCATGCCAGTTCTCGCCACTTAAGGATGAGATATGGGACTTCTAGGTCTTAGTATCAAACTAATGTTCAGAAGTTATTTTTGATGTAACATTCATAAAGTAAAATTATAGAGTGGGATTCTTCAATTTGAGTAAATGCTTTAATTATAGTGGTGGTGATCATCTTTTCTTGTTGCTCATAGTGTGAAAGAAAAGAAGAATTCATTGAAAGGATAAAGCAGTTAGATATTGAAACTCAGGCTGCGATTGTTTCACACATTCAAGAGGTAGGGTAATCAGCTCCTCAAAACATTTTCTTTTCATACCCTTGTGGAATGTTTAGTGGTGGGTTTATTAATTGTGTCTTTATGCATTTACAAAGGGAGGGATGCTTGAAACAAATGTTTGTTTGCTTCCTTTGTAGCCTGCCTTTCTCACTAAGACTCCATGCAGATTACATGGTATAAAAGAGTGCAGTCAGAATTCAGAAATTGCTAGTTGCATCTGTGTTAAACTGAAATGGAGAAATGAGTGTTCACAAACAAGACCCCTCATTTTATTGTTTTATTGCTGCTTTCTGCTTCTTCTTGGTGTTTTAAAAATATTTTATGGCGATGACCTTATGAATTGTGTTTTCCTGATTTTATGAGAAGCCACCTTGGGAACTTGAAATATAAATGTGGATGGTAGAAATTTCTTTAAACTGTAAATGACAGGGCATCCACCAGAGTTAAAATCTTGCATACATAAAAACAATTTTCAAGTGCAGCTAAAATTGCCTGGTAAAGGAAGATAGATGGGCAAAGTACTCAATAGTATGAATCCTCACATTAGGTAATGTAATTTTCTTCTTATGTAGTTTGGTGTAGTGGTTAAGTGCACGGACTCTAATCTGGGAGAACTGGGTTTGATTCCCCACTCCTCCACTTGCAGCTGCTGGATGACCTTGGGCAAGCCATAGTTCTGTCACAGCTGTTCTCTCAAGGACAGCTCTGGAAAAAGCTCTCTCAGCCTTACCTACCTCACAGGGTGCCTGTTGTGGGGAGAGGAAGGGAAAGGAGTTTGTAAGCTGAGACTCCAAGCAAAGGGCGGTGTCTAAATTCAATCTCTTCTTCTTCTAGTCACTTTAGCTTACAATCCTAAGGATATTTGCCAGGATGTAAATCCTGTTAAACTTGGTGTGACATCTCTGTCAGCTGATGGGCTATAAAAGTGGAGAACACTAAAGGAATTGCAGGACTCAGTTTCAAACAAAGTCAATGCACAGCCAAAAAAAGAAAGCTCCCCCCCCCCAAAGTAACATCTGAAAAACAACCACCAGAAAATGAAAACTGTTTACGCTTCTAGGATTATTTTTTTTGTTCTTAATTTCAGGTAACACATAATCAGGAGAATGTATTTGACTTGCAATGGCTAGAACTGCCAGATATGGCACCAGAAGAGCTAGAATCTCTCTCCAGAAATATGGTTTTCCACCTGAAGAGGCTGATTGATGAGAGGGATGAGTGCACTGAGGTACATATGATGTCGCTTAGTTTGGTTTCCTTATAATATGGTTTGTTTTTAAAGAGCATCATGACCTTTTCTGTTGTTTGATCCATAATGATTTTCTTGATCTAATATGGCTTGTCAAGTGCTACATGAAAATTAGGGCCTTATTTTCCCCCTCCCCCAATCTTAAATTCATATTCAACATACATTGACAGTGGTTTTAGATGGCATTATGTGTGGCCTCCTAATAAAAACTGTGGCACAGGTACTAAAATATAACTGATTTTATTGCATTTTTACACTTTATTACATTGAGAGGAGGAACTGGGATTTGATGTTTCAGTTCTATATTGGAAGCCACTTTGAGCTATGCAGAATGGTAAAATACAGATGTTTTTAAAAATACAAAATTAATAAGTTTTAATTTACCCATTCTCTTGTATTTTATTTATCCCCCCCCCCCCCCCCAGATAATACTTTTTATTAGGAAAAACCAAATAACACAGAATAGCATTGCAGGCTTTTGTGTATTCCAAACACTTCTTCAGGCTGGATCTTACAAAAGCAGCATGACTGTCAGCTTCTTACAATCATGCCCATTTTGAAAGTTTTGTTGCAGCTGCTGATTGGTTTCCAGGCTTGGTTCAAGGTTCTGGTTTTGGCCTATATAGCCCCCTTTTTAAAAATTGTATTTTAGACATTGTGCAGGATCAGGCAATAAACTAAAGTTGACAAAAATTTCATTGTAGGTGGAAGATCGTCCTTTGAAACTCTCCGTCATGTAAAATCTTCCTGTATTTAGTAGATTAGAAATTAAATTAACATCTAGTTTATGCTTGTTTGTTGCATTCAAGGATCTTTTTTACATGGAAGCACTTTCCAAAATAACTTCAATCTGTGGTCTCTAATGGTCCAGTCCAGACCCACCTCCTCCTGTATAATGGCCAGACCTGCTTTACTTTGGTGCTCATTCATGCACCTCTTTTAGCTGTCGGCACTCATGAGGTTTCAAGATTCTTTGGTTTTTTCTTTAGAACCCTTTTCTTCTCTGTTCATCTTATTTCAAACGCAGAACTGAAGACAGTTGTTTTTGTTCCGGTCTTCCTCCTAGTGTCAAATTCCTTTGACAGAAGATGACTGATAGTTCTGCCCACAGTTATGCACAAAGGGCCTGATTTTAAGAGAGGAAGGGGGCATGGGGGTGCTGAATATTGGCCTCTTTCTGCAGTGTTCTTTTCTTCTCTGTGGCCCCTCTCTCATGGACGCATGAAGCTGTCTTATACTGAATCAGACCATCAGTCTATCTAGGTCACCAATGTCTACTGTAGTACAGCTCTCCAGGGTCTCAGGTAGAGGTCTTTCACATCACCTACCACCTGATCCTTTCAGCTGGAGATGCCAAGGATTGAATCTGAGACCTTCTGCAGTGTTCTGCCCCAGCAAGCCCCCACCAGTACTTTGATACTGGAAGGCTTCCCAGCTGGGAGAAAAATATCTAGAGGAGTGATATGATAAGATGAGAGGTGATATGATAACCATCTTTAAGTACTTGAGGGGCTCTCATATGGAGGATGGTACGGAGTTGTTTTCTGTTGCCCCAGAAGGCCGGACCCACAAGCAGGCTCAGAGCAGCTTACGTTGCTTGGCAACATGCACCAAGTACGTATAAAACATTTAAAACCATTTAAAACAATCAGAATGATTTACAGTTAAAATGCTCGCAATATTAAGACAAGATGGCATACCATTTAATAGTGGAACAGGCTTCCTCAGGAGGTGGTGGGCTCACCTTCTTTGGAGGTTTTCAAACAGAGGCTAGATGGCCATCTGACAGCCATGCTGATTCTGTGAACTTAGGCAGATCACGAGAAGGGAGGGCAGGAAGGGTTGCATCCAGTGCTCCCTCTAAGCAAAAATTCTACATTGTGAGCTACTGACATTAAAGTTGTGAGCGAGCAATGTGGCTGCTTCATAAATCAGTTTGCTCTGGAGCCATCCTTCCTGAGCTACGACAAAAATGTGTGAGCCGGAAAAAACTGTGAGCTAGCTCACACTAACTCGGCTTAGAGGGAACATTGATTGCATCAATGCTTAGTTCTTGTGATCCTTTCTTATACACCCAGGGAAATGCTGATTGCCACTTTGGGGTCAGGAAGCAGTTGTTCTCCAGGCCAGTTTGGCCAGGGATCCTGGAGGGTTTTTCTTCCTCTTCTGGGCATAGAGCAGGGGTCACTGGGGGTGTGGGGGGAAGTATTTGTGAATTTCCGGCATTGTGCAGTGGGTTGGACTAGATGACCCTGGAGATCCCCTCCAACTCTATATGATTTCATAAAAAGGGGGGGTTTCAGTGTCCCTGACCCCACCACCCACCCCTTTGTCAGACATTTGCACTCATAAGGGATCAGGGTTTTCCTCCAGTGGATCATTTATTTGTTAATTTAGCATTTTCTTCCCAAATGGGGACTCAAAACTGCAGTTTCTGTTGGGGCAATGTGTAGTGGAGGATCTTTCACATGCACCTCACTAACCGCTGCCAACCAAGCTTTTCCCTTCTCAGTCAACATGAGTGTTTGTCCTGTGGTCAAAGGTTGCTTCCACCCAGATCTGAGCCATAGACCTTCTTCTTTTAGAGATGAATGATTGGCTCCAGATACTAGAACAGAAGGAAGGCTTGCAGTGGTTATGCTCGGTGGTTATTTACTTCCCATCAAAAAAGCTAAGTGAATAAATCCTTGAAAGCATATTTCCCTAGTAATCTTCATTTTCCTGTACCAAGTGTTAGATTTCAAGCTCCTTGGGGGGCAGGGACCTTATTGTTACTCTAGAAAAATTCATTCACATTGATTGGAGTGTGTAAACATTTATGACAAAATCTGATGAAAGTGTAAGCAATGAGATTAATAGACTATAGGTTCTTCGAGTCATAATAACTGAGCTTTTTGTTACTCTGCTACAGGCTTGATTTACATACTTGTGTCACTAAAACTTTATGTCCCTAAATATTCTATACATGTTTTTTGTTTGTAAAGCAACTCCAGATCTGTTTGTGAATGCAACAGCAAGTGAGAAATATCCTTCACTTATGCCACTTGGTCGGGTGCTTTTCTTGGTTTATTTCCAGCTAATTGTAGATCTCACTCAGGAGAGAGATTATCTGCAGTCCCAACGGCCTCCGAGTCCACTAAAAACATCCAGCCCAGCCTCTCCTCCAAACCCGGTCAGCCGCCTCTCCAACGAGGACAAACAACATCTGTCTGTGGAGCTTGCAGACACAAAAGCTAAACTAAGAAGGGTCAGGCAGGAGCTGTAAGTATGGATATCAAACCCGTGGTACTGCTGGAGAACTATTATTTCTTCATGGCCTTTGATGCTGTAGTTCATACGTGAAATGTAGCTTTTAGTGTCAGTACACTGATGCTAACTAATGGCCCTATATTCAGATGTATTACAAAGCTGGGGACTTTATTTAGAAAAGAAGATGAGCAAAACTGTGGGATTGTCTTGCCATGTACATCGTCCTGAGCTGAGTAAAAATGTAACAGAGGAGATAAAAGGGAGATGACACACATTTAGTAATATGAATAGTCAAATGCAGGTCTGTAGTAGATGAGTGGAAGGGAAACTTTTCCTCCATTTGTGTGTAGCTCTGCCCTAAGGCACATTTTGCTCAGTGCAGAACTATTCACAAAAACACCACCTCTGCCTGTAGCATCATCATTTACCAGCAACAGCGCACATTTCTTGTGTTGTGAGAATGCATGTCTTTACCCACTGTGTTGACCAGCTGTTTCCCAGCATGCATTCTCAGAAAGCAAACATGAGGGTGTAACATCCGAGGCAGTCCTCTTTTTTGCCACGCCCCTTTCCCCGACAGCCTTGATACACTTCTAACTTCATTCTCTTCCCACTGCTTCTGGCTTTCTTTACCACCATTTGGGTTTAAGTTTAATGTTGCTTTGTGGCTTTCCCTGTATGTATGGTTTTGTTTGCCTCCGGATGCAGTGGAAAGGAATGTGTGTTACGAAAGGTATAACTTTTTATGAGGTTGGAGCTAACTAGTTTTTTGTTGGCACATGGCATCTGCTGATCTTGATAAATGATCAACAAGGAGATGAGCATCCTGCTGTGTTTCTCGTGTAGGTCTAGATCAATACAGGTAGCCGTGTTTGTCTGCAGCAAAGAGCAAGAGTCCAGTAGCACCTTAAAGGCTAACAAAATTTGTGGTAGGGTTATGAGCTCATGAGATCTAGGTATGTATCTGTCTATCATGCTTGGGAAGCAACGGTGGCTTCAGGGACTAGTGGTGTCATAACATTTCTAACTAACTTTCTTTATTATATCCTCAGGGAAGAGAAGTCAGAGCAGCTTGTTGACACAAGAAATGAAGTAGATCAGCTAGTCTTGGAACTTCAGAAAATAAAGCAGGAGGTGAGATCTTGCCAGCTATTTTTAATCTTTTAAATTCTGTTCTTAATTCTATTGATACGAGGATGTGCAAGCACAGTTAGGTTAGTTCCTGGCTGGGGGGGGGGAACCCTGATAAAACCTGCTGAAGAGTTTTGTGTGACCCAGATGCTTGCATACCAATAGATGCCGGTCATTTTAAGATGCCTAAATTATGACATTCTAGCTCATTGGAAACTTAAGAACATTCTGAATAGCATAAAGATATGTTGGCATTGTATCTAAAAGTTTTATTCAATTATTAAGGATTTTTCAGTTTTACTTAGGAGTTTTAGTGCTGCTGCAGGAATAAGTAAGAACAGTATTAACAAACAAATTATTTATTGCTCCTGAAGTAGCGTTGCTGGGTGCCCACCTGCAGAGCATGAACTCCTGCCCTCAATCCATTGAGCAGAGGGAGAAAAATGGGGTGAGAATGTTGTTGCTCACGCTGTGACATCAGTTGATGTGATCACCCTGAAGTGATGTCACAGCCCCTCACACACCCAGCGCTCTAGGAATACAAATCAGGGGAATTCCTAGAGCATTGCAAGGGGGCCCAGAGTGATGTCACAGTATCAGCTCTTCCCCTCCCAGGCTCCACCTCCAACAGCTTCTCAGGATTATGGGCATGGATCTGGCACCCCTGCCCTGAAGTATGCTTGGATACCACTTCTTGAGATTCATTTTAGATGCCCTTTCCCTTTGTGTCAGAATGGGCCTGCTCTGGCCTGCAGGCCCTGTTGCACCCTGCCCTCCAAGGTTTTCTCAACACCTGGAGAGGCTTTTCTCTCCGGTAACCCGCCGTCACCACCTGATTTTTGTAGGAATTGCCCACAGGGAGGGTCAAGACCCCCATCTTCCCTTACAAGTTCTGAGGCCTTGCCTCTGTGTCTCCCACTGCCCAGCATCTGGTCACTACGGGGACTGTTTGCTGCCTTGTGTGCCCCTGGAGGAATAGCCATTTGCCAACTGCCTGCCTTCCCTCTAGCACTCTTTTTAAAATAGCGTATCCAAGACAGTGGAGGTCTGTGTGGTACAGAGAACCCTACCAGCATCCAAAGATATAAAATATTTATTAAAGAGAAAATGTTCACTAGCATACTTTTATCACAGCAGCAGATTGACCAATGGATTCAAAAGAAATGAGTAAAACACAACTCCTCTGTCCCCCTCTCTATTCATGCCCTATCAAATGTTAAAATATAGGGCAGGCTCCTTAGCTTAGAATGTTATAGGTCTCTACAGACTCACCATTACCTTGAAGCTTCCTCCACATGGTTAATGGCTGCCTCCTCCAGACCTCAGTTAAGAGTTCTGTAAGCTCTGATGGGTTCAGCAACAAAATTACCCTTCCTCCTTGCTTCCAGGAGTTTTATCACCTCTCTTTTCCCCACCCACTGACCAGGTCAGACTAGGTCAGAGAAGCTTTTCCTGAAGTCTCCAGAATTTCCTTCCTGATGTCTCTTAATATTTAACACTTCCAAACCTCTGTCCCCTGCTTGAAGGGGGGGGGGGGCGTGACCATTCCATTGTCTAGACCTACTAGCATTTGTATGAAGATGGGCAGAAGTAAGTCTGGAGAGCAATTTAACTGACTTCCCCTCTTCCTTCCTGTTCTCCGTCCAGAGAGGGAAGAAAAACTTTTAAAACTCAGAGTGAAGGTTTTGTTCATTTCAAGCCTCCAAAGAAAAAATGCCTTTCTTCACACCCATATTATTCTAGGTACCAGAAAGGGAGGAGGAAGTATTCCATTTCCCACAAGCCATTAATTGATCAAATGTATAACCCCCTCAAACCACACTTTGTTCCTTTTTTGTATGGTTCCCAGGGATTCAAAGGTGTCTTGCCAGCGAAGAAATGGAATGGAAAAATCTGCTTAGACTATTAAGAAATAAAAAGCACAGTACCTTTTAAGAATCAAACCAACTCCACCTACAAACTTCATGGGTTTAATCCCTTTATTTTCCTCTATCCTGAACGTAGGAAAACCCTTTACATAGAATTTAGACTATTGGTCCCTCTAATTCAGTACTGTCTAATGTAAATGGCAATGGCTCTCCAGTGTCTGAGGCAGACAAAGATCTTTGCCAGCACATGCTACCTGAGAGAGGCAGTGTTAGATATAGCAGCGGCTATAAACAACAGAGTCTGCTGGGAGATGTAGTATTGTAGGACAGGAAGAAGAAGGGTAGAATTCTGGCCTGGGCCCAGGCTGCATTACTGAATGATACAAAAGTTGTGCTTTTTAAAGATTTGCAATAAACCTTGTTTGGAATCTAAATTCTACTCAGTTGTTTGATACAACACTGAGACCCTTTTGAATGAAGATGTCAGGGATTAAACCTTGGGCTTTGTTCATGCAAAGCATGCATTTGCTTTGTCCCCCACAGCCCCTCCCCTACACTAGCTATGTATCAGTTGAGGGCCTTGAATCTGTCAGTCCTTGTTGACTGGAGCTCCAAAATCTGAACAGAGGTGTCTTGAGTGTATTACTCCTCTGTTGTTGTTAAGCAGCTGTTGGCAGTATAATTAGCTCAGTGGTGTGGCAGGGCTTGTCACACGTTTAGCACTGATTCCTGGATAGAAAG
This sequence comes from Lepidodactylus listeri, assembly GCA_029233225.1. Classification (NCBI taxonomy): domain Eukaryota; kingdom Metazoa; phylum Chordata; class Lepidosauria; order Squamata; family Gekkonidae; genus Lepidodactylus; species Lepidodactylus listeri. The sequence goes on along the minus strand of JARCFY010000011.1, from coordinate 73,861,797 downwards.
TCCTTCTCCAAAGCTGAATGGTTGTTCAGCCCAACAGTTTTCCGCCTCATTGGTGTGTGTCTCCCCATTTCGTGACAGGACTGTTTCTCATTCATGCCCTTGTTTCCGTCTGTGAATGCCCTTCGTCAGTGGAGCATGTTAAAATTTTTGCTGTGCTGTTTTATTTTACACAGAACATTAACCTCATGGCAGATGCTCGTTCTGCTCGGGCCTACAGAGATGAACTGGATTCCTTAAGAGAGAAATCGAACAGAGTTGAGCGGCTTGAAATGGAGCTGGTCCGGTGTAAAGAGAAATTGCATGATGTGGATTTCTACAAAGCACGGATGGAGGCAAGTTGAGGTTTTACAAGGGCCGGGCCATTTGTCTCTCTATGGCATCTTTGACCTAATATGTCCTGAAGCAAGAGTGACCTTGTGTGGATGGGGTTGCCAGGAGATGAGAAGAGGCAGGTTACTAGCTACAGGGGAGAAGGGATGGTTGTCAGTCACTATGCAATCACATCACTTCCATCATGACTCCATGGAAACCAGATAGTTTTGGGGCAAGTACTTGGCCCCAGCGCTTCCTCGTTACGTTGGAAATGTCATCATCACACAGAGATAACTATCACTCCCCACTCCCGCCTCTAGTTTGACTTCCCTGTTTCTGCTCGTTGAACAGCAGGTAGCAGCCAAAATTGTGGGAATTTGTCTGCTGTAAGCAGGGACCTGACGAGCCTAATAGTGAACTATTTTTGTAATCATTTTATTGTGCCATTTTGAAAGTAAAGGTAGAGATAGGATTTCTTATGTATCCTAGAGGTGTCTTGATATATGCATAGGCATATAAACATGCCCCTTTCCTTTAAGACTCACCTTCTGTGGTCAGTTCAAGTTGAACATGAATCAGCAGCATGATGCAGATGCAAAACAAAAGTCTAATGCAATTTTAAGCTGAATTAATTGGAGTATAATGTCCAAGTCTTGAGTATTTTTTTGGAACATATTCTGAAATATGCAGAAAAATTTAAAGGAACGTGTTTGTTTGTTTGTTTTATATCCCACCCTCCCCGCAAGTGGGCTCAGGGTGGATTACAAGGTTACATAAAAGTCGTGACAATGACGCTATCAAATTTCAGAGGTTAAATTTAAAATTTAATACCAGAAGACTGGAGAACCAGAGTGAAAGTAGCAATGCTCAGACAGAACCTTCTAGGCAGTGTTGTCTGAAATATGTAGAAAATTATTTTATTTTATTTTACTGAATTTATATCCCACCCTCCCCATAAGCAGGCTCAGGGTGGGTTACAGAGCTGGGCATCAATCTCAATCTCAAATTAGCCCTGTAAAACAAGCTTATGTTCCCACCCAGAAACTATATGAATGTTCCAGCTCTGCTTTTACTTATTTATATATTTTTGTAACTACAAGGGATAGAAACTTGATTTTTATTAATTTTCTTACAATTTGGGGAATTGCAAGGAGCTTCTCCTGTCCACAGTGAGTAAATGGTCCCCACTCCCCAGTGTAGAATGAGTACCATTGAGCAACTTTGTCTCAAAATAGTAGCATGATGCAAAACGTAAGCATTCCCACCCGCAATAGTTGCTTAATTGAAAAAAAAAAAGAGTATTGTTAATTTGACCAACTTTCATGGGACAGTGAGGTGTTTGTGTAGATTGGCCTACTGTATAATCCCAGTGTATTTATATCTAGTAATACATAACAGCCTTCTTAATGTATTTTCTCTTTAAGAGGCAGCATCAGCCAGTGTAAATCTTCTACAACGTTCCTCTCCATTGAACATTGTGCTGCTCTGGGAGACCAGATTCTTTCGGAAACTTGGGAGCTTTTGTCCTCCCCTTTTCCAAACATGTCAACATTCTCAGATGAACCCAGATGCCCAGCTTTTTTTTAAAAAACCCATATAGTTGAACACTAAAGCTCAGTGTTCTTTTGACTGAATTTAAAGATGAAAATCTTTATGACTCTTTATCACCCTGCATCCCCCAAGCTGTAAAAGGTGTATGCACAAGCCTTTTTAGTTACTTACAAAAGGAGTGGTTGATTAATGACCTTTTTTGTTAATTAAGTGAGAGAATAAATCTTCCATGCCCACATTGTTGGTTATGTTGCTTGTCTAACCCAAAGATGATTTGCAGCCAAGTGTCCCTTGAAGTCATGCAGTTGGAAATTCCCCCCACCCCCTTTACAGCTTCAGAGTTAGTGTGTATTTGAATTAAATTTTTGCTTTATGGAGGGGAAGAAAACCTTGAATGATGTGAGACAGGCCACCTTCAGCAGAATTTTTATGTGGTTGTGAGAGTTTTGACAGAGCAAGCCTAGCCATGGATTTTGCCTGCTAAGCGGAATATGAATGCTATTCAAGCCCACTGTGCAGGTGGGACAGAGTTGCATTGGTGTATCAGTAACACTCCATTCAGGGGTGTGTGTGGAATGGAAATATTGCAGAGCAGGGATCCTGGATCCCACTGATTTGCGTCTGGGATAGAGGGCTCTATTTTTTCCACTCAGCACTCTATTGGACCCAGATGCTGTCTGGCAGTTTTGCCACCACCAATTTCTATCAACATACGGGAACCCGTGAAGTTGCCCACAGTTCAGCTTGAGCATGCCTGTGTGTATGGGCCTTTTCCTCATGGCATCTCTTTCCTATGGAAAGCCCAGTGTTGCTGTAGGCAGCAGAGCAGCACAGCAACAACAGTGCTTCTAGATGGCATCTTTCTCCACATTTTCCTGCCCCCCCCCAGTCCCTGCAGCAACCCCCACCCCACCCCAGCTTACCACCAGGGAGCTTTCCCCATTTTTGTTTTTTTTAAATCAGTGATGGACATACATACCAATATGGCATTACATCGATATGCCAGTTGGCTGATGAAAACAAAGATATCCAAAAAGCCCCCTGGTGGCCTGAGGGAAGAGTGAGTGGCTGCTGTGTGGGCAGGTTTGGGAAGATCGAGATTTTCCTGACCACGCGGCAGCCAGTGTCTTTCTTGTGGCCTAAAATATCACAATAAAACAAGTTACGGTAAGATCGCAGAATAGTTAGAACAAAATGTGGATGGTACACAAGGAGCGCCGTGATTCTTTGGGGATGGGGGCAAACCCCCTTCCCAACCGCATTGAACCCATTGCAAATCACCCATTTGGAAACAACAGATGTTGGAGGAACTTTCATGTCTCCATGGGGCAAGATTTTTCTTCTTTTGAGATGGTGTGTGTCTAGAAGAAGGAGAACAAGAGTTTGGTTTTATCTCTTCTCTCTACCCTAAGGAGTCTCAAAGCGGCTTACAATTGCCTTCCTCTCCCCACAACAGGCACCTTGTGAGGTAGGTAGGGCTGGGAGAGTTCTGAGAGAACTGTGACTGGCCCAAGGTCAACCAACAGGCTTCATGTGGAAGAGTGAGGAATCAAATCCAGCTCTCTAGATTAGATTTTGCCGCTCTGAACCACTACACTGTGCTGGCTCTCAAGAGCAATAAGATTGTGTAAGGAATACAGCCTAGTTCAGTCTTTTGAAAATAAGTTTTAGGCTGGATAGACCTAAAGTTTTACACCTGGATAGCCCAGGCAAACCAGATCTCGGAAGCTAAGCCGGGTGGACCTTGTCAAGTACTTGCATGGGAGAGCTCCCTGAAATACCAGAGGTGGGGGTAGGCCTTATTCAGCCACCTCTCTGAATATCCTCTAGGCCTTCAGTAGGGGTCAGTCACCAGAGGTTGCCATGACTTCCAGGTGCACACACACTCACACATGCACATATGAAAAAATACAACGAAAAATTAAGTTTTATAATGTTATTTTTCTAAGCGCCCCCCAAAAAAGAGGAAAGCAGGATCTAGTGTTTGTGAAAATACAAAACAGAAATTAAAAAGTACACTTTCTTGCTAGCTAAGCACAACTTCTCTAAGGACTAGGAAAGGCAGTCTGTGCATTTGCTCAGGCTCTGACAGCTGACTGCTGGTAGGTAGACCTTGGATTGATGGAGCTGGTGAGGGACTGCTTGACAAAGGGTTCCCTCCCATTGCATATTTCCAGCTGTCTCTGTGCAGGGTTGGGCTTCTTGCTTGTCCAGTAGTGCTTTGGGGTTCTAATTAAAAATTCCCACCAGCAGGAGTTTGGCTAATGAACTGCTCCACAAAATCAGGTGCAGCTTTGCACCTGGGACTTTTGGAGACAGGATACAAAGCTTGCAGGCTGTATGCAAGGAAGGATATGACAAGTAGTAGACAGGAGAAAGTTCTCCTCTGTGTTGAAACCTACCAGGCCAGGTGTAACCCTACCGCCCTGACAGGCTAGGTGTAACCATTTCTAGGGCAGCCATCCCACTCTGTCCACCTCTCAGCAGAATGTAGTGGAGGGGTCAGCTAAGCTCCATGCACAAAACTGCCCTTGTTGCATATGTATTGCCCCGCTTTCAGTGGTTTGGGGCCCAGTTGACATTAAAAACCCAAGTCTGGGACTGGGGGCATTTTGTTTCTGCGGATGGCTGCTCCTCTTCTCCTGTTAAAAAACAACAGCCATCTTTCTTCTCCCCAGGCTTGCTCTCCCGAGATCACTTAAAACGAAGAAGGGTCTTTTGGGCAAACCCTACATGTGTGATGTCTAGTTTGTTGCCATGTTGTTGGAGCTGCTTTAGTTTCATTCAGCTCATAGGCATGAGCCAGGGATGGAAGGTCTCATTGCTGTGGAACTTTCCCTGTCTACTTCAAAGATTTTGCAAATCTGAGTCGATTCCCTGCTATGTGGTGTTTCTCTATACAATTTCTACTTTGGAAAAAGCACACCATTTGTGACCATACAAAGTCAGATATCTGTTATTAAAATGCCTTCTATTTCTCTTACTGTTGTATTAAAGTTCCTGATTTTGAAAATGTTAAGGAAACTCAGCTATGCTCCATTTGTTAGCTTTTTGTTTTTAATTTGCAGGAGCTTAGAGAAGACAACATCATATTAATTGAAACTAAGACAATGCTAGAAGAGCAGCTGATGATGGCAAGAGCTCGTGGTGACAAATTGCACGAAGTCGAAAAGGAAAACCTGCAGCTGAAATCCAAACTTCATGACATAGAACTGGTACAGTGTGATGTTCTTAACTATCGTTGGGATTTTCTTATTTTAAGCTGATTTTGTTGTTCAGCTGACTCTATTCCTGTAGAAGGTAAACTGTTTTAGAAACAGACTGAGAAATGTGAAAATACAAAGAGCTAGTTGATAGTAGTGGTCAACCCAATATGCATTGGCATGGATAGGGGAAAAACTGGTGTTCAAAGTCTGTATGTCTCATGGTAATATACTGGGTGAAAGATGCTTACTCTGCCTAAGAATTCTTGAATTAAAAAAACAAAAACAACTCTGATGTTCCGGATTGTATGTTATCTTGCTGGAGAGCATTTCTTTCTCTTTTTTTAATTGCACGGAGTATAAATAAAATGTCTTGCTTTCTAAACAGTCTAGTTCAGCATACAATGTATGATTTCAGTTTGAAGTCCTGGTATTGGGCAAAGCATACGTGTGTAGAGATGTTGCTGTCTCTGTCTCCTGCTCATGTTCTCTCTCTGCACAAAGTTCACGCATTCCTTTAATTTTTTATTTATTTATTAAACATTTATATCCGGCCTTTCCCCCTTGCTCAAGGTAGCTTACAATATACAATTAAAAAATAATAATAAAAACCAAGTCCTGCCCCCAAGCAAAGAAAACCTAGTAACACCTAATAACATGCAATAAAATGCCTGAAATCTACTGTCCATCAAAAGCTTGGTTGCATAGAACAGACTTACAGAGCCTCCTAAATGTTTCCAAGGATGGTGCCCCTTCACCTCATGGCAGAGCCCATTTCATAAAGTGGGAACAACCACAGCAAAAGCACAGCCCCTCATTGATACCAGTAGGGCTCATTTCGTAGCAGGAGCTCCTCTGCATATTAGGCCCCACACCCCTGATGTAGCCAATCCTCCAAGAGCTTACAGTAGCCCCTGTAAGAAGAACTCTGTAAGCTCTTGGAGGATTGGCTACATTAGGGGTGTGTGGCCTAATATGCAAAGGAGCTCCTGCTACAAAATGAGCCCTGGATAACAGCCAGGCTAGGCTTAACAATGAAATAACCAGAAGGTGGCAATCTGAAGATGATACCTGGCATATGGAGACATTCAAGGAGAAATAGTTCTTTAATGTGTGTGTCCTGGGCCATGAAGGTCTTTAAAGGTCAATTGAACTTGGAAATAAACTGGCAGCCATTGAAGCTGTGTTGAAATTGGCAGGATGTGTTCTGCTGGCCAGCCCCTCACAATAGGTGTGCTGCCATATTCAGAACCAGCTATAATTTCTCGGTAGTCTTCATGGGCCTCCCAACTCAGACTGCATTACAGTAGTACAACCAAGAGGTTACAAAAACATTGATCATCTTGGCCAGGTTGGCTGCACGTCCTTTTAGTGTTACTTGTTTTCCCAGTATGTAAAAAACGTGGATGTGACGAGGTCTCGTGGTTAAAGTGTTGGACTAGGATCTGGGAGACTCAAGGTTGAATCCCCACTGTGCCATGGAAGCCTGCTGGGTGACCTTGGGCCAGTCATGCTCTCTTAGCCGTACCTACATCACAGGATCGTTGTGAAGATAGAACAGAGGAGAGGAGAATGATATAAGCTATGTTGGGTCTCCACTGGGGAGAAGGGCAAGTAAATAAATTTTAAAAATTAATAAATTGATTTACTCGGGAAAACAAGTGACACTAGTTTTATAATTCTGTGATTCTATAATAAAAACCAAAGCTAGAATCCACGTCCCTGCAGTGACAAAATGAGCAGTAATGCCCTCTGGTGACTATTATTCTTAAAACTGTGTATGACTCCTGTATTGATTATGTTTTATTAAGACTTCAGAGAATTAGCTGTGCATTGCAAAGCTGGGCATGTTATGGCAAGTTTAGCATATAAACATGCTGCATGGAGAGGGGGTTGGAATTTCAGGTAGTTTAATAGTTGCACGGCCAAGAGAGAGACGTGGTGCATTACAAGCACAAGACAAATTGAAGTTCCACCTGTTTGAAGGAAGATTTTGAAGGTTTGCTGCAACCCTTTGTATCCCTGTGAGAACTCTGGTTCAGACACAAAGTGCTGTGAAACAGGTGAAGGTAACAGTATTTTGCCCTTGTTGCCACAGGGATTTGAAGGCACTGTATTTTTTATCCAGGCCCAGACAAATGCTGCCATTCACGGCCAACTAGTGGTTGGTGGTCCGTCTCCAGCCCTTGCTTTAAGTTTTCCACCCTTAGGCCACGTCCACACTGTCACTTTTCTCGCTCATTTCTTTCTATTGCTTTGGGTCCCCCCCCCTTTTCCACATGTGTTTTGCTCCCTCTAGGACTACTAGAGAGAGCAAAACATATGGGGGGTGGGGGAACCTTAAGCAGTAGGGAGAAATGAGCGACAAAACTGACAGTGTGGACGTGGCCTTAGTTTCCTTTCACCCTTTCTTGGGAGAGTCAGACACTGTGGCAGAACTTTTTGCATTTGGAAATAACCAGTCACCCAGAGCCTCTGCATTCTTGTAGACCCTTATTCTACAGTAGTAAAGGTGTTTGCCAGGCTGGTCAGCCCTGAAGGGCCAGATGTTTCCCCACCGAGCTTCTGAAGGACTGTGGAGATGGTTAATACTGTGAACAAGGAGATGGTTAATACTGTGAACTATTTGGCTGAAGAACCCACAGATCCCTGCAAGCATCAGGTTTAAGGAACTGGCCCTCATTCACTTAGTACATAGTACTATTCTTTGTAAATGTTAAGTGTGCAGGCTGGAATCATGAGTTAATAATAAACTAGGTGTGTGTGTGTCATCTCCATTAGGACAGGGATATGGACAAAAAGAGAATTGAAGAACTGCTGGAAGAGAATATGGTGTTGGAGATTGCACAGAAGCAGAGCATGAATGAGTCTGCCCATCTGGGCAGGGAACTGGAGCAGCTGTCAAAGAGCACAGATCTGTCAGACAGTAAGAGACATGGAATGGTTCACATCTCTTTAAACCTTGCTGCCTGGCTTCCAGAAGATTACTTAAGGTTGATATTCCCAACCGGAAGTGCATAGGGGAAGTATGAATATCATAATGGGCTGTACCCAAAAAGTGAGAACTTCCATGCTTTCATGGGGACTTTGAGACTCCCCATTAAACCTCTTTAAATGCTTTGTGAGACCCTCCAGTGCCAGCCCTATTACAGGATTGTGCTCATGTTTGCTTCCAGCTGTAGCCCCTTGATCAGTATCACTAGCAAGTTGTGAGGTCCTGGAGTTTTGTGCTTAGAGTTCTTATAAGGTACTCATGTGTCACTTTTATCACATGCACATATGTTGAGCTGCTGCTATCAATTATGGTTTAACAGTGCATGTATACATGGTAAATAGATATATGAGCATCCTTCACATGTACGTGCATGGTGGTATACATGGCTGTGCATGTATTCTGCACTCATGGAGGAAACATTGGTTGCAGTCACATGCACAAGATAAAGTGGGGGAGAAGAGAGGCTATTTGCTCTGGCAGAAGTTGACCTGCAGTTGGGCGATCACACAGTTTTTTGAAGCTGTGGGTACAGCCCGCTACTGTGTGATAAAATGCAACCACAGGTGAGTTGGGGGTGGGTTTTTTGCTGTTTGTTCCCAAAGCGCTTAAATGAGGGATCAATGATTCGCACCTCAACCCTGAGGGCTCCCTATGGAGTGTGCAATGATGCGCATACTGAGAAGGGAAAAAAACAACGGCACGGAGTCGGGATGGAGTGATCAGACCATCCCAACACCATGAGAGTGCGCTGGAGAGATCAGACATGGGAAAGTCCGTCTGTGACCCGTAGCAACCTGTTTGTTACCAGACTTTCCAAGGTGTCTTTTAACTCTGCTTCTGTGGCGGAGCAAACCGGCTGTCGACAGCTGCAGGGCGCTTCCCAGATGTTGTTGTCTGATCGCACTCCTTTAATTTGCCCGGCATTCGCACCTGTATCGGGGCTAATTGTGTGTGTGATCTCAGCCATTCCTTTGTGAACCAAAGTGAGATCAAATACTGAAATTACAGTGCTGTCATATTCAGTATATATATGTAAGTGAAATGATGTCATGGGAGTTATATTTAATGTAAAAATGGAGGGATTGGTCAACAGGATGTCAAAAGGAAGAGTCATGAGGGACATATCTCTTCCAGATTCTTGGAGGTTACTTAAAATTTCCATTACAGAAATTAGATGAAATGTGTATCATAATTTGGAAAAGATAAACAAAGCGAGAGAATCACAGAAAGTAGACGAGAAAGCCAAATTGAAATTGGTAATCTAAATTTTCCTGTTGATCGATGTAGCATATTTAATAAATATATTTATAGAAAACTCTTAGTAATTTTTTCACGGTTTCGTTTGGTCTTTCTGACAAGCTAGAAAAGAAGCACACCTGTCCAAGAGGATGCCAGTGACATTAACCAGTGGAGTCAAGAAAGCTCTAAAAGACAAGAAGTCTTCCTTTAAAAAGAGGAAGTCCTGACCAAATGAGGGACATAAAAAGAGAACCTACTCCGGCAAGCACACTAGCACTTAATATCTATTTAGATACTTTCGAAAACACAAAACCAGTCAAACAGTCAGGTCAAAAATTATGTAAAGGGCCTGTGGAAGAGGGGAGAAGGATATTTCAGAAAAACTGAAAGAATTCTCTATATTAATCTTCTGTGTTTCCTTAGTCATGTCAGTAATGGATGCCTCCAACAATGTCTTGCTGCTAGCAAGGATACACTTCCAGTGACTGGAAGGGCCCATTGGCTTCATAGTGCCAGTTTCAGAGCACAGACAGAAAGAGGTTCCTGTAACTAGTATGAAATCTTTCATGCTCACAGGCCTATTTGTGTGGAGGGGTTGTTCTCAGATGCATCTCTGTTCTTCCCCCTTTTGAACTGTTAAAATCAGGGCAACTCTATTATCAGGTAGGTCAAGGCAGCTCACCTCAGGCAGCAGGTTTAGGGTGCTATTAATTAAAGAGTAGCAAGGTTCGTTTTAATTATTTGTCACTTTTACCAACCAGGGACTAGGGCGCGATTTGGATCTCCAGCCCCCAAAACACATGGGCCTGTGCCTGCATAAAAGAGCAACCTGCTATTAAAATTTATTGGAAGCTTATCTTGCAGTGACTTGCCAGATCTTCCAACAATTTGCAGTGACACATCTCGTTGCTGGCGTAAACAGTGATTATTTAATTAATGGCTGCAATTTTTTTGAATTATGGATCTCCATTGAATAATGGCTTAAAACATACACACAACTCTGTAGGTAATTGTCTAAATGCAATCTTAATCCAAGCTTCCCTTTCGAAGGGTGTACCCTCTGCTTAAGTAGGCTCTGTAAATGATGGAGGCAGCCCTCTTTGGATCCCCAGATTCCTTACTGACTTTCGGTGATGGTAGTTACAGAGGGGTAGCCATGTTGGTTTGCACTAGAAGAGCTAGATTCAAGTCCAGTAGCACCTTGGAGACCCATAAGATTTTGGAGCTAGAAGCTTTCAAGAGTCAAAGCTCCTTTCGTCAGATACCCTGTGACTCACTAGACTACCAGAGATGTAACACTCCCTATTATAACCACAGCCAGCAATTCAGGAACATATTTTTCCTACCCTCCTGAAAGGTTTGCCAGCTCTGATGTTAAATCCCCTAACCTAGAATCTGAAAACCATTTAAAGCTGTGGGGTCAGATCTGGTTTTAAAGGAAATTCTGGTTGTCCTTAACTGTGTTTTTTGTCTGTGCTGGAGAACTGCCCTGATCTAAGGAGAGGAGGAGCTGTGAGGTTGGTAAGGAGAGGAGGAGCTGTGAGGTTGGGTGGGGCAAGCCCTCTTCCCAATTTGCCGATCGGGGTCACAGGTCACTAGGATGACTTATTTCCTCCTTCCACTCTGATTTGACTTCATATGTTGTTGCTTTCACTTGTGGTGGAAACTTGGAGGTGGAAATAACGGTTGAGTATGAACAGGCAGTAGAGTAACTGTATGAAGGAATGGGGTTATCTTGTTCTAAAGGGGAATGTGGTTACCTACAATCACCTGATGGTCATAGGATGGAGCAATAAACTATAATCGTAGAAGTGGGTCAGAATTTGTGATCATGCAACAACTGGTTATTTTGAATGTTGTATTTCAACAGCAAGGAAATCTTTTGTATATGAATTGAATGAATGTGCATCAAGTCGTATCTTGAAGCTTGAAAAGGACAACCAGAGCTTGCAAAATATCATCCAAGAGCTCCGGGATGCATCTGTTAGCACTGAAGAGAGTAACCTTAAGTTTGTGGAGCTACAAAAGGAGAACCAACAGCTTGGCCAAAAGGTAACAGAAAGGTAGCTGCATATATGGGGGGCTGGTTGGCTGCTGAGGCTGATCTTTTCAGGAGTTTTGCCATTCTGAGTTTTACTTCTGGCTAGGACTGACAGCTCAAGTGACGTTTTTAAGCCCAAGCTACATTCCGGTGGTCTATCACTTTTTTAAAAAGCCCATATCCACATGGCTTCACTTTTTCTATTCCTTTCACTGCATCAATATAAGGGGGCTGTAATTCTTAATATTCTTGTATACATTCGTTTGTATCCATTGGACTGTTTCTGTGGACTCCCTCAAAGACTTCCGTTTGTAGAAAAACTCTCATGGATCCTAGTCATGCTTCATACTGATAATCTTGCAAATTGTATTTAGACTAATTTAATGCAGTTTTGCATTGGATTAAAAAAAATGAGTATTTTAACCTTTTAGTGTGTTTGGCACATTTACAGGATATTTTGTTACATATGTGCATGCACTCTCTCTCTCTCTCTCTCTCTCTCATACACACACACACACACTTTATTTAACATAATAGCTGAAATAGTGGCTTAAAAACAAAGATTGGATGACATAATGAGAGTAAACTGTGGACATCTTTGAGTTTCTTTTACAGCATAAGCCTACTAGAAGAAAGAAATGAGACTGATAGTTGCTGTCCAAAAGCCTTTCTTTGCTCTTTATCGCTGTTTTTTTTCCCCCATTGGCATTCCCTGTCTCATAATGCCAGATTCCCTCTCCCCCCCACCCCCTGTTTCTCTGTAAGAGTGCCAACCTATCAAGGAGTTCAACAAAAGAATATTTTGGGTCTTGTGTGCAGCCGAAGTCCAGTCTTATCAGGAAGGGTGGCCAATTTGTTTATTTTGGGCAACTCCACCTGTTTTTTTAAGCGTGGTTTGCTTACCATGTTACATTCTGCCCTCCAGCTGGCAGATAAGAATTCGTTTGTCCTTGAGTGAGTATTTTGGGATGTCTCTTGGGCCTAACTCACTTCTCTGCACTTGTTCTGTATAGGCTGTTGGCTGTTTGTGTGATCTCTCTGTTTATATGTATGCACTTGTGTGATTTATAGTCGGCCTTTCTTGCAGAGAATCAAAAGCAACATATACACGCTGTGTTGGATTCTTCTCAGATAGTTGCTGGTTGCTAGTGCTAAGCTTCTCTAGTATAGATTTACAGGGCCTGAGGGAGGAAAAAAAAGCCTTGAAGTTGTGCTTTGAAGAAGCACCCCCTTCCCATCCATATATATAAAAGAAAGTCCCCTCACCATAAAATCCACGCCCAGGCCAAACTGCTGGACCTAGAAACACCAAATTCAGGGAGAGTGCTCCTACCATGCTGTAGGTGCTCACTAAAAAGGGATTTTTAGAAATTTGACCCCTAAGTGGGTCAAAAGGGGGGGAAATGTGTTCCCCATTGATTCCTATGTTGCTGCCTCCTTGCACCCCCCACTCTCTGATTGGTCAACTGCAGAGCTCAGCATTCTGAGGTAAAAAAAAAAGTTACAGGAGACTGAAGAGAGCTAACGGCAGTTGAGGAAATCAGGAATGGCCAACAACCACCTGTGAGGTGCAGGGATGCTGTTGGCCCAGCCTCTCCGATGGCTTCCAACACACTCCCCCTCACCTCCTACACCTAACAGGAGGTTGCCTGTCAAGTGCAGCAGTGGTTGCAGGGTGCTTAAAGCCACAAGGGTGCCCGCCCCAGCAGTGATGCCTTAGTGATCCTGCTGGCCCCACCTCCACAGTGGCTTCTAATACTCCTTCCCCTCCCCCTCCTACACTGGACAGGCAGCTGCCTGTCAGGTGTAGGAGAGGAAGTGGGATGCCTACAGCCACCTGGGAGGTTTGCTCAATAGGATTGCCTTAGCCCTGCTGCTGGCCCAGCCTCCCGGATGCCTTTAAACATAATCCCACCACCACCAGACAGGTGGGTGTCTGTCAGGTGTCGGAGCAGGGCCAGAGTACTTTAACGCTACAAGGAAGAGGCAACTTAGGAATGCAGCAAAGACATTTGCACATAGTACTCTTGCAGAGCACTATGCTGCGCGGGCTAAGTACCAACCAGCAAGATCACCCTGAGGTGCTCTGAACAACACCGTCTCCATATGAGCAAAACAATCCAGGAACACCAGTAGAAAGGCCATTACTTTCATGGAAGGTGGCAAAGCAGCCTGGTGATCTTAGCACCTGAGGGCAGAACCACCAATGTGGTCTACAGAGAGGTCCTTCAGTAGAGAGAAAAAACAGTACTTATGTCTCACTTCATTTTTGACACTACAATCTTCTCCATTAGAATTCCTACAACAAATGTTACATTTCAAACTTCACATCATCAGTATTATAACTGGATTTACAGAACTTAAATACCGTAGCAAAGCACGGGTATCAGGCTAGTAGATTAACTAAAGAAACCCTACTTCTGTGTGAGCAGTGAGTTCTACTGTAACACAGAACACAGCCTTTTCTGTTGTATTCTCAATATGACAACCAATTAGGGCACTAGACAATATGGTTTCCCCAGGGACAGCAAGGGGCACTGTAGCCATTTTACCTCAAGATTTCTGCCACAGGGCTTGATCCTGTTCAGGACCATGGCATGGTGGAGGAGGGGCTTTTGCCATCCCCCACACTATCTTTCAAGAACCCAAATCACTGGGGCATTTGGGCTTTTGAAAAATGGCACATGGGGACAGGAGCCCCTCCTCCCCTCCATGCCATGGTTCTGAGCAGGGTCAGGCTCACAGCATTTTTAAAGAAACCGGAATCCTGAGGAAAAATGGGTTGTCCAAAAGGATGCCATATTGTCTAGTTGTGCTCTTCAGAATATTTTGTAAAGAGCAACTGTAGTAATTAGGTACTTTTAAAAATTATGAAACATGATAGACTGTGAAGGAACGAACAGAGATGATATTCTATGGCTTTCATTGTTCTTTGTGGATTTTATTTTTTCTGTACTGCTTCATTTATTTAGATAATTTCTGTCCTACTTTTCTGTATAAAACACTCAAGAGCTGCGGTCACACACACTAAATAATCCACTTTCAAATTGGATTTTTACTGGGTGAACTGGCAAAATCCAGTTGGAAAGTGCATTGAAAGTGGATTATTTAGTGTGTGTGAACACAGCCAGGGTGGCTTATAAACCAAAAATAAAACAATTAGAAAATCAAAATAGCAACACACACACAATCCCCCACAATACAAAGTACATGATAATATTAGCATCAGTAAAATAATAATAATAACATTGTGGCAATAAACATCAGGTGGGCAGAAATCATAAAATCAGGAAGTTTGAGAGCAATGAAGTCAGAAGTTCGAAGTGTGCAATGGAACAAGGCCTCTGGTAGTATATACTCTTCATGCTTGTATCAGTTCCTTCAAAGCTGTTTACCATTTGCCATTGTGTCTCATAGGTACAGTATAATATGGCATAGACGTTCATATATCTTTTCTGATGTCACTAAACTTGTTGCAACTGACCTAATTTCTTTTAAATCACAAGTTTAAAAGAATCATTGCAGTAAATAATACCAAAAAGCCCTTCAAAGTAACAATGTTCTTTTTTAGCCTTGTGATAACAGGCAAGAGGGGGACCAGTATTTCTCCATAATTTAGTTGCTTTAGGACTCTTGATAGGCATGGAGAAATGTCTAGGTCAGCAGCCCATTTAAAAAATTCTTGCCATTCTTGGAGTTGCAACTAGGGGTGTGCAAAAAAACAAAATTCGGGTTTTTTTCGGATTCGGGTATATTGGACCCACATTTTTTCGGGAATCCCAAAACCCCCCGAATATCTATACCAGTATAGTGAAAATATCCGAACATTTTTGGGATTCCCGAAAAATTCGGGTCCATTATACCTTATGGGGCCATTATACCTTGGGGGGCAGATTGTACAGGTTCTGCTTCTGGCCCGGCAAACATGCCCCTCACCACCTCACTTACTTCCTTAGACAGATTCTTGGGGAGACACTGCCTACTGCCTGCCTGCCTTTAGTTTTTCCCATAGGAAACAATGGAGAGTGGGGGCTCCCTCTTTGGATGCCCCTGGAATTGGACTCCCTGGTCCAATCTTTTCAAAACTTTGGGGTTCTTTTGGGGAGAGGCTTCAGCAGTTACAGTCCAAATTTGGAGCCTCTACCTCAAACCCACTCCCCCCAGCCCCCTGGAAACTTTTCAGAAGTTTTTTGTGACAATGGCCCCATAGGGCATAATGGACCCAAATTTAGTAGCTGGCCAATAACTGGAACATGCCAAGTCAGGGCCCAAAAAAATGTAAAACATGAAAGAGATGACCAGAAATGGCAGCTGTGCTTGTAAGTGAAAGAGCAGCTGAAAAGCAGATATTAAGAATAAAAGTTTGTGGTCAATGATATGTTTCTCCCTGCTAACCAAGAGTGAGTCAACATGAAAGCTGCTTCACTGTGGCAACTGTTAAGTCAGTACAGGAATTAGTGAGATTGCTTTTGCTTAGAACCCTTCTTGCATGTGCAGTGCCTGCAGACAGTGGATTGCTCATCATTTCCTTTTTTAAAAAACAAAACACCTGTTTCTTGGAGAGGTTTTTTGATGGTTATCTAGACAGCTATTGGACTAAAGGGTATCCTGCTGAAACATTTACATCTAGAAATAGCCATGCAGCTTTCCAAGGATTCAGAATATTTCACCACAGCATAAAAGCAGAGGCAGTTGTATTGTTAGACCATAGATTCTTGGAGTGAACATGTGCAAATTGATCTAGTCCTGTTTGTGCTACAAGGGTTGTGCTTATATCCTGGTATAGCTGAATATCTGCAGTGAGCCCTTAGGCGTGTTCATGCAGATTCTCAACATCAGGGCCCTGATTTTTGCAGAGTTCCTGGTCGTTTGGAGGAGCCTTCATGCATACCCTCACTGCAACTGTTGAGAGCAGTATGTGTAGATGCCCAGGGGGCAGTGCCAGCTGGTAAGATGCCACTTCCCTCTAGGCACTTAGCACATGCATAATTTTGAATGTGTGCGAGAGAGAAACTGATCCAGCCTTAATTTTTAGTTTTCTAAAATGGGAATACCAGTAGGGTCGTCAGGTCTGTGTTGGGAAATTCTTGGAGATTTGGGGGGTGGAGCCTGAGGGGCACGGGGTTTGAGAAGGGGAGGGACCTCAGCAGGGTATAAGGCCATTGAGTTTACCTTCCAGAGCAGCCATTTGCTCCAGGGCAACTGATCTTTTGTCTGTCGATCAGTTGGAATTCTGGGAGATCTCAAGCCACCCCCTGGAGGTTGGTAATACTGAATACCAGTGACCTTGTAAGTCATACACAGTGCGAACCTGGTGGACTCTAATCTGGAGAACCGAGTTTGATTCCCCACTCCTCCACATGAAGCCAGCTGGGTGACCTTGGGTCAGTCACAGCTCTCTCAGCCCCACCTACCTCACAGGGTGTCTGCTGTGGGGAGAGGAAGGGGAAGGCGATTGTAAGCCGTTTCGATTCTCCTTCAGGTAGTGAAGAGCAGGGTATAAATTCTGATTGTGATGATGATGTTTTATTCTGTTAACATTAAACTGTAATTTACACCTTATTCATTTATTAGCGAGTTCTCAGTTGGAACAAAAGAATTATAGTCAGCCATGAGAGATACATGTTAGAAAAAAGCTACTGAATCCTCAAATCTTACAGGCATCAATATTGGTCCTCTTTTTCTGTTGAAATTTGCCTATAAGCCACAGTTTTGCCCCTCTGATTTAAAGAACCCACTTGAACAATCAAAGTCTTTCGAACCAGCGAGTGTTCCCTGGTCTTAACAGGGTGGTTGCCCACCCTCTGTTCTGCCCCCCCCCCCCCCAATTACTTCTTACTGATCTCAGTGTTTCTCTTCTACTCCTGTTAGTACTTGCTCCTGTCTTTCCCTCACCTCACCTCCCTGGCACGATGCTTCACCTTCTTAGAGGGAGAAACTCAGAACTTGTGAGGTGGAGAATTCCCTGCCTGAGACCTTAGAGAGCTGCTGTGAGTCACAATGTACATCACTGGCCAGAGATGGATCTGTAGCCTGTGGCAGTGCCATCTATTCAGACAGTGATACAGAACTCTGTCAGGTCATTGCTGTTTGATCCAGAAATCAGTATTTTAAGGGTGCGTTCTGAGAATAAAGAAGTGTCCATGACAGATTCCAGTGAATAGCTCTTGATAATTTAGCCTTTATTAATCTGCTCAAGAAAATTTTGAACAAATCACGTTTTGAGCTAAATTGCTTTTATTTTCCATTCTGGATGTCTTTGAGAGAAAATGAGCACTTTCAAATAGACATTCCCGTTTGGTGCAGGTCTCCTGGGATACCCTTGTGAATAGCAGTTATCACTGAGCTCAGCAAACATCCCCTAGGGGCCTAATGAAGTGTGTTGCTTTTACATTTGTAACTGCTAAATTTCCTTATCTACAGAATGGTCAGCACCTTCTTCTCTAGACGTTTCCTGTAACATTGGCTTATAAATACTTGCAATCTGCTAATCGTCATCCATTTCTTCCTGTGAATCAGCCTTTTGTGTCTCAGTGACAGTCTTGCCAACCTGGGGTTTGGTCTGTTCATTCAGGAGCAAGGAGCAAACAGAACAACTAATTTTCTTAAATGCATACACAAATAATAATTTGAATGTGCTTCTTTGGATGCTAGGTGATGCCTGGAATCCTTCATACAGTTTCAGGCATCACACCAAAAAAAATGCTGTTTTTCTCTCATGTTTTTTCCCCAACTCCATGTACCTCCCTCCTTTGACAGGTTATATAACTGAAAACCTGTTGATCATTTCCTCTGCTCCCAGCTTTGGGGCCACTGCAGGCTTGAGTCTTGATGCTTTAGCAGTCTTAGGTATATTAAAAAGTACTGACAACACAGTGTATCTGAAAGACCACCTTTGACGTGTATGACCCTTTTCTGGGCGGTCTAGCTTCAGAGATGGTGGTGATTTAGCAGCAGGATCTTCTCAGTGGTGGCTTCAAATTATAGAACCATGAGGTGCATCTGGCCATACTCCACAGAACCTTCTTCCAACTTAAATTGAAGGAAGTTTCCTTAGGCTGGAGGAATGCTTCAAGCTCTGCTCACTTGAAAGTTAGGATAGGGGTAGGATCAATCCCATTCCATTATTTCTAGAGATATTCAGGTGGCTGGCTTTTCAGTGCAAGGTGCAAGGCTGGCTTTTCGGTGCGAGGTGGGACTCGATTTTTCTCATGGCTGGAGTGGAGCGAGTTGGTAATGTTTGCAAAGGAATGGGAGACTGGCATCAAAGCTTTTGTGACTCCTCCTGTATTTTTCTGGTGGTGGAAAGTGCCGTTGAGTCACAGCTGACTTGCAGCAATCCTTATAGGATTTTCAAGAGGTGTTGAGAGGTGGTTTGCCATTGCCTGCCTCTGCGTGGAGACCCTGGACTTTCTTGGTGGTCTCTCATTCAACTATTAACCAGGGCCAACCCTGATTAGCTTCCGAGATCTGACAAGATCGAGGTAGCCTGGGCTGTTTGTATATAAATGTGCTTAAGTTGTTGAAATATTTAATTTTCTTCTCTTGGCACTGAAAAATAGGTCTTCTAGTGTCCCACGCCTTGGCACCATACCATACTTCATTGGCTTTTTCTCCTCTCCGTTCATCTGCATGGCAGAGGTGGAGCTGCAGATGTGGCTCTAGTGGAAGGGGGAGAAGTAGCCAGAGAACATGTTTCTTGGGCTCCCAAAACCTGGAGCCAGCTCTAAGGCAGTGTTCTGCTGCAAAGTGAGGTTCTGCTGCAAGTGTGTGTTACTTAGATATTTGGCAATCTTATGCCAGGTTTTTGAATGCTGCTTGCTGACTTCAGCAAAAAAAAAAAAAAAAAAAAGCTTGTTGGTCCAAACTCATTGCTTTGGCATAAGTATTAATGAATTGGGGGGGGTGGGGAGGAGTTCAAAGCATTTTTTTCCTTTTTATAGTGTCCTTGTTTGTTCAGGCTTGTACGCATGATGTATTGTGGTGATTTTCTCCTTGCAGATTGAAAAGTTACAAAACCAGATTGAAAGAGAGAAGCAAAGCAATCAAGACTTGGAGACATTGAGCGAAGAGCTCCTAAAAGAGAAGGAGGAGCTTCAGGGCATAATGGAGACCTTAAAGGCTGATAAAGAGAGACAGGTATAAAGAAAGGCAGGCCTCGAATTTTTCATCCAGAGGCATTCTCACTTGGCTATGCAGAAGACTTTGTTGGATTCCCAATGTAAAAGCAACCAAAGACTTTTCCTGGCAGGCAGGTTTTGTCCAATTAAAAAGCAGTTCATCCAATTCACCTCTACCAATTTTATAATCTTTGGGCATTTCCTAACCTTTGTGTTAGTTTGGAACTAGTGTCAGAAGGATATAGCTCAACTTCCATATTGGTAGAGGAAGAATCACAATGCCTTTGACACCTCCTATTTTGAATAACTTCAGCCACTCATATTTTAGGTTGACAAGTGGGTTTTTTTTCCAACCTTGGCATGGCATCATCCACTCATCTAAATTTTAAGAATTAAACATATATTTTGCCTTTAAAGTAAATCTACCAAAGGTGATTTGTAGATAGGTCTGTATGACACACACAAACAGAAAGCTGTTCTTTCCAGAGAACTTGAAAGTGTTGTGTTTTATCCTGCCTAGTGCCAACAGAAGGAGCATGGATCTTGCCATGTTCCCCTTTTCTCCTGTAGTCCCTTCCTACCTGCCCCTCCAGTACATTTCCGGGTTTTGGTAACCATATGGATTAATAGCCACATGGGTAGGAGACTGCACTTTAGATGGAGACGGGGACACAGTCATATTTCCTGCCTCTTCTGTCAGTGGAGTAGTCTAGCATGGAAGGTACTGTGACATGAATCAGCATGCCAAGGTCAGCTGAGTCCCAAAAACAGGCCAGTTTCCATTCTAGATAGAAATACGAAACACATGCTATCATCTGTTCCATCAGATGAGAATGGTCCAGCATAACTCATAAGCTCCTTGTGGAGTAAGATAGTTTTGCTCCATCAGAAACAGGGAGTGCTACACCCTTTAAGGTCTCAGCCTTACCAGCCAGCATTATCTGTGGCTTGTCTTGGGTCATTATTATTCCTGTGTTGTAGGGAGGTAAAGAAAGCTGAAAGTGATTTTTGTGTATAAGTGACGCTAGCTCGCCTTTTGTGCAATGTTTCTGTCCTAACTACACACACCCGCACGGACACAGAGAAGCTACAATTCTAGGGAAAGCATTTATAAATGTGAGGGATTGTTTTGCAAGTGCTGGGTGGGTCAAATTAATCTAGTTGTTGTTGTTGTTGTTACTATTATTATTATTATTTCAATTTGTACCCTGCCCTCCCCACAAACAGGCTCAGGGCAGCTGAGTATGAGTGTGTCAATTTAACTTCGCCTAGCAAGAGCTAGAAAACACAGTGCCTCCATGGGCACAGACCTAGTCTGACTCACAGATCTCTAGAAGTCCAGTCTGTCAGATATGGTGGAGTCCCTCATCAAAATGTTGCTCTGTCATGGTTATGGTCTTTCTGCAGTGACTCAGCTGGATTGGGCTGGGGGTTATTTAAATCTGTGGTATTGGTTGCCAACCAATGGGTAAATCAGAACTGGAAACGAAAAAAGAAGGGAAAGTAAACATAACCCAGACCAAATTGAATTAAGTAACTGAAGGTTAAGAGCATACACATGTATAGGCCCAATAATGCTGTGGTCAAATCAAAAATTAATAAATATTAACAAATATACAAAAATATACATGCATTTATTTCACAGTAGATTTAAAACAGATATTGACCCTCACAATAGCCTCAGTCATCATTCATAGTGTACAATGACATCCAAAAGTAACAAATATTGACCCTGAATAGATGCATTTCGGCCCAGTTGGCCTGTCTCAGTGGTCAGACTAATACTATTACAACATAGTTCCTGACATAATAATATAACATTCATTTATCATAAACTGACCAAGGCAAAGTTATTCTGATAATTATTGTCTATGACCAAAGGCAAGGATATTGATCAAAGCCTCATTCTTGAGAGTACACAGCCATGGCCAGGTACATGTTCCTATAGTGATGATTCAATTGTGTATCTTTCTCGCTTGGTCAGAAGAATTCAGTACAACTAGGAGGCAATAGTGATGATTCATTATTGGGCCAATACATTTATATTTTCTTAACCTTCAGGCACTTAATTTAAGTCAGATCTGGATACAGCTGGACTGGAAAGCCAGTGTGTCTTCTGGAAGATCTAGCATGAATTTCCTGTAGGAGGGTTGGTGGCCTGAGGTAGGCTGCCTCTTCCCCCTGACTTTTAATCCTGGGTTGGGTTGAAAGATGTAGTCTTGGGACTGCTGTGTGTTGACACCAACACTTCTAGCCTTTCTGTGTTGGCCATGGCCCTATCATCCCATGGAGGTGGGACTATCCCTGACCAGTACAAAATTTTGTTTATTGCTGTGAGAGTATGTAACTGATTGGTGCAGCCACCCAATCTTTATACTCATGTACAGCTTGCTGGAGTGCAGTTTATGATAGACATCTCATCAGATCTGCATCTTCATGGGAGCTTTCTGGTATTCAATTTTCCACTCATTTATTTTAAATATAGATAAAAGACCTAGAAAAAGAAACCCATCATCTCAATCAACTGGTTTTATCGCTAAGGCAAAGATCACAAATCAGCAGTGAGGCCAGAGTAAAAGACATTGAAATGGAAAACAAAATACTCCATGAAACAGTGACCGAGACTAGTAGCAAGTTCAGCAAGCTGGAGTTTGAGAAGAAGCAACTACAGAAGGACTTTGAACAGGTTAAAGAGAAGGTGGAAAGGGTAGAAGAAATGGACAAGGAGCTTCATCGCATGGAAAGGGAGAATGAGCAGCTCACCAAGAAAGTTGCTGCTATGAAGGTAACTACAGACAAAATGGTGGTTCTTGAGCAAGAGAACATGGATCTGGAAATGGAGAACAGGAAGCTGAAGAAATCATTAGATACTTTGCACAATGTTACAGTCAGACTGGAGAGCTTGGAAAAGGACAACAAGGAATTGGATGAAGAGAACTTGGAACTCAGGAGGATGGTGGAGACAATGAGGTTCACCAGCACAAAAATGGCTCAGATAGAGACAGAAAACAAAGAACTGGAGAGGGAAAAAGAGGAACTTGGAAAAAATGTGGAAATATTAAAGATGCTAGTCAAGAAATCTGAAAGGTTAGAGTTGAGTTACCAGAGTGTCAGTGCTGAGAACCAAAGACTCCAGCAGATCCTGGAGAGCAGCAGCAAGAAAATCCAAGAGTTGGAGAAGGAACTCCAGGGCACCGAAGGTGAGAACCAGACTCTCAGTAGAAGGTTAGAAGAGCTAAAGGTTTCAAATAAGCATCTGGAGTGGTTAGAAAATGAAAAGAAACTGCTTGACCAAGAAGTATCCCAGTTGGACAAGGACAAGAAGATGCTGGAGAAGGAGACAAAAAGGCTTTGGCAGCAGGTGGAATTAAAAGATGCCAGTTTAGATGACAACACTGCAAGGCTGGCTGCTCTGGAGAAGGAAAACAGAACACTAGAAAAAGACCTTGCTAGGTTCAGAGACTCGTCCAGTAAGATGAAAGAATTTGAGAAAGACAATAAAGACCTCCTAAAGCAAGTTACCATTGATAAGAGAACACTGGCTACATTGAGAGAGGTAAGCAAAGTAGCCTTTGTCTGATGAGAGCACGTGTGTAGCATAGACAGAGCAAGTATGTATGTTTGTCTGAAGCAAACAAAGAATGAGGGAGACATTGTGTGGCGGCTTGGAGCATTACATTTTGTCAAGGCCCAAAAAGAGAAAGAATATATTCTCATGATACTGTCTGCAGGTGATAGGTACAGAGTACTGTGACACAAAAGATACTGGCTTGCCTGGGAATCCTGTGACCCACAGCTGTGTGAATCATGATTTGATGGAAATTGATGCTAATTAGCATCAATAATACCTTTAAAAGTTCATCAGTGTGATGACATTCATAAAATATCTTCCCCCAGCCTGTGCCATAAAATTTGGTAGAACCCCCCCCCCAAAGTATTAACAAAGTTGTGACATCTAGAACCATCACTGAAAAACCCTTTAAAAAAACTTACCTTCTAAAAATGATGTGTTAGAGCCTGCCTAACTTTCCTTGGTCAACGTTGCAGTTAAGAGAGCCCGAGCAAAAATCTATATCGCCCTTTAATATTGTAACTGGAGAGAGTATTCTGTAGCAAATGTTAGATGAGTTGTTTCCACAATGACTTCATGTTTGTCTACAGAAAATTCAATGGGAGTGCAGCCAGAGCTGTGGATTGATCCTGGGTCAAGTGAACTCATTTTGGTGACAATAAAAGTGGTCTTGGAAATTATTAGTTCAGCTCAGCCAGCTGAAGTGGACTTAATTTATGTACAACTCTGGTAAAACAAGTCAGACGAAAACTGAAATCATATTCAAACCATCAGGTTGAATACATAAATCAAGGTTCCTAGAGCTTTTGTTGTGTGAAACCAAGAGCTGTTTACACATGAAATGTCATGCACAAACGTTGCTCCTGTGTTGGCCAGAATAAATAACCACCACATTTATGTGCAACAGCTGCACATACCATTTTACAGAAAACAAGTGATGTGCATTTGTCTCATGTTAACAAAACATATATGGTGGTCTGATAGTTTTCTTCTGTGATAGCTGTATCCATGTAGGAACAGTCTTGGGTGAAGCCATTCAGAAAGCCACCTCCCACAGCTATGCTGCTGAAATGCACTTGTTTTTCTCTCACTATGCCTGCTAATCAAGTTTGGTGCTGTTTTCAGGATTTGGTTCTTGAGAAATTAAAGAGCCAGAGATTGTCCAGTGAGCTGGACAAACTTGGCCAGGAACTAGAGAAGATTGGATTGAACAAGGAGTTGCTGCTACAGGATGACAATGGCAACAATGACAAGTGAGGCCTTTTTCTGGTGGTTCTGTGGAAAGCTTTTCTGCATTTGATGTCCTAATTTTGATCTCCTAGTTTCTAGATCGGGTCTCCAAGAGGTATCTCTTGAGCTACCAGTAACTTACTGAGTGGTGTGGAATAGATTGTGCATCCACTAGAAGTCCCAGGAAAAATATCACACGCACAAAAATCTGTTCTAGGCCTTTTTAAAATAAAGCTTTTATTTCTTAGGATTTGTCTCTCTGCTGCTTAAAGGATAGCTTCATTTATAGTATTCTTACTAGTCCATATTTTATTTCTAGGACAGAATAAAACATAATAACATGCCAGGGTGAGGGGAGTAGCTCGGAATATTTTTTTTTTGTTATTCAGAAGCAGTTCTTATTAAGGAATAGATTGGTAACAAACATTCTGGTTTTTTTTTCTCTTCAAAAACAGTCTGTAGGCTTGATAAGATCTTCCTTGGAGCACAGGAACCAGTATTTGGGCCTTATCCACATAGTGTAGCTGTATCAAAGGAACAACTGCCACAAATGATCTCTTTAGGAGGTATATGTAGAGTAGAAGAAAGTCTTCTATCAAACCTAGAGGAGTGTAGAGAGAAACTAATGGATGCTTTTCTAGGGAAGTCCAGATCCTGTTACTGTTCAGTTGTAACAACATCCACACCACACAATTGAATCTACTTTCACATCAGTTTGGATGTACCAGTTGAGTAAAAGTCACTGTGTGATAGCAGAGGACTGTG
Source organism: Lepidodactylus listeri (assembly GCA_029233225.1). Lineage (NCBI taxonomy): Eukaryota > Metazoa > Chordata > Lepidosauria > Squamata > Gekkonidae > Lepidodactylus > Lepidodactylus listeri. The sequence continues at coordinate 73,836,770 of JARCFY010000011.1, read as the reverse complement.
TGAACATGAGATTCCCCCCTCCCCAAATTCATCTGCTCGTAATGTTGAGAGGGTGATCAGTGTCCAGCCAATCAGTAGTGCCAATCATTGCAGACAGAAGGTCGCCTACCCGTAATGGATCATTACTCTGAGTAGGTGCTGCTGCTTTCTTTATAATTGTATATACCTGTGGGAGCTGGATATGAATGGTTTTCCTAGGCTTTTTCTTTTATATAGTTATATGTCTTAATTTAATTTATTTATTATGTTTCTATATTGCCTTTTTCCATTATGGAAATGAGGGTGACATCCACAGAATTCCCAGGAGGGCTACATTCAGGCACACTGGCCAGATCCAAACAAGTTTAGGTTCAGCAAGGTTTACTATATCATACACCTTCCAACTATACCTATTTGATTTTTTTCTTACCAACGAAACAGATCTTTGCTGATGGGAAATATGCCACTGATAGAAAACAAGTATTGTTGCCAGTACATAGCTAATGTTTCAGAGGAGTGGTTGACATCTCTCAAGTGGAGATGTCTGCATGCTATCCAATACTGAAATGTTTTTGCTGTTCCCCACAGGAAGTACAAGATCCTGGAAATAAAGACTAAATGTGCAATAAAGACAACACTAGCCAATAAAGAAGAGAAAATTGCTTTGTTGGAGACCCAAGTGCAAGAGTTTCTTAACTTGAATCAGCACCTACAGAATGAACTAAATATGGTAAAAGGGAAAACCTTTTTTTATGTTATGAGTTCGAGGCATTTAATAGACTTGGTAAACATTCAGTTCTCAGGAATGCATGGTACATTGGAGATAGGAATGTAATGTATGTGGCTTGGAATAATTATGCCGTCTTTGGTAGGTGTATCGATTTATTCATCCACATGTAACATTGGTAATGGAAACAGGCAGTTTAGTTCTTCTTACATGGGCATTATCCAGCTTGTTATTTTCAGGCATGCCACACCCACTACCAAACTGCTGAGACTAAAGCAAGAATTCCCCAGGCTTTGTGTAGGGTGCACAAGGTCCATTCAGAACAGAAACTCCAACCTGCAGCATGTGAGGCTATATCTTATTGTACATTCCAAACTAAACTTTGGGGAATTCAGCATCCTTCCCATTTCAAGTTGTTAGAGGAGGAAACAGCCACTAGTGCTGTTCTGCAAACACTTGCACATGAGTTCATGCAGTGCTGTAACTAGGTTCTTTAGCAGCTCTCATGCTCTTGTGACAAGCTGTCGTTTAAGTGGAGGAACAACCTAGGACTTGGTTTTCTTTTCTTGCCACAGTGCTAAAGCAATCAGTATAAAATGCCCCTTCTGCATGTAGGACAGGGGTTGCCAGCTAGTAGATCATGAAAAAGTTGGCTGTGCTTGATGTAGAAGGTACCTTCTACATTTAGAAACGCAACCCTTTCTTATGAAGCCTTCCAGATGCCAAAATGTAGATTGTGGAAACAGAAAACTTGGCAACCAAAAAAAGATTGTCATACGTAAGAAGAACCTTAGAAACTTTTGAAGATACTTAGAATCCCCTTTGAAAATATTTAGAATAGAAAAAAGAGAAATGGTCAGACTTGTGAACGTGGCAGTGTATATTCAACAAATATAACTTCTTTCTCATTTCAAGTTTGTAGACAAAGATTCCAGTTTAGTTCTGCTGACCTAAGAGTTGTCCTCAGTTGTATGTTTGACTATGTTTTTATAGGTAAGGAAGGACTTTGAAGGTCTGAAGCAGAATAAAAAGGATGAAATGCATGTGCCGAATGCATTGCCCTCAGAGAACGTTTCTCGTCATCAGGCAAAAGAAACATGGGAAATGCTTCACAAGGAAGCGACTATGGAACTTCTGAAAGTTAAGGACCGAGCTATAGAGCTGGAAAGAAGTGTAAGCTTTGCTCTTTCAAATATTATGTTTTATTTATTTTAGTACTTATATCCTGCTTTTCTCATGAAAGGACCCAAAGTGGCGTACAAGAAAAATACCTGAATAAACCAGTGTAAATCAAATAAAAACCTCCAAAACAAGTGCATCTCAAACCGTGTGCCACATGCTATGGTAGGCATATTTTCCTATATGGAGTTTCTCTTTATAGGAAAACAATATGCAAAGTGGCTCTGTGAGCATGATCAGTCTGGAAATTATCAGTCTTCAACAAGGGGCTTGCTCTTCCCCAGGCTGGGATGGGTAAAATCACCATTAAAAAACCACAGAGGCACTATCAAAGAGGGAGAAATCCTCACTTTTTCTTTGAAGGAAGGGGGGGGGGGTTATTTATGCCAGTGTTTTCCAAAATGCCTTTCTTGTGGGAGCCTTTTGGCAGCCTTCACATGGGACTTGCCTGTCAAGGAACCCCATACTCTTTGCAAGGAATTTCTGGTATGCTTCCCGGTGCACACTTGGGTCATTGGGCAGGACTATAGTGCCTCACAGTTACTCCATTTGGATAGAGGGAGAATATAGTCTAGACCGGTGGTCTCCAACCTGTGGATCAGGATTCTCAGGTGAGTTGTGGAGTCCCCCCTGCTGGATCACAGGTCCCTAAAGGGCCCTCAGGTTTGGAGGTTTTTGCTGTTTGGGGGAGGGGCTTGGTGTAAGTGCACAGATATAGAAAGCAAGCTTGTCATGCCTCCTGTCTTTCCTTCTATGCAGACACTGGAGCAAGAAGTTGAGGTTAGGTCATTCATTGGAGGAGGAGATGCCCTTTTAGCACTGACAAATTCAGACACACACACACACACACACCCCATGGTAACCTTCCCTCGTGTACTGTGGTCAGGCCACTACCCACTCCACCTGCTTGGTCCCACAGTGCTGCATGTATGCTTGCAGCACAGAATAGCCCTTGACACCAGTCTGGTAATATCCTTGGCTCCTCTCCTTCCTGTCTTGTGACTTCTTTTGTATTTGCAGCTTATGTTGCTGCCTGGAAGGGGAAGGTGGGTCCTGAGTCTGGAAAGACTGAAGACTGCTGCTCTAGAATGTTATGTGCCACTCCTCCTTTTATCTAGACTCCAGGAGGAAACTCTGGTCACAGTGGTCATGTTATCTTGCAAGAACATGGTCTGAATTCTTTTATCTTCTCACTTGCAGGATTTCTGATAGGTTCCCAGGGGGACTCCAGAGCGCAGTTTGAATACCAGTGATCCTAGAAAAGGAGCTGAATTCTCACTTCTGTTCCTTTTGTGTTACTGATACCATAGATAAGTGGAAAGGAGGCCATTGTGTCCATTAGTTCTTTCTTCCATCTGTGATACACCATTGCCCAGTTTGAAGCCATTAAATGGAAAGTTACTTACAAAGTAGCTGCATTTGAAATAATAGAGGCAGGTTGTTCTGTCCTCTTAGGCATCACAATTGGTCTCAGAATTCTTCGCTCACTGTTTTTCCTGCCTGCTTCTTTTTTTAAAAAGAATCTGGTTTTTCTCAGAACGCAGCCCTGCATACAGAGAAGCAGCTTCTCAAGGAACAGTTAAGACATTTGGAAGCCCAGAATACCTCCTTCAGCAATCAGATCCTGACACTACAGAAGCAAAACGTCTTTCTTCAAGAGCACAACACTGCAATGCAGACACAAACTGCCAAACTCCAGGTCAGCAAAGTCCCCTGGGAGCTTCTGCTGGAAATGTTCCTAGCTGGCTTGTTTTAGAGAGCACTGGAGGAAGTATCAGTTATCTAGTTTTCTTCTTTTCATTTCTTCTTGTGTTAATTTGGTTGACAATATGATTCTTCTTCAGGCAGTGAAACTGTTACCTTTAAAAAAAGAAGAAGAGTGCTTGGTTTGTTCTGTTCTGGATTTGGTGCTATTAAAAACTAAGAGGGAAATTTCAGAAATGTACTAAAATAAATACAATACAATTCCTTGTGTTATTACATTTTGTTAACGTTATCAACATATTTGCTTTGTGCTGCACACTGTGAAAAATACCTGTCTACTTTTTTGAGAGAGAGAGAACCAGTATGGCGTACTGGTTAGCTGGACTAGAACTGGTGACTCAAATGCTCCTTCAAATGCTTGAGTGACTTGAGCCCCGTCTCTCCCTCTCCAGTCTACCTCATAGGCTGATTATGAAGATAAAATGGAAGAGGGCAGAATGGCCTTTATCTGCTTGAGCTCTTTGAAAAAGGAAAAATAGGATTAAAATGGCAGATGTAGAAAGTTAATACTGTTCATGAGCAAAACAGACAGAAACCAGTCTGAATTTTTTAAGTATTATGCCAAATAATAGTTACTGCTCCACAGTGTTGTTACTTAAGCTGCTCTTCAGCATGATTTCCTTTGAACTGTGACAGCTATAAAGCTTGAACGGTTCTTAAAGTTTTTTCCCCAATGGCATTGGCATTGGGGCCTTTGGATAAGAAAAGACCTAGGTTCCTATTTAATTAGTTACTCTGACTGCATTTTGTCAGAGAAAACGAAAGTGAGTCTGCAGCGGTAGCAGTGAGAGGCATTTTGGTTTTTAAATCAACTGGCACAGCCAAACCATGCCATAGTGGAAGATTTTGCAGTCAAAGGGGCCTAAGATCAAGGGGAAATTATTTCCATTTGCTATAACCCTAAGTATATGTCTTCTGACTTAAATGTTCTAGGTGGTATTATTTTTTACACACACAAATACAGGCTAAAATATTTTGAACAACCAAAGTTTGCTTGCTGATTTTGGATTTTGTAGAAATAGGTACCAATAATTAATTTCCAGAAATATATAATGCCTTTTTATTAGGACCAGGCAAAATAACAAAGTGTATTGTGCAAGCTTTCAAGTTTTCCAGGACTCTTTGCCAGGCTGGATGTGGAAAAACAAGGGAGGCAGGGAGAGGAATGCATATAAGACCAGTGTGTTGAGACTTCTTTGTCTTTGTGCCGTGCTAGCTGATTAACTAACTTCAGTGGTCTACTTGTTAATCTTCTTTGGGAACAATTGATATAAAACTGAAATGTAGAATAATATCAGTCTTTCACTGAAGGGGTGGGGTGTCCCCTTTTGATGCTATACTGTAAGATCTTTGACAGTACTTTTCTATAACTTAGAGTTCCCATTCCTCCGAGGGGGGACGGGATTTGCCCACCTTCGTGGCCCCCGATCCGGCCAGCGGGAGGAACCCTGCCTCCAAAGTGCCTTGTTTGTGCCAACATGCCTTACACAGCTACGTTACCCAGAGGTGACATCATTGTGCAGAACACGTTGCGAGGGGGGGGGGGGGACATTTGATCCTTAAATGATAGAGTGTCCCTCGCAGTGTGCCCTGCATGATGACATCATTTCCAGGTGACGTCATTGCGGTGTGCACACAAAGCGCACGTGCTGAAGAGATCACGGACCAGTGGAGGGAACACACACCCACCCCGGCCAGCAGCCAGGCAAGACCTGGCAACCCTACTATAACTTCCAGGAGATAGTGGTGAGTTAACTATTTAGCCTTTCCAAGTGTATACCTATGTGCTAATATGGTTTTGTATTGCGTTGATAAAATTTAGGTAGAGAACTCAACGCTAAATTCCCAGAGTGCCTCCTTGATGGCCCAGAACACTCTCCTCCAAAACCAGCAGTTGGCCAAAGAGAACGAATGTGACAGCCTCCTGAAGCAGAAAGAGCAGCTCAAGGCGGAGTACGAGTCTCTGCTTCAGGACCACGAGCACCTGGCCTCGCTTCACGAGCGGCAGTCAACAGAATACGAAATGCTGATTAACCAGCACAGCTGTCTCAAAACTCTCCACAAAAATCTCGACCTGGAGCACAAAGATCTGGCTGAAAGGTAGCGGCGGGAGCCTTGTGTAGTCACTGGAGAGAAATGGGTTGCTCACCCTTAGGATTTACTGACTTCATGAATGGCCTTGTGCCTTTTAATTGTATTTTTAAAAATTTCATTAGACTTATAGCCCGCCCTCCCCATAATATTGTAGGCTTAGGGCAGGTAACAACATATATGTATCCGCAAGTAATGCAGATTTACAATTAATTGTACCTTGCTTTGGTGATACCTCCGTGCTGTGAAAAGCCTCACCTTTTGCCTTCTGCAACTTGGAGCTGGGTGTGGGATTTGGGAGGGGGGTTCTTAGCATGATGCTGACCACTTCATCCACTCCCACGTCAGGGCTGTGACACACAGAGAGGAAGGAGGTGCAAGCAACTGGTGGTGGCTTCTCCCAATCATAATTTTGCTTCTTGCTCAGCTGCCTAAGCAAATGAACAGCCACCCCCGCCAGGAGCTGCATCCACCACTCACACGCCTGCCCTCTTCCTCTGCTTGGTGACTCGAGCTGCTACTCTTGGTAGTCAGTAAACAGAGGCTAGGGGAGAATGGAGGAGCTACTGCTCCCTGCCTTGTCACTATCTAGCAGAGAAGAAAGGAGCAGAGGCCCAAGTCTCCACCTTCAGTGGCTGTATGCATGCTAAATGAGGACGAAGTGTAGGCAGGCCCTACCCTTCCCGGGGCCCCACTGCCATAGCCAGAGAAAGGGAGCCGGCTGTGATTGCGGCTGCTGCTGCACAGTGGTTGCTCTTCTGTGGCCATGAGGCCTGGTGAGGGGTCCAGTGCTGCTGATCCCTGAGGTAGGCCCTGAGATACAGTTTAATACCCAGAACTTGGTCAGATTCTCCACCCCCCTCTCTCTAGAGATGAGAATGTGTTACTACCAGGGGTCATTTCAAGCAGGAACGCCATTCCGGGAGTAACAAGCCCAGGAGCGGGCACATATGGTGATGCACTATGGAAAAAAGCAAAAGCATACTAACTTGATCTGTATTTTCATGCTTGTTGTAAGGTAGCTTCCCTGCAAGAGCAAAGGAAACCTGAAGTGTCTTTAGTCAAAGTGTAAAGCTGGCTCGCCAGCTCTGAGTTGGGAAATACCTGGAGATTTTTGGGGTGGAGCCTGAGGGGTGGGTGTTGCCTTCTGACACACTTCCGTTGATATCAAGGGGTGTGACATATGCTAATGAGTTATGCTAATGAGCTCCTGCACCTCTTTTTTTACGAAATGACCCCCGGTTACAAGCAATGCTTAGCCTTCACATATGTAAATAAGAAAATACCTAATGAACCAGGAAAAGCAGATTTATTTTGCTTTTATGAAACAAGAGCTGTTCTTACTCCTTTCCTGTAGGTACAATAGTTTAATGCAATACAAAGCTGAACTGGAGGAGCTGGAAGCTGTGTTAAAATCAGAGAAGGAGGCTCTGCAGCAAGAAAAGAGCTCAAACACAGTAGCAGCTGCAGAGAACCAGAAGCTGAGAGAGGAGCTAGAAAGGTAACTGTCCTCAGAAATAGCATAGAGCCTTTTCTTATACGTCAGCGTGTTTGATCCTGTCTCCTTTCCAATAGCATGTTCAAAATTCTGCCCAGGTGGTTGGGCACAGGGATAGGCATGAACCAGCTGATGAACCAAAAGTTCGTCACAAATTTAAGCCGGTTCAGGGTTTACGAGCCATGCCAGGAGAAAGGGGGAAGGGAAGTCCTTTCCAGGCAGTCTCTGCCCCCTTTCTCCCACCTGTGAGCCACCACCCGTGGTGAGCCATGCCAGGAGAAAGGGGGAAGTCCTTTCCAGGGCGATCCCTGCCCCTTTCTCCTGGTCGCGGTGAGCTGCGGCCGTGAGAAACAGGGAACTGAACTTCCTAGACTGGTTCGGGTGGGGCCTGTTTGGTTCAGTTTAGTTCAGGGTTCAGTTCGGGAGCCACCCCAAATCCTGAAACGAAATGAACCACGTTTTTTAGGTTCATGCCCATCCCTAGTTGGACATCCTAGGATGTTTATGTGGGGTCAGCACTTAGAAGGACCCAAGTTTTCCAGTTCAGTCAGTTAGTAGGGGAGGTAATATACCTCAATCTGAGATCCTGGAGAGCCACTGGCCTTGACAGACCAATGTTCTGATGCAGTGTAAAGCAGCTTCGTATGTTCATAATGTACAAGCAAAGTCCCCCTTCTTCAGAAATTAGTCAGCACAGCATAATGGTCTCTGGGCTGTATCCTGATGGGTCCCTCACCTTCAGCCATCTCAGTCTTACATGGCCTGCACTGACTGGATCCCATTTATAACTTGGATGAACATACGAAGCTGCCTTATACAGAATCAGACCCCCTGGCCCCTCAAAGTCAGTATTGTCTACTTGGACTCTGAGTGGTTCTCCAAGGTCTCAGGCAGAGGTCTTTCACGTCACCTGCTGCCAGATCTTTTAACTGGAGATGCTGGGGATTGAACGTGAGACCTTCTGCATGCTAAGTAGATGCTCTACTGTTCCCCAGGCCTCCTGCTGTCTATCCCTTTGATACTGTCTGTACTTTCAACCTTCCAGTGTGTTTGGAATTTCTAAGTGTTTCTCTGTCTTTTTAATAGCATTGAATGTCCTGTGGAGAGTAAGGATGAATTGTAAAATAATTACTGGACATACCAACTTAACATGGATGGAGAATTTAATATCCCCTACACACAACTTCTGGTGTTTTTTTTCCTTTAACCAGGGTGGAAGGGGACTGGGAGTAAGTCATAGGTAGAAACACAGATATCTGTTGTAGATGAGGGAACAATAAAAAATTTAGACTGTTACAAAAACTCAGAGTATTTAATAAAAACCAGATAATAAATTCTCTGCCAGAAATTGTTTTGCACAGCGTAATCCCTCTCGAATATTTTAATATTAATAAATCAGGACTATTTTAATGGAGAAAAGACCATGCCTTTGAATACCTTTACTAATACCAGCTCAAAATCCTGGGTTTTGTTTTTTCAAAAATATTGATAGCATTTATTCAACAAGGCTGAAGTTCCATCTGTTGTTTGTGTTGTAAGTATAATCCCAAAAAAAGGCATTGATTGCATTGCTCTTGGGGATTTGATTGGGGAGGTAGTTAAACCATTTGGCTTTCCTCATTTAGGGTGAATTTCCTACACAACCAACTCAAGGCAGAGTATGAAGGGCTTCATCTCCACACTAAGGAGTTGAAAACTTCCTTGAACAATTCCCAACTAGAACTGAACCGCTGGCAAGCTCGCTATGATGAGTTGAAGGAAAAACACCAGACCATGGACATCTCCTTGACCAAATTGGACAACCATTGTGAGGTGAGATCTGTGAGTCTATGTGTACATATGTGTGTATGTATTAATTTAGGTATCGAAACCTGTTTTTTCTCCCTGTTGGGGACTCAAACCAGCTTACAAAAATCAGAAAAATATAATTAAGACAAAGAAAAATTAATATATTCAGCAACTACTGTAGCTCCTGGGCTGGTCCTAGATCTACTGGAACTGCTCACTCAAGGCCACAGGCTGCAAGCTAAGGACCATGGGACTTTTGGCTCTTGCCCATCGGCCTTTGCCTTTGGCCACCCCCTGGCTTGAATATCTGCCAAGACAGGAGGAACAGACAATCACTTCAGAATTCTTACAGCTGGCAGAAAACTGTACCCAGTCTTCCTTCCCTGCCCATGAGTCATGCAAATATAAGCAGTGAATGAAGGCTGGAAGACTCTGCTCCTCCGTAAACATGGGGGGACATAATTCAATGAAAGGCGTAATTAAGCACCAACAACTTCAGGGCCAACGCAGAACCATGTGTCCAGATTGGGTTGCCATCAAAATCTGAAGGAGCTGAACCTCATTTCCTGTCTGCACTTCCATTTCTTGCCCATGGTTTCTCCCCATTTGGCCCTCCACTGGTAGCATCCCTGAGTGATATCTCCTCTCCTTTTTCTCCTGGTGTGGGTTGCAGTATCTTTAAAACTGGGTTTGCGGGTGGGGGCATAATCACAGTAGAGGGCCAGAGTCGTATAGTAGTTAAAATGCTGGACTAGGATCTCAGAGACCCAGGTTTGAATCCCCGCTCTGCTATGGAAGCTTGTTTGGGTAACCTTGGGCCAGTTACCCTCTCAGCCTAACCTACGTCACAGGGTTGTTGTGAGGATATAACAGAGGAGAGGAGAATGATGCAAGCTGCTTTGGGTCCCCACTGGAGAGAAAGGCAGGGTATACATGAAGCAAATAAATAATAAAGAGCTCATTAGATATGCATGTCTTAGCACTTGGTGGAAGTGGGAATGGTTGATGTTGGTGAATAAATGTGCACCAATGTAACTGTCAGCTGAGCTGGAGATTAAGCAGTGGTCCCCGACTACTACTTCTTAATTGCTGTTTCCATGACAAAAGTCATAAACAGTGAGTGGTCTCTGAATTTGGTGCCTTTTAGTTTGGTGCCTTCCATGGCTTAGACTAGGGGTCCCCTTTTTGAGCCTGTGGGCACCTTTGGAATTCCTCAGGGCCTGTAAAACAGAGCTCTTCCATCAGGCTTTCAATTAGAAATTGCCACTGACGAACACACCCTTGAACATCCTCTGGCCTGAGACTGTAGCTTAATTTTTGACTTGTATATGGGGAAGATTTCTGCTGATTCCCTCTCTCCCTCTGGAGATCCCCACTGTCTCCCCCTCCCTGGCTCCACACTGCACTCCAGGCATCAGTGCAGAATTTCTTGGGCTGTGCAACTGGAGGGGAGAATTGGTGGGGAGAAAACCCTGCTGGGGGTGGAAGTTCCTTCAGCAAGCAGAAAACTTATGATTCCAGCTATTGTTTTAAGCAAGTGCAAAAGAAAGAAACTAATCTGTAACGTGTCTGTGGTGTAGCTGCTTGCTCGACTGAAAGGAAACTTAGAAGAAGAGAACCATCATCTCTTGAGTCAGATCCAGATGCTGAGCCAGCAGAACCAAATGTTGTTGGAGCAGAACATGGAGAACAAGGAGCAGTATCATGAGGAACAGAAGCAATATATGTAAGAGCCTCCCTGCATTTTCTTATTTGTCTTCTTGTCAGATGGGTGAACGTTGAAACGTTGTGAAAAGGAAGGGAAAAAAATGTTTGCCCGTTGGGGTATTTCAGGATGATTTCAAATCCAGTTGGATTAAGGCAGTTTACTTTCATAGTCATAGAATTGGTTTTTCACCTCAGCTACTTTTTATCCCATGGATTTGAACAAGCCAAAGGGCTAATTAAAGAGTTGAGGATATTGAGCAACAATCTGATACCACTAAGGCATCAAAACTCGGGGTGTTGTTAAACATCAAAAGCATCCTTGAGCTGGCTACATATTTGACATCAGTGGAGGGAAAGAATTCTAGAAGGGCATTTGCCCTAGCTAGATGTTCTGTCCTTCCATCTGCAGTTATTCAAGGCAGGTACAATAAAATCCCCTACTCTGAAAGGCTATGTTCATGCCTTTCATGTGAGATTGAATCAGTAGAGCATATGTTTTTCAGCTGCCTATTTTACAGAGAGGCTCGTCTTAAAATTATTACCCCATTAGTTGGTAGGATACCTGGGCACATCAATACAAACAAAGCAAGGCTTCACTGGCTTCTATTGGATAAGAATGCAGAGATTACACGTTCAGTTGCTGAGTTCTGTGGATTGATTCTTAGATTGCAGGAGTTGCATTTTAAAAGTTTTTAAATGTAGACTTTTATTTTGTACATTATCTTTGTCTTTTTTTCTTATATTATGTCTACACTGTATGCTGGTCTTTGACCATAATAATAATAAACTAAACCTGATTGCCCATTGGATCAGATTAAGGAGACTGAAAGCTGTTCAAGAAGCAAGTGGCAATGTGGAGTAATTGTGTATGATCGTTTTTACAGCACCTGTTTAGCAAAAATCCTGACCACCCATTAGCACTTAGGGTGGGCAGTAGACAATCTAGTCCAGAGGACCAGGCGAGTTAAATAGATTGGTGACTGTCTTAAGTCTGCCTTGCTGATGCTGACTAGGATCCAGCGATGTGGATATTTTAGATTCAGATCTCTTCCTCTCCACTAAGAACAACCCCCCCCCCCCCCCCTCCCAGGTATTTTCTCAGTATATTATTTATTTTTATTTATTTAAAACATTTCCATGCCACATTTCAACCCACGGTGGTGAACATTAAAAAAGCATTTAAAATAATACCTAAAACAACTCAATAAAAACATATAAACACACGTTAGGGTTGTAGAATTGCCATTTACACCTTTTGTCTGCAGGAGAAACTCTTCTTGATAGTTTCCACCCCAGCTTAATCCATAATATTAATTATTTCTGCCTGTTGGCAAAGAGGGCTTTTAATCACTCCAGATCTAGCCACCAGGATATGTTCCCAGCAAATAGGACCCTTGAAGTGCTAATGTGTTTTCCCTACCCTGCTCTCTCTTTGGTTTTCAACAGTGATAAACTAAATGCCTTAAGGAGAAACAAAGAAAAACTGGAAGAGAAAATCATGGATCAATATAAGTTTTATGACCCAGCTCCAAAAAAGTAAGTTTTCTTTAAGATTAAAATGGCACTGAAGTGAGCTGGGGTTATGAAGGAAGTCATCTCTTTTTTTAAGTATGATCCATTTGCAAGTAGAAAGGTGGCAGTTGGAAGTACATTCTGCTTCCCACAGTTGCCTAAGCTTCTCCAGATGGCGGTTATCGGGTGCGGGCCAACCGCCTCTAGGCAGATGCAGCTTTCCTCGTCATGGACCACCACACTGTCGCCACGCCCTGGCGTGACCACTTGCTCGTTGGCATAATCTTCCAGATGGAGGAGTAGCAGCCGCCGTGCTGACACCTCCACCAGAACTTATTTGTGAATGAGCGCTATGCACACAAGGCAGTGCACTTTTTGGCATGGCAGCTGGCCACAGGAGTGCCCCATGAAGAAGAAGAAGAGATTGGATTTATACCCCGCCCTTCACTCACTTGGAATCTCAGAGCGGTTTACAAACTCCTTTCCTTTCCCCTCCCCACAACAGACACCCTGTGAGGTAGGTGGGGCTGAGAGAGCTCTTTCCCAAGCTGTCCTTGAGGGAACAGCTGGTACAGAGCTATGGCTTGCCCAAGGTCATCCAGCCAGGTGCAAGTGGAGGAGTGGGGAATCAAACCCGGTTCTCCCAGATTAGAGTCCGCGCACTTAACCACTACACCAAACTGAATGGGGAGGATGGCAGCAAAGAGGCAGAAGTGGAAGAACCCAGTGGCATCTAGAGCCAGGAGAAGGGCATGTGGTGGGAGGCAACGAAGATCCAGCTGTGGGAGCTCTGCCAGTGGCTCGAGCGCCAGCGCTGCACCCACCACCTGGTGGCCTACCACATGGTGCTCCACTGCCTTTTGCGCCGTGAAGAGACCTTTGTGGCCGGTGGCACCATCGACACACAGCAGTACCTCTGGGACCGCCAGCACTTCACCAAATTCCAGTGATACCACCAGCAGCGGCCCATCCCACTCCTGAACGCAAACTATAAGATTCTGGCATGCATGCTGACAGTGCACCTGGCCACCCTCGCACCTGAGATCATCCACCCACACCAGATCAGCAGCACACCAGGCCAGCACATGACTGATGACCAGCGGCTCTTCCAGGAGCTCTTCACGGTGGAGGACCACAGCGCATGTGAGGGCCGCAGCACATGTGAGTGCTGCATGTTGGAGGTGGACCAGAGCAAGGCCTTTGATTGTGTTTACCATGGCTACCTGTGGTGCCTGCTGCGTACCGAGGGCGTCCCGCCATGGCTCATTGAGGACATTCGCACCCTCTACTAGAGTGTGACAGCGATACTGACCATTGCTGGCTGGGATGGGAGGCTGGTCTGCATGCAGGATGGCGTGGACCAGGGCTGCCCGCAGAGCCTGTTGTTCATGTCATCCTGCTGGACCCTGTCCTCCACTGCCTGGACAGTGGACTGAAGATCCCCCACCACCAGAGGCTGCCCTTGCCGTCATCGTCACCCAAGAGCTCCAGAGCCTGGAGGCAGCAGCACGACAAGGAGGAGGAGGAAGAGAAGAAGTTGAGCGCCACACCACCTGGCACACTCTCTGGCTCCGAGCAGCGCCGGCAGTCATCATGCCACAACACACAACATGAAAGCATGTCGCCCGGGATAACAACCACAGAAAGTGATGAAAGATGGATGAAGATGGGGCCGCTCCACCCACCATCCTGGAGGATGCGTGCCAACACAGCCCACCGATTGCCCTAAGCCCCAGAAAAGCAGGGAACATGCCCCTAATCACAGGCTTGCCCTGCCCCCACAGAAGTAGACACCCCCCACTGAGGATGCCGGGAAAGGCACAGAGGGAGAATAGAGACCACAGAATCACCACACTGGGATGATAGAAGGGAGGCAGAACAAGCACCAATGTAAAGGGGGTGAATCAACCAAAGGACTCTGTGTCGTGGCAGGAGGGGACGGGTCCGATAGACAGGTGGTGGGACCGGGAAGGGCCCAGTCAATAAGGGCCCTAACCTGCCCCCACAAAGGTAAACCGGCACCCCACCCCACCCCGAGAACGCCAGGAAAGGCACGCAGGGAGAACAGAAACCATAGTAATGTGGAGAATCCCAGTCTTTTTTAATGGCTCCATTCTAATTAAATGTTAAAAAGCCCCAGATAATGCACAACAAATGTTAAAATCATGAGATAGTTCTCTGTTTACGAAGCCGTAATAAATGTACTGTACTCAGAAGGAAAGGGGGGGGGGTTCCAGGTGTGCCAGCAATAAAAAAAGAGGGAGGGGTGTCATCTTATATTCCCATACAAGTTACCAGAATGTATCAAAATAATATTTTTAATAATAATACACTTTTCTAAAAACGTAAAGAGCACAACTGACTCTTTCTCTCGTTCAATATCTTCCGCCACTAATAGGAAAAACCACTGGATAGGAGCGAAAGCCTTGGTTAAATTAATGAAGCCAAAGAAAGAAGTGACAAGAGAACGGTTGAAATCTTCAGCAGAGAGCCCGCCGTGGCATTTGGAAAGTTCGGAGACAGCCGGATCTCCGCCCCCCTCCCAGCCGCCCAGGCAACAGGAGAGTCTGGATAACACGTCCGTAGGTTCAAACTCTGCGGAAGGCAGAGAACAGAATAATGGGTCTTCAGGCAAAGGTAGGTGTGACTTTACGTAACGGGTAGTTTAATCCTGAAGAGTTTGTGCTGGCATGGATTGCTTGCAAACAAAATAAAAAGATTAAAGAGTACAATCCACCTCAATATCAGTGCTTGAAAGACTCGATATCAGTGGAAGAAAAGTTAAGCACATAACGTCTTATGGGCAGGATAAAAGTAATACTCAAAACAGGGTTAACAGCCTATAGAGCAGGAATAGCCTGCCTTGCAGAGGAAAAGGTAGAGAGGCTGAGATAATATGGTGTTGATTCCACACCGTGTCCGTAGCCTGACCTACTAGTGCAGTCGAACTGACATGGTAGAATGGATGGAAACATAAATTTCATGAGAGAGAATATCACATTTCTGGGGAGGGATACAATCCATCTTAATATGAGTGTTAAAGCAAGCTTCTAAAACTTAGACTACGAAGTATGGGGTGGGCACTGGGACAGTTAACAGGTAATGTTTCTGATCCCAGTTGGGAGAGTGAAGAATGAGCCGTGAGCTTCCACTGCCCCCCTCCCTTCCCCTTCCCCTCACGTGCCAAAAGTCAGTCATTTAGTTCCTGTCTGGTGCAGGAACTGACTTGGTTTATTGTTGCACCTGAAGTGCCATTGAATCTGAACTTGGTTTAATCCTCGTTTGGAGGGCAAATAGGAAACAGTTTGCTGTTTCAGACACCCATGGCAGACTCTGATTTGGGCTGTAGGAAGTAGCTAATTCATTCCAAGCATGTGAGGAGGGGGGAGGGAGTTCACACATACACACACACAACCCATTCCCTGTACTCCAATTCAGGCACTGGAGAATTAGGAACATTATGTGTAAGCCAAACCAGCAAAAAAGAAAAGAAAAAGCTACTGGGGATCTCCAGGCAATGCTAGCAGGGCTCCTTTGTGCTTTCCAGTGACTGCCAGAAGCAAACCGTGCAGTCTCGAGAATTTAGAGACCCTCTGGAGGGAGGGAGTGTCTGCAGTGGGATCCCTTTAAGCTGGAAGAGGCAGGGGGCTTGTAAACTGAATCTTCGTGTACATCTGACAAACTTGGCTCCTCCATGCAAAGTAGAGTAGTTGTGTTGGAGCTTTTAGCAAATGCCCGTCACCTTCTGTAGCTGGTACTGAAGGGTTAATGGATTCTTATTTACACAGGTGTCAGAATCTAGCTTTTTTTCAGTGTTGGACCTTTGGATAGGGTGCTGTTAAGCACAGAATATGCTGAGATCACATCCATTACTTATTATTCGGCTGAGTAAGAATGGATTGGCATAGTGCTGGCAGCTGTGTGTGTTTTTTCAAATCCTTTTGCATTTCTGAATTTTGATCTACTTCTTGGTTTCTAAACCTAAACCTATGCAGAGTTACTCCAGTCTAAGCCATTCCAATCACTGAGCTTAGACTAGAGGAACTCTTCATAGGGTCATACTGTTACATAATAAACTCTGTTATCTAAATGGAGGAGAATTTATCCATTGTATGGTACCTTGATACAACTCCACCACCCCCTGCCCCATGTGAGGTTCAACTGTAAAACCAGACAACTGGAGACTTGTCACAATTGAAGGTGTGGAATGACTTGATAACAGCAGAGGGACCAGTCAGAAAATAGCGAGCGAGCAGCATGGTATTGAGAGCATGATGAATGGGAGAAGTTGCGTTGCTGACACTGGGACGGGCATGGTACTGGCTGGTGTTTCTACACTATAATCAACTGTTCCTTAGCACAAAATTGGAGCAAGGTGCTGTACTAAAACTGCAACAAACAACTGGCTTCTGAGAGAAAAAGACAGTTTGAGGAAGAGGTGCAGAATCAAAAATTTAAGCACTGATATGAATAGTTCCTGTCAAGAGTCTTCTGCGCTACGCAGACATTGCTAGAAGACATTGCTCATGTAGCACCACAACGTTTGTGGTCTCCTATCAGATATGGGAGAAGTAGAGCATGCTTTATCACCAAGGATGTCTGAAGACTCTCCAAATTGGAGTCCCATTTGAAATTTATGGTGAATGGGTGCTTAACAGTGTACTGAAATTTTCCATTGAGCTCAAAAGGACCACTGAGAACCAGCTTGGTGTAGTGGTTAAGAGCAGCAGACTCTAATCTGGAGAACCGGGTTTGATTCCCCACTCCTGCACATGAAGCCAGCTGGGTGACCTTGGGTCAGTCACAGTTCTCTCAGAACTCTCTCAGCTCCACCTACATCACAGGGTGTCTGTTGTGGGGAGAGGAAGGGAATGAGATTATAAACTGCTCCGAGACTCCTTTGGGTTGAGAAGAGTAGGGTATAAAAACCAACTCTTCTTCTTCAGTTTTCCACATTCCCAGGTAGGAATCTATATGAAACCTGCACATAAATTATCATGTATGGCTATACTACTCAGGAGTTTGCGGGATGGGTTGTATGCACATTGTGCGTATGTTGGGGAGCCTTATCTAGCTGCAACTTTCCAGCATGTGGCAGGGGGGAAAACATGTTTGGCTGCTACATGCTATGACTCTACTTCTGGGCTTAAGATTAATTCCTACTCAGAAGTAGGCTCCATATGGAGCAGCCTTCAGACGCTTAATTTTGCATAAAGTAAAAACCATGTGCATCTGGGAGTTCCGTCCAACACTGCTTTCATTCCATGTGTGTGATAAATAATACATTGATGAAGAAATTCAGGTTTGCCTTGCAATTAATGTGGTGCTGCTTTGTAGATGAGAGTAAAAAAAAATAACAAAGGTGACTATTATGTGTATGAAGTTACGATGTTCTGTTATGATGTTCTGTAGAGACTGCGCACTGTTTGAAGTGGTTGCTGTAGAAGTAATTCAATCCTGTTTTTGATGTTTAGATGGTCTCTAAGTTGTGTGAAATGTATTTTAGTTATTCCTGACCTTTTTTCCCCCCTCCTTCTTCTTTTTGGGATCTCTGGGTGATAACATTTAGCTGCTCCGCGCAAAAAGATCCCCTTTTTGAGAAGCACAAGCAAGGCCAAAGAGAAGTCTCCTAAGTCTCCATCGACTCATTCATCTCTCTCTAATCGCCTCTGGTTCTGGTCGTCTTCTGACAGTCCATCTTCTCCTAACGAGCCACTTTCTTTCTCGGACATGGGAGCTCTCTAACACCCTCTCTTATTGTTTATTTTCAATACATTTCTATTTTTTTTTTAAATCAAACCTGTAACTTCTTCAGACACACACAACATCCTTATCTGTTCAATAATCACTGGCACAAATTAACACCGAGACCAGATCAAGTTGACATGGACTACATTTTTTGTTTCCCCACTAAGACGAAGAATCTTTATTGCACAGTCTGGACCATTTCTTCAGTGCAGTACACTTTAAAGAGACCCATGACACACAGTGCCCATATGTTTACAGTGCCCCTGACGATGGTGCACATCTTAAGTAAGTGAACTTGCTGTGTGCTTCAGTGATGTTTTGCTATCACAGATGTGCCTCATGTCCTGTCCAGATGTGGAAATGGCCTGCTATTGTTGCTTTGTTGCCAACAGTGCATCCTCCTTTATAAAATTTGCCTAGTCAACATTAAGGGCTCCTTATACTTCACAGACCTTTTGCAATGCCCCCCCTCCCAATACCCTAGTCCCATATATGCTGTTTGTCTCTTCTCTGCTCTTTTCTACTGTGGCTTGCCAAGAGAGACTAACAATGAAGGAGCCATTCCGTGTCTGCTAGGGCTCCCTGTGAGTTGAATCCATCCCACTGTAAGCCTCCAGATAGCCTAACCTGATCTTACTTTCGTTTTGTTTGTTTTTTAAAAAAAGAGAACAATGCTAAGGGAGCTCTGTTGTCAAAATGCGCAGAACAACTGTAATGAACAAACAAGCACCATTGCAATGGAGTCCTTTCATGCACCTTATTTGTGCAAAGTTTGTGGTAGATGCTAAGCAGCGGCTCTATATAATATACCAGCAGTTGTCACTGCTTGTTATTATAAGCAACTGGCCTTTGCAAATCCACTGCATGGCATATGCATGTGCCCATCTTTCTGTAACACATAAGACCTTAGCTAGGTGTCTTTGGGAGCAATCTGAATCAGGCTTACTCAGGAGTAAGTCCCATGTTAATTCTATGAGGCTTATCTCTAGGAAAGGGGTCCTTAGGATTGCAGCCTCCCTTTGGGAGCACAGTGCCTGCTTGCCCCCTCCGAATCCTTATCCATAACAAGAGCATCCATATGCATAGTTTGTTCCACTACCTTGGAAGTGGTGGTTCTTCTTCTTTTCCCTTTTGGACTAATAGAAAATGTTACACTCTAGCCTTTCGGCTTGGCCTCAGCTGGCCTTGGCTTGTTAGATCCCATACATATATGGATGGATGACCCTGCAAGGCCCTGAAATGTGGGACCTGTTGGATAAGGTGTTTGCTGGCCACATTATGGCAGCATGCACTCTTGGCCATTCCACCACATTACACATTGCGAAAATTCAGGGGAAACAACACCACTTCAAAACACTTTTCACTAACTTTCTTTAATGCACTTTAACTATGTCTTTGGTGCTAACTACTTTTCTCTGTCGTCTGTGCCAGCCATTTGTTACTTGTTTATTTCCAGGAATTCAGTGCCTTTCTTGACATAGAGTTGCTGTGGAAAACAGGCGCTTGCTTCCCATCTGAGCTAATTTTGAATACATTGGTTATGTACATTGCTCATTTTCTTAATGGGCACCTTAAGGCATTGCAAACTGTTGTTCTATTTAAATTCTACCTTGTTCCTGCTGTAAATAATTTTGACATTGGCACGAGAGACAATTGAAATTGTAAGTAAAACCCCCAGCCTCACTAATACTACCATGAAAAAACCTTCCATTGAAAGAATACTCAGTGGGAAACATGATCTCTTGCAGGAACAACATGTTGTATAAAGCCATTACAGATTCCAAGCCTCTTGTATTGTCATCGGGCATGTATCATTCCTACTGCTTAAACTCAAGGAAATATCATTTGAACAACTCGATCCCATGTATGTTTACTTGGCAGTAAGTCCCACTGAGTTTGTTTACGGAAGTCCCTTTGAGTTCAAGAGGGCTTACTCCCAAGTAAGTGCATGAAGTTGCAGCCTTAGAGAACCTTCATCCCTCCCCCTCCTCACCCTGCATTTGTGTTTTGGCTCCCCCTTTTCGATAATATGTATAAACATTCCTGCTTCTTTCACTCATCAGTTCTTCAGTGAGCTGGCATCTGCTTGCAGGACTGGATATACATGTATGGTCTCTTATTTGTTTTATCGATGGAGTTTACATAGTCAGTGTCTCTTTTGTGCCTCTCGTTTTGTTCCTGCTTGCTGCTTTTATGGGATGGTTAGACACACATTTTGTGCTGGTATGCATAATTTTTTTTTGTCTCCTTTCCCCCTGTTTGACATCAGTGGATTCAAAGCAGAAGAGATTTTCGCATTACGGAGGCAGCAGCGACTACACTGAAAACACTCTCAAGCACTGCTATGTGGAGCCGAGTTCCAGGACTCACTCCGCATCAACCACCTTTCTGGCCACTTCTACTCCTACCTCTCGACCACAAAGCAGACCCAAAGGTATGTGGCACATCCCATCTCTCTGCTCACCAGGACCTCTGCTTCAGTGAGATCAGCCCTCCTATTTTGGAAAAGCAAAGGCTCCCTCTGAGCTGTGGAGTCTTGTGAGCAAAAATTCTACTTTGTGAGCTCCTGGCATTAAAGTTGTGAGCAGGTTATTTGGCCACTGCATGAATTGGTTTACTCTGGAGCCATCCCTTCCTGAGCTAAGACAAAAATGTGTGAGCCAGAGGCTAAAAAACTGTGAGCTAGCTCACACCAACTCAGCTTAGAGGAAACACTGGGTGTGCGGATATCACTTCGGCAGATTTCCCTGATTTGGGGGAAGATGGCAGCAGGAGGGAGCCCGACCTATGCAGCTGAGTAGACCACTTGCACAGGAGAAGGAGGCCATGTGACACATGGCTTGGCTTTCAGGTGGGCAGAAGCCTTTCAAGGGATTTCCCAAATCACAAATACGTGTTAGATAAGAGGGTGCCTTTAAGGGCACGTTCTAAGTATTTGGCTCGCTGTATTTCTGACCCCGTGTTTCAAACAAGTATGCCATGGGAAAGGAAACCCTAGTGTGGCGCAGGTTCTCTCCCCTCCAGTGAGTCACCTTCTGTGTTAGTGCTGAGGGGCAGAGACAAAATTGTTTGGAAATTGCTTCTGGTTCATTGTTAGAGTCCCACACAGGTCCTCCTGCTCTATGCTACTATCTTATTCTAACGGGTTCGTGTTGTCTTTGAGCAGTAGAGTTGATATCTGAGCTGGGCCTTGGGCTGACCTCTGGGGTCTCATCTAGTCCCTGCATAAGTTTGGTGCAGTGGTTTGGTTTAGTTTGGTGTAGTATAGTGGTTACGAACAGCGGACTCTAATCTGGAGAACCGGGTTTGATTCCCCACTCCTCCACATGCAGCCAGCTGGGTGACCTTGGGTAAGTCACAGTTCTTTCAGAGCTGTTTTCTCAGGAGCAGTTCTTTCAGAGCACTCTCAGCCCCACCTACCTCACAGGGTGTCTGTTTTGGGGAGAGGAAGGGAAGGAGACTGTAAGCCATTCCAAGTGATGGGCGGGGTATAAATCCAACTCTTCTTCTCCTCCACCTCCTTCCTCCTCCTTCAGTCCTGCCTGTATTAGCCCATGTTGTTTCTGTGGTCACCAATATAGAAAATAAGAACTGCACCAGAATGCAATAATAAAGGTATGCAGAACAAAATTATTACTGTGTATTATTACAAATCTCCACAATACAATAAGGGTGAAATATCCACAATACAATAAGGGTGAAATATACTTATAACAACAGTAACATAGCAGACATGCTAAAGATCATTAATGAAACATTAATAACAACAGTATCTAATTATATAATCAGTAGTCATCAGTGATCAAGACGACCGTCCAGTGAAGGCTCCGGATTACATACTCTGTTTCAATTGGATCTTTATCAGAAGACTAATATATGACTCATAGACTAGTACGTGTTCTGACTGACAGAATTCATTTAAGAGATGACTTCATCTTATATCAGGTTCATAAACTAGTTACATATTCAGTTCACAAAATTCACAAAGGGGAGATGACTTCATCCAAAAGAGGAAATTCCAAGACGGGCTGCCGATTCTACAGACGGAACTATTCTCAATCAGCCGGCAGTGCCTGGTCTTCTGTTTTTACTCAATGATATTGAATACTACCATCTGCCACTGTGCCTTTTCTTTTTGCTTTGCTTTTTGGCAGGCTACAATTCAGATGGCGATCTGTGTAAAAACTTCCCAGAGGCAGAGTTTCCAAACAAGCAGCACAGTAAGTCTGCACACAGAGAAGTCAATCATAACGTTCTCCTTTTTGTCTTTGGCGCTCTCTATCTCTCACACACTGTGGATGAGGCAAAGGGTGGGGCCTCCCGTCACTCAGTTTGGGCATGGCCCCCAGGTTCGGTCATAGCCAGACTCTTTTTGATAATGACCCTGAGGAAAACTGGGCCCCACCCCTTTAAACTCAGTGGTGTGTGCGCATGTGCATACACACACTCTTTGCCAAATGACTGTTGTTACAGGAGGGGGGCGCATAGTTCAGCAGGAGAGTCCATGCATGAGGAGAGTCCCCGGTTCAGTTAACGGCACCTGCATTTTAAAGAATCTCTGGTCAGCAATGCTAAGGAAGAGCTTGCTCCTGAGACCTTGGAGAGCTGCTGCCCATTAAATGGGAGGGGGGGAGGGGAGTGTCTAACGAAGTACGAGGCAACTTTTTAGTTTGCTTGCACACTGAGTGCTTCTCAAGAGTGCTTCGCATGTATTACTTCAGCAGTCTTCAAAACAGCCCAGTAAGATAGGTTACCTCCATGTGGCAGAGTGGATCTGAGGGTAAGAAGGCGTGTGCTTGCCTAAGAGCACCTACTTGAGTTCATGGATGAGGTTGAGATGACATGTGCATTGGTGGATCGCCCCACTCACGTATCCACTACACTGTACCTGTTCTCTAAGGGGAGCAGAAGTTGCAAGGCTGGAATGTTGCCTCATAGGAGGCATCTGTACTGCAACAGCATTCCAGCAGGTGGCAGCATGCACACAGAAATATTGCTCCAGAAACCGTTCAGTAAATTTTGATTTTTTTGTTCCTTTTTAACGTGTGTGTGTGTGTGTGTGTGTGTGTGTGTGTGTGTGTGTGTGTGTGTGTGTGTGTGTGTTATCACAGTATGGCTTGGTTCAGATGCAACATGAAAGTGTTTGTTTTAACTGTGGTTTGTTCATAAAATCAAGATTCCGCTCACAGACCATTACCCAAAACCCTGGTTTGACTCCACAAATATTGGTTTCATTTCCTTTCCTCTCTTGTCTGGGAAAGCATTTCCCTGATGACAAGCCAGGAGCTCTGCATCTAGATAATCACATGAAAACATAGTTAAGACTGACTTCAGATCCTGGTTCATTATATTCTAACTAAGCTTAATTAGTGAAATGTCCTCTATTTAAGACAGTCACCCTAACTGTAGTTTGTTTACTTAAATGATGGTTTAGCACAGTGTCTGTATTTAGTGCACGTGAATGAATGTATTTAGTGCACGTGAATGCATGGGTTTAAAGGACTCACAGTCACCTTGAATCACTGGGATAGGTCTACTTTGCTATTTAATAGGTGAACATCAACCCACAGAAAATTTGCTTTTCTTTCCCCGTCACAATTCATGCAGGAAAAACACCAAAAGGTGTCTCATGCTACCTACTAACCACTTTTCAGGGCCACCCTAAAACACCTTTCTTGGGACTGAGCCCCAATGAATAGACACAATTAGGATGCTAAATAGATTCTGTGTTTCTTCTTAGGACGGCACTGTTCATGTGGCGTAACCTTTTGCACACTAAAGATTGCCTAGCGCTGGGATCCTTTTTGTTGTTGTGACTGTATCGGCACTTGAGAAGCACTGGTGCCTAGAGGAGCCTCACCTTTCAGATCAAATAAATACATTCCAACCAATCTTTCATTTACGTTCAGAACACTTACTTTGGGGGGGGGTCACACACGCGAGATAAAGAGAGGGGGAAGAGAGGCTATTTTCTCCGGCAGAAGTTGACCCACAGTTGCGCGATCACACAGTCTTTTAAAGCTGAGGGCGCAGCCCGTCACTGCGTGATCAGACACAACCACTGGTGAGTCAGGGGAGGGGGTTTGCCGTTTGTTTCCGATGCACTTAAATGAGGGATTGATGATTCGCACCTCAGCCCTGAGGCCTCCCTATGGGATGTGCAATGATGTGCATACTGAGAGGGTGGGGAACCAGTGACACGGAGTCGGGGTGGCCTGATCAGACCATCCTGACGCCATGAGAGTGTGCTGGAGCGATCAGACGGGAAAGTCCAGCTGTATCCCATAGCAACCCGTTTGCTACCGGACTTTCCCTGATGCCTGTTTATTCTGCTTCTGCGGCAGAGCAACACAGGTTGCTGCCAGTTGTGGGACGCTTCCCAGATGTTAGTTTCTGATCATACACTTTAAATCCGCCCAGCATTCGCACCTATGTTGGGGCTAATTGTGCGTCTGATTGCAGCCTTTCATAGAATCTGGGCATGTAAAAGAAAAAAATCACCTTATAAAAACCATCTTGGTATGTATTGTTGATACCCGAGCAGTTGGTTGTGCCATGTTAGTATTTAGTTACTATAGCAAAAAGGTATTATTTCAGATCCACATCCTACGTATTTATTTCGTTCCATAACTTTATACCCCACCATTCCTTAGAAAACCCAGGGGCTCATTTGGGGCTCTTCATGGGGCCATGGTTTGGTGTTAGAGCATCTGCTTTGCCTCCAGAGGGTCCCAGATTCAATCTCTGGCACTTCTGGTTAGCTGGTGATATGGAAGTTCTCTAACCAAGGCCCCGGAGAAGTGCTGCCAGTTAAAGCAGAAAATAAGGCTTGGTATAAAGTCACTTCATGTGTTCGTCACGGATCTAATCCAGTCCGCAGCTGCGTATCCATCATCAGCATTTTCAGCCTCAGGAACCCCCAGTGACTATAACTAAAATGAAATAAAGATTTCTTGTTTACCAAAGATATTTCTCTGAGGATCATAAAAAAAAGTATTATGCTAACTTTCACTTCACTTCTTTCTGATTTGATTTCAATATTATAGGCCTCACTTTCATTCTCTTACGTTCCTCCCCCCCCCTGTAGCTTCCAAGCCAAATAGCTCAGAGAACAGTGAAAATGCATCCACTAGCAGCTCCCCTCTAAACCTGAAAGGTGAGACATGCTGATAAATTTGGTGTCTTCATTTTTGTAGACATAACTGTTAACTGTGAGTCACGGCTATTCATCAGACCAGCTTCTGTGGTCATACGGCTTGCAGAAAGCTATTTTTAAAACCTTAAATCTCTCTGGGCAAAGCCCGAATCACTTCCTGTTCTATATAGCATTTGCATGTGGCTAGGTTTAAATAAATGTGTAAAGATTTCACCAGTGTTTTCACTGGTTCTCCAGACAAATTTGGTAACGCTGAAAGACAACTTTGCAGTGTATGTGGGGGGGGGGCGGGAAGCAAGGAGGTAATTTTGTTGTGTTGAAATCTCCTTGTGCAGGTTCTTTTGACCGTATTCGTGGAAGATCAGAGAGCCTCAGCGGCGAAGACATGGTGCAGAATAAAGCAATGACCAGTTTGTGTAGAGATGGGCTTTTTAGTCCTAGCTCTTTGGCGGTTGCTGCCTCTAACACTAAGCACAGGAGTGGCTTGTTCTCCACTGACGGACCTCAGAAAAATATCCACGTGCAGCCCCTTAAGCACCGATCTGCCTCTCCAGGGAGTGAGATGGTAACTCTGGAAGAATTCCTAGAAGAAAGCAATCGGCTATCACCACAGAACGTAAGCAAATTTAAGCCTCTGCCTGTGCAATAGTGCAGACAGTCGGGATTACAGACCTCTATACTGGGAGATCCAGGCTGACTTGATTACTAGTCGGTCTATTGAGTAAATCAAGAATTTAAAAAAAGAGAAGGCCCTAAGTGGTCAGCGGTGCAGAAAGGTAAGGATTTCTGAGTTAGACAATGGAACTGACTAATTCAGAGGTCTTCAACCCCTGGGTCAGGAACCAGAGGTGGTCGTAGGATGGTATTTTTTTGCCTCTTTTGGATGGACCGGCTGCTGGTGTTCATGCATAGAAAGCAAAAGCCCACTAAGAAGAGCAGTGTGACAATGTGATCATTTAGCACAGGTAGGTTCAGAGAAACTGGCTCCTCTTCTGCCCCGTCACGTGCCTTCCTGCTATGTGTTTGCAGCTTCTTGGGTCTCATGTTGCTGCCTGAAGTTAGAGGTGAGTTCTGAGTCTGGGAAGATTGAAGATCAGTGCTCTAGAATGTATGATGCTAGAATTCATTCTTTTCATGATCTCACCAAATACAGATTATCCAGAATTCCATTAGTGATTTCCAAGTGACTAGGACTAGTTAAGCTTCGGAGGCTCCTACTTCCGAAATTCTTCTGCCTGGCGCCACCACCTCATTTCGCCTCACGATAGGATCAGCACTGTTTACTAGTAATGTTGCAGAGAATTGCTAGGTGGCTATCTTGAAAAAAGCTAAATTGGTGTATTCCAATGACGTTTGCGTTCGCTTCACGGTCCTTGTGTTTCTTCTTAGGACACGTCAAGCAGAGATGACTTGCTGAGTGACTATTTCAGAAAAGCGAATGAACCTCCCTCTATTGGCAATCAGCTCTGTCAGGCAAAGAGGAAGGAGGCCGCCAAAATGCCGACCAGCTACGTCACCCCCACTGTAAAGATGTTGGTCGCCAATGAAGATGGAAGGCCCCCCAAACCAGGGCATTATGTCAAGCCAAGCCCTAGATCAGCTGAATCTGAGCTTCTGGCCAATTCAACAAGTTCCCACAAACTGACTCATGCATCTCAAAATCAACCAAGCAAGGGGATAAGGCAGACAGCACAGCCCCTGCAACCTGGCACCATGAGCAGGCAGAGCGCATCGCTGAACCGAGCTTTCAGCCTGGCTTCAGCAGACCTCCTCAAAGCCACTGGTCCAGAGATGTACAGACGCTATGAGAGCCTTCCAAAGCCTGTGACTGCAGACGTCCGAACAGGCAAAGACGTAAACAGCCAGACTCTGCCACTCCCTTCACCTGCCAGCTCTCAGATCCCCCTCAGAGAGAGGCCACAATCTGCGAAGCTGGGAGGCTCTTTGCAAGGTGTCGACGCACGCTGTCGACAACTCGATGTTCGACGCCTCTCACTAGCTCCTCCAAAAGATGAGAGGCCACTCCCGTTCCCATCATTTTCCAGCTCTCCTGCTGCTTCTAATGACGATCTAAACTGTCAGCCGCTTGAGCAAGCGAACGCAGGATTGGAGCAGCACCGTCTTTCCCCTCATGTTGCTTCGAAAATCAAACCCAAGTCAACTGCTCGGTCTGGGGAAGTAGCCACCGTGACTCCTGTCAGAGCTGTCTCCAGCAGTGCTGAGGGGAATGTCTCCCCAGCACTAAGCCCAAGTGACACCTCCATTACCAAATGCCAGAGTCGATCTCCAGAAAATAAAACTCTGTCGGGAAGTACTGAAGAAGCAAGCAGAGCGGCTGACTCCAAGAACCCGTCGGCATCACCAGATCCCCATAGTGACCAGCAGACTGTTTGGTATGAATATGGCTGTGTCTGAGGCCTTTTCTCTCCTCCCCCTGACCCGGCTACAATTCCCTGAAAGGGGTATAATATTTGCATTACTACTGAAAACTGGAGTGGCTGTTGTTGTCTCAGCTGCCTTGGATTTGCTAAAGCATGTGTTCGAACAAATACATTGGCATGCCTGAGGTGAAAGACTGAATTGCCAAATATGGTTGCTCCTGTGCTCAGAAGGTCCCATGAACAGCTAGAATACGCGCACTTCTCCCCACCTCCCCCTTGAAAGCCAGGCAGTGAAGCCAAACTCTCAAAACATCGTGGACTGCACACCACATATCTTCCTCGTATCTTCTCCCCTGTTGTCAATAAATCACACTTATGCTGGTGTGCCTGTCAGTCTACTGACCTCAGTCCTTACTGAAGGCATTATTTAGTACAGCAGATACGATTCCTCCCCCCCAGCAGTAAAGAACTCAGTGTTCCTTTGCACACTTTAAAACAATCTGTGAGTCACTTTTTGCTAGTGGTCCTGATTTAAACAGGATTCTGTTTCAGCCTCTTTCTCTGATGGCCTTCACAGCTATATGCCTATTTGACACCCTGGCTTTCACTGCATCTGCCTTGGAGTGCTGCAGAGGTGCTGCGTTTTGGATCTCTGTTAAATGTTTTATGCAAAACACTGGAACTGATTTACTCCTTTTGTGTGTGTGTGTGTGAGTGAATGAAAGAGAGAGAGAGGATGTCTTCTTTAAATGGCACAGGCAGCTCTCCCTGCACTAGGCTGACACGTTCATCAGTGCGTACGTGAAACATTAAGTCCCTACGTGGCACTGCTTGCGTATCTATGGAGCGCGTGCCGTCAGTCTGTTTGCCTCCTAGTAATGTGTCCAGCTGCTTGTCTCTCCAGTGATGCGCAGCAGATTGTTTGAATGGATTTCACAGCTGCTGCAGTCTTCCAACAAGCTTGTGCCACGGGGCCCATCTCGTTTAGCAGTCATGGATTATTATTTCTTTTTAGCTTAGCTTCTGTCTCAGTCAACTTGATCTGTGTAGAAACCAAAATGAATTTTATATGCACATGGAAAGAAATACTTTTTATTATATTTATGCCCAGATTAAGCTTTTTACATTTCAGGAGTTCTGTTGGCTGCTTGCGAATATGTTGTGTGTGTGTGTGTGTGTGTTTGTTTCTGTTTGCTGTTTTGCTTGCAAAGATGCTTCCTTTGCAGCAGGCAAAATTCTAACAGTTGTAAAAACTTCTCTTAACTTTTAATTTCACCGCAGTAGTGAGAGGGCATGCAGTCTGTAACAAATGACACACAACCAGTGAGTGGCGTGTGTATTGTACTGTAGTGTGTAGCAGTCTCTTGTGAAAAGAGCAAGATTGTTTATAATAAAGCCTTTAAAAATTACAGCTGTCTGTGTTTGCCATCACGAGACTGATGGGACTTCTACAGCAGGGGTCCCTTACGTGATGCCTGCCAAAACCTTTTCTGGTGCCGGCCAATGATTTTTAGGCAGTGGGCAGGGCCAGGTAGAGCTTATGCCCAGCGAGGCTTCTGATTGACTACTGGAGATTTGATTGGCTGTGCAGATGTTTTAAAATGTGGCTTTGGCAGCTGTTGCCAGCACGGCACAAAACTTCTGCACCGTGTTACTGAAGTCCAGCTGTGGCAATCATTTCGTGGCTGGCTCTGCCACCTGCAGCCTGCAGCAGCCATTTTGTGGCTGTGGCCACTATGCCATGTCAGAATGCTAGATGTGCCTGGAGGCCCTGTTCTATGGCAAATATAACCTTCTGCCCAGAAACAGGTCTTAGAACCATGGCGTTGAGGTTTTGCTTTTAGTCGACATTGAATCACTCTGAAAAGGCTAGATAAAAATGCAGGGTTGTGAGGTTTTTTAAGCTACTGTATAGCACATTGTTACATAGAGACAGTTGGTCCTTAGCTACAGCATCTGGTGTGAACAATAAGAATCCTGTTACAAAATTATAATGCTTCAAAGTGTATTGTATTGTTACAGCATTGTTATCCCACTGTTCATCCAGGAACTCAGTGTGACCGACTTGACCCTCCCCTTCTTCTATTTTATCTTCACAAGAACCCCATTACTTGAAAGAAAGTCCAAGCTCTTTGCAGTAAGCTTCATGGCTGAAGCCAGATGTGAAACATGCACATCTTTATTTAGATGGAGGCTGAAAAGAAATATTGTGGAGTTTAGCTATGCCTAGTAAGAGCTACCAGATTGCAGAGAAATCTGCAGAACTGTCTTGTGCTTGAAGGAGTACTACAACTCTAAGCATCTTTGAAATTTTATGCTTAATTATTTTAAGATAACCAATCTTTACTTTTTGGGGGGTTGAGGAGACTGTTTTACTGACAGATATATCTGATAGGTCTTCAGTTGAGTTTGATGATTCCACCCTCCTCATTTGATCCTTGAATTGTAGTATTTTTTTAACCCAAGGCAGCTTCTTA
The DNA here is from genome assembly GCA_029233225.1 of Lepidodactylus listeri. Classification (NCBI taxonomy): domain Eukaryota; kingdom Metazoa; phylum Chordata; class Lepidosauria; order Squamata; family Gekkonidae; genus Lepidodactylus; species Lepidodactylus listeri. Next base: position 73,806,763 of record JARCFY010000011.1, on the reverse strand, counting down.
GCCATACCAATCTATCAATTATCCTTGCCATAGCAATCTTTAGCCAAGTGAAATAAAGTGGTCAGGATTTTAAAAAGTATAAGAATTCTAGTTACAAAGGTATCTTTTTATAGTAGCTATGCATCCTAAGAGGAGCAAATTGTAGGTTTCTCAAGGTTTTGAGCCTTCCCAAATTTGTTGGTACTAAAGGGGTATAATTTGCACATAAGATTTCCCAGCAGTCAGATATAGTGATTCCTGGGTACTTCAACTATGTACCTGCCCAGGAAAAAGGATTAAAAGTTGTGAATAATTGACAAATGAGTAAGATTGTTGGCTGGTTTCTTGTTTAGTAACAGATGTATTTCACCCTTCATCCAAGAAGCTCAAAGTAACATTTTAGCATCACAGTAGCTGTGTGAAGAAGGTTAGGCTGAGACTGTGGTATGATATAAGGCCATCCAGTGAACTTGGTGACAAATGTCCATCTAAGCCCACCCCTCTGGTCACATTGCCATACCAGGAACAGTTCAATTTTTAAAAAATAATTTAAATAATTTGTGAAGAGCCTCGTCTGCCTCTTCTAATATGTATGCCATTAGTAATTTGTAACCCTCCCACCAGCACAGGTCTCTGCATTCAGGAAAGGTATTGGTAGGGGAGGAAAAGTCAGCAGTAGGGGTTAGGAGGGGAGAATGTGGTGGCAGACTAAATTGCCCCCTAAGTGTAAAAATTATAAAATGGCCGTCAGGGTTTACCTGCCCATGATCGGGGGGGGGGGGCTGTATATCAATGGTAGAGCATCTCCTTGACATAAAGATGTTCCCAGGTTCAATCCCAGTCATCTCCAGTTAAAAGGACTAGTTAGTAGGTGATGCTGAAAGATCTCGGAGACTCTGGAGAGCTGCTGTCACTCTGAGTACACAATACAGATCTCCATAAACCAGTGGTCTCACTTGGCATAAGGCGGCTTCATGTGTCTTGATCATAACATTGCAGGCAGTATCAGAATAAGATACCAAAGAATTGCTAGCAAAAAATCAGTTGCTTCCAATATTATGTCCCCCTGCTATCATTTCAGTAAAGGGGGGGGACTGATTTATTTACGTAAATATTTATACCCTGTCTTTCCCAAAAAAATGCCCATAACTTACATTCCATCTTAAAACCCTATTGAATGAAATGGCCTTGAAGCACCTCCTGAAAACTTACAGCAATTGTGCCCCCCCTGCTTCACTACCTCTGGGAGCCTATTCAGTAGGTTTGGGACTACTATAAAAAAAGCACAAAATGTGCAGAGGAACAATCAGTAGCCGAGACACTCCCTACTTTTTTGGTATTTTTGTGTGTGTGTATGCATATGTGAGCCTGGAAGTCATGGCTGACTTCTGGTGACCCCTAGTGTGGCTGGGAGGCAAGGACATTCAGAGAGGTGGCTTGTTGCCTGCCTCTGTGACACAGCCCTGGTATTCCTTGAATGTTTCCCATCCAAGTACTTGCCAGGGTCAGCCCTGCCTAGCTTCTGAGATCGGGCTTGCCTGGGCTATCCAGGTCAAGGTTCTCCCTTCATGTTTTTGATTAATTATAACTATTTTCATCTATTATATTTTTATCCTGCCCTTCATCCAAGGAGCTTGGGGCAACATACATAATTCTCCATCCACAGAATTGTCACAACAACCCTGTGAGGTAAGTTAGGATAAGTATGTGTGGCTGACCCATGGTCTCCCAATGAATTTCCTCACTGCTGAATTGAGATTTGAATTTGGGTCTCCCCAGTTCTAGTCAGTCACTTGAATCACTGCACTATGCTGGATTTTTATAGGTGAAACAGAGGCATCATAGTTCGTCTTGAGGGAAAGGAATCGGAAGATCAAGTGATGTGATTGCAGTGTCACTCTTAAAGTAAGGTGGTGTTTCCCCAGAATTAATATAAAATTGGAAAGTGGTGTCAGTTTCATAGGCTTCTGTTAATATGAAAGCAGCCCAAATAGCTCAGCTTAGTTTGAGCTCATCACATCTGGGAAGCTAAGCAGGGGTGACCCTGGTTAGTTCTTGGATGGGAGGCCACCATGCAGGTCAAGGGTTGTTATGCTGAGGAAGGCAATAGCAAACCACCTCTAGTTATCTCTTGCCTTGAAAATCCCATGGTCCTGGGGTCACCTCACTTTGAGTCAGTTGTAACTTGATGGCACACAGAAAGAGGAGATTGGATTTATACCCCTCCCTTCACTACCCGAAGGAATCTCAGAGCAGTTTATAATCTCCTTTCCCTTCCCCTCCCCACAACAGACACCCTGTGAGGCGGGTGGGGCTGAGAGAGCTCTTTCGAGAACTGCCCTTAAGAGAACAGCTCTGAAAGAGCTTGTGACTGACCCAAGGTCACACCAGCAGCTGCATGTGGAGAAGTGGGGAATCAAACCTGGTTCTCCCAGAGTAGAGTCTGCACTCCTAACTACTACACCAAACTGGCTCTCATTATTACTTATTGATAGGAAGGGGATGTATATCCATACTTGAACTTTTCACTTTCTGTGCCTGGAAGCATTTTAGACAAACTTTCCATTTTGCAAAGGAAACTGAACTTTTCCACTGCTTTCCGCCATTGTTTATATGAACTGATTTATTGGTGCTTGCGGCAGCTGGTCAAGCATTCTCTTCTTAGACTGAACTCAGATGCAGTCTTTGCAAATCAAGCCTAAAGCTGCCATTGGAGAGCATATTTCCAATATTATGGGATGATTTTTACAAATTGTAACAACTGGTTCTTGTACTGCAATGATCATCACGGTGAATTATCCTTCCCTTGGAAAGCCAAATAGTTAGAACTTTCCTTCTAAAATCAGGAGGACTGATTAAGCAAAACCACAGAGATGCATGCTTTTCTACCTTTTGTAATAACTATACTTTTATATGTGCTATTTCTCCCCAAAAAGCATGTGCGTATGTAGTATGCAATGCATGCAATACTTCTTGGAACACTTTAAGTGCAATGAGACCACACTCCCCAGAATTTTCAGCCTTCTTTCTTTGGGCATATTTAACAGTATTCTCTCTGGTTTCATTCAGATGTCTGCCTTAACTGTAGATTTATTTTTATTTATATATGTTATTTATATACCTTTCTTCCTGAGACTCAAGGTGGACTATACAGAGTGAGTCAATCAACTGGCTGGGACATCCAGTAAAACTGCACAAATATAAAAACAAATCTGAAAGCAGCTGAAACAAAGCATAAGCATTTAAACAATACATGATTAAGTGATGCAGAAATTACAAAGTAGGAGAATGCACAGTAACTGCCAATATGTACTATACACAGATCACAGTCCCTATTCCTTTATGAAAGCAACTTTCTGAACCATTTCATAACAGCACAGAACTATTACCTGTGTAAATTAAAAAAATCCCTCCACAGTTTTGCATAGTTGACAGAAAGCCATGAGGACAGAAGTCTCTCTGACCTCATCAGGCAGCCCATTCCATAAGATGGGGAGGGGACTACAACAGATGATGCATGTGTACAGACAGCTGTTGATTTTGCCCATGTTCGGGGGGGGGGCACCTGCAGGGGGCACCTGCTCTTCTGAACAAAGCTATTGTGGTGGAACATAGGGATAAGTAAAAAATGTATCTCAACTCTGATTAACGCTGGGGGCCTTACTTTTCCCCTTCCTATGCAGAGAATTGCAGGCCCGCAGCCAGGATTTTTTTAATTTGGGGGGCCTTTAAATAAGTCAGGGGGCAAGGGCAATGACATCACAAAATAAAAAAATAAAATTTGCACTCTGCCTGCCTATGTGGGGAAACAAGCTGTGCTTGGGGAAGGAGTGGCAGTAGGGAGTCTTCCGGGCAGCTAAGTGAGGCAAGAGTCCTCCGGGTGGCCCAGAGAGCCGGGGGCCTGGAGGCTGGATGGAAATCGTGGGGCCGTGGCAGGAAGTTGGGGGGGCAGGCTCCTAAATGCCCCACTATAGCTACAGGCCTGGAGAATTGTGGTTAACTAACCCTCATTCCCTTAACATATGAATATCGGTACCCAGGTTAACCATTGCTAGTGCCCCCACACACACTTACCAGGATCAGCATGGACACACACAGGTGAAGTTGGCTTTTACTGAAGCTGGCTATTGGGCTGTCATAAGAACATAAGAGAAGCCAATGTTGGATCAGGCCAATGGCCCATCCAGTCCAACACTCTGTGTCACACAGTGGCCAAAAACACCACGTGCCATCAGGAGGTCCACCAGTGGGGCCAGGACACTAGAAACCCTCCCACTGTTGCCCCCCCCCCAAGCACCAGGAATACAAAGCATCACTTGCCCCATAGTCCCTATCTATATCTTGTGGCTAATAGCCACTGATGGACCTCTGCTCCATATATTTATCCAGTTCCCTCTTGAAGCCGTCCATGCTTATAGCTGCCTCCACCTCCTGTGGCAGTGAATTCTATGTGTTAATCACAGTCAAGGTCAGTATTGTCTACTCAAGTACAAGGAAGAATGAGTCATTCAGCAACAAGTTGGGTTTATGCACATTTTTTCTTAACAGTAAAATACAAGCTTTGAATACCACTCCTTTTTTCCCGTCTTTTCAGTCACTCTTGTGTATACACACTTATTTTGCCCCCAGAGTTAATGTGGTCAGTAATTTTTAGTTTCTCTTTTAACCTCCTATAAATATGAAACTGCTTCAGCTCGACTTAAGAGGTAGTTAAATTTGGTAAGTGTTTCCTGTTGAGGGGCTCCAATTTAGAGCACAATTTGTTTGCTTTCATACCGCTTGTGTATATGCTTGTGCAGTGGTGTGCTTTGTGTATTCCAGGAACCGCTTCTGCAACAAGAGCCATCTAAAAAGGTATATAGTAGACTGATTGAATTATTCTTAATTGAGCATTGATTATCCCAGATCTTCGGTTTCTTTTATTTTACTTCATTGAAACCCTGCTATTTTCCGCAGTGGGGACCCACATCAGCTTGCATTGTTCTCCTCTCCTCCTTTTTGTCCTCACAGCAACCCTGCAAGGTAGGTAAGGCCAAGAGTATCTGCCTACCCCAAGGTCGTCCAGCAAGCTTCCATGGCAGAGTGGGGATTTCAACCTGGGTCTCCGTGATCCTAATCCAAAACTCTCACCACTACACCAGGCTGCCACGTGGTGGAACTGGACATTCGAAGGAATGCCGACGATGCTGTCACTGTCTCCTAAAGCTTAGTGGTGAATGTGAGTGAAACAGATCCTGGAACTCCATTTCAAAATTCTACCCTACAAAAGCAAAATTGAAGAGTCCCTCTGCTTGTGCCCAATGTATTGTCTTTAGCACTGAGTTTAGGGGTACCTCAGACTTCAAGGAGCACATCTGGGCTTTGAAATGTGGCACCACTGACTTGCTCTTTAATATTACTGATAACATGAACAGCAGCTAAGTAAGTGTAGCATGTTCTGCTCCTCCTCTTTCTCCATCTCACTTACAGCTTTGCTCAGAGCTGGAAGGAGGTTAGTCAGCCAGGAGGCTGTCGGAAGCTAAGAGGGTCAGACACTCCACAAGACTCCTCGTGCTTGCAAAAGATGGTGTCCGCCTCAGGTGAGCCTTTGCCTCCTTATTGCTGTAATAAATTGATATGAACTTTAAATGGCTGTAAATCTAGATGGTTAGGTGTATTTGAGAGAAGAGCTATACTGTATTTCTGATTGCCGTCAGTACTGAGATTGTAAAACCTTTCTGGAAAGTTTTCAAAGCAGGAGGTGGGTTATACACAGCATCCGAGCCATTGGTCTTGAAAGCCTAAAGTTAGATCATGCGGGGAGGGGGCAATTAGTGTGATTAAGTGTCCTTTGGAAGAACTGCGGGGTTTGCAGTATATTGAACAGCTTTATGCCCTTCTTAGTTTCCCATCTTGTAATTTCTTATTGCCAGATGGATCAAATATGTAGCAAGTCAAGATGGTGCTTATAAATTATTTACCTTTATTCTCTATGCAGGAAAGTAAAAAAAAACACCAAAAAACCCTCAAAACACAGTAGTTTCCTGATCACCTGTTGTTTTATATTCTGAGGAAAAAAACAGAATGTATTAATTCCAGGTGGGACCAGGTCAGTCTGTGAAGCAGTGCAGGCCACTGCCCCGGGTATTAGAATTCAAGAGGTGCCAATCTACACCAGGGCACCCTAAAGGGAGAGGGAGCAGAAATGCTCCCCCCCCCCAACTGTGGGACAACAGTAGAGGGCAGATGAGTTCAGTCCACGCCACATTTCCAACTGCTGACCCTTGCCTGACTCCACTCACATGGGCAAGGAGCTATAGCCAGCTGGGAAGGGAGAACCTTTAAGAAGGAACACAGCTCTCTCCCCTACCCACCTGCACACAGCAGGAGGCACACAGGGAGGTTTTTCTCTAGGGCTACAAGGGCACTTTTGTCCCAACCTCCAAGGGTCCTTCTCCACCAAGACAGTTGTGTTCATCTGCATGGCAGGCTGATCCTGAACATTCCCCTTTCCCAAGACATATTTTTGTTACAGATGAGACCCTGAAGAAAATCTGAAACTTTGGGAAGTTTGAATCAGCTTTCTTTTTTTTAGAACACAAACATAATCATGGGATTTGTTTTTTTGTGTGTGAAATGTTGGCGGTTGGTTTTTAAATCCTTAAAGAGAAAGGTAGCCCAGAGGAAAACAGCAATATCTCCTTTAAACTGGACACCTCCAATCCAAGATGTGCGTGTCTGAGTTCTGTATGAACAATCATTCTGGTGACGTTTTACCACACAGCCTGTTCTCAGGAAACACCCTTCCTCAGCCAGTTTACCAGAAGTCTTTCCTTTCTCCTGTTAGACTCCTCCAGGAGCCCAATTTCCACCACAATGAGCGACTCAGATGTTTCTTTATTTGTAAATTGTTCCGTTCAGCCAGGAACAGACCTTTGCCAGCTGAATCCCTTAAATCCTGTTCTGTTTTTGTGCAAACCCTTATTGTTTTCATCTTCCTTTGGGTCTACCTTAAGGGCTGGCCCAAATGAGAGGGAGAAATCATAGGAAAAGCACCTATGGGTAGTGATTCAAATACAGAAACACCACCCGCTTCTTTACATGCCGTAACCATGTGTCTATTTTACCATGTTTGCTGTGCAGCAGCCAAATGGCAACTTCACAACAACTGGGTATACATCAAAATGCATGTGATTGTCATATAGGATCTCTGCAAGGGGTGTAAAAAATAAGGCCCAAGGGCCGGAGCCGGCCCATCCAGGGTTCTTACCTGGTCTGCAAGCAACTGGTATGTATGGAAATGTAAGGTACTCCCCCTTTTATGGTGTCCCTTGGGGAAAAAGTAATCTAGCATATGCTTAAATACATTTATTGGGGCCTTTGTGGGTTCTCCAGAAAATTAATTGCTTTCACTCCTAGGAATCAATTCCTTTTGTTTCTATTTTGAGTAAAAATAATAATACTGTTAATTGGGTTTGCCTGTGTCCTTTATAAAGTTTATATCTCTGATTACCTGGCATTACATTTTATAACACACATGGCTTGGCCCAACAAGGTCTCATTTATGTCAGACCCGGCCCCCATAACAAATGAGTTTGATGCCCCTGATCTATGCATTGTTTGCATGCCATTTCTTACATTCTTCTGTGTAAGGTGTAAATATTTAAAACTCCTTATCAATTTTTGGCATATAGGCAGCAGAATAAGCCAAGTTAGTGCCTCTGGAATGTATTTTGCAATTGCCTTTCTTTGCCATCCTGGAGAGACTTGTTTCACTGGAGAACTGTATTAATCTTGGGGCACTTAGGTAAAAATGATGAAGATACTAAACATCAGGGACCAAAATGCTCAGCCAAATAAATTCCATCTCAAGAGCTGAAGCTGGAGTAGCTGTCCCAAGATCTTTTGCACAGTGTTGGTTATACAGACGAATATTTTGTGTCTGGGAACAAAGTTAGAATTCAGTGGCATCTTTAAGACCAGCAAAGTCTTAATTAAGGTCTTTGTTGGTCTTAAAGGTGCCACTGGACTCTCACTTTGTTAGAACTTTGTTCTGTTGCTTCAAACAGCTGCCCACCTGGATCTGTCTGCATCCGGGAAGAGAGACTAGCCAAGCTTGTGAATTATGTGGCACTCGAAGAGTGGATGATGCTAAGATTACTGAAATATAGATTATCTGTAATAGCCATGCATGGTTCTACCCCCGCCCCCAGTATGGAACCAAAAAATTGCACAACATAGTTACACAAAGCTAAGATGTAGGCTTTTGAAAGCCTAGGTTTGCTGGAAAAATGCATTGGGGGGGTGTCAAACCCAGAAGCATAGACACCACAGGGGAAAAAGGCAGTACACTGAGTTGCCACAGCAACCAAGATGCTATGTAAAAACATAATGGTAATGGCTGCCAGTAGCAAGCATGAAAGGGAAGGAAGACACAGTTCTGATTTACTCTCCCCACATCTCACCAGTGAATTGACAAGCCGTCGGGGGAAATAAAGATGGGCAGGCAGGAAGATTGTGAGGGTGAGCATGGCAAGCTGAGCAACATCAGCTGGGAGAAGGGACTGAGGAAAAGTGTGGTGTGGTGGTTAAGTGTGTCAGACCCAAGTTTGGAAGACCCAAGTCTGAGTCCCCATTAATGCCAGGGAAGCTGACTGGGTGACCTTGGGCCAGTCACATTCTTTCAGCCTAATCTATCTCACAGGGTTGCTGTGAGGATAAAATGGAGGAGAGGAGAATGATGTAAGCTGCTTTGGATCCCCACTGAGAAGAGAGATGTGTATAAAGAGGAGTCCGAGCAAGAGAGGGAATGCTGGGAAGGGCAGTAGGAGGGGGAATAGCATTTCCTCTCCCCCAGGAGTTCTCACAGTTCCTCTTCTTGTGAACCATGTCTCACTTTATATCCCTCCATTCTTCCAGGAAGTTTAGGACAGCTAACAATGGGGTATTTTATTCTCACAGTAGCCTGAGGCAGCTTATGCTGAGTGTGTGAAGGACCCACTAGTGATCCGGGTGGCCAGACAGGGATTTAAGACTAGCTCTGGACTGTCCAGAACTCTAGCTACTACACTGTTTCATTAGTATAATTTTACCGCTTGTGTCTGTCTATGTAAGGAAGGGGTGTGGTGTGTTTTTTACCTTTCAAGATAGTGCCTCTTGTTCTCAAGATTAAATGGAGTGTGCTGAACACAAGATCTTCCTTATTTCCCTAACACAAAAACTGTGTCAAACAGCAAATGCTGCACAGACTGCTTGTGTTACTTCAGCTCTGACAGCTGGCCCATACTTCCGTTTTTGGCTGTGTCTCACTCCGGCTCAGCTCCCTGTCATCATCTCAGATGGACTCTTTTTAATTCCCCAGATATGTTTCCAATCAGTGACTCAAATGTTTTGCCACATCGGGCACAAGCTTATACATTAGCAGTAGAGTAAACGGGCTAGAGGGACAAGTGGTATTCAGCCACCAAAGACTGAGCGTTAACAGCTGAATTATCTCCCTAAGCCCTGGGAGGGGGAGGGTTGGATTCCACCAACTTTTGTGCTCCATTTTCCCATTTTTCTCTCCTTTTTACAGCCTCCATCCTTACATGCCTTTTGTCCATGGGGGTCCCATGACCCACAGCATTACCACTTTGGTAGTCAAAGGGAACTCCCTCCTACCTTTTCACCAGTGGAGAGTCTATTCAGCTTTTTTTTTTAGGTATATTTATTGATAAAAGTCAAAAACATTATAAACAGTGTATCAGAAATATTCAACATCTTGAAATATAACATTAAGTTAAGAAACGCCAGAACAAATATTAAGGACATATAATAATGTAGATCGTTTTACCAGTGTTCAGTTTGTACTTCTAGTATAAATGTAGTGAGTGTACAAATTATGATTGTATGGTTGGAAATTTTAAAAGTGAAGCCATTTAACATAAATTGGGTTGGAAATCCTGCACCCCCTTCTTCCTCTGACGCACCAAGTGAAGACTTACTTACTGGTTTAGGAAGTCTTTGGGGGGGGGGAGTGTCTAACAATAATGAGTTGTAGCATCCCAGTTTACTAAAGCACCCTAATTCTGATGTGGATACATGAAACTCCCTCATACTGAGTCAGAACATTGGTCTATCAAGATTAGTATTGTCCATCTTGACAGGCAGCTCTCCGGGCTCTCACAATCTGATCCTTTTAGATAGAGATAGTGGGAATTGAACTAGGGACCTTCTGCATGCAAAACAGATGCTCTAGCACTGAGTCATGGCCCCTCCGCATTAAATGAGGTTGAGTCTGAAGATTTCTTAAACCAATCTTGGCACAGTACAGGAGAGGAAATGGAAAGGAAGACAGCCCAGAGGGCTCATCGTTTCATGTTCATTCATGTCTTGTAAAATTATGGCCCTTTCCACATTACTGTTCTAAACTGGATGTTATTCATTGTTGGCCTGAGTAAAGCAATACAGGAACAGAAGTGCTATAGCAGCACCATCGAGATGCATTGACTTCAGAGCTATAGCGGTTTAACGCTATAACACTTACCTTAGTGTTATACTTTTTTTACTTACTTACTTTTTACTTACACTTACTTTTTTTTTAAAGTCCGAGGAAGATTGCACAGCGAGAAGGGCAGGGGGGAGCAACATTGTCGGAAGTGCTACGGACATTTTAAACAGCATACCATAGTGATTCAGAAGTGCAGCAAAGGGGTTGAAAATGGGAAAAAGCAGTTTCCTTCAAAAGCAGCTCAACCACGCTTTGCTAACCTGACACAAGTGGGTTTGTATGAACAGGTAAACAAATTCCCCTAGCAGCCAGTTACTAAAATGGGTGAGTCTGAAATGACAGGAAAAAATCCATTACCAACCAGTTACTAAAACAGAATACAAAGGCAGTTTGAAAAGGCATTATGTTTGGTGTAATGGTTAAGTGCACAGTAAGTAATCTGGGAGAACCGGGTTTGATTCCTCACTCTCCACTTGCACCTGCTGGATGACCCTGGGCAAGCCATAGCTCTGTACCAGCTGTTCTCTTATGGACAGTTGTCTCAGAGCTCTCTCAGCCCAACCTATATCACAGGGTGTCTGTTGTAGGGAAGGGAAGGGGAAGGAGTTTATAAGCTGCTCTGAGACTCCACATGAGTGAAGGGCGGGATATAAATCCAATCTCATCTTCTTGTGACATCTTCATGTAGCCTCTGATAGCACAGGTACTACATGTGATTGATTAGCCATGCTTGATCACTTACTGGCTTGGCTCACATCCTGCTCACCAGTTGTGAGCAGGGAGCCAATTGTTTGGCAAGCAGTCAGGATATGTCTGGTTGCACAATTACACTGCTTTCTGGCAACAGCAGACTCCCTGGCCACCACCTCCTCCAGTTTTTTAAAAAGCACAAAGCAGGCCCATAGCCAGGATTTTTTAATTGGGGGGGACTTTAAATAAGTCGAGGGCACCCCCCACACACCCCCATGCACACACACCAAGGGAGGGCCTGGGCTGGATGGGAAGTTGGTGGTAAGTCAGGGCCAGGCCCCGAGATGCTCCACTGTAACTATGGGCCTGGCACAAAGCCACTGACCCAAGTTTCTCTTGGTGTCATTTGTTGTGATTAGTTCTCAAACAGATGCTATTTGACTACACAGCTCCAAACAGCGGAGCATGCAGTCTGTCCAATTTCTGACATTTCAAAGGTGGATCAAACTGGCCAAGTGCAATAAGGAGGATGAACTGTTAAATAAGTGATTCCATGTCTTAATGCAAGGCAGTCAGTTTAATGACCTGGGGGATACTGCCTCTCTTTCTCAGCCGCAAACTGCAATGACCTGGCCTAGTGGGACAAGCGGCTGCTGGGCAGCACGGTGCTAGACTTTCTTGACAGTAACTTGGTCAGGAAACATTGAGGCAATCCTCTCAGGAGCTCACCTTGTAGGCAATGGAGGGAGTCCAAGTCAGGTAAGTTCTCCTGACAGTCATGTTCCTGTCAAAGTTCCCCCATAAGCCTCTATGATTCAGTTAATTTAAGGAACACAAAGTGGGGTTAACGCCCCAGTTAATATAACAAATAAGTGAAATGTTTGGTCATCCTTTGACTACTCCCCTGCTTCTGGGGTAGTGATCATATCTCAGTGGTAGAGCATCTGCTTGGCATGCAGAAGGTCCCAGGTTCAATCCCCAGTATCTACAGTTAAAGGATCTGTCAATGGGTGATGTGAAAGACCTCTGCCTAAGACTCATATGGGCCACTGCCAGGCTGAGTAAACAATACTGACCCTGACAGATTCAGTATGAGGCAGCTTCATATACATACCTTTAAAATAACACCAATACTTTCCAGTATTCTGTGCTTTCTTTCATGAATGCTTAGTGTTCTTTAGTAGCAGTTGTGGTTGCTATTAACTGACACCAAATTTAGTCATTCTGGCAGTATTTTATAATTAGTTTTTGAGGCTGTGTTTCCTGTAGTTCTGTATTACACTGGTGGTCTCAAGATGCACCTTAGATTTTTCCACTGGCCTTTACATGAACTTTGCTGAATGTCATGTCCCAGTGAGTTTTTAAGACTGATTCAGCTGAACTAGGGCTAGGTCATAAAATCCTTTAGTCTTCCACTTTTGTACTATTAAGGAACAAATTGCTGATGACACAAGGCCCGGCATTCTGTCTGAAGATCGTATCTGCATTTGAAGAATATACCTATCTTCTCAAAAATAAAGGAACATCGTGAAATTTTGGGGCTCACTTTGCCATTTGATGCATCCTAGAACCGAACTGTTTGTTTTCACAGAGAGATAAAATGAAAAGAACACCGAGAAAGGGATCATTGCTCACAAATTCCATAAGTCTGATATAGCATTGTCAGAGATGCCTGCTAAGACACCCCATCTGGTTTTGGTGGAGACGCCAGTCCACCAGTTGGGCGACAGCGGCTTGGAACCTATAATGCAGCTCCCCTTGCACTTCTCTCTGACCACTGTGGAGGCCTTCCTTTACCACGAGCATTTCTGCCTTGCATTAAGGCTCCTCAAAATATATTGACCTTGCACACATGGAGGTCTTAGCAGCGGAGGAGGTGAGCACTATAGCAGGAGAGAGCCTCTGCCGCAGTGAGGGAGAAGCACGAAGGGAACCATTTTATAGGATCCAAGCCATGGGAGGAAAGAGTGGCTTAAAATAAGAAATTGCATGAGCTACTCACAGTAGCCACTGCCAGCAACCTATGGGTATGGATGTTCTCCAGTTCTCACCATGGAGGATTGGTTTATGAGCCCAGTCTCCATAATGCACCTTAGTGGGCCATCCGGGGGAGGTTTCTATAGGGAGTATTCTGGGAGCTTGAGAAATGCTCAAGTGCAGAATCCACCCCACTTCAACAAGAGCTCACAAAAGCCTACATTTTGGTGAACAACTTCTGCCCACTATCAATGTTCTGCAGTCCCAATCACCCTCCTTCTCTTGCATTGCCCCAGCCGCTTAGACTAAACGACTTGGTCTTTGGAGGACTGTCTGTTGCCGACCTCAGTCTAAATCAACACAATCAATGCAGGTGATAATGAGGCCCTTTCTTTTCCTAGTATATAATGGCGATATGTGTTGGACAACTTGTTACCTGCACCTACCCAAGCATATTTCTTTGTGTGACCCAACTTGGGAAAGTGCTCCAGTTAACTGTGCTCCATGATCCCACTCAGTGGGTTGGATCCAGCAGGCTTTTTCATGAAACCTTGCCAAATTACTATCTACATTACAGCCTCACTCACATATGGCTTTTGTTCATGGACGTCCCATGATTCCCACCGAAAGCAACTCTTCCCTTTTGCCCCAATGAAAAGCTGGCTGGATCCAACCCAGTGTGTAAAACACAGATCCACACTAACTTTGCCTTTGAGGCTGAAACTAGACACAATGAGAGCCAGCCTGGCATACTGGTTGGAATCTTGGGATGTGGGAGACCCAGGAACCGTAGGGTTGTGAAGACCACTGCCTGCAAACTACATCCTTGTCCTCCTCACTGAGGAAATTTTGCTGGGATAAGGATCCCACTTGCTAGAATTGTTCGCATATCTCTGGTAGGAGAGAACTGCAGAATTCTGAGGGTAACTGGGGGGAAGCCAGTTCTTAAAATAGCTTCTCTGGTAAATAAGGACTTGGCCAATGGTCCAGGACATAAAAGGTGAAATCATGGTAAAAATTGCTAGTGAGTGGGCCGCGCTGTTTGATTCTCCCCTTAGCCAATTTTAATTTTTCCGGTTTGGGATGATGTGAGAGAGCAACTGGGGGCAAAACAACTCCGGGCATACCTGAATGACACTTCTGCCCTTGACCCAGGCTTTGAGCCTGGTTTGGGGCCGAAAACAGCTTTGGTTGCTCTGGTGCATGATCTCTGCTTGCACATGGCTAAAGATCATGATCCCTGCTGATCTTTCTTGAACTTTCTGTGAACTTTAACCCCGTTGATCATTCTGTTTCACAGAAGCATTTGGAAATACGATAGGGATTACACAGATGGCTCCTTAGTCTTTTTCTGTCTGGTTAGGCTTTGAGAGTTTCTGCTGGGGATGTTGAATCTCTCTCCTAGTGACCGGATTCTTAGAATTGCTTGTTTGGAATCTGGTTTACTGCACTGTGAACTCTGTTGTTGGTTTTGTTGCACTGTTGCTGCTGTTGCGATTTTTTAAAATGTAGTATTTTTGTGCATGATGGTGCGTTGTACTTGTTGATATTTGGTCTTTGTTGGTTTTTATATGATCCTTTTGGTAAGGTTTCCTACCTTTAGCTTAATGAAAAGGCTGGATATAAAAATAAATAAACCACCACTGACGCTTCCTGCAAGAGAGCCACAGTGGTAGCAAATTCTGCTTCCTTTGATGGTCAGCACTCTATTGCACAAGGACTAATACTCAACTGCCCATAGCAGGCTGCCGCTAATACTTAATTCCCTGTAATAGGTTTCCTACTCCATTGCTGTCTCTTCCAGTGTCCCGCGCTGTGCCCTCGCCAGTTACCAAGCTACAGACTTGATGAACTGGTTGCTACTTGGTTAAATTAGTGCAATAGTCACCCCTGGTTGCCTAACAGCTGGCTTGCTTATTGTGTGTACACACCCCACATTTGATTGCCCCTAGCAACATCTACTTCCTCTCCTATGACTTAAGCAGTTGTTAGCACTGGCCATTTGTACCCAGCCCGAGTCCATTTGATGACCAGCAACAGCTTGATAGGGTGAACCCCAGAAGGAAGGGACACAAAGGTTGGCCTCCAACCCTGCCACCACTGATAAGAGCACTCCAGAGATCAAGAGAAGGGGCAAGTCCCACTAGGTTTCCAAAAAAAACATTCAAATATAGCCATTATTTTTTTAAAGGGCCAGAGTCTATCAGAAGAATATTGGAAGGCCTTTATGCTTGGGGAGAGGGAACAAACTGGAACCCAAGCCACAGGAATGTGAGGATGGAGGTAGGCATCAGGCTTGTTCTCCTAGGAGCATAGTTGCACCTGGGTAGCCATGTGAGTCTGTAATAACAGAACACAACTAGAGTCAGTATCACCTTAGAGACCAATAACCTTTTCCAGGGCATCAGCTTTCATGAATCAAAGCTCATTTCATCAGATGGATGGATATTCATTCCAAATTTTGTCTTTCACAGTGAGCTTTGACTCCCAAAAGCATGTGTGTGTGTGGCGCGCTGTCAAATCGCAGCCAACTTATGGCAAAACCCACAAGGGGCTTTCAAAATAAGTGAGAAGCAGAGGTGATTTGCCACTGCCTTCCTCTGCAGAGTCTTCCTTGGTGGTCTCCCTTCCAAGTACAGATCCTGCTTAGCTTCTGAGAACTGACAAGACCGGGCTATACCATGCTGCCTTCCCTCCCTCACAAAAGCTTATACCGCAGGAAATTTGGTTAGTCTCTAAGGAGCTACTGGACTCAGATTTTGTCCTGTGAACATGTTTGTTTGAGAGTTGAGAGCAGGAATTGTACACTTGGACCATCACCTGGTTAGACTTCTGTTTTGTATCCCAGCTGCAGTCCAAAGGGATGAAGGCCAGCTGCCTTGCAGCTTGCTGGTTGGAGGCACAGGCATCCTTGGCCGGTGGTGTATCTGGCAAATAGGCCTTAAGCCATGGCCACTGGCAATGCCACCCTGTCGTTTTCACCTGTTCCCTCTCCACGAATTGTATTTTAGTATAAAAAGGTGCCTTCCATTGCAAAGCAAGGACATAGGCTTCTGTCCTGATCGGTGGGTTTTGTTTTGTTTTTTTGTAAAAAGAGGTGCCGGGACTCTCAAGAGGGAAATGAAGTTTTCAGTCTGTATACTGAAAACTCATGAACTTTTAAACATTTTAAAAAGAATCTTGTTGAAGAGGTTCCGGAACTCTGTTCTGACGCATTCCCCCAGAAAAAAATCCTGGTCTTGACACTGTGGATCAATGACTGTGGTTTTTCTGTGGCATTTTTCCTCAATGGAGGAACTTCCAGTTATTTGTGATGATATAGTTAAGTGGAGGAAGTAAATGTCTGACTTGTTGCCTCTTCCCCGGCCACCTGTGACCATCCCAATACTTTTTGATAGTCCAGTTAGTGCTAGTCTGAAACAGACAGCTTTGAATACTATAAACTAATTTGCAATGTAGCATATGGTTTTTGTAGGTTACAGCTTCAGGACCATTAATGATGAAAAGATGAGGCTTTTATCTGGAGGGAAAGGATGTTCCCAGTTGGATATTTGCTCATAAACACAGTCTCTTTGCTCTGGACAAGTTATGTGTAGAGCACCAGCAGGCTGGCGGAGCCAACTTCTGATAACTGAAAAAGACATGGTGTCCCAGAGAAGGAAAGAGCAAATTGATGGCACTGTTGAAACGCCCTAATGATGTGCTGCTTGTGTGTTTATTTGATGGAAAGCACGTCTTCAAGACATTAATTCTAAGGCCTGCAGCAGACTGCATGTGTTTGTGTATTTTTGCTTTGCAAATACTATTCTAATAGAGTTGCTGCACTCTCTGGAAAAGTATACATCTGCTTCTGATTACTTTCAGATAGAATAATAGAAGCAGCAACAGTAATAATACTCTCTGCAAGTAATAAAGACGTGGTTCAGTGCATGGGCAGAGTATGGCATTTTTGTAACCCTTTCCGTTCCTGAAGAAATAAGTGTTGTATGAGCTCCATGGATCTTGGGGGCGGAGCGAATCCACGAGGAATAATCAAGTTCCCTCATTTTGCCTCAAAATGTGTTTGGATTTTGTATTTCCATGTTATCTTTTAACATGAATTTCTCCACAGATGAAAAATGGAACATGCCTATATGAAACTGTAGGAATGTTATGTGAACATATTCTGTTCTGGTAACTCATGAGTCCTTGAGCCTTTACCTGGATAGCCCAGGCAAGCCCAATCTCATCAGTTCTCAGAAGCTAAGCAGGGCAGAACCTGGCAAGTACTTGGAAGGGCAATCTCCAAGGAATACCAGGGCCGGGACGCAGAAGCAGACAGTTGCAAGCCACCTCTCTGAAATGTCCAGGCCCCACTAGGGGTTACCAGAAGTCAACCATGACTTCCAGGCATACTCACACACACACACACAAAATGAGTCCTTGGGATTGCATGGACTTGTAGGCTCTTCCATATAAACTAGCTTAAGACCATGCTACTCAAGAACTTCTGGAATGGGTGCAGCAGGTTGATTTCATGGTTATTTCCCAGTCTAGCATTACAACCCCTTGCATTGTAATGAGAAAGGAAGGGGGAATGGTTTTGAGCAGGGGACTCCACCTGATTGTAGCACCAGTCAAAACAAGCAGTCACTACAGTCAGCTGGAGGCTTCAGACCACAGGGAAGCTCTTGGAAAGCCTCCTGTTGGAGCTGAGCCTAAAGGCCACTGATTCTGAAAGACTCCAAGTGTGCCTAACACTGCTGTCAAAGTAATTTAAATGACTTTTATTCCTGATTAACCTTCAAACATAGAGCAAAAGAGACAGAATTTCCTGTGCGAAAGATGGCAGTAGACAAGCTTCTAGCTTGAAAAGTCTATCTTATTCAAGGCTGCGCATCTAACTTGCAAATCCTAGAAATCTAAGATTTTGCACATGGTGTACAATTTCTTTCACTCCTCTATCCTAAAAATAATTATGTTTAAAAGAATTCTATGGTGAAATAACATAAGAACATAAGAAGAGCCCTTCTGGATCAGACCAGTAGCCCATCTAGTCCAGCATCCTGTCTGACACAATGGCCGAACAGTTCCTCTGGACAGCCAACAACAGGGCACAGAGGCCGCAACCTTCCCCTGATGTTGCCTCCTGGCTCTGGGATTCAAAGGCTTAGTGCCTCTGAATGTGGAGGTTCCCCACAGTCACCATGGCTGGTAGCGATTGATAGACATCCTCCATGAATCTATCTAATCCCCTTATAAAGATGTTTGTTACTGTGGTGATCACCACATCTTCTGGCAGCAAATGCCACATTTTAATCCCTCTCTGTGTATAGTATTTCCTTCTGTTTGTCCTGAACATGCTATACAGATCTCATTGCTGTACACTATCCTCAACAACTGAAGCTGAAATTTTAGATGAGTTATTTAGAAAATCCTTCAAAAAGGTGTTGTCCATTTTTACTGTTCTACTGACAAGAATGGAAACCCAGCAGGAGCAGAATCTGACAACCTCACCATTTTACTCTGGTTCTCAACTGACTAGGAACAAGCTTTATCTCATCTACTGCTGACACACACTTCTCAGTATTGCTACTATTAAAGTTACTACCTGCGTATGTTTGCTGCAACACTACCACCGTATCTTCCTTGTTGGTGGCACAAGTGTCAGTACAAGCTCCAGTGTCACCACCAGAGCACTTCTGTGTGTCCGGATCACTCTGAAGACCTGGTAAACTGCATGGAAGTAGATTCCATTAGAGACATTAGTAGTTTGGAGAAGTTCTGTCCCCTTTCCACTCTCTTCCTGATTGGGTCACCCTTTACCCTGTGTCTTCCCCACCTTGGATGTTTTCTCTCCTCTTGACAAATTTCCCACTACCTTCAATTTGTTCTAATCCATCCAAGACCCAACTCCCTTCTTTTGATGGAAGGCCCCTAACACTGCTGTCAGTCTGGACATGACTCTGGATGCCTCATCAATGGAGGCCCAGGTTGTGAAGGTTGCCAAACTGGCATTTCTCCAACTGCGCCAAGTCAAGCAACTGGCTCTCTTACCTGTCTCGCTCTGACCTAGCCATGGTAATACACACAATGGTCATCTCCAGGATAGACTACTGTAACTCAATCTACACAGGCATACCCCTGAGACTGACCTGGAAGCTCCAACTGGTTCAGAATGCAGTCGTGCAGGTCCTTATGGGGACTCCCCAGATGGCACTTATTGAACCTGAGTTGCATGAGCTGCACTGGCTTCTGGTGGAACACCGGATCAGGTTCAAGGTGCTGGTTCTAACCTTTAAGTGGTCAGGGACCCACATACCTTCAGGACCCGCCTCTCTCAGTATGCCCCAAGAAGAGCATTGTGCTAGGGAAATAAGAACCTCCTGGTGGTCCCTGGCCCGAGAGAGATCCGGCTGTCCCCACCTCGTGGAACTCTCTGCTGGAGAACATCTGTGCCCTGCAGAATTTGTTACCTTTCCACAGGAAATGTAAGGCAGAGATGCTCCATTAGGCATTTGGTTGAGGACAGCAACAGTACAGTATGTAGTCTGGCACTCCCATACTCTCAAGTCTCCATAACATGCCTCCCCCCCCCCCAAGGCCTGTGAAACTTGATTCCCTCCCCAATCATCTTGGATTGACTAAATTATGCTGATGAATTATTGGTGCTGCATGTCTTATGTATTTATTCTTGGTTTTAAAACTTTTAGTTATTCCTTGTACGCCCTCTTCTGTAGTAAGCTGCCCTGAGACTTGCTTACAAGGAAGGACGGACTAAAAATCTAAATAAATAAATAAACTCTCTAAGGAGTTGTCCAGCACCTTTGTTGAGGATTGGCTTGTCCCTTCCTGTTCCAGGTACCTTATGAAGCATGGCCAGGGGTGTGGACTGAAGGGCGAGACTTGCAGTCTGAGACTTCAGACAAGCCAGCCAATGAGTCTGGGACCAGCTCAGGATGTAATCGTGGCTTTTTTGTTGTTTAACGCTTCTCTGATGTAGTCTTTCCCGCTGTTGTGTAAGCCCCTTTGGGTCCCGTTAGGGAGAAAAACAGGGTGTAAAGACAGAAATCAACAAACAAGGGGGTGATGGGAATAGGTACACTTTATCAGGAGCCAGGTGTCTGGGGTACAGCCCAAGCTGCAAGTCCATGTCTGTGATATAGTTATGTCATTGCTGAAGTAAGATACATATTTTTTCTTTCTTGACTCATGACATAATATGTATGGGAAGGAATTGTATGTGGGGGAGGGTGTTAGAGGCTTCCGCTGGGCCCAAAGAAATAATGCTTAGGTCCTGCTGATATCACCCCTCTTTGATGAACTAGGATGCGCCATCTGTGCCACTTTCTCCAGTGGACCCCAGTATGTGGTCTTTGGGAAACTACTGGAACCGCTTTTTTTTCTTATCTGTAAAATGGGTACAGCAAAAGCAACAGAGTTGCCGAGAGGTCAAACACAGTTGAGACTGTTTCATAAGCTAAAATAACAAACTTCCCATGCAGCTGCGATCCCGCCCTGTTTGTTTAGACAGAATTGGCCTGCAACATTCACTTTAAGAGCTAGCTACATTTGGACTTCATCCATGGTTCACATTACAAATGACTGGCATTGTTAGAACTGCTGGAGTAGAACTGAAATAAGAGTCAATTACTTGGTTGAGGACAACAGGATGGGCATCTGGTGTAAATACACTGAAGGAAAGGGACTATGTGTTTCTTTTTCACCTGATAGCTTTAAAAAGGACTTGAATGACTGACAACACTCACAAACTGTAGTACTGTGCCTTTCTTTTCACCTTCCTGAAAAGTGAGAATTCAGAAAGCATGTGCTTCAGAGCCCGTTTGATGTAGAAGAAGAGATAAGAGATTGGATTTATACCCCACCCTTCACTCTCCCCCCACCATAATAACAACAACTTGGAGTTAGTGATTTTGGTGTGGAAAAGAATACAAGGGGTGAGGTTTTGTCTACTCCACTTGTGGCCAGTCTCCCCTTGGAAATGCAGCCCCAGCAGCTGCAGTCTATAAAAGATACAGTTCTTTTAAGGTGATCAAGGCACATAACGTGTAGCCTTGCCCTCGCCCATAGAGGTCACTGGGAGGTGTTGTCCAAGCCACTCCCTCTCAGCCTAACCTACCTGCAGAGTCACAGAGTTTTGAGAAGAGGATATGCTAGCCACATGTATGCCACTTTGACCTTCTTGGAGAAAGAATAGGATCTGGATGTGATACATAAAGAAAACAGAAATAAAACTCAGGCATAATTTGGATTGTAAAGATTACAGGTCAGACTCTTCCAGCTAAATATCAAATGATTTGCAGGTAACCCTGTTGCTCCCCGAAATAGGGGTATTTCTGGAGAATGACCACTCAGGTCTCATTGTTATATTACCCTGGCAGTGAACAGGGCATCTAGTGGTAAAAATTGTAGAAACAAACTGCCTGTTCAGCAAAAACAACTACCCACAAGTAATAGAGCTTTGTATCTATTCTTTTCTTCTTTGAAACCATTTTTAAAGCACTTTTAAAAATTGTGATTTGTGAATGTGGTGATTGTGTGAGTTCCGCCATTCTACTCTAGGACTTATGAAGATCCAAATAACACATAATTGTGTTGTTTGGCAATAATGGCCAGTGCTGGTTTTTGCTCCTGCTGCCTTTAAGTGCATAAAGACGCTTCTCCTTTCGCAAGAACCATTTACGAAAACTTGCGACTATTTTATACTATTCAAGCTGCTTCTACTAAAATGGGTTTGCCGTGAGGTAAACTTGTCCCTATTCTCCTTGCTGAGGTGGTTCAGCTGCTGCTGGCTTGTGCCCAGTTCTCTTTTTAGTAGGTTTCCTGTTTAACATTGGGCATTTAATTGCATATTGTGAATGCTGTATTCAGCCTTAGAGCCCTTGCCTTGTTAGGTTTTGTTTTGTTTTTCTGAAGGAAACTCGTTTTCCAAGAATCTACATCCCTTTAGAAGATTCATTGTTGGTAGGAGGGAGATCCACAACAGATCAGCACAGGAAGAATTAATGAGATAATTTATTTTACAATGTATGCAATATAACGTGATTTAACATCAGACACTAGGTTTTTACTAAGACTTAATGAGTATATTCTATTTTCTGATTTAAATATTTACTTTGAAAAGCAGCACATTTGGTGCAGCTGAACAAAGATGCTATCCTTTGGCAGCGGCTACTTCCTTGGTGTCATTTTTCTCCTCCTTCATGGCCCTTGGCATAGTAAGGCTTGATCCGATTACTAGTGAGTACATATCATTTGGTTTTGTAAGAGGTCATAGCATCATCATCTAAGGTTTCACGATTCTGAAAAACTATTATCTGTACAGTCTTGGGTTGTGCTCTAACTCAATTAAAACCACTGAGAATCTTTTCATTCACTTCTACTAGATACTTATACTTTAATGATACTGCTCTTACAGCCAATTCGGCTCTGAACAGTGTCACACTAAGACTTAAAAAAAAAGAAGGAAATTTATTTAATACATGTGCCTCCACTAGATATTAATTGAGCCTTTAGACTATATGTGGAGAATGTTAGAATTCTGTTTGGATGTACATAAGATTTTTCCATTCGAAATAGTTTAAATCAGTTTTAAGAAAAGCAGAGGAGGAGAGAATACTCAGTTCCCTACCACAAAGATGTGCTCCAAATCTGTTGTGTAAGCGCCTTACAATGTAGATTTCTCATGAGCTGGCAAAAAGACTGGTTTACAATTTATAGTCAGAATTGTTATTTAAAAAATAAGTGTTCTGGCAAAGTTCCGGCAACATGGGAAAAGGAAGCTGAAGAGACAGGGGAAATTCCAAGTTCAGATCAGTTCATTCCTTTGGGTGATGTAATGAGTAATAATGTGTCTTTATTTGGACAATTAAAATGTGCATTGATGACTAATTACACTATTGTTTGTGTTTCATTTAAATATTGTTAGCTATATTAGAATAGTGTTTAAATTAGAAATATCTGAAATTTCCAGAACAGTTTAGTGGTTTCCTCCTTCTAAATGAAAGCTGTACATTTTTGGTGGGCTGGATATAAACTCTTGGAAATGGAGTCAATAGAAGTAGCTCTTTCTCAACATCCTCTCCTTCCACCATGAACTCCTAGCCTTTCAAATAAAACTGCTGGAAACAGTCGGGGGACCTAAAGAAAGAATATGGCATCCTACACAGTAGGCTGCAGCAAGAAGGGAGAATTAGATTATATTTTTCCCACTCTGTAATATTTCTGGGTCTACAGATAAAGACCACTAGAATGAGAAATGGCATAAAATAAGTTTAATATGAACAGTGATGTGACCTTAGTGTATGTACGGAAAGTACCAGTTCCGTAACACTGTAAAATATAAGGAGATGTCTCTAGATTATAAATTCTGTCACTGCAACTCACTCTGGCACAAGTGGAGCTTTCTCCACTCAAGTGAGAGTGAGCAGGGTTGGATTTCCAGGATCATCTAGAGCAGGGGTGGGCAAATTGCAGCCCGCGGGCCACATTCGGCCCACCACAGTTTTTTGCGGCCCGCCAAGACAGTCGGCCACGTGTTCGGCCCGGAGCGCAGAGAAGCGACGTTCCGGGAGTTAAGTGTCCAGGGGGCAGGCACATTACCAAGTCCCACCCCCTGCTCCCAGCAGCCCTGTTGGGCGACAAGGAGGCAGAAGAAGGAAAGTAAGTTACCTTCCCTCCCCCATCCTCCTCTTTCGGCTGCAGTGCTCCAAGGAAGCCCTGCCCACCCTCGCCTTCTCCGGGCCACACCAAAGTGCAGCGCTCCGGGGAAGCCCTGCCTGCCCCCACCCTCGCCTTCCCCGGTGCCGTGCCAAAGCGCAGCACTCTGGGGAAGCCCTGCCCACTCCCACCCTCGCCTTCCCTGGGTTGCATGGAGGCACAGCAGGCAGGTGCGGCCCTCTGCTAACCTCCTTTAAAAGGTGCGGCCCTCCGCTAACCTCCGCTCCCACAAAGTGGCCCCCAAGCCAAAACAATTGCCCACCCCTGGTCTAGAATTATATCTGCTTTGGTCCTAAGTCCTGCTAAAAATCAATTGAACAAGCGAAGGTTTTTTACTGGAGCAAGTCATAATCCTGATTTGCTGGACTGGGCCATTGTCTCTTCATTTTAAACACTGGAGGGGGGAACCTTTGCAGGTCATTCCATAGCCAACAATTTGATGTGAGCAGTTCCGTCTCTGTGTAATTACTCCAAATCAGTTTGGACTAGTCCTCAAAGATCTAGAGTAGCATGTGGGAGATGGGGGGGGGGGGGTTTGTCAAGTGCCATTTTTGCCATGGATTTATTCTGTGACCATGAAAAGATGAAATTTTTCAGGCTAAGTTTCTACTTGAAAAATGGGAATGATTGTTCTTCAATTTTGGTCTTGGCACAGCAGAATTTGTCTTTTATAGTTACTCTTAGTCTAAGAGTTGGTTTTCAGCATGGGCTGAATTCTGGAAGAAAAATACATCTGGGCATGCACAGAATACCTTTCCCTCAACATTAAAACAAAAAACAAAACAACAACCCCCCCCCCAAAAAAAAAACCACTGCAGTTTCCTTTCTTCCCTCACACTTTAATAATTCAGTAGCATACTTAAAGATGCTAAGGAAGCAGCAGGATCACTGAATAATATTTTAAACTCCTCTGTAAAAATGAGGATAGGGTCACCATATTTTGAAAAGTGAAAAAGAGGACGTATTTCCTATTTCAAACAAGTGATCACTATGACAATTCTAATTTTAAATACCCCACTGTGGTAATTTCTACTAACTCAGAATATTCCTAACCTTCTAACCCCTAAAGAGGACATTTTCACCAGTTTTTAAAGAGTCCAAAAAGAGGATGGACACCAAAAAAAGAAAAGGAAAAGAGAGGACATGTCCTCTAAAAAGAAAACACCTAGTAACCGCAGGATAATAATAACAACATGCCGGGCTTACTGAATTATACCAGAGGTTTCCAAGCCGGTAGTATGGCATTTTGGGGCCCTGCCCCTTAATTAAAAGCCCCGCCCCCACAAATAGCCATGCCAGAAACCTTATTTTTGAGAAGACACCCCCCCCCCCCCCCGCCTGCTGCTGTTTCCCAAAGGCTCATAGGTATACAGCAGGCCTGGACTAGCAGAAAGGGGGATTGTTGGAGACGGGCTGAAGGTACTACTCTTGAGTACCCTTCTAAACTTTCTTGCCCTGTGGAAGGGAACTCAAAAGGCATTTAGATGCCTTCTGGAGGCAATTCAATGCCCTCTGAGCTGCTTCATCCTAGGAACTGATACACTGGCTGACCTGTCCCTTGAAAGGAAGGGCTAGAAAGAAGCTCAGAGCCTCCCCCTTTAAAGACAAGCATTCACATTAATTAACTGTAATTTAAATGCCCCTGAACAAAAAAATCCTGGCTGTGGGCCTGGAGGTTTCTCTTGTACAGTGTCCTGTTTCCCACAATAGCCAGCGAGATTCTCTCTTATAGGAATCCCTTGGCCCCCCTCACTTGTATGCAAGAGTCTTGTTCCCTCTGAGTTAGTGTGAGCTAGCTCACGGTTTTTTATCCTCTGGCTCACATATTTTTGTCTTACCTCAGGAAGGATGGTTCTGCAGCAAACTAATTTATGCAGTAGCCAAATCGCTCACTCACAGCTTTAATGCCAGTAGCTCACAAAGCAGACTTTTTGCTCACAACACTCCACTGCTTAGAGGGAGCACTGTTCAAGAGTATTCTGCCCCTGAACATGGGGGTTCTATTTGGTCATCATAGGCAGTCATGGACCTTTCCACCTCCATGAATTTGTCTAATCCCTTTCTAAAGTTTTCTAAACCAGATGTCACTTCACAGTAGTTTACCCAATGAATTACACAGCATGTTTTTAAAGCTAAGACTCCCCCCCCCCCCCCCGCTGCAAGGCATTCACTATTCCTTATTATGTCTAATATAGATTGATACAGATCACAGTGCATGTAAAGGGGGGGGGGGGCGGGTCACCCTTTTATGGCTTTGATCGATTCTTGGGAAATATTGACACAGAGGTTTTCTGTTTCACTAGGTAAGTATGTTTTAGCTCCCCAGTCAGGGCAGGTAGGAGGAGGAGGAGGCTGAAAAGTGGGGGACACACACGCGCACACACACACAAACACAAATTAGGTGGTGGATGGGGAGAGAAATGAAGTCACACCAGGTTAGTTGATAGGCCTAGGAACATCTCATGATAGGCGAATACTTGCTTCAGCCTCGTGGTTTAGAAAGTCTGCCGCCTTGGAGAACTTTTTAACAAAATGGCTGCTAAAAATGGTGGCAAACAGCTCCAATAATGAAGAGCATCTGTTTCTTTGCTCTTTCTTATCCATGCCCCTAATGGCTGCAGTACAGAACTGCACTAAATGCATTAGTTAAATACAGGACAGCTCTAGGTTCTCTGGGCCGTGAAGCTGTGTTGAGGTGGTGTCTTGTAAGCAAAAATTCTACTTTGTGGCTCTGGATTCCAGCTAAGGTTTTTCTATAAAGCGAAGTATGCTACAAGCTGCATTCACTTGATCCTGGCTAAAAGTCCAAAGGTTTTCACAAACTATAATCTGAACTTCATCTTTGTAAGGAAGGAATTTCTTTTTAATTTACGGAGACAAAATCTGGGTTTGATGCTTGTGCAATTAACATTACATATATCTGCCTACCTTTTACCAGTCAAGTATCAGGCTAAAAATCAATGTTTACTTCTATTTATTTCGTACTAATCTGTTTTTACTAACTGAATCAGTGTTCTGATCAGGAATTATTCTGATAGACTTCTAACACTATAATTAAGACTAATTTGCTAAAACTACTGGGTATATTCTATTGGTGGTTGGAAAGAACTAAAAGAAACCCAAGTAATCTAGACACAGAGATTTAATCCATAGCAATTACTAGCAGTTGGTAACCGCAGTGTCCTGTTGCTCTGAATTGTATGTGTAATACAAAAGGGTTGGTAATTACCAGTTTGTGGTGGGTTTAATGACAGTGGTAAATAATGATTATAAACTCTCACTTTAAGCATGCCAAAGAATTACAAACTAAATACCTTCAGTTCTGCTGCTATTTATTTATTTATTTATTTCACTCATTTAAAAATACTTGTCCATGCCTGAAATAAACTTCTAGCTTTCTTTTAATTTTGGTGGGGTAGAACTGCAGATGGCTATGACAAAATTTTTGATAGATTTTGTCAGATTTCATTTCCCTTATGATTTTTTCCCCTTCAGGTGTCTACAAGTAGCAACATTCCTGTGAAGAAAACATAATGAAATGGTAGATTAATGTCTTCCCTGCTAGGCTCACTGTGGTCACTGATTGCAGAAAATGGAGAACCTTCCAGAGGATGTGATAGGAAATAATACTAATTGCACCATTGATCACAGCATACATCAGATATTATCACCTGTGATATACATACTTGTCTTCGTAATAGGACTCCCAGCCAACTGTCTTGCACTGTACTATGCCTACTTGCAGGTTAAAGTCAAGAATGAACTGGGAATCTACCTTTGTAATTTGACTGTAGCAGACTTGTTTTACATCTTTTCCTTGCCATTTTGGCTCCAGTACGTTCTACAGCATGACAACTGGACCTATGATGAACTCCTATGCAAAATTTGTGGAATCCTCTTGTATGAAAATATTTACATTAGCGTGGGTTTCCTCTGCTGCATTTCAATTGACCGTTACCTAGCTGTGGTGCATCCTTTTCGCTTCTACCAGTGTCGCACAATGAAGGCTGCTATCGTGGTGAGCATTGTCGTCTGGACCAAGGAAATTCTGACATGCTGGTTTGTTTTTAAGCATGGTGAAGTGAGTAAGGACTCGGACAGCCATGTAGTGTGCTTTGAGCATTATCCCATCAAAGACTGGGAGCACAACATCAATTATTACCGTTTTGCTGCTGGCTTCATATTCCCGTTTTTTCTGCTACTTTTTTCTTACTGTGGCATTTTGAGGGTTGTACGCAAGAGTCACGGCACTCAGAAGAAGAAAAAGGTTCAGATCAAACGTCTGGTTTCCAGCACAATTGTTATTTTCTTGGTTTGCTTTGGGCCATATCATGTCCTATTGTTGGTGCGTAGTCTCTTTGAGAAAAATTGTGAATTTGCTGCCACAATCTTTAACAGCTACCATTTTTCTCTTTTGCTAACCACTTTCAACTGTGTTGCAGACCCAGTTTTGTACTGCTTTTCCAGTGAGAACACCTACCAGGACTTTGTCAAAATAGGAGACACCTGTATAAGGAGCCTAAGATGTGTACAGATAAAAACCAAGGAATCTTACCAGCTGAGCACTCCAGAAACCTTAAAAAAATTCAGAGAACAGACTGAGCTGGATCCAGAGTTGTTAGATAAATCACATGTTGTTCATGAAATGGAGGAAACATCCATTAACATTTCTCCAAAAGGAAAAGCAATCTAACATCTCCCTGCATGTATGTATTCACTTCTCTTTTTGGTATGTAATTGTATGGGAATCATTCATTGTACCCATAAAGGGATCTACAGTTTAAAAATACAATAAACTACGCTAAGCTGATCTTCTTCTTTCCAAATGGGGAATTCCTTAGTTCCTTTAAAGTCATCCAGAGCTTTATCATAGGGCCAGGTAATTATGCAAACATCCTTTGCAGTTCAGTATCATCATATGCATATTGTTAACTCAGTTCATGTCTTGTTATGGAAAGGATGTGAGGAACTAATAATATTAAGTCTTGTAAATTTAAGAATATAAGTGTTCTGGTGAGTAAAGGCCTACCTGGTCTGACATCCTGTTTCCTACAATACTCAGGTATCCCCAGAAGGCCTAGAAGAGCCCAGAGCTGGCCTCTTGTTATTGTCACCCAGCAAACGTGGCCATGACTCACCGAACCGGCCAGGATTGCAGTGTGGGCGCCTGAGGTTCTGCAGGAGGCTTTTCTGCCAAGACCAGCTGGCCTTGGGCAACCACGTCAGCAAGGGGCTGGCTCTTGTAGGCACGCTGGGTTTTTGGCGGGCTCTGATGTGAGCCTCACCAGAGCATATAAACCAAGCTGCCTGTGTCCTCGGCAGTGTGGTTTTTCTGGATCCCCACCCTTCCTCCCCTTGTATAATTGTGTATAGGTGTTTTTGTTATAGCGTGGGTGGTTTTGTGCATTGGGGCAAATCCTTTTGGGGGGAGACAGGCCTATGCGTCTATCTCCCCCATTTGGGGGACACCCTTATGGGGTCTTTAGGGTTTGAGCCGCCACATGGTATTCCCAGCTTGTGGGCTGTTTGCAGGCTTACCCCAGGTTACAAACTGTACCATTCAGCAGCAGATGCCCTTGTGTTACCACCAAATATTGTCACTCCCTGTTTTCCCCAGCAGGTGTGCTGTGGGACATCCATCAAGCAGCAAGTGGGTCACTCGATCCCTGGATCCGCCCCCCATGGTTTGCCAATGCTCCTTGTCTTTAATCAATGAAAGCTGTGGTCTGTTTTCATTCCACAAAAATTTGTGTTGTGTGATTTGTTTCTCTCCACAAGACCTCTCCACCTCAAGCCCAGGGCCTGCAATCAGTATTCAGAGATGCACCGCCTTTGAACACAAAAGGCCCATTTAGCAGTCATGGCTAAAACCAGAAATTTGTGTAACATTGACCCTACATCCTTTCAAATACATTTCAGAAACCAGTTAAAATTATAGTACTTCATACTGTTTGGTAATAGAAGCCTAACTGGGAAAATTCAGAGCATTCATTCTGTGCCACAAACTTTCATATACCTTCAGGTCTGTTTGTGGATAACTGAACACAAAAATTATCAATTAAGCTGCAGAATTGTTTATATATATACATTAAATTTAAAATGTTACAGCTCTGAATCATGTTTAAATGACTATGAGAAGGGACCTGTAGAAAATTGCAGGGAAAGGGGAAACTGTACCCCATCACACTTCCCCCACAGTACTTCCTGCACCTAGTGGCCACTGCTTCCAGATTCTGGGTTGCCAAGGCAACCAACTCTTCAGAACACTGAGGCCTCCAGCTCAGGTTGTGCTTTGGGAAATCAGCACCCATTGGGGGAATTAGTGACATCTTTCAAGTAGTGAGTAACCCATCTGGCATTTGATGTTTGGGAGAAAGCACTAAAACCTATTGCTGATTCGCTTTGGGAAATCAGCACCCATTGGGGGAATTAGTGACATCTTTCAAGTAGTGAGTAACCCATCTGGCATTTGATGTTTGGGAGAAAGCACTAAAACCTATTGCTGATTCCCCAAAGCACAGTTTGTTGAGGATGCCTCTGTGGTCTGAGGGAATACATGGCCAACCCAAGAGTTCTCATGAGGCCATTTCTGTTCTGAGGAAATAAAATACAGATTTTATATGAAATATATCCTACCCTTGAAGAGGATTTGTTTTAAGTTACCATTCAGTTTATTCAGCAGTTTTGTGCAGCTAAGTTCTACTCTGAGCCAAGCAGTGCATTTAGAGGCTTAGGTTTGCCTGGCTTATTTTCTTTGTGCTTACTTCCGCAATCTGCTCTACCTTCACGGTGTGTCTCAGCCAGATCACAGTTCAACATTGTCTGCATGCGACAGAACTGAATTGAGGTTAATACCACACATGTTTATCATCAACAGGTGACGTGGAAATGACCACAGCCAAGATGATATAACACATATGACTTAAATCAAGAGGACTGAAGTCATCTGTTAATCTGATCACTAGTTTACAATGATATGCTGTTGAATGCATGAGGACACCACATGCTAAAGTGCATACAGTTGCTTTTAGTAGTAGTAAGCATATTTTCTTGGAAAACAAATTTCAAAAAGTGAAAATTAGCAGCAATGACAAGGATGCTTTATTTGAGATCTATGATTTTTTTGCTATAGCCATAATTGTGCTGCTCATAAATTGGTTAAGCCATACCTATGGCCTATCAGAATGTGCTTTCAGTCTTCAACAAGTATTTGAGAGCCAGTTTGGTGTAGTGGTTAAGTGCACAGACTCTGATCTGGGAGAACCGGGTTTGATTCCCCTCTCCTCCACTTACACCTGGCTTGGATGACCTTGGGCAAGCCGTAGCTCTGTACCAGCTGTTCTCTCAAGGACAGCTTGGGAAAGAGCTCTATCAGCCCCACCTACCTCACAGGGTGCCTGTTGTGGGGAGGGGAAGGGAAAGGAGTTCGTAAGCCGCTCTGAGACTCCAAGTGAGTGAAGGGTGGGATATAAATCCAATCTCTTCTTCTTCTTAAAAGTGCCTTATTTCTTCCATCTTCTGGTTATTGCACACTACAGGGGAGGACTTCTTTATCAACTCTGCAGCATCTCCCCATTCATTTATTTCTTTTGCTTAACATTCAGGCTGAAATTATGATGATCTTAAATCTCGCTTGCTACTTCGGCACATTTCAGTTGGTCTTCAAAAGATGCTATGCTACTACTGCTTTGGAATTTTATCTAAAGTTACATTGTGGGATTGCACTGATTCAGTAGGCTCCATTGCAGGCAATATACCTTTCAGATGCCATACAGTTAAATTGTTCTTAAGTCTGTTCCACCTCATTCAGGATCAAGATAGCAAGGGACAGTAGCTGCTGCCAACAGAGCAGTGTCATCAGCACTTAACCAAAACATACCAGCAGATCATCCCTTGTTAGAGGAAAGTTATTTCAGAGTTTCCTGCAGAAGCTTCTCAATTATAAGTGAATGAGTGTCATAGAATGGCAGACCATCCACTTCCATTGCCAAACTGGCAGTTTTTCCACTACGGACTTTGTGCTGCTGTAATATGTTCAGCAATTTTTCTTCCTAGAAAAAAAATTAGATGTCAATACATCTGTCATTCAGGCACCATTCACCACAACTGTTGTACGTATGACTGTAGTGTTTCTTTTTTTTGTTTTGTTAACACTGCTAAAACACTGCAACTCATTTGTTCTCCCATGATATAATCTTCCATAATCTGTTTTTATTTGCTCCAGTGGGCATCATGTGTATCTAGATTGTGTGTGTGTGTGAAAGACATATTTTCCTCAGGTTTCTGTAATGAGACATTTTGGGGGGGGGAGAAATAAAATCTAAGCAATTATAAGAATCTTTACAGGTATGAGCCTGCATATTCTACTTTAAAACTATGGTAACCTACGAAATGGGCCAGGGACACTGACAGGACATCAATGCTTGAATTATGGAGAAAAGATAGCAAAGCCCTTCCCATCCTTTACTTCCTGGATTTTCTCAGTTCATCCCCATCCTATCAGTAATTAGACTAGCAACACCCCCAACTGTGTTCCTTCAGTGTTCAGTACAAATTGATCATAAAATGCATACATTGGGATTCACCAAGACATGTCAGACAACTCTAGTAGTCGTCTGACTGAGCCATTTTAGTCACACACTTGCTACACAGCCTACTTGTTAGCCGACACTTCTAAAAAGTGCCGTTTCAACAGTAAAATATAATACTCTCACAACACAACAAACTGAAAAAGGGCAGGATATAAATCTAAATAAATAAATAAATAAGAACTATAAGAGCGGGTGAAAGATGTCCTTCCTCTATGGTGGTAAAGAGAGGACTGAGGGAAAGAGTATTCTCTTCAGCCTTGTCACACGCCAGTTTGGGCAGGAAAACTCCAGCTTATGTTGGAGGGGGGGAGCGCTCCACAGCCTGGAAAGAGCTAGAAAGCTTTACAATTTTTTTTTTGGCTGACCTGTGCACTCACGGTCCCCATGTGGGACTGCACACAAGGCACAAAGATGGAACCCTCTTTCTTTTTGTCTGTAGTGTGCTTTTGAGATATAGGGGTCCAGAATGAGAAATATGCCACAATTCAGAGTTTGCCCCAAGAAAGTAGTATCAACTGAGATACAGTGTGGATGGCACAAGATGGTAATGATACACAGGTAGGAGTGCTGGATCCTACTTGGGAAATATCTGGAGATAGGTGCTTAGCAAGGATATGATGTCACTTTCTGATATGTCCTGTGATGTTACTTCTAGGTCAAAGGTCAACTGATGGCACATAGTGAGGTCACTTAACAGATGACTTTCCTAAACCTGCCCCTTCTTGTGATGTCACTTCTAAAAAATGGCCTGAAAAGTACTGGAGTCAGGAGGCCGGTAGCAGTGAAAACAGCATGGTAGTTTATTGTGGGTCAAGATGAAACATGAGAAACCCCGGGCTCAGAGCCCACTTTTATGCCGGTCGAAGATAATCCTCTGACCTCGCCCAAATGTCCTGATAGGACCTTAAGATAGTGGTTACAGTTCATAGATTCCCGGGGGAAACCTAGGCTCATGACTGGCGGTTGTTTAGGATCCGACTGGCTATTGTTCTACCTGGCTGAAGCTCAGGTAGATTCAGGCCATGTGCGAATGTCCACGTGGCGGTCGCCATTATGCAAGCACATGGTGACCACGATCTTGATACATAATATGGCTATTCCTATGACGTGACTTCCAGGGCGCTCTCACAAACCCACCTGTCAATGGCAAAAGTTCTTTGCTTTGAATTTCAGCCTATCATGAAACTGACTGGCCTAGAGGAGGACCAGAGAAAAGCAAGACCGCAGGTATCCAGGCCTATTCCACAAGGCCAACTCATAAACAGTTCATCACAGCTTACTGAATTGGTGAGAAATCTGCTAATTTTACGGTGTATGTGTGTGTGTGTAACAATGTTGAGAAGAAGCTTGAGCTTTATTCTTTAGGGATATAAGAAAGAGGAGTTTTATAAATATTGTCCAGACAATCTGTCACAGGTTTAACAATCTCTCTCTCTATAGCCACAGGGCAGGCACTGGGTATTGCAGCAGGCCATGTTGTTTGGGTAGCTGTAGCTGAAAATATTTTTTTCCATGTAACTCTAAATATTATAATGTTATACTAATGTAAGAGTTTGTAACCTCCACCTAAATGGTGGCATCTTTACAGTTGTGTTTGAGATGTATATAAGTGTTGATTTCTGTACTATTTCTCAATATTCACTGAGTTATCCTGTATGCCATTTATTAATTAAAATTATTTTTAAAATGTTTGTTTGGGTAGGGACTATGGCTCAGTGGTAGGGCATCTGCTTGGCATACAGAAGGTCCTAAGATCAATTCCCAGTATCACCTGTTATTTATTTTATTTATGGGATTTTTAGCCCACCGTCCCCCAAAAGCGGGCTCAGGGAGGGTTATAAGGATCAGATATGTGCTGTCTAAGACCTCTGCCTGAAACTCTGGACAGCATAAGAATATAAGAAGAGCCTGCTGGCCCAGATGAGTAGACCATCTAGTCCAGTATCCTGTTTCACACACCCGCCAACCAGTTACCCTGGAGAGTGAACAGGGCACTGAGGCCCTCCCCTGCTGCTGCCTCCAAAACTGATATTCAGAGGTTTGCTGCCTGTGGCTATGGAAGCTTTGGATATGGAGCAACTGCCCCCAGCTAGGTATATCAGTGGGCAAG
This sequence comes from Lepidodactylus listeri, assembly GCA_029233225.1. NCBI lineage: Eukaryota > Metazoa > Chordata > Lepidosauria > Squamata > Gekkonidae > Lepidodactylus > Lepidodactylus listeri. Next base: position 73,772,229 of record JARCFY010000011.1, on the reverse strand, counting down.
CATGTGTTGTGAAGGTAGAGAGGCTAGGCAAAGAACAGTAAAGCACCCAGGATAGCTGCTGGAGAAGCAGACAGTGTGTGCTAAGCCTCTGTGGTTAGGGCTCTTTAGCTTGGAAAAACAACAAATGAGGGGTGACATGATAGCGGTTTACAGAATTATGCATGGGATAGAGAAGGTAGAGAAGGAAGTACTTGTCTCCCTTTCTCATATTACAGGAACTCACGGGCACTCAATGAAATTAATGAGCAGTAAACTTTGAACAGATAAATACCTAAAGAGTAATTAACACGTGGAATTCACTGCTGCAGAAGGTGATGGCAGCTACAGCCACAGACAGCTTCAAAAGGAGACTGGATAAGCATATGGAGCAGAGGTCCATCAGTGGCTATTAGCCACAAGGTATAGATGGAACACTCTGTCTAGGGCAGTAATACTCTGTATTCTTGGTTCTTGGGGGGGTAACAGTGGGAAGGCTTCTGGAGTTCTGGCCCCACTGGTGGACCTCCTGATGGCACCTGGGTTTTGGCCACTGTGTGACACAGAGTGTTGGCCTGGATGGGCCATCGGCCTGATCCAACATGGCTTCTGTTATATTGTTAAAGTTAAAATAATAACTTGATTCACTCTTATTACCCTCTTACAGGGCACGTAATCTGAATTGGACAATATTTTGGCCTTGGTTTATGGAATTAGCTCTCTGAAAGTTAATCTATGTCCCAATTAGACTGTACCTGGATATGTTGCATTGCTTAAATAAATTTTACATTTGTTTTAGCATTATGGAAAAACTAAGTGCTGATTTATAAAGTTGTAAGAGACAGCACCGGATCATCTCTAATTTTCTCTGATGCAACCCCAAGCATTACTGTCCACTTGGATATAAGAACCAGATTAGGTAATAATCTATTCCAAGTTCGTTTATTAGCATGAAATCCATTTAGTCTGCTCTTAGTCATGTTTGAAGAATCTTCAGAGCATTTCTGAGGTACAAGAAGGTAGGTTACTAAAGGACTATCTGTGATAGTGACAAACAGTTATGCTAGTGACAGGTATTCAGCATTAGTGTATTCAGCATTAGGATACAGAGTAGGCATAACTAACTAAAAGTCTATAATGCAGTGTGTGAAAAGTATAATGAAACCCAAGGTGGATTATGAAGAGCTCCAAGAGGTGAGTCTAATCCAGTTTGAAAGCCATTTAAAGAGGCACACAAAGTTCGGTATATGTAAGCACAAAGTGATGTACACTGGAACAAAAAAATCTAATACGTTGTTGAAGGCTGAGCAGATATAAATTACTTGCCTACCATTTTTCTTCTCACATTGACACAGAGAGTACTCTATCTTTCTGTGTTATACCTCTGAGTACGCCAGTCACAGCTGATAGCCAAACGTCAGGTACTACAATATCAAGACCTCAGCCATACAACCCGGAAAATCTACAACAACTAATTTAAAAAATCTAACTTTAAATATATGCTGATGCACAAGACCAAGAGGGAAAGAAATTTTGGCAGTATAATGAATAGTTTGATGAAAATATGTACTCAGTGCTTGGTAGTAAAAAAGGCAAATTGTGTGCTAGAGATTATTAGGAAAGAGATTGAAAATAAAATGGGCTATGATGCAGCCACATTTGGCATACTGTGTACAGTTCTGGTCAATGTATCTCAAAGGAGATATTGCAAAGCTGGGGCTTTTCACTTTAGAAAAAAGACAGCTAACATGTGATAAAGGTTTATAAAATTGTGCATGGGGTAGAGAAACTGGATAGAGAGCTCTTTTTCTTATTCGATAATGGTAGAACTAGTGGATACCCAATTAAGTTGAGGGGCAATAGATTTGGGGTGAATGAAAGGAAGGACTTCTACAAAGTGAGTAATTATATTGTGGGATTTACAGCCAGTGAACACAGTGCTGGCCACGTAACATAGATAACTTTAAAACTGGATTTGAGAAATTCATGGAAAAGAGATCCCTCAGTTGCTACTACATTCAAAGGCAACAAACCTCTGGATACCAAAGCTGAGAGACAAATCAGAGGAAGGCCTTGGCCTCTATGCCCTGTCTGATGAACCACCGTGGCAAGTGGTTGGCCACTGTGTGAAGCACAATGCTGAACTAGATGGACCACTGGTTTGATCCAGCAGCACTTCTCTTATGTTATCAGGATACATGGAACAGGGCCTTTATCTTAAATGACCACTTAGCTAGAGTAGGAAATACACCTGCATTTGGGTGTAAGCTTTTCGTAAATTCTACAGACTTGAATGGAGTTTTTGTTCCTTTTAAAAAAATTGTCTTTAATGGCAATTTATTCAGCTTTTATTGCTGGAGTTCAGAGTAAAAGCCATCACGTCATGGAAATTTTAATTTTCTCTTATCTCTAGAGAGTCGCTCACATTAACTTTAAGATTTTACGACCGAAACTTTAAAGTGTCTTTCCATTATCTAATTACTAAGAAAGCTTGACTTAGACATATAAAAGGAAACTGAGGAATCCATCTGTGAGAAGCCGTTGTTCTTTGCAACCTCTCATTAAATAAATATTAAACTAGAATATCTTTCATACTAATGTTGTTTACAGAGTAGAGACCTCATTATTTCAGTGTTAGGTGCTCCAATGCCACAACGACTGACTTTCTCCCTCAAATGCTTCTGATGTTTCCTGACAATGAGGAAACAATCATGGAGGTCTGCTGTATGTAAGGGAAAGGGAAGGTCAAACTGGAGCCCAAAGGCAAGCTAGGAACAGCCAGGGAAGAAGTGATAGATTCTATGTTAAACAACGCAGAGTTTGAAAGCAAGGGTGGGGAGGGGCATGGAAATGATGAAGGAATAATGGAAGCAGAAAGACAGACACAAAACAAGCTGGAGCGCAGAGGACTCTGATCAGGTTGAGAAGGCAGAACAGAAGCACAGTATAAAAGGGGGTAGTAGCATCAAGACCAATCGGGAAGGAAGGATTTTAGCTGTCCCAGCAATTTCTTCCAGCTGATCTTCATGAAATATTGGTATTGTGATTTGGCAGTGTTACACGGTACTATTTCAGGGCAATCGGATTGAATGTTACTAGTCTTCTGCTGTTCTCTCTAGCTTTAGGAAATCCTCAGTTTAATCACAGTTTATCAATAGAACTGTTTATTCTAATTCACAGAAAAAATATGCTTTTATTTGCCTAGTTATTACAAGAAGAGTAGGTTTTTATACCCTGCTTTTTGTTACCTTAAGGAGTCTCAAAGTGGCTTCCAATCTTCTTCCCTTCCTCTCTCCACAACAGGTAGGTGAGGTTGAGAAAGTTCTGAGAGAACTGTGACTGGCCCAAGGCCCAAGGTCACCAGGGGCGTAAAGTTTTGGAAATCCCAGGGGGGGGGCTCCTTAGCGCGCTTTGCGTGCACGCTCGCTGGTACGATGTTCTCCCCCCCCCCCGGGAAACCACCCCACCTCCCCGGGCCCTTCCAAGGCCCACCAGCCACTGCTGCCGGTGCCTCTCTCCCCTCCCCCTTGGCCACCCCTTCCCTCTCTCTCTCCAGCAGTGGCCGCCGGGCCTTGGAAGGACCCGGGGAGGCGTGGCGGCAGGCATTCCGTTTTCCCGGGGGTGGCTGAGCCCCCCCCTGGGAAATTTCGGGGGTGGCTCAAGCCCCCCCATACTCTATGCCTATGAAGGTCACCCAGCAGGCTTCACATGGAGTAGTGAGGAATCAAACCTCGTTCGCCAGATTAGAGTCTGCCACTCTTAACCACTACACCATGTTGGTTCATGGAGAGGCAGCATATTAGAAACAAAGGTTGAGAGGAAAAGCAGAAATAGTGGCAGAAGTCCCATGAATGAAATGGAGTACTCATGCTACATAGAGATGTGAATCATATTTGAATTACTGATGGTTTTTATCTTATTTTTTTACTATAGCTACAACTGTATCTTTGCTCAAGCAGCCTTTCATACAACCTGACTTTTTTGGCACCTACAACACTTTAACCTAATTACATGCACATAACACTTTCTTTGCCCTCAGCATCCAGCCTGAAGAAAAGTTCTGGTGACTTCCAACATTTGCTCTCCCCTTTGGGATGTTTTATTTATTTACTTTCATTAGTTCTTGCTCCTGAGGCACTTAAAGGACCATATTTCCCATGGCTATCCCACAATCCAAATCTGTGATGAAGTGAGCTCCCATCTCTGGCCCCAGCTCCTGCCAACCTAGCAGATCGAAAGCAAGAAATTACAAGTAGATAAACAGGTACCGCTTTGGTGGGAAGGTAACAGTGTACTGTGCACCTCGGCGTTTAGTCATGCCAGCCACATGACCATGGAAAAGTCTTCAGACAGTGCTGTTTCTTCAGCTTGGAAACGGAGATGAGCACTGCCCCCTAGAGTTGGTTCTGACTGGCTTTCAAGCAAGGGAAACCTTTTCCCACAGTCACAAATGGCTGAGGTCCTTGATAATACTAAAAATTGCCATCTAGATGGGGAAAGTTTCACTATCCCATGCTCCCATAATCCTTTTCAAAGGGGCTACCTTAACCACAGACGGAAGTGCTGATGCCCAGCTCACTTTCTCAGGCAATCTGGAGAATCCAATAGCTTTCCTCAAATAGCGGTCATGTACTTCACAGGTATTGAGGATATACAGTGCACAAGCAACAGCATAGCCTCCCCAGTTAGAAACCCCTAAAAGAGAAAAATGCCATGAAATGAAAGACTAAAGTTTTAAATTTCTCTATGGTTTGAACAATGAGTCAGTCAAACAGTGCATGAAGAAGAGGGTTGCCACCTTTTTTCTAGCAGAGATTCAATGTCTAACAGCATGCAATGTCTAACAGCTGAAGAAATTTAAAAGATGCATCTTTTCCCATCTCTTTGTCACCATGCCCAAAAGTTTCTAGTCTTAAGAACGACATAAGAAAAAATGTTGGAAAGTTATTTTTCAGAAGAGAAATCTGATATTAAAACACTGCATGCTATTGAACAGTTTGCTTAAGTTTAACTGTTGAATTTTCCCATCTAAAGTGACAATTTCAATATTCAGCTGAACTGAATTTACTTCTGAGTCCAGAGCGATGTGCAGCTTTTCTGATCTGAGAGATTAGATCCTAAACAAAGGCATAATCTTAACAAGAGATCAAAAATTAAACAATCAGAAATTGTTTTCCCGTGCATGTGCTGTTTTTTAAAAGACAGCCAAGTATCTATAATATAAGCCTTAATTTTATCATAGGGCAAGAAAATCCATTCGCTGAACTTCACTTGCTTTGCAAACAGGGCTTGTAACAATTTAAACTTGAGTGATCTAATATTAGGTTCAGGAATGCTTGGTGGTACATTCATTCCATTTTCCCATCCCCAGTAAATTGAACTAAGTGGCAAGTTTGTGGAGGAAGATAACACAGAAGACCTCTCAAAGTTAAAGACACAATTTGAAAAGTTTTATTCTAAGCATAGAAAAATAAGCAAATGAGAAGGGAAGGAAAACATCTACCTTAGGGGGGAAAAATAGCAGAGTTCCAAATTTACAAGGATTTTCTAGTAGTCATGCCACCTTTCCAAAAAAACAGTTTGTACCCCCTTACAGCTAAAGGGCGGGATAGAAAGTGAACCTAAATAAACCAACAAATAAATAAATAAATGTTGATCAAGCTGACAATGGCCCCCTTCTTCCTAATCCATATTTCAGGGATTTCATGGGAAACAAAAAACTCATATTTGACAAAGTGAAAAGGGGGAGGAGGCTGTGCAAATATTCCTTCCCCCAAAGGTCCAGATTAGTGAACTGTTTCCCCAGGATCATGTGGTTTTTTGCAGCCAGCACTTCTGGGTTTATATGCAAAGCTAAGAGATTCTTAGACAAGAATCATAGGACATCACTATCCTACGCTGCGATATTTGACAGGCTGCTGGAATAACCAGCTTGGTGTCAAATTCTGGATGCCCATGTGACCTTCCCATCTTAAAAGAATGAAGTTCCTGGTCCAGTAGCACAAACAACAGTGAGAATGAAAACATTCTCATCTAATGCATATCTACCAACGTAACGTTTGGAATATGAAGTACACTGGAGGATTTTTAAGATGTGTCTATCAACCATCATATTATGTTTACTCTAAGGGTTCCTTTTTGGTTTGTTCCATGACTTACCTGCTGCAACTGCGAAATCCGCTTCAACATCACAAGCAACAACGTCTCCATTTTGAATGTACTTCTTCACAGCTTCTTTTACTTTCCCCATTCCCAATTCGTTCCCTCCATCCCCAATGCCTAAATTAAAATGAGGAAAGTGTAGTGACTCTTATACAAGTTTACAAATACGAACTTCAATTAATGAAACAATTAAGACTGAGAATTGTATCTGAAGCCACTTTGGTTCTATTAATATTCTGAAGTGCTAGCAGAAAAACGATTGTTCTTTCCTACTAGACAGAAGGGAAAGTGAAGGCAGGGAGAATCTCACTGTACCATTTCTCTTTGGAGCAGAGCACAGTTTTGCATGAAATGCCTCAAAGAAAGATTGCCAGCAATGTGTGGAGTAATAAAATAAAACATGCCAGAAAGTTACAGGAATTTTAAAATGTATTATTTAAGATATTTACGCTCCAACTTTTGGTTTATACAGGAAATATAATTTTCAATTTGAGTATAAAATATAAACATGAGGAAAATGATAAATATAAATAAGATCTGATCACCTGTAGTAAAACAGATATGTAGTACTAAATGGGTCTTTGTAATGTAAGATTTTGGCATCATGTTAGGGAATGTTCATGATTTGTTCATTTGTAAAAGAAATTAATGACGTTACTTATAGTCTGCCTTTCTCACTTGGACTCAAGGCGGATTACGCAGCAAGTCAATACAATCAACAGGATGGGACATTCCATGAATAATGCAATACGAATTAGGGTTGTAGAACCAACCAGAAGTCTGAAAACAGAACTGAAGCAAAGTATTAATATGACACATTAAATGTTCTTCATTTCAGCAAGCCATACACAGAAATACAGGCCACAGTCCCTCATAATTTAGTACAGTGCAACTCTATTCCCTGCATAGAAAAGCCCTCTTGAATAATTCAGTTTTTTTGCATAGTTTGAGGAAAGCCAGGAGAGTGGGAGCTCTCCTTACTTAACTGCCTCAGGCAGGCAATTCTACAAGGTGGGGGCCACACTAAAGAAGGCGCACATATGGGCAGTTTTTGATTTTGCCCATTTGCTGGTTGGCACCTGAAGAAGACCCTCCTCCAATGAGCGAAGCTGTCATGGTGGAGCAAATGGGGAGAGGTGTCTCACGGGTGTGAAGATTTAAAACCATAAAGGGCTTTGTTTGTAAAAGCTAATACCTTAAATTTAGCCCAGTAATTGATAGGCAGCCAGTGAAGTGTCTGCAGGATTGGAGTAATATGAGTGCTCCATCTAGCTCCCAGTAATAGCCAAGCCACAGCATTCTGCACCAACTGATTTTGATGCGAGACAAGTGTATGCTGCATTACAGTAGTCTAGTCTCAATATTACTGTGGCATGCATTCAGGTGGCCAGATCAGCCACATCAAGGTAAAGGACCATCTTACAGGCTAGGCTGAGGTGGGAGAAAGCCCTTTTCTGCACCTGCATTAACTTGCTTCTCCAGTAATAAGGTTGGAGGCTCTTAACTGATTCAGCAAGGGTCAGCTGAACTATACCAAAAGTGGAGAGCACAATATCCTTCAAGATATTATGCTACTAAGGTCAGTGTTTGAGTCTGTTCTCTTATTGATATTGGGTATACAATTTTAGTCGCTATGTGAATATCTAAAGATCTGAAAACATTACCAGCTGCTACATTCCCCAAGAAATACTCAATACCCGTAGGGGACACCACTGCCACCACCAATAAAGAGAGTCAGATTTGAGAAAGAGTCTTTTGTAAAATGTAAGAAAGTAAAGTGCAGAGTATCTATCAGCTTTTGAAAAAGCAGGAAGGAAGATTGATCTACATTTGAAAACAGAAACAGTGACAGATGAGACTCCAAGGGTATAGTGAGGGTGACTCAACTGAAGTAAGCTCCTTATTAACAAGCATCTCAATCAGCAGCTTTTAACACCACTGACCTAGTATCCTTCTGGATCAGTTGTCTGGGGGACAGGTAGTGGCAGCACCACATTCCAGTAATTCTGTTGCTACAAGGCTACTGCTACCAGAGAAACTAGTCCTTGGTCCCTTAGCATTCATGCTATGGTGTCACACAAGGTTCCATCTCATCCAAAGATGCTGCAAAAAATGTGACTGTCATTTAAACTTTCCTTGCTTACTGTTTTGTGTTGACTCACCTCAATGATTTGCTCACGATTAAAAATAAGTAGCATTTCAAGCAGTTCTGCTTTTGTCTGAAGGCAGTTTCCAAAATGATGATTGGCTAGGTAGCTGCTGATGACACGTGCACATCATTTTCTGGCTTGGTTGGATTACATATGCCCCAGGATCATCATGGGCATCATTGTATATCAGCTAGGTTAGAGAATAACCTCTGTGTGACACAGAGTGTTGGACTGGATAGGCCATTGGCCTGATCCAACATTGGCATCTCTTAAGTTCTTATGTTCTTAGTTGTGTAGCCAATGGTGTTCATGGGCTCAGAACTGACTGGATCCAATTACAGTTCCCAGGCAGCAGTGCAAAAATGCCAACATCCAGTCAGTATCAATGAAAATGAACATGTTCAGCTTTAGGAGTCAGGCCAGACAACAAACTGGGCCAAGCTCAGACACTAGAGACAAGCTATGCAGGTTCACCCCCATCCCAGGAGGATGGGGATAACCATGGGGGAAAACTGTTTTTGTTTTCACATGTCCAGTGTGTTGGACATACAGGTAGGGTTGGGAGGGAACAGCTTATCAAAGTAATTGCAATCCAGACCCAATGAACAGTCAGGCAAAATGAGCAAGGCTAGAATAGAGACAAGGTGCACAATTCTCCAGTACCAAACAGAATAGGAACATTTTCTTCTATACTGATTTTATAAAACACAACAGAAGTGATGTATGAAGAATGGGGGAAGCAGTGAGAGAATGTGCCTTCACGGAATATTGTGAATGCAATATTGAGAATGCCAAAAAGAATGGACTTTTTGTTAGGCTTACAATTGCGATCCAAAGGCAGTGGTGACTGAGCATCATCGTATTTATTTATTTACTTTATTTCTATCCCACCTTTCTTCTCAATGGGGACCTAAAGCAGCCGCATCTTTCTCCTCTGCTCCATCTTCATAACTATCCTGTTGGGTAGGTTAGGCTGAAGATGTGTGATTGGCCCAAAGTCACCCAGCAAGCTTCCATGGCACAGTGGGGATTTCAATCTGGCTTTCCCAGATCCAAGGTCAACACTTAACCACTACACCACACTGAGTCTCTAAATCAGTCCTTATTTATTATTGGAGGGGGGGAGGTGCCAGAACTCTGAAGTGGGAAATGAAGTTTTCAATCTGTACACTGAAAACTCATTAACTTTAAAACATTTTTAAAAGAATTTTGTTGAAGAGGTTCGGGAATTCTGTTCTGGCACGTTCCCCCAGAAAAAAAGCTCTGTTTATTATTACTATTGTTTATTATTTACACATCTGCTTTCACAACAGGTAGGCACGGAAGGCCACAACTATTACTATCTGGCAAATAAGGAAGCTAGGTTTTGAAGAGGTAGACGAACTAGGGATCAAATTGCCAACATTCGCTGGATTATGGAGAAAGCAAGGGAGTACCAGAAAAATATCTACTTCTGCTTCATTGACTCTGCTAAAGCATTTGATTGTGTGGATCACAACAAACTATGGCAAGTCCTTAAAGAGATGGGAGTACCAGACCACCTCACATGTCTCCTGAGAAATCTGTATAAGGGTCAAGAAGTGACAGTTAAAACCGGATATGGAACAACTGATTGGTTCAGCACAGGAAAAGGAGTACGACAAGGATGTATATTGTCACCGTGTTTACTTAATTTATATGCAGAGTACATCATGCGAAATGCCAGCTTGGATGAATCACAATCCGGGATTGCTAGGAAAAACCTCAGATATGCAGACGATACCACTCTAATGGCAGAAAGTGAAGAGGACCTCAAGAGCCTCTTGCTCAAAGTGAAAGAGGAGAGCGCAGAAGTTGGCTTGAAACTCAGCATCCAAAAAACTAAGATCATGGCATTCGGCCCCATCACTCCTTGGCAAATAGAAGGGGAAGTCATGGAAGCAGTGACAGACTTCACCTTCCTGGGATACAAGATCACTGCAGATGGTGACTGCAGCCATGAAATTAAAAGATGCCTGCTCTTTGGGAGGAAAGCGATGGCAAACCTAGACAGCATAATAAAAAGTAGGGACATCACCCTGCCAACAAAAGTCTGCATGGTCAAAGCAATGGTATTCCCAGCAGTAATGTATGGCTGCGAGTGTTGGACCATAAGGAAGGCGGAGCACCAAAGAATAGATGCTTTCGAATTATGGTGCTGGAGAAGACTCTTAAGAGTCCCTTGGACTGCAAGCAGATCAAATCAGTCAATCCTAACAGAAGTCAACCCTGACTGTTCCCTGGAAGGCCAGATACTGAAGCTGAAGCTCAAATACTTTGGCCACCAAGTGAGAAGGAAGCACTCACTGGAGAAGACCCTGATGCTGGGAAAGATTGAAGGTCAAAGAAGAAGGGGACAGCAAAGGATGAGATGGTTAGACAGTGTTATTGATGCAATGAACATGAAGTTGAGCAAACTCTAGAGGATGATGGAGGACTGGACGGTCTGGCGTGATGTGGTTCCATGGGGTCGCAAAGAGGCAGACTCAACTGTGCAATTGAACAACAACAACAAAGATGAGGAAGTGAGGCGACTAACTTTTGCAGTGCTAGAAAGTGACCATAACATACTGAATGTCTTGTGACTGCAGAATTAAGGGGGCCTTTGCTAAAACTCCACTTTCAGATTGTTTCAGAGGGTAGCTGTGCTGGTCCACAGTTAGAACAGTTAGGTGTTATCAGACTCGAATCTAGCATTTTCAGGTTGTTTCTGCTACTGTCCTTCATTGAGACCATTGATCATCTTATTTTGTATCCCCATGGGTTTTATTTCAAGATTTTTTAATTATACCTATTCTGAACAAATATCAACTTATTTGTTGAACCTTAGGTGATCTCTTTTTGGTGTAGTGGTTAACTGCATGGATTCCAATCTGGGAGAATTGGGTTTGATTCCCCACTCTTCCACTTGCAGCTGCTGGATGACCTTAGGCAAGCAATAGTTCTGTCAGAGCTGTTCTCTCAAGGACAGTTCTGAAAAGAGCTCTCTCAGCCCCACCTCCCTCACAGGGTGTCTGTTGTATGGAGTGAAAGGAGTTTGTAAGATGCTCTGAGACTCCAAGTGAAGGGCAGGATATAAATCCAATCTCTTCTTCTTCTTCTTCTTCTTCTTTTTGCTGGCAGATATTGGGCTATTAATAACTTGTTCTGTTGCCAAATTTTTGGGCAACAGTGGTTTTTTTAAGGCATTCTTATGATTAGTTTCAATTTATTTTATTCTTGGTAAAATTTTATATTTTTATTTTACCTTTCCTGCATTTATAGTAACCCTTCTTTCTCACGGTAGTTCTTCACAAATATGGTCAAGGTCATGATTCAGAAAAGAGTGATATGAATATTCCATTGGATTGCTGCCCAACTTATTAACAGGTTTACTGATTTGGTTCTTAAAGGAAATGTTAACACTTCTCAATTCACTCCATCTGTTGAACAGTTCTCCTTTCAAATATGTCAGCACAGCATTTAACATGTCAGAGTTATATGTATTTCATTTCTTTAAAAATGTCCTTGTTAAACTCTTTAGATGTGTTAGGAAGATATGCATAGCCAATTACAAATGCAGCAATCAATCAATACAGTCCATAATTTACTGGAAGGAAGTGAAAGTTACAAACTGTCTTTATTTCAGGTGAGGGTTTACTTCTTTCACCTAACTGCCTGCACTCGAGTTCCCTGAGATCAGTGCAAAGGCAAGGGAGTCTGACACCTAAAGCTATCATCGATTAAACTCAAAACATGCAAAGCAAAACAAACAAAACAGACTAGCATGTCCAGTGATGTTCTCTCTCCAAACCCAGATTACTACAGATAGACCAGCCAAGACGATATATGTTAAGTCTTGATTGGAACAGACCATTGGATACTTACCATGAAGGGTCCTTCTCCTCTGTGGAAAGAAGGACATCTTGGTGGGTGATTCCCACCATCCATTCAGGGAGGCAAGAACAAATTCCTTTCTCTGGCATGGGAGTCACCCTCCTCTTCAGTTCCAGTAATTCTGAAAGCAATTGGTTCACACCTTACCTCTATGAAATAATCAACATACTTCAATAGTAACAAGGAAAAGAAGTGAACAACAGGTAAGTAAAGGAAAAATTAGGACAGGAAGTGATCCTGCTAAAAAAACATGGAAGAATGGCAATGACTTCGGGAGGGACAAGATGCCCTCCTTTCCTCAGAGGAGAAGGGCCCTTCACAGTAAGTATCCAATGGTTCTTTCTCCCTCTGAGGTGGAGGACATCTTGGTGGGACCTCCCAAAGCAAAATCCTCATTTTCTGGGAGGGTCATCATCATTTGTGTCTAGAATATGTTGGAGCACTCTTCTGCCAAAGGCAGTGTCAGCTGAATTGTAAGCATTTATTTCATACTGCCTTATAAATGTGGAGATGGAAGACCAGGTAGCTTGCTTTGAAAACCTCTTCTACCATGGCATGTTTGACAAAGGCTGCAGTAATGGCACCACTCCTCACAGAGTGTGGTGTTCTTCCAGTTGGGATGAATAACTTGTGGAGTTCATAGGCCTCGATGATACAGGCTTTAATGATACCACTGATGGCTGATCTAGACATTTTTCCTCCTGCATTTGGTGGGGAAATATTTATGAACAAGGTATCTGCTTTTCTAATGTGCTCAGTTCTACCTAAGCAGACCTTGAGCGCTTGCCTCAAATCAAACGTGTGCCACGTCCTTTCCCTCAGATGGTTAGGGTTGGGGCAGAAAGATGGAAGGCAAATTTCCTGAGATCTGTGAAAGGCTGAACTTACTTTTGGTATAAAAGTTGGGTCAGTTCTCATAACTATTGTATCTTTGTGAAAGATACATAGCTCAGGTTTGATGGATACTGTGCCGAGTTTCAAAACTTTTCTCGCTGAAGTAATCGCTATCATCCTCAACCACTTTAGACGGATTTCCCTAATGGGCTTAAAGGGTGGTTTAGAGAGCACAGAGAGCAGGGTGTGAAGCTTCCACATGGGAAATCTATGAATCTGTGGTGGCTCCTTTAGGGCTGTGCCCCTGAGCAAGTATCATATATGTGTGTGTTTTGATCAACTAGAACCTTTAAACTGAGGTAAAACCATTGATGGTGCCACAACCTATCGTCTAAGAGTAGGTACCTTTAAACTGCTGGTGATCCCATCTTGTAGAAAAACCAAGACAGACTTAACTTGAGGATTTAAGGGATCAACTCTCTCCTAACAAATGCTTTCCATGTAGCATTGTAGATCTTCTTAGTTAATTGCCTTCTGGAAGCTAGGAGTGTATCTGTGACTTCTGCAGTGCACTCTAGTCAGAGAAAGTTGCTCCTTTCATTTTCCAAGTGGTCAAATGCAACCACTCCAGATGTGGATGCCAAATTGGGCCTTGCTGAAGCATGTCCAGTGATACAGGAAGCCTTGAGGTGGAGCAAAGGACATTTCTTGAGGGGCTAAAAACCATGAACAATGGGGCCAGAACGGTGCCACTAATATGACTTCCACACCCTGCTCATTGATCTTCCTATTTAGCTTAGGCACTATTGTTATGGGAGGAAAGGCAAACAACAGACTTTTTGGCCAAAGTGATGTCAGGGCATTGGCAGCTTTGGCTTTGTGATGGAAGAACGTGGTGAAGAACCGGCCCAGTTGGTGGTTTATTGGTGATGCAAACAGATCCACCAGTGGAAGACCAAAATGAGCAATGATTAGACGGAACAGATCCTTCTTGAGAGACCATTCTTAAATTCACAAATTTGTTTAAGAATTTCAGATCCAGAATGGCCCTCCAGTCCCCAGTTTTCTTTGGAACCAAAAAGAGAATGGAATACACTCCACATCCCTTTTCCGAATGCTTGAATTTTGAGAAGATGTTGCATTGCCTTGGTTGTTCTGATACATTTTTGTGGTTTTCTATGAAAAGATGAGGTTACAGAACGTTCTAGATGGGTTTGGAGGACTCTGTTGTGTATTCGTTGGTAACTAGCTCCCTTGTCCATTTGTCTGCTTGGGAGATGATCCAAACATCTTGAAAATGGAGCAGATGTCCACTTACCAGAATCAATAGAAAGTAATGCTTTTGAGGCTTTTCCTTCTCAATCCACTCTGTCTGATCTGTTGCTGGGTTGCTTACCAAATCTGGGGTTGAAGGTTCCTCACTGCCCTGAAGTACCCCATGATGATCTTCTGTTGTCTTGTCAAAACCTAGACAAGGTGTATTTGGGGCAAAAGGAAGAAGTTCCTCACCAGGATCTTGTCGAGAGAATCATGAGATCACCTGAAATGGATAGGCTGTAACTATTGCTTTAGAATGGTAATCGGCTTGCAAGGCACGAAGCCATAAGGTTCTCCTGGCTGCTGCTGAGCACATGGCCCTCGAAGAGAAAATCATGGAATGCAGCGTGCCATCTGCTGTAAAGGATGAAGCCTTAAGGATTCTGTTGGCCTCTCCCATCAGGCAACGATTGTTACCTGGAAGAAGTTGGATGATTTTCCTCATCCACACTATGTCCACCCTGGATACTAAGGAAGCTGCTGCTGCTCCTCTAATTGTCATAGATGTGGCTTTGTGGGCCTTTCTTAAGGCAAATTCAGCTCTCTTATCCAGGCTATCTCTGATGTTACCTTGGCAGTCTTCCGACAATAGACTGAAGGACTGTAGGACTGTAACTGGTGCATCTACCGGGGGACCTGTAAAAACTCATTTGTGAAAGATGGTAAAGCATATAATTTCTTAATGAATCCCAGGTGTTGCCTATTTGCCACAGGCTTAGCCCACTCAGGTCTCAATTGTTTCTCAAAAAATTCCAGGAATGGGAAAAACCCTTTCAGATGTATTAGATCTAGGAAAAGCCTCTTTATTTCCTTTTGGCCTGTTTTTATTATCAGAGGCCGCAGAGGATTGCTCCTCCACTGTGGGAGACCCCTGGAGCTCCAAAGTGCCATGGTTTTTGTCAATAGATATTGATAATCATTGCTCTTAAAACATCTGACAGATTTTTCAGGAATCTCAATTCCCCCGTCACCTTTGTCAGAAAGAAACTTGCCCTCTTCTCTTTCATCTATCCCACTATCTGAAGAGGTTCCCCCCCCCCCCCCAATGAGTGTGCTGTATCCCTCTTTTCTTACTGAGTGACTCTTTCTGAGTTACTTTGGTGGGCCATTGGGAGCTTTTTCTGGCTGAACATATTTTCTCCTCACCTCTTGGTCTTTGTTGGGAGGGAGAGGAGGAGGTACTGGATTGGGCTTTACTAGGGTTAAAACCTCCTCCTGGACAATAGTTGTTAATTTCTTCTCTCATCATCTGCCTAATGAGAGAGGAGAAGTCAGGAGGGGAGGAGAATGGCCCAGGTTCATTTATATCACTGGGATGTTGATAAGCTCTAATGTCATCTGGAAGGGACTCCCAGTCAACGGAGGGATCTCATTGCAGCCTCTGATTGGGCACACAAATTGGCTGCCATCAGCCACTGGAGAGATTGAAGAAGCCATGGCTTCAGGAGTTGGTTGTAGCAAGCAGCACTTTTTTGTGTGCTTTCTCTCGCCATCCAGTTGAGGAGATTTCAGTGGGGACACCGAGGCAATCCTATTATGAGTCTTGCCGGCTCCTCCAGTGTTGTGTTAGGCACCAGCAATGAGGGGAGCTTCTAGCTCCTCAGCAGAAAGAAATCCCTCACTGTCTGTGTCTCATGCAGTCATCGTATGAGCAGCTGAAAGGAACCCACTCTTAAAACTGACAGACTGAGAAAAATGGCCACCACTGTCAGAGACAGCTCATACAGGGCTTTGTTGTTCTTCTCCAGATGATTTAGAAATACAGAAAACAGCCGAGATATAGAGAGAAAAGGATATAGAGGTAGGTATGAATTGAGAGGGTAGAACTGTAAAGAGGAAAATTAAAGATCAGAGGAAAGATGAAGGCAAAGTCAGATCTAAGCTGCTCTCCCTGATGAGGCAGGAAAAGGACTGAAGAAGAAGGTGACTCCCACACCAGAGATAGGAAGTGGGAAGAATTTGTTCCTGCCTTCCTGTATCACCCATCAAGATGTCCTCTGCCTCAGAGAAAGAATTAGTAATCATATCAGTAATGAGATAATATTATCCAAATAATTACTTGTCCAATCAGAAAGCAATCCATACTCTTGGCTGGTTTTTGTGCTACGTGGACACAGGGATCTGACCCATGGTTCGAAAAGACAGCTCAGGGGAGGGGAACATAGGAAATTTTCTTCCTGGGGTCACAGGACCCACCTGGTCAAATAGCTATGTATGTTGTGATGCTACAGTAGGATGGGGTAAGAGGGCAAAATCATGCCTTTCTTCCTCCAACATCAGTGCAGCTCTGCTTCCAGAAGACAGAGGCCAAATTCAACCCCTTCCTCCTGCAGCCTCTCAAGAGCTACTTATTATTTATTTTATTTATAGCATTTATAGGCCACTCTCCCCGCAAGCAGGCTCAGAGCAGCTCTGATAGCTGGGCAGGTCCCACAAGCCTTGGAATAAAGATTCTTTGTGATGGCGAGGACTGCTAGTGAGGAGGGAAATGTGGGAAACATCTGTAGTTCAAAGGGAACTTAGAGGGATTCACCTAGACATAACCAAGGAATGCACCCCAGTGGCCAGATCTTTTCTGCTTGGGAAAGGCTGCAGCTGACTAACCAGTTGATATTCAAACAGAATATACAAAAAAGAAATAATTCAAATACAAGCTTAAAGTAGCAGTATTTCTTTTCAGTGTTCTGCACTATTATGTAACTAGTACAAAGAATAGATTTCCACTATTAAATTTAAGACATCTGTCGCCTTGAGACCTGAGGAGAATTTGTGAAATGGGATTTTTACTGGTTCCCGTAGTCTTTTAAGTTTCAGTTCATCCCAACATACTTTAAAGTTCTTTGTCAAGCCTCAGCTTATTTCAGCATCTTCTGAGTTTTGTATATGATTACACTTTAAGCTTGTATTTGAATATTTTCTGTATATTCCGCTTGGCTGATGAGTTTTGCTGTTGTGGAATTGAATTATTAGAATTATTAGAATACTAGCAGTAAAGCCCTTTGTGAAAGCAACACAACGGGTTCTAGAAAGGCCGGGGGCGCCTCCCCGCACCCTCCTCGGTCCTTCCTGGCTCACCTGCCTCGGTGCTTCCGGGCTTCAGCAGGTGAACCGGAGAAGCCATGGGGAAGCATTTAAATGCTTCCCTGCCCCCTCCCAGGCCCTTCCTGGCTCACAGGTCCTGACCCCATTGAAGTCAGGCGGCCAAAGTCCTGCGGTCTCAGGGCGCGCCAGGGAAGACTTACCATCCTGAGACATCGGGGACTGAGAGGGGCCTGCAGAGGCAGCAGTGTCAAGTGGCAATAGGCCCCAGCTTCAGTGGAGGCCGAGGCTGGGAGCAGCAGCAGCGCAGTCACCGTCCTGTCTCCTGAGGTGAGGCTGTCTTCTCACATGAATTTTGGTGGTTGCTGCTTCTCTGGGCAGGACTCAGAGAACGTAGCCAGTGGGCAGGGACCCCTTTCTGAGTGGCAGTTCAGGCAGCCAACTGATTTTGGCATGCATGGAACGTTGCCACCCAAAAACAGAATTATATATATGGACAGGATATACATTGTTCATGGGGCATTATTACACGTAAATAACCAATTATCTTAATTTTGGAAGTCTGAGTATTCTTTATATTTATATTAAGTATTCTTTCCACTCCTAGCCACAGAGCCAGTTTGGTGTAGTGCTTAAGAGTGGCGGACTCTAATCTGGAAAACTGGGTTTAATTCCCCACTTCTCCACATGAAGCCAGCTTCATTTTGGGCCAGTCACAGTTCTCTCAGAGCTCTCTCAGCCCCACCTACATCACAGAGTGTCTGTTGTGGGGAAAGGAAGAGAAGGCAATTGTAAGGCACTCTGAGACTCCTTCAGGTAGTAAAGAGAGGGGTATAAAAACCAACTCTTCTTCTTCTTTATTGTGATCATATCTCATAAATATAGTCTATATTATCATTATACATGGTGCTTTAGTTACCTAGCCTAATCATTATTTTTTTTATTTATTAAATTTTTATCCCACCCTCCCTGCCACATGGCAGGCTCAGGGCAGCTACCAACATTTTATTTAATACAATAAATTTTTTAAAACCATATTAAAACATCCAGTATAAACCTTAAAACCACATTCCAAGATGACGCTTCATCATCTCTGTTTCAGAGGCATCAACGGGCACCCTTCAGATCTCCTTTGGTGCAGATGGACCATTGGCAGACTGCAATAGTTGGGCCAGGACTATATAGTTGCAGCGGCCCCTACTTGAAAGCCTGGTGGAAGAGCTCCGTCTTGCAGGCCCTGCGGAACTGTGAAAGATCCTGCAGGGCCCTGATGTCATCTGGGAGCTCATTCCACCAGTGCGGGACCGCCACTGAGAAAGCCCTGGCCCTTGTAGCCGCCAGTCGGGCCTCCTTGGGCCCTGGGACAACCAGGTGGTTCTGGGAACCCGACTGAAGTGCTCGCTGGGGTATATGCGGGGAGAGGCATTCCCTTAGGTAGCTAGGTCCCTGGCCATATAGGGCTTTATAGGTAAGCACCAGCACCTTGAACCAAATCCGGTATGCTGTAGGCAGCCAGTGCAGTGCTTTTAGGGCAGGCTGGATGTGCTCCCGCATAGGGAGACACAGCAACAGCCTTGCCGCTGTATTCTCCACTAGCTGCAGCTTCCGGACCTGGGACAAGGGCAGCCCCACATAGAAAGCATTACAGTAATTCAATCTTGAGGTGACCAGTGCGTGGATCACTGTAGCCAGGTCATCACATTCAAGGAAGGGAACCAACTGCTTGATCAGCTGTAGATGGTAGAAGGCCGATCTTGCAGTAGCTGCTACCTGGGCCTCCATCGTTAGTGAGGGGTCCAGGAGCACTCCCAAACTCCTAACCTCCAGCGCTGGCACCAATGGCGCCCCATTGAAGGCCGGGAGAGGGATCCCTAACCTTGGGCCATTCTGACTGAGGCATAGGACCTCCGTCTTCGTCGGATTCAATTTCAATCGACTCTGTCTAAGCCAACCAGCCACGGCTTTCAACATGGTCCTTGGAGATTATTGACTAACCAGTTGACGCTGGTAAAAGGCACTCCTAGCCACAACTGCCACCTACTTATCCACTAGCAGGCTTGGGTCCAAAAGCACCCCCAGACTAGGAACCTGTTCCTTCAAAGCTAGTACAACCCCATTTGGAACACGTAACACCTTAAGTCTCAGGTCAGATCCTCTACTGACCATTAGCACTTCCATCTTGTTGAGATTAAGTTTCAGTTTATTAGCCTGTATAGACCAAAATTGCCTCCAGGCACTTGTTCAGGGCTTCTACAGCATCCATAGGATCAGCTAGAAGTGTGAGGTAGAGCTGAGTGTCATTCACATATTGGTGACAAACCAGCCCAAGTCTCTGGATGACCTCACCCAGCAGTTTCATGTAGATGTTAATGAGGATAATTAACAAGATAGAGCCTTGCAGACTCCACAGGCCAAAGACCAAGGGGCTGAGCAGCAGTTCCCCTGCACCACTTTCTGAAAACCAGGTAGGATCTGAACCACTGCAAAATGGGACCTCCCAGCCAGCCCAGAGAAGTGGTCCAGAAAGATACCATGATCAATGCTACCAAAAGCTGCTGAGAGGTACAGGAGAATCAACAGAGTCATACTCCCTCTGTCCATCTCCCAGCACAAGTGATTAGGACGACCTCTCAGAAATCCATGATCTGCTTTAGGATGGGGGGATGCAGGGAAGTTCCATTCTGCCACTGGAAAAATTAGACCGGTTCCAACTCATTGTGTAATAATAATATAAGTACACTTTACAAATCTGGGTACTGAACAAATAGTATCACATTTACCTGTTGTAGTAACTCCTGGGATACTGCGCGCTGCTACAAAGAGCTCATCAATGGGATCGACTAAATGCTTAATATTAATTTTCCGTACATTATAATAATTGCCATCAGCAGCCATCCCAGCACGTTCTATTGCTATCAGGTGACTAAACCTAGTTCAAAGAAAAAGAAATATTTTTTTTAATTATGAGAAGTGTCTCTAGTATTCAGGTTTGATGTTGTTAACAGACCCAGTGGCACTTCATCAAACACAATTTTTGAAAACCACCAAGTGGATAAAATGGTGTGCATTCATTTTTAGATCAGTTACATCTCATCCACTGCGAAGGATTCTTCCATTTGACAAATTCAAACACAACTTGTTGTAACACTAAGGGTGCTAACAAGTATGCACAGAGAGAGGTCAAATAAGGTTATTATTATTAAAATATTACTATCTGCCACCAAAGCTTTCAAAAGATTCAGCAGCCATCATCACGCTTCTTGGACTTCCTGCTTTTCCCATCCCTGACTTTCAGTTCCTGTGCCTCACCAGCACCCTTCCCTCTTCCTATCCCTCCAGTAGTGCACATCCTTCTAAGCCTAGGATATGGGTAAAGTTATTTCCTAGCTCATGGCCTTCATTCTTTGTAGTTGCTAATCCTTCTTTCCCTCAACTGTCTCCACTCTGTCCACCTTGCCATAGCTTTGCTTTTCGGTAACATACTTGGGCTTTTCTGGATTTCCATCTTCACACAAAAATTGCAAAGCTGAACCTGCAGATTCGCTATGATAGCTAATTACAGGAACTGGAGTCTTTAGGATCCCTGTTTGAAAAGGAAACAGACCATCTTAAGTCAAGAAAAAGAATCTATAGTGATAACTGAAGCAGAATTTTAAACAAACAAGACATAATACAGTTACAAAAACAAGTCACTTTTGTTACTGCAAAACAGAATGTTTTACCTTGTTTGACAGCTTCTTTAATAACCTTCTCATTCAGATCTATAGCTCTTTGATCAGTTACTATAGCAACATGTTTTCCCAAGGCTTTCAACATGGCTGCCATTGCAATGGCTCCTGGAGGCCCATCATTCTCTTCGGGGGGCTCATAGTTAAAGTGGGTAGGAAATCCAGTGGAAATCAACACTGATTGAGCATGTGAAATGGATAGACACGCCTTCAGAAGTTCATCCTGACAAAACAAGTGTTTCACACCTCTGTCTCCTAAACACAGATAGGACAATGAAATATAGGTTGAGAGCATTCATCAGAACATTGCATTGCAACAACAACAACAAAAACTCAGGCCACTTGCCTGTACCTTTTCAGTAGGAACTAGTCACTGATTAATGGCAATTTGGTAGGGGAATAGAAGGAACCTTCAGTGCTACTGGACTAATTCTTTCTTCCAGTCCAGTCAATGATACATGTAGGTAGCTTACGTTGCAGCAGTGATTAGTTTGGGCTTTCCTCTGATTATTATATTGTACATTGTGGAGTCCTCACCCATGTGCAGAAGATTAAGGAAAAGCTGGGGCAGTGGAGAGTACAGCTGAGCATTAGCCAAGAACAAGTGGGGGCCTGCAAGACTTGTGGGTGATCCCATCTTCCTTCACACTTTCTCATTGGACCCAGTATGACCCCCGACTCCCCTACAGCGCTGCTGGGCCCACTGCTTTCCCTCCTCCCTGCTGTTCTCTGTGGCTTGCCTGGAGCAATGTGGGGCAAGCCAGCCAAAGCTACCCCTCCCTGTGGCTCACCTGGAGCTGCTCCAAGTGGGCCTGTCGCCTTCCCTCCCCCTTGCCACTCTCTGCAGCTACCTGGGAGTAGCTCAGGACGAGGCAGTCAAGCTTCCTTTCCCCATGCCCACTCTCAGCGGCTTGCCCAGAGCTCCTCCAAGCAGGCCACCACCTCCCCCCGCAACTCTCTGAGGCTCACCCAGAGCAACTCCAGGAGAACTAGGCAAAGCTTCCTCCCCCCATCCCCAGTCTCAGCAACTTGCCCAGAGCTGCTCCGAGTGGGCCAGCTGAGGCTTCTTCTCCCCTTCCCCATTTTCTGTGGCTTGCCCAGAGTAGTTCCAGGTGGGCTGCTGAGACTTTCCTGCCCCCATCTGCTGGTGGATCCAAGGCTCTGTTGCCATGGCAATCATCAGGCCCCTTTCCAGCTACTCTAAGGTAAGTGCATTGCCTGTGCATGTGCAGACAATGCTTTTTATGTGGGGGGATTTAAAACCCCCAGTGAATTTTTTTTGTAACTTTTCAAATTTTTCTGCAAACCTAGGGGGTCACCCAAGTTTGCAGAAAAGCCTGTTTGGAGTAAGTGTGCCCCTATCTGTAGATTTAGATATCTGCAGATAGGGGGCACACTTGGGAATTATATAGATTTCTGCTCCAAATGATTGAACTAATTTATTTCTACTGTCTTCATATGACTTCTGGTGTTTTGATTTTCTCTTTGGTACTACATTATCTCGTGATTCCATAGTTAACATCTTAAATAAGAATTTCAGACACAACAAGAATATTTATTTCTTTTCACTCTTTTTTTGCTTTCACCTGGGTCCACTCCAATGATCTCTTCTAGTCTTCTAATTTTTTGTATGGCTATTGCAGATGCGATGCTATAATGCAAAGGATTCTGACAAATACAGTAAACTTCAGGGATTTCTTTGCCATAATCAGCTGCAGCATCTTCATCCTTCAAATCAGTGATAAACATACAGCCGGGAGAATGTGTAAAAGCCAGTGGAGACTCTGAAACAATTTTTTTAAGAGACAGTGCAGGAAAAATAATCTTTATAGGTTGTAGCTTAAATTGGTGGTACTACAGAAAGGAGATACTCCCATCTATTCCAGATAAAAATTTTAAAAAAATTAAAAACACACATGCAAAACATGGAGACAGATTAAACACTGAGAGGATAGAGCAGGAAGAGGGAATGTTATATATAGATGACACTTATTAGTTTAAATGGTATAGTACTTGCAGAAAGCCCTGAACTGGATAGCCCTGGATAGCCCAGCCTAGCTCAATACTGGATGCTAAGCAGTTGGCCCTGGTTAGTATTTGGATGGAAGACCACTGAGATATACCCAGGGTCCTGATACATGCATGCAATGGCAAATCACCTCTGAACATCACTTGCCTTGAAAAACCTACGGGGTTGTCATAAGTCGGCTGCGACTTAACGGTGCTTGCCGCCACCACTTGCATATCAGTTTGGTTTGTGGCCCCAGAAGAGGGGGTGAGGGGGGCACTCAGACAAGAGTCCTCCATAAACCACAACTAAATACTAACCCGTTACAGTTTCAATTGAAATAACACACACACACACATTTTTCAGAAAAGTAGGGAAAATAGGCCACAACTTTGTTGATTACAGCTGTAGTATGCTTTGGCACAGCATGGGGTACTGGATCCTGTCCATCGACTGACCCCCTGCCAGCTGATGATCCGCTGTACACTTTGGGATGACAGGTCTCTGGATATCACAAGGGCGTGCCCTGAGGTGGTCCCCCCTGCCACCTGGGCATGAGGGTAATCCTCGGGCTGTGTGTATCACTTGACCCTCATGCCAAAATCCCTCAACGGGATCCCCCAAACTCAGGACATGGCCACACAGGTCAGATTTCCTAATAATGGGTCTGGTACCATGCTGATGCTGCCAAGTTGTGACAAGGGAGAAAATCAAGTGAAAAAAACCCACATGTAAAAGCCCCAACAAACTACACCTAATTAAAGGGATGGGAGGGTGGACCAAGCTGTCCAATGCTGAAGGTGGGAGTGGCACGGTGCCCTAAATATTAGCCAGGGTGTCCTTGGATACCCAGAGCCAGCATCGGATCAGGTGGGCTCCAGCTTCCTGCACTTGTTGCCAGCCTACCCCCTCCAGCCGGCCCACCATGGGTGCCCTCTCTCTTCCCTCTCCCCATGGTGCAGTATCCAAGAAATCAACACAAAGGAACAAACTGAGGCTCAGGACCAGGTGAGATAAGTTAATTATGTGATCTTGCGCCAGAATGGACCACACACTTATTCTCCCATGTCAATGACAGGCTGATCCTAAATCACACTTTATAGAAAGCTACTGCAGTTAGAAGGAAGGGCCTTTTGTCAGCCAATAGGCATTTCCCGTCTCTGTGGCAACATTCTACCAAGTTTGTGGAAAGCTTCTTTAAATGGCTTTCTCTTGACAGACATCACACACCTCACCCATAACTGGAATAACAGGTGGGCCTTCAGAGGAGAGCAAATTTAGTTCACTAGATTTAATTTCTTTTGAGTTTGTATGAAAAAAGAACAATTCTAACAATTTTATAAGATACATACTGCAATTACTGATGGCTTCCACTCCTGTTACCCCACACGCCCAAAAGACTGGAACATCCTCTGGATGAGCTTGTACCTCATCACCATAGTCTACCTTGGAAAGATCTTTGATACCTAATAAACCTGGAATTAACAAATGTTAAAATCACATTATTGCAGCAGTAGAGATGATATAGTTAAGGCAGATTCAATCTGTATATTACTACAGTAACAATTCAAATAGCAATTAAACTCTGCATGTGTACAACTGTATACATGGCCCTATTGTTTGACCTAATGCTACCATCCTTTTTCTTCGTATAACATTTGATTTTTTGATTATTTATTTAAGGAAGTCCAATCCTCTCACTATTAATGATATGGCAACATGGAGTGATGATTTCGCTAGATTCTTTGCTGGGGAACTGTCTTTCCTGCAGACAGACCTGATTACTTGGCTGAAGAATCCTGTTCCAGAGGTGTCAGCAGCATCTCCTTGGCTGAGCTGTATAAATATTTGGTGGTGGAACATGCCATCAAGTCACAGCTGACTTATGGCCACCTCTTAGGGTTTTCAAGGCAGGAGACGTTCAGAGGTGGTTTCCCATTGCCTGCCTCCACATCATGACCCTGATACTCCTTGAAGATCTCCCATCCAAATAGTAGCCAGGCTGACCCTGCTTAGCTTATGAGATCTGACAAAATCAGGCTAGCCTGGGCTATCCAGGTCAGGGCTTATACTTAATAAGTGCTGAATAATTTCAGTCTCTACAACTTGATTTCATATTCTTATGTTTACTAGTAGAAGTCCTTACTAAGACTTTAAAAACTGTGTTGTAAGAAAGTGGCTGATTCAGGTGGGTAGCCGTAGTGGTCTGAAGCAGTAGAACAAAGTTTGAGTCCAGTGGCACCTTTAAGACGAACAAAGTTTTATTCAAGGTATAAGCTTTTTTGTGCATGCACACTTCTTCAGATACATTGAAATGGAAGTACCAGTCCATATATACCATTCTTGTACAATTCCAGATATTAACCAGATATCTTTACTAACCAGGAGCTAATTATACAGTGAACTGATGGTGGTCATCCTGTTAAGTGCCAACGTATGTGAAGAAGTGTGCATGCACACGAAAGGTTATACCCAGAATTAAACTTTGTTGGTCTTAAAAGTGGCACTGGACTAAAACTTTGTTCTGTTGCTTCAGACCAACACAGGTAACCACCTGAATCTATGTAAAGACTCGTTAGCTTCAGCCCCGTAGCCAGAAATTTTGGGTTGGTGGGGCATGGGGAAATTTTGTGGGGCAGCAAGGGAGGAGGGAGGGGAGGGAGCAGCTGCACACCTTCCCTGAACTCCAAGCGGCGAATTCGCCTCTTGGAGTTCAGGGAAGGCATGCAGCCAGCAGTCGCCCCTCTCCCTCACCTCCTGCAAAATTTAAAGAACCCACTGATCAGCTGGAGGGCCCTTTAAGCCTTGGAGGAGGGGAGGGAGAGGGGCGGCTGCAAGATTTAGAGGGCCCTCCAGCTGATTAGTGGGCCACAGGCTTCACCAATCAGCTGAAGGGCCCTTTTAATGTCACAGGAGGTGAGAGAGGAGGGAGAGGGGCAGCAGCTGTTGTGGGGCATGCCTCACATTTGAGGGGGCAGAGCCCCGAAATGCCCCACTGTAGGCCTGGTTAGCTTACTGATTATTCAGAGCTACTGAATGAGCTTTGATCAGCATGACTCTGGTTCAAATCTTGGCATACTCACTGGATGGCTTTAGCCAAGCCATTTTCAGCTTCAACCTTCCAACTTACCATACCGAAATAAGAATACTGGGTTACTTTACAGGGAAACTGTAAAGATTAGAATATAATGTATGTGATGGATTTTGAACCATGAAAGTGCTATACAAATGCTAAGAATTACTGTGCGAAATCCCCAAAGGACAGAATGTAGGAAGCATGCTGCCCAGCTAGATAAACCTGCCAACTTAAAATAGCATATAAAAACTTATAGAAATTATATATGTGTGTGTGTGTGTGTGTGTATGTATATATGTATGTATATTAAAGATACTGACCAGGATTACCAATGTGAACTGGTGCTCCATGTGATTTTTTCATTGGGTAGGTGGTTTGCACAACCATTTCCAATTTGTCATTAGGAATCGGTCTCATTGATACCACCAGATTACAGTGAAAATGTTCAGAATCACAGCAAGACACAGCAGTCTGGTAAAGATTTTTTTAAAAAATTATCAAGGCCTTTGAAGTCTCTTTCATTTTAATATTATAAAGACTTAAAGAATTGAAACAATAAGCTTAACACATTGATAATATTCCTCATAGTTTACATAAATAAACAATCTAGATCAAGGGTAGGCAGTGTACGGTGAACAGGATGCATCCAGTTGATCTAAGGCCGCGGTCACACGGCCCCTTTAAATCCGGGAGGGCTCCCGGATTTAAAGGGGCCGCATTTTTAAACAGCGGGTTGGGATGTCTATACATCCCAACCCCTGCGGCCACGGGATCGGCGGCCGCGGCGGGAACAGCAGCCGCGGTGGCTGCCGCGGCGGCGGAAGCGGGGGCAGCTGCCCCGGCGGCGGAAGCGGCGGCGGTGGTGCCGGCGGCGGTGGCAGCGGCCCGCCGCTGAAGAAAGGAGTACAGAGGCGGTGGAGGCGGCGGAGGCGGGCCCAGCAGCACTAGAAGCGGCGGTGGTAGCCTCCGACCCGCCATCCGCCTGGGTAAGTCGGGTTTTTTTTTTTTCCCCCACCCTTTTACACTTGGGCGCATGGATAGCCATGCGCCCAAGTGTAAAAGGGGGGGGGGGGGAAATGGCCGGCGGGGCTATGTGGACAGCCCTGCTCTCGCAATGCATGCGAGAGAGGGCTGTCCACATACCTCCAGTGCGGTTTCCTCCCGCAACACCCGGGAAAATACTTGATTTTCCCGGGGTCTGAAAATGCGGGAGGAACCCGCATTGGAGCCCGCTTCGGCACGGGACTTGGGGCCGGCCGTCTGGTCGGCCCCTTTAAATGCGGGAGGAAATAGCCTTTCCTCCCGCATTTAAAGCCCGTGTGGCCGCAGCCTAAGTCTAGAACGCCCCTTCTTTCCTTCTTCCTAGAGGCTACAGCATGTCTGGAAGTAAACCATGTAGCCTGCTGTGTAAGCCAGCGGAAAGCCTTGCACAACTGGGACTGCTGACACCTGAGCTCAATAACTTATGTACTGTGTTTTGATTCAATATTTTTAGTATTAATTTTCAATATTCAGTATTTTAGTATTAATTATGACATCTTTTCATAACACCACAAGTAATAATACTACAAATCAGTCAACTTTTGACGTCACATTGTCTGGCCTGAATCCAGCAAAAGGTAAGTTATAGCCACCTGGCTTCATTGGTTTTGTTTGTTTTAAATATATTTTATTCATTTTCCACCTTTATATTACTTTCCTCTTACACATTCCTCTTACACATTTTTGGAGCCATTAACAACATCTAACCAAACATAAAAGTTGGACCAAGTATCCAAAGAATTATGACATTTATCCATATTCATCAGATAGCTTAACCTATCCATTTCTGCCAGATCAAATAGTTTACCTATAACATCGTCTTTCCCGGGCATTTTAGGTGATTTCCAATATTTAGCTCTCGTTATTCTAGCTACAGTTAAGATTGAAATTAATATCCTCTCATCAGATCGCGACATCCCATCCAAAAAAATGTTAAGCAGGTAAATTTCTGGTTCCAAAACCAAATCTAAGCCCGTTATCTCATAAATCATTTCCTTAATACTAGTCCAAAATTTTTGCATCTCTTTACAAGACCACTGCATATGGAAAAATGATCCAAAACCATCCCCACAAATCCGACATCTATTTAAAACATTTGCATAGCACTTACTCAACCTTTCTGGAGCCCAATACCAGCGATAGACTTTATAAACGTTTTCTTTGTAATTTATTGCTTTTAGATATTTTATCTTCATTGGTTTTAATGATCATGAAATGCATTCAATTTATCCTCTGTTCTTACCTTGTACATGCTTACATTACATTTCTGTTCAACATTTCTTACAGGGATGTCAACCTTCTGGACTGCCTTTTCAAATGTGAAACTACAGCCTATATAGAAAGTCACCATGTCTTTTAACTGCTCAGAATATTCCTTCAAGCTTGTCAGAATTCCTGTACATAATCCATTCTCATATTTCTTGTACTGCAGACAGTCAGTTCTATTAAAGAAATTAACATTATCAACACACTGAGAAGCATTGTTTAAGTTTGCCCAACTGGAGTCAGTCATTTAAAATTTCATGTGTCAATCAATGCACCCTCTAAGCTGTGTTCCAAAATGTTCCAAAAATATTACCGGGCTTGCTTTAGGGCTTTTATTAAAATAGGTACATTGTTGACCGCATTCATTCCAAGGCGTACTGGAAATGCTAAATTTATTCACAGGACTTGGGATTTAGGTTTATTCAAAGTGTTCCTGAAAGTCTCTCCAGATTTTTAAAAACTACAATGTTGTAATTTTGTATTAAAATTTAGCCATGTTTTATATTAGTTTAAAATTTTGTTTCAGGTCTTGATTACTTATCTGAACTTTATGATGCTTGACAAAGGTCTTTACAGTCATAATACTCAAATGGCTATACATGCAGGCAGTTGTATTAGAAGTTTAATGCTACATTAATCTGTATACATGCTGAAACAAAGCTGTGGGGAGGCAAACCATTTTGTACCTTCCTTACTTCCAATTTCCCCAATTTTGCTGCTCCTTGCGCACAGATATTCCCCATGGAGCGAAATCAGTCATGTAACTCCCCCACAATACATTTTTTGCATGGGAAAACAGCCCCGGTTGGGGGCAAGAGCCATTTCCTGCAGTTGCTGTGTGGCTATGGGGAACACAACTCTTTAAAAACAGTAATGTTTAGTTTGGTTCTGTTAGCTCTGGCAATCCCAAACCTGGTCTCAAAAACCAAAAGAAGTTCTCATAAAATCTTTATTTAGTAGCAAAAGTTGTAGCAAAATGAATTGAATGTGCAGACAAATATTTGTACATGGCTTACTGCGCTAAAATGTTATTTTTGCATTCATATCAGACCTATGTTAGATAACTTCATGCATACCTAATATCAGAATCAGTGCTCATAGTAGGGCATTTCCATTCCCCCGGTTTACTTCTGTAGAGCAATGGAAGCGGCCCTTCATTTGCATGGCAAAATTTTTCAAAGTCATCCGCAAGAGATTTGTGCAGAATTATAACATTTGCCTGTTTAAATCCTGTAAGCATTAAAAAAAAGAATTTAACTTGTTAAGTACACTATATGCACATTCCCTTATTTGGGCATAGCTACTAGTTAGTAAAAAGAAGATGCTTCTAACATTCTCTTTTGCAACATCACCTTATAGCAGTGGTTCTTAACCTGGGTTCGATCGAACCCTAGGAGTTCGGCGAGTCAGTCTCAGGGGTTCGGTGGGGCCTCCAACTTAGTACTATTACTAAGTACTAAGAATTATTTTTTCACCAAAGAAGGGTTTGGTGAATGCGCATATGAAACTGGTGGGGTTTGGTACCTCCAACAAGGTTAAGAACCACTGCCTTATGGTCACATTAAGATGTAGTCCATTTTGAACCAGATATGAAGCCACATCTGTTTGCTCAGACATTTCTGGAAAGGGTCTTCTGGAAATTGTCCTCTTGTTCCTGCATCAAGTTCAGACTTCTCTAAATGTGAGAAACCTGGGAATAATTTGCTACACCAACTTGGTTTCTGATTTTGATCCTAAAGCTATAATTTTGGCTAAGGTCTGGCTTCATTTGGCCTCTTTTCATCTCTTCTGCTGCTAACAGTATAGTTTCACGCCAGGTGAGTGGCACCAATTCTGAGGAATATGCAATAGCTGCAGCCTCTCTAAGTCATGTCAGCAGTTTTGATTTTCTGGGTGATATTTCGTAGCGGGGCCAACCCCTGCTCCCTTCACTCACCAACCCCATAATTTGATGCACTCGCAATATTATTTTACAGGGGCTCTGCCCTTGTATGCTTCATGGACTGCCCTTTCATGCTTCATAGACTACCTCCAAAAGTGGCATCTCGCCATATTTTTCTCTTACAGCAATAAGTATTTTCAATACATTTTGCCCAACAAAAATAACTATTCTATAAAAGAAATCTATAAGAACACCAGAACATAAAAAACATACAGCTTTTGGATCATAATGAATTTTCTTAAGCAACTTAAATATTATGTATTTTTGATATATAATTTAAAGGGTTGGATCCAGACTAGATTTTCTACTCATGCAAGGCTCTTCTGTCAGTGGAACAGAAAATCCTTACCTATATCCCACCCATCTACCAAAAATGCTGCTCCTGGGGTTGAGGAGACTCTCAAGAACAACATGAGACCCTATCAGGCAAAAGATGGTTTTATTTGAGACTGGTTACTATAATAGTGCCAGTGCACAGCACCCCTCAGCAATTTTGGCCTTTAAACAGAAGCTGTGGAAAACGTGTAGGCCACAGTCCAGGGGCCCCCTATATAGTTCCTGTGAGCACCACGACATCCACCAATGCCTTTCCTGGCTCTTGCCAAGAGTTTTTAGAAAGTGGGTGGGGCCAGGCAGAGTTTTTGCTCAGCAAGGCTTCTGATTGGGGGTACAGTTTGTTTTTAACACATTGCTTTGGCAGCAGCTGCTACCACAGCACAGTCTTTACTAGGGTTGCCAGCCCCCAGGTGGGGCCTGGGGATCTCCCGCTTTTATAACTGATCCCCAGCTGACAGAGATCAGCTCCCCTGGAGAAAATGGCTGCTTTGAAGGGTGGACTCTATGGCATTGTACTATGCTGAGGCCCCTCCTTTCCCCAAACCCTGCCTGCTCCTGGCTCCACCCCCAAAGTCTCCAGGTATTTTCCAACCCAGACTTGGCAACCCTAGTCTTTACTGTATGACTGAAGTTAAGCTGCAGCAATCAGTCTGTGGCTGGTTCCGCCTGCAGTGGCAGCCATTTTGAGGGAACAATTCCAGAGGTGCCCACATTCTCAAAAAGATTTGGGAGCTCTGCCGTATGCACTTCTTTTTTGCTTCCTTTACAAAACACAAACAGCCCAGTTTCTTCTAGCTAGGGTTGCCAGCCTCCAGGTGGGGCCTGGGGATCTCCTGCTTTTACAACTGATCTCCAGCTGACAGAGATCAGCTTCCCTGGAGAAAATGGCTGCTTTAAAGGGTAGACTCTATGGCATTGCACCATGCTGAGGCCCCTCCCCTCCCCAAACCCTCCCCTCTCCTGGATCCCCTCCCAAAGTCTCCAGGCATTTTCCAACCCAGACTTGGGAACCCTACTTCTAGATCAGTCTTTGCTTCCCTTTGCAGGAAGGCTTTGATCCTGGCGGAAGTCTGCAAAAACAGATTCCTCAAAGAGTTACATGCCAGGACAACTTTTGTAGGAGGGCATATATAGTCACAGAGAAAGTGGTGGTGTTTGAAGCATAGCTCAGACAAGTTTGGTCTTCAAAGGATGGGAATATTTCCCCACTGTCCCTGCCAATGCTGCCTCCACCCTTCTGGTTTCTAGTGAGTAAACCATTACTTCCATTGCAAATAGCACAGGGATATTCTGGAGAAAATCTGGGCAAGGATGTTCAGATTCCTTCATTTTTGACACTGCAATTCCCATGATCATCCTGAAGCTGGTGGCTAATTTTGAAACTCCTAGGTTTATTTTGAATTAAGCTTGCCACGAACTGACACACATATCCTTTTATTATTATAGATGCTACTTTGTGTTTCAGTTTGCTTGTGATAACATGAAGCTGAAACTCACATGCACTTTCAGCTATCTCTTTTCAATTTAGTTTAGCAAAATATACTGACAATACTGACAATATATACAGGCTAACACAGGAATCCAGGGTTATATTTCAGGACTGAACTTCCTGTTTCAAAGACAGTTTTCTGATTTGTTTTTAATTTTCAAAGGAAGATTCATGACAGTTTCTTCACTAATGGCTAGTTTTAATACAAGACACTTTAGCAAGCTCTCTTTCAATGACAGGGAATGGACAGTCTATTTGTCATTTCAAAACTGAGGACAAAAAAGCAAAAACAAATGAAAAGGACAAACAACTTTAAATAGCAGTGACTAGAAGGTCTGCTATATTAAGCCAATGAGTCAAGTTTTATTTTATGAAGTTTTGTAAACACCCACAAACCACAAAAAGTGATGTCTGGAAGTGAGAAGTTAGCATTTGTGGCATAAATAGTGCAAAGAGTGTTATGCCAATAAAGGTCAATTGATTGATTTGAATAGTGCAAAGAGTTGGGCTATGTTAATAAGTAAGTCTTAATGGTCAAAGGTACTCTCTCAGCAAAGCAGTTATAAATGCGGTCGTTTTGTGGAGTGTCTCACACTTTTCTTAGTTACTATATAAACTACATAATTTTGGCTGAATGTTACCTTGTAATAACACCTTTAATAAAAAGAAACAGCAACAGGAAAGGCAGTGTGTTTTTCCTGCTCTCCAGCTACAACTTGGGTTATTACAAAAGAAGCTGGCATAAAGCTGGAAGTCCTGTAATTACATTACTACAAATCATAAATCACAAACTGGGCTGTAACTCCAGTTTAGAATCCTGCTTTGTGGTCATCCCGTTACACAGAGATAGTGGAATGGCCACCACTGAGATGCTATTAATATTTAAACTGGTCCCTTTAGCTGCCCCTTTAACATCGGCTTGATATGCAGCAATACTAGGTGATATTATTTATCTCCAGGCCATGAAAAGCTTCAGCTGCCTAGTTTAACCCATCACACCTCTATTAAAGGGGCAGAGCATTTTTCTCCTAGCTAACTGGCAACCTACATGTCACATAAGATTCATATGAATCACATAAAGCTGCCTTATACTGAATAATACCATAGGCCCATCAAGGTCAATATCATCTACTCAAACTGGCAAAAGCTCTCCATGGTCTCAGGTGGGTCTTCCACATCACCTCCTTCTTGACCCTTCTAACTGTAAAAGCTGAGGACTGAACCTGGGACCTTCTGTATCAAAAGCAGATGCTCTACCACTGAGCCATGGCCCCTCTCCTCCCCACAAAGTCGCTTAGTGTAATGCCTCAATGTAGTTGCAGTATAAGTGAGAACTGTGGATATATCTGTTTGTATCTGTTTTTTAAAAACCAGGCTACCCAGACAAATATTTCTAATGCAAAAACCTTGATAGTATTGTAATGCAATAACCTAGCAGACAGCAAAAAAATAACATCTTGTGACAGATCTCAGTTGTGGTGGAAGAGGGGTTTTGTTTAATTCAAACCGCTTTAGGCTATAACATATCTTTATCAAGCTGTTTCCCATTCCTGTCGAGGTCTTCCTCTGTTATTCTTTAATAGACAAGGAATAACAAAGTGTCTTTCTTGCATTTAAAAATTCACTTACCTTCTGAGATTCCAGAAGTATTGCTAATGCTGAGTTTATCTGATCGAATTAGTTTTCTGACTGCAGATGGACAAAGTGTTCTCAGATGTCTTATGAGCATGCTTTCCTCCTAAAATAGGATAAAATGTAATTTTTATGAAGTGTGGACCAAGGGGAACATCTAGTGATTTTAAAAACAGTGGTGTTATCATTTTGTTGATTTAACTTAAGTTTTATAGTTTATTTTCATTTAGAATACAAAGGATGTGTTCTCTTATCTAAAAAATATTTAATCAAATGATTTTTTAAAAATTAATCAAATGCTGATTTGCCAGATTAATTAACAAAGGCAGTGACATTTCTGTTAAGTAAATTTACAACTTTTATATGTTAAAATTGTTACAGGAATTACAAGAGCATGAATAATATGGTCTACCAAAAAAGAACTAATTTCAATAACTTTCCCAACATTATGCTGATATTAGATCCAACCACCTCTATAAGTAACAATTATTATACCCATATCCCAAACTGCCTCACCTCTATATTTTGTTTTAATTCTGATGAAGCCATGGAGAGTAAAGAAAGTAATTCCTGAACAAAGGTGATTTCAACATGGAAAATTACTGGTTTAAATTCTTTTTAAATGAATGAGTTAATAGTCAACCTGTTGTTGGTTATACATTTCTAAAAAAGGTCAATTTACAATGCCTGGTATTTTAATTATCCTACAAAGCAGTTGTATATTTTGTCTTTGGTATCAAGGTTTACATTTTCAGCAAATTTCTTATGACATTAGGCAAATCATGAGAGGGAGGGCAGTAAGTGATGAGTCAGTGCTCAGTTCTTGTGGCCTATTCTTATATGCCCAGGGTAATGCTGATTGCCACTTAGGGTTGCCAGATCCCTTATCTTTTGAGGTGGTGGGGGGGGGCGGAGTTGGTCCTGTTTTTCAGGCCAAATGTTAGAGTGTCCCCCACAGTGACATGCCCAGCACGGTGACGTCACCTCTGGGACTAGATGACCCCATGGATCCCTCCCAACTCTATGGTTCGAGAAAATTGTTGTATCTGAAAATATCCCTGCTTTAAATGTAAATTATGAAGTTTCTCCCCTCAGTTTTTCAGTAGCACGTGAATTTTGTTCTTATTTGTAACTTATATTACAGAGCTGTAAGGATTATAACAAGACACTTGGATCCAGCATAAGGACTACTCAGTGCAAGGATTGCAGATCTTCCCCACTTTCCTTTCCCATATTAGCCATTTACAACTCTGAGAAGGGTTACAGCATTGCATTCCAAGTCCAATGGTGTCCTGCAACTCTGGGAATAAGGGGTCCCCACTGACCAAAATTCTGAAGGCCAAAAAAATGAATCTGCCTCCTAAATTTTTTGGCTGGGTCCTAGCGCCAAAGAAAATTAGTTGAGGCCTAGGGTTGCCAGCCTCCAAGTGGAGCCTGGAAATGTCCTGGAATTACATCCAATCTCCAGACTACAGAGATCAGTTCCCCTGGAGAAAACGGATGCTTTGGAAGGTGGTCTCTATGACATTATACCCCATACTCTGCCCTTCCCAGGCTCCAAAATCTCCAGGAATCTCATAATTAGGGCTGCCAAGTCAGCCCGGGGGGCGGGGGATCCACCGCTATAGGGGTTCCCGATCTGCCAGCCGGCATTCAGCTGGCGGGGGGAACCCCGCCCCCAAAGTCGTCCAGCCTGGACGACTCCCCCAGCGTAATGATGTCACCGGGAAGTGACGTCACCACGTTGGAGATGTTGCCAGGGCGACGCTCTGGCAACACCCCCAACATAGTGACGTCACTTCTGGGTGATGTCACCGGGCGCGCGTGCAAAGCGCACACGCCAGGCAGGCTCCCGGGCGAAGAAGGACTCCTCCCCACCAGTAGGTGAGTACGACTTGGCAGCCCTACTCATAATCCAGAGCTGGCAACCCTATAGGCCTGACCTAAATGACTAGCTACATAAAGAATCAATGAGATTTAAACAATCTAATGCAGCCTTTCTTTCTAGATATACTCTTAAAGTACTGTTCATAAGATTTTTTATAATATACAGTAGCTGTATGTGCTTATACCAACATCATAATGAGCTTCAGTATTTCTGAGCTGCAGTACTACAACCTAACTGTAGGTGGCATTTTAAAGCTTGCAAATTATCGTCCATGAACAATTCTCTAGACCAGACTATTTTATTTTCCTCCATATCACAAATCAGTCCATCAACAACTGGGTCCTAAAAATGGTTGATATACTACTATAATTAAATCACTATGTAAAATACTTAGTTTTTACCTTGTACAAGAGAGAGCCAGAGTGGTCTAATCTGAAGAATCGGGTTTGATTCCCCACTCCTCCTCCATAGGAAGCCTGCTGGGTGACCTTTGAACAGTCACAGTTCTCTCAGAACTCAGCCCTACCTACCTCACAAGGTGCCTGTTGTGGGGAGAGAAAGGGAAGGCGATTGTAAGCTGCTTTGAGAATCCTTAAGGTAGAGAAAAGTGGCATATAAAAACCAATTCTTCTCAGGGCTTTTTTTGTAGAAAACGCCCAGCAGGAACTTGTTAGCATAATAGGCCACACCCAACAGCAGAAACTCATTAGTGTATTAGGCCACACCTCCATGTTACCAGAAGAGTGGTCATCCAGCCACACCCACCTTTTGCTTCTTATTCTGTTTACCTTGTTTGCTGTCAAAACCCAGGGCTTTTTTTGTAGCAGGAACTAATTTGCATGTTAGGCCACATACCCCTAATGTAGCCAATCCTAATGAGTTTCTGCTGCTAGGTGTGGCCTATTATGCTAATGAGTTCCTGCTGGGTGAGGCCAACTCAGGAGCCAGCCGGAACTCCGTTCCTGTGCGTTCCTGCCCAAAAATAGCCCTGCTTCTTCTACAAATAATTTGCATTTCCACATAACTATCTGATGAAGAAAGCTTTTCCCTCACTTTCTTCTCTCTTGCTGCTGGCTTCTCCCTCACCCACCCACTGGAGAAGCTGTGATGGCAGGCCTGGCAATGGTGGCAGCTCCTCCTCCTCCCACCTAGAGTGTCACCACTGAGGAGGAAGTGATGGCAGACCTGGCAGCGGCAAGATCAACAGCAATCCCCCCTCTGACCAGAGTGCTGCCATAGAGCGATGTTGGGCCTGGTAGCAGCAGCAGCAGCAGCTCTTCCTCTTGCATGCAATGGCGAGGCAGACAGCATCAGTGGAGGTTCTGCGCATTTGGGGCACATTTTTAGATTTTTCTACAAACCTGGAGGGTCCCTCAAATTGGTGCAAAAACCTCTCTTCTTTCCACTTGGTCCTGATCTGCAGATGCCTTCTATGTAACACATTAGAAAATATGTACTAATTAATTGTGAAGGGTTTCCATATAGATTTAATGACTCTGAGACCAGCAGCAAATAAAGATTATTCATTTATTTATTTTACACCCCGCCCTCCCCATGAGCAGGCTCAGGGCGGCTTACACAGTTGGTCTTCAGTGACCATCAATATAGATAAAATCAGTTTTAAATGATCAAATACAATAAATAGAATAAAATTTCAGAATACAGTAACATCAGGCAAAGTGCCAGTGCTGCTCCTATGATTGCATAAGATGGCGTGCTGGAGTTTCCCTATTGCTAAACCATTTGCCGTTCAGTGATCTTCCTGGGCATGGTGGTAGAGGCCAAAGGTTAAGGCCACAGGCCAGGCTCGTTGGTAGTAGTGGGGGCAGCTCCTAGTTGAAAGCCTGGTGGAAGAGCTCCGTCTTGCAGGCCCTGCGGAACTGTGAAAGATCCCGCAGGGCCCTGATCTCCTCTGGGAGCTCATTCCACCAGTATGGAGCTGCCACTGACAAAGCTGCCACTGAGAAAGCTCTAGTGGTGGCAAGTGTGGCGTCCTTGGGGCCTGGAAGGGTTAGTCAGTTCTGGGACCCCGACCTCAGTGCTCTCTAGAGTATATATGGGGAAAGGCGGTCCCTCAGGTATGTCGGACGCTGGCCATATAGGGCTTTAAAGGTAAGTACCAGCACCTTGAAGCAAATTCAGTATGCTATTGGCAGCCAGTGCATTGCCTTCAGCACAGGCTGGATGTGCCCCCATCTAGGAAGGCCCATCAAAAGCCTAGCCGCTGCATTCTGCACTAGCTGCAGCTTCTGAATTTGCAGCAGGGGCAGCCACATGTAGAGAACATTACAGTAATCCAGTCTCAAGGTGACCATTGCATGGATCACTGTGGCTAGGTCGTCGTGGCTGAGAAAGGGTACCAGCTGCCTAATCAGCCAAAGATGGTAAAAGGCCGACTTGGCAGTGGCTGCCACCTGGGCCTCCATTGTTTAAGGAGGAATCCAGGAGCACTCCCAAGCTCCTAACCTCCGGCACTGGCACCAGTGGCGCCCCGCCAAATGTCAGGAGTGGGGACCCTCCTCCCAAACTACTCCGCCCCACACACAGGACCTCTGTCTTTGTCGGAATCAGCTTCAACCGGCTCAAATAATCTACCCCAAACCTGCACCTTGAGGGATGCCATAGGCAATGCTGAAAAGAAAGTCAGCATACTTGAAAATCACTAGGAATCTAGCAAGATGTGATCAAGATATTGCTGCCTGCCTATCTATATTTCTTATCACACTGTTTCTCCAAGGAGCTTACAAGGGATAAAAGGTTCTGCCATTCTCCAATTAATCTTCACAACAGCCCTATGAGGAAGATTGTGTGGAAAGAAAATGACTGGACCAAGGTCACCCAGAGAACTTCACAGGTGAAAGGGGATTAGAACAAGAGTCTCCAATATATTAGTATCACATACTTAGTAATAAAGGTCTGGTGTGTTTACAGACCCTACCACTGCCTTCACATAGTATAGCGAGAGAATACAAAGAAACATATATTAATTCATACTGAATTATACTTAAAACAGTGACTTGCTGGAGGAAGCCTTTCTACTGGAGGAAGGCTTCAAAGCTGGCTGAATGGAGTGGGAGAATACAAGCCAGTATTGTGCAGGGATACAAGCCGCGGTTGCTGTTTCCCACCGATAACTGGTCATACCCACCTATATCAATGGGCCGGACTCTCCCTATGGCAAGCTATAATTATTGATTTTATATGCTTATAATATGTTTTAAAATTTTATTGTATTTATGGAAATGTTGTAACCCGCCCTGGGCCTGTTTACGGGATGGACGGGATATAAATACAATAAATAAATAAATACAAGCAATACAAAACAAACACAGAAAAGAAGCTGACACAAATGTGACCTG
Organism: Lepidodactylus listeri; assembly: GCA_029233225.1. NCBI lineage: Eukaryota > Metazoa > Chordata > Lepidosauria > Squamata > Gekkonidae > Lepidodactylus > Lepidodactylus listeri. Next base: position 73,733,092 of record JARCFY010000011.1, on the reverse strand, counting down.
ATGCCCCTCTCACTGAGCATGTCAAAAAATTGTCTCCAGTAGCTACTGTCCCGCTCAGCCCATCAGTAGAACATAGCCCGTCTGTTCCATCAGGCAGCCCAACATATTATAGGAAGGCCCCCAATTGTCCTTTCAGCACTTTATGAAGGCTCCTTCTCATTCCTTTTCTAACCACTTCTTCCTTCTCTTTCCTGTAATAGCAGCTGCAGAACAGGACAGATCTCTGCCCTGTAGTCATTCCTATATTCTTTCATACAGTAATTCCCAGAATTTTTAGAGCTTTGTTCATATTTGCCAGTAACAGTTTTGTTCTTCAGCTATCTTGGAGCACCAACCATTGAAGAAGACTCAGTCCCACGATTAAACTGGAAGGTCCAGTTCAACACATGTTCTGTAGGGGTTACATATCAGGCTCCCCTATGGAAATGAGGCCTCAGCTAGACCCAACAGATGGCAAGACTGTGTAGAAATAGGCACACCAGAGGAACAAATCCCCCATCAGCCAGCATCTTGGCCTCAGTCTGGAGGAAGCCAGCAAAGAGGAAGGACCAACTGGGTGCTGGGTCCACTCTTCTCCTCCGCCCACTGCCAGGTGGGTCTAACTGTCCCCTCAGTGGCCTGCTTCTGTCAGTGAAAAGACAATGGACTTTCAGCATAACCCCCTCCCCCACCAACTGACTTTCCAGTTAGAATAAACTGTAGAAACGGTAGGGTTGCCAGGTCCGGGTTGGAAAATACCTGGAAACTTCAGGGGTGGAGCCAGGAGAAGGTGGGGTTTGGGTAGGGGAGGGGCCTCAGCATAGTACAGTGCCATAGAGTCCACCCTTCAAAGCAGCCATTTTCTCCAGGGGAGCTGATCTCTGTCAGCTGGAGATCAGTTGTAAAAGCGGGAGATCCCCAGGCCCCACCTGGAGGATGGCAACCCTAAGAAACAGCTTTTTCCCAGGCTGTGATCAGAAGTCCAGTTTGATCCATTGCCATTGGCTGTTCCCTGATGGATTTAAAGTGCACGATCAGACAGCAATACCTGTCTGTCGTGTCCCAGTTGTCTGTGTCCCGTTCCCCCTAGGGCTGCCAAGTCCAACTTGGGAAATATCTGAGGACTTTGGGGGTGGAGCCAGGAGACTTTGGGGGTGGAGCCAGGAGAAAGGAAGTGACATCATTTTGTGATGTCACATCCTGTGATGTTGCTTCCACATGCTGACACATGAACTCATGAAGTTTCCTAATACTGAATCAGGCCATTGGTCTATCAAGGTCAGTATTGACTACTCAGACTGGTAGTGGCTCTCCAGGGTCTCTGGCTGAGATCTTTAATGTTACCTATTACCTGATCCTTTTTTAGCTGAAGAGGCTGATACCTCCTGCATGTCAAGCAGATGCTCTATCACTGAGCAACAGCTTTACTGAATCCTTCCTCATCTCGGCAGAATATGAAGCACTAAGTGCTACACAAGTGCTAAATATGATTTTCATATCATAAGAACAGGAGAGAAGCCACAGTGGATCAGGCCAACAGCCCATCCAGTACAACACTCTGTGTCACACAGTGGCCAAAAATACCAGGTGCCCTCAGGAGGTCCAGCAGCGGGGCCAGAACTCCAGAAGCCCTCCCACTGTTGCCCCCCAAGCACCAAGAATGCAGAGCATCACTGCCCCAGACAAAGTGTTCCATTTAGACCTTGTGGCTAATAATAGCCACTGATAGACCTCTGCTGGATGGGGACAGAGAGAGAGACAGACAGACAGACAGACAGAAAAAAGAAAGAAAGGGGGAGGGGGAGAGAGAAAGAAGGAAAAGAGCTGGCAGAGGCACTTACCCCAGCTACCTTGCAAGCCACATGCAAAAGCAGGCCCTTCAGTACAAAGAGCCTAGTCCCTCCTTAATCCCTGGGCGGGGGTTTCTCTTGCTGGCTCTGCTCTTAAAGGGGAAATGTCTGGTGAGGCTTTTTACTGCATACTGCAGGCTCTCTGCAGACATTTCCCTTTTAAGACAGTTCAGGCCTGGCAGGGAGAGGGCAGGGCAGGCTCCGACGTTCCCCTGCATTCCTGCTGACAGCCATTGCCTCCCCCGGTGGCCAATTTTGAAAAAGCGGGGTTAAGCATTAAAAATCGGTGTTTTCCCCGCCCTCCCGGGGGACTTGGTAAGCCTAGTTCCCCCCCCCCCTTACTGCGTGTTTATTTGATACCTGTTAAAGTCCAGTCTTTTTGGCCTGAGCTGGTTTCAAACCGGATTTCCTGTTGTCTGATCACCCAGTCAATCAGGCAATTCTGACAGGGCTCTTTTTTTCCTGCTGCCATTTTTTTTCAGTAGTTAGCAAAGTGCCCATGACTGCTTATTCACACCACTCTTTCTCTCCCCCACACCCACAGGGGCTGCTCTAAACACTGTTTTCTGCAAAGAAACTTTCAAATAAAAACACCTCTGTACTTCAGCTTTTTCCTGTGATTTGGGGAAGGGGTACCTAGAGAGTAAACTTTTTTAAAATGGCTGACAGCCCCATGAACTACATATCCCAGAAGGCATAGCAGTGCTTCTGGGCATGCTTGAGGGAAAAATTATTTTTAAAAATGGCCAGCAGCAACACTCCTTGGCTGCAGGGTCTGATATGTGTCTGATCGCTCAAGAATGGTACAAAAGCGCTTTGAAGAGTGCTAAAAGGGGTGAGTCTGATTAGTATTCTCTGTAATAAAATACTCTGGATCAATTAGAGGCGGGGCAACAGTGGATTAAAATGCACGTCTGACCGCAGCCCAGCTTAGCTCCATCATGGCTGTCTGGCTAATGAGGTGGGCCAGTGACCATCAAACCATTCTCTTCAAACCCCTGCTGTGTGGCTGATTTTCCCCTAGGATTGCCAATCTCCAGGTGGGACCTGTAGATCTCTTGCTGTAACATTTGATCTCCAGATGACAAAGATCAGTTCCCCTGGAGAAAATCGCTGCTTTGGAGGGTAGACCCTATGGCATTATACCCTGCTGAGTCCTTCCATCCCCCCACAAATGCTGTCCTCCACAGGATCCACCCCCCCCCCCCCCCCCCCATCTTCAGGTATTTCCCTAATCAGAGCAAGCTTGGTTGCCAAGCTGGCAGTGGGCGGGGGAGGGGATTATGCTGAAAGTCCATCGTCTTTTTACTGATAGAAGCAGGCCATTGAGGGGACAGTTAGACCCACCTGGCAGTGGGTGGAGAAGAGTTGCCAATCTCCAGGTGAGGGCTGGAGATCACTCAGAATTCCAAGTGCTCCAGGGCTTCAGAGCACGGTGGAGGCTGCGGAGGGGGGGGGGGAGATGGAAAGTTGAAGAGTGAAGCTGATGGGTGGCTGGGAAGCAGATAGGGTTGCCAACTCCAGGTGGAAAATTCCTGGAGATTTGAGGGATGGAGCCTGGAGACGGTGACGTTGGAGGTGGGGTGGGACCTCAGAAAGGTAAAATGCCATAGACTCCACCCTCCAAGCCAACCAGTCCCCCATGGGGAACCATTGTTGCCAATCTCCAGGGGAGGGATGGAGATCACGCTGAACTACAACTGCACTTCAGATGGCAGAGATCTTCCCCTGGAGAAACTAGTGGACTCTGTGTCATTATACCCTGCTGAGGTTGCCACAGCAAATTGATGCTGAGTGCCCAAGGCCTTGGCACTCTTCCAGAGCCTTTTTCTAGAGCCCGTTGTATTTATTTCCACAATGGGCCTTATTCCTAGTTATCCAAATATAGATTAGAAAAGGGACATAAACTCATTGCCAACTAACTGGGGGGTGGCTGTTCCCTTACTTCCTCATTTTTTTTCAAGTCATCTCCATTTGTTTTTGTCCTGTCTGTCTTTTTCATTTCCCCAACCTTTGCCTTCTTTTTTTAAAATTTTCCCTTTCTTCCTGTCTCTTTCTTGTTCTTTTTAACTTACAAAAATTCAGGAGCAGGCAATGTGCTGGCTGCCTGTACAGTAGGGAAAAAGCTTAGAATAAACCCTGAGCTTCCAACGACGTGTGTTAACAGCAATTTTCAAGTAAGACACAGTATAAGCTGGACATTCTAGGTTTCTTATCGTATGGAAACCGGGAAACTTGATGCTGATGCCTCTCAATATGGGGCATGTTTGTCTCAGAAATGCCTCAGAATCACTGTTGATTCTCTTAGCAGCTTTCAGTACCATCTACTACAGTATCCTTCCGGATTTGTTGACTGAGATCAGTACTGACAGCACTAAGCATCACTAGTTCACCACTATCGGAAGGTGGTACTAGGGGACTACAATTTATGTTATGAGGTCCTGTTCTATTCTGATCTCCTCATTCCAGAACTGCAGGTGAGTGCTTACAGAGGTCTTTTTGTAGATGGTTAACTGTTTTAAGATCAGTTTTCTGATGACACCCAACTCTACTTTTCTTTTACATCTGGGTTAGAGGATGCCAGGAATATGTGAGGGTAATCATGAGCTAGATAGGAGCCAATAAACTGATGCTGAATCCACCTAAGATTGAGATTTTGTTGGTCAGTAATAACTAGAGACACTGATGAAGTTCATACTCCTTTGGCTCAGAGTACAAGCTTCAGCAGTTTGGAAAGTGGGAGGAGTTTCCCACCTGCTGGATTTTTTTTCTAGCTTAGATAATAAATCCCTAAATAAATAAATGCATTTAAAAAAATTAGATGGGCAAGAAAACTTGGTGAACATCTTGAGGCATCTACTAATGAAAGGAGTTTGCCTAAGCCAGCAGCTTATCTGCTGTAAGGACAGAGGGTGTGTGGAGATGGTGGTCCCTTGGTGCTGGGCAGCATTCAACTGAACCCTATCAGCTATATCTCACAGGACAAAGGATATTGGTGGGACTCAGCACCTCTTGTCAAGGGGGGGGGGGGAAGAATTCCCTTCCATTTCACTGTGCTGCCTCTCTATTTTTATTTATTCCTGATGGTTTTATCAGGTTTCAGCAAGATCTGTGCATTATTCTGAAGAATTGTTACGGGACTTTGATGAGTTAGTGTGCTGTCACTGATTTTTGATGCGATGAGGGTCTCCTGATGCTAATGATCATGTGTTGCATTTATTTATTTATTTAGACTTTGATTTATATCCCACCCTTCCTGCAAGTGGGTTCAGGGAGGGCTCATGACAATAAATTCAATACAATCTTAAAATAATTCAGTCGGACAATAAACAACAATTTTAAATCAATACGCCCACTGCCTCAATCAAAGGCCTGGAGGAACAGCTCCATTTTGCAGGCCATGCAAAACTGTAACAGGTCTTGCAGGCCCCTGATCTCCACCGAAAGCACGTTCCACCAGACTGGGGCCAGAGCCGAGAAAGCATCTTTCAGGACAGGGACAACCAGCAGATGGCTCTCCGCAGAGCACAAGGCTTTTCAGGGCACATATGAGGAGAGGCAGTCCCGTAGATATGTTGGTCTCAGGCCATGTAAGGCTTTAAAAGTCAACACCAACACCTTGAAAAGTCAACACCAACACCAGATCATCCTCGAGGGTAAGCCCGCATAGAGCGAGTTACAGTAATCAAGTCTGGAAGTGACCATTGCATGGGTTACTGTACCCAAGTCCCAGGGGGAGAGGTAGGGAGCCAGAGTTGCTTCATGGACTTTTACAGTGGAAAGATGAAATACAAATGTTCTAAATAAAATGAGTTTGATACTGGCTAATAAGGTATTAGTGCAGGAATCCAGGAATGTGAAGGTTTCTTTCCAGTTCTGTCCAAAGCCATTATTTCTGAAACCAATAAATCAGTAATAGTATGTTAGAAACTAAAAACAGGATAAATTCTTTTAAATTACTTAATGCAGCAGGATAAAGGACAACTGTGGCTCCTCCATCCTGCTTCCTCTTTACTCCTGTTACGTGGCCCTGATGTTGATGGCAAAAGCTCTGTTTCTTTTCCTCTTAGAGTACTGTATATTAATTCTTGGAATTAGGTAGCAACAGGCAACAAACCTCTTCTGCCATGGCACCAAAACTGTGGAACCCTCCCCTTGATAACCTTTAGACTCTAGGTGAAGACATTTTTATTTTCTCTGTGTACACAGCAGAAGACAAAGTTGTGTAATAATGGGTGACTTCACTGTCATTTCCCTCATGATCTGTACACAAGTAGCCTACTCAATGTGAGAGTAGTTGTAATTATTACACAACTTTCTCTTCTGCTTGGCTTCTTTATTTCATTCTTCATCTGTGGGTGATAACATGTCCCGACATCTTATTGATTTAAAACATTTTTAAGCCGCCTGTCTGCTCAGGGTCCCCAGATAGATATAGAACAATGAAAACAAAACACACAGATACATGAAGTTACTTTTGGGGCTTGGTATTTCCATCCTTAGCAAGTCTACTCCTCTTAAGTTTTCTGGCTTAATGGGCATACATAGCAACTCCACCTCTTATACATCCCTCCCTGTCCATCCTATATTGCTATTATCTAAGGACAGCCGTATCCCATTGATTTCCCCAATTCTATCATTAGGTTTCTGAAGTGCAAACTGTGGAGTAATAGTCACTTAGCACAGGAGGCTGCAGTGGGAAGCAAAACCAGGGGAAACAGTTTCCCTCACCTCCTGTGCGAGTGGACAAGGCAGGAGTGATTTGCCCCCTTCCTCACTGCAACCTCCAGATCTATATAGCTGTTACTCCACATGGATCCTGCTTAGGGTTGCCAGGTCCCCCCTGGCCACCGGCAGGGCATGGGGGGACTTGCAGGGTTGCCAGATCCAGGTTAGGAAACTCCTGGGAATTTGAGGATGGAGCCTGGGGAGGACACGGACCTCAATGGGGTACAGTGCCACGGAGTCCACCCTTCAAAGCAGCCATTTTCTCCAGGGGAACTGATCTCTGTAGTCTGGAGATGAGCTGTAATTCTGGGAGAACACCCAGGTCCCACCTGGAGGTTGGCATCCCTATGCTACACTGGGAAGAAATTCTCCCAGAACCAAAAATGGCTGCTGGGGGGGCGGGGACAGGAGACCTGAGAGCTTATGGCTGTCAGTGCTTTTTGCAGATGGACTACAGAATACAACCCTATATGTATGTTGGCATTTAATGGCAAGTGTTAGTGCTCTCTCTCTCCCACCTTAGCTTAGAGCAAGGGTGTCAAACATGCGGCCCGGGGGCCGGATTAGGCCCCCAGAGGGCTTCTATCAGGCCCACACTGGAACTGGCCATCTCCTGCTTCCAGTTCTGTTGCTGCATCATAGCTTGCTTTGCCAGACTCTTTCAATCGCTCAGCCATTTCATGTTTGTCCCCTGGGTCCTAGACTCAGAACTCTGAGCATGAGATGTCTGTGGTGAATGTAATAAATCAAAAGTAGGTTTGCAGCTTACAAATACACACTTGAACAGCATACTCAAGATTGCAACAGCACAGACATTTTGATGCAATAATTCAGAGCAAGAGGTGTCAGCTATCAGAGACTGTTAAATAAACGAAATACTGCAAGAGTGCCAATGTTTTAAGCATGTTTTTATTTTAAGCAAAAAAAAAAATCTTTGTGTTTGTGTCCTTTATAAAGTTTATCTCTCCACTACCTGGCATTACATTTTATGACATGCATAGTCCGGCCCCAAAAGGTCTCATGTCAGATCCGGGCCTCATAACAAATGAGTTCGACACCCCTGGCTTAGAGGTTCTTGTTACAGACTTCCTGGGGCCAGATATCACCCTTAAGGATTTTTTCCAGTCACATTTTCTGTGTACCCCATTGTACACAGATTCCAGGGGGAATTTTAAAAAGTTTGAGGGGACAGAATCTGAGCCTGGGTTTAAACCTATCACAGTCTGTACTGGAAACTGAGAGATAACAAGATAAATTGACAGAAACAAAATGGTTAACTTTTAAAAAGTGAACAAGAGCAAAGTTTATTCAGAGGGGAGAAAAACATACAACTGCAGCAGCTATTAACAATCAACTGGGAATTGTAGCATGTTAAATTTTACACAGTGCATGCACATAACAGCAAATCATTCTCTCAAACAGGTTCTAAACATATAAAACACAGCACTCTACTGCAACTTAGTTTCACACCAGACTCAGCCAACCCTGCTAGAATACTATAATGCCTTTACACACTCGGGTACCCAGGCAGGTGAACTTAACAAACGATATTTAATTCACCCTTCTGGTAAAACAATCCTCCTCTTTCTCACTCGCATCTTCCTACTGTCCAGCCTCCAACTCTCAACCCTCACAATCTAACCGATCCTCTACTAATTCTCAGAGCTCAACCTTTTTCCAGCACACAGCTCCAATTGGCTAGTTCAAAGTGCTGCTCTCATTGGATCCTGTGTTGCTGGGCTACATTTTCTACATTTTGTCTGCCACAGCTTCTAACATTCACACATAGACAATTTCACTTTGTTTCCTTGTCCAAGCGCCTCTGGCATTTTCCTCACTCCCCCTTGGTCCTCCTGAACAAATGTCACATATATTGCCAAGACTAGTCAAGCCATCATCCCCTAAAGAGGAGTTATCTAGAGACCCGGATGTTCTCCAGCTCCAGTCAGCTTTCCCCAGTAGTTAGTTTAACAGCTGCTCTGCGGTCTTAATGGAATTAAACCACATCAATACAGTTCCAGTGTGGTTGAAACAGAGCCGGCCTCTTTCGTACAGAGTCAGGCTGTCACAAAACATGAACTAGTGCCTAACAAATTTAAATCCTGCTCATGGCACCACTGTTATATCTATGCACTGGGACCCTGATCTCTGCCTATCTAGCTGGCCCTGTGTGCAGAACAGGCAGAATGTATGAGAATGCTACCTTTTGAGTCCTGCCTAACAACTTAAAACTTTCTTTGAGGACTACATCACTACACGTCCCAATTGTTAGCCCTGCAAGGTGCTTATGCACTCATATGGACATGAATGTTATAAGTCTAACAAATAAACTGTGTTGCTCAATGTGTACAAGAGGACCTATGATCCTGAGTGGCCAGGGATAGATGCCAACTGCGGACAGATGCCATCCAATTCCCAGAGATGATGTACCAGCGAGTTCCCGAGGCTGCCAACTCCCAGACTTCTCCCTTTGCACAAAAAGCCCATACACAGAGAAAGAGCCATCTTGTTATTATGGCTTACATATGTGCTCATAAAGCCTCATCAGCACATATTTCCACCAAGTCGCAGGTCACAACCTCCTCCCCTCCAACAGTCATTGTTCCAGTGAAATAAAGGGATTATCCCCGATTCCACATGGACTGTGGACCCAGCCAGCGGACAATCAGTTTCGGCTGGGTCAAAAGACTAATCCCTTCAGGAGGAGAACAATGGCCCTAGTGATGATTTACCTCCTTTACGGGCAGGTGTCTCCAGAAGTTATTAGGTGAATCTTTAACACTGGCCATCCCCTGCCCCTTCCTCATTGGTCAGGATTTTTAGGGGGATCAGCCCAGGGGTGTTCCCAGGGGAGGTGTTTGGCACTGCCAGCCTCCAGAGACCCCCAATAAGAGTAAGCTCCTAAACCTCAGTCAGTATCCCTTTTACCTCCTTCCTCCCTCCCTCCTGGGCTCTTGGGTGCACCACTAGAGTCTGACATGTGTTGCTGCAGGTTCAGAATGCGTGCTCCTTCTCTCCCCTTCCCGAAACACCCATTCTTCCAGCCGGACCAAGCCAGCTCTCTGGACAGGTAATTATCACCCTTGACGGATACCAACAATTTTCCTGCTAATGCAACCATCTCTTTAACCCTATCTAATTTCTTAGAGCCGTATAAGTGTTTGTGTGATTCTGTAACATTTGAATGAGATTTTATTAAATGCATTAAGTAAAAGGAACACCTTTTACACTGATTCTAGTCTCCGTGTCTGTTCTTGAGTGGTCTGGGAGAGGCACAGCCTCTGTATAAACAGGTGTTGCCCTGGTATTGCCTACTGCTGATTATTTTAAGCATATATCTCCCCAATATTAATAGCTAAATAAAGCAGTCAGGCTAACACAACATCATTGATGTCAACATGCACCATGACCACTGGTGCCTCCTTCACATCACCAAACAGTCTATTTAGACAACTACAGACTCAACCTTAATCTCAGACAGGATATTCTCCATGTGATCAAAGCATCCACCACAGACACATCTCTCTACATTCCTAAGGACTAAACCTCATATTACCAAGAGCCCCCCGCCCATGGGAATAGTGTGCCCCTGGCAAATCCCTGAAAGTTTTGCTTACTTACCATTCTGCCATTCTCAGCTTCTCCAGATCAGCAGTCTTAGTCTGAAAGCTCAGGAGCTCATTGCACCAAGAACACACTCACAACTTCTGCCCAGCTAGCTGATAATCCTATGTGTGACACACTGTACAATACGTTGGTTACCTCATCCCACTGCTGGTTTTCTACCTTCATGACTGGGTGTGTACTATAATGCATTTAACTTAAAACTAGGGCATTGATACAGGACTATGCAGGTACCTGGTAACAAGAGAAATAGAGGGTTTTTTGCATGGCTGCTGAACTTGCTTGTCTCTTACCTTTTCTCAAACATTTTGTTGCTGTGTGATGCTTTGCCCCATTGGACTCTCTTATTGCAGATTTATTATCACTTGTTATTATTCACCATATATTTATCTTATTTTTTCAACCAGAATTGGCATTTAAACTGCTCCCAGAAATTAAAACCTAAAATCAAATGACAAAATTCAGTATAAAATGCTTCTAGGGGAGACGATTTGTACCAAAATGGGATTCAAGCACACTGGATTAGTGCCTGGCTGCTTGCAGTCCTCTCCTTGATTGCACAACAGAAAGCAGTTAAAAACTGGAGCTAGATCTGTACCCAGGCATGGTGAAGGAATGCCTGACTGCTTCCTACCCTCTGTTTGGCCCAGTCAACAGCCACTGGAAACAAAGAAACTCTCTATTACAGCTAGTAACAGGGACAATGGAGGTTTGGCTGCTTCTTGCCTTATCTCTAATGATCAATGGCAGATGGAATCTGGGTAGGTATTACTGATGATTTCCAATACACCAGTTAACTGTGCATCAGCAATGTTTGACATTAAAGTGAATGCTGGCTTCTCAATGACATATTTTTCTAAAAATTCTGCGCCCTCTGCACCAGCAAGAAGCACCTAAAAGCAGATGTGAAAAATATATAATTGATTTTTGGAATGCATTAACATTGTGATTTGACAGCACATTGCAAATAATTTCTTTGTGGTTTCTCCTAATCAGTTTGTACATTCATGACACCACTCTGCAGTGTTCATGAGTGGAGTCTCTCTGGGGATTAGATCTTCTGGAACAAGGTTGTCAAACATATGGCCTGCAGGCTGGATCCAGCCCCTGGAGGGCTGCTATCCAGCCCATCAGCAACTGGCTCTCTGCTGCTTTCTGCTCCTGCGTCGTGTTTCATGCATCGGAGCTGGCTTTTGCCCAGTCTCTCCTATTTCCTGCTTCACAGAGGAGAAAGAAAGCCAAGCCTCCCTTCCCTCAATTGGCTGAAAGCCCCTCCCCCTCCTCTGGGGAGGGTGGGGGAAGAGAGAGAGAGAGAGAGAGAGAGATGGAGTTTCCTGGCACTTTTAAGAAGACCAACAACGTTTTATTCCAGGTATAAGCTTTTGTGTGCAAGCACACCTCTTCAAAGAGAGGGGGGGAGCGAGCGAGAGAAACGGAGTACCATGGCATTTGGAGAGATCCGTCTTTCCAGTTCTAACAGATGGGGCATGCATTCTTTATTAATGGAAGGGAACAAGAGTCCAGTTTGGTGTAGTGGTTAAGTGCGTGAACTCTAATTTGGGAGAACCGGGTTTGGTTCCCCACTCCTCCACTAGCACCTGCTGGATGACCTTGGGAAGCCATAGTTCTGGCACAGCTGTTCCTGAAAAAGAGCAGTTTCTGTCAGAGCTCTCTCAGCCCCACCTACCTCACAGGGTGTCTGTTATGGGGAAGGGAAGGGACAGGAGTTTGTAAGCCGCTCTGAGACTCCTTTGGGTAGTGAAGGGCAGGCTATAAATCCAATCTTTTCTTCTTCTTCTTCTTCTTCTTCACAACTAACAAAATGTGTGGCAGGGCATGAGCTTTCATGAGTCACAGCTCACTTCTTCAGATACAGCTAGAATGTGAGTCCATCTATCCTTATATTTTGGAGAGTTGAAGTGATTTCAGATGCCAAATGACAATAGTAGGCATTGGTAATGAGAGAGGAAACCTAGGTCTCAATTCAGTCCAGGAAAAAGCATTGTCTTGAGCATCATTATCAATTGCAATTCAGCAATCTCTCTAATCTCCCTTTGAAATTCTTTTGTAAGAGAACTGCTACTCTTAGGTCAGCAACTGAATATTCTGGAAAATTAAAATGTTCCCCCACTGGTTTTTGAATGTTGTAGTTTCTAATAGCAGTAGGAAGAGGAAGAGTCCAATAGAGAAGACTAACAAAATTTGTGGTAGGGTTTGTGCTTTTATGAGTCACTGCTCACTTCATCAGACTTATTTCCATTTATTCTTTGCATCTTCCTTGGACTGAATCCTCCTGTACCAAACTGAGACCTAGGTTTCTTGTCTCATTAGCATTGCTGATACCTCCATACCTGATACCCCTCTGCATATCACACCTAATCCAATCATGCCTGCTATTGCCATTTGGCATCTGAAATAATCTTTATAAATTTTATATTGCTGGTATCTCGTATTACATTTTATGGCGCACATGGCTTGGCCAGACAAAGTTACATTTATGTCCGTTCTGGCCCTCGTAACAAATGAGTTTGACACCACTGTTCTAGAATTTTCTCACCCAGTAGGCTCAATGGCTTCCCTACAGGACAGCAGAATGTCCCCCCTCAGCCTCCTTGTCTGCAGATCCCTCAGCCTTTCCTCATAGGGCTTGGTCTCCAGGCCTCTGATAATCTTCGTTGCCCTCCTCTACACCCACTCCATTCTGTCCACATCCTTTTTGAAATAAGGCTTCCAGAACTGCTCACAGTACTCCAGCTCCAGCCTGACCAATGTGGTGTACAGCAGGACTATGACATTTTTGTGATGTGGAGATATCAGCATTTGGATATTATGCCTCTGTTGACACACCCCAAGACTGTATTAGCCTTTTTTTGCTGCTGCATCATATGGACTGTCCATATTAGCTTACATTCTTTCTCTTCTGTCTATGCCAAGAATATCAGTTTCTATACTGATATGTATATTTTGCCTGAAATATATTGAGAATATTATGGCACTGAACAGTGGTGAAAACAATCTTCTACTAGTGCTTTCAGCCAATAAAGAACAAGTAAAAGGTTCAGAGGTTTGTACTGGGAAATTGGCACTAGTTAACCAGCATTGGAAAGTGCATTGTTTTGTGCGTTTTCTTTTGATATATTTCAATACTACATTATTTTCTATGCTTGGGGGGGTGGTCTTCACATTTGTAAATTCTCTGTCCATCCTCAGGCTCTCTGCATGTCCTGGAGCAAAAACTGAAATTAAAGCATGCAATTACAAAAACAGGGTTGCATTTACCTGTAACTGCATCAGTTTCATCCAAGATTGCCTGGAGTTGGTTGGCAACCACCCTCTCCAGAACCTTGCCCAGGAAAGGAATATTTGCTACCAGCTTATAGTTGTTCAAATTTTCTGGGTCAAGGGAGGGTTTCTTCAGAAGTGGTCTCACCATTGCCTCTTTAAGGCAGGATGGGATCACTCCCTCTCATAAAGAGGCACTGATGACCTCCCTGGCCCAGCCAGTTATCCCTCCCTTGCTGGCTTTTATGAGCCAGGAGGTACAAGGATCCAGTTCAGAGGTGGCTGCACGAACCTGTCCAAGCACCTTGTTCACATCCCTGAACTGTACCAACTGAAATGCATCTAATAAAACTAGACTAGATTGTGCTCTGGACAGCTCCACTGATTCAACTGCTATAACTCTGGAGTCCAAGTCCCAGCAAATGTAATAATTTTTTTCCTGGAAATGCCCTGCGAGTATTAGGATGATAAAAGATTAGAATATTGAAGAATTAAAGGCAGGCCAACTAAAAACACATCAATAATAGTCTGGGTCAAGACCAGGGCTATTTTGGGGCAGGAACGCACAGGGACGTAGTTCTGGCTGGCTTTTGAGTTGACCACACCTACAGCCTCCCCCCCCCCCGGGTTCCCCAGGTACCTTGCAAGCCACAGGGCGCCTGGGGAAGCCAAGCCGATCCAGGGAGGGAAGGCAGTTTAAACTGCCTCCCTTCCTTGGGTTTCCCAGGCGCTCCGCAAGCCATGGAGCACCTGGGGAAGCCGATCCTGGGAGGGAGCTGCGCTGTCAGGGGTGTGGCTTAATATGCTAATGAGTTTCTGCTGTTGGGTGTGGCCTATTATACTAATGAGTTCCTGCTGGACTTTTTCTACAAAAAAAGCCCTGGTCAAGACAAATGGTTTGACTTGGTTCTGAAAAGAATGCTGTTTAAAACTAATTGCAGGTAGAAAAGGTTGGACTGTTATGGGGTTCTGAGATGAGAAGGGCACATGCTTCAGAGCACATGCTTCAGAGCATGTGATAGTTGCATTGCATAGTTGGTAATTTATTGTTTTCTTATTAGGTGCCTTGGCCTTGTGGAAGGGTATATAATGAATGGTATATAATGAATGAAGATATTAATGAATGAACAAAGTACAATTGAAGGTATTGCTCTTATGGAGGTCTCAGGGGTGAAATTTCTGTTAGTCCTCTGTGTACTATCCTGGGTCCTTGTGAATACTGGATTATAGAAAGGGGATTTTTCTTTGTGCTTTATGATTTAAGACAAGTGGAAGTGCCCGGCCCCAGCTTGTCTTGCACAAGGTATTGCAGGGCAGTCGCAATACAAAGCTGTGATTGCGCCATAGTAGCTACTAGAAGAGATCTAACTCGCTTGGCAGTCAACAGGAAATCACAAAGCCAAAGAAAGATACAAGTCTTTTTGAAAGATTACTTTTGATATCATTTATGACACCAGGATGAGATAAGGCTCAATACAAACAGAGCTGCAAGTGATCGTTTTTTAAAGAAAAAGCTTATCTGATGTTAAAATATGTATCAAATATATTTGCACAAAACAAATGTAACATTATTCATAAAACGTCTGCTAAGAAACTGACTTAAACAATGCAAGCAAAACCTACTTCCTCTTTAGCCTGTCAGAAATCCATTTGTAATTTCATCTTCTGTAAAAATGTCCAGAACACTATTCCTAGAAGTGTTTTAACAGAAAACTCTCTTCTATTATACAGTTTCCACTGATTCTTCTACTAATTGTCTTCCTACATTCTCACATTACTTCATAAGGGTAAAGGTAACATGCAAATTAGGAAACATTTAAAAGGGAAATATTAATTCCATAATGCTTACTCCCAGTTCCTTAGAAACATACTGTTCAGGCTGAATTGGCAGCTTACTATCAAATAGTTATTTATATTTCATTTGCATTATGTATCAAGGTCAGCTCCTTGTATCATTAAAGTTTGTATAATGCCATACATTTCAGCACTCTGATGATTTATTATATAGCAAAACCAGATTTTCCATATAGTCTTAGGTCTTTTCAACACCTAAGCTTCTCGAGTTGTTATGATAGTAAAAACTGTACTTCTTAATCTAGTGCACTTTTGGCAGACCTAATGTTTGTCGTAGAAATTTACTCTGTACAACTTCAATGCTATTTCCATTTGCCAGCCCTCACAGTTCAGCTCTGCACAGGATTCATGTCTCCTGCGAAGGCTGGTGACATATGTGCTTGTTAAAATGTGCCAATTTCACATGTGTATTTATTTTATATTAAATAAGCAATTAGTTCTTATGTGGTTGTAGGAAAACCACTGCCAGAGGATTCTGGGATACGATATACTAGACCATCTGAAACAGTAAATATGTCATGGCAAGGGAACCTTTTGATATTTTCATTATGCTACACAAAAGTTTTGCTCTTCAAAATGATATAAGACAACTAATAAAAGAGTTAGTGATAACATATCTAATTCTGAGCTGTAGTCTCACTGCGTGGGTCAAAAAATTCAAACAATAAGGCTACCAGGGATAGGGTGTATGTTTCTATCAACCCAGGGAAAAAACCCAGGTTTGAAGAAAAATCTGAAAATACATGCAATCCCTATGTGGAGAAAAAAGATGTTGTAACAACCAAATAGTGCCCAAAATTCTGCAGCTCCTACCACAAGGCAAAATGGGGCTAAAGGAAAGGATGGGAAGGGTGAAAGGCCAAAGGGGTTATTTGGGGAAAGAGAAGGATACCTAGTAGAGCAGTTTAAGGAGGGGGCAAAACAGTAAAGGTAGTACAAGGCTGGATCACATTCTAGGTATACGGCTCAAGAAAGAATCCATAACAACAGATTATCTTGTATTTCTTAGTAAGTACTCCAACTGCACAGTAACTTTCCAGCAGCCTGCCTTATTTT
This sequence comes from Lepidodactylus listeri, assembly GCA_029233225.1. Taxonomy (NCBI): domain Eukaryota; kingdom Metazoa; phylum Chordata; class Lepidosauria; order Squamata; family Gekkonidae; genus Lepidodactylus; species Lepidodactylus listeri. The sequence goes on along the minus strand of JARCFY010000011.1, from coordinate 73,716,719 downwards.
CTGGTTTTAAAAGAGAAGAACAGCAATAAAGTTTTATTCAAGGGATAAGCTTTCATGTCCATGCGAACCGTGAATAAAACTTTGTTGGTCTAAAGGTGCCACTGGACTTGAATTTCATTCTGCTGCTTCAGACCAACATGGCTACCTACCTGAATTTAGCATTTGAGTGAGTTACCTTGAACTCCAATCTCATCCTTTGTACCAATCCCAAAGGTAGGCTTGTTGTAAAAAAAAATATATGCCATTCTGACCCCAAAAAGCAATTATAGTTTTGCACATTAATTCCAAAAACAGCTCAGGTGGACTCTACCAGACTTGTACTGAACCTCATCTACACCTCTGTCTATAATGCAGAAGTGTTTTGTCTTGCGTTCACCGTGCATGTCCATTAGGTTTTCTTTTTTTATTCTGCATTGTTTTTCCTCCCATCACCATGCAGTTCGCTTTCCATTTGCTGTTTCTTTGGGTTTTCTGAGAGTGGTTTTGTGTTGGTTTTTCCCTTCCAAGCCAAAGGTAATTGAAAAGCATACAGATTCCCTCAGATTTCCCCCACCCTTTCCCCACCTCTCAGAGGCCACTCCCATGCCCACATCCAGGTCAGCTGCCCTGAGCCTGCCCTGGCAGGGAGGGCGGGATATAATATAAATAAATAAATACACCCACTCTGTACCTTCCACCATTTTTTTTTACAAGTGGCATGAGTCTAGCAATATGAGATCATTGCTAGTCTCAGTCCACTGTAAAAAAAGAGAAATGGCTCCTGGCTGGGCTGTCCTACACTGCTGCCCAGTTTAAACAGGGCAGCAGGAGGAGGCAGTGCAGAGCTGTGCCTGGCAGGACTGCCCTCTCCTGCCTCCCGGGCTCGCAAGAGTTAGGAGGAAAGCAATCATAAACCTTCTACATGTGAACATAATGGTAATTTCCTGTGATTGACTCTTCCTGGACTCTAGCTGTAAACAAGATACATATGATGGGGATTTTATTTCAGTTAGCCCAAAACGTAACCACTGACACATGTACTGTCATTTTTTATAGGGAGTGCTTTTTCAATGAAGAGAATTCTCCTTACTGTCCCTAAAAGAAAAGCGCATGTTGCCAAGGATCACAGCTTGCAATGCCAGTGGGCTGTACTGTGCATTCTGGACTCCCAACAAGTTCCCCCATATTTATGAGATCGTGTGACTCTTTCCCATTTTCCACAATGGCCGATAACAAAACAGAGAATCCCTAAGTGCTGGGGAACATGGGGAAAGGGGCTTCCCAGCTGCTTGTCAGTTGCACAAAAAGTCTGGTCAATTTCAACAGTGAGCTTTCCCCCCTTTGCTTGCTGGATGCTACTGCGCAGCTGCGATAGGGCAATTGCGTAAATTAAAAAATCCTTTGGACAGCAACCCCACACAAGTGACATTCCACCCCATTTAGAAAAACTGTGCGTGTTTGTTTGTAGCTGCAGAACGAACACACCGAAGGAAAAAGAACAATTCCTAAGGCGGGAACAGAATCTGAAGTCAAGCTTAAAGGCTTACTGCTCCGAAAACCTGCAGTAAGCGGTGCGTGCATAATTGGACCTTATAAACACAGGCCTGATCGGATCTTTTTTAATTGGATCGATGCTCAGGTGGGAAGAGTCACAATGCCCCAGGGGGGAGAGGCTCCTCCAATGAGTGACAGTCTTTAGGGCTCAAGTCACTTACCCTCCTCTCTTCGTGTCTAAGCAACCGACCTGGCCCCCACCCGAAAGGCGGTACCAAAATATTTACTTCTAACTGGCAGGAGAAAACTAGTCAGCGAACCTGGAGGGCGCGGGGGAGAAAAGCGTCGGAGAGACTGAGCGGGCGGGGGGGGGGGGGGGAGAGAGAGAGAGAGAGAGAGAGAGATCGAAGAAACAGCTAGCGATTGGCGCAGGCGCTGAACCAATGAGGGCGCGTGCCTTTCGGCGGGCCGGGCGGGGGGTGTAACACGCAACGGTCGCTGACCAACCGCCGCCGTTGTGTGTAGTCTCGAGCGCCAATCAGTGTCTGTCTTCCCCCCTCCCTTGCCTGAGTGAGGGCGGGCGGGGAGACGGAGTAGATAGAATCGCTCCGATATCACAGCTCCTGCTGCCTGCCCCTGGCTGGCCCCCTTTCGCCCCCTCCCGCTAGAATTGGGGGGGTCGGTGGGCGGGTGAGAGGACAACGGAAGGGTCTGCATTTCTGGGAGGGGAGCCCCCCTTCAAAATTAGCGCTTGTCAATGTAGGCGGCTTAGTTCATTGTTATCGCTAGGATTTTGAAATAACAGTCACTTGGAAACATGAAATACGTTTTTAAGGAATAATAATATTTTAAAATAATAAAAAAAACACCCTCGCAGTGAGGTCGTGGTGACGCCGCTCTTCCCCCGGCACCGGTGTGGGGGGAGAGAGAGGAGAGAAAAGTGAGGCGAGCCTGTGAGGAAATGGAGGGACCCTCCCGTTGCTCCGCCGAAGAAGGGGAGCTGATTCTCCTGACCGTCAAACACGAGCTGAAGAACGGTGAGTAGTGTGGCAGCTGGGGGGGGGGGGGGAAAGGGACGTGCACGAGGAGCCCCGTGGGGGGGGGGGTCGGTCCGGGGAGCGGCAGGGTCGCGGGGAGGCGCGCTTTTTGGGGTGTTGTCAAAGTAAAGACGGCAGTTCAGGTGACACGATTGGCTCAGGGCGAGTGTCTGTGAATCGGGGGGGGGGGGGGGGGAGACCGAGCGGGGTCGTCGAGGCTAATCTGCGAGGAGGATGTTGTTGACCGATTGAGGAAGGGGCGGTGACTAGAGGCGAGGGAAGGGGCTGCTTGCGAGGAGAACGGAGGGGAGATGAGGAAGAAGGCTGAGGAAGGGGCAGCAGGGAGGCCGGGGAGGAAGAGGCAGCCGTAGCAGTAGTGGAAGGGATCGACGAGAGAAAGGGGTGGAGAGAATAGCGGGGAAGAAAAAGACGAGACGTTATCCATCGGGAAGGGGGGACAGCGAGGGGTTGCTTCATTCTGGGGAGGGGTTTTACAAAAGCAGGGCAACACACCCGTATCCTCCTTTCCATGGATTCTGTAAGTGTAATTTTGAAAAAGTGGTACTCGGTACTGCTTCAGGACACCAGCTTTTTCTACCATCCCCCCCCCCCCCCATTCTTCCTATTGCCTAACATTCTGTACCATGTTTTGATCTGTTTGTAGGGCAGTCTGGGGTGTTATGTCGTGTATTATTCTTTGAGGGTACTCTCTGAAGAACGCACCACCACTGCTGCCGTTTTTACATCCGTATTACATTTTGCTACTTGTGATAAAAGTTTGTGTTAAATCATATGCAGGTCAGACCATTGATCCATCTAGCACGTTGCCTACTCGTGACTGGCAGTAGCTCTCCAGAAACTTAGATCTGCTATGTGCCAAAGGCTGAACTGATATCTTCTCTATGCAAAGCATGTGCTCTGTCACTGAGCCACGGCCTTTCCCCACTAACATCTTTTATGTCAGGTTTGTGTGGGCAGTTTTGCCCATTTTGTGGAAGGTAACCACCAGACTTACTAGTGTGTAAATGCTGGCGCTTTTTATGTAAAGGTAGCCATGTTAGTCCATGTAAATCTGAAGTGAGCCCTAAATTACAGCAGTTTATGCCAGAAACAAATTTTGGTATTATTTAAGGTGCTACTGGAATTCAGAAGAAGAAATAAGGTAATGCATAAAGTCACTAAAACCCAATAAATTCCCAACCCATATGACTTGGGAGGGGGTATGGAACAATGGTAGACTATCTATGTGGCATGGAGAGGGTCCCAGGTTCTATCCTAAACATCTCCAGTTAAAAAGACTGTGAGAGCTGCTTCCAATTGAGCCAGACATACCAATGGCTTGATTTGGTATAAGGCAGCTTCATGAATTCATGTGTATAGCCAAAGATTAGAAAACATTTGTAGACATTCTAAAGAAAGCAGTGATGTGCACTACATGAAATACACAGCAAAAGTATGTTCCCAGAACAATAGTAAGTACAAAATAACTTCATTTTAAAAAGAAGTGTCTGCTCCACACCCTTCAAACCTCCACATGGCTTGAAAGGTGCTAAATATTCCACGGAGACTGTGAAACATAAAATTCTGCAATTTAGAATGTTGATCGTGGAAGTTATAGTATTAGTGGTAGACCAATATGGGCTATGGGGTACAAAAGGTACTCTGGGGTTTTTTAATGCCTTTGGAAAGAGTCATCACTAAAGGGTTTCTTTCTGTCATCTGAGACTAGAGAATATTGAAACACAGTTTTAGTTTTTGTACATGGGATATCATAACAAGGGAAAAAAAGAAAAGCAACTTACTTTCCTGTAGGATTCTCAAGTAAAAAGTTTTTCCAGATCATAATATATTGCAGATAGTTGATGACAAGTTATATAGCGGTAGTAGATAAAAACCTGCATCAAGGCATAAGAAGACTGTAGTATCTGTGCAGCTTTGGGTCAGCTGTTAAGTTCCTTACATTTGTCCAGAGCATGCACACACATTTTACAATCATATTGCTGTAACCTAAGGGAAATAATTTTTTAAAAGTGTATTGCCAAGTATACTTCTGAGCAGAACAATTTGTGTTTATTATTCCATTAGTCATGAAGCATGTTGGAAATTTATTTTCTTTTTTTAAGTGAACATGTTTACTCAAAAGCTTACAAGTGTTTGCTCCATGTGCACAAATCTTTAACAAATCCAGGTAGATGAGAATAGGAGAACTGATTCAGAAACAGCAGAGAAAATTGTTCTCCCCAACATCTAGATTTCAGAGATATATTTTCTCTGGATCTGAAGATTCTCTTTAGTTTTCACAGCTGATAGAATAGCTTCTTGAGATGGAGAAGGGAGAAGGAGTTGGGGGTGGGTAGAACTGATATGGTAGGAGAGGCTTGGAAGGTGGGTAAGTTTTATAACAGTCATACTTCTTGAAGCTACACTTTGTATCTTACTTTATATGGTGGGAGAGAGTTGGGTACCTAAAGGCTGAGTGAGAGAATTTTTTTAAAGAAATACATTAAATAAAATCGATGTATTTATTACAAAATGTGCTAAAACTATGCTTTAAAAACATTGGCACAATCTGCCCTTGAAGTGACGAATATTTGAACTCAAAAGACCCGGATCTGTATAACCTGTTACATTCCAATATTTCTAAATTAAAAGCCTTGAACCAATAAAACAGGACCAATTCACTATATCTAGGATGATAACCTTGAACCACATTAAAACCGAACCAAACACATTTCAACCTGCAAGGCCTCCCTCAGTGGTCAAATTTTTGTATATGCATGCACACTATGACATACATGTGTTAGTGCCAAGGCAGGTTGATAATAAGGCATTCCAAATATCCTATATGGCAAAAGAATTAGGTTGTATGAGGATTTTCTTAAACTTTTAAACACACACATCCAAGGAATGCAGGTTCAATAGCTCTTTCTGCCCATGGCTATCAAAAGTCTTGGAGTGTGTGTATATGTATCAGCCTTTTAACTGACAGAGACAAAAAGTTCTCTATAATTTTGCATTGTTCTCTGATTTTATAATCCATTTTTATTACATCATTTATTTAAATGACATGTTTCACTGCATTTTTCTCCAGTCTTGCAAGCCTGCTTTATTGTCTGTATTGTGCTGGGTTTTTAGTGTATTGTTCTGTATTTCTGTTTTCTATTTGTATTGTATTGGCCTTACTGGCCTTATTTTTGGTTTTGGATCTGCTTTTAGTTTCAGGAGAAAGGCAGACCAGAAATGAAGTTTAAAAAATAGAAAGACTTGTGAAATTATACACCGGGTGAGAAATTACAATTTTAATCTCCTTCCAAGGAGCTCAGGATGGAATACCTCTGGCTCCTCTCTACCTATTAATCCTCTGGGCTTGGCTGGGCTATGATTGTGTCACCTCTGTGCTGAAAAATCTAGACTGGCTGCCCATCTGTTTCTTGAGCACAATTCAAAGAGCTGGTTGTAACATTTAAGGCCTTCGATTGCTTTTGGTTGGGGTGCATGAAGGACTGCCTCTATCCATATTGTCCAGCTTGCCAGTTAAGGTCCTTTTCTGAAGTTCTCTATGTCCCCACCTACAGAGATGAGGTGGGTGATGACCAGAGACAGTGATTTTTGGTGGTGATTCCTCACTTTTAGGACACTGTTCTCCATGAGACTCACTTGCCACCTACCTTATTCTCCTTTTGACTCCTGGCTAAAACAATTCTTTTTAACTGGGCTTTTATGTCTTTTAGTTGTTTTATGGTCTGCTTTTTGGTTTGAAGACTGTTTTACTTGTATCATTTTAGGTTGTGTGTGGTCTTATTTTTATACCCTGAGTTGTTTGTAATGGTCTGATTTAATGGCTCAGTCTGTTTATAATGGCTGTGGTTCAGTAATTTTGTTTTAATTGTTAGCCATCTCAATCAGTTCTCTTCAGATACATGAATTTTCCAAATAAATAAATGAAAACGAATGACTGGCTCAAGGAGATTCATGACCAAAGTGGGGATTTAAACTTAAGTCAGCCTGGTCTTAGCCCACTACACTACACTTGGTTTTATCTCAGCCTTTATCCCCACCCACACCTCATCCAGGTAACTTAGTGTGCAGCATTAGCAGTACCTGTGGTTTTGGTCCATTTGGCTAGCTTATGCAGTGCCTTCAAGGTATAAAAGAGTCTTAGAAAAAATAGATCTTTTTGATATTAAGAGTAAACACTGTCAGAAGCAGTTGCCTATATGTGTGATTGTTAGATGGAAAGCCATTGTAGTTTTATCCCGAAAGGCAAAATGTCTATAAAATGCTTCTTTGTAAAGCTGCTTTATAGTATTTCCTCACATGTGGTTATTCTTTCAGTTTTTATATGGTTACTGCTTCACACTAACTTCCTGTGTGAAAATGTGGTGGTAAAATCACAGTGTGAGAACTTTGCCACCTCAGAAATAAACATGTAAATTAGCCCAATGTTATGTCAGTTTTAATAATGTGTGAATTTTGGAATATTTGGAATTTGTTGGAATATTAGATATAATATGTTACATTATGGCACTTGTAGTAGAATTACATCATTTTTATGATCCTTAAGAAGATTCTTCCTGTCATGTTTCTTCTAATCATTTTGTTGCCTAGAAATATATGTTTTTCTGCTTGAAATAACACACATGCACACACAGAGTAACTTTTGGCAACCTGTCTTCTGAGTAATATGTCTATTTCTAAATATTTGGTCCTGAGAATTCTGTGTGTCATTAAATTACATCAGACATTGGAACTGGATAACTGCTTCCACTATTCCTAATAGTTGTTGTCAATATGTTAATGATAAACTGAATAGAAAGGTGGTGCAGATGTACTCAGAATAGTATTGAAGTATACTCAGTGGGGCTTACTGTCAGGAAAAGGTTCTTAGGTTTGCACTGCAAGGCAGCTATTCTTCTCTGTAGGAATGCCTGATCTCTCTTAAAGTATACCTGTTAACTGTAAAGGAAGCTGGATAAGACAATGAAGATGAAGCATTGGCTGTTTACTACATATGTCATAAGAACATAAGAGAAGCCAGTGTTGGATCAGGCCAGTAGCCCATCCAGTCCAACAATCTGTCACACAGTGGCCAAAAACACCAGGTGCCCTCAGGAGGTCCAGCAGTGGGGGCAGGACACTAGAAGCCCTCTCACTGTTGTCCCCCCGTCAAGCACCAAGAATACAGTGCATCACTTGCCCCAGACTGAGAGATTCTATCTATACTTGGTGGCTAATAGCCACTGATGGACCTCTGCTCCATATCTATATATCTAATAGCCAAGTGGCTCCCTCCGTGCGGATATCTAAATCTGTATGGGGGGGTACTTGGGGAGCACAGAGATTTTCCTACACACATGGGGGACTCCCTACGTGTGCAGAAAAATCCTAAACATTAAAAAAAAACTTTTGGGGGGATATTTAAATCCCCCCAAAGTAAAAGTGTTTTCTGTGCATGCGCAGAGAACACTTTGGCCATTGGGGGGGGCTTGGTGGGTGGCAGGCCTCACTGCCACCACTGCTGTCAGGGAGGGAGGAGAGAAGGCTTGATGCGTGGTGGGCCTCGCCGCCGCTACTACTTGTTGTCAGGGAGGGGAGGGGGGAGAAGGCTTGCCGGGCTGGCGGCTGTGAGCCGCACAGCCTCGCCAGTGCCGGGGGGGGGGGGGAGGAGAAAGAAGGCTTACCTGGTGCCACTACCTCCTCCAGTGGAGCACCTCCTGCTTCTGCAGGCCAGGAGCTGTGGGGAATACTCCCCCCCCCATGAGTATCATGGGTCCCCCTTCTTGTGTTTATCTAATTCCCTCTTGAAGCCGTCCATGCTTGTAACCGCCACCACCTCCTGTGACAGTGAATTCCACATGTTAATCACTCTTTGAGTGAAGAAGTACTTCCTTTTGTCTGTTCTAATCTGTTCTTCCTTTTATGTGTCAATTACAAAGGACTGACTTTGCAAGTTTATGCATCTCCGAGAAGGTATTTGTAGTCTGTAAAATGTCAGTCAGGCCAGGCTGTCCAGATGAGAATCACCAGCATAGCCTTTATGGCAGACCTGAGCCCACCGAGACAAAATGACACAATATGGGTGAACTCTACTTAGTAGAGTAGCTTTGAGGACAATACTGCACAAATACATGGACTCACAACAGCTTAAAGGTCTGCCCACCTACATGACCAGTGAATTTGGCAAGCTGAAATGAAATGGAATTTTTGCCCTGGTATACAAGTACCTCTATTGTTGGAGGTACTATTGCCAACACTTTCTTGTCACAGAATTAGGGAGCTGTTAAAAGTGGAAATCTTCCAGCCATGCACTGTAGGATCTTGGAGCTGAGGCAGTTATGTGCTTTACAGAGAGAGCACAAAAGATGGAGTTCACAAAAGTAGTACAGTCCAAGTGTAATTAGAACTAATGAAATGGAATTGGGTGATTTCAGTGGTTGAGTCGGTAAATAAAAACTCTTAATATTTAAAGCCCTTATATTTGTTATGTTCTAGTAGTTTTGTATAGTAGTTCTTAATTGTCATATTGACAAATGTTTTTGTTTTGTTTTTAAACCTGGCTGGGGGTTGGAGGCTGTGCTGGGATGGTTGAAACAGATTCAGCTAAGACTGAATCCTTCTATGGTGGAGGTTCTTTGGCTGGAGCGAGGAAATTCAGTCCAGAGGTGCCAACCCCTAGCTCTTGATGGTGTGCCCTTAAGACCAGCACCAACCTTCAGGAGCTTGGGTGTGATTCTGGATGCCTCCCTAACAATGAACAACAAATGTTGTCAGACTGGCATTTTTCCAACTGCGCCAGGTCAGGCAACTGGCTCCCTACCTGTCTCACCCTAATCTAGCCACAGTAATCCACGCAACAGTCACCTCCAAATTAGACTACTGTAATTTGCTGTACTTGGGCCTACCCTTGAGGCTGACCTGGAAACTCCCAACTAGTACAGAATACAGCAGCGTAGGTCCTTCCAGGGACTCTGCATACAGCACACATCCATTCTGTGCTGCGTGAGCTGCACTAACTTCCGGTGGACTACTGGATCAGGTTCAAGGTTCTGATGTTGATCTTTAAAGCCTTTAATGGTCCGGGACCCATGTCTTCATAGAATCATAAAGTTGGAAGGGACCTCCAGGGTCATCTAGTCCAACCCCCTGCACAATGCAGGAAATTCACAAATATCTCCTCCTCTACACTTCCGGTGACCGCTGTTCCATGCCCAGAAGATGACAAAAAACCTCCAGGATCTCCAGCCAAACTGGCCTGGAGAAAAATTGCTTCTTGACTCCAAAGTGGCAATTAGCAATTCCCTGGGCGTGTAAGAAAGGGCCGCAAGGACTAAGCACTGATATAACCCTTCCTGCCCTCCCTCTCATGATCTGCCTAAGTCCACAGAATCAGCATTGCTGTCAGATGGCCATCTAGCCTCTGTTTGAAAACCTCCAAAGAAGGAGAGCCTACCTCCTAAGGATGCCTGTTCCACTGAAGAACTGTTCTGTCAGGAAGTTCTTCCTAATGTTTAGCCGAAAACTGTTCTGACTTAATTTCAACCCATTGGTTCTCATCCAACCTTCTGGGGCAACAGCAAACATCTTTGCAACCATCCTGTATATGACAGCCCTTCAAGTATTTGAAGATGGTGATCATATCACCTCTTGGTCGTCTCCTCTCCAGGCTAAACATACCCAGCTCCTTCAACCTTTCCTTGTAGGACTTGGTCTCCAGACCCATCACCGTCTTCGTTGCCCTCCTCTGGACACGTTCCAGCTTATCTATATCCTTCTTAAATTGTGGTACCCAAAACTGAACACAATATTCTAGGTGAGGTCTAACCAGAGCAGAGTAAAGCGATAGCATCATTTCACGTGATCTGGACACTATACTTCTGTTGATACAGCCCAAAATCACATTTGTCTTTTTAGCTACCGCATCACACTGCTATCTCATGATCAGTATATGATCAGGACTGCCTCTCCTGATATACCCCCAGAAGAGCATTGCACTCAGTAGATCAGAACCTATTGGTGGTCCCCGGCCCAAGAGATATCCAGCTGTCCTTTACCAGAGCCAGCGTGTTTTCTGCTCTGGCTCCAACCTGGTGGAACTTTCTGCTGAACAGCATCCATGCCCTGCAGGACTTGATGCAGTTCCACAGGGCCTGTAAGGCAGAGATGTTCTGCCAGGCATTTGGTTGAAGACAGCAACGGTTTCCATCTGGCTGGCACTCCTGTCTCTTTTTTCCCCCCCCGTGAGGCAGTGGCACTACTAGAATTTTTAATTTAAGTGAATCACTCTGTTTTTATTGTTTTAACTTGTTTAAACTGTGTATGATAGGAATTTATTATGTTATACGCTGCCCTGAGCCCTGTCCTGGCAGGGGGAGGGCAGTTTAAAATCTAATGAAATAAATAAATAAATAAATAATATGAAGGAGATAGCACTGGTGGGTAGGTCTAGCTAAAATTAATAGTAATATAAAATCACTCTTCTCTTCAAAGTGTTGGAAATGTCACAGCTAACAGGCCCTCGTTTATTATTGGTATTTTAAAGAACTGAGTATCATGGAAATATATTGTGAAAAGAATTACACTGAAATGAGATCATGATTTTTCTAAGTTGCATGTAAAATAGATTTAAAATGTTTTAATGCATTTTTATATAAATATTCCTGAGGCTTGGTGTTCTAGATAAATTTGAAATATGCCAAATATTGTATATCTAATACTGCAGAAGTTGAATTAATGTCTCTAAAATAATATCACTACAGAATAGTTTTGGGTTGTAAGGAAGGACTTTAAAATTCTCTCAGTCTGTTAAAATGTGATAATTATTTTTAGGACTGGGTATTCTTACTTTTTGCCTTTTATTCATGGCTTTTAGATATCTACTGTTTTTGAAGTTCTTAATGGAAAAGCCATTCTTAAATAAATCTGTAAACTATTTCTTAATCATGTTATATATTTACTGCACACACAGTGCCGTCAATCTCTGACATTTGTAAATGCAACTTTAATGCAGCATTTGATTTTTAATTGTATGCATTCCAGTTATAAACATCAGCTCCTGTTTGCTAGAAATTTAACAAATTTACAGTTCTGAAATTTAATTGTGAAGTTTCCAGACCCTGTGTTCCATTCATGGGATACATAGGCAAAGTATATCAGCTGTTTTGTTTTCATAGATTTAAACTATGTAGTTTAAATTGAGTCTCAGTGAGAAGGGAAGACTATAAATAATGTAAATAAAATAATGTGTAGTAGGGTTATTAGTAAACTGTTAGTCATTGCCTTGAAACCATCCCTGCCAGGTGAAATTACTTAATCTTCTGTTAGGGAATCTCCTCCACAAGAGATTTCTAGGAAAGTTGTTGTATGGCTGTACTGTGCTTATAGTCAGGATGCTTCAGGACACCATTGATACCAGGGGTAAAATCTACTCAAGGACATTTAATGTAGGAAGAGCAGGGTGATTTTACTTTACTCCTTACTGTTTTTACAGCCTTAATCATAAACAGCAAATCCTCATCCCACAGGAGGAGAACCTAAAAGTTAGTTATCGTGTAACGTAACAACAGCAGCCCAGAATTTCTCCACACACAGCGTAGTTTGTTTATCTTTGTCACTGAGTAGCCAGGATGATTTTGCTTCTGAAGAAAGAGAATTCTGATTAAATAATGGGGAGATCAATTCAGCTCTTAGTCCTGAGAAGTTAGGACAATCGAAGATGTGGTCTACAGAGTCAATTTTGTTGCTGCCAGAACTGCAGAGTCTATCTGAATATGGAATTCCACTGAATCTTCCTAGTGTCACTGTTACTAGTTGTATCTATTCCCCTTTATAGTACACACAAGCTTCCTTTTTATTGGGGGTAGTAGTGCATCGGTTTCAGTTTTTTGATGGGTTTGAGTTTTCTAACTTCACATACAGCAAGGTGTATATTCTGAGACATAGGTGAAATCTTTTAAACACATCATAAGAGAATGAGAAAATGTATAGTGTATGTGAAATTCTGTTGAAAATATATTAATGACAGCTAGCACATAGGTGTACAATCTAAGATTCATTAAAAGATTAATCATTTGCATATGATTGTTGGGATTGTTAGACTATTGCAAAACTTCTGTCAAATGAAAATATACTACAATAAATTTAGTAGCTGTACTATCAATGTCCCTGTACACAGTTTGAGCACAGATTGAGACAAGATATAGTGTCAGGTGTAAGCAGCACAAGTAACTATTGGCCTGTGGCATGGGTCTCCAACATGGTGCCCATGGGTGCCATGGTACCAATCCACACCTTTCTTGGTGCCCAACAAGTGTTTTGAAAAAGTGGGTGGAGCCAGGTGGGACTCCTGCCCAGCAGGGCTTCTGATTTGCCACTGAAGTGCCTATGCCAATTAAAATAACATTGTTTTAATAGCAGCTGGCACTGCTGTGTTTGTTTTATACTCTCTTGTCCTTCTTTCCCAGTGTATTTTTAATTACTCTTTTTCTCCCCTCCACTTGGGCCCCAGTGGGGAAAATGATTTTTTATAAAGTAAATAAAAACAGGATCAAAAATTACCTAAACATTTTTCTTTAAACTTTTCAGACTACAGGCCAGTTATGAACAGAAACGAGATGTTAGGTGTTGAGACGTTGCAATACAAAATAACATCTACTAAATCAGTGGTCTTCAACCCATGGGCCAGGAACTTGCTGAGTTGAAAGCCCTGAGCTGAGCTGTCATTTTTTGCTGCCCTTTGAAAGGACCTGCTGCATAGAGCATAAGGATGACATCCCAGGCATCCATGCTGAGATCAGCAGGATAGCAAGGCAAAGTCACACAATAGGGGAGAGGATTCTTCCATGGCTCTGACCTCTGGTTTGTCCCTTACTACTATATATCTCCTGGTGCTCAGTTGGTGCTTCCTGTACTAGCCTCTTGGTCCAGCCCATGGTCCTGGCCTTGATACTAGTGATGTAATAATTCTTGATCTTCTTCGTTGTGCAGGCCATACACTGGGTTCCGCGCCTGCGTCAGATCCTCACTGGGAAGCCTAAAAAAGCTTTTAAAACAACCTCTTCTCTGCAGGGTCTTTCTCAGCTTCGTGGAGCACACGCATACTGAGCATGCCTAGAACTGCGACAGACCCTGCCCCAGCTTAGTTTCTTTTTTACTGCCTGTCAGTTGGACATTTTTTCTTCATCGCTCTATGATAGCCAATTCTAAGTTCACCACACAATTTCCTGTTTCTCCAGGATTATGGCGACAGCAATGGTTCTTTGTAGGCACGCATAACTCAGGTCAACATCGCTTCAAACTAATGTGAAACAGAGGACTGAAGGCCTGCCTTTCGATGGGTATGGTTTGTTTCCTACAACTACGGATGATGCCCTTAAGGTAGTGGATGAGAGCCACAGGTGGGCTAAGATTTTGGGCGTGAATGTGCAATACTCACAGAGACCGCAGAAACAGAGGACATGGAGACCACAATACATGTGTCACCCTTGGTCCCTGTACCGGTCTGATTTTTGGAAACATCATCAGCCCACACCCAAACAACATCATCACCCTAGATCAAAGTTGGCTCCTGCAAAGAAGACTCCTCAACAATCAAAGCAGTCTTTTTGACTTTATGAACTGCTACGGGGAGCCCAATGTCATCACTGCTACCCCACCTACAGGAACCAGGTTATTACCTTTCATAAACATGTAGGAATCCATTACTACCAACCATTGTGTACTCACCATCATTTGGGTAAGTTATGCAATAGAGTTTAGATCTTTGCCCCAGACGCCACATATAGTGACTACACCCCCTTCTCACCTATTTCAAGAAGAAATTTAAAGTCTCATTCAAAAAGGCACTATAGAGGTATGCCTCCATCCCCGAAAGGTCGAGGGTACTACTCCAGGTACTTTATAGACCCAAAGAGGGACGGAGGATAAAGACCTATTTTGGACCTTCGGGGGCTAAACAAATACATCAAGAAGATAAAATTTCGGATGGTGACACTCCAAGCGATATTACCATTGATCCCATCACGTGCCTGGATGGCGTCTGTAGATTTAAAGGACGCATACTTCTACGTGACAATACGGCCACAACATTGTCGTTACCTCTGGTTCCTATCAGTACAGGGTGCTGCCTTTCTGACTTTCTACAGCTCTGAGGGTTTTCACAAAGTGCATGGTGGTGGTAGTGGCAGCATTGAGAACGAAAGGTGTACTTCTGTTCCCTTATAGAGATGACTGGCTTCTCGTGGCCTCTTCCCCAGACCAGCTGCAGCAAGACATTACACTAACTTTGTTTCTCCTAAAGCACCTGGGACTATGTGTGAATCAAGAAAAATCTTTTTTAAGCCTTTCTCAAAAGATTAAATTTATAGGGGCCTACCTCGATTCTACAGTGTCAAGGGTCTTCCTCCCAATGGACAGAGCTCTGGTTATTCAAAGATTAGCAATAAATTGTGTCATGTGTCCATCACAAACAGCAAGAACAATTCAATGCCTATTAGGGCTTATGACCTCAACAACTTTTGTGGTACCACTAGCAAAGTTAAGAATGTGACACCTGCAACGATGGTTTCTTTGTCACTGCAATCCAGTGATGGTACAACCAACTCTCAAGTTAACAATTCCATCCAGTGTTGTTCACTCGTTACGCTGGTAGACTAGTCTGAGCAACCTGATACCAGAAATGCCATTCCAACCAAAGGATGCTGGTCACAGTGTTTACAGATGCATCCCTGTGGAGGTGGGGAGCCCATTGCGGAGATCTGTCATTTTAGGATCAGTGGTTAAAGAAACACAGACAGTGCCACATCAGTATGCTTGAACTGCTAGTGGTTAAGCATGCTCTTCACTCGTTCCTATCACTCATAAGGAACAAAACAATCCAGGGTGCCACAGACAACATGGTGACAATGTATTATATTCTAAAACAAGGAGGAACGGCCTCTCTGAGGCTCTGCAAATTGACCATAACATTGTGGGATTGGTGTCTACTTCACGGCATACATCTGTCGGCCATACATCTGATGTGCCAGGAGTGGACCTTCAATGCCTAGAGCTCATTCAGTTAGGGCTGTAGCAACATCCACAGCTTTCATGGCGGGAGTTTACTTGGAGGACATTTGTGCTGCAGTTACATGGTCTTCCCCTTCAACTTTTGCAGCACACTATGCCCTGGATTTCAGAGCTAGAAAGGATGCTACCTTCGGACAGGCAGTCCTTAAATCAATTTTCAACTGAGAGAACATTAGCTGTTGTTTAATTAATAACATGAAAGTTTAGTATGAGAAGCTAGGTTACGTAACTAAGAAAAATGCTCATATCTGTTACTTTCAATGTTATACAGAAAGCACTGTAAAAGTAGTTAGGTTATATAGTTAATAATTTGAATTTTAATGTTCAACAAAAGTTACAGTAAGATAAGTGAAGTGTACAACAAAACAGTACTACCAGTCATACTGATAAGTTGTGTACCTGTTTGGTTACAATTTGAGTTTCAAATAAAGATTATTAACTTGAATGTGTCTAGGCTCCATTGATGGTGATCACCCTCCTTAATAGCAGTAGCTGCCAGCACCCACCACGGGGTGTGTGTGGAATTCAGCTCACAAGTCATCCAGAATGTGGCCTGCACAGAGACCATGAAGAAGATAAACAGGTTGCTTACCTGTAACTGATGATCTTCAAATGGTCATCTGTGCAGTCACACACATGCACCCAGCCTTCCCTGCTGCTGGCATCTCCTGGCTAATAATATTATAGTGCTGGGCAGTGTTCCCTCTAAGCTGAGTTAATGTGAGCTCGCTCACAGTTTTTAAGCCTCCAGCTCACACATTTTTGTCTTAGTTCAGGAAGGATGGCTCCAGGGCAAACTAATTTATGCAGTAGCCAAATCGCTCGCTCACAACTTTAATGCTGGTAGCTCACAAAGGAGAATTTTTGCTCACAAGACTCCACAGCTTAGAGGGAGCATTGTTGCTGGGACTTATGGTGGTGTTCGGAAGGAACTGAGTGGGGGCGGGGTCTGCTGCAGTTCTGAGAATGCTCGGTATGTGTGTCCTCCATGGAGCTGAGAAAGACCCTGCAGAGAAGAGGTTGTCTTAAAAGCTTTTTAAGGCTTCCCCGCAAGGATCTGATGCAGGCGCAGAACCCAGTATGTGACTGCACAGATGACCACTCAAAGATAATCAGTTACAGGTAAGCAACCTATTTCCCCCCCTCTTTCTTTCATATGGCTTTGATGTCACATGACTTCCTGTCATGTGCTGCCAATTCAGTGAGTACCAGGCTCAGTGGGTCACAATTCTGGAAAAGTTAAAGACAACTGTACTAGAGGTTATGGAAGGAAGGGCGTTAAATGCGAGGTCAAGGTTTTTTAGGGGTGCCATTTGCTGCAATGTCTTGTTTTGTGCTTCACTATGTGTTTAAAGAGCTAGTGATTTGAAACTAGAATGTTTTGTGTTCTCTTAGCAAACTTGACAGGCCACGTGGAGAAGGTGGGCATTGAGAACTTTGAACTCCTGAAAGTTCTTGGAACAGGAGGTAAGAATTATTTTTCTTTGTTGGTGAGATTTCCGAAAGTATTTTCAAAAGAGAATTATATTTTAGAGACTGAGATTTGACATTCTGGGAATAGGTAGCATTTTGTTTCCAAACTAGCTGTCCCCTCTGTTGGACAATTAACACCCTGAAATAACTGCTACATTGCCAGTCATTTCTGTACATACCTTCTGCTGTTATGCCTGCAAGAGTTCAGTAGAAGCCCTGTGGGAGTTTTCCTGGCAGGTTCAGTGGTTTCCATATCTCTCATAGTTCCATTTGTATGTTACAGCTTCTGTTGGTTGTAGTTTGAAGACAGCTCCCAAATAAATTGCTGTTTTGCTTCTCCATGCCAGGGATTCCTAGTGTTAGTTTGCAGATTTTCTATGCATGTTCGTTCACAAAAAAGACAACCCTGAATGTAAAATGACCCCTCCTCATTAAAATATTATACATAAATGTTTACTACTGGATGTAAGTGTAACTGAAAACATGGGAAAAATTCTAGTCTTGGATTTGAGTAAATACAATAGTCGGAACAATGTAGAATAGATTAAAAGACATCCCACATATTAACAGCCACCTGAACATTCAACAGCATTTTCATGCAGTTACTGAAGTATAATCTGGTAACCTGTTTTATTGTTTTAGGATCTAATTATGGGCTCTATCTAGGATTCTGTCAATAAAAGGCACTGGCTACTGCGAATCATTGTCTTATTCCCTTCTCCTCAGCAGTCTCTTCTGACCCTGACAGGGGAGCTGTGCTTTCAGAAGGAGGAGAAAGGGTGGTTTCCCCTCATACCACTCAATGCAACCCCCCAACAGCATGTCTGTTTAGGTTCCACAGCCCTGGGAATCAATTTTTCTGGGCCTGCTGGAGAGAAGGGTACATGGTAAAGATCTGTATTAATCTGGCCCTTTCCATTGCCGTATGACAAGGCACTACCACAGCATTTCTGCATACCCTCCCCTCATCCCTCACCAGGCAGTATGGGGCGCCTTTTTGCCTTCTACCATATTCCTTGCTATTTTGCAGTGCTTTAAGCCTCACTTAAAAATGGCGTTTTATGAATGTAGTCCCTTATAAAAGGTTCATCCCATCCTTCTTCAAATGGCAGTATTTCACCAACTCTGATAATATTTTCTCCTTTCTGTGAGAGGATTCAGCTTTCTGAGTCACATTTCAGACACTGTGAATGTCTTCAGATGTTATGATGAACACAGATATATCTGTGATCTTGTTGCTGTGTTTGTATGCTTGTTTCTCCCTCTTACACACAGCTTACAATCAAAAGCTTCTGGGTAAGGAAGTCATGAGTGCTTCTATGTCTGAATGCAAAAACACCTCTGCAAACTGGAGGTTATATTCCCCCCTGCTCCTACAACTGGGATTCTAAACAACAATTTAATTTCAGTTTATAATCCTAAAGAAGAAGTGATCTCCAGTTTGCCCAGGTGTCTGTGTTCAGGTGTCATGGAAAATTAGAATTTGATTTAGGGCTTTCCAAATCCAGAAGGATTAAATTGCACTGTGCACATGATGGAAGAAGAATGAGTTGAACATACAAACACAACAACAAGTTGTGTTCATGTCCATCATTAACAAGCCTATTTTTTTTCTGTGTTGTCCAAATGTAGCCTTTGCTTGTTCAAGTCTAAACTTTGTGTTTGTTCTGGATGTACAGTACTGAAGATCAGTCAATCACCATTTTAGTTTTCTTCAGGGGATTTGTTTGAAGACAATTTTTTTTAAATGTGGCTGACTGTAATTTTCATATTAATTTATCTGGAAGTCCAGCATGCACTTGTAATATCAACTTCTCCATATATAGTGCATTTCACACAGCTTAATATCCTTTCCTTTAAGATGAAATACATGAGGTTATGTTAGTTACCTGTTACTTGCAAAAGTAATATGTTTCATGAATATTTCAAAGCACAAACTATGTTAAAAATCTTAAGGGGATTTTTAATGTTACCTAAGATTTTGATAATGCAAGGCTGAACATGCTAAAATTTGCATATGTGTCCTTGTGAGCTGAATAGTCTTATCATTTATTAAACTGCAGTCCTTGCTGAATGCTCAGATTTATTTAACTGGCAAACCGCTGAACACCATTTCTACAAGTATTTATTCTTTTCCCCCATCAACATGATATAAAGATACCTTTGGAATTAGAGCCTGCAGTCATTATTTTCCAACCTGAAAGCATAATGTTGTACTAGAAATTAGCTGGTTTGAAGGCTCTGATCAGGGCATTTTGTGATTGTAAGAGTATTATGGCAACTGAAAATTGCAGTTCCCAATTACTTATACAAATATATATTTTTAAAGTTTTTTCTCTCCTGTTTTTCATTTTAGCTTATGGAAAGGTGTTTCTGGTGAGAAAAATAAGTGGTCATGATGCTGGCAAATTATATGCAATGAAAGTATTGAAAAAAGCAACAATCATTCAGAAAGCCAAAACAACCGAACATACAAAGACTGAACGGCAAGTACTGGAGCACATTCGACAGTCTCCATTTTTGGTCACTTTGCATTATGCCTTCCAGACAGACACAAAGCTTCATCTCATTTTGGGTAAGTTTACAATGATAAAAAACTTTTATGTTGTAGGCTTAGTATTTTCAAGTTTGTATTGATAAGAGTCATTGACTCTGCAGAACTATAGGCCATGAAGAACAAAAGTAGATATCACTTAAACAAATTTTTGCCCTTGTGGACACTGACATTTCCCCCCCCCCCCCCCCCAGTGCTGTTAGGTTGCCCTCTGCAGGTTTTGATATCTAGATCATCTAAACTAGTTAAGTTATTTAACCCACATATAAGCATATTTTTGTACCCTATAACACAATTCCACAGAAGTGTGTACTGCTGAAGTTCTTAGGCCTTTATATTTGTATGTGTGTAGTTTTCCTTCAGGAAAAGCCACTTTAGGAGAGAGAATTTTTGAGCAGAGAGAAAAAAACATTGTGGTGGACCAGGAGTGTTTAAAGCCCTCCTCCATTCTTCCCCAAATCACTTCATGCCCCCCAAATACAGTTCTATGAGTGTCTGGGAAGCATTTGGGTAGGCAGGAGAGGACAGGTTGTGGGAAGGAAGTATTCCTACCCCTTTGTCTCTTCTACATTGAAAAGTGCTCCCTCCCAGAGCAGGTTTTGCTGTGGGGGAAGAAGAGACTTCAGTGTTTGGCTAAAAACTTTTGCCTGTGATGTGTAGTTATGGGGTAATAACAGACCCTTAAGAACCTAAGTGTAATTGGATTGGGCCACTTTTGAACAGCTTCATCTGCAGATGAGTAATTATAATTTTAAAGTTATTGTTGTTTGGATAATATGAGTTCTGATATACCTATGAAAAGTCATTTACAATTTTTGTAAAACCGCAAATATTCTTTTGTCTATATTTTAGATTATATAAATGGAGGAGAACTTTTTACCCATCTTTCACAAAGAGAGAGATTTACTGAAGATGAAGTACGAATATACATTGGAGAGATTGTATTGGCACTCGAACATCTACACAAGGTAAAACATTTTTCATCTTTCCTTAAAACATTATTGTTATTTTAAAAGCATAGCAGACGAGGAAGTATAGTATTAACAGAGGAAGATGAGGAGAATTATATCTTAGGTGACAGTGGTTTGCTGAGTCACCTGAATTTTAAAAATATTGTTTGCAACATGATGCAGAAACGTCTAGTGAAAACACAAACACAGGCTTGTATGTGCACGTAATGTGACTCTCTGTATTGTACTTTTGCATTGAAATTTTTGAATTGAGCTTTAGCGTTACTGCATGGTGTGAATGCAGGGTATAGGCTTTTTTAATTTGAGTGTTCGTGCCTCAGTATGTTTAAAGATTTAGTCTTGTCTCTGAATCTGTAATGTATATTCTCCTCACACTAAGACAGACAGTGTTGTTATATATTGTTGCATGCCAGTTGAAGAGCATACTTAAACTTGCTTGCTGGTACTTGATTTTATTTTGTTTTTTTTTCCAGTTGGGAATTATTTATCGTGATATAAAACTTGAAAATATTCTTCTTGATTCTGATGGCCATGTGGTGTTGACAGACTTTGGCTTAAGTAAGGAGTTCATTAGTGACGAAGTAAGTATCTGCATATCCCTTGACTGTATACACAGACATAGGACATTTAGTCTAAATACCTCATTATTTGTCCTTGTAATCATGTGTGATGTTGTATTTTTGTTCTGTTCTGTTCTAACAATGGTCTTCTCACAGTATTCTGCTATTTTCCACTGATAGTTCAGTGTTCTTAAACTTATACATCTGTAATGAATCTATATAGATCTAAAAAAAAGTCCCCTCACCGTAAAATCAACGCCTAGGCCAAACCCCAGGACCTAGAAACATGAAATTCAGGGAGAGCACTCCTACCATGATGTAGATGCTCACTAAGAAGGGATTTTTAGTTCGTGAGCCAGTTCATGTGCATCCCTGATAGTAAAGATCTTTCAGATGGAACCATCAGGTGCTCCTTAAAGTTCGTGATGAATTCTGGCCAGTTCGTGGATCATGAAGTGAAATTTGTGGCAGGTAAACCAGCACAAACATTCCAGCTGTTTGTGGAGGTTCATGAATGAATACATTTCCAGGCAGTCTGTGTTCAATCTAAATGTTTAAAGAACTTCAAAGCAATGGGGGGGAAACTTGGAGGGCATGTAGAGGACCATCTGGGGGAGGTCCCCTGCGAGTGATGTCTGTAGTTTGCACAGGATCTGTTCTATATCCTCCTGAACCTGCACCGATAAAAATGGTCATTTTGACAGGTGCAGGTTCAGGAGTGTATAGAATGGATCCTGTACACGCTAGAGACCCCAAACTCACAGGGGATCTCTGGCTGACTGTCCTCTATTGGCCCTCTAAGTCTGGTGAGGATTGGGTTTACGATTTCTGGCTTCCTTTTCATTGCTCACTGATAGAATAATTATTTATAGTTTCGCTTCACTGTTAGGATGCTAGTGCTTTTGTAAGCTTCAAGGTATAGGTTTGTAAAATTGATGTTTTTTAAAAAGGGAGATAATAATTGTTTTCAAAGGCCACTTTACACTGAGTAGAAGTGTTAGAAACATTAAGTAAGCTTTTCTTTTATGCCTCTTTCCTCTGACTCTGATATCAGTTTGTGCTTTGGCTATTTCCAGGTGGTCTGTAAGTTTGAACCTTACCTACCAGTCCAATGTATTTGAAAAAGTGTGCCTTGCATACAAAAGCTCATACTTTGAATAAACCTTTGTTGGTCTTAAAGGTGTTACTGGACTCTAAATTTGTTCTACTGCTTTGGCTATTGTTTTGCTTTTTTATTTTTCAGAATGAGAGAGCATATTCTTTCTGTGGAACTATAGAATATATGGCTCCAGATATTGTCAAAGGAGGGGAGACAGGACATGACAAAGTATGTTGTCTCTAGTTACTTTTGTCTCTGAACAATTTCCTGATGAAATGGAGTATGTGAATTAGACATTTCTATGTGTCTTTCAGGGTTAAATGAAAGATATTGTGGTTATGTTATGCTGAAAACAGTTTAATAAACAGAGGTTTTCAAAACCTTATGAACTGGGTTGATTTTTTTTAAATGGCCAGTCCTCTGATTAGCATAGTCTGCAGTAGCACAGTTACATTGCTATTCTGGGCAGCCACCTTTTGACTGTTGCATGCTAGTGCTGGCCCTTGTGGCTCTTACAGATTATAGGGTCATATGATGCCATGCAAAGGACCATTGGGTACCACCCCCGTCACTTCAGTGTAGACAATGGCCCTTGTGTAATACAGCTGTGCTGTGCAGGACGTAAAGGCCAGCATAACAGTCTCAAAGACAGCTGCTGGTTCTGTGCATGGAATTGGAAGCTAGTGCTGATGCCAGCAGACAAACCGCCCGTTGCTCCATTAATATGATTTTATCAGAAGAAAGGCTAATAGGACCAAAATTTAATAAAGTATTAAAATAACAATAAATATTACGCCAGCCAATCTTACTTGCAAAATAGTTATCTGTCTTTAAAATGAAAAATAAAATTATCATCTATAGTATCCTCAAAGGTAATAAGGGATTGTACTAAATAAATTCAAGTACTTCAGTGTTACTTGTTGTCCCAACCCTTCCCTCTTTTTGTAAATACAGTATGAGTTTATAGTTTTAAGAAGTTAGAGACATAATGCTTTGGATCATCTGATAAACCATGATAAAGTAGGCAGCACTATGGTGTGGTCCTTTCACCCAGTCCCTCCATTCCTTTGTAGATTCCCATAGTGTTGCTCATGCTGACCTTACCTGAATTTTGAAAAGATGGTCTGAAGCTTGTTTCAGAATTCAAGTTAACAGCAAATTGTATAGCTATTGGGAAAGGATTTTTCACGAGGGAGGAGAAAGTGCTCAGTCCTTCAACAACACTGCATTTGCACTGCATTTACTCTTAAGAGCTATTTTATTCTTTTTATCAATATATCTAACTCTCAGTGTGTCCAGATCTGTGAATACTTAAATCCAGAGACTGGAGCCATAAACAGAGTAAACAGACCTTCTACAAAGCTGAAAAATTTAACTCCCCCCCCCCCCCCCAATAGAAGCAGCAACTGTAATTTTAAGAAATGAATGCTCTCAGTGGCCATTGCTAGGCAACTAAAACAGTATTTCCAGGTGTCAAGCCTTAGTTTGGGGCAGTAAAGTCAGGGGGATGGAGCAGGGTACTTTCCAGGCCTGTTTTAGCCTTTGAGGGAGAATTCATTGGAGCCACACCTAGCAGGAGCTGCAGGGTGATTTGCTACTATGTGACTTGCCCAGGACTGGCTGCTTGCTACTCTTCAACAGCATACCCCATAAAAGCTAGTGTGGTGTAGTTGCTAGAGTTTCCGACTAGGCTCTGGGAGACCCAGGTTCAAATCCTCACTCAGCCATGGAAGTTTTCTGGGTGACATTGAGCCACTAACACACTCCCATCCTAATCTACCTCACAGTGTTATTGTGAGGCTAAAATGGAGGAGAGGGAAATAATGTAAACTTCTTTGGGTTCCCAGAGGGGAGAAAAGCAGGGTATAAATGAAGTAAATAAAACTGAAGATGATGGGGGCAGATTAAAAAAGTTAGTTGGTGAGTGGGAAGGAAAGAAGGAAGGCGGTAAAGGGGGAAGATATGGGGACTGGCAAGAAGAGATAAAAAGGGAATCGTGTGGGGAAAGGGGATGGGGAGGAAAACAAAGTGACCGCCTGAAGTCCTTCAGGTTCCCTGCTAGTTACTGATTTGTTTTTCCTTTTCAAATTTTTATTATTATAGAACAAAAGCTTAGTATCAAAGATTACAAAATTTTAAAAAGAGAAAAAAGTTGTAACGTAGATTTCCAAAAGTGTGTAAAAGCTTGAAAGCTTTCATGCAAGTGTCCAGGAAAAAACTGATCACACACCTAAAAAAGGTGTATTGATAATCATAGGTGACTGGAACACAAAAGTGGGAAACAAAGTAGAATCAAATATTGTGAGAAAATTTGGGGTAGGAGCATGAAATGTAGCAGGGAAGTGGCTCATGGAGTTTTGTGGAGACAACAAGTTATTTATACCTTACTGGTATTTCCCAGGTATTGTTAAGCTGGTTACCAAATTGGGCTGCATTTTGGCTAAAACCTGGAATATTTCAGATAGCTGAACTTAAAAGGCATTTAAAGGGATGGCAACTAAATTTTTTTTAAAAAGCTGCTAATAACTGACACTGATTTAAAGTAGCCTTTTTGTTCACTTGTAAATTAAGTTATAAGTTCTCTCTATAATGTGGCTGGAACGTTCCTAATGTATTAGTATTACATTTTGTATTGGCTGGTAGTTGGTTAGTGGGACTTTAATTTATGTAACTTTGTACTATGTTATTATTGCTTGTTCGTGTTTGTGGTACAAAATAAAAAAATACTTATTAAATGCTTTCTGAGTGAGCTCGCTCCTTGGAGAAGGTGTTTAAAGGGACTGTGAGCCCTTTAAATTCCTTTCCCCCCTCCATTGAAAGCAATAGAGGATGGGGGCCTCTTATTTTGGGGTCCATAGAACCGGACCGTCTGGTCCAATCTTTTTGAAACTTGGGGAGTTTTTTGAGGTAGAGGCACCAGTAGCTATGGGGCAAATTTGGTGCCTCTACCTCAAAAAATAGCCCCCAGAGCTCCAGATACCCTCAGGTTGATTCTCCATTATAGTCTGTGGGGATCATTGACTATAATGGTCCCCACAGAGTATAATGGAGCTGAAAAATTAGGCTTTCCTGAATTTTTACTGGATCTGAATCCCATACCATTATTGGGGTTCAGGTATATCGGGAATACCAATATTTTTCAGGCTCAATATACCCAAACCTGAAAAATACCAGGTTTTATTGCACACCCCTAGACCTGAGAAAGGATGTTAGTGACAGGACTTTTTGAAGGTCATTAATTTGTAAGTTCACCATAAGGCGTAAATGAGTTAACATATATGTACCACGTAAGAGATTCCCAAATTTGTGTCTTTAGCGAGTTTCACCTTTGGCAAACCTTTTAAATCGGTTCCATGATGGAAAGGTTTTGGTCACTATATCAGTTTTTAGCTATGATCATTTTTGCAGCTGTTAGCATATCAGCAATCATAGAATATTTTATTTTAGAAGTAACGTTTTATGTATGACCTAGCAACAATATTTTAGGGTCTCTAGGTACTAATATTTTGATTATACGTGCAATTTCTCTCATACTCTTGCCAGAAAAATAGAAACAACTGGAGATGTCCACGAAATTTGTAAATAATCTGCTGTTATATGCCCACTGTTCCAGCACTGATGCTTTTTATCATTAAAGCTTTTATCCAGTTTGTGAAATGTTCAGTACCACATGTACATACTTCATAAACATTCTCTTTAAATTAATATGGATTATATTTGCAGAATGAGAGTCAAAAATAGCTTTCCATTTATTACCTGAAAAAAGAAAAATGTTCTTTTACTATTTGCATCCATTTGTAAATGTCTGTTTTATAAAATTTTAATGGCTACTTGTGTTTTTTTGTTTCCTTGAATGTGTTATTTAATGTCCTTTTCTATTATCATAACATACTATTCTTTTATAGGCTGTTGATTGGTGGAGTCTAGGTGTTTTAATGTATGAATTATTAACCGGCGCATCACCATTTACAGTTGATGGAGAAAGAAACTCACAAACAGAGATATCTAGGTAAATTATAGAGCTGTCTTGATTCAAATTATTTGGTAGCTTTTAAAACTTACTCTTCAAGAAAATGTTACTTTATGTGATCCAAGATTAACAGTTGCCCAAAGTGGGATACTACAGAAAGATATAGTACCTGGAATACTACAGAAATTTGTATCATGCATGGACATTGTAAGTAAGCTATAGGACAGGACTCACAATTTTCAAGCTAGAATTAGTTCCCTTGAATTCTCTGACTACCTGAAGGAGAGCTTCAGGTTTATCCTCTAGTAGTAAAAGGGCCTATGCCTGAGACAGTTTGTCGCTTTGCTCATTTGAAGAAAGTATGAGTGTAAGTATTAGGCAGTGTGTGCTTTTGCTTCTGTCTTGCTATATACATACTCAGTAGGGTTATCATCCCTTTCTTGCTATTACCATGCTTTAACTACTTTGCATCTTTCTGTGAACATAAGAACATAAGAGAAGCCAATGTTGGATCAGGCTAGTGGCCCATCCAGTCCAACACTCTGTCACACATTGGCCAAAAACTTCAGGTGCCCTCAGAAGCCCTCCCACTGTTGCCCCCCCCCCCAAGCACCAAGAATACAGAGCATCACTTGCCCCACACTGAGAGTTCCTATCTATACTTTGTGGCTAATAGCCACTGATGGACCTCTGCTCCGTATATTTATCTAATTCTCTCATGAAGCCATCCATGCTTGTAGCTGCCGCCACCTCCTGTGGCAGCAGATTCCATGTGTTAATCACTCTTTGGGTGAAGAAGTACTTCCTTTTATCTGTTCTAACCTGACTGCTCAGCAATTTCATGGAGTGCCCACGAGTTCTTGTATTGTGAGAAAGGGAGAAAAGGACTTCTTTCTCTGCCTGCTCTATCCCATGCATAATCTTATAAACCTCAATCATGTCACGCCTCAGCCGTCGTTTCTCCAAGCTAAAGAGCCCCAAGCGCTGTGATGGAACAAAGCAGTGCTGTCCATAAGGCCTGTAACCACGAGATAGGAGAGAACCTCCTTTAGTTTCATCACAGAGTATAGGCTCAAAGCACAGGAAAGAAACTCAGCTGACAGCTGAAGCAAGAAATATGTGGCATAACTCTCTGTTTTGAAGAAGAAACAGAAATGTGCGGAATTCTGGATTGCTTCAGAAAGTTCTACATCTCATTTCTATTACATTAATATTAAACATATCAAGAGATAATATAAGTATAGTACAAAATTTTTATTGATTTTCTGGAAGCTGTTTTACTTGACTTGTTATGAGGAAAAATCATGCAAGTTTACTGATCCCTTTGTGGTTTTTGCCAAGTTCTAGATTGTAATGGAAGTAACTCGTTCAGGTGCTTTCTAAGTATAAATCAAAGTTTTTTGCTCAGAAAGCAAATGTGCTTTTGTGGTAAAGTCCCCAGCCCAGCTAAAGTTAGTATGAGAAATTATTTGTGTTTAAATAGTGCATAGACTAACTTTAGTTGGACTTGAGTCATAAACTGTCATTTTAAATATTGGTATTTGTTTTCTAAACAGGAGTCAGTTACAAGAGATATGCTTGTCAGTTTTCATCATAGAAAAAAATGCCTGTCTACATTTGTTTGGACTTTTCCAAGTTTACACTCTTCCCTCCCCAAAATGTATTTAAAAAATCCAGTTGTGATGATCATTTCAGAGGTTAGGCAACATTTCAGTTTTCTGTTCTGAAAATATCTGAACCACTCACAAGCTAAAGGATAAACCACTCACAAGCTAAAGGCTGTTTGATAAATTTTCTGGTTTCTCCATTTCTAAATCTAAGTAGTTTTATTCTCATAAGCGTCTATAAAATTTTTGGCCATTCCCAGAACTGCATACTCACTGATTCAGAACCGCATACTCACAGATTCAGAGTTTAAGAAATAGTTTAAAAGTCAGTCATAGCAGTTGCCAAAAGTGTACTCGATGGAAAAGTGTTGATGTAGTCATGTGCTCACATGCTGCTGTTCTGACTGAGGCTTGGATCCTATGTAGCTTGACTGAAGCTGTGCTGGTAAATGGCAATTTTCCTGCCTCCCCCTTCCCACTGCAATCTTCTATGCAATTGTCCCCACATGGGTCAGAGATCCCTTGAAACATCGTGGGGATTGAAGTGGAAGATTACAGTGAGAAGGAAAAATTGGTGAGAAATTACCCTACCTCCCTTTCCATGAGAAGTGTTTACCATAAACAGAGAGAGCACTTAGGATCCAACCCATCCTTCAATTTGTGGCTGAGTACCCTCCTTTGTATGAACCTTGGTTTTGATTAAATTGCTGATGCATAATGTTGCTCGTTCACCCCTAAGACACACACAGTTTTTAGTAGCAGATGTTGCCACAGGCCTATTTGTAGACTGCACTTCCATTCTAAATTGATACTAAATTTTACAGTACAACCCAGTTCACTGGCTTGCACCCAACAAGATTCACTAGTAGTGTGACACTTTCCCACAAGTCCTACCGCAGCCACTGAACTCTCCAGAAGTTTGTTCCTGGGAGTTAACAACCCTTAGAAGCAGCATAGAGGGCAAAGGATTTATTCCTCTGGTTGTAATGATTAAATTTAGGTCATTCCCCATGTTTTTCAAACAGATATGCAGACTGGGATACATTCCTGCTATGGAAATTCAGAAAGATATTCAATATTCTTTTCTTGAGGTTGAACAATACTGTCCTATACTAAGTTCTGTTTAAGACATACTATTATCTTAGTGTTGAATTCATTAGTGTTGAATTCATTAAACAATTATTTTGATTCTGTATATAAATGATTATACATTTTTTCATACTAATTACTTAATTTTTAAAATTTCTACATTATTCAGTTAACAGGCTTATCTGTATGCGTTTTTAATCCTTCATTTTTTACATGACAGTAAATCAGGTTTTAAAGGGCTGCAGTGGCTCAAGTGGTTAAGACACTGAACTGCAGACCAGAAGTTCAGTAGTTCGAGACCCAAGTGCTGCATGACCGAGTGAGCTCCCATCTCTGTCCCAGCTCCTGCCAACCTAGCCGTTCAAAGCAAAAAATTGCAAGTAGATAAATAGGTACCACTTCGGTGGGAAGGTAACAGTGTTCCGTGCGCCTCAGCATGTAGTCATGCTGGCCACATGACCACGGAAACGCCTTTGGACAGCACTGGCTCTTTGGCTTGGAAACGGAGATGAGCACCGCATCCCTAGAGTCGTATTCAACTGGCTTTCGAGCAAGGGAAACCTTTACCTTTAAATCAGGTTTTGGGGTACTACCAGTTTTTTTTGTCATGTATTATGTTGTTATTCATTTTAGCATTTTATTTTAGAGGGATTAAAGGATGGGTTCAGTGGTAGAACAAGGCCTCTGAGATTTCACTCTGACTGGCAATTGATCTCTAAACAGTACTGCATTAGATAGACTAATAATCTCAGTATAAGCTTCTCTAAAATCAACTGTGGCAATATTTCCATAGACACTTCCACAATTCAGTGGGCATTTTGTTGGCTTCTTTTGATTCCACTGAATTGTTAACTATTGTCCATATTCTCCAGGAGAATATTAAAAAGTGAACCTCCTTATCCTGAAGAAATGAGTGTTCTAGTTAAAGATGTAATTCAGCGTCTTCTGATGAAAGATCCCAAGAAAAGACTTGGCTGTGGTTCAAGTGGTGCTGATGAAATCAAACAACATCCTTTCTTCCAGGTGAAAAAAATCAGATTGTCCATTTTTTTCCTTTGGAAAAAGCTTGTTTCTCTAAAAATATTCTAGTTCTAGAGAATACACTTTGGAATGTTTTGGTTATAAAGATGTGCACCTATTTATGTATTGTGTGTAGTCCACAAATATTTGTGAATATCCAATCATCATTATCCACATTTCAACTGATGTAAGAACAACTTTAAACTGTAATCATGATGCATTTGACATTATTTTACTCTTTAAAAAATGTAAAATTTATAAATTATATAGGGCATGTTCCAGTCCTACCTATGTACAAGTAGAATGGGTTGGCATGGGGTGGGTATTTTCTTCCAGTGGCAGCCTCAAAATTCCTCATGGGGCACTGCTGTGATAGACATCCTGCTAAAATGAGTGTGTGTGGAATCATCAGGAAGCTGCCACTAGAAGGGGGGATTAAAAATTCTTCTGTACTATTAGAATATTTATTCATGGTAGTTTCAGTTCTCACCATAGCTAATAGTCTGAGGTACAATGGACAGAGACCTGAAGTACACAAGAGTAGTCCTGCGAAACAGAGACCAAAGCCATTTGTTGCTATCTGAATTTTGTATTCAATAACTGAGCCGTTGCCCCTAAATCATTTTCATGGGGTCTTGCTATCTGAAAACTAGATCAGCAAAAAAACTGGATCAACCTCAACTTGCATTAAAGGTTTCTTTTCCTGCTGGCTTCTAAACTTTATTTAATGTTTTTGTTTAGAAAATAAACTGGGATGACATGGCTGCCAAAAAAGTGTTAGCTCCATTTAAGCCAGTAATTCGTGATGAATTGGATGTTAGTAACTTTGCAGATGAGTTCACAGAAATGGATCCAACATATTCTCCAGCAACCACTCCACAAGCTGCAGATAAGCTCTTCCAGGTAATTGCTGTATAATAATACTAATTTGTGGGTGCTTGTACTGAATTATATTTATAATATTTATACTTTGTATCTCTGATTCAGAGATTGCATTTTGTAGCACTAGAGCTCTGTGCCCATTGCTGTAGTAGTCTTGGTGCCAGAAAAGTGAGTAGTACTTATGATATCAATTACCAGAATCCACTACCTAGAGAGTTAGTTCCTTCACCTTATAAATAGGTTGTCAGGGACCTCTAACATGTTCTATCTATGCCCATGCAAGGTGTTCATGGACACATTTCTGGGCACACAGAATTGCTTAATTGGGAGGTATGTACATATTTTCATATCTGAAAGTCAATGGAATTCCTTGTACATAGGAATAGGAAGATCAGCAAAATCTAATATTTCCGGGTGATTCACTGCCATTTAAGTAAATCACATTTGATTTTACCAGTTACAGTTTTTGACATTTGCCCTATCATAATATGCCTGTTTGATACCTTAACTATAGGTGTCTTGAGAAGCTAGCCAGTTTGAAGTATGAACCTTTGTCATCAGTGAAAAAGAATTGAAGCTGTGAGTCAGTTTTTTAGCATTTTTTAACAAACTTTATTGGGATATTTTTTGTTATTTAGATCAGAAGGTGGTATAACTTTTTTTAGATGAACTTCATCTACTGAAATTATATTTTCTCCTTATATATGACGAATTGTGCCCAACTTTAGGCTGATAATTTTTTGTCTGAATTATGACTGCCCTAATCATTGAAATAATAGCTAAAATTTGATTTCTGTCCTTTTTAGAGTTTATGTTTCTCTTATCTCCTTGGTCTTCAGGGGTATTCCTTTGTGGCACCCTCTATCTTATTCAAACGCAATGCAGCCACCATGGATCCCATTCAGTTTCTAACAGCAGTTGATCAACCTGGAGTTACAAGTGTTGCCAGAAGTGCTATGATGAAGGTAGTATTAAGAGTTAATCTAGCTGTTTAATGTTAAGTGTTTTTCTGTTTATAATGGCTTCGAACCAAGCCTGCTAAAGGGGCTATCTGCCATTCATGCAAGGGTAATGGTAGCAATTTCCTATTCCTGGTGCAGCCCCTTCTTTGCTGTATTCAGTGTTTTTTGGAGGGTCTTTCAACCCTCAGAATCTAAACCAGGAATTTTTAGTTGCTGGATAATTGAAAATATAAAGGTCTGCATGAATACTACATAGCTGAAAGAGTCCACATTTATTTAAAAATATTAAAATATAAGAATTGTTTAATTGCCTTTCAAATTGTTAATAACTTTCACTGCTTTCTTATAGTGCTAAAAAATTTCAAATCCTTGGACTCCAGAAACCAAGCACATAAATTTTAGTAGCTGTTAATCAAG
This sequence comes from Lepidodactylus listeri, assembly GCA_029233225.1. Classification (NCBI taxonomy): domain Eukaryota; kingdom Metazoa; phylum Chordata; class Lepidosauria; order Squamata; family Gekkonidae; genus Lepidodactylus; species Lepidodactylus listeri. Next base: position 73,684,543 of record JARCFY010000011.1, on the reverse strand, counting down.
ACCCTGGGTTTTTTCCTGCCATGCACAGATTTTCCTCTATAGTACATTGTTGTTTTCTGAATATTAAGATACATTTTCAGTTGTGAAGATATTCAAAAATTACTATTTAAATCAAGTAAACTATTATACATTGTCATTTATTCAGCCTTAGTCATTGTTTTTTCAGGCAGAAAAATATATTGTACCAGGAAACCTCAATCAATGGTATACTATAGTATAGTATACAATATGATTATTCTAAAGTAAAGTTATTCTTTGTCAATTGGTCCTGTTTGTTAAGTATTGCTAAATATAGCCAGTTTTTTTCCAGGACTCTCCATTTTATCTTCATTACGAATTGGATCTCAAAGAAAAACCACTGGGAGAAGGAAGCTTTTCCATATGTCGAAAATGCTTACACAAGAAAACCAGCCAAGTATATGCAGTAAAAATAATTAGTAAAAGGTAGAGAAACAGTAAAGATGCTTTATTTTCTCATTGCCTTTAATGAACTTGTTTTTAAAAGAAGACGCTTAAACTGTTTAGCATAAAGATTTGCATTGTTTAATATATTTTGAGGAGCTGCTTCATTAAACCAAATGGCCACCCTTTACAGAACAAAACCAAATGAAGCAATGATGTGAAATTTGTCTTCAGCTGAGATCCTTCAGGAGGCAGTGTAAGCATGCTAAGCTATCACATAATTTTTGGTGATATAGTCAAATTTTTCTTATCCTAAAGTGATGCACAGTGGGACCTATAGCAGTTCTCAGTACATACATTGTACTAAATTTTTGAATTAAATTCAGTGGGACTGATATCTATGTATCTAGTACATTATGTATTTTATTATTTATTATTCAAATTTATATTCTTACATCCTCAGAGAGCTCAGGATGTACATGATTTTCCCTTCTCTTTTTTATCCTCATAACATCTGGGAGAAAGTGACTGACCCAAGATGAGTATCATGGAGAGCAGGAATTTAAACCTGGGTCTTCCAGATACTAGTCTGAGGTTCTAATCACTATATCACACTGGCATGCTGTATGGGTTGGGGAAAAGCGGAAAAATTCTTGGAAGAGATGGGAGAAGTGATTCTTTGCACCATATGTTTTCTGTATGGTGTATACATTCTTGAGGCTGCCTTTGATACTATAGGGGTATTATGAATTAAGATCTCATGTCTATGTTGATAAAATTATTCTCTGTGAAAATGAAGTGCGTTTCAGAAATATGTTAAAGTTTATTCAGAGAGTGCTCTTATCTTTTTACCAGTCCATCCCCATCCTGCGCCTCATAGACTTTTTAAAAAGAAAAAAAACTTATGTAGCATACACCAGACCCTGCCAAATGTTGTTGACTGTGAGTGAGGCCTTATAGTGACCAGTTTAGTTATTAATATTATTAGATTAAGACAGACACATTTGTTTCTTTTGGACACTAGGATGTCAATGTCGCTGAATGTGTTCTTTGACATAGCTGATACTAGAGCTTGGTTGTTATAATTGTTTCTCCTCAAGAATACCTCACTGATGATAGCTGACAATCTGAATGAGGAGGATAAAAACAAATTGTAACACTTGCACTATAACAGGTTTCTCTGTTAAATTGATGTACAGGCTGGCTTCTTAATTTTCCAGGCTAGAAGCTAATACCCAGAGAGAAATAACAGCTTTAAAACTATGTGAAGGACATCCCAATGTTGTGAAGCTTCATGAAATTTATCATGATCAGGTATTTACAGTATTTATTTATTTATTAGATTTATAGGCTGCTCTCCCCGCAATTGCAGGCTCAGAGCAGCTTACACAGCTTGGCGAACCAAGATATATAGATACATTAAAACAATTAAAACATTTTAAACATTCAAGATTAAAACAATGCCAATAACAATAGAATTAAAGTGCTCAATAATTTATCAGATGGCTTCCTGTGTAAACCCCAACGTATTCAGCTCCGGTTGTCAGATAACTCTGACTCCAGGTGATGGTATCTGTGGCCGATCCTTGCTGGTCATAGGGTGGGGGAGGCAGATCGAGAGGTGGTGGCCCCTATTTATAACCTGGGTGGAAGAGCTCCATCTTGCAAGCCCTGCAGAACTGCATCGGGTCCCGCAGGGCCCTGATCTCCTCTGGGAGCTCATTCCACCAGTGAGGGGCCGCCTCCGAAAAGGCTCTCCCCCTAGTGGCAGTGAGCCTGGCTTCTCTGGGGCCTGGTATAACTAACTGGTGTTGGGCCCCAGACCATAGTGCTCTCTGGGGTATATACGGGGAAAGGCGGTCCCTCAGGTATGTCAGACCCAGGCCATTTAGGGCTTTAAAGGCAAGTACCAACACTTTGAAGCGAATCCGGTACACTATAGGCAGCCAGTGCAGTGCCTCCAGCATTGGGCGGATCACGCAGTCAAACAGAGCAAAACATATTTTGCATACTATTCGATAGATATACCCAGAATTAATTGATTTCCTAGGGCAATAAATTAGATAAACTGGCACTTTCTTATTAGGCCAGATATGATTGACTGCACGATTTCTCTAGAGAACACTTTACAAGTCACTGACCAGTTCACATAAAACAATTATGCTTTGGTATTAGGTAAGCAAGCTTTGAATTTGTATGGTCACTTCCCTTCTCACATTACTGTTTTCTCTTTAGCTTCCAGGTTTAAGGCAAACCCAAGTTTTCCCATTACTCATGACTTTGGCAGACTATGGTTTGTGCTTGTCTTCTAAGCCATTTTCAGAAGACAACATAGTCTTCAGTTCTGGTTAAGAAAGCAAATGAGAATAATAGTTTGCCGTTTCCTGTGTAACCGTATACTTTATTCTTGAAACTGGGAGGGAAGGAAGGAATTACAGGAATTCATGGAGAGGTAGAAAGGGGTGGGGTGGGGAGCTCATGGACCTTTGCTTGTATATTGCCAAAACGTGGTTTTGTGTGCCATATGAACAGAGCTACTGTTTCCCAGCTGCATTTCACCAATAATTAAAATATGTTCTGCAAAAATAATACAAGCAAATAAGTCAATATATTGGATCTTAACATTGCTCATAATTGTTAAGAGCTTTGCCACATGTTGGATGTTTTGAGTGAAAAGAAGTGATTTGACTCCATTATCCTCATTTTCTCTTCCTATTCAATAAGCCAGTAATTCTCAAACTGTTTTGGTGCCATTGCATGCTGTGAAAGAGCTTCTGGTGGTCTGTGAGAAATTTTAACTAAATTATGAAACAGTTCTGTTAGGGCAAAGCTACTACCCAGAGAGGTTTCTCCTAGCTCTCTCGGAATTATTTATTGCCTTGTCCAGGTCCCTTTCCAATTGGCCTCTGCTGTAGCTGTTTACATTAGGGTTGATAGGATCATTCAATCATTCCCACTACAGAGATGTAGTAAAATTATTTGACACCCAGAAAATTAGCTAGTGCAGAAGCACATGTGGTAGGCTTGTCTGAGGATGCCTAATTCTTACTCTGGCCCATTCTACAGGAAACCTTTTTGAGTGCACAAGTAACTTGTGCTTACATTTCTAAGTCTAGAAGACAACCTGCCTCAACTCTTGGAACTCTTAAAAACACTGCAGTAGGCAGATTCAGTGATAATGCTATTTTGTTTCTGTTTGCCTTTCATCTGTTCTTATGCCAAGTCCTTAGATAGCTGTTTAAACTCAAAGTATTTAAAACATTATTTAAATTAATTAAATAGATCATAAGAAAAGCCCTGCTGGATCAGACCACTGGTCCATCTAGTCCAGCACCCTGTCTCACATATGACAAACCAGTTACCCTGGAGAGCCAACAGGACATACAGGCCAAGGCCTTCCCCTAATGGCACAGGTATTTAGAGATTTAATTCCTCTGAATATGGAGGTTCCCTTTAGTCACCATGGCTAGTAGTCACTGATAAACCTATCCTCCATTAGTCTTTCCTACTGATTTTTGATGATCATGCCTCTTTAGTCTGAAGTACTTTGCTAAAAACGCTTTCATATGTATGTATCATTTTCTAGCTACACACATTTCTAGTAATGGAACTTCTGAAAGGGGGTGAATTACTTGAACGCATCCAGAAAAAGAAACTCTTCAGTGAGACTGAAGCCAGTTATATCATGCGCAGACTTGTTTCAGCAGTGAGCCATATGCATGATGTAGGAGTAGTCCACAGAGATCTAAAACCTGAGGTATGGTATGATTTAGCTTGCTTATAAGGTCAGAGTTGCCTAGTAATCATTAAATCAGCACAACCTCATTAGAGTGAAGTTAATACTGACTACTGTTGTTTGTTTATGAAACTGAGCATCTATCTTTTGTCCTAGGGAAATAGTTTTAGTGATAATTCTATCCATAGTTATTCTCTGGGGTCCCATTAAATTGATGAGCCTAAATTAGGCTTGTAATTGGCTTCTTGCATTATTATCCTTGAGTAAAAAGTGCCACTGTGTGATAGCTGCTACCACAGAGGGTAACATTCATTACACTGCCCTGTGCTTCTTTGTGCTGAACTGTCCCCCAACACTTCCTGAGAGCTGTTTGGCTGACTTCCTGTCAAGCATATGCCCCTTTACTTTTAAAAAAAAGAAGAAGAAGAATTGGGGAGTTGGATGATCATTATTTGCTTGGCTTTTTGTTGCATAAGGCAAATAAAACAGATCTGAGGATAGATTGTTGCAGTTCTTACCATTTTTGTTTGCAACGTTATTCTGCTGTTTGCAACGTTATTCTGCTGTTCCTCAGCACCATTTCAAAGTGTTTTCTGGGATCACATCTTTGCTTCTATTAAAATTTGTCATCTCTCATTATTCAGGTCAGTTCATTATTGTTAATAAGGCAGTTATGTGCCTACCATGCTATAAGTCCATGAGCAGATAAAACAAAAAAAGGAAGGACGGGAACATGGGTAACCAAAAGTGTTGGGATTGTCCAGGATCAGAAACAATCTCTGCCATCCCAAAGGAATGATAATTAGTTGGATAGATGATTGCAGCATTTAAAAATAATGTTCTTTACCAGAGGAGAAGGGGCAGAACAGTTGCTAGATGAGGGGGCCTTTAAGAATGTGGTACCACTCTTTAAAGATGTATTAAATTTTTCTGACAACCAGCCCATGGTGAACCATCGACAAGACTGGTGATGGGGTGATTCATATTACACTGGAAGTGGGGAAAAAATCCCCCAAGCAGCCAAGCTACTGGGGGGGGGGGGGGATGAGGAGTTACCACCGTCAGTTTGTGATCTAGCTGTGAGTAGTTGTGTTTATAAGCCATCCCAATAGTATATAAATCTGCTGTTTACCAGAGACTGCACACTTAGTTTTCTCTTTAAAGTTCATAGAGCCATTGAGCTATTCTTAGGAGGCTGTTAATATATAATCATTTACTTATGTTTGTATTTCCTTTTTATACTTGCTTGCATTTAACCACTTTTTCCATTTTTGGTATGAGACTTTAATTTTAGTATCAGATACATGTATCACAGACATTGTCTATGCACGTAAAACATATCTGCAAGTTTTAAAAAAGGGGGATGGGAGGGTTATGGGTAGTTTTAGTATATATTTTATGTTTGAATTTGTAGGCCATTTTGAGCCATGGGGAAAAGCAAGATATGAATGTATTAATAAAAAAATAAGCAGGAGATCTCTTCTTATAACCTCCAGTGCTAATATTTAGTGTTGTACTGAAAGCACATCTTCTAACTTTCTAAGTTAAATATATATATACTTTCCCTCTAGAATTTATTATTCACTGATGAAAGTGATAATTCTGAAATAAAAATAATTGATTTTGGATTTGCCCGCTTAAAGCCACCTGACAATCAGCCACTTAAGACTCCATGTTTTACTCTTCACTATGCTGCTCCAGAACTCTTAAATCATAATGGTTACGATGAATCATGTGATCTCTGGAGTCTAGGAGTCATTTTGGTAAGTAAGTACTTATTTTATAATTCAGTTTTTAAAAACTGGTCAAATACTTGGTGCTGTAATTTTTGATGGGGAGGAAATTGACATAAATGTCTTATACAAATGAAATCTCAGCACTAATGTTTGATTGGCATTGGGATATTTTGTCAAACTGGCGCAGGCATATTCATGCGTCTGTCTTAAGTGAACTTCAGAGGCAAATAACGGGCCAAGGGGATGCATGTTTCTGTCTCACAACCCTGCTAAAGAAACCTTTGTTAATTACCTTCAAATTCTCCAGTGGTATAGGGTGGGTCAGTATGTACTTCAGAGGAAGTGCCCCTTTCTGGTCACAGGCAGGGTTGTTAGGCTTTTGGTGAGTGCACAGGGAGTGACTTCCCTCAACAATCTCCTGTCTAGCCCTAATAGGCTAGTAAACAGCAGGACATAGGCCTCACTTTAAACCCAGTTTGCCTTAACCACTGTTGAAGGTTATGTTGATGTATTCCTTAGCTGTGGTTAATGGGAGAGCAGGGAATTTGCTCATGAAAGGCAACAGAGTCAATGTGGCTAGCATATTTAATACTGGCCCTCTCTCTGAACCATAGATTTGTCTACACTGCCTCTTGGTTACACAAATTATGTGTTAAATAGATATTGAAGATTAACACTTGGTTCTAAAGAAGCTGATTGAGATTCAGCCATTCTGTGACTTTTGAAAATATCAGCTTGTTAAATGGCTTGTTTAAAGGCATCATATAGGTTTTATTGTTGAAACAAGTGTAAATTATTCTGTTTTGAATTTATATGATAATTAAGATATGCACAACAAACTGCTGTACAAAATACTAGTACTTGAAAGACATGAAGACATAACGTGAAGATAAATGGTACATTTTACATTGTATGCCTTATTGATTAGTATTTTCCTTTCCTCAAAAGTATACAATGCTCTCAGGACAAGTACCTTTCCAGTCTCAAGATAAAAGTAGGACATGCACAAATGCATTGGAAATTATGAAGAAAATTAAAAGAGGGGAGTTTTCCTTTGGAGGAGATGCTTGGAAAAATGTATCTCAAGAAGCCAAAGATTTGATACAAGGTATATATTGACCAATAATTTCCTTAATTTTTTTCTACGGAAATCAGCACAACACACCAAAATCTGTAGCTCCTTGGCCCTGATGCAGAATGCTTGCATCAGTCTTTTTTGAAAATTTCAGTTTCAGCATGCCATTCTAAATTTCCAGGGAGCCACAGCGTGGAAGGCTGATTCCAGGGAGCCACAGCGTGGAAGGCTGATTTGGCTAACACTGGCCCTTCTCTTGCATGAGCAAAACAAGTTCTGTGAATAAAGCTAAAGCTCATGAAAGAGCAAGCGAATGATTGCAGCCAATTTCTTCCTCCTTGTTTTACAGTTCTTGGGGGGAGGCACAGAAGACTTTTGAGGGAAGGAGACGCTGATAAAAATAACTTCTATGAACTCACTGCATTCATGGAAACTGTGGATGCAACTGGTATTTAGGGGGCCTTGCTAAATTTCTTCTTTATGGTCTCTGTGCATTACACATATGGGATCTCAGGCGGGCTCATGCAGAGCCTTGGAACCTATAAAACAGACAAAGTATTGAGTGCCAGCCCCTCCACTTATGATACCAACTCACCATGAGCCCCTGATGTGGCGGAGCTGTAGTTTATCCCTCCATTCTTTCTTAAGCCTGGTTCCCTTCAGCTGGAGATGCCAGGGATTGAACGTGGGACCTTCTGCATGCAAAGCAGAGGCTCTTCCGCTGAGCCACAGCCCCTCTGTAACAACCAGCCCACTACTGATCAGTAACCCATTTGTACGTTCAGTGAATTGTTAGCTGTAACATATATGAGTTTTAAGATATGTTTTCTGTGTAATGAATTATGTTTTAATGTATTTTAACGTTTAATGTGAGCCGCCCTGCACCTGCTCTGGCGGGGAAGGCGGGATGCAAATCGAATTTAATTAATTAATCAAGCAATCACCTCTGCTGCAGCAGCTGCCTCTAGAGAGACGTTCTCATTCTATTTCCTCAGACTATCTATTTAAATGCTATGAAAGAAAGGATCAAATTAAAAATTTACTTAGATATGGGCTGCATGCTTATGGCACACCACACAACATTTAATAGTTCTGTCTACAAGGGAAAAATCCTATCCACAGACTGGCATAGCCTTTGTCTTTTATGTTTGGGGAGGAGCATAACATGGATTCCTGCCAGCAGTGCCTTAAGGTTACAAAACAAGCTAGACGTAATCAGACTAAAGATTCTGTTGTGGGAGAAAGCTCTTACTGCAGGTCAAATTAGCAATGACAGTAGCAGGTTCCATGGCATTGCTATCTAACAGTCCAAACCCAAATAACTCCCAGTATGAGCAATAGAAACAGAGCTCTTGTGCAAAGAAGTTTGCTCAGTTTAAGACACAGAAGCAGAAATCAGGCTGCTAAATGTCATACTTCAGAGGAATAAAGTTTGAGTCCATTGGCACCTTTAAGGCCAACAAAGTTTAATTCAAGCTATAAGCTTTTGTGTGCAAGCACACTTCTTCAGATACAGAGAACAGAAAGAGAGAACAGTATCTGAAGTGTGCTTGCACACAAAAGGGTATACCTTGAATTAAACTTCGTTGGTCCTAAAGGTGCCACTGGATTCAAACTTTTGTTCTGCTGCTTCAGACCAAGACAACTACCCATCTGAACCATACTTCAGAAGAGTTATCAGGTGACCATAAGAAAAAGAATGAACCAAATCAAAACATGGGGGGCCGCCTGCACCTACTGATATGTCAGTGTTACCTCAAAAATCAGTGCGGATATCCCAGTCCTGGAAGCATTCCAAAAGGATTGAGAATCAGTCAGTTGCTGAGAAGTTGTTTATTGTCAACATTCCTTTTAGATGGAATGTACATCTGTAGATGTACCTGCAGACTGGGATGCCTGCAAAATATCAATCTCAGAGGTGGAAGAAAGCTGACTCACTAAAAATTTGGAAGTTCAGACACCTAAGCAAAATTTTCCTCCATCTTCACAATACCAGAACAACTTACAGTCTATAGAACAAACAGATTATGTACATTAAAAAAATCTGCAGCCTTCACATTTAAACATTTGCCATCCTAAATCTCCAACTGCTGTTTCAGTATTATCATCCTCAGATAGAGGGGAAGACTTATCTTCAGATTCTGAATCATATAATAAAGCTTCTGATTCTTCACCTGCATCTCTGGTTTCTGAATAAAAACCTCCATCACCATCAGAGAACTTAAAAATATATACTGAACAGATCACAAAAATGGCTGATGCACTGGGATTGGGTACAAGAGGTTTCTGAAGGAAGGAGAAGTTGATAAAAATAACTTCTGTGAACTCACTGCATTCATGGAAGCCTTGGATGCAACTCGTATTTAGGGGCCCTTGCTAGATTAAGTTTTTTCAGGCAAATATTACATTTTTTGAGAACTACATCTGCTTCTGGACTACAGCTTCTATAATCAGTTATGCAGCATTAAAATAATTTCATGCAGTTTCTGCAAATACATTATAATTGTAAATTGTTATTAATATCTTAATATAAATTTTTGCTCTAAGTGAATCTATTTATAGAAATTTAAAAATTTCTTAAACTCTGTTGATATATAGTCATAATTCAGCATTTTTATAAGTGAATATTAAATAAAGACAATTAAAAAATAAATGGTAACTCAACTGCTCTTAAAATTCCTATTAGGACTTCTTACAGTGGATCCAAATAAAAGAATTAAAATGACCAGTCTGAGATACAATGAATGGCTTCAAGATGGTAGCCAACTGTCATCCAACCCATTAATGACTCCAGACATTTTAGGATCTTCAGGAGCTGCTGTCCACACTTATGTCAAAGCAACCTTTCATGTAAGCTTCAATCATCTTACTGTTGAAACAGTAAATCATGGTGCTTTTGTTGGTCTGCCATCTAGTTTTAGTAAGATACACTTTAGGTCATAGACATTTCCCAAAAATATTTCGTGTCTTGGCTGGAACTCAGGCATGTTTTTTCTTGGCTTTTTTTGCCTAGCACCTCTCCCTTCTCTGTCACAATCCCCTTGGGCTTCTTGAACATGCAACACTTACTGCTGAAGAAATGGAATAGTGGAGGAGTCGTGAGGGAATGGAACAGTTGGACTGGAAGCTACTGTTAGTACCACAACCATAATGGAGAGATGTCAGACCCCAGTCCTGGTTTCGATCACTCTTTAGTCATCCTGTGGGGTAATCAGGGGTCATTTTGTAGAAAAAGAGGTGCAGGAGCTCATTAGCATAACTCATTTGTGTATGCTACACCACCTGACATCACCGGAAGTATGTCAGAAGGCAAGAAAGAAAGGAGAGCGAGAAAGAGAAAGAAAAAGCTGACAGGGAGGGGACAGCTACTAATCCAAGCCTCAGAAATACCACTATTCTGGGAGGATAGCTTCAGTGTTGGCTGAAGCCTTCAGAAGGCTGGTCGGAGGAACAAGGACCTTTCCAAGGGACGGGGTCATTTTGCTGCAGCCATGACACAAGCAGGCATTTCCCCGCAGGGAGGGGCTGGCACCAACTCCCGGAGCTGAGCTCCTGCTCGAAATGACCCCTGGGGATAATCCTTTCCCCCTATAAAATCCTCTCTGCATACTGGTCCACTCTATTGGTTGAGTTCAAACCAGAGGTCTCTTGTGAGAGTACACCAATCATGTTGATACTGGAAAATAGTAAAAGAAATACTATCCTAAGATTAATGAAAAGTTTGTGTAGATTTTTAGCATGCTGTATCACAGTGCCTTAAAACAGATTTTATGTAATAAGAAACAATACAGTCCACTCTGAGACATTCAGAATTTACATTGGAGGTCAAAGAGCGATACAAAGGAAATAAAAAGATGAACAAACCAATTGTTTCCCTTGTATTTCAGTAGCAATTTCTGATGGGACCTTCCTTAGTTCCTACCTCTTCTTTAATGCATTCTTTAAAATGATTTAAAAATCCCTGTTTATGCTTAACTCTCCTTCAAGGAAGTTGCTACTCTACATCACTATTACCTTTATACTTCCCTTAGGGGTGCCAGGTGCCTACCATCTGCTGCCAGGGGTTTTCTGGTGCATGCGCCATGATGACATCACCCAGAAGTGACATCATTGCACCAGGCACATCGTGTAGGAGACACTCTAGCATTCAGCCAAAAATTTTATGGTCACCATAGAATTTTTAGCTGAACACTAGAGAGTCCCCTGTACAACGTGCCTTGTGCAGTGACATCACCTCTGGGTGATGTCATCGCATCAGGTGCAGTGGAGCTCTTTGGGGGCATGGCTTCCCCTACCAGCCAATTGGCCAGCAGTGGATTGGGGGGAAACCCACCTCCAACAGGATGGCAACCCTAACTTCCCTCCTTTACCTGAAGGTCAGTGAATTTATCCAAATCTGTTTATCTGAAATATGGACCAGTTAACTGTCCAAAGGTAGCTGTCTAAAGGCCATACAACTGCTGAAGCTTTTGTAAGGAGGGAGTAGGAATAAATCACTCTTGTAACCTGTGGCTTAGAAAGCCTGCTCTCCGTTCAATTGCAGAGAATTTTTTTGACCCCCCTCCTGGGAGGGAAATTTACTTAAGGGTAATCATCAGTAGAAGTTAATTAAAATGTCTACATAGAAACTGTTTGGAACTCATTTCTGCCTTTGGTTATTGTTATTATTAAAAATACCTCTCCTCCAATTCTCTAGAGTAGTAATCCTATATCAGTAGGTCTTGGTATAGTTTTGTTAGGAATTTACTTTTTCGGAATATGTAATGTGATTGCTTAGGCAAAATATTTTATTTGTAAACAGCTGAACACTGACTCTCTTTTATTTACTCAGAATTTTATTTATACTTCTAAAACAGGCCTTTAACAAGTACAAGAGGGAAGGCTTTTGCCTTCAGAATGTTGACAAGGCACCTCTTGCAAAAAGAAGGAAGATGAAAAAGACGAGTACAAGTACAGAAACACGTAGCAGTTCCAGTGAAAGTTCTCATTCTTCTTCGCATTCACATGGTAAAACTACTCCTACAAAGACACTGCAGCCAACACATCCCACAGACAGCAATACTCCAGAGACCATCTTCCAGTTCTCTGACTGAAAAGCAGGGAAATGGCTATAAAGTTGTTGATATATGCACTCCCTTTAACATAGCAGCCAGCATCTGTTAATTTTAATAACTTCATAATTAGGCATACTTTTAAAATAAAGTTTCTTTTTAAATGTTTTGATTCAGTTCTGATCTATAATAGGGCATGTTAAACTGCTGTATCAGTAGAATCCAGATCAGAGCTATGTATTCCAAAACATTTTTGTATGTTGCCAGTAAGAAGCCCTGTGAGGTTTCAAAGCTCCATTTCCTAGCCATGGCAGCCCCAGATGCATGCACCGTTGACTGCATCATGGCTGGTGTTTTTTGGAAATTTTTGTACAATAGAAAAGTGGCAAGCTGAGGTGTCTGGTGCTGAAACATACTGTCAGGATTTTAAAATATATCCTCCCACTTGGGCAGCACCTATATTACTTCTGCAGGACGCATGCATGAGAATAATCAAGCCCTATCCAAAGATCTTCTTTAGCATGTAGAATGGATGCATATGACATAAGTAACGTTTGGCTAGTGCAAGGGTATGGTTTCTGGTATGCAGAAAACAGTTCTTCTAGTTTAGATTTTGGCCATTTTGTGTTCTGCTTTCAAATAGTATTTTAGGGTTTTCCCCCCAGTAATTTAAAGACAATGATTTATTTCTAAAAAGAGCCTGCCATTTTCTTAAGCATTCAGAACTAAAAATGTTTTTATATTTATATTATTCTCAAGTGGAATTCTGTATTCCAGTTACATTGTGAGCCCCAAAATTATGCATGCATTGATACCCAATATATTTTACAATTTGCTATGTAGTTGTAGCAAAATACTCAAATGTTCTTTATGCTACTTATAGCAGCTGCATGGCTCGGTGTGCTTATAATCAGTCTTGATGAGTAACAACAAGGTTATGAGTGCTTCTCAGAGATGCTGTGCAGCCTGCTCTAGTAATTTTGGTGAAAATTATGAATTATAGCACCATTCCGCCTTGCAATATTAAGATTTGTTTTCTTGCCATTATTCTCATTCCTACACGCAATACTTCTCAGATGTTGCCCCCTATCATGTTGGGGCATGTTTTAACTTTCAGCCATTATGCACTGGGAAAACTAAAGGGACTTTCTAACAAACACTGTGCTTCACGTGTATACACTGTGTTTTACTGCAGTAAGATATATCCTGCTGTAGTAGTAATATGGGAAATCATAAATGTAACTCTTCCTGTTGCATCTTTGGTAATATCTTGAATTGTGAAGCATAATTTGTTAATATATGCAGAGTACTTCTACAGGTCTCATGCTCTGGTTTTGCAATGAGGCACTGAGTAGTCCTGTTTTGAATTCAGTGGGGCCATGTGTACAGTAAAATTTATGCATAGCTATTTATAGGAATAGAATCTGATAGGTTTTATCAGTACCTTGCTGCATTTTAGAATAACCTAAATCTAAATCCTATGCAAAATATTATTCTTCTAGCTATTTCTATAAATGGTTTGTTTACATTTTTGCATCTGTTATTCGTGTTTGAGAAATCGAATGCAGATTTGTGAACAGAAACTGAGGGAACAAAATCCTTGAAGCACAGCATGGTTATTCTGTTTTTTTTGGGGGGGTGGGGTGGGGTTGTGATCTAATGAACAGCATTTTCAGCAGAGGCCTGAGAGGTACTTTCTATGTGGCTCCTCAGGTTCTTGATAGGATCCTTTAAATCCAATTTTTATTAAGGGAAGAAGTTTCTGGTATGCAGAATTTTAGCCCTCCTACTTTCCGAGGTGACCTTGAAAATGTGTTAGCAGAAACCAGAATGCTTGTCACTGGACACAAGATGTGCAATGCCTATGTAATACATATTTACTTAGAAGTTAGCTCCACTGACTTCTTTGAGGCTTGCTCCCTAGCAAGTGTATATATAATTGCAGCCTTAATTGTTTTGATTCCTGAGGTTTCGACAGTGATCTGATAATTTGGGATCCTATTGTGTGCTTTTTCATGTTTGAATAATAATCCCGTATTGCTCATAATTGATGGCTTGTCCACCAGATGTGCCTTGGCTTCCACACTGTGTCTAGAAACTTAAAAATTAGGCATGTGGACTAGAAAGCAGTTTGCATTAATTATTTATTTCTAAAATAGGGACATCACCTGGCATTCTTGATATATTTGCAGTAAGGCTCTGGTGCTGACTGACTTGCCAACATTTGTATTTGAGGCTTTCATATCTAGTGACACAAATTACTTAACTGGCTACTTTGATATAAATGGGAACAAAACTTTAAACTGGATGAAAACATTGCATTTCTCAATGTTTACATCATTCCAATCATTATATTTTACAAATTTGTGATAACAGCACAAACAACTGAATGGTAATGGATGTTAAGATATATAAAACTATGCCAGCATATAATTCTGATTCACTTTCAAGTCTTTAGAAATATGACTTCTATATAATGAAACATTTTCCCTGTGATAAATATACTGGTCATGATTATGCACATATCCCCATAGAATTGAGCTACAATTCTTTAGTGTTTACTAAATATGATCAGGTGTTTTGCCATATTTTGTTCATTGTAAATTGTAGTATGAACAAAAGTTGCCTAGTTTTCAAGTAAAATCTCATTGGTTTAGTAGATTAAACTACATTATAATAACCACCTCCATATAATAAACTCCCGTTTAAATTTATATGCAGTCTAAACTAATCCTTTCAAATTTCTTGTCCCTTTAGGGAAAATCAAAATAAATGATATTTTATATTAGAATAACTTTGTTAATATTTGATAGACCTATAAATACATAAAGTAACAATTTGCTAGGATTTCTCAGGAAAAGGGAATGTGTTTATATTTCCACAGTTTTCTTCCACAGGCAGCTATCATGAATGCTCACAGAACTATTTTTGTACTCCTGGGGCACAGACTTTCTTTGATAGAAGCACAAGTGGGTGCAGAGTATAGACATGACTACTTGTGGTGCTGGAGTTCAGGGAATGGAACTCCTGTGGTGTAATGTGACTCTAAAAAGTGGTTGTGGCAGGGCTCAATATGGATTGGTTGGGGTTGTGGCACTAACTGGTACTAAATCCTCTCCCTACCATTTCTCTGGTTTTAAAAAATCCTCCTCTCCAATGCTGCTAACTAATGCAGGAGGGGGGAGATTAGTGTATTATGCCTATTATTCCCCCCCCCCCCCAAAAAAAACCCCAGGGAATTAAAGCAGTGGGAAGGAACATTTTTGACTGGGAAAATGGCATGCGGGTAAGACCATAAATGCCTCATTCCTAGGTTCCACTCCTTTAGCCATAAAAAGGTCTCCCGGTGACTTCTTTTGGGGGGCCAAATAACATCTCAGTTCTGCTCATGGAACTTTGTGGAACTTGACCCATAAACTTTCAGTTTTAGCACAGTTGTAGTTTAAAAAAACAAACAAAAACCATGGAGCCAAGCTCCTTCATCTCCATATGTTTGTCATGAGATTTTAGCAGAGTTCAGCAGAGATTTATATCATGCCAACTATACCTGTAAAAAGAGAAATGGGTTGGCTTATAAGGGACACACGTAGTTAAAGGATGCTACTAAACACTCTGGCGTGAGCATTTAAGATAAACACTTTTTTCCTAAGTACACGTAGAAACACTGAAGGGCAGACAGGACACCAATAGAACAGAGTGAGCCCATTAGCCATTATGATGTAGTTGTTAGTGCTGAACTGGAATCTGGGGGAACTGTGTTCAAATGCCCACTCATCCATGATACAGTGGATGATCTAGAGAGTCAGTCACTCACCCCCAGCCTAACCTATCACACAGGGTCATTGTAAGAATAAGCTGTTCCAGGCTTATTGGAGAAATGGTGGATAAAAATGTACTAGATAGGATGAGAGAACTTCAAAACGTAATACAGTAAAAGCATTGTTACCGGGCATTTGACTATCCAAAATAATTAGTTAACTTACATTGCCCAGAGGGCAAGCTCCTCCCACTCAGCCACTATACACCTGCAACTTGGGTATATGTGCACCCAAGTCCCACCTCTCCAGCCAGCCAATATATGTGTCCAGCCATTGCTGGGCTTCTGACAGCAAGCACTGCTAGGTGACTCCTTCCCACTCAGCTTGCCTTAAACTGTCAGGAGCCAGAGAGCTCCTGTCCCATTTTTAATACTTTCTTCATCAGAGTGCTTTGGGAGGAAGATTATGGTCCTGCAAGGTTGGGGGCTGTACCCATAGCATTCCTAGTGGGGTAGCAGTTTGGTTGCTGTGGATTCCTCTGAACAGTGGTCAGGACAGAGCAGTGCGCTTTGAATATCTAGTATATTTGATTAAGTAGCAACCCCCATTTCTCTTGAATACCATATAACAAGACTTTTATGGTGTTTGACATGGTTAGTGAAATTTCTTCTGTCAAAATTAGCAGTGTAACCATTAAAATTCCTATTCTGTATAAGTGCAAAAGCAACAGCATGTTCAAAGTCTTAGACTACTCTGCTGGTCCCCTTACTATTATACTGAGAGAAACATTTTATTTGTTCTGCTAAATTTTTCTTACATTTGTTCATTTTAGCAAGTTACATAGCAACTAGTAGACTAATACTGTTAGCTTCTGAAACTGGTGGTGTGGAACCTTTCTCCTGTAAGCGTTTATCTTTGATTGCTTAATGTTTGTTTTATGAACAGAGATCCCCAATTCTTAGCACAGTTAATTAGACAGTAGATGTCATCAAACTAAAATTGGATTTGATTTTCTTATACATGAGTTTACTTACATATGAATTTATACTGACCTGGTCCAGTATTTAGCTGGATAATGTTTTCCTGCTGCCTGAAATGATACTAATTTATTATTTATAAAGCTCTGAAACAGCTTACCACCATGTAAAAAACTGATTAAAATGAAAAGCCCTGTTTGTAGGTTTGCAATAAAAAAAGTACTATGGTAAAAGAGAAGGAAATAAACACAAATGGAGAAGGGAAGAGATTCTTTTAATTAGCTAAATATTTTCTGCAGGTTAGATTATTTTCTAGCATCAAAATATAATTGTAGGACATCCTATGCTGTAGTCTTTAAATATGTTCACTAATTAGACCTTAATAATTTAGGTATGTATTGTTTTAATATTTTAAATATCTAGAGTACCAGAAATATTCATGAATATCTCAAATATAAGGAATATTTCAAATACAAGTAATATATTTTTTAAAATGTATAAATGGTAAGGTCAGATCTTTATATATAAAAATATACCCCTGTAGCCTTACACAATAGGTGTGAATTTTAGGGTCCATAAATACAATGTATGTTAAACATTCACTGATACATTTTAGTTTAGGAAGACTGTACATTTAGTGAATGAATCTGGCTGTGGTCTGTCCCAGCCATACTAATCAGGAAGAACCCTTAATTAGTCTCATATATTTCTATCTACACACCCCAGCAAGGTATAGTGGTTAAGAGCAGTGGACTCTAATCTGGAGAACCAGATTTGATCCCCCATTCCTCCACATGAAGCCTGCTGGGTGATCTTGGGCCAGTCACAGTTCTCTCAGAATTGTTCCCAGCCTAACCTACCTCACAATGTGCCTGTTGTGGGGAGAGAAAGGAAAGGTGATTGTAAGCCGCTTTGAGACTCATTAAGGTAGAGAAAAGCGGGTTCTTCTTCCTCCTCCTAAATAAAGTTTTTGGTAAGGTTCTATAGAGGATTACTGAGTACATGATTCAGCTAGTGCTTAATGAGCCCCAGAAGGAGTATTTTAAGAAAATTCCCCAACTGGCCTTGGTTTCTTGGTTTATTTGTTTTTACCTTCAGCATAGTGAGAACGTTAATTTTTTATATTCCCTGTATGTATCTTACTGCCATAACTTGCAGCAACCAGGAACTTCGGCAAAGTTGAAGAAAACAGATTGGAAAAACTGAAAACCACCTGGTAACTGCTAGGATGAACATATGGTTGGCAAAGATTAAAAAGTCATGCCTCCTTGAAGCTGGTAAAGCACTGCAGTTCACACACTTAGATCCACCTCTGCCCCACATACTATTTTTCTCCCAGAATGCTGCTCAGCAGCTAGGGTGGCTGCAATCTGCTTGCCAAGTTTATTTCTAAAATAAGGTTTGGCATGTGCTTGTCTTAGTTCATTGTGTCAGCTTCCCACTTTTTTTCTGTCTCCGCTTTCCTTCATCCATTGTACATAACATATTGACTATAATTTACTAACTACACTGAGAAGGCTAATTGTTCGATAATTGGCAGGATATGATTTTTCTCCTTTCTTATATATTGGGACAATAATTGCAAGATCCCAGTCTGAGGGACTGACTGATGTGAGTAAATAATGCAGTGAGCATTTGAGCCCACCAATCTTACCATCAAAGAACTAACTCTTCATAGTATATTAGAGATTTTCCTTTTGATTATACATTTAAAACCTTTTTTTTGCATATGGGCTTTTATTTGGAAACACACTGAAAAGCAATTATACTGTGTGGCCTATTTCTGCCAACTTGGTTGTACTTTTCAGGAAATTCAGTTGTGTCTTGAAGCAGGAACTCTGTAGTTATATACCATAACAACTAGGAATACTGACTTTCTAAATATGTGTTTAAAATAAGACGCTTTTGTTTTTTGCAAATATTTAATTTTCAATAACTTAGAGCCACATAAAGATATTCCAGCCAGTTTGGTGTACTGATTAAGAGTGGCAGACACTAATCTGGAGAACTGGGTTTAGTTCCCCACTCCTCCACTTGCAGCTGCTGGGTGACCTTGGGTCAGTCACAATTTCTCTCAGAGCTGTTCTCTCAAGAGCAGTTCTCTCCATGCTCTCTCAACCCCGTCAGCCTCATAGGGTGTCTGTTGTGGGGAGAGGAAGGGAAGATCGTAAGCTCCTCTGAGACTCCCAAGTGAAGGTCCAATCTCCTCCTCCTAACAACAAGCTGATCAAAATCTATACTTGGCTGAATCTGTTTGGCAATGTACTACCGAGAAGGGATATAACAACAGAGGAAGGCTTCTGTGCCTTACACATGCCATTCTGAAGACCTGAATATACATATCTAGGCTTTTTGATGCCCATTTAAAATTAAATGTATTGTTACATTTTGTCATAAGTGACATAATAATAACACAATGGGACTGTAATATCCATCTATAGGTTATCAAATCAAATTCTCTCTGACAACTATTCTAGGTTACTGCTATGCAACAGCAGTAGATCTTGATAACTGATCTTAAAGGATATTACTATTGAAACTGCATAGGTGAATCTCAGCAGACAGGAGGGCATAATTATGTTATCTTCAAAATGTAAACCAGACTAGAAGAGGCCAAAATAAAACTGGGAATGAGAAGAAAGGAAGTAAAAATTAAAAGGGGGACATTCTCTTACATGCATTAAAAACAATTTCCAATATATTAATTACTTGGAATAAGGCCCGTTTTGGAAATAAATACAACAGGCTCTAGAAAGAGGCTTTGGGGGAGTGCCCCAGCCTTGGGCACTCAGCGTCAATTTGCTGTGGCGACCTCAGCAGGGTATAATGACACCATTTTCTCAAGGGGAAGATCTCTGCCATCTGAAGAGCAGTTGTAATTCAGCATGATCTCCATCCCTCCCCTGGAGATTGGCAACAATGGTTCCCCAAGAGGGACCGGGTGGTTTGAAGGGTGGAGTCTATGGCACTGAACCTGTCTGAAATCCCACCCCTGCTGATACCTCACCCTCTCCAGGGTCCACCCCTCAAATCTCCAGGAATTTCCCCATCTGGAGTTAGCAACCCTACCTCCCAGCCAACCATCAATGTATCATTATCTGACCCCTGGCTTCAGCTTTCCATCTCCTCCCCCCTCCTCCCAGAGAGCAGTTGTAATTCTAAGTGATCTCCAGTCCCCACCTGGAGATTGGCAACAATGGTTCCCCCTGAGGGACTCGCTGGCTTGGAGGGTGGAGTCTATGGCATTGTACCTGTCTGAGGTCCCACTCCTCTGCAAAGCTCACAGTCTCCAAGCTCCATCCCTCAAATCTCCAGGAATTTTCCACCTGGAGTTGGCAACCCTATCTCCTTTCCAGCCAGTCATCAATCTCGCTCTTCAACTTTCCATCTCCCCCCCCACTGCAGCCTCCACTGTGCTCTGAAGCCCTGACTGCTATGTCACATTGGCTGTCATAAAGGGTTCATCTCAGCAGGGTATAAAGACATAGAGTCCACCATTTTCTCCAGGGGAACTGATCTCTGCCATCTGGAGAGCACTTGTAATTCTGAGGTGATTTCCAGCCCTCACCTGGAGATTGGCAACCATACTTCCCCTGGAGGGAAAATAGTCTTTCTCTGCAATGGGGTCCAAAGCAGTTTACATCATTTTCCACTCCCACTTTTGACTTGCACAACAACCCTGTGAGGTAGGTTAGGCTTAAAGTCTGTGACTGGCCCAAAATCACCCACTCAGCAGGAACCTGGGTCTAGCAGATCCTGCTCTGAAGCACTGACTGCTACGTCTAGGGTATCCAACCTCCAGGTGGAGCCTGAAGATCGACAGGTATCACAATTGAACTCCAGACAACAGATCTTCCCCCCCCCCAGGAGAAAATGACTACTTTGGAGGGTGGCCTCTATGGTATTCTGTTCAGCTGCCCCAATGAGTTTTCTCCCAGAGGCCAACATAGGTGTGGAAAGGGGCTTTCAGAGAAGCAAGCTTGGTTGCCTAGCAACAGGCACTGAGGGGAAAGTTGCAGGCTCTAATGTTGGAAATACCTGAAGATTTGGGGGGTTGATCCTGTGGAGGGCAGCCTTTGGGGGGGAGTGGAAGGACTCAGCAGGGTATAATGCCATAGGGTCTACCCTCCAAAGCAGCCATTTTATCCAGGTTTATGTCATCTGGAAATCAACTGTAACAGCAGGAGGTCTCCAGGTCCCACCTGGAGATTGGCAACCCTGGGGGAAAGTCAGTCACACAGCAGGGGGTTGAAGAGAATGGTTTGATGATCGCTGGCCCACCTTATTAGCCAGCCAGCCATGGTGGAGCTATGCAGGAGAGAGAGCCTGAGGAATTTCACACAGCCAATATGTTCCCTTTCAGGAACTGTTCAGTAACGGTTTCTGTCAGGCATTTCACACAGAACCGTATTAGTACCGGTTCCCTAACAGAACATATTGGCCCTTTCACACCGAAACATGCCTCTCCTGTTGGGGAAGCGTTCCTGAGCCGGTTTACCTTGAAACCTCCTCCCAAGCGTTCTTCAGTTCTTGTACCGGTCCTGAAGCGCTACGGGGTGCTGTGTGAAATGCCACCATTTCAGAGTTTATTCTGACAGGAAATTGGGCAAGCTGGCAGTGGGTGGGGGAGGGGGTTATGCTGAAAGTCCATTGTCTTTTCACTGACAGAAGCAGGCCACTGAGAGGACAGTTAGACTCACTTGGCAGTAGGTGGAGGAGAAGAGTGGATCCTTCCCCTTCGCTGGCTCCCTCCAGACTGAGGCCCAGACGCTGGACTGAGGCAAAGCAGGGAGAGAATGCAGCCAGTGGCCAGGGGCCCCCTTTTGAGTGGCAGTCCTTCCAGCCAACTGATTTTAGCGCCCCATGGAATCTTGCCACTTGAAAACGGGTTTATATAATAAGGAAAGATTTAATTTTTTTTCACCAAGTTATTTTCTATTTTAAGAGTTAGGTCAATCAAATACTTGGAAAAACTCTCATCCCATACTAAGCTGTTACTTATTCATCCATATATTTCTACTCCCAGGACTCTTTCTACTTTTATTTAATCCTTGATGAGTTCAAATCAGTCATCATTAAGTTTCAATTCCTGTGATATTTCCTCAAATGGACTATTCCGATGGCTCCAGCCTTTTCTCTTCATAGTACAGAAGGTCTCTATTAAGGTCTTTCAGCAGCCAGCAGAACAATGTTATGCTGCATTCCTCCATTGATTTCAATGGTCTTAGCCTAGGGGAACTCTTCAATGGATTGCTTTCACAGTGAGGCGTCAGGGCAGGCTATTGCACAAGTTCCTTCCTTCTCCATAAATTGTGTGAAGGCAAAGATGGGGAGAAGGAAAAAGATAAGGCTATAAGGTAGAGGAGTATTTCAAGAAGGGTTTTGATAAAGAGATCCTTCTTCATAAAGCCTTCTTGCGCAGAATGAGTACGGCTGCACTCCCTAGACTTCTCCTGGGCTGGGGGTGGGTCTGGCATCCTCCCAGGCTGGGGCAGGGGCTCTTACATGAGGGGGTAGTGTCCCACTGTGCCCCACTGTAGCTACAAGCCTGGTCATGACAGGACTTTCAGGATTCAGGTGTTACACTGAGTATCCAGGCTGGGTTGCCTGCCTTTAGGATTTGCAGCTCTGTGATCTTGACCAGAGCTGATGTTGGATATAGAAACATCCTGAATTTGAATTTGAGACTGAACCATTTCCTCATTTACTAGGGAAGTTCTATCTGTATTTCTCTCCTCAAGAAATTGATTTAAAGAGCCAGCTGTGGACTGTAATTTTTTAAATTAATTCTTTAGTAGAGTCCGTATCTGTTCCAGCTCTTGACTTGATAAAGGTCTGTGAACCCAGGGCAGGCTTATTCTGTATTCTAGCAGCTGTTTGCAGTTTAGGTCTTTCTTCACGAGCGGCAAGAGAGAAAACCAGTATCTTATTGCTAGGTCTGTCAGAAGCTACGGTCTCAAGGTCAGAGGGGACAAATATTCTGCCTCTTTTAGCTGGAATTAACATATGTACATTCATTGGCAGAAACTCTATTAAAGATTTGAAATGTGGCAAGGAATCTTCATGTATTATTGTAGGGTGACTGAAGGTCAGGAGAATTTGCATTCCATATGATGTTTTAATGATTGACTGCACCTCTGATCTTTGCAGTTGGCTAAAAGAGAATACAATAGCTCATCTGTTTGTCCAGTGACCTCTATTTAGGTAATTTTCAACTGTATACAGAGCAGCTTGTTTTCTTTGAAGCTGCCCTGCAGGACCAGATAGTTCTCTTCTGTCATTCCCGTCTCCTCCCAAACACTTGCAGTGTTGATCCTGCAAGCTTTGGTTTGGGGGTGTCAGCTGGTTGTTATAATTGGTTTTACCATAATTCCGTTGTGAGTTCGGGAGGCGGGAGGTAAAGGTAAAGATCTATTCTGTAATAGATCCAGTTTTTTTGAGATTGAGTTTAGCTGTTGGTAAATAGCTATAACTGTTTCACTTGTGAGGAGATAAATGGTCTCCTGTGAAAGTTAGCAAGTAGTTTTTTAGTGTATCCTGGACAATTTCCCTTTCCTTGCAGCAAGTTTCCCCAATAAAATGGGGTGCTGTTTGAGCCTTTACTGAATCCTCTCCTGGGTTATCAGCCAAAATAGGACAGCTGTCTGATAGCAATTGGGCTTCCTCCAATTTGTAGCTATTTAGCTGACGTTTTAGGGGTGAGTCTGGGCTTGGTCATATACTTTTTTCTTTCCCACTGAAATATCTACTGACAGCTGCGCAAAGCTTCTTCTAGTTAGACTGAGGAAAACATGATAAGCAGGACATTCTAATAATCCAAACTTGGCTGGTCTGGAGTTAATTAAAATATACAAAAAATCATGTTGGTCTTAATAGGCAAGGAACTTAAAAAGCAATGATAAAAACTCCTGAAACAGAGCAAAGTTTCAGCGTCCTGCCGAGCCAAGCTCCAACCGGAGCTTCAAGGGCAAAATGCATAGCAGGGCATTTCTTACATATTGGGTATTTCCTGGTGATTAAAATCCTGGATTGTTCACTGAGAGTCAAACTAGATGTTATGATGGTCACAGGTCAGACCATTAGTAGTTAACGTGCACTGCCCTCAGTCTAACACCAGTACTACAATATTCCATCCCTAAGTAATAGATTTTGGGAATGCAGGTGGGATAGTAGTTCTCCCTCTGAGGTGGAGGACATCTGCATGGGTTATTCCCACCGTGCTAACAGGGAGGCAGGAAGTAGTTTTTTCCCCTTCCTGTTGGCGCCTCCGGAATATCCCATCCTTAGTTCTATTCCTGCCTCTACAGGGAGTAGCAGCTAGTCCAGCGAGCTTAGCTAGTCAGCTTCTCTAAATCAGTGCCAGATCTTTCCTTTTTCCTTCTTCTGTTCTGCCTTGCACCTCTACCTCTTGCCCTCCTCCTTTTTCTCTCCTCCTTACTTTCCGCTCCTGTGGAGCGAAGTTCCAAGGGGTCTCCGACCCGAAGAGGAGGTCCGTTTGCCGCTATGGCGGCGAAGAAAGCCCCAGAGGTATTTTCCTCGGGAGACAAGGACGAAACGCATGCCGCGGCAACGGCGCGACGCGAAACTGGAGCCGATCTGCCTTCGTGGCATGATCGCGGACTCCCGGCGGCTGCGGCTGGCCCGGCGGCAGCCCTGCGCGGCCAGAAGCGCCACCGGCAGCCCGAAGAAGAGGAGCCCGCCATTTTTCCCACCTGTGCGCGGAGCGGCGGCAGCAGCCATTTTGAGGGCCCGGACTTGAGCCTCGGTTCCCTCCAAGGAGCCACCCCGGGGATGTTGAACACGACGGAGGGTCAGGCAAGTACCTCCCTGATGCCCCCGGGAGAGGGTGATCCAGCCACATTGAGGGGTAAGCTCCCAGATCAAGGGATTACCCTCAGATCAGCGGATCTTATGGCCATGATCTCGCAGACGGTTCAGCAGCAGTTAGCCTTGCTCAACCCCAGACCACAGGTCCCATCTCAGGGGATTACCCAGCAGGGTCACCACTTACCCCCCCACTGGGCTGGTCAACCCAAGGGACTAAGAGGGCCTCCTCTCCAGGCCACCAGAAACATCTTAGAGATGCAAGTGGAGAGCATGTGGTCTCCAATGCCTCTTCTATTGAGGATAGAGAAGAGGGTGAATTTCTATCTGACGATGAGGGGGAGGAACTAAAGCTTCCAGAGCAGCCCAGTCGCTTCTTCAAAGCGGAAGACTCCCAATTCTTTTTGGCCAAAGCCATTAAAGCACTTGATTTGCACGATTTGCCCCCTTCTGAGTATCAAAAAGCTAAAGCTAAATTTAAGTCCAAGTCGGGCGGCAACAGGGAGTTTTTTCCCCCTGAGGAGTACACTGAGAAGGTTTTTCCTTTTCCGGAGTATTTTGAACGCCAGCTTAGGTTGGGTTGGGACAAACCTGTTGCCAACAGACAGTTTCCTGCGTTTGCTAAATAGTTATATGCTCTTCCTAATTATGCAGAAGAATTGTTGCAGGTATCCCCAGTGGATGGTGCTGTAGCGGCATTGCAGACATCTGGCCTGGTATCCGAAGATGGCTTGGGCGTCATCAGGGACCAGACGGACAAGAAGGTTGAGGCTACACTCAGAAGGATCCATGAGGCTGTAGCCATGATGGTAAGAGCAGCAGCCACGGCGTCTATTGCCTCCAGAGCGGCCATTGTCTGGATGCGCAAATTAATCCAGCTCATCCCAGAAGATAGTCGTGCTCTCCTGGAGGGTGCCTCGAGAGTTCTCAAGTCTAACTCTTTCACAGCTGATGTAACTCTGGATATCATTTCCTTCGCATCCAAGGCTACCGCCTCCACTGCAGTGGCCCGGCGTCTTCTTTGGCTGAGAGCTTGGCAGGCCGACGCCCTGTCCAAGTCGATTATCACTGCCTATCCTTTTCAAGGCGACCGTTTATTCGGAGAGGCCCTAGACAACATCCTGGTGGAAACCAGGGATAAGAAAAAAGCCATGCCCAGGTCCTTGCGACGCTTGGATCAACGGCCTTCTCAGTCCTTTCGTTCTCAACATACCTTGCCCAGATACCACCAGGACAACAGGCGCTCATCTTGGGAGGCGCCCAAACACTTCAACAAGCGTGGATCCTTCCCGTCCAAGTTCCACAAGCCGCCCTTCAACAGAGGAGATAGAGACATCAAGCCCAAGCAGGCATGACGGTCCCCCTATCCCTGTGGGAGCTCGACTTCTACACTTCACCCATGGAGGTCGTATCCAAGGGATATGTGATAGAGTTTCAGCAGTCGCCCCCAGAAAGATTCCTGAAATCACCTGTGAGCAAATCAGGGAACAAGAGACCCATTATTCAAGCTGCGGTACAACACCTGCTCGACATTCGTGCCATAGAACCGGTTCCAGTGGAACAGAGGGGATGGGGTGTCTACTCCATATTGTTCTTAGTCCCCAAGAAAAATGGAGAATGGAGAGCGATATTGGATCTCAAGTTCCTGAATCGTTTCATCAGGCTGAGGCATTTCCGCATGGAGACCCTGAAGGCTATAACCGACTCTCTGTCGCCCAACGAATTTCTGACCTCAATAGACCTCACAGAGGCATACCTCCATGTGCCCATTCACCCGACGCACAAACGGTTTCTCCGCTTCTGCATCTGCAATCAGCATTACCAGTACAGGGCCCTTCCCTTCGGTCTCTCCACCGCACCTCGCCTCTTTTCCAAGTTACTGGTCAATCCAGTCGTCTACCTGCGGAACCAAGGGGTCCATGTCCATCCCTACTTGGACGATCTGCTGGTCCGAGCCAGCACGCAGGCGGAGTCCATTCACCATACCCAGAAGACTATCCAGTGTCTTCAGGACCACGGATTTCTAATAAACTACAAAAAGAGTTCCCTGACACCTACGCAGCGCATCGAACACCTAGGGGCGCTCATAGACACGTCTTGCAATACCCTGTTTCTTCCGATACCCAAAGCTCAGAAAATAAGGGATTCGGCCCTGCGCATCTACAACAGCAGATCCTCCACCCTCATGAGTCTCGCCAGCCTCTTGGGAGCCATGATTGCCAGCATCGACATGCTACAATGGGCGCACCTACATGCCAGACCCCTTCAGGGTTTTCTGCGGCCCCACCAGTTTTCCATCATGGAGAAGAAGCAGATCAGTCTCACGGTGCCTCTTTCAGTCAAGATGAGTCTCCGTTGGTGGACAAGGCTAAACAATCTCCTATCCAGCAAGGAATACTACGTCCGTCACTCCCAGGAGTTGTTTACCGATGCCAGCCTCCTAGGTTGGGGAGCGACACTGGACGGCTCTCCGGTGCAGGGGACCTGGTCACCGACCGAACAGAGGTCACCCATCAATCTCTTGGAGCTCCGGGCTATACATCTTGCCCTCCTCCACTTCACTCCCAGACTGAGACAGCAGCATGTTCTGGTGCGAACAGACAATATTGCAGCCAAAGCACACCTGAACAAGCAGGGCGGATCTCAGTCGTCACTTCTGCACAAGGAGTCTGTGAGAATCCTCCACTGGGCGGAGGGGACAGTGAAATCTCTGAGAGCCGAACACATCAAGGGCGTCGAAAACGTCCAGGCAGACTGGCTCAGCAGGAGGACCATTCAAGAGGGAGAATGGACTCTTCACCCAAGGCTCTTCGATCTTATACAACACCGGTTCGGCCAACCGTTAGTGGATCTGTTTGCATCCCCAGACAACCGCAAGCTACCGAGATTCTTCAGCCGCTATCACCATCAGGAGGCGGAAGCGACGGACGCTCTCACGTCAACATGGCCTCCCGGACTACTTTACGCCTTCCCGCCGTTCGTCGTGATCTCCAGAACGGTTCGCAGAATCTGGGAACTTCAAGCAGAGGTAATCCTCGTGACCCCGGGTTGGGCCCGTCGTCCATGGTTCTCAGCTCTCAAGAAGATGGCGATCTTACCACCCTTGGTGCTTCCAGTGTCCCCAGACATGTTGACACAGGGCCCGATTTGGCATCCAGACCCAGCTTGGCTGTGCTTGACCGCGTGGAGATTGAGCGGGGCAATCTAGTGGCCTCAGGTTACTCTCCGCAAGTTCTAGACACCATTCTCTCGTCCAGAAGACAGTCTACAGTTCGCATTTACAACTCCACCTGGAAGGCGTTCGTAAGGTGGTGTCGACGCAAGAAAGTCAATCCGTTATCTCCATCGGCAGCATCCATTTTAGCCTTTCTACAGGATGGTTTGGAGACGGGTCTGAAGGCGGCGACCCTCCGTAGACAGATAGCGGCCTTATCTACTGTCGTGCCTTCCCTGGAAGGTTTCAAGCTCAACAAACATCCTCACATCCAGCTGTTCTTACAGGGGGCGTTAGTTAAGTCTCCCCCTCAGGTCCACCGATTTCCCACTTGGCGGCTAAACACCATTTTAAACGCTCTCACCAAGTCACCTTTTGAGCCTCTCCGAGAAGTGGAAAACAGATGGTTGAGGATGAAGGTTTTGTTTCTGGTTGCCATCACATCTGCCAGAAGAGTTTCTGAACTCGGAGCTCTGTCAGTTAAGTCGTCCTTATGTATTTTCCATAAAGACAAGGTGATTTTACGCACTGACCCAACCTTCCGGCCGAAAGTATCGTCGTCCTTTCACCGTTCACAGGAACTGTGCCTCCCAACCTTTTGCCCTCATCCACAACATCCGAGGGAACGAATTTGGCATACATTAGACGTCAAGCGGGCACTTAAGATTTACATCGCCAGAACAGAGACCTGGAGGAAATCAGAGTCTCTCTTTATCAACATCTCTCATCCTCGCAAAGGAGAAAAGATGTCTAAATCCAACATCAGCTCGGTCCTAAAATCGTGTATTGCAGAGGCGTACCGGGCTTCAGGTCTAGACATTCCCATTGGCATCACCGCACACTCTCTCAGGAGTGCGGCCACAAATGCAGCTTTCGCCAATCGAGCTTCAGTAGAAGAAGTATGTAAGGCGGCCACTTGGTCTTCCATTTCGACATTCGTGCGACATTACAAGATCAACACTGTTGCATCGGCCGATGCAGCCTTCGGGAGAAGAATCCTACAGCACGTTGTGTCCTTAGAAGAAGATGACGACCCACCCAACTGAAGGGACACTGCTCGGGGAGGTCCCATGCAGATATCCTCCACCTCAGAGGGAGAACGGACATTGGTACTCACCGTGAAGGGTCCTTCTCCTCTGAGGTTAGGAGGACATCTGGGCCCTCCCTTTGTCATCTTCTTACTTTCTGTGCTGCTTTTTTCTTCTCCTTTCATTCTTGTTTGCACACAAGTGCTTGTTAACTAGTTCAAGTTATCGTTCTATGTGTTTTAGTTGTTTTCATAGAGCAAGGCAAGTTAGACGGCACTACAGACACAGCTTTCGGAGTCCCAGAACTAAGGATGGGATATTCCGGAGGCGCCAACAGGAAGGGGAAAAAACTACTTCCTGCCTCCCTGTTAGCACAGTGGGAATAACCCATGCAGATGTCCTCCTAACCTCAGAGGAGAAGGACCCTTCACGGTGAGTACCAATGTCCGTTTTGCAGAAGAAAAGATAGCATTGTTGTGGGAGGACAGACACACTACAATTGGAACATTTTTATTCATTTATTTTGCTGAGGGAGGAGAGCCTATCAGTTCAGTACAATGCATCTATCGAACAAGTTTTTTTTTTTAAAAAAAAAACTCTAGTACAAGCTTCTAGAATGAAAGTTCATATTAAAGGCAGGAAAATGGTGGCAGGACAAGATGGGTGTGGTTATAATTAATTGTCTGTAATGTTAAGCAATGTGTTAATTTTGTGCCTGCTCCTTGTAGAATATTTTTACAAAACATTTCCAATTAACAATGGAAATGCTTGCTCAGAAAAGGAACACATTTTCCTAGTAGCAAAATATTGCTGTGTGAGGGCATAAACAGAAGGCCACCCTGAGAAATGATGTCTGGATCCCTTTCACCCACTACGTTGTAACTGTCACCATGACAAGTAGCCATTGATTGACCACCTCTCCTTGAGTCTTGTCTAACCTCCTTCTAAAGTTATCTGTGCTTGTGGCTATCACTACCTCCATTGGCAGTGAATAGCAGAGTTTTGTTACTCACTGAGTAAAGAAGTATTTCCTTTTGTCTGTTCTGAACCTGTTTCTCAGCAATTTCATTGGGTGTCCCCAAATTCTAATATTAATGTGTTTATAAAATTATGCTTGGGATTCAGAAAGTGGATAGAGAGAGCTTTTTTGCTAGAGGGTGCAAAAACAGACACGGGTCTATGATGAAATGGCCAGCTCTGAAACCTGCTTGCTCGTCCATCAGGATGTTTTCTTGATCTAGCCATTCAAGGAGTTTCCAATATAAGTGTCTTGAGTATAATTTGCTAACAACGGTAAGGAGACTGATTGGTTTGTAGTTGGCAGAGTTCCTCCAGTAATTTCTCACAGGAAAAGTGTGTCAGTCCCCTAATCGTCTTGGTTGCCCTTCTTTGTACTTTGTCTAGCTCTGCAACATCCTTTTTGAGATATGGTGAAATGAGGCCTCACCATAGCTTTATACAAGGGCATTACAATATTGATTCTTTTAATTTTCAGTCTCTTTCCTAACAATTCTTAGTCTCAGCCTGTTCAGACCCTGTTAGCATATATTTAAAATTAGGATTTTTTTGTTCCAATATGCATCATTTTATTCTTACCGTGTTGAACTTCATTTGCCATGTTGTTGCCTACTCACCCAATTTAGGGAGATCCTCTTGTAGCTCTTCACTATCTACCTTGGTATTTAAGTACATTGGTACTGCAAGCCTGGCTGCAAACTGCACTGCTCACCCCCAATTCTGAATCAATCATGAACAAATTATAGAGCACTGGTCCCTCCCAATGCCAATCTTTGTGCAACCCCACTGCTCTCTAGCCTACACTGCGAGGACTGTCCCTTTATCCCTATTCTTTGCTTCCTGCCATTTAATCAACCTTTAATCCACAAGAGGACCATCCTCTTACCTCATGACAGCTAAGCTGTATTCAGGAGTTTTTGACATACTTTGCCAAATTGTATGTTTTATTTAAACAAGGAATGAACACACGGGTGTTTTATTGAGGATGTTGTAAACTGTTCTCCCGGGATAGAATTTTTTCAAATCCTATCCTTTCCCCTTTTTTCATCAATGAATTTTTGTTTGGTATGTAACTTGGTACATGCCCATTTCAGTAATTTAAAGAACAAAGTGTACTTAACCACCCTGTACAAAAAGGGAGACCTATTTCTTAGAGAAGGCTTCTGTACATGGCTGATACAGTTCTGGATGCACATCCACACCACAGTATGTATGCATCTTGGATGCTTTTTATGACATGGAGAAATATGTTGCCTCACCCAGAGCTCGCTGGTTGTTTCAGGTGGATCCAAAAGGTAGATTTCTAATTTGAAAAAGGATATTAAATGTCATTGTGGCCAACTTAATAAGTATACAATTGTAGAATGTGGGCCTGTTTTTCATTATATCTTGTTCCTTGAAGTTGTAGATGTGATTGTTACATCTGAAAGAAAAATCTGCATATCATCCAGTCCTCTTGTATAGATGATTTTGCTTAAATTTTATTTGTCTTATTTCTTCAAAAAATTAATTTAGGCCATCCCTATGGAATGGCTCCAAAATTTTGCACTATTGAACTGAGCATGTGCTATAGGTCCTGCTTACATAAATTTTGGTAGTGGGACAGGGGAGTTAATTTTATATAATCTATATATCTTTGGCAAATTATAGAGATAAGAATGAAAAAGAATTTATAATTCCTGAGAAAGGCCTAGTGTATCTCAGTTATTTTTGAAGACTGCACAAAGCAAATGTCTTGGCATTTCTAAATATATATTTTTCTTGAGTAATTATGATGTAGGAAAGCACAATTTGTTGGGGATACACATTAATATTTTTCTCTGTATTCTAAATGAGATTTTTTAAAAAATCTTTCCTTTAACAAATTTCTTCTGAAACTTTAATACATTAATACTTCTCTATTTCTGAGAGAACTAGGATTCTCTCTCTCTCTGCTGTCAAGTCACAGCTGATTTGTGGTGACCCCACAGGGTTTTCAAGGCAAGAGACTTTCAGAGGTGGTTTGCCATTGTCTGCCTCTGCATAGTGACCCTGATAGTCTTTGGTGGTGTCCCATCCAAATACTCACTGGGGCTGCCTCTGCTTAGCTTCTGAGATCTGACGAAAACAGGCTAGCCTATCTAGGGTTGTATTATCACAAATTTAGCCAGTGGCCTTCCAAATATCCTTCATTAAAGAAGGCTGTTTGTGTCTTCCTACATTTCTAGGAGACAGTATTTTATGTATTGATAAATAATAATTGGAATCTAGGAAACATTCCTTACTGTGTTAATTTAATGAAGCAGTCTTGAAAAAACAATGAGCTTAAGTTTTAGTACCATATCATGATGGTTCATTTTTCATCATGGTTCCTTTTAAAACTTGTGTGACTTAATTGTCTGTAAGATGGATACATCATATCAGTTGTAAACTCCATTACGTACAAGTTAAGGGAGTTATTTCCACACCCTGATCCAGTGACAGCAAATATAACAGATTGGCTTGGTAAGAGGCATCTGATTAAAGCATCTCACAGGGCTGAGCAGTTGTCAAGAACTGCTGGGAGATGGAGAGAATACATAAAAGGTCAGCCTCTCATAGAAACAGCCTGGTATTGGGAAGCTGTGGAGACATAGGTAATTCCTCAGCTGGGTAGAGGGAACCATTCTCCTCCTGCCACTTGACAACTGACCAGCACATGTAGAATACAGCCATCTATATATGCCAGTACACTGAAATCTTATGCAGACATGGATAATAGACTGTCAGGCTGTTTTAAGTAAGCAGTAGGGTCCATCGCATACAAAAAAAATAATTTATAGATTAGGTATGGGAAGCTACTGAATTTTCACTGTTGGCAGGTATTTAAAGTCAAGGCGTAAACCTAATTGGTATTCCCAAACTATCTGCTCTGCTCATCTAATTTTATTACTGTTCTGTTTTCATCCGAACATAGCATGGGAAATTTGATAACCCAGTAGGTTTGTTTTCTTCTGACAGTCTATAGGAGTAGAAGACTGTTTAACAGTGTGTTAAGTAGGGTTGCCAGGTCTGAATTGGAAAATACCTGGAGACTTTGGGGGTGGATCCGGAAGAGGGCGGGGTTTGGGGAGGGGTAGGGCCTCAGCATGATGCAATACCTTAGAGTCCACCATTCAAGCAGCCATTTTCTCCAGGGGAGCTGATCTCTGTCAGCTGGAGATCAGTTGTACAAGCAGGAGATCTCCAGGCCCCACCTGGAGGCTGGCAACCCTAGTGTTAAGCTTCAGGTTGTAGTAATAGCTTAGCTGCTCACATGCCCTGGAGTGTTAGGAGTATAGCTGATGGCCACAGATCCATTTTGGAAGAAAGCAGAAAGTGGGAAGGAAAAAGCACAACGTATATTTAAAGTACTGAGAGGGCTGGAACCTGTTGACTGAAATAACCTTTTGGCTTAAGGAAGTAACTATTTTTGAACATTAACTGTAGATCAAACAAGTAAGTCCTCTGTTATCTTTGCAATGAGCTTGCTTCTTGTTATGCTTCGAAACAGTCTTGACATTTTTTTCAGTGCGTATTTCCTTTGTACATATTTGTTTACCTGTGAAGACTATGGCTGCAGTCCTAAAAACACTTTCCTGCAAGTAAGTTCCATTGAATAAAATGAGATTTACTTCTGCTTAGGATTTCTCCCTATATGTTTTGGGAAATACAGTAGAATATCTTATTTTAAATATGCAAACTTTGTAACATATCAGCTTTTTAATTATAATTATTAATTTACAGATTCTTACTGGGTATATAGAGGGGGGGTTTGTTCCATGCAAATCTAATATATACATTAAAGGCTTTTATTCAGACTTCTTCCTGAAGTGTAATATTTATACGGTTTATATGCAAAAAATTAACAATAGTGAAAAAAGTCGGGATTGTTCATTCTAGCTGGGCTAGAATTTAAGTGTTAACTTATTGTGCAATGTGGAACTTAGGCTCCTTTGCAATTATTTGATGAAAAAAATGCCTGTATTTTTCCCTTGTGGCTGTATAATAGGTTAAGCTGCATTAATATTTCTTGGATGCTTTTATTATTGTTACAGTTGAAACTGCCATCCATCAATTCCTAAATAAACCAAGGAATTTTAATATTATTTAGTTATTGGCAGGTATTTGCATAAATGTTAACAAAGATGCATGTGTTTTGCCAGTTTTTAATTTACCCTCTTTATTTGTCAAGTCCTGAATGAGTTGTATCAACTTCAGAAAGAAACAAAGCTATATCTTGTGTTGTTTAGGGAAAATATACATACTGTCTTAAGTCTTGGAGTTTGCTGAAATGTTTGTGTGTGAATTTGAATTTTAAAACCAGCAAGGGCTTATGTTTTTGGAATCATGTACACGTTCCAATATATTTGTTCTACCATGAAAAAAAATAAACTTGTCTATGTACAAAGTGCTGCTTGTGTCTTCATTTCACTCTTGGTACAACAACATGGTATTGATCTTTACAGTATACTTTTTCAAAATATTTGTGTACTTTATTATCTTAAGGACCCATGGTGTTGAGTAAAGACCTATGTTTGGAAACTCAAGTCTGCTGAATAGGTGCAAAGCTACATGGGGAGGGTATTCCCCTTCCTCCATCTTCCAGACCAGTGGTACTCTGTGATTCATGATGAGCCATGTTCGCATTTCCCATCAACCAAAAGGGAAACATGACTACTGTATGCCCTATGCACCACCCCACTAAACATGCACATACGATAATATAAGGACTAATAATAAGATATAAGCCAGCTGTGGTGTAATGGTTAAAAGCAGCAGACTCTAATCTGAAGAACTGGGTTTGATTCCCCACTCCTCCACATGTAGCCAGCTGGATGACCTTGGGTCAGTCACCGTTCTCTTAGAGCTCTCTCAGCCCCACCTACTTCACAGGGTGCCTGTTGTGGGAAGGGAAAGGAGATTGTATGCCGCTCTGAGACTCCTTTGGGTAGTGAAAGGCAGAGTATAAAACCAACTTTTCTTCTTCTAATATTAAATGTATAACTATAACTTTTTAAAAAATTACCAGAGTACCTCTGAGCATGTAGAGTCGTCTCTTGCTACCACTGCTGAATGTCATCCAGTCCTAGTATACATGGAATGAGGGGAAGGGCTTCCTTTTCAGCCTTGTCCCTTACTCCGCAGCAAGAGGCACAGTAGGTTAGATAAAAGAATGAGGTTGCCAAGGTGCCTAGAGGGAGAGCAAGCTGGTCGTGGAGGAAGGGGAGTGAAATCACACACACTCATACTCATTACACACAATGGTCAGCTTGCTCTTTTCTCAAGAGGTAGCCATTGTGGTGACCTTACTCTCTCTTCTCTGTGTCCAGTTTGTGCTCTTCCCAATAACTTGTACAAGTGCTGGGATCAGAGTGCAGAAGTTGTGGGGGGGGGGGCGGGTTGTTGGAGAGAAGGCCCACAGCTCAAGGAATTTTGCAGCTTACTTACCCTCCAGTCCCTCTGGCAGCACCTCTTTTAAGGTGGGAACAGCCTGTCAACTACAAGCCCTACTGAGCTATGACTTTGCCCATTTTCATGGAACATACCCACTGGGGAATGGAGCTTAGAAGAGCCACTGGTGGTAAATCAAAGAGCCTTTAGGGAACTGGTTTCTGCAGTCTGAAGATCGGTTGTAATTCCTGGAGATATTCAGGCCCAACCTCGAGGTTAACAACCCTAATCAGTAGCTACTAGCTATGGTAACTAAAGGGAACCTCTAGGGCAGTAAACCTCTGAAAACCAGTGCCATCATGGGAACATCTCAGCCTCTATGCCTTGTTGTTTGCCCTTCAGAATAACAGGTTGGCCACTGTTGAGACAGGCTGCTGGACTAGATGGATCAGTGGTGTGACCCAGCAGGATTCTTACGTTCTTATGAGTTGGCTGATGGCCATCGGGCACAAGAGTCATATTGAACTTATGTTTAACATCACTATATTGTAGGCACCCATCTCTCCATCCACCATTTCCAACCCTGGGAATTTGCTTTTCCCTTCCATATTGCAGCTGATTGGCCTCCACATGAGTGCTGTGACTTTGGGAATCAACTTTCCCAAACTGGTTGCAGGGTAGAAGGGAAAGCAAGGAAGATTGGCACCCACCAGCACCTTCAGCTAACAGGTCGCTGGACTGAGTTCCTAACTTTTTACTTGTGTCTTGGGACAAGGAGGCATTTGATGATAGTGTTGCATACTTGGTGGGCAATCGCAAATTCAAGCTTTAAGAACTACTACTCTGTTGCAAAATGTAAACCAACCCTGTCTGAACAACCATCTGTGCCTCTCAGTCATTATGGTCAATTTCACATTACCTTTAAAACCGCATAGTTTCTGTTATTGGCCCATCATAGAGGAAACTGGTACAGGGACGGCTCTTTCACACAGCATTTCCCTTCCGATAAGGAGCTGTCTCTGAAGCACTGTGGTCATTTCAAACTGTGCCGCTTTCTTTTCCTACCATTTTCCTCCGCACTCACGATCTCCCTGAGAGGTTGTTGGGTTTTTTAAAACCATTTTATTGGGACTGCTATGGCACTGATTTGACGTCCTGTTGTAGTGTTATAGCACTCCCAATAGAACAGTAAAAAAAAGAGAGGAGAGATTGCACACCAGGGGGGAAAGGGTGCAATAAACCTGTCCCTGAAGCACTACTGGGCATTTTACACAGCCCACTGTAGTGATTCAGATCCGGAAGAAGACATTGAAGACCTGAGGAAAGCAGTTTTCATCAACAACACCTCAGACACGCTTCCCAAACAGGAGACAACCAGCATTGTGAGAACACGTAAATATGTTCTGTTAACAGCCAGTTACTAAAACGGGTCTGTCTGAAAAGCCCCGGGGGGGGGGGGGGGGCATTAGTAACCAGTTTCTGAAATGGGATAAGCTGTCTGAAATACTTCCGTGTGTGTGTGTTCAGGCATAACTGGAACTGTAAATACATCTTTGTGCAGACATACTATTTTTTCTCAAAGAAAAAGCCCACCCCAGACTGGCTGAACATGGAGCTGACTGGTTGTCTCCCTGTAATGGTGTGATTTAAGGTGTAACTCTGCTTAGAATGGCACCGTAAATGGTGTATTTGCTCTCTCACACATTTCTATTTCCATTGTATTGCACTGACAATTGCATTTGCCATAAAACCACATAAACTTATTGGGAAAAGATGTAAAATTACAATGTTGGTTTTAAAATAACATTTTGGTATTAGTTGTTTGGCTCTCTAATTCCTTTCAACTCAGCACAGGGACAAGCAGATTCTGCTAACACATATGGCTTCCCTTTGCTATATGTTCCAACTTTCCTTTTAGTGTAACTGCATTTCTAGCTCCTGGACTGCCTAATACTACATTATACACACTTCCAAGACCATGGCTTGTAGATCCAAACATTTTTTTCTTCTTTATCGTAACCTTTCCCAGAGTTCCTTTTGACGGCCACACAACCACTGTGGTTAGTTCCAAACCACGTGCAAGTCTATTTTGTGTGGAAGCTAGTAGATTATAGCCAGCCACACATCATGCCAATCCTTTATTTTTGCTATGCCACTGCGACACTTATCTCTTTGGGCATAATGAAATTCGAGCTTTGATTGAAAACACTGTGGTAAACACTGTGATTGCTTGATTAGAGGAGCTGTCCCTTGTCAGCTGTGCTGTGTATCCTTCCTTCTGTTATATTTATTATGCATATTTTTAAAAAAAAAAGATCAAATGGCAATGTATTTTCATTTCTCTTTCCCATTTGCAATTTGAAATGTGTTTTCTTTGGAACTGGACTCATGCCCAGAAGGGCTTTGTACAAAGCCAGTTAAAAATGGTCGTCTTAGCAGCTTGCCATACATCTTCTGTTAAGAGAACTAATTGTATTTGCATGGCTGCTTCCATTAATTGTATCATCTAAATTGGTGGTCTTCATCCTTCAAGAGCTGGGGTTCACTGAGCAGCAAACACATAGAAGCATAGAATCATAAGAGTTGGAAGGGGCCATACAGACCGTTCTAGTCCAACCCCCTGCCCAATGCAGGACCAGCCTAAAGCATCTCTGACAAACATTCATCCAGCCTCTTCATGAAAGCTGCCAGTGAAGGGGAGCATACCACCTCCCTAGGCAGCTGATTCCACCTTTAAACCACTCTGGCCATGAAAAAGTTTTTCCTAATATCCAGCCAATACCGGCTTTCTGCATGTAATTTAAACCCGTTGCTTCGGGTCCTATCCTCTTCTGCCAACTCGAACAGTTCCTTGCCATCCTCCAAATGACAGCCTTTCAAATATGTAAAGAGAACAATCATGACCCCCCTCAGTGTCCTCTTCTCCAAACTAAACATTCCCAAGGCCCTTAGCCTTTCCTTGTAGGTCTCAGTCTCCAGACCCCTGATCATCCTCGTCACTCTCTTCTGCACCCTCTCGATTTTGTCCACATTCTTTTTGAAGTGAGGCCTCCAGAACTGCACACAGTACTCAAGGAGCAGCCTGACCTGGGCAGTTACAGAGGGGCTCTATGACCTCCTGTGATTTGGAGGCTATGGCCCTTTTAATACAACCCAAGACTGAATTTGCCCGTTTGCCACCACATCACACTGAATGCTCATATTTAGTTTACAGTCCACTCTTACCCCCAAAATCTCTTTTGCATACACTGCTCCCCAGAAATGTAGCCCCCATCCAGTATCTGTGCTTGACATTTTTGTGAGCCAGATGTAATAATGTGCATTTATCTTTGTTGAATTGTATCCTGTTTGCAACTGCCCACTTCTCCAGAGTATTCCGGTCTTGTTGAATTTTAACTCTATCTTCTTGAGTGTTTGCTACTCCTCCCAATTGACAATAAGTCGTGACATTAGATGACAATAAGTCATGTGACATTGAGAGCCAACTCGGTGTAGTGGTTAAGAGTGGTGCACTCTAATCTGCAGACTGGGTTTGATTCCCTATTCCTAAAGCCAGCTGGGTGATCTTGGGCCAGTCACAGTTTTCTCAGAGCTCTCTCAGCCCCACCTACCTCACAGGGTGTCTGTTGTGGGGAGAGGAAGGGAAAGCATTTGTAAGCCATTCCCTCCTTTGGGTAGTGAAGAGCGGGGTATAAAACCAACTCTTTTTCTTCTTCCTCTTCCTCCTCCTTTTCCTCTGACCACAAGGTGGGGAGCCAGAATTATGACCCTGCTTGTATCAAGGTAAAGCTGTGGGCAGCAAACCAAGAAAAACAGGGACACAAAGCACAAGCTTGGCACCATAGAGAGGAACAAGCCAAGGGTCATTGAAGCCATGAAGAATCCTCTCGACCACTGACTGACCTTATCTCAATGCCCTGCTGCTTTTCTCAGTGTGCATGTGAAGAGAGGCAGAAGGCATGGTGCCTTTGCTTTCTACACAAGTGCACTAGCAGCAGGGCCTTCCAAAAGGCAGAGGGAAATGGATCAATATACAAACTGCCAGAATACAGCAGTCTTTGGGTTAACCTTTTGTTGTGTATACACTAGGAACATGCAACAAGATGAGACTGGTTCACAGATTTATCACAATGAAAATCGGGCTACATGAAGTATAGCACTGTGTACATGTCCTCACTATCACATTATGTCCAGTGCAACTTGGAGCTTACAGAAATGGGGAAGGGGTTAGGAGTTGGGGGTATGTATGTAGAGATGTATACTTATACCCTGGAGCATGTATTATTACTTGTCCACTCGTAAGAGTGCAAGGTCTGTTGTCCCACCATCTGTGGATCATCTGTTTGATAAAGATGTACTTCTAGAGTCCTTTCCCTTATGTTCCAATAATACCTTCTTAGGATTTACACAAAATAAATCACAGCATCACAGCATTTGGTTCCTGAGCTATTAGGGAAAGGCAAGCATATAAACATTTTAAATAAATAATTATAGTTATTTTCAAATGGTCCACAATACACATATTTGTTATATATGTACTATTACATTCCCATTACAGGTAAAAGGTTTTACATACTGCTACAGGGCCACTTCTGCACTGTCATTTTGTCACGCGTTTGTCCCTATTACTTTCGGTCCATCCCCCCCCCCCTTCCACATATGTTTTGCTACTTCTGGGACTACTAGAGAGAGCGAAACACACTGGGCGGGGGGGAACCCTGAAGCAATAGGGACAAACGAGTGACAAAAATGACTGTGTGGAAGTGGCCCAGGAGATACATTTATGTACCATTGAGACCTATTGGATGGTGCCTATGACATGGTAGAGGTGGAAAGTGCTGCCAACTCACAGTTAAAGGGATTTCCTTTTTTTGAGAAATTTTAATTTTATTAGAGAAATAAAACTGGGAGACATTCTATTTTTTTTAGAACCACACACAAACATCAATGAAATACAGCATAAAGTACAAAAACAGGCAAAAAGGAAAAAAGAGAAAAAAGGAAGGTGTACATAAAAGGCTTCCAGTTTTTATCTACAACAAATATAATTTTGGTTACAGAATTTTATTTGCTTATATAAAGAAACAAGAACTCTCTCTCTTTTTAATTTCCCTTAAGCAAATTTGTTATTCATAAAAACCACAAACCATCCTTATCTTTT
Organism: Lepidodactylus listeri; assembly: GCA_029233225.1. Lineage (NCBI taxonomy): Eukaryota > Metazoa > Chordata > Lepidosauria > Squamata > Gekkonidae > Lepidodactylus > Lepidodactylus listeri. The sequence continues at coordinate 73,644,173 of JARCFY010000011.1, read as the reverse complement.
TCATGCAATCTCTAATAAGTAATTATATTTTCCCTAACCAATACTATAAATTTACCCATATCTGCCAAGTCCAACATCTTCAGGCATTCTTCTACTATAGGTATTGTTGAACATTCCCATTTTTATGCGCATATCATTTTCGCTGCCACAATGAAATATAGGAACAACCAGGGGTCCGTTGGGGCTGGAGCGAGGCGGAGCAAAGCTCCGCCAGCTCAGGACTGGCCAATAGGGCAGCCACGGGCTGAATCAGATTCTCTAATCTGATTCAGCTCGCCGCTGAATTGCCGCCGAAATTCGGCTGCAATTTTAAAAGCCACTGGAGGGGAGGGGGTTTGAGGGAGAGGCTCCAAACTTGCAGGGTGGCTGCTGGGGCCTCTCCTCAAAATGCCCACCAAGTTTCAAGAAGATTGGACCAGGGGGTCCAATTCTACAGGCCCCCAAACAGGTTGCCCCCATTCCCTCCATTGTTCTCTATGGTAGGAAAAAAGTTAACATTTTTTCCCTCCATAGAGAACAATGGAGGGGATGGGACAATTTGTTTGGGGTCCCGTAGAATTGGACCCCGAGGTCCAATCCTCTTAAAACTCAGTGGGTATTTCGAGGAGAGGCCCCAGCAGCTACCCTGCAAGTTTGGAGCCTCTCCCTCAAACCTCCTTTCCTCCAGCCCCTCATATACCCTATGAGTTTTTGCCATTGATTTCAATGGCCCATAGGATATAATGGGGCTGAAACTGACATTACCTTTCTGACACACTTCTGGTGATGTCAGGGGACGTGGCATATGCTAATGAGTTATGCTAATGAGCTCCTGCACCTTTTTTTCTACGAAAGGACCCCTGGGAACAACATAACATAAAAGACTCTGGTTTCTTTAGAATCTTCCACAAATTCCATATCTTCCTCTTCCCTTTGTTAAAATTTTGCTAAAAGTAATGTAATCTTCTCTTTGATATCTTCCTCAGTTTCTTCTTGGGTACTTCTCAGTATCAGACAATATTCCTTTTCTCTCAAGTCTATAAGGGCTAAAAGATCCACATGCCTTTTGAATTCTTTGTCAGTATCTTCTGTTTTATTCTCTACAGCAGCCACTTTATAATTGATTTGCTTAACTTCCTCAGTAATATGCCCTATTGTTCCTTCGAGTTTTTTTCACATATTTCATTTCTTGTTTAGATTTCCCCAAACTCATTCGTTCTATCTTGTTTCCAAGACTCTCTATTTCACTCTTTATTCGGTGTCCCATTTCTTCTGAGTAATTTCTGCATCATATCTGATGTGACAGGTTGGTCTGATGAACCTTCCCTGTCAAGATTCTTTCTGGAAGTCATTATAGCATAAGAACCAAGATACAAAAAGACAGAAATAGAGAGAAACCGTTTTCAAATCAAATACTTTCACTTTTAGCTATCAGCAATTTGTGTCTTTTCACCATGGCAACAAAAATTTTAAAAAAATCAAAGCAAGTACTCCAGAATGTTTTCAAATCAGTTACTTTCACTTCTAGCCATCAGGAGTTTGCATCCTTTCACCATGGCAACCAAGGTCAAACAGTCCCAGATTATGCATAATTACCCAATAACAAGTAATCCTCTAAAGTAAATATAAGAACAGTCTCACAGCAGATTTATCTTTGCAGCCAAAAAGCTTTCACACATGACAACCCATAAGGATTTCAAGGCAAGAGATAAACAGAGGTGGTTTGCCTTTGCCTGCCTCTGCATAGCAACCCTGGACTTCCTTGGTGGTTTCCCATTCAAATACTAACCAGGGCTGATCTTGCTTAGTTTCTGAGATCTGATGAGATTGGGCTAACTTGGGCCATCCAGGTCAGGGTACTTCTTTATACTATTTTAACCTATTGGCTGACAATAGGTAAAGGTAAAGGTTTCCATTGCTCGAAAGCCAGTCGAATACAACTCTAGGGATGTGGTGCTCATCTCCGTTTCCAAGCCAAAGAGCCAGTGCTGTCCAAAGATGTTTCTGTGGTCATGTGGCCAGCATGACTAGATGCTGAGGCGCACAGAATACTGTTACCTTCCCACCGAAGTGGTACCTATTTATCTACTTGCAATTTCTTGCTTTCGAACTGCTAGGTTGGCTGGAGCTGGGACTGGAGACGGGAGCTCACTCCATTATGCAGCACTTGGGTCTCGAACTGCTGAACTACCGACTTTCTGGTCGTTCAGTGTCTTAACCACTTGAGCCACTGCAGCCCTACTGGCTGACAATAGTCCTGACCTATTACATGTATGCCAGTTTCAATTTATTTTTCTAAGTGGGGTGGGAGAGACTTGATAGTAGCTTTTTTGTTGACGGAGCATTTGACATGAGTATTATCATAGACCTTTTTTAAAAAAAGGGTGTATGTTCACTGAAAGGGTATTTCAGACATGAACCACATTAAAATCCTTTTAAAAAAATTTGTCTTGGAAGGATGTATATTGATTTCCTGTTTTTAAAGAGAAGCATAAAGGAAAACCACACTCCCATGACACATTAGTCTGCCTGCACAGCAGAAAGATTTCCTGTTCCATTCTGTTCCAACAATGCTCCTACTTGTGTGACAGGGTTAGGGTTAGAACTGCAGGAAGTGCAGTCTGCAGATATAATGTGTATACACATAAAATGGGTACCCAAGAGGAACAAGTTGTGACACAGTAGGACTGAGACAAAGCCTCTGATAGCAGTTGATGAATCATAAGTTCATTTGTGAAGAACGGCATAGCTAGTGGGCGCTTGCAATACTTTAATATAGCTCTGATGGTTTATTCTCAGAACCTCTGGATAGGGGTGAATCATACCTGCCGAGTTCTCTGCATAGCAATGCTTAATCTACAGAATCTCCCTCCCCCCCCCCCCCCGAACAGGAAAGTCTGGTGATACCTTAAAGCAATGTTTCCCTACCTGTGGACTGGGACTCAAAAGTGAGCCATGAAGCCTTTGCGCATGAGTTGTGGGCCAGCCTTCCTGCCCTCTCCCCTGCTCTCGTTTGTATTTTGGAAACCAAGATCTGACCCTGGAAACATATCTTCTATGTCATACATTCGTTGTTGCTTATTTTTCACTGCATGTACGTTGATCAAGTAAAATGTGTCCTGATGGTTACTGGAGTAAATTTCTTAGATTAGAGGGAGTTCCCATAATCTAGGGAGACAGTAAGTGGTGTGGTGTAGCGGTTAGAATATCAGGTTTCTTCCACATGAATGTTTTGCTCTGCTTTGGCTTCTGTATTGTACCACTGTTTTTGGGAGCATCCACACATCTTCTTCCTCCTCCCGTGTTTGCTGCTTAGCTGTGATATCAATGCAGTCAACAGGATGGTACATCCAATAAGCAGTGTAATAGGTTTAGGATTGTGGAAATCTGAAGCAAAGCAGAAATCTGAAGCAAAGCATTAAGTATTAACATGATGCAATTAAATAATGCAGAAATTACATAGTAGAATAATACATATAGAAACAGATAGTGAAGGTAATGGCTTCCCTTGCTCGAAAGACAGTCAAATACGATTCTAGGGATGCAGTAATGTATAGGATCAAAGATGGTTTCTGTCATAATGTGTGCAAATGGTGAATTCTGAGTGGCAAAAGTCCATTGTAATGCTGTTCATCCCTCCAGCTCATATACATTGTCACACATACATCCTGATCCTGCCAAGCAAGTGCGTACAGGACTGTAGCTTTACAGTGTAGTCCTGAAGAGTTACACTCTTCTAAGTCCATTGAAGTCAACTTATTTGGACATAAACCCCATAGAAGAGTTTATTTCCAGGTAAACATGACTAATATGGAGCTGCACAAGATTATTGTGTGGTGCAAATTAAAGCATGTTTGTTCACGAGTACATCTCCCACTAAACTAAACTGACTTTTACTACTGCACATACTAGCAGCAGCACAGCACAATTAACATGAAAGTCCTCCTGAGTTCAAGGACTTGGAACCCTAGAGGAGGCACTAAATGCAATGTGTAGATCTGTGATCTAAGAGGGTTAAGCTAACAAAATAAGTTATTACAAAAACACAAATATTTATTATGGTATACACAGTAATAGAAGATAAAATAGACCATATGCATTTCATAACATATACCCATCAATTGTATATGTAAAACTATCAGCTCTGTGTGCCAAAAGTTTTAAGAGTCTGACATTTGGACCATTTCTTTTAACCTATTTTCTTTTATTAATGTGCACACCATAATAAATATTTGTATCTTTATAATAACTTATTTTGTTAGCTTGACCCTCTTAGAGCACAGCCATATTTTGGGTTGAGTCCCCCCCCCCCCCCCCCACTTTTCACGGCAAGGAGATCTTCACTACAGTAGTATTTTATGCAAAAACAAATAGGAGGGACCACCCAATACATGAAACACATGGTGAAAAGTAGTTATGTAAAATTCTAACCTAAGAAAAATACAGAGCCACTTCACTAGTTATATTAGTCTCAGATGGTGTTAAAATAGTTAACATCTATAACAAACATGAAATCCCAAGAGCTTGTTCAAAGGGTGAGAGAGGAGTGTGAAACCTTTTCACAGAGTCTGAGTGAAAACCCTCTTCACAACTTGAAGTAATTGAGAACCAGAGTGTGCGAGTCTCTTGGACCTGGTTTTCCTCCTGGTTTGCTTGCAAATACACGTGTTCTGCTTTCCAGACAACAGCAGCGCTACCTCCGGCCCACTGGTTTCCATACTTCTAGACTCTAAAAAGCCAAAACCGCACAGTCGCTAAATTTGGAATCAAATCACATAATGTACTAGCTACATGATGCATGAGAATAAGGCTCAAAGGAACCAGCTAAAAATACCAGGGATATTCAAATGAGCAACTTTGGTGTATGGCCGGATTAAGAGGCCCTACCCATAACCGGTAATTTAGTAATGTATTTATTTAAAGGCCCCTCATAATCTGAGGCCCTAAATCCAGCTCAGGCTTGATGCAAAACATAATCAAGCCGTTTCTGGAACAAGGGGGAAAGGAATCCAGAAACACCGGGGGGCAATGCGCCCTCTAAACTGTGGAGTCCTGTGAGCAAAAATCCTACTTGGTGAGCTCCTGGCATTAAAGTTGTGAGCGAGCGACTTGGCTACTGCATAAATTAGTTTGCTGTGGAGCCATCGTTCCTGAGCTGAGACAAAAATGTGTGAACCAGAGCCTAAAAACTGTGAGCTAGCTTTTGAGGCAGTACTGACCGGGGGGGGGGGGGGGGGGGGCAGAGAGGGCGGGCACTGCTGTGACTGCCGGGCCCTTCGCCACGCCATCCCCCCCCCCCCCCCTTTCCCGCCAAGGAGCCGCTCTCTTTCTCCCTCTCTCATCCGCCCGCGCAGCGACACTCCCGCCCCCGCCTCGTTCCTCCGGCTGGCGGCAGGTGTCGCTGCAGCGAGCCGCCTTCCCTCCGGTTCCCGTTCCGGGGCCGCAGCTCGGCTCGTTCCGCCGCCGAAAAGGCACCCGCTGCCGCCGCCGCCGCCGGCCGCCCCCCCAGGTCCGTCTCAGCCCGCCATGGCGACCAAGAAAGGGGGCTCGCGGCTGGAGACCGAGATCGAGCGGTGCCGCTCGGAGTGCCAATGGGAGAGGATCCCCGAGCTCGTCAAGCAGCTCTCGGCCAAGCTCATCGCTAACGGTGCGGCCCGCCGGGTGGGGTGGGGGGTGGGGAAGCGGGGGCGGGGGCCGGGCGGCGGCGGCAGGTGCAGCGGGGGCGAGAGCAGGCAGGTAGCGGTGGGGGGGCTGGAGCCTTCGGGCGGGGATGGGTCGGTCCGGGGATAAGACAGCTGTTGTTTAAAAAAATGCGGGCACTCCGACCTCCGATAAACAATAGACGAGAGAGTGCCTCTGGGCATGTGCAGGCTGCTTTGCGTCTGGCCGCGGGGGCCGCAGTCGCCCCCCCTCCCAAGCAATTCCGGAGTGAAAGACTGGAGAGAAAGAAGCTTCCAGGTCAGAGGGGGGCAAGTGCTAGCCGGCGATTCTCTGTAGCCCTCGGTCCAGAGAGAGAGAGAGAGAGAGAGAGAGAGAGAGAGGCAGCACTGAACTGGGAAATACAGCATCGCTGGAGATGCTTTCCTGACCCCAAACCTTTCTCCCAGGCCACGTACAGTGCCCTGCTACACTATCATCTAGGGACTGGTGTGTTGTGGTCACACGAGGTAGTCCAGTTCACAGCAAACAGCTGTAATCTGCACACAACACTACATGTGTCGGAAGCAACCCTCATAGAAGGGAGAAGCCATTAGGACTAAGCCTTCATGCTGAAGTTCCTCCCCACAACTGGGAATGTGTTTTTTTTTAAAAAGTGGAACTTGGGGTCATGGGAAGGGGGCCTGTGTGCATGCACTTTGTATGTGTGCAGACTATCCTGGTGAGATGGCCATAGTGGGCAGGCAAGGGGGTGGGGCCATTGTGGCTTATGACCACTCCCCCTCCACATGTGTTGATTTCGGTGCACCTGATGGTATGTGTGGACACCTATTCCTAAGCCTATTCATGATTTTTCTTTGGATGGGCATTGAGTCGTTCTTGCGTTATAGTCAACACACATCTGGCTGAATGTACCTCTCATGTAACTAGGTACTGGTCTCCAGCTTTATTTTTAATGTGAATGTGTGTGGGCCCTTTCTTACAAATGCTGGGGTATTTGCGGTAACGTGTACAGAGCTAGTGGTGTGGAAATAGCATTATGTATTTGGTGGGACTCTTGTCTGTTCTGCAGTTTCGTGGGTTCAAAGGCTGACAACAGCAGCAACTGAAAGCTCCACTGGTTAAGCGCTGCTGAGACCAGCCTCAGGTTAAGTCCTGGAGAGCAGGGTTGTGAAAGATGATGCTTGTTTCCCTGCTGGATGTTGTAATAACCTGTGCTCTCGCTTGCTTGTGTGAGGAGTTGAAGATTTTTCTCCCTACGGGTATGAAATAGTAGTGCTGACAATGGGATATGTGCACAGAGGTTTGATCTAATCAGTGAATTGGGAATCATTTCAAATACATGTGCTTAGTCCTGGAATATGAAACAACATTAAAGAAAAGATCGCCTTTGAACACCTATAGAGTTCCTTTCCCTTGCTACTGAATAACCAAAACTACATAAGCTGGCATTTGGGGAAAGGACTTCCAGAAGGCCATTGTTTCTGCTCTTAAGATGAAGTGGAGTGGAGATGGCACTTAGGCCTCAGGAAAGAAAGCCAGTTTGGTGTAGTGGTTAGGAGTGTGGACTCGAACCTGTGAGAACTGGGTTTGATTCCCCACTCCTCCACATGCAGCTGCTGGCGTGACCTTGGGTCAGTCACAGCCAGTGTTCCCTCTAAGCTGAGTTAGTGTAAGCTAGCTCACAGTTTTTTAGCTTCCAGCTCCCACATTTTTGTCTTCGCTCAGGAAGGATGGCTCCAGAGCAAACTAATTTATGCAGTAGCCAAATGGCTCGCTCACAACTTTAATGCCAGTGGCTCACAAAGTAGAATTTTTGCTCACAAGACTCCACAGCTTAGAGGGAGCACTGGTCAGAGCTCTCAGAGCTGTTCTCTCAGCCCCACCTACCTCACAGGGTGTCTGTTGTGGGGAGGGGAAGGGAAAGGAGATTGTAAGCCGCTCTGAGACTCCTTCAGGTAGTGAAGGGCAGGGTATAAATCCAATCTCTTCTCTTCTTCTTCTTCTTCTTAATGGCTAACCTGTGAAAGGTCTGGTGTCCATCTGGTTTTGGATGTTTTTGAGGAGGTAAGGTAGGTACCACACCCTTCAGGTTTGGGATGAAGAAAGGGTATGTGCTTGAGGAAGCTTGAGTGGAGATAGCATTTAGGCCTCAGTATCTCTGGCAGATACTAGAGGTCAGATCCAGAACACTGATGAAAATAATGCCTCTTTTCTTCACCACCGAGTAACCATAACCATCTCCTAATATCTGGTATTAAGCAAAAGCACATATGGAAGAGTGAGCCATTTGTTGAACAGGCACAATGTCGGTTTTCTCCTGATCTTTACAATTTGGTAGCGTGTTCTGAATCTGCCTCTAAAATTATGTTGAATGGCATTTCCAGAGAATGTCATGAACCTGAAACCTGTGAACCGCACAGGGACTCCTTTCCAGTCCAGATGGCAAACTGGGAGGGTAGGGATGGGTAATGGGCCAGGCAGATGGCAAAATCTAAATAAAAGCTGTCTTGAGATCATTGTGCAAAACCAAGCATCACTTTCCTTATTTTTAACATCGTGCTTCTTGCAGTGTGGGAAGGTATCATCTGAATTTAGTGTTATCTGTGACGTTTGAATGGCCCTGTGAATGACTGTGCCTTGGAGTACTGTCCTTCTGATGATGTTCATATCTGAGTAGCAAGATTCCTTTAATAATGTAAATGCACGAACATGACATCTAGAGTAGAAATGCATAAGATCAGAGATGTAGGGGGGAAAGGTTATTTTAAGCAAATATTTCAAAATAGAAGGTTTTGCTGCCAGACCCCATGGGAATAAGCTAATTTGTCTGGCTTTCTCACTATCGTATGTACTGCATGTTTCTACACTGGGAAGTAAGGGTGCTTGTGGTTTTTGTCTGAATACTGGGAAAAATTTTTTTTGGGGGGGTCACCACTAATACAGAGTAGAAACAGTGTACTGACCTATTGCAGGGAGCTTTAGAAGGTGAACTTTGTTGTTGAGCTGTGACCTATGGGGATGTAGTGTGTTATATATTGTTGTAACGTCTGGTTGTAGCCAAAACAAACATTACAGGCTCAGAAGAATGTAAGAGCAAGTGTGCTGGTTCAATCAGTGGTCCATTTAAGCCTAGCATTCTGTTTCCTGCAGTTGTTAAGCACATGCCTTGGAAGGCCCACAAGAAGGGGCACAGAGGCCAAGGCCTCCCTCTGTTGTTGCTTCTTGTGTCCAGAAATACACTGCTTCTAGACATGGTGCAGTTAACGCACCATTTGCTGCTATGAACTGAACTCTTATTACCATGTGCAGGGTCAAGATATGTTTATACCATCAATGTGAAGGTAGCCCACTTTCTGTGTTGAACTCAGACTCACTCTGAATAGCCTGGGTGTAAGGAAGAAAACACTCCTTCTGCTGCCTCTCACTCCTACTCTAAAGGAACTTCTGGCAAAGGTCCTGTACTCAGTTTAAAGAATACCCCAATCTGGGCAGTAACCCAACATCACAGGGATCTTTTGACAAAGTGTCATGATGCTTCAGCAAGCTTGGAAGGAACATTTGGGAATCAGATAGCATTAAAACATAAACAGAGTTGACTAAGGGGAATAATACAAATATCTGAGCTGGAGCATTAGTAATCTCAACCATACAAAGTCATATGAAATGTTTACAGTAATAACACCCCGTACTGGAAGCCCACATGAAAAGCCACCTACTCCTTGTGTTCATCTACTGTGCAAGTTACTCCCATTCAAGATGGGCTGTGAGAAGCCAAAGTGGGACTGAGAAGGCAACTGCCCATTGTGAGTCCACATGAAAGGCTTATTCCCAAGGCAGGGGTCCCTGTGGATGTGAATTGAATAAACCAAAGGAGAAGGGAAGGACACAAATGCGGGTGGTCTGTAGCAAGTCATAGTGCAGCATAGCAGAGCACACTAAGGTCAAACACAATGTGGGATCAGATTCTGGCCCCAGTTATAGGGCAAGCAGCTAAGTCAAAAGACTCTTTTCTTTTCCCAGGTTTGGAAAGAGGGAGGGGCAAGGTAGAGTGTTCTGGTGTGCCACCTGAGTAGTCAAAAGTGGGAGGAGCAGGCAGTTCGGGGTCCTGTGAATGTTTTCAAATAGAATAAAGAAAGAGGTATTCATGTGGAAGGGTGTATGTTTGGGAGCTGTTTAGGGCTGCTCTTTGATGTGTGGCTTTGACAGGCAATTGCAAGGACTGCCTTCACCCATATAAATCTACCCGTTCACTTCAGTCATCTTCAGAGGCCCTTAAGGCTAGAGAGGAGGTGACCCGAAAAAAGGGCTTTATTGGTCGTGGCACCAAAACTTAGGAACTATCTCCCCAGGGAGATATGTCTGTCCCTCTATTGGTTTGCCAGTGGACAAAGCCTTTTTTGTTTCACTTGACATACTCCCCATAACAGTATTTGGCCCTCCTCTTTTATTGCTTATATGTTTTTATTGGAGTCCAGTATGGCGGATCTGAGGAGTGATCATGGGAATAAATCTTTATAGTGTGTCCTGGAGCAGGAATGGGGGTTTACTTGTAAGGAATGTAATCCTGCTGTCAGTTGGGGTTGTGCTTACCAAGCTGTTTTGTGTGAATGTGACCCTGTTACATCTGTCAGATTTCTTCCATAGAGCAAACTATGGGCCATTGTATGGGCATTATAAGTAACAATAACTTTTAGGTCACATTCCTATACTTGGGAGTGAGACCTATTCAGTGCTGTGGGACTTTCTAATAACTAAACACACATAAAATGAGATTGCGATCTGAAGCATGTGTGCATATTTGAACAGACGACCTACAGAAATCATGGTTAGGAAGGGATTGTGGAAGTGCATTATCGGCACTTGTAGAGCACTTGTGTTGAATGCTACAAACCTCTCAATGATTAAAAAAATTAAAAACCTTGACCGAGACAGTGTTTGTCTCATATACAAATTCACAAAAACACTATATTGACTATTAGCCATGAAGTTACAGTGGTTACAGTTGAAGTTTTCAAACTAGTCATCATCGTTCATTTCCTGATGATGTCTAGAATTGCTAGTTGTATGTGCAGAGAAAGAATTTAATGTGTGGATGGTTTTCTGTTGCAGAAAACAAGAGGATCTAAATGAGGCTTCCACTGGGCTTTCCATTCCACCCAATCATTGTTCATCTGTGTGTGTGCACGTCTCAAGAAAACTCTCCTTGATTTCTTGCACTTCACCACAGGACAAATGTTTTAGCTCCCCTCCGTATGCAAATTATGTCCATAAGCACATTTTCCGTGATTACTAAGTTTGGTACGGGATTTAGCGTAGCGAAGAATTCTAAACCTCTGGTTATTAGTGGTACTGTTTATCGTGGTGTATCAAGAGCTTTTAGCTCACCAGTGATTCTCGTACTAGAGCTCATACCAGTGGCGTTAAGGGATTTAGCATTCTTGAGGGTATTTCGGACACCGCATTTATCCCACACAGCAAAGCACCCTGTAATATTCCAGTCATGCTGTCCAATTATTCATGGTATCCTTCTGGACATTCTTTTTAATTAAGCTTCTCTATTTATATTTTGGCGTTAGGAGATGTATGGTAAATAGTAATCCTAAGAATGGTTTTTTAAAAAAAACCTGGGATACAGTTCCCCGGGGGCAGTGACTGTCTTGGATTTGAAAGAGGCAAAAAAAATGTCAGCCTACATATGCTTGTTTAGAGGTATTTAGTCTCTCAGTGGCATTCACTTGTATTCATGAAGGCAACATCTGTAATGTATTTATGTAAACATCAGAGTATTGTATATTATTGTGAGGTTTAAAATTGGCATGGCTGGACACACTGAAAAATGAAACCCTTATGACTGGAAAGTTATCTTAAGAACATAAGAGAAGCCATGTTGGATCCGGCCAATGGCCTATCCAGTCTAACACTCTGTGTCACACAGTGGCCAAAACCCAGGTGCCATCAGGAGGTCCATCAGCAGGGCCCGAACTCCAGAAGCCCTCCCACTGTTGCTCCCCAAGCAACAAAGATACAGAGCATCACTGCCCCAGACATAGGCCCATTTTACATACACATCTTACTGCAGATTTTCAGAGCAGTAAGCCTTTAATCTTGACTTCAAATTCTGTGCCCTCCTTGCACACCATTCTTTTTCCTCTGGTGTATTTATGTTGCAGCTACAGTTTTAAAACCCCCACACTTTTCTAAATCCGGGTGGAACATCACTTGTGATATGTGGGGTTTGGTGTCCAAAGTTGTTGTTTTTTTTAAAAAAAATGATGCAATTGCCCTATCACAGCAGTGGTTCAGGTTTTGCATGCATTTTAGCATTCCTTGAATGAAAGGGAACAGAAAGGAACACAGGCAAAGGGGGGGGAATCAATGCATATATTGACAAGATTTTTTTTTTTTTTTTGAAACTGACAAGCAGCTGGAAAGCCCCATTTTCCATATTGATGCGCACTAGGGGATTCTCTGCTGTGTTATCAGCCACTGTGAAAAAGAGTGGAAGAGTCACACAATCTCATCATATGAGGGAACATGTTGCGTGTACAGAATGCATGGTAGAACCCACTGGCACTGGCATTGCAAGCTGTGGTCATTGGCAGTGTGCGTGCTCATGCGTGCATGCCCTTGTGCAAAATCAGCTGCAAATCCACCATGTTGTGCACAAGGCTGCAATTTATATGAGGGAGAGCTTTTTTAGTATTGTGCCACTAAATTAAAAAAAATGGGAGGGGTATTTTCACTGATGCTCTAGCGCAGCTGCATAGCAATGTTAATTTCCTGCCCTTCCGTGCAATTTTGTGTGGTTTTCTCTTTGTGATTCTCTAATTTGATCCTGCACACTTGGCAGTTTTTAAAAGCCTATCCTGTGCTGGTTGCACTCCATTCTCCAAATGGATTGATCTCAAGTGATTCTTAAGTTTGGCAGTTTGCAGAAGGTCTGTGTGGGTCAGCTGTCATTTTAATGTCAGGCTTCTGGAGACTGCCAAAATGGTCCGTCCCCCCCAACTTGGTTCATTAAAGCGTTACAGGAGAAAATGTTTTCATAGCTGTATGTTTCCCATCCCAGTGTCTGTCTGTCTTTACATCTCACGTCAATTTCATTCCATGCTGTCAATCCCCTCTTTATTTTGTTTGCGTGCACACTGAAATCCCATATACATGGGGTTGGGCTTAGTTTGTCTTGGGGGTACTGCTGGACTCTAGCTTCATTCTCACATCTTTTTGTTAACTCTTGCATTTACGTGTTAACTTGCTGCTATGTTCTATCCATTGATCTTACTGGCGATGCTCCCTCTAAGCTGTAGAGTCTTGTGAGCAAAAATTCTACTTCATGAGCTGCTGCCATTAAAGTTGTGAGTGAGCGATTTGGCTAGTGCATAAATTAGTTTGCTCTGGAGCCATCCTTCCTGAGCTAAGACAAACATGTATGAGCCAGAGGCTAAAAAGCTATGAGCTAGCTCACACTAACTCAGCTTAGAGGGAACACTGCTTACTGGCCACCTGATCCTATTTCAGCTCTGCATATGCATCTTGGCTCTCAATGACCCCTCCTAATGGCTGCCCGCATCCTCTTTTTCCTGTAAGTAATCCTCGAGGAGATTTTAATCCATTTGTCTAAAGAAGTGTGTTTTGCACACAAAAGCTTACACTTTGAATAAAACTTTGTTGGTCTTAAAGGTGCCACTGGACTCAAACTTTGCTCTTTTCCTTTTATCTGTTCTAAGTTTACTGTTCATTAATTTCATTGAGTGCCCACAAGTTCTTGTATTGTGAGAAAGGGAAAAAAGTACTACTTTACATTCTCTATCCCATGCATAGTTTTGTAAACCTCTATCATGAAACGTCTCAGTTGTCATTTCTCCAAGCCTGAAGAGCCCTAACCTCTTTAACTTTTCTTCATATGTGTAATTAAGTGATGTTTTCCAAGTATCTGGCATAATTCCATCCTAGTTTATCAATGTAAATAGAGATGCAAGCAAAGTTTGCCCCCCAGTACTTTTGAAAGAATAGTAATTATCTAGTAGAGGTTGCATTAACAACAACTTACAAGCTCTACTGGATAATGTCAATTCTCTTTCACAAGTACTGCAGGGCAAACCTTTTCTTGCACATAGACAGCACTCCAGTCTCAAAAAACTCCTCACCCACCACAATGCAACATCTAATTTGAACACGGACTCTGGTACCAGACCTTGCAATAAACCCAGATGCCAACTTTGCTACAACATACACCCAGACAACACGATCACTGAACCTAACAACATCAACAGCACCATCTCAAGCTTATTCACATGCATATGTTCTAACATTGTACATGCCATTAAATGCCAACAGTGCCTTTTGGTTCTCTACATAAGACAACCAGGTCAAACCCTATGCCAAAGGATAAATGGACACAAATCTCACATCAAGAATCATTGAGAAACCTGTAGGAGAACACTTCAGCCTTCCAGGATATTCAATGGGTGACCTCTAAGTAGCTGTAGCTTTCCACAGACTGGAAAGGGAAATTTCTGAATTACAAGATATTACGACACCTGGAACACCCCCTTCCCCCAGACTCAACAAGGATATTGGTTTCTTATTTTGCTAGATATGCTAGCTAAACTCATTCAGTCCTTACACCTGTGTTCTCACCAAGAAGGGCTATGCATCCTCTTTATTTTAGCGTATTTCTCATTTAGAATAGTAGATTGAAATAGTGATTGTGATGCAGTGTAATGAATATTAGAATGTATGTCATTTAGAATGGTAGACTGAAATGCATTTCTCTGGTCTGGTGACAACTGCACAACCAGTCACCCCACCTCAAAGAAAAGGATGCTGTTATTACCTCCATGCTTAAAAGGAGATGAATGAAGCTTAACAACAGGGTCTCAGTTAATCACTGTTAGCACTTCACAATTAAGAAGGATTTATCAGTCTCTAGTTTTGACATTGTGACAGAACAGGCTTGCTTGACTTGGAAACCCTGTTCTGCGCACTCCCTCCTTTGAGTTATTACCTCCTGGAGGGAGCTATTCCTCTGCCTTCCACTAGGGTAGTCACTGCTACCACCTGCTCAGTTTAGGGATTTCCTCTGAGAGGAACAGGACTCTCAGTTCCTTTTCCTAGTTCTGATGCCTAGACTCAAGTTCTCCTGCTACCCAGCGTGTGATTATAACAGGGACCAAATGATGCTTTGGGGGTCCCTCTTGCTCAGTAGTGTGTACCAAAAACAGTTGGGGGAACTATGTGGTACAGCAATCCAGTACCAGCATCAAAAGATTAAAATTAAGAAAGGAACCGTTCACAAGCATGCTTTAGCACAACACCAGATCAGCAAACAAACAATAGAAATTTGGAATAAACACATTCCTTCTGTCCCTGTTTCCTACACAAGCCCTAGGTAGATGTTACAATAGACTAGGCACAAATAATCTTAAAGAGTTGCAAGTTTGATCCCTGACTGTTCCATTTTACCTGTGAGGCCACGTGGTCTGAAGCAACATGGCTGCTGCAGTGAGCAGCCCAGCCAGAGGGCTGCCCCTTTGTTAAAGGTCCAAGAGACAATACAGCCCGATTTTCCCTTGCAGGGAAGTTTTATTAATCCCCTGTCTCCATTCACTTTACATCACTCCCTCCCCCCGTTTGACACGGTCCACCCAGGTCACAGGGTGCATCCTGGGATACACAGGTGCATTTTGGTTGCCCTCCTGGAAGGCATTCTGGGAAATCTCCAGGAATCACCTGGAGGCTTCTTAGTATCAAATCACTCAGTGGGCTTTCCCAGTAGGGTTATTAGCCTTTCTATAGCTGGACTCTGGCAGGCAAATGAAGTGACTCTGCCCATTCTTTAAACTAAGGGAGGGGTAGTTCACTGCCTGCCAACCTTCCTCCAGGAGAAAATGCATTTCTTCACAGACATATTTATTTGCTTCTCTCTGTTGTTGTCCCCTCCAGAACTGAATCCAAACAAATGGTGACCATGTAGGATTAGCTTGTTATTCTTGTTTGGTATTTGCATCTGATAAAACATCTTCATTATGTTAAATGGTAGCCATATAAACTAAGCTTGTTGTTCCTGAATCTGAATAAATATCTTCATTATGTTGCATGCTAATTTACCATCCACCCACTGCCTATATGTATGGACTGGTAAATTCCATTTCATTGTATCTGAGGAAGTGTGCATGCATACAAAAGCTCATACATTAAATAAAACTTAGTTGATCTTAAAGGTGCCACTGGACTCAAGCTTTGTTCTATATGAAGGAACTGTTATTTTTTTAAAAAATTGTACACGTATTGATATCAATTGGCATTTATTTTGATCTTAATGCCATCTATTGCTTATGAATTAAGCACCAGAGTTTCTATCTTTTCCTCCATAGTTCGTACCATAATCTTCAGTGCTATTCCAGTATCTTTTTGCTAAGTAGCATTCTTTGAAATATGAAGCAGTTATGTGAATCTCTTTGAAACTAATATTGTAAGTAGTTCTATCTTACGGGATCTTATTTCTGATTAATAAAATTGTAGCTTTTTTTTTGGTTGCAGTGGACTTTTTTTTTCTGATGAGATGATACTCATCAGAATTGCAAACAGCTATAGGGTATTTTCTTGCCTCTGGGGCATTGTTGCAAATTACTTATTTGCATTCCTACCATTCCTATCCATAAGACTTGGAAGAGAGAGAGTGTTACTTTCTTTATCTTTTCCTCTGTGGTGATAAATCTTTACTGTGTCATTGCCTATATCTTGTTTTTTTCTTCTTTCTCTACTATTGCAGAGTTTGTTTTAACTTTCTCCTTATCGGTAGCAATTTACTGCTGTTCTAGGAGTGAACATCTTCCAGTTAATATTTTTGTTGCGCTTCTGAATTAGCAGAGCCAGTGAAGGTAACCTGTCCTGGATAATGGCTTTATTAGGGCACAGCATCAAGGATTCTCAATTAATGCAGGGGGGAAAATGCCACAAGTTTAGATTCTTGGGTGGGTGGTTTTTTTTGCTTGTCTGTACAACAAACACTTTATATACATTGCTATAGTTTTGTGAGCAGGCAGGTACTCAAACTTTGCAAGTAGTAACATAAATTCTAGAAGCCTTCTTAATATACTCTCTTCTGTAGCATTAAGCCAGCATCTTCTTCTGCCAGTCTAAAAATCAAATCTTTGTTATTAACTCATTCAAGGTACAAGAAAATGTGGCACTTCTAAAATACTCAATATGGGGCTGTGGTGGCTCAGAGGTTAAGATGCTGAGCTGCAGACTAGAAGGTCTGTAGTTGGCAGTTCAAGACCCTAGTGCCACGTGATGGAGTGAGCTCCCGTTTCTGGCCCCAGCTCCTGCCAACCTAGCAGTTTGAAATTGCAAGTAGATAAATAGGTACTGCTTTGGTGGTAGGTGCGCCTTGGCATTTAGTCATGCTGGCCACATGACCATGGAAACGTCTTCGGACAGCATTGACTCTTTGGCTTGGAAACGGAGATGAGCACCGCCCCTTAGAGTCGGATTCAACTAGCTTTCGCGCAAGGGAAACCTTTACCTTTAAAGTACTCAATATATGAGATGGGATGAGAAGTAATTTTAAGGAAACCAGCATATGAAATCCAGACAGAAATTTGTCAGTCTGGTGCTGCATTCTCACAGCAGAGATAGGACTTGCTGTGGTACCGGTTGGTAGGGAAGGTACCGGCTGCCTATTAGGAAAAACTTTCTTACAGTCAGAGTTGTGCAACAGTGGGATCAGCTGCCTAGGGAGGTGGTGAACTCCCCCTCACTGGCAGTCTTTAAGCAGCGTCTGGGCAAACACTTGTCAGGGATACTCTAGGCTGATCTTGCATTCAGCAGGGGTTTGGACTAGATGGCCTGTATGGCCCCTTCCAACTCTGTGGTTCTATGATTGTAAGAACCAACCAGGCCTGTGACTGCACAGAGATGTGACTGTAGCAGGCGGAGTGGGGGGCAGGAGTGGCATCTGCCCACACCTGTCCCTGCTCAGGTCACTGCTACCACTGCTCCTTTTTGCTCCATTGTGCCTGTGCAAAAGCACAGACAGGACAGTGGTTTTTGGTATCCTCACTGCAGCCCGGAAGCTCCCTTTTCCTTTCCTTATTGAATTGCGCTATAACTCTGCAATGATCTGGGAAAGGAATAAAAGCACTTTAAAGGGCTAGGAAGGAGGAGGGGCGGGTGTGTGGCAGTGAGCTGCCCTGTGCCATTTTGAAAGCAGAGCTTCGCTCCGCCCCTTCCTTGTAGTGGTTATGGATGGAGCGTTCAAATGGTTACTCTCCCAGCAGCTTCTCTTTTAAACTGGAGGAGATTAGGTTTTTATTTTCTCCACACTAAACGAGGGGAAAAATGGGAACCAGACGAGTCATGCCCGGATTGGGCATGACTTGTCGTTTACTATGATGGCTTCCTGCTGCCCATGTGGTGAAAAATCTCTATGTGGAAACAGTCTTGGCCCAGGTAGTCAGCTGAGTCTAGCCCTTTTGACAGTCAGTGTTTTGAGCTCCTTGTTAACATGAAATGGGGCCTAAAAGGTCAAATGAACTACTCTCTCTTGCACCTTGTTCACCCTTTTCCCCCTCGTACTTAACTGGTGCAGCCTTATTTTCTCCCCAGTTTCTTTGGAGCAACAGAACCAGCTTGTCCGTTAGTGCTGCTACTTCTTAGGTAGCTTGCTCATGATGCCAAGAAGGAGCTTCCCTCCAGGGGAAAAGCACGTTCACTTCCTTTTCCTGGTTTCTTGTTGCGGCTGCTTCCCTGGCCTCCTAAAATCCAGAGGAGGTTGATTAGACCAGTTTACAAGCAGCTTACCTTCCATAAGGTCTATTCTTAAGGGAGACATCACACTGTTTTTCAAAGGCTGCATGCACTCATCTATAGTTATAGTATACTTTAAAAACAGAAATTTGGGAAGAAGGAAAAACCCCTACCTTAAAACATGCCCAAACACAAGCAGGAACTTGGGAGTAAAGGAGAGGATGTATTTCTCACAAATGGTATCACAAAAGTATTGATTATCACAGGCATATTGCAGGAGCTTCAGCCATGCTTTTAAGGGCTTCTTCCAGCTTTCTGCTGGGTTACAAAACAGGTTTGACTGAGGCTGTGGTGGGTCACACACAAAAAAGAAGAAGGAAGTTCACTTATCACAGTCAAAGACAGCTGTATCGTTCTGTCTCCATGATTTTGGAAAGGTACTGTTTGTACACTGCCTAGGGAAAAGATCTCTTTAAATTTAATGACAGTGTTCTAGAACCCTTGTTGAGGCAAATCATTGCCTTGGAACTTGAAATGAGGATGGTGCCTCAAAACAGTTGAAGGGCCAAACCTGTCTTGACATGGCTGAATGTAACGTTAGCTGGAAGGCAGCTGCTCCCTTGCAAAACATCCTTGGGGAAGTGTGATTTGGGTCGGGTCAGAGTGTGTTCTTACCAGTCTTTCCCCGTTACCCCCTTGTCCTTAGCTGTTGTTGTTTTTTGTCCCTACAAGTCTTTGTGTGGTAAACATAGGTCTGCAACTTGGGGATGGGGGCAGGGAAAATGGGCTGGCCGAGAAAGAGTTAAGCTTCCTTGCCAAAGATGCTTTGAGGTGAAGTAACTCTTGTTCTAAAATTACTTCATGCCGTGCTGTAACATTTAATTTGGTCCCAAGTGCCAGAGATAACATCAGAGTGGCTTAATGCTGTCAGTACCCTTAATTTGCCAGCAGATTTTTATCACCTTTCGAGAACATCATAAAAGGTTCTCTATTCATACCTGCTGGTTAAAAATGCCTGGATTCCAAACCTGACTAAAATAAATGTTCGGAATAATAAATATTCCTCTTGGTCCAGAGACAGCAAGTAAGGGCAGTCATGTTTAAAGAAAGAGAAGAATGCTACTGCTTGCCTCAACATTCTAGAAATACATAAACAGCCATTCCCTACTTCAGTAATTGTAGCACAGCAGTATGTCTCAGGGCTGTGATGAAAACGCTTAATGAGAGATGGATTTATAGCTTTGTTTACCTACAAGTCAGACAGGAGTGTGCTAAAAGTGCCTCTCCCGGATTCCTAGGAAGCAGACACAGCCATAAATCTTTTTCGCTATTACAGTTTTCATTAAGGGAACATTTGTAGGGTATCCTGGAGTGCTCAAAGTGTCTGTCAGCTGTGGTGTTGTTAAAGACAGTTATCTAAAATTATGTTTTGGGGGAGGGTTGAATCAATGTCAGTCAAAATTATTCCTGTTTTTCCCCCCTGTCTTTCTAGGACTTTGTAACTTTTACATCGGGTGTAGTTCTCTACAATGCTTGCTAGCGGCACAGACTGCACCTATATAATTAATTAAAAAGCACAAAGTTATGCGTGCATGATTTCTGCATCTCCGCATCCTACTGCCAATATGTTTAATGGATTTAAGCTGTGGCAGTTGCCAGTTTCTCACCTTGGTATGACACAGAGCTGCATTGCCCTCTGCTGGGAAAACCTACTGCATTTTAACTTGGAAGGAGGGAAAAGACATGGTGATTGTGGTTTGGCTTTGGATTGTGAAGAGCAGAACCCTTAAGGGTGAGCAGATCAAGTGTGGCTGACCCTCCCATAAACCCATATTTGCAAGCAAGGCTGTCAGGAATTCAGGCAGCAAGAGTAGCAGCCCAAAAGTCCTTTTAGACTGGGAATAGCCAAGTAGCAGGAATCATGAGCAGACCAGAAGCAGATTTTTCCCTGTTCTAAAAGAGCTGTCAAGTTATTATGTGTTTATATGTAATGTGTATTTGCGTGAAAGAGATACTGCTGTGTTCAAAGAATTGATTTTCTGCCCTATGGTGAAGCTATGGAAATGTACTCAGTTCTGTTGAAAATTATCATCCATATATCTATGTATATATGTATTTAGGCGTGAACACCCCATTTTCCTCCCTGTAGGGGGACTCAGATTGTCTTACCAAACAAATGTACAGACACAGCCCAGTCAAACAAAAACATATGCATGTTGATGTTCCAGCATCCTGGGCCAGTTCTGGTATCCATAGTTTGGCTTGCTCAGGAACACAGGCAACAAGCCGCAGGCTCTTGGCAAACGCACACACCTCTGGCCATGCGCAGGGCTAAGTACCTGCAACAGAGGAGGAACAGGAGAACAGCCCATATCTTCAGCTGGTAAAAAGATGTTCTGACCTTCTTGCCCTCCAGTCTTACAGAACTGGACTTTGGAGTGGGGCAGAGGGTTAAGGATGGTGGCCCTCACTACCTTTCTTCCGATGAATATTTCACTTACAGTACGATTGTCATTGTTCTGAGGGGGGTATAATCTTATGCACCACCTGTCCCGTGTGCAAACTGTCTACATAATGATTCTCTTTGCTTTAACAGATGACATGGCAGAACTCCTCCTTGGAGAATCCAAGCTAGAACTTTTCCTGAAGGAAAATCCTCTTAAGCAGGGCGCTAGTCCCTGTGGGCCCCGGCCAAAGTTAATTGAAGTCAGGAAGCATCTCACGGCAGCTCTTGACAGAGGGAATCTAAAGGTAATGGCTTCTTTTAAAGAAATAGCTGGAAGTGAATGGTTCATTTAGATTCATTTAGAACTTGAGTAAATACATGGTGTTGGCTCATCTTCCACTGACAGAAGGCACTTTCTCCAGCAGAAGGGGGGGAGAGACAGTTTTTACTGATTTTTTCCCCCTGGCGTTGCAGGCCTTCACTCCCCCCCCCCCCCCCCGATGTTCCTGAGCAGCCCCATCCCCTATGGGCACAATTTCTTGGTAGCTCAGTGGGTTGTACTGGCAGGAGAAAATAAAGAGTTCTCTTAGTGGAGCTCAGCTGACGATACTTGGGTCCAGTCCATGGTGTCATAAGTTTGTTATTGGCATGTAAGAGTTTGATTCCCCCCACCCCTTCCTATGTTGAACTGTGAAATATGAAATGTGTGAAATGAAATAAGATTTCCTCTTGCTTTCAGAGTATTTCGAGTTGATATTGGGTCTTCAGTTGTCCTGTATTAAACTTCATTATAGATAATATTTGTCTACCTGACAGCCAGGTTGCAACATTCTCTCTCCGTATTCTGTCACTCTCTAGTATGGCCAAGAAACAGAATTCAGGCTGGACTATGCAGAAAGGAGCCGGCTTTAGCCCAGGGTAACTGTTAACTAGGGGCAGGGAACAGATTTAATTCCACCCCAGTAGTGGACCCCTTCTCCCTCTTCCAGAAGTGGGTAGTGATGGACAAGTTTCCCTCCACTTTGCAGTGTTTATTTTACCTCACTCTTCCCCCAGAGGATCAGAGTAGTTACGTGATTTCTCTCTTCATCTATATTTGTCCTCGCATGGACTCAGTGGCACAGATCAGGCTGAGAAATGGTTCAACGTGCTTCAGATCTTTCAGCTATGTTTCTCTACCTCTTAGTAGGCATAATTTATTACCCTATAATGTGAATACGAAAAATGCTTGAGAGAGAAATCTTATTGTCCTTACGGGACTAAATCATGCCAAGGAATGATCTGGTGAAATGTCCCCCCACTGTAAGACCATTAGAAATTTTCCTAGTGTAGGTCCAAATTAGGTAAATGAACTGAGGAGAACGTACTTGTCAGCCGTGAAGTCCTCAACCACCTCAAATAAGGAGGCCTGAGTATGGATGACGAAGAATTTTCAAACCTGCTAGAACTTCCACCTGTAGGTCAGGTAGGGACACTGTGAGTCGACTGACGCATTATGAAGTCCATGACGACTTTGGATTAGAGTTGGCAAGTTCTGGCAGATGTGAGCCCAGAGTTCTGTACTGGGAACTCAGTTCCCAGGTGTGTGGGGGCTACTTTGGATTAGGACCATGGTATGCAGAAAAGAAGAAGAAGAAGAGATTGGATTTATACCCCGCCCTTCACCTGGAGTCTCAGAGCGGTTTACCATCTCCTTTCCCTTCCCCTCCCCACAACAGACACTGTGTGAGGTAGCTGGGGCTGAGAGAGCTCTTGAGAGAACTGATCTTGAGAGAACAGCTCTGAGAGAACTTTGACTGACCCAAGGTCATGCCAGCAGCTGCATGTGGAGGAGTGGGGAATCAAACCCAGTTCTCTCCAGATTAGAGTCCATACTCTTAACTACTACACCAAGAAAGAAGAGGCATCCACCTTCCTTTTTCATTGTTTCCCCAATGCAGCATTTGCCTCATTTAGGAAATTTACATGGAGCTCATGAATACATGCAAGTATTCCCAAAGTTTCAGGTCCTGAAGATATGTGGGTGGGAAAGCTTAAACTCCTTCTCTCTACCTGCAACAGTCCCAATCTGAAATGGACTCCTGTGAGCCTGCGAATTCAGTTGCTAGAGGGGAACTCTCAAAACTATTCTGCTGTGGATTTTGTAACCTGTAAATCTGGATAGATTGCTACAACATCCCTTTTCCAATCTCTGTGTTCAGAGCTTCCTGACAGTGGTGTGATGCTCTTCCTGCTGCTTTGATCCTCGGGTGGGGATTAGGATTTTTTTTTAAGTAGCACCTGTTCCCTGGGAAACAGCTGTTGATTTCAAGCTCCCTGCTGTCTTTCTTGATATCTTTTTTATTTCCCTTATGCTATTTTGTTCAGCTCAAGGTGGTTTTTTTTTAAAAAAAAAATGTGGCTCGGTGTGTATAAAAATTACAGAAGAATATTGAGTAAGCTCCATTGTTTCCCTTATTTCCAACTGCATCCATCATTCTTGTAGCACAAAGCTCTGTGCCAATCCTGATCTGACATGAGAAAAAGGGAATGTGGAAAAAGAGCTAAATAGAGGGTTGAGTGTTCAGGCTTTGCATAAACACAGGTAATAACTTTATGCTCTCAGATAAAATATCTGTAATTTTTCTTTTTCTTTCTAGCCAGAGTTCTTACAAGAAGCCAATTTAGTGATGGCCAAATTAAACTATGTAGAAGGCGATTACAAAGAAGCCGTGAACACCTATGCAAGAGTGGGCATAGATGACTTACAGCTTGTTGCTGTAGCTCCTTATCGGCTGAGGATGATTGCCGAAGCATATTCTACCAAAGGTAACCTGGCTGTCAATGCACCTGCAGTTTTCTTTTCTCCTGTCAAATAATCTGTATTGCCTAGCTGACCAAAATGGAATTTGTTCTCGCTAGATTCTGCAATTAATGGCATTTGCTCGCAGGATTTTTTTTTTATCTGGGGGACCCGACAAGGATCCCCCTTGTCACCTTTATTGTTTGCCATATCTATTGAGCCCCTTGCAAATATCATTCGAAACTCAAATAAAGTAGAAGGAATATCTATAAATCAAACTCTTTGTAAAATAAGTCTTTTTGCGGACGACTTCATGATTTATATTTTAGACCCACAACATTATTGCTGCTTATTTCTATAATGCACAATCATAATCATGGCTCTGGCAGTTTGTGGAGCTTGTGGTAAGGACTGGCTTTGGTTGTGTGTGGTTGGGGGGGTTGTATTTGTATTGTAGATTGGTTAAACAGTTTGCAAACAAATCTTGTGGTTTTGTTGTATATTGAAGAAAAAAGCATTGAAACAGAGGCCATGTATTATAGTCTGTTAGGACCAGCTAAAATATAAAAATACGTGGTTTCAAGGTCTCTGGCACTCTTCCTCATGCTGGATGTTAAAACAGAAGGGGGGAAGAGACTGAAAAGGTCATGTTCTCAAAAACTGTCACCTGTGTCTTGTGTGGAATGTGTACCTGAGCCTTCTGGAAAGAAGAACATAAAAACCAGTATGTAGCTGATCAAATGTCTCTTTAATAGCAGAATAACATGCAAGTCCCTTACAAAGGCCTAAATGGAGATGACATTTTAGAAAAGATCACAAAAAGATCTGTTCCAGGCTGTTTTTTAAAAGCTTTTATTTTATAGGAGTTTTCTCTGTGCTGCTTAGCTGATAGCTTCATTTCTGGTGGTGTTCCTAGTCTGTGTTCCGCTTCTAGGCGGAACAAAGCCTGGTAACATGTGGAGGGGGGGGGGTATAGCTTGGAATATTTTTCATTACCCAGAAGTAGTTCTCATTAAAAGGAAAACTTGACCCCTACCGCTGTATCCTGTTTCTACCAGATATGCCAATGACTGATACCAGATATGAGGATATATTTTCTGGAACATACCTTGATGTTCCCCTTTCCAAAAGTATCACAATATTTTTTCCTCTGTTATTTTTCTTTGTGATGTACTCTGCATGGTACATGCAAGGTAAACAAGAACAAAAATAGATTTGCGTTTCCCATATTGACCTATGAAATCATGTAGTGCTGGTACAGTTTCTATAGGTGGCAGTGTCACCTCAGTGTCCGGCTGTTTTCTGTGCTGTGCACGCATCACATAAAAGCTGGGTCTGTGGGGTTGTTGTTTTTTTTTTAAAGAGTGCAGCAGTGTGTGTGTGCGCACTGAGATAGAGAATTTCTTTATGCCCAGTTGCCTCCTCTAGTGTTTGGAATGGCTTCTCTTGTATGGAAGAGTAATCAAACATCACATGTGGTTTGTTTCTCTCCAGAAAGCAAAGTTGCGGTGGCAGCGTTGAACTAGATTCTAAACAGTTTCTAAAATTAACCTAAGAGGAGACTAATAACCTTCCAGTAGTTCTGTGTCTTGGAGAGTGTAGTTCTGCCTTTAGAGGTGAAGAGGTTTTTTCCCTGCCTTTCATGGTAAGAGTGGGAAAGCTGCCAGGAATTGTCCCATAGCAGAGAG
The DNA here is from genome assembly GCA_029233225.1 of Lepidodactylus listeri. Lineage (NCBI taxonomy): Eukaryota > Metazoa > Chordata > Lepidosauria > Squamata > Gekkonidae > Lepidodactylus > Lepidodactylus listeri. Next base: position 73,618,864 of record JARCFY010000011.1, on the reverse strand, counting down.
AAATGAGTCTGAGTGGATGACAGGAAGATAGGATTACTTGAAAGATAAATTTAATCCCCCTTTGCCCCCCAGAAGGTCTGGAAACAGGTTGAAGGGAACAGCAGCATCCTCAAGAAGGTGGCTCAGGTTGGGTTAAAGGAGAGGGGCTGATGCATTTTTGTCTGGCCAACTTGACCATTGCTTAGCAGTGACCAATGCTTACCCTTAGAATGCATAAAAAAAAGCACTTTGGTTCTAATAAATTACGAGGGCTTTTTGCATGGAGGATTCTGGGTGAGAGAGACTGATAAGAGGCTGCTATGAAATGAAACTCGAGCAATGACCAAGGTTCAACTCTGGCTGGTAGTGACAGCTCTCCATGCTTAGAAGTTACAGTTATACATTTAACATTAAAAGTTATACCTTGTATTATTGCATGTGTGCATGTGGTGGGATGGGGTGCATGTGGCTTTTTTTGGTTGACAGTTATTGCAAACGGGGCTTTGTTGGCAGCAGAGTCTGTACTCCTAAGTTAGGCGCAAATTTTCATGCTCTGCTCCTGTGCTCTGTCTGCCATACTGCTGCCAGCCTGCTAACCATCCCACTGCCTGGACACCACCGTGGTACTCTGCTTGGCAGCTGGAATAGTGCTATGATGGTGACTCATGGCTGCGTGGCTCCTCTGGCCTTAAAAGGCATAGAGCCTTTTGCGGCATGTTGTATTTCACTTTTAGGGAAGTTTCTGTGTTTCAAAGTGATTCTGTGATAGGTTCATAATGGAACTGAGGGTGAACTAGCTGATAAATTCCTGGTGTTAAAGAATCATTTGGATCTAGTGCAGCTTTCTCTCCTCAACCCTTTATTGTTTCCTTCCAGGCTAGGTAAGAGTAATGGATTGGGCCTTAACAAGCACATGTGTAAGCATTGCATAAAATTACATGTTAGTTACATGTCTCGGAGGGGACCCAGGAAACTCTTTGAACCACCACTTTTCTAAACAGCAGCTCTGCCAGGTCACTTCCCTTTGGTGGAGTAATGTCTCTGTGCTCCTTGATCAACCATTTTGAACACACCCACGCATGTGGCTATTACATTAGTTACAACAGTCATGTGCACCATTGCACAATTAAAGTGCAGCCCTTACACCCTTCTAAGTCCATTTCAGTCAGTGGGGCTAGAAGAGTGCAACTCTGCTCAGTGTTAGCTACTTTGGCTTGGATGCAAAACCACCTTCTGGCTTCTGCTCCTCTTTCTCCACTGCGGAAACAGTCCTGCAGTGTAGATATTTATTTATTTTTATTTATTTATTTATTATTTCTATTTGTATCCCGCCTTGCTGGACAAACTGGCTCAAGGTGGCGCACAGACATTAAAAGTGATAAAACAATAAATACAATAAGTTGTGCATATATAACATAAAATACAGATTAAACAGTATAAATACAGATGGTGGCGGCATTCAATAAACAATCAGGGATGGAAAGCAACAGCCAACAGTATATCATAATGGCCATAGGATGTTCTGGTGATGCAGTCATCAGTCACACATTTGTCAGTGGCAGCTCCTAATTGAAAGCCTGGTGGAAGAGCTTCGTTTTACAGGCCCTGTGGAACTGCAGAAGATCACATTCCTTTTGTGCTAGGTGTTTTTCAGCTCCTTGAGAACCATCTGTCTTGCTTGAGTGGAAGTGCCTAGTGCCAAAGGAATCGGATCCACAGAAAAGGACTGTCTCTGTAATGGCTAAAGAAGATTGCAAAGCAGAAAGAGGTTATGGGATCAAAGCCATTCGTGCACTCTGTTCTTGGCCACTGCGGAAAATGCTAGTTTATATTCCGTGGCCGAGGACAGACTGCCAATGTAAAGCGGAGGCAAAGCGGAGGGAACTGGAGCGGGGGAAAAACCCCACGGAGCTGGCCGTTCACACTGGCCAGAGCAATGCGAATCAGCGTCAATACGGAGCGTTCAGACTGCCGCGTAGCCAGCGCGCACGGCTTGCGCGTGCCGCTGCTTTTTTTTTCTTTTTTCGTTGATGTGTTTCGCATGTGCGCACATGCGCAAAACTTTTTGTTGGTGCGTTCACACTTCCTCCGGATGCCTCCCGCTTCTTCCAGTTCACACTGTTTGGAAGCGGGAGGCATGCGGAGGAAGGCCCCTGAACACCGGGAAAAACCGGTGTCCTGCTAAAGCGAAAGGAAAGCGACTGGGAGACGGGTAAGTATGCAACGGAGCCGACGGACAGATGCGCATGTCTGAACGTGCTCCTTTCTTCCGTTGCCAAGGCGTGCCTGCCCCGCTTTACATTGCCAGTCTGAACTCAGCCCGTGTTCACACATTGTATCACATTTTCTTAAACCGAAATGTCTTTGTTTTGCAGGTCTTTGTTTAGAGAAGTTGCCAATTTCCTCTTCAACTAGTAACCTCCATGCAGATCGTGAACAAGAAATCATTACATGTTATGAGAAGGCAGGGGATATAGCTCTTTTGTACCTTCAGGAGATAGAAAGGGTAAGCTGGGGTATGGGATATTGTTCATATGGTATGTCACTGTCTGTCGCTTGTAAGGATTACACAGAAAATCTATTTTTTCAGTCTTACCCTGAACTTAATAAAGTGGTATAAAATCCTTAACTATTACTGCTAATAATAGTAATCCAGAAGATGGCTTTGCCAGTAATTTTTCCACAAAAGAACTTTCTGAAGATTGAGAAACTACACTCATTAGTGGTTTTAAAAAATATATGTTTATTTTGTGTGTGTTCACACACACATGGTAGTCTGTGTAGAAGAGCTAGAAGGGGCCCAGAGGGTCGTTCAGCCACTCTGCCATGTCGTGATCCTCCAAATGGCAACAGTCTCTCACTTCTGCATGCAAAGTTGAACCCACGAATCAGGTAGCACCAAGATACAGAGAACAGGAGTAGCAAACCATGCTGGGTCAAGGACCCCACTCTCCTGGAGTATTTAGAAAGTGTGATCTTCCCAGTGGGTTGAACAACAGGTGAGCGATGGCTGGAGTTTGGATGTAAAAATGGCTGGAAAGAAAAAAGAACTAAAGCATCCTCACTGTTGCTTGTTTAATCGCGCTCATGCTCTCAGTTGTCATTTAAGGGGAACGAATTGTCCAGGGACTGTGCGACATATTGTTTAGTAGGCCCTGAGCACACAGATAGCTACTGTTTGGGCCATAGGCAGCATCCAAATTTATGAAGTATTTATTAAAAAGAAAATGGTTTTGTCTCGGCTTGTGCTTCACGTCTGGAAAATCAGAATGAGTGCCAAACTAGAGGTTGAGTTAAACATGGCACTGCCATTGAAAATACTAGTTACATTGCTTAGCTTCCCCATTTCCCCGTCATAACATCAAACAGAGAAATCACAGTCCTAAGGTCATGGCTTTTCCCCTCCCCTCTTCACTTTACCAGTAGCAGTCAATGAGGTGTGTGTGTGTTGGGGGTGGGGGGGGGGGAGAATATTGTGAATTCCAGATGCGTGTATTCTAGATGTTAAAATAGCAGAAAGGGATTGCAGACACTTGTTTGTGAATCTGCCTTGACCCATAAATAAACTGTCTCTGAGAACTGAGTGGAGTAACACTCACTGAAGCCCCCTCTGCTGCCCAGCAAACAATTAGTGCTACTCACTTGAAGAGGGAAGGCGTGGCAGGGTTGCAGTTTGGGTTACACTGAATATTTTGGGAATCCATCTGCCCTCACTGGATTAGGGCATGAACTCTGTATTTAACTGTATGTATATAAATGTAGCCAACGATTTGCATTTTACTTTGATTTTCAAAATCACTGTGAATATCTGTACGCACCAACAATCCAACATTGTTACAACTTTTAAATAAAACCTTCATTTGTGTCTGTGATGCGGAATACACTTTATGGAGATAGTTGCTGAAAATTTAGAAAGCCATTATATGACCGCTCTACCTTATTTTAACAAATCACTGATCCCTTAATCTGCGTGCTGGAGTGGGATATCTTGTTATTTTCTGGAAATGAATAGCTGCTATTAACAGTTAACTTCCTTACACTCTCCAGTAGAAAAACAATCTAACATTATGTGCTGTTCAGCATTTTCTGTTCAGAATGCTGTGACTATCACTGTGTCAAGGTTATGACTGTGCAGCTTGAATAATGCCTGGGGAAAACTCCTTAGAGTTCACATGGTAAAAACAATCACTAAAAAATGTACTGAGAATGCAGTTGTGAATGTGTTGAAGCATTGTTCCTAATGAAAGCTAATGTTCCTGAGCAGCTTACTGGTTGGATAATCATTAAAGTTATAACACAGAATTTAGAGTTCTGAAGTAGATTCAAGTTCTAAACCTGCTTTGTGTCCTTTGTCCCAAGCTGTAAAATGGGCTTTATGGGAATTTGTTGTAGTCTAACCCAATGTATCAAACAGAACCAAAAACTGTTTTGCTTTTATAACAGAGTCAATCTTTTCTTTTTTCTCTTTATAGTTGAAGACTAGTCTTTCAGGCATTATCCATCTGAAGGGGGTAGTGTTTCTGTAGAAAATTTGTTAAGGTTTTGTATTGTTTCCTCCTTTTCCTTATCTCAAATGGTATATCCTTTAAGACTCTGATTTCTTCGTCTTTGATTTTTAAGGATGTCCCATTTGTGGCCTTGAGCACCACATCTCTTGTAGATCTCTTTGAGAATCTCAGCAATATCTCCCCAGGCAGGGTTTTTTTTTCTTGATAAATTTGGGATATGTTCTATAGATCATATCCATATCGCTTTGCAAAAGATCCGCTTGTAAACCTGTCATTGGGGCCAACACTTCGCTTAGCAAATGCTTCAGATTCTCACCCTTCTGTTCTAGGACACCTTGAAATCTCAGAATGTAAGCTGATTTGTCCATTTGTAGTCTTAAAAGTTGATCTTTGTCAGAGGTTCTCTCTTTCTCCACCACTTCCAGTCTCTGTTTTATAGCTTTTGTCTTGGCTTCAACTTTTTTGCTGTTCTGTTTTAGTATTAGCCTCTTTCAGTTGTTTTTGGAGTGCTTCAAAATTGTTGTTGAGGTTAGTCATCTGGTCCAGCGGAGGGCGCAGTGCTACAGCTAACATTTTAGGAAAGTCAGTACTTGTTTCCGCTTTAAGAGCTGGAAGTGTTGACTTTGCAGTTCCTGGGGAGGGCTTCATTCTGGTCACCATTTTTTCTTCCCTGCCAGTCATTGTTTATAATTCAGGAAAGTTTGATGAAGTTGAGAAAGCTTGTTTAAAGAGCTGTTTTGGGTAAATCTGCATTCACTTGGTTACATCTCACAGACGCCGATAATCCTAGCACCCCAAATCAATTCCAAAGTTCTCTTGGGATGGGTGGGGTAACGCACTCCCTTTCTTCCCCAGCTGCTTAAACTTGGGCTTACAGATCGCTTGACCGAATATCCAGATCAGCAGGTAAAACTCACGCTTCTTTCATTGCTGCGAAGGAGGTAGGGAGGTCTTTGCAGGTTCACTCCGCTCCTTGATCGCCCGTCTGGTGTGTGCCTCTTGGTGCCATGGAGGCGCCACGGTGGCAGGGACCTGTCGGGGCAAAGGAGAGCCTCAATTCCTTGACCGCCACCTTGGGAGAGGTTCCCCTCGCGCCCCAGACTGAGAGCCCCCTGCAAGGGCTCCGGGGTGGTGGTGGAATTGTCTGGTACCCCTTCCAGCCGCTGGGTTACGGGTCTCCTCTGTCGGAGCTCTGACGAGGTGTGCCCGCCATTGAGATCGCCGAAACCGGATGTCACGTTTGCTTATCTTTGATAGGCCATCATTTTAAATGAACATGCTGCTTTGAAGTATAAAAATGACTTTGCACAAAATAAAACTTGTATTCCAAGCTCCATTATAAAGTTTTGATTTGTGTTTCTGTCTCATATAAAAACAAGTCAGAAACGAACAAAGTGAATTCAGCAGTATTGTGGAGAACACAATTGCGTAATAATTATGAGGAAATTATTTTGTGGCTTATCAACAGTGAGCCACTTTCCTTTGTGTGCAGAACCGTGTTTGTTTATAAGCATGAGGCATAGAAATGACTTGCAGTTGTACGGCTAACCTTTAATGATTCTATTAATTTTCAGGCACATTATTCTGCTATAATTTTCTTGATTCATGCTTATTTGTATGCTCTTGACATAATTGGGAGTTCTTGTAGTTTAGTTGCAGATGTAAAAACAAATTTTTTTTAAAAAAGGAATTCAGGCTTGCAGTTGCCTGTCTCTTAATTGAAGCTAATTTGGGGGTACTTGAGAGAGTATATGGATCTCCTTAAGTGATTAAAGAATAAAGTTGTTGTCTGAAGCTCATTTACAGAATCACACTGAGGTCAATTCAAATGTTACAGTACTCCACAAAATACTTTCCCCTGATTAGGCTGCACTTGTGAGTTGTAGTATTTTGAAAACTGCGTATCATACGGATTGTTGAATTAAAGGCTGCGATCGCACACACTAAATAATCCACTTTCAGTCTATTTTCTTTGCACTTTCCAACTGGATTTTGCCAGTTCACGCAGTAAAAATCCATTTGGAAAGTGCACTGAAAGTGGATTATTTAGTGCGTGTGACCTCAGCCAAAGGTTGTCCACAAACAGCCTCCAGGGGTTGGAACGCCAGTGTGGAGGTTCTCCGTATCCTGTATCGCATGGCAGATAGGTTGCCAACCTGATAGTCCCTTTGTAGAGCAGTGCCACATGGAAATATTTGGGGTGGGTCGCAGCATTTGACTGGGTCGGTAGACAGAAAATCAGTCCAGTCCAGTCAGATAATATCTAGTACCATTATGCTCAATACTGTGTGGTGAGTACAACCTGCTTTTGAAGCTGCCATGCTCAGTCTGTGTACTGGGTTGCCAGATTCCCATCTAGAAGTCTAGCCCTGATAGTACCACTACTTTGATAAAGCAAAAGTAGTTGGGTGAGTTTGATTTATTTCTATTCTGTGATCTCCCAGGTAATAATGGCTAACATACAGAACAGAAGCCCGAAGCCAGGGCCTGCGGCACATGAACAAGAGCTGGGGTATTTTTTAGAAACGGGACTTCAGAGGGCTCATGTCTTGTACTTCAAAAATGGGTAAGATTTAATTTACCATTCTTCTTGATCTTAATTTTAAAAACCTTCCAGAGAGTGAACTGGACAAGCTGTGGGCTTAGTCACTTAACATTACAAAAGTAATACATAGTCTGGAAACAATAAACCTTTTATGACAAAAGGTTTCCCCTTGCACTTAGTAACTCCAATTGTGTGCCAAATAAGTTGCTTGGTGTATTTTGCAGGCATCTGATTGGTTGCAAATATGCTTTAGAGTTTCTCAGTTTTGTGCTTGAGCTTGGGGATTAGAAAAAGCAAAGAACTGTTGACTTTAAATATCTTTTTCCTAATCTCTTTAGTTACCACTTATTTTAACATTGTGCTGCAGGATAAACGTGCATGAAGACCAACAGTATGTATATACATTTTCATTTGTGACTACTCAGTAGACCCCTTTAGACTATGCATGAGAGGTCATTCATAATTTTGTAATAACCTTTTCTAAGAGTAGCCTACTAAAAATAGGGGTAAAAAAAAAAAGTCCAAACACTGCAGAAAATGAAGAAAGGAATTCGGGCCTCTGTTCATTTTTAAAGGCTTCAAAACTTGGTGTACTAGATTTGAGATGACTCTGCTATTTTCCCCCCTTCGAAAAGTGTGGCTACAATTATCTTTCAGATTTAAAAAACCTGCATAGAAAGAGTGGCATGTCCTGCTGTGTGAGTAAATGGGTTCGACATAAACAGTCGTAGCTGAGAAAAGGAGCTCCAAGTTTTGAAACTGTTTCAACCGGGTTAGCATGCAATTGCTCACTTGAGTTCTTACAGGCTTTCGTTATTAGTATCCTGAGAAACTCCTTGGAATAATGCATGACCTCTGAGATGTGATGTCATTCGGCTGCCATCACTTGATTGGAAGAAAAATGGAATGTTAAGATTGCATTTTTCTTAGTGTCCCCCCCCCTGCCCCCGATGGGGTATGGGCGGAAGGAAGATGACGTTGCACCTGGTATGATACCGTATCATTTTAGTGGGAAATATGGAAGAGAATGAGCTATAGAATGCATGCTCTCAAATTACACACAGTAGAAATGCAGGGATTTCTCATATTTAAGTGGACAAGAAGCTTACATAATTTGGGGTTTTCATTTGATGGTTTAATCAATACTACATCATTTTCATCAGACTTTAGGAAACCTAAAGAGTTTTGATGTAATTCCCACAGTAGGTGATTTCTCCTTGGTATAATGAGTTATTATTTCATTCATGTCCTTTAATAAAGGCTGTTTCCAACATCCCTGGGTCCATGCATGGAGAGTGAATTCAGGTGGATCCCTTGACCTGCTGGAAGGCTCCATATTGGGGTGTCATCTCAATTAGCCATGAATTTGGGACTTTTCAGCCTTATGCTTTTTATCTTCCTCCCATGAGTAAATATAGTAAAGTCAGAATGGCTTGTGGTACATTCATAAAAGGGAACTGTTTGTATTAACTCTTTAAATCACACAAATGTCCAGCCCTTCATGAATTTTAGGTTTTGGATTTCCATTGGGTCTTATTGCACTAGGTGTATCAGTTTTATAGCTTCTGGTACCATAATATAGTACCATAATGGGGGGGGGGACGACGACAGGGACAGCGGCTTTGAGAAATTACTTCAACTAAGTTCTTCCTTGGCAACCAGTTATTTTGATGGAACAAACCTGTTTAGTGACACTTTATCTGGCTTTTCTAATGTCCTGATTCTTCCATATCTTCCATAGGTAGGAACATTTTCATTCTCCTAGTTACTTTGTTGCCTTACCCTTTTCTGTTGTTCTTTGCTATCCCTTTTTCCTACTTGAGCAATCTAGCTATAAATTGCAAATGTCAGCTTGAGTGACTTTCTTTTCCTGTTGTGTCAAAGCACTAGAGCTCATTGTATTGTGACTTCTGCATTTGCTTCTGTGTCAAAGGGGCACATATGCACATTATGTTTTTGAGAAGAATATCTTACAGTGGTTTAAGTGAATGAGAGGTGTGTTTTTCAGGGAGCCATAATTTGCCATAGTTTCCTGTTGAATGTATACTTTGTGAACAACCTCTGTTTTCCTCTGTACAAAATGTGAAAAGACCTGAAATGTATGACATGTAGGATGCTTTCATGAACAAGATTTCTGTCATATTCAGAGGCAGTAAATGTCTGTAACCCAGTGCTAAGAGGCAACATCAGAGGGCGATCTCAGCTGCTATGCCCTATTTGTTGGCCCTCCAGAGGAACTGGTTGGCCACTGTGTGAGACAGGATGCTGGTCTAGATGAACCTCTGGGCTGATCTGATCCAGCAGGGCTCTTCTTATGGTCTTCCACTTAATTTTTCTGTTAGGTTTTTGAGGTGTGTGCCTAAAAACATATTTTGTGTGTGTGTGTGTGTGAGAGAGAGAGAGAGAGAGAGAGAGAGAGAGAAACATGGTTTTCATCTGTGTCTTGAAAGAGCACAGGTGCCTGGGCTTGTACAGATTCATAAATGCATGAGATGGTGGTATTTCTAAAATGTCAGGACTAAAAGTTCTGTCATGTCCTTCAGAAAACTACAGGTCTGGGAGCTCTGTTAATGGGATCCCAGCTGTTGGCCCTGTTAAGTGTTTGCTATAGACATTCTCTTTTTCTAGCTTTCTGTTCATGTAATTATTCATGTAATTATGGCCCTTGCTCAGTTAATAATTGGCATTGGCATTACTGAATAGCTGCCAAGACCCTTGGGAGGGTCCACTGCTGATTTAGTGATCCACCAGCAGCATCCATCATCCCCTGCAGTCTTTAATTGTGTGGCCAGGGCAGGATTGGGACCACTTGGGGCAACTGGGTCTCCAGCATGGTGTAGTGGTTAAGAGCGGTGGACTCTAATCTGGAGAACTGGGTTTGATTCCCAACTCTTCCACATGAAGCCTGCTGGGTGACCTTGGGCCAGTCACAGTTCTTTCAGAACTCTCTCAGCCCCATCCACCTCACAGGGTGTCTGCTGTGGGGAGAGGAAGAAAAGGCAATTGTAAGCGGCTTTGAAACTCCTTATAGTAGAGAAAAGCGGGATATAAAAACTTACTCTTCTTCTTAAGCATCCCTGAGCGATGGCAGCTGGGAAGAGGAGCATCAGCTCCCGCTTGCTTTCTTGCTTCTTCTCTCTGCATGGCAGCAGCCGCTTCCTCTCAAAGCGGCTGCTGCTGCCTAGCTCACTGGGCAAATGAGTAGCAGTCGTGGCACAAGGCAAATGAGTGGCACAAGGCATTGTATACAAAGTACTGTAACCTTGATGAATGTTAATAGTATTACTGCTCAAAAATGTAAAATGTTTTGGACATGTGAGCTGCATAGCTGGGCATACATGATCGAGGTTTATAAGATTATGCATGGGATAGAGCAGGTAGAGGAAGAAGTCCTTTTCTCCCTTTCTCACGATACAAGAACTCGTGGGCACTCCATGAAATTGCTGAGCAGTCGGGTTAGAACGGATAAAAGGAAGAACTTTTTCACCCAAAGAGTGATTAACACGTGGAATTCACTGCCACAGGAGGTGGTGGCGGCTACAAGCATGGACGGCTTCAAGAGGGAATTGGATAAACGTATGGAGCAGAGGTCCATCAGTGGCTATTAGCCACAAAGTATAGATAGGAACTCTGGGGCAAGTAATGCTCTGTATTCTTGGTGCTTGATGGGGGGGGGAACAGTGGGAGGGCTTCTAGTGTCCTGCTCCCACTGCTAGACCTTCTGAGGGCACCAGATGTTTTTGGCCATTGTGTGACAAAGTGTTGGACTGGATGGGCCACTGGCCTGATCCAACATTAGCTTTTGTTCTTACTGGGAATTGGAGCTCAAGTGCTGCATCTGTGAGCCGGGAAAGATTGTGCCGCTGGTAAAACAGCTATCCAAACAAATTACATTCACTTCTAAGTAGTTCTGCCCAAATGGCCACTGGTTCTGCTCTCGTCCTTTTTGCCAGTTGTATGCAGAACCTGATCATTAGGCAAGCTGTTCAGAGGTGTCCAGACAAATTCAGATGTGTCTATTTGCATGGCCAAGGTTGCTTCCTTACTTGAATAGAGTCTCGCCACCACTTCTTCAGATTTTGAAAGGGGCACAGAGTAAAATGAAAAAAAAAAAACACCTCAGTCTGAGGGGGATTTTTTTGTTTGTTTTTTTTAGTTTAGGCTTTTACCACTTAGGTTTTCTATGTACCTTCCAGGTCTGCCAGTGGATCTAGCTAATCTTGCATTCAGTCCTTGCAGTCATTTCTCAGATAGGTACCACTGCCTGCACAGGTGCAAAAAGGAGGCAGTGTGATCTAGCCAATGTTGGTTGTTTAAAGGAGCTGTCAACATGCAAAGAGTGAATGAACTGCATGTGATTGCATGCTTTAGACAAGGAGGTCAGTTGCATGACCAGAATAACAATGTCACAGGGATATGGGGGTGGGGTGGGGGGGCAGAATGCTGCATCTTCCCCAGTAAATTATATGATGTAGTTCCTGAACTGGGCACAAGCAGCTGTAATAACTAGGCAGCCGCTGGGTGGGTGCAAAGCTGCTCAGTGTGGTCCAGTGCTTGTGATGAACTTCGCCAAAGAACAGGGAGGCAAGATGATCTGGAGCTTGCCTTATATCTAGTTTAGGTAGTTCAAACAAAGTATATTCCCCTGGTGATGGTGTTTGTGTCAAAGTTTACAGCAAGCTTATTTATATGTAACATCTATAAACAACTTTAACCTTCAAGTCATACCTAGCAAGCGTTAATTGGTTCAAGGAGAGAGCATGAGCCATGTTGTTTTCCCCTCTTAAACTACTCTTCACTGACATTTCTCTCCTGTCTTGTATGTCCTTTTAATTAATTCAGAATAGTTCCCTGCTGAGATCACCTTTCTGTCCCATTGCTGTGAACATGTCAACCTTTTATTTGCATCTCTCCACTGGCTCCTTGTTACTCTTAGGCTGGTTTAATAATAAGGGTAGTAGTAAATCGGTCATTTTCTCAATCTTGTATGGATAAAGCCTCACAAAACCGAAAAATGTGTCTGAATAGAAAGGGGAGATGACATCCCCTTAGACATTCTGGTAAGATGAGCTGTCAAGAATATTTGGTTTTTCATCTTGAAGTCTGCTTGTACCATGTCATGTGGACTCAGCTTTGTTTGAAGTTCTGAATCTGGAATGGAATATTAATTAGATGTTTTTATACTTATAATGTCTAGTTGTTGTTCCAAAAAGTTCAACAGTGCGTCAACTGGAGAATAAAGCATTTCTCTGCACAGACAAAGCAACCCCCCCCCCCCCCCCCCAATGTTCACTGTTTGAATGACTTCTGAATTTTGGCATGATGAATAGTTTGAACCTATAACCTTGCTTAGCTGGCATTGTGCAGAATCCAGGTATTTCTTTTATTGGATGACCATACGAAGTTTACTCAAGTTTCTCTGTAGAAGATTAAAAAATGGATGAGGCTCTGAGAGTTAGTAGCTGACCTAAACATGTGTACACATCCCCATTTGAGCAATCCATTCAGTTTCTCTCTCTCTCTGAGAGCTTCACAACTCTGTTAATGTCTTGCGATTGCTGCAGGCATTCTATTGATCAGCATTGACAAGGCTGCAGGACTACTGTTTGCCTAAGGGTATGGATTTCTACACAAACATTTTAAAAGGGTCAGGTTCAGAATCAGCCACCTGCCGAGATCTGTGGCTACACATTTGCAAGCACTCTTGTCAGCAAATATATGGGATTTCTGAATTACCCCATATGTTTAACTGTATTGCTGAACATGAACTTTGCATATAGTATCACAACTCAGGCTTGCAGAAGGTTTCTCTCCCACTTTGGGGTATTAGTTATCCCACTCAAACTATTTTTTTTTGCACATGAAAATAACTTTTAAGGAAGCAGAGGCCCTGACCTAGATAGCCCAGGCAAGCCCGATCTTGTCAGATCTTGGAAGCTAAGCGGTGCCGACCCTGGCAAGTATTTAGATGGGAGACCTCCAGAGAATACCAGGGCTGGGAGGTCAGAGGCAGGCTATCAAGCTACTTCTCTGACTGTTGTCCCTGCCCCAGTAGGGGTCACCACAGCTTCCAGGCACTGGTGGGCACACGGGTGTGCAGGTGCACACACACGCACACACACACAGGAAAAAAAGAAAATAGACAAACTGCTATAATTAATTCTGTATTTTTCCTTCTCACAATGAATGATGAGAATAGGTCCTGATCTAAGCATCAATAGACATACAGTAATAAATCATTTTAATTGAACTTGGGGTGTCCCCAGGACCCCTAACATGGTAAGTTCATAGCACTTTCAGTTTCCCTTTCAAAGCAATTGAAGTAAAATGACCCTAGCATGATCTCAGAGTATACACTGTAATTTACAAAGCATTATAGTGGGTTGGTGAAGAAGCTGAGATATCCAAGGGCAACTGACTTTATTAAGGTTGAGGAATACACAGGGTATTGAATTATACATGATTGAAAACCAAGTTTTAGCTATTTCTCCTCCACTGCTAGGTATCAAGTTGACTCATGTGTTCCCTTTCTCTCTTGCCCCCAGATCTTGATATCATGTATGACTGCTCTGCAGGACCACTAAACGTCAACTCTAAGCTGCAGATATTTTGCTAATGCATTTTTAATTTCCGGACCCCTGTAGATCAAGATTATTAATAATGAATGACAAATTTGCTGGAAGTTTTCATATACTTTCTTTGGAAATAGTGTTAAAAGCATTGCTGATCTTAGTTTATCCTCACCCCTCACTAGTTTGTTTCAAATGTATTTTGGAGGTATGTACTTCAGGAATTAACAACCTAGAGAGCTCCCTAGAAGAATCATGCTAATTATCTGCTTATGTATGCATTTTGGGGAGGGAGGGAAGAAGCCGATTTAACTACACTGTTAGCCTGTCTTGATGACCAAGGTTCAGAGTTTATTAAACCCATCCCAGTACTTAATCTTAAAAAATATTAACGTAACACACATTAACGTTACAATGAATTGATTCCAGCTTAAGACCATGTTATGTAATTTATATTTTTAAATGAAATAGAGTACATAGAAGAAAATAATATATAAAGTATTTAGTTGGGAAATTAAACACTGGTGCCATATGAGTTATGTTGGGCAGCATAAATAGCCTTTGTTGAAAATAAAAAGGAAGCTTAGGGAGTATAAAATTACCCAAGCAGAGGAGAATAGATTAATCAAGGAAATATGAGCTGCGCTCATTCGTACAGTTAGAGCTTCCTCAGCTGGCTACCCATTCATTTTTTTTCCAGTTGACACCACTGAATGCCATTTATTAGTATAAACAAAGCCATCTGTCAGAACAAAAAGCCTCCTGAAAATGGCAAGATCTGAGGGGTTAACTATACGTTGGGAGACCCTTCTACCCTTTGACATCACACGTTCAAAAAGTCCTTGTTTGAAATGTTGATCTGACGACCTGTGTGTTATAATACTGTTTATGTACTGTTTTGGATGCTATGAGAAAAACCCTCCATCTTTCAGTGCTCCTAATAGTTTGAGAACCGTTCTCCTGTTTAAAGGGTGGGGGTCATACTACATGTTGCAAGCAGTGGCAACAGAGCCCTGACTCCTTTTACTAAAAAGAATATCAGCTACTATAGGTGTGAATTTTTACCTGGTTAGTGAGTGTAGTTAACTATTTCCTCACTTGTTACCCCCCTTCTCCTCTTCCTTTCCCTTCCCTTCTGCACAGTTCCAAATGTATAATCTGGAAGTTAGGATGGGTAACTAGGGGGTGACTTGAAGCCGAGACTGTTATTCCGAACTGCTTTTGTCTTAAGCAAGTGACCCTCCATGGGGGTCTGTTGTACATGTTTGACTGCAACATGTCGGTAGCCCCTAAAATTACAAACAGTTAGGAAAGAGAAACTGCAGGGGCTTCCCTTTTGGTTCCCCAAAATGTGTATAAGCCAATAGTACAACATACAGTTAAGAGAAGGGTGGTGAGATCAAAACTGCAAAAAATAAAGGAAATGTCAGAATTATAGTATCATAAAACGGGGTATACTTTTTGTTCCGGGGAGCAAAGAAAGGTTTCTTCTTTGAAATACACTCGTTTGGCAAGCTTGCGCTAGAAACAACTTAGTTTAAATACGATGGCTGAATAATTATTTTTGAGTAATCAGTATGCAAAGGGCACAGATTTGCCCACATAATGCTAGTTCAGGAGAATTCCCCCCCCCCCCCCCCAATGCTTACTTAATTATACCAAATGTTCTTGGTTTGGTCTTCCACCTCCATTCTCCTCATTTTTTTTTTTAACCTCTTCATATGGAATGCTTGGAAGTAAGAGAGCTGCAAGATGTAGGAATTGTGTGTGTATTAGAGTTAGAGCATTTCAATATGATCTTAAAATATTATGTAACGCTGCATTAAGAAGTTTAATAAAGCAATGCGGAGGCCCTGCAGAAGAACGTAATGTAAGCCAGAATGCTATGCCAGAATGCAGTGCACTGCATTTTTCTTTTTATCCTGACAAGAGTGCTGATTAACTAACTTGTAATGCATTTTAATCTCACTTCACTGCACTGCCTGGGTCACAGGTGCTCTGGCATAATATAAATCATTATTTATTATGCTGGAATGAAATCGTCCCAGCTAAATGGAGTGCAAATGCTGGACCATTAACTGCTGTAGAGCTTTTCATCCCCCCCCCCCCCCCCCCGAGTTATATAACTATGCTATTTGGGTGACTCTTTGATTTGTATAATCAGTATAGTTATTTCTCATCTTTAAAATGTGGGCATCTCAGTTTTCTTATATAGCCCAATATTTAATGGAACCATCGTGGCGAATTTGCACAATTAGTTTGTTTTCCCAATAACTCCAGGCAGTGTAATTTCTGTGCTTCGGTGAGTTATATATGCCAACAACATATTCTTCCTCTTTCAGGTAAAGCAGACAGATTTAATTTAAAAATAAATAACTGCATATATGCTTAGCTCCCAGCCGTTACAGTTAGCTACCCAAACCCATTTTAAAATACTGTGATTTAAAATGTCGTTAAGTGTGAATTACATTTGAAATATGCACGTAAATTTTCCTTTTCAAAAAACAGTAGAAGACAATGAAGTTTAAGCTAATACAACTTGGATCCTTGGTTTGGGCCTGATGGGAACCCTGCAGTATGGGCTGGACTGGCTAGGTGGGCATTAGCCCTGTTCTCCTCTGAAATATTAACACTGCACCCTTTGGCGAAGAAAAACAGTAATGCTTGTTTCTCTCACGAGAGTAGACTGAGGAAAAGTAGGAACGGTTCTGCCCTATCCTCATCACCTCTTCCAGTTTTGCTTTCTTGACCCCGCAATGGGCCTGTCATGTTCTTGCTCTTTTTTTTACTTTAGACATAAGAAAAGCACTTTTTTTTTTTTGGTTTTAGCATCTTTGCCAGCCTAAGCTCCCACTGAGCTTTAGCTTTCCTACCTCTCTCTTTCTACACTCACTGTTTATTTGTTTATATTCATCCTTGGTTATATAAGGCCTTTCTTCCATTTCCTAAATGAGTCTTTTTAATTTCTCAGATCGTTAGAGAGCTGTTTATGGAGCCACTTTGGCTTCTTTAGACTCCTCCCAGTTTTCCTTCTCATAGGAATCATTTGTGATTGTGCCTTCAATATTTCACTTTTAAGAAACTCCCACCCTTCTTAAACTCCCTTCCCCTTAAGTATCTCTGACAATGGGATTCTACCCAGCATAACTTTAAGTTTGTCAAAATTTGCTCTCCTGCAGTCCAGCCTATATGTCTGACTACATACGGCTTTTCCCTTCCCCAAGACTGTAAATTCCAAAATTGCATGGTTCACTACTACCCAGGGTGCTCACTACTTTCACCTCGTCAGCCAGTTCTTCCCTTTCGGTGAGAATCAAGTCCAAGATAGTAGATCCCCTGGTTTCCTTCTCCACTTTCTGGAAAATGAAGTTGTCAGCAAGACAAGTCAGGAATTTATTGGACCTTTCATTTTTAGCAGAGTTGGACTTCCAACAGATGTCTGGGTAATTGAAATCTCCCATGACTACTGTGTCCCGTCCCTTTGAGAACTTTGTAATCTGTTCTAGGAGCATCTCATCCAAGTCCTCTGCCTGGCCTGGTGGCCTATAACAGACCCCCACCATAAAATCACTATTATTTCTTACTCCTTTTATTTTTACCCAGAGACTCTCAACTGAACTTCCATGCTCAGATTCATATATTTCCTCACACGCATATATCTTTACATATAAAGCTACTCCTCCACCCTTCCTTATTTGTCTGTTACTTTTAAATAAGCTGTACCCCTCAGTCCTAATATTTCAACTGTGAGTGTCATTCCACTCCAAGTGGAGCAGACTATTAGCTACCATATTAATGACACCCACTCCCAAAACTTTTGCTTTGATGTGGGATCTGTTGTTTCTGAGCAACCTGTTATTTGATTAGGACAGGTGTTTGTTTGGATCAAGTGACAATACACCATGAATCTTATTTATCGTAAGCCAGAGAAAGAGAGATCTAGGAAAGGGAAGCTGAGGCTGATAAGCAAATACGCAGAGAGACAGATCTGTTGGGGGCTGAAGCAGCGTGGGAGAAGTACATGAGGTGAGCTGGTGAAAGAAGACGACGACAAAAGAAGTTTATCTTCTGAGCCAGGTCCAGTCTGGCTGCTGTTCCCTACTCCTCAGTCTGAATAATAAGCAAACAAATGCCTAGTTGATGAACAGTCTTCCAACTATTTCACATCATGGTTTTTAAGTACTGTACTAATAAGCTGAGGTTGACAGTGCTTTATGATACAATAGTAGCTATTTTATTAATGTTGTGCTTTTAAAATTAGCATTACCTGTGTCCTTCACTGAACTGCATAATTCTCTCATTATTTTTGTTCTATGCTTATTGATATTTATAGTCACCCCCAAGGAAGACTTTTTGTCAAAATGTACTGGCCAGTGTACTTAAAGTCCTTTTTAGTTTGCCATCTACTTCCTCTGTATGGTTCTCTGGCAATTGTTGTATTGTGGTGTTTTTTTTTTCCTTTTCTTTACCACGTTTAAGGAATTGGGAATGGGCTGCAGGATTGCATTACCTCTCATCTTCTCTCTTCTGGAGCTTGGGTTTCTCCTGCCTGCATTAACGTTAGAAATGTTGTTAACCAGCAATTAAGGATAACCATATTCCAGAGGGGAGGGAGTACTTGCTTCTGTGCGCCACTCTCATTAGATGATATGGAACCCCCAAGTCTATCCAGGGATCAGCCTGTCATTTTGAAGGAGTGGGAACTGCGGCGGCTCGATTTTGGTTGGGATCACTGCAGCACAGGGGAAGAAGGGGCTTCTGCCTCCCCACTGCACTATTTTTCTGACCCAAAACAGCACTGGGGGTGGGGAATGGGCAAATAACCAGTCAACCATGTTCTGTAGCACAATGTCACATGTCCACTGCAAGACTGACTTTTGAGTAAATGCTTGACTTGATATGCACAATGTGTGTGGAAATTGAATCAGACCAAATAACCAAATGTCTGTGATCCAATGCATGAGTGCTACAGACTGTAGAAGAAACCTTAGTAGGATTTGGAAATGCTGATCCAGACTCATAAAAATCTGGAAGACAGACTGATGGAGTAGATTGACTTAGCTCACCAAGAAATAATTAATTTAAATTAAGTTTCCTATTTTTGAAATTCATGTTTCCTGTGCAATTATGCACGCATTCTGGTTGCTATACCAATTAAAACTTACTGGTATGCAACCAAATTACCCTTTATATGTTCCTGGAGGATAATGCAAAATATTTTGTTATGCGGCTGATACATATCTGTGTAGAGAAGCAAGACAGATTTCTGTTTGGCTTTCTGTGTACATGTGCAAGGATACTAAGCAAAATTACTTACTTGAGGGCTAAGACTACAGACCTGTGATCACATAGTTGGAAATGTTGTTGTTAGCCATTCAGTCATGTTCGACTCTTGGCCATTAAACAAACCCATTAAACAAACTGGGACTTGCCTTTAAGTGAATATGCATAAATCAGGCTACAGTTGTCCAGAACTTTCTATAAGGAAGGGCAGTAGTTATTAGGCAAAATAGTGTTTCTCAGTGAGATGCAAAAATTAATATCCATGCTTTTGGTGTTTGACTATTTAAATCAACTAAATAGCCATAATTTGAGAACAGAACACATAGTAAATCTTGGATAGAGAAGGACATAAAATAGACCACATGATAAATCATGTAGGTCCCATGGATAATTCTGGTAAGCTTCATGGCTATGTGGAACAAAATTCCAGTCCAGCAGCACCTTAAAGACTAATGTTGTTGGCATGTTTTGCTGCTCTTTAAGGTGCTGCTGGACTAGAATTTTGTTCTCTGACTGCTACACACTGTGGCTACCCACCTGAAACTGTCTTCATGACTAAGTGGGTATTTGAACTTCAGCTCCCCAATTCTAATCCAATACAGTAACTACTACATTACACAAGATCCTGTACAAACTGTACAAAATAATGGTCTGTAGATTAGTAGGCGTGGATGCAGAATACTGTATGGTATTTTGCGCCCGTTTACGAATTATAGTGACTCTTGAAGGATCTTCAGATTTTGACTGGCTAATGTTGAAGAAGCCACATACTGCAGCAGGACCATAGCCAGTGATGGGGGGGGGGGGCGCTGGAGGGCAACGCCCCCTTTTGAATTTGCAGGGCCCCCACCCCAATCTTCCCTTTCACTTGCCATGTATTGCTTGGGCCATGCTGTGCCGCTGCTGTGTCAGCCCAAAGCAATTCTGAAGCAGCCCAAAGATGGACAGGATTCTAGGAGGAAGCAGCAGGGTGAAGGGCCGTAGCCAGTGAATCTGCAGTGCCCCCACCCTCCTTCCTTCCGCTCACTTACCCCAGCTTCAGGTTGGTGCAGTGGAGGCACAGCACAAGTTCTCCCAGACTCCCTCTGCTCCACTGCACCTGTGCTAGCCTGGCTCTCAGCCATATGCAAAGAATGAGGAAAGGAGAAGCAAATACCGTATTTTTCGCTCCATAAGATGCACTTTTCCTCCCCAAAAAAGTGGGGGGGGAAGTGTGTGCGTCTTATGGAGTGAATATGGAGCTTTTCTTACCTGTAACACGGCTCTTTCTTCAGCAGGAATGCAGGGGAACGCCATTCAGGCTGGCATCCCAGCCTTCCCCGCCCCTCCCTGCTGGGCCTGAGCTGTTAAGACTTAAAAGGGAAAAGGCAGGAAAAACCCCACCAGGCTAAGTACTCTTTCCCTTTAAGTGCTTTTCCCCTTTAAGACAGCCAGCAGCAGACTTCCGGCAAGACTTGCGAGCATGGCGGACGTGCTCCTCCGCATCTGCGGGGAGCGCGATCCGTACCCGGCGGGAAGAAGGGGCTCTGGACTGGTGCCAAGCCCCCAGAGACCCCAGTGAGGGGGCTCTGCCTGGGGTGGCCCGAAGGGGATCTCTCCCTACGGTGGCGACCGAGGGATAGAGATCCCTTTTCATCACCCCCATAGGTTCCCCCGCCGTGGGAGCCGTATGGCTGAAAGCGCAAATCCGAGAAGCAGCAGAGAGTGCGAAGCAATGAGGCTGGAACTGACAGTTACGCATGGAGAAAACGTGAGTCTGAAGTAAGAAAAGCAGAACACAACGGGAAGACGGCGGGAGGAGTGAAACCCCCCCCCCCTCTGGGACTAGCGTACTTACGAGACTCTTTACGTGGCGTTACTGCAGGAATAAAAGCCCATCCGCCTTGCTAGATGGCAGCATCGCTCACTTGGAGATATAAACTTTAGAAGGACATAAGTGCTGTTTGAAAATTTGCTCCTTTCGTTCATCTTATCTGTCTATAAACAAAGAGCGTAGTCTCAACAATGACGGGGAAACCGAAACCTTCCCCCAAACTAGGAAGTACAGCTCCGAGTTCAAAGGTTGATACCACGGAGATGAGTGCGGTGTTCTCCTCGTTATTGCGACCTCTAGTGGACCAAATGACAGCTCTCAACGTTAAAATGGACAAAATGCAGCTAGAACTAAAAGAGTCGAATAAATCCACAGAGAAGCTG
Source organism: Lepidodactylus listeri (assembly GCA_029233225.1). NCBI lineage: Eukaryota > Metazoa > Chordata > Lepidosauria > Squamata > Gekkonidae > Lepidodactylus > Lepidodactylus listeri. The sequence continues at coordinate 73,597,784 of JARCFY010000011.1, read as the reverse complement.
CAGCGAGAACTTCTGGAAGTAAAAACTTCAGTAAAAAACCAAGACGCAAGACTACAAAAGGCAGAGAAGGAAAAGGCCTTCCACCACGATCAGCGTTTGAAATTACAAATGGATAGATCGAATTTTTTCCTAAGACTTCAGAATGTGCCAGAAAACACAGGAGAAGACCTTAAAAATTTGCTAAGTGAAGCACTTGAACCAGTGACAGGCATGAAAGCAGCGGATATAAAAAGCGATATGGATATGGTTTACAGAACCTATCCAGATTACACTAAAAAGAAAAGCCTGCCTGGTGAAATTATGATAAGGTTCTCCAAAAAATCTACAAGAGACGTGGTGCTTAGGACCACAAACAAAGCAGCTCTGAAGATCCTGGGAGAAGAAGTAAAAGTGATGAAGGATATCCCATTTGAAATAAGGAAAAGAAGGAAAGCCTATGGAAAATTGACATCTTGGCTACAGTCTGAGTCCATCATCTATCGTTGGAATACTCCAGAAGGACTATGCTTCAGCATCAAAGGTAAGAAGTATAAGATTGACTCTGTTCAACAAGCGAAAAAATTTCTGGAAAAAAGCAAAGAGCAGAAAACTGGGAGAGACTCAGATGGTTCACTGGCCTCGCAAGAAAGCATGTATGGATTTGATAGCTCAAAGAGTGAAGAAGAAGTGTCTGACTCGGAAAAGGGAGCTGCAGCTCCAAAAATAGTTGAGACTGTTAAGACAAGAAGAGGACGAAAGAAGAAATAGTGATTAAACTGTTTTATTAAGCATTGCACTTATGTATTATAAATGGTTTAATTAACCGTATTTCTCTAGGTGGGCGTGCCTGCCAAATAGTTTTTGATAACTTTTATAGTAGCAGTAACAAGTAATTGAAATTTATCCAAGGTTTTAAATGCTTCATAATTATTTTATGTAACAAGGTAGTATTAAGCAAATGATAAAGTACTCTCTGTATAAGGTATATGTAGCTTAGATTGTAGTGTTATAGTTGTAGTTATAGAGAAAAAAAAAAAAGACAGCCAGCAGCAGAAAGCCCCGCCCACAGATTAAGCTCCGTGGCTACTTTGCACAGAAAGGCCTGGCTTTGCATGGCATGCCGACGTCTCTCTTCTTTCCTTTCTCTATCTTTCTTCCTTCCTTCCTTCTTTTCCTTTTTTCTGTCTGTCTGTCTGTCTTCTGTCTCTCTCTCTGTCCCCACCTTTCTTTCTTTCTTCCTTTCTCTTTCTTTCTCTCTCTCCTCCTCCTTCCTTCCTTTATCTCTCTCTCTCTCTCTCTTTCTTTCTTTCTGTTTCATTTTTTCCTGTTTTCCTCCTCTAAAAACAAGGTGCGTCTTATGATCAGGTGCATCTAATGGAGCGAAAAATACGGTATATAGAGGGGGAGGTGTACCACACCTTGTAAAGTTGGAGAAGATAAAAGCAGAGTTGAAAAGGAACAAATCCCAAAAGGAAAACCAGAGTCTAGTGGGGGCAGGGAGGAATTCAACCCAATTGTAACACTAAAAGGGGAAAAGAGCAAGCGAAAAGAGTCAGAAGTTCTTCTGCATAAAAGTCAAGAGAATACACTGGAGACACAGCACACTGGGCTGGGAGGTGCATCTAGAGGGTTTGGGAATTACATGCAATGGGGAGGATCTTGCTGCTGCTGTGAGGGTAAGTGGGATCACTTTGAGCTTCCTGAATTCAGTTACCAGAGCTAATTTAATTCGCTCAGTTAATTTACTGTAGTTTAATTACCATGCCCCCCCCCCCCCAGTTTGTGGCTACAAGGCTGTCCTACAGCTCGCTTGAAAAGTTGAATGTCAAGGTCTGCAGTCTCCTCCAGTCCTGTTTTCTAGCTGCAAAGTATGGCCTTCTATGTTTGTATCTCAGAAGCTTGTTTGATTTATAGAAGAGGTCACTTTTATATGGATTAAGACATGCACTTCTTGGGCTCATTCGGTCCTTCATTTATTTTCCCTTCGTTTAGTAGTAATGGGAATGCCTGATTTTGGAGAAAGAAATGGTAAAAAGTCTGTTCTCACTAGAAGAAAGTAAAGTGAATTAAAGTATGTGATTCCCTTCTGCTCAACTACCCTATCTATATTTTAGACCCTCAACTGTTAAAAAACTGTTTTTTGGAAGATAGTTTATCATCTATTTTTTCATTTTTCCATTTCATGTCTGTTCACCCTTATTCTTGCTTTAGCTTATTACCTGGGGGGTGGCGGGGTGGCATTTGATCTTCATAAGCTACTTTTCTACAAGATTTCAGAAGAATAGCTGTGACAGTCTGTGGAAGCAAGAGAACAGAAACTTCTGGTGTTGCAGTGCTGTTTATCTTTCCTGAAAATATATTTTACGTTGTGGGTTTAATGAAGCTAAACTGTTCTTTTATGCTTCTAAATTGTTCTTTTATGCTTCTAAGAAAAGTTATTGTTGAAAAAATAAAGAATCACATTTAATGCTACTTTTAAATATTTCAATATTTTCTTAGACCTCAAATTTTAAAACAATTAAATATGAAAGTATTAGCTGCAAATACTGTTGAATTCTATGTATATGTACAGGAATTTGACAAGAGGAGTCGGTAGATTTAGAGAAATCCTAAGAGCTGTGGAAACAAGAACTACACAAAATCTACGAATGGTAAGTTTTTATGCCTACAACTAATTGCAACTAATCACAGTTAATAATTTCTTTTCTAACTGGTTATAAACCAATAATACCTTATGCACTGTTGTCCTGTTCCTGAATTAGAAGAAAAAAATATTATGGAACATTCAGTTGTCAACAAAATATTTTAATGCAATATTAAAACAGAAGTAATTAATTCAGAGAAGACCAATCTGTATTTTGCTGAAGGCACATTTGCCAGAACACTTGTATTAATAGCCTATTGAGTTTCATGCTTATGAGTAAAATTTTATGCAGTGTGATTGCTGTTTTTAGTTCTGAAATATTTTTTTGTACACCTTTAATGGAAAAATATTGTCCCATGTTAGACAATAGCAAGGCAGTTAGCTGAAATCTTGTTAAGAGGCATGTGTGAACAAAGTTATTGGAACCCATTGGACGACCCTCCTCATCAGTCGCCCCTGGACGATCCCCTCTGGAAAGGTGCAAACACCAAAAACTATGCTCTTAGCAGAAGACCACGAGTATACTCTGGAGAAAAGTAAGTTTTCTCATTGATTTTTAACATAATTGGTTTGTATGCTGTGTAATAGCATTCTACTGGAAGAATAAAAAGTAGGGGAATAATCTTAACCGTGTTGCTGTGACAGAGACCAAAATGGAGGGAGAAATCCACTTCCTTGGTCGGCCGAAAGAAAACATTTTTCCTGACACTGTGTAAAGACCTTCTATGATTAGACATGCATTAATACATCATTCATCAACATGAGCACATTAGGAACAATATCTGGGTTATAAGTTACCTAGTGTATATATGCAATGCTATAATACTTGGGCAACGTGGTAAAGCATCACAATACTTGGGTACTGGGGTAAAGTGGATACATGACTGACTGTGTGTTTCCCTCTGCATTGTCTGTTGTTTCAGTCAATATTGCAATATTCTAGACCTCTTACAGTCATGGCCTTTAGCTGTTTCCCCTGAAGCCTCTGAATTTCTGCCCTCTTAAATCGCAGTTTTGACATTGCAGAATGCTAGGATGATAATACAAGAGCAGAGTGTGCTGTCTTTCTCAGGAAAAACAGAGGAGGAGGAGTCTTAGGCTTTGATAAGCTCCAGAAAGTTTGGCAGCTGGCCTGCACATGTGGAGTTCTCATGTGGGACTGAACAGATGATCACGTAATGAACATCAGTTGCAGGTTACTCTACAACCGTGTTCTACAATGCCTGACTTAGTTCCCAAAACCTAGACAGTTCTGTAGTCTGAATTACTCCCATATTTTCCTGTTGAGCCATACATATAATATGCCTGAATTGTGCAGGGATGCTTTAAGTGGGCTGCGCTGTGGTGGCTTCAACCAAGATAGTCCTTGAATGACTGTAGTCTTACATGCCTATGAATTCCCTTTCCTTCTCAAGTGTTTCTAACAGTGATCAGAAGTGACCCCTCTTGAATTTACCACCCGTTAAGTTAGGATAATGTGGACTTCATGCCAAGTGTTCTACTTTGCAGGGTTGTTTTCCCTTGGAAGTTTGCCCCAAACCTGAACACCTTTCAGAAGTGAGTTTTGGCTCTTGGACCCAGAGTTCAAAATGATCTTCCAAGTGTATGAATTCCTAATTGTTACCACTCCGCTGTTGTTGTTCCATCGAACAGTCGAGCCCGACTCTTCGTGACCCCATGGACCACATCACGCCAGGCCCTCCTGTCTTTTGTTGCGCTCCGGAGTTTGCTTAATTTCATGTTTGTTGCATCGATGACACCATCTAACCATCTCATCCTTCGCCGTCCCCTTCTTCTTTGACCTTCAATCTTTAACAGCGTCAGGGTCTTCTCCAGTGAGTGCTCCCTTCTCATTTGGTGGCCAAAGTATTTGAGCTTCAGCTTCCGTGTCTGGCCTTCCAGGGAACAGTCAGGGTTGATTTCTTTTAGGATTGACTGATTTGATCTCCTTGCAGTCTAAGGGACTCTCATGAATCTTCTCCAGCACCATAATTCAAAAGAATCTATTCTTCAGCGCTCGGCCTTCCTTATAGTCCAACTCCCGCAGCCATACATTACTACTGGGAATACCATTGCTTTGACCATACGGACTTTTGTTGGCAGGGTGATGTCTCTACTTTTTATTATGTTGTCTAGGTTTGCCATCGCTTTCCTCCCAATGAATAGGTGTCTTTTAATTTCATGGCTGCAGTCACCATCTGCAGTGATCTTGGATCCCAGAAAGGTGAAGTCTGTCACTGCTTCCATGACTTCCCATTCTATGTGCCAAGGAGTGATGGGACCAGATGCCGTGATCTTAGTTTTTTTGATGTTGAGTTTCAAGCCAACTTTTGCGCTCTCCTCTTTCACTTTGACCTAGAGGCTCTTGAGGTCCTCTTCACTTTCTGCCATTAGAGTGTTATTGTCTGCATATCTGAGGTTGTTGATGTTTTCCCCAGCAATCTTAATTCCGGTTTGTGATTCATCCACTCCGGCATTTCGCATGATGTACTCTGCATATAAATTAAATAAGCAAGGTGACAATATACATCCTTGTCGTACTCCTTTTCCTATGTTAAACCAATCAGTTGTTCCATATCCGGTTCTAACTGTCGCTTCTTGACCCTTATACAGGTTTCTCAGGGGACATGTGAGGTGGTCTGGTACTCCCATCTCTTTCAGGACTTGCCATAGTTTGTTGTGATCCACACAATCAAAGGCTTTAGCTTAGTCAGTGAAGCAGAAGTAGATGTTTTTCTGATACTCTCTTGCTTTCTCCATAATCCAGTGAATGTTGGCAATTTGATCTCTAGTTCTTCTACCTCTTTGAAACCCAGCTTGTACTTCTGGCAGTTCTCTGTCCATGTACTGCTGAATTCTAGCTTGTAGGATTTTGAACATGACCATTACCACTCTAACACAGGATTAATGAGAATTTTGTACACTGCTAATACTAAGAACAGGGGCTGTGATGGCTCAGAGGTTAAGACGCTGAGCTGCAGACCAGAAGATCAGTAGCTCAGCAGTTTGAGACCTGAGTGCCGCATCTTGGAGTGAGCTCCGATCTCTGGCCCCAGCTCCTGCCAACCTAGCGGTTCAAAAGCAAGAAATTGCAGGTAGATAAATAGGTGTTGCTTTGGTGGGAAGGTAACAGCATTCCGTGCGCCTCAGCATCTAGTCATGCCGGCCATATGACCATGGAAAAGTCTTTGGACAACGCTGGATCTTCGGCTTGGAAACGGAGATGAGCACCGCCCCCTAGAGTTGGATTTGACTGGCTTTCGAGCAAGGGAAACCTCTAATTCTAATAACATCATGCCATCTCACAACTTTAATTAGAAGAGTCTCAAAATTTTTGGGCTGCATGGGATAAAACAATTCAGTTTTCAACAGTTATAAAAACGTGTTGAAAATAAAAAGAATCTAGGTTGTAACTGTAGTTCATTTAACATTGTTTAATAATAGTAGTAGAGCAGTGAAATGGTGATATTGGTTCCACTTTCTCATTAGCAGTGAAGAAAGCATTGAAGTGTGTATTAAAATATTGCATGAGAGTAAACAGAAAAATCATTACAGAAATTAATCTTACATTAGTGTCTGCTCTCATAGCTTTAATAATTTAAGTCATTTTGAGCTGTGTGGAAATTTTGAAACACACAGGTTTGTAGGGAGAGATGGCTTTAAACATCTCCCCTGCTTTTAGGCTATAAGATTTTTCTTTTTGTACATTTAAGTGCACCTGCAGCTCACTGACTTTGATTTCATTTGTTTTCATTTAGTACTGTGGACAAGGTGTTCTACCCGATTTTTTGATATAATGAATTATACAAAGGGTAGAATATTGAAGCGTTTCCTTAAAGGAAACAGCAAAAACTAAACTCCTGAGAAAGAAATTGTTCTGATGCTTGTGAAATTTCTTGCATTAGGAAGTCCCCACTGGTGGACCTCCTGATGGCAACTGGTATTTTTGGCCACTGTGTGACAGAGTGTTGGACTGGATGGGCCATTAGCCTGATCCGACATTGGCTTCTTTTATGTTCCTAAGTTCTGTTTTCTATATCCCATATTTATGAGGGGTCTTCAATAAATGCATCCCTTGATCTTTATTAATATTTTTTTGGAAGAAACATGAAGAATCACCCTGCTGCTTAACCAGTATGTTAAAGAAACTGGTTTTATGATTGCATTTCGTCTTACCACACAGTAGTCAAGCCAAAGCCAGAGACTGTATGGTGAGGAGGCATCAGTACATTGGGGGTGAGGGTGGGGTTGGAGTTGCCAAGTCCACCTCAAACCCTGAGTCTCATTGGTGGGGCCTGATGTCATGGAGGGGGGCAGTGACATCATGGGGTGGCCCGTTGTTCAGTCACATTGAAGAGTTATGTTAATGTTACTAGAGATGTGAAGTGCCAGGGAAAAAATTGTGCAACCTCCTTTTTTCTCTAGGAGTTTCCCCAATTTTTCCAGCAGAAACACTGGGAAATTTTGGGAAGCATTGTTCATTGTCTTAAATTAATAAAATTGGAAATGGAAAATTGGAAAGTTACACCTGTCTACAAATCACCTAATGCCAGGTAGTTAGGTATAGGTTACTGTGTAGTAGAGTTGCCATGCCTGGCAACCAGCAGAAGACTAGGTGGGGCAGGAGCAGGGGAGGATGTAGTTGTCAGTGACAGTGTAATGTCACTCCCGGGAAAACCGAGAAGTGACATCACACATCACTCCTCCCCCAAAGTGACATCACTCCTCTCTAGGTATTGCCAAAACTACGTTGCTTTTACCATAGCGTTTCCGGCAATTTCTAAAGATGTGTAGTGTCACTTCTTGGTTTTCCCAGAAGTACCATCTCTCCAATGGCAGTTTTTTTCCTTTGTCCTGCCAGCCTCTGTGCTCCAGACAGGCACGTGACAACCCTACGGCTTGTAGGTAGGGAAAAGCACTTTGCATGTTTTCAAAGGGTATGCAGTCTCTGTATTCAGATAACTCATTAGTCTTAGGACAATTTTATTTAGATCCTTCTGAAGACATTGCTTATGTCTACTGAGGGTGGTGGGGCTTAAGGCAGCCCAGATATTATACTCCCTGAGAGCCCTTTGGCCTTCTGTCCTAAATTTCCATTGTGCGAGGTATCCAGAGTTTAAGCCTATTGGAGCATAATTCCTCTTTAGTTTGACAGATTGGAGGCTGGGGGGGGGGGGGGGGAGTGAGGAGGTTGAAAATGGTTATTCATTAGTGCGTAAAAGGCATTCTGTATATACTTTGAGGTATGCCTTCTTTTACTCAGGCAAATTACAGCAGGGTGGTTTGCAATATACGATCAAACCCAGATACTAGGCTGAGTGAAACTGGACTGTTGTTTTTTCTGTTCCTGCTTCCCATGGCCCTACCTACTCCCAAGACAAATTTCCCACTGCAAACAGGAGGCAACCCCCCAAGTTGTATAAATTGGACTCCAGTTTACTGTCCAATATCCTCATGTCCTTGTGTACATTGTGGAGGAGAGAAGCAAACAAGCAAAAAGGGGGGGAGGTAAATGGAGAAAGGGAGAGAGCTGAAGAGACTGAATGCAGTCAGAAAGGAGTTAATTTATTTGGCTCCAGCAGGTTTACAGCCCCCCCCCCCCCCCAATTCCTTCCCAGGCAATGAAGGGGAAAACCTGCAGTTTGGTGTAGTGGTTAAGTGCACAGACTCTAATCTGGGAGAACCGGCTTTGATTCCCCACTCCTCCACTTGCAGCTGCTGGATGACCTTGAACAAGCCATAGTTCTATCACAGCTGTTCTCAAGGACTGTTCTGGAAAGAGCTCTGTCAGCCCCGCCTCCCTCACAGGGTGTCTGTTGTGGGGAGGGGAAGGGAAAGGAGTTCGTAAGCTGCTCTGAGACTCCGAGTGAAGGGCAGGGTATAAATCCAATCTCTTCTTCTCTTCTTCTTTTCCCTTTTCCCTTTCCCCTTTTAACTTTGCCACCAAAAGGATTGGAAACTTACTTTATTTGGAAATGAAAGCTGGGAATTCCAAAGTGGAGCGTGACACATTTCTGGGAGGAGTTGCCCCCAAATCCCCTCCAGCTACAGGCCTGTCAGTAATGTAGGAAGGATGAAAAACCATATCTTACATAGGCGCATTCCATTTGTTCCATCCTACTTTCCACATCCACAGTGATGCTGAAGGCACACAGAAAACAGACTGGCATTTCACTCATTCTTAAAAAGAAAAAGAATAAGCAGAGTGATACAACATGAAATCAGATGGAATCTGCTAAGAGTATGGGCAGTACCTATAGTGCCTATTGTGATCCAAATGTTAGAGGTCTCATGAAAATCCAGGAAACTCTTCAGGCCATTGAATGTGTCATGTGGTTGCTATCACTGCAACAACATGGGGACACAGTAGGTTTTGTGTTTTGCTCATTGGGTTATTTTTATAGCTGTCAAAGCAGCCAACTGAGTTGCTTGTTTTTAATCCTGATTACTGCTGTGCTACTGTGGGAAACACTTGCAACCATCTTTTCAAAATAACCTTTATTGTTGTAATTTAAGGTTGCCATGTCTTTCCCTGGCTGCAGTGGGGGACTTTGGGGGGTGCTCCGGGAGGGGGCAGGGATATCACACAACGTCCCCAGTGCGATGACATTGCGCGGGGGACATTCTGGTATTTAGGCAAACTGGAGTTTTTTTACCTAAAACCCTAGGGTTTGCCCAAATACCAGAGTGTCCCCAATGCAATGACGTCCCTTCTGGGTGACATCATTGCACCATGTGACGTTCCTGTTTGTGGGTGGGGCTTCCCCGAAAATCAGGGTTTTCCCCAGCACGGCCTGGGAAATGGCAACCCTGTTGTAATTTGATTTGCTGTTGCAAGAATCAAAATAGGTACAGATGCTATTATATACTTACCAATACACCATGTGCTTGTAAATTGTTGTTAGTGCTGAATGCAGCAGAGCAGTTAAATATAGTATGTTTAAAAAAATCTTGAGGTACTTTATTTTTAAGGTAATAAATACTCAATTTTTAACAGCATTTTCTGTCCTCAAGAGAATACTGAAGAAGCTCTTTTGCTGCTGCTGATCAGTGAATCTATGGTAAGCAAGTCAGATTTCTTTAAAATTAATTTCATTTGAATTACATTTGTTGCATTATTTCCATCCAGTGTCTCATGTTTTACTACTTTTATTATGGAAAAGTTGTGTTTCCTCTTACACCGGTTCCTTTATAAAAGTAGCCCATCAAGCTGCTGTTAGTTTGGGGGGAGGGGAGGGGAGAAACTGCTACAACAAGGGTGCCGGTCTTTCTTTTCCCCCTTTGAGTCTAATTGCAGGAAAGACATAGTGGGTTTCTGTTGAGGAAGTGGTGGGGGTGATGGAAGAGTTGACCCCTCCCCATCCCAACAGAGGGACCCTGATTCATATTATAGCTTCCCTCTCCCATATCTTAAAAGCCCACTTAAGGATTCCCAAGTTACAGTAGGGTTCCCAGGTCTGATCGTTGCACCAGCAGGGGAGATTGTGGAGGGGTGTTCCAGTCGCGCGATGTGCATACCTCACCCGGAAGTGCTGTGGGAATGCCAGTGATGTTGGGGGTGACGTTCTGGTTTTGGAGCAAAACTCTATGGTAAAATCGCCCTCAAACCATAGATGTTTGCCCAAAAACCAGAGCGTCAACCCCCCCCCCCCCCATCACCGATGCACCTACGTCACTTTCAGGTGACATCAGCACATTGCACATGACATTGCTGCGGGGAGTGGGTGGGGAAAATTTCATCCCACTGGCCAGACCTCCGTAGGGTTCTCAGGGCAAGAGATGATCAGAGGTGATTTACCATTGTCTTACCATTGTCTACCTCTGTGTACCAACCCTGGACCTCCTTGGTAGCCCTTAATATTAGGGTTGTGCTATACAAATGGTTCACAAAGTTACTTGGATAAATGATTAGGGACTGTGGCCAATACCACTGTGTATAGGTTCCTGTAAGCAGGATCCTAGTATGTAAGTTTTTGCACTGCTTAATTTGTCATGTTAATACTTACGCTGTGTTTCAGGTCCGTTCTTTAGATTTCTGGTTGGTTCCAGGCTTATACAATTATATTGCATTGTTTATTGAATGTCCCATTTGGTTGATAATATTGACTTACTCTGTGTGATGCACCTTGAGTCCTTGTGAGAAAGGTAGATTATAAATAACATAAATCCATTTCATTATTCTAGTAAGAGAATGTCTCACTGGATCAGTGTAAAGTGCAAGCAAAAGATGCCAGGTTCATTTCCTGGTACCCCCAGGTACAAAGATCTCAAGTAGCCCTCCCCCTCCCCCCAAAAGGTAGATTAAAGTCCTGTTGGCTGCATCTAAATGACTGAACTATTCTTAAAGATTTCTTTCTCTCTGTGTCTGTTGATGTTGCTACAGATTCCTCCAGCTGGGGCAATTCTTATCTTATTATATATCTTTAGCCTTTTCTGAGGTTCTGAAGAGTTTTTTTTCCTATTTTACTTTTTTGTTGTATTTCCCTTATTGAGAGTGGGTTAAAGATTTCAACTTAGGACTTTTTAATATGATCACTGGGCATGGGGGGGGGGGGGGGGGCGTGAGAAAGTGCTTTGCAGCCTGGCCTGAAAACCCAACATTTTTCATAGCAGGGGTAGGTGCATACAACCGATACGCTTACCTAACTTACCACCATTGTGCTGCTTGTTTCTCTTTGCTGTGCCTGGATTGGTTCACTATCAGGTCTAGTTGAAGGCCACTGCCTTTAGCATGGCATAAACAAATTAAAACAAGTCACTTACCTCTACTCTTAGCTCCAGATGGCTAATGAGCATGTATTGTATCATGCTTAGCACATTCAAAAGAATAAATATTGCTGCTTATATTTCCTATAGTGTCTGCAAATACATGAATGTATGTGTGTTCATTGTCTCAATATCCAGTAGGGAAAGGAAGTGCTGATGCAAATAAATTATATCCTTGATCTGCGGTGATGTGCTTTCAAGGGTGGATGTGCGTAGCTAAGCTCATGAAAAGTAGACTGCCATTGTGAAAATTCATCGCTCCCGTCCTGCCCTCCAATGGTGTCTGATTACTGTGGTTTTGTTTATGCAAATCATTGGGTGTTTTCATTGCCTTAAATAGCCATAGGAGAGTGAAAGTCTATTGGAATCTAAACTGGGTGATGTTCTTCTCTCTGAATTGGAGATAAAAGTAAACTGCTAACTAATGTACACCTAAACCCGCAAAAAGATGAGTGTTTAAAGTAATCTGTCTTCACTTGTTATTGGCTCCATTTGGCACACGTACAGAGACAGCATATGTGCTGCTGTTCTTCTGTGTTTACAGTTCTCATTTGTATTAGTCTCCTGTTTTAGACGTCTAGGGTGGTTGATTTTGAGATGGCAGCAGCTCTTAAGAAAAGCAGTGCCATTCCCTGAGACCCCAAAGCATGGGATTTTTGCATACTGATCCTTTTATCTATATACAAAAGCCATGGAATACCTTTTAGGGAACACCCTTCATCTCCCCCAGAAGGCCAAAGATGTAACCTAATAACCGACTCCACCCATCACCACTCTATTCAAATCTGTCTGGCAGTTCTACACAGGATTCTGGCAATGAGGCCTTAGCATCAGACTCTGAAACATCCCTTCCTCTCCTTTGAAGGGTTCTGGAGAACTCAAAACACTTGCACACTAATTGGTGTTATTTTTTATTGGTCCTAATAAACTGTATCATATAGCTTCCATCCCTGAACTTTGCAACCTTTGTCTACTTTGGAAATAACCAAACTCCCTCCCTATGTTCATCCTTATCTTTGGTATTATTTTCCAGGCTAATCGTGATGCTGTATTGAGCAGGATACCGGAACACAGAAACGATCGCATCATCAGTTTGCAGAGTGCGTCTGTAGTCTACGATTTGCTTACCATTGCCCTGGGAAGAAGAGGTCAATATGAAATGTTGTCAGAGGTAGGCTTGGAAAACTAACCAAGGATCTGAACTCACCTAGGTGACAGTCCTTAGCAGGTGATGCTCTGATGTAGAGAATTCATCAGTTCAGTATTGCATGGAACAATCTAGGAAACAGTGAACTTAAACATTAACTTATTCTCGTGGGCATAGTAGAAATTTTTGTCGGTGGCTTCCTACGATCAGTTTCACAGGTAATGGTTGCTGCATAATGGGCATGTCAAGAGTAGAGAACAGCTTATAGTTCTTGTAGCTAAGAGTCTAAATACCTTCTGCTAACGTACAGCTTCAATATAGCATAGCTGCCACTGATTAAACAGTTTGATTTAGTTGCATGCCAGCCGTGTATCACTATTTGTTGAGTACCAAATCAGTATGCTGGATATGCAAATGATTTTACTTAGGTTTTAAAGGGAGATGTCATAACAAACAGGGAGGGGGTGCTGAAGGAGAAATAATGCACATGTGCAGTGTTTCAGTCTGAAAACCTGTGTGTGGGATGACAGCATGGCGCTTGGCCAACGCAGAGGTCCACAACTTGGTGGTAAAATTCTTGTGCAAATTCTCAAGTGTTAGAGGAAAGCTGAGAGATTTACAGTGTAGCCCTGAGCAGCGTTACACCTTCTAAGTCCGTAGAAGCCAGTGGGCTTCAAGGGGTGTAGCTGCTTATTAACCATATTACTTTAGTAGGCTTTCTGTGCTTCCCTGCAACAATGAGTCATCGTATATCTGACCTTTTATTTTATGAACATCACCATAGTGATTCAAAGCCTAGGTGAGAAATAATCGCTGCTGTGATACAGAAAACCAACTTGAATGTTTTTCATTGTAATTCAGTAGGTTCTGTGTAGCTAGTAATCTTGTGCCACTCTATAGAATCACAGAATTCACAGTGTTTGAGACAACAGAGCCCTGTTATTTTGGCAGGTGTTGGTTTCTACCAGGTAACTCTAAAGCTTTCTTAAGAGTTTGTTGAATGTTAATTTTTTGGTGCATCAGATGGTCCAATTCCGTGATATCACCAAATAGAATTAAAATAATATTTTTGTGCATTTTATTATTTTTCTCTAAAAAACTAGATACGGTACTCCTTTATTATGCTGGTGTAACTCCTCTGTTTTTCTAACCTGCTCCTCACTAATTTCATTACTATTTTAATTTCCTCTATTTCTTTTGAATTCTGATAGTAACATACGTATATGTGATTTTACTCATAACTTTATTTAAGAAATTTATATCCTGCCCTTCTGCCACAAGGGCAACCAAGGGTGCCTTATAAGTTTTAAATACTTAACAAACAAAACACTGATAGACAAAAGTCTAACAAAGCAGCCAGAAATAACATCCATAAGATTAAAATTAAACAGCAATAAAAAAGATCCCAAAATTGTATTTTTAAGAAGTCCCAAACAATTCCACAGTAGTAAAACCAGCTCCTTGGCCAGTGTAAAACAGGAATTGAAGATTAAAATCAAGACCATTAATAAGTAGAGCGCCAAACAGAAGACATTAGGAAATCAGAAAACGCCTTGGCTACTTCAGACTACCTGGAGAAATGGTACCTTTTTGGGGGGAAATGTTGTTTTGATTGAGAAAATCTGAATTCTTTTGAAAATAACAGAAATAGTAAATTTATATTTTTGTAATAAAAGATATAATGTTGCAGGAAACTGCAATAAAATAACAAGTAGAGCTCCATCCCCAGGAAAATAAGATTCAAGTTTCATTATAAGCTCATGAGAAGCCCACAGGTTTTACTGCTCTCCGGATAGCTAGCAGTGAAGAAGCCAGGCATGCTTTTGAGGCAAGGCATTCCAGAGCCTGGGGGCTACCACAGAAAAAGCCCTGCTTCATGGGTATACCAGTTTTACTTCAATGAGGGCTGGCCTATGGATCAGGATAGCAGTGGATGTTCTCAAATTATAGACAGGTTCATATAGGCAAAATTGGTCCTTCAAGAATGGTCACACAGCTTTAAATCAGCACATTAAATTGGGCCCAGAAACCAAGTGATAACCACTGCAGGTGATAACAACTTGGAGGGAAGGGCTCATCATGGCAAGTTCCAGTTAACCTCTTAGTTGCTAACTGAGCACCAGATGAAATTTCTAAACTGCCTTCAAAGGCTCCCCGTGCAAAGAGCATGTTACAGTAATCCAACCTGGATGTTACAAAGATTTGTGTTAAGTATGAATATTGTGATGTATGAATGCAGTGTAATGTTCACAATTTTAAAAAGCAAGATAAACAAGTACAATAACAAAATTCAGATCTTGGATTGGTGTGTTCATGCACTGAGAACTGATATAAATTTCATTAATAGATTTTGCAGTAATGCATAAAAATATTAAGCGAACTTAATCAGGGATCACTGAATGCTTAGCCAGCTATTACGATATATACAGTAACTTCTTTCCTTTTGTGTAGGAGTATTTCTGAGAGGTGACCTTATTTCTCACTTTTCCCCATTTTGATCTTATTGCATATGACATCGCTTTGAAAGGTCATCGTTCTGACCTCAAACCTACTTTGAAACTGTCTTGTTAAACCATCACTGACGCTTCCTTCACCTTACCCTTTCTATAGAAGCGGGGAGACTTGGCTTGTGTTTTTTCCTCTAGATAGGTGTGCTATTGATCCCTTGTCTTGACTGATCAAGCTTTTGAACTGGTGCATATCAAAGACTGCAGGAGCAGTGCACTTGGAGGATCCCCCCCTCCCGTTTTGTGTGTGTGTGTGTGCTCTCTTATCAGTCTCAGAATTGAAGGGCCTGTTATCAAAAGACTTATGGAACATGCTAGGAGTTGAAAACATGGAAGAGGATGGGTTTCTGCAATGTGCCTCCAGCCCACAAGACTATACACAGGCTTACTTGGAATGTGTAAAAAGTGCATATTTATATTTTGTAATAAAGCAAAGCTAAATTGCTCATAATTTATAATAACCACCCAAAGAAGATGAAAAATGAAGGAAAAGGAAGAAAGCATAGACAGGAAAGCTCGGGTGACATGCAAGACAGCTCTGTTTTGCAGAAGCAGCTCTTTGACGTGGTTAGTTTGAAATATTTTATGGAAATAAAAAGACTTTCTGAATATCAATCACATTTTTATCCCAGCCTTACTCCAAGGGTCTCTGGGTGGCACACATGGCTCTGTCCTCCTTCCTCTTATGCTCAGAACAACTCAGAGGTCGGCTAGGCTAAGAGAGCGACAGGTCCAAGGTCAGTCAGAGAACTTCATGGCAGAAGGGGAATTGGAACCCAAGTCTCCCCATCCTAGTCCAGCATTCTGTCCACTACACCACAGGCAATAACATTCATTCATGGAGAAAGAGGTCTTCTAATTAGAATGATCTACAGCACATTAGGCTGAAACAAACTGAAGAGTAAAGGTGATGTGGGTGTAACGTCAGCTTTATTCCTTAATACAGCACACCACTGTCATGAAATTAAATCAGTAACATTGACTTAACCTTTGTTCACCATTGTTCCATTCTGCTGGCAAGTTTAAAAACTTTACTTTTCAAGTGATATCATGGTTGCCTTCTGTCAAGGCACAATGTAAGCCTTGTGTGCTTGACAGAGTTCTCCTATATGGCCGCTGTCCACCGGGGAGAATCCTAAATACCAGTTTGGGGGGGGGGATCCCCCACATTTCTGGGGGGGCATCTAAAGGTTTGGAGAACAGAATGGCTGCATCACAATATCTTCGCTGGCCGTCTTTCTTCTAGATCAAGTGTCCCCCAACCTTTTTGAGTCTATGGACACCTTAGGAATTCTGACACCGGGGGGGGGGGGGCAATCACAAAATGGCCACCATGGGAGGTGGGGACACCAACACACATAGGAAGCCTAAGGAGTAATTTTAAAAAATACGTTGAGAAAGAGGAGTGAGAGAGAGACAATACAACCAAGTGGCAGCTGCTACCAAAACATGATTATTTTCACCTGCACAGCCAATCAGCTGCCAGTGAGAAGCACTGCTGGGCAGGAGCCCTACCTGGCCCCATCCGCTTTCTAAAAACCCTTGGCAGGTGCCAAGAAAGGTGTTGGTGGATGCCATGGCTCCCACGGGCACCACATTGGGAAACTCCTGCTCTAGAATTAGTGCTGAACTTGCTGAGGAGAAGTAGAAATAAGGGTGGGAGACAAAAAATGACCAAAGGAAGGAAACAGAGGTGGTGTACAAAGAGACTGGTGTGTGTGTGTGCAAAGAATGGGGAGTGCTCTGAAGGAGAAGGCAGAGTCACTTCCAGTGTTCCCTCTAAGCTGAGTTAGTGTGAGCCTCTGGCTTACAGTTTTTTAGCCTCTGGCTCACACATTTTTGTCTTAGCTCAGGAAGGATGGCTCCAGAGCAGACTAATTTATGCAGTAGCCAAGTTGCAAACTCACAACTTTAATGCCAGTAGCTCACAGAGTAGAATTTTTGCTCCACAGCTTAGAGGGAGCATTGGTCACTTCCACATTTTTGTATGGGGCAATATAATTCCACATATCAGTTTCCTATAATAGATTTAGAAAACACCCTCGGATTCACTCAGGCTCATGCACGCAACAAGAAGATCCAGGCACTCCTCTTCTTACATGAGTCAGTCGCAGGAACTGCGTCATAGCACCAAACAAGTGGGTGGAGGGAATTGCTGATGCTGGCCAGTCAGGTGGGATGGACTGGCGGGTAGGTGCAAGAACAGCTGAGGTGGTCAGATTAGCCTGCCTGAGCTCTGGGCCTGCTCCTCTTGCTGTGCTCCCCACCAATAGAATGGCGTTTGCAGCAAGTAGGGTGGGCTCAGGCTTAGATTTACCCAACCAACCACAGCAGTGCCTATGTCTGAGCTAGCCTGGAAGGGAAGGCAACAGCCCGGTTGCCAGCCTCTGAGGCCAGGTTTGCCAGAAAAGGAGGGGATAGCTAGGATCTAGGGAGCTAATGGCTACACGTGGCTCTAGGTGGTAAAACAGAAAATGAGGGAAAGCAAAGAGAAGGGATGCAGAGCTGCATGAGGTAGGAAAACTGAAATGGTGGTTTTAAAAAAATCAGATAAAGAGACCTGAAGTTGTATGTTTTTCACTCGGTGCCCCATAAACTCTTCCGCACCACTGCAGGCATCTGTGCACACCATCTGTGTTCCCTAGTTTTCCTCAGTTCTCTCCCCTCCGCTGCCTATGTCTGTGCTCCTGGGAGCTGAGTGTAGCCCTGCAGAGGCCAAGAAGAGAATGCATTCTTTGGGGTGCAGAGACAGAGCAGCCTGCAAAGTGGGGTGAGGCAAGTCAGTGGGATACGGTGATTCCTGGTTATAAATTATATCGAAAGGATGGAGGGGGGGTGTCTCTGTATGTCAGAGAGGGTATGCAGTCTAGTAAGATTGAGAGGGTAAGAGAATTGGAGTCGCTTCTGGAAATTCTGTGGGTTGAAATAGTGGGCCCACAAGGAAGCTTAACACTGGGAATTTGTTATCGTCCACCAGATCAAGAGACAGGCCTGTGGACTGGAAAGGACAGAAGAGCTGTGGCTACCTGAGATGTATTTAAAGTGGCCTGTAAATGATGGGGGTGGGGAGAGTTGTAGCCTAAGGTGAAAAATTGGTTTAAAACAGAACGAGTTAAAGTGCAGCAACTATGCTTTCCTGGCAGTGCTTTCCTCTCATGATCAGTGAAACGGTAAAAGTGACTCTCAGAGCTATTTGAGTTGTGTTCCCCCAGCTTAGAGCACTGTGGTTTGTCATTCATTTCTGTAGTTGCCTTTAAATTGTTACTCTGTTTGTACCTTTTGAAAATTAATGTGTGTATGGTTTTATTTTAGTGCTTAGAAAGAGCCATGAAGTTTGCCTTTGAAGAATTCCATCTTTGGTATCAGTTTGCACTATCCTTAATGGCAGCAGGAAAAGTAGGTTTCATTGCAGATTTTGTTTTGTTGAATGCTGATGACAGTGATATTGTAGGCTACAATACTGTACATGTTGAGTCAATGGAATTCAGGTTTCTATAAATGTGTGCAGGATTGACAGTTTATCTTCCAAATACTTTGTTGATCTTCCAAATATCACTATTTTATATCAGCACTATTCATCACCACATTTGTGCAAAGTTGCATACAATTTCAGTCTGTTCAACACTAGGCTAAACACTTTAGAAATTCTATGGAATAAATGTTAATTATTTTTATACAAATAAAGTGTGGCATAGAAATACCTTGGCAGTGTCTTGCTAAAGTGAATTCTTGGCTGAGTTGCATTTTTATCCATGTCTCTGAGCTCAGCTACACATTCCTTTCTGTATCTGTTTTTAAACAAGGTTGCTTCCTTGAGCTTATGAAGCCTCCGGAATTGTTTGATCAAGGAGGAGAGAAGGAGATAGAAATTTTAACTATTTCTTCTGATGCCTTCTCCGGGGAAAAAATAACCCCTGACCTGATTTTACCCTTGTTTATTCTTTACACTTGTCAGGGATGCTTTAAGCTGATCCTGCACTGAGCAGGGGGTTGAACTAGGTGGCTTCGTAGAACCACAGAGATGGAAGGGGCCACACAGGCCATCTAGTCCAACCCCCCTGCTCAATGCAGGATCAGCCTAGAGCATCCCTGCCAAGTGTTTGTCCAGCCACTGCTTAAAGACTGCCAGGGAGGGGGAGCTCACCACTTCCCTAGGCAGCTGATCCCACTGTTGCACAACTCTTACTGTAAAAAAGTTTTCCCGAAGATCCAGGAAAAATTTCTGTGGCCCCTTCTAACTCTGTGATTCTCCCCCTGCTGTGGAAAAATGCAGGTACCTGTAAGCTTCCCTCAGTGCAAGCAGAAGCAGCTCAGTGGTGGCTTTTCCCCGTAAGAAGATGGCTGGGGAGGAAAGAGTTAGTTTCCCTTCCTCCCTACACAATTTTCCTCCTTGATCAAATAATCCCAGAGGCTGCATTTGCTGAAGAAAACTTGTAGTTTTAAAATAAACATGGAGACCAAGTAACGTGTAAGTAGTTCTGAAATGTAGTTGAGCAAAGGTTGCCACCCATTGGCTGGCAACCAGCAAGAGGAGGAAGGGGTCGCAATGACTAAATACTGATGGTGCAACATCATTTCCAGCAAAACCCGGAAGTGACATCTCTGTATTGGCATGATGCTCTAGGATCCCTGCCCAAACTCTCTGCCAATGCAGTGACATTACTTCCAGATTTTCACTGGAAGGGACGATGGGACATTCCCCCATTCCCCCCCCCCCAGTGCCTTGCGGACAGGTGGTGGGGAAAGCAGAAGATGTGGCAAGCCTAATAAGAGCCCAGTCTATTCAAAAATTTATCCAACAAACTATGTCAGTGCACAGTCTCTCTCTTTTTTAATGGTGGAAAGATAGGGTTGCCAGCCTCCAGGTGGGGCCTGGGGATCCCCCGCTTTTACAACTGATCTTCAGCTGACAGAGATCAGCTCCCCTGGAGGAAATGGATGCTTTGAATGGTGAACTCTATGGCATTGTACCATGCTGAGGCCCCTCCCCTCCCCAAACCCCGCCCTCTCCTGGATCCACCCCCAAAGTCTCCAGGTATTTTCCAACCCAGACTTGGCAACCCTATGGAAAGAGCTATGAAGTAGTCTTTGCTGTTGCCTCAGTTTGTCATCTTTACCTGACAGAGAGCAACTGGGAAAACAGAATCAAGGGATGGCACTAATCTATTCTGCATTTTGCTTATATGGTATAATATTTTAAGAGCAGTAGCTCTCTGTACTTTGTTACTGCTCTTCCTTTGTCTCTTGAGGACAGTTCTGTGGCTCTGTAAATAGTTCTTATCCACATGCTAAGGTGCTTGGGTCTCACAATTTGCAGCAGGTGATGTTGGTGGAAAGTACTGTCAAGTCACAGCTGACCTCCCTTAAAAACCCTGCGGGGTTGCCATAAGATGTGAGCAGAGGTGGTTTGCCATCGCCTGCCTCTTCGTAGCAGATGTGGACTTCCTTGGCAGTCTCCCACCCAAGTACTAACTGGGGCCAGGGGCGTAGACTTTTGGAAATCTGGGAAGGGGGGCTCCTTAGTGCGCGCGCAAAGCACACGCGCTCGCTGGAGCGATGTTCTTCCCCCCCCCGAAACCGCCCCGCCTCCCCGGGCCCTTCCGAGGCCCGCCAGCCGCTGCTGCCAGTGCCTCTCTCTTCCCCCCCCCCCCCCCCGCCACCCCTTCCCTCTCCCTCTCCAGGAGCGGTGGCCGGGCCTCGGAAGGACCCGGGGAGGCGCGGCGGCAGGCGCTCCGGGGGCGGCTCAAGCTCTCGAGCCCCCTTGTACTTTACGCCTATGACCGGGGCTCACCCTGCTGAGCTTTTGAGATTGGGCAGGCCTGGGCCATCCAGGTCAGGTACAGCAGACGTTGCATTACCTTAAAAACCAATATCAGATGTGTAGCCGTTGATGCTGGAATTAAACTTATGCCATGTTGATCATTTCTTGAGGGCTTGATAGTGCACATGTCTTACCACATTGTCTTATACTGAGTCATGTTTTTGTGCAGTCTGCTCGAGCGGTGAAGGTCCTGAAAGAGTGTATACGTTTGAAACCAGATGATGCCACGATCCCGCTCCTAGCTGCCAAGTTGTGCATGGGATCCCTTCATTGGGTAGGTGTTTATGGTCGCTCTCAGTCAGGGAAAAAGTGTTCTAAAGATGCACACTGTTTTGCAAGTCAACATAATTTGTATTGAGTGATTACTCATGCAGTTCAAAAATGTCGAATTTCCAGGAATGTGTTAGATTGAAAGGAATATGCTTTTAAAAGGGAACACTTTCTTGAGTCTGCTGCCCCCCTCCCACTGCTTTCATATTCTGTTCTGGGTTTTGCCGCACATGCACAGAATTGGGGAGGGGGGACACCCATGTGCAATTGTTGCACATGGGCGGTTGGACTTAATGGCCATTTGGTTCTTTTCAGTTCTGATTCTGAGTTCTTGTAGTGCTGCTGTGGATTCAGGACTTTTTGGTTTGAAAGGAAACTTGATTACATTGATGTCCCTGCGTCAAAGAGCTCAACTGGTCACCGTAAGATTCTCAGGAGGTATCCCATCAAGTACTGACCAGATCAGTTTGTTTGTTTCATAGGGGTGAAGTCTAAAAATGAGTAGCATGCAGGTTGCTGAACATGGGTCTCTTGTCTGCTGCATATCCATTTTCTAGGTTCTATCTGTGGAGTCAGTTATTATTTATTTTTTATTTATTTTTTAGATTTATATCCAGCCCTCCCCGCCTCTTGGCAGGCTCAGCGCGGCTAGCAACATGTACCATAAACAGTAAAAAACATAAAATACAGTTTAAAAACATATAACATCCAAAACACTATGCAATATTCTTCCTACTACATGACGCTACTTCACCACCCATCACAGCAGCATCAACGGGTGCTGATGGTCTGGACGGCAATGATCGTTATTTGGGCCAAGGCTATAAAATCATGGCGGCGGCCCCTACTTATACGCCTGGAGGAAGAGCTCTGTCTTGCAGGCCCTGCGGAACTGTGAAAGGTCCCGCAGGGCCCTGATGTTCTCCAGGAGCTCATTCTGCCAGAACGGGGTCGCCACCGAAAAAGCCCTGGCCTTTGTTGCCGCCAGTCAGGCCTCTCTGGGCCCTGGTAGAACCAGGCGGTTTTGAGAACCCGATCGAAGTGCTCGCTGGGGAACATACGGGGAGAGGCGGTCCCTCAGGTAAACGGGTCCCTGGCCATATAGGGTTTTATAGGCAAGCACCAGCACCTTGAACCAGTTCCGGTATGCTAAGGGCAGACAGTGCAGTGCCTTTAGGGCAGGCTGAATATGTTCCCTCATAGGGAGTCCCAACATCAGCCTGGCCGCTGCGTTCTGCACTAGCTGCAGCTTCTGGATCCAGGACAGGGTCAGCCCCATGTAGAGAGCGTTACAGTAATCTAATCTTGAGATGACCAAGTTATGGACCTCCATAGGCTAGGCCAATTCTAAATGGATCCAGTTTAGTTCTTGTCATCCCATTCTTCACCCCGCCTTCCTGAACTCTCTCAGTGGCTGCCTTACGCAGACTCATAAAAAGTTAAGGTCTGTTGGGAAGAGTTTGCAGGTCATATAAGACCTCTCTTTGCAAGCATGAATGGTACGGTATAGGCACACTGGGAATCCTGGGAATTGTAGTTCCCATGCTTCCTAGGGTGGATCCCTGCACTGCGGCCACTTCCCTCTACCACGAGGTTCCCTTGATATTCCCTGGCCCTTTCACAAGTTTGGAGGATGGGAAGGGGGCATTGGGTAGTACTAGCAACAGCAGGGGGTATTGGGGAGGTTAAACTTGTGACTGACAGTGGGCTTTAATGGCTTGGTCAGTTCAGAATGGCTTTGATTTGGCTTTCTGCAGTTGTCTATGAAATTAATCTGACACATAAGAATATAAGAGAAGCCAATGTTGGATCAGGCCAGTGGCCCATCCAGTCCAACACTCTGTCACACAGTGGCCAAGAATACCAGGGGCCCTCAGGAGGTCCAACAGTAAGGCCAGGACACTAGAAGCCCTCCCACTGTTGCCCCCCCCCCCCCCAGTCAAGCACCAAGAATACAGAGCATCACTTGCCCCAGACTGAGAGTTCCTCTCTATACTTTGTGGTTAACAGCCACTGATGGACGTCTGCTCCATATGTTTATCTAATTCCCCCTTGAAGCCGTCCATGCTTGTAGCCGCCACCACCTCCTGTGGCAGTGAATTCCACGTGTTAATCACTTTGGGTGAAGAAGTACTTCCTTTTATCTGTTCCAGCCTATCTAAAACACACGTAATGTCCACTACCTTCACACCAGGCAGGCAAGTCACCATACGGTCAATACGCGGTTTCACCACCGAGCTGTCTACCTGCCTAAGGATCAAATCACCAACTACCAAGAGCCCCCCTCCCTCCCTGCCCAGGGATGGTTCCTTGGTACAAAAATATACCCATTCACCAGCTGAAGAAGAGGTCCCTTCTGAGGGCACAGTCCCCTTATCCACAGCACGGTGCCCTGTTCCCTCTCGACCCTCATGCTCCCTGACAGCGGCGGAGCTGCCAGATTCAGAGTGGTACCTATCTAATAAGTCCCCAAGAGTCTTCTCCATGCACCTAACTGACTGTCTCTGCTTCTCCAAGTCAGCCACCTTGGCCTCAAGGATGCAAACTCGTTCCCTGAGAACCAGGAGCTCATTGCACCAGGCACACACCCAAGACTTCTGTCCAGTGGGCAGATAATCATACATGTGACACAGTGTGCAAAACACTGGATAGCCCCCAACCCCTTTCTGGCATTCTGGCTTCATAACTGCTTTAAAAATAATTTTATATAATCCCCCTTTTAAACCCTTTGTATTCTCCTTGTAGAAGTCTATTTACCTTACTGGGAACCCAAGGAGCCTAGGGCCCTGGTATACTGGCTCTTCCTTGGCTTCCCACAAGCCCCTAGGCTAAGAGTCCCTAGGCTAAGAGCCACAGGCCAAGAGCCCAGCCCTTTGGTTCTTGCACAGGCCAAGAGCCCAGCCCTTTGGTTCTTGCCCTTCGGCTCGTGGCTTCCACATGAGATTTGGGGAGGAGGAAGTGTTTGCAATTGCTGGTTTTTTCATTCCTCGGTGTCTTTTGCTTTCAGTTAGAAGAAGCAGAAAGATTTGCCAGGATGGTGGTCGATGTGGGGGACAAAACATCAGAGTTCAAAGCCAAAGGTTACTTAGCCTTGGGACTGACTTACAGCCTACAAGCTACAGATGGTACGTAAATCACACTGTTTCCTTTTTATAGGGCAGGGGTGGCCAAACTGTGGCTTGGGAGCCACATGCGGCTCTTTAACACCTATTGTGCAGCTCCTGGCAGGGCGGCTGGGGAAGCTAAGTATCATTAGCAAACAAATATCATTGGACAAATAAGTATCATTATCAATATCTGCTTTTACTACTTTTGTTATTATTTTTGGCAGTCTCATTTAATGTTAATAAAAAACAAATCTGCATATTTCCCAGTAAAACATGTGATATTTGTTCATGTCTTGCGGCTCTCATTTATTCTGTGTGGCTCTTACGTTAAGCAAGTTTGGCCACCCCTGTTATAGGGTAAAGTGGCAGCATCTAGAAACATGATGAGCTTTCTATGTTTTGTATGTGCGATTTCTTGTACACCCTCCCCATGTAAGGTTTTCATGTTAACTTTGTGGTCTTTGCTTAAATGTCACTAATTAAAACTCTGTTTTTAGCTTCCCTGCGAGGGATGCAAGAGGTCCTGCAGAGGAAGGCTCTTCTTGCATTTCAGAGGTGAGTGGGCGTCCATTTTCATTCAGCTGTAGCTAATTTTTAAAAAACAAAAACAAACCCTTCCATGTGTTTTTAAAGAGGAGATATTTATAAATGGTTATGCAATGTGGATTTTTTTTTTTACCTCTGAGCTGTTTTCATGAGAACAGAAACTATTGTGTTAACATTTGCTTCATGAAGTAAGGCTGGCAAATCCAGTCTGATTCCAAAGGATTTCCTCTTATTTCATTATTAAAATATAGTTGTTATCAGCTAACAGAGAATAATTAAATGGTTTGAATACACGTTTTCCTCCAAAAGAGATTGCAGCTCTGAATAACACACTGAAAGCTGCTAGAGAACATTTGTGGCCGCTACTATTGTTGTCACATTGGTTTGCAACATTTGAAATCTATTTCATGCCTTCTCCATCTTAAAGCACCGTGATGTCACATTGACTGATGTGTGGCTCATGAACTTTCGCAGAAAGTAAGCCTGGACACTGAAATAGGGTATTTACTTATTTCATTTACAGCCCACCTTTCTTTCATCATGGAACTCAAGGTGACGTGCATAGGCTGTCGGGGGGGGTGGTGTCTCATCCTCGCTCTGACCACTCATTCCTGCTTAGCTTTAGCAAGGTTGCTGTGTCATGTGTCTTCAGGCCATACCCTAACGCCACTAGAAATATGCTTTGTGTTCTAGAAGCTTGGCACACATGCATATGCCTAATAACTTCTTCAAGACTGAGGAGCATCCTCTTCTCCAGTGGTTCCAGGGCCGAGGCAGTCTTGCAAGGTGGGAGGGCGCCACCTCTAGGTTGAAGTCAGGATCATCATTTGGAGCAGCAATGGGGGGAGGGGCTTTTTCTTTATTTCCTAGCCCTCCCCTATTTGGTTAGCTGGCATCTTTTGGTTTTACCTTGTAATAATATGTTAGTTATTACTGTAAGACGCCTTGAAAGGTGAGGTATAAATATTTTACTTTTTGGTTTTGCTCTTACTAGGGCACGCAGAATAGCTGTTATTCAATCAAAATTTTCCCTCTCTCCCCACCTTAGCTGGGTGTAGGGTGAGTTCTGGATCACCTCCCATTTTCCACAAATCACAAAGCCAGAAAATGCACGGCATGCTGGTCCAATGTGTTTCCCTGCTTTCTTTCATGCTCCTCTCCCCAACAGTGGCAAATCTTTCTTGATTTGCCCCGCCCCTTCCACTTGGCCACCTTTGTCCCTATCTTTAGGCTGTTGAAGCCTTGCTTCTCTCAGCCATGCAATGCACACCGGCCTTTTCCTTGGGAGCGCCTGAACAAGCTTACAATGCCACCCTGGGGGTGGGGAGGAAGAGAGAGTGAGAGCTCCTGCCTTCTTCCCAGATTGTTTTTCCTTGCCAAAAAAATCTCTGGAGGAAGTCATTTCCCCTTGTTATTGCTCCACATGGAGTATTCTGTGCATATGGTGCAACAAAAAAAGGGAAATAACTGCCCAGGGCTGTTTCTATGCAGAAAAATGGCTTGGGGAGGAAGGCAGGAGTCCTTCCTTCCCTTGCAACAGTGCTCCACTTAGACTCAGGACCATCAAGATGCCTGGAACCAGACATGTAATTTGGCCCTTAGGGATGGCTTCTAGTGTCCTGGCCCGACTGGTGGACCTCCTGATGGCACCTGCTGTTTTTGGCCACTGTGTGACAGACTAGATGGGCCATTGGCCTGATCCAACATTGGCTTCTCTTATGTTCTTATGAAGCCCCTTCCTAGAACACATAGAGTGACCCACCAAGTTCCTGCTGACAGTGATAGAATGCACAGCTCCCTGTAGGCTGCTCATCTGCCCGCTTTCATCAGTCTTGCTTTTCTCTAGGAGCAGGGGGAGTGGTTGGAAGAGAAACTAGAAGAAGGGCCGGGGCAGAACTGTCTTGTCTCGACAGAAATTTCCCAGAAACTCATCCCTAAATTTTCAAAGTTGTAGAACCATCAGATAAGACTAAAGAGGAATGGAAAGACTCAGTGGGACATTCCAAGTAGTCCAAGTAAGCTTTCCTTCAGGGCTTAGCTAAGACCCCTCTCAGTTCCCTTTCCTCCATCTTTGCACAGTTTGGCAGAATGGGCAGCCACAGCCCTTAAGGTCCTGTAGAAAATATATACCCTCTTGCAAGAGATGCCTGTTTCAGGCAGGGGGTTAACGGGAAGCTGCCCAGCACTTCTACCCAGCCACAGCTAGACCTCCCCCAGCTCATAGTCTGTACGGTTGAGTGGCAGCACCTGATTAAGCTAGGCACATCTATGCTCCTGGCTTCCTGAGAGCCACTGACTAACAGGAGGCAGTCATTCTCTTGGTGTTGTCTCACAAACACTAATAGGCTGGACTTGAGCTCAGGCTAAAGGACTGAGCACAGACATGTTAAAATGCCAGGCCTGAGACATCTCTGGCAACCTAGGATGCAAAAAGAGAAAATAATCTTAGTGCCCTGAGAGGGGTCTCTTTGATCACACCCCCCCCCCCCCCCCCGGTAGTCTGGAGATTCTCTGCCTGGAACCCTCAGTATATCCCAAACCTGCTTCTGAGCCTGTCCCATAAAACAGGTTCCTCACAGTTTCTGAGTGCCAAGCATTAGAACACGTATTTAAAAGTAGGTGCTAGGAAGAAGAGAGCACAAATTAGTGAGAAGGAATTATGCAGCACAGTTAAACTGTGGGACTGGGGTTCTCATAGATGAAATGGGGTGGGTTATGAGGATAATTCCAGCGATGCCAAGCTTATTCATGTGGCGTACAGACTTCATATTGAGGCACGCTATCCAGTACTGATGTTATTTTCCCCCTTTTCTCCTTTCATACACCTGTGGCATAACCAGAATGCACATTTTCTTCTGTCCCAAAATTAAGAACCAGGGCACCTTTAACATTGGTTTTTGGGTTGTTTTTTGCTTTGAACATAAGAGCATAAGAGAAGCCATGCTGGATCAGGCCAATGGCCCATCCAGTCCAACACTGTGTCACACAGTGGCCAAAACCCAGGTGTCATCAGGAGGTACACCAGTGGAGCCAGAACTCCAGAAGCCCTCCCACTGTGACCCCCCCCCCCCAAGCACCAGGAATACAGAGCATTACTTGCCCCAGACATAGTGTTCCATCTATACCTTGTGGCTTACAGCCACTGATGAGTGGATGAGAAATGTGATAAATAGGAAATGAATAATGGGATGCAGAGATTTTCCCCTGTAAGTTAGTGTTTCAAAAATTCAGTTAAGGCAAAGACTGATTTATAGTTCAATCCTACACAGAGTTACCAGAGTCTTAGCCCATGGAAGTCAGTGGGCTTACAGTGGAGCAACTGTGCATAGGACTGCACTGCTAAAGTTGTAACCATCTGTCAGGTACCCAGTGATCCACAGGACATCATATTCAGATCTCAGTAAAACAGTACTGAAAAATAGTCCATGTTTAATACACTTGCTCAAATGCTTATGTGGCAAAATCGATGACTGAAGTAGTGTCATCTCTAATATGTGACAAGCAACTAGACTCACATTTTCCATTGTGGAAGATTCATGTGTGGGGAGGGGAGGGGAAGTATGTTCTAGATGGGGTGTTTTTCTGTAAACTGCCAAGGCTAGAGTGCTGATAGTTCTCTAACTTTCTACAGCATAGCTGACAGAAATGGAGCGGGGGCCTTGGATATTAAATGTATCTTAATGGACTAAACTATCCTTAATATTTTTCAGGGCACATACTTTGTCTCCAACTGATCATTTGGCAGCATTTTATCTGGCTTTGCAGTTTGCTATATCCCGGCAGGTTAGTTTAAAATTTGGCACGCTTTAAGAAGTTGGTGTTGGCAGTGTTAACTAAATTACCGTATTTTTCGCTCCATAAGACGCACCTAGCTCTGCTCAGTGCCGTGGCTTGGGAAAGGTGAGGGGGGTTTAAGACGCACACACTTCCCCCCCACTTTTTTGGGGAGAAAAAGTGAGTCTTATGGAGCAAAAAATACGGTACTTATGTGTTCTGCTGGTTTTCATGTTTCTAGCAAAATCTGGGTGTGTGGGTATTTTTTTCACAATGAATTTTTACAAATATTGTAAATGTACATGGAATATGGGGCTGCAGTGGTTAAGTGGTTAAGACGCTGAACTGCAGACCGGAAGGTCAGTAGTTCAGCAGTTCAAGTGAGCTCCCGTCTCCGGTCCCAGCTCCTGCCAACCTAGCAGTTCGAAAGCAAGAAATTGCAAGTAGATAAATAGGTACCACTTCGGTGGGAAGGTAACATCTTTCTGTGTGCCTCGGCCATGTTGGTCTGAAGCTATGTTGGTCTGAACAAAGTTTGAGTCCAGTGGCATCTTTAAGATTAACAAAGTTTTATTAAAGGTATACCCTTTCGTGTGTATGCACACTTTCTCAGATACACACAAAAGCTTATACTTTGAATAAAACTTCATTGGTCTTAAAGGTGCCACTGGACTCAAACTTTGTTTGGCAATTAAATCAGTTCCGACATTAAATTCTTTGTAGTGTTCGTACACTTGCAAAACGTGCACTTTCACTTGTTTAGATTTATATCCCGCCCTTCCCACGCGTGGGCTCAGGGCAGGTCACAACAATAAATTACAATCGATAAGCGATTAAAAGTAGGTATGAAGCAATAAAAACAGTGAAAACAGTTAAAAGATGGGCATAGCAGCAGTTCCATATTCAGCAATCCTAAAACTGGGAACAATTGGACTGTGGCTGAGCTATAAAGATCTTATCAGGAGCAGCCTGTCAATTAGCAGAAACTGCAGCAACTGCAGCAGGGAGGCCACTTCATGGACGCCCACCGCCTCACTTAGCTTATTAACTTGTAACGACCAGGCTCCAAACCAACCTCACCAGCTCACCTACGGCAGACACTCCTTCAGGGCTCTTGTGCAGATTGCTGAGGCCGCACTGCACTTCCCAGAGCTCGGGTGAAAGTGAACATGGCCAGGCCAGGCAGGCTTTGCCACGTAGCAGGTCCTGTGCCTGGCCTTGACCTTCAGGAAAGAGAGCAGCGTCCACACGATGCTGAGGCCTGCAACAGGAAGGGAGCAGAAGCAGGAACTGCAGCCGTGGGTGGATTGGCCCTAGAGGTTGAAAGCACAGCCAAGCCCCAGACTCTCTGCCAGCTCCTCGGGGGCCACTTGGCTTATCAGCAGTAGCCATCGGAGTCAGCTCATGAATTGTCTCCTGCGCTGCTGTCAGCTTGAAAGAGGAAGCAATGGATGAGCTAATGCCCATTGCTGGGACTACTGGGCGGAGTGGTCCCTGCAGCTCTGGCTTGTAATGTCACAAGGTCCACTCGGCATGGCTTATAACAGAGTCCTTTTAACTTTTCAGTCTGTCCCTCGCTGCAGCAGTTGGGGCAGGCTCCCACCTAGGCTCAGGACCAGCCTTGGGGGGCAGCAGATCACCTGGAAGAAAGTGCCTCCCCCTCAGTCTCTTGGTTGCTCTGACTCTTGCCACAGTGGTGACTGCCACCAAAACAGCTGCCACTATTGATGTCACCACCACTCACTGGCAGGCCTTGCCCTTCTTTTGAGGGAACCCGTGGTGATGTCGTGAGAACCAATTTAGGGGGGCTAGCAAGCCAGCCAAAATCGTAGGCTCTTGTGTAATTGAAATTGCATTTTCTCTTGGACAGCCATGCAGCATCTGAACCTGTTACATAAAATACAGCCAAGCCACATTTTGTTTAGCCAGAAGATCATTGTTTTTTAAAATTCTCAAAGAAGGTTTTGCTCCTTGCATTTTGTACACTTAGATAATGTGGAGCCGCTTTGTCTTTCTACGGCAAGGTTTGATTTTGGAAGTTCAGTCGAGCTTGGCAGCTCACGCCTTTGGGCTGCTTTTAATTGCTAATGTACCACAATGGACACTGCAAAAAACCAAAATGAAACAAAACAAAAGAGCTCAGTCTCAGGATATGAATATATTGTTATTGGGGCATGCTTTCCATCCTCATGTTTTCATAAACTCCACATGCAGTGGAATTCCTCTAGCAAATGCGTGGTAATGACTCCTTTCAGCTTTTCTTTCCGACAGATACCAGAGGCCTTGGGTTATGTTCGTCAGGCTCTGCAACTGCAAGGGGACGACGCAAACTCTTTGCATCTCCTTGCCCTCTTGCTTTCGGCACAGAAACACTACCACGATGCTCTGAATATCATTGACATGGCTCTGAGTGAATACCCAGAAAACTTTATGTGAGTAGTTCTTGCGATTTTGTAGCATGCTCCATATGGCACAGGACCAGAGCACTGAAATTATTATGGCTGTCTGTTACTGTTGCACTTGCCTTCTTCCCCTTGCAGCAGATCCAAGCTTTCCTACTTGATGAGTAATGATGTGGAATCCTACTTCTTTTTATTTCGAACCTGATCTAATCAGTTTGCTATATAATAACCTTCCCGGAGGCATCCTCCCTGACCTGGATGGCCCATCTTGGAAGCTGAGCAGGTTTGGCCCTGGTTAGTACTTGGATGAAAGACAACCAAGGAAGTCCAAGGTTGCTACACAGAGGCAGGCAATGGCAGGCTACTTTTGTTCCTCTCTTGCCTTGAGAACCTTACGGGGTTGCCGTAAGTCGGCTGAGACTTGATGGCACTTGCCACCGCTACCAGAGACATTGTCGTACACATGGAGGTATTAGGGATGCCTGCTTCCATTGGGACATACCCATGGATGAAGACTTCCTTTGAAGTTCCTGGTTCATGTGCCTCCACTTTCTGAACTAGCAGGTGGCCCTAAAGGGGAGGACCGTCTCTGTTTTGGTCCTCTCTTTGGTGTCCAAATTATTTGTCTTGCAGCTCCAGGCCAAAGCTTTGGGGGTTAGATTGTTGGATGGCCTTTTAGGGTGTTTATGCTGTCTTATTAGCTGGTGATTTTATGATTGATGCTGGCTAGTTTTTGTGGTTTGAACTTACAGCTCTGTGATTTAAGTGAGTTTGTTCTCATGATTTTTATACTGTGTAGTATTATCCATTTGTGGTTTTAAAAATATTTTTGTTTATTGTGTTGGAGGGGTTGTTGTGTAAATCGCTTTGCTCAGGTTCCCTCCCAGGGAAGAGGTATGGAATCGACTTTTTAAAACCTGGAAAGAGAACTGAGGACTACCAATTTTCTTTCCCCAAAGAAGTTTTGTGATTTTCTATTGTGAATCTGATATATGTATAGTATAACATCGGTCTGATCCAGCAGGGCTCTTCTTATGTCCTTATATTCTTAACGTTTACCTTGCTGCTTTTTTCCCCTATGTAAAAGGTCAATAGTTGAGAATAAAGAGCTGCATGGCAGAAAGCTGCTTCTTGTAGTCACCTTGCACTTCAGCATGGTTCTCTGTAAAATGGGTTTCACTCTATAAGAAAGAGCAGAATAGAAGTTAAGTACTTGTATGAAAGAGATGTCTCCAGTTAATGACTCATCTCTGTTATGAACTGTTGGGGTCGCTTTAGACGAGCTATCTTTTCTCACTTTCCTACTACTCAGTAGCAAAGGGATTGTAGTAACTGTTGAGAGGGGGGATTGAAGGGACAAGATTTGGGGAGCCCAAGTCAGCTTGGGAGCCCCTGAAGCCAGCCTCATGCTGCATTCACGGAATGCACTTTTAAAAAGTTTTTTCTAATGCATTTCTGACTGCAGCCACTAGGGGCTCACAGAAGGCAGAGCACAGTAAGAAGCACTCAGTCTGCTCCCTGGGACTTTTAGCAAAGTTTATTAGGAGGCTACAGGGAAATGTTTGCTGATCAGATCCAGCACTGGAGTAAGGCAAGACCAGCCAGGACAAGCCAGGGCCTTTCCAGATGCAGCCTCCTAACGTCATTATCTCCGCCAGGCTAGGGTTTGCTTTTTCCTTTACTTCCACCCATCTCCTGCACAGCCAGACCTTGCAGAGGGGCAGCCCTGTTAGTGTGTGGTAACAAAACAAAACAAAATTCTACTGTCTTTTCCTACATTTCTCTAATTCTTTTCCAAAAGGGCTGCCTTTTGAAGGTTGTTTGGAAACAACAGCTGCTTCATAAGGTGGCTGTCGTATTGCTGGACCGTATGTCACTCTCATTCCATTTCACCAACATGTTGCCAGTTCATTTTTGGGCCAGGTTCAAAGTGCTCTCTGGGATCTTCAAAGCATTAGGCTGTCTGGGGCCAATAGTGTTTCAAAGATTGCCTTCTGCGGGATAGATCTGCCCAAGCACTAATATCATGCCTGGAGATTTTTCTCTGTCTGACCTGTCCTCATCTCAAGGATGGATGGCAGCCCCAGCAGATCGGATCTTCTTGTTACGACTTTGGATTCCACAATTTTGGGATATCCTCCCAAGACAAGGTTGCCTGTCCTGTCCCAAGATACGGCCTTTTAAAAAAATAATGGGGCTCCGAACTCTGAACTCTTAGAAATCATTGATGATAACTGTTAATTGGGGGTTCTCATTCCTCCTTCCCGCCCTGGAATTTGGATTGATTTTGCCTGGCTCTCATTTCTTACTTTATTGACTTAGCATATTTTATATGTTCTTAATCTATTGAAAACCCTGCTGTCAAGATCTACTTCAAAATATATACATATTTTTAATCAAATAATATTTGCCCTGTCACAGGGAGATGTAAGCGAAGGGCTAATGTTTCTCTTCCTACCATTTCTGCCCTGCAAATCACAGCCTCCACACCCTGTCACTTTGCGGCTGTTGGTTAATCAGCCTTCCCAGACATGTCTGCTGCCGCCAGACATCTACGTTGTCCTTGAGGTAGCCTTGTCAGAATCTTCTCAGATCAACCTCCTGACTAAGTTCCTTGCTGCATGATAGTGACTGAACACTAAGCTGCATCACAATAAGCAAACTGCTGTTAAAAAAATAGGTATTTTGGCAGTGCAGTCAGCCATTGAGTCTATAATGCAAATGGCGTTTGGTGAAATACTCTTCAGTACATATTACAGCCTGACCTGGATAGCCCAGACTAGCCCTATCTTAGAAGCTAAGCAGGGTCAGCTCTGGTTAGTGTTTGCATGGGAGACTACCAGAGAAACCCAGGGTCACGAAACAGAGGCAGGCAATGGCAAACCACCTCTGAAAGTCTCTTGCCCTGGAAACTCTCCACCATAAGTTGGCTGCAACTTGAGGCCACTTTCCACCAAATGTATTACAGCGTGACGTGGAACTCTGTGCTAGAATTTCTGACATCAGAACTGATCCTGGACAAATTGCACAGCCTGAATCATATCTGGATCTGGATGACTGTTGGTGTCTGATTTCCCCTTTTCAAAATATGTTACCTGAAAGCTGTTTAAAAAGTCCTTAAAAATCTGGCTTGTTTTTCCGTCGTGAAGTTACATTTATTTATTTATGTACTTCATTTATACCCCGCTCTTCTGCCCAGTGGCGACGCCAAGTGGCTTACAACAGTCTCATTTTATCCTCATGGTAACCCGTGAGGTAGGTTAGGCTGAGAGTTTGTGACTGGCTCAGGGTCACCCAGTGAGCCTCCATGGCAAAATAGGGCTTCGTATCTGGGTCTCCCAGAGTCCAGTCAGAGCCAGTTTGGTGTAGTGGTTAAGAGCGCGGACTCTAATTTGGGAGAACTGGGTTTGATTCCCCACTCTTACATATGCAGCTGCTGGTGTGACCTTGGGTCAGTCATAAGTTCTTTCAGAGCTGTTCTCTCAAGGACAGTTCTCTAGAGAGCTCTCTCAGCCCCACCTACCTCACAGGGTGTCTGTTGTGGGGAGGGGAAGGGAAATGGATTGTAAACCACTCTGAGACTCTGAGTGAAGGGCGGGATATAAATCCAATCTCCTCCTCCTCCTCCTCTCCTTCCCCTTCTCCTCCTCCCATTCCTACAGCGAGATAAATAGGCCCTGTACCTAGAAGATGGATTTGCTGAGCAGCTTGAAAGTGTCCTTGAACTAATTTCTGCATGTATGTTTCAAAGGTCAAACCATGTTTGGAATTAAAAACCATGGTTTGACTTGCTGTCTCAATTAAGCCATTTCTGGTTTTGTTCAGCAGTTTCATCAATCTTTATTTTTGTCACTACTCCTATACACTACTCCTATAACCCTTATAAATTGCAGCTTGGGCTCCATAAAGTAACTGTGTTAACTAAGGAATATGGCTGTCTTGGAATACTGCTTTTTCATGCAGAAGCATTATCTTGAGAAGCAGGTAATGTCCACTGAACTTGTTTGTTAAAGTTTTGATTATATATACTCTGAAGGGGAAAGAAAACTAATGTGAGGAAAATTAATAACAATCCTACCAAACGCATAATGTTTATGCTGCTTTGAAAACTGAGATAGTAGTGCAGTGGTTATAGAAGAATTCTTGCGACAGAATATTTCTTACTTGAATGTAACAAGTGCTGGAAGGTATTGCTCAGAATATTACTAATTCCACTACAAAGTGCTATGCGTTTGCTGAAAGGATTCTCAAAGCAATTAGAAACTAAGTTTCCTTGTTGTCATTTGGCGCTTTCTCCAAAATATGACAAAACTTTCAAAAATATTTTATTAAATGTTAATACCATAACCAGAATGATGGGTTGCATCCAACCCTGATTCTGCTGGCGGAAAGCTCCTTCTGCGGCAGGAGAGTTCTGTTGTCAATGGAACAGAGCCCTATGGCTTCTTGCCACCCCATCCTAAGATGCTTATATCAGTAGGCAGCTTATGTTGGCATGGTGTTGCCACTAGTCAGCATCCCGTGGCTTTTCCGCAGAGGGAAATAAATGCTGGAAACACCTCAAGGCAAGCTGTGGACAAATAGCAATTGTGCTGGAGGCCTTGGTGTCCCACCATAACAGTTCAACCTTCAGGGTCCCAAAAATGCAGGTCTGCCATTGGCCCTGAGGCAGTCCAGCTGGGCTCCTGCACAGTAGTTTTGACTCACTGAGCATCATCAAGGTGGGGGGGATGAAGTATTTGTGCTGATTGACTGCTTCACATGCCCATCATTTTGGCTGGTGAACCCCAACACACCATCTCCCTCCTGAAACCAGGTGACTTACAGCTACTGTCCACTCCCATTTGCTCAAGTGACCATCCCCACAATTTACATGGTTGACCTTCCTTGATGGGGAGAAGAATGGGCTGCTGGTACTCCTGTCAGCTCCGCCCCTTTTGTCTGGTCCCGGTAAGGATCAGAGGCTGGGACATGAAAGTATGGGGCGTGAACCAATGATAACTCAGCATTTTTAACTCCACTTTTTTATAAAATGGGAGAAATTTAAGAATGTTGATTGAGATTTTCATGCCCATAGTTCCTTATCTAAACTAATTCCTAGAGATCACTAACAGGGTATGAATCATCTTGAATCTAGGACTTTTGAAGTAGGCCTTAGCAAGCTGCAGCTAAAACTGAGCTTTGTTTGACTGCACAAATCAGGTGAGTTGCATGGTCCTGCTAAGCCAAGTGCTTCAAAGTACAATTATTCATCTGCTATGGTTTTTAGTATTTAAAGAAGTTCCCATAGCTGCAATCTCCTGAGCATTTATTTTGGATTAAGTTCCATTGAAATTCTGTGTAAGCATGCATAGGGTTGGGCTGCGTTACTTACATTCTGAAAGTATCACTTTTTAAAATGCGAACCGCATGTCTTACAGCAGCCGTATCACTTGATTTCCTTAACATCTCCAGAGACTGTTAACAAAGCTACTTACTTAGGGGTGGGCAAAGTAAAGTTCTGCTGTTACTCCTTTCTTGTCTTTAGGGACCAGGGTAGAGTTAAGCGTATGCAAGAAGTCCTCCATATTACCATACAAATACGACATGCTAAAGTGAATTCTTAAAAACAGCCTCGTCTGACAAATATCTGATACAGAATTTAGAGGTTAATAGTTGTCCTCTAGGACAGTATGGATCATTAGGTTTTCTGATGCTAATTAGTAACGAAATAAAACTACAGATGCTTTGCAAAAGAAAAACGCTAGGATACCGCTAAACTGAGAATATTGTTTCCTCACAACAGCTATAACTTCAAAACGGACACATACTAGAATGGAAAGGAGGCATCATTATCCGTTTTGAACATATGAAGCTGCCTTATACTGACTTAAACCATGTAGTAGTCTTGTAGTATTTTCAGAGGGTAACCATGTTGGTCTGCAGTAGAACAGCTAGATTCACATTGGGTAGCACCTTCAAGATCAACAAGATTTTGAGGGTACAAGCTTTCAAGATGCCTTGCAAAGGGAGCTTTGACTCCAGGAAGCTGATACCCCCCCCAAATTTGTTGATCTCGAAGGTGCTACTGGGCTCAAATCTATCGTTGTATTAGTCCAGCAGCACCTTTAAGGCCAACAAAGTTTTATTCTGGGTATAAGCTTATATGAAAGCTTATACCCAGAATAGGCCTTTGTTGGTCTTAAAGATACCACTGGACTCAAACTTTGTTTTGCTGCTTCAGACCTACATGGCTACCCACCTTAGTCTATTGTAATTTTGTTTACTTTGACTGGGAGTAGCTCTCCAGGGTCTCGAAACTGAAAAACATCTTTTCCATAAGCTGTTACCTGAGAGCTTCTGACTGGAAAATACCAGACGTTGAACATGGGACATTCCACCTGCAAAGTAGTGTACCAATCCACTAAATTATAAATCTTCCTCTAAATTATAAGCCTTCTGTGGTAATCATCCTTAAAATTCCCACCTCTCCTCCAGGGCTCTGAACCAATCCTTGTGATTTAGGCCTTAATGCAAACCGAAATGATTGTCAGCCAGTCAGAGCCCATGGAACTGCACTAGATGGGAACAGGTGAGCCAATCTCAGCTTAAGAGTGAAGAAACCTTTAGGGATTTCATGGCTTTGGAAAGGAACATCAGTTTAGCCAGGCTTTTATTTGGCTTTTTAGTTAGGGTTTGTGGGTTGGCTTAGGGAAGAAAGCTTATTTTTGTGGTACAAATAAACATCCTGTTAAGGGCCTATCATTCCTATCTGGTGTGTATAGGTTCTGTGGGAAGGTGTTCTGTGAGAGAAAAGATCAGCCTTGAACCTGCTGAGGTACCCTGTCCAGAGAAAGGGGAATCAAATCTGCCATCAGGTGCTATTTACTTAATTTGAGGGCCAGCTTTATTACTTTATATATCTAAGTTACCCACACATCATATTTAGCTTATTAAATACTTTATTTGCTGTTAAATGAACGTTTGCTGTTCATCTGCATCTGTGTCTTGTCTATCAAGTCAAAAAACTAAGAAGCTGGGGGTCTCTATTTATTTCATATAATAAGTGCAGCTTTAGTCTAGCAGGTTTACAAATGAGAGACCTTTAGGGAGCACAGTGCTTACACGCTACCAATCTTTATTTGTGTCCCATTTTTATTTGATGGTTGGGTGGTTGGGGTATAAACAATCTGTAAGAGAGGCCAGAGTGGGGGACTGGATATTCCTCAGCCCTTCCCCCTTCTCTCTCTCTCCCCCTTTCACCCAATAGCCACCACACCTTCTTCTCAGACTGAGTTCCTAATTTGTATCCTTGCTCAGCTTCCTTATTTTTGCAAGCAGTGAAGTGATCTGAAGAGGAGACTGGGTCAGGAAAAAAATAGGTGAATTGTTTTTAGCTGTACTTTCAATTACTCCTGTTAAGTGCTAAATTTCTTTTTTTTTTAAAAAACAAACCAAAACGCTGGGGTTGGATCTTGTTCACATGTTATAATAACGTTTATTTCTGTTGAGTCAAAGTTTTCAAACTTCTTATCTGGCTGCCTGATTTTTTTTTGATCTGCATGCTCCCTCAGGTGCTCCCCTTTGAGGACTGTATTCCAGTAGAGAACAGGTTGTTTCAGTACTCTTGTTTTGTTTTGTTTTCCCCCATTTGCCATATCATTGTTTGTTCTATATACATCACCCAAACCACCCCTGAGATTATTTTATCCTACCTTCAGCTAAGGAATGCAGATGTGGAGTGCTAATCTGAATCCCAGCTCTAGCACGGGGACTATTTTACACCCCTGAAAGGCTATTGGATGCTAGTAAAGCATAGCCCTAGTAATGTTTGAAAAGACTTTCACGTTGAAGGATTATATAGTCAGCACGTTAGATAACCCATGTGGGTTTTGCTGGTCCTTGTACTAGCCAGTTTGCTTGGAATAATAGACTAGGCTTGCAGGATCAGCATGGTAGCACAATTCAAAACTGTGATCTTCACCCTGTTGTGCTCTAGTAGCCAGTCACCTGTGGAGAATTCAGAGGTCTGGACGTAAACAATTATGTACAGGGCATAGGTTCTAAAGCCAGATGAGCAATTTCTGAGTTATTGGGGACCACTCTATTCCCCAAGCAGTTTTCTGGAAGATGATGCACAAAATTGACACTTTTTACAGGTGTTTTTGTGCTGTAGTTAACTGGGTATCATCTCAGGAAAATGAAGTGATGCGTGTACTCCGCAGGGCTGGCACGCTACTGCACAGAAAATCTCAGATTTTGTAAACTATTTTTTCTTTCTGTGGGTGAAACTAGGCAAAATTTTACCATTATCTTGATTAAAACTTAGCAGGTGCCACCAGAGTAGAATGAAATTGTTTTGTTGGCTGGATATCACCCATTTAGTCATTGCAAAAATGTGCATGAGAACAAAGGTGCAAAAATAATAATAATGTTTATGGCCTGCTTGACTTGTTAGAATTCAGCCTACGTACTAGTTTGAAGAACTCTGCAAGGATGACAGATTAGTTGATTTAACATTTTTTTAAAAAACTTGGAACTTCTAATGAATTTGCTTTCTCTGCTGTATGAGAGTGAGTGTTCTTTCTTCCTAATTGTTAATTCTGTGGCACGCAGCCTTCCACAAAAGAAACTGTTTACTAAGCAAAATAAACTGTTGCATTATTCAAGGATAATGTTTTCAGTGTTATACAGGTTCCATTTTCACTTTTACAAAGCTTAATAGAAAAATCTTAATTTTAGATGCTAAAAGAAGTTTCTTAAAGTAGAGTGCACAGGTATGACTTTTGGTTTGACTTTCAAATGCTGTGTTCTTTGAATATAAGATAAGATAAGAAATAAATGAAATAATATTTTCATTGCAGACTTCACGGCAAGCCATGATTTGCACCAAACATAGCTCAGAACACAGACAGTGGCTTGAGCATCCAAACATGCTGACAGTTCGTTTCCTTTCACTTTCTCTATGCACAGAACTCTAATCTCTGGGTTGTAGCGGCTTCAAGAAGCACAGCAACAGCTGTAATAATAATTTGACAGTTCAACTGTCACACCATATAGTAGATAAATAATCAAAGAGCTTGTGATAAGAAACCTGGAAACCTTGAAACACAGTTTAAAAGATGCTGCCCTAGGAAAAACGACTGATCTCTTGTCATGATTTTGAAGCTTTGAAGGACTGTTGTTTTTCTGAAGCAGTTTAAATAAATGTAGCAATCCTTTTCACGGGCTAAGTTTGAGTCCAGTTGCACCTTTAAGACCAACAAAGTTTTATTCAAGATATAAGCTTGAATAAAACTCCATTCGTCTTAAAGGTGCCACTGGACTCAAACATTGTTCTGCAGCTTCAGACCAGCACAGCTACCCACCTGATTCTTTCCATGGGCTGTTCGTCATTGAAATGTGGCCAATCAAAAAGAATTATTTCAAATAAAGCACAGCCTTCTGAAAGATCTGAAATGGGGTCAGCCATTTGGACATAAACTCAACAATATGGGAGTTGCTTCGCTGTGGTGCAGTCCTCTAACCAGCACTGCATAGTGGTTAGAGTGTCATACTAAGAACTGAGAGGATCAGGTTTGAATTCCCACTCTGCCATGAAAACTTGCTGGGTGACCTTGGAACAGTCACTCTCTCTCAGCCTAGACTACTTCACAGGGTTGTTGTGAGGATATAACAGGGGAGAGGGGAACAATGTAAGCTGCTTTAGGTCCCCACTGGGGGAGAAAAGTGGGATATGAACAAAGTAAATAAATAAACTAGTGAGGAGTATGTGTGTGATCCACGTGAGAGTTTTCCCTTTCCAGTCTGCACCTTCAGTGCCTCCTTTGTTTATTTACTTTATTTATATCCCACCTTTCTCACCAACGGGGACCCCAAACAGTTTACAACATTCTTCCGTTCTCCATTTTGTCCTCACAACAGCCCTGAGAGGTAGGCAGAGAGTGTGTGACGCGCCTAGGGTCACCCAGCAAGCTTCCATGGCAGAGGGGGGATTCAGACCTGGATTTCCCAGATCCTAGTTGGAACACTTTAACCACTACACCATGCTGGCTCTTTAGTTAGAAGGACCTATCTTGCTGTCAGCCCCACTCATATTGCTGGCAGATACATGTGTATGACAGAGGGCTGCCTCTCTTTGCCATTGGTTGTATGTTAAATGTCTCCTTGTCACTTGACGAGATCGTTAGGCATTGCATTCCCTAGATTGTTTCATGCTGTCTAGAGAAAGTTATCACCTGATAAATAGTTGTCGGCTTTCCCCTGTGTCATCCTGCCAGGCCAGAAGGATTTCACATGTACTAAATCATTGTATGTGTTGCCCTTTGTAGAACTGCTGTCAGAGAGTACGGGTGAAGGACCACATATGGCGGTATATGGCAGTGGCAAAATGGTTCAGTTTCCTCTTGCAGCAGGGTGTCAGGCTCTGACTCCTGAGGAATGGAATCCAGGACTCCTGTATCCCCCAGCACCCTTTGTCGGCAGGCTACAGACAAAGCCTCAGTTGATGGAGGGGAGTTCTAGCTCTAGCTCAGCCTGGCCCTCTTTTCCTCTGAAAGCATATGCTGTGCTCACTAGTGTGTTATGTGTTTGTAGTGTGAAAAGTACTGAGTTCTCGGCGGCGTTGACAAGGTAGTCAAGTTGGTGTAGTGATTAGCTCAAGTTTATTTAGAGAGAACAAACATGCATTAACTGGCCACAAGGCCGACATATATACACACCCCAGGTCCCGCCT
The DNA here is from genome assembly GCA_029233225.1 of Lepidodactylus listeri. NCBI lineage: Eukaryota > Metazoa > Chordata > Lepidosauria > Squamata > Gekkonidae > Lepidodactylus > Lepidodactylus listeri. Next base: position 73,556,107 of record JARCFY010000011.1, on the reverse strand, counting down.
ATGATCCTATTGGGGGGTTTGAATTTCCCGCCTAGGTCTTATTGGAGGATTAGTGGGACTCCTGGATCCTTGGCTCCTATTGTTCTAGGAGCCAAGCTCTGGGCTCTTTGCGCTGGCGCCGAGTGGCAGTCAGTGGACACAACATAGTGGGAGTTAAACCCTTCTCTTGGAGGGCTCTGGATTCTCCGTGTAGGCTTCCTACTCCTGGTTGTATGTGAGTGTAATAGATAGAATCAGTACATAGACATAGACTGTTGCCATATGTTGTTTTTTGGGGTCTTCTGTGCATGGGTGAGGTGGGGGCATCAGTACCGATTATCACAGCCGTTGAATGACAACTGAGTTGTTAGGGATGCTGTCAGTGGCCATCTGTGCTGCTAGTGAACCGTTGTTCTTGCAACTATTTTTGTTCTGTTGTCTTGGCTGCTGGTTGACCATACAATCGAAAACTACAGTGTACTACCAGTAGCTCTGATGCAGCAGCCCCCCCACTCCCCCACCCAGTGTACCAGGACTATACAGTTGCCCTTTTAGAAACTCTTATAGCTTCACAACATGAGTTTTTGTAAGCTACTGTGAATGCAACTTTTCTTTCTGTAGTTCACACTGCTTGTATTGCCATGCTTCTCTGTTGCCCTGGTTTTGGTCCACAGTCTTACCCTGTAGGGGGAGCTACCAGTAGTATGAAAAAAGGGGTAAATCAGTTTTAGTGTATTTTTAGTAAAATAATAAGAAAAGAATGAAATTCATTGTAGGTAAGGCTGAGGGGCTTTTGGCTTACAATAAGGCCTTTTATTTATTTTATTTATTTATTTTGAGATTTATATCCCGCCCTCCCCGCAAGCGGGCTCAGGGCGGCTCACATGGGCCCACGGCCAGTCAAACATTAAAACCTATAAAATCATTAAAACGTTCATATAAATACAATACAATTAAATACAATAAAACATATAAAAGCTTCCATAGTATCATTTCTGATGGCGACTTGATGGCAGGAAACAGCCTGTGCTGGGTTGGTCATATTCCCCTTTAAAGAGCATGTTAGTATGCTTCACAGTGCTATTAGATAGGACAAGAGGCAGGACCTGCAGTACTCGTGGGGGGGAGAAGGAGCTCCATGTGGAGGAGGAAGCAGACTCAGGTAAGCCTTCCTTCCCCCCCCGGGCTCCCCACCCCACCCTGGCTTCTGTGGCAGGCCCAAGCTCAGGCTGCCGATTTCCCTCCCCTCCCTGGCTTCTGCGGCGGGCCCGAGCTTGGGCCGCCAATTTTCCTCCCCCCTGGCTTCTGCAGTGAACCCAAGCTCAGGCCGCCAATTTCCCTCACCCGGCTTCTGCAGCGGGCACAAGCTCAGGCCACCAATTTCCCACCCCACCCTGGCTCCTGTGGCGGGTCCGAGCAGCTCTCAGCCACCGGACCGCCACAGAGTTCCCAGAGCTCTAATTTTGGGGGGGATTTAAATATCCCCCTGAAAGTTTTTTAAAGTTTTAAGATTTTTCTGCACACGTGGGGAGTCCCCCATGTGTGCAGAAAAATCTCCCTGCCTCTCGGGCGCTCCCCTTGCGCAGATTTAGATATCCACACACAGGGGGCGCCTTGGGAATTAGATATATAGACATTAATTGTAGAGTTTGTTTTGTTGATTGTAAAATTATTGTACAGGAAAATGTAGTGAAGTGAAGCATTTATTATAACAGCAAGTCATAAAATACACATGCTTAAATAACTGAATTTAGGACTCTGTGTGTGTGTGTGTGTGTGTGTGTGTGTGTGTGTGTGTATATATATACACACACATATATATATATACATATACACACACACACACAGTATTTATACAGAATGTGTGTGTGTGTGTGTGTGTATTAAAAAACGGTATAAAAATAAAACTCTATGAAAATACAGTTGTGTGTAATAAAATAAAGGAAAAAACAGAGACTACTAGGCAACTATTATTATGTATTTGATTGTGTGTTTTGAATATAGTAGGACGCTACCCAAAATTTTGTCACAGATTCAGTAATTGTCTGATTTCCATCGATTAACAATCAGTTACACTGCTCAGCACCTGTTTGTCCTACCATATCTGTTATGAAAGGAGTAATATATTTGTCACAGATCTTGTTATACCAGTTACATCAAAGCATCATGTCCTCAATAGTTTCTATCTCCCCTGAGCCACATTGACAAAATCTCTATTCAGTGGGTATCCTTTTGAATCTGCCCTCAAGCATCACGGAGGGGAAAGCCTCACATTTAATGTGAAGGCTTTCCTGAACTTGTAAAAAAATTAAGTTTGAAGACAATGCTATTAGATCCTGGCCTGTAGATGTGGGCATGGCTCTCATCTGTAGTACCTTTAACCAACTGGAATGAGGGGGAGACTTCCTTGATTTCACTGCTGTTATCCAGACGCTGATAACATCCAGCTTTTACTACTGTAATGAGATCTACACAGGTCTTCTTCTGACTGTTCAGAAACTTCTGCTGCTTCAAAATGTGGTGGCAAGATTGCTCACTCACTGCTATGTCTTATCTGGATTGTATCTCACTTGTTTAAAAAAAGTCCTTTGCAGCCTACCAGGTTTCTTCTGAATACAGTCTGGGGTGCTGGTCATAAAGCCCCGTGTAGAGTGGGACCAGAGCTCTTCTCCTCTGCCAACCTGACCTCAGGTTAAGTCTGTCTTCAGAGTCAGGTTAAGTCTGTCTTCAGGCAGAAGCCAGGTGGCTGAGCAGGAGAGGTGAGACTTTTTCAGTGGCATCACCCAAGCGGTGAAGTTCCCACCTCATGGTGGCTTGCCTTGCACCAAAACTGACAGTCTTGTAGATACCAGGCAAAAATGTTTTTACTCTCTCAAGCCTCTTTATAAACACCCACCCACTGTAGAAATTTTAATTGGAGACCCTTAATCCTTGCCCAGCGATTAAGCTTTTATTTGTGACTATTGCTTGAAATTGTGTGCTTATGGAAGGCTCTGCCTTTAAATACTAAATTTGTCTTATGGTTTAACTTAACACCCATAATTATGTTTTTTACCCCCTGATGCCGCTTCAGAATGTTTTTTACCTGCTGATGTTGCTTTTATTTCTCTTTAGTTCGGCTTGATTTTTAGTTTTCTATTTCTTTTTTTATTGTTTCATTCATGAAGGATGCATATTTAAACAAATAGCTGTTCTCCTTAATCCTTTCTTCCCTCTTACTCAGTTTCGTTACATTCAGACATCACATGTAACCTTGTGGTTAAGGAAAGTTGTAACCTACCCTGGCTTGTTGCTTGGAACCATGAGCCTCAGTCTTCCTCTCCCCCCTCTTTTCTTGCAGCAGTAATAGCTGTTAAATATTAACTATGGTGACCTGTGATGTATGAATGCAGGCCTGCAGGTTAACTGGTGTTTTTCCCCTAGAAAGGATACTAGGCCTAGATGAAACCTTGGTTTAGGATCCCAGGAAAACTAGCCCTGGCTAACCCATAAACCTGCATTCATGGGCCAAAGATAATTAGAGTTGATATGTAACCATGTAGCGGCGGGGGGGGGGGGGGCGGGGGGAGGACAAGGTGTATGACTTCAGCAAGGATCCAAGTTTATTCACATGTTTTGAAAAACCTGAATGCCACTTTGGTTGTTTTCTCAATTAGGTCCTCTTAGGTTTTCTCAGCAGATCCAGTATAACTTAAACATCTCTACTAGGGTTGTCAGACATACGGCCCGTGGGCTGGAACCAGCCTGTCCAGGGCTCTTATCTGGCCCACGAGCAACAGTGAAGCAGCTCAGCGAGGGGTGGGGTGGAGCTGAGTCTCAGAAGCGAGTGGAGGAGCAAAGGGGGAAAAGGGCACCTCTGTCTCTGCTACATATCTGAACAGCATGGAGCCACGAGTCAGAGTGTTTGAACGGGTGGGGGGCAGCAACATCTCTTCTCCCCCTCCCACCTCTTCTCAGCCTGTGAGGGAAAAGGGGTTACACAAAGGACAAAAAGTGCCCCCTGGAGGTTTTGGAAACAGCATCTCTATCAGGCCTTCGAAGCCCCTGCCCTTCTGCTTCTGTGGGAACTCAGGAGGGATGAGAACTGGGGGTGGGAGGGATCTGGGAGAGCCAGGTTCAGACCCCCTCTACTCCTGAGCCAGGACCCTGTCGTCTGGGTCACTTGGGGCTGGTCGCTCAGCCTGGGCCACCTCACAGGGTTGGTGGTGGGGAGGGGGGGAGGAGGGAGTAGCCCAGTGTGCCTCCTTGAGATCCTCAGAGGTAGGATGGGGAAGAGAGGAAACAGAGAGTGAGAGATGGATCATTGCCGTGCTTGGCTGCTCAGGCTGGGCCTATGGGGGGGGGGGTGTGCTGAAAAACTTCCTTATTTATTTGCAAGGAAGATGACTCATCTCCTAAAAGTGTTATATATACAAAAAGTAATTAATTTGTATGGAAATGTAAGATTATTTCCCACTTTTATGGTATTCCTGGGGGGAAAACTAGTCTTGTATATGATTAAATGCATTTATTGGGGCTTTTGCGGGTTCCCCAGTAAATCAACTGTTTTCACTACCAGGAATCAACTGCTTTTGTTTGTATTTTGAGTAAAAAATATCATTAATTGGGTTTCCTGTGTCCTTTACAAAGTTTATATCTCCGATTCCTGGCATTACATTTTATGGCACATATGGCCCAGCCCGACAAAGTGACATTTATGTCAGATCCAGCCCTTGTAACAAATGCACCGTCATCTCAGTCTTCACAACTCTTTCTGCCAGAGGAACTTAAGTTCAGTGTTTGTTTATTATTATTATTATGGCCCATGGCTAGTACAGATCGAAGCAAACTAGTTTACAAGTTCAATGCTTGCAAGGGGTTACATGATGGTAGGGATTTTGATGAAGCAAAGCTTTAGATGTATAAAACATGTACATTACTCTGACTGACATCTCTGAAGCCTTCTGGTTCAGCAGTAGAGAAGCTATGGTTCAGGAGTCCTGCCAGAGCCGTTTCCTCGGGGAAACTTTTTGCCTTCTTTTAAATTCAGTGTGGTCAGCTTTGAAGAGGGTTCAGAGTAGAGGGCCTTTTGAGCTTTGATCTTGCATTTCACCATGAGATATTAAAATTTCTCACTTTACTATTTATTTTCTCCTGTATCACTGTATGCCTGCAATGTAAAAAACTAATAAACAAGCAGCTTCTGAAAGGACATATCGAGTAGTTTATTTTACAACCATAAATAGCGCCAGTGTCTAATTTTATTGATTTTGATATTCAGAGTTCAAAGTTTATTTAATGGCTTTTGCCAGCTTATAATACAGAAAGTAAAACTGAATACACAGAATAAAATATAAGATATGAGTTAAAATGGTATAATATATAATAAAATCGTCCAACATTAGGATATTTGAATCATGGGGTAAGGATCATCTTCTCTCTACATATTGCAAGACAGGCTGCTCAAAATCTAGCAGCAGCCTGATATTTATACCTACTTTTCTTGCCAATGGGGAATCCAACACCACTTACATCATTCTCCCCTCCTCCATTTTATCCTCCCATCAAGGTTAGGCTGGGAAAGAACAGGTGGCCCAAAGTCCCCCAACAGATTTCTTTGGCAGCCAGGGATTCAAACTTGGATCTCCCAGATCTCTTAGTCTGACACTTTAACCACTACATTAGCTCGCTATCTGCAAACGGGTTGTTAACCAGAAGCCATACTAGGCATAATGGTGGCAGGTCAATGAGCTTTAAACCCAGATTTGAACCAACCTTGCATGAAGGAAATGGAGTCTGAATTTTAACAGTAATAAAGCTGCCTGGATGAGGAGCAGTGTTCCCTCTAAGCTGAGTTAGTGTGAGCTAGTGCACAGTTTTTTAGCCTCCGGCTCACACATTTTTGCCTTAGCTCAGGAAGGATGGCTCCAGAGCAAACTGATTTATGCCATAGCAAACTTGCTCACTCACAACCTTAATGCCAGTAGCTCACGAAGTAGAGTTTTTGCTCACAAGACTCCACAGCTTAGAGGCAGCATTGATGAGGAGTGCCAAACTGTCCCCCACCTACCACTTACTGTCTCCGTGGCCTCATCTGCCTACCCCAGACAGTAGTCTTAACCAGAGCTGCTCAGAATTCAGTCCCATTTTATTCAAATGGGGTTTATTCCCAGTAAGGATTATGAGGATTGTAATGTTTAGACTGAGCATTGGTGAGGGAAGAATCTGTAGCTCAGTGGGAGAGCAGCATTTCTAGTTAAAGTTTCTGAGGTAGCAGGTCTTGGAAAGACCTTTTGGTGCTGTAGAATTTGCTACCGATCAGAATAGATGGTACTGAGCTAAATGGACTACTGCCAAACAGAGTAGACGCTACTGAGCTAGATGGACCGATGGGCCAACGTTATAATGTAGCTTCGTATGTTCATATCAGCTTATATCATTTTTGAGATTACCTGAAGCTGTTTAGTTATCCATGACAAGAGGCTAATATATGTTTACATAGCTTAGGGTAGTCCCTGTTAGTGTAGCTTCTGGTTCACGTTTGTGAAACTCGTTGCAGAATTAAAGACTTTACTATCATCATGTAGGTAATCAGAGCAAACATGATGGCCTCAAAATGTTTTCTGTTCCTAATGCAGAATACAGTAAATCCCATCTCTTAATCACTCCTTGTGAAGGTGTGCAACAAACCCTCTGACTGTGGTGCATTTGATCATTAGATAAATAATAGTAGTGATTACATTCAGATATTCTTTTGAATGAAAATGGTTTGTGCCAATGCAGACCTTTGCAGTGGCCCGCAAAAGTGCCTTTTATTACATTGTGTGAACACTGACAACCTTAGACAAAGTTTCTTAAAGCTCAGTATCTGCTTTTCAGATGTATAAAAGTGAATAACAATAACATCAGTAACATCGGAGTTAGTTGACATTCACCATATGCTGAATATTCACTGGAATGAATGAAAACCCGCACATTATTGGGTGCTTGTTAAAGGTTTGCTGTGACAGGAATCTTCCAATAGAACTATTGATTGATCTGTCTGTACAAAGCAATACTCCACCAGTTCTGAGGTTCTGGATTTTCATAATGAACAGTCTCTTTCCAGACAAACCCATGTGGCATCTCTGCTCATCACAGCAGGATCTCTGGTTTGTGCATTTCAACAGATTAGTCAAACCTTCAGCTGTCCAGTTTCATACTTTTGTATGACTATCCCTACCTTATTGAACATCCTTCCAGAAACTGTTAGGAAAGCACCTATCTTCTTGGTTAGGTGTAAGTGTTTTAAGAACATTCGAGGCAATTAGTGAAAATGCCAGGGGCCTTTTCTCACTAGCTTTCCCCCGCGGTTTACACCGAAGCTAGCACCGGAGCTTCTGGTCAGTTTCCCACCATTTGCTCCCTGCTCACAATTTCCTCCAGAGTATCACTGCACTGCTCTGGAGCTTCCCTGGAGCAAGAAAATCCTGTTCCAGCACTGCATTTTCCTGTTCCAGCACAGGATTTTCTTGCTCCAGGGAAGCTCCAGAGCAGTGCAGTGATACTCTGGAGGAAATTGTGAGCAGGGAGCAAATGGTGGGAAACTGACCAGAAGCTCCGGTGCTAGCTTCGGTGTAAACCGCGGAGGAAAGCTAGTGAGAAAATGCCCCAAGTTTTCCTTTGGGTGTTGCCTTTAATGGATTGTATAGGCTGTAATCTGAGCTGTTGTTTCCAATCTTTTGTAAGCCTATCTGAGTCCTTTTTATGAGAAGAGTATGATGAAGATACTTCAGATAAATACAATAAAAACAAACAATCTCATTTGGGCTGCAAGTAGTTACAGAAGTGTTTTGGATATGAATTTTGTTCGATTCAACATTTCAAACACTTTTGTTTGTTTTTCCTTTCTCAGATTGCTCTTTTCAAAAGTCAAATTGGAATCTCTCTGCAGGGGCCCTGATGAGGCTCTCCTGACTTGTAAGCACATGCTGCAGATCTGGAAGTCCTGTTACAATCTCACCAACCCCAGGTAAGACAGCATGGAAGTACCAGGTAGTAGTTGGGATTCACAGGAACGTTTTCACAGATGGAAGAATGTCTGTGTGCAGAGCATGACATTCTTGCTGATATGTGCTCCGCATGCCCAAGGGACAGAATTTCAGGGGCTGCAGCAGGAGTGGGGAGGTGAGAAAATCGTGCTCCACAGGCAGAAACAGTACAGTAGATCCCAAGCCAATGCATTGTGCATCGTCTGATTAGCATTAAATTAAAATTAGTATCTAATCATTGCCTGTTCACATGTGGGCCTTAGGATGTAATGCTGGATCCAGGTTGTACTTCATAAAAAGTCAGTTTAGCATTCCAGTGTCTCAGGCTGTTTTTCGGCTGTGGTTATGACAGGATGAATGGGTCTGGCTTGATTTCTGTATAATCTAAAAGGCAGATAATAAAGACAAAGCTTGTCTTCAGTGTTAAGGATTATTCTGTCGTTATTAGGGCAAATATTTATTTATTAAAATATTTATATCTCAGCTTTTTGAAGTCCGAATGGAACTTACATACTTTGAAAACACAGCGATAGCAATAAAACTAGCAGTACAGTAAAGAGAAGAACAAGAGCAACTAAGAATGTCAAAGTTACAAAGTTGATGCTTTCTGGAATACTGCTATTTCTTTCTACTCCTGTCTAAAGGCCACTACAGAAGGAGCTGAGTGGGCCTCCTTTGGGAAGATGTTGTGGGGTTTTGGAACCAGTGCTGCACTAGAATCTTGACAATCCATTCTGGGTTTATCAAAGCTATAGATAAATTAACCATGAATCCTAGCTCTGTATCAGACAAAGGCAATAATAGTAGCTGGTTAGTACAGCTAGCAGTGTTTCTGTTTGCTCGGCTTTCAGTAAGAATAGCTAAGCAAAATGAGAGGGCTTTTTTGTATGGAAAACAACATTTTATAATGTTCTTGCAGTCTCATCAATTTTATTCTTTAAATCACAACATTGTAACCAGTGTTCTCTCTAATCCCCCCCCCCCCCGCTGAACGGAACAGTTCACATCTTGAGCAGAAAAAAAACACCAGTTCAGGAATGGAGTAAATTCATAAAGCAGGAAAGTGAGGCAGAGGAGATAGCACTGCTTGCCATTTCTGAATCATGTACCTGTTTAGAAATGCATCATAAGCTTACTGATAGGGTTGCCAGCTCTGGGTTGGGAAGCATCTGGAGATTGGGGGGTGGAGGGGAGAGCCTGAGGATGGTGGGGTTTGGGGAGGGGAGGGTCTTCAGTGGGGAGTAATACCATAGAGTCCAACCTCAAAAGCAGCCATTTTCTCAAGGTGAACTAATCTCTGTCACCTGGAGATCAGTTATAATCCCAGGAGATCTCTGGCCACCACCTGGAGGCTGAAGGCAAAAGTAAGAGATCATGGGAGGAGGCGGAAGTCCAAACAAAACATCCATGACGAAAATGACAATGAGTCAATAAAGATATATTTGCAAAAATATTTACTATCACAGTTATGATTCTGTAGAAAAATATCTTATCGCTCAGAACCAACGGATTTTACACAATCACAACCAGTGCTCCCTCTAAGCTGTGGAGTCTTGTGGGCAAAAATTCTACTCTGTGAGCTACTGGCATTAAAGTTGTGAGTGAGCAATTCGGCTGCTGCATAAATTAGTTCTCTCTCGAGCCATCCTTCCTGAGCTAAGACAAAAATGTGTGAGCCAGAGGCTAAAAAGCTGTGAGCTAGCTCACACTAACTCATCTTAGAGGGAACATTGATCACAACTCATTTCACATCGATTGTTTTGTCTGAGCACGTGGCAATAACAATTCTTATCACTGTAGAAGAGCAAATATGCATACAATTACAGTTAAAGAAATTAATTACAATCCGTTGTGTAGTTCTAACATTTTTTTGTTTTTAGTTCTTTATAGTGCTTTGATGTATGTATATTTTTGTAACTTAGAATATCATTTGCTAAAAACTGTGAATAAAGTTTTGTTTAACTTATGCAGGAATACATACCTGTTCTTGTGTTTCCATTGTGAGACAGTTACTGTTTGCTTTTTGCTAATAAAAGGTAAAGGTTTGAAATTCAGTGTTTAACTGGAACTGGCAGAGTTCCAGAGTTCATCTCTAACCAGTGGTATTTTTAAATAGTAGTTTATCCAGAAGAGCTACCTGAATTGCATATACTAATGTAATGTAACATGTGGCATGAACAGCATTCTGTAGAGTAGTCTGAAAGTACTTTAACCTTTTGGTTTAATTTTTCAAAAGTGTATCATTTTCAAAAACTTCCAGTTCTTTGTATTTTTAAGCCTCTCAGCTGTGTTAAAAAATACTTTTTAAAAAACTTGCTATTCCTATGTTTTGACCTTTACATTAGTTTGTAGCATTTAAGGTTCTATAACACACTCTATATTGGAACCTATTATAATGGTAGTGATGGAAAGTGCTGTCAAGTCACAGCTGACTTATGGAGACCCCTGGTGGGGTTTTCAAGGCTAGAGACATTCAGAGGTGGTTTGCCATTGTCGGCCTCCATGTAGCACCCCAGGTATTCCCTGAAGGCCTCCCATCCAAATGCTAGCCAGGGCTGACCTCACTTAGCTTCTGAGATCTGACAAGATCTGGCTATCCTGGGCTATCTAGATCAGGGCAACCTGTTATAAAACAGGATGTATTTGTATTGCCCAAGGTCAAGAGAGAACAGGTAACAGGGAGTCTGTGACCTAAATAAAATAATAGTACTGATATTTTCAGGCATCTCTTTAAAAATGCTTTCTTCTGTAAATTACTAAAGCATATGTGCATTCATTTCACTGTGTTTTCATCCCCAGTGTCATGCAAACATGGGGTTAAAATAGCAGGAGAGAATGGCAGGGTCCCTTAACCTCTTATCCTGCCTTTCAGGAGTGCTGTTTTCAGAAGCATCCGCATGTTGTGGTCCTCTGTTTGTCCTGCTTCCGTGTTTCCCCCTGCTTTGCTGTGTTTTTTGTCAAACCTGGTTTTGATGCAGTCATTTTGTAAAGACTGCATCCAAAGCACCTTTGGATGCTGTGTGGATGGGAAGGTGTGCCCTTTTTTTCAGGCCCATGTTGGTGCCGTTTTTTTAAATCTCAGTCCCTGAGGCAGCCATTTCCCCCAGTCTAAAGTGCTTTTTACTTTAAAAAAGAAAAATAAGCAAACCTAGAACATTGTTGCAACAGATCGACGCATAGTTGAAATCACAGCTGTAGCTTTTACTGATCTTTTTTTTAAAAAAAAAAAAAGCCTGGAAGAGCCCTTCAGTGGCAAGGAAGAAGAAAATGGCAGCCACAGCGGGCTGAGACAAAGGAAGTGAGGGGGAAACTTGCATGTGGATGCTCTGTTGTCTCTTAAGAATGCCTCTGTGTTGACTTCCTGTGGAAGCAGCTCTGGTTAGGGTGAGCACAGGGCCACTACTAAGCTTTGTTTTAGAACCATGTTTAATTAGGGTTGTAAAATTGACCACAGAAGCATTCTTAGGTTCATTTTAACCAGAGTTAACAAAAATACTAGGGCTGGGGACGGTACTGCCTGAGTATTATGGTTTAATTTTACTCCACTCTCAGCTGTCTAATTGCTCATTCAGTGTTTTTCCTCTATATATTCTCTTTCTTTTTTCACTGCCCCATGGCTTTTCAGCATCCCTTACCAGTAAACTGGTGACATTCAACTTCACCCCTGTGCCCCTTAATTTTCTCTTTCCTGCGCCTCCAGTCGTCTATCTGATATTTCTGCTTAGATATCTCATTGCTGTCTTAAAGACTGAACTTCTCATCTTTCCTCCCAAGATTTCCTCTCTCCATATTGGTTGATAGTGCCACTGTCCATCCTGTAGAGCAGGCACAAAGCCTTGGTTTTGTCCTCTCTCTGTGTTGCTCCCCATAGCGGGTCTGTCGTCTTGATGAAAACTCTTGAGTCATGCTGTGGCGGTCTCTCACTTTGATTACTGCAGTCTTCGCCTCTTCAGTCTTACCTCGTAACCAGCACTCTGCAGCAAAAAACCACCACTCTTTTTATTATGGACGTGTGATATCCCTGCTTAAATTCCTGCTTGGGTTCCCTATGCTTTCCCCAGACCTGCATACACCTTTTGTCCTTACCTTCCAAGCTTACTTGACCTTATCACTCTCTGGTATCCTGTACTACCCATGGTATTTTACCCTCCAGCTCTGTCCAAAAGTCTCCTGTTCCCTCAGATGGCTTTGCCCTTTCTTTCTTGCATCTCTTTATGCCTAGAACTGTCTCTGAAAATGTCACCTAACATGTTTTTTTTCAAAACCCTGCTCAAAAGCCTGCCGTTTCCATGAAGCTTTAGCTGCAACCTCTTTATTATAAGCGTGCAACCCTGGGCGGAATTTAAATTTCTCATCGGTACAGCCTTGAAACAGGAGATGGGAAGTACCACTTTGGCCTCCTTTCTTATGGTTACTCTGTAGTAGCCCACTTCCGTGCCTGTGGAAGCCCTTCTGAGCACAGTGATCACATATTCTGCTTACTTCCATCTCTCTCCTCTCCCTTTTTTGCCACCCATGTCTCAAATTTTAGATTATGAACCTTTCATCTTGTGCTCTAGGTGCTACATAAAAACTAATATTTGTTAATCATGAGACAGTAATGGCAAGAATGGGATTTAAAGTCAGAACCTCAGTTTAAAAAAAAAAACACTTCCAGAAGTAAAATACCCAGTATTTATTCAGAGTGTGTAAGAATATTAGATAGGAGATATACAGACAAACAATTAATTTAACTATATATTTTAAAAGCTGCTCCTTTTTATGAGTGTTTACACATACAAATTGTATTTTTGAATAAGTGGTTTACAGTCATTGCTGCTTGGCAGCTTTATTGATACAATCAGTTGACTCAGGAACAGCGTTTTCCGTCCTAAAAGTGTTTCAAACCAATTTCCCCATTTTGCAGTTGGCAAAATGTTCTCCTTATCTGAATTTTCAGATTTCTGATCTGAGGAGGAGGGACAGCAGTCTTCTTTTACACCTAATATTAGCATGATATCTGTATGCACACAAATACTAGTAATATTCTTTCCAGCTTCTGCATCTCTACTTGTTGTGGCACAGGGACTAATCATGTGCTGTCACTGCTTTTCTAATGGGGTTTATGCAGTCTTGCCTAAATATAATTTCACATAATCATTACTCTAGATACTGTGGATTTTGACCTGCTCTGAACCATAGAAGTTAAACTGTACCCATTACATGGGGGCAGTGTATGATTTTCCAGAAGCATCAGTTGTCGGTTGCCTGCCTTTTCTCTGCTTCTTGCTTAGTCAGTTTGAGAACCAGTTCCTTAACTTCCTTAACTTCTTCCTTGTGTTTTGGACTGATCACTGTAAGAAAGCTTAGGGATTTAGTTATTACAAGAAGGGGGGACCCGTGATACTCGCGGGGGGGGGAGCCCCACGCAGAGGAGGAAGCCACCACAGGTGAGCCTTCCCCCCCGCCCACAACGGCGAGGCCCGCGTGGTTCCCAGCCACCGGGCCCGCCAAGCTCTCCTCCCCACCAACGACAGCAAGGCCTGCATGGCTTCCAGCCGCTGGGCCCGCCAAGCTCTCCCCCCCCAAGCTCTTCTCCCTCCCCCCAACAATGGTGAGGCCCACGTGGCTTCCAGCCACTGGGCCCGCCAAGCTCTTTCCCCCACGCTCTTCTCCCTTCCCCCAACAATGGTGAGGCCCATGTGGCTTCCAGCCGCCAGGCCCACCAAGCTCTCCCACCCCAAGCTCTTCTCCCTCCTCCCCCCAACAACAGCGAAGCCCACATGGCTTCCAGCCACCAGGCCCGCCAAGCTCTTCTTCACCCGCCCCCGCTGCCAGCAGCCAGAGATCCAAGGTAAGTTTACTTTTGGGGGGATTTATGTATCCCCTGAATATTTTTTTTTTACTTTTTAAGATTTTTCTGCACACGTGGGGAATTCCCCAAGTGTGCAGGAAAATCTCTCTGCCCCCCAAGTGCCCCAGATGTGCGGATTTAGATATCCACACGCACAGGGGGCACTTGGGAATTAGTATATAGATGAAGGAAAGAGCTGTTAATGGTAGAAGCAATTAAAGAGACCTGTGGACGTGTAAGAGGAAAACTGCCATGGATGCAATGTTGAAAGAGAAAACAGATCTCTCAGCCACCATCACTGGCAGAAAATATACTTTCAGTGATCTCTCAACCACGGTCAGTTGGATTACCATGAATTTTCCTTCACTTGTACTCTAGCCACTGTCCCTGCTGCCTTGTTTCTTCGGGTGCTGTGAGCAACCAACAGGAAACTTGAGATCTGTCTAGAAACTCATGTATCAATCATCTATATGAATTCCCTGAAATATACTAGGGCCTTGCCAGAGAAGACAAATCAGTTAAATTTTCTTTTGGAGCAGCTTGGAAATAATTTGTAGCCATTAGCTGTCAAGGACAGATCACCGTGACTGGTTCTCCACTAATGTAAATGTTAGAGGACCTGTGAGACCAGCCTTAAACAGTTGGTGATCTATCCATGACGCGGGAGTGTGTGACCTTATGTAATAAGCCTAATATGCATCGAGACAAATCCATGGTTGCCAAGATTGCCATGTAATCCTGAGCTGTGCCTTTTACAAATTTGTCACCATGCAAGGTGAAGTTTCCCAAAACAGTAGTCAACAACATTTATCAGCGGTGATGGATAGTGAGATTGGTGCATTTCAATGCCCCTTCTCTTCTCTGAAAGTGTAAATGAAGTCAAAATGGACTGTCTCTCTGTCCATTTTCATCCCACCATTCTTCCAAGGAGCTCAGAGCAGCATGCAGGATTCTTTCCCTCCCATTTTGTCTTCACAACAATCCTGTGAGGTGAACCAGAGTGCATGAGCTTTGTGGCAAAGTGGGTGTTTGACCCTCGGTCTCCATGTCCGTAGAACAATCATTATGCCAAACTGGTCCTCGTTCAGGGTTAGGTCTGAGGAGTCCTCCTCAGAGGAAGAGGTTGCTGTGGTGGTAAAGTCTACAGAGGTCAAAACTCCAGCAGGCACTGTGTTTCCTGGGCTCTTTGATTGTCAGGCTCCATCAGAAGAAGTAGCCAGCTGTGCTGCTGGGCCGGAAGCCTGGATGGCCCATGAACAAAAGCTGGAGTGAGAGACTAGGACTGCTGAGGATCCTGCTAAGGGAACCCACCTTGTCCACCTTGCCGAGGATCCCACGGTCACCCCCAGAAGTCCAGGAGCACAGAAGATGGAAAGCCCAGACAGAAGCTCAGCTTAGATAGTGGAATGTCCATTCGGACATTCAGGACCTCTCCTTGGTCCATGAGGTCTTAGAAGACCAAAATCCACTGTGGGGCTTCACAGGTTGTTGGGCAGAGTCCAGCTGAAAGTGCCTGCAGGTGTCAGGCCACTGTTACAATTGTAGTCACTAGTTTGTATAAATACCTTCTGCCCAGCTCTGGCTGTTTGTGGGATCAACAGCTCTGATGGCGCCTGCTGTCTTTGCCTGCCTGTGTTCATGAGAACTTCTGCATGCCAGACCTTCTCTGGAATCAGGTGAAGAATTTAGTATTCTTATAGACTATAGAAACTCCATTTCTTCTCCTATGCTGCCCCTCCAGAGTAGCCAGCTGGAAGCATCTGGGACTGAACAGGTCCTCCTGCATCATCCAGCCAGGTTGATGATTCACCAGCAACTTGGTTTCCTGTTCATTGACATTTGGCATGACATTGTTCATGGATAGAGGAGGAAATTAATACAGAAGCTACTGGGAAATGTATGCTGGCTGATGTAACGCTGACTGCTTGACAAAATGGGCTGAGGAAGGTTCCCATCAGCTTCCTGTAGATTCCTGGAACTGCATCTCTGTACATGGAATTAGCAGTCCAGCGACGTTGTCTTCGAGTGTCTTGCAGATTCTCTTATACTGTTTTAACAGCCGCTGAACAAAGAGAGGAAATGGCATCATTCTGTGTCTACTTGAGTGTGTTACTTGAAGATGGATTTTAGAGGTTTTACCGGGGGAAATTGCCAAGATGCTATTCAGGTTGAAAATCAGAAAGCTGTTTTAAAGCTTCAGGAAGATGAAGATTTTTGCCCCCCAGTCTTGAACTGTGTTATACCAGTCAGATCTTTCTGGGGACATTAGTACTGATGTTACAACTAGAATGCGAGAAACATTGCCTTTCTTAAGAAAAATAATCTGTTTGTGAAAAATAAGGTAGCACCAAACCCCCAAGTTTGCTATTTATCTGCTGCCAACTATTTATGCAGCATCAGTACAAGCAATTTCTCCACCATTCATTATTGCCCAGATCAGAGAACAATTATTTATGTGCCTGTTCTGTCTCCTGAAGTGACAGTGACTGCACCAGTGGTCTGTTTTTTCCAGGATTAGGAATGCTTCTGTACTTTGCATGTGTGCATAAAGACCACATGGACAAAAAAGAAGCTGGGAAATTGGTTGCAAGTAAGCACTTGGGACTGTGAAGTCAAACAGAGCGTGCTGAAGTGCTTATAAAAATAGGTCTGTTAGTTGGTAGGGGTTTTGGACTGCCATTTGAGCTGGTAGGGTGGGCTCTTAAGTTGATCATTTTATGAGCAGACATAGCAGCATGCATACTTATGAGTGGACCCATTGATTAGTAAGATGCCCTTGGCTGCCCTATGAAATATGTGGGGAGGGACCAGTGTTCCTTGAGAGAATCTGGACTGACACTGCAAAGAGCACTTTGGGGGATTTATCGCTCCATCCTAAGTGGAGTTGCACCTTTCTGTAACTCAGTTTAGGATGGCACTGTCGGGATAATTTCATTGTGGTTCAGGAAAATCTGTACCAAAACCTGGAAGAGGAGCTGTAAATGGATACTTTACCCAAGATGAGATGGGTTGGGACATCAGCTGTTCATAAGAAGGTATGCTGAAAAAAGAAAACCCCTTCCCTGTCGGTGTTTAACATTCTGTCAACATCTCTGAAGCTCTACCTCTTCTGAAGTAGCCTGAATCCCAGCATGGGAAATGCTCTGGTCGCTATAAAGTATATATATTTTTAGTAGGACTGCTGTCTATTTTCCCTGTTAGGTCATCAGCTGATAAATTGTAGGTAAATACATTATACCTCTGAGCTCTGTGGTAAGCGCTACAAAACAACCCAGGCATTCCTATTTACTTTCAAAGCTTTGCATGGCTAACTCTTTGCTTTGTCTCCTGCAGTGACTCTGGACGGGGCAGCAGCTTGTTAGACAGAGCCATTGCTGACAGGCGACAGCTTAGTACGATTACTTTGCCAGACTTCAGTGACCCTGAAACAGGTGAGGATTAGTGTCTAGAACAATAAAGTGTCAATAATAAAATGTGTCATCTGTAGATACTATAATCTAGATTCGTCAAACCGCTTCAGGTAGGATTGAGACTATTTCATTTTAAATATTGGTGGAGGAACCACCATTTATGTAGCCCGAAATTTCTGTTGTTTACATTAAATTTTCAGTGGGTTGATGTCTGTGTATTTTTTGCCTGTTTTTTTTAAAAAATAGGCATAAGGGCTTTGCATCTGTGCACATTAATTGTAGGATATGCTAAATACCCCTCAAGAGCCAGTTGAGAGCCAGTTTGGTGTAGTGGTTAAGTGCATGGACTCTAATCTGGGAGAACTGGGTTTGATTCCCCACTCCTCCACTTGCACCTGCTGGATGACCTTGGGCAAGCCATAGCTCTGTACCAGCTGTTTCCTCAAGGACAGTTGTCTCAGAGCTCTCTCAGTCCCACCTACCTCACAGGGTGTCTGTTGTGGGGAGGGGAAGGGAAAGGAGTTTGTAAGCCGCTCTGAGACTTCAAGTGAGTGAAGGGCGGGATATAAATCCAATCTCTTCTTCTTCTTCAAGACACCACTAGAGTCCACTGCAAAATCTTGTGGCTTTTCCCTCTTACCTGTTTAACAGAGAAGCTTATATATGCTGACAGCCAGAATCGAGAGAACTGTGCAGTTCAGGCTACAGTCCTGTGCATGTTTTCATAGGAATGAGCTCCACTGAGTCCAGTGGGGTTTATTTCTAAGTAAATGTGCAATATTATTGGACTGCATGAGCCCTTTTGCGCATTGTTTCCCAGATGTACACATAAGTTTGCATACAAATACACTCATCAGAAAGCTGAAATTGGCTGCATTGCCTTACAAAAAGTTTTTAGAAGTCAGGAGGAAGTCCCCTTAGAAACATGCAAGCCCTTTCCCATGCTTCCAAGTGGTTGATGCACAGTAGTTTATCTGAGCAATGCTTCAGAACATACTTTTAGTATATGTTTTTTAAAAATTAAGATCTTCTGGCACGTTAGTAGACATTATTGTCTGAATAGGCTTTTTTAACGCAGGCTGAATGAAGGGATATGTCAGTTTAAGGACTGTCTCATAAAGCAATTTAACGTTTAAAAAAATTAATAGCACAACAGATAATGAACCTGTCTTTCAAGCACAGGACAAAAATAAATTGCGTGATTTATCCATATTGGTCCCTAATCTCTCTGTATAATCACTCTCTTATGCCCATCTGTTTCCACTGGAATATAAAACCATTTTCTATTTTCACAAACATCGCGTGACCCTAATAACTGAGAATGCAACTGTTATTTTTTATTATTAAAGATAGCGCTAGTGGGTCATTTTTGTAAGGAAATGCTTAGTGGATGTCAGTCTCTGCTATTCTGTTGTTGTTTTTTAACCAGTTGTATGATGGTGTGTATTTGAGTTCTTTGCTAAAGTTGTACCCTTTCACATGGTTGATTAAAAGAGTTATTATTAGGCAGGCCTCAGTGCTAAAGACATATTAGCCCTTGCAGACAACATAGGGCATATACACACTGGGGGAGTCAAGACTACACTAGCCACCCCTACCTACATATTGTAACCATGCTGGACTTGTCTAATCCATGCATTGGATGTCAAGTTTGCATAGGGATCTATGTTAATTGGCCCCAATTGTAAGGGAACATCTAGTCCATAGATGTCAGGTGGGCTTGGAGTAAAGGAGGCTGGGGCTTGTGTGAGCCTTTTCCTCTTTGTCTGGTAGATGCTACACAGGGGAGCTAACTGCCCTCCGATCCCTTAAATAGCAGCTTAAAGGGCTTAATTTTCCTGGTCATATCTGTTTAGTTCCACGCCATGAAAAGCTTCCGCTGCCCATTTTCATTCATTAAGCTTCTGTTAACTGGACAGGACACTTTTCTCCAGGCCTGTTGGCAACCTTAGTGCTGTGTCTTCTAAGGCCATGGGGAAATCTGCATTAAACCATCACACTTGTTACAATAACTTCGTGGCTCGGTGAATTAGGAGTGAAATTCTAAACTGTTTGCAAAGCTGTAGGATTGTTCAGGACTGAAAAATGGCACTTTCTTTTAAATGACTTTGGGCTAGATTGAATTAATTCTGCATTTTAATTGCTCACTGCTTTGGGGACTGTAATGCAGTGTTTTGTTCCAGGTTTTAAGATAAGTTGATTTCCAATGCGATATCAAGGTATCCAAGATAGCCACGGAAATTTATACATGATGCAGTAGTCTGGTATCCAGTGTTTGCCTTCTGTTACAGACTTCAAAGATATTTTAAGGAAAATACTGAAATTTTATTGTTTGCACATGTTCCAACCAAGATGCTTTCATTGAAGACAAGTGAAAACAAATGGGTGTATAATTCCCTCTGGTCAGTGACCAAAGGCTAGTAAAGTTTCTCCCTTTGATGTCCAAAGCAGAAATCAGCTTTCCTTGAAAGAGGCCCACCACTGCTCCGACATCCCCTAGACCATTTCCTGCCTGAGTCAGAGTATTTCTTGGGGTTTCTCTAAGGTCTCAGTTCCTCCTTCCCCTCCTCCTTTTCCCTGCCTCCTCCTAAATGCTCTCACTAACAATTGGTCCCTTCTGTCCTTCCTTCCTTTCACCACCTCCCATCCTAGGGTTTGTCTTCTTACACCCAGGTAATGTATGCTAATTCCTGGCCTTGAACACATTCCACAATTCAGTACAGGTGCTAAAGCTTCCCAAATATGACTCATCAAATTTAGATCCAGTTCTTTCTCTTGGCCTGCTGGGCTAGAACCAGACCTCAATTAAAAGGTCAGCAGCTTCTTGTTAATGGGAGTGAAGATGCTGTCCTTGATGCCGTAGTATTGGACTGGCTGGCAGAAAAAAGTCTTACTAGAGAAGAAGGCATCAGAACCCATTTTTAAGTGAGCATCAGAACCCATTTTTAAGTGAGCTTGACTGTTAATATGTCATTTCTTTCCCCACCCTGCATTATGACCTCACAGCCATGTAAACTAGTGCATTTTCTCATATGTGATAATGTCCATTTTTCACATTCTAGAATCCACTGGTCTTGTTCTGGATCTGGGTAGAGTTATGCCAGATCATAAACCAGGCTGCAAGTGAACAAACACAAAGACAGACAAAGTTGTCTTATACCAAGTAAAACAATTGGTCCATCTAGCTCAGCACTCTCTGTTGTGATAGGTCTCTAGTTCTTAGGCACTGGAAAGGTCTTTACTAGGGGTATGCAACCTTTCTGGTATGTTGAACCCGAAAAATATCAATATTTCCTGATATTCCTGAATCCCAGTACTGGTATGGTATTCGGATTCAGTAAATATTCAGGAAACCTGATTTTTTTTCCCCGGTTCCACTGTACCCTATGGGGACCATTATAGTCAATGGTCTCCATAGGCTATAATGAAGAATCAATCCAGGGGTATCTGGGGCTGGGGGGGGGGCTGTTTTTCGGGATAGAGGTACCAGATTTGCGTCATAGCTGCTGGTGCCTCTCCTCAAAAAACCCCCCAAGTTTCAAAAACATTGGACCAGAGGGTCCAATTCTATGGGTCCAAGAAGAAAGTGCCCCCATTCTCCATTGTTTCCAACTGAGGGGGGGAAGGCATTTAAAGGGATCACAGTCCCTTTAAATGCCTTCTCCAAACCGTGCAACTCTGCAACAAGTGAATTCTGAAAGCATTTAAAGGGACCACAGTCCCTTTAAAAACCTCCAAGTGGTAAGTTTGCCCAGAAGGCATTTAAAGGGACTACAATCCCTTTAAATGCTCCTTAAATTTGGCTATCTGGTGATTTCAAAAAGCCTGAATATTTTTGGGATTTTGGGGCCTTGGCCATTTTGGATAGCCAAAATGCAGCCCTAATTTAAAACCAGCTTTAAAAATACCAGAAAATACCTCACCAGTATTTTTTTCAGCTTGGTTTATGCCTAAAATCCTTTAATTGGAGATGTCAGGTTTTGAACCCTGAGACCTTGTCCATACAACCTATGTGCTCCACCACTAAACCACAGCTCCTCCCCTGAGTACTGACAGGGCTAATTCCACAATCTGGCATCTCTGTCTAGGAGCTGCTAGCCTGGTTTTAGGACAGGCTTGCAGATGGGTATAAAAGGTCTTGCCAACCTGTCTACACTTTTGTTTCACTGGGCAGCTTGAACAGTGGCTGTGACAGTCAACTCACTTAGCAGTAATTCCTATTCCTATTTCACAAGTATGCAGTGGCTAAATGCAACCCTCTTCTTTCTTCCAGTCAGCGAAGCCACAGTATTTTAGGCACAATTGTAGGGACCATCCATGATACAGACTATTAAAGTTAATCCTTCCTGGCTATTTCTGCACATGGTCATGCCGCATGGTGGATGCTTCCCTTCCTCTCCATCAGCAGTCTGATTTTCTGTTTACAGAACGCTGAGGAAGGTGATGTGGGGTAGGGGTTGACAACTAAATCACAGCTGGCACTGCATAAATCCCGTTGTTTTAAATGCTGTGGTGGTGGTGAAATCTCCATTGCTATAGGAGCTGCAGAGCAGGGGTGTGTTGCCCATTTATACGGAAATTTCCTGGTGAGCCACTGCCTTGGAGTGCTATTGGTGGCCAAGCCCCAGCAACTCTGCCAACTCTTCAGGGGCCACTTGGCTAAGACCTTTCATTGGTAATCAGTGTCAGCTCACCGGTTGTCTCCTCCTACACTGCTGCCATTTTGTGGGATGAAGCAAAGGGTGAGCCAGTGCCATTGTGGGCACCCCAAAGGCCAATAGCCCCTGAAGTGTTGGCTTGTAGCACTACAGGGGCCACTCAGCTGGGCTTGCTCTTGGGCCATGTTCACTTTCCAGTCTGCTCCTCCTGCATAGCTTCATCCCTTCCAAAGCTCTCCAGCTTCTGAAATCTATGCTGTCTTCTCCCACTTCTAATCTGCCAGCTGTGACAAACTTCCCACTGACATGTCAAGCAGAAAGGCTCACATGTTGGGTAAGAAAGGGGCAGGAGATGAGTTCTACAATATAGGAGAGCATTTGAGTTATTTTAAGGTAACAGTCTTGTCGAATTTATTTAACTAACATGGAACAATCCAATGCTCCCTCTAAGCTGTGGGATCTTGTGAGCAAAAATTCTACTTCATGAGCTACCGACATTAAAGTTGTGAGCGAGCAATTTGGCTGCTGCATAAATTAGTGTGCTCTGGAGCCATCCTTCCCAAGCTAGGAGGACAATGTGTGAGCCAGAGGCTAAAAAACTCTGAGCTAGCTCACACTAACTCAGCTTAGAGGGAACACTGGAACGATCCCTTGTATACCTCCCTGTCTCCAGGGAAGAAAGGTTAGATTAAAAACCTATTTTTGTGTTGTCTAGCAGTGCAAATAGGAACACGATGAGTAGTCTGTTGTGAGTTATCAACGAAGGTGCTTGGGCCAGCGTCAGCATCTCCTTCCTCTTTGGGGCAGGGTAGATGGCCTGTTGTGTGCTGTCATCCAAAAATTGCTCTTAAGAAGCAACCCCGTGCTGCCAGTTCGCCAGGGGCTTATTGCCTCTTTTGTTGCCAGGTGGACATTTAGTAGCTTCTGGCTCTTAGGAAAGTCTTAGGAGGGTCTTAGGGTTAATCATGTCTATTAACTCTTTTCCCATCAAGAAGTTTGCTTTTCAGAAGTTTGTATGAGCTATTTCCTTTCTCAAATAAATTGATATGACCCCAAAAATTCTCAGTTACCATTTTATATTATGTGTATTTTTTAAAAGTTTATATAAGAAATCTGACGTTTGAAGTGGTTCTCAGAAGATAATTGGGGGAGGGGGTTGTGATTAAACTGTTGCATTCATATTTACATCCTTCCCCCACCCCTTTCTTGGCATCCATTAATCCATTCAAATCCTGTTCCTGGCATTTTCTTTATAATTTTTCTCTTTCACTCTTTTTAGCTTCTGATTCCTCCACATCTTCACCTCTCTCAAGAACAGAATCTCCTCTCCACCTGTTTATGTCTCCTCAGTCTCCTCACCCTCATCCCAAAACTGATACCTTTGTCTGGCCCCATGCAGCCAATCCATGCTGTGACCACGTTCCTGGGCCCTGCGAACCTCCACTCTGTAAACCGATTTCCTCTTTCTGATAGGCTTGTTAGTTTGCTCTCTGTTTGTGCTTCTGATAATCTCTGGAACTGCTAAGCACTAAACTGTTCTTGAACATCAGGGTGTTTGGTAGGAGCACCACCTACCTGTCGAGATATACTTGATTGATTTTTTGAGGATGGTAAAAACTTTTGGAAGTTCCAGTGCTGTAGGCTTCAGTACTCTGTCTCCACGTACTTCAACACTGATAGTTTTGAGTGGCCATACTGTGAAATGAGCCTCACAGCTCCAGCCAACCAGAAAGGCCCATGAATTGCTACCTACGAGGAACACTAGGTGGCTCCATGGCCTCCTTGAGAGCACAGAGCAAGTGCCGGCTTAAGGAACCCCTGCAATATCATGTCTGGGGCAGTAGTAGCTGTGTTAGCACAGCAGTATCAACAGTATGTTGCACTGAGATCGATTCCCAGAGTTGGTGTCATGCAACACAATAAATAACTCTTTTACATAAGAAATAACAATAAAGCTGTAGCGTTGTGCCAGCATCAGGAGCCTTGCCCCTAATCCTAGCTGCCATATCTGAGGGGGTCAAGCTAACAAAATAAGTTATTATAAAAATACAAATATTTATTATGATGTACACATTAATAAAAGATAAGATAGGTTAAAAGAAATGGTCCAGATATCAGACTCTTAAAACTTCTGACACACAGAGCTGATAGTTTTACATATACAGTTGATGGGTATATCTTATGACCAATAGACCATACGCGTTTCAGCCTCTTAGGGCCTTCCTCAGTGGTCACTATTACTATTGTAAGACAACACACATCCAGAACAAAATATCTGAAAAGAGATTTTCTTTACAGCCAGGTGTTGCTTTCTCATGTAATGTGCAGTTGCTAACAGTTTACACAGTGAGCCATGGATAATCTCTCATGGTAACTGCACATGCTCTCCAGATTGTTCTGGTAACAAACATCCAGTGTGTCTGGATGTGTGTCTCTTCCATCAAATCAACAGCATCAACAGTGCATTACACTGGGATTGATTCCCAGTATTGGTGTCATGCAACACAAGAAATAACTCTCTTACATAAGAAATAACAATAAATAACCAAGCAAGCTATAGTGTAGACTGGTTTCAAGTGTTGTGCCAGCATCAGGAGCCTTGCACCTAATCCTGGCTGCCATGAGTTTTTTAGCAGGACAATCCTATGCACAGCTGCTCCAACTAGTGGGCTTAGACTGAAGTGACTCTGCATGGGATTGCACTGTAGAGGTTCACATTACGGTTCTTGAGACACCCCTGAAAACTTTTGTGAGCTGTTCAGGTGCAAATGCTGGGCAGCTCCCTGTCAAGTACATATTACGGCAAGCACTCTCTCTGAGAGCTGCCCCTGGATCAAAGAAACCACGGGGCCAACCAGTCCAACAAATAATTGTCACTGTGACAGAGAAGGACAGAGGATCTATGTCAAAGACCATGAGGCTGGTCTCCTTGGCAGCAGAGCAGCAGCATTGCTGGACGAGATAGGAGGGTGACTCCCCCCACCACATTGTTGTGGGAATGCAGGGGACCTGGGTATCTTGGAAGCTTGCCATTTGGACCAGGCACATGCAGGCCAAGGAGGGTCCTCCACAGCCCAGCTGTTAGAAGTCCTGGAATGGGAAGAAGGAGAAGAGCCCATGGGGTGCCATTTAATCTCCTTATCTCTGGGTATGAGGCCTTAACTTGGGGTGAGTTTGGTCCCCTTGCCCTGCCATGCTACTTCTTCTTCACATGCATGTTTCCCTCAACACAGGGTCTGAAGTAGCCCTCAGAAAACTGGCTGTTAGTATAGTATGCAAGTGGGATTTCCGTCTTCTTGGCCCCAACTTGTCAGTGATATGTTAGAGGGGGAAAGAGTATTATCAGTTAATCAGTTTTATGATGGCTGTTTCTGGTTGCAATGGCTTATCTTCAGAACTGACTGTTTGCTAGGAACTTAAGTATATCTGGTATCTTTATAGTACTTATTAGGTTTGTTATTTTAGAGCCCTTATTGAGCAGAATTGGTAAACAAATATCATTTTAGGGCTGGTTTCAAGGAAAACAGATTCCATTCTTTACTTATTCTGGTTTTTTGGCTATTATGAATTGGCTTACTTTATACAGTTGGGTGGTGCTGTGTGGGTAAAAAAAAATCTTTGGCACAGAATTAGACATGCAAGTGCTAGGAAAATAAATAACAAAGGAGTGTGAATTAATCCGATCACAATGCAGTCAGGTCCCATTTCAATTACTCTCTGGAAGGATAGCTTTTGTATTAACACTCACACTCTTCTCACTTGTTTGTTCTGGGCTTTTTGTCGTTCTAGTGTTTCACCAGGCCCTGTTAAGGGCAGTGCACCTGTTTAGGAAAAAAAATCCCTACACAGAATGAGCTGCTTGGGTGAGATGGTACAATTCTGGATTATCCCACACATGTAGTGAAGTGACATGTTTGGGAGAAAACTACATGAAACTTTTCCCCGTTAAGTGCTCATTGACTGCATGGAGGGAAGGTTATTCTGCTTTAATATATCCCCCCTGCAGTCTGAAGTAAAATACAGCAGAATTCTGTTCCCATATTCTGCTCAAAATTTCTCTGATAAGTAGTTTGTATTTAGCTTCTGTCACAGGCCTCTGACGTGTCGCTATCAGAAATCCAGTGTCGGGAGTGGCCGTGGAACAAATGCCCACACAACTCATTCTTAAGCAGAGTGACTAATTAAAAGTTGGACGGTGCTTTGAACCAGCAGGAACTCCTTTTGCCCCCACAAAGGTGTAGCAAATTAAGGATGGGCTTCGGATTTTGAAAAATGTTAACACAATTTCATTAGCTGAGGAAGAGTCATGGACAAATTTCCTTTTTAAAATTGAACCTCTGTCAAGCACATGGCCATAAGGTAGCGTGGCCCGTGTAGTATTAAATTGTTTGCCTTTGGTGAGGGCTGTGACTCACTTGGAACTCCACCAGAATAAATAATGAGAAGTTGCCGGAATGCAAACAGCACAATAGGCTGTGAATTTTCCACCTCTAGTAAAAGCCACAGTAGCAATAAGAGAGAGAGATTTGTGGTACAGTTTTGCAGGAACTTGTACTTCAGACCTTCACTTACCTTAAGAACTGACCTTCCTGTTTGTGAACTGAATAAAACACTATTCCTCCTTTCCACCACCCCCTTTTTTTTGGAGTTCATATAGGTAGAAAACAGTACACCTCTACAGCTTTTGTCCTATGAATATGTATACTGTTATTTTCCTGTTCATCTTCATGGCTTATGTGCGTTCCCACATGAGGACTATGTTTTCACAGGCTGGCCATGTAAAGGAGCTAGCAAGCTTTATTTAGAAGTTTCTAGAGCCCATGAGGGCTCCTCTTCCCTTCAATATTCAGTTTCTCACCCAAGGAGTCATGTGACAGAGTAGGCGGAGCACTCTTCCCTCAGTTCTCTGGTTGCCACTGTAAGGAGAGGACATATCAGAACAAACTAACTGTGAACAATGTCCTTCAGTGCTTCTGAATAGATTTTCTGCAGCAAAAGGGTAGGATGGC
The DNA here is from genome assembly GCA_029233225.1 of Lepidodactylus listeri. Lineage (NCBI taxonomy): Eukaryota > Metazoa > Chordata > Lepidosauria > Squamata > Gekkonidae > Lepidodactylus > Lepidodactylus listeri. Next base: position 73,529,209 of record JARCFY010000011.1, on the reverse strand, counting down.
TTTTTTAAGAATGTGGAGCCAAAACGGTGCAAAATGACGAGCACAAATCGTGCCTGTCATGTTTGGATGAAGGCCACAATACTACCTCATTTCTGGCCTGTTGCGACCTCACGCTGAAGGCTAGAGAGGGAAGAGTGGCTAGACTTAAAGCAGTTCTGCAGAGAAAAGCTTTGGGAGCCCCAGGACCGAATTCAGATAAACACCTGAACATAGAAAAAAGATCAAGAGTCCCATTGGTAAGCTTGATGCCACAGCTGGCTGAAAAATCGACCATGGCCTTGGAGCCACCGATAAATCAAAGAAAAAGGCAAAGCATATGCATCACACATCACCATTCACTGTCTCCTTGACACTGGTGGTTGCCATGGCACCAACAATCCCCCTCACCCCTATGTCAATTTTCACTTTTGCCTCGGGGTTGACATGAGTTGCCAGGTCATCATCGCTCCCAAGTGGAGTCTTGGAACTGGGCATTGTCGCTGACTGATCATGCTTCAATGTTGCCTTGGCGTCGGTCATCACCAATACCAGTCGAGTCTCCCCGAGACTGAAAACTTCATCACCTTTGGAGTAATGCCACCAGCCTCTGAGACTTTCAGACCAGGAAGTCTTCTAAGATCCCAACAGCACAACCTCCATTGCAGCATGGACAACAAGAGCTGGGAACCTTGAATCAGGCTGCTACAAAATACCTCCCAGCTCCCTTTTCCAATGATGTTCCACACACATGGGATCAGCAGCAGTTTCCTCATGGTATCCACCATCACAATCTTCCAAGTCCAATAAGAGACTTGTTATGGCCAGCCAACACTCATCAATGCAGCATCTCAGTTTTCTAACTCAGAAGAGGGCATCAATCAGTGTTCAGAACCCGAATCAGAAGATGTGTCGATGCCTTCACCGGATGATGTTACCCACAGAAGATTTGAAACCTTATGCTGAGCAAATCATTTGTATGGTTAAAGCCCTAAATCTAAAATACTTCTCTACAGAGCCCCAATCTTCAGACCCAATAATGAAAGTCCTTTATAATCTGGGCCCATGGCTCTACCATTTCTGCAAGGCATACAAGATATTGCTATGAATGCTTGGTCCAAACCAGCCTCCAACGCTGAAAACTTGAAAATGTGTACAAGGTGAAAGAGGAAGGTTGTACATGCCTCATTCACCATCCAAGAGCCAACTCTTTGGTCTCCAGGATCCTTCCAGCCAGAGAACGGTCGGGTACCCACTCTGCACCAGTGGACAAGGAGAGCTGCAGACTCAACTTCGTAGGCCAAAAGGTCTACTCATCAGCAATGGGACTGTGGGTGGCAAATTTCACAATCACAATGGGCCAATATCAGATGCTGCTATGAGATAGGATGTCTCAATTTGTGGACTTAATTCCAGAAGATAAGAAGTCTTTAGCTAAGGTTCTCATCTTAGAGGGCCAAAAGCAGCAACTAAATGCAGCTCGGCATGTTGCCGATCGCCACAGTTAGGACTATGGCTTCAGAGGTTGTTATAAGGAGGTATTCTTGGCTGAGATCCTCAGCCCTCCCACCAGGCACCGGAGCCAAAGTTGAAGACCTCCCTTTTGAGGCTAGGGAGCTCTTCAGAGACCAGATGGACAAAGTCTTAGATCATATCCAAAAGGATACAATTACAGCAAAGTCATTGGGTATTACCTCCAGTGCTAACCTGCACTATAGACAGAGGTATTGGCCCAGAAACTCCCAAAGGTTTCACTACTCAAGGCCTTTTAGATACACTGAATATAGTACAAAGCCCCTCCATCCTTTCAACAATCCTTTAGACTTCCATACTCTCAACAGTCTCAGGGTAGGAGGCAGAACAGAAACAGGAATAAACCATCTTCCAAGTCCCCCAGGGATCAGCAACTTAGGGGGTCAAGAATGCCCTGACTAGCCAGTAAGAACTTCTTCCTGGACAGATTGTCTGCATTTTCTGGGTTTTGGTCAACAGTTACAAATGATGCCTGGGTGTTATCAATAATAAATACAGGTTAGTTTTTGGAATTTCACTCTTTGCTTCTTTACCAGCTGCCTCTTAGGTCATCCACACACTCTTCGGCTTTTGTCACATAAGTGTTTGCTTCATTACTAAAGGGGGGGGGCATCTCAAGAGTTTCCCCAGATGCAAGCCCCTTTAGGGTTTTTCTCCAGATACTTTGCAGTAGACAAAAAGGGGAGCAGAAAGAGACCCATCTTGGAGCTCAGGGCCCTGAATAAATACTTACATGTTCCAATTGATTCAATAAAGGGAAATGTACTCTTACCCTTGTTGAGAGCTAACTATATTAGATAACTGGCCCAAAAATTCTTAGCATGTAGGTTTCAGTCTGCCAGAAGCATTCAAAGATTACTAGGGTACATGACATCTACTACAGCAGTAACCCCATATTGTGCAGCTTTTCATGAGACCACTCCAAAACTGGTTCCTACAAGAATTTAATCCAGTCTCAGACTCACAGTAGAAGAGAATTTCAGTTTCCAGATCTGTCCTGAGAACCCTTACTTGGTGGATCAAATTTCCGCATCTGCTTAGGGGAACCCCATTGAGAACCCATTCACATGAAATACAAATATTTACAGATGCCTCCTTAACAGGTTGGAGAGTGCAACTAAAGGCCTGTGGCCTGAAGCTGAAGCTAAACTACACATTTAATGTGTTGGAGCTTATAGGAACACTCTTACAGAATTCTTTCAAGGTTGTCAAGTGCTCCTGGCTACAGACAACAGGACAGCTGAATTTTACATAAGCAAGGGGTCACAGGATCCATCACTTTATGCACAATGGCATCTTGCATCTGGTGTTGGACTATATGGCATGACATGCATCTAACAGCCATACACGCAGCAGGGCAACACAACGCCTTAGCGGACATTCTAAGCTGGGGGTGTCTATAACCATAGAGTGGTCAGTCTCAAACTATTACCTTTGTCCAATTTTTCAGGAATGGGGATCCCCCAGAATAGATCTCTTCATAACTACAACCAACACCAAATGCCCCTGTTTGTGCTCCAGGGTGGCGGCAGACCTCAATTTCCTTGGGGAATGCGTTCCAGCTGTGCTGGCATGAGCATCTGTTTTATGCATTTCCTACTTTTGGTATCTTTCACAAGGTGGTCACCAAATTGAAGGCAGACAAAACAACCTGCATGCTTCTTGCGCCTTATTGGCCGAGATGAGTCTGGTTCTCACTGTTCTGGAACCTGGCAAGAAGAACTCACAAATCCCTCCCGTTGGAGGAGGACCTTCTATAAGTAGCTCTGATCTGCCACCTGTCATGCCTGCTCCTGACCCAGCCCTTGCAGAACAAGATCAGGCTCCTTTAACGGACCTGGACATAAGTCCAGAGGAGTTAAGCCAGCAACAGGAGCCACCGGGGACTGGTCAAGCACCTGAGACCCATCAGGCTCCTCCTGGAGAGAGCCATAGCCCCGAGTCATCACCTCCACCTGTCAGGCGTCTCCGTGAAAGGAGACGCCAGGAATTAAGAGACAGAAGGAGTGAGGCACGCATGAGGGCCAGGAGATCTATCAGCCCAGAGTACTAGCAGACGCTGGGCCGTGGCCGGCGGCTGCTAATTGGTTAATAAGCCGGCACGTTTATCAACAACCTCTCAACGCCCAACAAATTGTGCTGGCAAAGAACGCTCGTCATCGACGTGACCTAGCCCTGCACCCTTCTGAACTCTATTCCTGAAACCCAGCTGCTGGACTCTCTGACTTCTGACCCTGGACTCGGCATTTCGGACTACGGATTGGTATTTGGACTTTGGCTTGTCTTTCTGTTGTGATCCCTGTTACCTCTGACTCCTGGCTTTCATACTCTCCGGCTCTGACTTCTGGCATCCCTGTTGACGATTCTTCTGCTTCGTCCTTCGGCTGACTGATTTATGGTTGTGACTCCCGGACTGTTGATAACGCTTGCCTTGTAACTCGAGAACTCTGGTCTGCACGCCTGCCGGCTGCAGCTCTGTCTCAAGCCAGAGGCTCAGTCGTGACACCACCCTGGGCTCAGATCCTTACACCTGACAGCTTGGTTGATCAACCCCTACAACCATTGACAGAAGGGTGACAGAGGTCATGACTGCCTCATGCAGACCCTGTATAAGAAGGTCATATGACTGTAAATGGAAAGAGTTTCTCAATATGGGCAAAGGAACAAGGGATCAGTCCATAACCTGTGACACATATAAGATATTTGAGTACCTCCTTACCCTGAAGGATGAAGGCTTAGTAACTTCATCTATTAAAGTCCACTTATCTGCTATTTCAGTTTTCATGAGACAGTAAATGTTTCCAGTTTTTGCTACTGTGGAGTCCAAATGTTTCCTTAAAGGCTTGTTGAATTTATACCCACCTGTTGTACATCCCGTTCCTCAATGGAACTTATCTCTGGTTTGTTTTGTCCAAATTTATTTATAAACCTTTTGAACCGATGGTGAGGTATAATTTGTCTTTTCTTTCATATAAGAAGGCATTACCAGCACTTAAATAGGTATTGTAATCTTGGGTTTAAAAATTTGTATGAACAGATTTACAATGTTTTCCTGATTTTACATTGTTATATTGTTTTATATTGTTGTAAGCTGCCCTGAGCTGGCTCTGCTGGAAGGGCGGGTAAAAGTTTAATAAAATAAAATAAATAAAAATAAAATTTTGGTGGCTATCACCTCTGCCTGCAGGGTAGGAGAACTAAGTGCACTTTGCTGTGACCCTCCCTTTCTAAAATTCTGATACCATGCCTGGAATTCCTCCCTAAGATAGTCTTCCAGTTTCGTATGGTTCAGGATATCACCCTTCCGGTTTTCTTCCCTTCCCTGACTTCTGTAGCAGAAAGGACACTGCACACATTAGATGTTAGAAGGGCTCTTCTTTTTTATTAAAAAGAATAGAGAAATTTAGGAGAGACAGGAATTTATTCCTCTGATTCAGAGGCTGCAGTAAAGGGAAGGCCACCTCTGCAGAGACTTTGTCTAGATGGATAGTTTCCACAGTTAGAGCAGCATACACTGAAACAGGGAAGAGCTGTCCAGTCATTGTATCTGCACACTCTATGAGGGCTCAAGCTTCTTCAGCAGCAATCTCATCCAGACTACTTCTCGAGGATGTATGCAAGGCAGCCACCTGGTCAACACCCTCAACTTTTGTTTGGCATCACTCCATGGACATGGACTCCCGGAGTGAGGCAGCTGTGGGGAAAGCAGTGTTACAGTCAATCTTCCGCTGATCCAGCCCACACCCTCCTCCTTGGTAAGTGAACTTGCTTTTTTCCCATGTGGGACTGCACAGAATCCACGAAAATGAAAACAGGGTTGCCCTTACCTGTAACTGTTGTTCATCGAGTGGTCTTCTGTGCAGACGCACATCCCTCCCTCCTTTTCCCACTGTGGGCTTCTCTGTTCATGCTCACTCCTTACTGTGCGGCAAAGGGAGAACTGAGGGAAGATTGCTCCCCCTCCTCCGTCAGGTGACCCTTTGGGTGGGAAATGCTATGCTGTAGATTGGAGGGAGGGGGAGCACTCTTGGACTATAGAAACTTCTCAATATAGCTTGCTGGCTCCTCTCCATGACCTGTCTGCGAAAGCGCAGTCCCCATGCGTGCTTGCACAGAAGACCATTCGATGAACAACGGTTACAGGTAAGTGCAGCCCCGTTTGTTCTGTTTCAACAAGACACAAAAAAGGGATGGAGGCACCCTTCCCCCCCCCCCCCCCAAATTCTCATTGAAAGTTTGCCTATGTGAACAACTTCATTTCAATATCTTTTGGGAATCAAGAAAAATGGCTTACAGTTTGAAGGTTATCAGAAGTGTATTTGCTTTTTTGTGTAATTCTGTTTTTAGAGCTCTTTTATCCGTTGGTGATTTTAATTTGTGGTTTGATCTGTTGTTTAAAGGCAATCCTCCAGACGCTTACTTTCATGGTTTTTTCTCCCTTTTTTCAGTTTGTAAGTAGTATTTACTATACAGGTCTATTCCTTAACTTTTCTAAAGACATCTGAAATAACCCCACTCCACCCTCCTGCCCCTTTCACCACAGAATGTAAATGTTGTCCATTCGTCATGGAGGTTTGACAGTGTGTGCAAAGCAAGGCTGCCGCTCTTTCAGGTCACCCCCTTGTGGCTGTAATCCTGACGAGATCTGGATGCATTCCACTAGCGCTAGACTGTGGTTTTTAAAGAGGCAGTGTTAACTTCTGGAGGGCTGCAAATAAAAGAGTTTTGGGAAGGGGGCTTATTTCGCATATTTGTTACTCGAAGTTCTTAATCCACCACATCTGTGTACCATTGCACTGATAAAGATTTCGCCCTAGTGTTGTTCCTCCCCTTACACTCTAGTTAAGTTGCTTTGTTCACATAACAGGGAGAGGATCAAGGTCAGATCGGAGAATAAAAAATACATTCAAAGACAATGAAAGGTTATTTCTTTCTGAAGTCTAATTTTACAGTACAGTGCATTTGATTGCATACCTGTGTTAACATTTTTTAATCTAGTGTTTTGTTTTTCTTTTTCCAATCCAGTTCAAGGTGAGATAGCTTTTGACCCAAATAATAGGGGTGTTCCATGTTTGGGGGCAGGGAGTATGGTTGCTTCATGAACCAACCCTGTGAACTAAAGGGAATTTTTCTTTAAATGGTCTTTTCCTGATAGCGTTAGAGAGTCCAGGCATCACATCCTTGACACACATAATCCATTTCCTGAAATGTTGACAAGTAGGGATTGGGGCAGATTAGTGTCTGTGGGGGCTAGTAAAGCATGGGGGGATTTTTTTTTCCCGACGGAAATAGCTCTTTCGTTTAGTCCTGCAGAAAGTTCTGTCTCTTCTCCTAAAGAGTGTGTTTGCTTGCACCGGCATACAGATCTCTGCATGCTACACATTTTGATGTTTATGTGCTTTTAAGCCTGTCTCTCTTTTTTAATGCATGTGGAATCTGACGTGTGTTTTCGTCTTGCATGCTTTTGCTCAATTCCATTCCTTTCCTCTCCTGAAGTTAAGATGCATTGTTCTCGTGAGATTTGACTGAAAAGCAAGTTTTCATTTTGTAGCAAGGAGAGAGTGAGCCTATGAAGGATTTACATTATGTAATTAAACCATTTCATCATTCATTTGGTAATTGTAAAGAAAAAACCCCCACAGGGGAAATAGCAATCATGTAAGTCATGGATATTTTTCATAAACCTTCAAGTAGACAGAATTCAGCCAATTGCCTTTTCTTTCTTACTTTTTTTGCTGAAATCATCCAATTTATCACCTGTTCAGAAATGGATGTCCTTCTTGGACTAAATACCAGTGAAAGTGCTGACAAATTCAGTCATTGCCTTGTCGTGACGACAAGCTTCCTTTGTTGATTGTTCAAATTGTGGCAGATGCCTATTGTTGAAGGATTATAAAAATCAGGAGTTCACCTTAAATGGATGGAAGCTTTCATTATGTTGGTTAAGTAATCTTAGGCCTGTATAGGGTGAGGCATTGGGAAATGTCTCTTCACAAATAGATCTGTAGTGACCCAGAAAGTGAGACAGCAAATGCTGCAGCCCAGAGAACAGTGGTTTAAAATATCTAGTTTTTAGTAATTTCAGAAAAATTAGCCTTTTAGCTCCTTTTTTCCCCTTACATATTCGTGGAAGAGTTCTGTGACCAATATGCTGAAAGTTATAGCAGAAACTCCCTGGCTAGAATAGGAGTGCAAACACAAAATGCAGCAAAGACTCATAACCAGGTTTTGCCAGTCTTGCTACTTGATGGATATACCATAACGTGTTAGGGTGAGAAAGTGAAGCTAAAAAGAGCCCTGCTGGATCAGGCCAATGTTTCCCACAGAGGCAGTCCACTTGCCCTTGAAGGCCCAACACTTCCCTCTTCAACTGGCATTTAGATCTACGATGCAGCTACCTTTTCTCCATGCATTTGCCAAATCCCCTGTTAAAGCTGCTTAAGCTAGCAGATTATCACATCCTGGGGCAATGAATTTCATAAGTAATAAGTACATTATTCTTTAAAAATCTTCCTAAAGGGTGAAAGAGTCCTTACAAATAGGAGACTGACATGTTGGGGAGGAAGCAAACTCTTTTCCCCAGGGATCTTGCTTTCCACCTAGAGATAATTTTTGTTTGTGCTGAAGGCACATGATCAGTTGGAAATGCTACAGCCCAGACATAACCTTACCAAGCCATAAACGTCCTAGTGCATTGCTATCCGGTCCTTTCTCCAAGGAACTCAGAGCAGCATATGTGGTCTTCCCCTCCTCTGTTTTATCCCCACAACAACCCTGTGAGGTAGGTTAGGCTAAGGAAGTGACTGGCCTAAGGTTACCCAGCAAGCCTCATGGCAGAACAGGGATTTGAACCTGGGTCTTCCAGATCCTAGTCTGCCCGCTAGACGATGCCAGCCTTAGCTTGTTCTAAATCTGTACTATATGAGTAGAATATCTTTCTGCTTCAGCAGTGGGCAAAAAATCAGTGGAAGCTGGTGGTTAAAGAACAGAATTTAAATTGTGCAAAGGGCAAAGATTGGCTTAATAATCTAATTGATAAAATGACAAACCTCATGGCCCCCAGCTCCTGCTAGCCTGTTAAGGCTTAACTCTCCATTACAGAGAAAATTATGACAAGGTGAGTACAAAACAGCAGTAGCTGACAAGCCTATGTGTTGCTGTTTTTGCAAGGAACAAATAAGAATGTGGGCACATTCCGCACATTCTGATTCATCTGCAGACTTGGGTTTTGCACCAAGCATGCAGTTGACAGGGAGTTGCAGCTCACTGATAGTGTACCTGTATGGTGTGCTCGTTCACAAATGTGTCTGGCACACAGACATTTTACCTTTTTAGGCACTGATGATAAAGAACCGTTGTGTAAGCTGTGCCAAGATACAGATTGTCATGGAGTATTTGCAAGAGCTACCGATAATACAGGAAGTGGGTTACAGAGGCAGAATGCAGTAAAAGTAAGGTGATACATACAATAAACATTGCAATAGACTACAATCCTATTCCTTGTAAAGCAGCCTCCTGAGCTGTTCCATTATACTACAGTTCTAATTCTTTAGTACAAATACCCTCCTGAACATTTCTGTTTTGCACATTCTGTGAAATTACAGGAGTGTGGGACCTTCCTGCCCTCCTCAGGCAGAGGCCATTCCACAACGTGGGAGCAACCACAGACAATGTGCATGAATGGGCAATTGCTGATCTTACCCATTTGCATGGTGGTTTACTCAGAAAGTTTTGTCCAGATGAGCAAAGCTGCTGTGGTGGAGCATAGCAGGAGAGGCAGGGATCCTGCAGGTATGAGGGTGCAAGGCCATTAAGGGCTTTCTTGGTGATAATCAGAACCTTGAATAGGTCATAACCAGAACCCTGTAACTGATCAGTAACCAATGGAGCATCTGAAAAATTGGTGTGAAATGCATGTTCCACGTAGCAACAGTATTATGTACCAACTGGAGTTTTGGAGTTGTCTTCAAGGCCAGACCCATGTAGAGTGCATTACAGTACTCTAGCTGTAACTTTAGCACGGGGCAAGGTCAACTGAGTCATGGTAGGAGGCCATGTTCGAGGCTAAATGAAGCTGGAAGAATGCCTTTTTTGTAGTTCCATTAACTTGCTTCTCCAGTGTAACCTCCAGTCTCTTAACTGAAACGATAAGTACCAGATTGACCCCATCAAAAGTGGGAAGCATAATACCCTTCAAGATGGCTGCCTTCCCAACCATCATTTCCTCCATCTTGTTAGGCTTCAGTTTCAGTTTCTTCAGTTGTAGCCGTTTAACCACAGCAGTAAGGCATTGGTTGGACCTATACAGCAGCATCCAGGCTATCTGAATAAAGAAATAGAGTTTTTGCAGCATCTGCAATGTATCCAGCCCTTGAGAAACCTTGGATATTGCCGTTAGGGCTTATATGTTGCAAGTATAAAATTCATAGACAAAAGGGAAAGCATTCTAAATTCCTCAAAGATCTGGAGGCCACACTCTGGGCCACTGCAAAGCAAATAAATCAATAAACATTTCTGCAGGCTTAACCATGTTTAAGCCATTAGGAGTGGGACCAGTTTATTCCTCGGTCTTCCTTTGCTTAACATCAGGTGCATCAACACTGACAGGTACCATGGTTAATGCTTACAAGCTTGATGAAATCTGGTTACTCTGAACCTTCCTTATCATTATATATGCCAATACATACGAATACACTTTCATGAGCAGTTGCCCTTCTAATAGTTTTGCTAGTGCACAAGAAGTCATTAAGTACACATTAAGAAGGCCACATATACAAGTGAAGGGCACTTCTCCATGCACACAGAGAACAGGCTGAGTTCCATTCCTCCCCAAACTGCAGTTCCCTGCCCCACATCAAACACTATTCTGTTGGGCTCCCAGATCCCAAAAGCTGTTTTTTATGTGGTCAGTTTGCTGCAGCAGGAAGTGGACTGAGAAAGCTACAATGAGTGTGTGGAACATTTCCTGCGGTTCTTTGCATCTGAGCCATTGATGAGCGTACGGAGGTCTCTGTTCAGTGGCAGGTCCATTGCACCCACATCCTACATGCACTTAATGTTAAAAAAAAATTTAATTGCCGAGCAAATACGTCTTTAAGACCAGAGTGTAAGAGTACAACATGGATCCAGAAAGGAACTGAAAGGGATTGTATTAAAGGTGTGGAAGAAGTTGCTTCAGCAACTTTCGACTAATCTTTTGAATCTGTGCTCTTCAAAATCAGAGGTTGGGCATCTCTCATCCAGAACTGTTTTTTGAAAGCTCTTGTGCCTGCAACAGCTGTGGGGCAAGCTGAAACTCCATGGACGAAGCTTTCCTCCTCTGCATGCCTGGAAAAGTTTTCAGTCTGCTAAATTTCTGCTTGACGTGCAGCTGTTAAAGACATGGGAGCTTGACCAGACCAAAAGAGCCAAGAACCTTAAATGGATGTGTGAGTGACTAAGGAGAAAATAGTTTCAACAGAAATATTATTGTTATTATTGCAGAGAAAAATTAATAAATTGGATCCCTGTTCTTAATTTTCTGTCAAAGGAAAACTGGAATGTGAGTAGATCATGTAACACTGCAACATGACAGAAAATACTAAAACTTTATTTGTTGTTACAAACACATCTGATGCTTTACTCTTTATTCATTGGTGACCTAAGCTTCTTCATATTGAAGATGAAAGCTGTGAAATGATGACCTCTGATGCACATGTGTGTATATTATGAAATTCATGTTGGGGCCTTATTAATTTTAAATTTCAGAAAGTGCCTCTTTAAATGCAGCAAGACCTTTACACTTATACATACTGTGAATAGGCACTAGTGGCTTGCGTTATACTACTTTGCATTTCTTTTTAAAACAGAGAAACAGTCCAGGTACTTTATAAATAATAAAATACAAGAAAACAAAGAAGAAACGCATACCTTTAACCAGCACATTACATGTATTAACGTCTAGAATATTTTTAAATAATGGGTAGGTTCAAATATTTACAGGTCAGGTTTTCTTTTCTATGCTATAAAAAATATCCATTTTGGAAAAAGTGCCCAATTTGTGCACTCTTCCGGTTGCTAATATTGGTGATTAAGTGATCTTTATAATTTGTGCAGCTTTAATTGGCTTCTGTTCAGGGGAAGTGTTGAGGTTTCTTCTATGAGTTTTAGTTTATTTTAGTCCATCTATTATTATCCTTAAAATAGTGTTCTAATTGCTGCATTTCCCCCCCAAGGGGAGCAGTGACTATCACTGGAGTGCAAAGTAGTAAGGGGAGGGAAGGGGAAGTTACATCATATAGCATCATCACAAACCTCTTTGGATCTTATTGCTTACATGTGTGTATATGTGTGTATATATAGAACATATATGCCTGTGATTGACAGAGAAAAGCTATGTGTGATTCATAGCAGCCGCTCGGCTTTCATCAGTCATTTCTGCTAACAAGGCTTTTTTAATTGTAGGCTCATGACTCCTAACATTTTGATGATCAGAAAAAGCCTCGGAAGTTAAGACTTTTTCTTAAGTTTTAGTAACCCCTTTACATGGTAATGGGTAAAGAATGAAGAATTGAACATAGCATGTGCGACCCTCTTTATTTAAAAAAAAAATTGTTTTGTGGCGTTTGTGTGTCCTTTACTAACACAAATTGTTTTTTGTTACCTCCGCAGGTTCGATTCACGCCACTTCGATCGCGGCCTCCAGAGTGGAGCAGGCGCTGTCCGAGGTAGCCTCTTCCTTGCAGAGCAGCACTCCCAAGCAGGGGCCCTTGCACCCTTGGATGACACTTGCTCAGATCTGGCTTCATGCAGGTAAATGGGCGCAAGCAGCTGTTTCCTGTCCCTGTTCATTAGCTGCAAGTGTCTGTGTTCATTTCATTGAGAAGGCCAGGATGTGGCTGTGTGTCAGAGCTCTGTAAGGACAGAATGTGGCATTTTGTTACATTTCGAGACAAGAACACTATGTTTAATTTTCGTCAGCGGTGGTCAAGGGGAGGGTGGCATTTGGCCCTCAGGAAGCTGACTTTTTTTCACTCTTCCCAGCTACTGCTCAGGTTGTCTTAAGTCACAGACATTTAAAAGTGTTTCTTTGGAAATGAAGCCTGACAGTGTTTTGATGAGCTTTAATCTGGCGTTAGAATGAAAAGGTGCAATTGTCAATTCCAATGGTAAACTTTATGCAAAAAGATACCTTTAGAATTATTTTTTTTAATAGATTGGGAGTTTTATGTAGTTGCATTGGTGTTTCATTTCAGTAGGGTGGCAGAGATTTGCGTTAGATTTCTCGTGCACTACATCTTAGGCAAGAGTGGATGGGGAGCTGAGAATCAAGGCTGTTTGGTCACAGATGAGTTGGCCATTCATGTATGCTGTTGGGCCCTGTAAAGGTCTGTTTCAGTAAAAGACAGCGCTTTTTGAGGCATCAGATAACAAATCACTTTGAGTTAAAACAAACAGGAGCCCCACAAGATGTGTTTGTTACTGGGTTGTTTCATTTAAACCTGCAGAGTGGAGGGTCATGTGTATTAATGTTTAGCTGCATAAAAGAGAGTTTACATGGAGGAAATGAGGATGGCAGAGAGGACATTGTGTTTCCCTGGCATTCTATTTTTATATGGCATATTCCGTGCAGTGGAACACTCATACATTCAATTCATTACCTGCAATCTGACCTGATTCACTCTAACTTCAAGTACAGGGCTTCTGCCCATCTGCTTTAGCTCAGGCAGCTCTGTGTGGGCATGATTATTTTAAAAGTTTCTAACCAATATGGTTATAGGTATATAGATTAGCGTCACAAAGATCTGGGTTATAATTCTGTGACACTCCCTGGGAGGCCTGGACCAATCAGTATCTCTCAACCTAATCAACTGTAGAGGGTAGTTGTGAAGGTAAAATGGGACTGTCTATATGGCTCTGAGAACATTAGAGGAAGGGGAGAGTTAAAATGTAAGAAATAATGATATTTGGAAATAGATCTCAATTATCGAAATAGGATCTGCTCCCAAGCACTTGTGCCTAAATTTGTATTCTTAATCTGTTTTCTAAGATAGTAAATTGATGTATTTGATGTCTTAAATGTATTTGATGTTTTTAAAAACTTGCTTCCAGCTTTTCTGGAAAGGCGGGATAATAATGTAAACAATAAATAAATAAATAATCTCTAATAGACACGGCAGTTTTAAAAATCAGTGGCTATTGGGGGGAAATCAGTAACATCAGTAAAACAAAATCAATGTCATCTATTAAGACACACTCAATGAGACTCTGTATAACTAGAGTACATAGCAAAATATCACATATGTGTACATCTTAAGACTATAAATCAGCAAACTCATCCCAGCCATTTCTGGCAGAATTTTTCAACTGAAGTCTAGTTGGAAAAGCAAGGACTTGCATCCTTCAACACAGGAAAAATCCTGAAGGAAAGGAAAAAATGGACAGGCTCCCAACCTGAGCTAGGCCTTGAGAGTGGAAATGTAAAGGCCATGTAATATGACCTTACAGCTGCAGGCTGTTACCTGCAGTTGCTATTCATGAGCAACTAGTGGTGGGAAGTTACCCTGTTTTCCTGAATGCATTTTCATTCAAGAAAAGTGAATGCTTGGTAGAAGCAGACGCGTGGAACTTGCTTATACAGGAGAGACTTAGGAGAGAGCTAAAGTAGGTACATGTATCTACTTGTATTTCATTTGTGTGTGAAATGGATTTCCCATGGATTCTTCTCCAGAGTTAGCAGTGCCTGTAGCATCTTCAGAAGATGCTGTAGAATTTATATCAGTACAAGTGGGGGACCTGCAAGGACTTGCGGGGGGCATCTCATTTTTTCCTCCTCCCACTGTTTCTTTCCCTTTCCTGAAAGCCCCCATAGCCTCTCCCCTTTTCCAGCTTCCTCCTTTCCTTCCCAGCCACCATCTCTATCTGCCTTCCATCTTCAGCTTTCCCTCCTTCTCTCCTCCTGGCAGCCTGTGCCCAGGAGGATGCAATATGGCCAGTGCATCCAGCCACATTGCATGGTGAAGGCTGCTGGGTTGGGCCCAGGTGGGGAACCGGCTTTTGTGCAGCAGCTGCAGTTGAATAGTAGTTAGTCTCCAGGTGTTCACCACTAGGTCTGGGTGAGTCATGCAACTCATGTGGTAGTAAGTCATTTGTTGGTTGCTGCCAGGCCTGGCTCCAATGAGTCATTCCTGCCGGACAGAATGGTGGGAGCAGGGGTAGACTGGGAGGCCAAAAACAGGCTTGGAAAGGGCTCTGCCCCCCACCTCCTGCCTTTTAATGACAGAGACCAAGAGTTGAAGGCTGGCCCTATTACTGGCACTTGCAATTGCCATTAAGGGCATTAGTTTCTTAAACATACAGACACTGCTTCTATTGTTTTGGGGTGTTTTAGCACCAGCACCACCCTGTGTATTTTTTTTTTTAATGTAAGATTTTTCTGCAAACCTGGGACTTTTCTCAAGTCTACAGAAAGATCTGTCTTCTTTGGTTGTGGCTTCAGTCTGTAGATTTAGGCATCCATAGATGAGGCCATTCTGAGAATACTGATGTTCAGTTTTTAAAATACTGATTATGTTGATTAATATTTGATCTTCTGTTATATTTTATGATTTGTACTAATATTTATAGCTTGGATAGTAATGGTTGAAAAACATGTTTATGGTTCTGCAGAGTTAAGAAACATAAACATATTAATTCTCAAAAGCCTTAAACTGTATAATTTGGGTCACTTAACTTACCTCTTCAAGATCAGGGTACTTGTTTAAAATCAGCATCTGTGTAATATTCTGGTTAATTGGACCCTTTTTTCTTAATCAGTCTGTTCTTAAATTATAATTCAAGATGCAAGGACGACTTCCCATTTCAGAGTTTAAAACGTGTTATTTATTGATGCTTGTTTTTCACACACGTGCGCGCACACAGTGTTTCTCTTACTGTTCATCCTCCTGTGCAGTCAGTTTCCCTGAGTAGTTGATGCCAGAAACTCAAAAACTGAATCTTGTTCCCCATCAATCAAAAATGCTTCTGCAGTAATTAAAGGTGTAAAAGTAATAGGCCTAAAAGGATATTTATGTCCATAACCATGCCTTTAAACTAGTTAATTAAAGATGAAACAGATGTCAATGGAATTTGTTCTGCATATATAAAAGGAAACAGCTTAATTTGTCTAAATTACACATGAAGGTAAATACTTTAATAATGCACGTTCTTAGGACAAAAGTGCAAAAGGTATTATTGTAATTATGATTTTCGAGTTGTAAATAATATAATTGTGGAGGGCAGAGAATGGAGACTTGGATTCTGGTGTGATGTGAACAGCATGGCAAACGAGGAATGTTTCCATCTCTTCACTCACTGCCACTATTATAGTTGGTTTGGGATTAAGCAAAGTTGAGTATATTCAAGCAAAAGGTGATACAAACTCAGTAGTGGGTAGTATATTAATGTGTATAGATAATATAAGTTTAAATCTATCATATTTTATTTTTGGTTTAAAACACAATATGTTTGGACATATTTTAGCAATGCATGGTACGCAGTTTGTGTCAGTTCTGCCTTTCTTAATGACTAGCTGAGAATCAAAGGTGGTACTCATAATATCTACCTTAATGTGTAATTTATCAGTCAAAAGGTGCTATTTAGCAAATGCCATCAGTTGTTCCTTGACATTAATTTAACATAGCATTTAAACAGTTCATATCCTGAAGAGGAAAGTCATGCTAGGGAGGCATTGTTCCACTTAAGAGTTGCCTTATTTTAAATTCAGCTGCTATTGTATAAAATGCATTAGCATTTAACGTTGCATCACAGCCATAATTTAAGTATTTTAGAAAAACAAAAGGCAGCTCGGATAAAAGTCTATGGAGACAACAACCTTGTGAGGTACATTTGGCCAAGGAAATGGCTGCCCCAAGTCTGTTCACTGTGTTTCATGAGTGACAGGCAATTTGAAATAGTACCTCCTCAGCACCCTTAACCACTGCACCACAAGGGCTGTAGTCCCCTGGGAGTAAGCCCTGTTGAATAACACTGACTTACTTCTGAGCTCTTGATTCATTTTGTCTGAATCCTCACATTCCAAGTTCATGTTTTTGGAGGAGGGGGGACGAATCTGTGGCCTGGTATACTTTCAGTCCAAATTAGGCACCAAACCAAGTGGTTCTCTTTTTCTACCCACCCTGAGCCTGCCTTGGCGGGGAGGGCGGGGTATAAACTGAACAAACAAATAAATAAATTCTAGCTGTGGAAGTGACCTGGCAAAACAGAAAGACTGGTTGGGCCTCTAGGGTGGCTAACCAATAACAATAAGTAGATAGTACTTCTGTATTTGAGTATATCCCTGTTTTCTTAATGCGTATGGTGATTTTTCAACTCTTGTGTAGACAAATAAACAGTGAGAAGCGGGGGTGGGGGCTTTAATTGGCTAAAAACATGCGTTAATCTCTCTTCTTCCTGATAGCTGAAGTATACATAGGAATCGGGAAGCCTGCAGAAGCCACAGCCTGTACTCAGGAAGCTGCTAACCTCTTTCCAATGTCTCACAACGTTCTCTACATGAGAGGTCAAGGGGCAGAACTTCGGGGAAACATCGATGAAGCCAAACGTTGGTATGAAGAGGCCTTATCCATCAGCCCAACACACGTCAAAAGTATGCAGAGACTGGTAAGTCCAAAATATCCCCACAGTCACTGGAAGTATAGACCCGTGGACTGAGCAGACGAGAGTGCCCTATTGTAAATGAATGTGGAGGCTCAGGTAACTGGGCTTCAGTTATGGGAAAGAAGAGGGTTGCGTTATGACTGTCTTCTGGAGAGAAGGAAAAGGCAGATCTACGTAGGTCAAGGCAAACTAATTTGAAAGAGAAACACTTCAAAGGGGGTCCCATGATGCAAGCTGCAGTCCAAGGTAGGTTGAAGGTCTGAAAAAGCTGTTGATGTAGGTAACCCGAGCTATACTCCAAAACACTGATTCGGTTAGCTTATTGTTTATTTCTAGCACAGCCCCAACTCCTTAGGCATTGAAACCAGACTAATATCTCAGATGCTGACTGATAAGCTGTGGAGAGCTGAGTTCAAATTCATGCTCATCGTTGAACGCATGGAGTGATCTTGGTTCAGTCATTCTCTCTGTCAGCCTTACCTGTTTCGCAGGATTGGTATGAGGATACAGTGAAGGAAAAAACCATGTGTGGCACCCTAAGTTCCACAGAGGAAAGATGGGATAAAGGTGTAATAAGGTTAAATATTTCATGATATTTTTGTGAATTTCCGTGATACTCTGTGCTCAGCATATCTCCTTTAATGCTCAACGTAACACTTTCAAGGCCACATGGGTGCTGAGTGGCTAGCAAAGTCTGGCACAGGAATAGGTGACTAAGTCGCTGGCCCATAGTGGGCTATGCTGGCCAGTACCTCATGGCGACTCCTGACACTCCAATGTGCACCACATTGCCCTTCCTGTTGGCAGAAGTACGTTGTAGCCCTGCGGCCAGCTGCTGCACAGGCTACCTTGATCCCTGCATAAAAAGCTCCCTGCAAGTTGAAAATGAACTCAGTAATTTTGCTGCACAGACCAGGCCTCAGTGGTATAGTAAGAGGAACTGGTTTGGGTTGTTGTGTCGCTAAAACAAGCTAGCACCAAACTTTCTGGATAGTTTGTTCTTTACCTTGGGTGAGAATATTCTAGAATGTATCACAAAGATTACATTTTTAAAAAAATTGTTTAAATTAGTAATTGAACTACAATCTGTTAAATTAAACTTTTATTACAGGGCTATTCTGTCCGAAATAGCTTTTTGTTCATCTCAGGAACTACTTCCCATTACCCATGCTGTCCTGGTGCTTAGCTGAAGAATTAGAAATCCTTTGCTTGTACCCAACTCTTTTATCTAAAAGTAGAAGCCAGTTTCTGCCTAGGTATGTGTGAATTATTCAGAGAGGTTTTCCTCATGCATCCTTAAGGGAGCACATAAGGCAAAATGTCAGAAAATAATACAGAATAGGGGAAAGTTTGGGGTTTTTTTACCTTTCTGGCTTTTTCAAGATAATTGAGCACACTAACAAATGCCAAAAGATGGAGGAGGAGGAGACTGGATTTATACCACACCCTTCACTCGGTGTCTCAGAGCAGCTTACAAAATCCTTTCCCTTCCCCTCCCCACAACTGACACCCTGTGAGGTAGGTGGGGCTGAGAGAGCTCTGTCAGAAACTGCCCTTCCAAGGACCGCTCTGACAGATCTACGGCTTGCCCAAGGTCATCCAGCAACTGCAAGTGGAGGAATGTGGAATCAAACCCGGTTCTCCTAGATCAGAATCCGTGCACTTTAACCACTACACCAAACTGGCTCTTTTATGCCTTTTGTGAAGAAGGTGGGTGGCTGTCCATAAAGCAGTGTATTTGTGTGACTTTAAAATGAAAGCTATGTGTTTCTTGCTTGATATAAATGGTCTGGACAAACATGTTACATTCCCAGTAGAGTGCAATGTTGTAGTCCCTGTTATCCCTGTTAGTCCCTGCAGCACCTGGGTACCATTGGCTGGTACCATTGGCTGGGTGTCCATTGGGTACCTGGGTACCATTGGCTGGAGCTGGGGACACCTGCAGCAGTCGTGATGACTTCTTCTTTCTGTACCTTGCATGAAAAAGAGACTGCTTCAGGTGCTTCCCTTTCTCCAGTTTGGGCCACAACCCCTGATCACAAGAAAGGTAATGCACTGTACCTAAACCTTTCAGTATTTGCTGAATGCCTGCATTTAACAGATGCAAGGGAGAAGTGGCAAGCAACTGTGTTTTCTGTGGTGTAGCACTTCTGTCAGTTTTCCATCTATAATTTGGGAGTAACAAGAGATTAATGATGAGTATAGCAAGGTAAGGATAGGGGCGGTACAATGTTTAGCAGAGTTTAAAACTATGCATACATTTTTAAATTCCTTAAAAATTTAAACACAATCCCTGTTTTATATGGCTAATTTCTTTGGGCAATGCTGATGTCTCCTATCTTTGAGAGGGGCAAAGGGAAACAGATTGCTAAAGAAAGGCTATAGAGGTCTGTAGAGAAAATTAATATTTTGGATTGGGTTTTCATTGTAGAAAATGTGTTGGCAGTTTCCCGCGACAGAGGTGCTGTTTTTATTTGTGTTATTTATTTATTTAAAACATTTCTGTGCTCCACTTCTGTCCGAATAAGGTCCCTGGGGTGGAATGCTTCTGGGGGTACTCTGGGATTCAAACACAAAAATGTGGATTTCCTAACCAAAATAATGAACATCACTAAAATCAGCCCTCCCTTCCAGAGGATTAGAGGGGTAGAAACGTTGATTTTAAAAGGGCATCCAAAAGAAATCCAAGAAATCACAGGCCAGTTAGCTTAAGTCAGGCATCTCCATCACAGTGTCCATGGGTATCAGAGCAGCCACCAACACTTCCTGGAGCCTGTCAAGTTTTTCTAGAAAGTGGGCAGGGCCAGGTGGGACTTTTGCCCAGGAGGGCTTCTGATCGGCTGAGCAGATTTTTTTTTTTAATGTTGCTTTGGGAGCAGCTGCCACCACAGCACAAGAATCTTCACTAAGCCACTGAAGCTAAGCGGTGTGCATACGCAGGGAAATATTTTAAAACATTATGTTCATTTTAAAAGACTTCCCAGTAAACAGCTTCTGGCTGAAATGTTGAAAAGTTGCTACTAGACCTATGCATGACCGCATTCCCTGACATTTTGTGGTTGCAAATGGCTGTTGTACAGACTATTTATTTCAAGTGAATCCTGCAACGGCCATTTTGCGGCTGCGCCGACCACCCTGTATCAGAATTCCGAAGGTGCCAGGTGGGAGACCAGTGTTCTCTCTAAGCTGAGTTAGTGTGAGCTAGCTCACAGTTTTTTAGCCTCCAGCTCACACATTTCTTTCTTAGCTCAGGAAGGATGGCTCCAGAGCAAATTTATAAAGTAGCCAAATTGCTCGTGCACAGCTTTAATGCCAGTAGCTCACAAAGTAGGATTTTTGCTTATACTCCATTGCTTAGGCCCAATTTACACCTCCCCCCTGAAGTAGTTTGACTGCTGTCTTTTCCTATGCTCATTTCATGCTGATTTCAAATTTCAGTCCCTGGGTCAAAAGAGTACTAAGCAACAGGATCTTTTTAAAGCAGTATAATGCTAGCTTGACCACAGGAGGGCAATTAACGAATGTAAACAGTAATTTTTAAACTAGAACAAGTATGGTTTGAAACTAGAAACAGGTATAGACTTTCAGCGGGAAAGTCAGATGTAGATTAGATTAGATTAGATTAGATTAGATTAGATTAGATTAGATTAGAGGGAGCATTGCTGGAGACCCTGGACTAATGCCTGTTTTAGGTAAATTGCAGAAAACTGAAGTTGAAGACAGAATTCTTAATCACTTGGAGGAACAAGCTTTACTGAATAGCCTGGCTTCTGTAAAGGAATCTCGTCTCACCAACCTATCAATGGTGAAAAAGGCAAATTTAGTGCCAAGGATTATTAGGAAAGGGACTAAAAATAAAACAGCCTTGTATAGCTCTGTTGTGCGGATGTATTTAGAATACTGTGTACAGTTGTTGTCAAAGTATCCCAGAATGGATATTATAGCACTGGAAAAGAGGCAAAAAAGGACAACCAAAACAACCATGGGATTTGGAGCACTTCTCTGAAGGGACTGCCTTTCCCCATATGTTCCGCAGCGAGCACTGCGATTGGGTACACAAAATTGCCTGGTCCTTCCAGGCCCCAAAGGAGCCAGGCTTGCAGCAATGAGGGCCAGGGCCCTTTTGGTGGCGGCTGCATACTGGTGGAATGAGCTCCCGGAAGACATCAGGGCCCTGCGGGACCTTTTACAGTTCCACAGGGCCTGTAAAACAGAGCTCTTCCACCAGGCATTCAATCGAGGAGCTGCCCGTAACCATCTGAGGCTCTAGCCACAACTTTAACTTTAATAACAACTTTAATAACATCAATAACATCATTAGTAGCATTAATATTATGGAATAGCCTGTACTCAGCTGATATGACCCAGTCCCAGACCATACGTCAAACTGATTGCTGAACTCCTGCTGTGTTATATGTTGTTGCTAGCATTTTATGTATTGTTTTTAGACTTAATTTATTGTAATTTTATGTGAGAACTGTTTTATAGATGTTGTGAGCCACCCTGTGCCTACTGTGGTGGGGAGGGCGGGATGGAAGCCAAATAAAATAAACAAACAAATAAATAAATAACTATACATCACCTGTCACTTTAAAGAAGGAAGATGCAAGGAACTGGGGGGGGGGGGGGATTTGTCCCTGCATACCTTTCTCATCTGGACTGTGTCAGATCTGTCAAAGGAAGGGGATGTATTCCTCTATCCTTATCTTTGACCATGAGCTGTGGAAAGTGTTATATGGGAATCCGATTGGTGGTTTGTTTTTTCTCTGATCTTTCCGGTATGTGGTCAACAATTCAATCAGCAGTTGTGACCTTATGGGTCGTGTTAATGTTCTGTTTTGTTTTTTAAATATTGGAGGACTTAGCATAAAAACTGATTTAGATAAGTGATATAAATAATCGTTTCCTGTACTCAAAAGCCTTTAATGCATTCCTCTTGTTAGAAATAAATGGATAGTCTCCCCCTTCCCTCTTGAATTATTGTGCTAGACATCAATCTGCCATTTAGGGAGGGAAATACGCATTATTGGACACTGCAGACCTAGTGAATTAAAATTCCACTTGAAAACTGTGAAGTGTTAAAAGTTCTCCACCTTGCTCCTGCTACGCAAATTGTTGTTTGTACTCTGACAGTCTTGGAAAGTATTATTTCCAAATTAAACACTGTGGATGTAATGGAAACATCTAATCATTAAAAAGCAGAGGTCTGTCCAAATTGCTGGTTGTAAGAGGGAAGTTTTGAAAACTGCATTTCATTTTCAGTTAAGTATAAATGAGCTGTGATTTATTTTTCAGAAATATTATGCAAACATGTGTAGTCGTTCTCCTCATTAAAACGAGTTTCTTCCAACAAAATGACACAGTTTGCTGTACAGAACTATTATGCGGTAGACCTTGAGATGCATCTTTAAGTGTTTCTAGATGAAGGTCCTTTTCCTTGCATTTTTTTAAATACAAGTGATTGGAAGTGCACTGAGTAAAAATGAGGAAAAACTATGGAGAACACTGTGCATTGTGTGATGCTTTAAATGAGTGATGCCCCGAGAGCTCTGGCCAAATGTTAACCCTGTTGTTGATCCTCCCCCATATTCTTCTTTCTGTTGGCAAAGTTCAGATAATCTCATTAAATAGCACTCTGAAATCAGCTGGAAAATGTTGCTAAAACAAAGTTCCGATCTTGTAATGAAACAGATTTTTTTTAATGCTCCTTTGTAGTTGAGGTGGTGCATGTGAGCTTTTCCATTTATTGCACATTTCTGGTGTTATCGTTGGGGAAGATGCTCCCCCCCCCCCATGGCTTATTGGTGTAATGGTCCCTTTAAACCAGCGCAGCTGTGTGATCATTTCCTGTTTGTGAAGTGAAATGCGATATGCCTGATGACAATAGCTTACTGGTGCTCGAGCAGATATAGCTACTTTGCATATCATCCTCATGTCTGCCTAGAGAGGTGGTTAGCTCCCCTTCACTGGCAGCTTTCAAGAAGAGGCTGGATGAATATTTGTCAGAGATGCTTTAGGCTGGTCCTGCATTGGGCAGGAGGTTGGACTAGATGGTCTGTATGGCCCCTTCCAACTCTATGATTCTATGATTCTTAACATTACCAAACTAACTAGAAGTTTCCCATTGAGACATATAATTGCAATTTGTTCTTGCTGCATATGATTTTAAAGTGGTTGTGATGAATTTGGTTGACCCCCTTAAAGGTGAAAAGACTTGTGCAGTTTGCTGTCTTACCTAAAAAAAGTTGTCAAAGGATCATACAGCACTGTGCTCCCCTAAAGGCTGATATACATTTCAAGGGCCTTCAGCCTTCCCTCCCGTGCAGTGTTTTCCTAACCTGAAATGCCTCATGGGAGGAAGTGCTTACCCGTACTTAAATTTCTCCAGCGAAGCAACAGTGCCACCCATGAAGCTCAAAAAATGGAATGAGAGGGTAGGTTGAAACTCCTTTTCTATCCATACCAAGGTTCTGATTGAATTGGGGCCATGCATCCCTCAGTGTTGAGTTCCCACAATGGAACTGTAGATGCATGTCTGATTCAGGATCCTTCTGACAGTCATGTGTCTATCTTGTGGGCATTGTATTATGTGAACTGGCTTTTAAGAGAAGAAATAGATGCAAAAGTCCAACCTATTTAATACATGTAGAAAATGGATACTTACTACTGAAGTGACTACTGGCATATGTGACAATCCATATCCAGTTTCCAGCCTTGCTGTTTATTTCTATATTATAAGTATCAATATCACTTGTCATTTAGCTCAATTTAATAACAGTTTCATGTTTTCTTTGTCATGCTTCAATATAGTTGCTTCAATAGTTAGCCAGTTAAGGACCTTTATTCAACTGACTAATGAATTAGCCAGTTAAATCATTTTCAAGGTATTTATTGAAAACAACTAAGTAAACAAATACCATCTTACACATAACTGCTTTAAAAATCCTATTTTATTTGTACAAAATTTTGGTTTTCTTAAAGTCAATTTAAAAGTCACAATGCTTTGCAATTTTGGTTAATTTCACCAACATTTAGTTGATTGAAAATTTATTTTAAAATGAAGTATTTATAATTTTTTAAAAAGTAACCTAGCTTGTCCCACAGCCATATGGTTCATAAAATAACAAAATTAAAGTTATACTAAAAACAAACAAACCTCAGAACCAATTAACCTCTCACAGTTGCTTGCAAATCAAAACTAAGTTGCTTTGTCACTGAATTACTTTCAGCGCTTTTACTAAAATTTATGCTCTGTAAATAGCTCTGACAGCAAAATGAAAAGAATTGAGAAGTGATTCATACATTTTTAAAGGTACCTAATTCAGAAAAAAGTTACCTGCCATCTGCTTCAGCCTCTCCTCCATTGTTTCTTGTTGCAGTGTTTAAAAGCCCTTGTCTGCACCTGCGTCTGTTTTCATGTAGATTTCAGTAAACTTCTCTTTGCTTGCATCTTCCTCCACCATATTTTCAACAATTTAAAATATCTTTGCCAAGCCAGAGATTCCTACCACTATGGTCAGAGTTACCCCGCTTGTTATCTCTTTGCACTGGTTTGCTATCTGCATCAGCCACAAGCTTCGTTTTTTTGTTTTCAGTTTCTCGGAACCCCCCACCCATTTCTGTTCTACCATTTTTCACTAGACAATATATCCCCTCTTTGTCTCTTTCCCCCTCTTTGTCTCTTTCTCCGGCTGTTTTTTGTATTGTAGAATGCTCTGGCTATGCCTTTTTCCTAGCCACCACAGTCTCTATTTGTCGGACTGTTTCTTTCTCCTCCAAGACCTTTCTCAAGATCCTCTTGCTTAACAAATCTAAATTCACTTAACCCTGCTGTCTTTCCTTATCCCCACAACTCACTGTTCATCCCTGGCCTCACTGCATACATTCCTATCTTTTTTTGTCTACATTCTTGTAAAGATCAACAGGTTTATTACAACATAGAGTCCACTTCATTAGATGTATGAAGTGGGATTTAAAGGCCATGAAATGCAAGAGCTACAATCTGTGATGTTTCTGTGCAAAATTCAGAGATATACAGAAACAAAAGCCTTTTTAAAAAAGATCAACCAAAATGACACAAAAAAACTGTGAGAGAGTTCCTGGGTTCTCCAGAACTCTTCATCAAGCTGGATAGGACAGGTCCCCTAGAAGTGAGGGAAAATGTGATGCTAATTATATTAACAATACTGGAGATTAATTTGATCTCATAAAGGCATTTGTTTAAACTACTAGTTTTCATATTGTCAAATAGAGGCTGCCATTCTCCCTCCCTGTTGTTCATCCCAGAAGGTTAGAAGTACAACCTGATACCAGCTCCACTCAACGCCACTTTCTGTTCAGATCTTTCTGGTCTTCTACATGGGTTGTGAACTCAAGGCCTGAAATATCTTTCTTTTTGACCCCGTTTAGTTTGTTTTTGACATTGCCCTGACCAGGATAGCTCAGGCAAGCCCGATCTCATCAGATCTCAAACGCTTAAGCAGGGTCAACTCTGGCAAATACTTGGATAGGAGACCACCTTGAAATACTAGAGGCGGGAGGCAGGGGCAGGCTTTATTCAACCACGTCTCTGAATATCCTCCAGGCCCTGAGTAGGGGTCAGTCACCAGAGGTCACTACATCATATTTCAGCCAAAGCTCAGACTTGGACTCAAGCTTTTATAGTTGTAGGTAACTCCGGAGGATACCTCTGTATGCACTTTGATCCAAATTAGGTATGGAAGGGGGGCATTTTCAGAGCTTTAAGAATTCAGCTCATTGGCCCTGACCTGGATAGCTCAGGCAAGACCGATCTCTGAACCTAAGCAGGGCCGACCCTGGCAAGTAGTTGGAAGGGAGACCTCCAAGGAATACCAGGGCTCAGGACACAGAGGCAGGCTATCAAGCTACCTCTCTGAAAAACATCCAAGCCCCCCGTAGGGGTTGCCAGAGGTCAGCATGACTTCCAGGCATGTGTGTGTGTGTAAGCTGAGGAAGTGTGAGCGTTCACAATTTTTTAGCCTCTGGCTCACACATCTTTGTGTGAAGGATGGCACACAAAGAATTCAGCTCATTCGTTCTTTAATAGGTCATTTTGTGCCTGGAAGGCAGGGGTGTGAAGACCATGAGGCTTTTGATGTAATGTACTCTTGGGAGACTCATCTCCTCAGAAAGCCCGTATCTGTGCTCGCTGCCAACTGAACAGTGCCATCCTAAGGTGAGTTACACTCTTCTGAGGCCATTGACTTCAATGGACTTAGAAAGATCTGCTTAGGATGGTGCTGGCAGTCATCAAGAATGGTCCCCAAGCCAAAAGCCTCCGCCTCCCCCAGTCGTCTGTGGGCTTTGTAGTTTAGGACCCCACCGGTTTTATTTAGTGTATAGCTTCATTAATAGAAACACATGCACAAAACCCAAAGATCTGTGGTACCTGATGTATATGGCTATCTTTCCTATGCCTGTTCCTCAAATGCCTTTGCTTGTAGGAAGCACCTGCCGCCCAGTCATTTGTAATTGTGTTTCTTTGTAATGATTTCTTTTTTTTGTCTTCAAGCTTAAGAGTTGTGATTTCTTTGAGAATGGATAATGGCTACGAAAACAGTGCTGCCAACAACAGCTTTTCTTCATAGAGTTCTAATGAAGTGGACATTCTTTTTTTGCTGAGAGGAATGTTGCATTGAGATTTTTTCTAACGCACTGATCTCAGAGCACAACGGCTTTTGTTAGTGCAGAGCTTCTTCTCCGTATCTCTTCTTCCCTCTGCTGGAGGATTCTGCTGACCACTGAAATAAATGGTCAAGGACAATCTGAGGGGCGACAGGGAGTAACAAGTGTAATTTATTTTATTAAAAACCCTTACTGTAGCTTGGCTAATAAATGTGCACATTATGTGTGTTTAGCGTGATGATATATTTGTTCCCCATAAAACTGTGTTTAATTCAGTGAGTGGCTGTCTCACCCAAGGTTTCTTAAAGCAATTTAATGTTGTGATATTAATGTGGAAGTGAGCTGTCTACTTTGCCGTGAAATTGGGAATGAAGATGTGAAGCCGAATGAGATTAGGATATATTGCTGTTAACCAACATGAACATTGAGGGCTGGGTAAGCTGCAGGTTTGCCTAAATAGCGGTTAATCGGAAGTAGAATTTTCTTAGCTGGCTTCACTCTTCCTCCCCCCCCCCTGCATAGACTGTCATCACCTTCATCATACATTTTCTTTGAATTAGGTATTCTGTCATCCTTGTAGTGTCGTTTATGAGCTCCTGTGCTGGAGGAGTCCAGAATATTGGCTTCCTCATCCTTTTCAGTGGGTATTAAGGCCTTGTTCCTGATGCTTGAATAGCCTAAACTAGCCAGATCTCATCAGAGCTTGGAAGTTTTATGTGTAACTAAACAATAATGGTGCAAGAACTCCAAATAGTTTTTCCAAGGGAGTAGCTCTTGTTTCTTAGATTATAATTGCACAGTCCAAGTTTTTATCTGGTAATCGTTAATACCTTTTAGCGACAAAATTGCTTTCTGTAAATAATTTTATAGACGGCTGAGTTGTTTATATGCTTAACAAAGTTAGTATATTCCATTAGGATGGCGGATAGGCCATATGCAGGTTGATGTAGGCCCCAAAACAGTTTGGGCATCATAAGCACCACCTTCCCTTTAAAAAAATTGCTTTCATGATTGCAGAGAAATACTGAAATAAGTGAAGGAAAAACATTGTGTATATGAGAGGGGAGTTAATATAATTCTAAGCAAAGTTACTGCCTAAGAGCATTGACTTCAGCGGTCTTAGAATGGTGCAACTCTGTTTAGACTTGTACTCTTAAGTTTCATACCACTGCACTAGCCCTTCAAGGATTAAGGGTTTGTTTTTTTTAAGTCTTATAAAGATTGACATTATTTTTTGAAAGGTAGTAGTAGAAATTAAATGAAGCATTAGTCAGTCTGGTTGGCAGTCAGTGCCCATGAATAATCATGTAAGTTAAATTGCCGTAAGAATATTATCTTGTCACCAAATAAATACAATTGGAAATGAAAATAGTACCTCTTGGCATCACTTTTACGGGAAACTTACTTCATGCAAACATTTAAAAATCTAGGCTTCAGCAGCGGTACAAAGAGGCCATGGCTCAGGTGTGTGAACCCCAACACTCGGGGCGTCCCCTTTGTGTGTTAAGAGCACACACTCATGTATTTGGGTAAAATTAAATTAGGGACCATTGTCTTTATATGCCAAGATCCAGAGTTTGGTGGTATCACTTCCCTATGGGAATAGTGAGGTTCCCAGAAATAAAGCAGCCTGAAAATAGAATCGAAGTCTAAATATTTATTTAGAAAAATAGATCAAGAAAAGCAGAAGCACTCAGAGAGCTGCAGGCTCACGCACACAGGCAAATGTGCACAGATATTGTAAAACTTTAGACAACCTAGCACTTAAGCAGTAAAAGCACACAATAAGGAGGGACAAACGAAAACATACAAGCTTATCCAGACCAGTGAAAAGGTCCTGGGTAGAAAGTGAAGAAAGAAGAAGCAGGGCTGAGAGTCCTGTGTTCAAGCTACAGTAGTGTTCTGTTCAAGGAACAGTACTTTTCAAGGAACAGCAGTGAGGAAGCTCGGGGAAATGGCTGCTGCAAAGTTCTGGGGTTTGAGAGACATATTTATACCGTAAAAATGTTGGAAGGTGAGCAGCAAGTGGGCTTCAAAGCTGGGATTGGTTTGGAGCCAAAAGTTTGAATCTTACTGGCCAGTTTGATTCTGACTGCCAAGCAGGAAAATTATAGGCACAAAAATGACACTCCAAAGGCTGGGGTTGAGTTACTGGAATAAACTGGTCACTTGCTGGTCAAGAGGGTGGACAAAGAACCAGATGCGAACCGATGGTTGCATCCCGGGGGGACAGTAGGCTTAAGGTAGAGATGATTGCCAGCTTGTTCCTTCTATGTATTAAGGGTGTGTTATCATAGCTAATCACTGAGACATCACCTGCATTTTTGAATGGGGAAGGGACTTTTTCACTTACTCACATGTAGAACTATTCAGGCTGTTTCCTTTTGTCATGCTAGGAAGTACCTCTAGGCTGAGTGGAGTTTTAGACCTATTCAGGCTGCTTCCCTGTTGTCATGCTGGGAAATACATTCATGCCAAATGCAGTGTTGGCTTATTCAGGCTTCTTCCCTTGTGTCCTGATGGGAAGTGCCTTTGGAATTTTGCTGGACCCCCCATCTTAATTTACTGAAATATGGGGATTCACTTCTCGATGTCAGTATGCTCTGTTATCATCAGTGGTAGAGCATCTGTTTTGTATGCAGAAGATCTCAGGTTCAATCCCAACATTTCCAGTTAAAAGGAGCAAGTAAGAGATGATGTGAAGGACCTCCACCTGAGATGCTGGAAAGCTGATGCCAACCAAAGCAGCCAAAACTGACCTTGACAGACCAATAGTCTGATTCACTGGAAGGCAGCTTCAAGTATTATTAATGGAGAAATCAACAAAATGACGGGTGAATTTAAAAATGGCTATCCAGCATTGGAAGATAGCATAACTATTGGAAGGGCAAATTTTGATGCCATGGAAAATTGTATGGTGATGTTCACAGTGTTTGTTTACATGTTTAATGAAATGTATCAGAAGAATGAATCATCTGTGTCACATTTTTTCTTTATGGTTAAAGCCCTGCCCTGGGTAGGAACACTTTCCCTACAAAGAAAGGTTGGAGCGCTTGGGGATCTTTAGCTTGGAGAAGCGATGGCTGAGGGGTGACATGATCAAGGTTTATAAGATTATGCATGGGATAGAGCAGGTAGAGAAAGAAGTACTTTTCTCCCTTTCTCACAATACAAGAACTCATGGGCACTCCATGAAATTGCTGAGCAACGGATAAAAGGAAATACTTCTCCACCCAAAGAGTGAGTAACACATGGAATTCACTGCCACAGGAGGTGGTGGCAGCTACAAGCATGGACGGCTTCAAGAGGGAATTAGATAAACATATGGAGCAGAGATCCATCAGTGGCTATTAGCCACAAGGTATAGATAGGAACTCTCAGTCTGGGGCAAGTGGCGTCCTTGGGGGGGGCAACAGTGGGAGGGCTACTAGTGTCCTGGCCCTGCTGCTGGACCTCCTGAGGGCACCTGGTGTTTTTGGCCACTATGTGACAGAGTGTTGGATTGGATGGGCCATTGGCCTGATCCAACATTGGCTTCTCTTATTTATTTTTATGTATTTATTTTATTATTTATTTTATTTCTTGAGATTTATATCCCGCCCTCCCTGCCATACGTTCTTATGTTCTTATATGTTCTTATATACGCCATATGTTCTTACATTCTTATGTTCTGGGTACTTCAAAAGAAAAGGAGGGTATAAATGCAGTGAAGTACTGTTTATTTTTTTCTTTCTGTGAATTTCTAGATTAAAGTCTTTTGGAGGAGCTTCTCTGTGCTCCTTTGCTTAAAAATTGGTCATTCCTTAAAAGAAAGCCTTTGATGGCCAGCACTGTGAATAGATAGCTTTTGTTGCCCTAAGCGTGATGACTCATGTAGCTCTGGATGCTATTGATTCAAAGTAGCTATCAGTTGGATTCATACAAAGGTACACATTAAGTGAAGTGCTTTTAAGTGTTGTATACCACCTATTCATACAGCCTGCTTGCAGGGAGGGTGGGGTGTAAGCCAAATTAATAAAACAAATAAATAAATAAAATTGAGTAAGGTATGTAGGAGGCGTTTAAAATTGGGGGCAGAGAAGTTATCACAATGTGAAAATTTGGACTTGGGTTGGATCAAATGGTTTGCTTCTGCTTTGGATCCAGCCCCATAATTGACCCATAATTGTCCCACTTGAGCAATCAATTCCAAATCCGTTTCCATCTGTCAAATCTTTTTCTTCCTTATTCCAAGTTAATAAGGACTCTTGTCATAGTGGATGAAAACAGAGGCTGCCATGTCATGATAAGTTTAACAGTGTATAGCTTATTTCACAGATACACAGAGCAATCCTAAACAGGTCTACTCTGAATTCTACTATGCTCTATTCAATGGGACTTACTCCCAAGAAAGTGTTCTTAGGGTTATGCTGTTAGAGTGCTATACTCCTACTGACATTGTGGCAGATCTTACCCTAGCACTCCACTGAGCAAAGTTCATTTATTAATTAAAGCATGTCCACCTTAATCCTTGGGCTCAAGTTTGAGGTTTTCCTTCAGTCTTCCTCTGACTTAAGTAGCTTGTTCATTGAAGGAAGAGCCACTTAAGTTGGAAGAAGGCTACTTAGGCTGGTGGAAGGCTACTTTGAGGATGATAGGATCCACTCCATTATAATTACATTGATGAACAAACATGATGGACACACATGAAGCTGCCTTATACTGAATCAAACCATCAAGGTCAGTATTGTCTACTCAGACTGGCAGTGGCTCTCCAAGGTCTCAGGCAGAGGTCTTTCACATTACCTGCTGCTTGGTCCTTTTAGCTGGAGATACTGGGAATTGAACCTGGAACCTTCTGAATGCAAAGCAGAGGCTGTTCCACTGAGCAACAGCCCTTCCCCAATGAAGAGTGGTCCTTCAGTCAACCCAAGAGCCTACCAGCCACCAATAGTTCAAAAAACCCCGAACACAAACACTGTAATATCTTAATGCAAGTGCAAATTAATAAACTAATTTCAACATAATAAAATTCACAAAGGATCAAAGTTTGTTTGAAGCATTCACAAAGTCCATCAGATAGAAAGTTCAGTATGCAATTCCTTCGTCAATTTCACAGCAAAAATTCTGAGAAATCAGGCAGCTGTGTAATGCGACAACAGACACATCTGGATCTTAGAAGACCATTTCAAATCAGAAATTCTTCCTCAAGGTCGCCTTATAATGAGAAGCCTATGCTTTTATCAGTGTTTCACATGCAGAAAACTGTTCATCAGTTTCATAGGCATGTAGGCTCTCTATTAACACCCAGTTAATAGTTTAGTTTATATGTTCAGTAGTTACAGATCACATACAAGTTTGATTTGTGACCCCTCTGCCTTGTTGGCTGTGGTGATTAAAATTGCAGATTAATACTAAATTGGGAAGGATTGATCTCAGTACTCTTGAGCATTGATCTCAAGCAATAAAATACTTCAAAAGCATTATATACTGGAAAGGTACAATGGTGTAGCATTACCCGCAAGGTTTAGGTGGGATGTTCTGCTATTATGCAGACTGTGGCATTTGGCAGAGCTGGGTTGCTTCCACACAAAGGATTGCCCACGTTTCAGCCACCTTGGCGAGAAGTTTTTTCATGTTTCTGCATGATTTTGCCATATATTTGTGCACAGACTGTTACCAGCCTGTTCTTTCCACACAAAAACCCTGTTTTAGTTTAAATCTGTGAAAAATTGGTATTTCCTGGGCAGGACTCTATCCTTTAACAGTTTCTTGTATCTGAAGGGGAAACAGCACAATTGTGGGACCTGGGTGAAAAGTTAGTCAATGACTTGTCAATTACTCTTTTAATTTATTGATAACTCTCAAGGGGCTAATCCCTGGCCACAGTTAGCCTAAGGAAACAGGAGTGAGCAGTGACTCACAAAAGCTCATACCCTACCAAAAGTTTTTTAGATTTTAAGGTGCTGCTGAACTCTTACTCTTTTCTTCTGCTACAGACAGACTAACATGGCTACCCATCTTGACATAACAGAACAGAGTCACCTGCCTTTTAGACAGAGGGGAGGGAATGGTAAGAGGCTCTGCAAATACAAGGAGTTATGTTTTTTAAAGGTTGCTAAACATATTGCATTACTCATTAAGTGTGACTTGGGCTAATTCTTTTAAAAACAAGAGAATCAAACATAGCTCAGCCTGCCTGTTAGGGAGGGGGAGTCATCAGAGGTGTGTGCAAATACTTGGAGGGCTTTTTAAAAGGTACTGTGTTATTTCTATGCAGTGCTGTGTTACCCATGCTCCTAAAAAACAACAACACAGGGTGGATTGAGACTCCTGAGGGTCATGTGAGAACGCAGGGGTGTCTTCAATGAACATCAGGTGTGAAAGGGAAACCACTGCTAAAAATGAAGAGAAAACAGATTATCCTGGGCTGACTTGAATCACTGTTGTAATGGTAGTTTCACCCAGAATCACATCAGCAGCCAGACTACCACACAAGATCACCTTGGTGTAGAAGCAGCCATGGGTTTTTGAAAATCTCAGTCTTCTTCTTAAGAGTGAATATCTCGCTCAGAGGGTCTCAGAAATACATTTGAATCCGGCTGCCTGCAGCCGAGTTGTGTGGGAGCAAATAACCTGCAATGAGAGAAATGCTAAGATTTAAATGGAAGTGGCGCCCAAGGGTGATCAGCAGTGTGGGCCTTGTGTTTTATTTTGCTCTAGGAATCCAAATGGAATCCAGTGAAGGCGGTTACATGCATGCGCTCCCTTTTAACCGTGGCAGCAGCAGCAGCACCACACTTGCTGATGTGAAGAGCTTCTGAAACACTTTGAAGTGTGAAAGCCTGCTGACAGTTCAGGATGAGGGGGCTGGTGTGGTGTGTGCATTTATTAAGGGTGATGCAGCTTGAATAAAAGCCATTGTGTTGAAATTTGGGGTTGCAGCCAATGAATGTCTGATGACAAGTGTCTCCACCCCATGCCACCAAAAACCTGTTTGTAATAGTGAGGGTGTGTTGCAGGGAGCTTAAGCCAGAAAAGGGAATTGACAGAACCCTTCCCCTACACATGAATTTTTCATGAAAGAGTTAATGCAAGAGAGAAAGGGGCAACTTTGGGCTATTATCCACTGAGCTGCAGCCCTCTGTGCAGCATCCCACTTTGTTCCCAAGAGTCCCCAACATGGAGGAGCATCTTTCCAGGAGTTACAGGAGAAAAAAGAGAAAGGACGGAGGGCTCTTCTATGAACGCGTTCCAGTTATGGTACATTGGATCAAGCCGTTGCGTTTTATCCTTGGAGGACTGAGTCAGTGCAGACAAGATGCCGGAAGTTCTATAGCAGTTATAAAGCTCAGTAAGTGAAGTAGTAGTGCTAATGTTGAAGTTTTAAAACTCTTTTGCCACACAAAAGAACATTTTCCATCAGGAAGGAGCGTTTTGCAGCAGAAGGAAGTAATTTGATACCCCTAGTGGTTTGTTTGAGCAGTGGAAATTTAACAAATGAGGATTGGAAACTTGGTCATATCCAGAATGATGCAGCTGTATTTATGTGGTGTCCTGGAGGTTGGAAGCCCAAGCAAAAGGGCAAGAACAGACATGCGAAGCAAACAATACCACAATGAACACATAGGCTGAGATCAAACAGTATTCTACTGTATGCTTCAGTGAATGAGTGAGCAACTGAACTGCATACAATTGAACTAGTTTATTGTGTAGACTTTCAATAATACTACTTTAAAAGTAGGGTTGGGCATTTAACATCAAAAAACAATGTAGTCAATTGGCCAGTCAAATATTTGCCAAATATTTTTTTATTAAAGTATTAACTTTATTAGAACAAAAAAGAGAGATAATTTGAACCTCAGCAGGTCTGCTAGTTTTTCACGTTACAAAAATAAATTAGTTAATTGTCATTGTGAAAAACTGAAAATTGCTTCCAAAGACTGGTGAACTTTTCACAGGATCAGATAAGGTGATTCTGCATTTTTTTAAAAACAAAACTGAATTAATATCAAAACAAAGCAAATGAAAGTGAGTATTTGTTTTTAAAAAGTCAGTTTTGCTTTAAAGGTAAGCTGCCACTTGCAAAGCGACCCTTAGGCTCATTGGATTTTTCAACAATATCTTACTGTAGGTGGTCAATTGACAATATTGGATGGGTCAGTTCATCAAAATGCCAACCCTGCTGAGAAGCTTACTTTTTTCTTTCTTCACTTTTTTTTCTTTTGTCCCCTTGGCTTGAAGAAGCCAATCTTCCAGAGTTGCACTGGAAACTCTTCACATTTCAAATTGATACTCTTCAAAACACCAAGACACTTTCAGCAATTTGGATGGTTTAAACTCTAGAATTAAGCCTTTAGAATTCTAAAACTTCTTGAAGAACTCTTTGATTAACCTTTGAAGTTAGTTAATTCATAACCAAAAGTAAACAACCAGAGTGTTTGGGGAACACTCCAGAACCATTTGGATAAACTGTAATGTGGCCATGGGATCCTTCAGTGGAATCCTTCAGATCATAGGCAAACTAAATAAGCACAATATTAAAAATGTGAAAAATTATATTCCAGTTAGGTGAACTTGCCTTGTATTTGAATTGAAATAGGGTTATTATAATGGATTATAAAATGGATTTAAGTCTAGACTGACTCCAAAATAAAATTTGACCACCCATGAATTTTGTGTTTTTTTTTAAAAAAAGTATTTATTTATTTAAAAGTGAGGAGCTAGTGTATTAGGAAATGTTTGCATTCTAAAAAAAACAATTGGGGGGGGGGGTAACATAGACCTTTTGTCTAATTCTTGTCCATTTATTTTGCCGCATATCATTTTAGTTGAACCAGTTTCCAACCTCAGTGTGTCTTTGAGATTTTATCTCACTTGTGCAAGGCGCCTGATTACAATAAGCAGATTAAATGTTACATGTGCTCTCGTCTCTGAAGGACTGAACTAATAGTTTCCTGTATCATTTCATGCTTCCTTCGAAGAAATAGGCATGGTGCCTGCTGCAAATTAATCTGCTAGAGTAACAATAAAACCTATGTGGGGAGGAGATGGTTGGAATCATTGACTCATTTGTGGCTATACTTTTAACCTATCCCTTCCACTCTACTCCATCAAATTTAAAAACATCTAATCTTCATCAGTAAAGGAAGAAAAAATATGTGCTAAGATGCTGTACATTCTGTATACAGACTATGTTATTCTCTGGAGAACTGGTAACACTGAAATATCTCTCTTGTTATAATTCTAATTTGTGACTCATTGATTGGGAAAGTGATAGCAAATGTGGGATTGGATCCAAAGAAGCTCAAATCACATGCTGGCAGTATGGATCCCCATGACTTCTGTCGACCCCTCCCCCACACACATACTACCTGCCAATCTTCTTCTGAGGTTCAGGGAATGCTCAAGAATAGTAGGATGAGTCGTAGTATGGGAGGCTGCAGCTTGAGTGGGAAATCTGTGGAAACTGCTGATGCACATCCCCTTTGCACAAACAGAAGCATTTTTCCACCTTTGGGTCTAACCTATGGTTGCTATTTTTAAGCAATGCTTGTCAGCCTTAGATATTGTGATGAATACTTAAAGCGGGGTCAACCTTGCAATCAGTGATGCGCAACAGACAGAATATATTCTACTGGTGACAGCACTTAGGAGGATGGGAGTTCTTTTGTGTTTCTGTGTATTTGAGTTGTACAAGTTGAATTGATTTTATTTTACCTTTATTTTTGTTTAACCCAAATATATACATTTATGCCCATGTCTCTTTAGAGCAAAATTGACTGAAAGAAAAGTACGGGGGAGAAAACAATACATTTGAGATACATAAAATATCTGTATGTTGTTCAGTAATACCATTTCTAAGGGCACAGACCTGTCCATTGGATATACACAATACCCATGCACAGAAGAGGGAACAAATGACTATTCTTCTTTGACCTTAGAAGAATTGAGTTATTTACAGCATTTGCAATCTCCTTTTAATACTCAAGACAGAGCTGACCTTTTGGGAGTGGTCAGGCTGAACGAAAGTAACTTTCTGAAGTGGCTTTGTTGACAGGACTGTTTCCCAGGAATGGATCATTATGGTAGATCAGCCTTACGCCTGTGCAGGGATGGGCAAAGACTCAGAAAGCCCAATTGAGTTCAGGGTTCACGAGCCGGATTGGGTGGCATTGGGCCCTCGGCATGTCTGTGTCAACTGGAAGTGATGCAAGTGCATCGCCCTCCGACGTGCTTGAGTAACTCCCAGGTGGCGTCGGGCTCTGCCCTTGGCACACCCATGTCACCCACTTCTGTCACTTGTAGGTGTGCTGGGGGCGGGGCCCAATGCCACCCAGAAGTGGCGTGCGTGCATGGGGGGGGGGTGAACCCCGAACCAAACCAAGCAGAAACTTCGGGAGTGTTCGAGGGAAGGTGCTGTTCGCAAACTGAGGTTCGCAAGCCCAAACCAGGCAAAGCCCAGCCCAGACTTTGGCTCGGGTTTGGGTCTGTGCCCATCCCTATTCCTGTGTTTGCAAGCCCTCCAGTATCATTTTTTAAAAAGCAAGATGATTAAGCATCCAGTACCCATGGCAACACTTGATTTCCCAGTGGGATCAGTGCACATGTTATGCCAAGCCGGGGCTATGAGAATTAACCCTGTGCTCTTCTCCCTCTGTTCCAATGATGTAATAAGATCTGCTTTAGCGCAGTCTATAGTTTGCTGTTAAATCAGAAGCAGGTCACAGTTTGGAGCTGGCTTGCAATCCTGGTTTGGATGGGAAGCACAAACCATAGCTTTCTGGTTTAAATGTAAAGGCAGCTATATGTTTACACAAAACCAGAAGCCCCTAATTGACTCCAGCTGTGCATGAGAAGGAACACAGAGCTCATTCTGTTAGCGCCAAACCATGGTTTGGTAGTCTTTGCTGCTAACTCCATTTACTGCCTTAACAGCAGGTTTTTGCCTCATAAAGTTCTGTGTGTCTACATTTCTGTCCTGCCATTCCTCCAAGGAGTACATCACAACAGCCTTCTTCCATCACAACAGCCCTGTGAGGTAGATTGGGCTGAGAGACAGTGACTGACCTGAAATCACCCAGTGAGCTTTATGGCAGAGGGGGAATTTGAATTTGGGTCTCCCAGATAAAACGGTCTAATTTGACAGTGTAATCGCTACATCACACCAGCTTACCTTAACGTATGGTGCAATAAGATCCCTTCATTATGTCTGTGGCTGTTTGAGATGGGAAGTAAATGATAATTTTTTTTAAAAAGTGCTAAAAAGTTATCTGATTAACAGCAACCAGAGTCCAAGCGACTACTGTACTTTTGGAGGTGATAGCTACTGCTAAAAGAGGTCATTTGAAATGCAGTATCACTTTAGCTATGAAAATGAGAATTTTGATTGGCTATCACTGTGGCTATGTTCTGAAGCTTAAACAAAATGTAGTGATGGTTTCGCTGCAGCTGCCAGCGGAAACAAAATTATCTGACTCCTTTAAAGACACACTTTGTGTAAACATGTTTAGCCTGGTTAAAGTACATTCTGCCTATTCAGAAAGATAAACAGAATGGGAAATGTCATCTCTATGGGGATTTTCTCAGCTTGTTCTGTGTGTAAAGAGGCATTGAGGTGGTAATTAATTTGGATTTATATTTATAGAGGTAAATAATGTAGCTTTACAGTTGTGGTTCTTATCATTTGTGGTTCTGTTTGCTGTCTCAGAGAGGTTAATTCTCTTTCTTGTGACGGGAAATAGAAGGAATCCTCAGTGGACTCAGGGTGCCTCATGCTCCCAGTTCCTAAAGCTTTGAAGGAATTTTAAAAGCTTGTCTTTCCTACATTTAGTAAGCCCTTTCCTCTTTACATTGTGTTTTGAAGAGTGTTCTTCCTCTTACCTCAAAGGGTCACCTAATAATTGATTTTACCTAGCACATAATTGAAAATGTGCATTTTTATGTGCCAAGCTAGACAGTGATGGTATGTGGGGGGTGGTCCACATGTACATTTGCCCAGCACATTTAAAGGGTGGGTGGGTTTGAGGTGGTTAGTTTGTTTTTAACAAAAGCAGGGCATGAGACTAGGGGGTGCCTCTTCTCTCTGCCTCTTCTCCCCCTCCTGTAGTTCTTTGCTAAGTTCTGTCACTTTAAGGAGTTTTAGAGCTTAGCCAGGCTGTACAGAAAGCTGAAAGCACCTAACTACAGCAAGGTAAGCAGAGGAAAGGGCAGCATTTAGCTCCCCTTGCTTGCACAATGGTTTTATTATATATATATCGGGGGCTGCCATCAAGTCGCTGTTGACTTATGCTGACCCTGCAGGGTTTTCAAGACAAGAGACATTCAGGGTTGGTTTGCCATTGCCTTCCTCTGCAGAGCAACTCTGGTACTCCTTGTTAGTGTCCCATTCAAATACTGACCAATGTTGACCCTGTTCAGCTTCTGAGATCTGACAAGGTCAGGCTAGCCTGGGTTACTCAGGTTAGGGCTTTTATTTATATCAGTGGGCAATAATACAAGTGGATACTAAAGTACATTCTGCCTATTGGTACAAATAAACAGATGGGGAAATGCCATCTCCGTGCGGGGTTTAGTTTGGTCTGAAAATTGCACATGAATACCACTCAAGCGTTTCTGTGTTGAAGTACACTCGTTTATATTAGCGAATGTTAAGGGGGAAAGTATGATTTTCTCCGAAGGTCTTTTATTAGTCCTCCTTGGGTATATAGAGCAGCAGGGAATGAATGTGAGCATTATTTTTGCACATACATATGGAACAGCTGTGTGGGAGTATCCGATAACCTTAGGTAAAGCTGTGTGCACATGTGTGGTAACAGTGGTGCCATCCATTCCTCCTCTGGCTAAAATGAGATTGAGCACAGGACTGTGACCTCTACTGAGTCAGACCATTTCTCTGGCATAGTCAGCATGGTCTACTGTGACTGGCATCAGCTCCCCAAGATCTCTGGCACAGATCTTTCGCATCACCTCCTACCTGATCATTTTAACTGGAAGTATGGGGGACTGAACCTGGGACTTCCTGCATGCCAAGCAGATGCCCTTCTACTGAGCTGTGGCCCCACCTCCGAGACTGTCCCAGAACATCGAGTACAAACAAGCATGTGCTGGCTCTGGGTTTGCTTTTTTAATTTCAGAGCTGCTTCCTGAAGCCACAGCATTTTTAACTAACAGAATTCTAGGTTCGTGCACGTGACACGTGCAAATAAAATCAGTGTCCTGATTTTTGTACTCTTCACGAGCAGTTGGATGGGAGCATGTTTTCATGTGCTGAGTCACACATGGCTCGGGGTTATGTGTCATTCAGGCCACTGTGTGGGTTGGGGGAGGTCTTTCCCACCGTCCAACTTGTAGAGCATCCCGTGTCAGAAAACCAAGTCATCGGCCCAGTCTGCATCTAGCATTTGCTCTGTTTTTTTACCAAATCCACACTGGAGCAGAAAAAGATGCAGCTCAAAACCACATTCAAATACCCCAGGCCAACACTGTACTGACTGCAGAGTCACCCCTGAACGGCCATAAAACGGCAATAAATCTATGCAGACAGTTCCATAAAACCGAGAGATCAAACCCAAGTGAAAGCCGC
Organism: Lepidodactylus listeri; assembly: GCA_029233225.1. NCBI lineage: Eukaryota > Metazoa > Chordata > Lepidosauria > Squamata > Gekkonidae > Lepidodactylus > Lepidodactylus listeri. The sequence goes on along the minus strand of JARCFY010000011.1, from coordinate 73,488,855 downwards.
ATGCAGTCTGGACGCTTCCATAAAATCCGACAATCAGTCGAAGTGAAAGTGGCATGCAATGCAGAGGGGAGTTTCTGTTCCATCGTGGGTTTGGTAAAACAGTGGAGCAAATGCTAGATGCAGATTGGGCCATCATTCAGACAGTCTCCACTGATGTTGGGATTGAGGCACAGAAAAGTCACTTGACTTGCAGGAAGCCATGGCTAATGGTTTTAAAGCTGCCAGCTATGTGCACATAATTTTTACTCACTTTCAAATGGCTGGCTTATAAAAAGCCACTCACCTTGTTGCCCGTGGCAATGAGAATTATTTCCGGTCCATCAGTTGGGGAAGTTTTTAAGAAAGCTGGTTCTCTTCCCCCATCTCTTTCTCCCTGTGTGCTCAGATGGGCTAGTAATCTTAGTGGAGTGATTGGTAAGATTGTTTGTAGGTATAGATGCTAGTAGGAGCCCTAACGTCAGCTCCTTTCTCCCTGTTGAAACAGCTGACTCACGTGACATCTTTTTAAGAACCAAAATGAGACCGCAGCACCATCTCAGCGGAAAATGCATTAGGCTGTTGGAAATGAGTTCTGCTTCCACTTACGGCTTTGCCTCTCTGAAAGCATGAACTTTGCTTCTCGCAGACCCCCATGAAGCTCTTGACAGCCAAGTTGCTTATAAGTGGGATGATATAGCAGAATGAACAGTGTGGTTACAGTGGAATATAGTGCTCCTGCCAAGAAAGAATGAACATGTTATCTCCAGGAACACACGGTGAAGCCTGCAATCCTTTTTTTAAAAAAAACACATAGTGGTGTTCTCCACAATAAGAATGTGCCTAGGTTTGTAAAATCACTTCGGAGAACTTGGGAAGTTTGTTGCTATTCCACGTTTAGGCTTCATCTCAGGTTGCCATCGCTTGTTAAGGTTCTGTGATGAAGGCATTCCTAGACTAATGCAGTGCATTTTCGCTAAGCTAGAAATGGTAAATGGGCTGCCTTAATCTATTTTAGGGGACACAGTGGCTCAGAGGTTAAGATGCTGAGCTGCTGATTGGAAAGTCGGCAGTTTGAGACCCGAGTGTTGCATGACAGAGTGAGCTCCCGTCCCTGGTTCCAGCTCCTGCCAACCTAGCAGTTTGAAAGCAAGAAATTGCAAGTAGATAAACAGGTACCGCTTTGGTGGGAAGGTAACAGCATTCCATGCACCTCGGCGTCTAGTCATGCCGGCCACATGACCATGGAGATGTCTTCAGACAGTGCTGGCTCTTTGGCTTGGAAACGGAGATGAACGCCACATCCCTAGAGTCGGATTCGACTGGCTTTTGAGCAAGGGAAACCTTTACCTTTACCAATCTATTTTAAGGCATAGGACTGTGGACCATGAATTTTATTTAAAACAGAAGATCATGCAAGTAGTTCTTAGGAACTGTACAGGTTCATAAACACTTATAAGCCGAAAGAAAGTTGGGTTTGAATGGCCAGGGTAGAGATGCTCCTGGATTCTTCACAGCCCTCTTCTCCACAGACTGTAGGTCTCTGCTACCCTGTCTTCTGCCCTTTTGTCCTCCCATCCGTCCTTTGGGCCAGAGTTTGCCTAGGCACAAAATCCATCTTTCTCAGAACCTGATGTCTTCTGGAGAAGAGGAGGCTGAGGGGGGACATGATTGCTCCCTTTAAGTATTTGAAGGGCTGTCCCTTAGAGGACACTATTGGCAGCAGAAGATAGGACTCGCAACAATGGGTTTAAATTAAGGGCAGGAAGGTACCGGCTGGATACTAGGGAAAACTTTTTTACAGTAAGAGTTGTGCAAGAGTGGAAGCAGCTGCCTCAGGAGGTGGTGAGCTCCCCCTCACTGGAAGTCTTTCAGCAGCAGCTGGACAAACACTTGCCAGGGATGCTCTAGGCCAGGGGTGGGCAAACTTGCTCAGCGTAAGAGCCACCTAAATCTGAGGTGGCCAGACTTGCTTAACATTAAGAGCCGCACAGAATAAACATCAGATGTTTGAGAGCCGCAAGAGGTGAACAAATATTACCTGCTTTTATTGGAAAATAAGCAAATTTGCTTTTTATTATCATTAAATGAGACTGCCAAAAATAATAACAAAAGGGGTAAAAGCAGATATTGATAATGATATTAATTTGTCCAATGATATTTGTTTGCTAATGATATTTAGCTTCCCCAGCCGCCCTGCCGGGAGCCACATAATATATGTGAAAGAGCCGCATGCGGCTCCCGAGCCACAGTTTGCCCACCTTTGCTCTAGGCTGATCCTGGATTGAGCTGGGGGTTGGACTAGATGGCCTGTATGGCCCCTTCCAACTCTGTGACTCTATGATTCTGTTCTTCCTCTCACAGAATGGACAAGTAGTGCACAAATCCAGCCATTCTGGAGCTCCAGAGCGGCCCAGACAATTCTCTAGCCTGATCAGTGTGGATTTGTAGTGCATTCTGTGCCGTGTGTTTTGCACTGTTGCTGTTAGATACGTGACGGCCATCTCCTTTCACCTCTTTCTGCTTCTCTCCTCTCCACCCTTTGCAGGCTCTAATTCTTCACCAGCTGGGAAGGTACAGCTTGGCTGAGAAGATCCTGAGAGATGCAGTCCAGGTGAATTCAACGGCCCATGAGGTTTGGAACGGCCTCGGGGTGGTTCTGCAGGCTCAGGGCAATGACGACGCAGCCACAGAATGTTTCCTGACAGCGCTGGAGCTCGAAGCCAGCAGCCCCGTTGTCCCTTTTACCATCATCCCCCGGGTCCTCTGAAAGGCTCGCCTGGCAAACCGATGATTCATCGTGCTTCCACTGATTGTGAGAATGTTAGGAAGCATTAGGTGTAAAGCTGTCCTCCAGAGTCCAAGGGGCAGATCTTCAGGCTGAGAGGTCACGCAGCCAAGCAGGCAAAGCTGTTCATTACTGCAGGGATTCTGACATATGGAAGTTACGGCGTGTTAATGTTTGCATGAAGAAAAATGACTAACCAAAAGGAGAGGGCGAAATACACACAGCAAACCACCACTTGTGTCTCACCTACATCTTTGCCCCCATCGTAGTTTTAAGACCTGATGCTATTGTTCAAATGGATATTGTGCCATATTTTGTTAGGTGACATCTGAGTGTTATGTAAAACTCTAAATAGAATTGAACACCAAATGTTAGAATAATAGAATTCAAGTTAAAATTCAGTGGCACAGCCGCCTATTTTTAGCCAAGCCTGTCAAAGACCTGTTCTCTTCTTGTCGCTGAACCTCTCTGGGCCCAAAATAAAATTTTAAAAATGTGAAATTTGCTGTTTCCATCTCTACCGTAGTCCAGGCCAGTAAATGAACTGAAAGGTTTATGTTTTTAGTTGTTTATAACTGTGATGTGTAGCTAGTTATTGCCTTTACTTAGAAGAAAGATGTGAACAAGAATATTTATATTTTACCAATGTATGCCTGTTTAAAAGAAAAGAAAATATTAGTTATTTAAGTTTAACTTTTTTATGTGAATTCAGAGTTTATTTATCAATGGAAATATGTAAAAAGATGCTTCAGATGGAATATTTACCGACATTCCTTATGCATTATACACCCACTTGGCTCAATGAGAAGATTATGTTAATAATAAAATGATTTTTGAATTGATATGGTGCCTGCCTGCTCTTTTAACAGGTGGATGGGGGAACTGACCAAGAGTGGGCATCTCAGCTGCTGACAGAGCCACCATGTCGACTTGATTAATTATTTAAGTATGTGTTCAGAAGAACATCTCATCTGAACTCATTGGTTGGTCTTCCACATCAATTCCTAGCTTGTGTTGTCTGTCACCAGGGCCTGCCATCCCTGGTCAGCCTCTCCTCACAGCCAAGCCACCAGTGAGGGGAAAGGCAAGAAGGCATATTATGTAGTCACTGGCAGCCAGGCTTCCTCATGTGTAAAGCGATCCACAGAGGCAAGAAGGCCAACAAGCTTCATTTGGGTTTGTATTTTAAGGGGGGAAAGGGATTGAGAGGCAAAGAAATTAATAAATTGCCTAAAAGCAGAAGAGGTGTCCCTAACCAGAGGGATATTTTCCCCAAGACCAGGAAATAAAAAAAAACAAACAAACCATAACCACTTCCACGCTGTCCTTCTCGTGGCATAGGAATGAGTGGGGAGCTAAGCAGTTTTCCTGAAGGAGAGGGGAGTCAGCCACCTCATCCTTGCTTCTAGGGCAAAGGACAGAGTTGAGGGACTTTTCATCTCTACACAAAAGGTAGTTCTGCCATCCTTTTGCCCAGAACACTTTCATCAGAAAGAACAGAACTGGCACCAGTTTGATGATTCAGAGGGCTCTTTGGTTTTAGTTGGGCAGAGCTTCCAGTATAGAAAGTTTGAGGCCTTGTTTGTGGCACTCAGGCAGTCTTCCACCCGAAGTCTCAAGGAAGCCATAGAGATAGCTTGTAGGACGTTAGGAAAATATCCTCCTCAAGGAATTTCTACTCACTGCCTGGGGGAGCAGCAACATTGATTGCCTTTTTGGAGAGGGACTCCTTGGATGAAACTTTCAGAGTGGCCACTTGAACGTCTGTTCAGTGATTCACAAAACATTACAAAGTTGACAAGTTCTCATCTGCTGAAGTATCCTTTTGGGAGAAGGGTCAAGCACAAGGCCCTTTCCCCCTGAAGCCTATTTCTCTGTGCCTGGAAACCCATCTGAAGGGATATTGCTCTCTCATATCCCAAAGGTTCTAGAATAGTCTCCTGCCTCCTCTGTGAATTCCTGTTCTTGGGAAAGGAAGGAGGGCACTCAGCTTTCCACTGTAATTTTCATGTGATAATTAACTTGTGCTTCTGGATGGCAGAGTACATGTCAGGTAGGCAGGCAGGAACTTCTGTGTTCAGTTCTAATCCTGCTCCTCAAGTTAAAAGTGTCAGACCAGGAGCTAGGAGAACTAGGTTCAAATCCCTACTCTTGCTATGAAAGCTAGTTGGATAACCTTAGACTTGTCATTCTCTCTCAGCTTAACCGACTTCATAGGATGGTATTTGAGGGTAAAATGGAGGATGGGGAAAATATGTTGTAAATCACTTTTGGTCATTACTGGGAAGAAAAGCACGGTATAAGTATCTAAATGAATAAAGTTCGCATCTTGTAACATTAGAGAGAGAGAGGTTCTTCAGAGTTGGTTTTGTTCAGAGTTTCTATTACTAGGATGTTCCTGATGATTTGTGAGGAGAAAACCCTTCTACAGTGAAGAGTCTGCACCTCACCTGAAGGCTCTTGTGTTCAGCCCCTGTATGAGAAGACTGGAGAGTAGCACATGTTACACCAGTTTTTAAAAAGGGAACCAAGAAATTACAGGCCTATCAGCCTAAGTTCTGTCCCAGGCAAATCAGTAGAAACTGTAATCAACGATAGAATTGTTAGGCACATAGAGGGACAAAGCCTGCTAAGGGAAAATCAGCATGTCTTCTGCAAAGGGAAGTTCTACCTCACCAACTTTTGAGAAAGTGAACAAGCATGTAGACAGTGGTAACCTGGTAGACATTATATACCTGGACTTTCAAAAGGCTTTTGACAAGGTACTTCACCAAAGACTTCTGAATTGATTTAGCGCAATCATGGGAAAAGAGAACAAGTTCTCTTATCGATTAAAAACTGGTTAAATGACAGGAAGCAAAGAGTAGGAATCAATGGACAGTTCTCATAATGGAGGGAAGTAAGCTGCTGGGATCCCACAAGGATCAGTATTGGGGCTGGTACTATTGTATTCATAAATGATCTGGAACTAGGGGTGAGTAGTGTAGTGGCCAAGTTTGCAGATGACACAAAACTATTCAGGATGGTGAAAACTAAGGCTGATTGTGAAGAGCTCCAAGGGGACTTCCAAGAATTTAGTGAGTGGGCGACAATGTGGCAAATGAAGTTCAGTGTTGGTAAGTGTACAGTGATGGACATTGGGAGAAAAAAAATTCCCAACTACAAGTATAAGGTAATGGGGTCTGAACTTGCTGAGACTGAGAGGGGAAAAGATCTTGGGGTTGTAGTGGATAGCTCAGTGAAAGTGTCAACCCAGTGTGCTGCAGTGGTGAAAAATGTGAACTCTGTTAGGGATTATTAGGAAAGGGCTTGAGAATAAAATGGGTGATATTATAGTGTCCCTGTACAAATCTATGGTGGGCTGTCATTTGGAATACTGTATACAGTTCTGATCAGTGTATCTCACAAAGGACATTGCAGAGTTAGAAAAAGGCCAAAGGGGGCAACCAAGATGATTAAGAAGCTGGAGCACCTTCCCTATGAGGAAAGGCTGAAGAGGCGGGGACTTTTCTGTTTAGGGGGACATGATAGAGGTTCATAAAATTATGCATGGGGTGGAGAGAGTTGAGAGAACGTCTTTCTCTCTCTCCCAAAATACTAGAACTTGAGGACATCCAATGAAGCTGATGGGCGGTAGGTTCAGGACAGACTAGCCATGGTGACTGACAGGAACTTCCACATTCAGAGGCACTAATCCTCTGAATCCCAGTGCCAGGAGACAACATCAGGAGAAGGCCTCGGCCTATATGCCCTGTTGTTGGCCATCCAGAGGAACTGGTTGGCCACTGTGTGATACAGGATATTGAACTAGATGGACTCCTGGTCTGAACCTGCAGGGCTCTTCTTATGTTCTTAGAATGTCTTCCAGCCTCTTCCAAAAATTGAAGTTCACAGTAAGAATTCCTGATGGTTTTTTCCATCCGCAGTTTCTATCACTAGTAATCTGTAATATCTGGAGAAGGCAATGCATGCATTTTTTGCATGCTTTTGGGGCAACAGTCACTGATATTGATGAGAATATTCATACCATCAATTTTGTCATGTCTCTTTGCAGCATGATCTACCCTGGGAAAAGGCTGTGGTTCAGTGATGGAGCATTTGCAGAAGGTCCCAGGTTCAGTCCCCTGCATCTCCAATCTAATAGGATCCAATCTAATAGGGTGATGTTACAGACCTCCACCTGAAACCCTGGAGAGCCGCTGCCAGTCAGAGACACAATCCTGACCTTGCCAGACCAATATTCTGACTAAGTATGAGGCGGCTTCATTCATTTATTGACTTGGGATGGTGGAGAAGGCTGCTGTGCTATCATGTGTTATCCAGGCTTGTCAGTCTATGTGCTTAATGTTCTTAATATCTAGAAGACCTGTCAGAAGGTGGGTGGATAGTTGCCAGATGTACGGTGATAGCCCAAAAGTTTTGCAGGAATTCGGGTCACAGTAATTTTTGTTCAGATCCTCACCATCTTATAATACAGAGCAGATGTCTGATCAAGGGAAGGGTCCAGATCTATTATTAAATCAGGGACTCTGGTGCTTACATAAAGCACACTGGTTCATTGTCACAGTTTTCCAAGAGGCAATTTTAGAGTGGTCCAGCTAAGACTGACTAATATTTGACAAATAGCAGCCATGCTTTCTCTTGGCTTCCAGGGCACATTTTTCTGCGTGGCAGCCCTTTACAGTGGCCTTTTGGCTTTGATGGAAGTAGATCCTGTGTTTATCATTTGAAATATAGATGCCTCTAAGCTTCACCAGAGTACTGAAGCCGCTCCACAAGCCTTGCACACTAACCTTTCTTTGAAGAGCCTTATCTGGAGGAGGAAGGATATTGGCTTGAATCCTATGGATGAGTTCCATGCACGCTAGGTAGTCTGTCATGGAGCATGCTTCCTCTTCCACTGCTAGTTGCACAGAATCAATAGTTTTCAGTGGTCTCTGTCGCCAATATGTGTTTTAGCAGAACAGGAAGTACACTCCATGGCAGAGATACACAGAACTTGTTCATAGGATCTAATAAGTCATTGTCAAAAAAGAACATTTTCATCTTCCAGGCAAGTGACAGACTGGATCAAATTGCCTCCTGCTTTGCATCCCTCATTTTGATATATTCTGGATCATCCTCTGTTTAAAAGAGAGCCAGGAAGGATGATACCGTGTTGTTTGCTGTGTTACTTTGCAGGCATCCATGTTAAATACAGATTTGCTGTAACTGAGTCTCTTCCTAGGACTAATTTATCTTGGTAAACCTCAGACAGCACTGACTACATATGTCCCCAGCCTCTGGCTGTGATTTTCGGTCACAAGGAGGCCAATCTTGAAGTTACTTACTTCTGTGATTTATAGTCCATCTTTCTCACTGGGACTGAAGTGGATTATGCAAATTAAAACCAATGCATAAGAACAACAATGCCTCAGAAGGGGACTATGAAATTAGAGAAAGAGAGCAAGAGTATAATATATACAATGATCAAAGCATTGAAAGCGACCTAAAATGTCATAAACACAAATTCTGACTATTCTGTGAGTTATTAGTACTTCGCACACCTAATTTTAAACATGTATTTGTTGCTGCCGCAAGCCCAGCAACTGAGATGAAGATTTCTCTTAGACCTACCCCTTGTTATTTTGGGAGAAGTTAAAAATCACTTGTTTATTCTTCCTCCATTATAGCTTTTTGGAGTCTTACATTCTTCTTTCACTAGGGAAGTAAGAGTCCTAAACTTCCTGTAGTCTATCAACCTATGAGAACCATTCTGTACAGTTAATATTTAATTTCCTTTTCTTGCAAGTCACAACTTCTCCTTTTTCATCACTGGAGAACCATTAGAATCATGCAGGAAACAATCCATTTTTGCTCCATTTTCATATGCAGATAGTGCCTTAAATGTGCTGTGTGCTGCTGGTGGTCATGTTCTATGTTGCCATATACCTTTTCCTGGTAATCCACGTTGTTGACCATTTTCCTTTTCCAGGTACAACAGCCTATTAAGCTGTTCTTTTCAAAAGACTTCCAAGATCTCTCCTGAGCAACAGCTGCTCAACTAGTGCATGAATATTGCATAAGAATAACTTGTAAACAGTGCAGTTTAATTTTACATTGATCAGCATCAAATCCTGCCTGTCCAAGCTTTTATTCTCCCCGCCCTGATTCTGTTCAGTTTTCTTTATACCCTTGTTTTGAATAACAGTTTAGATACAAACTCTGGAGGCTTAGCCGCATTATGCTCAATTTAAACAGGATGCTCCAGAAGCAAAGAGCTTCCCTGTGGGACTTTGTGGTGGGCTCAGTGTCTTGTTTAAAAACTACCTGCAATGCACAGCAGCTGTGCCTGCCCAGTGAACACACCAGCACAATGACCGCAAGGGCTGTGGTTCTCCAGCATACAAACTGAGCACATGTTGCTACTCTGCACAGGTTGCAGCCAGGTGTAACTGAGACACGGTGCCCATGCAAGGTCCCAAAGCCTAAACCTGCTGCTGCCAAAATCACAAAGACCTGTTCCAGATGGATAGCCATGTTAGTCCACTGCATCAGATAGAAACACAAGTTTCTGCAACACCTTCAAGACAAGGAGCCCCCGACATAACACCCGCTGACCCCTTGCCTGGTGCCCAGGAACACAGGGTGTGGTGAGGGCTGTGGAGCCAGTGTTGAGTAGTGTCAGACAAGGCCCATTTTTGTCACTCGTTTGTCCCTATTGCATCAGGGTTCCCCCCCCCCCATGTGTTTCGCTCTCTCTAGTAGTCCCAGAAGAAGCAAAACACTTGTGGAAAGGGGGGGGGGGATCCCAAAGCAGGAGGAGGAGGAAGAGGAGATTGGATTTATACCCAGCCCTTCACTTGGAGTCTCAGAGCGGTTTACAAGCTCCTTTCCCTTCCCCTCCCCACAACAGACACCCTATAAGGTAGGTGGAGCTGAGAGAGCTCTTTCCAGAACTGTCCTTGAGAGAACAGTTCTGAGAGAACTTGTGACTGACCCAATGTCATCCAGCAGCTGCAAGTGGGAGACTGGGGAATCAAACCTGGTTCTCCCAGATTGGAGTCCACGCACTTAACCACTACACCAAACTGGCTAGGGACAAATGAGTGATAAAAGTTACAGTGCCAAAGTGGCCAAGGACTGGCAAGACTCTGTTTCAGATGTGTCCACACATATGAAGTTCAATGGGTAATTGTGGGACTGTGACTTGTGACCAGAGCTACTGTCAAAGCATGTTCAGACTCACAGTTGAATCATCTGATGCTGAGTACAGCGGGGATGGCATGCAGGTTGTGGAGCTGGCTCCTCTGTTTGACCAGCTGAGAGATGGATTCCTCAGCCCAAACTGGGCAGAGCAATTTACACAAAAGGAACCAATGAGGTGAGCAATTTGCAACATACTTCTGGAGCTACGGATGTGGCACTTCAGTTCCATAGTTTAGGAGTAATTTCCTTTTGCTTCTTTGTCCTGCAGTTGCGGTCTGGCTTGTGGCAATTAACTGGATGTTGTGGTTATTAATAATACAAATACCTTTCATTTTGGCATTTAAAAGACACCCGCAGCTTTATGCACTCATGAGTGGGTGTTGTGCTGTCACTGCACTATATCAACTGGATAAATTTTTGGCAGCCAAGTCAGTCTGGTGGCAAATGATTGCTATAGTGCAACAATAACACAATCTCCGATAATGTATGGATATAGCAAAAACTGACTAAAGCGCTATAAAAATTACTTTGTGAGCCCTATAGTATAGCCAGGGGTCATTTCGAGCAGGAGCTTGGGGGAGCGCAGCTCCGGGAGTTGGTGCCAGCCCCCCCCCCGCCCCCCGTGGGGGAATGCCTGCTTGTGTCACGGCTGCAGCAAAATGACCCCGTCCCCTGGAAAGGTCCTTGTTCCTCCGACCAGCCTTCTGAAGGCTTCAGCCACCATTGAAGCTATCCTCCCAGAATAGTGGTATTTCTGAGGCTTGGATTAGTAGCTGTCCCCTCTCTGCCATCTCTTTCTGTATGTCTGTTTGTCTGTCTGTCTCTCCTTTCTTTCTTGCCTTCTGACATACTTCCAGTGATGTCAGGTGGTGTAGCATATGCAAATAAGTTATGCTAATGAGTTGAGCTCCTGCACCTCTTTTTCTAAGAAATGACCCCTGAGTATAGCTTAGCAAATGACTGCAGGGAACGATATTCATTGAACTAGCTTTCCATTCTGAATGCCTTAGCAGGACTGCATGCTCCTCCAGTTCCTCGAGTGAAAAGGCATTCTGGAGAACTCAAAAGATTGCACACTGCGTCGAGTTTATCTTGGATGGTCTTAGCAACAAGGGATTACATGGCTTTTGTTTTTTGAATTTTGTTATGGGCTACCACAACGGCCTTTTTTATTATCTTGGGAGACTTTCATCCAGTGGCTGGGCCTCTGCTGGCTGTTTGGAATGCAACGCTGACCCAGGCAAGCTACAGTGAGGTTGAATTCACACATGTCACTTACAGCGCTTACCAATCCTTGGCTGTTTCCACATGGTGTTTTTTTCTCTTCTTTGGCTTCCAGACTGGAGCCCTTTGCTTGACAGTATCCACACGTCATGGTATAATCCTGCTCTGATCATCCTGCCTCCATGCTTCATGCGCAATCTGCCAAACCTGCTTTGCTCCAGTCTTTTTGAAAAGACTGCAATCAAAGCATGTCATCATGCCATCAAGATGCACATCAGTGCCTCCTCTACAGCTGCCATTTTCCTTCCATGCCACTGGAGAGCTTTAAAAAAAAAAGTCAGTTTCTGTAGCACTAGAACACTTATAGCAATTGTTGATTTTTTAAAAAGTTCTTCATTGGTGTAAGGTAAAGGTAAAGGTTTCCCTTGCTCGAAAGCCAGTCAAATCTGACTGTAGGGGGTGGTGCTCACCTCCGTTTCCAAGCTGAAGAGCCACCACTGTCCGAAGACTTCTCCGTGATCATGTGGCCACCATGACTAAACGCCGTGGCACATGGAATGCTGTTACCTTCCCACCGAAGCGGTACCTATTTATCTACTTGCTTTCGAACTGCTAGGTTGGCAGGAGCTGGGGCCAGAGACGGGAGCTCACTCCGTCACGCGGCACTCGGGTCTTGAACTGCCGAACTACTGATCTTCCGGTCTGCAGCTCAGCAGTGACAAAAATGCAAGAAAAATGGTGGCTGAGAGGAACAAAGTGTGCAGGAAATTCCCATGTGGAAACTCTGTTGCCAATGCACGTGCCTTTGCATTTGCAGCTGTGATGCATGCTCCGCAGGGAATACTTGCCATGTGGATGCAGCCCTTCTCCTACCATCGCTGTCCATGTATGAAAAAAACCACTTCTAAATGTGAGCAGATTGGGTCTCTGGCGTATGGAAAAAAACCAGGCAGTTTGAAATGTGTTCACCTGATTTTTCTGAAGCAATTGACGGGCGTGCAGGAAACTTGATTTACATTCACATATCAGCCTTACTGCCCGTCCTAATGTATGTGTAGTTTCAGTCATATTTTGCTGCTAACAGGACAGTGGCTGGAGCCATGGTTGGCAGAGTCTAAGCAGATGCTGCCTCTGGAGCCCTGCAGCAGAAGATTGCTGAGAGGGGAACCCCTGTCAAGGAAGGCCGTAAGGTTAATGCTCTCCTGTGGGAGAGCCTGTGTCTGTTTTCTTTCAGTACTCCTTTGCATCTGCGTGTCCCTGGCTCAAATCTGCTGTCTGTGTACACAAGCGCTGTAGCTGCCCTTAAGCTTTTATTTTTTAAAAGATCAGCAGTGCGGTTTCCACTGACTTTCTGCTTTGCGTTTTATAATGATGTTGTGGAGCCTTGACTGGAAGAGGATGCCCACCTAAGGAGGATTAACCCAGGAGCAGCAGCATCTTCTAGACTCTGCTCACAGAGTGCCTGAAACCCCAGGACACAATCGAAAGATCCCAAGTGCCTTGGGGAACCAACTTTCTCACCCCGTCCCACCACCTCCAGCTCACTATCCTACTAGGTTTGCCTATTTGGAGATACATCTGTGGCAAAGAGGTGCTTGAGGCAATGTTTCATGCCGCCATGATGCTTCCCTCAGCCCCTAGTCTCACAATTCACATTGCACTGCTGAGCATTCTGCTCTCATCATTCTTTTTATTCCAGTTTCTAGAAGAAAAGTGGCTTCCAGAGGACGGGTCTGTGCCTGAAATATTTCAGCTGCTCAGGGCTGCTAAATAAATAGCTTGTGGGGTACAGAAGAAGAGAAATCCCATGGAGCTCTAGTTCAGGCAGCAGCTGTCCTCTGTCAAATGGTCTGTCTTCAGAATCCATGTCAGAAGGTGTTCTGTGTGAGAGAGCAGGCAAGGTGTGTGTGTGTGTGTGTGAGAGAGAGAGAGAGAGAGGGAGGGAGAGCAGGCAGGGTGTGTGTATGAGAGAAAGCAGGCAAGGTTTGTGTGTGATAGACCAGGTGGTATGTGTGTGTGAGTGAAAGGGAGAGATGGTGGAGATGTGAGGGAGAAGGCAGTGGGTGGGTGGGTGAGTGAGTGAGAGAAAAGGTGGGGGTGTGAGAGAGAGGTGGCAGGGGGTAAGGGGAGGGAACTGTCTAAAAACAGCCTAAATTTTCTTACCCTCCAAAACTGATGAAAAATTATTGAGATGTGAGTGAAAAAAAAATCAACAATCTATAGTTTCCTGAAATGGTTTGGTCTGCCTCCTCATTTGCTTACCAAGTCAGTCAGTCAGCCTTCTAACTGTTGGCAGTGGTGGGCTGCAGTTTACGTTTAATCTAAAACCCCTTTTCTTTCTCTACGAACCAATCTGCCTGTCCCTTTTGTAAAACAGATCTTGCCAGTTTGAGGCCTGGCTTGAACTTATATATGCATTGGTACAGTGGACAGAAAGAGAGTCCTGCTGGATCAGACCAAGGTCCATCTAGACCAGCTTCTACTGGGATCATCTAAGGCCAAATCCACAGCTCCCCCCTGAAGTAGTTTGACTGCTGTCTTTTCCTACACTCATTTCACACTGGTTTCAAATTTCACTTTGGTTTTTTTCCCTGGGTCTGAAGAGCAGTAAGCAACAGGATCTGTTTAAAGCAGTGTAATGCTAGCTTGACCAGAAGAGGGCAATTAACGAATGTAGACGGAGATTTTTAAACTAGAACAAGTATGGTTTGAAACTAGAAACAGGTATAGACTGGTTTTTTAAAAAACTAGAATGATTCCAGCGGGAAAGTCGGATGTAGATTTGACCTAAATGTCCCCCAGAAGGAGGGATGCACAGAGGCCTCTCCCTACTAATGGGGTATTCAGGTTGTTATGTATTAGGGCTGGAACATTCCAGGACTATCTACCAGAAACTGGCTGAGCTTGGAGATCCAGAACAATAGCCACCAGGACTCTGGAGGTCACCAATGCGGAAGTAATGTTATGTAAACAGTCTATCGTTGGGAGTGGAGTGTGTTTGGATGTGGGGTTTACATGCTATTTAAACAGGGCTATTGCCCTTGGGTTTTTAGTCTTGTTCCTGAAATTACTTGACAAAGTAGAGTTGTTTCACTGCAATGCGTCTTGAACCCAGTTTTTGACACAGGTGTATACTGCCTTGAGATGGAATTTCCACTTAGCCACCATAGGTAATAGCTGCTGATTGACCTGTACTCCATTAACAGAGGAGCAGTGAATGGGAAAGGGGGTGGGAGATGCAGAAAGGGGCACTCCCATCACCACTTTACGCCTTTTGCATTGATCATTTTTTGTTCTGTTCATTGTATGGCCAAGTCCACAACAGTCCCAGGAGGCCTCATCTTTGCCCCTGACACCACAGACTCCAAAGGTGACACAGGGAGGCAGCTAGGAGTGGGAGCTGGGGCTGTTCTCAGTTCATCTTATTTCAGCCACGAACCCGCTGAGTGATACAAGCTGATCTGCTCTCTTCCCACCATCTGCCATATAGGAATAGTGGGCGGGCTAACACCCTTCCTGCGCATCACAAGGCACGTGGAATTCATGTCTTATTCTGTTAAAAAGAGGCTGATTAGTGCCATCTTGGCACAAGTTGAAGCAGCTGCTGCCCCTGAAGTGCCCCTCTCCCGGAGGAGGCTCGAGGAGAGTCCTGTGATGACTGAAAGGCTAACAAACGCCTTGTTGGGACGTCAGGTTTTCTGAACCAGAACGCCCAGAACTTTGTTCAGCTGCAGTGTTACTGAAATAATGCATGGGAAGGACTTTGAATGCTGCCTCAAGTGCTAAATTTCACTCTTCACGATGGACATACAGCAACGGCATTTGCAAGCATTTCTTGCAAGCACACCTCGAAACTACAGAGCAGCCTCCAGCATGTCCTTCCAACAACTCCTGAACATAAACCCCAGACTGATGCCTCTTGCAGATCTGCCACAGATTCTCACCCAAATCCACGCAATGCAAGCAAAAGCTGCAAGAAACACCACTGACTTCTACTTATTGGGGTAAATGAAACCTAGAGAGGGGCGTGTCTTTGCTTTGATGGGGACAGCTACAAGCATGGTCACAGCCCCCATTCTGCTTACTGTATCTGTGGTTTACAAATGGCATGGGATATACTGAGGCCTCACATGACCAGGACTTTTTCCAACATGTGTGCATAAAAACAAAATGGAGGTTGACAGAACTAGTCCATCTTTTATTTGATTTTGGCAACCACCTGCAGTGGTGGATGATGTAAACCAAGGCTCATTTCTGAGGACTCTGCAGGGTGCAAGAGAGCAGCAGTCCTTAAATGTGTCCCACTCAGACTTGCACTGCAGTGCACTCCAGTGGAGAAAATGCAAGATGTTCCAAACCATCAAAGTTCCAGCCACCAGACTACTTACAGTTTCACAAAATTCCCCAGGAACAGCAGTTCCGGGCTGTCCCCTATTCAGAAATGTTGAAGCTCTATTTGTTAACATTTCACT
Source organism: Lepidodactylus listeri (assembly GCA_029233225.1). NCBI lineage: Eukaryota > Metazoa > Chordata > Lepidosauria > Squamata > Gekkonidae > Lepidodactylus > Lepidodactylus listeri. The sequence continues at coordinate 73,473,207 of JARCFY010000011.1, read as the reverse complement.
AGTCCCCATCTCACTGATGCATTGTGCTGTTTGCTCAGCTAAGTATCCCAGACTTCTGGTCGAAGCAGCGCTACCTGTTCCAGAGAGACCTTTACAACACACTTCAACAACTACTCTTCTCCCAAAGGCCTGGCAAGTGTTGCTGTCATTGGTAACAATGGTGAGAGCAGCGAGACTGTAAACAACCAGTCCTATTTCTTGCTTTTAGCAAGACTGATGTTCCTCCAAGGGGAATGCATGTCTCCAAGTCACGTTAGGTGCAAGCTATTAAGTTATGGATTAATCATGGAAATAAGATCCACGTGTGTTTCTGGACGCTAACATCTGAAGGTGAAATACATTGTTTGGTATTTCTACAGTATCTAAACCCTGGAGGAGTTTGCTCACTTGTTGAAAGCACCCCCATTTTTCTCCCCAGGGGAAATCCAAAGCAGCTTATATTGTGTTCTCATTCATTTTATCTCCACAAAAGCCATGTGGGAGAGCATGTGCCTCAGCCAGGGCCGGCCCCAGGGTTCTTTGCACACTAGGCGAGACTACCTTGTGGCACCCCCCCTGGCAAGGCTGCCTTGTAGCGCCCCTCCCACTGCAGAGCTGCCCTCTCCACCGCTGGAGACCCACCCACAAGGGACGCCCCCCTGGCCTCAGCACCCACCCACCTGCCCGGGCTCATAAGCTCTTCAGCCCCACCGGTAGCCACCTGCACCAGCTGGCCGCAGCACCTACAAGTCTATCTGCATTGGCCCAAGGCTAAGTTTGGTTCTTAGCCTGAATGGAAAGCTGTATTCAGACATAATGGTAAATCATAGTTTGCATTAAGCATACTATCTCCTGGTTTGAGTCTCTCTCAGTCTGTCCGCCGCCCCATTTGCCAGCTGCGCCCCTAGGCGGCTGCCTAGTTGGCCTAGTGATAGAGCCGGCCCTGGCCTCAGCCAGCAAACTTCCATGGTAGAGTGGGGATTTGGACCTGGGTTTCTCAGGTCTTAGTCCAACTCTTCAACCATAATGCAGCACTGGCTCTCAAAGGATCCAGTTGTGCTTGAAAGCAGGTGGAATTGGGTTGAACATAAAAAAGCACGAATTGCCTCCCAGGATCAGACCAAGGAATTTTGTTTCCAGCTGCAGCTATCCAGAAACTTCTAGGTAACTTACAAAGATGGCATACAGTTAATGGCCACTCTTGGTGGTTTGTATCACACATTTTACTTCTATTTATCATCCTTGTACAGTGGCCCTTTGCATCTACTGAGCCAGCCAAATAGAGGTCCTGATAAGCTAGAAAATGGACACACCAGGAACTGTGGTCAGATTCCGATGCAGAGCTGTTTCTCAGTGAAGGAAATGCATTCTGGATATGAGCAATGGTGCCACTATCCCAGGGATTATTTCATAGAAAAAGAGGTGCAGGAGCTCATTAGCATAGCTCATTAACATAACTTATTTGCATATGCCACACCCCCTGGCATCACCAGAGGTGTATCAGAAGGCAAGACCCACCACTCAGGCTCCACCCCAAAAATCTCCAGGTATTTCCCAACTCAAAGTTGACGAGCCTACTTGGAGAAAAACTGCTTCAAAAGCACAAAGAAAATAGTCAAGATGTTAATTGGTTTCAATATAACAAACATTTATTATAAAATCAACAACTCTACAATTGACAGAGATCAGTTCCCCTGGAGAAAATGGGTGCTTTGGAGGATGGACTCATTGACACTATAGAAGAAGGAGACTGGATTTATACCCCACCCTTCAGTACCCAAAGGAGTCTCAGAATGGCTTACGATCCCTTTCCCTTCCCCTCCCCACAACAGGCACCCTGTGAGGTAGGTGGGGCTGAGAGAGCTCTCTCGACAACTAGCCTTGAGAGAACAGCTCTGAGAGAACTTGTGACTGACCCAAGGTCACACCAGCAGCTGCATGTGGAGGTGTGGGGAATCAAACCCAGTTATCCCAGATTACAATCCGTGCACTTAACCACTACACGGAACTAGCTCTCTAGACTACTGAAGTCTCATCCCCTCTCTTGCCCATTGAAGTCTCACCCCCTCCCCTCCCCAAACCTTACCCAAAATCTCCAGGTATCTCCAACCCAGAGCTGGCAACCCTGGGAAGCCCTGGCAGGCCCTGGAAAGGTGGAGACTCAACCCACTGCCTCCAAGGATTAGGTACAGGGGGGAGAGAACAGACCAGGATCAAGCAGCCATTCCAAAGAAATGCTGAAGGGGAAAGGAGAGTGATGGGCAGGTAGTGGGTGAGGGGGAATAGCAACAGCTGGGGATGAAACTGAGGTGGGAGGGATAGCAGACAAGGTACTTGATGCTGGAAACGGTTGTGGGGAAGAGAAGAAGGTGGAAGTGGGTGCGGGGATGCACTGAGGTGCAGCCCCAAGAGGCAGTCTTGGCACACTGGTGTGTGTGTGTGTGTGTGTGTGTGTGTGATGCCCTTCAGCAGACACCAGCCTCAACACCAAGGTAATGCCTCCCAAGTTAGCTCCACCCCCTTAGTTCCTGCCCCAAAGGATACTGCGAAAATCATAAAATACTGGGGGGGGGGGGAATTGGCAGCCAAAGGGGTGGGTAGGAGAGAACCAGCAACAGAATTTGGGGAAAGGGGTTTAGAGAGGTAGCAGCAAAAGAGCCGGGAAGAGGAACAAAGCAATGGTAGGCTTAGAGAAAGGCGGAGATATATGGGATAGCTTCAAAGCCACCTCTCCCAGTCCTACTTGAGCTTGCAAAGTTATGTTTTCCCTATACAACTGCTTTAAGCCTTTGCCAAACCCCCGAGAAACTTACATTTGAGAAAGTCAGAGACAAAGTTCTGCACACGCTGGACACTGGAGCCAATATGAAGCCCCCAGCTTTGCCTGTCTGCCCTGAAAAGCTAAGCATCTCCAAAATGCACACCAGCCCCGCTAAACTAGCCAAAAGGGGCAACAGAGATTCCCGCCTGTCATCCTTGGAGAGGCAGGGGGGAAGGGCAACAAATCCACCCCTTGGGACTCAAGAGCCCAGCCCTCCTGCCCCAAACCTTATGTTCCCAGTAAGGGGCTGGGCTCCTGAAGAGTACTGGACTTGGGAGACCAAGAACGGTGAAATCATGAACCTTTTATTGAGTGATTCAGCATGTCCAGTAGATGGTCAGATCAAGCATGCTTCCAGGGCTCCAGGGCCCTCATTATATGCTGGCCGGAGCCACACCTCCGGCTGCACCCAAAAGACCTGATAGGGGCTTAACATATGCACATGTTTGTCATAGGTTCCCTGGAGGAGCCTTTGACCACATTGGCTCCCCAGGGAGAACCTAGGTCCCACATTGGTGGAGGCTTAGAATCCAGACATCTATTGTTCCTCCAGATTCAAGCTCCCCTCTCTGCCTGACCATGTGCTCTGGCCATGCGGCAGGCACCATTACCTGGGAGCACATGGCAGGCTGGTTGCTACACAGAACATACTACATTACAGCTCCCATCCTGAGTCCTGACTTGGTGGCTCCAAAGTGCTGGCGAGCAGCACAGCTGGCTGCCCTCACGAGAGCTGAGGCATGGAGGGACGACCCAGATGACAGCAAGAACAAGCAGCAGACTCCTAGGCGTCGCCACAAGTGAGGGCTGCTGGGAGCGGGGTGCCCTATAGCCGGAAGGCTACTAACGAGGGGGCGGAGCTGCTGCCCGAGCTCAGCACTCACTCCTCAGACTTGGACCTGGAGACCTGGGCGCACTGGAGCTGCGCTAGCAGCAGGGGAAATTATTGCTGTGCGCCAGCACGCACCTTAGAGGGAACTGGGCTCTGAAGTGAGCCTGTGATGCTCTAACCCTGGGCTTGTTACTCCCGGAATGTCGTTCCCACTCGTTCCCCCTCGAAGTGACCCCTGACTGTCACTAATACCTTGTCAGGCATGTAGACTAGCTATAGTCTCCTGTTTAAGGGACCCTTCAGGGTTCTAAGTGAAACTAGGGCCTTTTCAACTATACCCCCAGAATTTGGAACTCCCTGTCCAGGAGACACAGCTGGCCCTTTCTGTTTGGCTACCTGGAGATCTGTGAAAACTCATTCCAGCTGATGATAAATTGAATTAATGACCTGACATGATATTGATTTGTTCTTCTGTTGCTAACTTTGACTGCTAACTTCATTGCTGTTGTTAATGTTGTTGCTGCTTTGCAACCACTAACATGAAGCAGCTTTATACTGAGTAAAATCACCGGTTTATCAAGTTCATTGTTGTCTACACAGATTGGCCGTGGCTGTCCAGAATCTCAGGTAGAAGACTTTCACATCACCTACTGCCTGGTTCTTTTAACTGGAGATGCTGGAGACTGAACTTGGGACCTTCCTCATGCCAAGCAGATGCTCTACCACTGAGCCACATCCCTTCTCAGTTGTCATTGTGCTGCTAATAGAATTTATTTTGAGGGATTTACGTTTTTTGTATGGGACTTGTGTGTTTTGATTGTAAACTGCCTTGAGCTTAGTAGAAAGATGGGGTGGAAATTCTCTAAACTGGATCTGCTGATGAGGCTTTTGGGAGGCTGAGGTTAATTGTCAGTTGAAGTTGTGGATTCATGACCCCTCAAACTGCTCATCTCAACTGTGATGTTCACATTTTAGAGAAAAATGAGAAAAAATTCTTATTCTATCGAGCTTTGGGTGGATTTAACAGGAAGTGTGCCCTTAACTATGGCTTTCAAATGGTTTTATTTCTTTACAATTACATGTATGGGGCTCATTTGCATTATAAGGGTGTATAGAAGTTTGGTAATAAAGAGCATTCATAATTTTACACAGTGAGCTAATTATACAAATAATTGTTAAAAATGGACAGACATGTTCTGGGCTGAGTAGGAAATGGCTCTAATCCAAGCCTAATGCTTTACAACCAAGGCCACACACACTCTGGCTATTGTGTTGAACTGACAGAAAAATGTGTTCCAGATGAAGGTACTAATTAAGAGCTCTCATTCGCTTGCCTTCCCGTGGGTCCCGGTTTCCCGTGTCAGATTCCCGCATCTCTTCCACCCTTCTGTTGTGTTTTGATAACTTTTGAACCACAGGCCAGTCAGACAAATTGCCTTTCAGTGGAGTTCTTCAGACGCTCAGAAGTGCAAGCTGCCTGCTCAGCATTTCAAGCCCCTCTCAGAAGCCCTCCAAAGGCCCGCCCTCTGCTCTGCCTGTTGCCACAGGAACACTGAAGCTGGCTGGGGCACGGGGCCTGGCCTCTCCTGTCAACTTCATTTGACTCAGCGCAAATGCTCCCCCCGCCCTTTGCACTTTGCTGGCCAGAGGAGGATGCACATTGAGCACGTCCATCGTTTTGTTGCTTGCAGATCCCCAGCACAGGAAAGCACTGTGTTTATGTGATTAAAATGAAGGGTCTGTGTGCAATGAGCCATTAGTAATGATGAGCCCTTGGTTGCAGCATGGCAGGGCTCTTGATGGAGGGCTGTTGGCGATTTGTGCCTCTCGGATGGTGATGTAACCAGGCCCGCTTCCTTCCCTCCAAAGACACACCACCAGCCTGGCTAGTGTTGGAGAGTTGGTAGGCTTGTTGTTTGCCTGTCCACAGCATGTAATCATCCACTCTTGGTCCAAACCTCCAGCCCTTGAGATACTGAGGGAAGGGAGAAAAAAATGTCCTCCCTAGTGATGCTCTAGGAATTTCCGCCTGTCTCTATGGTCTTGCAGAGGCAGTGCTGGCAACCCTGGGTGCTGGAGACCCTTAGGGTCTGGTAAGCAAGGGGGGAAATGGTGTGTTCGCCTTCAAGCAAGGTGGCAGGGGGACCAAGTCTCCCACTATAGTGGTATACAGTGACCGCGTTTATAAGGTAACAGTGTTTCGCTTGCGTCTCCTGTGTGCCCTAGTTTTGTTCTAAAATAGTCATCCTCCCTGTGTGTGTTCTTGATAGGACACCTCCTCTTCACATGTATTTCGTTCCCTGTTGAGGTCAGCCACAGCTGGTCTGGACGGTTTTGTGTTGGGGAAACGGTACAGCTGCTTGTGCATTAGATCAAAAACATCAAGAGATCTCGGAAATTTTGTCCTTCCTGGTCTCTCACATATAGAGATCTCAGACCCTTCCTTATCACTGTAGCACTTTTGCCTTCCTTGCCCTTGCCTTTATGGAAGGGAAGTGTGTGCCTCTATTCTTCCTACCTCCCCCTGAATCTTTTTTCACACTATTTTGCTTGTGTGTGTTCCAGAGAGTGCCCAAAAGAAAAAATTACTTCTCTCCTCTGGAGTCACAAGGAATAGAGGCAATAGACCTTGGTTTTGTTGCTAGTGCCTGCATTTCAGAGGATACAAAATGGTCGCCTCTGTCCTCTGCAGTGACGCTGCCTATAGTTTTTCACGTGGTGCGCTAATTATTCAAATAGTTGTTCAATTATTTGTATTGAAGGGGAGAGGATGTTGCCTCTACCTCTCCCCTCTCTCCCCAGTCTGCCGTGCATGCCTTCAGGGCCTTTGCCTTGATGGGCAGAAGGATTGCCAGGTCTGGGGTCTTTGGGGGTGGAGCCAGGAGAGGGTGGGCTTTGGGGAGGGGAGGGGCCTCAGCATGGTCCAATGCCACAGAGTCCACCCTTCAAAACAGCCATTTTCTCCAGGGGAGCTGATCTCTGTCAGCTGGAGGTCAGTTGTAAAAGCGGGAGATCTCCAAGCCCCACCTGGAGGCTGGCAACCCTAATGGTCAGGTGGGGTAGGCTGGCAGGCACAGTAGCAGACCAGAAAATGGAATTGCTGGGAAACAGGACCCACTTCTGTTTATGTGTGTCAGAAAGCCAAGAAAGCCCTCAGCGCAATGATGAATGAAAGGTGGGAAAACTGTGCTTCAAGATGCTTATTATGAGATGACACTCTTCTCCGTGGTCTGCTAACTTTTCTGGCTGGCAGATCCCCCTGTCAGATGATCTGCTGCTGAGTCATCCTCTCCCCTTGCTGCCTTCTGCGGTAGACAAAGGGGAAAAGCCGTCAACGAGACACCAGCCTAACGGTTGTGGACAAAAAATGTCCTGCATTTACGGAGTATCCTTTTTGTGATTATTCTGTTAAAGATAATAAGGAATAAAGGGGATTTCGTTTGGATTTTGATTAATTGAGTTCTTCTGAACAGCTCCTTCTCAGTCTTGCAAGGTGATGGGAGAGGGAAACAAGAAAGAATACATTTTATTATTATTATTTGTGTCCTTATTGACCTCAACTGCAGTCGCTTTCTGTTGGCTCGCAGATCATAGCTGTTGAAATCTAGGCGACAGAAATTCTAACTGCAAAATGAGAGAAGCGCTCAGATATCTTGACTCTTTGTCAAGCTCAGCCAGAGACCAAAAGAAAGAGTGAGGGAAGGAAAAGTCAGGTGTTTGGTTTAGCTTGTTTGGTATTCTCTTTTCTCAAAGCACTGTGACCAACACAGCGGAAGGAGGAAGGCTTTCAGATCATGTTTGCTTACTATCTTCATAGCACTTTTCTAGAGTGTTTTATTGTCCTCAACCCGACTTATGAACAGAGGTTTATAAAATTATGCATGAGATGGAGAAAGTGCATGGAAAGAGCTCTCCACCAGTCACGCTAGAACTCAACAGAAGTACTTACATGCTCAAATACTCACTTGTGGCATTTGCCTTCCTAACTTCCTCTGGTAAGGTGTTGCACCAGGTAGGAGGAGCTACAGCTGAGCATGGACTGTACATGTGGTTGTGCCTCCCATTTCCTTCACTTATATGCAGGGATATGCTGGTATGACATTGTGCTGATGTCACAGCGCGGTTCTGCCAGTGTCTCTCCAAGAGTAGTCCCTCCTACGCTGTGCCTCTTGTATGTGAGACCCAGCTAGCAGCTCCTGAGGAAGGAAAGACTGTTGAGCCGCTACACAGTGGGGCAGATTGAGCCATTCCTCCAAGTAGACTTCCTCCAGTCTAAGGGCACTTCCTCCAGTTTTACGTGGCTCTTCTTCCAACAAAAGAGTGGGAGGAAGGCTCTTTAGATTGGAGGAGGGCTTCAAACTTGAGCCAAAAATGAAGGTGAAAGTGTGCATATTTTAAGCAATAAATAAATTTATTTAAGCAATAAATAAATGTATCTTTTAAGCAATAAGTAAACTTGGTTCAGTGGAGTGGAAGGCTAGGGGAAGGACGCACACCAGTAGGTTACTTGTTACAGGGGAGGGACATTTGCAGTCTGAGGCAGGCATTCCCCTCCCTTGCTTACTTTTGTGGGGTTCATTGTGCATCACCAACTGAGGAGTGGAGGAATCAGTTGGGTGTTGTGGCTCCTGAGGTGGAGTTCCTGTCAGAGTTCTGACCGGAGCAGTGTTAACCAAGATTATATCACAACGTTCTCATCCCTGGCTGTTTGTCTGAAGTGCTCTTTCTCTAGAGGTCCCATTACCAAAGCCCCTCCTCACAGTGGGCATCACACAAAATCACATGATGCTGCCTTCTACTGAATCAGGCCCACCAAGGTCAGCATTGCCTACTCAGACTGGCAGTGGCTCTCCAGGGTCTCAGACTGAGGTCCTTCACATCACCTACTGTCAGATTTTTTAGCTGGAGATGCCGGGGACTGAAGCTGAGACCTTCTGCATTCCAAGCAGATGCTCTGCCACTGAGCTGCAGTGCCCCTCCAAATGTGCACAGCCTGAGGCCAAAGAGCTGTGTGTGGCAAGCCCTATCACCCAATAATTCGGTGTCCTGGCTGGAGCTTATATGGTGCTTAAGGGATCTGGGATTGGCTGCAGGCTTGGGCGGTATTCTAAGCTGCACAGTGGCTGTGTAGGCATGACCACAAGGCTTGAAGGGGAAGATTTTTTTTATGTTGGCAGTTTTGACAGAATAATGATATGCCAGTGGGGAAACAGGCTGTGGGCTTTGGGGGCTTCAGATGCCAACTTCTTCCCTGGCATTTCCCTGGTGTTGTCCATTTTGGGTGCATCCCCCAGCGCAATGGTGCTGGTTCCTGTGGGGTGGCAGCAAGATCTCTGAGTCAGACTGGCATGGTGCTTGGTGGCCATTTCACAGACCACCTTGAGGACTGAGCTGTCAGCCAGCCGAAATTGGTGCTATGTATAATTTACCTTCCAGTTTGCCCTAATCCATGAAATCATGAAAATAAATCAAGTAATTTACCTCCAGTTCCCCCTCCCCCACATTTCTATGCCATGTCCAATATTTGGACAGAAATCAGAAAACAAACTATCACAAGAATAAGAATGGACTGGGGTGCAAACACGGAACCACACTGGGACATGTTGATCAGTGCTTAGTGCACACACCAGTGTCAGTGCATTTAACATGGACATATATAATTCAGTCTCCGATGCCTTATAGATTGCACAGAAGGTGGATTAGTCCAGGACATGTGAGAGTCCTACAGAGTCAGTCAACAAGAAGTGTCCTAGAGAAGGAAGTCTTTATTGAGAAAGGTCTGTTGTGGTCATCTGCACTTCTTGTGTTACTAATGGCTAGCACAGACTCAAGCAGGACAATTATACAGAATTCAAAAAGGACCTGGGAAGGAATTGCAGCCGATCACCAAATGAAATAAAAGTCGCTCAAAATACTGGTTTACGGTTCCCAGGGAAAAAGCCGGAAGAATTAGAGGCAGACAGGAGAAGAGATACATGGGCAGGCACCAGCAGCCTCTCAAGGTCAGAGCAGCTTGGAGAGCGATAAGAATGCCATGAGAAATATAACATAACATTCCACAGACCCTCCTCTTCTTAAACGCTTTTAATTGTCACTCAACAAGCAAGCAAGGGGAGGCAGTGGTGGGGGTCATGGCTTCCTTTTGGCTGGCCTGCCTCCGTATGGTTCCCAGACTCCAGGTGGGGCCTGGAGATCTCTCAGAATTACAACTAATCTCTGGCTAATTTGGAAGGTGGACTCCATAGCATTTTAACTTGCTGAGGTCCTTCCCCAAACCCCACCCTCTCCAAGCTCCACCTCCAAATCTCCAGGAATTTCCCGTCCCAGACCTGGCAACCCTACACAGTGACTGCCTGCCTTCCCCAGAGCTCCCGACCTGTGGGTAGGCACAGCATCCCTGAGTGTCCTGGTGGGGGGAGCAACCTGGTGGGTGGGCTACTTCCCACCAGCATGCAGTGGGCAAGTTCGGTGGCCTGGGGCACCGAAAACCCTTGGGCCAGCCAGGGCAATCAGCTGTCCAGAAGGTTTAAGGAGCTTATTAAATATGCGATTTCCTGCTGTTCCCTTCATTTCTTTTGGTCCTGTACTAATGGGCAAACTGATAGCACAGCTTTTTCAAGGCCTTGTTCTAAACGATGTAATGCGCAAATAAAACCAAGCTGTTTTTCCCCCCTCCAAAAAGGCATTTGGCTTTTTCAAAGGTAGTCAGTCCTTAATGAAAAGCATAGTGAAAACTGCTAACAAAGTAGTCTCGTTGCCCAGAATTATATAAGAGGGTTGTGTGGGTTTTTTTTTCACAACTAGCTGGCTGGCTTTTGGCTCTCGTGACCTTGAAGGGATGCTGTTGCTTCACTGCAGGGCAAGATTCAGGCTGAAATGCAGCACAAGCAAAGCCATGAACTGCGGAGAGCAAGAAACTCAAGCACATTTTTTTGTCACAGACAAAAGCATGGGGTGGGGGAGACCACATCCTAGCGACAGTGTAAAGTACTCAGTTCAGGGACACCTTCAAGTGAAATCAGCTCATGGTTTATTAGGAGGTTCAGGAACACATGTCTGAGCTGGGCTGGGGGGGGGGGGTCTGCTTATATGCACACCTAAACCGCACCCCCAGCCTCACCCACACACTCTGATAGGATTACAATTAATACAATTAAGTCTCCCCCAGGTAATTTGCCCCTATTTGCATCCTGGCTGATTGATAGGTCTAAATTACAATCCGGCCAGTCTATTGTATTCTGGAGCAAAGCTCTGACTGCTCCTGGCCATGTGCTTGCCCTGGAACACATGGCCTGACCGCATGGTGATTGCCATTAGAACACAACAGACAGTCAAGGTTTGTGCAACTGCTGAGGGATGAATCTGACCTGCCTTTAGCCCCAGAGGCACCATAATCTGGTAATCTAGTCACGGTAGTCAGTTCACTGAGGGAGGGGGACACGCAGTTAGAGGGGCCAGGTCTCCCACCATAGCAGTATTTGTAGGGCTGCCAGAACTGGGTTGAGAAATTCCTGGAGATTTGGGGGCGGAGCCTGGGAGGGCAGGGTTTGGTAGGGGAGGGAGTTCAGCAGCCATGTTTGTTTGTTTTTGTTTATGTCCCTCTTTTATCCACAGTGGGGACCAAAAGTGGCTTGCATTGTCCTCTCCTTCTTTATTTTGTCCTCACAGCAACCCTGTGAGGTAGGTTAGGCTGAGGGCGTGTGCCTGGCCCAAGGTCACCCAGTAGCAAGCTCCCATGGCAGAGCAGGGATTTGAACCTGGGTCACCCAGATCCTAGTCGGACACTTTAATCACTACACCACGCTGGCTCTCTGTGATGTGATGCCATAGTGTTCACCGTCTGAAGCTGCCATATCCTGTAGGGGCACTGTTGCTTATAGTCCGGAGGTCAGTTGTAATTCCTGTAGATCTCCAGGCCCCACCTGGGGGGTGGCAATCCTAAATGGGAGATGTGCCATTATGCCCACATTCCCTACTGCTTCTTCACGGGCTGAGGGGGAGGGGGGTTGGTGGCGTTCAATCTCTGGCTCCTCCAGGCGAAAAGTATCAGGTAGTGGGTGAGATGAATTACCCTGGTGAGCTGCTGCCAGTCAGAGTAGACAATACTGCCTTTGGGAGCCCTTTTCCGTATGTAAGAAGGGCATGATCCTCATTGGGCAGTGCATGAGTAGGAACTGAGAAGAACTCACCACTCAGGTCTGATTTTGTTACATCTGACATAGAGTGAGGACCTAGAGGCAGCCTGTATAAGCTATAACATGCATGTTCTTAAAATGTACCTAACACTCCTACAATTGCACACTGAATAAGAAGGTCGGGAGCAGCAGGAAACCACCGTTAAACAGGAAGCCTGTGCACTGCGGACCCCCCCACTCCCATTAGGCTCCCAATGATTTCTGGGAGGTCTCACTGACACAGCTGGAGAACCTCTTGCCTAGGATGTGGCTTGGGAACATCATGTTATCAGGACATCTTTGAGCAAAGCAGTATTTCAAGAGAAACTGGAAATACTCTTTCCTTGGGTTTTTAACTGAGCAGATACCAGGTTGACTCAGCATCTTTCCAAGGCTCCATTCCCTTCTGTATTAATAATAAAAAGAAGAAGAGCTCCCAGGAGTGAGTGAATTAGCAGCTAAGTGTGACATTGTTTGTCTTTCTCCTGACAGATGAGCACCCCCCCACACACAAACACACTTTTAAAGTAAGAGTTGGCTGCACTTCCTTTTTAATGAGCTTTTGGACCAGAGCCCAATACTGATCAAAAGCACCAGCAAACAAAAGGAGGAGGGAGGGAGTAAAGAAAACATCCTCTCCCTTTCAAACGAAAGAAAAATGACATCTTTTATTCCTGAAGAGAATGCCAATAACTGCTGATAGATCCTTCCACTGCATCTTTTCTGAAGAGGGACCCTGCTTTGCAAAAATCTGCCGTGAAGCTCTAGGAGTTTTGCTGCCATCCTTGGAGGATGGTGGATGATGCAAACATGGACAGGGATTGTTTGCGAACAGAAGCCTCTTTCTTCCTGGCAAATAAAGCAGTCACTGGGGGAGAAATTAGAAACAGATCTGTGGATGGTTTTTCCATTTCTTGTGCAACACGTTGGGCTCCACTGACAGTCTTAAAATGGCAGCTGTCACAGAAGGAATGATGAGAGAGCAGGCCCGTAGCCAGGATTTTTTTTAATTTGGGGGGCCTTTAAATGTCAGGGGGCACCTTCCCCCCCCCATACACCCCAAGGGAGCACCTGGGCTGGATGGGAAGACGGGGGGGCTGGCGGTAAGTCAGGGGGCTGTGCCCCGAGATGCCCCACTGTAGCTATGGGCCTGGAGCTCAGCCTGGAGGAGGGGGAGTGTTTTTTTAAAAAAAAGCTCAGGAGAGGAGAAGAACCATTAGAGTACAGAGAGAGAGCAAGACCAACACCATGGGGATCCCAAAGGGCCAGCAGCAAACCTGTCTATCTCAGATGGGTGCCCTGACCCAGCACATGTAATACAATACTTACGATCTCCCTGCAGAAACTGATGGATGCCTCTGAGGTAGAGGAAGATGTGCATTCCCAAAGGGAACTCCAAGTCACATGAAACAAAAAGTTGAGGCTAACCAGCAATGCAGAGCTGGTCTTCTTTCCTGAATTTGCCTGTCAAAAGCGAGTGATGACATTAAATCATTTATTTATTGTTCACATTTTTATCCCACCTTTCCAGCAAGCTGGCTCAAAGAAACCAATTTTTAAGGACAAAGGGAAAAGGAAACGCTGAAATCTGTAAGATGCTCTCCACTTTTTGAGAGCATCTTACGGCCTCCAAAGTTCCCCTTCCCCCTTGTCCTTAAAACTGGTTTCATGACATTACCCGCTTTGGACAGTCAGCGCACGATTGCCCTGCTGGTGCCTCCTGTGGAAACAGTGATGCCACCTGAGGAAGAGAGAGAGCTGACTCATGAAAGATGATGGCTGGAAGAAGTCATGTTAGTCTGTACAGTGCCACTGGACTCCTGTTTTACCCCTGCCCCCCAAATAAACATTAATATTTACTTGAGATATTTTAGACCATTCACCCAAAAAGCTCAGATTGGTTTACAAATCCAGCCAAGTTGAAGGTCTATGACACCATTGTCCTGCTTCCACTCAACATGGTGTTCCCCTTTATGCTCACCCTCGTCATCAGCTGCTGTGATGAGCCCTTTATCTATGCTCTTTTATAAATAACTAAAGAGTGCTGTCCCTTTAATTTGAGCCTGCACTCCCTTCCCTAGGTTTGGAGCCTGCCTGCTAGCTTCACTTCATTGAGGGAGCCCTTCTGTGTGGTGGCGCTCTCTGCCACTTGGTCCTCTTCACTTCCAGGCCCAGAGCCTTTCCCTTCCTTGAGAACTGTTGGCGGCCTCCTCTCCTTGCCATCCTTCCTCCCCTGTCCCAGCTGGGCCCACCTTTTTTATCAGATTCCAGCCTGGGCGAGGGTTGCCAACTCCAGGTTTGAAAATTTCTGGAGATTTGGGATGAAAACTCAGGAGGAGAGGATTCGGGGTGGGATCTTAGCAAGGTATAACGCCATAGAATACAACCGCCAAAGCAGCCATTTTCTCCAGAGGAACTGATCTCTATAGACTGGAGATAAGATGTAAGTCTGAGAGATCTCCAGGCCCCATCTAGAGGTTGGCGACCCTAGGGGAAGGTATCCTGCCCCCTGCAACCATGCCCCTGCCCTGGTTGCTTCTTAAATTTAGTCTGGGTGGCAGTGGCACATGGCCACATCTTGTGGCCCTCCTCCCTGACAAGCACTTTAAAACTAGAACAACCATAAAAGACATCTCAGAGCCCTCTGCATCACTTGGCAGCCCTCCTGATCAGAGATGGAACAGCCATGGCTTTACTAGGCAGCCCATTCCACAGTGATGGCCTACCACTGAGAAAGCCCTCAGGTGAAGGATATATTTAATGGGACTGGCACTCAGTTAAGCTTACTTCTCCCCCTATTGATTCAGTCTTTTACCTCATTGTCTCTCTATAGTAGGTGGAATGCTGGACAGATCAGACACAAAATTCTGATCTCACCTCAGCTACTGGATGGCCTAGGGCCAGTTGGCATCTCTCAGCCTAACCTACCCTGTTGTGAGGAACGAAGTGAGGAAGGGAACTAGGCAGACCACCCCAGTCTTCTTAGGAAGGGTGAGATAAAAATATAGTAAAATATTTCGACTACAAATTGATCCATCATAAGGCAACCTCCTGTGCTGTCTGTAATTTTGTGACACATTCATATTCAGTTGTAGCACCAATAAAAATAGCAGCAGCATGCTAGTTTTCATTGCTGTTCTTGATTAGATTTTTGTATTTAGACATTATTTTCTACCCATCACAGAAGAGCAGAGCGAAAAAGAAAAAAGTGCTAGAAATTATTTATGGTCAGCATTAATGAGATTATCAGGAACAGCTCCATTTGAAGATAGTTGGTTTTTTCCGGACCAGTCAGAAAAGCATAATTGTCAAACTTGCCTATATACAATAACTGAGGTATTAAAGATATATTGACTCATTTTTACTTTTTTAATGTCTTCTGATTATTACAATGGGGGGTAGAGATCATGGAAATACATAATGCCTGAGCACGGTAGCCTAAAGACTCCCTGTGGGACAACCATATCTATTCAATTGTTATGAAGCATTATGATGTCCTAGGTTTCAAAGGAAATTCCAGGGCTGTGTGGAATTTCACAGAAAAGGGTACACCCTCCCAAAGCACTTCTAGCAGTACGGAAAACTTGTACTTGTACCCGCTAAAAAGTATATGTGGGTGAGGAGGTAAAACATGGGAAATTATATAGAAATAGAATATGCTAAGAGGTTTGAGGGAATGAAGGGTAAAGATAAACATACCAGGTGGTGGCAGGAACTGAAAGTATTGTAAACAGGAGGGAAAGAAAATTCCCTTCAGACCTGCTGGTATCACTGCATCTGAGAAGAAGAGGCCCAGAGATTAACCCCTCTGGTATCAGTTGGCCCAGAGGAATGCATGAGGTATTCTCTGTTAACATAGAAATTACTCAAAGGAAAAAGAAAGATGAATTGCTATGAAGAACTATGGACAAATCTGGGTGATGAAAAAAAAATACATATGTACTCTGATCAGAAGCCTACTGAGATATATAGGACTTCTCTGGATTTCATTGACTGGATTTATCTAGATGAAGCCTGTACCACAATCAGCCACTGTATGAGGCAACTGCCTATGAGATCACTATGAGACCGCTAGTAACTCACTTGTTACTAAGTCCTTGTCATAGCAACTACCTTGAGCTTGTTACCTAGTATATCCTCAATGGAGAGCCACAGGTAGTCTCTCAAAAGAGCATATTTATATACATGTATTCAAATATCTGCTTGTCCATTGTACTTATTTAGACATTTATACCTCACTTTTCTCCCCAGGAGGAACCCAAAGCACCTTACATCACTCTCTCCTACACTGTATCCTCACAACAACCATGTGAGATAGGTTAGACTGAGAAAGCAAGCAACTGGCCCAAAAATCATTCAGTGAGCTTCATGGCACAGCAGGAATTTAAACCTAGGTCTCCCAAATCCTGGTCTTACACTATAAACACTATACCATATTGGCTTATCACATCATACTACATTTCTAAGTATACAATTACTTTTTTAAAAATCAGAAAAAAATATGCATTTTTTTTATTACCCAGATTTTTTTCTCAGTTTTGTTTGAGTAATTTTTATGTTAACAGAGACTACCTCACGCATTCCTCTTGGCTCATCTCTGGGTCTCTTCTCAGGTGCAGTGATACCAGCAGGTCTGAAGGGAAATAATGCAACAAATAGATAGTTTAACTATGGGCCACAGCTGGAAATAAATTCCTTCTGCAGTCCTCCAGATTAAATCCTCCCTCCTGTTTATATAGCCAATTCACTCAGGTTAATGAACTCCCCTTTCTCAGGAAAAAAACCCAGGAGCCCTACTACTGGATATGGGTGGTGGCAGCATCTACAACAGCTCTTGAATACTTGCCACAAAAGTGGGTGCCCTTTGGCACTGCCCAAAGCATCTATTTTGTGTAGAGATGTCTTGAAGAGCCCTTTTAGCCCTTGGTGGATCAAACAAGCACTGCAAATTATGAAAAATGCACAACTCAAATGTCCAGAGCAAAGCTTTATGAGAGTGAATGCAAATTGTCCTTCAGACATGAGAGGTATGCAAAATTAGTGTGTAGTGAGTCCAGAGATGATGAGATATCTGTCAATGTAGTCCACAGTAAACCCACCCCCAAAAACCCAAAAAGGTAGGTGAAGAGAGATCATCCTTCAGCCTTGGAAGAATGAGGATAGCCAGGTGGGAGAGTGGGTTGTTTTGGGACATTTTAAAGAAGTTTTGGTCCCAGATAACGAGAAGCATGATCGATTCCAGGCACAAAATAACAGCAATTGTGCTGAAGCTAAGAAGTTCTCCGTCTGGTGGTTGCCTAGATGAGACACATGCTGTGATGAACTCTGTGGCGGTGGCCTTGAGCTCCATGATGGAAGAAAGGTGGGATATAAATATCACAGCAAATATTTAACTTAACTATGAGGTAATACTTCTGGTATCTAGGGTGCATCTGCAAAGCCATATATAGCGAAAAGTGCAAGTCTAACATGTTTTATTATTTTAAATGTATAACCTTAGAGACAGGAAACAAAAATGATGCACTTAAAACTGATATTTCAGGATTCAAAATATAGAAAGGATAGAAGTTATAAAACAAAAACAAAAGCACAAAGCACAATCCGGATTTCTTTGTGCGCAGCTGTCTATAAACTTTGCCCAGTTACAGATCCAGCCATCTGGTTCTTCTCCAAGGCTGTGTGTGGAGGTCATGTGTACTCTAAGCATTAAGTAGCATAAGTGTGCATCTCTGTGGGCCAGCCGGAGATGCACATGGGCCTCACCTAGCAAATATGCATACCTGGTCAAGGACTGGGTGGGGCAGGGAGAAATAAGGGAAAGGGCTCTGTTCAATCCAGTGTGCAACAGATCCATTTAGAAGAAACTTTGATGGGCATATCTGTAATAGAAGAACACTAGGATAACAATATATTTTGTTATAATTTACAGTGAAAACTTTAAAAACTCTTTATGGTAGAATTTAATTAAAAATGTCTCTAGATCTTTTATTTTTACTACATACATTGATATGAATCTAAAATATTCAGTCCTTTCTTGTTCTTCTTCCTAGTTAATCAATACATTTCTCGAGGAAGATAATCAACTGTCTTTCTTCTGTTCCTCCCAGGAGCTATTTTAATGTTATATTGTATTATCTGGCTTCTCAGTTCAGCCAGACATTTATATATGATTGTATCCTGTTCTCTGTATCGTTTGATTGTTTCTCGTGCCACAGTTAATTCTGACTGGAGCTTTACAGTGTTAGTAAACGTAGCATTTCATCCTTCAATCGTAAGTTGAGTTTCAAAGTTTGTTCTTTGGCTTACTCAGCATATGTAAAGTTTTTAATCAGTTAAAAACATCCTTTAATTGGTTGATAGATATAGAAGAATTATCATTTCTTAAATGGTTTTGCTGCTTTTTTTTTGTACCTTGAATGGACAGCCATTCTATCTGGGAAACAGAAAGAAATATTGCTATTTGTTTTAATTCCCCCCTGTATGATCAATTATATCTTGAGCAGTTCTGGCTCAGAATTTAGTTGGCTGGATCCCCTGTAATGAAATGGCCAAAGTATTATAGAAATCTTCGAGATGGAGAGCATCAGCTCTAGCTTTTCAGGAAATCAAGATCAAAGCCTTTGAGCTCCCTATACTAGCAAGAGATGAAATGGTGCAGCCAGTTGTGTCTGTACTGCAAGTTAAGCAGGCAGGCTAATTTACAAATTCTGAAAGCACAAGCGACAGAGGCAGCTATTGAAATGGATTACAAATTAGCTCAGGAAAGGGATTTAACTGTTCTAGAGGAGAACAGAAGAGAAAGACTAAAGAGACTTCTGGCTGCAAAACTAAGTAAGAAGAATTGAAATATCTTCTCAAAGAAAAAAAAGGGGGGGGGAATCCATAAGTGTTTTCCTGGCCAGCAATTTTGTTTGCACCCCTTATGCATACTAAATAAGACTGGGTTAAACATTATTAAGTGCTTCTCTTTCAGATCTGAGAGCAGCAGCATGGCTACCATCAAGACTGGAAGCTGCATAAAAAGCCATTTGTATGAAGTGGCACCTCACCTGGCATGGGAATTTCAACCATGCCAGTAAGGCGCCCTGAAAAAACAATAGGGATATGGTAAATGATCCCATCTAAATGGGGATACTTTCTATAATTTAAATTATTTATGGTTACAAGAATCACCTCCGTACCTAGACTTTTTGAACATGCCTCACAGCTCAAAAGATAACAATGGTTTATTCATCACATGACAGGTTGGCAGAGTAATTCAGGCATCATATTGCAAAGGAACCATTTATTTATTTTTTAGGTAGGAAGAGAAAGTTCAGAAGTATGAATGCAGGCAAAAGAGTGACCTAGTTGGACTTACAGTTATTCGCATGATAAAAACTATTCCTGGACTGTGCTACTTCCAATTGCAGAAGGATGACTGCCTGGTTGAAGCCTAGAAAGTGAGCTATCAGGAACAAAAATGTTAGCCAGCTTTCTCCCTAACACAGCCATTTTTAATAATATGGTTTTAAAAATTACTTTGTGAGAGAGCATGCAATCATACCACCCCCATCTGCAGGAGGAAGAGTGTTACCTTTTATGGATCTTTTGCATCTATAAATATGGAACAAATAAGATTCAGCTTCGGGACCCATTTCTGAAAGTGCAAACTTTATGGTCAACAATGGCTTTGAGAATTTATTGATTATTTTGTTATTTGGGACCTTCTTGCAATCTCTCAGGGTGGAATATCTTTAATCGCATAAGGTAACAAACAAGATTCCGTTGGCCTCAAGCAAGATGAGGTTTGATCGATTTGTTCCTAGCCTAATAAGCGGTTCTGTGCAGAGCAACATCTGCTGATTATGCCTGTTAAACATAATCCAGTGGCCGTCTTGGTGGGCTCCGCCTTGGTGGACTGATATTTCTCAACTTCTCTCTGAATCACAAACAGTGTCCTTTTGTAGGCATGTCAAGCACTTTGAGCTCTTTTGGAATCCAGCCCTTGGAGGGCACCATTAAATTCAATAGCCAGCTTGAACCCCAACCCTATGCTGCATTCAGATGTCCTGACATTGCTGTGGAAAGCACTGCCTAGAGAAAAAGTGGAATGGGCCTCTTTCTCCAGCTGCTGTTGGGTGCATTTTGGTTACATAGTGGAAGACAAGGATTACATTGATGCAGCTGATCACAGCCACCCAAATGCTTTTTATGTGACATGTAAATGAAACAGTGGTAGATCCACCCCTGGCCCTGACTTTAGCAGGTCTCAGTTTTAATCCCCAGCATCTCCATTTTAAAACAGGATCAGGTAGCAATGAAAAAGACCTCTGCGTGGCACCCTGGAAAGCTCCTGCCAGTCGGAGCAGACAGTCAAACATGAATCTCACTGGGTGACCCAGGCCAGTTATCCTCTCCCTGCTTAATTTACCTCATAGGGTAGTTGTGAGGATTTGATAGGGAAGGAAAAATCTGCCTCCCAGAGAGGAATAAAAATGTAGTAGATAGATTCTCACTTCCCATTATGACCTCCGAGATCCACCTATAAAACTCCTCCTCAGCAACTGCTTCAGATACGTATAGCGTAGAGAGGCATGCTGCCTGACCTTTCCCTCAGTTATGGAATATTCTTCCACTCCAGACTTGCCAAAGCCTAACGGTGAGCAACTTTTGGAAATATTGTAAAACTGAACTGTTTGACCTGCCATTTTGGGCTCTGGTTTAAGTTAGGAAAGGATAGAAATATCTCACTTGATATGATTAAACTTTATTCTATTCTGGCTGTACTGCACCCTGAATTTCAAGTTAAGTAAAACTGTAAATGAATAGAACCAAAGATGGCTAACTTCTGTATTCTGTACTTACAATTTGATCAACCTCAGTCTCCCCCTCCTCCATTTTCTTCTGGCTGCTCATTCAAGCAGTGGAAGGGTCAGGAGGTGACGGTGGTTGATCTGCTGCTATATCAGATAAGCTGTCAACCCTAACTAGCTCAGTGTGGTCCCTTATATGGTGCCTGTGAATACCATAGTGTCAACCAATGGGTTTTCTCACACTCATTTTCTTCTTGCCTAAAGCAAAGAGCTAGTCTTGGCTTTCCTCCACCTCACTAGAGTAGGGCGTGCTTCAGAAGAACCCAGGAAGCATTACCTTTCTATCTGTAGGGAGTACCCATTCAGAAACAGTGATCTCCATCTTATGAGAATGCTATCTTTAAACCTCCCAGCATCTCACGATTGGCCCCATTACCCCATGGCAGCCATTTTGTGTCTTGCCCCAGCCCCTATAGCAGTCATTTTGTGGTAGTGCCCACTCTGTTCTCAGCATTTCAAAAACACCCACAGGCTCAATGAGGCTGAGGACCCATGTACTAGCTAGTAGTATTGACTGACATTGTGTATTTGTCTAATCCTTTTAAAACTCCTGACCTGGATAGCCCAGGCTAGCCCGATCTCGTCAGATACTAGAAACTAAGCAGGGTCAACCCTGGCTAGGATTGCAAGCCTCCAGGTCTGGGCAGGGTTCCCCCGCTTCTGGGGGCTTCAGTTTGCCCCTGGCAGTTTAACTGTCTCTTCAGGTTTCAGAGTCAGGGATACACTATCAAGTACCCAAATTCCATCTCTAAACACACCAGGGATCACTCCACTTTTTGAGCTATCTCCCTTTACAACTGGGCAGGGAATTACTTGTCTAATTAGAACATCTATCCCTTTTTTTCTGGCCCAAATGGGGGTCTTCACTGATCCTCCCACTCCTCCTTGCCAACCTTCCCAGTCCTCAGTCAGTGTTAACTTTTCTTAGTTAGTCCTAAACTCTCCTCAGTCAGGGGTAAATGGTTCCAGTTCTCAGTCAGAGCTAAAACTGAGTTCTCTTCAGCAGTCAGTCCCCAAGGCCTTCTTGCTAACCAATCAAATCCCTTTGAGCAGCCTGTCACTCAAGGTTCTCTGGCTCTGTGAGGCATTAACCCTTCACAGTCCTTCACATGTTTACACAGCACTTATGAGCTTTTACAGTACAGTCCATCACACGGGGCTTCAGTCTAAACCTAGTATCTCGACCTATTTTTGCTACAGCTACTGAAGTAATTGTTTTTTGAACTCAACTTGCTAGAGTCCTTCCTTGCAGGATTGACTTCTTGACTAACACCCAGTAGGGCTGGTGACTTGGTCCTTCAGTCTCTCAGCTGAGAGTTAACTTAGAGGGGCTGGTGGTGGTTTGTTACCCTGTGGAGTGAGGATCCACTCCCCAGTTTTGTGCATTTTGCTGTAGACCTTCATCCAATGCCTTCTTGTGGGACAAGGGGGCTTTGACAGCTTTGCCAGGACATTTGCACTCTGTGGCATCAGATCATATGCCACCTTATACAAACCACCAGTCATAAGATGTCTCCTCTAGATTAGAGATGATGGAGAAAGCTCACCTCATGGTTAGGTTCTTCAGAATGATTAAAGGACATGACACCAAAGGCTTAAAACTTGCCCAAGAGCCCAACAATATGTGAAATCTTTAACAAATACATAAAGTAACCAGTATATCTGTGTACTTTACAGTAGCTGCCAAATCCTAGCTGCTAGGCGGCCTCCAAGCTCCATGCGAGTGCTTTGAAATGGCTTTCTTCTTTTAAAGAGACAAAGCCAGTATCTTGCCAGGTATTAATGGTCGTATTCTTTATCTCTGTCTATGTGTTTGGGGAAATCTGCATAACTCCTGGCTTCCTTTTCTTCTAAACTAGAACTCCTGCTCCCAGCAAGCCTGATCGGCATTTTTCTTCCATTCACAGCAAAATTCTCCCCCGAATGCTGTGATATTTCCCCTGGTCACTGTTCAACCTTCACACACAAAAAAGAAATGATGTATGCATGTTAGGCTGATGTGTGTTACTTGGCACATTAAAATGGAATCAACTTACACTTCTACCCTTTTGTATTTTTTTTGTTGAACCACACAGGGAAGGGGAAAGAAGAAAGAAAATCTCTTAATGGACTCTGAAGCATTACTAATCATTAAAGGTCAAGAGCTTGTGGATTAACCAATCCCCAGACAACTCTGTGGCATAACAGAACTGAAAGGGCTCTGGCTGGGCTGGGAAATTTGGAATAATGGCTCTGCAAGTCTCCTCCCACAGAGCAAGGGACTGCATTCATCCACGCTGAATTTCCATATAGCTTTGTCTTTGCATAGGAAACCCCTTCATTTCTGCTATTGGTACTGGTTCTCACAAAAACTCCCAGGTCTATTTTTGGATGTATTCATGTTTAAATAGCCCCCCCCCCCCCCAAAGAGGATGTTAAGAGCACTGATTGTGGCTACTTTTTAAATACATTGTAATTACCATAAATATAGATAGTCGGAGAGATACACGTTCACATGGATTGAAACACAGGGAAAAGGGGAGGTCAAAGTCTCTTTTTAAAGAAGATATTAGGAGAAATTTATGTAGCAGTGAGAGCAGGTGTAGTGGTTAAGAGCAATGGACTCCATGGTTTTGCGTTGGGGTTTAAGAGAGGCGGACTCTAATCTGGAGAACCAGGTTTGATTCCCCACTCCTTCCACATGAAGCCAGTTGAGTGACCTTGAGCCAGTCACATCTGTCTCAAAGCTGTTCTCTCAAGAGCATTTCTCTCAGAACCCTCTCAGTCCCACCTACCTCACAGAGTGTCTGTTGTGGGGAGAGGAAGGAAAGGTGATTGTAAGCTGCTCTGTAGGGTTGCCAGGGCTTACCTGGCTGTGGTGTGTGTGTGTATCCCTCTCCTTGTCCTGGAGTTTTCGGTGTGCACACAAAGCATGCACAACACAATGAAATCACCCTGAAGTGATGTCATCACGCAGGGCATCCCCGTCCCTCTTGCAATGTGCCCGGCACAACAACAAGGAGAGGGAATAAATCCATTTGTGCTGCTCCAAGGACCTTGCATAACTTCCTTCTGTATCTTTCATACCTGCTCTTTCATACCTGCTCTTTCATCTTGGTTCTTGAAAAGCTGCCATAATCATAACAAGAGCAATGCAAAAATCATAGCGGGAACGAATGCGTTTGTTGATTTTAGGCAAGAACTGCACCCTGAACTATTGATTAAGCCTAGCCTGAAAGTTGCATTTGTCTGCAGGGATTAGTACTCCTGTATTTCACATACCCTAGCAAGAATACCAACGAGCAGCAGCAGGACATGGAGCAGCAGAGAGAGTCATGCAGTAACAGAAGCTTGACATTACAGCTGTGAGGGGTGCGTGGGAAAATATGGAGGATATAGGAAGCTTCCAAGACTAAGAGACATGCCTCTGAGTGTGAATTATCGCTATGAAATTGAGTTCAGCAATTTAGCAGCTCAGTTGTTACATGTCAGTGCATTATAATTACAGTTATTAAAACACCAGGCACACAAATAAGCAATCAGCTTTTCCCAACTGCACAGGTGCTCCAAATTTCTTAGTTCTTAGAGTTTTCACCAGTGTTATTGTTGCTGTCCTCCTCCTCCTTGAATCTATTGTTTAGTCAGAAGACTTCAAACCATTTCTGAACATTTTGCTTCCTCCTGTGGTGGTTCCTCTGTTAACAATGGAATGGGAGTGCAATAGTCCACTCATGTACCAAGATGGTGGACCTGAGCAGCTCTTTCCGCCCACCTGCTTCCATTCCTTGGGAAGGCAGGCAGCATGGTATATCCTGATCTCATCAGGTCTCAGAAGCCAAGCAGGGTCAGTACTTGGATGGGAGACCACTGAGGAAGACTACAGAGGAGGGCGTTGACAAACCACCTCTGCTCCTCACTTGACTCGAAAGCCCTTTGCTGGGGTTGCCATAAGTCAGCCATGACTTGACAGCACATGTATGTACCTCCATTCTTGATCTTTAACATTTAAGGCCCTCTGTGGCACAATCACAAGGCCCAGACTTTTTGTTTATATCTTGACTGTGTTGGTATTTGAGACTCTTAGTCTACATGCACTGAGGTGGCAGATCTGCAGGATCTAGTTGACAGCCAACAGGAGTCATGTGACTGGGACAGAGGCTGAGTAGAACTAGTTCAGACTTGTACTCCCAGTGTGACAGTGATGGATGGTATCTACATAACTCAGCTCTAACCTGATTGGTTACTGACTTGTATAAATGTAATCAGTGTACAGAACTATTCTCTCTTCTTGTTGTATGGTGTCCTGGCGAAGCACTTTGTCTCTTTAACTGCACTATAAAATAAACTGTATAATACACTACCGCTGGTGTGGTGCAGTTTAATGTGCAGAGGGGTCTGGAGGACTTGGGTCTCTTAACGTTGGCGCAGTGTTCTATAGCACATAACAGACATCACGACAGACTGTCCTGACTTGCAGTTGCATTCATATCTTCTCACTCTCACCATACAGCAACCCTACCTTTTCTTGGAGTACTCTTGACTCCTTAGGACATATGCCCATTTTTACCTTATCAGGTGCTGAGACCTCTTGGTTTTTCCAGTCCTAGTCTGTTTCGGAAAGGGAAGAGATGTCGCACAGATGGCAAAACAGGCCAGCAGACCATTTATAGAGGCAAAGTAGGAACTGCCTGGGGTGCAAAAATTCCAGGACTGCTTACCTGTTACGGAACAAACCACTTATGGGGGATGCAACCAAAGATAGCTTAGCATGCCTCAGCTAGGTAAGGTCCTTTACATTCCATGTGAAAAGATTTACTATTTTGAGCAGAGCTACGTCCTTCTAAGCCCATTGACTACAATGGACTTAGAAGGGTGCAACTGTGCTTAGGACTGCACTGCAGGAAACTTCTGATCTCCACATTGGCCACCAGGGGCACACCTGGAGATGTAAAGGAGACAAGAATGAAATCAAAATGAGAAACTACTATCCTAGTCAGCTCTGGATCATTTAATTTTCTTGTGTTATACTGATCAAGACGAAGGGCAGGGAAGGGAGCGAGGGAATTAAATTTGCTCAGGATAGCAAAAGCAAAACAAAAAACCCTGACTGGCTCCATGGAAAATGTTACAAGCTTGATCTGCCTCACAAGGCACCAGTTGAAGAGAAGAAGAGATTGGATTTATTGCCCACCTTTCACTCGGAGTCTCAGGTTTACGATCCCCTTTCCCTTCCCCTCCACATAACAGACACCCTGTGAGGTAGGTGGGGCTGAGAGAGCTCTTTCAAGAACAGCTCTGACAGAACTATGGCTTGCCCAAGGTCATCCAGTAGCTGCAAGTGGAGGAGTGGGGAATCAAGCCTGGTTCTCCCAGATTAGAGTCCGCGCACTTAACCACTACACCAAACTGGCAGTTGGACTATGTATTATTAAGGTGTTTATTTACTGTAGGGCTGCACTGAATACTTGAATGTGAAATGTTTCGTTGTGAAAGAGAGACTTTCAGGGGCTTGGAAGGTTCTCAAAGCCTTCTCTATGTCTTGTGTTGCAATTTCCCCCACTGTTCTATGTTTCCGCTTCAGCTTCAGTGCTATCCCCACCCCACCCCTTGCTCTTCTGTCTCCCAGGAGTGGTTACAACCAATTGGGGATCATATAATCAACATGATGAGATCACAGTGCCACATGGCAAGCCAGTCAGAGATCCTATAATAAATATGATAAGATCACAGTGCCCTATGGCCAATTAGAACTCCTTACATAATGATGTCATGAGGACAATTAAAAGTGAAGTCTGGAAATGTTGCCTTTAATCAGTGCTGATGATACCAAGTAACCATAGAAAAGAGTAAGAGTCCAGGAGCACCTAACAAAAATTGTGGTAGGGTAGGAGCTTTCATGAGTCACTGCTCACTTCTTCAGATACCAGGTAGCCAGGTCTGGTTATATATGTTATGAAGCCAATTGAGAGTGCAGGTAGAAACAGAAGGGGCCACAGGTCATAATTTTTTGTCTGTGTTTCCAGCTAACTTGAAAAATTCTGGAAAAGGAGAAAGTAATATTTTACAAAAAGCTCATATACACAACATTTGCTCATCCTCATTGCCACCAGCAATACAGAGATAGCCGAGAGGCTGAAAATCCTTTCTAGGAAAAATGACTTCAATAGACCCACAACATCAGTGCAATACCATACACTGATTATGTCTATTTCTAGAAGATCAAGCCATTACTCACAAAACCGGATGTTATGCTGTAATTAACCTTGCACTTCTAATCTTCTTACCTTGTACTCAGCAAGAGCAAATATGCCACAGATTTTAATTGTCCTATTACAGGGAAAGCAAATTATTTGTGCACATTATGGTGGTTTAATAACGATGAGGTTGAAGGCTCGGAACACCTGTTGTCTGTGCACTTAGCTCGCCTCACTTGCTTGAAAAATTCAGTAACATAATGCATATCCTTAAGCACAATTCCCCACTCGTACCACTGGTCCAGGATACTACAAGCTTTGAGGCCTGGACTGTTTTGAAGGTGAAAGAGGTCAAGAGTCAGGGTTAATTATGCACACATACACATTGACGCACATGACTCTTTAAGTGCTCAAAGTACAGAGCCCTTACTAGCTTGTTTGCTTGGTTAGTTAGTTAGTTAGTTATTTGCCCGCTTTGATTTTAATGGATTTAGAAGGGTGTAGGTCTGAACTGCAGACTGGAAGGTCGGTAGTTCAGCAGTTTGAGACCTGAGTGCTGCATGATGGAGTGAGTTCCCATCTCTGGTCTCAGCTCCTGCCAACCTAGCAGTTTAAAAGGAAGAAATTGTAAGTAGATAAATAGGTACCACTTTGGTGGGACGGTAACAGCGTTCCGTGTGCCTCGGCGTCTAGTCATGCCGGCCACATGACCACGGAAACATCTTCGGACAGCGCTGGCTTTTCAGCTTGAAAACGGAGATGAGCACCACATCCCTAGAGTCGTATTCGACTGGCTTTTGAGCATGGGAAACCTTTACCTTTACCTTTACCTGCGTAGGATTGCAATGTTTACCTTGGAGCTTAGTAGTCACTCAATTGTGCTATAATACTATGCATCTTAAGCACAAGTTTAGATGAAATGGAAGCTGCTCAACTAGGTAATCCCCCCAAAAGTACAATACACAATTTCCTATGACTACACAACCCTTCCAATTGTAAACCTGATGACCCCATGGGGTCACCCAGGCAAGGCAGGGGTTTCTGCATTCCTAAGGCACTCTTCAGGTATGGAAAAAAAACCAGTTTTAAAATTAAACTTTAAAAAAGGAAATCCCCACCAAAAAACAGCTTACGAGGGCAGAACATGCTGATCACTCTTCAGAAGGCATGGAATGTTGAGAGCAGTTGAGCATCTGCTAAAGGCAAAGAAAGGAAAACAAAGGGGGAGGGCTTGGTCCACGTTACACTATCCTGAAGGGGGAAGCTACATTTCCTCTCCAACCCTCATTCTACCTGTATTCCCCCTTCCAAGCCCAAGATGCTACCAGCTTTGTACAGCCCTGACCACTCTGAAGCCAAGAATCCTGGCTGACATCTCTTAGGATATGAGGAAAAGTACTTCCTTTGGTCTTACTCATGGGCCCTTCCCAAGGCTCTTTGAGCTGCAAAGGGGGCACAGCTCCTAACAGCTTATAGTATCCTGATTGGGAGGGGAAATAATGCTTAAGGAAATGCATGCTTTCCTCCTTTTGATCCCCTCCTCAGAGTGCACTGCTCATGTTTGAAGCGACATGAAGGGCTTCATAAGAACATAAGAGAAGCAAATGTTGGATCAGGCCAATGGCCTATCCAGTCCAACATTCTGTCACACAGTGGCCAAAAATACCAGGTGCCCTCAGGAGGTCCACCAGTGAGGCCAGGAAACTAGAAGCCCTCCCACTTTTGCCCCCCCCAAGCACTAAGAACACAGAGCATCGCTTGCCCCAGATTGAGAGTTCCTATCTATACCTTGTGGCTAATAGCCACTGATGGATCTCTGCTCCATATGTTTATCCAGTTCCCTCTTGAAGCTGTCCATGCTTGTAGCTGCCACCACCTCCTGCTTGCAGCTGCCATCACTTACATATTGCCAGACCTCAGAGTAGATGAGAAGGAAGCTATTCAGTGCTTTGTTCTTTCTTTGCTATGCAGGTCCTTGTGGATCCTCAGCTTGCCTATGTCCTGTCATCAAAACTTGGACATCTGTATGAATGGCAGAGAATTCTGTTTAGGGGAAAGGTGCCCAGCAAGCAGTCTAGCCTGGTTACCAATTGTTATCCTAGCCACAAGTTGTCTCCCAACAGCCTGTGGTAGCATCCATAAGCTAAAAACTAGAGTGCTTGAGGAGAGAGAGGGTTGGTATACGTTGGGAGAAGGAACTAACCCACAGGTTGACATGGTCTCTCTGTCCCTGTGCCACCTTCTCAGACAAGGTAGACACAGGAGACTGTGCCTGCACCATAAGAACATAAGAGAAGCCAATGTTGGATCAGGCCAATGGCCCATCCAGTCTGACACTCTGTCATACAGTGGCCAAAAATACCAGGTGCCATCAGGAGGTCCACCAGTGGGGGCCAGGACAATAGAAGCCCTCCCACTGTTGCCCCCCCTCAAGCGCCAAGAATACAGAGCATCACTTGCCCCAGACTGAGAGTTCCTATCTATACTTTGTGGCTAATAGTCACTGATGGACCTCTGCTCCATATGTTTATCCAATTCCCCCTTGAAGCCGTCCATGCTTGTAGCTGCCGCCACCTCCTGTGGCAGTGAATTCCATGTGTTAATCACTCTTTGGGTGAAGAAATACTTCCTTTTATCTGTTCTAACCCAACTGCTCAGCAATTTCATGGAGTGCCCCCGAGTTCTTGTACTGTGAGAAAGGGAGAAAAGTACTTCTTTCTCTGCCTGCTTTATCCCATGCATAATCTTATAAACCTCGATCATGTCACCCCTCAGCCATCATTTCTCCTCATGTCACCCCTCAGCTGTCGTTTCTCCTCATGTCACCCCTCAGCCATCATTTCAGAAACCTCAAGCCCAGTACGCGTGGGAAAGTATACATCTCCCTAGGCTTGCTGTGGCAGTTGTGAGAACTGAGAATCGCCTCTATAGAAATGGCTTCTGAAGGAACCATCATCTTTCTAGACTCAGCCTGTTGTGTTTCATGACTTTTTGCCCCCAATTTTTATATCTTTATTTTATTTATTTATTTATTTTTAATATTCATACCCCGCCCTCCCCGCGAATGGGCTCTGTGTGCCCATGTGTGTGTGCCTGTGTGTGTGTGCGTGCGTGCACACGCATGTGTGCCAACAGTGGACACATGTCATATATCTGACAAAGCAGACTCTAGTCAATGAATGCTTATGCCATAGTGGATCCATTGCTCTTTAAGATGCCACAAGATACTTTTCATGTTTTGCTGTAATAGATTTTTCATTTGCTATGTGAGCAACTTGTTAGGGTCCTTGTGTGAGAAACTTGCTCAGTCATTTGCCTTTATTCAGGCTGTGGTCACATGAGCAGTTTATGCTGATATTGTCGAGGTTAAGGCTTCTTCTTCTTCTTCTTCTTTGAAAAAGAGGTGCCAGAACTCTCAAGAGGGAAAAGAAGTTTTCAATCTGTATACTGAAAACTCACGAACTTTTAAACATTTTAAAAAGAATTTTGTTAAAGAGGTTCTGGAACGCTGTTCTGGCACATTCCCCCAGAAAAAAAAGCCCTTTGTGGATCTAAAGAGCATGATCAGACAACAACATCTACCTTCTGTACCTTAGTCATTGGCACCAGGGAAAGTCTGGTCTTTATGTATGCCAGCGCTCCCACCTCACATTTCCTGATGTCTGAACTCCCCTGTTGTGAAGTCAAGCCATTTGGGAAGTCTGAACCTTCCCTTCCCTTTCCACCTCCTTTGCTGTTGTTTTTTGACCAAGTAGCTATGTGCGCATAAACACATAATCATCCCTGGCAGTGTCAATCACCATGCCCAAGTAGTCATTCTGGATTGGGAGTCCCCGGGGGAGTTGTTTTTGAGCAACAACCCCCCCTCCAGCTTCTCTCTCCTGTTTCTGCATCAGAGTTGCTGTGGGACCACTCTCATGTAAATCTACACACACACCCATGTGTTCCAAGGAAGAGAGGTGAAAAGAAGGAGGCTGAGAGGGGCCAGAGTATTGGCAGAGGGATTGTGGAGCTGTGAACAAGGAGCTGGAGCTTCGGATACACGCTTATGCACATGGTTGAAAGACAAAAAAAGGCTGCCGCAACAATCTGAACAATCAACCATGGGGTGAGCATGCGGCGAAGCCAGTTCAGGGTGGGATGACAAATCAAAACTTCCTGCAACTATTTAAACTACTGCAAACAGAGGCGCAGCCAGATCGCACCGAGCCTCCAGTGTGACTACAGCCTCAGTTTGCTGAGCGTAATCCTAAAAGAACCCTTTTGCAGTCAAAGGCAATCCAAAGAAAACCAGCCCAATACACTGTCCCATCCCTTTTGCAACCAAACCATCACTAAAAGTAACCAGCAAGGTCTCCTTCTTGTTCCTTGTTGAAACAGCGACAGCTCCACTGTGGTGCTGAGGACTAAATCTGTTCACTACAAAGAAAAGTACCCTTTCCAAGCCATGGTCATAGCCCTTCCCACAGAAAATGGGGCTTCCTCTCCCCCCTTGGGGAGCTCATCTATATGCTCAGACCTCCAACAATGCAAGCGTCAGGTGCTTCAACTGAGGCCTTTTTTGATCTATTGTTAATACTGGAAAAATTCATGAAACTGTCTGACTATATTGCACCACCGTATGCTTTACAGACTCTTAAGGGTCGTTGGTGTTCCACTCCATGAGTTTATTACGGCCACCTCCTCCAAGCACAATAATAAATGAAGTGTAAACCTGTAGCTGGATAAAAGAGTCGCTGACAGGCTACCCCTGGGAAATAACTGCAGGAAGAACAACCACATAGAATTCATAATTCAGCCTGTAGCATTCAATCTGTTTAGAGCAACAATCTTGCATGCTGTAGCTTCTGTGGCTTCCACACAAGCCTTGCTGGGACACACAAAAAAAAGATGCCCCCATGGAAACAAGACGTTTGTCCTTTCATTTCCTGAAGAGAAATGTCATTTTGTAAATATGTGCTCGAGCCAGCATTTGGCCAAGCGCATCATTTCCCAGTCCGATCTCAATGGCAAGGCTGTGTTGTGCTGGCTTTTGAGTCTGGCACACAAAAATCAAATTCCCCTGTAGCTATTTACCATTTCCCCTTCCAAAGTCATGGCACATTTAAATACTGGGTCGTGCTTCTTTATGGCTCTAATCAAAGACCTTAACTGCAAGCATCCCTCCTTGTTTTTCCATCATCTTCAATGAGGAGGTGACCCCACCATAACCCTGTTAATCTCCAGTGGACTCATCATTTGTTAATTGGTTTCATCTATTCAGGGCTCCATTATCATTGCCTTTCATATCAAGCCAGGGTCGAAGCTGCCTTGTCACTTGAAACCATCTTGCTACATTGCCACTCTTTCCAAACATGAATGGGGTTTGTCCGTTAAGAGTTTCAGCTGCTCTGCTCTGCCTGCTCCACGGTGCCAAAGTTTTCTTGTCGCTCCCATGTATATTCCAGATTGGGGTGTGTGTATGATATGGATAGATCTATACTCATGACAGCATGCTTTTCTGATTCACTATTACTTAGGGGAATATTCTTGGATGGGGCTGGGACAACCCACAAACAAACCCGTCCTTTGTCCTCTTGGTTGCTATATGTATTCATCTATTTGCTCAGTGATAGTAACCAGGAGGTGCCTGGAACTATCACGCTCTGTGTATAGCGACTCCATAAAGACTGCATTCTTTTCCTTTACCGGACACAGTAGTTATATTCTTGCAATGCCTCTTAAGGGAGTCACCCTCCATTTAAGCATTGGCTCAAATATCTCCACAGTCCGGAGTCTCTTTTTCCTCTTTTTTCTCTAGTACATGTACATTAATATTTCAGCCTCTTACTTCCCACCCCTCATTTCTTTAGTGCTACTTGTGAAATAGTCACTCCCGCCCAGTGGTTTCTTATGAGTGCATTTATTTATGTATTGATTTTAGATAGTTACACCCTGCTTTTCTCCTCCAATGAGGACCTAACGTGGCTTGTTGCTTCATCCTCCCCTCCTCCATTTATCTTCACAACAGCCCTGTGAGGGCTTAGAGAGAGAGACTAGCTCAAAGTTCCCAGCGACCTGCCATGGCAGAGTGGGGATTCAAACCTGAGTCCCTCCAATCCTAGTCTGAGGAGGAGGAGGAGACTCTTCACTACCCAAAGGAATCTCAGAGCGGTTTACAATCTCCTTTCCCTTCCCCTCCCCCAACAGACACCCTGTGAGGTAGGTGGGGCTGAGAGAGCTCTTTCAAGAATTGCTCTTTCTAGAACAGCTCTGAGAGAACTGTGACTGACCCAAGGTCACACCACTGGCTGCATATGGAGGAGTGGGGTATCTAGCCCGGTTCTCCCAGATTAGAGTTCACACTCCTAATCACTACACCAAATTGGTTCTCTCCAGTGGACACAGTAGGAGCATAAATGTTCCAACTGGAACACTCCTTGGAACTGCCATAGTTAAAGGAATGTGTTTTCCCCTACCAGCTCACCTATTCACACTGTACAAGTCATACCAGGAGCAAATAAAAGCAGGACTTTTTTGGTGGTGGCATCCTCCTTGCCTAAAGAGGTCTACCAAGTGACCTCTTTATCTAAATTGCTCTAGTTTTTTTTAAAAATAAAGTTTAAATTGAATACAGTTTTGTTTCCATTGAACTCTTTAGTATTATTTATTATTTATTTATATTTATATCCTGCCTTGCCGGATGAGCTGGCTAGTATTCATTTTATTTCTATCTGCCTTTCTCACTGAGACTCAAGGTGGATTAGAGGAAATAAAACAGTGAGGTAAAATAGCATAAGGCAACCTGTCATGGTCTGGGCTGTGCAAGAAAAGGCCTAGCAGGCCCAGGGAGCCTGTGTAGCAGTGGGAGGAGGCCAGACCTACAACTCCCAGAAGTCCGTGAGAGGTTTTGGTGCCAATTTTAGCCAATCAGAGAGAAAGGGGACTTATAATAAAAGAGCTGGTACAGAGGAAGAGCTGTTCTTCTTCCAAGGGAGCAGGGCCAGAGGGAAGGCTGCTACATGGAAGAGACCCTCATCCTGAGAGGAAGGGTGAGCAGTCTGAGGCCCACTTGAGACAGTGAGCTAGGGACAGTAAGTCTAGACGCGTTAGGGCATTTGGTTCCTTTTCTTTTCACCCACTTATTGCCATTGTTTGTGCACCTAGTTTGTTTTCCTATCTGACTGACCACCTATAAAATAAACCTTTTTCATTGTTTACTCTGCCTGGTCCTCACACTTATTTTGGTCAAAAAAGGGAGGTGTGAAGGTCTTGGGAAGGTGCTCTGGGCCTTCTCAAGGGATCCTAAAACCAGAGTGGTGGCAGCATCAGGTGACATCCCACCTGAGCCGTGACACAACCAATGAACTATGCAATAGTACTAGGATTACAGAATTGGAGAACAGTGTAAATAACAAGCAATCTAGGGCAAGGTATACTGAGCCTGCTTCAGCAGGGAAGGCGGGGTATAAAACAAATAAATAAATATATGAATAAAATACTTTGAACAATAAAGAAAATTGATTACAAGCCACAAGATAATGTAGTAAATGCAGGGAAAATCTATAATAATCATTGCAGTGAACTACAATCCTGTTCCATTATACAAGTGCCCTCCTGGGCTAAGAACGTAAGAAAAGCCATGCTGGATCTAGGGCTGCCAAGTCCCCCGGTAGGGCGGGGGAAACACTGGTTTTTACTGCTTACCCCCGCTTTTTCAAAATTGGCCCCCGGGGGACAAAATGGCTGCCAGCAGGAAGTCGGAGTCTGCCCTGCCCTGCCTTAAAAGGGAAATGTCTGCAGAGAGCCTGCCCTGCAGTAAAAAGCCTCACCAGACATTTCCCCTTTAAGAAGTCAGCAAGAGAGCTTCCACAGCAAGAGAGGTCCGCCCAGAGATTAAGGAGGGACTGAAGGGGTTGCTTTTGCATGTGGTTTGCAAGGTAAGTTTCTCTTCCAGCTCTTTTCCTTCTCTCTCTCTCCCTCGTTCTTTCTTTTTTCTGTCCGTCTGTCTGTCTGTCTGTCTGTCTCTCTCTCTGTCCCCATCCAGCAGAGGTCTATCAGTGGCTATTATTAGCCACAAGGTCTAAATGGAAGTAAGTGCCTCTGCCAGTTTTTTTCCTTCTCTCTCTCTCCTTCTTTCTTTTTTCTGTCTGTCTGTCTGTCTGTCTGTCTGTCTCTCTCTGTCCCCATCCAGCAGAGGTCTATCAGTGGCTATTATTAGCCACAAGGTCTAAATGGAACCCTTTGTCTGCGGCAGTGATGCTCTGAATTCTTGGTGCTTGGGGGGTAACAGTGGGAGGGCTTCTGGAGTTCTGGCCCCGCTGCTGGACCTCCTGAGGGCACCTGGTATTTTTGGCCACTGTTGTGACACAGAGTGTTGTACTGGATGGGCTATACTGGATGGGCCGATCCACTGTGGCTTCTCTCCTGTTCTTATGATATGAAAATCATATTTAGCACTTGTGTAGCACTTAGTGCTTCATATTCTGCCAAGATGAGGAAGGATTCACTAGGGCTGTTGCTCAGTGATAGAGCATCTGCTTGACATGCAGGAGGTATCAGCTTCTTCAGCTAAAAAAGGATCAGGTAATAGGTGACATTAAAGATCTCAGCCTGAGACCCTGGAGAGCCACTACCAGTCTGAGTAGTCAATACTGACCTTGATGGACCAATGGCCTGATTCAGTATTAGGAAACTTCATGAGTTCATGTGTCAGCATGTGGAAGCAACATCACAGGATGTGACATCACAAAATGATGTCACTTCCTTTCTCCTGGCTCCACCCCCAAAGTCTCCTGGCTCCACCCCCAAAGTCCCCAGATATTTCCCAAGTTGGACTTGGCAGCCCTAGCTGGATCAGACCAAAGGCCTATCAAGTCAAGTCCATCTTTATGTTCACATACAGGCCAACCAGAATAAGCAGAATGGCTGCAATGGCATCCTCCCAATCCTGCGCCCCAGCAACCGATATAAAGAGGCATACAAAGAGGCATACTTGAGGGAGTAGTTAGCCATCATGGCTAGTAGCCATTGTGACTAGTAGCCATGACTGGTCCACTGTACTACAGTTTTAATCCCTTTTAAGAAATGGTCTCTTGTACATTACTGGTAGGGCTGCCAAGTCCCCCCGGGGGGCGGGGATTCCCCCACTAAAGCGGTCCCCAGTCTGCCGGTCCGGATCCGACTGGCAGGGGCGACCCGACCCCCGAAGTGGCACGATCAGGCTGACTGCCCAGCGTGATGACGTCACCTGGAAGTGATGTCATCATGCTGGGCATGTTGCCGGGACGACGCTCTAGCAATCGCCCTGAAAACTCTATGGTACCATAGAGTTTTAGGGTGATTACCAGAGTGTTGCCCCGGCAACATGCCCAGTGTGATGATGTCACTTCCGGGTGATGTCATCCCGGTGCGCGCGCACTGGACTCCTGAAGAGGGGCCAGGACTCCCCCACTTTTAAAACAGTAAGACTTGGCAACCCTAATTACTGGCTTTGC
Source organism: Lepidodactylus listeri (assembly GCA_029233225.1). Classification (NCBI taxonomy): domain Eukaryota; kingdom Metazoa; phylum Chordata; class Lepidosauria; order Squamata; family Gekkonidae; genus Lepidodactylus; species Lepidodactylus listeri. The sequence goes on along the minus strand of JARCFY010000011.1, from coordinate 73,436,897 downwards.
ATATTCTGTGGAATGATAGACGTGTGGGGGCTTTCCTGATCTCAGGCAAACCAATCAACAAGGTGGGGGCCACCACTGAGAAGGCCCATGCACAGGAAGCTGTTGATCTTACCCATTTGCAGGGCAGCACATTCAGAAGGCTTTGCTCAGATGAGGGATGCTGCTGCAGCCGAGTGCAGTAGGAAAGACGGTCTTACAGGTATGTGGGTCCAAGGCCATTAAACTCTTTGCAGGTGATAAATAGAACCTTAAATTGAACTTAGTAACTGACTGGTAATTAATGGAGTGTCTACAGAATACATTAACAGACCCATTTTGTTGTCTGGCCTCAGGGTAACCACAGCATGGAGTCACATGGCCAAATCAGCTGAGTCAAGATAGAATATCTGTTGGAGTGATTTGATCTACTTGATTTATTGGTATGGTCTTGCACTAACTTTATGGCTGTTGATATCATCTTTAAAACTCCCTGAAGGTAAAAAACAGCAGCAGCAACAAGCCAATTGCTTAGAATCAGGAGAGAACTGTCAGCAGAGAAAGCCTAGGAACAGATGGAGCCGTGTATTGTTTGTGAGAAGGTATAGAGAGAGACCAGAATAGACCCTTTCATTAATAGTTTCCACCTATTTGATTCCTAAGTGTGAATGCTGAGTCATGACCTACAGCCGTCCCACTATTATTATGGCTCAGTGATCTGTGGAAATTTGCAGGGTGGTAGGTTTTGTCCTTGGCTGGCCAAAGCTGGAGGCATCCTCGCAGCAGCACCTCCCACAGGGAGAAGAGCAGAAAGGGGGGAAAGGGTTAATATCCCAGGGAGGCTGGGTCACCTAAGAGTCTCCAGGGGAGTTCTCCTGGGTTAAGGGTGTCACATATCTGCAGAGCAAAACTTCGCAAGGCTGTTGCCTACCATGTCAGTGTCTTTTCCCCCATGGGTAAAGGTTTTCAAGCCTGAGGCTGTAGAAATGGAGCTTTTAGGAAAGCAATTACTATAATGTTTCCTTCCAGAGAATGAGTACGGTGATCCCTTTTATTGGATCAGCTTGTAATTTCAGGCGTAGGAAGAGAGCAATTCAAAGAATACCTTCCTTGTCAGATGAGGTCAGTGGAATTACAGTTGGACTACTGTTCTGAAGCCTATTCCCTTTCCCCCATACCAGGACCAGAGCTCTAGATGGGGCAGGGCACCGTTTAACCCTATCTTGGCAATAAACTTTGACCAGGTGCAGCGCACCACATCTCTATTCTTCCAGATGTGTGGAAACAGGAAGAACAGCTTCCAGACTGGATACAGAGTTAGGTAATTTCAGAATGCACGGATAGTGTCTGGCCTACCAAGTAACATCCTTATGTAGTTCTCTGTGCCAGGCAAAGATTTTTTATAACATTCTGTCAAGCCTTTTAAACCCGGGAAATACGGTTATTTTGTATGCTTGGCTGTTGTACATATTTTCATTTGCTTTATACTTTTTTCTGGCATTGGTTTACTTACTGTAAGTTCTGTTTACCACTTTGGATATTTCTCATGGGAACATGGTTCATAAAAGAAGGAGAGAGAGAGGGAGAGAGTGGCTGCTCAGATTTACGGCACTCTCTTTTCCTGGAGGTTTCTCACAATTTGCTTAACGTAGATAGCGAATATAGAGGCAAAAATGTTTACTGGGAAACTGAAACTGACAGGAATGCAGATTAGTGCTACAGTCGGACTGGAGCCTTAGCATGATATGGCGGCGCCTCGAAGTGCTCCAATTTACATTGTTGCGGGGAAGATTGAACAGAGAGCACACCCAGCTGTGCCCCCCCCCCCCCGCTCTCGCTCTATGGTCGAGCATCCACAATACTGTGGTGCCTCAACCATGGAGTGTGTTGTCTCCTTTAAAAATATGGCTGGGCATGCACATAGGCGCTTAGGCACACGTAGCCAAGAAGAACTTGGGGGGGGGGGGGGGGGAACACACTCAGAAATAGATCTGACCATTTCCACTCCCCATCCAGTTCAGATATGGGAAAAGTGAGGTGGAAGCATGGGCCATCCGGAAACCACTAGATATCCTCTGGTGGCTATTTATTCCATATCCAACTCGTCGTACAATGGGATGAGTACGACTGGGGAACGGCTGCCAGGTGTGGGTGTGTGACTGAGCCCATTTAATCCGTACAGGAAGCACAACTATATCGGGCAAAACTGCCCATCTGACCACAGCTTAGTTTTCATTTGGCACCTCATCAACCAGGTCTACTCAGAATCCTGCTCTTGCACTGTCAGAGTCCTAGCCTGAGCATATGGTGAGGATAGCATTCTGTAGAGGCAGGTGTTTGGCAGTAAGAGGCATGAGCACAGTGCAAAATGTTGTTTCATCCGAAGCAGAGTTACACCTACAGTAAACCAATGGTATGCAGAAAGTTTGGCGAGTTCTATGCCCTGCATAAAATCTCAGCTAGTTTAATATCTATGGAACAGTTTCCAAAACAGACTAATTTGGCTTCAAAATGGCTTCCATATTTAGAAGTTACATTCAAGGAAGATTCAACCCTAAAATAGACAGTACCACAAAGGTACTAAGAGATTATTACCTATGTAACTAATACAAAAAAAAGCTTAAGGCTGTTTTTATTTCCAATTGTTTTATCTTTACTAGACTATACCTTTTTGATAAAGTGTAGAACTTCAGGTTGAAGACAAAACTGGTATGGTTAATACCCAAAGGATATTGTTAGTTAAAGTATATTGTTACTTACCATATGATCTGTAGTTTGTTTAGTACTGCTACTTACCTTAGTCCCCCCCCCCTTTCTTATTGGAGTATGATTTGTATAGAAATCACTTGGAAATGTATATATTATGTTTTGTCTCTTGGCAAGTCACAGTTGTAGTTCTATTGTATTGTTCAAAAATATAATAATAAAAAAGCAAGAGTTACACCTTTCTAAATCCATTGAAGTCAATGAGCTTAGAATGACATAATACTTATTAGGATTGCCCTGTGATTGTGTATATCATTTTAGTACATACATATCTAAATGCATGCACACATGATCTTGCCTTATATTTAATCAGGCCATTGATCTATCAAGGTCAAAAATGTCTATTCACACTGTCCTCTACTCCTTAGGTCTTTCACATCACCTGCTTCCTGATCCTTGCAACTGGAGATGCTGGGGACCTAACCTGGGACTCTACCACTGAGTCACAGTTAGTGCTGCCAGCCCAGCACTGGAAACTTCTAGGAGATGGGAACAGGGTCACACTGATGTCGAGGAACAGGGTCACACTGATGTCGCTATGTCACTTCCAGCACAAACCTAGACACACTGGAGCAGTGCTCTAAGAGACACCCATAGTGTTTCAGGTGAGTCCTCGAGCACTGTACCAATCCATTGACACCACTTCCAAGTTCACGCCAAACGAGGTGCCATGGAGTTGGTGTAACACTGATTCCTCCCTCTCTGCATTTTGCTCCCACCGCTCCTCTGACCAGCAATGGGAGACAGGAGCCTGGGAATGGGAGACCTGGAATGTCTAATCACTGTCCCACCCCAACATTCAGAGCTCTGATATTCAGAGGTTAAAGGTTTCTTTTTAGTATCCTCCATTACCTAGATAACAGAGTTGTTTTCCGTTGCCCCAAAAGGTTGGACCAGAACCAGCACGTTGAAATTAAATCACAAGAGTTTTCAGCTAAACATTAGGAAGAACTTCTTGACAGTTAGAGCAGTTCCTCATTGGAACAGGCTTCCTCGGGAGGTGGTGGGCTCTCCTTTTCTGGAGCAGGGGCATAGAGTTTTGCAAATTCCGGGGGGGGGCTGTTTAGTGCGCGCGGTCACTGGGGCGACCCCCCCCCCGGGAAATTTCCATTGCTGCCGGTGCTTCTCTCTCCCCCCCCCCCCGGCCACTCCTTCCCTCTCCCGGGGAAATTTCGCCCGGAAAAGAGGGAGGGAGAGGAAAGGACGGAGGAGTGGCCAGGCCGGGGGGGGGGGGGGAGAGAGAGGCCCGGGGAGGCGTGGTGGCAGGCACTACATTTTCCCAAGGGGGGCTCGGTCCCCCCCGGGAAATTTCGGGGGTGGCTCGAACCCTCGAGCCCCCTCCGTACTCTACGCCTATGCTTTGGAGGTTTTCAGACGGAGGCTAGAGGGCCATTTGACAGCAATGCTGAGTCTGTAAACTTAGGCAGATCATGAGAGAGAGGGCAGGAAGGGTTGCATCAGTGCTTAGTTCTTGTGGCCCTTTCTTACATTCCCAGGGAAATGCTGATTGCCACTTCGGGAGTCAGGAAGCAATTTTTCTCCAGGCCAGTTTGGCCAGGGATCCTGGATGGAGGCTTTTTGTCATCTTCTGGGAACAGCGGTCACTGTGGGTGTGCAGGGGGAGGTATTTGTGAATTTCCTGCATTGTGCAGGGGGTTGGACTAGATGACCCCAGAGTTCCTTCCAATTCTATGATTCTATGATTCCAAGTGTAAGGCAAGATGTGGGGGATGGCAGCCTCAAGCAACAACCCTTCATATAAGACTAGAGGGTGCGTTAGTCATAAGACTGTCTCTGTTTTTGTTGGTTGAATGTTGAAGGGCATGCCATTTTGGTATCAACCTTGAGCAGATGGATGCTTCTATATTCTGTTAGTGTAATGCTATAGTCCCGTGGAAGGCACTGACCTGAATTTGACAATCATTTGTTCACTCTAGACATCACGTGAAACGGTGCTTTAAACTGTGGTTAATGTGATTGTCTAACCTTGGTTTAATCCTGGCAACACTCTAAGGCAACAGAGAAAAAGCAATTAAACCAGTTTTGTCAAGGCAAATCAGTGTTAGACCTATACGTTTGTTCATTTATGAAGAAGAAAAGGAGGAGGAGACTGGATTTATACCCTGCCCTTCACTTGGAGTCTCAGAGCGGCTTACAAACTCCTTTCCCTTCTCTTCCCCACAACAGACACCCTGTGAGGTAGGTGGGGCTGAGAGAGCTCTTTCAAGGACTGCTCATGAGAGAACAGCTCTGACAGCACTACGGCTTGCGCGAGGTCATCCAGCAGTTGCAAGTGGAGGAGTGGGGAATCAAACCCAGTTCTCTGAGATTAGAGTCCGCACACTTAACCACTACACCAAACTGCCTCACTTTTATCTCCCATGAGAATCTGAAATGGTTTACAACATTGTTCCCTCTTCCGTTTTATCCTCACAACAACCCTGTCGGGTAGGGTAGGCTGAGGGTGTGTGACTGGCCCAAGGTCACCTGGCAAGCTTCCAGGGCAGAGTGCCAATTTGACCTGGGTTTCCCCAGATTCTAGTCCAATATTCTAACCACTGCACCACAAGTTGAGTCCCGGTTTTGGCAGATGCTGCTGGAAAGTGCCACTGAGTTGTAGTCGACTCATGGTGACCCTCCTAGGGTTTCAAGGCAAGAAACACACAGTGGTGTTTGGCCATTTCCTGCCTCTGCATAGCAACCCTGAGCAACTTGGTCTCCCGTCCAAGTACTGACCAGGGCGGACCCTGCTTAGCTTCTGAGATCTGACAAGACAGGGCCAGCCTGGGCCATTCAGCTCAGGGCAAGTAACCATATTTAAAATAAGCTGTGGTATTCTGTTATGTCTAAACTGAGCCACTGTGTGGCTCCTGTTTTGTAAAGTGTGGCAATCCTCATGCAGCCCCAGACTTGGCCAGATTGTGAATTCTTGTGGCAGTCCCTGCACCGAGATGAGAAAAAAGGTATACAAAAATAGCTGGAAGTGCGAGAAAGTCATGAATATTCCATCTTGCCGCTCCCTGGCTGGTGTTTAAGGAGGGCGTTCTTTGCCCAAGTCGTAAGGGGGTGAATGAATTTCAATAAATCCTCTGTTGCATGTTTATTCTGGCCTGCTGCACTGTTTCTGCAGTCCGCCCCTCTCTCGAAGGCTAAATAAGCAGCCTTGGATTAGAAGAAGTTCACAATTTAATTGTGCGTTTCATCTGAAAACATTATTAGCGGGGGGGGGGGGGGGGGACGGGGGACGGACCATGAGCGCACATTTCTCTTCAGCTAGCACTGAGACGTAGCCTGGCCACACTGGAGGCAACTGCAGCTGCATAACAAAGAGCAGCAATAAAACTACAATAGTAGAGTCAGGAAATGAAAAAAGGCAACCTCCTTCAGCCAGAAACATCCAGGGTGTGGGTGTAGGAAGGCAAGCCAAATGAAATTATTCTGCAAGCTGAAGCGGGGGTAGCAGCAGCAGCGGGGTGGGGGGTGGGGGGTGGGAGGATGGCCAGGCCTAGGAGTGAGTTTTAATTTTTTGTGTCTGTATGGAGCCAGCCCTCCTTACATGGCTGATGTCTCCCAAAAGGGGAGCTCTGTCACGGGCACCTTCTATGTATTGGGATACCTGGTTAATATAGCAGAGTTTTGCCCTGAAACAGGATACTGAGTGCCGTAAATAAATCTCCCAAGAAGTAAATAAATCTCCCTTTCTCAGAGGGCTGAAGTACTTGGATAAGGCCTCTTTCAGCTATGACCTTATGCCTATCAGTCTCCCTGAGTCTAACCTACCTCATGTGGTTGTGAAGATAAAATGTGAGAGGGGAGAACCGGGAGTGCTACTCTGAGCTTCTTGGAGCAAGGATGGGAAAAAATGATGGGAGAGATTCTGTGACTCGATCAGAGAGGATTTTTCTTAATGGCAGCAGTCCCACCTCGAGGAGGGACATTTCACAGTCCTGGAAATGAATGTAAGCTTACAGCTCAAGAGAGCTGCCCATCAGTACTTTATCAAGTAATTCTCTTAATTCCAGGCAGCCTATGTAGATTAAAGGAAACATATTCTGTTTATGATTCACACACTACCTTTTGTTTTGTCAGGCTGACGAATGGGCAAGTTCCTTGGCTGTATATCATGACGGGGATCCTCGTGTTTACGTTACTATGACTCTCAAGCCACGCGTTGGCTCACAGCACAACGGTAACGCCCCATGCATGCACAAACAAGGGACGCCTCAAAGGAGGCAAAACCAGCGGCTTTTATTCTTCACATTTACCAGGATGTAAAACCCCGGTACTTTTTTTTTCAGTTATGGAACTATTTATTCATGCACTTATTCAAGTAAATAAATGTTGGCTGATACAATCTGGCCAACTTCAAAGCACTTTCCCACTCTGATAGTCTTTCCTGGAACAGGGTGGCTAAGGCAGGAGGGGGGGCAACTAGGAGGACAAAATGCCAGCGTTTTAGTCACTCTCAGGTGACATGATGCTGGGTAGGTCATAAGAACATAAGAGAAGTCAATGCTGGATCAGTCCAATGGCCCATCCAGTCCAACACTCTGTCATACAGTGGCCAAAAATACCAGGTGCCATCAGGAGGTCCACCAGTGGGGCCAGGACACTAGAAGCCCTCCCACTGTTGCCCCCCCCCCCCCATTCACCAAGAATACAGAGCATCACTTGCCCCAGACTGAGAGATCCTATCGATTTTTGTTGTTGTTGGCTAATAGCCACTTTTGGACCTCTGCTCCATATGTTTATCTAATTCCCTCTTGAAGCCATCCATGCTTGTAGCTGCCACCACCTCCTGTGGCAGTGAATTCCATGTGTTAATCACTCTTTGGGTGAAGAAATACTTCCTTTTATCCATTCTAACCCAACTGCTCAGCAATTTCATTGAGTGCCCACAAGTTCTTGTATTGTGAGAAAGGGAGAAATGTGCTTTTCTTTCTACCTGCTCTATCCCATGCATAATCTTATCAATCTCGATCATGTCACCCCCTCAGTTGTCATTTCTCCAAGCTAAAGAGCCCCAAGCGCTTTAACTTTTCTTCATAGGGAAAGTGTTCCAACCCTTTTATCATTCTAGTTGTCCTTTTCTGCACTTTTTCCAATGCTATAATGTCCTATCTGAGGTGTGGTGTACACAGGTAGGAATTGTACACAGTATTCCAAATGAGGTTGCACAATCAATGCATACAGGGGCATTATGATACTGGCTGATTTATTTTCAGTTCCTTTCCTAATAATCCCCAGCATAGCGTTGGCCTTTTTTATTGCAGTCGCACACTGTCTCAACATTTTCATTGAGTTATCTACTACGACTCCAAGATCTCTCTCTTGGTCAGTCTCCACCAGTTCGGACCCCATCAACGTGTATTTATAGTTAGAATTTTTGGCCCCAATGTGCACCACTTTGCACTTGGCCACACTGAACCCCATTTGCCACGTTGACGCCCACTCACCCATCCTCAACAGATCCCTTTGGAGTGCCTCACAATCCTCCTTGGTTTTCACCACCCTGAACGATTTTGTGTCATCCGCAAATTCAGCCACTTCACTGCTTACTCCCAACTCCAAATCGTTAATAACAATTTAAAAAGCATCAGACCCAGTATTGATCCCTGCGGTATCCTACTGCTTACCACCCTCCACTGAAAAAATTGCCCAGTTATACTCACTCTCTGTTTCCTTTTAATTAGCCAGTTTTTGATCCACAAGAGGACTTGTCCTTTTATCCCATGATTTTTGAACTTACTTAGGAGCCTTTGATGAGGAACTTTATCAAAAGCTCTCTGGAAGTCACAGCAGAGATGTTGTGCATCTCTCAAGATATTCCCCCAGTGCTTCCTCTCACTTGGTCTAGAAGCGTCCAGCCGTGCCTACCCTTGATTAAAAAAAAATATGTTCAGCTTATAAAAGGCTATTCCTGCAGGGAATATCTTTTCAAAATGGCCACTACCAGTGTTCCCTCTAAGCTGAGTTAGTATGAGCTAGCCCACAGTTTTTTAGCCTCCAGCTCACACATTTTTATCTTAGCTCAGGAAGGATGGCTCCAGAGCAAAATAATTTATGCAGTAGCCAAATCACTCACTCACAACTTTAATGCCAGTAGCTCATAAAGTAGAATTTTTGTTCACAAGACTCCACAGCTTAGAGCATGGGTGTTGAACTCATTTGTTATGAGGGCCGGATCTGACATAAATGAGAGCTCGTTGGGCCGGGCCATTTGTGTCATAAAATGTAATGCCAGATAGCAGAGATATAAACTTTATAAAGGACACAAACACTATTAAAGATTTTTTTTAAAAAACTTTAAAACGCTTAAAACACTAGCACTTTTGCAATATTTTGTCTATTTAACAGTCTCTGATAACTGTGTTTGTTTACAAAACTATAGTCTTCCCCAGAAAAATAGCTACAACTTCCTACAAAGGAAATGTGCTGGGTGAACTTGGTCTGGACAGCCTTATCCACTTCACTGGCTTGTTGTTATTCCTCCTCTAAAATAGTTCACATTGCTTTCTTACTGAGAGAGACTGGATCATGAGGGCATGAACACAGTGAAAAGGGGGAGGGAACCCAGTTGCACACAGGAGAGCCCTGACATAAAGAGCCCAATAACACACACACACACACACTGTAGCAAGGCACACAAAAGCTCATACCCTTGAACAAAATTTTGTTGGTCTTAAAAGTGCTTGGTATTTCTCTCATGCAATTTAGGCAGCCCAGCAAACCAAGCTCTCCCTCTTTCTCTCCCTCCCTTCAGGGAGGAGCCTCAGCCAGTGGAAGGGAAGAAACACTTCCCTTTGTCTCCTGCAGCCTGGCCAGGAAGCAAGCTCTGGCTGTTCCCACCCACCCCTTGGGAGGAGGAGGGGGACGAACCACAGCCAGTTCTTTACCAGACTCTCTTAATTGCACAGGAGAGGCTTGCCATCCATCTCTCCTGTGCGACTGAGAGAGACTGGTAAAGCAAGCTGTGACATGGCGGCAGCAAGAGAACTGGATAAGGAAGTAAAAAACAGCCAGGGCCTTGTGAGCTGGATTGGGGCCCTCTGAGGGCCTGATCCAACCCACTGGCCGCATGTTTGACACCCCTGGCTTAGAGGGAGCACTGGCCGCTACTATAGAAGGCCTTCAGGGAGATGGCAGAAACAGGATGTAGGGATGCCAGCTTCCAGTTGGGACCAGTGTTCCCTCTAAGCTGAGTTAGTGTGAGCCAGTTCACAGTTTTTTAGCCTCTGGCTCACACCTTTTTTTCTTTGCCCAGGAAGGATGGCTCCAGAGCAAACTAATTTATGCAGCTGCCAAATCTCTCGCTCACAACTTTAATGCCAGCAGCTCACAAACTTAAATTTTTGCTCACAAGACTCCACAGCTTAGAGGGAGCATTGGTTGGGACATGAGGATTCCCCTGGAATTACAGTTCACCACCAGACTACAGAGATCAGGTCCCCTGGAGAAAATGGAGAGTGGACTCTATGGTATTGTACCCCGCTTTGGAGAGTGGACTCTATGGCATTGTACCCCGCTGAGGTTCCTGTCCTCCCCAGGTTCCATCCTCAGATCTCCAGGAGTTCTCCAGCCTGGAGCAGGCAACCCTACCCCCACCAGCAGCCAGGAGGACCTGGCAATCCTAAGAATGCATCCCAACAAAGGTCCCACTTTATCTGGTGATTCTGGATTCTTTATAGATCCAGGTGGTCAGCTGTGTTGGTCTGAAGCAGTAGGACAAATTTAGAGTCCAGTGGCACCTTTAAGCCCAGCAAAGGTTTATTCAAGGTAAACCTTTGTTGGGCTTAAAGGTGCCACTGGACTCTCGGTTTGTTCTCTTGGATCCTTAACGTAAGTGGTTTGTGTTTTAATTCCATGATTTCCCTATACAAATGAATGTACTGTAACAAAGATTCACTGATGCTTGATTCTACGCTGAACATACAGTCCTAATGTGATGTATCTCTACCATCCAGGATCACTTTGTTTTTACAATGCAAGTGTTCTCCAGTTTACTTAAACACTTTTAATTGCCACTCAACAAGCAAGCAGGGATATAACTGGACGTTTGGAAACCTGTGTTCTTTCTTCTGACCTCCAAAAATAATCTGGTGTGCTTGGGATGGGAGCAAACAGAAATGACAGCCTAGGCCAGAAATCTCCTCAGCATGATTGAGGGTGACAGGTCATTGCAGAATATTAGTCAGCTTCCCTTGTGCCGATTTCAGAGCGGTGATGGAAGTGGCGAGACAGTCCTGCCCAATACACTCCTTTGCTCACACTCAGCATTAGATGTGGTGGAATGATGACTGGTGTTTGTGTGTGAGGACTGGGTGGGACTGGGAGAGAATGGGAAGCTGTTCTAGTTGGGCAGCAATGTCAACACATTGTGAGTTGTGAAACAAAAACAGAGGAATATTCAGGAGGGCATTTTTATAAAAGGAACAGGACTGTCACAAATGGAATTGGCCAGAAAGGCATCTTCATTAAGGGAACAGGGGTGCGGCTGATTGCTCTGTTTATTGTATGTATTATCTTGGATGTACTTCATTGTTTTCTAATGTTGGTAATTCAGTCATTGCACTGTGAGTGATATGTCTTATACCGTTTTTCTTTATTGCATTTTTTGCTGGAGATCCAGTGTGGTGTAGTGGTAAAAGTGACAGATTATGACCTGGGAGACCCAGGGTTGAATCCCCACTCTGCCATGGAAGCGATCTCGCATGTAACAGCTGAATGTGATTATGGGGTGCTCTTCCAATAAGCTGTACTGACAGCCTTAGATAGACCGGAGGGGACCGGGGGGGGGGGTATTAGGAACAGCATATTTGGCAAATTGTTGTCCCTAATGTTGTGCTCCAAAACAGCAAGAGTCCAGCAGCACCTTAAAGACTAATAAAATATGTGGCAGGGTATGAGCTTTCGTGAGTCATTGCTCACTTCTTCAGATACGGCTAGAATGGGAGTCCATCTGTCCCATTGATTGGAAAGTGGAGAGATTTCAGATGCTGAATGACATATAGCAGGCTTCCACACATATTGTACAACTTCCAGCAGGGCAGCTGGGGAAGCGAAGGGGAGGCAATCCTCCCCAATCGGTCTTCCCTTCCCCCAGCCAGTGTCCCCTCCTTGGTAGGCTTGAGGTGTGGGGGGGAGGAGAGAAAGAAAGCAACATTAACTTTAAATGTGTTCTCTAAGCCCCCCCCCCTCAACCAGCTGGCTTGGAGAAGGCATTTGTCTCTTGAAATCCCCTCTCGAAGCCAAGACAGCCAGTATGGGGGGGGGGGGGGGTTGGAGGATGCATTTAAAGTTAAAGTTGCTTTCTTTCCACCTCTCCCTCCCCATAGGGTTGCCAAGTGACTCACAGAAATCAGCAGGGGAGAGTTGGTCCCATCCCGGAACATTCGTGTGCACGCCTCAGTGACATCGCCCTGAAGTGACGTCATCACACTGGGCACGTTGCCAGGCGATGCTCTAGCAACCAGCCTGAAAAACTCTATGGTACCATAGAGTTTTTCGGGCTGGTTGCTAGAGCATCACCCGGCGTGATGATGTCACTTCCGGGCGACATCATACTGGGCACGTCGGCCCGATCTGGCCACTTCGGGGGTGGGGTTCCCCACGCCAGCCGGATCTGGACTGGCAGATTGGGGGCCCTTTGAGCGGGGAATCCCCGCCCCCGGGGGGACTTGGCAGCCCTACCTCCCCACCATCTATTCCCTCTCTCCCTCCATCCCTCCTTCCTTTTTCTATCTCTCTTTCTTTCCACCACTGTCTCTCTCTCTCTGACAAATAAATATCATTATCAATATTTGTTTCTACCCCTTTTGTTTTTATTGTTGAAAGTCTCATTTAACGTTAATAAAAAACAAATCTGCATATTTTCAATAAAAGTGTGTGTGTAATATTTGTTCATGTCTTGCAGCTCTCAGACATCTGACATTTATTCTACGTGGTTCTTACATTAAGCAAGTTTGGCCACCCCTGGTCCAGGCGGATGCATTGTCATGAGCTTCATGATCAGTTGCAATTCAGCAGTCTCGCTAATTTCACTTTGAAATTCCTTTGTAAGAGAACTGTTACTTTTAGATCAGCAACTGAATGTCCTGGAAGGTTAAAATGTCACTATCCAGCATGAGTTGTAGGTCATTAATCACACGTTGAACTGGCTTGAGTTGTGAGTTGTAGGTGACCACCAATGGTGTTCTGTTGTTATTTTCCTTGGGCTTGTCTTGTAGCAAGCTGTCTCTGAGTATCATTCTGGCTTTTCCAGTCATCTTTCTCATCATATCAGGAGGTCACTGTAGTTGCAAAAATGCCTGTTGCAGATCCTTCAAGTGAATCTCTCTATCTGAGGGGTTGGAGCAGGTGTGACTACAGTGTAGGGCTTGGCTGTAGACAATGGATTGTTTGACGTGGTTGGAGTGGTAGCTGGAGGCATGGAGATATGTTTGCCAATCTGTTGGTTTTCAGTACAATGCGGTACTTATATGTCCCTCGAGTATCCATACTGTGTTGTCCAGGAAATTTATTTCTTGTGTAGAGTCATTCATAGTTAGATTGATGGTGGGGTGGAAGTTGAGGAAAGCCTAGTGGAATCTCTCAAGGGCTTCTTTGCCATCGGTCTATGATAGAAGCCAGTTGTGCTTCAAGTTTGCTGTCAAGGTAGGTGAGACTGGCAATCTCTGATTATATCCAGGTTAGATTACTGTAATGGACTGTATGTGGGGCTGCCTTTGAAAACAGCTCACTCAAATTTCAGCTCACCCAAAAGGCAGCAGCCAGGCTATCAGCAGGGAAGGGTACAGGGATTGTATAAAGTTCTGAAAGATCTGCACTAATTGCTCATTTGTTTCTGGGCACTAAATGGCTTGGGGCCATTGTACTGGAAGGACGGCCTCCTCTCACACTGTCCAACTAGGGTCAACAGCTCCCCACTGGAGACGAGGCATCCCCTGCTGGCTGGCGGGGAGACTTACCAGGGACAGGAGGGAGGCCCAGGCTACGTCTTTGGCAACATGGCAACATCACTTCTGACATGTGCTGAAAGTGATGTCATCAGGCCAGTGACGTTGCAGCAGCACTCTGGTATTCGGACGCTTCTATTTTCCTGATGAAAAAGACAAATGAAGAAAAATAAATAACAGAGATTTGTGGACAAAACTGCTTAACAAGGTACATTTATTTCCAAAACCAATGTGGGAGACACAAGGCAAAACACAGGCCTGCAGAATCAAATACATGCTGATCTTATAGGGTTGCCAGTCTCCAGGTGGGGCCTGGAGATTTCCTGCTATTACAGATGACAGAGACCAGTTCCCCAGAGAAAATGGCTGCTTTGGATGGTGGGCTCTATGGGCACTGTACCCTGCTGAGGTCCCTGCCTCCCCAAACCCCACCCTCTCCAAGCTACACCCCCTCCCCAAATTCCCAGGTATTTCCCCACCCAGGGCCGGCAACTTTTGAGTCCAGCTCTTCCTGTGTCCTTTAGAGGAAAAGCAGCCACCGGCTTCTTCTGAAAGCAGGTATAACGTTCTGACTCACAGTGCGGCAAAACTGCTCTAAAGTCTCCCTAATGGCTGTAAAATGCAGTATAAGACAATAGCCGCTTCATTATTGCCTTGCTCAATGCTTTTACCCTGAAAGTGGAGGCCAAAGTCGCTAAGAAGAATGACTGTTTAATCCCCAGTGAGGTCAGGTGAACAGTCCAGGAGTCAGGATTGCCCCTTGACTTGACAGGCACACACAGACACACCAGATGCCGGCTCTGTTGGGTTCCAAGCCAGCATCACAGCATGTGCCCTAGAATTTATTACTTGTGCTAGAGATCCTTCTAGGCTAGTTCATGTGTGCCTCCCTTGAAGGGACAACAGCCAGTAATTATTTGCTTGTGTAAATGGGACATCAAAGATCATGTAGCATATTTAGAGCAATCAACTGCAGGGAAGTCAAGGGATGGGGGGGCATGAGTGAACCACACCTTGGGAATAGCCACAGGCTGTGGCTCAGTTGGAAAGCATCTGCTTTGCATTCAGAAGCATCTCCAGTAAAAAGGACAGAATAGGAGCTGATGTGAAAGCGTTATGTCCACTGACTGCCACAAGGCACCAGTGACATACAGACAGAGCTTGACTTCTAGTAACAGTAGGAGGCAAGGATCCTAGACCACCACTAGCCCTCCAATTAGAACTCTGGTGGGAAATGCAAACCTGCCAATTGGACTCGTGGGTGTGTCCTAGGGCTTGTACATAGTTGGCCATCTCGCCCGGTACTGCATGCTTGTTGTGTACTCAATAAACTATGCTTATAACTACGTCATTGTCCGGGCTTTCCATGCAACGAACCCAGTACATAATAGAAAGATTTCCACCTGAGGACCCAGGGAGCCTCAGCCAGACAAAGTAGACAATACTGACTTTGAATAGACCTCATGGTCTAGCTCAGTAGAAGGCACCTTCTCAAGAAAATTGGCTGTTGCAACCCATACTGTACACATAACAGAAGCCTCTCCAGGCATTTCTTCGCTAGTAACTGCAGAGTTAGTCATCAGTACTGGCCTGCCAGCATCTTGTGTTCTGTCAGGAAGACTAATAAATGATCGTCTCTCACACGCGGGGCTCTCTAATTACGTACACTCTGCAAACAAATATGCCTCAGCCAGTTCAGTTAGTTGGGCAGGGCCCCCTTCTGAGGGGTTTCCCCCCTCACCTCTTCATAGGCTTAAAAATCCAACCTTGAGGCATTTCTTTTAACAGATCCTATTAATTGGCTTTCTGAAGGACAAATGCATATGTTTTGATCAAGTGTGCTGGAAATCAATCCAAATTACACCCCCGCATGAGAGCCCCCTCCCTTTGTGCACTGCTACCCAGCCAAAAAAATTTTTTTTTAAAAAATACATAGTCTCCATAGCAACTGTGGGTGAAAAGCTTAATTTCCTGGAACATGGAGATTAAAGATAGTTACAGAAACCATCGTCTGATCACCAATTACCAGGGCAGAAGCACACAGACACCTCAAAACTCTTGACAGAAGTTGCATCCCACTCAGCACAGAGCCTGGGGGGGGGGGGGGAAACAGGCCTCGCTTCCCAAAGTGGGGTATCTGAATAAACACATGAAAATAGTAAAAACAGCCTTACTGTTGGGGGCTGGGAGAGTTGGAGTTTGCCTACACAACAATCCAGTGAGGGGAGCTCAGGCCAAGAAAACAGTCTACACTCTGAGCTTTACAAAAGCTAGAGGAACATCTGATCTCACCTCTCCCTGCTTCCTCCGTGAAACTGTCCCCAACTTCTCTCTCTCTCCCCCCCCCCCTCAGAACCAGAGTGGCTGACATTATCTCCTCATCCATTTTATCCTCACAACAACAATGCTATGAGATAGGTCAGGCTGAGAGATAGTGACTAGTCTAAGGTCCAGCATCTATGGAAGAGCTGAGATTTGAACCTGGGTTTCCCAGATCCTATGAAGACAAGAAACGCCATGCTGGATCAGACCAGTGGTCCATCTAGTCCAGCATCCTGTCTCACACAGAGGTCAACAAAAGGGCACAGAGACTGAGGCCTTCCCCTGGTGTCGCCTCCTGGCACTGTTTTTCAAAGGTTTGTTGCATCTGAATGTGGAGGTTCCCGTTAGCCACTGAGACACCTGTCCTCCATTACACCACACCGGATCTCACACACTGACTTTCAGTACAATTAGATACAAATGAAGATGGGTGGCCCAAAGCATGTGTCTGTGAGAAACACTAACAGGCAGCCTTAACACACACAAGCTGTGGAACAGCCTTGAGATATTTTTCCCCATTAGTGTCCTTTCAATATATCCCCAGTTTATTATGTTTTGTAGAACAAAGGGTCTATATAGTATGCATGAACAGCTAAGGGTTAAATCTCCTTTCTTGGCTGTAGACTGGGACCTGGAACTCTGCTTCTCTTCAGCTCCACAGTGTAGCAAAATCATTAAGTCTAATTAAACACTGGAGACAACATAAGAACCAGCGATCAGCCAGTAGAACTTTTCCAAAGATGAAATCCAAGATGAAAAAGCAACCCATGTGGGCATAAGGGAAATACCATTAAAGAAGGTATTAGGAGCTTACAACTGAAAACGGATTGTAAAGAACGCTAGTCCTTTGCCTGAGGGCATACAAGATGCAAGGCTGTGAGCATATTAGAACATCAGGTCGTGTCCCCCCCCCCCCCCCCATTTCTGATAGAAAACATCAAATGCCTTCAGGAACTGACTGAATTTCCTTGTAGCTACACCTCTCACAGAAGTGAGTGTCACTAAGCAACAGCAAAGAGTCACCAAGAGAAGTTCTCCCAGCCACTCTAGTTTCTAGATGTACCATTTTGGAGACGGAAGAGTCAACATGAGATAACTGCTTTGTCCAGTATTCATGGGATATAATGGTCTTGTATAAAGGGGCAAAAAAAAGTTATAACCACCTGACTATAAAGTAGCCCTGTACCCAGAAAATTTTTGTTGGGGATGCACCAAGGTGCCCCCTGGGGAGGGTGGGGTTTGGGGCGGGGAGGGACCTCAGCCAGGTATAATGCTGGATAGAGTCCACCCTCCAAAGCAGCCACTTCCTCCAGGGGAATGGGTCTCTAGTCTGGAGATCACCTGTCACTCCAGGAGAACTCCAGACCCCACCTGGAAGTCTCAAAAAAGGGGGAACCACGATGGAAGAAGTACAAAATCAAAGAGAAAACACCGTGTACAACATACAGTATATGCAATAATATTTAATAAAAATAAAATGTGTATAGTATATAAATACCTCAAGAATGTAGGCAAAATTCACATATAGAAAATCACATACAAAATCCAAAATTGTATAACGGAAACATTCCAAAAATTTCCGTATCTAAATAGCTAGTTCCTATGTAGAAATAATCTGAATATTGTTGCTGTTAGAGCTTCCTGTATAGAAAAGACAGTTCACCAGTCCCTATATCGTAGGACAGACAATCCAAGTCAAGCAGTTCAGGCGATCTGACGACTTCCCGGTTGATAAGTCGTTTCCATCCTTCTTTCTCAAGAATCATTCAGTATAACGTATACACCATTCATTGGAACCAATCTTCATTCCTTTGGCAAAACGCTCACTATTCCCATGGAAGTCAGCACCTATTTACTACATTTGAAAACTATATATTTATTATTTATTTATTTCATTCAATTTTTAAATTCAATACCAGCTCCCCATCAAAAGCACTTGATAGCCACATTTCTCTCTTCCAGGACTGAAAAGTTTATTCCTCCTCCCCATGACTTACTTGGGAGTAAACCTTCCCAGGGAGCCTGGCTGCATAGGCCGGTGGCCAGGAGGGAGCATCCCCAGCTCATGCACACTGACTGGGTGGGCAGGCGGCATCCCATGCTTATTGTCCACTTCCCAAGGGTGGGCCACAGCACACAAAGAACAGCTCGGGCATGTGTAACAACTCCCAATGGGCACCCGGGAAACAGCGCAGAAAGGCCACCTTGGCTGCCACCTGAGCATGCTGAGACGTACTTCCCCTCCTCTGTCAAGCCACGCAGGCAATTCAGAAAGAGGAGAGGGAGGCACGGCTGTTTGGGGACAGTGCCAGGCACTCATAGGCACCCCTGTGCGTATGGGCCTGCCATATGCACTGCAGAACCTGATAATCTGTGGTAAACTATGCTACAAGCATTGGGCTGAAATATCACGGCATGTGCTGTTGGAGCATAAGAGGCAGATAAGATGCACGCCTTCCAGCATGCTGATGTCTTTAGAATGCTGGTGTAGAATTGGCAGGTTTCCTGCCTGCTGTATGGGTTTCTGTTTGCCTCCACTAGATTCTTCTCATATAGTTGCCAAGCAATATGACAAAAACAGCGGTGTTCTCTCATCCAAAGGAAGCTAGACACTGAAGTGCTATCCCCAGAAGGTCTCACTGCTCAGAGAAGTGGAGAGCATGTAACATTATGGTTAGCAACTATGTTGATGCAGACATAATGCTAATCGGTATTATTGCCAAACTGATTTGCAATTGGAATGGCTGTGTGAGAGGGGGAGGATGCTGATATATATGTCTTGGTGTGCAGCCACAGTAAGCATCTAGCACAGACACTTGAAGTGCAGACAAATGGCTTTTGTTCAGCTGATTTTGTGCATCCAATCCCACTTATACACATGCACAATTTGTATCATTTTGCATTTGTCTGCAGCCCATCTCTATGGCTAAAAAGGATAGTACCTGTTCCCATATAAGTTATATAGCTCCCAATCAGGATCTCTCTAAGTCCTGGAACTTGCAGGGTGAATATAACCACAGAGCGGGAAAACTCAATTCAAAAACTGTAAGCTGCACTAACTCTGTGTCTTAGGCCTATTATACATGCACAGCTTACTGTGTCCTGCAGTACACACAGTTTTTTTCCCTCTAGTGTATTCTGTGCTTTTATTCTGCAACTACATACAAAACCAGCAGTTTTTCTTAATTGTCCAGCAAGTGCCTTCCATTTAAACCCTCATGGTTCAGGTTTTGTGCATGCATTTTGGCATTAGTTCACTGAATGAAAGGGAACAGAAAGGGAACTGAAATGAACCCTGGCAAAGGGAAAAAAACCTGATGATGAAATTGACCAGACTTTTAAAAAAATGATTACAAGCCTCTGAGAAGCCTCCTTTTCATATTGCCAAGTATTATGTTATCAGCTACTGAGAAAAATGGAAGTCACATGATCTCATAATAAGGGGGAACATGTTGAGTGAACAGAATGCACGGTAGAACCCACTGACACTGCCATTGCGAGCTGTGATCATTGCCAAATTGTGTGTGTGTGTGTGCGTGCGCGCACGCGTGCATCCAACCCAACTTGTTCATTCTTTGCATGGGAGGAAAGGGGAGAGCGAGAGCGGTGCATGTATAGGTGGATGGGGGGGGGGGTCATTACTTCAACTTTTGCTCTGAGAGCGGGGAAAGCTCCCAGCAATGCATGAGAAAGGGGGCACAAATCTCCACTCCTGCAGACCAGTTTCTGCTTTTTCACTCAGGCCAGAGCCGGCTACCCCCAAGTCTCATGACAAGTGGCATGAGACTAACTTTAGTCTCATATAACAGTAGACTAATGCTACTTGTCTAAAAAAAATTAATTCCTTTCCCCTCTGCCTTCCAAAAGCTGAAGCTGGGCTGCTGTTTCTCGGGTGACCTGCAGCTGGACGGCGACAGCCAAGAAAGGCAGCTCTTGCATGTGGCTCAGCCATCTGCTGCTGCAGTTGCAGGGCTCGGCTGGGCTTGTGGGCTGGTAGCCATGAATCAGTGCTCCACTTCCCTTGGTTCACCTGGGGGTAGTTGGCCCCAGCCCAGGTGAAAAAGCTTGCTCACCGATTAATGGCGGAAGGTACAGAGTGGGTGGAACAACCTTGATGTGGGCGGGAACTGACCTTCCAGGGGCGGGGGCGGGGAAACCTGAGGAATGTATGCTTTTGAATTAACTTTGGCTCAGAAAACAAAGCAAGGGAAAAGACTGGCCCAAAAGCACTCTAAAAACAAAATGGGAAACAGCAACCGAAAAGCAAACTGAGCAGGAGGAGGAGATTGGATTTATACCCCGCCTTTCACTCAGAGAGGCTTACAATCTCCTTCCCTTCCTCTCCTCGCCACAGTACCCTGTGAGGTAGGTGGGGCTGAGAGAACTCTTTGTGAACTGCTCTTAAAAGAACAGCTCTGGAATAACTTGTGACTGACCCAAGGTCACACCAGCAGCTGCATGTGGAGGAGTGGGGAATCAAACCCGGTTCTCACAAATTAGAGTCCGCACTCCTAACTACTACATCAAACTGACACTGAAGGGGAGGGAATCAATGCAGAACAGAAAAGAAAACTCAACGGACTTGCACACTAAAAGCAAGGGGAAATGCAGAATGACAAAGAAAAACCAACGGACATACACAGTGAACGCAAGGGAAAACACCCATGCATAATAGGCCTTAGAGAAGGTGAAGCAAATTTTTCCTTAATAAATAAAAAATGTCCACGTTGCTGCATGAATTAATTTTTAAACAGAAATTGTACCTTCCAGCAGAGAATTTGGGTTGACTCATCCATGGAAATTGGTTGGTTGTTTTTTAAAATTTTGATTTTTAAAAAACCTCTACGTGAGGCCTTCCAGTGCTCCCTGGAACACATGGAATTGACTCCGATGGTGGTGGCTCTTTTTGGAGCAGTGCTTGGCCGTGAAATCACAACAGAGATTCTCCATACAGTGATGATTTATTGCCAGCTCATGCATGTGAGCCAGTCCTTTGAGTGTTCCATGCGCCAGGCTTTAAATTTCATCACTCTCTCAGAGCATTCTGGCAGGCATTTCTCCTTGCATGAGTATGTCTAGAATGTAGAAAATTCAACACTTAATAACATTCTTTGATAAGCTGAATAAATGGAGCTTTTTCAAGTCCTCTTCACATACTGCGCATCTGTGGTATCCTTTCTTGGCGAGAGGTACAACCCAGGTTCTCCCTTGTTCCCAGATCAGAAAGGACGATACATGAATACTTATTGCTTGGAACAGTTAGGGGTATTTATGTCACTTATACCCACCTTTTTCTCCCATGGGGACTCAAAGTGGCTTATATCATTCTCCTCGCCTCCTTTATCCTCACAACAATACTGTGAGGCAGGTTAGGCTGAGACAGTGAGTGGCCCAAGGTCACCCAGTAAGTTTCCATGGCAGAATGGGGCTTTGAACCAGGTTCTCTCAGATCCTAGAACCAGGTTCTCTCAGATCCTAGCCACTAAACTACACTAGGGCTGCGGTCAGACACACTAAATAATCCACTTTCAATGCACTTTCCAGCTGGACATTTACTGTGTGAACTGGCAAAATCCAGTTGGAAAGTGCACTGAAAGTGGATTGAAAATGGATTATTTTGTGTGTGTGATCGCAGGTCTCTGTTGTTCTCAGGTCTGTAGCTATTTGCATATTCTATCTACTCAAAGTAAGTCATATGAATATTTTAAAAGTTCCCTCAGCAAAGTTTTATATATACTAGCATGGTGTGGTGGTTAAGAGCAGCAGACTCTAATCTGGAGAACCAGGTTTTGATTCCCCACACTTCCACACGAAGCCTGCTGGGTGACCTTGGGCCAGTCACAGTTCTCGCAGAACTCTCTCAGCCCCACCTACCTCATAGGGTGTCTGTTGTGGGGAGAAGAAGGGAACGAGATTGTAAGCCTCTTTGAGACTCTTTTGGGTAGAGAAAAGCGGGATATAAAAACCTTCTTCTGTTATTTTTGAAGGAACACAGAATAGCCACTGAATATGTTATCAGCTGTGAATTCAGATTTCTTTGGGTCTCCGTTTTCATGCTTAAAATGTTATGGTTAAAAGATGGTCTTGAAAGTGTATGGAGCGTACCTACTGAAATCTCAGAAGCTGAGAAGTTCTAATAAGTTATCAGGACAAGGCTGTGCAAACATCCAGGGTACCTATTGGCTAGATCTTCTGGCTTCTGGAGACCAGGACATACCATCCTTTCTCCCCAGGAGGACTGAGTGACT
The DNA here is from genome assembly GCA_029233225.1 of Lepidodactylus listeri. Taxonomy (NCBI): domain Eukaryota; kingdom Metazoa; phylum Chordata; class Lepidosauria; order Squamata; family Gekkonidae; genus Lepidodactylus; species Lepidodactylus listeri. The sequence continues at coordinate 73,414,630 of JARCFY010000011.1, read as the reverse complement.
TTTGTATACTTAGAATTTTTTTCAGTTGCTTAATTCCCCCCCCCCCCCAGTTGAGCCCTCATGGCCATAGAGGATGGACATCTAAGATCAAATCTACATCTGACTTTCCACTGGAATCATTCTAGTTTTTTTTAAAAAAGTCTATACCTGTTTCTAGTTTCAAATCATACTTGTTCTAGTTTTAAAATTACTGTTTACATTCGTTAATTGCCCTCCTGTGGTCAAGCTAGCATTATACTGCTTTAAACAGATCCTGTTGCTTAGTACTCTTCAGAGCCAGGGATTGAAATTTGAAACCAGCGTGAAATGAGCATAGGAAAAGACAGCATTCAAACTGCTTCAGAGGGGAGGTGTAAATTGGGCCTAACTCTTTAAATCCCACCCCACCAGTGTGAATTTCAGCAGGGTGATGTCTGCCTCCCATGCGATTGCCCTTCCTTACATTTTTGTGGGGTTGCATTGTTGCTCAGTCTAGCAGCCCCAGGCACAACCAACATGTCTACAGTCTCTCTGTCCTTGGGTTTATTAAACATAGTTTCACAATCCCACTTGTCAGTTAACACAGTAATGTAAAAAAAAAAAAAGAGTACTTCCCATTTCTATATTTCCCTGGTCTTAGTTGAAGCCATACATCCAGGGTTCATATATCCATGATTTTTTTCTAAATACTGAAATGCTATACCATTATAGCCTCTCAATACCCCGACTTAAGGGATCAGCTAAGCATATTTACCAAGCATGGATTAAACAAGTCTGAGTGTAATCATTTTATCTTTATCTAATGTGTTACAGGATTGTAAATAAACCCTGGAATGCTAATTCCCATGTGTACAGACACATCAGTACAAAATGCCCTAAACCACCACAGCAATGCCCACAAATTAGTTTACATGAAGAAAAACATGGGCCTATATGAAATTTATTCAGTTTATTCAGTTAGCCCAGAAAGCACTGGCTGGGAGAAGTCTGAGCTACTTTCCAGATCTGAAATTGGTTCCCCCTGGGAGATGGTGTCCTCGATCAACCTCTTTTCTTCATTTATTTACAGTATTTATGCCACTCTCAGTATTCCCTTAAATGCTCAAGGCAACTTTAAAAAAACCCTTAGAATCAGCAATTTAAATAACATTCCTCTTAAAATTACACTTGACTAAAAATATAGTATTAAAAAAAATCACAGGTCAATATACATTGAAGAATATCAATCCCATCAACCTGGGAAGGCTTTTAAAAATATCTATTAAAAAGTCTTCACCAGCTGATGAAACAGCTCCAATTTATTCCCACTATAGTTCACCTTTCTCAATGCAATTCAAGGCAGATTGTACAGTTATGAAAAATGCAACCACCCCAGACAGAATAATTGAGCCAGGATAATTCTGTAATCCTCTAAGACTTGAATTCTGAAATGGTATCAGACGATCCAAACCTGGATAATTCTGGAATCCCTCCCCCCAAAATTGAATTCCAAAGTGTGTCAGAGGTTCCGAATACCCCTGAACAGCAGTATTTAAGTCCTTCCTGAAAGACAAAATATAGCTTCATTTGGACATAGTGTTTATATACAAAACACTATAAATAGTACCACCAATTCTATATATGTAACTACTGTATTACATCCAAATGAGATATTACATAGCACACTATCTATCTCTTTCTCTACATAATACAACAGTGGTTGCCAAAACAAATTAGAGAACGTGCTAGAAAATTGTACAATACATACAATAAAGCAGGATGACAAAACTGGAGAACAAAGCAACAAAAACCATATAATATGTATAGAGAACAATGTAATGAATAGAAGATCAGCATAGTGCCAAAGCTAAGAGAATGAAGTGTGACCCTTGGTTCAGAACCTCTCAGCTGCCACAACTTTACTAGCCAAGCCTTTGAATGATGAAACTAGCATTTAGATTACTTATAGGTAGTATGCCTACAACTGTTAGCTGGGAAACCCACCACTCCAAAATTATTTATTTATTTATTTAGTTGTTTGTTTGTTTGTTTATTGAATTTCTACCCCTTCTCCCAGTCAAGGCTGGCTCAGGGCGGCTTATGTAGAGTCAACACATAGTTTACAATAAAACATAAAATATAAATTAGATTAAAACAATTTTAAAACCATTTAGATCACACAGTATAGTAAAGAGCTAGTGACATTGATTTCATAATGGCTGCTGTTATTCAGTTTTCTCTTCTCACAGTTGGTTCTTCGATCTTCTTTGATTATCCTTCTGGCGGCTAGCTCAGGCTGTTGTTAGAATTCCAAGAGAAAACAGGGCACTCTAACCCTTGGCTGTCAGTTCTTAAAAGTAATGGTGGCTCCAAAAGCCTGGTGGAAGAGCTCCGTTTTACAGACCCTATGGAACTGCAAAAGATCCCGCAGGGCCCTGATCTCCTCTGGGATCTCGTTCCACAAGAGAGGAGCCGCCACCGAGAAAGCCCTGGCCTTGGTTACTGCCAGCCTGGCCTCCTTAAGACCCAGGAGGGCCAGTCGGTTCTGGGCCCCTGATCACAGTGCTCTCTGGGTCACATGTTGGGGGGAAGGCAGTCCCTCAGGTATGTAGGACCATGACCATATGGGGCTTTAAAGGTAAGAACCAGCACCTTGAAGCAAATCTAGTATGCTATTGGCAGCCAATCCAGTGCCTTTAACACAGGCTGGATGTGCTCCTGAATAAGGAATCCCATCAACAGCCTGGCCGCAGCATTGTGCACCAGTGCAGCTTCCGGATTTGAGACAAGGGCAGCTCCCAGGGGCGGATTAACCATTAAGCAGACTAAGCATGTGCTTAGGGCACCAGGGCCAAAGGGGGCACTACAAAGTTGGGAAAAGGGTGAAAAGAAAAACCCCCAATGAAGATTTGTAAAAAAAAAAAAAAAAAAGATAACATTTGTGCAAACTAATCATGGTGCACCCTAGGGTTATCTTCTATTTTTTGTTGGCAAGGTATAGTGTCATAGGCTATGTTTAAAAGTAAAATGCATGTGTTTAAAAGTAAAATGATGGAGCCAAATTCAGTTGTCATGACAATCATTTCAATGACCCTCTCTGCCCCATTTTAATTTCAGCCCCATGTAAACGTCAAAAATGAAGCATGTTCAGCTGAGTGGTGCGCAAAAAAGAAAACGTGCAAAAGAGAATGAGCAAAAGAATCTGTCTGTTGTCGTCAAGACAGGAAAGCTGACAGATTTCTCCTTACAAACTGCAGAGAAAGATAATCCAGATCAAAACCAGTGTCAGTCAGAGACAGGAAGTGAATCAAATCTATATCCTTCATCAGAAACAGGCAGTATTGGTGCAAGGCCAGATTTTCATGATGACGTTGCACATGATGAAGTGTCACAACCTGGACCTACTTCCATGACAAGATGTGTAAATGCTTTTGAACTGTCCAAGGAGTTTAGAGAACTGACCAAGGATGAAATGAACAAAGCTAAGGAGCCAGGGTTGTGGGATGAATTTTATGGTGATGATGTGACATATAGTCTCCAGACTACAGAGATCATTTTCCCTGGAGAAAATGAATGCCTCGGCGGGTGGACTCTATAGCATTGTGCTCCACTGAGGTCCCTGTCCTCCCCAGGCTCCATCCCCAAATCTCCAGGAGTTTCCCAACCTGAATATGGCAACTCTATCTTCCATTCCCTGCTGGTGGCCCGGGGGGATGGAGGCGGCTGGCAACCCTCAAATAGTCAAATTTTATTAACGGCCCACAGCCAGTATATAAATAAGTACTACAACAGTCACGTGTAAAAAAGATAATAAAACAATAACATAACCCCTCAAATAGAACTGTGTTTGATATTGAAACATATTTAAGACACTTTTCTAAAAAACAACTTTCCCTTTTGTAATTGTTTTCAAAGCAAAAAGGTCTTTCCTTTCAAAACATACATGTTCCCTTTGCTGTCTCCTTACCAGAATGAGTTCTGTGGGGAGCCTTGGACTGCACAGAACTATCCTAACAACATGAACTGACACCATCATGCTCCACAAATCCTTTAGATATTCTTTATACAAATCTCCCTCCTATGAATAAAAGACATTAAAGGGAACGGCTTCCCAGTGAATGTAGATGTTAGTCCTGGAGCAGTGCACATAAAGCACTCAGTATTGCCTATCAACTCCTGGCACAGAGATCTTCGTAATTACACCGTTTTCACTACCTAATCAAATGGGGTTCCCAAGAGTGGAATATAGGAATCCTTTTTACAAGAGGCAGACAACTTATTCAAAGCTGAGTTCGGGAATGTAGCCAATGTGGGACCTGGCATACTTCACTGTGAAACAATGCAGCAACCGTGGGGGTAGACTCTCTTTGTTAGATGACCAGAAAAAAACAAGGGAAGGCTGCTGTAAAACAAAATGTCACCAAACCACAATTTGGGTGAGTCCAGAAGGCTGAGATTTGTTATATTGACCATAGTGTACAAAGGAGAACAAATAATCCCCTCAATGGCTGGGTAGAAGAGGTCGTTTTGACTTGAACACTGTCCACCAGATTATGTTGCCTCTTTGTAAGAGGGATAAGTGCAGGTGGAAGAGGAGAAAAGGAAAAGAAAAATACTCTTCCTTTTCTCCCCTTCACAAGTTTTTCATGGGTTGCTGCTTGTTAGACCAAGTATTTTCCTCTGTCAAATACTGGAGGGTATGATTATGAGGAAACAAGTTATCTAGAAATTGGTGGGGCATCTGCATAATGTATATATTCTTCTGCAGAAATGTAGCCTGTAGTTCTCAAAGAACGTATTCCATTTTGATCAAGGGGATAACTCTAGTAATTGGTTAGAATTGGATAGTCACACCTTAAGATCAGAGTTCACTTGCCTGCTCACAAAATGCCTTCAATGTCTATTAAGAACCTTACAATGGAAAATGTAAAAGCCGTTATTAGCTTCTATGAATTGGGCTTTTAATTAGTAATATGTACCCATTTCCAGCTGTCGTACAGGAGACAAACAGCCTCTGGATTTCAGTATGGAAAAGGAAGAGGTGTTCTATCATATGGCTCTAGATTGGGAACAGCCTATTGTGAACAGTATTCTTCCCCTCAGCAGGTGTGATTTCCTTTCCCTTGCCTAATGAGGGAACACGCTGGCAGGCTGAATTTCAGGCATGGTCCACTTTCCGAACCATTTCCCTTTTCAGTCATTTTTGCCAATACATTCTGAACATTTAATAACTGAGTGTGATACAATCAACATGATTGTGGAAGTGGTCAAAGTGACAGGAAAAAAGGAGCACATCAGAGAAAACATAAAATGCCTTTGAAGGCCTACCTCAGAGAAATGGAGGGAAGAAATATACTGCATGGCCGGCTGCCAAATTTCCTACTGCAAACAAAACACTAATAATTTCCCAGTAAGTCTCACCCTGGATTTCAACCTTCCTTGGCCTGATTATGTTGCCCCTGTGCTTGACCCAATGTCCTGGCTCTTTTGTATTCATATCCCACACAGCCTCAGGTCTCACTTCCCTGAAACGTCCCTCTCCTCGCCCAATCACTCTCCTCCAAGTTTGGATCCGTGGAACCATTTCTAATCCCAGCTACCATGTGATTGTACAAGAGGCTGCCACAAGCTTCAATAAACTATAGGGATGCCAGCCACTAGGTGGGACCTGGGGATCCCCTGGAATTACAACTCTGCTCCAGACTACAGAGATCAGTTCCCCTGGAGAAAATTGATAATTTGAAAGGTGGTGTCTGTGGCATTCTACTCCACTGAGGTCCCTGTCCTCCCCAGGCTTCATACCCAAATCTCCAGGACGAGGAGTTTCCCAACCTGGATCTGGCAACCCTACTTCTTCACCAGAAGAGTGATTAACACATGGAATTCACTGCCACAGGAGGTGGTGGTGGCTACAAGCATGGACAGCTTGAAGAGGGAATTGGATAAACATATGGAGCAGAGGCCCATCAGTGGCTATTAGCTACAAGGGATAGATAGGAACTCTCGGTCTGGGGCAAGTGATGCTCTGTATTCTTTGTGCTTGGGGGGGGGCAACAGTGGGAGGGCTTCTGGTGTCCTGGCCAGAAGCCTCGTGATGGCACCTGCTATTTTTGGCCACTGTGTGACAGAGTGTTGGATTGGATCGGCCATTGGCCTGATCCAACATTGGCTTCTCTTATGTCCTTACCCCACCCGCCCCCGCCCCAGTGGCCAGGGGGGATCTGGCAAACTTGATAAACATCAAATGAGCCAGTTAAGAGATAAATATTTGACTGCTGGAAAGGAGATTGAGATAGAGAAATTGTGGTACAAAGAATATGGAATATGTTCTGCAGTTCCTCCTGCAACTCTTGTGTTGAACAATTAAACCTACCACTGAGTTTTAGGGTTTCACCAGTGATTCATCCTCAGGAGAATCTATATCTTAGTCCATTTCTCTGGTTCTTACTACTGAGTGACTATTAGAACCTGAAAAGTACCGGACTCGGAAGGCCAGTGGAGTGATTTCAATCATAGCTCTTTTATTAGGGAGTCAGGATCATATATACAGCATGGTGGTTTCTTGCAGGTCAGGATGGAGCATGGGGACAAAGGGATGGGAAAGCCACTTATATTTACAGGTAAACCACACCTTGACCATCCCCCCCCCGGGGGATTGGTCCAACAGGGATTATTCTCCCGCCAGGGGCTATCATAGGTCCGTTCAAATATCCTCACCCTCTGATAGGGGGACCGGCAGGATCCCTAGGTCCATTGTTCTCTGGGGAAGGAAGCTCTGTTGTTATCACATCCCATCACAGGCAAACATGCCCAGACACGTTCCCTGGCTGCAGACAAAGAATCAAGCATTGGACATAACAGAACCAGTTAACAAAGTCTGTGTATTCAGTATGACTTCCAAGAGCACAAATTTCCTTTGAAAACAAAAGAGGAAGGCAAGGCCCATCTTGCATTGCTATGCTATATAAATAATCCTATAGTTAATGGTTAAAAAAAATACCACAACAGAACTAGAATCTTACAGAATCTTGACCTCCAACTTATTAACTCTCCCCCAATAAAATCTAAAATACAATCCCTGCTTGATCCCCCCCCCCTTAATTATCCTTACTCTACTGTAGGGTGGTTTCTCTTTTCAAGTGCTTAAATGTGAAATATGCACTTATTAGTGTGACATGGAGACAGCAGCTTTCTCTCCTAGACAATTCCCATACTGTCTATAAGTATGTGTCAAACAAGTCTATGTGGTAGATTAGGTTGTGTGACTAGCCCTGTGAAATTATCATTTTTTTAACCCGTCTCTCAGGTTGTAGTTCAATATTGTACTGCATCCCAGTGGCTTATGCAAATAAAATGGACCTGGCACTCTGAGAAGCCCAGATTTCCAGTGGCACCATTTCAAATCGGGGGATTTGTACTTTCAAAGCATTTCCTCCAGTGTCCACAATTCAACATTCTCTGCAGTATCCTGAAAGACAGTTTCAAAGAAAATGTGTTGCGGCTATTTCCTTTCTATCCTTCATAACAATAGCTGCAGCAGAATTATCACCACAGGTCAAAATGTACTTCCCTGCTCCTATTTTTGTTTAATTCAAAGAGATTTGTGTCTTTAGCATGCATACCTAGTATATAGAGTCATTTGATTGTTCATAGCACACCAGCAATATATGGAACTATATTCAGATATACAGGTGATCATAATCACATTCATTTCTTTTTTACTTACTTCTGTACCATGCTGTCCAATTAAAATTGCCCAATATGGTTTCCAAAACAATTAAACAATCCAGTCAAAAATAAAACACAACTGCTGTATTCCAGAAGGCCAGGAATAAAAATCTGGAGGTTTAAACAGATGCAGAGTTTGACACAGAGTCTAAAATATGCACCTGGATGAAAGAAGGCGGTTGGTGGGATTTGGGTAGGGTTACCAGCTCTGGGTTGGGAAATTCCTGGAGATTTTGGGGGTGGAGTCTGGGGAGGGTGGGGTTTGGGGATGGGCAGGACCTCAGCAGAGTATAATGCCATAGAGTCCAACCTCCAAAGCAGCCATTTTTTCCAGGGGAACTGATTTTGGTCATCTGGAGTTCGATTGTAATAGTAGGAGATCTCTAGCTACCACCTGAAAGTTGGCAATAATAGATTTTGGGCTGCAGGAGGAGGAGGAAGGCAGAGAAGTCACGCTCTGCTGACAGAAAATCTTCTATCAGTGGAGATTTTCAGCAGAATCCAAGTATGATTGATGGCCATTCTCAGCAATGACCGCAAATTATGAAACTGGTTTACAGTTTGTTAAATCCAGGACCTTGGCCTTTTAGCTGGGCTGTGAAAGCTTGAATATATGAAACTGCCTTATACTGAATCAGACCTGCTTTGAGGTCAGTATGGTCTGCTCAGACTGGCAGCAGCCCTCCAGGGCGTCAACTGCTTCCACATCACCTAATACCTGATCCTTTTAGCTGGAGAGGCCAGGGACTGAACCTGGGACCTTCTGCATGTCAACCAGATGCTCTACCGCTGAGCCACAGCTCCTCCTGAACATCTTACTTGTTTACACAATCCTTCTGTGGTATGCTGATGTTCTAGTATTTTGGGTTGTAATTTTTAGTGAGGCTGGTCAACTTTTATTTGGGGCCCTTGTTAATTTTTATATCACGCTTGGGCTGTAGTTTTCAAAGCTGTCGTTTCTTGCTTTGAGAACAACTGTGTTGGAAAGAAAACCAAATTCTCCCAATATAAATAAAAAAGAAATGACATGCTGACAAACATAACCTACACCAGCAGATATTAGCCCTAATGCCTCTGATAACAAAGCAGAGAGAGTCTTTCCTTCTGCAGAGAATACAGAAACCTCAGGCTACGAGCACTAATGAACTGACCGAATCTCCAGAAGTAGGTCATCCCTGTTAATACCCAGGGATGCTTCTGTTACAGCGATTTTATTCTCTCTCTCTCTCTCTCTCACACACACACACACACAAACAAACACACACACAAACACAGCCTACGTGTGTGCTTTCCATCTGGCTCCATTCCACTAACTTGGAAAGACTTGCTATCCTGTTACCTTGATGTCTCGACATCAAAATAAGATGCACATTCTGGAGTCAGTTTATCGTCATAAAAAAAACCCAGACATGAACACCAGGGTACCAAGGGCCTCCTCATCAAAACCCACTCTTTCCCCTGCCTTTCCGCATCAGCTCCTCCTTTGAGAGACTGACAAGAGAAGCTTCCAGTGTTGCCTGTGAAGCCTATCAAGAGATTTGGGCACAGCACGAGCCCTTCAATTTGCGCTTGATGCGCACCGGGAGAGGGTAAGGAGAACCTCCCCCAGGCTAGTGCTGCTGGAGAACTGGATAAATTAAGGATCCCGGTGCCCTAGATACAGCCCAATGCAATCAGTGTGAATTTGCTTCTGCGTGGAGCTTTCAAAGCCAGTTAGGATTACAAGAAAAGAGAGACCGTGAGAACAGAGTTGCCAGGTCAAGACAATAAACATTAGAGCCGTACAAGGTTTCATTTTTTATCATGTTAAGGAAAGATGGAGAGCCTTGTTCATGTCTTGTTAATTGAGTGGTGTTGAATTTGGGGTGACAGTAAACCAGATTTTTAGCCACTCTGGCAAATTGGCACATATGGGGAAGACCAATGCACTTACAAAATAAAATAAAGAGTCTGAAGTAATAATCAGTAGCTCTGTGTACTTAAAACAAGGACTCTCCCGCACTCTCAACAGGAAGAAAAGATCCATGGTATGACTGAGCGGCAGCAAAATGTTATTGTCCTTCAGCATCAAGCAGTAAGAAGCACATAACTATTTGCCATACCCCTCAAAGAATTTTAGAGGTAGGAGTCAAAAGTTGCCTTTTTGTTACACTGGAAGTGCTAGATAAATAATCTCATAAATATGAATTTATATAAATAAATATAAATAATCTCATAAATAGCTCCTACACCAACCTCTATATCAAAGGCTAGAATTTGCATAATCAGTCCCAGGCATGCTTAACCTAAGGAAGAGGGGATTCAGTCTGGCTTGTGACTGCCCACTCTCATCCACCATCAGTTCTTCTCTTTCTTTTTTTTAAAAAAGGATAATAATTAGACAAACAACTGCAGTGAGCACACTTCTTCATTAACTGGTTTTAATCCTGGACGGCTTTCAATGCTCATTTCTGCAAGTCTGTGCCGTCTACTGACCACTAGCCTCTAATACTGCAAATGAGCTGCGAAGCATTAAAGCTGGGGAGGTGGGAGAGAGAGAGAGAGAGAGAGAGAGCTCATTTATAGGCGGCATGCACTGAAAATGCGGATTACCAAGAACAGCTGGTGCAGATTCAATAATGAACTGCTCTGAGAGAAAAGCCTATTCTAACCCCCCTCTTCCCACCCCATAGCATTAGAACACAGGATACCGGAGCTGCCAAATTTACAATTGAAAGCTGCCCACGCAGAATTGCAAAGTCCCCATAACTCTCATTTCAGTGCTCCTGGCTCATTATAAATCTGTGCCACTTTGAACGTGGATGTGTCTCCCTTTGCAAGTGGAGCTGCACCGATGGTTCAGTATGCTTCAGTCTTTGTGGGGAATAAGGGATAGGATAGGTGCAAAGCAGGTTTTATTCCCACCTACATCCAGTCACTGTAACTGGTTCTGTTATATAGACAAAGAGAAGAAGAAGAGTTGGTTTTTATACCCCGTTTTTCTCTACCCTAAGGAGTCTCAAAGAGGCTTACAATCATCTCACCTTCCTCTCCCCACAACAGGCATCTTGTGAGGTCAGAGGGACTGAGAGAGCTCTGAGAGAACTGTGACTGGCCCAGCAGTCACCCAGCAGGCTTCCTGTGGAGGAGGAGTGGGGAATCAAACCGGGTTCTTCAGATTACAGTCTGCCACTCTTAACCACTACACCACACTGGCTCTCTCTGCAGGCTTTGACTTAACAGGACTGGCCTGAAGGCAAGGCACATCAATATTTACATTTCAAGCTAGTTGAGGTACCTGTGACTTTGCCCCAGCAGGTATGAAACTAGCAGGGTGGAGCAATTTTTAAAGAAATGTCATGAAGGAGAAGAGGGCCCCTTTCCTCCCCCCATTCCCTATTCCCCCCTCCAATTCTGTTTCTAATAGCAAACCCATTGGCTGCATTACATATCTGTATACAGAAAAGCTTCCCTGCCTTCACATTGCTGGTGGCCAATGGTAAGCAAGTAAATGATGTGCCCAGCCTGCTAATTATTGTGTACTGCAAAGCAAGCTGCGATAGCAGGTGGGTCTCTGGCGGGAAGGCAAGGGAAAGAGTGGCAACCCCAAAACCAGGATTTGCTGGGACAAGCCAGGATTCAGTGATCATGTGTGGGCTAAACCCCAGGTTCATTAACTAACCTCAGGTAAAATAAGCCATGGTTTCATGATACGTCTAAACCAACCCACGATTTTTGTTAAATCATTGGGCAAGGGGGAATAGAAATGCATTTTTAACACCATCCATATCTGAGATATTTATTTATTTAGCTTCATGCATACCCCCCCTTTCTTCCCAGTGGGGACTAAAAGTGGCTTACAACCTTCTCTGCATCTTATTTTATCTTCACAACAACCCTGTGAGGTAGGTCAGGCTGAGCGTGCATGACTGGCCTAATGTCACCCAGGAAGCTTCCATTGAAAAGTAGGGACTGGCACCTAGGACACCCACATCCTGGTCCAATGCTCTAACCACCGTACCACAGTGACATCCAGGCTCATTTCGTAGCAGGAGCTCCTTTGCATATTAGGCCACACACCCTAATGTAGCCAATCCTCCAAGAGCTTACAGAGCTCTTCTTACAGGGGCTACTGTAAGCTATTGGAGGATTGGCTACCAGGGGTGTGTGGCCTAATATGCAGAGGAGCTCCTGCTACAAAATGAGCCCTGGTGACATCCAAATTTAGCACATTAGTCTATGTAGAGTTTATTTCTTGAAAACTGAAAAGACAAAAAATTCTGCTGGATTGACTTGCAAAGCACCGTACTCCTTTTGCCTACGAGATCCTCTTTTCAGGCTATAAACAAAGTTAAAAAAATGTCTTTTCAACACAGTGACAAATTAGGTTATTGTAAAAGTTGTATCTCCCTCCCACTGCTTTTCTTACAGCAGTCAGATAAGAAATGATAATTTTGAAAAATTTGATCAGAAGATCCCACTCTATAGAGAGAACACTCTTGAGTGAAGTATAATTGACTGTGATTTAATTTAACTGTGTCAGTGTTAATGTGTTCCTCTCCATGTGTGAAGCTTGAGGCATTTGCCCGTTACTCCTTCTTTAAAAAGGGCCAGCTTTATTTTAGAGATTAATACCCCCACCCCGCGTTTCTCTCTAATGGAGACCAGAAGTGGCAATATCATTTTCCCCTCCTCTATTTTATTCTCACAACAACAACCATATGAGGTAGGGTTTTTTATTTTAATTCATTTATACCCCACTTTTCTGCCCAATGGGAGCCCAAAGTGCCCTACAACTTTCTCCTATCCTCCATTTTATCCTCACGAGAACCTTGTCCAGTAGGTTAGGCTAAGAGTGTGTCGCCCAGCAAGTGTGTCACCAGTAAATGCCCTGACCTCGATAGCTCAGGCTAACCCAATCTCCTCAGATCTCGGAAGCTAAGCAGTGTTGGCCTTGTCTCATATTGGGAAGGGCAACCTCCAAGGAATACCAAGGTTGTGACGCAGAGGCAGGCAATGGAAAACCACCTCTGAAACTTCTCTTACCTTAAAAACAAGTCTGGCTTGCCACCTAGTGGTGCATAATGTTAAAAGAGCTAAAACTTCTGCCTGACAGTCAACCTTAGGATCTCCTGGCTATTCTACACACAATGCCATACAATGATAATAATAATATTATTATTTCTGTATTGTGGTATAGTGGTTAGAGTGTGCGACTAGGATCTGGGGGACCCAGGTTCAAATTTCCCCTCAAGTTTTGTATTACGGATTGCATACCTGGGAAAGTAATGCACACTGTAACTCTTGCATCCATCTTCAAGGGACTCTTGCTTTTTTCCTCATCTCTATCCCCTCTTCTTGAGCTCTGGGTCAAAAGAAGGCAGATGTCAGATCCCTAAAAATGATATAGTTTGAAGTCTAAGAAAAAGCCTCTTTCTGACAAACAAGCAAACTGTTTAGTCTTTGGGGCATTTACAAAAACTGTCAATATAAAGAGATAGGTGACATTTTATGCTGACAGAGTGAAGAGGAATGAACAGAAAATGGAACAAAACTCTAAGATGCAAAGAATATTTATTCAAAAGTCCTAGAAAAAAATATGTCGTATGTTCATCTTAACCTAAGAGGCACCACCTACCTCAACTGTCGAGGACTGAATGTGTTTATATGGACAAAGGAGAAAAATAATTGGATGGTAATCAAGCATGGATTAAATTCTGCCGGGGAAATAAAATCTCTTTTCAATGCCTCTTATAGCTAAGAAGGAAAGAAACTACTGCAGATAATTGTTACATAAATACATGCTGTATCAAGCCCATTTTTAGCACTTGTGGGGGTGTGAGGAATTGCTTTGAGCTGCATATCTGTTTGAGTGAATTCTTGAACTGAGAGAAAAGGACAATGCTCTGAGGTAAACCAGTGCAAGGTTTAAACAAAGGCAAGTCTAAATTTGTAGAAAGGAAACAAGGCCTTCTCTGTTGGATCTTTGCAGTGTTACAGTAAAGCAGTCTTTCTGTGGCAAACCATAACTTGGAAATGAGGAAAATGTTTCCGTACAAGGCCAAATAGAATTAATTGCCTTTGAAACGAGGCTGATTTTCTGTTCTCACTAAAAAGCTCTTGCTCAGTTTCTCCAGTTCCACTGTCATCTGTGCAAGGAACATTGGAAAACATTAAATACATCTTCAAATCTCAAAGCCGATTTATACCAAGATGGGCTAACTGATATTCAGTCCAGGGACAAGTGGCTCTGATGGTGAGCTGGGAAACAGACTTTTCTCCTGTCAAGCTAAAATATGCCAGGAACACAGAATCTGGTTACTTGGAGTAATAAGCAGTTGTGGTCCAAAGGAGCTGATGAGTGGAACATGCAGTGGAAGACGGATTTATTCTGAGAGACAATGTGGTGTTGGGGGGGGGGGGGGGACAGGTCTAGGGCCCTGTTCTCCACCACCACGTGACAGGCTGGTGGGGGGAGGGGGGTGGACTTCAGCATCTCACTGACATGTGACATCACTTTTGGTGCAAAACTGAAAGTGATGTCATCACACTGGTGCAACACTCTAGGATTCACCCCAACTTCTAGTTAATCTAGAGCATTGTCCTAACACAATGACCAGAAGTGACACTGTGCATTGATGTGTCACCAAAGAGATTGTCTCCCACCCACACCTCAAATTCTCTGACTGGGTTTCCAGTAGTTAGAGTGTCAGATTAGGATCTAGGGCACCCATGTTCATATCTCACCCCCTTCTATGAAAGCTCACACTGGGTGACCTTGGGCCATTTACCTCCACAACTTAACCTCCCACACATATTGTGAGGATAAAATGGAGGAATGGAGAATGATGCTGTAATCTGTATCAGATCCCCATTGGGGAAGAAAGCGAGGTATAAGTACGTAAACAAATAAAGTCCTAACGAGTGGATTGGGGGTAGTGGTCTAAAGAAAGGAAACACACCCTGCTCTGGATTAACAAACCCAACTACAGACTGGGAAGACCCAACAATCCTCAGTGGAATGAGGACATTGAACCAGCATAGCTTCTCCTGAGTGTGTTCTTTAAATAAAAAAGGAATCTTAGAATGGAGGTGACAGATATAATGTAAAATGAGAATTCACAATGCTTACGTCCAGCAACAGAACCCACCCTGAATTTGCAGAGACAACTCACCTTGGCTGACACAATGGCAAAACCATTGGCACCTGCAACAGCCAGGCCAAGAAGCACCCAGAACAGATACAGTGGGGCTACAGTAACAGGGTTTGGCAGCTAGGTGTAGCCAGTCATGTCATTAATAGAATCATAGAGCTGAAAGAGGCCATCTAGGTCATCTAGTCCAACCCTGCCTGGGAAAGGAAGCAACCTGGGAGGCAGCTGCAGCTGAGACTGGGGATCCCTGGTTGGGTGAAGGGGTAGAGGGAAGGAGCAAGCTGGGGAGGGGATTCAAAGGGTGGCCTATTTAAGGAGAATCTGCAGCAGACCATGGAGGATGAAGTATCCTTGCTTAGGCAGCGTGGGAGAACAGAGGGAACAGAAGGGCAGAAGAACAAGATGGTACAACCCCAATCTGAGGCATTGCAGGGAAGAATTGTTAGGCACATAGAAGGACAAAACCTGCTTAAGGAAAATCAGCATGGCTTCAGCAAAGGGAAGTCCTGGCTCGCCAACTTTTGGAGTTCTTTGAGAAAGCGAACAAGCACATAGAAAACGGTGACCTGGTAGACATTATATACCTGGACTTTCAAAAGGCTTTTGACAAGGTACCTCACCAAAGATTTCTGAGTAAATTTAGTGATTATAGGATAAGAAGACAAGTTCTCTTATGGATTAAAAACTGGTTAAATTACAGGAAGCAAAGGGTAGTAATCAATGGACAGTTCTCAAAATGGATGGAAGTAAGCAGTGGGGTCCCACAAGGATTGGTATTAGGGCCGGTACTATTTAATTTATTCATAAATGATGTGGAACTACGGTGTAGTGAAGTGCAGTGGCCAGGTTTGCAGATGACACAAAACTATTTGGTGGTGAAAACCAAGGCTGACTGTAAAGAGGACCTCCACAGACTGGGTGAGTGGGGGACAATGTGGCAAATGAAGTTCAGTGCTGTTAAGTGGAGTTCAGTGGGCTGCAGTGGGGGGGGGGCAGGAAAGTTCCATCCCACAAACAGAAATTTTAGTCTGGATAAAAAAAAAATCCCAGTCTAAAGGGGATGGGAGTAAGAATGCTCTATTAATAACATTAATAAAATCTATCTGTCAACTTTTTCACCTGCCCCAGTAAAGAGAAAAATAACCACAATATTGAAAAAGGAGTTTAATAACAGGAATCCATTTGTGGCCTTCATCTGGTAAAAACCCTACCAGAGTCGTCATCTTCTCTGAAAGTGCAACAGAGCAAAACAAAAGCATAGTAAGGTTGTCTGCATGTGTCTTGATATGAATAGTTATGAGCCTGCTAAGACTGACAAATCTCTGTATATTTTTCCATTGTGTTAAGAAATACAATAGACCAGTCAAGGAATGCTCCCGGTGGGTAGGATCCATGCTCTTTCTCAGCCCTTCTCGGCTCTTTGTCTGCAGCTGCTTTTTCTATCACACAAATGCTCTCCCCCACAAGTCTATCCAATGACCCTGTTGTCTTTTTGTTGACACGTTTTTGTGCATCGACATGGGTGCTGTGCTCACTGCGAAGCTAATATACATACAGCTGTGTAGTCCCTCCCCTGCTCACCTTTTCTTCTCAAGGATAACTCGGTAGAATTGAGATTAATTACTGTCACCAAATTCTATAGAGGACCCTATTGTGAAGTGGCTCCACTAAAAGTAGATTCATAGGCCTGATGATTCAGGCACTTTGTGAATCAGGCTTGTCTGCTGTGAGTACAGTGTTCTTTCTCATGGAGAACAGTGTGAAGTCAGAAGAGGAGATGCACTAGATCCCGATTTGTTTCCAGGCGCAACCCAAGGTGCTGCTTGTTGACCTTTAAAAGCCCATATGGCTTGGGAACAGCCTACCTGAAGGACCGCCTACTCCCTTATGAACCTACTGGACCACTATGGTCATCTTCTAAGGCTCTGCTTCAGGTGCCCCAGCCTTCTAAGATTAGGCAGGTGGTAGCATGGGAGAGGGTCTTCTCAGGTGTGGCACCAAATCACTGGAACTCTCTCCCTAGAAAGACTTTACTGTCCCTTTCTGTTACCATCTTCTGACAGCGGGTAAAGACTTTTTTGTTTCATCCGGCATTCCTTCAGTGATCCCTCCCATGTTTTAATTCTTTATGTGTTTGTATTTTAGCTTGATGCTAATTGTGTTAATGATGTGTTTTGTTTGGTTTCAATGGTTTTTAAGACATGTTTTGATTATGTATGTTTTTAACCTGTTAGCTGCTTTGGTGTCCCTGATGAGAGCAGAAAGGGTGGGATATACCTGTTGTAAATAAATAAAGATCTCAAAAGATAAGAGACATTAAGTAGACCCATCAGCCAATTTCTACAGTACTGTGACATGGACCATTCAGTGGTCGCATGATGTAAAAGAGAGCTGTGATTAGAATATCTCTCTTAGGTTCACACATGGATCTATTATATTTTATTCTGCAATTCACCCCAGGAGTTCAGGTCAGCCTGCATGGCTGTCTGTTCTGTTTTATCCTCATAACAACACTGTGATGTAGGCTGTGCTGAGAATGACTGAGTCAAGGTCACCAGCAAGCTTAGTGGTAGAGTGGGGGTCTGACCATATGTTTTCTAAGATCCTAGTCTATACCTCCCTGATTCTACTGTATCTTCCTTCCACATGAATGCCTCGTGTGGTCCTTTTGTTGGTCCTTTTAACCCAGTACTCTAACTAGCAGTGATTTCAGGCAGCAATCTTGCTCACCCCTTCTACTTGATTCCTTTTTAAACTGGAGATGCCGGCAATTGAATTTGGGGCTTTCTACATGCAGAACATCTGCTCTCTCAAAATGCTAAGGCTCCTTTCTATTTTATGGTTTTTGCCATAGATTGTGCAAGTGACAGAAAGAATCAGGAAAGAACAGAATTGGAAAATAGTGCGATGAATGGGACCTGTCTTGGGTGCTGTGATGCTTGAAGAAAGGTGAGCATCTAAATAAATAAATAACCAAAAGAAGGTAGGTAGGAACTGGTCGACTCCAGGTTTTGCTAAACAATTCTTCTCTATTTTCGTGTTTAATTCCCTCCCCAACTCTAGCCTCTCTTGCTCTGTTTGCATGATTTATGTGCTTAAAAAAATCAGTTCTTAACTCATGCAGAGAGGCCTTGGTAAGTTTCATTATTCAGATTCTTCTTTTGTGACATGACAGTAGGGCTTTTGGGGACAGGGAGAGCCCCCGGTGTCATGGAAATGAAGACTATGTGGGCGAATGTTAGAGATCAGTGGCAGCGATGGACACTACAGAGAATTTTTCTGCTACAATATTATAGAAAAGCTATTTGGTTCGGTGCTCTGGGTGTTTACAAAGAAAGACCCACTAACTAGCTCTTTTAGAATTAGGCCAGAGTAAGAATATCAGGACACCTGTCTTCACACCAGGTTTCGTACCCAGGCTTTGTTTGGCTTGTGCATTAGCAGAAGGAGAGAGAGAAAGGCAATGGCTCAGTGGTAGAGCCTCTGATTTGCGTGCAGGAGGTCCCAGGCTCAATCCCCAGCATCTCCCATTATAAAAGGATTGGGTGATGTGAAAGACATGAGACCATGGAGAAGAAGAAGAGATTGGGTTTATACCCTGCTGTTCACTACCCAAAGGAGTCACAGAGCAGCTTATAATGCCTTTCCCTTCCCCTCCCCACAGGAGACCATGGAGAACTGCTGCTGGTCAGAGAAGGCAGTACTAACCTTGTTAGGCCAATGGTCTGACCAGGGCAGGTGCTACCATTAGGCCAAGTTAGGCAGCCGCCTAGGGCACAGACCTCAGAGGGACGCAGCCCAAGCCCCCACAAGGACAAGCCTTGCCAGAGCATGGCCCATGGCGCTGCAGCCAGCCCCGTCTCTCCACTCCAGCTTTTGCAAACATGCAATGGCAGTCGTAGGGGGATGATGATGTCTAATCCCCTTTTCCAGTGTCTGCCTTGGGGCAAGTGGCTTTTGCTCTGCCTTACATGAGCACGGGGGAAACCACCCGGAACAGAAGCACGCGTGATTGTTTCTAAAAGTCAGGTTGCCTGATCCAGGGGACATTCCTGGGAATTTGGGGGGTGGGACCCGGGGTGGGACCTCTGCAGGGTACACGGCCAAAGAGTCCATCTTCCAAAGCAGCTGTTTCCCCAAGGGAACTGATTTCTGTCAACTGGGGATGCATCATAATTCCAGAAGATCTCCAGCCACCACCTGGAGATTGGAAACAGTGTTCAAAAGGCACGTTTTACCAGCCAGGCAGCCCTTTTCGTTGTGCCCACATCCTCCTGCCTTTGGTCTTCTATGGGACAAGGCCAGTTCAGTGCTGGGACTGGTGTGTGTGTGTGTGGGGGGGTGTCTTCAGCCAAACGCTTTCAGGTGGGTCTTTTCGCTGCTAACCCCAACTCCCCCCTCCCCCCCCCCCCAGGAACTGGTGACAAAATTTGCTAAAAGGCACGCAAAATGAGATTCTGATGTGCCTGAAATGGAAACATTAAAGAGACTTAAATTTCAGCATCACAATTAAGAGGCTTTTTCAAAATGCTTTGTGATTTGTGTTTTTCTGTTTGAGAGAGAAAACCAGAGATTGTATTACTTGTTCTCACAATTAAAAAAGAAAGAAATCAGCAATTTCAAATTTCGTGTTTTTCATTATTTCTAAAATGCATTTATGTTTAAAAACTGGTAGGCGCACCGGGTGGGGGGAGGGCAGAAGGTAGCCTCGCCTAGTGTGCAAAAAAACCTGGCCCTGGCCCTGGGTCTGACTCAGTGTAAGGCAACTTCATGTATTTGTGAGGGTGTCTATGAAGCTACTGTTTCTCATAGGCATTAGCCATAGACTTTCTCATACTTCTCTGCCATACATTGGCATCAGTTTCTCTTCAGGCTTCCGTCTAGATTTAGTTTCTTTGTTTAAAACTTGGTGTAAATGTATGTGTCCCAGGTACACTTTCTCTAGCCTAGTTCTCAAAGAGATGTTTGATGGGCTTCTCTCTGTGAGCCAGTCAAAAAGATTTCTGTGGTTTTATCGCAGAATCCTCACTTGAAAGCATTGTTGTCGGTGTGTTATCCACAGAACTTCAGTATCTGCCCTTCTCCAACACAACGGTTATTTCCATACCACTGGCAGATCTCCCTGTTCAAGGTGACATATTGTCTAATCACCACGAGAGTATCTGAACGAAGAGCCGCATGAGAGCCTTGACAAATCTGAAGGCGCTGCTTGAAAACATGTATTGCCAAAAGAAGCCATCATTTCCCTGCTGTTTACAATTATGAAATAATGCATGTGATGGAGAAAGTCGAGAGAGAACTTTCTGTCCCTCTCCCATCATACTAGAACTTGGGGCACCCAATGAAATTGATGAGCAGTAGATTCAGAATGGACAAAAGGAAACACTTCTTTACTCAAGAATTAAATTGTGGGATTCGTTGCCAGAGGATGTAGTGGCAGCCACTAGCATAGATGGCTTTAAAATGGGATTAGATTCATAGAGGAGAGGTCCATCAAGGGTTGCTAGCTGCCATGACCTAGATAGCTCAGGCAAACCCGATCCTGTCAGATTTCAGAAGCTAAGCAGGGCTGACCCTGGCAAGTACTTGGAAGGGAGACCTCCAAGGAATACTAGGGCTCGGGACACAGAGGCAATCTATCAAGCCACCTCTATGAAAAACATCCAAGCCCCCAGCAGGGGTCGGCAGAAGTCGCCATGACTTCCAGTGATAAATAGTGGGTTCCATGGATCAACAGACTCATTACTAGTGATCAGCTCTACTTTATCAGTGATTTCAGCAAGACTGCTCTCCAGAGCCTCAGCTCTGTTTAAAGAGCATGCAGTTACCACACCCAAACACACCCCACTCCCACTCTTCTGGAGTTATTCATAGGAAGAAAGTAAAACTGAGATCCCAGTAACGGGAAAACAAAAACAAATGCCAAGCCGGAGCAGATCCATGAAAACCACTTTCCAATTCAGCCATGTGAACAGTGTTAGAAGCAGAGTTGTACTCGTCAAAGCCCTTTAACTTCAGTGGATTTAGGGTATAACTCTGCTTGGGACTGCACTATGTGTTGCTAATGAAACTGCAGTGTTAATAGCCATCTACTCAGTACTGAAAGTTAAAATATACTAGAGAGTATAGTAAGAGATGGTTTGAAATAATTGCTGGATGCAACATTAGCTATTAACAAATGAACAGCCCAAGCGTGGACTGCATCATTACTCTTTAGTAGGTCTGTAATTCAGAGACAACGTTCAGCTAAAATCTGTTAGCCTTGCCAAATCTAAAACATAGGTTGCTCCAAATGTCTGCCTATAATGCTACGTTGGCACAAGAAGACTTCTTGCAGTGACTACAAACTATAGACTCTGCAATTATAGAGAGACTCTGCAGAGGAAGTCCGCATGGTTTGTCATCAGTTCAGGTCATTCCTCTCCCCACCCCTTGCAGGCAAGAAGCATGGCTCATATTTAATGTTTTACCTAGAATAAATGACAGCAATTTTGAAGCAGTAGAAAGGAAGATACTGTGGCTCAGAAGGACAGCATCTGTGCTACATGTAGAGTTCCAGATTTGATCCCTGACAATTGTTGGCACAGTAATTAACACAGTAAAACACTAAATCACCGTGAATAATTTTATAATTTTTAATATATATCTTTTTATGTTATGCTAAGTATAAACTAGAATATTTTTGAGTAATTCATTAACAAGAATACAGCTTAAGCATTAACCATGAAGCTCGACAGTACATTCAGACTGATGTAACTCCTGTAGTAATATTTACAGCCATTAATGAGGTCTTATCTGAGACTCAAGGTCCTAATATAATACACTTGTTACAAAGATAAGACCTCATTTCACCTCAAGGATCTCAAGTAAAAGGTGCTGACAAAGACCTTTCCCTGTCTGAGACCCTGCAAAACTGCTGCCAGTCAGAGTAGACAATACTGAGCTAAATAGACCAATAGTCTGGCTTAATGTAAAGCAGCCATGTGTATTCAACTATGAAATGTACTTGTACTAAAATCTGTACATTCAAAGGTCCATCTTATGCAAAATAATGTGTCTTTCAACTCATGAACTTAAATACAAATATGTTCTGATTGTTGACCTTTCTTGGCTCATAGAATATGTCTTGTATTTCATGCAGATAATTTTAACAGCCTTCTACTTTTTCATACTGCAGTGCAAATTGTTTATGTCGGGTACAAGCATTAACTCTGAGCATGATCCAGCCAAAGTTAAGCACATTACAGTGCAATCCGAGACAGTTATACAGTTTGCCCATTGACTTCAATGGATTTAGAAGGGCATAATTCTGTTTAGGATTGCACTGCTAAAGTCATTCTAATTGACTTTGGTTGGATGGCATCCTCTTTTCTCGCTGAACATAAAATTACAATAACATTTTTTAAAGATATGTTTGACTGTAGACTGCATTATACAATCTTATACATCTGTAATGAGAGATTCTGAGTCAGGAGGAGGAGGAAGAGAATGAACTCTAAATACTTTCCATATTACTTTTTTCTTAAGAAGTCCTCCGATTAAGTTGTGTCCTTTTTTTCTATCATTAGTCCCTTATTTATAAAGAAAGCCCAGTGTCTCTGTGTTAACATACAATATGTTACTTCCACAGGGGAAGGCATTACAGGAAAGTTGTCAGGTGATAAGTATTGGAGTCGGGAGTCCATGGAATAGTGAAACAGCTAGATCTTTATTGCTGGTCCGGATGAAGCATACAACCCAGGGCTCGAAGCCCTCCTTTTATGCTGGTCAGGGACAATCCCCTGACCTCACCCAACTGGCCTGATAGGCTATTAGAAGTCTATTTACATTTCATAGGTTCCCTGGGAGAAACCTAGGTACAGGATTGGTGGCCGGTTTGAATCCACCTGGCCTTTGTTCTACCTGGCTGAAGCTCAGGTAGTTTCTTGGCCATGTGCTCTGGCCATGCTCTGGCCATGTGCTCTGGCCATGCGGTCGCAATTAAGAGAGCACATGGCGACCGCATGGTCAATACATAACATCAGGCTATTAAAAAATGCTGAGTTCTACACAAGGACTGCTTCCCTATGGTAAGGATTCTCCATGTTGTTTTCATCCCTGCCTTGCATGTAAAGGCATGCACATTGGCAATGAAGCTTCTGCATGAGCATTTTTGCACACTCTCCTTTGTCAGCCTTTGATAGCTGCCTGTTTCCCTGCCTTTCCTCCTGCCATGCTACCATAGGACTTTTATAGGATCTGTTAAAAAATGGTAATGGGCCTGGCTATACGGTTATAGCAATATAACAATTACTGCTCTGGAAAAAAAAATTAAAGCCCTCTGGTGGGGAACATGGTGGGAAACAGTGGCTGCCTCAAGGGTCCATGGGCAGGAAAATGCACACCATTCCTTCCAGATGGCATGCTAATTTGCTTGGACTGACTTATTTCCTGAAAGATTGGATATGTGGGAAACAGTGTGCAGAGGATGGGAGAAATCTGGAAAGAGCCTATTTCAGAGCATGAGGTCATGTGCATATTCCAGAATACAACACTCCAGTTTGGAAGCAGAGGGGGAGAACAGTGTGTGGAATCGGCCCAACACTGACATGATAACACACTCTTGAGGCTGCCAAAAGTTCATTTATTATTAGACCATCAATGCTTTGGAAAAGAAGCTCCATGGGACACTCTGATTCTGTATTTGGGCTCCCTTGGGGGCTTGCCAGTTTGGTGTAGGGATTAGGAGCGACAGACTCTAATCTGGGAGAACCAGGTTTTATTCCCTACTCCTCCGTATGCAGCTGCTGGTGTGACCTTGAGTCAGTCACAAGTTCCCTCAGAGCTGTTCTCTCAAGAGCAGTCCTTGAAATAGCTCTCTCAGCCCCACCTACCTCACATGCAGTGTTCCCTCTAAACTGAGTTAGTTTGAGCTAGTTCGCAGTTTTTTAGCCTCCGGCTCACACATTTTTGTCTTTGCTCAGGAAGGATGGCTCCAGAGCAAACTAATTTATGCAGCAGCCAAATTGCTCACTCACAACTTTAATGCCAGTAGCTCATAAAGTACAATGTTTGCTCACAAGACTCCACAGCTTAGAGGGAGCATTGCTCACATAGTGTCTGTTGTGGGGAGGGGAAGGGAAAGGAGATTGTAAACTGCTCTGAGACTGCAAGTGAAAGGCGGGGTATAAATCCAATCTCTTCTTCTTTTACTTCTGCTTTAGTTCCACATGACGAGCACTCATTTTTATATTTAATACCAACATCCTAGCAAAAGGTACCACCGCTATTAGTAACAATGGTAATGTAATGTAGCACATTAGAGCCCATACTACACAAGCATATGTTTCTCCTGAGTGGACTGCGCAGCCATCATTGCCCCACCCGGACATCGTCAAAGCAAGTGTGCTTGCTCTCCATGCGTCACTGTTGGCCAGCTCCGAGCATTTTCCAGAAGTCTTCAAACAGCTATTGCTGCTTTTGCAAGGAGAATTGCTGTATGCATTCTTCTCTGGGGACATACACTTATTGGATGCTGCCCTGGTACCAGGGCATTACAAATCCCTTTCATATCTACCTGCATCGTTTTGAATTGCCTCCATGGATTTCCTACCTTCTTTTTCTTTTCCATAGAGCTATGCACACTGTGCCTCTTGTATTTCAATGTATGCATCCTATAATTAGCAAAAGAAGCAACTTGCCTCAAGATTAGCCCCTCCACTTTCCACTACATAATGACTGGGGGTTGCTTTAGGCGGCCAGTGCTAGCAAAGCCTGGAGAGATGAGACCATTATCCCCTCAGAAAAGGAGTGTGTCTGGGAAGCCATCTTTTCTCTGGGCCCGCTCATACTGAGTGGCAAATCAGATTTGAGGACTGTATGTTCCCTGCTTCCCAATACTTATCCCATGTACATATGTATCAAAACATCCATTGGAGTTTGTCTGTGTGATGGGTATGAACAGAAACCAAGGCCTGTATTTCATACCATGTTTTATGAAGTGCCAAAGACCTGTGTGGTAGGGTTGCCAGCCTCCAGGTGGGGCCTCGGGATATCCTGCTTTTACAACTGATCTCCAGCTGATAGAGATCAGCTCCCCTGGAGAAAATGGCTGCTTGGGAGGGTGAATTCTATGGCATTCTACCATGGGGAGGCCCCTCCCCTCCCCACCCTCTCCTGGCTCCACCCCCAAAGCCTCCAGGTATTTTCCCACCCAGTCCTGGCAACCCTACTGTGTGGTGTCTCCCAAACAAACTGTGAAGGAGTCTTTGCTCGGCTGCTGTGAGACCCCTGCAGACAGGCAGTTTTTTTTAAAAAAAGGATAAATCCTTCCTTTTCCACACAATCACCCACAGCTATCCTTAAAGCAAGACTATGTGACTTGTAAGCCAATGAACAGCTGAATGCAGCTGACACATGACCGTCTACCAGACCACACACCCCCAACTACAAAAACAGGGACTCAGGAAGGACAGAGCAGGCACAATACAGCTGGTGGGCTATGTTCAGCACAGTGGGTCTCAAATGCTGCAGGCCTACCTTAAACTGTTGTCATTAATAGCAGAAATTTACTCTGCATGCAGAGGGTTCCAGGGACCTTCAGTTGAAAGGATCAAGGAGTTGGAGATATGGAAGAGCTCTGCCTGAGAACCTGGAGGGCTGCGGCCAATCCGAGCAGAGAATGTTGACCTTGACAGATTAGAAGAGGAGGTTTTATATTCCCTACTGTTCTCTACCACAAGTAGTATCAAAGCAGTTTACAATCTCACTCTCTTCCCCTCCCCACAACAGGCACCTTGTGAGGTAGGTGGGTAGGGCTGCCAAGTCAGCCCGGGGGGCTGGGGATCCCCCGCTACAGGGGTTCCCGATCCACCGGCCAGCATTTGGCCGGCGGAGGGAACCCCACCCTCCTTCCCCAACGTAATGACGTCACCCGGAGGTGACATCATCACGTTGGGGGCGTTGCCAGGGTGACGCTCTGGCAATTGCCCCAAAATTGTATGATACCATAGAGTTTTGGGGCGATTGCCAGAGTGTCGCCCTGGCAACGCCCCCAACGTGATAATGTCACTTCCGGGTGACGTTGCCAGGTGTGCGCGCTTTGCGCGCACACCCAGGAAACTCCCGGACGATGGAGGACTCCCCCCCGCCGGTAAGTAAGGGACACTTGGCAACCCTATAGGTGGGGCTGAGAAAGTTCTGAGAGAACTGTGACTGGCCCAAGGTCACTCAGTAGGAGGACGTGTGGGGAATCAAAACCCAGTTCCCTAGATCAGAGTCTATCACTCTTAACCACTACAGCATTCTGGCTCTCTTTTTAATAGTCTGATTCTGTGTGAGGAAGCTTCATGTGTTCATGGCAGCAAATGTGTGTTTGTTACTATGTGTACCTGTGTCTACCTGTAGCTAACTGCCAGAGCCCTGGGGCAGAAACCTGCATGAGATATATTGCTGAAAATATACAGGTACAATACTGCACTAATTAACATTTTCAGAAAATGTACAATTTGGGGTTAAGTTGAAAAAAATGGACATCTACCAGCTGTTCATTCTTGGACCCATGAAGGGCTTTTTGTCCCCTCGTGGTGGATGCCATGCTTTAGAGTCAGGACTTGCCAGACGCTGCTTTTAGATTTGTAGGATACCACAAAGGGGGGGGAAATCACTTGTGATAAAGATGGTGTTTATTAAAGCTTAACATGGTATTATAAGCAGGGTGGTGGTAGTTACACATCCGCGCAGTTTCCCGTCAACCAGAGGAAGCCAAAGACCTCAAGACTTGCCTAGCTTTTGAAAAGTTGCTGCAGCCTAATTGCAAGAAAATGCCAGCTCCTGTCCATACAGTGGCTTCCTGCGGAAAGGCTGCTTACTGCCTTCAGCATTATCTCTAACTATGCATTGCTACAACTGGGCCTAATTGGCTGGGAACAGGCAGTCCAGGCCTTAAGCCTAGGTAAAGTGAAAGAGGGCAAATAGAGGGAATTCATGGGGTTCTGTTATAATCCACTATCTCCTCAGCCAGTTTGGTGTAGTGGTTAGGAGCGCGGACTCTAATCTGGGAGAACTGGGTTTGATTCCCCACTCCTCCACATGCAGCTACTGGTGTGACCTTGAGTCAGTCATAACTTCTTTCAGAACTGTTCTCTCAAGGGCAGTTCTCAAGAGAGCTCTCTCAGCCCCACCTACCTCACAGAATGTCTGTTGTGGGGAGGGGAAGGGAAAGGAGTTTGTAAGCCATTCTGAGACTCCTTCAGGTAGTGAAGGGTTGGGTATAAATCTAATCTCCTCCTTCTAGTGGTCTTCCACATGTAAATCCGTTACAGTGGTTTCCAAGCTGCAATACCTTCCATTTCTTCCCGGGTGCTGAAATGTAAGGAGTTAGAAGAGGCATGCTACTAGGGAAGCTAACTTTGGGTTAGAAAATTCCTGGAGAATTGGGGGTGGAACCTGGGGAGGGGGGAGTTTGGGGCAGGGAGGGAGTTCAACAGGGATGCGATGCCATACAGCAGTGGTGGCAAACCTATGGCACGCGTGCCAGAGGCGGCACTCAGAGCCCTCTCTGTGGGCACGCACGCAGTTTGGGCACTCAGTCTCTAAAAGGAAAAAGACAACACAGACTCGAGGCTGGGCTGCTCTCAAACTTACAAAGTATGAACCAAGGTTAGACAAATTATCTGCATGCATACAATAGCAAAAATCACATTAATTGTTCAAAAGCATGCCAAATGCAAACTTTTACCTTTCAATAAAAAGTTGTTTATATAATTGAAAGCTCTGTTATTGTGTTTTTCTTTTAAGACAAAATATGATAATGTATGAGTTCTTTTTTCTAAACTAAAACCTCAGTATTCAGGTTAAATTGTCGTGCTGGCACTTTGCGATAAATAAGTGGGTTTTGGGTTGCAGTTTGGGCACTTGGTCTCTAAAAGTTTCGCCATCACTGCCATACAGTCTACCCTCCAAAGCTACCATGTTTTCCCCAATGGAACTGATCTCTGTAATCTGAAGATAAATTATAATTCTGGGAGACCTCCAGGCACATCCTGGAGACTGGCAGCTCACATGCCACTTACATCTGTAGCATTGCGCCAGTAGACTGCAATGCAACGCTAAGCACTCTGCTCTAAGCATGTGTTTGCCTGTCTCCCTGTGCCAGTGAATGTGTACTGGCAGCATGGGGCTTTAATAAAGCAAACACTACTGTGGACGACAGAGCAGGCTGATTAACAGTTTGGAAGGGAGGGGAGAGCAGGCGGAAGCCATTTATCCCAGAATCCTACAATCTGTGGGGATCAAAGCCCTTGGTAGCATCAGGTGGCTCCAAACACTGGTTCATCACATGGGCTCTTACTCATTGCTTGTAGGAGAGGTTTTGGAAGATGATAACTCTCTGGAGTTCAAAGGACCCTTTCATTTTGGTGCCAAGGGGAGAGGGGAGGAAAGCTATCAATTAAGCATGCAAGCAGCATTTTATATAGCAAGCAAACAGCCCATCACCCGTTATGACTGTACAGCAGGAGGAGACAGCATTTACAGAGGAGTGAAGCAGTCATCAGATAACTGCAGCAGGGATGAGCCTGTCTCTTGGCAAAATCCCCTCTGTTTCACTTACATGGTAGGATCCTGGCTACGAGCCTCAAGCAAATCTGTTAAAAACAAGAGAGTGGGGGGAGGATGGAGGATGGAGGTGGGGAGCTGTCTCCTTCCCCCAGCAAATTCATAGTGGGAGGGAGTTGTGTTGTGAGAACAGCACAATGGACCCTTCTGTGCTTAATTAATGAAACATTTATTAGCTAAAGAAAACTACCAGATCCAGGGATTTAAACTTTAAATGCTTGCTGAGTTCCCTCCCCGAGTTGCGCGGCCACAGTGAGTGAACTCAGAAGACATTTAAAGAGACCACGGTCTCTTTAAATGCCTTCTAGTCGCACCCGAATCAAAGCCGAATAACATCAGCTTTTATTCAAGTGTGGCAATTTTAGTAGCCGAATACAGATCTCTGATTAGGTATTTTTTGCGTATTTATTTGGCTCAGCATATACCGAGTGCACACCTCGAGTCTCCACGTGATGCATGAACGTGCATGTGTGAACCAGTTGACAGCAATTCTTCTTGAAACTATGGGCCAAAGGCCCAATTTCTTTGTGTTAAGGGGCGGGGGGGAATGTGTGGTCTGTGGCTATCTAACCTGTGTTGATATTTTTGCTATAGTTCTTTGCAGATATTGAAAATAACCCCAACAAATGCTCTTAAAATAACTGGGGTGGGTCTGGTGGTTCATTTCCATGAGTGCTAGGACTCCCAACCACAGAGCGTGACTTCTATGATTCCCCCCTCACACATCAGCCTAAAACAGTGCCCCCTGCTCCTGCAGGTCCACTGAATTTTTTCTTTAACGTATTCAAGAACTGGCCTTTAAACTTTGGTAGGAACCTTGCATCTCCCTGCTGAACAGTCCCCCTCCTCCCAGAAAAGTGTGAAATTATTCCCCTGAGTGCATTATTGGATGAATAATTCTGGAACAGCTGTCGTAGCATCAGGCAAGGGACTGGCAACAGAGCCTGTTCAGAGGGCAAAGAGCAAAAAAAGAGAAAGAAATGCTCGAGGGACGGCAGCAGTCAAATCAGGGAAGAGGAGGCAGCCCCAGAAGGAATCTGCTGTGACACAGCAGCCCCCCAGCACATTGACTCTCCTGCTCTTTCACAGCTTCATATGAATATCAATGTGCTGGCCAGAGCAAACTGTTTTGGGATTTCAAGCCCTGCAGTGGAAAAAAAGTCTTGCATTTGAAAATCTTTTTCCATTGTAAACCTTACTTGCAACTGGGAGGGAGGGATTTTTTGTGTGTGGCACACACGCACCATGTGCGTTGGGGGGGGGGGGGGGGAGTGGCAGATCCTCACACAGACTTGTCAAAGCAGGCTGACTAGGCAACAAAATGACAAGCATAAAGTGACGGAGACCCTGTACTGTAAAATGCCTGGAAGTGTCCATAAGACTGTACCAGACCTTCGGTGTACTAGCTTTGCTCAGGGGTTTTTCCACTCGGGGACAGGCTTGTCGAGTTTCCTTGTTGCTGCAGTGGCTGCTTATACAGAGCAATGGCAACAGGGCTTCCACACAGCAGGGTTTCACAGCAGTGTGTTTTTTAGTCAGCAGTTTAATAGCTAAGGCTTGGGAAAGCTGAAGGTGGCAGGAAACAAGGAAGCCCCAGCTTGAGGAGCAGTGACTCGCCTTCAGTTTGCAAGACCTGGGCAAGACTATCAGTGAGAGGCCACTGTGGAGGTCCTTAACTCACGGGGTCATCGTAAAACAAACCAGCGGCACCGCTGAGACCAAAAAAAGTTTAATTCTGGGTGTAAGCTTTTGTGCACGTGCGCACTTCATCCCTTCATGCACTTCATAAGTCAGAAGTGACCAGATGGCACATAACAGGCATTATACTAAAATACGCATCACGTTCTCTGTGTTACCAGTTTCCATTTTTTTAAGTGAAGTCTCTAGCCTGTTTCATTGCAGAGATGTGCTTTTTTCCCATATATCTTGGCAAGGCAAGGAATTAGATACTTTTTAAAAAAAACTGAGGATTCAAGGAACCTGATGCATATTTTGGTATATAACAGTATATTGATATAATGCTATTAAATTGATGATTAAAAGAAAGAAAAAGAAAAACCTTTAGTGGGGGGGGGGAGAGATATATAGAATGATATGGTACACAGCCCGATCTCATCCGATCTCATGTTGTGTATTGAGATTGAATCATCCCAGACTGAATCACCCTTGAGACTGGCTGAGCTTGAAGCACAACAACAATAGCAGACCAGGATTTTGGAATAAACCAATAGAGTAGTAATGTTTTGTAAATAGCCTATCATGGGGAGTGGGTGTGGGGGTGTGTGTTTTGCATGCATATAAGCAGGGCTTCAGCCCTGCTAGAGTTGTCTTAGACTTAAGCTGAATCACTAAAAAACTATGAGCTGATCACTCTATGCGTCTGAACCCAGTATATTTCACATTAGAAGGTAAGCAGGGTCAGTACTTGGATGGGAGACCACCATGGAAGACTCTGCAGAGGAAGGCAACAGCAGGCCACCTCTGCTTAATCACTTGCCTTGAAAACCCTATGGGGTCTGAAAAGTACTGGAGTCAGGAGGCCAGTAACAGTGAAAACAGCATAGTCGTTTATTGCGGGTTCAGATGGTACATAGCAAACCCCGGGTTTTGCACCCACTTTTATGCCGGTCGGAGATAATCCCCCGACCTCGTCCAAATGTCTGGATAGGACCTTAAGTTCACGGTTGCAATTCATAAGTCCCCCGGGGGGAACCTAGGCACAGGATTGGTGGACGTTCAGGATCCGACCATCTATTGTCCTACCTGGCTGAAGTTCAGGTAGGTTCGGACCATGTGCGAAGGTCCACGTGGCGGTTGCCATTGTGGGAGCACAGGGCGACCGCAGCATCAATACACAACAAGGTCACTGTACGTTGCCTGTGACTTGATGGCACTTTACACAGTATGGAAAGGAAATGCCTAGCATGGGGGAAATGGCTGTGGTGTGAGCAGGAGCCTTAATACTCTATGCCTTTACTATGTCATATCTTACTCTAAATTTTTTTAAAAAAACCTCTGGAGCCAAGCAGGATTGAGATGTGTCCCAGATCCAGCTTGGGAAAGTCCTGGAGATTTAGGGGTAGAGCCTGGGAAGTACTTCAGTGGGGTACAATGCCATAAAGTCCACTCTCAAAGCATACATTTTCTCCTGGGGATCTTAGCACTGTAGCGAGGAGGAGGAGGAGGAGGAGGAGGAGGAGGAGGAGGAGGAGGAGAGATTGGATTTATACCCCGCCCTTCACTCAGAGCGGCTTACAAACTCCTTTCCCTTCCTCTACCCACAACAGACACCCTGTGAGGTAGGCGGGGCTGAGAGAGCTCTTTCCAGAACTGTCCTTGAAGAGAACAGCTCTGACAGAACTATGACTTGCCCAAGGTCATCCAGCAGCTGCAAGT
This sequence comes from Lepidodactylus listeri, assembly GCA_029233225.1. Classification (NCBI taxonomy): domain Eukaryota; kingdom Metazoa; phylum Chordata; class Lepidosauria; order Squamata; family Gekkonidae; genus Lepidodactylus; species Lepidodactylus listeri. The sequence goes on along the minus strand of JARCFY010000011.1, from coordinate 73,382,819 downwards.
GGAGGCGTGGGGAATCAAACTCAATTCTCCCAGATTACAGTCAGTGCAATTAACCACTCCACCAATTATAATTCCAGGGGATCCCCTGGGAGGTGCACAAATGCACCACGATGCTGTGGGGAAACAGGGAGGGAAAAAACTTCCCAACAGCATCAGACTCAGGGCAAACAACACAAGTGGAAACAGCCCAGGAAAGAGGCTTTCAGTTTGTTGAGAAACAAGAGGTGAATTTACTGAAAACAGCAGTACTTGTGACAAAGCTAGCCGTTAGAAATTATCCAGATATCTTACGAAAGAGATATGAAACAAGGTAGAGAGTTTCCAAATGCATTTGGGTTGCAAGCAACCTTGAAGAATTCCCGTTGCCACCTTAACAAAAAATGAAGTGGAACTGGAAAATATGGGAGAAAATTCTTAGAGGCACTGAAAGGATTTTGCAGGTCAGAAGAGATGTGACTTCAGTGGGTTTCGAAGGGTGTGATGCTGCGTAGGATTGCTCGGTTATTCTAAGGGCCAGCACTGGATATGATGGGATTTCTGGAATTATAGTAGATGGCCATGCAATAAAAGATTATGTCTGTGAGGGATAAGAGCAATAAGCTACTGAGGTGCACACTGATTCAGCATCTGGACAATTATCCTAGATTAATATGTCCCCTGCAAATTGTGAAGGGAAAGCATTGTGAAAATTAATAGCTGAATGAAGAGGAAATAAATTACAGTTTGTGCACATGGAGAGCACAGAGATCTTTGCTCTGGAGACAAAAATATTTCCCCCCTGTACATTACAGGAATGCAGTCAGAGGCATATGCTCCAGCTGTGGCCTGTGCAGCCAGGAGGAAAGCAAACCCCAGCACAGTGTGGCTAAACCTCATCTTCCTCCTGCTCAGCAGAAGTACAGGTGGGGGGGGGGGTAGACAAAGCTATGTGTGTTGCCTCTTGATTGCCAGCAGCCAAGACTCTGGAGGAAGGTGAACCCCAGCAGCCACTACCAGTGCCACTGGAGTTCATCTTGGACCCAGGAAGCAGTAAGGTGCATCTGGAATAGAGTTCACCTTGCCAGATCCAGCTTGGGAAAGTCCTGGAGATTTGGGGGTGGAGCCTGGGGAGCACAGGGACTTAAGTGGGGTACAATGCCAGAGAGTCCACCCTCAAAGCATACATTTTCTCCTGGGGATCTTAACACTGTAGTAGGGAGATGAGTTGTAATTCCACGGGATCCCCAGGCCCCACCTGGAGGCTGGCATCCCTAGAAGGTAGCAAGGGTCGCAGCTATGCCTATTGCCTCCTTCTACATGGCTTCAAATTGTGATGCCTTAAGCAGCTGCTTGGGCTGCTTATGCAGTGAACAGGCTTTGATTGGTACTATTGTTATTTTACTTTTTCATTCTGTATGTAGGCCTCCCATTTACCTTCTCCAAGTGGGGAACTACCTACCCCCCAAGCCTCAATTTTTCATCTCCAAAGGACTGAGAAGCAAGAATAGGGTCTCCACATAGTAACATTATAGGAATTTCCAATAGTCTGTATGGTAAAGACCATAAGGAGTAGAGGAGGCAGCCTAGAGCATCACCCCGAAATGACATCACATTCTCTCCAGGCACCACCTCCAAAATCTCCCAGCATTTGTCTGGGCAGTGTTGGGAACCTTGTTTATATGTTGGACCTGCACTGAGGTATCAAAACTTTTTAAAGACTTGAAGGTGATATTATAGATCCATTAAACGGGCTCCTATGCCTTGGATCGATTAAGTTTGGAGTCTTGCTCCAGTACAAGGAGTCTTCCATCAGAGTAAGGCTTGTGAGAAGACTGAGACGAGTCAACCCATTTCTTTCAGAAGGGACCCTGTTGCCTTTCCCAGTATGGCTCCCGTTCTTAAACTCTGTGTTGGGGCACAATAACCAAACTTGGGAGAAGCACTCGTGAGAAATAAATTAGCTACATAATTTAGAGGTTCCTGTGAGGCTTTGGGTGCATCTTCTTTCAACCAGCCTCCTCTGAGGATAGATAAATCTGCTGGGTCTATGTGCCCAGGTTGTCCCAGCCTGTGCCTTGTGTAACTGTCTCACATGAGCTGAGATGTTCCTCTGTTCCTGCATGTGCAATATCCAATTTGGATCATAACTATAGTGCATATGAAGAAGGGACTTCAGTCTTTCCTGCCTTGTAATGGTCTTGGGGGTGTTTTGTTTTGTACACCAAGGAAATCCAAATAGTTCCCCCTCCCTGCAAGTTTCAATTCAAGAAAATGTGAGGGGAAAGGCTCTAGCAATCCAAATTGACCACGGCACATAAGAGAACTTGAAGATAACCCACCATTCATTTCTGTTACCAGAACACAAAGTAGGGACTCCAGACCAATACTCCCGCTAAGCTGTGGAGTCTTGTGAGCAAAAATTCTTCTTTGCGAGCTACTGGCATTAAAGTTGTGAGTGAGTGATTTTGCTACTGCATAAATTAGTTTGCTCTGGAGGCAGCCTTCCTGAGCTAAGACAAAAATGTGTGAGCCAGAGGCTTAAAATCTGTGAGCTAGCTCACACTAACTCAGCTTAGAGGGAACACTGCTCCAGACCCTACATGCGTACTTCATAATGTGTGAATCATGCCATCAGAGGAGGTAACTTACTGAACACTGTTCTGAGCATACTTCCTTCCAGCCTCTTTTTTTTATAGCAGAGTGATGCAAACCTCTTATTTTAATTTAGAGAAAAGGTTACCAGAAATTTGGAAAACATGTGCCGTACGGTCTGTATGTAACCAAGGAAGTTACCAGATTTTTAAACGCTGCAGAACTGTGCCCCAAAAGACAACTTGAGTCCCATTTTCCTTGATTATATTTCTCTTACACATACCATATTCAGGAGCAGGCAAAGCGAATCCTGATATTAATTTCCCTCAACCAAACCAAAAGGGAGGAAATAATGAAATCTATCCTGTGCACAAAGCCCATGAGTGAGAGAAAGATGGAGGGAGGGAGATCAGACTGAAAGAAATGCCTGATTCCTGTAGCAGTTCATCATGAGTGGGTTATATACCTAGTAAGGGCCATGACACAGAAGGCCCCAGCTGTGCACACAAAGCTGTATCGAAATCAGCCTACATCCAGACAAACCCTCAAAGGCAGGACTGTGAAGCGTCTCTCTGTTACATAAAATTAATCCTAGATAAGGTTGCCAAGTCCAGGTTGGAAAATACCTGGGGACTTTGGGGGGTGGAGCCAGGAGAAGGTGGGGTTTGGGGAGGGGAGGGGCCTCAGCATGGTACAATGCCATAGAGTCCACCCTTCAAAGCAGCCATTTTCTCCAGGGAGAGCTGATCTCTGTCAGCTGGAGATCAGTTGTAAAAGTGGAAGATCCCCAGGCCCCACCTGGAGGCTGGTAACCCTATTCTAGCAACTCAGAGAAATGTTTGTCTGCTTGTGTTCCACGCTGTAGTGATGGACTATAATAATTCAGAGACATTCTCTTGTAGAGAATAGTGCTGGGAATGGGTAATCTGAGGACTTGCCCTTAAACCACATGACCTTAGTTAAGGCTATAAGCAAGGCTTCGAGCAGGGGCAGGCAGTCCTTTGGGCCCAAGTGTCTGGCTTCCCCCCTGCAACATCTACCTGTGAAGTTGGTGTGCCAGCAAAACAAATGGGGCGGGGAGGGGAGATGAGGGTTGTGCTTGGCCAGGCACATCTGGAGAAAGCAAAACCCCAGCAGTGCTGCCTAGGAGGTGGTGATGGACATAAGTCACATCTGTTGCCTTCTCTCTTGGCCCCAGTATTGCTGCCAGTGCCTTGGTTGCTTGGGAGGAGAGCTGGTGGTGCGAGTGCCAAGCGGAATGGCCTGGTATATTGCTGTAAGCACACAGGTCGGGGGAATCGGGGTTCTTTACTTGGTGCTTCAAGGCAATCCTCAATGATGTCTTAGTTTCTCTTCATATTAAAGTTGTTCTAAGCAATTTCTCATTCTGACAGTTTTTAACTGTAGACCCAGAAATATTACATGGACTCTAGGCTAGTATTGCCAGCAGGCCTGGAGAAAATAGGCTGAATGGGATATTTTTACCAGGTGATTTTGTTTACCTCCATGCCCCCAAAAGATTATGTTGCTCATTTCCATATATTAAGCCTAAAAGAAAGGGACAGGAGATTTTTCTCCTGGCCAGCTGGCAACCCTATGGCCCATTTTCTCAGAGTATAAAGCTATTTGTAGGTTATACCATGTCAGTCTGCGAGTGAAAATTCAGATTAACTGAGGCAAGAGGAGAGGGTTCCAGTTGAGCCACCTTCCTGACATGCTAGATTTCTGTGTGCTGGGAGACTGAGGGGGTGGGGCACTTGCTGGAATATTCATTTATGTGAGATCCTCACCTGCAGTCTGATATGGTACCTGGAAAATAATTTCCTGTCTCTTTAATACAGACTTAATGTGTGGAGAGGTGAAGCTTTTTTGGCATGGTGGTAAATAAGATCCCATTAAACCTCTAATAAAGGGACAGGATCCCCCCCCAGGACAGTTGGCAATGCTACCAGTTCAGGCCCGTTGCTACAGTGGGGTTCCTGGGGCCTGCCCCCCAACTTCCTCCCAAGGCCCCATGACTTTTAGGGAGAAGTGGGGGGAGACCCCGCGCATGCCTTCACTCCAAGCTAGGGTTGCCAGCCTCCAGGTGGGGCCTGGGGATCTCCCGCTTTTACCATTGATCTCCAGCTGACAGAGATCAGCTCCCCAGGAGAAAATGGCTGCTTTGAAAGGTGGACTCTATGGCATTGTACCATGCTGAGGCCCCTCCCCTCCCCTTCCCAAACCCCACCTTCTCCTGGTTCCACCCCCAAAGTCCCCAGGTATTTTCCAACCTGGACTTGGCAACCCTACTCCAAGCTGTGAATTTGCAGCTTGGAGTGCAGGCCCATGGCCCTCGGTTTCTTCCTCAAAGCATTTAAAGGAACTCTTTAAATGCTTTGTGGGAGAAGTGGAGCCATACGTACAGGGGCCATACGTGAATGAATTTCAGTGCCCTCTGACTTTTTAAAAGGCTGCCCAAACTAAAAAAATTCCTAGCTATGGCCCTGTACCAGTTGCATGCATGTTTTCCCCATCAGGGTAAATAACAGATGAGAAGGACTAATATGAGTTAAGGGAAGTAGCCTGGGGAAAACATTAACCCCTGTGTCATGGATCTAGATTTGACTTGGGGGTCTCTGAAGTTGCTGTTTACCAGTTAGAATAGCTTCAAGGAACAGATTTCCCAGTGCCTCATCCAGCTTGGTCCTTCCAGACCGTTTAAATCAGTGGATCTCTGTTTTGTTTGTTTAGAATACGAAGCAGTAATAGCTTGAAAAGGGCTCTGGTATCCTAAAGCTCCAATTCCTATTGGCTGATTAATAAAGACTCCCATTGGTCCTGAAGCCAATCTAGATACCCAATCACTGAGCCCTGCTTGGGTCCAATAGTATTGCTTGTATATAGTTACACTTTTGAAAGTTATGTGTTGGAACAGTATAAATGAAAGTGCTGCTCTCATAGAGCTGTCTTTTGAGCTGAACAATGTCACTGAATAAAAGTCTGTTTGTTTGAATTCATTGCCTCCTGCTCAATACTTAAAAATCTCAAACAGGGAAGCAGGTCTCTTTTGGGCACAGAACATTGCTGGAGAGAGACAGCAGCTTCTTCCCTTCCATCCCATATTATTTGGCCAAGCGAAAAAGTGTCCACCAGTTGGGCCTAATTCCCCTGCTTCTTCTAACAGCATGGTGAAGTAGGCAATCTTCTCTTTCCTTGGTAGCTCTAGGAAGCCCTGTTCTCTCTCTTTCTCCTTTGATGGCCTTCTCTATTCTGTCTCCCGAACTCCAGCCTTGGTCATCAGTTGGACAATTTTTGCTCCTGCCATCCCCTTAAAATTTCTCTTCCTACTCACAGTAGATTTTTCTGATTCCAAGAGCCACATGTTGTGCAGCTGTCCGTCTTCAGCACTCTTGTAAGTAATGTTTCCACGAGTGTGACACTTAACAGTTGCACATGCTCAGCCAACACACTTTTCCTGTCACTGCATCCATAAACTAGAAACCAAAAAAGCTGCTGGCGTTTTGCCTGTTGTACAGCTGTTAAATATGCAGGAGCCTTACTGTGAAAATGGCATTAACAGCAGATCTTGTATCTTTCTTGGTATAAATTGCAACTGTGAGTCTACAGTCATCCACTGGGGAATTTAAATGACTATTCTATGCACTCTGGATCTCCAATTTGTATGGAAAAGTAATAAGTAATACAGCAGCGTTCACCAGTTCTCTTTTGTGAGGATATAATAGTTGGAGGATTGTAGTACTTATTAAAGATCAAGAGACCAGTTTTAATTTCTGTGTCAGAAAGGGCAGAGCAGGGAATTTAAAAGCTCTTCGCTTTCTACAAGTTCTAAGTGTTTTGAACTTTTCCTATTTAAACTCTTTATTATTGTTTGCCTCTTCTATTTCCCAATGAAGATGTGAAGGTCAAATAGTGCCAGTGGGAATCCTTTGCTCAAACAGCTTTTTTCCTATCCATTCTGACATTTCCCTTTTTGTTCTAGAAGAGGAGAAACAGCAAAAGAAATAAAAGGCTATTTTCCATTGCTCCACTGGAACCACTTTTTTTTTGTTTTACAAAAAGAGGATTGCTGTTCTGCCTCTCCATTTCCTTTGCCTGAACTGCTCTCATTCTTAATTTTATTTTATGTTTGGATTCCAGCAGCTTTGATTTAATAGGTTAATCTGGCCCAATTCCCTGTTTAGGCTGCTCCTAGCTGGTGAAAGGCTGAGTAATATATACCTGCACCAGTGGTGTTTTAATGATGCTTTATTCTAATTCATCTTCTGGTAGATGGTGCTTTCTTAACAGATTAGCACCACATATCATAGCAGGGAGGCACTGCTTATGATGTATAATCCAAACAATGTCAGTGGGCAGAAAGGAGAGGCCAAAGAGGAACGGATCACTTTCAAATTTCTGACAGTTTGGGGAAAGCTTTTAAATAACTGAGCAGCATAATAGCTCCCCAGGTTCAAAGATAGGGATGTGAAGTCAAGGTCTCGACAGGACTTCTGACAGTGCCATCCTAAGTAGGTCTACTCAGAACCCTTTGGGGGCCTATTCCATGGGGCTTTACAAGGAAAGTGTTCATGGGATTGCACTGTTAAGAGCAGAAAGGAAGGAGAATTTTACCAAGTGTGGCTTTCCCCGTTGAGGTGCTGCAGTGATAGAAAATGGACATGGAACAGTAAAGTACAAGCAGGGTTAACAAGATACAGTGTTGGATTTGAATGTAAGTCTTGTCTTAGGAGTGTCGATTATGGAGATTGGGAGGGACAGGACAAGCCTTACTTCTCAGTCCTAGTCTACAAAAATCAGCAGGTGAAAATCACAGTTGGCTGTAGACCTTATCACCTGCTAATGCCTACAGCTCAAGCTACTGATTAAGAGTCTAAGACACAAGAGCAGCAGCCAGAAAAAATGCTGGCAATCCTAGTCAGACACCAAGCGTGGTGTCATGGTTACAGTGTCAGACTAGGACCAAGGAGACCCAGGTTTGAATCCCCACTCTGACATGGAAGCTCACTGGGTGACTTTGGGCTGGTCACACATTCGCAGGCTGCGGTCACATGCGCCAGTTGAAGTGGAGGGGAAGCGAGGCTATTCCCTCCGGAGGAATTAGACCCATGGTTGCAAGATCACACAGCCCTTTGTTGCTGCGGGCCCAGCCTGTCACTGTGTGATCAGACGCAACTGCAAGTGAGTCTCTTTTTTTGCCATTTTTTCCCCATGCACATAAACGAGGAATCACACCTTGGCACCGAAGGCCCCCTATGGGTATGCAATGATGTGCATACTATGAAGATTGGGGGGGGGGGGAACGACACCGAGTTGAGATGGCCTGATCAGACCATCCCAACGGTTTGGAAGCATGCTTGTGCAATCAAACAGGGGAAAGTCCATCTGTGGCCCATAGCAACCCGTTTACTACCAGATTTTTCCCATTGTCTTTTAACTCCACTTCTGCACCAGAGCAGCTCGGGTTGCCAACAGCTGCGGGACACTTCCCAGATGCTGATGTCTGATCACGCCCTTTTGATCCGTCATGCATTCACACCTATGTTAGATCTTCTGGTGTGTGTGATTGCAGCCTCAGCCTAACCCTACCTCACAGAGGTGTGAAAATAAAATGGAGGAGAACCATGTAAGCTGCTTCGAGTCGCTCAGGGGAGAGAAAAGCAGGGTATAAATGCAGTAAAATAAGTAGCCCCACTGGAAAAGGTTATCGGGTTTAAATTCAGCATCTGTCTAGCAAAGAGAAGGTATGTAACCTACAGACCCCACTACCCCAAAAGTCCAAGGAAGCCATCCACCCCACCCCTGATAAAGGCTTTTTGCCTCTAACTGCTGTTTGACAGACAGACAAAAAATGGGTGCAGCTCTCCCCCCCACCCCGACCATCAGAGCATATTTATATGGGAAAATATTCCACCTATTGCTGGAGGAACAAAACGTCATGGCAGATTATAGTGTTGGACAATGGACCCTCACCATTCCTTACTGGACATTCTGAGATTGCCACAGTGAAGCATGCAAAGGTGCAATGAAACACACTGGATTCAGCCGTGTATTAATGTAAGAGATTGTAGCTCGCAATGTGCATTTCCTGCACGATAGCGTCTTCTTCCCTTTTTTGAAACCATTGTGCAAGGTTTCTGGAAGCAACTAGTTACAATGCAATATTTTCCCAGTAGCCAGAAATTAAATATATCTTAAAAGAAAACTGGGAGGGGCTGCAGAAGATCCCACAAGTGAACATGCTTACACAGAGGAAAAATTTGAAAAGTGTGATCTCTCACCCAAAATAGTGCAGTTCTTTCTATCACTTTATTCTAGGCATCAGTAGACTTACGACTGTAGTATAATAATGACAGTGCTTGGGCTGGGGAAACCCGGGTTCACAGTTGACCTCGGCTCACTGTATGATCATGGACCTGACACTATCTCACAGTAAAACTTACCTCACAGAATTGTTGTGAGGAGAAAGTAAAGACAAAATCCTATATAGTGCTCTCAGTTCTTTTGAAAAGGAATAGGAGGCTAATGAATAAAGGGTTCTCACTTTAGAGCACTGTACAATATTTATGACTGTCATTATCACATTAATCCTGAGAGTTCAGTCTTTAATAGTCTTCTTTTATAGATGGAACACTGAGGTGGAGACAGATGCTTCAGTTCAAAGGACACTTTCCTGGGAGTAAGCCTAGGGCTGCCAAGTCCAACTTGGGAAATATCTGAGGACTTTGGGGGTGGAGCCAGGAGACTTTGGGGGTGGAGCCAGGAGAAAGGAAGTGACATCATTTTGTGATGTCACATCCTGTGATGTTGCTTCCACATGCTGACACATGAACTCATGAAGTTTCCTAATACTGAGCTTCTGCTGCTGCCTTGAGCTTTATAGGCTTGCAAGCAACATTACCCAGACTGTGACTTTTATGCCACTGTTTTTTGTCGCTGAACAAGAGTCAGTGTTATGTAGCAGTCAGTTTGTTTGGCTGGGATCTGGGAGAGCCTGGCTCAAAACCCTGCAGTGCCATGGAATCATTTTATTTAATACTGAATCAGGCCATTGGTCCATCAAGGTCAGTATTGACTACTCAGACTGGTAGTGGCTCTCCAGGGTCTCAGGCTGAGATCTTTAATGTCACCTATTACCTGATCCTTTTTTAGCTGAAGAGGCTGATACCTCCTGCATGTCAAGCAGATGCTCTATCACTGAGCAACGGCCCTACTGAATCCTTCCTCATCTCGGCAGAATATGAAGCACTAAGTGCTACACAAGTGCTAAATATGATTTTCATATCATAAGAACAGGAGAGAAGCCACAGTGGATCAGGCCAACAGCCCATCCAGTACAACACTCTGTGTCACACAGTGGCCAAAAATACCAGGTGCCCTCAGGAGGTCCAGCAGCGGGGCCAGAACTCCAGAAGCCCTCCCACTGTTGCCCCCCAAGCACCAAGAATTCAGAGCATCACTGCCCCAGACAAAGGGTTCCATTTAGACCTTGTGGCTATAATAGCCACTGATAGACCTCTGCTGGATGGGGACAGAGAGAGAGAGAGAGACAGAAAAAAGAAAGAAAGGGGGAGGGGGAGAGAGAGAGAAGGAAAAGAGCAGGCAGACCCCAACAGCTTACCCCAAGCAGCTTACTCCAGCAGCAGGCCACATGCAAAAGCAGGCCCTTCAGCAGAAAGAGCCTCTCTGGGCGGGACTCTCTTGCTCTTTCTTAAAGGGGAAATGTCTGTTGAGGCTTTTTACTGCAGGGCAGGCTCTCTGCAGACATTTCCCTTTTAAGGCAGCCATTTTGTCCCCCCGGTGGGCAACTTTGGAAAAGCAGGAGGGAAGGACTAAAAATCAGTGTTTCCCCCGCCCTACCGGGGGACTTGGCAGCCTTAAGTAAGCCCCACTGAATGACATGGGACTAACATCTGAGTAGACCAGCTCAGGATTGGTCCCAGAGCGACTTGTCCAATGATTCTGTGCCAGAGCTTGGAATCGAGGCCCAGATCTTCCCAGGCCTCACCTACTGGATCACACCACCTTTTCATCCTGACACAAATTATTGTTGTTCACTTAACTTCTTTGACGTATCTTCCTGTTGTCATAGTGCTCTTGCCCTTATCTGTCTCTTCCATGTTTTTCTTCAGGTTTTCCTTTTCTGTTTTTATTCTCCTCACTCCTACCTCCATCTGTGTATACTTCCCCCTTTTTTCCTCCTCACGCTCCTCGTTTTTTACATCTGTCCTTCACTCTTCATGTTATAAATCTCCTTAATTCCTTAATTCATGTTATAAATCTCCTTAATTACTCCTTAATTCCAATATATACATATAATGTAGATCAAGCCATATACACACATAGAAGAGAGCAGGGTGAGGAAATGTTCTCATTGCTGTATCATAACATTAGAAAAGGACAACTAAAATGGCCATTATAGACAAAAAGCCATATGACCCAGCAGGGCTGCAGTGAAGAGGAGTCCAATGAAATTTCCCTCTCCTGTTGGTGAAGGTCCACTGGTGGACAATGGGGAGGGGCAATTTTGCTCAGTTCACCCCTCCTTACTGCAGTTCTTCCTTCTCTTGGCCTTTTAAGGTCCCCAACCCTCATCAATGCCATTTCAAGGGTCACAAAGAAAACAGGGAAGATCTATTTCCACAAGCGCCTTGTTCTCACTGTTTCTAGAAGGATCCCACCTGTGGTTTTCCACATACAACCTATTTTTTTAATGCTAGCTCCACCTTAAAAAACGGAGGAGCTGTTAAGTCTATTTAATATACATGGGCTTTTAACGAGGTGTGAGCTGCAGACATTTTTCTTGCACCGGGTTATTTTATTGTGGTTATGGTTTTAATTTATAATTGTGAGCTGCCTTGAGTCACATGGGAAAGGCAGGGTACAAATATTTTAATAAATATAGAATCATAGAATCTAGGGTTCTCAGGTCCCCCCTGGCCACCAGAGGGAGATAGGGGTAGAAGTGCCAGATCCAGATTGGGAAAGTCCTGGAGATTTAGGGGTGAAGCCTGGAAAGGACAGAGAGGGGTATAATGTCATAGAGTCCACCCTCCAAAAATCGTTTTCTCCAGAGAAACTGATCTCTGTAGTCTGGAGATGAGCTGTAATCCCAGAAGATCCCCAGGTCCCACCTGGAGGCTGGCATCCCTAATAGAATCATAGAGTTGGTAGGGGCCATACAGGCAGGATCAGCCTAAAGCATCCCTGACAAGTGTTCATTCCGCCACTGCATGAAGACTGGCAGTGAGGGGGGGCTCACCACCTCCCTAGGCAGCCAATTTCATTGATGAACTACTCGTACTGTAAAAAAATGTTTTCCTAATATCCAGCTGGTGCCTTTCTGCCTTTAATTTAAACCCATGTTTGCAAGTCCTCTCCTCTGCTGCCAACAGGAATAGCTCCCTGCCCTACTCAAAGTGACAACCTTTCAAACACTTGAAGAGAGCAATCATGTCCCCCCTCAACCTTCTCTTCTCCCGACTGAGCAATTCCAAGTCCCTCAGCCTTTCCTCATATGGCTTGGTCTCCAGGTAATATTTGTTGCCCTCCTCTGCACCTGCTACATTCTGTACGCATCATTTTTGAAGTGAGGCCTCCAGAACTGCATACAGTACTCCAGGTGTGGCCTGACCAATGCAGTGTACGGTGGAGCTATTGTGATTTGGATGTTATGCCTCTGTTGATACAGCCAAGACTGCATTAGCTTGTTTTGCTGCTGCATCACAGTGACTGCTCATATTTAGCTTACAGTCCACCTGTACCCCAAAATCTTGTTCACACACACTGCTACCCAGAAATGCATTCCCCACCCAGTAGGCGTGCTTCTCATTTTTGCCACCCATATGTAGAATTCTATGCTTATCCTTGTTGAACTACGTCTTATTTGCATTAGGGATGCCAGTCCTCAGGTGGGATTCCCTGATTTTGCAGGCTCCTGCTTGCTGCTGACTGGTGGGGGATGCCTCACGCCCAAGAGCAACCACCAGTGGCCACCCCTTTCCCTCTCCTCCTGCAAGATTTAAAGGGTCTTTTAGCTGATTGGCTGGAGCACATGGCCTGCCAATCAGCTGGAGGGCCCTTTAAAACTTGCAGGAGAGGAGGGAGAGGGGTGGCCACCGGCTGCATGCTTGAATTGCAAGCTGTGAATTCGCCACTTGGAGTTCAGGCGCTGGTGGCCCCACTTGTAAAAAACATTTAAAGGGTCCCTTTAAATGCTTAAATGCTTTTTACAAGCTGCCTCCCCATCGTCGTGTGTGATGTCATCACGTTGGGAATGTCCTGGCCCCCCAAAGGGGTATTTGGGAGACGCCTCCCAAAGTCCCCCGCCGGTGGGTGGACAGGACTTGGCAACCCTAATTCGCATCCACCCACTTTTCTGGGGTGTTCAGATCTCATTTAATTCTGTCTCTATCTTCCAGTATGTTTGCTATCCCACTGTAAGCCTGCAACCTCATGGCCCTAATAATAAAGGTTAGGAATAGTTATGATTGTCTGCCCCCAGATGATTACCAGGACTGCCCCTGTTTAAACTCTCTTTGGCAGAGAATCTGGTCCTCTACATTTTAAATATTTGCTCGGAGCTTAATTTAAGCCCCTGAGAACAATTCTTGAGCCCCAGCTTGCTGCTCAGCCAAATATGGCAATTTATTTCTGTCACTGTATCCAGCACATCCGCAGCAAATTGGTTCCCTATGCCATTATAATATGAGAGTATCTTTTAAAAAAATGTATCAGGGGGTTGTTTTCTAAGTATTCCATGGCATTAAACTGTTGGTTTGGGCCTTTTAAATCATAGACAGTATCCATAGCAACCTCGAAGTTTCTTTGCCGTTGCCTTGATTTGCCTGAAGAAGCAGCACTCTGCATTACATTTAGGACAATGCTAATTAGCCAACGCAGGATCTGAAGCTATTGTCCAATCTGAGTGGCAACTATCAGCTGAGCAACCAAACAGACAAAGCCTGAACTGAAGACTCCCCTTCATTCAATTATTCAACAGGCATTTTAAAGGCAGGAGGTTTATAGCCAAGGGCAAGCTGCTCAGGAGCACAGTGTAATGAGCAGGCACATTTCCGAAAATAAGAGCCAGGCTAGTTATTTCCCAAACTGACAAGCTCCCCAAAGAATGTGATCATGGTTGCTAACCCGATTTCCAACGTGGTGCAGACTCGTTAATCAGGAAAGCACTCTAATTTACCTGAACATCTGATAATCCAAATAGTCAGCCCAGAAAATCTACAGCAACTAAAGTCAGAGTACTGTTGAGACCATTGTGTATCTCACTGTCATGAAGTTACATTCACGGAGTGGATCCTGTATGCATGTAAGTCCTTTTCAAACATTACAATCATGTGTAATGAGCAGGCACATTTCCAAAAATAAGAGCCAGGCTAGTTATTTCCCAAACTACCTGTGATACTGGAGGCAGTCTTAGCCAACGGGTGACAGGGGCTGCTGCCCCAGGCTCCATGTTAGGAGGGCCCCCAACCCACTTACTGACCTGCCACCCAAAGAATGGGGGGGGAAGAAGAAAGCGAGAAGGCTCCTGCTGCCATTCACACCCACCCCATCTGGGGCTTGGGTAGCAGCTGCAGCTCCCGCCCACCCCGCACAGGGTGAGGGCCACCCCTTGCTTGGCCCCAGCAGGATTGCCAGTGGTGGAGTGGCAGTGATTCCGGGGGCTCGTCCTGGACTTTGGCCCAGGTCTCCAGAAACACTGAAACCGCCCCGTGCAACATTCCCAATGCGCATGCTTACCATGTTATGTGAACATGGGCAACAATGTATTGACCTTGTGCATACACCCTTGGTATGTGTGGATGCAAACCAGAAACATCCAGTAGTCCACCAAAGCTATATGCACATGGACAACGTGTGCTAGGTGAATAACAGTGCAGCCTAAGCAGAGCTCATCCTTTCTAAGCCCAGGGACGTGAATGCACTTAGAAAAGTCTAACTATATATAAATTAATAAAATGTAACTTTAAAAATAGGGGCTGCAGTGGCTCAAGTGGTTAAGACGCTGAACTGCAGACCAGAAGGTCAGTAGTTCAGCAGTTCGAGACTTGAGGGCAGCATGACGGAGTGAGCTCCCGTATCTTGCCCCAGCTCCTGCCAACCTAGCAGTTCGAAAGCAAGAAATTGCAAGTAGATAAATAGGGACCGCTTCGGTGGGAAGGTGACAGCGTTCCATGCGCCTCGGCATCCAGTCATGCCGGCCACATGACCATGGAAACGTCTTTGGACAGTGCTGGCTCTTCGGCATGGAAATGGAGATGAGCACTGCATGCCTAGAGTCATATTCGACTGGCTTTCAAGCAAAGGAAACCTTTACCTTTACTAACTTTAAAAATAATGAAATTATAGTTCTCTGTCTTCCTGTTAACTATGTTTATGAAAGTCATTTAACATTGCATAATTTACTGACATTTGGCCGCACAGTGGTGCTTCATTCATCTGTTTCTCCCGGAAGAAAGGAAGGATTTGTTCAGCAATCAGAGTATGAAGTGATCCATGTGCTATTAGCAGAGACTATTAACTAAATATTTAATAACACAAAAATGTCACTTCGGTGCATTTGACTCATGGATCCTTATGCAGCACCATTGTGGTGCTACTCTGTGGATGTAGGATGGATCAATTCAGTCTCATGAGCATGAGTGTCAAGTGAGCTTAGATGGCTACTAAGAATATAAGAGAATGTAAGAGAAGCAGTGCTGGATCAGGCCAATGGCCTATCCAGTCCAACACTCTGTCACACAGTGGCCAAAAACCAGGTGTCATCAGGAGGTCCATCAGTGGGGCCAGAACTCCAGAAGCCCTGCCACTGGTTCCCTAAGCACCAAGAATACAAAGCATCATTGCCCCAGATATAATGTTCCATCTATACCTTGTGGCTAATAGCCACTGGTGGATCTCTGCTCCATATGTTTATCCAGTCCCCTCTTGAAGCTGTCATGCTTGTAGCTGCCACCACTTCCTGTGGCAGTGAATTCCACATATTAATTACTGTTTGGGTGAAGAAATGCTTCCTTTTATCTGTTCTAAATCTACTGCTCATCAATTTCATCGAGTGCCCACGAGTTCTTGTATTGTGAGAAAGGGAGAAAAGTACTTCTTTCTCTACCTTCTCTATCTCATGCATAATTTTGTCAACCTCTATCATGTCTCCCCTCAGTAGACATTTCTCCAACCTAAAGAGCCCTAACCTCTTTAACCTTTCTTCATGGGGAAAGTGTTCCATCCCCTTAATCATTTTAGTTTCCCCTTTTTGTGCCTTTTCCAATGCTATAATATCTTCTTTGAGGTGCAGTGACCAGAACAGCCAGGGGTGTCAAACATATGGCCCATGGGCTGGAACCGGCGCGTCTAGAGCTCTTATCCGGTCTGTGAGCAACTGGTCATTACCTTAATTGCCAAATGACAGAGGTTTTGCATTATGTCCCTGTATACTGTCCAAGTGCTAATGAGTAATCGGCAGTGGAAGTGGGAGTGCGGGCATCAGGGAGATACTTGAAGGAAATACTGTAAAAGTGTTAACACTTCAAGCATGTTTGTATTTTGAGTAAAAAATAATATTGTTAATGGGGTTTGCCTGTGTCCCTTATGAAGTTTATATCTTCTGTACCTGGCATTACATTTTATGGCACACATGACCTGGCCCAACAAAGTGACATTTATGTCAGATTCGGACAAATGAGTTTGACACCTCTGCAAGTGTACACAGGGGCATTATGATACATAGCATTTGCCTTTTTTCCTGCAGCCGCACACCGAGTTGACATTTTCAGTGAGTTGTCTACCATGACTCCAAGATCTCTCTCCTGGTCAGATTCCACCAACTTACCCGGTATCAACATTAGAACTACCTACCTGTAATTTCCTATATCTCCTCTGGAACTTTATTTTAAAGATGGCGGTTACATTAGCTACCTTCCAGTCCTCGGGAATGGAGGCAGGTTTTAGAGATAAATTGCATATATTTGTCAGAAGATCCACAAGTTCCCATTTGAGTTCTTTCAGAACTCTTGGATGTATGCCATCTGGGCCTGGTGATTTGTCAGTTTTTAATTTGTAGGACCTCTTCTCTCATCACCTCAATCCAACTCAGGCCTTTCAATGCTCTCCAGAAATCGGCGGTTCTGGAGTGGGCAAGTGTTGGAATATATATGTTCTACAGTGCACCTACCTGAAGAAGATTGGAAGAACGACTTCCGGCAAGACTTGCGATCATGGCGGATGCGCTCCTCCGCATCTGCGGGGAGCGCGATCCGTACCCGGCGGGAAGAAGGGGCTTCGGACTGGTGCCGAGCCCCCAGAGACCCTAGTGAAGGGGCTCTGCCTGGGGTGGCACGAAGGGGATCTCTCCCTACGGTGGCAACCGAGGGATCGAGGTCCCTTTTCATCACCCCCATAGGTTCCCCCGTCCGTGGGAGCCGTATGGCTAAAAGCGCAAAACCGTGAAGCAGCAGAGAGTGTGAAGCCTTGAAGCTGGAACTTATAGTTACGCACGGAGAAAACATGAGTCTGAAGTAAAAACAAACAGAACACAGCGGGAAAGGCGGGTGGAGTGAAACCCCCCCCCTCGAGATTGGCGTACTTATGAGACTCTTTACGTGGCGTTACTGCATGAAAAAAAGTATGTTCGGCTTGCTAGATGGCGGCATCGCGCTTTAGAGGATATGAACTTTAAAAAGTTATAAGCGCAGTCGTAGAATTTGCTTCTTTCGTCCATCTTATCTAACTATCAACAAAAAAGCGCAGCCTCAACAATGGCGGGGAAACCGAAACCTTCCCCCAAACTAGGAAGTACAGCTCCGAGTTCAAAGGTTGATACCACAGAGATGAGCACTGTGTTCTCCTCGTTATTGCGACCTCTAGTGGACCAAATGACAGCTCTCAACGTCAAGATGGATAAAATGTAGCTGGAACTGAAGGAGTCGAATAAAACTACAGAGAAGCTGCAGCGAGAACTTCTGGAAGTTAAGACTTCAGTAAAAAATCATGATTCAAGGCTACAAAAAGCGGAGAAAGAAAAGGCCTTCCATTCTGATCAGCTCTTGAAACTACAGATGGAAAGATCGAATTTTTTCCTAAGACTTCAGAATGTGCCAGAGGATAAAGGAGAAGACCTTAAAAATCTGCTAAGTGAAGCGCTTGAACCAGTGACAGGCTTAAAAGCAGCGGAAATAAAAAGCGACATGGATATGGTTTACAGAACCTATCCAGATTATACCAAAAAGAAAAGCCTGCCTGGTGAGATTCAGATAAGGTTCTCCAAAAAGTCAACAAGAGATGTGGTGCTTAGGACCACAAATAAAGCGGTTCTGAAGATCAAAGGAAAAGAAGTTAAAGTGATGAAAGATATCCCATTTGAAATAAGGAAAAGAAGGAAAGCCTATGGAAAACTGACATCTTGGCTACAGTCTGAATCTATTATCTACAGGTGGAATGTTCCGGAAGGACTGAGCTTCAGCATCAAAGACAAAAAATACAAGATTGACTCTGTTCAACAGGCAAAAAGTTTTTTGGAAAAAAGCAAAGAAAAGAAAAAAGAGAGAGACTCAGATGGTTCGCTGGCATCGGATTTGATAGCTCAAAGAGTGAAGAAGAAATTTCTGACTCGGAAAAAGGAGCAGCAGCAAGAAGGCGCAAGAAGAGACTGTTAAGACGAGAAGAATAAGAAATAAGGGCTGAATTGTTTTTACTGAAATTGCACTTATATATTTTATATAATTTGTATAATTAAGCATTCCTTCAAAAGAGCATGTCTGTCAAACAGCTTTTTTATTTTTCATATATCATCAGTAACAATGTTAATTGAAAATTAACCAAGGTTTAAAATGCTTCATATGTATTAGTGGTAAGGTAATATTAAGCAAATGCTAAAGCACACTCTGTATAAGGTAAATGTAGCTTAGAAAAGTAGCGATGTAGAAGTAGTAATAGATAAAACCAATAAAAATCTTAAAAACAAAAAAAAATCAGAAGAACAGCCTATAGGGGACAGCTGAAGGACAGCTAGTTAGCATAACTAGATTAGGGACTTCCTACAATTTCAAATTTTGTCCTTCCTGTGACCTGATTGGCTCTTTGGAGACTTCCTGCTTCAGCTGAGCTCTCCCCCTTTGTTCCTGTCACTCACAGCAGTTAGTCTCCCTCTCCTCTGCTCTATCAGAGTCTTATTTCTTCTTTAATAAAGCAAGCTATTTTCTTTAAACAGTTGGTGTTCCGTTCTTCTGCTTGTTTAAACTCTGCCACCTCCCATCTTCAACAGTGAAGACAGAGGCCAAAAAAGGCATTCAGCTTCTCTGCCATTTCCCTGTTCTTGAAGAAATTTTTATTGTTGGGCTTTATGTTTTTGAAGTAGGTTCCTCATAGTCCCCTTATGCCTGTCCGATCACCAACTAGCATTTTATTTACCTCATTCAGACTAGCCTTTCACACCTTAAAGGAATCTTTCTTACCTTTTCCTGCTTCCATTACTTTGTTAGTTAACCATGCAGGCCTTTTTAAATACCTAATTGTATCTTTTCTAACTAGGGCTGCCAAGTCAGCCCGGGGGGCGGGGGATCCCCAGCTACAGGGGTTCCCGATCCGCCGGCCAGCATTCGGCCGGCGGGGGAAACCCCACCCTCGAAGTCGTCCAGCCTGGACGACTTCCCCCGCGCCAGGCGACGTCACCGGAAGTGACGCCAGCACGTTGGGGGCGTTGCCAGGAGAGAGGCCCTGAGAGCTTCCCTTCTCACTGGAGGCCTGCTGCTGAGGAACTGTGTTTCCTTCCCATAGAGGCCTGCGGCTGAGGGACTGTGACTGGACCAACTCCAACAAGAGAACAGTACTTCTGGAACACTGGCTACTGGACCTTTGGTTTGGGAAGGGAAAGGAGTTTGGGGGTGGAAAGTACAATACTCTGTGTGCAGAACTGTATTTTCTTTGTTGTAATAAATAGTTGCTTTGCTTAAGCCAAAGTGTGTGAGTGGGAGGGGGCTTTAAGAAAGGAGGCTCTAAGCTTTGCCCATACTTATCACCTGGGTTACATTTGTGTTGCCTGCAAAGAGCTAGTTACCTGGCTACATTTATGCTCAATTCCACCAGGAGAGGAAATAACTTCAGAATCCTGCTTAGAATCGATGGATCAACTACAGCTTCATAATGACACGAGATGGCTACTGGGTATCAACCAGGATCATCCTGTTTGCTTTCAGTGTCTTGGAATCTAGAAGTACAAATCATAGGCGTCAACTACGGGGGGGCTCGAGCCACCCCCAAAATTTCCCAGGGGGGACTGAGCCCCCCCGGGAAAATGGTGCGCCCTCTGCTGTGCCTCCCTCGGCCCTTCCTAGGGCCGCCGCCGCCACCTCTCCCCCCCCCCCAGCCTGGCCACTCCGACCCTCCGTCCGTCCAGGGGCCAGCTAAGCAAATGCCCAGCTGGCCCCTGGACAGACGGAGGGAGGGATGGAAGCAGGAGCGGTCAGGCGGGGGGGGGGAGGCGGAGGTGGAAACACGGTCCCGGCGCGCGCGCGCACGAAGAGCCCCCCCCCCGGGAGTTTTTAAACTCTACACCCCTGGTACAAATCACAGACTAACTCTAACAATCCCTTTAAAACCTTTGTGGAGCAAAGATGTAATGCTGTCTCCGAGAGTTCCAGAGGGATAATTTACTTGACGTAAAACACTGGAACAACAAAACTGCCTAAACTCCCAAGCTATCCACTACAGGCTGAAAGCAACATTATCATTTCCTCTCTGCTGCATCTACATGGTGAGCAAAAATGTGCCTTCACAGCAGCAGCAACAGATGGAAACAGTGTTCACATACCTCCTCCCAGTGCAACTCACTGTTGCTGCCACCACCCTTTCCCTTCCCCCTTCCCAATCACATCTGTGCAAAACTAGAGATGCAGTGGGAATTTCACCAAGATCCTTAGGGTTGCGAGCTAGGAGCGATTGGGGTGGGTGGGAGCATCTGAAGGGTGGACGCTGGGGAAAACAGCATTGTACAGCACTCTAGGAATTTCCCCAATATCTATGGTAAAAATCCTAGAGCTTCACATGACTCTGTGACATCACTTCCAGATACTTACCCAGAAGTGATGCTTATAGTGTCACATCCTGTCACAACCCCGTTTTGTTCCTGTGGTTCCATAGCAATGGAGCAGGAGGTCGATTGCCATGTTGGGCAACCTGGTAAGCCTATGGAACCTCCCTCCATGGTTTAGAAGTTATTCTTTCCATTCCAAGATAGGCTTTAATGCTACAGTATGACTCAGTAGGCAAAGCAAATAATCCCTTTCTTGGGTGGGAGGGTGCCCCATGTAACTTTGAAAGTGACATGAAAGGGATACTTAGCTTTGCTCCTTCCCTCTCTATAGTGACTGGAAATAATGGAGCATCCATATAGATGCTCCACCTGCAGCCACCCCACAGTTCTTTCTTTAAACCAGATAAGAGAGGAAAGCCCCAGGAAACCCATGAGTCATATTCAAAATGAGCATGACATTGGTCTTTTCTGCATGGTTTTTTTTCATTGGTTCTGGCCCGTACCACTGCAGTTTTATCCCTTGATTTCCATATGCATTTTTGTGACTTTAGTTTTTGCTTCTCCCACTCCCCCAGCTTTTTTCCAGTTCTTTTGAGACCACTTTTACATACAATCTTTTTCTAGAAGCTGATTTTGAGTCGCCTTTTTCCTTGTGCATGATGCTTCTTTTGGTTTTCTTTGTCCCACCCTCTTTCAGCCTAGTTTTAAATTATCGTACTATCATCTTCATCAAACCACTCCTTCCCCTCTCCACCCCACCCTAAATATGAGTGATTTCAATTTTGATTTTTTTTAAAAAGAGACTTACTTTTTAAATGAAAGTTGGGAATTCTAAGGACCTGCTAAACCTTATAATTACAATGCTATATGGATACATTAGTCCCATTTTTTAAAAAATGTAGCCATTATATATTAATATAAGCATACACAAAAAATAAAAAGGAGGGTGCTGTGACCCCACCGAAAATGCCACCAATGGCGACAGCACCCTCCCTTGAAAATTCTGTTTTTTTAAGGCACCTGTTGGGAGAAAATTAATTGACCACAACTGTGAAAACACAGAGGGAGGGCAGACACGTGGGAGAACCACGCCCAAACCAATTCCAGTGCTTGTGGATTGACTGCCAAGAAAATCAGGAGTAAATCAAGCATGCCGAAAAACCCACAGCTGGGATGTTCCCATTTACTTCAGGGACTTCCTGCATTCTAGGCAGGGATAAATCTCTGTATGAAAGCAGCCTCTTTCTGTTTTGTTTTGTTGCTCTTTTTAAATTCTTGTTTTAGTGAAGGGATGTCATAAAGAATTATGTAGATGGATGTTCTTCCTCAACTCATTAGCTGCAGTTGCTAATGAGATGGGTTGTACTCTGAGGTTGCTAATTCTTGTCATGGCTGGCTGAGCTTTGGAAGAGCCACAGTGAGTTTGCCTAGTAGCAAATCTGTGAAAACTCTGTGGCAAAATAAAATATACTCCAAACTTGGTGCCAAGGTAGCTGAGAATGTTGTACAAATAAAAGCTGGATCTGGCATATGTTATGCCAAGTAAATGGGTTTCCATAATCCTCCTCCTGTTAGTCACTGGGATCCTGGGAAACTGAAGGTGAATTGGTCTCTAGTCAACACAACTAGATCTCTAGTCTAGATTAGACTGTTTTTATCTCTGCTGATTTAATTTTTATTATTTTAGTGTTTTTTAAACTATTTCTTAAAATACTGTTTTTAGATTGTTGCCTGTCTTGGGTCCTGAGATGCTCAGGAGAAGGTCTGGTACATAAATACTTCAAATAAGTAAACATGATGAGACCTAGCTGGTCACAGTGCATGTATTTGATCCAGAAGCTTTGTTAGGATCCATGAGTGTGGTAGGGTTGACAGCCTCCAGGTGGGGCCTGGAGATCTCTCGCTTTTACAACTGATCTCCAGCTGACAGAGATCAGCTCCCCTGCAGAAAATGGCTGCTTTGAATGGTGGACTCTATGGCATTGTACCATGCTGAGGTCCTTCCCCTCCCCAAACCCCACCCTCTCCTGGATCCACCCCCAAAGTCTCCAGGTATTTTCCAACCCAAACCTGGCAACCCTAGATTGTGGGAAGCATCTGACCCACCCTGGCCTATTAATGTAAACAGGATTCTTTGGCTGGTACAGATGATTTCCCTGCAGTCCCCTCTTTGGCCAGAAGTAGGGGGTAGCGGACAGACTGAAGTGTTGCTTAATATCCTTCAAACCCCAAATTAAGATGAACGCATGGAGAGGAAAAGTTCAACAAGCCCAGTCCCTTCCTCACCCCTTCATTTCTGAGAATTCATCTGATACTTCCCACACATTTTCACCTCTATCTCCACAGCAGCAAAAAAAGGAAATTTATCTGCTTCAGTTATAGTCCGCTTTTCTTGTTGAAACTCAAGGCAGATTACAGAATTAGAAGACAATAAAATGGTATCATACAGAAGGACATGAAGAAGAAGACTACTGGATCAGGCCAGTGGTCCATCTAGACCAGTATCCTGTCTCAACATAGTGGACAGCCAGTTCCCGGGGAGGGTCATCTAACATGGCACAGAGGCCTTCCCCTGATGTTTCCTCCTACCACTGAGATTTAGAAGTTCCCTTTATTCATCATGGCTAGTAGCCACTGATGGATCTATCCTCCATGAATCTGTCTCATTCCCTCTTAAACCCACCTATGTTCATGGCCATCACTACCACCACTGATAGTGAATTCCAAAATTTAATTACTCATCAAGTAAAGAAGTATCTCCTTCTGTCTGTCCCGTAACAGTTGCCCGTCAACTTCATTGAATGTCCCCAAATTCTACTGTTATGGGAATGGGAGTAAATGCTCTCTCTATCCACTTGCTCTACCCCATGCATAATTTTAAAAACCTCTATCATGTCCCCTCTCAGGTATTTCTTTTTCTAAACTTACAACTCCCAGAGTCTCCAGCAAATGAGGCCATATACAATGAGGTAATGTATACAATGACATTACAGTATTTGCCATTTTATGCAACAGTGCCCCAAACAAACAAGCAAACAAAACCATCCCACATTATAGTAGGTACAAAGCAAGTATAAAAGAAATCCACTTTGAATTTTAAAGTCAGACCGTTCTGACTAATCAGGAGCTGTCCTTCCCTTGTGTTTGAGCTATTCCACAAACAGAACAAGAGCTTGCACAAAAGTGAAGGTGGAGATCTTTGTAAATTCACATTCACATTGCAGTCCCTCCACCTTTGTGAGGGATGTTCAAGGACCCTCTTGGACAGTGCCTCAGACAACAGTAGTGTTGGCATAATTCCTACCCCCATCCTACCCCCACTACTTTTCTATACCTCTCCAGCTATATTATATTGTGGGGCTTCCATCCTTTTTTTTTGGTAAGTTTTCCTATAAAGACTGTGCTTCGGCACTGAAATACCCCATCTCTCTGAAAAAAGAGTCCAAACTTAAGAAAAGATGTTTGGACTCCTGTAAGGAGTCTGAGCCTGCATAGAAAGGCCTAGTGGCCTCGGGGAAGCCTGTACTAGAGTGGCAACAGAATCTACGTTTCCCAGGCCCCCTTTGGACCCTGTGATTGGTTAACTGGGGATCGGGGGGGGGGGGGGGGACTTGCACCAGTAGAGGAGCAGAGGGCGGTACCTAGGAAGAAGGGATAAAAGGCTGTTCACTCCTAGAGAGTGGAGCTGAGGAGAAGATGCTGCAGACAAAGGGATCCCTCATTTAAGGGGTGAGGCAGCTTGAACCCAATCACCAGGAGACATCTAGGGACAGTCTAAATAGATGTGTTAGGGTTCTTTTACTTGTTTGCTTACCTACCTTTACTGTAAGCATTTGTGCTCATGCACACTTCAGTTCAGTGTATCTGAATTCAGTTCAGTTCCGTGTATCTGAAGAAAGCACACGAAAGCTTGTAACCGGAATAAAACTTTGTTGGTCTTAAAGGTGCCACTGGACTCAGGCTTTGTTCTAGTGCTAAGAGTGTCAGACTAGGATTCTCAGAGACACAGGTTCAAATCCCACTCTGCCATGAAGCTTTTACTTTTACTTGTTTGCTTACCTACCTTTACTGTAAGCATTTGTGCTCATGCACACTTCAGTTCAGTGTATCTGAATTCAGTTCAGTTCCGTGTATCTGAAGAAAGCACACGAAAGCTTGTAACCGGAATAAAACTTTGTTGGTCTTAAAGGTGCCACTGGACTCAGGCTTTGTTCTAGTGCTAAGAGTGTCAGACTAGGATTCTCAGAGACACAGGTTCAAATCCCACTCTGCCATGAAGCTTGTTGAGTGGCTTTGGGCCAGTTGCTCTCTCAATCTAACCTACCTCACATGGTTGTTGTGGGGATGAACTGGAGGAGGAGAGAAATGTTGTATGCCACCCTGTGCTTCCTAGAGGACAGGCAGGATAAAAAGTACCAGATAAATAGAATAAGGCACACAACATCCCAGTCTGAATAAACATCAATGTGAAATCAGGGTTAGACTGACATCTACCCATTGGCCACTTACCCAAAGTCCCAAAGTCGGTGATGTCAGGAGTATGTATGGTACTCGCAAAAGGTTAATAAGCACTCAGCAGTTGCTAGGCAACAGCCTTGCCATCAAGATCACTGATCAGGCTGTGACAGTTTGTTCTAACGATGTAATGCTCGTAACTTGATATCCTGCTTCACAGCTTTGTGGTTGGATTTCTATTCAGCTCTAAGCCCCCCCCCCCCCTTCTTTCCTTTTATTACATACCCTAGTTAATGAAGTGGGAGGGCAGGCAGCATGGTCTGATCTTATCAGATCTCAGAAGCTAAGCACCTATTTCCTGGTCATTTTTAACTGGAGATGCTGGGGATTGAACCTGGGACTTCCTGCATGCAAAGGTGATGCTCTATCACTGAGCCACAGCTCCTCTCCTACCTTTCTTACCTGCTTGCAGTGCCATCAGTCACTCATGGCATTCTTCTGGACAACTGCCAGCTAGGTTAGAGATTATGGGCACAGCACTCTGGTGGCTCTGTTCATAACTCATTCTCTCATTACGAGCCCAGAAGGTGTTGGGAGACTGTTGAGGTACCCCATGGGAAATTCTCTATGGAGTTTTACAGTGTGCAATTTTGTCCTCTTTGTTTTTGAGAACTACATGAAACCATTGGAAGAGTTTTTGGGTTTGGGGATAAGTTGCCATCAGTATGCTGATTGCAGTGGTGATCCTGCAGGCAGAGACTCATTTTGTTTCTGTACAAAGCCTAATGTATTTTAGGTGCTTCTATAAATATTATGGACTGACAAAAAGACAAATAAATGGGTTTTAGAGCAAATCAAGCCTGCATTCTCTTTGGAAGCTAAAATGACTAAACTTTGGTCACATTATAAGAAGACATAAGAACATAAGAGAAGCTAATGTTGGATCAGGCCAGTGGCCCATCCAGTCCAACACTCTGTCACACAGTGGCCAAAAACACCAGGTGCCATCAGCAGGACACTAGAAGCCCTCCCAGTGTTCCCCCCCACATCAAGCACCAAGAATACAGAGCATCACTTGCCCCAGACTAAGAGTTCCTATCTATACTTTGTGGCTAATAGCCACTGATGGACCTCTGCTCCATATGTTTATCTAATTCCCCCTTGAAGCCGTCCATGCTTGTAGCTGCCACCACCTCCTGTGGCAGTGAATTCCACCTGTTAATCACTCTTTGGGTGAAGAAGTACTTCCTTTTATCTGTTCTAACCCGACTGCTCAGCAATTTCATTGACTGCCCACAAGTTCTTGTATTGTGAGAAAGGGAGAAAAGGACTTCTTTCTCTACCTGCTCTATCCCATGCATAATCTTATAAACCTCGATCATGTCACCCCTCAGCCGTCGTTTCTCCAAGCTAAAGAGCCCCAAGCGCCTCAACCTTTCTTCATAGGGAAAGTGTTCCAAACCTTTTATCATTCTAGTTGCCCTTTTCTGCACTTTCTCCAATGCTATAATATCTTTTTTGAGACGTGGCGACCAGAACTGTACACAGTACTCCAAATGAGGTCGCACCATCGATTTATACAGGGGCATTATGATACTGGCTGATTTGTTTTCAGTTCCCTTCCTAATAACCCCCAGCACAGCGTTGGCCTTTTTCATTGCAGCCGCACACTGTCTTGACATTTTCATTGAGTTACCTACTACGACTCCAAGATCTCTCTCTCTCTATTACTGGGGATTTAGATTTGGATCTCTAACCACAATTACCCTGTTATTTCCATATATACAAATTGTGATAGCCAGCTCCTCAGACTTTCTCACATGGTGCACCTTTGGTGAAGTTTTCTGAATTGGCAGCTGCTGTATTAACAGTGCAATCCTACATGCTTCTAAACCCATTGATGTCAATCGGTTTAGAAGGGTGTATCTCTGTTTAAAATTGTGCATTTAATCACTTCAAGAGCTGGACCAAAGAACAATAGATACCCAGGATCCTGGCAGCACCCTATCAGGGGAGCAGGATCCTGGGAGGACACCAATCGGGTATCATACATATTATAGAACCTATCATGGGTGTCGGGTGTGGGTGTGGTCTGGAACGGGGATGTAAGCGGACCTGCGAGTCCGGCTAGTAGCCTTGTTCTGACCTCTAAATAAAGTGTGAGCTGTTTTCACTTGCCGCATCTCCAACCTCAGTACTTTTCAGTAGCCATTCCCCCTCCTCCCCCTTTGGATTATATATGTTTATGGATTTGAATGGTAAGCCGATTTGGCAGCTGATCTGGATAAAAAGTGGGCTGTAAATATAAGAAATAAATAAGTTGTCATTGCTGTTACAGATGGGAAAGAAAAAACCAAGCATGTGATGCTATAAACCTCTGGAGAGAAGCTGATTGCTCAGAATTCCCATCTGGATTGCTGAACATGACAAGGAAGGAGAGGAAAGGAGCGAAGAGATCTGATCTGACATGTACAGAGATCTGTAAAGAGAGCCTTTTGCAAACTTACGAGCTTGGGTTTTTTGGAGTGAACTATTTTCCCCAGCACATTTGGATCCAAGTGTTCTTCTGAGTGAGTTATCTGCTCCATTTCTGTCAGAGGTTTTTGTGACCCAGCAATCAGACAGAGATTTGACTAGTAAAAACAGTTCCGTTCATCCTTTCCGGCATGTCGTTATACAAATACTTTGTTGAGTTTCTACACAGATTTGTGTGTGATTGGCTTGAAGGAGGCCATACCTGGGACATGGTTTGAGTTCAGTTTCCAACAAGTCTTTGTCAGGCTCGGGAAAATTTGTGTTGTGTTTTCACAGGCACAGAACCGTTGCTTGGTTGGGGAGGGAGGAACCAGCCCTACAGTTTCTCTCCTGGAGAGTTCACGCAGGTGAACCAATTGCTTTAACACAAATTGATAGAAATATCTGATTATTGTATCAGCCACAACAGATTATTATAAGCATCCCCCCCCCCGCCGCCTTAACAATCATATATACAGTTCCAAAAGACTACACTGGGAAAACTGTAACTTAGACATTTGGTAGCACATCCTCACTGAAACATTCCTTTTCTTATCCAGCATTTTAAATAAGGTGTTTGAATCACTTTCAGCTATTTTACAGTGTTTATTTATGTCATTAAAGGCTACTTGCTGTGCATTTTACACTATTTTTATGCCTCTGCTTAATTTTTAGTGGCTTGTTTTAATGGCTTTGGCTTCTAAAGACTTATTTTAATGCCTTCGTTTTGCTTTTTAATGGCTGTATTTTAATGGTTTTATTATTTTAGTTGTAAGTTGCCTCTAGAGGCAGGCAAAGGTGAACCTCCTCTGTCTCCTACCTTGAAAAGTCAACGGGGGTCACCACCAATGTTCCCTCTAAGCTGTGGAGTCTTGTGAGCAAAAATCCTACCTTGTGAGCTCCTGGTATGAAAGTTGTGAGCGAGTGATTTGGCCACGGCATCGATTAGTTTGCTCTAGAGCCATCCTTCCTGAACTAAGACAAAAATGTGTGAGCCGGAGGCTAAAAAATTGTGAGCTGGTTCACACTTACTGTTCATCGCATATTAATTGTTGTACGCCGCCTTGAGCCAGTTTGCCCGGCAAGGCGGGATATAAATTGAAAGTAATAAAATAAATAAATAAACTGAGCTGAGAGGGAACACTGGTCACCACATCCCTCAGCTGTGACTCAAAAGCTCTTTCCACTGCCAAGCTATCTCTGGAAAGGCAGCGTATAAATTCTCAAAATGAAATACTAAAATAACAGCCTCACCAGTGGTTGTGAATATTTTTTATTATAGACATTAATGGGAGAAGTTTTATACTTTCTGTTGTATCATATAGAGTGTGAATTTGTAGAGGTTCCCTTATTGTATTGTATAATTATTGTAATATGTTCCCTTGAGGAAAATGCCTTTGCTTTAGTTTCACTTTTCACTTGTTACATTGGTTGTAGGCTATGGCTGGTTATGACCTAGCTGGGCTCACACCAACCAGCAGAAGACGAGGGGGCGGGGACACAAGAGGGCAGCCAGGAGCAATAGCTCAAAGTCGCCTCCTGGAAAACTCAGAAGCAACATCACACCTGTGTAAGCACTGCCAGAAACTCTGTGGTGCAACCATAATGTTTCCAATGATTCCTCAAGAGAACTGACATCACACTGTGTGCCATTTTTTAATTTTTCTGAATAGCTGCAGAAAACTTAAGCTGGGCTTGCCGGCCTGGCAACTCTGTGTCTGTTCCAGCAAAGTTCTGAATTATTTTGGTACCAGATGCTGTGGAATGATTATATTTTCTGTAGTAATTGATTGACTACAGGCTGCTATTCCCATTTGCCATTACTGCTGTTTTGGTATTACATATAGTCCCCTCCCCGCCCGAAGCAGTGAGTAGGGCTGCCAACTCTGGGTTGGGAAATTCCTGGAGATTTGGAGGTGGAGCCAGTGAAAGATTCCAGGAGCAGCACTTTCCTGGATTGGCTCCCATTGGAGCATACAGTGGAGGAAGCTTATGGTCTTATTATAGGATTTGCTTGATTAACACATATACAGACAGAGCACAGGAGGTGGCAAAGAGGCACTTCTACGGGGCAACATATCTGTTACCCAGATCAGATCCCTGCAACCCCAGTGTGCTCCAGCCAACTCCCAGCAGCACTGTCTCTCTTCGCTTTCTCTTCTCCAGATGTTTCTTCACTCACTCACACACATACAATTAGCCTTGTCTCTTCAGGTGGGAGGAAAGTCACATCCTCCATAGCCTGATTGGCTCTTTCCATTGCCAAAGACTTCAGGCCCACTGAGGTCTATAGTTATTAAGAAACATCACCATTCTTTAGGCCAAGCCCTAGGATAGACCCGTTCACAGCATCCACACTGCAAGCTGCCAACAATCTACCTTGAAGGGGAGGGTATTACAACAGTAGTTTAAAATGGCCACATTTATGAACAATGGCCAGAATGTATATCATCCAGACTCATGTTCCAAGCAATGTGGGGGTGGGGATCAGAGGGGGTGCACTCTACTAGGGCTAGGAGATAGGGGGGGAGCTCAGAGGACATTAAAAGGCTGTGGTAGAGCATTTGCTTGACAAATAACGTTCCCAGGTTCAATCCATGGGACCATGGCATCTCCAGATAAACAATTTCAGGGATCAAGTGGTGAGAAAGGCCTTCCTCAGATGCTGGAAAGCCGCTACCAGTGAAGGATACTGAGCTAGATAGAGCAATGGTCTAGTTGAGTAGAAAGCAGGTTAATGTGAAACTTGAGTCTGGCCTAGACTGCAGCCTCTTTTTGTTCATATTTTGCTTGCTGTACTCCTGTTCCTGGGCATCAGCTGCTCAACCTTTAGTTTTGTACATAGGACATATTTATAGTATAGAAAAGGATGAGATATTAATGACCCCAGTGTAACAAACTCAGTGGGGATTGTGGCTACCACTTAAGATCTGCACTTTCTAGTCTTCCCTCCTGCAGTTTCCTGTCATCAGACCCAACATTTCCCTGATGCAGGGGCTAAAGGATACTCATACCAGCTTATTGTGACTCATAACATAGCCGTCATTGACAGCAACTGATGTCTAAAGAGGAGACCCTCCAGCCACAGATGCATGGAGCCTCCAAAATGCCAGGATTATAAGATCATCAGGATTTAATGCTCTTTGCTGATCTTTCAAATTGGAAAGAATAAAAGCAAAGCAGCAATGTTACATTACAGATGTCTGGTTTATACCACTGTGTGGTTTATGAAATACAGACAGAGAAGGTTAAATTTAATCGATACAATAACAAATCAGCCAGGCTCAAGAAAACATGCTCTACAGAAAAGGGGCCATTTAAAAAGTCCTTTCAAGCTGTTCGTGTACCTGCTGTTAGACAGGCCAGGACATAGAATAGAACCACTTCAAAGCAAATGCCATTCAGCTCTACGGAGGTAGCCAGTGCAAAGCTGGTTGAAGCCTTATGTGAAAACATTCTCAGGATCAACAAACTGAGTAGAGAGAAGAGGCAAAGGACAGTAACTCCTTCCTATACCCATATCCAGTGCAATCCTTGGAAGACTAAACACCCTTCTCAGTCCAGCTCTATTTAGGATTGCACTGGTAACGTTACGCTGCAGGTATGGCCCAAGGTGTATTAAATTTCCCTGCCTTCGGATCCACATTAGATCAACACCAGTATCCCAGTCTGTGGTTGTGATCATTTTTAAATTATTGAGCGGAAGAAAGACAGGCATAAAGGTATAAATATTGCTAGGCTGAGCTGGATTAATTTAGTTCTGTATCCAGGCTGTTCCTCTGTGTATTTCCCATGGGATTACTACTTTCAGGTGAACAGCACAGAAATTCCTGATGCTAAACATGACACTCTCTACAACCGCCCCCCGCAATTTCTCCAAGGTAGAAATGCCACATTTCTACACAGGCTGACGATGAAATAGGCCCTGCAATGGCAGGAATTATTGTATTCCAAGCAGTGTTGTTAACGATGGCCAAAAAACCACGGCAGTGTTTACTCAGTAATCGCAGATGAGTCATTGCTCCCAGTGGCACATGAGGCTTTCCATGCCAGAACCTCACCCAGTAGCAACGGCGTTCTTGTCAGCTGTTTTCCGCCAATGACAACCTTATTAGCAGAGAGCTGTAGCTATCTTTTGAAACCCCCACACACACCCGGTTCTTCTGTTCCTACTGGAATGGAATGTTCTGAATGTTTTCACCAGGGCAGGAGATTTGGGCTTTTGTTTTTCCCATCATCGATAAGTCTTAAAACCCTTCCAAAAGACAGCCAATCACTACTGCGCCAGGTTGTGTTGTATTATAGAACCAACAAAGCCACCTTGCCCAGCAGGTACGGCATGCCACTTTTACCTGCAAGAGAACAGCAGTCAGGTGGCTGCAGGGAAGGCGCCGAATTAAGGAGGAATCCAGGAAGCATTGCCCCTTATGGCCAGTGCACACATTGAAGCATATAGCTTATGTAATGTAAGAATGAGACACACTATATAGGTACTTATTACAGTGCCATGGGGGGACAGCAAACATGCCCAGCTGTCGTTGCTACAAACCTGCATTTGCTATCTTGTGTAAACCTGGAAAAGCTGTAAGGCTCAGCCAGGAAGTTCTGGCTCCAAGTCTCACTCCTCCCTCGAAATCACTAAACAGCCTTCAGCAGTTGAAATAGTCTTACAGCTTCAGCCTCCTCCTCTGCAATCCTGACATAACAGACCTGGGCTACTTTTAGTGGTTGCGTGGATTACCAAGTGATTGTGTGGATTACCAAGCCAATTTCCCCCATACGCATCCTAGTGAATGCACAGACAATCCATGTACCACACACACACACAGCTTTTGGTCATGAGCAGGATGAATAAGTAATTCTTAACGTTACCTTCAGCATATGTACACTCAGAACATGCAGCAAAAATCCTGCTGTCATCCATCGACTAGGCCCTCATTACACTTACAACCACTGAACACTTATTACAAAAGTTCCAACCCATTGATCAGCTCCTCTCTATCAATTTCCGCATGTTTTGAACATACCCACCCCCAACGCTATCTCGATAAGCAATCTAGACTCACAGTATTTAATAATCAAATCTGTGTAACGGGAGAAGCCACAAATACCACAAGGCTCTAGAAAGTTAGAACTGCCACACTCAGGTTTACAGCGGACACAGGGCAACAACCGGTGCTAAAATGGGCAATTTTGGGGTTTTTGCAATGTCTGCCACAGGTGCAAACTACCAGAGGTCAGGTGATATTTTTGGGAATGGCAACTGTGAAAAATGTTTTGGACCCCAGGTGACAGAGAAAAGTGCCATTGAGCCACAGCAGACTTAGGGTGACCTGCAGGGCTTTCAAGGCAAGAGATATTCGTAAGTGGTTTGCTGTTGTCTGCCTCTGTGTTGCCTGCCCCTGCTTGGTTTCCAAGATCAGATGAGCTCCGGCCATCCAAATCAGGACTCCCCATCAAAGTTTACCGTAAGTGGGCATTTCATCCAGGCACAGAGGTTTCTGACATGCCCTGTGCTGGCCGCTAGGAACAGGGAGGATTAATCTCCCCAGCAGAAAGGCTAAAGAGGTCTCTTTAGAAATGCTCATTGCTTAGGAAGAGCAAAGTCACACCTCAAGCTATCAAAAGCTTGAGGGGCAGATGGTCAAAGTGTTACTTTTCCTGGAAAAGAAGAAAAGCCATGAATAGGTTGCCAGCCTCCAGATGGGGCCTGGGGATCTCCCGCTTTTACAACTGATCTCCAGCTGACAGAGACCAGCTGCCCTGGAGAAAATGGCTGCTTTGGAGTGTGGACTTTATGTACCATGCTGAGGCCCCTCCTCAAACCCCACCCTCTCCTGGATCCACCCCCAAAGTCTCGAGGTATTTTCCCACAAAGACTTGGCAACCCTAGCTGTGAGTTCCATGGGGGGGGGATGAAAGGGGTATAAAAAGTCCAGACCAGAAACAAAAGGGGACTTTCCCCATCTTAGCCAATGGTTCAGACATGGAACTACCTCACGCCTGAACTCCTTTTACAAAGGCTGTGCTGACCATATTCAGCGAACAAGGGAACGATATTCTATCTGTGAGACCATTTCAAAATGCTCTTTACTTACCTGACTTGGATAGCCCAGGCAAGCCTGATCTCATCAGATCTTGGAAGCTAAGCAGGGCCGACCCTGGCAAGTATGTGGAAGGGCGACCTCCAAGGAATACCTGGGCCGGGAAGCAGAGGCAGGCTATCAAGCCACCTCTCTGAAACATCCTACCCCAGTAGGGGTCGCCAGAAGTCACCATGACTTCCAGGCTCGCAAGGGCACACACACAAAAAATTAAAAAAACAAAAAAACCCAAAAGAAAATGCCCTTTACTTCCAAGAAATAAGAACCTATCCTTACTAAGTGTAAGGACACAAGGAGTTGCGATTTTATTAATTTTCTTTTGAAACAGTGCAATGCACAGTACAGTTCCTCTCTTACA
Source organism: Lepidodactylus listeri (assembly GCA_029233225.1). Classification (NCBI taxonomy): domain Eukaryota; kingdom Metazoa; phylum Chordata; class Lepidosauria; order Squamata; family Gekkonidae; genus Lepidodactylus; species Lepidodactylus listeri. The sequence goes on along the minus strand of JARCFY010000011.1, from coordinate 73,348,771 downwards.
GATGTTACAGCTCCGTGTCCCTTATGTTTATCTGTTGATAGTCAACTTGCTGTAATAGGCGTTAATATTGTAACCTAATGCCTTTATGTTTTCATTTAGTTATGCCACTGTGATTTGTATATATACTTCAATATTATAATAAATTTTTTAAAATTTAAAAACCAGTGCTCAGACTCCCTGTGTAATTAAGCATGTGTACATTTCTATTGATTTGGATGACGCTAGTCTGATTTCGGGGGGAAACTTCACACCCTTTGGAGCCATACTTACCCTAGGAGCAACACAGGGAAGGGGGTGGAGCTTGACCCCACAATCCCGAGTGGGCACCTGCAGGAGGGAAGACAAACCCGGAGCCTCTTAATACCCTTTAGCAGGAGGTCTTCTTTCAAGTGGGGGGCAGCCCCAGAGAGAAGGGGTAGCAGAGAAAGTGGGGGAGTGGGGCGAGGTGGAGAATTCAGGAAGGCTGAGTTGCTTTTTTTTACTCTTGTGCAATGCGTTAAGGTCAGGGGCAACCTAAAATGGAGCTTGCAGCAAGAAGTGATGTTGGCAGGGGGGAAAGGAATTGGGGGGGGGGGGGGGAATGAAGCCAGAACCAGCTGGAAGGCAAAAGGACAAGGAGACTTTTTCCTGCCTTCTCAGCCCCCCCCCCCCGCCCCAGTTCTTCATAAGATTACTTCCAATGCTTGTTGCCTCACAATTTCAAATCTAAAGAAGTGTGTGCGCGCACAAAAGTTTATACTCTAACTTTGGTGGTCGTGAAGGTGCCACTGGACTCAGAGTCTGCTCTATAGCTTCAAATCCAGTATTTTACGGCTGGCTGCAGGGCCGGTGTGGCATAGTGGCTAGAGCGGACTTCAGACCTAAATTCAGATTATTTGCTGGGCAATGAAGCAGTGTGATTTTGAGCCAAACCTCGTTACTCTGTGTTAACCCACCTTAACAAGGTTGTTCGGAAACTAATCCGAACGGAAGCCCTTTGTGTGTCACCCTGAGCTCCTTGAAGAAATAGTGACAGATTGTGGGCCTGTCGTATTCTGGCAGTCTCCACAATTTAGAAAGCCCAACCCAGACTATCTCAGTTTCCATGCAAAGGGAACGACTCCACATCTCCAACCCCTCCAACTTAGAGATAGAATACGTGTTTGTGCATGTACCCAAGTTCATGTCTGAGGACTCTTATCAACAAGTCAACCCAAATCCCTGGTAAAGTACTGTAAAGGTAAAGGTTTCCCTTGCTCGAAAGCCAGTCAAATTCAACTCTAGGGGCCAGTGCTCATATCCATTTCCAAGCTGAAGAGCCAGCGCTGTCCGAAGACTTCTCTGTAGACATGTGGCCAGCATGACTGAACGCCAAGGCACACGGAACACTGTTACCGTCCCACTAAAGCAGTACCTATTTACTGTTTGGTGTAGTGGTTAAGTGAGCGGACTCTAATCTGGGAGAACCGGGTTTGATTCCCCACTCCTCCACTTGCACCTGGCTGGATGACCTTGGGCAAGCCATAGCTCTGGCACAGCTGTTCCCTCAAGGACAGCTTGGGAAAGAGCTCTCTCAGCCCCACCTACCTCACAGGGTGTCTGTTGTGGGGAGGGGAAGGGAAAGGAGTTTGTAAGCCGCTCTGAGACTCCCTTGGGGAGTGGAGGGCGGGGTATAAATCCAATCTCTTCTTCTTCTTCTTCTTCTTCTATTTATCTGCTTGCAATTTCTTGCTTTCGAACTGCTAGGTTGGCAGGAGCTGGGGCAAGAAACGGGAGCTCACTGTGTCACACAGCACTACGGTCTCAAACTGCCGAGCTACCAACCTTCCGGTCTGCAACTCAGCATCTTAATCGCTGAGCCCCTGTAAGGGGCTCTATGTAACACAATAGCTCAGTACAAGCAGCTGCTTCACTTGCTGCCCCTTCAAACCCCTTTCCTGCAACACCCAATTTGCAATTTTTTCAAGACCAGTTTTTGCAGAAGCCAGGAAACACATGCAAGATTTTACATCAGGGGTGGGGTGGGGGATCACCCTGGTTCCTATATGCAACACAGAACTCAACAATGCATACTGTAGGAATTGCAAATAGCTTGCTGAACAGCTGAGAAATCCTGTATTTCCCTCCTCTCCAATGCTGTATTGTGAAGTCCTGCTCTAGGAGGCCTAACAGACACTCAAGAAAAGCAGGGATGGGCATGCAGGGGGAATGGAAACCTTGCATACAATCGTGAGGGAGGGAGATAAAAAAACGAAACAAAACAAAAATAGCAGCTGATATGCCTGAATAAGGTTTTTAGTGCTCAGAGCTTCACATGCTTTCCAACAATTAAGGAGATTTGCCAAAGTAGTAAAATAGATGTAAATTTGCTTTCTTCTTCCCCTAAAGAAAGGAAACCAGTTTTTTAACTTGTTTTTTTTAATCTCAGACACAGCTTTGTCTGCCTCCCTCCAATACACTTTGCTCATTTCTAAAATCCTCACTTTCAAATTCATCCTGCCAAGCCCACATCCCACCAAAACTTGCCTTTGTGGAACTCTGAAGTACCCAGAAGGTGAGTAGTTAGTAAATATTTTTAAAATATCCAAACAGACTCCTTTTTTTGTTACGATGCAAGTTCTAGCATTTCCACCACATTTGAAGAAATGGTGCCACACCCCAGCAGACTACAGGCTAGCCAGAATGACGCCCGTTTGAGCCACAGAATTAAGAGGGTCAGGATATGAAAGGCAAGCACAAGTTCATTTATTTATAGCAAAGGTCTTGGGTTACAAGAGGTCAGTTCTTGCCATCTTGAAGAAAGGTTAAACGGGATAAGTTATTGCATACATGTGCATTATAATTTAGCAGCAAGTCATTCATAGAAAACATTTCCCCTTCCTACTGCCCTTTTTGGTTTAGTCTCTCAATTGTATAGATATATAGATATATATGTATATTCACCTTTTTTTTTTTACGAAGCATGTAACACCACCTTTAAGTTAATGGTCTTTTATTGGAAAAAAAGACTAGCATTTACAACTTGGAATGGACATAAACTGTAAATATTCTGAACAGCGATGTTGATAATTGTGCTGAAGTCCACAGGCTTCTCTGCCAACTCCAAGTCTTGGTACAGAAGGTTTTTTTTAAAAAATGAGAGTGTCATCCAAAGAGGCTTTCCTTTCCCCCACCCCAGTGAAGGTCTCCTTTTAAAAATTTTGTGAACGGTTAACAGCCTGACACCCGTTTCACAATAGTGCAATGCAGACAAAATTAAAACCAATGTAACACATACATGCCACCTATAATTTCCATCATTTGGAGGAAGGGGGACACTGCTACAACAGACAAGAGAATCTTTCCACCTTCGGGGGAGGGGGATTCCCTCTAAACACTTTGCATCCCTTCAACCAGTTTTGCTGCATACCATCCTGAGGTATAAACCAATTTTGAAAAGTAAACCAGCTATGACAATTTTATCACTACAAATTGAGCCAGAATCCACTTTTGGACAAAACAGTGGATTTTTTTTTTTTTAGATTTGTGGGTTTTTTTCTGGGTTTTTTTTAAAACTGTTTTTTAATACAAATGTCTGACTGTGCTCAATTGTCAAGCTGCATGCATGAAAAACTGGCGAGCCCAAACAGTGTAATAGTCATTAGCAAATGGAACTTTTGAGGAGTTCTCTAAGTGCTTTCTTATTTTAAAGGTAGTACAATTATTTATACTGGAAAAAAAAACCTTGATGTTTAACTTGATCTTTTTTGGGGGGGAACAGGACCACCAACCATTACATGCAGTTTGTGGACAGAAGGTATTTCGACATTCAGTTTTGCTATACAGAAACAGAATGAATAAATGAACATTTTTTTGCAAGAGGTAAGTAAAAGATTCAATTTGATTCTTCTAGAGGAAAAAAAAAGGTGAAAGGAGGTCTCTTCATTTTGCAGTCATCATCTGTACGAATTCTGAAAAAGACAAATGACACAAAGTGCTACTTTTAGCACCGCTGGAAAGGAAGTGGTAAAACTAGCTTTCTGCAGCAGAAGCCACTAACACAGGTAGTTGGGGAACATGCATAAAAACACGTGCTTGTATCCTATGAATGAGTTCCACATGCCCTGGGGAACACGCTTCCGCTCCCTCTAGAACTTCCATTGGCATAAAGGCCTACTGAAAAGCTCTAGAAAAGTTCTAGAGCAGGGGTGTCAAACATAAGGCTTAGGGGCCAGAATTGGCCCATCCAGGGCTCTTATGCGGTGCGCAAACAACTAGTGCAAGGGAGGGAACGTGAGACTTCTTGGGGGGGGGGGGGCAGAGCCACTCCGATTGTGGCCTCAGCAAGGCTGAACAACCTCGTCTGCGGCAATCAAGCAGCGTGGTAGTGTCTGCCCAGTGCTGCACCACTGACTCTCCAGTCCACTCATATGGATTTTCCTTTGCACCCACCTCCCAGCCCATGGGACCTTGCAGTGAGGATATACCAACTAGGAGCTTATCAGCTGCTGTCCTTTATACAGTTTATATCTCTGGTACCTGGGATTATGTTTATAGCACACATGGCCTGGCCCAACGAAGTGACATTTATGTCAGATCTGGCCCTTGTAACAAATGAGTGACACCTCTGTTCTAGAGGAAACACGGCCTGCAGCTGAGGCTATCTATTGCACATGAATGCAGTCAAAGGATCCAATTACAGGGTTCCATCCCTTCAAAGTGCTCACTGGATACGTGACCCACACCTTACCTTCATAGTTCACTTGCCCATCCCCATCGATATCTGCTTCTCTGATCATTTCATCTACTTCTTCATCCGTTAGCTTTTCTCCTAAGTTTGTCATAACATGACGTAGTTCAGCCGCGCTGATGTATCCATTGCCGTCCTGGGAAGACAGCAACAGAGGATTTTCACTTCACAGGAAGTCTTAAATTCTAGGAGACGTTGATAGCACACTGGAGGCTTGGGGTTCAAACAGTCTGCCCCCAACTGATCACCTCTTATCCATCTTTTCCAAGACATCCCAAGGTAGAAAGAGCTTGCTGATGGTAAAGCCAGTTTAGAAACAGGTAAAGCCAGTTTAGAAACAGTTACACACATAACAGCAAAAGGCCTTCCCTTGCACACTTTTGAGAACAGGAGCCATCTAGCCTTTCCAAAAGATATTCTGGACATCTTGCATGAGGGGAAAGACACCACACTGGCTGGCTGAGAACTGTCCTGATTAGCACGTAAGCTGGAAAGACGCGGATTCAAAAGCCCATGAAGCTCATGAGATGACCTTGGGCCAGTTAGTCTCCCTCAACCTAACCTACTCCATACAACTATTGCAAAGATACTATGGAGAAACACATTTGCTGCAGGCAGCAATGTTCATGGACCACTCCCCCTCCCAACCTTAACGTCTGTGCTGAGTGCTAACAAAGCACTTCGAAGCTCAGCAAACATCAGACAGAACGGAAGTTCATGTTTTGCTTCTTAAATATGGTGGGCTCCCTTCTCCTTTAAGGACTTTTCTAAAGAGCAGTGGGATATTTCCCCCCACTAGCAAGAGTCAAAAGTGGCATCCAGAACAGAGATGGGAAAGCAAAGAAAAATCGGTATTTGACATCAGTCTGGAGAAAGCTCACTTAGGCACACCCAACGGACTCCCAGGAGATTTAATTTTTCTCTTTGCTTCTGAAATCCCTGATCCCTCCAAGTTCCAAAAGGACATTGTAATGCGGGACAGGGAGCTGTGGCTCAGTACAAGCTGGAAGTCTGCCTGGGTTGAATTTGGCCCCGGTGTTTCAGCAGTAGTGCCAAATAAGTGGAGGACACAGGATTCTTTGGGCCACCGCGCAAAGCAACTGGAAACTCATACTGCAGCTGAAACACAAAAAGGTTCCAGAGGTAGGTTCCAGGGCGTCTACCAGAGGTCTTTGCTCAACTGATGTGCTTCCCCTCACCCTTCTTACACTAGACTGAAAATTCACTTCACAAACTATGACTCTCTCAGCCAAGTCCAACATCCAATGGGATCAATACTGATGTTAAAAGCTCTATCATTCTCTTACCACAGAATTATGGTTCATATGCTACCCAAGGCAAGAGTTTTTCATACCATACACCAAAATTTAGTGCATATGCTGGAAGAAGCTGCAGCTAATTCTGGCTCTCTGATAACTGTAGCTGTATGACACATTTATATTTTTAAGACTGTAAGCAAAAGTGGAGATGCCTATTACGACTGGAATTTTCAATGAGTCGGGCATGCAGCAGGAAGTTACTGCTAGCAGGTGTGCAAATCCCACAAGTTCTCAAAGGTCTTCCACTGGTTTGCCAGTTTCAAGGTTTAATTCAAGGTCATTTCTCATTTCAAAAGTTGTATTAAGGCCTGGGATCAGCGTATCTGATTATCTGCTCCTGCCTGGACATGGTGTTCTTCACTGTAGATCCTGCCTTGCGCCTCTGTCTTCAGAAGTGAAGCAGGTGGTCATGAACATCAGGGTCTTCTCAGTAATGGCACCTCAGATCTGGAATACCCTTCCCCTTCTCAATTTGCCTGGTCCCAATACTGATTGTCACTAGGCTAAGATTTTTGTCTCTCCTGATTAATTACCCAGGGGTTTTACTCTTCCATGCTTGCTTTTGGATTTTTACCAAATTTTCAACATAACTGGTTTTAAACTTGGTTTTTTAACGCCTGAATTTAAGTTTTATGGAAGTTGGAAATATTTTCCCATGATTGCAGAATAAGTGCATATTTTTATTTAAAATACTTGTTTCAAGCAGACAAAGAGGATCCTGTACAAATTCACTGGAATACTATACAATACTTATAGATCTCTCTGGCAGTAGCTGGTGAAAAATGTTTTTCAAGCCTCATTTCTTTTTCTCCTCGCCAACAACCTTTGTTGTACAAGCCAGACCAGAAAGGTAGCACTGGACCAAAAGAGGTCTCTTAGCTAGCCACTGTCTATTCCACAGTCAAACCCAACCGTCTGTCCACTGCAACACACTAGACCTTACTAGGAAGTCTGTTTTATTCCCGCTTCCAGCTTTTGTGAACTGGACCAAACAAACAGCTGGTTAAATGTCTCCAAGTCATACCTTATCAAAGACTCTGAACGCCTCACGAATTTCTTCCTCGCTGTCTGTGTCCTTCATTTTTCTGGCCATCATGGTCAAGAATTCTGGGAAGTCAATAGTGCCGTTGCCTTGAAAACAAAGTGGAGGAGAGCTAAAGTCGGCAACTGTTACTTTAGAATGCATCAATTCCTCTATAACAAAGCTTGTCTTGAGTTGATTCAGCTGTGGATCAGACATTCCTGAACTCTTGCTTTTCTTTCAGAACCTTAAAAAAAGGTGGTGGTCTTTTCAGGTAATTCAGCCTTCAAAGGCCATCTTCCCTAAATTGTTGTTGCCCTTCCAAACCACTATTATGGACAAGTTAGCAGCGCTGCAAATAAAGCTCTTAAGAGGTTTAGCACGGGGTTCCCTCAGTTACTTTAAAAGCCTCAAAACCTGGAGTGCAACTATCAGAATGCTTCATACAGAAGTGTAGAGAGATGGGGGGAATTGACACCAATAAGTACATTCTCTGTGGAACTTGTGCAGTTACCTCCTCCTACCCACTAGGGGCACTCCTGGGTGTTGTATCAGTTTCAACAGATTTTAGGTTCAAAAGTAACATGCCCTCAAGTTTTCCGTACCAGACCTTTCCTTCCGTACTCTTTTCAACTAATCCTAGGATTTTGCAGATATTCTTGCATGCTGCAAAGGTCAATATCCTATTCAACGGCAGTCTTTCATGATATTCTTCCCAGACCATATTTCACAAACAATTCCACTGGCAACTCCCCCAAAAAGTAAGAATTCCTTGTTATGAGTGGCTTAAAATAGAAGGGAAATAGTTGAGGTCAGACCAGCACCTGTAGTTTAATGTACCACCCAATATGTCCCCCCAGCAAATTACAGAGCGAATGTGCCAGCATAAACAGACGCCTCATTGGGAATATGACTTAATGAGTTTTTTAAAAAATCTACTGGGACATTAGAGTTTATTTGTATATGTTTAAGAATCTTTAGCCAAGCATTAGACTGATTTACCAATGACAGCCATAAGTCAGATATGGATACAGAGGAGTATAAAACAGTTCCATTCTTTTTCAGTATGTCATGCCTGAAGGCCCTTTGTTGAGCAAGGATACAGAAGCCTTGTGAAATTATTGTCATGTTAATTCCATCCCACTAAGATCTCATGCAGTGCCCATCATTTTGATAGAGTTTGTGCTGGTACATGGAAATTCCAGTGGGATGGGGCCCCTCTAGCATCCATTTATTGCCGTTCCTTATAACTCCTCTTAACTAGTTCCTTTTTAAATAAAAGGACTCTTTAAGTGCGAAAGAACTAGAGGGCTGCATGTGAAAACTGCCTGCTACGACAACACAGAGGGAAAGTCAAGATGTTAAAAGTTAAGTCCCAGGAGTTGCTACTCAGTTTTGATTAACAGTAAAACACACTCCCTGGGCAAGATTCAAAACTGGAGAGAGCCGTTTCTCTCCCCACTACATCCGTAAGAGGACAACTTGTGTTTTTCCAAATCCAAATGCAAAATCCTGATAAGCGCAAGCACTAAATGCGATTCATGATTCCCTAATCACAACCACCACTGGTGTCTTGTGGTTTTACTTATGTTGCTGATGCAGCATGTACAGCAATGAAGAGGCCCTTTTCGCTTGGCATCTAGAATATCAGCATCTCAAAAGACTTTGTGGATTCAGGTACCTGGGGAAGCTACACCTCCCAAGATCCTTTGTACTAACATTCCAGGCCTCCCAGATTTCCCTCTTGTTGTGACCACCCCAACCAAGTGAGGAGGCTGAAGGAATGTTAGCCAGGGACAGGGAGTTTTGCTTTAGTTTAAGTCAGGGCAGACCTCAAAAGCACAGGAGAGGAACGCTGATCAAACAACCGAGCTAGTTTGCATTCAAAGTCTGCCCCTTGTTCAGCCAGTCCTTTGATGGCATTACAACTATTTATACCCTGTTTTTAACTCAGATAATACAGCTGTCAGAACAAGCATGACTTTTCATTAGAAGTATTTTAAAAACATGGTTCAATTTACCAGAATTTCCTTGAACATGCTTTAACTAGAAGTCAGCATGAGGGAAACCAAATGCACACAAGAACAGCAGACTATTCACATATTCAAAGTAGGCTATTCACATATTCAAGCACTTACCATCAGCATCTACCTCATTGATCATATCTTGTAGTTCTGCTTCTGTTGGGTTCTGACCCAGCGACCTCATGACAGTCCCCAGTTCTTTTGTTGTGATGGTGCCGTCACCATCTTTATCAAATAGAGAGAAGGCTTCCTTGAATTCTGAGGACAGAAAGAGACCCAATCACCAGGTAGCAGGGTAACTGCCATTTAAGAGCAGTACGAAAATTGAGAACAGTGTAGCCCAAAAGGTGATCCATCAATAGACAGATCTGATCCATCTCATACCACAATAGACAGATCTGATCCATGTCACACCACAACAGTTTACATATGAAAATACAATATTAACCTGATTTGTTAAATACAAAACTTTATTTCCTGCTCATCACTGTCAATTCTTTACTATACTAATTGCTAGTGAACGTCATCTAAAGACAAAACCCAGTGTGGTGGACTCAACAGTATTTGAATTTCAAGAGGGCAACTAGGGTTCAGGTCCCCAATGTTCTCTGAATGACCCTGAGCAGTCACTACTCTACAGTCTCTAGAGATAATAGAAGAGGGACCACGGCTTAGCGGTAGAGCATCTACTTTGTATGCAGAAGGTCTCAGGTTCAGTCCTCAGCACCTCAAGTTAAAAAGACAAGGTAGTAGATGATGGGAAGTCCTCTACTGGAGACCCTGGAGAGGTGCAGCTGGACAGCGCAGACAAGACCAACCTTGATAGATCAATGCCCTGACTTGGTATGAGGCAGCTATAAGGATAGCGTCCCTCAAAACCTCCCAGGGTATGCTCCATGGAGATACATTGGAAAGATGAGACCATGAACTCTATCACATTACAGATGGTCAAACAAAATAATGAGTTTTCACAACAAGACCCAGTAGCTGCAACTAACCACTCAACACCCTTTTTACCTTTCCTGTAACCATTAGCATCTCCAATTCAGCTTCAACTTTCTTTTCTTTTTGCCAGAGAGTCCCAGCTGACTTATGGTGAACCCACCGTATTTTCAAGACAAGAGATGTTCAGAGGTGGTTTGCCATTGCTTGCCTCTGCACAGTGACCCTGGATTTCCTTGGTGGTCTCTCCTATCCAAATACTAAGCAGGGTTGACCCTGCTTAGCTTTTGAGATCTGGCTAGCGTTGGCTATCCAGGTCTGGGCAATGCAGCTTTATAATAACAAATTCTAACACCTCTCAAAGACCACCACACATTTGAAATAAATAACTGGCTCATCAACAAACAGCATTTTTCAGGATAAGCAAAGACACAGGGGTGAATGCACAGCACACATCTTCACAGTCCCACCATGAAGAACAGCAGGCTGGGACTCAATGACTGAACTTGGTGAGCAGTGCGGCTGGGTGGGGATTCAAATTCATACAATATCATTTACTCTTTTTCACGCTGAACAAATGTACAAATGAAAATGGATTTTGAGTCCTCTTTATGGGGAAGCCTAGGCCAACTAACCAAATGTATTTTAACTCATTCAGTTCTGTCTTTCAAAAGGCAGTAACTTTTGAATACAGGATCAGTAAGAGAAGCAGACAACTTGTTCACCAACACTATAGACATGTTTTTGTCAAGGCCTTTGTGTACTTGCACACTGTTCAAAAGTATGCAACCACTGAGACAATGAGAAAGGCCAAACACTAACAGAGACTAGGGGACCAAGAATGAAAAACAGGTTGCCCAAGGTCACCTGCTGCATTCATAACAGCATCATGGACTCCCGGGTTTAGAACCCAGAAGGCATGCTCCAAGACTACACCGAGCAGTAAGAAAAATAGTTAGTGACATGGAGCATTCATTTCTTCGCAGGACTTGCAATAAAATTGTTCAGACCAGTAATATTTTGGATTCTATCTGCATTAACCTGCAATGTTGTAGTCTATGGACTAGCAGAAGATTGATCTGGTTTACCAGAGGACCACTAGTCAAATTCTGATAGGCTATCAAGTACCTATCGGTTGCCAAAGAAGAATGACGGACAAGGCAGATCTTGATCTAGTCCAGCAGAGGAGTTATACTGTTAAACAACAAATGCATTTATGATATAGCAAGTATGTGTTACACACTGCAAGATTCCAAGTGTGCATTCTTGCTAGGATCCTTACGGGCTACTGATTGGTCAAAGCAAGAGAGAAGAACAGCTCATGTGAAAGTGGTCAGTCCACCATTGTTCTAGTCCATGCAGCTGCCTAACTGTTGCAGCTTCTGTTTACAGTACTTAAGAGATTTCTGCTAGGTCTGTGCAGAACTATTACTCACTGAACAAGTTATCATGATGCAAAAAAATCAATTTTTCACTATTCACAAAGTAACGGTTTCCTACAGTTCACATATTAATTTTTTCAAGGTGCTCTTCTGCAATTAACACTCATAGAAGCACATTTTGTTCCCTCTTTCCTACAGACACACACTCAAGTGTCTGAGAAATCCAAACCCTTGAATAAGGCCATTGCTGTAAAACAGTAATGCTTTGCCCAAAAGCTTTAAGAGTGTCACCTACAGGAACCAGAATGGGTAAAAAAAAGAGATCAAATTAATCATATTATTTAAAAAAAATTAAATGTCTCTAACCAGCAAACAAATAAGCTTGATCTCTTAACTGAATCCAACACACTGAATTAAAGGCTGGTTTCCTACGAAAGAACGAACCAAAGGGAAACAAATAACTGTTGAGGTCCACCATTATCAATACAACAGTGTGTCATTAGTGCAGCCATTACATTACAGGATCCTCCTATATCTGTCCAGGGTCATACATTAACTATACCTTCAATGATTTGGGGCCTGTGCTGTGAAACCTTCTAGTCATCTGATGTTTACTTTTCATATCTGGGAAGAATGAGTTGGCCAAGCAACTCCCTTGCCCTTGCTTCTGGAGAAGTCTGAACACTCATCTTCCATTAACTGATCTTTACTGGTGTCCTAGAATGGGTCTGGTTTGGCTGTCTTTATGCATACATTTTCCCTTGGTCTCAAAGGAAACATAACTATACAGAACACAGAAATGATGTGAGTGAGACAGTTATGTTTTAATTTCCACTGTTAAGAAAACTAGCACATGTTTGATCAGAAAATATATGAATTACTGAATAGGAAATATGATGATTATTATTTTTTTAAAAAATCAGTCCTTCCTCGCTTATGTAAAGACCAGCCTGACAGGAACACACCATCTGAAGAGAAAACAGCCAAGTGATGCCAGCCACCGAGAATGTTCTGCAATATTTTTATATTCGGAATAGGTTGCTAGGCCAACAGAAGCCATCTCCCTCCAATTAGGATACTTACCCGCAATCTGTTCTTCGGTCAGCTGATCGGCCTATGTAAAGAATAGAAAAGTATTTCAGAACATTGTTTGCCTGTAGCTATGACAAACCACAAGATGCGACAGCAACTCCAAGAGGCTACATGACATTATGCTTATGTGTTAACGTTTGGCACCTCAAGAGCATCCCACAGCAGAAGACACTCCATCGATTAACAGGGAGAGTGAACAGAGCTGAGATACGCGCACAAGCAAGAGGAGAAACTGCCTGGCCAGCTACCTTCCTTGTCTTGGCAGGCAGCAGGACTCATTCACACTGGTGATCAAGGAGCGGGCCTTCACTTTTCATATCTGCATCATGGTTTCACTACAGCCAAGAGGCTGCACGGACACAGAACCAGGGCTCCTGGTACTACACAGCAATACAGGCTAAGGAGAGCAGGTCAGCAAGGTGTGAGCCGTGTCACCATTCCAAGGCACGCAGGGGTCCCCCCTCCAGAAACTGGCCAAAACATAATCCAGGGCTGAGTTTTAATTTTTAAACTTGCTAGCTATTATACCATCTAATAGGCTCTGGCAATTGAGACCATATCATGCTATTAAAGAGTGCCTTTTAAAAAATTCATACACTGTTTACAAGTCTTAATTACGATGCCAGTCAGAGATGCCCAACTCTGAAGGCAATGCAAGGAAGCAACTGCACGTCTTCTGTGGAGTTTAGGGGACAACTGAGGTGTCATGAAAAATCCTAAAACATGGATTTTAATTGGTATGCTCTGAACATATGCTTACCTCTCCTGGTTAAACAGTAAATAATTAAGTAACGTCAAGTCACAACCCACTCATGGAGACCCTTCACAGGGTTTTCAAGCCAAGAGATGAGCAGAGGTGGTTTCCCATTGCCTTCCTCTGCATAGCAACCTCGGTCTTCCTTGGTGGTCCCCCATCCAAGTACTAACCATGGCTGACCCTGCTTAGCTTCCCACCCTCTGATGAGGTCAGGTTAGTCAGGGCTACTCAAGCTGCTGCCTCTGGCAGGGCTACACTCATACTTCAAAAATACCACTCAGCCTCCCATATTCTTAATGGCTTTTTCCCTTTTCAACCTGTGTTTATGCAAAGATGGGCAGGGTTACTGAAAAAGGATAGTACGCACTATACCATTTCTCTCCCCCCCCCTTCATCTTCAGCCATGTGGACAAATGAAACATAAGCAGCCTTTTGAGCCTGTTCGGAATTAAGGAATGTATACATGGACATTAAAAATGGAAGCCGTGACCTACATTCCAACTGGCACAGAAGACTTCTGAAGCATCTCTGAAGAGTGCTGTTCCGCTCTCGTGTGCTGCATGTGCACAACATACTTCCAACGAATGCAGGATTCTTATGGGCTTTGTAGACTGGTAGACACATCAGAGGATGGCTGCAGGTTCAAAAACCTCTCTTGGCCATCTGGATTCCGCCCCCCCCCCCCAACAACATCCTGAAAGAGGGTTCTCCATTTTTGCTTAGCTCCCAATGAAAAATACAGTCTTCTCTCTCTTTCCTTTCAAAAGCCTGCCACTGGATTTTCCTTTCCTGAGCCAAGTTGACATAGTGATTTACATAACATATCAGAGCAATGCAGAACAGGAAACAGGGCCATACCTCAATAGAAAAGAAATGCAAATCAACAGAGCCACAGGGCAGAAAATCCTCCAGCCAAGATTTGTGCTGTCTTATAACAGCAACCTGGTTTGCAACTCTGTGCAGCAGGCGCCCACCACACTGGCGACTCAGGCAAACAGACCCTCATGCAGTCCCTGAAGCAGCCTCCCCACCCCCCAATACAAGTCTCTTCCAAAAACAAAAAAATCAGAACCTGATGATGTCACCCTCCCCAACAGGATGAAAGGGGGAGTGAAGGAAGCATGCTGCACGGTCCAAAATCATATTTGGACATCTGCAGTCCAGACTCACCCTCTCTACTATAGATTTCTTCCCTTTCCCTCCCAACATTTCTTCCTATTTCACAATACTTGGGTGAACCACTAGCATCTGCTGGGAGAGACTGAATGAAGGGAACAAGGGCAACAAAACCCCAGCCTGCTCGTTGAAGAACCCACTGGGCCCATGCTAGCTGTCCAAAGCAAGTCATATGGCCAGGAAAACAAAACAAAACAAGCAGGGGAGACTACTTCTGCAGCGCAAGCTAGAAAGGCTTCCCAAGGTTGGCTGCTGCACACTGAGTAACCTTGACTTCTGACACAGCGGCCAGTTCCTTCTGGGTACCCAAAGATCAGCCCACTAGTTCCCTGCCGAGCACCATCCAGAGCTTCCAGTTCTTCTCCCACAGCCAGCTAATTCCTCATCAAACCTCCTGGGTAACTGTTTGCTTCCATTAGCCACAAGCAAAATTGGATGGGGGAGAAAGAGAGAGAAAAGGAAAACTCATGTTGTGATTTGAAAGGATGCAGGTTTTACCCTCAGTGCCTCTTGAGGTTAGGGGGGGGGGGGGCTAGAGGAGGCGACATGATGTAATGCAGCCAAAGGTTTTCAGTATCGCTGCGTTTGAGGAGTTTGGGGGGGGGGGGAGAAGCAGCGCAATAGCTGCAGAGGCTCCCCTCCCCCCTTACCCTGCGCAGTGCAGCTGGTGTAGGAAACTGGGATTGTTTCAAGCATCCTTTTGACACCCCAGCCCAGCCCTCCCCACCCCTGAAATGCCAGCTTCACCATGCAAAGCCCAGTCCACATACCTCCCGCCCCCTCAATCGGTCAAGAGGGTTTCTATCCAAGACGGCATCAACCATATCACGATTCTCCCAATATCCATGCTACAGCGCTTCTGCCCAGGAAAGGTTTTCTCTCTCTCTCCCCCTGCTCTGCAGCCAAAGTTAAGCCACACACCAGGGAAAGACCATCACACACCCCTGTATGGTGCATTAATCAAGTCCGAAAAAACCACCACTACCACTTATCACCAACCCGTGTGGAGGGGGGGGGGGGGGGAGAGACGGACAACTTCCACATTTTGCTGCAAAGCAAAGGCAGGCTGCATCCTCTTTGCCCTGCTGACCCTCCGAGTACAACCAGGAGGCAACGCAGCTTTTGGGGGGTCACTGCCCCGTACTAAGCGATCTTGTGCGCGCTTAGCGGGCCGCGGGCCCGAACTATGTCAGGGTCTAAACCTCCCGCCATAGACATTTTTTCCCATCAGGAAACGGAGGTGAAAGACCCGGGGGGGGGGGGGGGGGAGAGTAAAAGCAACCTCCCGCTTCGCTGTGCCTGGAGCGTTTAACCTCCTCTCCCCCCGTCCCATTTCCACGAACCCCCACCCCCCGCCATGAAGCAACAGCCCTGCGCCTTTCACTCTCCAAGGAAACCATCCGACGTCAAGCAGGCACAAGCATCCCTCGAGGGACGAGCCAGCCCCCGCTGGGCACCGACAACCTCCGCAGCCCTCTGGAGAGCCAAGCGACGAGCTCCCCCACGAGCAAAGGCGCGGCCATAAACACGAAAATCGCCCGCTCGGGTGGGGGCAGCAAAGGCTGCGCCTCCCCCCCCCCTCGCCCTCCTCCTCCTCCTCAGCCCATGCCCCGGAGGCCGTCCGCACACGCTCCTGCTGCCCGGGCGCCCGGTCCCTCCGCGCAGCATCGCCCCAGGCCAGCACTAAGCAGCGACACCCCCCGCCCCCGTTTCCAAAAGAAGCCAGCCCCGGACTCTCCCCCCTCCCCTCCAACGCCGCACAGAGCGGAGCCCGGCGCGCCTGCAGGGAGAGAGGATGGATGCCTGCAGCGCGCCGGGAAGGACGCCAGTTCCGGGAAAGCGCCTCGGGCGTGGAGAGGGAACTACCACGGCCAAGGGCCCAGGCGAGGAGAGGGCAGCAGGACGAGGCGAAGCACGGCTGCCCCCCGGGGCACTCCGACCATTGGAAGCCCCCCGCCATCCAGCAACTCTCCCCCCTTCTCTCAGGGCAAAAGAAACGGGAGGCGGGGGGGGGGGAGGGAGAGAACGGCCGACGGCAGCGTCAGGACAGGAGGCAACCGACGGCAACCACTGAACCCTGCCGATGCCGCTCGAGGCGAAGAGCCGCGACGAGCGAGGCAGCCTCCAGGGAACCGGGCCCCAGCCCCGGCAAGGCTGCAGCTGTCGAGCCGCCCAGGCACTGCAGCCTCAAGAGCCGTCGCCCCCCCCCCCCCTCCCGCGGCAACAATCCAACAGCAGCAGCAGCTGGGAGGAGGAAACCAGCCGCTTCCGTCGCAACGCCAAAAATCCAGATGCTTCCCCGTCCGGGGGCTTCGCGTGGGACCTCTTTTTCTCTCTCCAAGCCAGCTCCGGGAAACCGCCGCGCGAAGGCTACCTACCATTGTGGCTGGCGAGGGTCCGTGCACGGGCGGAGGTGCGGCAGGCAGGCGGGCTGGCGGCTTCTGAGGGCTCTCGCTCCTTCTGCGCTTCGTCCAAAAATGCTGTAGGTGTGAGGCTGCTCCGGAAAGCTTTTATACCGCGCGCTGTATCCCTCCGCCGAAGCAGCGCCTTTTTCTCTCCCTTCTCTCCTCCCCGGACTCTGGCATGTGGCAGCAGAGTGACTGCGGCGGGCAGCCCTGCCCCCACCCCCAGCCCCTCCCCCGCTCACTCCCCTCCGCCAGCCCAGCTGGCAGGCGGCGAGGGAGGGGAGGGGGGGGCTCGGCTCCCCAGCGCCCGGCAAGAAAGCCGCGGATGGACGGCAGCGGCGGCGCATTGGAGAGCCAGCCAGCCAGCCTGCCTGCCTGCCAGGGGGTTGCTGCAGATGCTTCTCACGGGCCTGGGTGGCTGGCGCACGCTTGCTGCCTTCCGAGGTGGAAGTTGCTCCTCAGGCAGGGAGGGAAAAGGCCGCGGGGACGCCCACCCTGAGGTGCCTCTGGCTGGCTGGGCAAAAGCTTCTCGCAGGAGAAGCAGATCTGTCCACAGGAGTTTGCTTTGCAGCCAGGCACAAAAAGCCCCAGTAATCTGCTTCAGTGACTAAAACATGATTGGGCTGCAATCACACACACTAAATAATCCACTTTCAAGCCACTTTTGAATTGGATTTTTCCAGTTCACACAGTAAAAATCCAGTTGGAACGTGCATTGAGAGTGGATTGAAAGTGGATTATTTAGTGTGTGTGATCCCAGGCAACCCAGCATAGTTTGCCATTCAGCTGTGATATCCATCCCTTTCGCACAAGGGAAGGGAGGAGGGCCGGAAAAAGTACACCTTCCCTTGCCCGGGGTTTCCTACATCTTTTTTTTGCATACCTCTTTGGAAGAGTTTTATGGGCATGTAAATCTACTGAAGGTAAATGGAAGCTGCATATATAAGAACAGATATACAAGTTTAAAGAATAACATTTCGTTAAGTCCCATTGCGTTCAGTATATTTGCATGCCTGTTATAGTTTGGGGGGGCGTGGCCTTGGGTAAAACAGCCAGAATATAGGCAAGCTGTATTTTTTTAGGACTCTTAAACATTGTTCAGAAAAGTCCATGTTTCCTCCAAAACAAAAGGGAAGTCCTTTGTAATCACTTATACACAATGACCACTGCCTGCCATCCTCAAGGCACTCACTTTGGACTAAGACCACTCGCAGGCAAACAGCTGTATCTGAAGAAGTGAGCAGTGACCCACGAAAGGTCATACCCTACCACGAATTTTGTTAGTCTTAAGCTGCTACTGGACTCTTGCTCTCTTCGACTACATTCACATCAGTGATGCTGCAAATGGTGTATGATTTGATGATTATAAGATTTGCTCTTCCTTTATAAAGCAGAAAGAACAGACTAAGTAAGGGGGGCCCAAATACATCAGCTACTACTCACCCCTAAGATACGGCTGCACTGGGGGCCTTCCCCATCTTCAGGAGCCTTTTTTGCTATTCGAATATCTCATTTCCTGCACCACTTACCAGCACTTGCCGCGTGTCCTTGGGCCAGTCACATAGTCACAGCCTAACCTACCTCGCAGGGTTCTTGTGCAAGTAAAAGGGGGGGGGGAATGTAAGTAACCCACGGTGGGTCTCAAGTGGGGCATAAAAGAAGTAAACAAATAAAAACCTGCCTACACATGACAGAAAGCTCCCTGTACCTAGCAAAAGTTTTTGCAACTCAAAAGTGTGGTGTGGTGTTGTTCTGAGGACATAACTTATCCCCTCCCTTTTAAAGCTTTCTTGGCATCAGCATCAGCTGCTTTCCCCTGCCACTTGAAGATGTCACCTATTTTCTGAACACCACATCAATCTTTAGTGCCACACATTCCCATTGAAATCAATAAGCCATAGTAATGGTATTGGGAGGACATCATGCCCCACGATGGTCGAATTTGCAAAATAATGTTCCATCACACAGTTTTTTGACATCTCGAGAAAGTTCTCAGTCCTTCTATATTCCAACCCCACAAAGTTACATCTCATTGGAAGTAGTCCTACCTCAGCAAATCAAAGGGCTGGAGTTTTTCCAACTGTTCTTGCTCCTTAGTCCAGCTCCAGGTTGGGGAAAACCTGGAGATTTGGGGGATGGAGCCTGGGGAGAGTGGGGTTTAGGGAGGGGAGGGGCTTCAGTGGGGTATAATGCCATACACCTTCCAAAGCAGCCATTTCCTCCAGGTGAACTGATCTGTTGCCTGGATATTTATATACTAATAGCCAAGATGCCCCCTCTGTGTGGATAGCTAAATCTGCACATCAGGGGCACATAGGGGGTAAAGAGATTTTCCTGTACACTTGGGAGACTCCCCAGGTGTGCAGAAAAATCTGAAAAGTTAAAAAAAATATATACAGGGGATACTTAAATCCCCCCCAAAGTAAAAAAGCATTCCCTGTGCATGCACAGAGAACACACTTGGAATGGTGCCTTGCTGGAGGGGGGAGAAGGCTTGGTGGTCCCAACAGCTTGGAACCACGAGGGGCCTCACCATCGCTGCTGGGGGGCAAGGGAGAAGGCTTGGTGGGCGCAGCAGCTGGGAGTCATGCAGGCCTTGCTGTCAGCTAGGATCTGTGTGGGCCTCACCGTTGGGGGGTGGGGGAGAAGGTTTGGTGGGCCTGGGAGCTGCACAGGCCTTGCCGTCGGGGCCAGGCGGCTGGGGGAGAAGGGAAGAAGGCTCACCTGCAGCGGCTTCCTTCTCTATGTGGAGCTCCCCCCATTGCGAGTATCGCGGGTTCCTGCTTCTTGTCTATATACTAATAGCCAAGTGTCCCCTGTGCATGCAGATATCTAAATCCTCACATCGGGGGCACTTGGGGGGCAGAGAGATTTTCCTGCACACCTGGAGCAATCCCCAGGTGTGCAGAAAAATCTGAAAGTTGGCAGCCTTACTCCTCACCATTCTCCTGGGCAACCAGCTGCTTGCATTCATCACTCAGGCATTAGTTACTATTGTTGTGCAGACAGAAGGACAGGAACTCTGCATTATCGTGCTTTATCCCTTCTGTCCAGATTGTGATGGTGAAGTCAGATTCTTGGAACTTCTACCTTTATCCTGGGCTTCTAAACCAAAATAGCCATTGTCAGAGAGGAATGGCTGTTCTCACCACAGACTTCCTCCCATGCAGATATTGGAGGAAATGGTCTATGGACTTTGCATCTGCTGGGAGTTCTTTGCTAGTGATGCAATCTTTTTTCTCTGCATCACTCAAGCTTTTGCTGAAATAAGCAACCACCTTTTCTTGCCCTTCACATTCCTATGCCAATACCACACTCCCATGCCGTGACTTCAGCGTCTAAAACAAATGAGGCCTTAAAACGCAGATGGGAGCATTCACAAGTTCCTTTTTCAACTCTTGGTCACCATTGGGTGACTACTGAAATGGCTTTCCTTTCTCACCCAAACTATGCACGGATTTTAAAAAATATTAGCGGACTCCTCTTCATTAACAAGAGCAAACCTCTGTGCAATTTTGTAGCTCTGCAAGTGCTTCCAGCCATGATAGCAGCAGCCAAGGAATGGACAGGAAAAGCAGCCTGCGGTGCTTCCTGCTGCCACCACCCCAACCGCTCCCATTTTCTCCCCACTGCACCTGTACAAGGCTGCAGACATGACCACAGTTGTGCAGCAGCCCTGAACCACCACTCAGTGTTCCCTCTAAGCTGAGTTAGTGTGAGCTAGCTCACAATTTTTTAGCCTCCGGCTCACAGATTTTTGTCTTTGCTCCGTAACGATGGCTCCAGAGCAAACTAATTTATGCAGCAGCCAAATTGCTCACTCACAACTTTCATGCCAGTAGCTCACAAAGTAGAATTTTTGCTCACAAGACTCCACAGCTTAGAGGAAGCATTGCCACCACTCCCTTTCTCTGTCACATTTCCTTCTCCTACCAAGTTGTGTTTTAATGCTACAGCATGGCTTATCAGGGAAAGTTGGGGGTGGAAGGGAGAGAAGCCATTCAAAAGGCTAAGGAGGATAGAAGGGTGTTTGGCAGCAAACTGCTCCATACTGTTTTGAAAGTGGAGCTTAGCCCCTCCCTGTAGTGGCAACAGAAGGCATGTCCACACAGACACCCTCCCATAGCCAGTCTTAAGGTTGCCAGGTCCAGGATGGGAAGTTCCTGGAGATTTGTGGGTGGAGCCTCGTGTAGGTCGGGTTTGGAGATGGGATGGACCTCAGCAGGGTATAATGCCATAGAGTCCACCCTCCAAAGCAGCCATTTCCCCCAGGGGAACTGATCTCTGTTGCCAGTTTGATGTAGAGACAGTTTGGTGTAGTGGTTAAGTGTGTGGACTCTGATCTGAGAGAACTGGGTTTGATTCCCCATTACTCCACTTGCAGCTGCTGGATGACCTTGGGCAAGCCGTAGTTCTATCAGTTTCATACTGTTCTTGAAAGAGCTCTCTCAGCCCCACCTACCTCACAGGGTGTCTGTTCTGGGGAGGGGAAGGGAAAGGAGATTGTAAGCCACTCTGAGACTCCAAGTGAAGGGTAGGGTATAAATCCAATCTCTTCTTCTTCAGTTGTAATTCCAGGAAATCTACAGGTCTCCCTGGAGGTTGGCAACCTGGCCTAACCAATCTCCAGATCTCCTTTAAACCAGAAACATGCAGGTTCTCCAGTTTAAAGGAGAAAGCCCCAGTAATGCCACAAATTATGCTTGGAATGAGCAAGAGGTCATGTGGGTGTTTCCCTTTTAATCTAGCGGCTTCTTATTTTCCATGTTGGGGGAAATCCCTACATGGGCCAGTTCTTTATGTCTGGGCTGATTCTCCTCTCTGAATCCCTTTTTAATCAAGATGTGTTCCAAGAATGTAACTTCAGGTGGAAAAAACCAAATTATCACTGTTCTTTTAAAAACTGGTTTATGTGCAATGCGATATTAAACATGCTTATTCAGAAGTAAGTTCTATTAAGCTCAATGAAACATAAATCCTAGTAAGTGTGCTTAGGATTGCAATCTTAGTTTATCATAGCCCATTTGTAAGTGTGCCAATTTTTGTTCAAATATGTACCAGGGCATCTGGTAACAAGCTATGTATCAGATATCTACCTACCTATCATGTTTGTATCTTGCCTTTCCTCCAGGGGAGGTGTATATGGCTTTCATCTCGTCCATTTTATCATCACTAGAACCTTTGAAGTTGAGTTAGGCTGAGAGACTGATTTGCCCAAAGTTACCCCGTGAGTGTCACGGCTGAACAGGGGATTGGAACATGGGGCTCCTCCGACCCTGTCAGGCACTCTTAAGTACTATACTATAGACAAGCAAGTTGAAAGCGCTAGGCTGTGAAACACCCTTTCTACTAGCCCTCTCAAAAGTATGAAAATAATCACATAAAGAAAAAGCCATGTCCCTAAATTGCCATATGGTCTCTCCTGCCTGTGGAAACAGCCTTTTCCCTGGCTTCTGCATCCATTCTAGAGAGATCCAGCAAGGAACACAATATGACTGGGTTACAGATATACTTCCTAAGGGGTCATCTGCAATATGTTACAGTGAATTCCTCTACTTTTCCATGCCAAGTCCTTTCCCTGAACCAGAATTACAGGAGAAAGGCTGTCAGATGCTTCATTTATTTTCACAGCCTTGGTTATCTCTTTGCTTTAAAGACGTGATGCAAATAGAAAGCTAGCACAAGAAGGGACAGATATGCTGTGTACCTCTTTTTGCTTGTCATGCTGGTTTTCTATTTTTTTATAACATAGGAAAGCATTTTATAATGTGGTCTTCTGTGATCCTCCACTTATAGTCTGAAGTGGTACAATCCATTTGGGACCAGCATACCTGAATGCCCACCTACTTCCTTATGAGCCTGCCCAGCCCCTACAGTCACCTTCAGAGGCCCTGCTTTGGGTGCCCTGGCTTTCTGAGGTTAGGCGGGTGGCAACCTGGGAGAGGGCCTTCTCTGTCATGGCACCACAAGTCTGGAACTCTCTCCTCGAGGAGGCTTGTCTGTCCCATTCTGTCTCTGTCTTCCACCAGCAAGTGAAGTCTTTTTGCTTCATTTGGCAATCCCTGAGCAATGTTTTAATTGATGTCTTTATGTCTTTGTACATACTTTAACTCTGATTTTAATTATTTTAATGATATGTGCTTTGGGGGCAGGGTGATTTTAATGGTTTTAAAATGTGATTCTATAAATAATATATAAATAAAAGGCATTTTCTTGGTTTGTAACAGATAGCCTGGAGAATGCTTGGGGTTTTTTTTTGTCCATGTCTATTTTAGGCTCTACCAGTGTCTGTGTACCAGTGCTATACCACCCCACATCAGTTTCTCACTCAGAAAATTAAGCCTGGCTCTTTATTAGAAAGTCCCACAAAAACCCTTAAAGCCCTGAGAAAGAGAAGAAGTAAACTTGAGCGAGAGAAGAAGCGTGAAAAGAACAGAGAATATGTGAGGGCTGCATGGGGCTAGGGGGGCTGGTGAGAAGAGGATGAAGTAAAAGCAAGGGGGGAGAGGGGAGTGGCTGAGAAAGAAAAGAGATTGGGAGGCGCAGCAGTTGGGCTGGGGGAGAAATAAAAGACTGGCTGTGTGTGGGAGAAGGAAACAGAGCCAAGCGTAGAGAGGGAATGTCAGGCAAGCCATACAGAACCAGAAAGGAGAAGCAGAAGACAGTGAGGGAATGAGACTTCCCTTCCCCTGCAGAGCCTCACCTTGTTTTGTCCTAAATGTGATTTCAACTCTGAAAGGCAAAAGAAAAAAAAGACTCCCTTCACAGATCTGATACCTACAAAAAGCCAGCTGGGTTCCCCTCAAAATAACATATGTGCAGAAATCCCTTTTTGGCAGGAATAAATTCTGAAAGCATCATAAGTCAGTCTATACTATCTGCATCCCAGATCTCATGTTGCAGACAGAACTGATGTTTAAGACTTTCTCCGTTTCTAATTTGTGTTTTCTCACTAAGAAAGGTCGGCAACTGAGACTGTCTAGGCCAGTGATGGCGAACCTTTTAAAGACCGAGTGCCCAAACTGCAACCCACAACCCACTTATTTATCGCAAAGTGCCAAGACAGCAATTTGACCTGAATACTTGCTCCCAAGAAAGTACGCCCTGAGGGGCGAGAGAGAAAAAGCACCCACTGCGGCCAAAGACCCTGGCAAGAGGCAGAAAGGCAAGAAGAGCCCCGGCAAGCCAGTGTCCCTGGCCCGGGCCAATTAATGTGGTGGAGATGGGAAACTGAGGTGTGGTGTGGGTGGCCTGGAAGCCTCCACCTGTGGAGGGGGGCGAGGGGCCACCGCAGAGGCGCTTTGCTTGGTGGCCGCAGCAGCTGCCTCTCCTTAGCGGGAGGGTGGGAAGGCAGGCGGCACCCTCAGCTGGAGCTCTCGTTGCCTCTCCTGGCAGGACTTTCCCTTTTCTCCCCTCGGCTCTCTTCCCCGCCTGTTCTGCACGTGGGCTTCTCCTCCTGTTTCTCTCTCCTCTCTGCGCCTGGGTCTCTCTCTCGCCTTCGCTTGGCTTTCGTCCCCTCCTCCCCACATTTTTCTTTCTCCTCCCGCCCCCCATCCCGGTTTCCTAGAGGGAGAAGCTCGCTTCCTCTCCCTTCACCGCCTCCCCTCATTGTCTGGCAAAGCCTGTTACTCAATTTCGGGGCGGGGGGGGAAACGATGGGCAAGGGGAAGCCTGTGCCGTCTTCTGCTCCTCCGGCACCATGTAGAGGAGGCGCCCCCACTCTGGTGGAGTAGCCCAAAGTGGGAGTGCGCAGAGCCTGTCCCTGGACCGTTGGCCAACTGGGCATGTGTGCTGGGGCAATGGCGCACATGCCCACAGAGAGGGCTCTGAGTGCCGGCTCTGGCACACGTGCCATAGGTTTGCCACCACTGGTCTAGGCTCTCAGTTTCTATCCCTTTTTTTCTAGAGATGGTTCGACACATCAAGCCTTTGCTGGCAGGGGCCACGTCCCCCTTGGGATGTACTTTCTTCAGCCAACATTACCAAAGATAAGCCAACACCCAAGAGATGCAGGGGTTTTACTTTTACTTGGCTCAGATCACTGACAGGAATCAGTACTAAGATAAAATCACCCACAATCCAGCCACTTCCCCACTTAGCACCTCTGCCAGTTTCCACCTGAGATCCAGCCTGCTTTCTTCACCTGGGCCCTTCCAGGTCATTTTAGCTCCTACATCCTTCCTGTAAGGTTAAGCCACAAGGAAGCATGCTGCCCAGGTCTGCGGAAGGTGCTTCTTATTTTATTTATTTACATTATTTGTAGTCAACCTTGAGTCACTGGGACTCAAGGCAGACTACACAGAGTGGATCAATACAATCAATAGGATAAACCAACTAAAATCTAAAAAACAGAAAAGAAGCAAAGCATAAGTATTAACAAGACACATTAAACAATGCAAAAATTACATAGCAGGATCTCACTTACAGCAGGCTATACACAGTAGTATAGCCCACTATCCATAATTATCTACCCAAGTAACAATGTGAACCATTTTGTACAGCACAACCCTATTAACTGTAGAAAAGCCCTCTTGAATAATTCAGTTTTGAATGGTTACTTACTGCCTTCTTGGCTAGGAATGTCACCTTCTTAGCATTGGCAGAGTTCAGGAAATAATCCAATCCACACTTTGGAATTTGCATTCAATGAATTTACCGCAACAGGATTTTGCAGAAAGACAATAACTGACGACAGACCATTAATGCAACAGAGAGGCCTTCAGAGCACAAGTATTAACACACAGCAGGGAAAGAAACAACAAGAGGTAGGCTGAACTGCAAGAGAAAACATTGAGTGGGTGCACTCTTCAATAACAGATTTTATGAGCGTGTTCAGACAGCAACAGCTGACTCCCATTCCCAGCTGTTGGTTTCCAGCTCAACCCCCCCTTTAAACCAGAGTATTTCGTTACCAGGTCCCAAGTGATGTTTTCTTAGCTCTCCCAGTTAAAGTCGCAGTTTCCTCTGTGTGATCGCTCCTCCGGTGTCAAGCCACTTCCAAGTCTTTAACCACCACCACCCCATCGTGGAAGCCAGAGGCTTCTGCTTTTCACCTGCCATTTTTATTTTTGCGTCAGCGATATGTGCATAGGCGCTGCTCCGCTTCCGCGTCTGTAAAAAAAAGTTTAAGTAGCCACTAATTTTGAGTTCAGGATCCCAAGGAGGCCAGTTTCAGGCGAAAAGTTTGAAGGGACGTGTTTTGTCATGGTGGTGAAATCACGGTGCTTGTGGAACTGTGACAGGATTTGCTCTACTACTTTTGCGCATGCACAAGGATGTAGTATTTCAAATCTCCAGATGAGTGTCTATGTGCATGCCCAAACTTAGACAAAAACAAAAAAACCACCCCGACATACACTCCCGTGTGATCGCGATTGTCCGGAGCAAAAAAACCCGCAACGGAGCGGGGCCATTTAAACCGCCGCCAGCATGCCGTCTGAACTCACCTAATGAACCCTAAACACTAGAGAATGTTCCACAGTTCCCCCTAGGGTACAAGTGGACTAAACTACTCTTTCAGCAGTCTTTACAGTAACTAGACTCGTAGCAGGCTGTCACTTCTCCAACACTTCAGTCCTAAAGAGTTTGGATCTCTCCAGACACTACAAACCTGGCTGCCTATGCTCTTGTCCAGCTTCTTGCTGACACCCTCCCACACACACATTCCTTCGGTTGGGGCCTTTTATCTCCTTGGCCACTCCCAGTTCCTACCTCCCTGAGCTTACCCTCAAGTAGACCTTTCCTCCCAAGGAGACCTTTACCCCAGAGGAGGCCTTCGCACCATAATGAGTTAGTATTGGTTGGCTTTTCTCCTCTCTGATTCTCCATTGGTCCTCCTAACCCAAATGGCTCTACTCTGCAACTGGGCTGTGGCCTTCCTCAGGGCTGTGTTCCTGCTCCACCCTGTCTTTCCCAGGGGTAGAGTGCTCAGGGTAGCTTGTGTTCATTACCCAAGTACATTTTATACCGTATATGCAGTGGCCAAATGGCTGCTATTATGGCCCACTTGCCCAGATCAAAGCATAAGCATTCAGCTGCACCTTGTTGCACAGACTTTGCCCTTTCTGCTTGGTGGCTATCTGGTTCTCTTAATTCACTCTCTTTGAGCACTCGCAAACCTTTTTCCTGGTCTCCTCTCTTCCAAAGATAAGTTGTCTTTTTATAGCTAATTTTCTTTTTACACCATCGCACTTTTATCTAAATCTTGGTGTTCTCCTTAGGTTTGGTGGTGAACCAAACCTAAGAAGGTATAGAGGTAAAGGTAAAGGTTTCCCTTGCTCAGAAGTTAGTTGAATCTGACTCTAGGGGGTGGTGCTCATCTCTGTTTCCAAGCCGAAGAGCCAGCACTGTCCAAAGACGTGTCTGTGGTCATGTGGCCGGCATGACTGAATGCCAAGGTGCACGGAATGCTGTTAACTTCCCACCAAAGCGGTACCTATTTATCTAGTTTAGCTATTTATCTATACCGATTTTGTAAGCCGCCCTGTTTGTGGGGAGGGTGGGGTATAAAATAAATAAATAAGTAAACTTGCAAGTCCTTGCTTTCAAACTGCTTGGTTGGGAGGCACTAGGACCAGAGACTGGAGCTCACTCCATCATGCAGCACTTGGGTCTTGAACTGCCAAACTACTGACCTTCTGGTCTGCTGTTCAGCATCTTAACTACTTGAGCCGCCACAGGTATATAGCTCATAGGAGCCAGTTTGGTGTAGTGGTTAAGTGTGCGGCCTCTAATCTGGGAGAACCAGGCGTGATTCCCCACTCCTCCACTTGCACCTGCTGGATGACCTTGGGCAAGCCATAGCTCTGTACCAGTTGATCTCTCAAGGACAGTTGTCTCAGAGCTCTCTCAGCCCCACCTACCTCACAGGGTGTCTGTTGTGGGGAGGGGAAGTGAAAGGAGTTTGTAAGCCGCTCTGAGACACCCTTAGGTAGTGAAGGGTGGGGTATGAATCCAATCTCCTCCTCCTCCTCCTTCTCTTCTTCATCTAAAATGATACTTGTCTGATCAGAGTTTTCCATATCCCTATTTAGGTTTAGAAATATTAGATTTTCAGCAGGAATCAAATGTAATAATCCTTCTTCCAGCAGCTTGTCTATGTAATATTTTGCCAAATTAACTAAATATGAATATTAAAGGAAGAAAATTATGTTATGCTTAGTGGAGGATTTAGTGTCTTCGTGTGAATGGATGTCACTGTGTTTGCAATCCAGTGTGTCTCACAGTGCAGTCCTATAAAGAGTTACTCCTGTCTAAGCCAGGGCCAGCTCTATTACTAGGCGAACTAGGCGCCCATCTAGGAGCACAGCTGGCAAATGGGGCGGCAGAGCAAGAGTGAGAGACTCCAACAAGTGTGCCCCCACCTCCCTGTGTGCAACTCGGGTGCCCAGGCAGGCACAGCAGCGCCCCCAGAATGGAAAGTTGCCCGCAGAGCATGGCCAGACACAGACTTCTTCCCTTCCACATAAAAACCCCACTTCTGCTCGCAGCTGGCTGGCTGGCTGGGGTCCCGCCTGGAGGGTGCCACACTTGGCCCAGCCACCAAGCCCTGCCAATCATTGCTGCCTACTCAGTTCAGCTTACAAGGCAGCGCCTCCCCCATCCCCAGCCCGGGCTCCACCCCTCCCACCTCCCCGCTCTCCGCCCACGCATGCAGCCTCGCGAGTCACCAGCAAGAAGCACCCAGCATGTGGGACTGCCCAGGCATGGCCCTTCACCTGCTTCTGGCCGCCTTGGCAGGGAGGGAGTGTATAAAGCCGAGCAGGAAGCAGCAGCAGCAGAAGAAGCGAGAGTGAAAATTGTCCCCACAGTGAGTCGTGACCCAGCCAGAGGTGGGGTCGGGGAGGGAAGAGGAGGAGTGAAACCGGCGCCAGGCTGCTTTCTGTCCCCTTCCCTCCGTGCATGCTTTCTGTCTCCCCCTGGAGAGGCAGGTGGCTTGCGGCTGCGTGTGCGGGTGGAGGGTGGTGAGGTGGGCAGCTTCGGAAGGTGGATTCTGTGGCATGATGTGCCACTGAGGTTTCTCCCCGAACGCTCCAAACGCCACCCTCCTCAGCCTGCACCCCCCCAATCTCCATGAATTCCCCAGCCCAGAGTTGGCAACCCTAGCTAAGCATGTGCTTGAGTGGAGACTAGTAGTCTGCATGGGGTTGTTAACATGCATTTATGTTTGAAAATTGGTGGGTGTGCAGGGGGGGAGGCGCCAGAAGGTAGCCTCGCCTAGTGTGTAAAAAAACCTGGGGCCGGCCCTGGTCTAAACCCACTGGAATCAGCTGTCTTAGACTGGAGTAACTACACAGGACTGTGCTAACAGAGGAATCCTTTTCAGCGATCTACATGTAGATCTTCCATGTGGTCTGAAAGGATCACTATGTGGATTTTCAGCTTTGATACAAGTGAACCAAAATCCGGGGGTGGCGGGGGGGAATGGGACAGGGATTCATGTAGCATATACAGAGGCTATACATGCCTCCAAAATCTATGTGTTGCCCCACCAGATGTGGCAATCCCGCATATTTGGGGATCATAGGTAGCACATGCTCCCACTAGGCCTGGCTGGCAGGGCCCAGGTACATGTAATCATAACATGTGACAAGGGCTAGTCTGGAGATAGAGACTGATTTTTTAAAAAGTTATATCTGATGGTGGTGGAAAGTGCTGTCAAGTCACTGCTGACTTATGGTGACCCTGTAGGCAAGAGACGTTTCAAGGCAAGAGACTTTCAAAGGTTGCTGTTGCCTGCCTCCATGTAGAAACCCGCTATTCCTTGGAGGTCTCGCATCCAAATACTAGCCAGGGACAACCCTGCTTAGCTTTCCAAGACCTGACAATATCGGACTAGACTGAGCCATCCAGGCCAGGGCCAGTTATATCTAATATGCCCAAATACTACATTGATAAAATATATCAACATTAAACATTATACCTATGCAAAGGGAATGGCGAGGACTTCAAGCAAACAAAGGCATAGATTCAACTGAGATTTTTACAAGTTTTTTTTATTACATCGCTGTGCATGTAGGACTGAGTGAGAATTTTTATGTTAATTCCTCCAGTACGAGAAGTATATCTTGGGTGACTCGTTAAATGTTTCAAACTATTTCTCCCACTTTTTGCTCAGGAATTCATTTTTTGTTCTCTTCTCCCTTTTTGTCTCAGTCACCGCAGGCATCCTGCATGCATTGTGAAGCACAAGAAGGATGAAATGTGATCGCAAATCAGCCTTCCTGTAGGGTCATCCATCAGTTCAGAGGCCCATTGTACAAACAGGGATAATCAGGGGTCCGTTGGGGCCGGAGCGAGGCGGAGCAAAGCTCCGCCAGCTCAGGAGTAGCCACTAGGGCAACCAGAGGCCAAATCAGATTCTCTGATCTGATTCGGCCCGCTGCCGAATTGCCGCCGAAATTCGGCAGCAACTTTAAAAACGACTGCAGGGGAGGGGGTTTGAGGGAGAGGCTCCAAACTTGCAGGGTAGCTGCTGGGGCCTTTCCTCGAAATACCCACCAAGTTTCAAGAAGATTGGACCAGGGGGTCCAATTCTACAGGCCCCCAAACAGGTTGCCCCCATTCCCTCCATTGTTCTCTAAGGCAGGAAAAAAGTAAGGGCGTTTTCGCACTAGCGTTTGCCCTGGTTTTGCCCTGATGCTTGCGCAGGAGCTTCTGGTCAATTTCCCACCAGTTGCTCCGGGCTCCGGGCTTGCTCAGGAGTATCGCAGCACTGCTCCGGAGCTTCCCTGGAGCAAGAAAATCCTGTTTTTTGTGGTGTTTCCTGTTTGCTCCGGGGGAGAAGCCGAGATGAAAACACACCCACTCGACCGGCCTCCATCTGGCCCGCCCTGTGGTGGGCGTTTCTTCAATTTTTTTTTTTGAAACGAGTCCTCCTAACGTTATATCAAAATAAGGAGGCAGGGAGCCAAGATCCCACCACAGGGACTGCGTTGGCGAGGTGGATTTGCCGTTTCTTGGTAGCAGGAGCCGGGTGCCATTGGCCCGAGAACTTGCAGATGGTCGCTGCTCTGTGTTTGGGCTGCCCCGGCAACAGCTCTTGCAGAGCTGGCGGTGGGCGCTTTCCTCCAGAAACCCGCGGAGAAGCCGCGGCAAGCAAGCGGGTGGGCTGGGGACGCGAGTCTTCCTTCCCGCTCCCTGTGTGTGGTCCTACGGACCTGAAGCATAACTTCCCCCCCTCCTTTTTTTTTTTTTTTTTTTAAAAAAAGGCCCTTATAATGTTATATCAACATAACGAAATATTGATGTAGCAAGGGAAGACGGCACAATTGTTGTCTTTTTATAATACACACATGTTCACATCTATTATGGGGGGGGGAATGTTGTTCGGTGCTCCAGTTCAGCATGCGTAGCAGGAAGATTGGACTGCCATTGATGCCACTCAGCCTCAGCTGCCGCTGCCTCCGCCACCACCATTTCGGATGAAATTGCCTCCCGTATTGTCTCCTTTAGACGTCTCAATTTTCAGGTTTTTAAAGTTATTTTTATTTAATTACTTTATACGGACCAGCCAACACCATATTGGCTATCCACCATTTTATCCCTGTGCTCCCGCAGGCAAAGCAGCCAACATTTTAGTTCAGAGCGGAGAATCCACCAATCAGAACGGAGAATCCACCCATCGGGGAGGAAATCCTCCACTGACATTTGCAGTCCCTGTAGATAGCCAATGGTTTTGCTTCAACCAAGAGTGGCGGGAATAATTGATTAGGAACAAGGGAGTTGTTGAATTCTGGGAAGAGGAAGGCTACCGCAAGGTGGGCGGGGGATGCACTACCGTCATGCCACTATGACGTTATAATGTTACCACGCATGCGTTTAAAAAAAAAAAAGAAAGAGCGGGGAAATGAGGGAGGGGTGAGGGGGGTGGGAGGGTAAGGGGAGAGGACATGGACAGGGGAGCGGCTGAAAGCATCGGGGCAACCACTAACTGTGAACAAAAAACTGCAGGGTTAAAGAGGAGCTGAATCCTCTAGTGAAAAAATGGATACCGTTGCTCCAGGGGAAAATTACCGGGGGAACTGAGGAGGGAATGAGAGGCAAGTGGCATGTGCGAAATCACCCTAACACTTTTTCCCACCATAGAGAAAAATGGAGGGGATGGGACAACCTGTTTGGGGGCCTGTAGAATTGGACCCCGTGGTCCAATCTTCTTGAAACTTGGTGGGTATTTCAAGGAGAGGCACCAGCAGCTACCCTGCAAGTTTGGAGCCTCTCCCTCAAACCCCCATTCCTCCAGCCCCTCATATACCCTATGAGTTTTTGCCATTGATTTCAATGGCCCATAGGGTATAATGGGGCTGAAACTGACATTCCCTTTCTGACACACTTCTGGTGATGTCAGGGGAGGTGGCATATGCTAATGAGTTATGCTAATGAGTTATGCTAATGAGCTCCTGCACTTCTTTTTCTACGAAAGGACCCCTGGGGATAGTGAATATTCCCCCCCTTTTCTTGTTATATTTGTCTATATTTTAGTCAATGGCTGCAATTCTCCTCTTTTTGATTTTGTAGATTTGTTTGCATTGTGTCCTCACCTCCCCAACCCCCACCCCGGCAGTGTATATATTTCTGATTTATTGAAGCACAAATAATACTGGAAAATGCACACGTTTCGTGGGTGAAATTTGGTACAATTAAACAGAAAATTGTGTAAAAATCAAGAATCATGGGTTTGATTTAAGCAAGGGAGAAGCAGAATTGAAACATGGGGAGGTTTGGGGGGTGGGCAGTTCAAACTCCAACTATGAGAAAATTGAGATCATCCCTAATTGAAAAGTACCTGTTTTTCACACTTCAAAAAACTGATAGTCATGTGTCTAGAACATCCTTTCTGATTTCACAAGTGCACAGCAGAAGAGGGTCTTAAGGGGCACATGTGAATTTGCCCGTAGACATCAATCAAACTTCTCTGGGCAAGGATCTATTTTGTAGGGCTGATATTATGTTAAAAGCAGTAATAGTGGTAGTGATAGTCATTATAATTCTTCCCAACAGTGACATGTAGGGGGAGAGGAAGTCTATAGTAGATTCCAGTGGAGCCAATCTATACCTTGCTTTTTACAAGCAGATAGAGAATGATAATGCTCAAGGTTGTCCATTAACACACCAAAAAAAGATGTCTGTTAACAGCTGGGTTTCCTGTTCCTTATACTCAGTTATTAGTGTCAAGAGCTGATTTTACTTGGGCTGTATTGAAAGCATGTCCACTATCAATGGCCTTCGCCTTTTCCAGAGACGGGACTTTTAATCAGTAGGTTGTAGCATGTGGACCACAGAGATGCAAGTATGTGACATCATCGCGTGACTGGAAAAGGGGGAACCAGAGTTGCAGCCTCACAACATATAGTTTTTGGGAACCAGGAAGTCTTCAGTATTTGAACCTTGGGCAAAGGGAGAAAGGAGATTGTGAACACGAGGACTTCAGAGGCTTGACCTCTCAATGAACATGGTAGAATCTGAGTGAAACCATTGTCCTGCCTTAGTAAAGACAATACTTTGAGGGCTCAGCTACAACTGTCAAGGAAAGGAAGTAAACATAGGACAGCTAGATATTAATTTTTGGCACTGTTCCTTGCAGCAACACCCATCCTCTGACTTGCAAAGGAAAGGTTGAAAGACAAATTGCTGCAGTAGCTAGAAACTCTTCCCCCATCTTTATATTAGAGACTCTTATCTGAGCTGGCCATGCTGACCCACTCATCGATAACTGTCTGACTTGACTACTGCAATGTGCTTTACATAGGGCTGCCCTTATAGATGACTCAGACAATTCAGCTGTTACAGAATGAGGCTGGTGACCTCCTATCTGAGACCTTGCCCCAAGGTCAGGTTCTCTCTGTGTTACACTAGCTGCACTGCCTACAGATTGACTTTCAAGTTCCATTCAAAGTGCTGGTATTAACCTTTAAAGCTTTTCAGGGCCTGGGACCAACACACCTGTGTCACCCACCTAGACATGAATCCACACACTTGTTGAAATCTAATCTTGCAACACTATGGCTATGGTCACACACACAATCCAATCTCCTCTCCTCCTCTCCTAAGTTGAAAACAGCCCTGGAACAAGCTGAAGTGAGTGGCCCCTGAGGCATAACCATTGCCAGTGAAGGGGGATCCAAGTCAAGTGGCCCCTTGGCTCAGACAGAGCCTTGACAGAGTTGCTGGGGGTTGGCTTTGCTTGCTCCTAGCCACCAGTGGGCCACTGGGAAATTTCTCTGTAACTGATATGGCCAGTCTTCTTTTGCTCCAAGATAACAGACACAACTCCCTGCATGTAGAAAACAAGGACAAGGATTCCAGCCTGGCCTGCTCCCTGACATTCTGCTTCTTCAACATAAAGGGGATTTTCCCCCAAAGAAGACTATTCCATCACATGAGTCTCCACCAGTCTGAAGTGGAGCAATCCAGGTCCAGGTTTGTCCGTTCACCTCTGAGGTCACTCTTAAGGCAGGGCAATAATGAAGCCCTACAGAACTGGACTGTAGCCTGGACAGACCAATGGAAGGTCTACACAGGCAGCAGAATAAAGTGTCAAGGTGGTGATAGACCCCACCCCCACCCCCAGGTAGTAGAATGGTTTGTATCTTTGCAGAGTGCAATTGGGAGTTTGTATTTTCAGATATTTCAAGGGTTGCCAACAACCTGGAGAAACCACTGTCCTGTCCCTTTAGTAGAGGTTTAACGGGGTGTTATTTATCAGGCCTTGTTATTTACCTCCGTGCTGTGAACAGCTTCAGCTACCCATTTCTACAAATTAAGCCTCTATTAGAGGAACAGAACATATTCCCCGCCCCCTCCAGGAAGGGTCTTGGCAAACCAAAGCCTGCCCAAGGGAAGAACTGGAACTCAAGGGCAAAGCCTCTGTTGCAAAGGTATCTGTACAACTGGCAACTGTGGGAACTATGGGAAAGTCAGGGCTCTCTGATGCAGAGAGAAAGCCTGGGCAACATGGGTAAGGGGAGGGAGAGGTTGCCCTGTTTATTCTGTTTGCGATCTCCTCGAAAGGCCTGCAGTCAGCCCTAAAGCAGGCAGAAACAGGCAGAGAATATTTCAGGGGAAGAGTCTGCAGTGAGCTATTGCCATAAGGAAACCATGGCATTAAGTTCAAGTCTCAACTTTCAGAATTCACAAAAGCTATGACAAATGAACTAGGTCATGCCGCAAGTGTATCGAGTTCCTTTTGTGTCATACATTCTTGGACGGTTATTTACGGTTTTCCTTCCTTATTAGGACAGATGCCAAATAGCATTATTTTCACATTTGGGGGGGGGGGGGGAATCCAGCATGAGTCAGGGAAAGCTATAGATAGGGTTTTTTTTGTTTGTTTGTTTTATGCTGCAATCCTGAAATCACTTACCCCAAAATAGTCCTGTTAACTATCTCAGTGAAAAGAGAATGTCGTTGAATCAGGAGCCTTGTTTGTTCACCGGTGAGAGACATTTTTAAGTAGACGTTTTTATCGGTAGCGTAGTCGTAATTCTTCTCTCTCAGATTCATATGCAGCTAATTTCTTCCGGTGGCCAGCATTTTTACTGAGCCTGCGAGCAGCAGCCGTCTTTGTGTAGATCCACACTAAGTTTCCCACGAACAGAAGGCACTTCCATCTGCAGAACAGAACTGCCCACTCCCCCTTCTGCCACAGCCCACTGATCTCCCTGGAGAGCTGCTCCGGGGAGCCTCAGGAACAGCAGGAGGAGCAAATTGGGGATCTGCAGCAAGAAGGGGGAATTGGCAGAAATTACACCACGCCTTCCATTGGTAGAAAATTTTGTCTGGATCCAACCCATAAGAATAATGTACAAGATGAAGTTGGTTATAACATGCCCGTTAGCAACGATCTCAATGCAACGCTGACAGGCAAGAACTCTGGGCATAACCAGTAACTCATTTAGATTGGACCCACTGCTGGGCAGGGCCGGTATCAGCACCCCCTGAGGTGGGGCAGCTGACAGGACCCAGGACTTCTGGTGGGGCTCACTGCTGCTGACCCTCACCCATGTACAGGGTTGCCAGCTCTGTGTTGGGGAATACCTGGAGGCTTTGGGGGTGGAGCTTGAGGAGCATGGGGTTTGAGGAGGGGAGGGACTTCAATGGGGCATAATGCCATGGAGTCCACCTCCCAAAGTGGCCATTTTGTCCAGTGGAACTGATCTCTGCCACCTGGCAATAAGTTGTAATAGCAGGAGATCACCCCCACCTGGAGGTTGGCATCCCTACCCAGGCACTTTCCCTGCGATCTGCTGGGCCTGTGCTCCAAGCTGCACAGGGCCATTGGAGAAGGGTGTGTACAGTAGTGGTGGCACTCCTAATGGCGATGGCAGTAGCACCCCCAGCTACAAACGCTGGCTGGTGCTGTCAGGGAAAGGGTGTGCAGATGGCACAGGCAACTGAGTGTGAGCAGCAGCAGGATTTGCAAGAGGGAGAAGGACAGGCAGGCAGAGTGGAGCATGCGGGTCTGGGGGTAAAAAGGAGGGCATGGGGGGGGGGCCTTGGGGAGGGGCAGACTGCCCAGAGTTCGCGATACCTGGAACTGGCCCTCCTGTTGGGCATGCCATGTTAGCATTCCTGTCCAATGGGTTACAGATTTTTGACATGCTAACACGATATATCTCACAACTGTGGGTTCAGTTTAAATGAAGCAATTGGTACACACGACACCACACAGGTAAGTCCCTGTCTGCCTGACAGCATTGAAACAACGTTGAAATCAGGCCACATTTTATACCAGCATGTGCAATTAGGCAACTAGAAAGCAACTTGACATTTACCTGCCACTACTGCAGATTTCCTTAGATTAAAAATGTGTCACTTTACCTCATAAAGAGGCTCAGACTTTGTGGGGCCCCAGGGGAAGGGAGAGTGTGAGCTGTGGAGTAGCCACAAAGCACCCTCTCCAAATATCCTTGCGATGTGAATTAGACACCACCTAAAGGTCATGTTTCACCGAATACTGCATCTTGTACAGTGAGGAGAAAATTTCTAGGGTAGCAATCCTAGGCAGGTCTGTTTGGAAGTAAGTCAAATTTTATTCAGGAGGGTTTACTCCCAGGAAAGTGTTCTTCAGGCTGCAGCCTATGACATTCAGCCAAAATAAGCCCTATGTCTGGTATGATTGTATCTGTTTCTTGTATGCTGGGTTGCTCCTATTTCAGTTTAATGGTGGGCAAAGTTTCCTGGTCTCCAGTCATTACTAGCTTTCTCAGTGGGCATTCAGAAATGACTCTTCTGTTTTCTGAGCATTTCTGAGCTCACAATGTTGGTACACAAGTACGGATGGTACTCTGCGTGTGTGCCTTATCATTCCGACTGTACGCTACTGCCTCTTGGGAACTGTAGTTCTCAGCACCAGCCATGACAGAGACTTGCTCAGACAATCGACCACACTTCCCACCCAAAAGAAACATACCCAGGGACAAGACAGCATTTTCGGCTTGGATGTGGAATGGCAACCTCATAAA
The DNA here is from genome assembly GCA_029233225.1 of Lepidodactylus listeri. Classification (NCBI taxonomy): domain Eukaryota; kingdom Metazoa; phylum Chordata; class Lepidosauria; order Squamata; family Gekkonidae; genus Lepidodactylus; species Lepidodactylus listeri. The sequence continues at coordinate 73,311,483 of JARCFY010000011.1, read as the reverse complement.
ATGCTTACAAGAAATAGATTGAACGTTGATTGAAACATCGATTAACTCGTATGATGTAAAGTCAACTAAAGCCTCAGTGAGAGTAAAGGTTTACTGTTGTGGCTCACAAAGCAGCTGGTTTGGGAATCCTGGCCAGCTGAACTTGGACCCTGCATGCAAGAATCTCACAGAATATCCTTTTACATTCTGAGTTGGTTGGACTTTTTGTAGACTCAGTTTATTGTAATGCTCCATCAGTAACGCAGCCAAACATGATGAGACAGACATGTGCACATTCGGGATCAGGTCACCACAAACTTCAGCAAGATCACAATTGCGGTTACTTAACGGCTGGCCTTGCAAAGCAGAAATCTCAGGCTGCAATCCAACCATCTAATTGCTATCTCTGTTCACATTTAAGTGTCTTTATTGCATTCGGTACACTGAGCAAGACTCTCCAGCTAGGTGCAAAGTAGATTTCCTGCTACCTGATGTCTAAGCTTTGGAAAACTTAATTTGAATTGGACTCCCCTCTGCGTCCTCATTTGCGAGGGATGTAGGAGTCTGTAACCTAAAATGAGACACGAGCCTTGCAAAGGTGAGAACCTCAAATGCCCTGTTCTCCTGAAGTCCCTGTGACTCACAAGTCTTCCAGTTAGTTCATGTCACAGGACATGAGAGGTCACGCTTCGCATTCTCCCTCCTCCAATCTTTTTTGTTTTAAAAAAAGAAAAACAGAAGATGAGACTGGAGACTTCTGGGGTTGGACTTCAGACTCCAGGGAGAATATCTGGCTTTGTGTTTCTTTGTACTCTGACTTCCTGTATGCTTTTGGATAATTAATTCCAAAGAGACCACTCTGCCTCCTGTAGCAAAAATCCAGACCTTTCGTCACTGCCAATACAGGACAGAGGAAGTAACTAGCTACATCTAGAAATAACCATTTACTAAACTATATTATTGCAAAGACTTTTATATGACTTTAATTCCGTCACTGGGTATCCAAAGCAACTGGAGCTTCCTTCTACAAAGGTTATTATCTTGCGTTTGTTTGGATTCGTGTGATTAAAAGGGCTTTATCCTTAGTCAAAGCAATTGAGATCTATTCAATCCAGGTTGGTATAGATCAACGTATTGCAAGCTTTGGTTTTTCCTCCCATTATTTCCTTCTAAGCTTACACAGTATGGTTGGGTATAAGATCCTGGTGGCAACAGCCCATAATATTTTGCCCTTGTCCACTCATAGAGGCCGTGGTCACATGATTGTTTAAATCCGGGAGACCTCCCATATTTAAAGCAACTGGGTTTTTTCCCCCTGGGTTGGGATGATTACACATCCCAACCCCCGGCGGTGATGGCGGCTGGGGGAGGCACCCTTCCCTGAGCCCCACCGGCCACCTGGTAAGTTTGGGGAGAACGGGGGAAGGCAGTGGTGGCCAGTGGGGCGGGGATCGGATGGGTTCCCCCCCCTTTTGCACTTGGGCGCTTGAGTGCCCAAGCGCTCAAGTGCAAAAAGGGGGAGGAAACCCCAGGAGGGCCGATCTGGACAGCCCTCTCTCGCAATCATTGCGAGAGAGGGATGTCCAGATTGGCCCATTGCGGGTTCAAAGCGCGACTCCTGGGAAAATAGTTGATTTTCCCGGGGTTGGAAAAAGTGCTATGAACCTATGCTGGAGCCCGCTTCACCTCAGGAGAAGCTGCGGCCAGTCTGATCGGCCCCTTTAAATGTGGGAGGAAACAGCAGTTCCTCCCGCTTTAAAGGGCCATGTGACCGCAGCCTAAGAGTCGGTGTTGGTTTGGAGTCGACCATGGGCTCTTAATGACAGAGTAGATTTTGTGAGATGTAAAATGCAGCTGGCTCAGAAGTGTTTAGGGGATTGTAGGAGGAAAAGCCTAGAAAAATCTAGGAAGCCAGACTTTTGACATGTCATACAGTTGTAGAGATCCAGCCCAACCTCAGGCCATCTGTTAATCTAGTACCATGTGTTGCTCTTGAACAATCTTCAAGGATAGCTCAGTAGAAAGTATGTTACTCAAAGCACATCTCGAGTTTTCAGTGTAATGCTTACCAGGTCTGAATGTAATGGGAAGAATGAAAAATATATCTACCTACGAAAATTGAAATCTGGAACTTATGGAAATCTGGAACAACCAATGTTAATTACAGGAATTCTCAGACTCCAGTGCAAGGACATGCAACTGGTTACTACTGGCAGAACTATTGGCAGAAAGCAACTGGTGAGTTTTCTCATCATGAAGTTATAACACTCAAGAACGTCTTTTAAAATTAAAGATTTTATAGTAATCTAATTTATTGTTATATTTAGTGGCTAAATCTTTAGCATTCCCCTTAGCAATTTGCCCTGGTTTTTTGAATGCAGTTATTACAATTGCTAAAACACAGAGATTGTTGTGAGGGTCAAATGGAGAACGAGGTATATTTGTTCTGAGCTCCTTGGAGGAAAAGTGAAATAAAAATCTTTTAAAAATTAATTGCAGGTGCCCTGTCTCTTAATGATACAACCCCACATACTATGCCAGGTCAAGTCAGATCAACGTACTGCAGTCCAGTCTATGACTTCATGCATCTAACCATGTGGGCATTATAAAAGCTTATGGCGCAATAAGTCTTTTAGTGCCACAGGACTCTTTGCCGCCTTTGCTGCACCACACTGAGTCAGCTGCCCCTCTGGAATACGCCTTGTATGCTTGGCCTCAGATCATCCAGGCTCATCGTTTAATGTGAGCATACGTAATCACTTGAAAAATGAATACAGTCAGATGTCTTGGGGGCACTACGAACAGTTTCCCTGCCAGTGGAGAACTCTGCTCCGAAGGCTTCACTCCTAGTTAGTTGTAGAGATGGTGGCCATGGACAGTGATAGTGGATCAGTGGTAGAGTATCTGCTTTGTATGCAGAAGGTCCCAGGTTCAACCCCCAGCATCTCCACTTGAAAAGGACCAGGCAGTAGGTGATGTGAAAGACCTCTGCCTGAGACCCTGGAGAGCCGCTGCCAGTCTGACTAGACAATGCTGACCTTGATGGACCAAGGTTCCAATTCAGTATAACTTAAATATAGTGGTTAAGAGTGTTGTAGTAGTATCTGGAAAAACTGCATTCACATTCCCACTCATGCCCTGGAAACTTGCTGGGTGACCAGTCACACTCTCTCAGCCTAACCTACCTCACAAGGTAGTTGTGAAGATAAAATGGAGGAGAGGAGAATGCTATAAGCTGCTTTGGGTCCCCACAGGGGAGAAAGGCGAGGTACAAATGAATTGGATAAATAAAGGGTGTCTTTGAAAACACGCATATTGTGTTGGGATGCAACTTTCTGATGACATCCTTAACGAACAAGCTGGTTGTCTTTGGCTAAAGCAGGATCACACCCATTCCAGAAAAAAAAAGCTATTTGCATAATTATTTGAAGAGCTTCTTCTACTTTGTTTACAGCCGGCACCATTTCCTGAGGCACAGAGATGTTTTTTTTCCTCCTGGTGCCCTGCCCACCGGTAGCAACTGTGGGAGTATATGAACATACATGTATACTAGGGCACAGTGGATTGTTTTCTCCTCACATGCCCAGGCTGCTTGTGCTGTTTAACAGATGTGCTGGTTGTTGAATCAAACATTGATTCAGCATTCTGTCATGCTCCTCCCCCTTTCCCCACATTTCAAGGAGTCTTATCTGCTTTTTTTTTTAAGTGACACATTACAAAAGCAGTTGTAAAAAATCTATTGGGGGGACTGTTTTAGGGAGGAGCTGGGAGGTAGGTTAGTGATATCATAAGAACATAAGAGAAGCCAGTGTTGGATGAGGCTAATGGCCCATCCAGTCCAACACTCTGTCACACAGTGGCCAAAAATAGCAGGTGCCAACAGGAGGTCCAGCAGTGGAGCCAGGACACTAGAAGTCCTCCCACTCTTGCCCCCATCCAAGCACCAAGAATACAGAGCGTCACTTGCCCCAGACCGAGAGTTCCTATCTATCCCTTGTGGCTAATAGCCACTGATGGACCTGTGCTCCATATGTTTATCCAATTCCCTCTTGAAGCCGTCCACGCCTGTAGCCACTGCCACCTCCTGTGGCAGTGAATTCCATCTGTTAATCACTCTTTGGGTGAAGAAGCGCTTCCTTTTTTCTGTTCTAGCGGATATCACTGGTCTCCAGCCAATCAGTGTGGTGCATAGCCAACATCTGCAACAAACACCCAGAGCTATTTATTTATTTATTTATTTATTTATTTCAGGCTTCTACACTGCCCCTCCCTGCAAAGTGGACTCAGGGCTTTCAGATTCATACAATGAATTCATAGAAAATATATTAAAAACAGTCTAAAAGTACTAGTCCAAGAGCCAAATCCTAGTATCTGTCTGCATGGCACCAGTAATAAAAAATGTCAAGCCCCCAGTTTATATTAACATGGGGGAGAGGAGACAAGAAGCTGCTAATGGGCCAGATCAATGTTAAAACTCTTGCTGTCCTCAACCATGCGCTGTTTCTCTAAACTTGACCCAGGAGAGAAATATCAGCATCTAGGGGTCAGGGCCTGGCCATGGGGGGCCCCGCCTCCACCAGGGGGTCTGGTAACCCTAGTTTAAAGTACTTGTAGCTCTCTGTTGTTGAATGGGTTTCCTTTTCATTTAAGAAGCTGAATCATTATAGGAAACTTTCCCCATTCAGCTCACGATCTCCCAGAAAGAAAGAAACGTGCTTATTTGTCCTCAGGTGTCTGACCTTATACTTTGCACTATTATATCTCCTTCTATCTCTTGAGTTTCCTGTTCAGGGAGGACCAAAGGCCAGTTTACACAAGCACAGATTGAAGCGATAAACATTTTCTGGACTGTCCCATTTCAAGCAACAGACTGGGGGGGATATATGTTTGAACACTTCCCCCTGCAACAAGAACAAAACTCCTTAGCTATAGAAACAAAGCATATAGGGGAAATGGTCAGGATGAATTCTTTTCTCTGACATGCTAGCTGTATATGTACTAGGGCCATGTACACATACCATTATGTTAATTAAAATACAGTAAAGGACACCTGTAAAAGTACACCTGAAATATGCATGATAGAGTTGTAGGGACATGTGTGGTTAAGTATCTGAAGTGAGCAGTGACTCATGAAAGCTTAAATCCTGCCATAAATTTTTAGTTTTGAAGGTTCTACTGAACATTTGGTTTGGTTTTTTTGTGGTTAAGATCACCATTGTTCATCTAAAAAGGGCATGATTGGAGAAATTGGCTGAAGACCCAATTCTGATGGATACTTTTATCTTCTGTTCACAGTTTATATACAGAACCAGCAGTTATATACATCCCTCAGTTTGGCAAACAAATACCATGGGGTTGGGAGTGGTGTGGAGTATTGCCTGGTTTTATGGCATGTTCTTGGCTGTATGACATAAAATGTTCTAAATAAATAAAATATGAATGGTATATGTAGGAATAAATTGATAATCATGCATACTGTGCAAACATTTCTATGTCTGTATGACACGCTATTCTGTACATGTGGTATCAGGCACAAGAGAGACCATTTGTCTGCATATCTGTTATTCCTAGATTGCCAGTCCAAAAGAAAGCAAGTTGCACAACACAAGTTGCATGGTTGCTGAAACAAGATGAAAATATTCGGCAGTGGTTTAGAAGACTTTTTAAAAGAGCCTTATACATAGCTTGAATGTAACCTTTTTGCAAGGTATTTTTCCTTTTAAAATCTTTTTTTGGAAAACCAAATGAGTCGCCTGCATTAACTGAATCAAGTAAATCACCCAACAAGTTGCACTGGTTTTAATAGGAGAGAATTCCAAGTTAAGGTATAGTTAGGGTTAAGGATGGAGATCACAGATCTTCGGGTGTTTTGTGAGGGTAAATGTCATGGGTATGTGTCCCAATCTGAATGGGGGCTGTGCAGAGAAGGTAAGGCAAATAATTCCCATCTACATGATTTCGCCTGTTAAAACTGGCATATTAGCCTAAAAAGGAAGCTTTGCTCTCATCCACCCCCCTTTCTTCTTCCAAGGCTAACAGGAATGGTTATAATAATTAAAGCTGGATTAAAACTCCTTTCTCATCCTCTATGGCCCCACCGTTAAAAACACCTGACAGATCCAATCACAGATTGAGCTGGATCCTGTTTGTTTTGCCCCTCAGATGCAAATCCCATTTGGTGGCAGGTATAGCACATTTCTCACTGCAGGATTTTTTGTTTAAATTGTACTGGAGAACCATAGTACTATAGATCTGCCAAGCTCTGGTATCTATTATTAACTATCATCTGGTGGCTAATATTCCATTCTTGGACAAGGTGCTTGAGCAATTGTTCACTACACAGCTTCAGGCAGTCTTGGAAGAGACAGTTTATGTAGAAGAAGAAGAGTAGGTTTTTATACCCTCCTTTTCTCTGCCTTAAGAAGTCTCAAAGCAGCTTACAATCACATTCCCTTCCTCTTTAAACACCAGGTACCTTGTGAGGTAGGTGGGGCTGAGTGAGTTCTGAGAGAAAGCACTGTGACTGGCCCAAAATCACCCAGCAGGCTTCATGTGGAGAAGTGGGGAATCAAGCCCAGTTCTCCAGATTAGAATCCACTGCTCTTAACCACTACACCATCCTGTAGGCACATTTCAAACTTGATTCATGCCTGGCTTTGGGAAGGAAACAACTTGGGTGACTCTGACTGATGATCCGTGAAAGGGAGTGTATTGTGTACTGAATTCGTGGCACGGACTAATGTAGTGATCAGCATGGTTTGTTGAGTACACCACAACGAACATACAACCTGCCAAGATGGCAAACTATATACAACTCCTAAGACACACCCCAAAGTCCTATTGGCGGGTTTCAATTTCCCGCCAGTCCTCTTATTGGAGGACTAGTGGTGGACTAGGATCCTTGGCTCCTATTGTTCCAAGAAGCCTAGCTCTGACTGTATGCCGCTGGCGCCCAGTGGCGGTCAGCGGACATAACAGAGTGCATCTTTGCTGATACTCCTGGACATCTCAGTGGCTTTTGATGCCACTGACCATGCTATCCTTCTGGAGAGGTTGGCTGGGCTGGGAATAGGGGGCACCATACTTCAGTGGTTCCACTCTTATTGATGAACCGATTCCAGATGGTGTTGTTGGGGGACTGCTGCTTGGCCCTGTGGCATTTATGCTATGGGGTCCCCTATGGTTCCATCTCATCCCCCACACTATTTAACATCTACATGAAACTGCTGGGAGAGGTCATCTATGGATTTGGAGTGAGGTGTTACCTGCCTGGCAGCCTTAAGGATGGGGATGTGAATGTTTGACTTAAACACATGAAGCTGCTTTACACCAAATGCAAGAATTCGTCTGTGAAGGCTAGCATTGTCTAGTTGGGCTGGCAGTGGCTCTCTGGGATCATAGATGGAGGTCCTTCATATCATCCAGTATCAGATCCTTTCAGCTGGAGATCCTGGGGATTGATCCTCGGACTTTTCTGCATGCGAGGCAGATACTCTACCCCTCCCCTTTCACATACAATGGAGAAACACCAAGAACAGAAAACGTGCTCCCTGTGTGTCCTTGTGTTCTCCAACATTAATTATTTTCATAGCCTTCCTTTCCATGCACCCCTTCCTTAGTCATCCCAGGTTGCTTTCAAACAGTGCCATCCTAAGAAGTCACCACTAAAGTCAAAGGGCTTTGAAGGGTGTAACTCTGCCTGGGGCCGCATCTGAAACCACCATTTAAAAATGTCCTCTGTTATTTCCAAAAGTAATGTGTATGTAAATAGGAGAAGTTTGGCTGAATAGCTCAAAGCAAAACAAAGGAATATTTAAAAGTAGTAGGGCATACTTATTTAAAATAAGTTGGGCATAAGTTCAACTATAGGACTATAAATGATACAGTGTAGTGCAATTGTAGGAGCTGGCTTTGTTGAGGTAACAACAAGGCACCTGTATGTCATTCCACAGATGACATGATCCTGGTTGCCCCAGCCCTGGACATCCAGAGTACCTTCTCCCATTGTCCTCTGCAAGCAGAAGGGGGTGGAGGTGAGCTGTCAGTCATTTGTGACATAATTCCCTTGACCAACAGAAAGTATTTGCTTGAAGCTTCCTAGTTAACAATGGACTGAAGCCAATAACTATAATGAGTCCACATCCCTAGAAACATTTACAAAGCTGTTGACCAGGAGAGTAATTTGCATAAACAATAATGCTGGTGTAAACATTTTCACTATATAATTTGAGGACACAGATTATTTCATTTTGAAAACCCTAGCTTTTGCAACCTAACCCTGTTAATATGGAAACTTGACATTCAAAATGGCTACTCGCTTGCAAATTATTAAAAAGCATATTTTTGTTATTTCCCTTATTCTGAATTTTTTTTTATTTGTCTCACAGATCGTGTTGATATTACTCTAAGCGGAGCAGTCATTGGATGTGGTTCTTCTCATTCCCGATGTCATCAGTGGAGATCATTAACCTAAAACTGCCACAAAACTATACTTATTTTTAATGTTGCTGGATTAAAACTATACTGATTTTTAGAGTTGCTGGATTTAAAACACTAATTGAAAAACAAATTAAAACCACACTTGTGGTGTCCTATCATGTACCTTGCAATTAGGGATTTAGAACTGAGGACTCTCATGTCTGTTTTCCCGGATCTATTGCAAATGGACTTTGCAGCCACCTTGGGAATCCAGACAATGTGAGCTTTGAACCTATAGTACAGTGGGTTACCTAGGGCGGACAACCTTTTACAATGAATGGCCCAAACGTCTTCAAAATTTGGAGCAAGACACTGACAAAGAACCAGCATGAGAAAGCCCATTTGCTCAACTGAAAATATACAGCTTAACTTTACTAACAGGGCTTTTTTTTCTGGGGGAACGCACTGGAATGGAGTTCCGGAACCTCTTCAACAAAATTCTTTTTAAAATGTTTAAAAGTTCATGAGTTTTCAGTTTACAGATTGGAAACTTCATTTCCCTCTTGAGAGTTCCGGCACCTCTTCTTCTGGAGGAAAAAAAGGCCCTGCTAATAACTGACATGGCTGAGGGAAAATCAGGAGGGTTAAAGCGTCCTGTGTGCTGTCACTGCCTCATCCAGGACTACGATTGCCAGGTTTCCTGCTGTGGTGGGAGATCTCCTGCTGACAATCCTTGTTACCTAGTGCTGCTCCAAGTGGCATCGGGAGAATTTTTTTTTAAAAAAAGCTGGTATTTCGCATAACCTGACATCAGTTCTGGGGGAAAACAGGGAAGTGATGTCACATCACTCTAGGGATCACTGGAAATCATCTCCATGTCCCCACCCCCCAAGCTTCCAGTGGCTGCCGGCATGGCAACCCTAAACAAGGCTTTTGCTTACCTTGATCCATTTGGGCTGGAGAAAGAAAGGTGGTTTCCACATGGGGTTTCCCCACTGCTTTTGTGGTTTCCCCACTGCTGGTGCAGCTGCAGATAAAGAGCTGTAGCAATAGGGCTTCCACATGGCAGGTGTCCCTGCAGTTTCCCTGCCCCAATTGCCCAGCCATGGCCACCCCCCATTCCATAGGCCATTAAGGCATTTGCAATTTTAAAAAACCCCATCAGTTTGATCATCTGTGTATCTAATAGCTAAGTGTGAGCCAACCTGCAGATATCTAAATCTGTGGATCAGGCCCACACTGACAATAAACAGATGTTTCGGCAAACTTGGGAGAACCCCAAGGTCTGCAGGAAAATCTAAAACTAAAGGGGAGGGCTTAAATTCCCTCAGAACAACTTCAAGGTGGTGGGAGTTGAAGCCATGATAGGGCCCAGGAGCTGCAGTGAGCCTAGCAGCAGAAGCTGGGAGGCACGACATGGGGGAGGGGGGAAATGGGAGCTGTGCTGGACCCAACTCTGCAGCAGCAACTGAGCGCGGGGGGGGGGGGGGGAGCTGCAGTGGGGTAGGAGCTGCACAGGGCCTGCTGGCATTTGTTGAATTCAGAATTTGTTGAATTCAGAATTAATGAATTCAGAGAATCTATTACACCTGTTGTGACAAAGGTATACTGATATAACTGTATGAAACTGACGATTTAAAAAACAAGACCTCCCCCAGTGGCAAGGGGGAAGAAATGGCTACCATGGGGACAGGGTCAGGGAAAATGGTTGCCATGTGACTGAGAACATCCAAATTTCCTGAGCACACAGACACCATCCAGGGTTTACTGCCATCTTTCCCAAAGCTTCAACACCAAGCAGGTTTGAGAAAGATCAGAGAAAAGCAGGGGGAACCCTGGGAGATACGCAAATGCATCATCATGCTGTGGGAAAACAGGAGGTGCAAAGCATGCCACCAAGCGTCCTAGGGGAATCAAAGGATAGCAGAGGTAAAACATGGGGTTGGATCCAGTCTGCTTTTCTGTTGGTGAAAAAAGGAGGAAGGGGTTCCTTTTGACCACCCAAAAAGGCTATGCTGGGGAGTCACCCATGGGACCTGCATGAACAAGAGTCATGGGGGACATCAGCTGCAGTAAGGGAGGGGAACTAGGTGAGACTGAGACCGATTTCCCACAAGCAGCTGTGCCGCCATCACTCTTCCGTTTGCCCTGGTTGCATTGGTCAATTTCACACTATTAGCTGTGCTGCCGCATTTTGACCCACATCTCTCCCTGATTTCCCCTGCATCTTCTCGATCCTTGTTTTTTGAGATCAAGAAGACGTGGAGGAAATCGGGGGGGGGGGGATGCGGGTCAAAATGTGGCCATGCAGTGAATAGTGTGAAACTGATCAATGCAACCAGGACAAATGGAAGAGTGACGGTGGCACAGCAGCTTGTGGGAAATTGGTCTGAGTGAAAAGGTGGATGGATCCAACCCACAACTCAGACCAATCCACTCCTTTCTCTTAGCAATGTTGGTCTCTCCTCTGGGACTGGGTGCAATTTAGGAACACTAGAAGCACCCAATTGGATTGGCCCACAGGTATTCCAACATTTTGTTTTCAAGAGTGGCCAACCAATTACCTCTGAAAGCTTACAAGCAAGCCATGAAGACAACAGCTCTTCTCCGGTGGTCCAGGAGTGGGGCAGTCCTAGGAGTGAGGACTGAAGGACTGCCCCACTCTGAACCACCGAGAAGGAAGCTTCACGGTAAGTGTACAAATCTTTCGTTCTCCGGTGGTCCAGGAGTGGGGTAGTCCTTCAATCCTCACTCCTAGGACTGCCCCACTCTGGACCACCAAGAAGGAAGCTTCACAGTAAGTGTACAAATCTTCCGTTCCTTCTTGTTTCTCCACAGCATTTGGTATTTGGAGGTACTTTTATGCATTTGAACACCACACTCTCAAAAGAAATTGTCAAAGGCGATTTCCATTAAAAAACGCTGCCTGCAATAAAACCTGATTGCTCAGTGGCCTCTTGTGCTTCCCCAGATTGGTGGTGCTGCCCTATTGCCCAGATGCGACTTGCACTCATTCCCTCCCAGCCTCTCCTCTCTCACCTTCACAGGGACTGTAAAGGGAAGTGACACATTCAGGGCTAGATAATCTATAGCTGAATATCCTCAAATCTACTCAGGTTGGGACCTAGTGCTCATTCTGTTATATGGACTAGGAATTAAAGCTGAGAAAGTAAAGATTTAGCCAGGACCCAATAATGGCTACTTGCACATGGCAATTGTTCTATGTACAGTTCCAGTTGCTGTGGTGAATGCAGAGGCATTTGCAGCATCAATGGAGCATCACCATGGCAGCCCCCACCCCCCACTTTTCTTGACTCAGCCCTGACCCCCATGGTCGAATCCCCACCCCGGAGCTTTTTAAAACCAGCAATTGTTGGAAAGTAATAACAATCTATATCTATTGCCAAAACTGACTAGCTCCTCTGAATTCCCAGCCTTCACTAAAACAAAAACAGGAAGTCATCGTACCTTCTTGTTGTGGAGATACAAGGGTTGCAAAGGCACTTTGACCACAGACTTTCCAAAAAGATTGCATCAAAACAGGTTTGGGAGAGACTGAAGGTGGATAATGAAGGGATAACATCATCTCCACGTGGGTACTAGATTGTGTAGTTACCTCATTGCAGCACATGGCAACTGTCCAGAGTTTTCTGAGATCTTTCCCAATGCTTTTCCAGCAAAGGAGGTTTGGGAAAGACTGGAGAAAAGCCAGGGAAACTCCAGGTGGTGCACAAATACAGCAAAATGCTGTGGGGTAGGAAACCCCCCATTTCTCTACCAGGGTTGCCACACACAGCCTGGCAACCAGCCAGGGTCCAGGGGGTGAGGACATGGGGGGTGCTGCCAGTTATGGCATGACATCACCTCTAGGGAAAACCCAGATGTGACATAATGTAGCTCTAGGAATCACCAGAATCTTTATGGTCTACAGTGACATGATGTCACTTCTGGCCTTCCCCCAGAAATGACATCTTGGCACCTGTACTGCCGTGCATCCCACCCATGTCCCCACACTGTAAGCTCCCACCAGTTGCTGGGTAAAAACATAGAGTTTCCGGTGATTCCTAGAGAAGACTGATGTTACTTCCGGTTTCCCCTGGAAGTGATGTGATACTGCTGACCCAACAGCAATTTGTTTTGCTTATTTTTCTTCTGCAGCTCCTCCGAGGGTTGCTGGCGGGAGGTCTGCTGCCATAGCAGGAGGCCTGCAAACCCTGTTCCCAACAGCACTGAACCATGGGCAAATAACCCATGTGGAAAAAGCCCCCTGTGGGTGTTCCAAAAAAACTTGTTCCAGTTTGGATGCCAAATCATAGCAAAATCTTCATGTGGAAGCAATCTTAGTAACACAATCATTTATCGGCAATAACACGGGTAAAGTATCCAGGCTGATAGGTGTGCTTTTCCAACTTCTTATTTTAGAAACTGCAAGCTAAATGGGGATCCTGGAAAGCAGGTGGGGAGGATGAGGTTAGTGGGTTGAAGACAAAGAGAAGAAAGGGGGGGGGGGGAAAGCAGAGGAAGAGGTTGGAGGGAGCAGAAGATCAGCAAAAGGGAGGAGCTGGCCAGGCAAAGGCTGTGGCTGGAAACAGATGTTTGGACAGACTGGGGAGAGGGGACAGAGAAGCATATAGATGGAAACTGAGGGGTGAAGAAGAAGAAGAAATTAGATTTATACCCCACCCTTCACTCACTTGGAGTCTCAGAGCGGCTTACAAACTCCTTTCCCTTCCCCTCCCCTCCCCACAACAGACACCCTGTGAGGTAGGTGGGGCTGAGAGAGCTCTTTCCCAAGCTGTCCTTGGGGAACAGCTAGCACAGAGCTATGGCTTGCCCAAGGTCATCCAGCCAGGTGCAAGTGGAGGAGTGGGGAATCAAACCCGGTTCTCCCAGATTAGTGTCTGTGCACTTAACCACTACACCAAACTGGCTCTACACCAAGAAGATTGGATTTATACCCCACCCTTCACTACCTGAAGAAGTCTCAGAGTGGCTTACAGTCTCCTTTCCCTTCCCCTCCCCACAACAGATACCCTGTGAGGTAGGTGGGTCTGAGAGAGCTCTCTTGAGAACTGCCCTTGAGAAAACAGTTGAAAGAACTATGGCTTGCCCAAGGTCATCCAGGAACTGCAAGTGGAGGAGTGGGGAATCAAACCCGGTTCTCCCAGATAAGAGTCCGTGCACTTAACTACTACACCAAACAGAGGTAGCCTGAAATGTGAGTCAACAAGACAGGGCTTGAGGAACTCCTGAAAGCATTCAACTCTGTGCCCCCACCCCCTGTCCTCATTCATCTTTACAACTTGCTTAGAAGTCTGGACAGGTAGAGGAATAAAAAAACCAGCAACTCTCTTATAGTAACCCTAAGGGGATCCTTCCTGCTTCTTTAGAAGGCAACACCTAAAAAGCTAATCACCAATCAGCAGCTGCCGGGTGTCACCTGTACTCCTGCCCTCTATGGACTCTGACCTCTACTGAGCAGCACGTTCACAGCTCTGCCTGCCCCAAATAAAATTTAAGTCCAGTGGCACCTTTAAGATCAACGAAGTTTTATTCTGGACTCAAACTTTGTTCTGCTGCTTCTGCTGGAGGAGCGTAAGCTGGTCATGGAGAAAGGGGAATGAAAACAGCACCCACCCCACTGTGGTCAGCTCAGCCTTTTCCCAGATGGATGGAGTGGGGGTGGTGTTCACTCTCTCTTCTCTGTGATCAACTTGCTCTCCTCCTGACAGCTGCCCCAGTGCTGGGATGACAGTGCTGAGGCTGCAGAGAAGGGGGGGGGGGGTTTGTTAGAGAGGACAGGCCCTTTACTTCCATCCCTGGCATGAGGCCTGCAGCTTACTTGTCCTCCAGTCCCTTCAACAGTGGCTGCTTCAAGGTGGGAACCATCTCCCAACCACAAATACCCACAGGTTAATGGCCTTGCTCACTTCTCCGGAACATGGGACAGGTGCCACATTGGAGGGCAGTGCCCATAAGAGCCACAGGTGGTTCTCCAAGGTTTCAGGTGGAGGCATTTTCGCATCACCTAACAACTGTAATAGACCTCTCCTCTGTGAATGTGTCCAGGGCAGTGTTCCCGCTAAGCTGAATTAGTGTGAGCTAGCTCACCATTTTTTAGCCTCTGGCTCACATATTTTGGTCTCAGCTCAGAAAGGATGGCTCCAGAGCAGACTAACTTATGCAGTAGTCAAATCACTCGCTTACAACTTTAATGTCAGTAGCTCACAAAGTAGCATTTTTGCTCACAAGACTGTAGCTTAGAGGGAACATTGGTCCAGTGTATTTAAAAAGCAGTCTACATATTATATGCAACCCTCCAACAAAACCCAAATTATATCTGTTAATTAAGAGAGGATAATGACTCATTTTTCAGCACTGAACCAGCAGTAGGGGAAAGTTTTCTGAAGTAATTCTCTCCCCCCCACCCCGCCCCAATTTCTATTTTTGGAAAACTTAAACCCAAAGAGAGCATTCACTTCAGATGAAGCGGCCTTCTACTGAGTCAGGCATATGGTTTATCCTAGTCAGTATGCCTTTCTGTGACTGGCAGCCACTCTTCAGAGTCTTAGCTGGAGATCTTTTACATCACCTACTAGCTGATCCTTTCAAACAGGGAATGCTGGGGAGGGAGCCAAGGAATTTCTAAATGCAAAGCAGATGCTGTACCCCTGGAGATGTGAGGCCATCCCTTATAATTATTGAACATATGAAGCTGAGTCGGGTCACTGGTCTGGCTAGTTCAGTATTGCCAGTTCTGAATGGCAGGGGCTCTTATATGGGCAAAGAATGGCCTTTCTCACCACCTGAGGTCTTTTAACCAGAGACACTGAAGACTGAATCTGGGGCCTTCAGCATGCAAAGCACATACTTCACTATTAAGCCACAACCCCGCTCCACAGGTACAGAATTGCTAGGCGTCACTTTGACGTAAGTTTTCTGCTTGAGGAGGCACTTGCCTTCAGACATGCCAACCAGAAACACAACTTTCACACAACCTTCCTTTTGTGTAAACACTGTAAAACTAGGAGGAAGAATGAATATTTGTGAAGATGCAAACACTTTTGCAGGGTTCACCCTAGGGAGAAGGCAGACAAATGCAGATTTGTATGAATGGAAGCTTCCTTTTTGCAAGAGGACTACTCGACATCCGACAGCCACCATGGTGTACTGGTTAAAGTGTCAGACTAGTATCTGGGAGAACCAAATTCGAATCCCCACTCCTGCCATGGAAGCTTGCTGCACCCGCTCAGCCTAACCTACCTCACAAGGTTGTTGTGAGGATAAAATGAAGGAGAACGATCTAAGCTCCTTTGGGTCTTTATTGGGGAGAAAGGCAGGATATCAATAAAGCAAATAAAATATGTGGGGTTTTGTTCTCGCAGTCTCCCAGCGAGAGCCGCATTTCCACGCCCGCGCTGCCTCCAGCCTGCACAGAACAGATCCCTCAAGCGGAAAGCGGGAGAGGGCTTATAAGGCAGGCGCAGGCTCAGCTGGCGTGGTTCGCATCCGAAAGCGCGGCAAGGCGCCTGCCTTCAGCGCGCCGAGTCCTGGCAGCTGGAGGAAGCAAACCCTTCGCATGTGAATTAATCGGAGGGAAGGGATTACATCTCCTCGCGGAGGGTTATTAGTCTTTTCAGTCTCAGGCCCATCCCATAACACTCCCGAGCTGCCGAGGCGTCTTTGCCGGCCTTTTGAGAAACGTCTTCCGATTGGCCGAAGGGACCCTGCAATGGTTGGCAGGGAAGAGTCGAGCGCCTTGATTGGCGGTCTCGTACCTGCAATGCGTCAAGTAATGATGCTGGAGCGAATGTGCTGGAGAGGGTTTTTGTGTGAATGGTTGGTTTGGGGGGGGGGGAGTAGGACCCTTTTTGCACGGGTTTGTGCGGCAACTGGCACAGCGGATGCGGGGGGGGGGGGGGAGAGGCGAAGGGAGAAAGAGAGATGGATGGATGGGCTTGTTCAGGGAGGGTGGAAGATTGCAGAGCCTTCCTGCGGCTACATTGGCAGCCTGGGCGAGAGCTCTGCTTTGCACTTTTGCAGCAAGCCGCTGTCGTCTTTGGCACCGAATCTGAGCCTCTCTCTTTCTCCCCTGCGTGGAAACGCGGACTTTGTTTCGCCCTTCAGTCACACAACCTGCCTGGAACGCTTGAAGTGCGCCCCCCCCCCCCCCCCCTCTCTTGCTTCCCTCCTAAGTAGGGCACTTCCTACTAACACGCCCTGGGATGAAAACTGGGCATCGGCGCCTCAACGAACACATCTCCGCCGGCGTTGCCAATCCGCTGGCTGATGGCAAGTGTCCCTGGGGAGATCGAGGTCTTTTGAGAGAGGGACGCTCTTTTTTAAAAAAGTCTTTCTGGAATCGGACTTGAAAAGTCTACAGACACACCCCACCCCGCAATGCAAACTCCCGAGAACTCAGGGCGTGGGGAGGGAGGAGGGAGTAGTTCTCATTTGAGGCACGCCGTAACAGCATCCAGAAGTATCGATATCGTTGGCCTTGGTTCGAGATCGTTAGGACGCCTTGCTCAGTTTCCAAGCGGGGCTCTGGTCCCGCTGGTGACACTTGAGAGGCGCCCGCTTCGGCAGAGCGAGTTTGCAACGGGGAGGGACCGGCGAGCGCGCCCTTTTACGGCGCAACGGGATAAAAAGGGGAGGGGGCGCGCGCGCCTTCAATCAGTTTAGACATTTGCAAAATATCCTTTTTCGTTAGGAAAAGGGGCATTCAGAAGCCACGCCGGATCGCTATCTGAGCACGCGCCGGTCTGTACAGTTGAAAAGGCTTGAATAATTGTTGTTATCGCGGGTTTCCCTTTCATTGCCCTCTTCAAGAGCTCCCTTAACCGTGAGTCAGCAGTTAAGTCTTGAGAGCAAGACGTTCAGTTCAGGGAGGCTTCGGTAATCAATACCGAAATTCTGCATAATGTTTGGAATTGTCCAGGGAAAGTTGTAGTGTAAATATGAGCCCAATGACCATTTTCCAGAGGGTTTTTAAAAGTGTTTTCCAGATTACATTTTTTAATATATTATGTTGAACTGATACTAATGTTTTGATCCTATGTTAAATGAAATATTTTTTTAATTGAAAGATAGCTTTATTCCTATTTCAAGTCCAACCATGAACATGCAGTCTTAAAACATCTCATATTCGACACAACACGTAAAAAGTTTATGCCTCTGTTCCTTTGGTTCCATTCAGGTCTTCTTTTTCTGTTTGAAAACTGAATACAAATGTACTGTGCAGTATCAAGTTTGGAAAAAGCTGGGTATTGTCAAATGGATATTTTTAGCAAAACTCTCTGAAGGAATATAGATCTACTGAAAGGGTTTTTTAAATCCTGCCTTTCTTTTAAAACAACTGCATGAAACATTGATTGAATATACAGATTAATCTTGAATGATGTTGTAATCTGTAGGACGGTCAGGTGCAAAAGAAGATAAGGTTTAAAGAGTAGTGATTTGCTCGGCAGGAAAAATTGTAATGTATGCAAGACAACAGCAGTATCTGTGTGAATTTGTATAGAGTCAGGCTTTAATTGTGAAGTATGTTTGGTCACTGTAAGAATAATAGTGTGAATTTCAAGATAAACCCTGTTTTATGGTCTCTTGCATAACATTGGTATAAAGCATAACACTTGCATTTCTTCTAAGGCTGTAATCTTATGCTTACTTATCTAAAAATCCCTTTGAACTTTTATGTGGGACTTCTGAATAAGCATGCAGAGGCTTTGGTTGTAATAGAAGAAATCAGTGTTCTAAAGGTGGCCATGGCAGGAACTGGAGATTATTCTGTATATATTGTAGAAGGACCTGCTTTATGACAGGTTTAAGAATAAGGACAGGTACAAAGAATATTTTTTTTAAAAAGTAGGCTGAAAACTGTGTTTTAGAATTGACATTTTTTCTAATAATTATACATTTGATGAAGACCATGGAACATAGTACTTAATATTTGTTCATGTTTGAAATGAGTCAAAATTTTCTATTTTTCAGACAATGCTGGAACTATTTGCCATGTAGTAGTATAATTAGAAGACTGGGGTGATAAAAACATCATACCTTTCAAAGCCAACTTTTTTTAACTGCCCTCTGAAATCCATTAAAATATACATGTCTGCCATCTTATGGACTGTAGCTGGTATTACCAAAACAGAGACTATTGGGTAGCTATTAGTAACAAGAGAATTATGTGTTTACAGGATCACCTTCCAGTATCCAATTATTGTCTTGCTCGCTTGTTTTCCCTGCAATTATTTTTTTCCCAGAGAGAGGCCCCCATTTGGAATTCTAACATGAATATTTGATAGGATTAGGGCCTGCACATTTTGAAGTTCTCCAAGTAAACCTACTGATGTGTTTCTGTTTGGCTCATTAATATGACAGTACTTTTTTAAATGGTATAAATTTTTGGAGTCAAAAAAAGTTTCACTATCCCAGAAGAAAGGTTATAGCTCTTGGAAACTGGAGAAACTTAAACATGACATTGTAGATCTTGCAGATGAGCAACGTTCACTTGATATTCTCCTCCATCCCATCCACAAACCAGTTAACAGACATATTATAATTCAATCCAGTTACTTCCCTAGGGACCAGAGAGAGGACTGGGTTGGTAACTGAGCCGAGTGGCACTTTATCCTGATTAATGACATCAGCGTTGCTTTTGCCATATCAGAAACAGAGAGAAGGGCACCATCTCCCCACTCCTTGTATAAGCCTTCAATTGACAAGTTACCTTCTCGCCTTCTGAATCCTGAAGATATGTTTGGTGTCACTCAGTAGCATGTGTGCCGCAAAAGGTGTCCCCTGCTGACTATATATATTGTCAATGAACATTTATCTTGGACGTCTTCATAGGAGGAGGAGTTTCAAGCTACCATACACATGAAGCTGCCTTATACTGCATCAGATCACTCTCGAGGGTCTCAGGTAGAGATGCCAGGGATTGAATTTGGTACCTATTGCACACTTAATGGGGGTGTGGCTAAGAGGCAAATAATCTGCTCTGCATACAGAAGGCCCTAGGCTCAATCCCCAGGTATGCAGGAAAACACATGAAGCTGCCTTATACTGCATCAGACCATTGGTCCATTCAGGTCAGCATTTTCTACTCAGACTGTGACACAGTTGTCAAATTAACAAAGTTTTGAGTTCAGTGGCTCCTTTAAGACGAACAAAGTTTAATTCAAGGTATAAGCTTTTGTGTGGAAGTGCACATGTTCCTTATATGAAATTTTATACAGTTCTATATAAAGCTTAAGTTACAGCTTTAAAGGTTGTATACCATTGCCCCAGAATGTAAGGTTGAGATCCAAAGGTTCATGATTCCAGACCATGTCCAAGGGTACTAAACAGCTCTTTGGGGCTTTGATAAATTGTGAAGTACATTGCTTTGCCTCTCTTTTCCTTTTTGTATGTTGACAACATAACCTGTTTGATCTTGTACAGGAAAGTCATACACTGGTTTTATCAGATTTTTCAAGGACATGCACCCAGGGTGGAGTCGCTGGCTTCCTGTGAAAACAAAGCTTCTAATTGTTTTAATTACCCTATTAAACAGCAGTAATACTCATAAAAGAAAACTGATTTCTTTTTTAATAGAATGATCACGGTGGCTTTGTGTGTGGCCAAAAGGCCTAAGAAATGGGATACACAACATCAACTCCATGTCTCCCCTGCTCTCTTGCAATGGCTAGCATGGCTGCTTCAATCGTTTTTATGATAGGCTCCTCAGGAAGGATCTCATTATCAAACAAGTTTTATACATGTGCAAAGCTATACTGCATTGCCTAAAAGCAAGGGGAAAGTATCAGCCACCATACTTGGTTGAACTAGTACTGTAACAAGAACTTGAAAGCTCTTGGATACTTAGATGGACCAAAAATAGCTGGAATACAATCAGTATATATCATTGTGTGCATTATGAAAACACTTAAAGCTTGAAATCAGCACTGGTTTTAAGGGAGCTGAAGGTGATACATCATTATCCATTTTACTCTCTCTCCTGTCAAGATAGATCAAGATGAGTAGCCGTGTTAGTCTGTGTGAAGCAGTAGAAAAGAGCAAGAGTCCAGTGGCACTGCAAATACTAGTAAAATTTGTGACAGGGTATGTGCTTTCATGAGTCATTGCTCAGTTCTTCAGATACCTGAAAAAGTGAGCAGTGACTTACAAAAGCTCATACCCTGCCATAAACTGTGTTAGTTTTTAAAGTGCTACTAGACTCTCCTGTCAGGATAGTTTGGTGTTTGAAAATTTATGTTGGAATGCTTTGCTCACTGGGGAGCATGGAGTTTAGTGATGATTTGACATCACTTTTAGGTGACACTCTAGAAATTCTGCTAATTTCTGTGGTAAACACCACAGAGAAATGGGGAAATTCCTACCGTCTCCCTAAATAGGCCCTTTCCATCCACTTCTTCTCCCTATCCCCCGTTTCTCAAGGATGAGGGGACTGGATCCAAGGGTGGGGTTTATTGGCTCCAGGCACACAAATGCCTAGGTTTGCTCTTGGTGTTTATGTCCGTCCCACTTTAGGCTCTGGTAAACAAGTTTGGAGCAAGACTCTCAGCTGATAACATAACCAAGCTTATCATAGGTTTGGATCAGAGAACTCAACAGAAATGCACCATAAAGCTAAAATAGGCTTTCTTGTTAAAAAAAAAAAAGTAAAGTAAAGGACTTAAAACAGCATAGTTCCAGCAAAAGGTTCAAGCACATAAAAATAATAAATACATTTTCTGAGAAAAGGTCTTGTGGTGCAGGTGTTAACTTCTTAAGACTTTGGCTAAACTCAGTTTAGGAGCAAGCAGCATAATGCAAATAGATTTAACATGGCAAACAAAAGGTGAAGGATAAGGAAGGGTTGCCAGCTCTGGGTTGGGAAATACCTGGAGATGGGGGGTGGGGATGGAGTCTGAAAAGGGTGGGGTTTGGGAAGGGGAGAGACTTCCAAGGTGGCATTTTCTCCAGATGCACAGATCTCTCCATGAGCTGGAGGTTGGCGACCCTAGGGACGGGGTGATGTTACAGGAAGGGAATTGGATGGGACAAGATCAGCAAAATAGATTACATTTTATAGGAAACTTGTGCCACTGATCTTCTGGCCTCTTTCAACGAATCACAACACTGACTTGCAAGAGCCTGCTGAAAACAATCTTGGGATGGTAACAGTGTGTGTGTGGGGGGTGTTACTGATATTTCTTGTTGGCTGAACAGACAGGAAAAATAATCTTACAAGCAGAATTTTACTCAGAAGTGGCTCATTTCTATAAAGTACTGGGTCCAGAGACACGTTGCAGTGAAATCAGCTCATAAGTTTATTGATGGTACAAAATCACGACTGGAGAACAGGGCTCCAGGGGTCTGCTTAACCCCCGGCTTCACCCAGTCTCCCTAATAGGGTTAATTACAGGTGATCCTATGGCATAGGTCCCCTGGCGGATCTTGGGTGACCGATTGGTCTGATTTACAATCCGCCCAGGCTATTGTCTCCTGAAGCAAAGCTCCGGTAGCCAGCCCGGCCACGTACATTTCTCTGACTGTGTGCGTGGTCACCATTAGGACTTAACAATTTTCTTGACAAGAAGCTTCTCAGAAACAGGTATCATTACATTTCTTCCCCTTCCTGGGTGCACAGGTGCAATCTTGGGACACCTAAACTTGGAGAACTAATGATGGTTTCAGTTAGTGTGGACTTTGGTGGCTGGTTTGAAACCTGATTTTCCCCCCTTCTCCTTTAATTTAAAAATAAACTGTGTTTATATGAAATAGGATACAGCTTCCTGGTTGGGTCAGGCGGTGATTCTTTGAGGGAAGGCTTTGACTCTGCACATAGAAATACATGTAATCACTTGTAGAATTGTTTTTATGTGTTAAGGGGTTGTTTAATGTAAACAGCAGGAGGCTTCCAAATCCTGTAGAGGCCAAGCAGCACAAACACTGAAGCTTGCCCTGAGGACTTAGTTCCTGCCATCACCCTTTCACAAATGCAGTGGGAAAGTATCTAGAGTTTAGAAATTAAACAAGCATGGGGCAATCACAATGGTCATCAACAGCTTGGCTCCTATGACACTGTTGCCCTCATGCTCCTCTCTGCTGCTACAGTCCTCCACTGTGGCACTCACTTCCTCAGTCACTCGCACTTCTGCTCATGCAAGGCCTCCTGGAAAAACACGGCTTTTCTCAAAGCAGAAGTGCTGGTGGTAGAAGCCATGAGGATAACCTCCACACCAGCCAGAGAGAAGCGTAAGGGGGAAACAATGTCATACGAGCCCAAGCTTTTACAGGTAGCCAGGAATGAGCATATATTTCATTAAGAGCAG
The DNA here is from genome assembly GCA_029233225.1 of Lepidodactylus listeri. Classification (NCBI taxonomy): domain Eukaryota; kingdom Metazoa; phylum Chordata; class Lepidosauria; order Squamata; family Gekkonidae; genus Lepidodactylus; species Lepidodactylus listeri. Next base: position 73,288,765 of record JARCFY010000011.1, on the reverse strand, counting down.
CAAGCACCAAGTACCTCAAATAATGAATTGGCATGTCTTTTGGCCTAGCAGGCTTTTCAATAGCAGGATAAGTCGGCTAGCAACTGTTAGCCATGATTGTGATGTGGAATTTGGGTGTTTGGCAGCAGAGTCGCACCTGTTACCAGAAGCTTGGCAGCAAACAACAGAGAGGGCCATCACCTGTCTTGTCCAGTTGTGAACTTCCTACTGTAGATATATATTAGTTAATATATCAAGAAATAATACTGTGACAGGTCTTTTAAAATATTTTTTGGTTCTAATTTCTGCTTAAGGTGATAGCTGTATGAGCAGAGATAGACAGATAGATAGATAGATTAGATAGACAGACAGACAGACAGACAGAGGTATTAGTTAATATGGCACAGTTGCACAGTGTGGTGTTGCATGCAGTAAATAAATTCCAAAGTATATTGTAAAAAAAACCCCTTAAATTTAATGAGGTAGATTCAGTTCGCATCCACATTCAAAAGGAAAGAGAGAAGCCTAATTTAAACCAAACTAACTAATTTAAACTAACCAATCCTGATCACGAATGGCCAGCTACTCCGGCAGCCCACGTATGCAGATAAGAGGGCATAGCTTCTATAGGAGAGACCGGTAGATGCATCTTCTTGCTCCTTGCAGAGCCATGAGGAGAGGAAGAGAAAGAGAACAAAGGCCACAGGAAGAGGAGGAGTCAGAGAGGAGCTCCCAGGTTAAGACAAAGAGAGGCATCCCATTCATTAAGGAGATGACACCTTGTAATGATTTCATGTTTTGGTGTGCGTTTTTCTTTAAATGTTTGGTGTGACTGCAGTAATGTAAGGAGAATGATAGAGGGAGACAAGTGTGATATGACTGGCTGCTGACTGAGCATGTGGGAGGAGAGATGTCTCTGAGGTGATTCAGTGTTCTTGAAGAGATGAGTGTGGAGAGTTATGAAAAGAGTTTAGCCTATGTGGCTATGAGCAAGAGAGTTTAGCCTGTGTGGCCATATGAACATAATTAGGGTTTCAGTTTTTGTGGGTATATTAACATCTAATGCTCCGAAACCCTGGTCATTTACTCCAGGTGTAATATGCTTATAAAACATAAGAAGGGTGGTGTGTTGTTGGAAGAGAAAAAAACCCTCCAGCGTCTATTTTGAAAACCCTGCTCTGTGGGCAAACAACAAGGTGGTGGAGAGATGAAGGTCATATGTCAACAGACGATGAGGGAAACAAGCTAATCCCCAGAAGTGTGACTAGTCTTCAGGTGCTGCATAGGTCCAGGACCTGATGCTGGACATAAGCCGCGTCTATTGCCCTCTTCTATACTGCTGTCCTCCACAATGCTGCCGGTGTTCACTTTGGTTGCTTGGGCAGAGAATCAGCCCTATGTGCCCAGCAAAATAACCTAGTGTGCCACTGTTTGGCTCTTATCCTGGGCTTTGGCTGTTCTTGGTTGCTCCTACATAAATCTCTTCTTCCATCTTTGCTTCCAAACTGGAATGCCACTTTTGGGACCATCCTCACAACCTCTTCTAATCACCCACTCTCCAGGTTCTCCCTGACCGCCATTTTGGTGTAGTGGTCAGGAGCGTGGACTCTAATCTGGGAGAACTGTTTTTGATTCCTCACTCCTCCGCATGAAGCCAGCTGGAGTGACCTTGGGTCAGTCATAAGTTCTCTCAAGAGCAGTTCTCAAAAGAGCTCTCTCAGCCTCACCTGCCTCACAGCATGTTGTTGTGGGGAGAGGAAGGGAAAGGGATTGTAAGGCACTCTGAGATTCCTTTGGGTAGTGAAGGGCAGGGTATGAATCTCCTCCTTAAGTCAGGTTTGCTACTGTCTTCTCTGAAAGAACGCAGTCCAAGAGAGTTAGCATGCCATCTGGCTGGGAAGGTGGGCAAATTTGAGACGTCCAACTCACCTTTCATCCCACTTCCTTGTGGCTGCCATTTTCCCCACTGTGCCACAAGAAAGCTTTTGGGGCTTTTAAGATTGTTATTTTTTTAAAAAAAGACCCCCAGTTACATGGCAGGGAAAATGACAACTGATGGAGGAAACTGCCCAGAAAGCTCCCATGAGGACACTCCGCTTCCAGTGTGCGCATGCCTTTGCTTTTGCAGCGGCAGTTAATGCAGAAAAGAGAATTCCCACCACATGGAAGCAGTCTGTGTTCCATACTGTTTAGCTTGCCAACACAGCAGAGAGTAAACTGTTGTTCACTTTCATGTGTCTGCGTCTACCACAAAGAGGCACGTTCCAGTATAAGACATTTTCCCGTTGAGAGAGAGTGTCTCTGTGTTTCTGTACTTGGTAAATTGTCTTCTGAGATACGGATCTCACACTTTTTATACATCCGTGAGTATAAATAGCTGTGGGTTATAAATGGAGATATTGTAGTTTGATTTAATGTAACTCCTGATGGTTTTTAAATACCTTAAGGTCACAATAACCCCTCTGCGCATTAGCAGGATCACTCAATAGTTTACATCTGCAGCGCACTTCAGTTCTGTGCACTGCAGAGGCTCTTTACTGTGTCTGTATTGACTGGCCCCAAACCTCTGTCATATTGATTGTTTAGCAACTGCGGAGAGCTTTCTGCTGAGATATGATATTACATCTAATTCCGCCGCCTGTCCAACGTAATAATAAATCATTTTATAATTTCAGGACCAATAAAAGGTACTTTGGCAATATAATTTACTGAGGTTGGTTGACTGAGTGTGGTAGGTCAAACTCTATCATCTTGTTTATAGCTGCATTATCAACATTTGGTTGGACAAAAAGAGAAGGAAATGTTAATGTCCTGCAGGCATTACATGCGGAAATGCTGAGGTCTTCTAGTGGGGTGCAAGTGTCGGTGGCTCAGCAATGGGGCATTGCATAGCACAAGAGCTTGTCGAGCTGGACTTTTAATTTTTTAGCTTTAAAATATCCATGACAACAAGAAACAATTATCAGTACCAAGGAACAAACCAATTCACAATTTATCAAAACAAGTTCAAGGTAAGTTCAAAAGCTCATGCATTTCCTCCATTTTCCCACAACAACCCTGTGATGTAGGCCAGGTGGAGAGTTTTTTGACAGGCCCAGGGTCACCCAGCGAGCTTCCACAGCAGTGGGGATCTGCACCTGGGTCACCCAGGATCCTTGTCCACCACTTTGTCCACTACACCACACTGGAACCAATGGTTACCTTCTGCTGAGCTTGATTCTTCCACTACACCACACTGGAACCAACGATTACCTTCCGCTGAGCTCGACCCTTCCACTATACCACACTGGAACCAACAATTACCTTCCACTGAGCTTGACCCTTCCACTTCACCACACTGGAACCAACGATTACCTTCCGCTGAGCTCGACCCTTCCAATGTCTCTTTGCTCAAGAAAGAAGGCTGTTTGTGTGGAAGGGGGGTAACTGGATCCAAATCAATCCAAATTAATCTCTGATGTAAAGTCTCAAATTCTAAAAGACAATCCTTTGTCATAAAAAACTATTAGCCATTTCTTAAGTTACATATGCCATGAGTCCAATTTCTTTTAGGTGATCCAGAAATTTAAAAATTTATTTTATTTTTTATTCATGTTATTTATAGTCCACCTTTCTCATTGAGACTTAAGGTGGGTTACACACCATAAATCAATGTAATCAATAGGATGAGGCATCCAATAAGCAATGTAATCGCTTACAGAAATCTGAAACAAAGCACAACTATTACACATGTCAATGTTCCCTCTAAGCTCCACAGCATTGTGAGCAGAAATTCTACCTCGTGAGCCAAAAAGCTAGTAGCATTACAGTTGTGAGTCTTCATTTGAGTATTGCATCAATTAGTATTTTAGAAGATTACTTCCATAACCTTGTAAAAACCTCAGAATAAATTCTTTTAAATTATATTTAAACTATATTTTAAGAATAATTTAACCATTATAAGAGAAAACAGATTCAAGTCAAATTTCACCCAAATGTCACCCTTTCCACTGTATTGGTAGACCTGGCCTCTGGAGAACAGGTCTCCCTGCCCCAGTCCACTATATTGGTAGATCTGGCCTTGGACCGTTGCCTTGGGCTGAGCCTTAGGAACATACCAGCACTTGGGGGCAGGGAACTCCTGCAGTCTACATTGGGTTTTTTTTTAGTGAAATATGACAACCAGCATTACAGGTCAAGTATAACAGAGGAGGAGCAATCACCGTCAGAACCCTGCCGAACCTAACAGGAAGTTGCTTAAATGTTATTAACCTGCCCTAATTTATTCAAATATTTATATCCTACTTCTCCCTGTGACTCAAAGCAACTTACAAATCATACTAAAAAGCATAATGGGTGTGCAATTTTTTTTTGTTTTTTCCGGCTCCATTGTAGCCTATGGGGATCATTATAGTCAGTGGCCCCATTGGCTATAATGGAGAACTGATATGGGGGTAATTGGGCAATACAAACTATTTACATTATTTTTGATACGATGATATTTTGTTATGATTAGTGATGAATAGGTATTGACCATATAATTTTGCTATTGTAATATTTTACTTTTACATTTTAATACAATAAATGGAACTTCTTGACTGGAATTTTTTCTATATTTGTGTGTCCAGATCAGGGTTCTCCAACATGGTGCCTGGGAGTGCTATGGTGCTGGCTGGCACCTTTCCTGGTGTCTATCATGTATTTTTAAAAAGTGGGCAGTACCAGGTGGGGCTTTTGCCCAGCAAGGCTTCTGATTGGCTGGGGGTTTTATTAATTCTTTGGCAGCAGCTGCCACACAGCACACGAATCTTCATTGTGTAACTGTAGGTAAGCTGCAGCAGCCATTTTGTGGCTGGCTCCACCTCCTGTGGGGGCTATTTTATGGCTGCGCCTACCATGGTGTGTCCAAATTCCAAAGGTGCCAATAGGCTCAAAAAGGTTGGGACCAGTGTTCCCTCTAAGCTTGAGTTAGTATGAGCTAGCTCACCGTTTTTTAGGCTCTGGCTCACACATTTTTGTCTTAGCTCAGGAAGGATGGCTCCAGAGCAAACTAATTTATGCAGTAGCCAAATCGCTCGCTCACAACTTTAATGCCAGTGGCTCACAAAGTAGAATGTTTGCTCACAAGACTCCACAGCTTAGAGGGAGCATTGGTTGGGACCCCTGGTCCAGATGGTTTTATGCCTTTTATACATTATGTATCTTCAAGTGAACAGTTTTTGAATATTGCTTCTTTGTTACATTTTATGTGTGCACATTTAATGTAATTGGCCAGTAAATCAAACAATAGGGTAGACTCATTTCAACTCTAAATTTAAACAAGCCATTACAAAGGAGCCTGAAAAATCCTTTTATCATGCAGGTGTTCGAAAAAACTGTTGGAGCTCTCTCTCGCTTTCCATTGAGGTTATCCATTATTATACCAGAATTGAGTTCTTTGTCTGTCACAAAAATATCTGTTGCATTTCATTTAAATAGCACGGGTCTAATGTACTGCAGAATAAAAAATTTAGTGTAATTGAAAAATGTAATCAATAGCACCCAGAGCAGTAAATAAATCACTGGGATTGTTAATTCAAAGGACTGTAAAATAATTTGTTGAGCCCTGGAACAGCTAGTGTAAAATCATATTAGCAATGGTAAAAGGAATGAAGACAGAGATACATTTTCATTTTTTTCCAGCTGCCTTCGGGAAATGTTTTTCTATCCTTATAATGTATAATTTAATATATTTGTTTTACCAAAAGCCTGGTTATACCCCTGGTTTTTATAACACTTTATCAAGTTAAAAGTATTCGTAATTCAGCAGTGTGTGTACATATAACAGAAAAATATAGTTTAAAGATGAACCTGATAAATGAGTTTGAAGGCAAACCCGAAAAAACCTGACACTATGGCTGCGGTCACACACACTAAATAATCCACTTTCAATCCACTTTCAGTGCACTTTCAAACTGGATTTGCCAGTTCACACTATAAAAATCCAGTTTCAAAGTGCATTGAAAGTGCACTGAAAGTGGATTATTTAGTGTGTGTGACCGCAGCCTATGTAAGCACAAGGTTTTTGGGAGTTTTTTTGACAGAGCTACCAGTTAAGAGGGGCATGAGAATTCCATTGTTCCCTCTGCCCAGACTGTCTTTTAGGTAGGATTTCTAGCTTCAGGTTGGGAAATACCTAGAGATTTGGAGGTGGAGCCTGAGGAGGGTGGGGTTTGGGGAAGGGAGGGACTTCAGTGGGCTATAATGCTATAAAGTCCGCCTGCCAAAGCAGCCATTTTCTTAAGGTGAACTGATCTCTGTTGCCTAGAAATCAGTTGTAATCCCAGGAGATCTCCAGCCACTACTGGGAAGTTGGCAGCCCTATAGCTAGAAATTTTCATGGGGGGGGGCACTGGATGGAGAAGGGGCCAGGGAAAACATTTTGCTTAATACTGAGCAGCTAAGTATATGTCTATGCAGCATTTTGAAATTAATTAGGTTAGGATAGGAGCTGAAGTAGGGAATATAAATTGGAGACATGTGGGTTGACCTTGGTTGCTTTTATACACTTTTGGATACCTGGATAACTGAGAAAGGGCCTTTACTGATAGTCCGCCTCATATACCCAGTCCCAAGGGCCCCTTCCCATTCAGGTCCACCTCACAACTCTGAGCAATGCTCCACAAGAGCAGACCCAGAATGTGGCCCTTTGCCAGCCTGCCCGCCTGGGCCCCTGGCATCATGCCCCCTCCCTCCCTCCGCAAAGTCTGCCACCGGCTGACGGACTGAAGTAGGCCCTGTGTGAACCAGAGTGCTGCCAGAGGCATCTGCATGCCACGTATGCTTGGAGAGGTTGGTCAACGTGCCCTCCTGTGTCAGGACTGGGCATCAGTGCCTCAGCTGTCTAACCTAGAAGCCGGACAGACTTTCCTCCTGTGGGGACCTGGCTCCAGGGCAGCTCCCCAGCTCAGCAGCAGGAGCAGAGGGAGGAGTGCGCTGCCTCCAACTTCAGCTGTATTTTTGGTGTGCCGGGCCCACGTGTTGCACACATGGATGGGGGGGGGGGGCGTTGTGAAATCAGGAGGGGGTGTCACCCCACACTAGCTACAGCCCTGGAGGTTGGCAACTCTAGTTTCAGGCTTCATGTGATTATTCCGCAAGTGCCCCTAGAACTTGCATTTTGCGTGTTGGGTCAGTTCATGCTAGGTCATGGCCAGTGTTCTATACACAGGGTCAGCTGACATGCAAAAACAAACCATGCTTTGGCAGCAGGGGAACACTTCACACTAGGTCATGGCCAGTGTCCTACTTCTACACACAGGGTCAGTTGACATGTAAAAACAAACCATGGTTTGGCACTGGCAGTATGGGAACAAGGCCTGTGCTCCCCTCTCCCCTCCCACTTGTACACTCCAAGTCAATTATTTCTTGTTTACTGCAAACCATAGTTCACCACTATTCTCTGCTGTGCTGAAGCCTATTTGCATTCCTGGTTCAAACTAATATTTCCTGGTTCAAATGCAACTGTAAGCTATATATATCAATATAATAAACAGAAATATCTAATTAAATTGCAGCACTCAACTTCATATGATGGTCTGGATGGCATATACCCAAGAGTTCTAAGAACTCAAATGCAAAAGTGTTGATTTCCTAATAATAATATGTAACATCACTAAAAATTTACCTCCCTACCCATAGCACTATATGTAGTGCTGATTTTTGAAATGTTAACTCTTGTAATAGCAAACCATAGTTTAGCATTTGAGGCAAACAGACCAGGTGTGTGTACCATTTTAAAAATCATATTTAGTTTGTTTTATACTTGAATAATTTTGTTTTCCTTGTTTTCTTTGTTTTCTTTATTGCAGTCTTTATTCATTTTCATTGGTTTCAGTTCTGAAATTCACAGGGACTGTATCTATCATCCAAGGGATTCAAGTTTCGGAGAGATAAAAGGTCACTCTTATAGACAATTAATGTTCTTGCTTGCAGAGTGGGCACAGGAGGGCATTTAGCAACCCCAGAAAGCAGGCACAGGGAAAGCACACATAGAAAGTAAACACACTGCCTTAGAAAGGGGGGGAAGCATGGGCAGGAAAATCATGACACTGCATCTCCCCCCTGCGCCCAGATAATCTGGCTCTTCAGTAACAAGTAGAAATGCAATGTATAGAAATCTATCAGTACCATCTTCTTTGGTGGTGGTATTAATATACTCTCCTGGTTGGTCAATGTATCTGTCATTTACATTATTTGCTGACTTCTCCTCCCTCTGCCTGTGCTCTCCTTGAACTGAAACAGTATCAGCCAGGCATGAGAGTACAAAGAATTAACAACTTTCCCTAATTATTTCTGTAGGTTGTAAATTTTATAAATTAGATTTGGTATAATTATTGTATTAAGAAAATGGGGTTATTCAGGGTGGCTTTTAATTAATTCCCATCCAGCTGCACATCCCTACAATTATTTTTTACTGTGCTTGTGGTGGTGAAGTCTATGACATGGATTGACTAGCCAGATATTCACACTTCCACTGCCCAGGAACAGTAAGAACTCAATGCAAGAAAAGAAGGAGCTCCTTATAAGTAAGATTCCTACTGTTCAGTACTGTAAAAGCCCCATCACCTCTACAATCATTCTGTTCCGACAGCAGACAATGGGGTGGATCCTGGCACAAAATTCCCGCTCGTGCTAGTTCTCTTGCGCAAACAGAATTGCAAAGAAAAGACTGCACTAGTCTCACCTGCACAAGGTCAAATATATTGAATCTCCTACTTGCGTTTCCATTTGTGCAAGATCCTATTCCTTCAATCCCAGGATTTCAGGAAGCGAACCCAGCAGCTTCTCCATTCTCTTCCAGTGCCTACTGTATAATTTGGAGAAGGAGGTTTAGGATGTCTGGTCAAGAGAAAGGTTGGTTAAAGGAAGCCGAACAATACAGTGCATGAAAATTGGGGGCTTGAGGGAAAGATATAGGCTTTTACATAACGAGTGTTTCCATGGACACAAAGGTTTTTGCTTGCAGAATGTGATTCCCCCCTCCTCCTCCTCCTCATGGGACAACTGAAATTGTTTCCCAAAACCTTGTCCCTAGGAGGAGTTTCCTGTCCCCTAGGAACAGGATTTTGAAGGGTGTTTCAGGCTGCTATGGGAGGCAAGACCTCATGCACTGCAGGTGGAAATCCTTGTGTGCGGACCCACTCTTCTGGATCGAAGCCACAGAGCGTGTTGTTTGCAAAGTTGTGTTTGTTTCTTCAGGAGAGGCAGGTGCTCACAGAGAGAAACAAGGTCTGGAAAAAAGAAAAACGAACAAGGAGTTGCAAGCGACGATGACTGTGCGTTTGTTCAGTAAGTTATGTTAGAGCCTGACAGAACTGAAGATGGCCAAGCAGTCAGGAGCCACAATATATATCTGGCAGTGAAGTGAAATGTACTAGAACCTAAGCAACAAACTAGCAAAGCAAGCAAACAAACAAGAAAGTGAAAAGGGGGGGGGGGACTACTTTGTTCTATGCAGTGGAAGAGATACAAATTGTATGTGTGGCTTCAGTGGTTGCTCAAGCCCATAAAATCTTTCCTTCTTCAAACTGTTTGCTAAAGTACAATATCAATTACTAACTGCTTATATAAAGCCCTCTGGGTAGCAGGAAAAATTGTAGGACAAAGTAGGGTTGCCAGGTCTGTGTTGGAAAATACCTGGAGACTTTGGGGGTGGATCTGGGAGAGGGCGGGGTTTGGGGGGGAGGGGCCTCAGCATGGTACAATGCCATAGAGCCCCCACCCTTCAAAGCAGCCATTTTCTCCAGGGGAGCTGATCAGCTGGAGATCAGTTGTAAAAGCTGTCAGCTGGAGATCAGTTGTAAAAGCGGGAGATCCCCAGGCCCCACCTGGAGGCTGGCAACACTAGGTCAAAGGGATGCTGACAGAAGAAAGTGCACAGAAAACTCACTTGTGGGATGCTCAATCGCCAATGCGAGTAAATCCTCACCAGTCTCAGGCACACACACAAATAGACACTGCAAAACTTATTTCTGCTTCTCGGTGTTTCTAAAATCACAAACTTTGCTTTTGCCTTACTGAGAAGAAGTTTATGATGCATTTGACACATTCCCAAATAGTCCTAAAATAACTCTCAAATTATTTGAACACTAAAACAAACACTGAGATTTTTTTACCTGAAAATAACAGACAAAGAAATGTAACTTGCAGCTCAGCATGAGTGAAATAAAAGGTAAGGGCTTATACTATTAACAGAACTTCTAGTTCTTGCACACTCTTTGGAAACAGATGATGCCCAGGTAGCCAGTACTGAAAAGTCTGATTCAACTCGTAGGAGCAGAGAGCAGAAAAACAGAATAAAACAAGCCGGGAACCCTGAATATAATTAAAACTGAATCTGCTAACAAAAGAAATTCCTGCTTCATTTGCAATGGCTGCTAGCCCTATAAAAAATGTGTGTCCCACAAAAAAAGAAAAAGTTGGCATTTTTCATTGTGGGAAAAATTAATTTTGTTTAAGTATGCAGACTGAAGCAAAAAGGAACAAGCCAAAACCCCAGGTAAATCAAACAAGCCAAGAATTTGGTAGTGAAGTGAAGAGAATTACGTTTTTGGAGAACAAACAGAAACCAGAGCAGACTCAAAAAGTATAGACAGCAGCTTATTTAAGTAAATACATAACACGGAAAGCACTGAATACACAACTATCAAAAATTCATGGTGGAACTACCTATGGACTGTTAACATTTAAGCAAATGTGGATCCTATTGTGGGGGGAAGAAAAGCAGGCTTTAAATAAACAAACTACCAGTGCAGTGTATGAATATAATTTTAAATAATAAATTTTATACTTCTAAAATATATATTAAGTAGAAGAAAACATACTTGGTAAAGAGAACAGGGTCTTGTACACAGAGATGATTTAGAGCAGGGCAGAGCAAACTATGTTTGTGAGAGCTACTTAATTTAAGGGTTTGGGGAGCTATCAGTTACAAAATGGCAGCTCAATGGGTAAAGCCAGTCACAAAATGGCAGCAGCTGAATAACATCTCACTAAGTTTGTGCTCTTCTCCACACACAGGTACTAAAGGCTGGGCATGCCCAGAGGCATAAGCCAAAGGGTTAGCTTGAGAGCTACAGCCTTATACTACACAGAAAATCAACTAGGAGGGGGAAAACTCTATATTGGGTCTCCACTGACAAGAGAAGTTGAATATCAGTAAATAAATATGGGTTTTGTCTATACAGGTCCCATCATGTACTTGGGGCTACCCATGAAGAGTGTTTGGAGGCTGCAGCAAGACTGCTGGTCAGGGCCAGCTATCAGGAACATGTGACCCTGATATTGCAGCAGTTACACTGGCTATTGGTCCATTCCAGAGCCCAATTCAAGGTGTTGATTTTGATTTTTAAAGCCCTACATGGCTTGGGACTGGGGTAGGTTAAAGACCATCTTCTCCCATACATTCCTGCCCAGGAATTAAGATCACAGCTAGAGGTCCTCCTGACTGTCCCACCAATCAAAGAAGCTTGTTAGGTTGGTACAATAGAGAGGGTCCTTTCAGTGGTAGCCCCACGATTGTGAACAACCTCCCCTGGGAGGTGTGCCAGGCCCACTCTCTTTTGATCTTCAGGAAGTAGCTGAAGTTTTATTCAGGCACGCACTCTGGTTAAGTTTATTAGCAATCCTGAACTGTGATTTTAAATGTTAGTTTTTATGTATTTTATTTTACGTTTTTACCTATGTTGTTGTAAGCTACTTTTTTATCTAAGTTGTAAGAAAGGAAGATGACTAATAAATGTTGCAAATAAGCATTAAAAAAATTAAATCCCAAGCATAGCCTTTTTGGTGATTAAAGAGGATGCTTCCTTTCCCTTTTCACCAGTGGAAAAAGTCATTAAATTCAACCCTTTGTACTTCCACTGAGAACTGCTGAGAGATGCTACAATAAAATCACCGCTGAAAATACTAGGTGCCACAATGAAATTTTTTTTGTGTATAATGTGAAATGACTGAAGTGCAGGGAGCCTTCCTGATAGCCTCAAGCAAGTCATTCCATAGTGTGGGAGCCACCACAGACAATGCACATCAATTGGATGCTGCCGGTTTTACCTGGCTGCACCTTCAGAAGTCTTTGCTCTGGTGAGTACAGTTCGATACATGGGTCCAGTGCCATTAAGGGCTTTGTGTTTGGAACAACTGACAGAAAGGCTGCTGACAACCATCACAGCCCCCCAGAGAAGTGTTCCTTCTGGGGTTCCCCTTCACCCCTCCCCCCCTCCCAGATGCTTCCCAAACATCAGAGGAAAACAAGTTACCTGATTTGCCCAGGTCTATGGAACCCCAGGGTGACCAGCGTCCTGAGAATTTTGTCCCTTCTACTCAACAGTCCTGGCTGAAGACGTCTAAGCAACAGTGTAGAAAGAATGGACAGACTGACTTGAAGGACAAACCCAGAAGAGCATAAGGCATCTCATGAGGTCGAGTCAGGATGGGCAGGAAGAAGTAAATATAGCGGGGATGGATTCAGTGGCAGAATACTGTCGGACAGTTAAACATCAAAGTATGTTTTTTTAAAATATTCAGAAACTGTGCCTGAGAATCAGTTGTTGCCAAGTATTTGAAAAAGACGCGTGCAAAATTTTACATGCAATGATCATAGTTCTCAACACAGCAGAACAGCAGATGTCATTGACTGTGCTTCACTAAGTGGCAGGTACAGTTTTATCTAAGACTGCATTTGACTAATTTAGTTTTTAGTTATTGGCAGTCATTATTGAAGATTTTAAATTGTGGTCTTTTGTGTGTGTGTGTTTTTTTAAATAATGGTTGTATTTGTTTCGTAAAGTGCAAGGGAGTTCTGCAAGGTAGAAAGGCAGATAACACATGTTTTAAATAAATTCTCCTCCCTACTGGCCTGTGAGAGAGTTAACTATGCTGGAGTGGGGACAGGTTGCAGTAAATTGTTTCACAGGTGGTCTTTTTCTGGAAGGGATCCCATCACAGTGCTCTTACTAGCTAACCAGTGACAGACATATATTCCATCTGGCAAATATCTGTGCATGGAGAGGCTCAAGATACAGGAACCTAGTCAGGATAATTTAACTTTAGAAACTGCTAGAATAATTCCACCATCTCTTATTTTCTTTGTGAAAGGTAAACAACAAGATGCCTTATGGGATCTTATGAACCAGTTGCTGTAGCTGTGAGTAAAGAAGTCAGATGAATGATTATTTCCCATATAATATCTTCAAAACTAAAAAGAGGATGTCCTCCTACCCAAAACACGTGTTAAGTTAGTAGCTCAGAAAAACTAGTAAATGATCTCTGCCTTTTACTTGATTCGATTTGTATTTCATATAACTCTGTTTCACTCTATACCTCTTATATTTCATGGCTCCTCTTCGACCCTGTTTGTTATCCTGACCCTTACATAAAATGACAGATCTGCCATTTTAAGACCGAAGTGGGCTGTAGTCCACAAAAAGAAATAAAATTTTGTTACAGGACTAGTGTGTTCTTCATTTTACCCCACGTACCTAATTAGCGTGGTGTGCACCGTAGATCCCTAGCTGTAGCCAAAAGAGCTACGTTACTATTTTAGCACCAATTTAGATGGCCTCTCCTTGGTATCCAGCAGCCGGCGCCATTTTGGGACCGGAATCGAGCGAAACTACATCTCCCAGCATTCTATTGGAGGCACTAGCGCCATCTTGTCCGTCTCACCGCCGTTTGTTTGGTGGTGTCACAGAAGGGGTGGTTGTTCGTGAGCGGTCTGTGGGCAGATGCGATGGCGCTTTTCCCCGCGTTTGCGGGCGCCGCTAAACCCGGGGAGACGCCGGCAAACGAGAGCGAGGGCTCCAAAAGAGGTACCGAACCCTCCTCCCCCTTGTTCTCCACGTGGGCGGGCCCTCCAGCTTCCCATTGGGTCTGCCAGGCCTTCCGGGTTACCCCCGGGTCCGCCAGCCCTTAAACCTTTGCCTCGTCTGCCAGTGGCGGCTGTCTTTGCCCCTCCCCGTCAAAAACCTAAGTTTTTAACCTTTTCCAGACAATCGTTTGCATATGTCTAACCACTTGGTGACATGTAGGCAAAGGGATGTTGCCAGCTGATGCTCCTACCAGAAAGGAGGGCGGAGGAAGAATTAGAAAAGTGGGTGCACCACCCCAAGTTGCTGTATTGCCCGACTGTCCCCCTGTCCTTGCTTAGTTCGGTTTTTTGCGCAAAATGAGAGCCTTTCGTCCTCAGAAACGGGTGTTTGGTTCCTCAGATTTTCAGGAGGCTCATTTAAGCGTTTTGCAAGTCTCGCTCGACTCACAGTCCCTCCCTTTACCAGAGAGGCAGGAATTCAACAAGTGGAACGATCCCTCATGTTTAGTTTCAGTGCCCGTTCTATCATGCGCTACCTCTGAAATTTCAAAACTCTACTTTGGCTCAATTAGAAGAATATCCTGATGGCCTAAAGATCCTTACTCTTCTTGATAATCCAGACCTAACAGAAACTCGCTAAATTCCTTTCTGGTGCCATTTCTATTTTCCCTTTATTTAATTGATTGGTATATTTACATGGTAATTCCTTTTACAGTTGTTGGGGGGTTTTTTTGCAAGTATTATTTTATGCTGCTGCTGTTACTGTACATGGGTCTGCAAGTGTTACATGCCAATAAAAGTAATTGGATTAGAAAACAAGTGAAGCAGTTCCCTGGCATGGAGATGTCATTGGGAGGGAGGGTGCTTCATCTATTCATGAGAAGGAATGGCGGTCCCCAATGCTGACAGTGATTATGAGAGAAGGAATGTTGCCAAAAATATTGACCTACTGCTAAGCAAGCGTGCTGAGAATTGGTCTGTAGCGCCTGTTGCCTTCCGTAGGACTTGCTTCCAAGTACACATCAGTTAGGGCCCAAGAAAGTAATCTTAAACAGTTCTACTCAGAATGCTACTCAGTGGGGCTTACTCCCAGGGAAGTGTTCTTGGGATGGCACTGTAAATCTGTTTTTACTCTGCCTGCTTCTCAAAATCTCTGATAGACAGTGTCACACAGAAACATGTATAAAATAGCCAATGTAACTTAAGAAATAAGTGCAAATTGCTAAACTATATTCGTCCCTGATATTTTAGATAATAGTCTCTGTATTTCCAAAATATTGTTGTGCTTTGTTGAGTTGCCACTTCACCAGGTCTCTTCATGAATTTGACATCCTAAGGAGATATTGACATTATGTTAAGGAGATATTCATGCCATGTGATTCTAACGAAGGAGGGCCTTTTAAAGCATGCTGGATAAAACATTCTTTCTCCCGCACTGGTTGTTAATCTGTTGGAAGTGAGGTCTGCTTCTAAACTTACTGTACTTTTTGTGACCTGCTTGTGAAAGAACAACCTTGTGACTTTTCCTTCTCCCCAACATAAAGGGTAAGAGTCTCACAGTTGAACAAGTTTATATTTTATTTTTTATGTTTATTATTTATAAATACATGGAATTACTGAGCAACAAGCTGTATTTCACAACCAAGTTGTACATTAAGCAAAGGCAAATCCACATTTGCTCAGGAATGATCCAAAGCCCCAACTCACAGTTTGAGAACCCTGGTCCTACTCCATTCAACCCATAATTCTCTGCAGCATGCAAACTCAAAGATAACAAAATCTTTATAGAGTCTAGCTCACATGGCTGTGGGGGTGGGGAACTATTCAAAGGTGCCTTATTTTTGGAATGTGGCGCCATTGTTTCCCGTAACTTCTGTCTTAAAGCAGGCATCCATAGATTCCACCATCTACTGTAATCCTAACTATTTATTTAGAAGCAAGTTATGTTAACTTTTTCTAAGTAAGGGTGTTTAGGACTGGCTGGCTGCAGCCTTACTGTGGGTCTGGTACCCTAGCAAACCCGTATCAGTCTGTGCAGAAGCTGCCAATGTATGCAAAGTAATGTATTCTTTGCTTTTACCAAAAGAGACATACAGGTTGTTGTTGGAACTCTGTGTCCAGATGCGACTTTCTGGACTTCCTGCCTCTACACCTGCAGTAGAGTATACAAAACCTAAAGAGATGCAAAACAGTATTTGCATAACAATCCCTGGTTAATTCTACTGCTTCTGGTGACTTGGTGGGGCAGCGAATATTTTATATATTCATCTCTGTCCTGTGAACTCATTTTATGCTCGATTATGTTATTGGAACATTTGTGGCAAATACAGGCAAGCTGCCACAGAAGTCACCTGACGGTATCTCTGAAGGTGAACAAGATCTGAGCATGCTCACCTGAAACTCCAAGTATTCCCGAGCTTCTGAAGACAGCGCAAATGTAGCACACAAATATTTAAAGATGAGAGGACTCACAAGCAGGCAACCACATCACCGCTTTCATACTTGTAGAATTCTCTTGATATAGTTATGTCAGTTAACAGATTTGAATATAAAGCATTAATGTAACTTTGCTACAGAATGCTGTGATCCCATCAGATTTGACAAACAAGTTACATGAGTGGGAACTAGGTGGTGCATTACAGCAAATAGTATTGAATGATGCTATGTTTTTGTGCCAGTATGTTTACGGTCTCGTCATAATCTGAGGCCCATAGCGGTGGTGTTTACCTTGCCCTCAAATAAAAGATAAATCAGATACTATTATGTGGCACTCAGGTTGGTTTCTGTCTTCTTTGTGGTCACTCTCATATTAATTTAAGTATTATTCACATTATCTTTCCATCATGAATTGTATTTACCAGAGCCCCATAGTATTGTTGTTTTCACTGTTTCACTGTGGGCATTTGGAGCCCTTCTGGACAGGAGCAATTTTGGTTTCTCATTTTACCATTATTTCAATAAAGTTTTGCACGATATTCCAGTTTTCTGAATGTCAAATAATAAAATTCTGTGAGCTATCCATGAATATTCTTGAAGTCCAAAAAGATAGGTAGCACAATCCTAAATAGATCTGTACTTTTCTAAGTCCACTGACTTTAGTGATCTTAAAAGGGTATAACTCTGCACTGGTAGTCTGCTAGCTCAGGCATCACAGAATACCAATTTTAGCAAGTCTGTTTCTTCGTCTTGCATCAATGAATATAACAAGAGTTTGTTTGATACTTAATGACCTAGCTGGTCACTGTTTTTCCAAGGAATTTACCTTTTTCATGTCCAACTTTAGTATTTTTTGAAAGATCTTGTTGCCTGAATTTTCAAAAAATACGGTTATTTTTTCATACAGTGTAGGGTAACAGGAAAACACAGCAGGCTTCTCCTGGTAGTAATGCAGATATCAGTACATAGTCTTTCAAAGGGCTTCTCTACAATATGAGGCAATGTTAAACTTTATCAAATTCTTATCTGTAGAACTTTGTGCTAAGATCTGTGCAAAGATATATATAAATGAAAATCTTTCTTGAGGGATGGTTATACTTTAGGCAACTGATGGGGAAAGAGAAGGAATGGGTTCAATTTAAAAAGCTGGAGTGATAAGGATGAAATATGTATCCTACTTTCTCCTTGCCGTGTATATGAGAACTGTTTCATTCTAAAAATAGTAAATCATCCTGATTGGCAGAAAGCCCTAACCTTGTTTTAAAAGTCCCAATTCCAATGGAATTTACTTAGAGGTTAATATGTAGAAGATTCTAGCCTATAAAAATGAAAGGCAGTATTTCAATATTGTTCCAAATACAGGATTGCCACCCAAAATAGCAACCAAACCTTCAGTTTTCCTTTTTTTGCATAACATTTAGTTCCTGAATTACATAACATGATACACATCTTGTATGTCTATGCGTCTGCTCTGTATTATTGACAAACTGGGTGGTAGCAAGGAATACCAAAATCATGTAATGATGACATGTCAGGAAGAATGGGGGCAATTGGATGCCGAGTTGTTGTTGTTTTTTGGTGACAAATGCGTGTTTGATGTCTGATGTAGTTCCATCCTTCCTGATTGTGTGGCATAGGGTCTTTAGTACTGTTCCTGTAAAATTCTGTTTTACAGTTAGATGGGAGACATCTATCTTCTCAGTATTGTATATGCAATTCTGAAGCTGTCCATAGAGTGTGAATAACAAAATCCATACAGTGGAGCCACAGACAGGGAGGAATTTTTCTACAAACCAGGGGGAAGCCCAAGGTCTATAGAAAGATCTGAAATCTAAAACACACACTGGAGGATTAAAGCCCTCCAGAATAACAGAAACAACATTTGTAGCTTTGAGAAGTGAATGCCCACTTAGCTCTTGCAAGACTATGTTCTGAGACCTCAGTGACCATTTTGGGAGTTGCTAGACAATGACTACACTATTTCTGAGCCTTCCAAGCTTTGGTTTCTGTAAATCAAAAGTGGGGAGGGGAACAGGGGTGGGTTAGGAGGTCAAAACAGTCCTAGAAATGGCTCCACACCCTCCTCTGTCACATCCCCTGATGGAGAGGGGAATTGCCAAGACTGGTCCTGGTGGTGACCACCATGTGACTTGCCTGATGACTTTCCACTGCACAATTTGCATGACTTGTCCAGGCCTAGAGGCAGCCACTACTTAGCTCACACAAACAACTTGCTACTGCACAACTTGCAGACCTTACCCAACTGTCGGGGGAAGGAAGGAGGGAAAGCTGAAGACTGGGATGTGTGTGGCAGATAAAGGTTGGTTGGTAAGTGGGAAGGACAGAAGGGAGCAGGGAAAGGGGAGAAGTGGTGGGCGTGGAAAAGGAGAAATAACATGGAGGGGGGGATGCAGGGGAAAATGTGATGCCCTCTACAAGTCCTTGCAGGTGCCCTGCTTGTATATTAGAACATGTCTTCATGAAACTTCCGAAGTCTGTAATACATGACAGTTATTGATGTCCTAATCACATTTGTTGTAAGCTGTATTGTCTGCGGGTCAAATAAATCCCCAGCTTTACAGAATGCGGAGGGAATTCTTTGTATTGATCTACCTTTCTTCTGTGTTGGCAGAACTGAGCTGGCTTATCAACTCAAGCTTCCGCAATGAAGATGCATTGAGACTTCACCAGCACTCTTTAGAGGTCACGGACCTTGCCTCAGAGAAATCCCCGCCCCAAAGGTAGCATGCCCTTTCATTTGCTTATAGAAATTTTGACTACATTCTTGTAGTTATGTTAATTATTTAAAGGTTTATTTAAAGGGTTTCCCCCCTCCCTTTTTGTAGATACAGTAAATTCCTCTTTTTGCAGTGAATTGAGTACTGTATGGTGATCATATTTGTTGGTGATCATATTTAAAGGCTTTCCAGGAACATGGTTGCTTAGTTGTCATTATTAGTAGAGTTGCTGCCAGGCTGGGGAGGGGCGGGGTGGCTGGAGATATCTTGGAATAACAACATCTCCAGATTACAGAGATCAATTCCCCTGGAGAGAAAAAAACTGCTTTGGAGGGTAGACTCTATGGCATTATACGCCAATAAGGCCCCTTCCCCCCAGACCCTTCCCTCCCCAGGCTCCACCCTCAAATGTCCAGGAATTTTCAAGTCCAGGGCTTGCAACCCTGGTTGTAAAGTGGTTTTGTCTTTTATTGCGTGAAGCATTTTAAAAAATCAATTTCTCTAGCTGTATGGGAAGTATGCTTGGGAAAGATACTGGGTGGGTTGCCACTAATTACAGTATAAACCAGTCCTGTACAGAGTTTGCTTTCCTAAAGCCAGTGAACCACATTTACCTTCACTGAGGATTAACTTGCTGGCCTCTTGAAGCAGAGTTTATTTTAAAGTTCCATCCACACAACTGCAGCACCAGAATGTGGATGGAGGTGCTGTCGTGACCCCACTCTCCTCATTGTTAAACTGGCTTCAGTTGCTGTTTGAAGCAAGTTGGAATGCATGTAGAACACTTCATGTCATCCTCTGGATCCCTGCCAGTAAGCTTAGGTTAATGTTTACTGTTTTGAGAACCAATAATCCATGTTTACCTTTCAAATATGTATCCAATTTATATTCTGCTGGATTTTGTAACTATAATAACTCAAAAGTTTAGACAGTTCTGGAGAATACTTCAAAGTTTGCATTTCTGTATGGGAATGACTTTCATAATAACTGAACCAAAATTTAATGTCCTTTCCACTGTAACTTCAGCTTCTTCCCAGAAATCTACAGTGTTTAATGGGGTTTTTATAAAGTCAAAGACAATGTGACATTTTAGGGACCAGTGTCACATGGTTGGCAGTTCCATGACTTTTCCTGCTAGCATTTTTTAAAGGAAAGCAGCTGAGGAATGGGGAGGAGAGGAAGGAGTTATGTAATGCTTTCCCTTCCTGCTCAAAATTTTCTATCCTTCCTGCAGAAGAAAAGATACAGGGCTCAAAACCATCAGGAAATAGAATTATGGAACTTTAGCTGGCCCTTACTCAAATTTAATAAACTGTTTATTGTTGGGAACATCTTGATTTTCTTGCTTTGTGCCGTCAAAGATCTGCTGTCATGATGATGGTAAATACCAATGTAATTTATAAGATAATTGTATACTGAAATTAGGTTAGAAAATGTGTGTATTTTCTAAAGTTAAATAACATTAATAAAGAATCACTTTTAGATCACTGTTTTATGTAAGAATATTGATTTAAAAATCAGTTACAAAGTCTGCGTTTCACCCGAGAACTGCATCTTATTTTAAGCAGCCTGATGTTTTATGTTTTTTATGTTCTGTAATGCTGGGTTTTAATTAATAATTGATGGCGTTTTTTTGTTTTTTATTATGTTGTATGTGGGAAACTGCCTTGGGCAGATACCCAGGAGAGGCAGCATTGAAATTTCCTAAATAATTTATTAATAAGAATATAAGATCAAGGCTATTTCATGCACACATACCCCGGTTGCTGGTACTGAAAATTTCTGTTGTTTTAAATTGGCCTTAAACATGTTTGCTAAATAGGGTTAATTCACAAGGATGTTTTGTACTGCATATACGATATACCCACGATGTGAAAAAACACATTAAGTGTGATAGCATGCTGCCCAGTTGGGCATGGATACCATAGGATGCTCTTCTAGTGATCACAGTGGATGGAAAACTAACCTCTGTGATCTGAGGAATGCCTGCCAGCTTTGTCTGGAAATAGACAGGGTGTTTTTGTATATGCATGTCAGTCATCACGCCTAAACTGGCCCTTAGGAGGGAGATAAAATATTTCCTATAGCTTATTTTACCTATTGAGATTTGCTTTCTGTTGGTGAGTAGAAATTTTTTAAATCCTCTGAAGAAATTAACTGTAGTTCAGATTTTTTTATCACTACTGCAGTTTGCTTCATTCTTCATTTTTGTTTATTTGCATGTAAGCCAATTGGAATTATCAGGAGAAAGCGAAGCCAATGAAAGTTTCCAGAAGCCAGCTAAGAAAAGAAAGAAAAAGAAGAAACGACACAAAAAAGTGAAAAAAAGGAGCAGGGGGGATCACAGCATCAGTGATTCAGAATCAGACACTGAGGATGGAGAAGATGGCGGAAACAAAGGAAAAGAAGGAGTAGAACCTAAGTACGTAAGTACGCGTTCTTGTTATTTATTACAGAATGTACATTGGTCTTGAGCTGAGGTGTCAAACTCGTTTTCTACAAGTGCTGGATCTGACATAAATTTCACTTTGTTGGGCTAGGCCATGTGTGCCATAAATGTAATCCCAGATACTGGATATACAAACTTTATAAAGGACACAGGCAAACCCAGTTCATGATAGTATTTTTACTCAATATACAAACAAACACAATTTATTCCTGGCAGTGAAAGCAATTTATTTACTGAGAAATTCACAAAACCCCCAATAAATGCATTTAATCATATGCAAAACTAGGTTTTCCCCAAGGGATACCCTAAAAGGGAGGGGGTGTCTTACATTTCCATACGGATTAGTTATTTTTTGTATATATAGCACTTTTAGGAGACGAGTCATCTTTCTTGCAAGTAAATAAGGTAGTTTTTCAGCACGCACACACCTGTACGCCTAGCCTCTGCAGCCAAGCATGGCTACGATTTATCTCTCATTCTTTGTTTCCTCTCTTCCCCCATCCTACCTCTGAGGATTCTGAGGAGGCACACCAGAATCCACCCTTAACTGCTCCATCCCCACCACCACCACCCCTGTGAGGTGGACCAGGCTGAGTGATTGGCCCCAGGTGACTCATATGACAGGCTCAGGAGGAGGGGGTCTGAACCTGGCTCTCCCAGATATCCACCCTCCACTTCTCGTCTCTCTTGCATTTCCCATAGAAGCGGTGGGGCTGAGGGGAAGGCCCGACAGAGAGGCTGTTTCTGAAACCTTCAGGGGGCACTTTTTGTCCTCCTGTGACCTTTTCCCCTCACAGGCTGAGAACAGGTAGGAGGGAGAAGGGAGATTGCCATCCCCCACCCGCCCTGGCACTCACTCCCGGATCCATGGCTGTTCAGACGTGCGGCAGTGACAGCAATGTCCCTTTTCCCCTTCGCTCCTCCATTTGCTTCCGAGGTCTTTTTCCTCAGAGTGCATGTGCAAGACAGCCCAGTTGGCTCCCAATACACGTGCCGGCCCTCCTCCCCTCTCTCCCACTAGCCCCTTCCCCTTATCGGCAAACCACCACTCCACATGCCCACTCTTGCCAACCCCCCTGATGGTCACCGTTTGAAAAAACCTGAAGCTGGTTGGTACCACTTGGCTCCACCCTACCTACATAGCAGCTTTGCCAATCCTTGCTGAGCTGTGATCAAAGGAGACAGGAGGGGGGAAAACACTACACCTTCTCTTTCTTTGCCTTCGCTGCCATCCCCCCCAACTCTATTTTACCTCAGCCTCTTAGCCCCACTCCCTAGCCATTTGCTTTCTATTTCTTGACAGCTTTGACCACAGACCCCCTCACTGCATGTGACCTTTTGCCCACCCAAGTAGCCTCCTGCCTTCCTTCCCTTGCACCTTGTGGGCCAGATAAGAGCCCTGGATGGGCCAGTTCTGGCCCATGGGCCGTATGTTTGACACCCCTAGTCTTGAGCATTTTCTCATTATTTTGCAGTTTGAATAAAGTGCAATACTCGACAGCTAGAGAATATAAGATTAAGTTAATGAGAAACATTATGGGACACGTTTAACTACTTACTCATGCTGAACGTGGGGCTGGGCTTGGAAGAGCAAAGTTTGATTTCAGGGCCCAAGATCCCAGACTATAGTTTTTGTTGCCATGCCCTTGGGAATGGGCTGTGGCTCACTAGTAGGTAGGGTTGCCAACCTCCAGATGGCAGCTGGAGATCTCTTGAGATTACAGCTGATTTCCAGGTGATAGAAAGGTGCACTCTATGGCATTGAAGTTCCTCCCCTCCCCAAACCCAGCACTACTCAGGCTCCACCCCCAAAATTTCCAGGTATTTCCCTACCCTGAGTTGGCAACCCCACTAGTAGACCACACGTGTCACATTCAGAAGGTTTTGGTTTTAATTCCCAAGGTCTCCAGTTTAAAAAGATACGGTTATGGGACATGGTCACTATGTTTTCAGAATTCGTATGAATTGCTAATCCTGTTGAACTGCTGTATCATTGCTAGTAAAATTAATCAGTTGCCATTTTTACACTCACACTGAAGTATTTTCTCTTTTAACTCCTCCCCTCCTTACTGTGGAGTCCCTGTTTTTGTGGGTTCATACAACTCAGACTTCTGCCTCTTAAGCTCTGTAAACTTCATGTGCAGTGACCCAGAGACGCTGCCTTATTCTAGGGTAGCCCCAACAGCAGGAGCACCCCACCTAACCTGAACCAGAGACGCACAAAGACAGGCCACAAAAGACACTCTGCTAGCCAAAAGCTCTGCCAAAGGATCTCCATTTTTAGGTTGTACAAGGAAGCCTTGAAAGCAATCTTCCGTGCCCCCCCCCTTCTGCTCAGCAAGGTATGCATATGAAACAATGCCTCCACCAGGTAAAGTATTTGCATTTCTGAAGGCTATTCAGAGGCCACCTGGCAAATAGTTCTTTTGTCTCCAACTCCGCATGTAGTCCCTTTTGTGACTCCCATAGCTATGTGAAAACTCTTTTGTCTAGGTCAACTGTCCTTCTTGCCCCATCCCTCAGGATACTGAGATAACCAATCAAACATTCAAACTCCAGGCAGGAGCCTGGAGGTCCCATTTAATTGACAGAAGATCGCCATCTTTTATGTTGTATTGTATGGTTTTGTGCTGATTTTGACAGTTTTAATGGACATTTTAATGTATACTGTATATGTTGTTAGCCGCCCTGAGCCAGCCAAATGGCGGGGAGGGCGGGATATAAATATAAAATAAATAAATAACAATCCTTTCTGACGTCTATCAGGGACCCATTTCCCACATTTTGTCTAAATCTGGGAACCTATTCAACCTGCCTTGGCAAGACCATCAGTGGTCATCAAACTCATTCAACCAGCTCCAGTAGAGCCACCCAGCACCTGGTTAATCCCATCAATGCTATTGTGAATCCAGACTCTGCCCTTCTGAAACCTCACTGATCACACCTAGGTTTTGCTCCTCCTGGTGTCACACCTCCTGGGACCCCTTATCGGTCTAGGTAATCTTTTATCTTCACCTGAGACAAACCCCTCAAGGCCTCCCATTGGTCTGCATTGATTTCCAATGTCTGTATCCTTCAAAGCACATGACCTCAGAGTGTGTGTCTGCCCCAGGATGCCAACTGGCAGTTCACCCCAAACTTTATTTGGCCCATAATCTCTTCTCCATGGACTTCTGCACATCTGGAAAGGTAGCTATAACTCCCATCAATGCTTCACTCTCTCTTGACTCTGATCTCTTTAAGATTGCTTCAACCCTTTATTTCTTCGTTCTTGTGTGTGTGATATTTTTATTAAATTAGCGGAATGTATTAGGGGTAAATTTCCAAAAGATATTTCCTGTCTGTTGTCTGTGCCACTCCGAGAGGGCTCTGACTCTGGTATAGTTGGAGGACGATCCCTGGATTACGCACCTATGAAAGAAAGGTCTCTCAGCTAAATTCCCCCATCATAAATAATACAGAGACCTGGTGTTGCGGCTAACAATAAACAATGTCATAATAATAGCAGAGTATGCATTAAAATAGTAAGCAACTGTACAGCTAGCAAAATAACACCTAGAAAAGGTTTGCGTACTTATTGCACATCAGTTCAGTATGTGAAAAAAAGCCTCTTGTAAGCCAGATAATTCTAAATGAAGAACAATCAATATAAAAGGAAATATTCTTAGGTTAGAATATTGTGAGAAATAGTCAAGTCTTTGCTTAAATCCAAGATTCCTTAGGTCTGTTTTGAATATATACTCTACTGCTTGAGCAGTAACTTTCATTCTCCTGCTTTGCCAGCATTCTCACCACGGGACAGCTGATTTTTGATGTCTAGTAATTTACTGTGGAAATCTTAATCCTTTTTGTTTTATCATGATGGGGTTTTCTATGTATTTAAGAAATACAATTTCTCCTGTTTTGCAGTTTGGGAGACAAAACTTCAGATGTGAGCAGTCACTCGATTTGGCTTGATGATATTCAGGGACTGACATCAGAAGTGTTCAGAACAGATAAGAAGCCAGACCCTGCAAACTGGCAGTACAAGTCCCTGTATAGAGGGAACATTGCAAGGTAACGAAATGTACAGTCACAAAATTTGATGTGGGTGTGAGGGTCATCATTCAAGTTTTTATCCTGCCCTTTCACCGAGACAATCAGAGCAACGTATGAGGTTTTCCCTTCTTCGATTTCATCCTCACAACAACCCTGAGAAGGGGAGAACGTGCAACTAGCCCAGGGAGCTTTGTGGCTGAACAGGGATTTGAACTGAGATCCTGCTTCATGCTCTGACCTCTCCACCAATATATCTCTTGATAGACTTACAATGAAGACTTACAATGGTGATAAATGGCTAGATTCGAGTCCAGTAGCATCTTAAAGACCAACAAGTGTAAGCTTTTGAGAGTCAAAGCTCCCTTCATCAGATACCCTTCATCAGGTCTGGCCCTGATGAAGGGTGTCAGATCAGAGGTATTTGGTGAAGGGAGCTTTGACTCTCAAAAGCTCATATCGCAAAAATCTTGTTGGTCTCTAAGGTGTTAATGGACTTGAATCTAGCTGTTCTGCTGCAGACCAACGTGGCTGTCCTCTAAAACGATCATCAGTGGTGATAAATAGTGGCATTGGACAATATTTTGCTGTGATCCATCTTTTGTTGTATGTGGCCTTGTATGTGCAGGGGATCCCATGGAGGTCAGTAGAGCCATTCCACTTGATTGCCAGCCTTCGGCTAGTTGTGAATGCACAGATACTACGTTTACGGGAGACCCACGCAAGTTACATGTGCTCCAAGCTGGATAGATCATGTCCTAAATTCTGTCTGGACCAAAAAACTCTTGCTATTTTAGGCTAAAGGACTTGCCTTATTAAATGCTCAGGAATGATTGTTATTGTTGTTGCAAATGGTATTTTTAGCATTATGAAGTTTCATCTTCCTTGTAAACTAAGAGTAGCACTGTGATATAGAAGTGCAAGTGGGAGACTAGGATTTGGGACCTTGGTTTGTATTTATCAGTCTGTGGCTGAATTTGTTTTCACATCTTCCAGTGGAACAATGTTTTGTGTGTAACAAAGAGACAGTTATGAAAAGTGAGACATCTGAAGAGATAGTTATGAAAAGTGACTCTGAAGAAGAGAAATGTGGCTAAACCAGTTTTGAATAGGCTACTTTGTAATACATAGCTTGAGCCCTTGAGAAGCTATGGTGATTTATAATAGGCTGCAGTGATGCTTTGTCTCCAGCTGGCGTTTGGAAAGAATTTTGGCCAGTTCGTGGTTTGCGAAGCAGTGTTCGCGAACTGAAGAGCCGCCATGAACTTCTACAAATTTTAAGGCAGTTCATGGCGGTTCATGAAGAACAGAAAGCAGCCATTTAATGCCTGCTTTCTGCTCTTCACAAAAAACCACCTTCAGGCTGGTCCTGCATTGGGCAGGGGGTTGGACTAGATGGTCTGTATGGTCCCTTCCAACTCTATGATTCTGTAACAGCTGAGTGGCGGGGAGCAGAAAGCAGGGGTCATGAACCAGTGTATCGGTTCGTGGATTGGTTTGTGGTTTAACTATGAACTGAACTGCAGAAATGTGGTCCGTGCCCATCCCTGTTCATTATTCAATACCCGAGTCCCATTTTAATTCCTGAAGTTCTCAGGGTTACAAAACAAATACCTAGATGAACTCTATCCATATATAGGGCTGAATCCAAAGGTGTCTTTATGCTGGTGGAATGAATTCTGTTGACAGAGGGGGCATTTTCTGCCTGTTTATTCCCCCTGCCATCTACAAACCTCTAGCTGCTGCTAGGGGTGACTTTCACCAGCTCTGGCTAGTGAGCCAGCTGTAGCCCTTCCTGGGGTGGAGTGGACATCTTGCCACTGTGGTGCCTGCCCTGTTAACATCTAGATTAGATTGCTGGAATGTACTCTACATGAGGCTCTCTTGAAGACTGTCTGGAAGCTACAGTTGGTGCAGAACCTCAATCAGACCACTGATATTGTGGGTCACAGGGACCATATCACTTCAGTCTGCACTGGCTCTCCAACATCTCCAGTTAAAAGATCTGGCAGTAGGTGATGTAAAAGACCTCTGCTGCTAGTCTGAGTAGACAATACTGACTTTGATGGGCCAAGGGTCTGATTCAGTATAAGACAGTTTCATGTGCTTCTGGGCTCAATTCAGGGGGCTGGTATTGATCTTTAAAGCCCTGTGTAGCTTAGGGACAGCATACCTGAAGATTGCCTTCTACCATACAAACCTAACTATCCACTCCAGTCATCTTTGGAGGTTCTGCTTTGGGTGCCCTCACCATTTGAGGTTACATGGTTGGCAACCCCAGAAAGGGCCTTCTCAGTCATGGGGCCAAAATTTTGGAACTCCTTTCCCAGGGAAATTACTCAATCTCTCTCTGTTGTTGTCTTCTGCCATTGGGTGAAGACTTCTTTGTTCTCTTTGGCATATCCCCAACATCTCTTATTGAGCCTCCTCCCTGGTTTTCAGTGTTACATCTGCTTGTATGTTTTTATTGAATCATTTTATATATACTTTATTTTAAATGTTGTTTTAATGTTGAAATGTTTTAATGCTTTGGTGGTCGCTACCTTGGGGACCCTATTTGGGTTGAAAAAGAAAAAGTGCAGAAAGGGGCAACTAGAATGATAAAAAGGGTTGGAACACTTTCCCTTCAAAGAAAAGTTGAAGCGCTTGGGGCTCTTTAGCTTGGAGAAACGACGGCTGAGGGTGACATGATCGAGGTTTATAAGATTATGCATGGGATAGAGCAGGTAGAGAAAGAAGTCCTTTTCTCCCTTTCTCACGATACAAGAACTCGTGGGCACTCCATGAAATTGCTGAGCAGTCGGGTTAGAACAGATAAAAGGAAGTACTTCTTCACCCAAAGAGTGATTAACACAAGGAATTCACTGCCACAGGAGGTGGTGGCGGCTACAAGCATGGACGGCTTCAAGAGGGAATTAGATAAACCTATGAAGCAGAGGTCCATCAATGGCTATTAGCCACAAAGTATAGATAGGAACTCTCAATCTGGGGCAAGTGATGCTCTGAATTCTGGGTGCTTGGGGGGGGGGCAACAGTGGGAGGGCTTCCTGCCCCCACTGCTGGACCTCCTGAGGGCACCTGGTGTTTTTGGCCACTGTGTTACAGAGTGTTGGACTGGATGGGCCACTGGCCTGATCCAACATTGGCTTCTCTTATGTTCTTATGAAAGGCAGTAAAGAAATGTTACAAATAAAATGTTGTGGCCCATCCTGTTCCTAAGGATCTGGATCCCCCCCCAGCCAGATGTGGGAGGAGCTCCCCCTGGCTTTATTCAGTTGGTAGAGCTTTAGAACTGAGCCCTAGTTCATTGAGATCAGTTTCTGCCTTGCTACTTAACCAAAGCATATGATAGTACTCTGACGATCTGTGGCTTGTTTGAGAAGTATTTATTCCCTCTTTGTCCACTGACTTGCAAGTACTTATTTTTACCGATTTGGTTTTAAAGGTACAAGAGGAGAGGTGGCTTCTGTCTTGGCCTTGATCAGAAGAGGCAACATATAATTTGGGAAAATTCAGCAGCAGAGAAAAAGCGATCCCACGGGCGGCCTCAGCGCTACTTCACAAAAGATGGCTTGAAGTTCTTGAACATGGATAGCTGTCCAGTTCTTAGTAAAAGTCAGGGTTCCCCATCTTGTTCAGGTTCTTGGATACCAGTTTCACAACTGGACACAGATGAGGACCCTGCTACAAACTCCGTAAACCCTCTTGGGATTTATGATCCACTGACCACATTATGGCTACAGGGAAAGGGTCCCCCTGAGCATGGCACCCTTCTGAAGCAGGAGGAACGACGAGGGGTCTGTGAGAATGAGAACTCTGGCTTAATGTCAAAAGTGGGAGAATATAACAAGAAGGTCAGAGAGAACCCTGCGGATGTTAAAACATGGATGGATTTTGTGTCTTTTCAAGTAAGTGTGTGTTGAGATTTAAAACTGTAGTGCAATATCGTGAGATGATGCAACCTTTTTAGAGACACTCCCTCCCCGCGTTCGATACAAGTGGACCCTCTCCTCCGCAATTTGCCCACCAGTCCCTGGAGTGGTTTTGTAACTATTTTAAAAATGTTTGTTGCCTTTAATTAGGTGGAGAATGAATAAATAACTGCATGTGTGCTGCATTTAAAGTTTTTGTGCAGTGAGGCAAACAAGTCTGCCAGAAGTCCTGAAGGTGCGAGACTGACAGCCAAACCAGAATTGCGCTTAGTGATACGCTTGGCCATGACAATAAAATAACAGTAATTAACCTAAGTAGATGGTGGTTGAAACTTCGAACTGCTCCACCGCCTTGCTGAGGGGCGGCAAGGGGTAAGAGTGCCTGCCAGATGGATGCCGTCGCTGTCCTCAAACAAATACTTGGCGGGACAGCTCTGCCTTACAGGCCCCGTGGAACTGCATTAAGTCCCGCAGAGCAAGGATGTTACTTGGCAGAGAGTTCCACCAAGCTGGGGCCAGGGCACAAAAAGCCCTGGTTGAGGACAGCCAGGTGTCTCTTGGGCCGGGGACTGCGAGTAAGTTCTTATCTACATAGTGCTCTTTGGGGAGTATACCAGGTCCACAAGACATGTGGGTCCCAGACCCTTGATGATAATAATCTTGCTTGTACAGTAAGGGTAGGAGTGTCCACTTGACCCCCAGGAATTTCCCATCGAGACCCAAGCATTGCACTTGACCCCAGGGCCCCTCCCCCCCTTATTACACCTCTCCTCTGTGTACTATTGTGCAAGCTGAGATGCAGAGGGCTTCCTAACTCTTTCTTCCCCGGCCTGAGCAGCAACAGTGGCAGACCCTTTCTCTTAATAGGTATGTCTGTTGTTCACTCAGGTCAGAGGGAAAAGGCTGTTAACTCAGTGTGGGCAGCAACAGGACCCCTGTCTTAACGAGGGACTGTGGCTCACTGGTGGAGCACATGCTTTTCGTGGAGCAGGGTCTGGCATTCAGTGCCTGGGATCTTCAGTTAAAGGATCTCAGAGAGCAGGTCTTGCGAAAAGGTCTTTCTCCGCCTGAGACCCTGGCAAGCCGCTGCTAGTCAGAGTAGGTAGTACTGAGCCATATGGTTGAAGTCAGGTTTGTATGATTAGCAGGGGGCATACAGATGAGGGGAAAACTCTTCTCAAAGCTTCTGTAGCTGCTCATGTGGAAGTGAAAGGGTGAAAGCACCTTTTCCATGTCTTGGGAGGAGTCATTTGTCAGAGCCATAGCCTGCTGGCTCTTTCATCCCTTGCCAAAAGGTTGCTATTGACAAAGGCTGTGGACTTCTCAGAACAGCTCTGTACTCTACGGCTCAATTCTTTTTGTTTTTGTGCTTTCTTTCCTTTTTGTTCTAAGGATGAACTCATGAGAGGTCCCAGCTGTTACTCAATCAATGCGGGAGAACAAGAAAAGCGAAAGAAGTCGTTCAGGCTAGTCCTAGAGAAGAAGCTGGCTATTCTGGAGAAAGCTGTTGAGAGCAACCCCAACAACGTTGACCTAAAGCTGGCCCGGCTGAAGCTTTGCACGGAGTTTTGGGAGCCATCAGCTGTGATCAAGGAATGGCAGAAATTGGTTTTCTTGCACCCCAACAACCCAGCTCTGTGGCAGAAATATCTCTTGTTTTGCCAGAGTCAGTTCAGCACTTTCGTCGTTTCCAAAGTCCACGCCCTGTATGGAAAATGCCTGAGCACTTTGTCAGCAGTGCAGGATGGCAGTATGGTGTCGCATCCTGCACTGCCTGGCACAGAAGAAGCTATGCTAGGTAAGATCACCGTATCTGTCATATCTGAAAGCCGTGAATCTCTTTACTCTGTGCGCACTGCAACAGAAACTGTTGCTCTTCACTAGTTCATTCTGTCCTAACATGAGAGACATGGACAAATAATTCCCTTCCAGAAGTGAGTCTGGGAGGTCAGATCGTAGAAGGCCTGGTGTGATTATTCAAAGAAGAGGTTATGAGGTTGGTTTCGTTTTTTGGCCTGGAATGGTTTCAGAGAATGGTCGAAAGAGGGATGGTTTCGTTATTTGCTTCCCCTCCCCCCGGTGAAGGTAGATTTCTTTGGGATGGAGCAGCTTCTGCGTTCATTCTCTGTTCTCCAAACCGGGGTTCCAAACCACCATTTTGTTTGGATTTGCAGAGAAGAGAAAAAGTCATGATTTGTGGTCCAGATGTAATAACAAACAATGGCTTGCTTCAAATGTGAAGGGGTTGTCATATACATAGGGGTTGGAGTGAAGAGTGTAAGTCCAACGATCCGTGATGTAAATTCCACTAACAGCAAAGAATGGTTTGTTGCTATGTTCAGTATTATGCCTGGGAGAGAAGGGTATCCCTGGGCAAGAATTTCCAAGTGGTGCTTGTTCTCCTGCTAGATTGCAGCTGTTTTGCTACTAGAATGAGGTCCACTGTAGTATAGTGGTCAGTGCTGGACTGAGGACACCCAGTTCCCACCCCTACTCTGCCATGAAGCTCACTGATTGATGTTGGACCAGTCATAGACTCTCAGCCTAACCTGTCCTGTAGGGTTGTTGTGAGGATGAAAGGGAGGGGGTCCTGGCCCCTACCTGGTGGAAACAAGCTCCCATTTGAGATCTGGGCCCTGCGGGACTTATGACAGTTCCGCAGGGCCTGCGAGATGGAGCTGTTCCGCCAGGCCTTTGGTTGTGGTGACGGACGTCCAGTTACATGGCCCCCTGTTAAGCAGCTCTACAAAAGTGGTCCCAGGAAAAACATGACTACCATCTATTCAGCTGATGGAGCCAACAGGAAAAATTGTCACCATTTTAGCAAATTTTAATAGTTTTAAATTCATCGATTATATTATAGGCTGAATCTGTTGACTGTATTGTAAAATGAAATATGATATTACCCTGAGCCCGCATGCAGGAATGGGCGGGATATAAATCCAAGAAATAAATAAATAAAAATAAATAAATAATCACAACTAACGGCTTGGTTTGTGACTCTGCTTGTGTTGGGTGAAAGTTGCCAGTTTCACAGTGGCTTGCAACAGTATGCTGAGCTGCTAGTTTCCACTTGTGGCTAGGTCTTCCCACTTACGATCCATAATACCACTGGAAATATCTGAGGATTTATTAATGCTCTTTATAGCTGTACCTCCAACTTGGGCTAGATTTGACTTGACAAAGTCCTGTTTACTTATTAAGAAAATTACAAAATTGTCAGTCATTTTTAGTTATGCCCAAATCCTTCTGCTGCTATAAAGATGCTACTGGGGTATGCGAGATTTCAGAGGACAATAGGTTTTTTTTGTTTTTTTAGAGTGTGTGTGTGTGTGCCTGGAAGTCATGGTGACTTCTGGCAAGCCCTACTGGGGCTTGGACATTTTCAGAGAGGTTGCTTGATATGTTTGCCTCTGCATCCCTGGCCCTGGTATT
Source organism: Lepidodactylus listeri (assembly GCA_029233225.1). NCBI lineage: Eukaryota > Metazoa > Chordata > Lepidosauria > Squamata > Gekkonidae > Lepidodactylus > Lepidodactylus listeri. Next base: position 73,255,933 of record JARCFY010000011.1, on the reverse strand, counting down.
CCTTTGAAGGCCTCCCTTTCAAGTACTGGCTTCCAAATCTGACGAGATTGGACTTGCCTGGGCTATCCAGGTCAGGGCCAGAGGACGGTCTTTTATTAGTGCTAGAAGAGGTCTGGAAACAGATGTAAGGTGCGATGAAGGATTGTGCCATCTAGTGCAGAACTCTTATATTGCTTATTACATCGCTATGGAAGAAGAAAATGGGAGGAATTGGAGGGGCCTGAAGGTCACGTCTTATCCTGTTCACTGAGCCACAACCCTCAGCATCCAAAAATCCTTAACATTTTGGTTTAGAAAATGCTGCAGCCTATAGTCAGATGGATTGTAAGGCACAGGAAAACAGAGACAGAGGGAGCAATCTCAATGTGCATGCTGACTTCAAGTGCGCATTTGTGTAATTTGGTGACCCTCCTGCCTTCAGATAGGCTCCGTTTTTAAATGTCTCTGTGAATACGAGCTTTGATTCTCCTCCTCTGCATTGCCAAGATAAACATTTCTTTGCCACTTAGCTCCAGTCCTCCCCTTTCTCCATTTCTAAAGCATCGAATGAGTACAGTTTGATCCAGTCATCTTTTTCATTCAGTCCCACCTAATTCTCCTCTATGCTACCACCGTCATCCCACATGGCTTTTCTACACGCGGGTCCCATGATTCTCAGCATAACTTTTTGGGGTGGTCACAGAGGATACTTCCTTTTTTTCCTCCAGCAGAAAAACTCATAGTCTCAAAGCTTTTTTGTTCTATTTTCAGAAAAATCAAAATGCACAGCTCATGTCCCCACACCACATACCTACGCTATAAATGTTAACATTATATTTTAAAAATTTCAGCTATGATCTTCCCCTTTCACTTCTCACTCTTCTGGGACCCCCAGTCTCTCCATGAGAGGAGACTTGCTGGATCAGACTTGAGTCCAGCATTGTTTCCACCTGTAGCCAGCCAGGTGCCTCTGGGTGCTCACAAGCAGGGCATGGGGGCAACCATCTTCTGTTGTTTTCCACCAGCATCTAGTATCCAGGAATATACTGCCTCTGTCCATGGAGCATCTATTCCAGTATTATGGCTCTCTGTCGCATCTGTTTTGAAAAGCCTTCTAAGCTATGGCAGCTCCTGGCGTTTGACTACAATAGGGACTGTAAAAGAAAAATTCTTTTTGTATTCCGTTCTAACAATGAATGGTGCGTTACCAATATAATAAACAGAGCTGCCTTATAATCCATTAGACTGAAAAGTTATCCATATTGGTAACATGCAGATTAATTTCAGTGTAACTGATCAAACGGTAGTCGATTATTCTAAAAATCCTTCAGCTGTTCGTATGTAATGTGATTGTTGTAATTCAGTCTTGTGCAGCCTCGTTAAAAGTCAGACCCACAAAAGGGGGTTCTTCAGTGTTTTTGGCCCTTAATCTCTAGCGCTCCTTATATGACATTGTGTCTCTTTCTTCCTAGCCATCTACCTTCAGCAGTGCCATTTTCTTAGGCAGGCTGGCCATACGGAGAAAGCTGTGTCTTTGTTCCAGGCCCTGATGGACTTTACCTTCTTTAAACCTGACAATGTGAAGGACTTGCCAACAAGGGGACAGGTAGGAATAGGAATTCAATTCTTTCATCTGCATATCTTACTCCTGCCTGTCTTTCTGCTAATTCCCTTAGTTCTTCTGTTTGTCACCAGACTTGCTAACCTCCCTAAAGTAACACAAAAGAACAGAAAGTCTCAAAGCTTAGTTTCTTGGCTTAGGATACGTTGTACAAATTGTGTGAGAAGGGTTGGATGATGGACATGTGAATCAGTGGCTAGAGTGCCAGAATGGGAACTGGGAGACCACAAGTTTGAAACCTCGCTCTGCAAGGGAAGCTCACTGCATAATCATGGTGCAGCCATTCTTTCTCAGCCTAAGCTACCTCACGGGGCTGTGGTTCTGAGTATAAAATAGGCGAGGAGAGAATGATTGCGTAAGCCACTTTGAATTCCTTTTGAAGAGAAAAGCAGAGTATAGATGTTTATTAATATAAATAATTCTGGGTGCATTATTATAGTAGCTGCAAATTGGGTTTTTTTGGTTTTTTTCCTACACATATTTATTACATCGCGCCTTGTTCCATTATGGGATTAAGGCTGGAGGGGCAGTCCTCTGGAGGTCTCCCATCAAGCTTTGACTCGATGTAGCCTTGCTCAGTTTCTTAACTGCAGTTAAGTGATCGGGCACCAGACTGGGTGCACGTACTCCTGCCCATCAGCAGGGCTCATTTTGTAGCAGGAGCTCCTTTGCATATTAGGCCACTCACCCCTGATGTAGCCAATCCTCCAAGAGTTTACAGTAGCCCCTGTAAGAAGAGCTCTGTAAGCTCTTGGAGGATTGGCTACATTAGGGGTGTGTGGCCTAATATGCAAAGGAGCTCCTGCTACGAAATGAGCCCTGCCCATCAGTATAACCCCTGTCCTTTAAAGTGTGGATCCCTCCTCAGCTTCAAGTAAGCATTACATCAACACCCAATTCCATCAGCAGGTAATACAGTTCCCTCTTCACCAAAATGTGAAGCTAGGGTTTGAAGCTGATCTCTCACCCTGGTTAGTTAAGCTTTCTTGCAGGTAGTGTTGTGCTGATGTAACACTCAAATGTTGTGGAGGAAACCTGAGAGGGGAAGGAAATGCAGTTCAAACGGAGAAATTGTGTCTGTGGTTGCCCTGTCACATGCGTGCCAGTTTCCATGCTATTGTTCATACCAATTTCAGTGAAGTACCCCATGTTAGGGTACTGCAGTGGTCCCCTACCGGGCATGGAACGTTGCTGGCAGTGGTGATCTGGTTTTGCCACCCTGTCGTCCTGTGGATAGGTGAAGGGTGCTTTTTTGCTGGAAGAGTACTAATTGCAGGCTGGATTTTGATCAGTATACAGCATGCAGAGAGAATCGTGCAGCACTTGCAGATGGTCTTTCCTCTTCCCAGTAGGAAGTGGGACAGCTGCATGTAACTGTCTGTGCAATGCTGGCTTGCAGTTCATAGAAACTCACTTATGCACATGCAGCTCTGAGGTTGTACTCCTGTCTGGGCAAACAAAAGAATAGCAAGGGTACCTGGAACACCATGCAGTGACTATTTGGGTTATTCACGGATTACTATGAACCCCAAATTCCAGAGAACAAAACCAGTCTTTATCAAACTGTTACTTTATCCTGGCATGAATGAGTGGTTCTGTGAGACACTGACAGTCTCTGGTTTACGTCTTGAATAGTAAACCAGAGGTGGAATTGAATCCAGATGTCAGTATCCCAGGATAACTTAGTTACGTAAAGGCTCTTAGTCACCTGTCCAGCAGTCAGCAAGCAAGTATGCAACCTGGAAGGCCTGTATCCTGTGGCCTTGCAGCTCATCAGCGGGTCATCCCCTGTCGTTTCAAGAATCTGGCACAGGTTGTGAGTCGGTACCTTGTGAGCCTTGACAGCAGTGTCCTGAGTTAGCAATAAATAGCACAATAATTGAATTCAGGCTTGGAGCAATGATCTTTTGTGCATATTAGGGCTGCTTTGTTATTTATAGTTTCGAATTCCAGCAAGTCTAAATTTAAAATATATTGGTAGTAAGTATATTTTCATCTCCAAGTTGGAGTGAAACCGAGACCGAAAAAGGAAATGTCATGGGGGGACACATGTCTTTAACTATATTCATCCCTGCTGTTTCATTACTGGTTTCCCTGCTTCAAGACTACATTGAATGTAATGCCTGAAATACATGTACTATGGAGACTGGAAAAACCAACAACTGCATGCCTCTTTCTGTTCCACTGCAGACTAAGCAATTTCAGTGATTAATTTTTTCATCCTGGTTGCATCCAGCCTTATATCCAACTTGCTCGCTTTTTCCCCCCCCTTTCAGGAATTGTACAATTAAGCACAGTTAAGAATTGCTATACAATTGATGCTAAAATGTTTGTTTTGCATGGCAGTAAGAAGCTGGGAACGTCCTTAGTTCAAAGCTCACCTCAGCCATAAGCTTTGGCAAGGAATTTATTTTGATACGTTTCTACACTGCCTTTCCTCCACTGTATTCAAGGCAGTTTGCAAATTCAGAAATGATTGCTTCCGAAATGTGATAATGCACAACCCTAAAGGAATAGTGAGGAGGGAGGGAAGAGGAAAGCAGGCAGCGTGCAGGTGCCAGCTCTTCTATAACTGGGCCATCATGACCAGACCGAATGGTCGCTGCAGGGAAGGGTTCTGGCAGCTGCTCCTAGGCAGTCTAGTGGAGCTGGGCTCGCTGTCGCACCTGTTCCACTTAAGTGTTTCCCAGCCTTACCCTGCTCCCCTGGAAATCGGGTTGGCTAGTTTGCGCTGCAGGTCATAGAATTTAGTTTTTCTTTCCACAGTTTTCATTGAGTTGGGTCCAGGCTAAATTTTTCATCAGTGGAATGCAACTTTCCTGGCTTCTGCTGATCTCCACAAACTGCTGCTCCTGGGGAATGGGGGACCTGGAGGAACAATGTGAGGGGGTGCGGGCTGCAGATGGGGTAAATTGGTAATTTCCAGTTTACTCTGGATCTAGCCCATTGTATGTTTATACAGGCGCACGTGTGCAGCCCTGATTAGAACCTGTGCCTTGAACTGAATCTAACTGGCAATCTCTGCAAGTCCTTCAGAATAGATGTTCTTGGTAACTTCTTCCAGCAGACTTTCCAGAATCTGGGTTGCTGTGGGAAATGATAGATTGCTAAAGTTTAGGCTGATGTTTCAGGGTAAAGCAGAGGTTGATAGGGATTTATTTATTTAGGGGAGTTCCGTACTGCCTCTACAGAGTCCTAATCAAAATGTCTTATGATTAAAATAATTTTATCATATAAAAACAACACAGCATTAGATTGAGTTTTTGTAGCTGATCATTTTAGGAGATCAAATTGATTTTCCTTGAATGGCTAGTTTTCCAGCTTTTGGCGGGGTTAGACATTTGAACGTGAGCTGATGTTGCATGGTATGTTTCTGCTGCCATTAGTGTTGCCAACTCCAGGTTGGGAAACGCCTGGAGATTTTAGGGATGGAGCCTAGGGAGGATGGAGTTTGGAGCGGGGATGGACTTCAGCAGGATATAACAGCACAGAGTCCACTGTCCAAAGCAGCCATCTCCTCCAGGGGAACTGATTTCTGTTTTCTGGAGATCAGTTTTAATTCCAGGAAATCTCCAGGCTCCACATGGAGGTTGGCTGCCATAGGTGTACTGTTTTGCTCCCTTTACTATTTGTCTCTTATGTCATCAGTCCCTTCATTTACATTTAAAACAAATTTAAAACATCTTTCTTGCACTCAGCGAGTTAGTTGCAGTTTTGCAGATATAAAGTGCCTGAAGTATGTATGTATTTTATCCCCAATTACAGGTGGAGTTCTTTGAACCATTTTGGGACAGTGGAGAACCTCGGATTGGGGAGAGAGGCGCAAAGGGCTGGAAGGCCTGGATGCATCAACAAGAAAAAGGGGGCTGGATTGCCATCAACCCACCTGGTAAACCTCTTTGGGCCGAAGTAGACAGGATGCACAGAGTTCTGCAATCTGAACTCCCAAGCATCTCTTTTCTCTTTCTAAATACAAGAGTTGTGCTGGGCCCTGATTCAGGGAGAGACCTCAACACTTGTGGGAGAGGGAGGGCTGGTTCCCTTCACTGTACAGTTTCATTTGTGTTTTTTGCATTATTTGGGTGCTGGAGAACAGTCACTGGGCAATGCCATGGCCACGTGGCAAGGGAAAAAAATCAAGCTTGTGAGCCTCAAGTAGGCAAGCAGTGTAGAACTGGTGGAGAACTGTTGTGTGATGGACGGGATCAGGTAGACAAGAAGAGCGGATGAATGCCTGCTCTCAACATGTATTGAGTTCCCATTGAAATTGGAGGCACTCTAGTGCACAGCTGCGTTTTTCAGCCCCATTGATTTCAGAGAAGTCCATCCACTTAACCTTCTGTGGGCTGTACACTGCTTGCCTCTGCCCACAGCTTATACCATGCTGGATTCTAGAACCACTTGATGCATTACGTTTTGTGCCTCGGTGTGAAAGAAGAATGAGAATAAAGCACCGTGAGCAAGCAATGTGCTCAGAATCTATTCAGCCATAAGAGCCATGTCCCTTGGAGATTGCACAAGATGCAGCGTGAGGTCAGAAGAATTCACTCCCCCTATTGTGTGAGCAGGAGCCTTTCTGCTCACTGAAGGAGGGCTGGATCTGACCCTTTGTACATGAATTGTATGTCTGAAATAACTTGAGCTGTGTGGTATCTAGGCCAGCATCTTTCATCCTTTATTTAAAGCCACATGCTAGGAGATTTTTGGAGTTGAGGCCCCAAGCTGTTATCTTTGCAACTTTTTAAAAGAAATTGGTGGGGTTTCTAGTGAGGCTGCTTGAATGTTAAGGTCTTTGTGTGGATTTCAGCCCTTTTTAGGAACTTGCATGCATCCAGCAAAATATATATTTTTTTAAGGCCAATTTCTGAAAATTTTCTGCTGTGTTTTGGCTCTTGGATAGATGAAGAAGAGGAAGATGTAGAGGAAGAACAAGAGATAAAGGATAAGTCTCTGCCCAGATGGCAAAACTGGCTTCATGTAGAACGTTCCCGGGAAGGAAGGCACTGGTTGCCTTGGCGGCCTGACAAGACCAAGAAGCAGACAGAAGAAGATTGTGAAGATCCAGAGAGACAGGTTGGTGGGAGGCACAAAGGCTCAAGCCTATTTACCGAGTTACATAGATGGAAGCGCCTGTGTCTTAACACTTTGCATTTGCTCCCTGGGAAGACAAGCATTTGGCAGAACTGAAGAAGGTTGTCTAGTTAACACACCCATTCTTTACAGGAAGTGTGTGCTTGATCATAAGAAGTACTGGTTGTGTGACCTGTCATTGACAGTGTTGCTGCATATGCATCTGTATGTACAATGCACTGGATTTCCATAGTTCTTTGTGTCCTCCCCCTTTTGTTTTTAGGTGGAAGGACTGTAGGAGAAGCAGTCATACACATTTTCAAGGTTGCTTGTATATTTAAGCACAATTTAGCAAAGAAGCATAGCCTGGGTTGACAAACTATGAAATGTCCTGCAAAATGATTTTGAAATGATGCAGTTTTTAATATCCATTGTTTGCTTTTTCTCTCTTAAGTATTTCCTTGCCTGAAAGCACTAAGTCTGAAGTATTTGTTGTTGGAATTCATGTGACAGTTCCATTTACTACAAGTGGTGGAAAGGGGCGATTTGTTATACAGTTTATTGCTCTGTCTTCTCAGCAGTCAGACTAGCCAATAAAAAAATACTGCTTTTTTCATTTGAAACAGAGCACTTTTAATGACACCTCAGTTCTGCAGCATCCGGCTGCTTATTTTTATGCTGTTTTATGATCCTCATGTGGAATTCCTCCCATAAAATGTGTATCTTTTCAGCACTATTAAATCATCATTATATATTATGTGCATATTGTGTGCATGGTAGTGAAAAGTAGGTTTTCAAGGCAAGAGAGTTCAGAGGTGGTCTGCCACTGCCTGCCTCCAGGTCACAACCCTGGTATTCCTTGGCAGTCTCCCATTCAAATGCTAGCCAGGGCTGACCTCGCTTAGCTTCTGAGATCTGACAAGATCAGGCTAGCCTGGGCTACGCAGGTTAGGGCATACATAATGTGTGCGTACCTACTGTAAAAATTGCATATGGAAACCACACAACATCTGTACATAAGTGTTAAACCAGCAGCAGAGAACTGAAACAAAATATATGAATCATTTTTAAAAGTGAAATGGGGGAAATTAACTCATCCCTAGTCAAATTTGCATTTTGACTTGGGCAGGTCAGTTGCATGTTTTTTCTGGATCCCCCCCCCCCCCCCAGCTTCTAGAATAAATTCTAGGCTTGTGCTGCTTTAGGCAGTTCCTTCCATCTGTACATAACACCATTTTACATCTTTTTGCAGGTTTTGTTTGATGATCTTGGTCCATCCTTAATAAAGATTTCCAACCCGGATCTTCAGTTTCAGCTGCTCTGCTCATTTTTGCAATTCTTAGGAGTTCCGTGTGGGTGCCAACTCCTTCCTTCTTTCCTCTACGTAGCAATGGATGAGAACAACATCTTTGGTCATGGGCAGCACAAGCAAAGCCCTCTGACTTCCTTTGACTTGCCCCTTTCTGGAGTCAGCAGTATTGGTCAGATGGACTCCGTCACCCAAGGAAGAAAGCGTGTTGGCCACTCTAAGGAAGGGGAGGAGTTCATACAGAACTTTTTCCATACAATGTTGCCCCTCTTTTCAGGAGAAGAAAAATCTAAACTTTATACCTATTGGCTTCAGTATGAAATTGCAAAGGTAATACATTATTTTATTTTATTTTTAAATGTCATCTGCTATGAATAAGGCATATGGACAAATAAACGTAATTTATTTATTTATTTATTTCTTAAATTTATATCCCGCTCTCTCCACCAAGGCAGACTCAGAGCGGCTCACAACATAAGTTAAAATCACAATCCATTTAAAATAAACATTCCACACTAACATTAAAATACTATACTATTCATACAAGATTGGCAGCATTACAATTCAACCTGCAGGTGGGTCCGAAAGGCATTCCTATAGATCTCTGTATGACCACACACAGGTTGGCAGATGGCGGTGCAGATGAAACTGGGCCAGGGCTGAGATGTTTACCTTGGGCGGCCCCTACCCAAAGGCCTGGTGGAAGAGCTCTGTTTTACAGACCCTGCGGAACTGCATCAAATCCCGCAGGGCCCTGATGTTCTCCGGGAGCTCATTCCACCAGTACGGGGTCGCCACTGAAAAAGCCCTGGCCCGTGTTGTGGCCAGCCGCGCCTCCTTCAATCCGGGAAGAGCCAGACGGTGTTGGGACCCGGACCGTAGTGCTCGCTGGGGAACATGTGGGGAGAGACGATCCTTCAGTAATGCAGCTATATTGTTTAGGCACTGCAGAAGGAATCCCTACAGGCAGGTCTCAGGTCACGGATGGAATCTGTTTGGGAGGGAGGAGCCCAGGGGCAGGGAGTCCAAGTCAGAAGAGACTCTCAGATATTTTTTTCCATTGACAGTTTTCGTCCTCTTATGAAAACATCTAATATTTGTTAATTTGTTTATAACCAGTCCTTTGGTGTTAGTTTTGAATTCCAGCTTTTTGCAAGGATGAGTCTGTTACCAACCAATTTGTGTTCACACTAATGAATATTAGGTATTTAAAAATTCAGAGGACAGGTCAATAGAAATTGTGAAGGACTTTTGGAACAACTCAGAGAACCTCCGTACAAGAATGTTTTTGAGCACCAAGCTGAAACGTATTGAGAGGGCAAAATTCTGTGATGTATCAAGATAAGTTAAGAGGTTAAAGAATATAAAATTGTTAGAGGTGCATATTTTTTTCAGTGGTGGTAAAAATGTACAATGGTAACACATGATCTGTGCAGTCTCTCTTCATATGTTTTAAATTAAATGAAGGAAGATTGGTTTACTTTTGGCTAATTCAGAGGATTCTATTGGCCACTGAGTGCTATGTTGAACTGCACAGAAACAAGCAAAATAATGACTCCAAAAGTGGGTTTCTAAAAGGAGTGTCTCGCCTCTCCCCCTTTTATTTTAAACATGCAGGTCATTCAGTGTCTGGAAACTGGAAATAAAAAGAAACTAAAATCACAAGGCAAGAAAAGCAAAAAGCTCGCCAAAAATCTTCTTAAGGCGCAGGAGAACAGGAACAACCTTTCCCTTTGGCAATTATACGCCTATCTGGAGTGGTTGCTCGGCAACATGGAAGATGCCAGAAAAGTTTTTGATATGGCTCTGAGCATGGCAGGAACCACTGGAATCAGCAATCCCCAGTTCTGTGCAATTAGCCTGCTCTATGCTGAACTGGAGGCAGAGCTGCTGGGAAGTCTAGAAGGTGCTCTGGTGTCACGTGCTGCTCACATATTGACCAGATTAACAGAAAAGGGACCTTACACGCCATACAGCGGACAGATATTGTCGGTGAGCATCTTGAAAGCACGGAGGACATATGAGCATGCACTCCAGGATTACTTGAACAAAAGCTCTGCCCCTGACCAGGAGCAGACCGGCACTTCCAGGCACCTGATTAGTTTGGTTGGTTGTTTTACCCTTTTCCAGTATATTACTCTTGGGATTGATTCTGCAGTCTTGATATACAGGCAGGTTTGTGAGAAGCTTCAGGGTGAAAGGCTTGGTGGTAGTCAGGCTTTCAGCACTGCTCTCGAAGCCCTGACGCTGATGCATGCAAGCTTGCTTCGTTACCACCTGAAAACGAGCGTGTATCCTTTGAGACCCCTTCGAGAAGCGCTGTTGGAGGCGTTGAAGGTGTATCCTAGCAACCAGTCTCTTTGGAGGGCATATATCCAGGTCCAAAGCAAGTCTCACAATGCAAGCCAAGCACGGCGTTTTTTTGATGGCGTCACAAGGACTACAAAGTCTCTGGAGCCCTGGCTGTTTGCAATCCAGGCAGAGCTGATGAGGAAGAAGCTAGTAGAAAGCGTCCAGAGGTAAATAGCGCAACCTGGTGACACTGTGGTCTGTAACACAATTAATTGGTTGTCAAATCCTGGGGGGTTCTGGGTCTAAGCTCAGTGAGGCAGGGTCCTTCAAGTTGTGGCTTTTAGCAAGCTGGCTTGGCTCTGGCCTCAGATGGCACAGGGGGAGGGGGGGTTATAGGCACCCTGTTCCCTCTCTCCTGCTTGTGGTAACTCAGTTGCTCTCCTGCCGACTCTGGGTCTCGCCCGTGCTCTTCCTCTTTGGCCTGCCCTGCACCTGCTGCGTAAGTCCTTCGCCTTGGGTTGGGACGCCACCAGGCTCTCCAATCCCCCCCCCCAGTAGGATTCGTGTAATGACCATCCATTGTGCCCAGTGGGGCACCTTCTCTCTGGCCCCCTCCTTCTGCCTTACCCTCGGTATGGGGGGGGGGCTGCTGGCCCAGCCTCCAGCCTCCCATCCCTGCTGACCTGCCAGCTGCTGCTGGTGCTGCTGTTTGCTGTTTCCTCCCCGCTGCTGCCATCGGCTTCCTCCATACTCTGCCACAGCTCGAGGGAGGAGGGGCATGCCTGCCTCTCTCTTGCACTGAGCCAGGGATGCTCCGGCAGTGTTGGCAACCACCCCCCATTCCCTGGAGTTTCGCTACCCATTTCCTCCTTTGGCGGCCATCCAGTCGTCTTCTCTGCTGGTAAGTTTGTGGGTGTGGACACAACCCCCAGACATTGGTGTAGTCCTAGCTCCTTTCACAAGACTCTTTATGTATTTTACTCTCTTACGCTGGTGCCCCCTGCTTTCCTCGCAGCACAGGTTGGCTTTTTGTCCTTGTAACAGCCCTGTGATGTGCCCAAGGCTATGTTGTGAGGTTGGTAGTTTAGATGAGGCATGAACTTGACATTCCTACAGCAAGACGCAACTTTTTGTACTTTGTGTACCTTACACATGACTCCTCTGCATGTTTTACTGTATGTGTATGGGGGGGGCCTTAGCATAGTACAGTATAGCCCTTGCCTCTGCAGAATGACAACCCTGTGTCACAAGTCTTTTCCCACAAATGACAACACAGTCTTTATGTCCTTAATGTACCTTTTTTTGGTCTGATAAAAATGTTCACGTTGGTTGCAGCTGCATTTCTCACGATGGCACGACGGGGGTTTTTTTTGGCTTCTGTTTCAGGGTAGCCACCGGAGACGTTTATGCAACAATCCCTGAAACTGGATTAACCAATCGAATCAAAGCTTTATTTGAACGTGCAATCGAGACTGAAAATGGTGCTCATTGTCCCTTGCTGTGGAGGCTGTATATATACTTTATGGTGAGAGTGGGTCACCTCTCCCCCCTAACCCCCCCCCCTTCCCCAATCACACACATCTATGAACACACATGAAGCTGCATTCTACTGAATCAGTCCATCGGGGTCAGTATTATCTCCTCCTGGCAGCAGCTCTCCAGGGTCTCCAGCAGAGGTCTTTCACATCACCTACTGCCTGGTTGTTATTAACTGGAGGTGCCAGGGACTGGACCTAGGACCTTCTGTATACCAAACTGATGCTCCACCACTCAGCCACAGCTCTGCCTGGAGCAGTAGGTACCAAACCGGTTCTCTGCATGTGGAGTAGCTAAATGGATGAGAAGCTGTACCTGCTTAAAATAGGTGTTGCCTGTGCCATTCTTAGCCCAAGTCAGCAGCTGGGTCTGTTCATGCATAGCTTCAGTTATTACGTGATTGTCAGTAAGTGCCGTTCAGAAAGAGGAACAGGGTTAGGAGCTGGATTTTAGTTGGCTGCTGGCAAACCCCCCCCCCCCCCCCCCCCACACCTCTGGGTGTTGTCCTTGGAATCCATTCCTATGTATAAGGAGACCTTTCTTTAAAAGGCCTTGGCTCAGCACCTTGCTTCTCTTCACAAAGGAGGACGTTTCAGCACAATCCAAGTCCAGACGAGCGCTTCCGACTTCCAATTAAAACTTGTTAATCTCTTTGAAACCTGTGGAATGTTAAGAAGTGTTTAACACTTTGTACAGTTGATCTGTGTACAGTTGAACAAGATCAATACTTCTTATGTTCTGAACTTTAAATAAATTGAGGAATCTGCCTGAGCAAGGCCCCCTTTTTAATTCAAGGAGTTATTGGCAAATGTGGCTGCTTTCTCATTAAAGACGAGGCCTTACAGTATGTAGAGGGCTGGCACCTGGAGTGATGATAATATATTTTAGAGTGGTGCTGTCCTGCAGAACAGTCCTGTGTTCAATATTGGCATTTACTGTCTTGTGCATTTAGTGAAGGAAAAAACAGAAGAGCCGGCATTTGAGTTAAAATGTGGATCACCAGAATAATTGTATGATAATGCTACACACCACATTGTACGATAGTGAAACACACTTTTAAAAAGAAGAACCAACCTTCCCTGAACAAATTCTCAATCTAAATTTCTGGAAATGTTTTCTTCAGTTCCACATGAAGACGATGCCATTTGTGCACACAAAATATTGCCATTTTGAATAATACTTTTGTATTTAAAATGTGTGTTTCAGATTTCTTTGGGAGATAAGGAAAAAAGTAAAGGGCTGTTCTACAGAGCACTACAAAACTGCCCCTGGGCAAAGGTAAGTTTCAAGAACCTCTGTTATGTAGCTTCCTTTTTTTTAAAAAAAAGCGGCCACAAAAAGAATGATTTTCTTCTATATTGTGCTGAATTATTTTTAAATTTTTTACAGAGTTTGTAATTATCCCTCTTCTGTTTTTTATTTTTCATTTTTCGCATGGAAGTAGGGCTGGGATTAGAGACTTGGAGGGGCCAGATCTAGGGATGGAGCATCGGAGAATAAAGTATAGCATGTGAGGTCTGGGGGCCATGAATAAAAGCCTCAGGGTGGTGGAAGGCACCTGTCCCTGGGTGCCTTCATTTATTCAGTTTTTATTATGTCCTGCTCAATTCCTTCTCTGTGATGGGATCCAGGAACAGTTAGTGCAAGGGAAGTCATGGATGAGGAATTTTAAAATTAATGTTATTTAATAGTCCTCCTTTCTCATTGAGACTTGAGGTGGGTTGCAGTGTAAATCAGTACAGCCAATAGGATGGGAGAGCCAATAAATAATGCAATAGGATTCAGATTTCAGAAATCCGAAAAAAGCATAAATATTGACATGACATGTTAAATGACGCAGAAATTACATAGTAGGAGAATACTTACAGCAACAGAAAGGACATACTCTACAATGTAATGTATTCTGCAGTCCCTTTCTCTTCTTTAAAGCATCTTTCTGAACCACCCTGTTATAGTATAGCCTTATTCCCTCTGTCAGAATGTCCTCCTGAATAATTCAATTTTGCATAGTTTGTGGAATGCCAGGAGAATGGGAGCCATCCTGACCTCTTCAGGCGGAGGCCCCAACAGAGAATGCATGGGTGCAGGCAGTTGTTGATCCTGCCCATTTGCAGTGTGGCATGTACAGAAGGCCCTGCTCAGATGAGTGCAGTTGTCATGATGGAGCATGCGGGGGGGGGGGGGGGAAGGATCCTGCAGATATGAGGCTCCAAGGCCACGAAGGGCTTTGTTACGTGATAACCAGTAGCTTCAATTGAACTCAATAACTGATGGGCAGCCAGTAGAGTGACTGCAGACTGGGAGTAAAATCCATGCATCCTCCACCTGGCTCCTGATAATTACAGAACTATGGCATTCTGAACCAACTGGAGTCTTTAGGTTGAGTTTGTGGGGAGACCTATCTTAGAGGTCATTACATTAATATTACTGTAGTCTTAATATTACTGTGGCATTAATCCAGGTGGCTAGATTGACTGAGTCAAGGTAGAGGGCCATCTTGTGAATCTTTTCCACCTCCCTCTTCTCCCAGCAGCCTCCTGAGAACTTCTAAGAGCTGATGCTTAGAGTCGTGGGGATAACATGCCATGAGAGGGGTTGTGAAGAAAGGGTATTGAGTAACATCAACGCTTTTCACTCTTTCACCAGTGGTTTTCACTGACACAAGAAGTTTTTGTTACCACAAGACAGAAATGTGAGTGACACTACTTAATGTGAGTGACACTACTCTTCACAGCAGCCCCCCTGTAGTATTTTTGTCCATGGTGCTTCCATGACTATGAGTGTCACCTATCAGGATATTTCAGGTGGCATCTGGGGAGAAGAGGAAGGTGGGAAAGATCTGTGATAGTCTCCTGTGAATGGTTTGTATGATTCAAGACCATGAACTTCTTCATAGAAGAAGGTGGCCTTTTATTAAATGAGAACTGGTTAAACTTGGTCTTACAGAAGGTGATCGTTATTGTTGTTAACATTGTGTTTATAGGTACTGTACATGGATGCCATAGAGTATTTTCCAGATATGCTGCAAGAGATTCTTGATCTTATGACTGAGAAAGAGCTGAGAGTACGGGTGCCCATTGAAGAACTGGAGCTGTTGCTTGAAGACTAAAGCAAACGGTTTGAGGATGTGAAGACAGGAAATTCTCTTTTTTAAAAAGACTCTTTGGTTATAGCTGGAGACCTCCATGTATTCTACACATTTTTAACTGACAAGAAAATACTGTTTTTCTTTATGCATTTTGTACCCAAAAAAGTATGAGGCTGCGTGCATAACTGGGCCTAACTTGTAGTTATTTATTTCCAAATGGACTTCCTTCCTGCTCTTATGCAGTATCTATCCAGACACACTTAAGATTCCATGACCAGGGCAGGGAAATGCGAAAACCTGAGCTATATTCTCCCATTGTGTTGTAGGTAAATACCCTCACGTGATTTCTGCCCATATTTATTTTGCAGGCTTAGCAGAACTAGACTTGGAAATGGGCAGTAAATGTGACTGGTCTCACAAGAAAAGTCAAACCTTGTGAGGAGATTTTTATCAGTATGTCATGACAGATTACAGTTGGGATGTAAATATTGCTTGTAAAAATACAAGTTGTGATGTAAATATTGCTTGTAAAAATACAAAGTGAAATATTTTAATTCCTTTGGAATGTAGACTGTCTTTTTTTTTAAGGGTGCAAACATTTTGTAACATTGTGTTTCTTACCCAAATAGGCAGCCTCCTAATTAGTTGGAAGAAATTAGCTTAAAAGGAGAAAGCAAGATCTCCACACCAATGATTTTTCCCTTAAGAGAACTCTCAAAATAGGAAAATATTCAACTGGAAAGATTTTTTATTAAAAAGAATAAAAGGCAAAATACACACAAACACACTTAAAACATGCAAGCTAGCTAAGAGGAAATCGAGAGGGGAGAAAGTCATTTTTGGGGAAGCCTAGAATTACCAGTCTTGAAGAAAGAGGTCCATGGAAGCAGCAGCAGAACAACCAGCATTTCATGAAGAGAAGAAGAGAACCCACGGAGTGCGGGTGTGGCCAAGAACACACACACACACAGGTGTCTAGGAGCTCTTGATATGGGGCAAAATGCTCTCAGGGGCATGCTTGATGGTTTGTTCAGAGGTGACATTGATTTGGGAGAAGCTTGATGGGTTTTCCTGAGGTGAACATCTGACGTTTATTCTGTGTGGCTCTTACATTAAGCAAATTTGGCCACCCCTGATGTAGAGGGCCACAGGCCCTACCTAATAGAAGATAGTGCTTTATTGAATGCTACTGTGCAGTGTTTACTCTTTCAAAGCAAACATCAGTCTGATTGCTATTTTACAGCAGAAAATACCAGCATAATGGAGGAAAATCATACCAGCCAGTTCTGGATTCCTTAGGGCTTGCTTGCTTTCTTTTTTTGCTTTGCTACACAGTAGCAGGATGCTGTATAATCTGGTTTCAGTTTTATGTTTCCACTAAATGAGATCACACATGCTTATTGCTCTATATAAATATTGTAAATATTTCCAGGCACAAAGTCTCCATATGATTTTCTGGTAAAAGTGAGCCCACAGTGGCACCAGATGTTTGGAGTTTTTTTGTAAAATGAAACACATCATACCTTCTAGTGCGGCAGCTAGATTCAGATATACCATGGAAATTACTCAGAATTAGGGCAAGCTTATTCAGCAGAACCCAGAGGCATTTTGTAGACTTCTACTAAAGGAGCCGTGGTGGCTCAGAGGTTAAGACACTGAGCTGCAGACCGGAAGACCTGTAGTTCGGCAGTTCAAGACCCTAGTACCGCATGATGGAGTGAGCTCCCATCTCTGGCCCCTGCTCCTACCAACCTAGCAGTTTGAAAGAAATTGCAAGTAGATAAATAGGTACTGCTTTGGTGGGAAGGTAACAGCGTTCCATGCGCCTTGGCGTTTAGTTATGCTGGCCACATGACCACGGAAAATGTCATCGGACAGCGCTGGCTCTTCGGCTGTGAAACTGAGATGAGCACTGCCCCCTAGAGTCAGATTCGACTAGCTTTCAAGCAAGGGAAACCTTTACCTTTACCACCTTCAGGTTGCTTGGGGTAGTTGTATAGTTAAATGCTCCCCATAACAAAAGCAGTGTATTGTGGGAGAGAGAAATATGTCCTCTTCCTTTTATGTTTTCTGTGCTTTTATGTTTTGGTTGTTTTTTAAAGTGAAGGAGAGTGGAAGAGTACTAATGTAAGAAGCCAAAGCAACAGAGTCTACGAAAAGTTGTTTCCAAATAATTTGCCTTCATGAATTTAATGGCCTTCATCAACACAACCAGCCACAACTGCAGAAACTGAACTATAAATAGTGGAAGGATAGACAAAACTATCAAAGCGCTGCTGCAGATTTCCTTCTAAATAGCGTTTCTTCCCCTATGCTTTAACAGAGAGCCCAGAAATTTTTATGTATTTGATGGCACACATTGTTGCAATGCAGGGGGTAAGATGTACCCATGCTGTTAGTGCCACAACAGAAAATTCATATGCCAGGCACTTAAAATAATACTGTCTGGAACCTGCAAACACAGCTGGTTTAAACTTAAAACCATAACAAAACACAGTAAACTGAAAGTGAATTTGGAACAAGCCAAAGAGAGTTCAAGAGTGTGTATACCTTACCCATATCTCACTAAGACTGCCTTAGTGTTTTTTAGCAGCAAAAAGGGGCAGGCTGTTTACATCAGTGTTAGAAATATAGTAACAATTATGAAGGTATCTGGATGTGACAATACCCTTTGGGCATCCTGGCTAGGGTTTCTTATTAGAAACTGGAGGGCTTTCATGGTGTCAGTGTCCGCAAAGAAGCAGTGTTAAACAACTAATACTCATTAGTGCCTTTAATGAAGTAGCCATTACTCCCTAATGTGTCCCAGCAGTTGCTGTGAAGTACAATAATCTAAATAAAACTTTGGACTGGCTTGAAATCTAATACAGGTCATCAACAACCAAGCCACTAAAGTATTCAGTTGGGGTGTTATGAAGGGTCTGATCACAGAACAGGCTGTTAACTGGATGTCAGTGGAGTCACTGTAGGATTCTCTTACACCGCTGAGGTAATTCCGTGGTGGGGACAAGGGATTCTGTTTCACCACAAGCTTTCTTCAGCTCAGGATTCCCTTCATTTGCTGGGCAACAGTTTATCTAGCCTGCCTGCCTTCCTTCCTAACAAGTATAACAATTTCCCACCTGTTCTTGAAGCATGAGTATCTGAATACATTCAACTATTTATTTAGTACATCTTTACCTTGCCCTTCCTCCCAGGAGCTCAGGTGAGCACACAGGGTTCTCTCCCCTCCTCTATTTTATCCTCTCAACAACCCTGTGAGGTGGGTTACACGGTGTGACAGGCTCAGGGTCACCCAGTGAATTTGATGGTGAGAGGCCATTTCAACCTAGATCTCCCCAGTCCCATCTAACTATACCTAGGATATGGAGGTTTAAAATCAAGCTTGTTGTTTTGGACACCTGTATTTTTTTTGCCTGTACATAACAGACCATATGTGCCCTGCTGTTTCACTATAATCCCTGCCATCTAGAAGACCCAGCAAAATGAATTAAAAAAAACCTCTTAAGGTTTGGTCAGGGGCACCATGGCAGGTAACCCAGATTTTAAACTAGTCTAGATTTGGAGCATTTACTATTTACTACAAATAGATGCAAAACTAGTGTTTCTGCTTCTCAAACAGACTATCAACTGGTTGTGGTCACTTATCACATTGGTTCCTATTAGACAAGTGTGACTTTCTAAACCAAAGCATTTGGAGCTTTAAAAAAGTGAAAAATTCAGGCAGGGAGCTGGAGCACATGCGATGCTCCCAGTTTTGTAACCAGGGTAAAAAAAGCAGGACACAATACCATTTTTGCTCCCTTTTTGCTGGGAGTGCTCCCTTTTCCCCAGCCTTGATCATGATTAAAGCACGCAAGAAAGGATCTTTTAGTCTAGGACTATATTAACAGGCACTTGCTGTTAGCTAGCATTCAGAGATCATCTTCAAGTCCTAGTTAATTGTGAATCCTGATTCACATGAATCATGGTCAAGATTTGTGCCTCTGCAAGCTTTGAACCATGGTTAAGGCCAACAGTGAGTTTTTTCGCTGGAGTATGTGATGAACCTGTGGCCCAGTCTTTAACCACAGCTGAGGTCCTATGAGTGTAGGTGATTCCCACTGACGAGAAGCTTATTCCCACAGCTTGACTTGCCTAAGAAAAAGTAGCTTTTCCAGCACCAGAGCCAAGCAGCTGGACTAGCCCAATTAGCTACTAAGCAGCATGTGACAAAACTGCTGCTCAGAAAGTCAAATGAGTGTTTGTAGCCCAGCTCAGGGATCACCAAAGACACAATCCAGCCCTTGTTTTACATACTGTGTAACTGAAATACAATAGGCAGAAGGCCACTTGCTCCTGCCAACACTTACATGATTATACTCCTCCGGCAAGGTCTATTTCTAGTGCTGAGCACTGTCAAAGCTTGCCTTGTTGAGTCTGAGATAACACTAAAGCAATTCGCTTTCTACATGGCTTAAATTGTTCTTTGGAGCCATAAGAAACTCCCTCAGGCTTAGAATACATCTTTCACAACTCATAAGCGGAGAGAAATCTGCTACCACTTAATGGTGTGTTTGTAGCATCGCAGAGAGGCAAAAATATCACCCAGCCATACAAAACAAAATCCCCATTGTTATGAGTGCCTACAGTGTTTATACTTAGCAGTTCAACAGCTTGATCAGAAATCTAAGAAGGGAGTTTGGAAGGGGAAAGCAAGCAACCGAACAGGGATGGTGGTAGACCCTGTTCTATCCTTGTGCAGCTATATAAAAAATTCAATATCAAGTGTCACTAAAGGCAAATTATTTTTTCTCTTGCAATACTAAAAGACATACTGAAGGGGGCAGTTTTTCACAAGGACTTGAGACAAGGATTCTCTCTTAGCCAGTTCTTTCAGCTCCCATAGAACTGTGGCTGGGTTATGTACCGACAAAAGGACGATGCTCCCGATAGCAACCCAGCTCCGACAAACAGCTAAGTCATGGTTGGACTGAACCTCATCCCCATCCTCTCTGGTCCATGAAAGCTACAATTTAGGCTAGTTTTGCCTATTAAAAGCCATTGTTTGCCTCCATGACAGGTTGAAGTAGGTTTCCAAATCTGGCATGGAGGCAAAACACAAGTTGGGATCATCTTAGTCTATTTGGGTATCACAGAAAACTGCAGTTTCCCAAAGTTGAAAGGGGGATGGTGAAGAAGAAAACAAAACTATATGAACCCAATTAGTTATTTGGCCAGTAGATCTAAACCGGGCTGTGTCAACAGCGATCTGGCATCCGATTTCTAGTCATCTGGGCAGCTATAATGACACCTCTTCCATCTTTACTGAAAGAACCATAGAGATTAAATATCATGACTTGCCTTAAATCCCATCTTTCTTTCCCAATGGCTTCACTATCAGCATGAAAATTCTTTGTGACCCAGAAGCTCAAAAGGCTGGATGTATTTGACCAAAGCAGACACTGGGTGGCATCCTTTCACTCCCCTCTGCCAAGGGCAATGAGCTCCACTAGTCCCAGGCATGATCCACTGGTGCAAGAAATGCTTTCAATGGTGGGATGCACCACCCCCTTATGGTGGGATGCACTACCAAAACGGTAGGATTTACACCCTTTGTCTCACTGGTGTCTTTTTTGTTCTGCATCACCAGAATAGCTTTGTTCTACCTTTTTGCTACAAGTAACCCTGGCCATGAATCCTTGCCTTTGCATATTGTCACTACATGAATATGGCATGTCTGAAAAGAAAAGAAGCAGGACTTTGTTCACCCTTCCAACTCACATCCCCCCAAATTTATTTCCCTGCATCACAACACATTTTCCAGCAGTTTATCTAGGTGGGTGCTGCCCCTCCCCCCCAAAAAAACTAGGGCCTTTTCAAATCATTTCTATAATTTATTTTCAGCTCTTCCCTGCAGAGAGATGTTTTTGGAATTTTAGCCTGTCAATCAGTTTGTGGACTGACAGGCAGGAAGACAGGCCAACACTCACATCCAAAACCACCTTCTTAAATTCTGACCCAACCATTCCAGTTAATTTGGAAACCATCACTTTAATGGCACATACAGTGAGTCAACAACAACAACAACATAGGAATCCAGCCACCATGCTTTGAGCAGCAACCCAAAGTTTTCTTTCTGTCCACAAAGGCCTTTAATCTTTTCTGTATTCTGAAAGGCGGTCCCAACAATTTCCCCCCAAAAGTAAGAAAGTAGTTAAAGATAGAGGCCCTCTGGGGTGCCCTCTTGTTTCTTGTAGAGAACATTTTCTTTTGATTTTTTGAAGTCTTCATTTGTTACTTTCATCCTCCGTTCTCTCAGCGCCATCAAGCCTGCTTCTGTGCAGATTGCCTGCCAGAGAAGGGAAATGATGAGTATATTGGAAACCATTCTGAACCTCAGATCATCAAAATGCTGTGAAAGTATTTCTCAAATAAGTCGGCTGTTTCTGGCAACGGTGTATAGTTAAAATGGAAGCCGAAGCTTGCCACTGAAGCTTGCCTGTACATATCTTACCTTAATATCAGCCCCAGACAGATCATCTTTAGCCATAATCAGTTCATCCAGAGTAACGTCATCTGCCAAAGTCATCCTGCTGGTGTGAATCTGAAAGATGCGCTTCTTAGTTTTCTCGTCAGGCAGAGGAAATTCAATTTTTCTATCAATGCGCCCTGGAGGTCAGGAAAAAATGTAAGTGCAGTTTTTGCAGGCAAACCATGGAAGGCCTTTTCTGTGCATCAGGTTTACCCAGGGAAAAACATTCTGTTTTATAAACAACCACCAACAAAATCAGGTGGGTCTTCAAATATGTTTGTCCTAGAGGATACAAGCATCAGAATAGATTTCAAATTTCTTTTTTGTGGTATTTTTCTGTTTAGGATAACTCCCTAACAGGATTTTTTTTTTAAATAATTAAATTTAAACAAATGAATTCAATACAAGAAAAATGAAAAAATAAAAAGAGCACATATAGTAGGTACAAAGCCAACACGTCTACCTGAACCATAAAACCATAAGTGTCGGGGGCTTTAATCTATCCATCTATATGCAATGAGAATACGTGCGATTGCTACTAAATTTGGTATTAATTCTTGATTGTGTATTTTTATTTTAGATTTTGGCCACTTTTCCAGGTAAGGTAAGTCTACAGTAGTGATCTCTTTAATTTCTTTAATTATTTCTAACCAAAACTGTTTAACATACGAGCAAGGCCACCAACAATGCATAAAATCTGCTGTGGCTCCACAGTTCTTTTTACATAAAGGGCTATATGAAGAATTAATTCTATATATTCTAGAAGGTAGGATATACTGTCTCATAATCATTTTTTGGAGGTTTATTGATACGATTTTTGTTTTTCTACTAGGTGCTTCCCATATTTGCTGCCAATCTTCATCTGCTAATACCACATTAAGATCATTTCCCCATTGTTTTTGATATATTGTTTCCCCTTCTTTATTATTTCGATTTATCTGTTGATATATTGTGGAAATAATATTTTTCTTTTTCTTAGTCGTTTGATCCAACAGCTGTTCAGTTGGAGTCATTGGTCTATGTCTAATACTCATTAAAAGAGGAGATTCCAGTAAATGTGTAATTTGTAAGTTCTCCAACCTGACTGTTATAACGCCTGAGAAGGATTAATGAGGTCATAGTTTTAAAAATTTAAGTTCTGTTTCTACGTTACAAAATTCAGTCAGTACATTTTTCCCCACTCCTCCCCAACAAAACTCAGGAGTGGTACATGTGATTCTGCTTTTGTATTTAACAGCCATGTGAAGCAGGCTAAGCTAACAGAGCATAAATGGCCCAAGGGCATTCAATGAGCTCCAGGACATGGCAAGGATTTAAATCTAGGTCCCAGTCTAAAACTCTAACCACTACACTGTACCACAAACACAACATGCGACAAAGATTCCTGTGAAGTCTGTAATGTAATGCCCCTGGACATTGCCGTCTCCACCCCCCCCCCCCCCCCGCTGTGGTCTCCCTCACTCCAAAACATCAACCGTGAACTCCCCAGAAGAGATTCATTCTCTGTGAAGTGCCATGAACAACAATGGCATTGTGGCCTATTAATTACAAACCACAGAATGAGAACCATTAGCTTATTCACTGAATCAGGTATTGAAACTAAAACAAAAGCAATGCAATTCAATCCATTTACCTGGCCTGATTAAGGCTGGGTCCAGCGTTTCTATTCTGTTCGTGGCCATGATCACTTTCACATCTCCACGGGAGTCGAACCCATCTAACTGGTTCAGCAACTCCAGCATCGTCCGCTGGATCTCCCTTTCACCCCCTGAATTGGAGTCATACCTTCAACGTGCAAGAGACACAGAACAGGACCTAAGCAAGGTGCAGACAGCTTCCTCCATTGAAGACAATATTTCCCTTGGGGTGATAAAATCATCAAAGCACAAGCCAATGGATTATGGTGACAGCAATGTCTACTTTTAAATGTGCGCCATTCTCATGGTTCAGTGCAGCCTCTCGGGGAAGGGCACCCCAGTTTCTATGGCCCAGATAACCAGAAATAGAGCCAGTGTCCTCTGAATCCCCCAACCCACTGAAGGAATTAACCTAACAGAACTGGATGGATGGCAAATGGTCTAAAACCGACCCACAATGCCAGAATCTTGCCTGCAGCTCTTGCAAAGGAGGATTCTTCTCCTCTTTGGGGTTTTCTGCTGCTGGGGTTTGTGCAGTTTATGAGTAGCAGGGACTTCTGTGAATGTCATCACCATTCACATGTAACTTGCATTCTGCCAGCCATATCTCAGAGCAATGCAGCAGACTACTAACTAAGAGGCCCGTTTTTGGTTCCTAGGGCAACTACTATGGGTTTTACAAATTACAGTCCCAGAGGTTGGCACTAAAAAACATCAGAATTTGTCATAATATCTCCAAAATTTACTCCTAATACAATGGGGGCTTGAAGCAGTTTCAAGCCACAGCTAGATTCTGGCAAAAGCATGCGGGCAATACAAAAGATATTTGGGGGACAACACCACGCCCAACGTGAGCTGCAAGCAGCCTAGCAACAAATGGAGAAAGAAAATCCAATTTTCAAATAAGCATTTATGTTCCACATGGAAAGTGATAATGATATCCTACCTTTTGGTACCAATGGCATCGATTTCATCGATGAAGACGATTGATGGGGCATGCTCCTCAGCTACACGAAATAGTTCTCGGACAAGCTTGGGACCATCTCCCAGGTACTTCTGGATAAGCTCAGAACCGACCACTCTCAGAAAGGTGGCGGAGGTCTGGTTTGCCACTGCTTTGGCTAATAGCGTTTTACCTATTTGGTTTTCAACAGACAGCACAAAGTTAGAGCTCACAGTGACTCTTGCTCATTTGTACAACAGTTGCATCCAATTCAGGATTACTAAGGAGTTCCCATAGAAGCGAAGATAAATGTATATTCTTTATTTTTCCTCTCTCTTTTTCATCACCACCTCTTCCTCCTCCACCCCCCCCCCATAAATCAATATTCTTTATTAAGCTAATAAGCAATTCAACTATGGTCTTATAAGTACTTAACAAACATTAAATTGCTTCTGTAGCTTGAACTCTGGTTTGAACTTCAGCTTCCTGGAAGAGTGTTGAGAGGCAAGAAGCAGACGATCCTTAAAAGGATGTCTCAAAAACATTATTTGTCACCTTAGCTGGTGGTTTTAAGCACTGTGAACGCTGAAAACAACCCCCCCCCACCCTTTTCTGCTGAGCTCTGCAGGTATCCTGCCCCTCAGGGCTGATAGAGCCATGGAATTAGGGTGGAAAACTTGCAGTGGGAAGTGGGAATCAGCAGAAGTCTCATCCAAGAGGTTGTGCAAATGGATCAAAGAATAGGATCCAAACCAGTGAAGAAAATAATGTGTAGCATCTTCATTCTGACTGCTATACGGTGCTGATTCTATGCACAGTTTTTAGAACTGAGCAACACGATGACAGACTATCAGTACCTGTGCCAGGAGGCCCATACAAAATAACTCCTTTGGGTGGCTTTATACCCATCTCTTCATAATACTCAGGATGGGTCAAAGGGAGCTCCACAGACTCCTGTAATAAAGAAACAATATGTCTTCAAAGCATATCAGCCTGGAGAGATGGATCACTGTAGCTGTTTAAATTTCTGAAATAACTCACTAATATGTTACCTCGTTATCAAGATCAGAATTTTCAGCAGTGATTGCAATTCATTCGGGTCCCAAGCAGTGTTCCCTCTAAGCTGAGTTAGTGTGAGCTAGCTCACAGCTTTTTAGCCTCTGCCTCACATATTTTTGTCTTAGTTCAGGAAGGATGGCTCCAGAGCAAACTAACTTTTGCAGTAGTCAAATCGCTCACTCACAACTTTAATGCCAGTAGCTCACAAAGTAGAATTTTTGCTCACAAAACTCCACAGCTTAGCGGGAGCACTGGTCCCAAGGTTCTGTGTCTGCCCTGCCTGTTAACAAGGCACTGGACAATATCAGCACTATTCTGAGGCAACTCCTCAGACCGGTTGTAGCTATCTAGCATTAAGTACAACAGGTACTGCTTGGTACCGTAAAAGAAGCCAAATAATGTAACATGTACACAAGTCTTGATTTTTGCAACAAAGATGCCCAACAAACCCTAAAAACAAGCATATAACAAAGTTATACCAAATTAACTAGTTACCTTGAAAATTATGATTCCCCCCCCCCCCCCCCCAAAGACATCAAGTACCTTCTGCCAGCAATTCTGCAAGAGTACCAGGATGGCACAGTGACTAAAACTTTAAGATGGGACACTGAAATTCAAAGCATCACTCAGCCTGCATAGGCTTGGCCAAATCACTCAGCCTAAACTACTTCACAAGACTCTTATAAAGTTAGTATGTGCAGTCTCCCTTTAGAAAAACAGGAAGATAAAAGTAACAGATAAAGGTTTACAGTAATTGCCCTTGTCTCTCTCTGCACCGAGTTCATGTATAACCAGAATCCTGTGAGTCACCAAAACACAGTATGTTTCAAAGAAATGCTGAACTGGAATTCATATTATAGCTTTAAAAATCATTATGTAACAGATTTTCAGGCACCTGCTTTTGTACTAAGCAGTACAACACAGTATAAATACCTTGATTTCTTGAATCTGGTTATCTAAGCCACCAATATCCGCATAGGTCTCCTGTGGGGCTTTTTCCACTTTCATCACGGTCACTA
This sequence comes from Lepidodactylus listeri, assembly GCA_029233225.1. Taxonomy (NCBI): domain Eukaryota; kingdom Metazoa; phylum Chordata; class Lepidosauria; order Squamata; family Gekkonidae; genus Lepidodactylus; species Lepidodactylus listeri. The sequence goes on along the minus strand of JARCFY010000011.1, from coordinate 73,229,866 downwards.
AAGGATCTGTGTCATCCATCAGAACTCCTATCACTGCGTGGACCTAAGTAACAGGCAGCAGCACAAACAGGTAAAGGAGGCCATCACACACAAGCAAACTAGTCCTTTTGAGCACTTGGCTCACTACAAGCAGGGAGCTAGGGGGTAACTGAATTAACAGTCAATGATATCTCCCAGTGATATCAATAGGACAAACAAGCTGCAGAACTTGCCCACAGATACAAAAGATCTTAGGCACAACTAGCTCTCTCCACAGTGTAGTCTTTACTACTCTCCTTTGCTACCCTCCTCTGAATTATCTTCATTTTGTAGGCATCCTTCTTAAAATGCATCACAACTATATACCATAGGGGTAGACCACAGGGGGGTTCGAGGGCTCAAGCCTCCCCTGAAATTTCCCAGGGGGGGACTGAGCCCCCCCCCCCGGGAAAACGTAGCGCCTGCCGCCGCGCCTCCCGGGGCCCTTCTGAGGCTGGCAGCTGCTGCTGCCGGTGCCTCCCCCCCCCCCCCCCCGTGCCTGGCCACTCTTCCATCCTTCCCTCTCCCTCCCTCCCTCTTTTTAGGCGAAGGGAGAGGGAAGGGGGGGGAGGAGAGAGGCCCCAGCAGCAGCGGCTGGCAGGCCTCGGAAGGGCCCCGGGAGGTGCAGAGGTTTCCCGGCGCGGGGGGGGGGGGGCATCGCCCCAGCGGGCGCGCTAAAGAGCCCCCTCCCCCTCCCGGAATTTACAAAAGTCTACACCCCTGCTATATACCAACAGGTATTGGAAATTTATGCAACACAAACTTGTATTTGTAAAGTTGCTCGCTTTCAGTGTTTTGGATGAGAGGCAAAGCTTTGCAACAAAAGCATGACTTACCTTATGGTTAAGTAGAACTGAACATCCTGGCTCTAGCAAATCCTTGTCGACAAAAGAAAGAATACTGACATAGTGTTCTGATCCCACCGATGTAGACACTATGGCATGATTGTCATCAATGATCTCCTCCAGAGTCCCTACAGACATAGGGGTTCCTCTCAGATCATCTACCTTGGATCTCTCTTCCTGCAAATAAAAGCAAGTTGCAATTGTGTGTTAGGGATTGCCTGCTATCCTCCTCAACCTTGACTTATTTTTTGTAAGAATTTATGCTGCACTTCTCAACCAGCAGCTGGTTCCCAGAAAGGTGCTAAGCAATAAATTTTTTAAAAATTGTATAAACATTATGACTTAAATTAGGAAAGGATTAAAATATTCAGTAGAACTAAAACGTCCAGCTGGATTAGAACCAAAGAAACAAGGCCAGAATTCAAAATTTTAGAATGGGGGAAAGAATACTGTAAAGCCCTGGGAGAACAGAAATTTTTACAAGTGATGGGAAAATAAGCATGGTATCAGACAGGCATCCCAAAGTTTGGATCTTACAATTAATAAGGCCTACTCTTTATAAATTGTCATCCACTTTGTCTCCCAGAGAGACTTCAGGGTGGGCAGAATTACATGAGAGAAGACGGTTCTTTCAATATCCTAGTTCCAAGCCATCTAGGACTTTAAAGGAAGCAACATGCATTTTGAATTGGGCCCAAAAGCAAATGGGAAGCCAGCAGTTTTAACACAAGCGAGACACATTCCGTACAATTGGTGCCAGTCAGAAAATTCTGCAGCCAAATCATGTCTGAACTGTCTTCAAACAGCCCCACATAAAAAGTGCATTTCAGTAACCCAATCTGGAAATGATCCAGTCTGGATAACCATAGCCAACCCCCAACTATCCAGGAAGGATAGCATCTGGCTCAGCAACCAAAGCCAAAGAAAGCTGTTATTATGCATGACCTTCTAAACTCAACCTTTTTGCTTATGTGTAAATACTGTTTTAATTTTTTTCTATTTTAATCAACTAATTACCGTCCTTACCAGCACAGACTGTATGTGCAATACATTTACTTAAACATTTCCATGGCATTGATATAGATCACACAGAGCCTTTAAAGTTGCTGAAAGAAAAAAAGCGGCTGTGGCACATTAAATATTTACTGTGGCCCAACCATCCCTGGACAAGGCCCATTTGTTAGATGAATGAAAGAGATCAAGGGGATGGCATCTTTCTAAACAAGCATCTGGCAACACAGCATGTTAACAAGCAGAGAACTGAACATCAGACACCTGGTAGTTAAAAAATAAGTTGCTTTCCAATAGGTACCTCTTGTTTTTCTTCTAAAGGCTTCATTTGTTCCTGGTTTCTAATAAATTCTTCCTCCATCAAGAGGTAATCTTTAATTCGTTCAAGCTTCAACAGTTTGAGTCTGCATTGGGTGTGAGGAGTTACTGTAATTAAAGACAAAGGTAAGAACAACACTCAGTTGAGGAGCATGATGCTGCAATTAGAGCTATTTTCCTCCCACTGTAAAAGGACTTCAAGCTTTTGCCTCTTGTATAGATCTCCCTACTTTCCCATTTGATCTGAGACATCATTTTGCACTCTCACCAGAAAGCAACCTTACTTGCACTGGATGGTGCTACAACCAACTTCCAAGTTTGGAATTTGGCCAAACACAGGGCTCTTTGTTTCAGGCTTCAGTATTCTGATTATTTTTACTATATTATGTGCAACTGCTTTTGGAGACAGGATTACTAAGTTAATATTTAGATCACTGATTTAATGTAGCTAAAATGTGGTTCAATCAATTGTAAGAACTGATTTTACCTCTAGTATTTACAGAGTAATCTGATCTCCTGAATTAGATCAGAACTCTTGTATCATCTGAATCTTGGTGGGTCACTGATAATTAGCCCATTTAGGCCAGTACTGATTATTCAAACAGGCAGTGACCCCCCACCCCAAGTCACAGGCAAAGACTCTGCCCACCTGCCTTACTAGGTATCTTTTGAATCAGAAAAGCTGACAACTAAACCTGGGTCCTCTTATACATGAAACATGCACTCTAGAGCTGAGCTGTAGATCTAGCCTGGCATACTTACAAATCAATTGTGCTTACCCAGTGGAAGCTTGCTGGCAGCATCTGGTCCTTTAGTTTTCTTCTTCTTTTTCCCAACTCTAGTTGGAACTGGGGGCTCATATTTCTTCTTCTTATCCTTTTGATTTTTTAAAAACAGAAACAATAAGAAAGTCAGAACCGGTAAAGAGTTGGCTCCAAGGAAACTTGTTTAGGAAAGCACTGCATCATGAAGAAACTAGATTAATTCCAGGGGGGGACTCCACATCCCCACTACCATGTAATTGCCCTGTACCTACCCATCTAATGAGAACACAGTGAAGTAGCCCACAGTTCCAGCCAAAATATGAATGACAGTCACTGACAAATACAGATAAATAGTTGATTTCCAGATACACGTTGCAGTATTTCATATATTGCTGAACTATCCTGTAGCCTGCAAAGTGCAACTACTGTCTCTTTCCTTCTCTCAAGTGCAGAAATTGGACATGTTGCTGATACCCTAGAGCAGGGGTGGCCAAACTTGCTTAACGTAACAGCCACACAGAATAAATGTCAGATGTTTGAGAGCCGCAAGACATGAACAAATATCACACACGTTTTTATTAAAAAATATGCAAATCTACTTTTTATTAACATTAAATAAGACTCTGTGAAAGAGCCGCATGTGGCTCCCAAGCTGCAGTTTGGCCACCCCTGCCCTAGAGGATTGGAGCCAGTATGGCATGCCTTACTGAGCTTTGATTTCAAGGACCTCGAATGTTCGGGGGAATATGGCTTGCTTCTCCAGCTAAAGGGACCCATGAAATCCCACCAAATTTGTCAGAGAATTGTTAGTCTTCTGCCCCCAAACAACAACAGATACAAAACAAGCTGGTATTTCAAATATGTCCAAATGTACATGGATCTGTTTTGGAGTTGCCATTATGACAACGAAGAATTAAATAGATAAAGGACTCTTTAGTCCAGCCTACTCTGGTATAAAGCATGTTCAATTATGAATTAAAATCTCTTTGGTAATCACTATATTAAGATAACCCCAAGTTCTAGCACTACGGAAGAGAGAAAAAAAGTTCTATCTATTTTTTTTTAGTTACTTCATACAGATAGTATCTTAAATAATAAATAAATCACTTATGGAATTATTCTTTACATGCTAAAGCAGCATATGATGTAAATTCATGTTTCCCTGCCCTCTACCACTGAAATTTTTTTGCTGCATTTGTCAAAGCCACAGAACCCCAAGAAAGGTTTTCCCCCCCCATATTTACCTTGTCATCCTTTTTGCCACCCCCAGGACCATGTCCTCCACTCTGGCTTTGACCCTGGGGGAAAAAAAAGACATGAAGATCAAATGACACACTTAAAAAACCCCCATCATTCCCCCCTAAGCATCTTAGTACCCAAAAGAGTTACACTATGCCCTTTAGTTACATTCATTTCATTGGAACATATTTCAAATTAAGGCTGTGATCATAAATGCATGAACTAGGAAAAGAAGACTAATTGAATTCTGTGGTAATTACTTTTGTATATACACACTTAGGATCATGCAGCATGTATTCAGAATTGTATTTTAACAGTCTACATTGCTCTAAAATAATTGCTTCAGAGCAAGAAACAAAAAAGTCACACTTTAGAGTTTAGACCACAGACACTTTAGCTCACAGACATAGATGTGGTGCAGAAATATTTCCAATCTTTTATATTTCCACATAATTTTTTTCCATTTCTAATTATTACAACATAACATTACACAAGCTTGGCAGTTTCAAAGTTGTAACTATGTACGACTGTACGTGCATGTTGTATTGATTTGTAAACCTGGAGGTGGGGGAATAAAACCATAATTACATACCATAATCCAAGTTTTTTTAAAAAATATGAATTCATCTGATTGGATGGGCATACTGTAATCCCCAATCTGATATGGAACTAACAAGTCATGCAGATCAAGAGGTGCTCTAGTGACCTTCTTGGATAAGAGTTAAATTTTCAGTGGAACACACAAAGAGACAACCAAGTTCATGGAATATCATACACAGATATTTGGGTCTGCTACAATTAGTATGTTAACTAGTGAGTGCTCAGTGCCTTTGAGCTTTTCTTCTTAAATGTAAAAAGCTAATGGAAATACATACTATATTTTCTTTACATTTTTATTAGTAGGACTCTAATACAAATAATTTCCCATAAAGCTTTGAAATATAGGATTTAAACTACACTTGATTCCCTCCCCAATCAAGTATTTCAGTCCAAATATTTGTTGTTATTTGAAAATTACATTAACACAAATGTGTTTTAAAATGTGTTTACTAAAATATGTCAAAACAAATCTGCTAACTAAAACCATGCTCTATTTAGGGCACCAAACGTTTTCCCAATTCCGTTTTTCCCCAGAAAGCCCACATGACTGAGCATGTACACTGGAACTTCCTGCAGCAAACAGCAAAACATGGGGAGGGGGGGAGGGGGGGAAGGAAGGAAGGAAGGAAGAAAATTTTAGGTATCTATGTTCACATGCCTGTGAACTCTGATTTGGTCAGGATTCATAGCCATGTACTTCCATATACATAAGTGTGTCACTAAGAAATGCCCACATACAGTCCGTAGTCACACATCTGCAGCCAAGTGAACAATATTGCACTTAGTGAAAAAGCAGCATCTATAAACACGCATATCCACTATTAAAAACCTCCAAGTCTGCTTACAACGAAGTAAAAATGCAGTAAAATACTCAAAATTCATCTTAGAAAGTATTTTACATAGAACACACCCTGCGCAGGGAACCGTTTCCAGATCAGAGAACGTGACAGCAAACAGGCTGGAAGCTTCGGGCAACTATCTATGTAGCCAGCGCCCCTTCACCCCTTCTTTTCCTTCAGAGGGCTCACGGCCGCTTACATGGCTACCCCCATCCTCAACCCATTCTCACAAAAAACCTCAGTGAGGGAAGCTAGGCTGGAAGAGGGATCTGAAACACGATCCCCGGCATCCTGGCCCCAGAGAGTAACCTCTACAGCACACATTGGCTCGGTTAGATGTTGAGAGAATGACATCGCAGTACACCGCGAAGGAGGAAAGGTCCCGCCTCGCCAGAAAGCCGCTTCCTCCCTCCCCTCCGCCGGCCAGCTCCCCTTCCTTTCCCCAGTATCACGAAGGTCGGCAGAGGGAGGGTCCTACGGGGACAACAACAGCCGCCGAGAGCCGGTTTCCCACCCTCACTCACCATTCTGCTCACTCACAGCCAGCCACCGGAAGTTTAGGCGCTGCGCACGAATGACGGAAAAGGAAGTGAGACGACTACGAGTCCTGACGAGGGACAAAAAGTGTTGCTGCGAGAGCAAAGCGCGCGCCTGCTTGGAGCCGTGGTTTCCTAGGCGACCGGGGATTGCACAGGCTCCAATGGGGAGGGAGGAGTGCCCGCTTATTAGTGAAGCATAACTATGTTACCCTTTCGGGAGATTTCCAAGCGTTTATTGTAAAGAGTAGTTTAATTGATTTGCCAGCCCGGAGGTGGGGCATGGAGTTATCGCGGAATTACAACTCCACACAGATCAGTTCCCTTGAAGGAAACGGCAGTTTAGGAAAGGTGGGGGTCTTCACCTCCCCACAGAGCTCATTCCCTAAATTCTACCCCCATAGGCACCACCCCCAAATATCCAGGAATTGGCCAAGCCAGAGTTGGCAACTGAATCACCTTCCTTCCTTGTATCCAGCCCTTTCTCTGACCAGTTTTGGGCCTTGTACGGGTGTAATGTATGTAAAGGCAGTAGCTATGAGCTCACTGTAATGGCGACTGCCACGTGGCCAAATGCACATGGCCAGGCCAGCTATCTGAACTTGGGTCAGGTAGAACAATAGCTGGCCAGATTGTAACTTGCCACCAATCTAGCACCTAGAATCCTCCAGGGAACCTATGATCTGTAACCGCAACCTTAAGGCCCTATCGGGACAACTGGGCAAGACCGGAGGCGTGGCTCCAGCCGGAATAAAAGGGGGCCCCTGAGCCCAGGGTGTCATGCTTCATCTGACCTCCTAACAAACATGCTTGCTGATTTCACTACAACGCGTCTCCAACTCCAGTACTTTGCAACGTGGTTCTCACTTCCTCCATTTCATCCTCAAGAACCTTGTGAGCTAGATCAGACTGAGATACATAGTTGCCAGCTCTGGGTTGGGAAATATTTGGAGGGATGGAGCCTGGAGTGGGCGGGGTTTGGGGAGTGGAAGGACTTCAGCAGGGTATAATGCTGTAGAGTCCACCTGCCAAAGCAGCCATTTTCTCCAGGGGAACTGATCCTGATCATCTGGAGATCACTTGTAATAACAGGAGATCTCCTGGTGCCAACTGGAGGTTGGCAGCCCTAGAGATACTGACTGGCCGGCACGAGATCAACTAGCAACTGAGGGGAGATTCAGTAGTCCTAGTTACGTCTGCTACTCACTGGCTCTCAACTGTAAAATACAACAGATGCCTAGTGGCACCTTAAAGACAAACATTTACTGCGACATGAGCTTTCGTGTGCTATGGGAAGGAAATCAGTTCTGACCTCTGGCTGACAAAAGTTTGTGCTGGAATAGATACTGTTAATCTTTAAAGTGCCACTGGACTTCTGTTTGTTTTGCTACAAAAGACACATCTGGATTTCTTAGTTGTAAAGAAACTGAACTTCAGGGGTTCATATTATGTATGTGTTTTCTTCATTTAGCCAGTCACTGTAACCACTACACAACACTGGCTCTCGGCACCAAAATGGTATCTTTATACCCTGCCTTTTTCTATCTTTGAATGTGCCTTTGCCTTAAAAACAAAAGCCTCTATGCAAACAGAAAACTAGCACAACAGGCCGGGCAGAGAGATTTTGCTTGCTGTCTTTGCTTGCTATGCTTGTTTTGTGTTTGCAGGTGTTCCAAAAGAATTAACTTTGGATAGAATTCAGCTAGCCTTGTGAAGAATTTGGGAGTTGGATGCTGGAAGTTTAGTTGCTACATACTAACAACCGAAAAGGAAACTGGTCTAGTATGGATTGCAACAAGGGCGTAAAAGCTGATAGACAGCACAGCATGTACACTTTGCAAGAGCCAAGGTTGTCATAGTCTTTGCAACCAAGATCCAAGCCAAATGGCCCCTGTGACAGCACTGCAGAGCACCCTTCGCTCAGCTTGCACCTGGCCACTAGTGCCTTTCCAGGCCAGCAGCCCAATGGGGATTTTTCCAATAAGTTAAAGGGTCAAGGAACAGGAGGAAGGGTTTCCAGATTAGTTAGTGCTGATGTTTGGACAAGAAATTAAGTGTGAGTCGACATAATGCACCCCCCCCCCTCCCCGGTATTGCTGTGATAGCAAAGATGAACACAGCATAGCATCAGAAAGATCATTGCATAGCAACTGGAAACATGATTTTGTTAAAAGCAAATTTAGCATTCTCGTACACATAATCAAGTACAGTAGAGACAGAGAGGAATTAGTCACATTATATAATGTGACTAATTCTTTTTCTTCTTCCAGATGGGTAGTCATGGGAGCAGTAAACTATAACAGGAGGCCAATGACACTTGATTTATTCCTCTTTTGATTGTTTTAAAATTGCCTCTCCATATAAATTCCTCCCCCTGCTTTTCTGTTGTTAATATGAATGCATTGCTGTAATGGATGTACTTCATGGATTTGATGAGTGGTCTGATTTATGATATTTATATATTCATTTACTTAATTTATACCCTGCCTTTCTCCCCAGTGAGGAGACTAAGCAGCTTACTTTGTTCTCCTTTCCTCCATTTTATCTTCACAACAGCACACAGTGGTAGGTGAGGCTGCAATTATGGGACTAGCCCAAGGGTCACCCAGTAAGTTTCTGCAGCAGAGTGGGGATTCGAACCCAGCTCTCCCAGACCCTATTCCAGTCACTACATCATACTGTCTTTGATTTATGAGCTTATACTGGAATAAATTTTGTTAGTCTATAAAGTGCCATCAGACTCATGTTTTACCTTTTTTGTACTGAAGACAAAGTTGCATTGATCATTCTTTGATTTGTTTTTTATGGTGGAAATGATCGTGATGATATTGATTGTATGGATCCAGGCATAGATTCATAGTACTGCAGTGCACATCAGTCTAACAGGCACTGCCACACTTTTCAGACTTGTTGCAGAAAACCCAGCTTCCTGCCATTCATACCAGGCAATTATACAAATATTGTATTCCTGTTGGCTAGATGTTGTTTAATCAAGCTTATATTTCTTACTTTATAAGAGAATGTGCATTGTTGTGTGCTGTCCTTTCCCTAGCCTCCCTAGATCCTTCTCACTGTTCTCAGGAGAATCTAGGTTGAAGACAGGCCTTTTTGGGATGCAAGGTATAGCTGTAATTTGCACTAAAAACTGCTCTTCAAAATGTATTGCAGTCAAAGAAACAAACAGAAGAGGGCCCTATATAACTACATTTCAACGTGCTAGTACATGGTCGGTAGAAGGGAAGCCGCTTTCGGAGGGTGGATTCCCACATACCTTTGACATTTGATGAAGCGTGCATGTACATGAAAGCTCATACGCAGAATTAAACTTTGTTGGTCTTCAAGGTGCAACTGGACTCAAACTTTGTTCCCTTGTTTTTTTCAGTATATGTTCCATACAGGTAAGGGACATGTCTAGCAACATATATAGCAGGCAAAGCTCCCTTTAAGCTGTGGAGCCTTGTGAGCAAAAATTCTACTTTGTGAGCTACTGGCATTAAAGTTGTGAACGAGTGATTTGGCTGCTGCTTAAATTAGTTTGCCCTGGAGCCATCCTTCCTGAGCGAAGACAAAAATCTGTGACCTGGAGGCTAAAAAACTTTGAGCAAGCTCACACTAACTCAGCTTAGAGGGAACACTGATAGCAGGAGTCAGAAACCGGTACCTTGTGAGCTACCTCTCGGGCTGCTGTAGAGTAGCTCTTGCAGCCATTGGAAAAGTCAGAAAAAAAGATTGCAAAAACATCTACACAAGCCTTTTTTTAAAAAAAATAAAAGCTTTTATTTTTAGGATTTTACTCTGTGCTGCTTAGTTGAAAGGTTCATTTCTGGTGTTCTTCTTAGTCCGTGTTCTTGTGTCTATAACAGGCCAAACATGGCCACATGCCAGGCAGGAAAATAACTGGATATTTTTCATTATTCAGAAGCAACTCTCAATAAAGACAAGCTTGGCGTTCCCTGGAGTATAGGTAGACCATGGCACTAAATAGGAACTCTAGGTTCTGAGCTGGGTTTTTGTCTTCAACATCTTGCGTTTGTTGCTCTCACAAAAACTATTTTACCTGTTACTAGTCGGAGCCAACAACTGATGAAAACCTTGCCTCCTTTGATGGACAAAAAAGTATCATGCTTCTGTTCTTTAAATGGGAATGTTCTTTAAACGGGAAACAATTTTTTTAATGTAGGACAGCCAGATTCAAGTCCAACAGCCCTTTAGAGACCGACAAGATTTTGGGGGTATAAGAGTCAAAGCTCCCTTCCTCAGGTACCAGTCAGAATGGCAATCTCTGAGTTCTTAAATCCCAGTCAAAGAGTTAGAGGGGTGTTGCAAAGAAAGATCTCAGGATGCAGAGGTGCCGTGCAGTGCACAGTATAGTCAGCTAGATTAATGCAGAGGAGAAATGCTTCGTAAGCTTGGACTCTCAAAAGCTTGTACCCTGAAAATCATGTTGGTCTCTAAGGTTCTACTGGACTCAAATCTAGCTGTTCTCCTGCAGACCAACACTGCTACCCACTGAAATGATTTTTTTGTATTTATTTTCACATGTACACCCTGCATCTCAAGACTATGGTGGTGTCTCTAAGTCCCAGAGAAAGAAAGTGGAGTTGGCATCCTCTGTATGAGCGGAGAGGATGAGACTGCACTGTTTAAGCCTAAGCAGCTTAATGACATTCCCTGGCAGCTGGGGGGGGGCACTGCCCCCTATGGGAAATCCCAGGGGGCTTGAGCCCCACTGCCCCCTGTAGCTTATACCCCTGCCTCCAAATTGGACTGTAATTACTATTTCATGTAGCCTTTTGCCTTTCGATTTTTGCACACAACAACACTGATTGGAAATAGCTAGCTGCATCTGAAAAACCAAACAGTGATTCACGAAAACTCATACCCTGCCACATATTTTGTCAGTCTTTAAGGTGCTACTGGACTCTTGCTCTTTTTTACTGCTACAGACAGAGTAACACAGCTACCCATCTTGATTGGATATGAAAAACCAGTGCTTGATTATACAGTAGTTTTTGCACAATTTCTTGCACAAATGGAACTGTGTTAAGTAAAACGTCTCTGCTGCTATGACATTGGGGGGGGGGGTGCTTTCCAACGTACTGAGTGGTAGTGGCTGTGTCTCAGACCGCACATTATCACACATTTCCTTCCGTGGCTCAAAAAGAAACCTTTATTGAGGTTTTCCTCAATTCTGAAATTTCAATTTCTTTCATGGACATCCAAGGGCACAATCCTAAGAAGACTCATATAGCTTCCTAAACCTACTGACTTGAATGGACTTAGAAAAGCGTAACTCCATTCAGGCGTACACTGCACATCTTCTAAGATGTGCTATTAGGAGGAGACTGGAGGATGTGCTATCAGGAGACTTTTGCTGATGCCATGGAGCATCATGTATATGGACATACATATGCTTGCGCACACTTATCAAATTAGGCCCGAAACCAGAGATAGAATGAAGTATTTTAAGATAAAAAAGACTACATTCTTTTCACAATAATCAGGATTTTTTTTCAGTCACAGAAATTAAAAAATGACAAGAGGGGACCCACAAAGCCCACAGGGGAGGGAATCTTATTCTTCCCCACACTCACCTGCTGGGCCAGCAACTCAACCAAGCTGTCCCCTTGCAGAACCATCACTGTTCCTCCCCTCACCCACCTCTCCCGGCTAGTTTGGTGTGGAGGTTAAGTGCATGGACTCTAATCTGGGAGAACTGGGTTTGATTCCCCACTCCTCCACTTGCAGCTGCTGGATGACCTTGGGCAAGCCATAGTTCTGGCACAGCTGTTTTTGAAAGAGCACTTCTCAGTCAGAGCTCTCTCAGCCCCACTTACTTCACAGGGTGTCTGTTGTGGGGAGGGGAAAGGAAAGGAGTTTGTAAGCGGCTCTGAGACTCTGAGTGAAGGGTGGGGTATAAATCCAATCTCTTCTTCTTGGGGGGGACAACTCCTGCTCCACTTCTTCTGCCCACCAACCTGCCTTCAGGGAAGAGGTGTCAGTGGTGGGGCTGACGTCAGATGGGGAGAGAGTAAGAAGTGGCAGCTTCCGTTCTTCCCCCCCTATCCATGGGCAGCACTGTTACCTCATTGGCTGAGGAGGGAGCTGTAAGGAGTAGGGCAGTTCCCATTCTTCCGCCCCCTTTAGCCGAGGAAAGGTGGCAGTGGTGGGGTTGGTATCAGCAGAGGGGCAGCCTCCTCCTCCTTCTAATCTTCCCCCACCCCCCAGCCTGTTTGCTGGGGAGAGGGAGTGGCAGCCAGGCTGGTATCAGCAGTGGGTTCTCCAATAGCTCAGTTTGGCCTCTTCCTCACCCGCCCATCTCGTGTGGTGGTGGCACAAACCCGGGCTTCCCCTCTTCCGCCTCTGCTTGCCTGGCCATCTGTTCCGCTCAGGTTGAGGCGGCTCCACCTTGTGCTCCCTCCTCCACCCGGTTCCAACCCACAGGACAATCTCATACATTGTGCAAGCGCAGGCAATGTCCCTCCCTTTCACAGAGATTTAATCCCCTCTCCTTGTTTTTATTTTTCTCATTTTTCCCTGAAAATTAGGGGGGGGGGGGCACAGGTCCTGCAGAAGAATGCCCTGTATCTGAACATGGACCCATTCTTTGGGTCTTTCGATCTATGTAGGGGCCAGGTTCATAATCAGATATAGGATAATGGCCAGAAACAATGATGAGGCTTGTGACACCTTAAAGTCTAATTAATTTATTGTAGCATAAGCTTTTGGGAGCTGGAGCCACTTTATCAGCTCTGTGGTGTCTTATCCAGCATATACTGGAAAGTCTGGTCCTCTGAGATAAATCTGCATTGCTTCCAAGTAAATCTGCTCCTTTAAGACAAGACAGCGTGCCAGTTTGAATTGTAAACTTTGATAACAGAAACATTAACAGAGTTTTCCTAATCTATTTACTGAATTTTGCTGCAAGGGTGAAGGAAATCTATAAAAACACATCAGAAAATGATGTTGTTGACAAGAATGTTTGCGTGATGGATTAGATGGGTATAAAGAAATACAGCTAGGAGGAATGTAGTTTTCTTGCAAAAAAAATTGGTCTTGGATAAAGAGCTTGAACTCTGTGAAAGATTATAAAAGGCAATCAATGTGTTAAGGTTGGATGGGGACCAAAATTTCGTTCGCACCTGTACCACTAGGCTACACATGATGTGAGGGATCATTTCCCAAGATAAGATGTTTGATCGTAACCTATCGAAACACTGCCTTCACAGTTGTTTTGTTCTCTGTTGACTGCTTTAAAAGCCTAAACAACTAAAAAGTTATTGATGATGCCATTGAAAATCCAGAGAACTTTGCTCCCCACCCCCACACACACTCTGAGCAATTTTCAGGTTCCCAGGCAGTCTCCAATACAGGCTGGGGTTGAGTTTATTTGCTGTAGATGTAAGTAAAGGAAGAATAAAAGCAGAAATTGAGAAGAAGGATAGTATATGAAAACATACAAGGAGGGAAGAAACCTAACCTTTAAAGGGTTTAGCATTTTCTAAGGCCTAGGTGTGAAATTTGTTTAAGCTCCCTGAGCAAAGGATGACCTTTATGCTGTGACCTCTTACTGCCAAGTTGATTGTCCTGGGATGGCATGGAGGGAATGGAGAGCCATAAGGGCAGTTATTCTGGAGAGTGGAGTTTTAAAAGCCTCCCGTTTTAGTCTGGTCCTATCCCTTGTCTCCTTTCAAGCTGCCCTTGAGGGTTGGAGGACCCTTGGGAACAGAAGGAGATGGGAGGATGCAGCTTGAGAAGAAATTGGCAGAAATCACTTCCCTGATCCTCTTGTACAAAAACAGGGAAGCAACCTGTTTGGTGTAGTGGTTAAATGCACGGACTCTAATCCGGGAGAACCGGGTTTGATTCCCCACTCCTCCACTTGCACCTGGCTGGATGACCTTGGGCAAGCCATAGCTCTGTACCAGCTGTTCTCTCAAGGACAGCTTGGGAAAGAGTTCTCTCAGCCCCACCTACCTCACAGGGTGTCTGTTGTGGGGAGGGGAAGGGAAAGGAGTTTGTAAGCCGCTCTGAGACTCCCTTGGGGAGTGAAGGGCGGGGTATAAATCCAATCTCTTCTCTTCTCTTCTCTTCATCAATCCTCCTTTGTTCCCATGGGCTCCTGATTTTTAGAAGTGGCTTTTCAGAAGGCACAGGAGGTTGCAAATATAACCCCTTGAGTCCCAAGGGCCAGGTTCAAAGTCTAGGGTAACGTTCATAAACTCACAATGTAAATCCAATTTATTTAAATACAACAGAAAGCAACTGTGGAAAAACATTCCCAAATACATCAATACTGGTTAGGGTTGCCAACCTCCAGATGGTAGCTGGAGATCTCCCACTATTACAACTGATCTCCAGGCGACAGAGATCAGTTCACCTGGAGAAAATGTCCGCTTTGAAAGGTGGAGTCTATGGCACTATATCCCATTGAAGTCCTGCGTCTCCCCAAACCCCACCCTCTTCAAGATCCACCCCACCAAATCTCCAGGTATTTCCCAACCAGGAGCTGGCAACCGAATACCATTTCACTAACCATTGTCTCAGAGCAGAGTCCTACTCACAAGCCACTTTGTAGAAGGCACAGGCAGTGCTGTGTGTTCTTCCTGAGGCTAAGCCTGGAGCAGAGTCCCAGATGCCAAGAAGGCCTTCTTGCAACAGCAGGAACTCTTCCTGCAAAGATGCTGGATGAGTCTTCAAGCTTGTTCATTGCCCTATGAGCAGTTCCCCTTTCCTCCTGCTGTCTGTATGTTGTTGACATGAATGCTGTTCAAACAACAAAAGATTATTTAGGCTACCAGGAAAGGAGTAAGATAACAGTTGCAGCAGCTAAGCAGTCAACAACATGCTTTATTCCAAGGAGGAGAAGGATTGAAGAAGAGGAGGAGGGGGAGTTGGTTTTATATCCCACTCTTCACTACCCAAAGGAGTCTTGGAGCGGCTTACAATCACCTTCCCTTCCTCTCCCCACAAGAGACATTCTGTGAGGTAGGTGGAGCTGAGAGAGCTCTGAAAGAACTGTGACTGACCCTAGATCATCCAGTTGGTTGCATGTGGAAGAGTGGGGAATCAAACCCAGTTCTCCAGATTAGAGTCCACCACTCTTAACCACTACACCACAGCTGACTCTCACGATGCCCCCAGGGGAGTTTCAGATACAGGACAGAATTCACTTGGGAACAGAAATGTGAAGGAAACAAAGGGAATTTGCAAGTGTCTTACCTGCCTGAGGCTCCAAGTTAGGGTTGCCAGGTACCTCATAGCAACCGGTGCAGGAATGGGGGAAGGGAATTACTGGCAGCAAAAGGAGCCCCAGGCCAGCATCACTGGCAATGCAGTGATGTCACTTCCAGCCAGAGGTGACATTATCATGTCACTGGCAATGCAGTGATGCTCCGGTAATTGGGGAAAACTCTATGGTGAAAGTAATTTTTACCATAGAGTTTTACCCAAATTCTAGAGTGTTCAAATGTTGCTAGCGAGGTGATGACATCACTTCTGGTGTGCATTGGAAATGGCATTGCCATATTGCTGGTGATGTTGGCCTAGGTCTGCTTTTACTGCCAGCAAGTCCCCGCCAAAACAAGCTGATCAGCAGAGGGGGCAGGGGCCCCAGGTTGGGGGTTTAGCAACCCTACCAAAGGCCTTCAAAGCAACATGCCTAAACCAGCTTACCAAGCAGGCCCATAGCTGCAGTGGAACATCTCGGAGCCCAGCCCCCCAACTTTCTGCCAAGGCCCCCTGACTTCCTATCCAGCCCAGCCCCCCCCTTCCATTTTTAAATTTTATTTGTGGCGCTCCCTTGGGGGGGTGTCTGAGTGGGGTGCCCACCGACTTATTTAAAGCCCCACTCCACAATTTAAAAAATCCTGGCTACGGGACTGTTACCAAGAGCCATACATATAGGGCTGCCAGCCTCCAGGTGGGGCCTGGGGATCTCCCGCTTTTACAACCAATCTCCAGCTGACAGAGATCAGCTCCCCTGGAGAAAATGGCTGCTTTGAAGGGTGGACTCTATGGCATTGTACCCTGCTGAGGCTCCTCCCCTCCCCTCCCCTCTCCTGGCTCCACCCCAAAGTCTCCAGGTATTTTCCAACCCAGACTTGGCAACCCTACATACATAAAACCTGGGCTGCAACTACTCCATACTCTGGCACCCTGGAACTAATATAAAACATGAAATGGACTTCTGAGTATTACACTGGGGGTGTTACTTGCTCCATCAGGAAAGCTGCACTGGTTTGCATCTGCATTCCCCCAGTTGAGCAAATAATGCCCCTCTGGGGCCATTTTGGATCAGGAAGATGGCACAGGGGATGCAGGAGGAGTCCATGCCAAGATCCCAGCCAGAACTGGTTGCCTAAAATACCTCTAAGTTGTCATGGGGATCACACAGCTAGCATCCTGCTGCAAGTCTTCATTGGGACCACATGGTAAACATAATGTGTTCTTTTGATCTGAGAAGGAAACAGTCACATGACATGAACTCCCCAGGTCATGATGTCACTTCTCTTTTTCAATGGAAGTGATAGATGGGCATCAACATGATGTTGACGCTCACCCCCATTGGTTCCAGTTACCTCCTGCTGGTACTTCAGTTGCCAGTGGGCATCAAAGATATTCACTGAGAGGTCTCTTGCACTGTATTTATGAACACTGTCCTGCATAGCATTGCCAGCGCAAGGCTGACAATCAGCAGGAGACTCACTTGAGGAGGGGCTTGCCAGCAATATAATCCCCCCATCTTCTGATGTTTTCCTAAAGCCTCATCTTCCACCTAGCCTTCTTCAAGGTTTCTCTTTCTCAGTCCTCTGACTATTGTGCCTCTTCCTTCCAATCCCTTGTCTCTGGGTTCTCTGTGCCGTAGCTGTCATACATCCTGGGCCACCTTCTCAGCTCCTCAGCACATTAGTGTGAGATCTGACTCCCAGGCAAACTGACAACTTTCCCATTCCTCAGCAACTGAACATTCTAAGCCACCTCACCATCTTACCCAAAGAGAATCAGAGGCTTCACTACCACAAGTATAATGCAGTGTAGAATGGAAGGGTCCACTGTCATTGCCTTTAGGGATGATTCATATTCTCTTCAAGTATGGGAAGTCCTTTCTTCCTGCCTGCCTGCACCTGTCAATGGCCACCTGTCAATGGAAAGGATCATAAAACTGATGAATATTTTACCTTGTTAACAAAGAAACGAGTAGAGTCAATACAGTATATTTTGCTGTCTGCTTTGATGCTTTTGTATTAGTTGTTTTGCATTTTCTTTGAATTGACTTCTTTCCCAAGAATTGTTTTTATGAAATATTAATGTATCTTTGACACAGCCAGGAAGAAGGGTGTTTTATTTTGGCTTGGCTTTGTTTGATTTTGGGGAGGGGGTTCCCTTGCATTAGAAAAAAAGTCCTAAAGCTTATTTTGCATGTAAGGCTGAAATTCTAAGAATGCTTTCCTGAGAGTAGAACTGCTTCCATAAAAATGGAACTTACTTCCAAGGAGACTTGTTTAGGATTGCTCCCCATATGCCTAGCACAACACCAGCTAAAAAAATTTAGGTCTTTTTGCAACCCACTGAATACTGAAGGGCAGGGTATTAAATTATTGGCCCAAATGGGGCTTTTTTTTCTGGGGGAACATGCTGGAACAGAGTTCTAGAGCCTCTTCGACAAAATTCTTTTAAAAATGTTTAAAAGTTCATGAGTTTTCAGTATCCAGACTGAAAACTTAATCTCCCTCTTGAGAGCTCCAGCACCTCTTTAAAAAAAGAGGAAAAAAGCGCTGAGCCCAAATGTGCATTTGCATTACAAATGCTTCTCTTCCACACAAGAAGACATTTCACATGAGTGAAAGAGAAAGCCTTCAAAGGGATTTCCAGAAATTTTATATTTCTACCGAGGATTCTCAGGACAGCTCTCATACAGACACCAAACAGTCCCAGAACTGCTTCTTATCTTCAGCAGTGTTGCCACATCATGGACCTTCAGACCACATCCTGGTCCATTACACTGCCAGTATGTTGCAGTGGCTAGAATGTTGGCCTAGGATCTGGGACACTCATGTTCAAATCCCCACTCTGCCAGGAAGCTTGTTGGCTGACATGGGCCAGCCACACTCTCAGACTAACCTACCTTACAGAGTTGTTGTGAGCGTAAAATGGTGGAGGGGAGACCAATGCATACTTCTCTGGAGGAAGGTTGGGATAAAATGTAATAAATTAATAAATATGTTTGCAGTCCTGGAGACATGCCAGCTGAAGCTCATGGAGTGCAAAACAGTTACTCCATTGTCTAGGAAGAGCTAAGCTGGCTTACATGGAAGTCTTTCCCGATGAATGAATAATGTGCCATCGAGTCACAATTGACTCATAGCAACCCCAACCACAGGGAGTTCAAGGCAAAATATGAGCACAGATAGATTGCCATTGATTTGCTTTGCTCTGCATAGCAACCACAGTCTTCCTTGGCAGCCTCCCTTCCAAATACAGACCATGGCCAACTCTGCTTAGCTTCCAAGCACCAACAAGCTTGGGCTGAGATGGGCTATTCAGTCTGCTGCCCAGCCTGCTCATGAAACTTTATTCTGATTGGGTGTAATTATAATTACACAGGTTTACAATTTAAGTGCTATGAAACTGATATAGACTAAGGAAGCAGCATATTCAACTTTGTCAGTGATGAGAAAAGTATATTCAGCTTCAAAATCAGAATCTTTTTACCGATCCTAATGCCTCGGTCTCTCATGGAGTGTCAGAGCACACATAACAGTGGTTGGTTTGAACATACAGTGCAGAATAACACATTACATGTAGTTGTATGATGCATTTTAGAGACACCTCCCCCCCCAAGCCAGCCGCTGATACTACAGTTTGGATAGAAAGACCAGTTTGGAGTAGAAGACCGAGGAAAAGATCTGATCTTGTGTCTGCCATCAGGGCTTCAAGTGGCATTCTTTTCATTTGTAGTTGTACCTCTTTCTCACAAGTCAATTATACACAAGATTTCTTTTTCCGGAAAAAGAGGTGCTGGAACTCTCAAGAGGGAAATGAAGTTTTCAGGCTGTGGTCACACAGTCCCTTAAATCCGGGAGTCCTCCCAGATTTAAAGGGACCGCTTTTCTAAGATTCAGGTTGGGATGTGTTCACATCCCAACCCAGATGGCTGGTGGTGGTGTGCGGCGGAGGAAAAAAGCGGCGGAGGAGGAGCCGGCGGTGGCCGGGCAGCAGAGGAGCTGGCGGCTGGCGGTGGCCGGGGAGGCTTTGGCAGCGGAAGAGGTGGAAGAAGAGGCGGTGACTGAGGATGTGTTCACATCCCAACCCAGATGGCTGGTGGTGGTGTGCGGCGGGGGAAAAAAGCGGCGGAGGAGGAGCCGGCGGTGGCCGAGCAGCAGAGGAGCTGGCGGCTGGCGGTGGCCGGGGAGGCTTTGGCAGCGGAAGAGGTGGAAGAAGAGGCGGTGACTGAGGAGCCGGTGGTGGGCAGCGGAGGAGGAGGCGGCTGGTGGTGGCGGTGGCGGCCGGGGGAGGCACCCTTCCCTGAGCCCCACTGGCCACCTGGTAAGTTTGGGGGGTTCCCCCCCCTTTTACACTTGGGTGCTTGAGTGGCCAAGCGCCCAAGTGTAAAAGGGGGGGGAAATGACATGGGGGGCCATCTGGACAGCCCTGCTCTCGCAATGATTACGAGAGAGGGCTGGCCAGATGGCTCAAATGCGGGTTCCTCTCACAACACCCAGGAAAACTGTTGATTTTCCCGGGGTCAGAAAACGCAGGAGGAACTCGCATTTGAGCCCGCTTCGGCGCGGGACTTGCTGCGGCCCATGTAGTTGGCCCCTTTAAATGCAGGAGGAAGCAGCCCTTCCTCCTGCATTAAAGGGCCGTGTGCTCGCAGCCTCAATCTGTATACTGAAAACTCATGAACTTCTAGACATTTTAAAAATAATTTTGTTAAAGAGATTCGGCGCATTCCCCCAGAAAAAAAGCCCTGGCTCTAATCAAGCTGATTACAACATACATGGTACCTCTGCATTCTTTACAAGTGTCTTTATCACACTTCCCAACTTCTGACTAGAAGAAAAGGACTCAGATCTCCACTTATACTCTACTGTGTCTGACGAAGGGAGCTTTGAATCTCGAATCTCTTATACCCTGAAACTCTTGTTGGACCCTAAGATGCTGCTGCCCTCTGAAACTATCCACATGAACTTGACATTTTTAGGCATATACGTTCAAAATCATCTTGAAAAGTAATACGAGTATTCAAACAATAAAATAGGATTTAAAAATGCAAAAGAAATGTTGTAGGGATGGGAGGGGTCCTTATTGATGCAAGGGATTGAAATATTAATTTAGTCCACTCTCCACTTCTATTTGTTATGTAAGTATTATGTGTATTCTCTTCAATGATGTGTTTCATCATTCCACATCAAAGGCTCCTAAGTAAGCTCAATAGTCATGGGATAAAAGGAGAAGTCCTTTTGTGGATCAAAAACTGGCTAATTAAAAGGAAACAGAGAGTGAGTATAAATGGGCAATTGTCTCAGTGGAGGGAAGTAAGCAGTGGGGTACCGCAGGGATCAGTACTCGGTCCAATGCTTTTTAACTTGTTTATTAATGATTTGGAGTTGGGAGTAAGCAGTGAAGTGGCTAAATTTGCAGATGACACGAAGTTGTTCAGGGTGGTGAGAACCAGGGAGGATTGTGAGGCACTCCAAAGGGATCTGTCGAGGTTGGGTGAGTGGACATCAACGTGGCAAATGGGGTTCAATGTGGCCAAGTGCAAAGTGATACACACTGGAGCCAAAAATCCTAACTATAAATACATGTTGATGGGGTCCGAACTGGCAGAGACTGACCAAGAGAGAGATCTTGGAGTCGTAGTAGATAACTCAATGAAAATGTCGAGACAGTGTGCAACTGCAATGAAAAAGGCCAATGCTATGCTGGGGGTTATTTGGAAGGGAACTGAAAACAAATCAGCACGTATCATAATGCCCCTGTATAAATCGATGGTGCGACCTCATTTGGAGTACAGTTCTGGTTGCCACATCTCAAAAAAGATATTATAGCATTGGAAAAAATGCAGAAAAGGACAACTAGAATGATAAAAAGGGTTGGAACACTTTCCCTATGAAAAAAGGCTGAAGCGCTTGGGGCTCTTTAGCTTGGGGAAATGACGGCTGAGGGGTGACATGATCAAGGTTTATAAGATTATGCATGGGATAGAGCAGGTAGAGAAAGAAGTCCTTTTCTCCCTTTCTCACAATACAAGAACTCGTGGGCACTCCATGAAATTGCTGAGCAGGCAGGTTAGAACAGATTAAAGGAAGTACTTCTTCACCCAAAGAGTGATTAACACATGGAATTCACTGCCACAGGAGGTGGTGGCGGCTGCAAGCATGGACGGCTTCAAGAGGGAATTAAACAAACATATGGAGCAGAGGTCCATCAGTGGCTGTTAGCCACAAAGTATAGATAGGAACTCTCAGTCTGGGGCGAGTGATGCTCTATTTTCTTGGTGCTTGGGGGGGGGGGCAACAGTGGGAGGGCTTCTAGTGTCCTGGCCCCACTGCTGGACCTCCTGAGGGCATCTGGTGTTTTTGGCCACTGTGTTACACAGAGTGTTGGACTGGATGGGCCACTGGCCTGATCCAACATTGGCTTCTCTTATGTTCTTACGTTCATGCTCCACTGTTTCATTCTTATTTCACTGCTCTTATCAAGACAATGTGCAAATATGCCAGATGACAATATTGAATGTGTCCAGATGCCAGGCATTTTTCATTGCTAGATATTAAGCTACTGAAGAGGCTAAATCAGATTTAATTTTTAATCTAATTTCTAAAGCATGTTTTTGAAAGCTCTGAGGTTTTTAAATGCACTGCAGGTTTTCAAGTGGATACTCAGGAAAGGGGCAGTACATAGAGCTATGCAAACATTCAGAATGCATTGTGCATCCATCTTGCCTGTGGAGGAATGCTGCCTACAAAAGTCTGGTTACTTTTCAATAAGCTCCTCATATTAAAACAAACGTTTTGTAAGCAAACAAAGGCTGCATCCGGACAGCAATGATTCTCTGTGTTGCTTTCATTGCCACTGAAAATGCATCCTGCAGTTCCCCCCCTTCCTTTAAAGGTAACCAGTACAAAAATGGCCTGCACCTTTCTCTTTATATCACTGCAGTGGTGATATATGGGTTATGGACATTTAAAAAAAAAGAAAGCTGGGAATTCAGAAGAACTAGAAGTTTTGGGCAATAAGACTGTTATAATGTTAGTGCACAATACTGCAATAGGAATTACTGATTTTTAAAGCCCTCCATTAGTGCAGTGGGAGAAAGGGGTGGCTGCAAAAAGCTGTCAGAAGGAAAATGGTACAATTGTGGGATCACTGAAAATGCATACCTTCCTGCCCAGATAGTGTGCAAATGCACTTTGTGTTCTTTTTTTTCTTTTTTAAAAATCATATTAGAGGACATTTGGGAAAGAATAGAGTAAAAGAGAGGAAAATCTGGATACTGGATGATTAAAGGGTGATGTTGAGTGGTTCTAATGGGGAAAAACCCTCTAATTGGAAAGTACATCTGTTTGTCCACATCCCTGTAACCCAGGGAATAATATTTCTGACGCTCACAAGGGTCAGGGCAGAGGGAGGAAGGCAAGTTGGCGCTTTGTAGGATAAAGTGCTGGGAAACCTATTTTTACCTCACCTCAAGCAAAATTGGAAATAGGGTTGTACTGTGACAAAATGGTTCAGAAAGAAGCTATGGGTAAAGGGTTAGGGACTGTATTGTCCTACTATGTAATTTTTTGCATCGTTTAATGTGTCATGTTAATACTTACACTTTGCTTTACCTCTATTTCAGATTTCTGGTCTGTTCCAGATATTTACAAGTCCTATTACACTGACTATTGGATGTCCCATCCTGTTGACTGTATTGACTTTTTCTGAGTAATCCACTTTTAGTCCCAGCACGAAAGGCGGACTATAAATACCGTAAATTACAAACAAACAAATAATACTTTTAGCAATCAGCTCATCTTAAGATTTAATCATAAGAATTGGCCTTCCAAAAGGGCACTTGCTTGGCCTGACTAAAATGAGTCTATAGCTTGCAACTGAAGTGAAATTCATATCCAATTTTGTTTAAATGCCATATTCAGTCAATGAAAAGATCATCTCAAAGTTGCACGAATTTACAGATGAGTCTCAAGGGAACAGAAAAGCAAAGTGGGAGAAGTTTTTGGAGAAGCTATTCCAAAAGGGCACGGATACGCTGCATTGCTGTCACAGTATTATTTATGCTGGCTGTTGCAGCATTATTACAATAAACGTGTGTGATATCATAAACTCCATTTAATTACTAGTGATCACTCATGATTTTTGCTTGTTTTTCTTCCAAACAATGCCCCCCCCCCCCAAACCGCTGTTGTCATAATTCATTATTTATCTTGTACCACAAATGGCCATACATGAGTAAGGCATTTTATGTGCATGCACACGAAAGCTTGTACCCAGAATCAATGTTCCCTCTAAGCTGCGGAGTCCTGTGAACAACAATTCTACTTTGTGAGCTACTGGCGTTAAAGTTGTGAGCGAGCGATTTGGCCGCTGCATAAATTAATTTTCTCTGGAGCCATCCTTCCTGAGCTAAGACAAAAATCTGTGAGCAGCGGGCTAAAAAACTGTGAGCTAGCTCACACCAACTCAGCTTAGAGGGAATACTGCCCAGAATTAAACTTTGTTGGTCTTAAAGGTGCCACTGAACTCGAACTTTGTTCTATGGATAAACAAAGTAACAGTGTCTGTTATGTGAAGGAACAGGCTACATGTCCTTGAAAACCCAATGAAGAGACTTTTAAAAAATCATACCTAGGAAAACTGTGTCAAGCTGCTTTATGTGGTTTCATTTCTGAGATTATGCAGGAGTTTGAAGCCAAGCTGCCCACTTGGATTGGGGTCCACTTCAAAATCCATGTGCATGTGTGCAAAGACATACACTAAAAATGAAAACTTTAAAAAGTTAAGGTTCAAACCATACAACCCATGCAGGGTTGATATCATCTGTGACTGGGGCTGCGGTCCATCCTTGCACCTTGATTGATGTCCAGCTTGCTCCAGGAGTAGAGCATAATTAATGCTGAGCATTACTTTCCAAGACTTTGCAATTTCATGTTGCACATGTACCTTGTCATGTTCACATCTGCTATTGAATAATTGCATCCTTCGTTTCAATCAGCCTCTGATTGCCATGCTTATTGAGAGGTAGCAAGGTTAAAATACCGGTATAATTATGTTTACTGTTAATAACTGCAAATTGAATTGACTTAATTACTTGAATCAGACATCACCTCCCTTTCCAGAAATGGTCTCTGCAGCTGTTTTAGCAGCTGCTGGTGAGGTGTCGAGCTTGGGTGGCACCTCTGCGGCTGCTCACATGAAAGAAATCCAATATCAGGGATTGTTCATGTAGATAGTGGATGACACAGAGATAGACAGACTCTACTGCAAACACAGAGCCTATCGCAAGAGGTGGTTTGACCATGAAGGAATGTCCTCCAGATTCAGTAAAGAAGAAGCTCTAAGTACCTCCAGTAAGGAAGTTCGATATGCTATTTGGGATGGGTATATTTTCCCCAACCACAGAAATTAAATCTTGGAAAATGCAGAATCTTTAACAAAGTTTACATTGTATACTGGGCTTCATAATGGGCTAGGTGAGTAACAGAACTGTTTCCTAGTGTCTATTGTTACAGATGACATTGCACATCCAATGGGAATTGAGACTGAGACCATTTCTGCATCTGGCACTTACCTCTCATTCCCAGCACGTCGAAGAGCCTTGGATCTGAATCACTGATTCCCCAGGAAGAGGAATTCCTGCAGCAAGGGATAACGTTTTTGGCTTGGTGGGAGTGGTGGGTGTGGGAAAAGGGGAGCATGTGATGCAGATTATGCTAATGTGGATGTGAAGAATTCCCCACTTGAAACTGTGAGTTCAGGAGTGCAGCAACAAAAACTTCTGCCAAACGCAGGATTCAAAAGATGGGGGGGGGGGGAAGGAAGATGTGGGTCAGAAACCTGCCGCACATCAACCTGTGGGGAAATAACCCCTAGCTACAAATAACTGTGGAGGTTGACGGCAGGGCAAGCTCTTTTGCGGGAACAGTTACAGTCTTATTTCCCACTTGTGTGGCATATTTTTTAATACATGCCCCGTGCCCAGGCTAGCCTGATTTTATCAGATCTTAGAAGCTAAGCAGGATTGGCCCCAATTAATTAATTAATTAATTAATTAATTAATTAAATTGGTCTTGTGTCCCACTCTACCATGCAAGCAGGCTCAGGGCGGTTCCCATCAGTATTAATACGATATAGCACAATTAAAAACAACTTTAAAACAACAAGTTAAAACAACATAGATCATAAAATACTGTGACAAAATTAAGTCAGATGTCTCCATAATTTAGATGTAACAGATGTGTGGGTTCCTAGATGGCTAATCAGATCCAGGCCACTGATGGGAGATCAACCGGGGGTGGGGGAGGGATGCCCGCCGCCTCAACCAAAAGCCCGATGGAAGAGTTCCATCTTACAGGCCCTGTGGAATTGTAATGAATTGTAATAGATCAATATTTGGATGGGATACCTCCAAGGTAGGCAATGGCAAACCACCTCTATTAAGGGTCTGTTGCCCTGAAAATCTTACAGGGTCACCATCAGTCAGCTGCCACTTGATGGCACTTTCCACACCCTGTGCTTCCACTGGTCAGCTTTGGTGCAAGCCAAGCATCACTTGCCCCCTGGTCACCAGAGCGTGGAGTGATTGTGGGTGAGGAATCTGTCAATTTTACACAATCATTTCCCATTCCCACTAAATTAAATGTGATGTTGCTAGAGATTTCATTTTAAGACAATATCAAAACTCATATGAAAGGCCGCTGATCAACAGGATGTCACTAAAAGGAACTTCTCCCTCACAAGATTTGTTGAAATGTTCTGCCGTTATACACATACATTTTTGTTTCAGTACTAACAAAATGTCTGTTGGGTGGGTATGTGTGGCTGGAGAGCTGAACTG
Source organism: Lepidodactylus listeri (assembly GCA_029233225.1). Classification (NCBI taxonomy): domain Eukaryota; kingdom Metazoa; phylum Chordata; class Lepidosauria; order Squamata; family Gekkonidae; genus Lepidodactylus; species Lepidodactylus listeri. Next base: position 73,203,628 of record JARCFY010000011.1, on the reverse strand, counting down.
AAGCAAACTACACAATTTTGAGGATTTTTTGTTTCTTGGAGGGTCCTGAAAACAGTGGCAAAGGCCCCTCATACTACTGGTGAAAGGAGAAAGTGCTTTAATTGTCTGACCAGTAGGTAGCTCCCCAGCAGGTGCAAGAAGCAGCCCACAATAGCTACCATATTCCCTTTCTTCCACCAAAATGTGTTCAAGCCCAGTGTCGTTTTCCTCTTCTGCCAATCTAGACTGACAGCAATACAATACAGGAATTATTGCCTGCTTTTTGAATTGGCTTTGTTTATCCTAGGTGATATAGTCATACCCAGGGGTCCTTTCGAGCAGGAGCTCGGGGGAGCGCAGCTCCAGGAGTTGGTGCCAGCTCCCCACCCCCCCGCTTGTGCCATGGCTGCAGCAAAATGACCCCATCCCCTGGAAAGGTCCTTGTTCCTCCGACCAGCCTTCTGAAGGCTTCAGCCACCACTGAAGCTATCCTCCCAGAATAGTGGTATTTCTGAGGCTTGGATTAGTAGCTGTCCCCTCTCTGCCAGTTCTTTCTTTCTTTCTTTCTTTCTTTCTTTCTTTCTCTCTCTCTCTCTCTCTCTCTCTCTCTCTCTCTCTCCTTTCTTTCTTGCCTTCTGACATACTTCTGGTGATGTCAGGAGGTGTAGCATATGCAAATAAGTAATGCTAATGAGTTATGCTAATGAGCTCCTGCACCTCTTTTTCTACGAAAAGACCCCTGGTCATACCATCAGCTATTTGGTATAGTGATGTCATCACTCTTCACAGTTTGAGCTCTTAGTGGCTGTGAAAGGCCCACAGAGATGTAATTCAAGGCCCCGGGCAAAACATAGCCTTGGGGCCTTCCTCTTGTAACCTGCTAATGTTGTCAGTGGATAACAACACGCACACAAACAAACACAGTCACCCCACATGGAAACCATATGGTGTTTAGGACAGAAGGCAGACTTTTACCCTCATCTCAATTTTGGCAAACTTTCCCTTTCCCACAATGCACGTTCATTTAATCTGAAAACTCAGTATGACAGTCCCTCATAAACAGCATTTTTAATCTCTCTCCATTTTCTTCTTCAGTATCTTCCTTCTAATTAATTTGAAAGATAGCGTGGTGTTTACCATGCTCTACCAGTCTGCTGATACACAGTTTTCAAACGCTCTTTGATTTTGAATGCCTGGCTTAATTAAGTGTCTTTCATGTGGCTTTTACAGAGGGCGCTCTAGTTTTCAATTGTCGCCTCAAGGTCAAAAGTAAAATTTATTTGGCGCCTCACCTACAGTGCCCCAACCTAATATCACCACAGTCATGATTAATTCTAAATTATGTCCAGTCTCAATAGAAAGGAATTACCAGGGTTGGGTTCAGGGATGACTGATGTGCTCCATACTAACTTTTTCTGTACTGTGCAGGAAACTTAGTGAGCTACATGTAGGTTTCCTGAGCGGACAAAATGGTGGGGAAATAACTGCGAGGAAGAAGGCTTAAGCCCCCCCGCCCCATGCACCAAGGTTTGTAGACCCCCACAAACAGAACAAATAAGCTGATATCTGGTTGATGGGACTGGGATAGAATGTAGGAAGCATGAGGACTGTATATCATATAGTTAAGAACATGTGACATTAAAATTTGGTCTAATTAGGAACTGGGAATGGTTAGCTCACACTACAAAGTTAGTGGGTGTTTGAAGATGTTTTAAAATCATGATAACCAATATATCTAATTCTTCACATGGCAAAATCTGTGGATACTTACATCCAGAGACTGGAGCCATGAACATATAATACAGATCTTTCAACAAACCTGAGAAAAGCTCCAAGTTTGCAGGGGGAAAAATGAATTTTTAAAAAAATGCATCCAGTTACCCTACACTCAAATAATAGAAGCAGCACCTGTAGCTTTAAAAAACGAATGCCCTCAGTGGTTAGGGTTGTAACTCTGTGAGCTGGGTCCAGCTGGTCGCCACGGATACCCTTCACTGAAAGCTGGATACGCAGTCCAAAAGCAAGCTGAGAAACAGAGCCAGAGGTCAGAAAGCCAGGAAATCAGTCAGAAGTTTCAGGAGCGAGGAGCAGAGGCTGACAGCTGAGATCAGGTCCAAGGACGCACAGTTGATTCCGCGCTAAGGCAGGTGAGCAGGGGTATTTATGATCAGATCCTCCCTTCCCTGGGAGTCACTCTGCAAAGACTCACAGCCCCTCACGTTGCCTTTGCAACAGCTGCAGTCTGGCACTTCTTCTCTCTTGCACATTCAGACGCTGGGGTACTCTGCGTCTAAGACACTCAGGTGAGCTAGGTGGGGATCCTACTCAGAAGTCGGTGACATCGGGGACAATGCTCTGGTTTTTGGGTAAAACTCTATGGTTTTGGTAGTGGAAAGGTGAGAGTCTAGGGGTTGCCTGGAGAAGGAAATGAGGGAATAGTGTGGGGAGTGGGATACAGGGAAAGTGAAGTGCCCCTCCACAAGTCCTTGAGGGTTCCCCACTGCAGAACTGGGCCTGGCCCTGCAGCTGGCAGCATGGAATTGGGCCATAGTTTTCTTCAGAAGATTTGTGTTGAAGAAGTGTTGCCCCAAGCCCCCCTCCCTTCCATGGCTATGGGCCTGGTTGGCTGGTGGGCTGGAAGGAGAGAAGGAAGCAGGAAAAGAGACAGGCAATGGGGTCTTTCAGGGAAGGGTAAGGGGGAGTAATGAGGGAAGGAAAAATGAGGTACTCTCACAAGTCCTGGCATACCTGCTGCTTGTTTGTTGTGTGTGTGTGTGTGTGTGTATAAACTCTTTACTTGCTAGCTCGTCATCAGCATGGGCATAGTTTATATCAAATCTGACTGGATCATTTATTCCTTTTACTATCTTGTTTCTCCTATGTTTTGCAAAATACTTATGTCACACACACAGGTATGGATTGCCTTCTTCCTCACTTTAAAATACCCCCCCCCCCGATAAGTATTGGAGTCGGGAGTCCATGGAATAGTGAAACAGCTAGATCTTTATTGCTGGTCCGATGAAGCATACAACCCAGGGCTCGAAGCCCTCCTTTTATGCTGGTCAGGGACAATCCCCTGACCTCACCCAACTGGCCTGATAGGCTATTAGAAGTCTATTTACATTTCATAGGTTCCCTGGGAGAAACCTAGGTACAGGATTGGTGGCCGGTTTGAATCCACCTGGCCTTTGTTCTACCTGACTGAAGCTCAGGTAGTTTCTTGGCCATGTGCTCTGGCCATGCTCTGGCCATGTGATCTGGCCATGCGGTCTCAATTAAGAGAGCACATGGCGACCGCATGGTCAATACATAACACCCCTCCCCCCATAGTCCAGAACCCCTCTGCACACATAGTCTTTGAGATAGTCCGGGCGTCTGCGCTCACGTCCAGAGCGCCGGGGGGTTGTAAGGCGGGGCGTGTTGCTTGTGTCGGCAGGTTGCGGTGTGGGTAGTTGTTCTGCTGGCGGGGCCTGTCTGCTCGGGGGTTGTTCAGGTGTGGATGGTGCGACTGCTTCGTCCGCGGGCAGGAGCGGCATCTCCGCAGTCTCCGGATCAGGGTCTGGCGCTGCTTCTGGAGTCGTGTCGATGTCACGGTCTGTTGGTGCAGGGAGTTCGGGGGCCTGGGTATCATCGTGGTTCTGGGTACGGCGTCGAATCTGATCAATGTGCCGTTTCCAGACTACGCCATCTTCCGTAAGGACCTCGTAGGAATAAGGCCCTGTGACTCGAACAATCCTCGCGGGGAGCCATGTCGGACCCCGCACAAAGTTCTTTGCGTATACGGGGTCTTCGGGAGCGAATCCTCGGGCAGCCGGCCGGTCCTCCGTTGTTGGGTTCCCCTCGATTGCTCGGTCGGGATGTAGGCGGTCCAAGAAGCCCCAGTTCCCTCCCTCCCCCAGCCAACAGTTCCCGGGGCCGTGGTTCCCAGTCATCTTCCCATCAGAAGTTCGGCTGGCCGGTGCCCGGTCCCTGAGTGGGGTGTATTCCGTTGGCAGAACAGGAACTTGTACAGCTCCTCTTCCCAGTCGCCATGCTCCATCTTCTTTAATGCATCCTTCGTTGTCCTCACCATGCGCTCGGCCTGGCCGTTGGTTGCGGGGTGGAACGGAGTGGAGCGGATGTGGCACAGACCGCAGGCTTCCACAAACCGTTGAAACTCGCCGGAGGTGAAGGCGGTCCCGTTGTCGGTCACGAGAGTTTCTGGCATTCCGTGTGTCGCGAAGATCGGCCAGAGACTTCTTAAGGCAGCGTTGGTGGAGGTCGAAGCTACCGGCACTACCTCAAGCCACTTGCTGTAGCTGTCAACAACAATAAGAAACAACCGGCCCTGGACCGGTCCCGCGAAGTCTAGGTGCAGGCGGGACCAGGGCTTGTTAGTAGATTCCCAGGATCGGACAGGAGCGTGTGGCAGATCTGGCCGTGACTCTTGGCATTTGGTACACTTCTGGACCCGCCCCTCAATGTCTTTGTCCAGGCCTGGCTACCATACGTAACTCCGGGCCAGAGCTTTCATGCGCACAATTCCCGGGTGAGCCTCGTGGAGGGCCTCTAGCACTCGGGGCCGCAGGGGCCTGGGGATCACCACTCGAGATCCCCATAGCAGGCATCCTTGTGGGCCGATAGTTTGTGCCTGTGTGCCATGAAAGCGGCGAAATCTGGTCCCGGTTTTTCCGGCCACCCCCTTCCCACCCAGTCCGAGACACGGGAAAGGATGCGGTCCCGTCGCGTGCGACGGGCCACATCTGATACCTGTACGGGGTGCTCCGGTAGATCCTCTAGGAGCACGACGTGGAAAGCAGGAGCCGGATCAGGGTCGCAGGACGGGAGGGGAAGACGGCTGAGGGCGTCTGCATGACCCATTGCCTTCCCCGGGCGATGTACCAATTCGTAGAAGTAGCCTGACAAAAAAATTGACCACTGCAGGACCCGCGGGGACAGCATGTAAGGGGTCTGCCTGTGGGGGGCAAGGAGACCCAGCAGCGGCTTGTGATCTGTGGCCACGGTGAACGACCGTCCGTAGAGATAGTCATGGAATTTCCTGATGCCGGCTACGATTGCTAGGGCCTCCTTGTCGATCTGGGCGTAGTTCCGTTCTGCCGACGACAGGGTCCTGGAGTAGTAGGCAACCGGTACCTCCTTTCCGTTGGGTAGCCGGTGTCCCAAGACCGCTCCAACGCCGTAGGGGGATGCGTCGCAGGCCAGGATGACAGGGAGCCTCTCATCGAAATGCGCTAAGACCGCATTTGAAATTAATAAGTCTTTGACGGCCCGGAAGGCTGCATCATGCTTGGGATCCCAGGCCCAAGCCGCTCCCTTGTCCAGGAGACGATGCAGGGGTTCAGCGACCGCCGCCTTGTGCAGAAGGAAGGCGTGGTAGAAGTTCACAAGTCCCAAGAACGCCTGGAGTTCTGCCTTTGAGGACGGGCGGGGTGCACCTGTAATTGCCGCTACCTTCTCCTTTGTAGGGTGAATGCCGTCTGCAGTGACTTGGAACCCCAAGAAGGTCACCGAGGAGACTCCCAGGGTGCACTTGTCTTTTCGAACCTTGAGACCTGCGTCCTGGAACCTTTGCAGCACCATCCGGAGGCGAGCTGCGAACGTGTCGGCGTCCGGGGCGGCGATGAGGACGTCATCGAAGAACGGCTTCACTCCTGGAACATCTTTTAGGAGAGAATCCATTAGATTTTGAAAGATTCCGGGTGCTACGCTGACCCCAAATTGGAGGCGTTTTACCTTGAACGCTCCCTTGTGAGTCACAATCGTTTGTGCCTCGGCCGTTGCTTCGTCTATGGGAAGCTGCTGATAGGCTTGGGCCAAGTCTAATTTTCCAAATATTTTGGTGCCCGCGAGGGAGGCCAGAACATGGCTGACCACCGGTACCGGGTACGCGTGGTCCTGTAATGCCTTATTAATTGTACATTTGTAATCCGTGCAGATGCGGACTTCCCCGTTAGCTTTGAGGGGGGTCACAATGGGAGTCTCCCACTTGGCGTGGGAGACCGGCTCGAGCACCCCTTGTGCCACGAGCTTTTCCAACTCCGCCTCCACTTTGGGCTGGAAGGCGAGTGGTGGCCGGCAGACGGCCATGCGGATGGGCCAGACTGCCGGGTCCAGGTCGAAGGAAACCAGGGTCCTTTGTAGCAGCCCAATGAGCCATCGAAAACAGCGGGAAATTCCTCACAGGTGGATGAGAAGTCAGTAGAGCCCATGCGGTGTATTCCGGTCCACTGCACTCCGAGCGGCTTGAACCAGGCGCGACCTAGGAGACTGGTTAGATTGCGCTCCACCACGAGAAGGTCCAGCAGGCCATTAAAGGCGTGGTACTGGACCCGGACCCTGGCTAGCCCCTTAATAGCCACTGGGTTTTTCTGGAAGTCCTGGAGGACCAACCCAGCCGGCAGCCGCAGCCAGCATGCCCCCTTCGGGCAGAGGTGACAGAATGTAGCTGCGGACACAATTGAATATGCTGACCCTGAGTCCAGTTCCATGGAGCAAGGAACTCCCTCTATTCGGAGAGACACGGAAATTGCGCCCGGGATGGGCTGAGGCAAGTTCATTACCGTGGCTGTGGGAACGACACTACCCACTTCTTCGAAGTTTGCTGCTGGGGCACGGTGGCTGTTCCTCAGGCGGCAGGCCCGGGCGAGATGTCCTGCTTTCCCGCAGGCGCGGCAGATGGCATCACGGAAGCGGCATGTCCGTCTGTCGTGGGGGTCCCTGCAGCTGGCGCACGTTGGGGCCTGCCTGTTGAGGGAAGCAGAAGAGGGAACAGGGACAGATGCTGGGCGCCGGCCCTTGGGCCTGGGGACGCCGGGCTCACCCTTCTTCGAGTGTGGTTGCATCCGGTGGACGTCCTCTTCTTCGCTTGAGTCAGGTTCGGGAGGAGCCGCCTGGTGGACTTTGGTGGCTGCCTTGTCCTTTTGCGTTGTCTCGAAGGCTGCCGCAGTTTCGAGCATCTTCTCCAAGGTTGGCTCCGGCATTGCAATGAGGCGCCGGCGGAGCTTGGCTTCCCGGACCCCTCCCATGAAGGCGGTCTCCACGTGGTCATCCATGTGGCGGAATTCGCAGCCCACGGCTAGTCGACGGAGTTCAGCCAGGAAAGTGGCGGCCGACTCCCCCGGCTGCTGCTGGCGCTGTATGAACTCCCAGCACCTGGCTAGTTTTGATGGCTTCGGGGCGAAGTAATCGCCGAGGGTCTTGGTGAGCACGTCGTAAGACACCTCGGTGGGGTCTTGCGGGGCTAGTAGGTTCTGGGCCACCCGCATGACCTCCACCCCTCCGGAACTCAAGAGCCAGGCACTCTTCAGGTCCGCATCTGTGATTCCGCGGACCTTAAAGGCGCAACCCAGCGTCTTGAGCCAGGACTCCCACGTCTCGGGGTGAGACGTATCGAAAGGGGTAATTGGTCCCGGAGCATTTGCCATATTTACCATAGCAGGAGCGGCGGCGGCTGTTTGAGCGATGTCCTTGTGTCTTGCGGCGGTGCCGGGGAGCGCTGAGGCTTGGCGCTGGCTAGTGCCGGAGGATTGGGCTCAGAGCGGCTTGCGGCGAGGCGTTGGAGCGCTGGAGCTCGGAGATGCATGCAGCCGGCGGGACGGAGCTCGCTGTGCTGCTGTGGTCTGCTGGAGAGTCGCTCATCGGGATCCCATCCTCGTCGCCACTGATAAGTATTGGAGTCGGGAGTCCATGGAATAATGAAACAGCTAGATCTTTATTGCTGGTCCGGATGAAGCATACAACCCAGGGCTCGAAGCCCTCCTTTTATGCTGGTCAGGGACAATCCCCTGACCTCACCCAACTGGCCTGATAGGCTATTAGAAGTCTATTTACATTTCATAGGTTCCCTGGGAGAAACCTAGGTACAGGATTGGTGGCCGGTTTGAATCCACCTGGCCTTTGTTCTACCTGGCTGAAGCTCAGGTAGTTTCTTGGCCATGTGCTCTGGTCATGCTCTGGCCATGTGCTCTGGCCATGCGGTCGCAATTAAGAGAGCACATGGCGACCGCATGGTCAATACATAACACCCCCTTTTCTGTTTCTATCCATGTGTGTGTGTGAATCTATCTATCTATCTATCTATCTATCTATCTATCTATCTATCTATCTATCTATCTATCTATCTCTTTCCGTCCACTGAGGATAACCTTCAGGTATCTGATGACATACATTCAGGCTAGCAAAGGCTTATGCCCCAAGTTAAGATACAACATGGCTCTTTCCTTGTTGGATACAATCCTTTAAGTTAACCCCTACAACGCATTATTATAGGACCTAAAAGTGCGCTTTTTGCAATTACTACTTGCTCATTATGTTGGTAGTTATATTTATTTTTATTGTTCTTATTGTTCTGATGTTTTGCTAAAAATAAGAAAATCCAATAAACAAAATTGGGGGGGGGGGGGGGAATACAAGACTTTTTTTCTGCTGGGCTGTACCAGACAAACAATGCTTCCCCTCTCAAATGTGTCCTGATAAAACTAGTACTTTTGCAATCAACCTTCCATCTTCCTATATAGAATGCTTACACACAGCCATTTTACCACAAAAACTGAAAGGACAGGGAAAAAACTTACTTTGTGGTGACTTTTTAATCTCAGTTGTTTAAATGGGTTTATGGGGATGTACTCTTTATTCTCTGTGACTACTGTCAAGCATAACCATTCATCTTCATTCTCTGCTTTTATTATCTTCAAACACTGTTGTTCCAAGTCCCCCCCCCCCCCATGAAGTCACAGCTGACTTAGGATTTTCAAGGCAAGAGACGTTCAGAGATGGTTTGTCATTGCCTGGCTCCATGTCACAAGTCATCCCTGGTATTACTTGGAGGTCTCCCATCCAAAGACTAGCGGGGACCGATCCTGCTTAGCTTCCGAGATCTGGCAAGACTTGGCTATCCAGGTCAATCCAGGTCCAGGCTGTTCCAGCTATATGTTCTCTGAAATGCAAGTATTTGCAGTTGTTTTACTACTCTGCAAATTATATTTGGCTTTACTCCTTCATAAATTGCTCTGGGAAATTCAGTATAGGAGCCAAACCAAAACTATGGGGTGAAGAGGTGTTCACTGAAATGATGAGCAGAGGGCATAAGCCTGCCCCTGCCACACGTTTCCAAAATACAGTTCCCTAGATAATTGTTTCATCAGCAGGCTCAAGGCAAAGAACGGAAGCTTTTAGGAAGAGGATTTCCCTGCGCACAGGCAATAGCACATGAGAAACTGAAAGGAACATTCATCGCAATCTCAGGTCATTATGTTTAATGGAACTAAAGCTGAGGCTTCTTTTGAAAGGCAATTGTCTTACCAAGGTGGGTGGAGAGGAGGGATGCACATATTTTATATTCTGCAAACCTCCTAGGAAGAACCACGCTGCAGATGCTGAGAGGCTAATCAAAGAGGGGGTTATTTTTGGTTATTCTTTACATTGTGAAATTGAACACGGAATTGTTATTGCCCTAAATCACCAGGGGAAGGCAATGCAAAGTAACAACTGCTGTGTGCCGTATTCCTAGGCCTTTGTGCAATAATAAGGGGGTGTTGTCCCATCCCCGAGTGAAACTGTAACCCTTTCCTAGCTTTCTCGTCATAGGGACGTTCCCTATTGAGTCCGCCATTGCCACACTGGTCCCGTCAGACCAGGCGCCCCCCCACTTTCCTGAAAGACTGTGTTATCTGAACTAAGGGGGGAGGAGTGTTATGTTCTCTTATGTTGTTTTACATTGCATCATTAGGGCTCTGGTATCCTAACTCCCTCATTCTTATTGGCTGCTGAATAAAGACTTCCTATTGGTCCTTAAGCCAATCCTAGGAACCAATCAAAGAGCCCTGCTTAGGTCCAATCATATTTCATATCCTTAGTTACAATGTATATAGTCAGGGGTCCTTTCGTAAAAAAAAAGAGGTGCAGGAGCTCATTAGCATAACTTATTTGCATATGCCACACCCCCTGACGTCACCGGAAGTGTCAAAAGGCCACACATCCCTGACGTCATGGGCAGTGTGTCAGAAGGCAAGAAGGGAGTGAGTGAGGGAGGGGGAAGGAAGGAAGGAAACAGGAAGGAAGGTAGGTAGGTAGGTAGGTGGGGGAGAGAGAGAGAGAGAGAGAGAGAGAGAGAGAGAAAGAAAGAAAGAAAGAAAGAAAGGAAGGGAGGGAGGGAGGGAGGGAGGGAGGGAGGGAGAAAGAAAAGGACAGTAAGATAGGTAGGTAGTTGGGGGGAGAGAGAGAGAAGAAAGGAAGGAAGGAAGGGGGAGACAGGGAGGAAGGAAGGAACAGGAAGGAAGGTAGGTAGGTGGGGGGAGAGAGAGAGAAGGAAGGAAGGAAGGAAGGAAGGAAGGAAGGAAGGAAGGAAGGAAGGGGGGAGGGAGGGATGAAGGGAGAGGGGAAGGAAGGGGGAAAGGAAGGAACAGGAAGGTAGGTAGGTAGGTGGGGGGAGAGAGAAGAAAGGAAGGAAGGAAGGGGGGAGGGAGGGAGGGAGGAAGGGAGAGGGGAAGGAAGGGGGAAAGGAAGGAACAGGAAGGTAGGTAGGTAGGTGGGGGGAGAGAGAGAAGGAAGGAAGGCGTTTCCCTCCCTCCCCCCCCCCCTGCTTGGGCCTGAGTGGCGTTAAGCCACTCAGGCCTGGCTTCTCCCTCCCTTGCGCCCCCTCCCACGCCCCAGGAACAGTGAGTGGAGGAGGGAGGGGGCTGGGGCTTCTTCCCGCCCCGGGAACTGTTGAGTGGAGGGGGGGAGGGGGCTGGGGCTTCTTCCCGGGGCCGGCGGCCAGCCACGGCCCCGGGAAGTGTTGGCTGGGGGAGGGAGGGAACTGGGGCTTCTTCCCGGGGCCGGCGAGCAGCCGCAGCCCCGGGAACTGTTGACTGGGGGAGGGATGGGCTTTTCCCCAGGCCGGCGGCGCTTGCCGCGGCCCAGGAAAGGTGAGCGGGGGGGGGGGGGGAAGAGTGAGGGGGGGAGGGAGGCTTTCTTCAGAAGCGTCAGGAAAGTGAGCTGGGGGGCGGGGCTCTGCTTTGTGCCCGCCTCCCGGCCCCTTCTCTCCCGGAGCGGCGCTCTGGCGCGCCCCGGCCCCAACGGAGCCCTGTATATAGTTATGTGTTGGAACACTATAAGTTAAGTGCTGCTCCTGTCAGAGGTGTCCTTTGAGCTGAATTATGTCAGAAATAAAAGCCTGCAGTTGATTCATTGCCTCCTGACTCAATACTTAATACTTTCCTTCTTCATGTTGTTGCTGTTGGTAGCTGAGTAGACTTCCCAAGAAATGCCATTCACCAAACCTCACTGCTGGTCTGTTGAAACTGATACTTTCTACTCCAGATGGCAGGGATGCTTCAAGAGCAGGAGGTGCCTGGACTCATCCTCCACCCCTCCCCTTCCAAAAACAACAGTCACATTAGGGTTGCCAACTTCAGGCTGGGAAATTCTGGGAGATTTGGGAGTGGAGCCTGGGGAAGGTGGGTTTTGGAGTGGGGAAGGACTTCAGCAGAATATAATGCCCAAAGCAGCCACTATCTCCAGGGGAACAAACTGATCTCTTTTGTCGAGATCATTTGTTATTAAAGGAGATCTCCAGGTCTCACCTGGAAGTTGGTAACCCTAAGCAATACTTTTGTTTAGAGCTGTTAGCATAACTTTGTAAGCTGCCTTGAATGCCCATATGTGTAGAGAGGTGGGGTAGCCATTCTCTACATAAATAAATAAGACTTTTGGCAGAAATTATGCCCAGCATAGCTACCTGAACTCTTTCGAAGGGGAGATACTGAACCTAGAATCTGCAAGATATAAAGCACCCACACCTGCCTCTGGATTGCAGCCTTCCAGCACCATCATGAGATTCTAAAGCTACCAAACACAAGAAGCACAGTAGGACTCAGGGCCAAACTAAATGGTGACAGTGTCCTTGTGGCTGCCACACAGAAGGCACAGCCATTCTGAAGTCATTTAAAATGACTGATTGGTGTGGCACTCTTGTCCCCTCCCACTTTTCAAGTTAGGGTTGCCAGGTCTGGGTTGGAAAATACCTGGAGACTTTAGGGGTGGATCCAGGAGAGGGTGGAGTTTTTTGTATGTGCATTTTAAATTTAAATTATAGTGGTATGTTTAGCTTTATATTGTGTATGGTTTACTTATATGGTTGCCAGCCTCCAGGTGAGGCCTGGAGATATCCTGTTTTTCAACTGAACCCCAGCTGACAGAGATCAGCTCGCCTGGAAAAAATGGCTGCTTTGAAGGGTGGTCTCTATGGCATTGTACCTTGCTGAGGCCCCTCCCCTCCCCTCCCCAAACCCCACCCTCTCCTGGATCCACTCCCAAAGTCTCTGGGTATTTTCCAACTCAGACCCAGCAACCCTATTTATTTACTAGTACTTTAATACTCTGGTTTATTGATTTTAATAGATTACTTCCTTTCTTATATACTTTTTTTTAATTGTTCTTTTTTTGTGTTTCTGTTTTGTGTTTAATCTTGCTTGAAAACTACACACATACACACACACATGTTAGAAACACACTTTATTCCCTAACTAACCAAATCTATATATCTGTTGCTGAAGTGCGAGCAGATCCACGGATATCTAAATCATTGAATCAGGCGCCCAATAAGACAAAGGAGATTTTTCTCCAAACTTGGGAGATGGCACACTTGCAGATTAGTTACCCTGAGCAGCTGATGCAATGCCTCCCAGGGGCCCTGCTGCCAACGCAGCAGTTCCAGAGGGGCCAGCCAGCTCCCGGGGAGGAAGGTCAAGGTAAAGGGGGGGAGAAAGAGAGATGGGGGATATTGACAGAGTAGGGGAAGGACTGTAGATTATCAGAGAAAGGGATGGGGAGAAGTAGAGTGGGGAGCTTGACAGGGAAGCTGGGGGGGGGGGGGAGAAAGAGGGGGAAGTAAGATTAAGGGGAGGGGGAGAAAGAAGGGGTGGGAAGTCCATGACAGTTCCCCAATTTTGAGATTTATTTATTTTTTGGCTGCTAGATTGAATGCCAGATTAACTCCAGATATTAAAGGTCGCTTTTTGGGGGTTCCCTTTTCAGAACGCTGGTGGTTCTGCAGTACAGGGAAGATAGGTACCTTGTTATTGAATGTCCAAATTTCAGTGAGAAGAGACAGAGATGGATTACCTTGATACTTGAGAAAAATGAGCTCACAAATATTAATCAGAGCTTTTCTTTTCTTCTACAAAATAAGAACCCATATATCACCAGGTCACTGGAATCCTACCTTTTAGCAACCCAGTTTAAAATCAAAAAACTTATGTGACTGGAGTGAGATCCCCCCTCCCCATGGGATTAGGCTAAAGGCTGTGGCCAAAAGAGCCGTATCATAAAAGGCTTCTGTGCCCTGTTTGGTGGCCCTCTAGGACTACTGGTGTGATCCAGCAGGGCTCTTCTTATGTTTCTTAGGTTCTTATGAAAACAGGGTAAAGACAAAGACAACCCCCCAAAACAACCTACAATAGGCCCACTCCAAATTCATCATGAATAATTACTTTCAACAGAACCATGCAAATAAAACCATTATACATAATTTGTTTCATTTGACATGTAATTTAGGAGAAAACAGAAGGGCAACACCAATTACAGTGATTCAAAAATTGGCAAAAAGCCAGTGGCATAAATGAAGACTATTTTGTTATTCAGGTATAAAATTCCCTGTGTTTAATTCCTAATAGAGCTTATTTATCTACTAGTCCTTCAGTGATCTGATCATCGATCTTACCATTCTTGTTGTAAAAACACTGAAGGACTAGCAAATTCTCTGGAAGAAACTTTATTGTGAAATGTGTAAGGAGTTTTTTACTTGAATAATAAAATATTTTTCTTCATTTGCACCAATGGCTTTTTTGCCTGGTTTTTTAAAATCATTATATAATTTAGGCACAGAATTTGGCTGCCATCATTGTAGAACCTGGATATTTTTCTTTGGTTCAGAACCCAAAAGATGAGTATGTGGAGATTTCAGAGGCAGATGGAACGGCTGATGGTGCTGGACCTATTAGTTATATCTGTGTGGCTGACATCTCTGTATGGAACTTTGAGCAATGCAAGGCTGAAGGAATAGAATCTCAAGAAGCCATATTATGAACCACTGTTTAGTCAGCAAGCTATGAAATCACAAGGCCAAAGCATAAGATTCTCTGATGTTACCTAAGACGCATGCGCAAGAGCGCAAAAACACACAAGTGCCCATTGTTTTGCTTGCAACAATCTTAAGATAGCCTGAGCTCCAGAGACACACCTGCGTTGCTCAGCTTTCCAAACCAAACAGTCTTTCTTTAGGTGTTCAGCTTTCTTGCAGTGGAAACACACCCTGACTTCTGTTTTCTGCTTGTTGCCTTCATTTGCTTTAAGTGCTGTCTCTACCCTCCCGGCCTCCTTTCCCAGTCCAGCTTCCTTTCTGCAGTTATATTTGTCTATCAACTTGCTTTTAACATATTCCTGGGTGAATTCATGTTCCGGTCTGGTTTCAAGAGTGTTGATTAAAGCCGGGTATGATTCAGCAAGACTTCGTAACAACAATGCAGCTTCGTGGTTGTCCTCAATCACTTCCCCAATCCCCCAAAACTGTTCCACAATTTCCAGCATAAATTTCACATGCTCCTGTATTTCCTGGCCCCTTTGCAGCTTCATTCCATACAGCTTTCATAGCAGATACAAATTGCTATTTAAGTTTGCCTGCTCATGCAGTCTTTGTAATGCCTGTCACATATCTTCTGCTGTTTCTTCCATTGTAGTGAGGAAGAGCTGATCATCTACAAACAGACTGACAACTACATTTGCTTTCCTGTTCCTTTTCTGGATTTCTAGTTGGTCTTTCTGTGCTGATTGTTGGAAGTTCCAGATGTGATGTCCCCTGTCTCAGACTGCCAGACTGAGTGGCAAGAGAGACTAGATAGCTAGACAGGCACACTGACCTTTCTTCCTGAATCTACTCTTCTGCCACTGTCCTCTTTGAAATGCAGATTGTGTTCTCAGGGACCAGCTTCCCCTTTCCTGCTTCTCTCTCACTTTGAATGAAGTCTTGCTCTCTCCCTGCACGCACCAAGAGAGGGACATGCGGTTCTCTCTTGGCACCATGAGGCAGATGGGCCTCTCGCCAGCCGCTTCCATCCTTTAGCTAGTTAGTTAGTAATCTATCAATCTCTGTTCTTTCCTATCCGGGTTTGATTCCCAACCCTTTACTACCCAAAGGAGTCTCAGAGTGGCTTACAGTCTCCTTTCCTTTCCCCTCCCTACAACAGACACCCTGTGAGGTAGGTGGGGCTGAGTGAGCTCTTTTGAGAACTGCTCCTGAGAGAACAGCTCTGAAAGAACTTGTAACTGACCTAAGGTCACACCAGCAGCTGCATGTGGAGGAGTGGGGAATCAAACCCGGTTCTCCCAGATTAGAGTCCATGCTCCTAACCACTACACCAAACTGGCAGTATAACTAACCCATTCCTCCACCTTCCCTTCCCTGGTTATCCTATGTGAGTCTATAGTCAAAACCATTTTAATCCCACAAACACCCCTTTGTAATGATTTGCTGTCCTAGCAATTAGAGTTCACCAAAAATACAATAGACATTTTCACATGGGAATTTCACATTACATTCGCAAGCCCTAGGACTGCTATAAACTTCCTTGCCCAGGAAACATTGTTTCGGTTCTAACAAGCACAAGCATTGATCTAGGAGAAACTACATCACAGCCCAAAAGGGTATAACGAGCCACTCTCTCTTCAGTAGAGTGTGTGCATTATCTAGACGTCCACTAAATTTACACCCCCAACATGAAGTTGGGTAATTCTTCTCTGAGTGGAATGCTGGTTCGTTTTGCTCATCTTTCTCCTTGAATCTCTGTTCTGGAATAGGTAAATATAGTCCCATGTAAAATAAGTTCCCTTCTTGTCTCTATAAGCTACCACCTTTATTTTCTGTATTTGTATCTGTGTTCATATAGTGCTTTTCAATTAATAAGTTTGATTTTATTCTTTAACTCTAATAAAAACAATTTCATTAATTAAGAAGAGACAAAGAAGAAGAAATGATTGAATTTATACCCCGCCCTTCACTACTCAAGGGAATCTCAGAGTGGCTTACAAACTCCTTTCCCTTTCCCTCCCCACAACAGACACCCTGTGAGGTAGGTGGGGCTGAGAGAGCTCTGACAGAAACTGCTCTTTTTCAAGAACAGCTGTGCCAGAACTATGGCTTGCCCAAGGTCATCCAGCAGGTGCAAGTGGAGGAGTGGGGAATCAAACCCAGTTCTCCCAGATTAGAGTCCACGCAGTTAACCACGACACCAGACTGGCTCCAGTTAATTAAGGCCTGGTTCATTTTGAGAGTTCTTCTGAGTAAAAATCCCTATAAACAGGTGGAGATCCTGCTTGATTACCCCCTCTCGCATTGTCTGGGTCTCCTTGCTAATTTCCCCAACAAACTCAAGGGACCTCATAACCACTTAGGGTAACAACATATAGATGTTGCAGTTTTGCAAATAAACCATGCACCCAGGCTGAAGAGTTATCCAAGAAATAAAAACCTTTAGTCAGCTTTCAGACACACAGAACAGGTAACTATGTAGGTACAGTGCAGAGTGCAGACCTCTCTCTTGGTCTGCAGCGGATCCAGCAAACACCAAAGGGAAGGAACTCACAAAACAGAAAACCAGAAGAAGAAACTTCTAGGCCCCAGTTAGTCATAGGGAACATACTGGATAACTTTGCAAGTAAATTAACCCGTCAATACCTCTCCACTTCTGCAGTGTGTGATCTATTGCTATTGCTATTCCAGGTTTATACTCTGCCTTTCTCCACAACGGGGACCCCAAAACAGCTTACATCATTTTCTTTTTCTCCATTTTGTCCTCACAACAGCCCTGAGAGTTAGTAGGAAACAGCATCTGATGACGTGAGCAGTGACTCACGAAAGCTCATACCCTGCCACACATTTTGTTAGTCTTTAAGGTGCTCCTAGACTCTTGCTCTTTTCTCCTCCTACAGACAGACTAACACGGCTACCCATCTTGGTCTATCTCCTGTGAGTTAAGTTAGACTGGGAAGGTATTGGCCAAAAGTCCTCTATTGAGCTTCCACGGCAGATTGGGGTCAGGGTCTCCTAGATCCTAGTCTGAAATTCTAACTGCTACACCACACTGATTTTCATGAGGTGGAGACTGTTGAACAGTAGGAAGCCAGTCCTGGTTGAACAGTGGCAAGCATGTTCAGTAGCAAGCCAGTCTTGAGTAATGTGAGTTGTGGTATCAATTCTCTGGTGACTGCAGCCAGGCCTGGGCCCAATAAATTTTCTCTTAAAGGGCAAAAGAGCCCTGAAA
Source organism: Lepidodactylus listeri (assembly GCA_029233225.1). Taxonomy (NCBI): domain Eukaryota; kingdom Metazoa; phylum Chordata; class Lepidosauria; order Squamata; family Gekkonidae; genus Lepidodactylus; species Lepidodactylus listeri. The sequence goes on along the minus strand of JARCFY010000011.1, from coordinate 73,186,355 downwards.
CAGGCCCTCCCTCCTGCCTTTTACTGACAGAAACCAAGACCCAAAGGTTGGCAATACTACTGTGACCTAGCAACCCCCACCTTGGCCACAGCAGAAACTATTTCCTCCTAAAATGTACAGTTGCTGCTTCTATTAGTTCTTGGGGTGGGGTTAACAAAAAAATGCTATTATGAAACCATGTGACCTCTGTATACAAAAGCCAAGTGGGATAGGGGGTGTTGTTAGAAAGGGTATTCGGGAAGAGGGTAAGGAGGAGGGGGAGGAAGAGAAGAGTTGGATTTATACTCCACTTGGAGTCTCAGAGTAGCTTACAATATCCTTCCCTTCCTCTCCCCACAACAGACACCCTGTGAGGTAGGTGGGGCTGAGAGAGCTCTGAGAGAACTGATCTAGAGAGAACAGCTCTGAGAGAACTGTGACTGACCCAAGGTCATCCAGCTGGCTGCATGTGGAAGAGTGGGGAATCAAATCCAGTTCTTTAGGTTAGAGTCTGCTGCTCTTAACCACTACACCAAACTGACTCTCAACTGGCTGTATCAAATCCATTGAGATTCCAAAGCATTAAAGAAAGAGTAACGTTGGAGTAAGAGAATATAGATTGAGTCTGCCACTCAGCTTTATTTTTCAGATATTTTAAATACATGTTTTGGATTTTTCAATATGCATATTTAGAAAACCTATTAACTTATATTAGTTTAATTTGTTATACAAAAATCTATAGGTTAGGAAAGAATGGGTATGAAAAAGGGTTAAAAGGGTAGCTCTGCATCCAGGTAGGTTTTTTTTTTTTTAGAATCCTTTTTAGAATCTCGGGAGAATGAGAAGCATAAAGGATAGGTAAGAAGGTATCAGTTAAAGTTTGACAGTTTAGAAATGACATTTGGGGATATGACAGAGAGATGTACTGGCAAGCGCTGAGGGGAGTCTCTTAGAGGTCCAGGGAATTAGAGAAAGGTTTTTACTGTTGCCAGACATTATTATGGGCAGCAACAGTTCACAGTTCAGGACTGTGATTTGTCTATAAACTGGTACTTTGCAATGAGTTTAAGTTTAAAGAAATGTTCTGAGTGGTGGCAGTGAAAATGGAGGTAGGTAGTAGTGTGGGGGTTTATGAAATGCCCTTTCTGGATCCACTATATAGGCAAACAGGCAGTAGCAGAAGGAACTACTGCTGGCTGTGTTTTATTGTAGGGGCACTGAAGGTTTATTCATAAAATGTAGAGGGGTCTTCCTCCATTCCCTCCATTGATGGCACTTATGAGCCTGACATGGACTATAGACAGAGCTGGCCCATCCATGGTTCAAAAATCCATACCTTCCCACTACATGGTGTTCATACCCACTTTGATGATCTTTCCAGAAAGATTGTACCAAAGTTGCTTGAGAAAGACCATAGCAAAGCAAGGGAGACGCAGAAACTGGAGACCTGCATGGCAATTTCTTTCAGATACTCTGGAAAAAACTACACCACTCTTATTTAGGAGATAAGGTGGATTTTCATGTCTGTATGGAAGCAGCCTGTCTCAGTCTGAGGAAACTCTGTAGTGCCAGGATGACTGCTGCATACTATAGCCAGCAGGCAGGTGTAGGAGAGGGAAGTAGGTCAGTGATCTGAGTGAGACGAGGAGTGTTATGAACTATCTGGCAAAAAGGAAACAAGGTTCGCAGGAGGTGAAGATGAAGCCCTGTAACATCTGTGTGTCATCTTGCGTAGCAGGGAAGGGAATCTGAGGTAAAATTCGGGCCCCAGGAAATCTGATCATACAGTCTGGCAAACACAGGCTAACATAACTGTAGCCAAAGTAATGTTTTAAGTATTCTTGTCCTATGACTCAGCTTTAGTTCTTTAGCTTGTTTTCTTTCTTGTTACAGTATCTCCGGAGGCAGAAAATCCTAAACATTATTTTTGCTTCCCACCCCTTTCTAATATCAGTTTAATCAGTTTGTTTTAAATGTGAATAAAATGTGAAAGGTAGCCTGCTATGGTTGAAAAATTTGGATCCTTTGACGGGAGGAAAACAACATGTCACGAAGCAGGCTGCCATTCACATCCTTCTGAAGATGTCATACTGTCTCCCGCCAAGTTGCTAAGCGACAGCTTGAGGGAGTTTTTGTCAAGTTGGCCTGAGGGTGAGAAAGAGCTCAGGACTCTTTACTTTGTGTCAGGGAGGGAGAGATCTTCAAGTGAAACAGAAGAGATGTGTGAGAGAGGAATTCAGTGCCACCAGATGTGGTGCTGGCCAGGAACTGATGCTACATACATTACAGTGTCACTGAGTTCAAAGCATTGTTCACAAGTTACAGTGAACGGACATAAATCCATGTACAGTGCCCACTTAATTTTGATTTATAAATTTATAGTTCTAATGTTACTTTCTGTGCATGTAGAACTCAATGTATGAATTAAACCCCACTTTTATCCAAGTATAGTGAACACAGCAGCTGATTCTTACAAACAGATGTACACATGTATGTACAGGATGTATGTACATTCACTGTAATGTGAACTGGGCTTTAGAGGGACCTTTTAAGAGCCATGTACACGTGACTATGATTGCACAACAGGGAAAAGAGAACTGGGAGCTAGCTTCCCACCTCTTTCTCAGAAAGAACAACTGTTCTGGCCCTGCAGATACACTCTGGCCTCTGTCAGTGTTCCCTCTAAGCTGAGTTAGTGTGAGCTAGCTCACAGTTTTTTAGCCTCCAGCTCACACATTCTTGTCTTAGCTCAGGAAGGATGGCTCCAGAGCAAATTAATTTATGCAGCAGCCGAATTGCTCGCTCACAACTTTAATGCTAGTAGCTCACAAAGTAGATTTTTTTTTGTTCACAGGACTTCATGGCTTAGAGGGAGCATTGGCCTCTGTCCCTGACCAAAGATCCAAGGGACATGAGGGACTTATATTTCCTTCATCCTAAGAACAACACCATGGCTAAGGGAAGGCCAACATAAACTCACTCATTAGCAAGAGAACTAGAGAAGTTTCCTTTCCCAGCAGAATTCCTGCCACTTCCTCTTCTGTTCTTTCTAATTGTTTCCTCTATCCTTGGGCCCAACTTCTTTTCCATGACCAGAGCTGAGCAAAGATATTACTACTATTTACTGCCAATAAATCCTTACCCCATACCCTACTGTGGTCCTTGCAGCTGCAGTGCTTAATATTAGAATCCTCTCTGATCAGAATGTACAGGTTTATGTTGATTTATTAGTTAACATATAGAAGAAAACATAAAGCTGTTGTCAAAGAAACAAAAAAAGCAAGAGTCCAGTAGCACCTTAAAAACTAACAAAATATGTAGCAGGCCACTTTTGTAAGTCACTGCTCACTTATTTAGATACAGCTAGAATTGGAGTCCATCTGTCCTATTAATTGAAAAGTGGAGTGATTTCAGATGCCGAATGACATTAGCAGGCACCTGAGCAAGTTTCTTCACCAGGTTGATGGATTTCCATTCTGTATGGCTAAATGTGGTACCTTCCATGGAGACAGATCAAGATGGTTAGTCATGTTAGTCTGTCTGTAGCAGTAGAAAATATGTGGCAGGGTATGAGCTTTCGTGAGTCACTGCGCACTTCTTCAGATGCAGCTAGAGTGGGAAACAAAAAGTAAAACATTGGGTCTAAGGTTAATACTTGTTCTACAGAAAACAGAATAGGCAGGTAGTTTATAGACTAGTTTGTTACAGGAGATCAATACCAAGCAGAAATTGGACATTCAAGTCCTTCTCCCTTTCCTTGGCAGGAGACGTATTATGGAATTCAATGCACATAGCTCTTGCTAGCTCCCAATTAAAGATACCATACAGCAGCTTTGGCCGTGTTTTATAGGTAAAAGGCTGCCTTGCCATTCTTTGTAAGAGTGCTGCTCAGGGATAGTTGTGCTCCTGAGAGCTTTTGGCCAGTCTCCTCTGACTTCCTCAGCCCCCCATTGCCCCCTCTAGCCAACCTTTCACCCACAACCTTAACAGAAGGTTATGTTTAACTTCATCCGATTAAGTCTCTGTACTGTACATGAGAACTGGGGGGATTTTTCCTGTTAACACAGAAAATGAGCTCCATCATTGAACAACCAGTGTCATAACATACCCGTAACCTGATAAACACCAACAAGAGGCCTGCAGGATTTGACGCCACATAAAGTTTGGAAGACGGCCAGTAGACTATGCGCAGGCTTTGGCAGATCTGCTGACCTGTTGTTTAAATGGGGCAAAATAGCAGGACCCGAATGTGATTGTGGTGCAGCCCACCAAACTATTTTTCATCTGTCACAGGTTCTGTCACATGAGCATTGTCCTTTCCAGGGAGATGTGGCAGAGCTCTTTGAACTTTCCCCATCTGCAATTGAGCGGATTGACAATTTAGATAGTAGTATTTATTTATATTTATTTATTTATTATTTCAATTTAAATGCCACTCTCCCCACGTTTGCAGACCCAGAGCAGCTTACACGACTTGGCAAGACAAGATTCATAAATACATTAAAACAGTTAAAACATTTTAACAATCAGCATTAAAACAATAACAAATACAAATAAAGTGCTCAAATGATATATCAGATGGCGTCCTACATTAAACCCCCAACGTTTTTTGGTTCCTATTTAGTGGGATTGCTCAATCTGTCCGTATACCCGTTGTGTCAGTTTAGTTACTGTGTATAATCCTGCCATATGATAAATAACTAATAAACAAATAATACTTCGTTTCAGGGGCTAAAAGCCTTGAAAACATGGAAGGGTGAGAATTTGATCAGCCTGTTCAAAAATCACAGTGCATGTCATGCGTGGGCTTCCCCAGTTCTGGTCCAGCAGGTTTGGTGCAACTCCACCTGTCATGGCAGCAAGAGTGAAGCAAGGCCCAGTGCAGGAGCTGTCCAAACAGGAACTGTTAGCTGAGGAACAGTCAGGGTCTGGAGAGCAGGAAGCAGGCCAGTGACAGAACAGTCTAGACTAGAGCATGGGTCCCCAACCTTTTTGTGCCTGTAGGAGCCTCTGGAATTCTGACAAAGGGTGGTGGGTGCAATCACAAAATGGCTGCCACAAGAGGTGGGGTTAATCACAATGTCAGGGATCAAGGTTATATACAACTCTAATAGTAACTCTTCAACATTTCAGACAAAAGCTCTGTTTAACAGAATACCTTTTAATCTGCACAGCCAATCAGAAGCCCTGCTGGGAAAAAGCCCCACCTAGCCCAACCCACTTTCTAAAAGCACTTCAAGGACTCCAGGAAAGTTATTGTGGGTGCCATGGTGCCCACAAATACCACGTTGAGGACCCCTGACCTAGAGACTGTCAGTAACCAAGCACTGGGAATGGTCAGGCTTCAATGGAGTGGTTTTGTAGTGAGCTTGGTTGCCCCACCCTTCCTGCTGTCCTGGGGGGGTGGGGCTGATTCTGATATTATTCAAATCTTATCTCTCTCCTTCTAAGTAAGGCTCTGTGAGGGAAAGCTGTGACTGAATAAGCAGGCATTCCATGTAGATTAAGTTTTGCATGGCCTTGCCATGTCTGTGATTTTTTTAGGTTGGGGTGGGGGAGTAAGCATTGAGGGTTCTGGGTCTAGACCTGCTCTAGTGACCAGGTGTTTTGGTGTCTATAGAGATATCTTCTTTGGAGGTGGACTTGTTCCAGGCTGGAGCAGATCCTTACAGAGGTGAGGATGTTTCCAGGAACATGCAGTCAGCACAGTCAGACTGCTTGCATTGTCCGCTTTGACATAATCAATTATGCATTAGACTGGTGAGAGGGAGCGTGGATCAGTTCCTCCCTTCCCCAAAGAGGTGACCAGTGCTATCAAAGCTGACTATGGCAGCACTGATCAGTTACTGGAATGGGGAGGGCCATTATTTCCACTACCACCACCATTACTTAAGTGGCCAGTGCTTTTAAGCACAGATCATCTGTTTAGTAAAGCATATGTCATCCTGATCTATCTGCAACCCCAGTCATAGAAGAAGGAATAGGAACCATGCACACTGGATGAAGTAAATAAAATAAAATACATTGTTCTCAGTAATGCCATCACTAGGTGGGTGCCATTACTAGTACCTTCTCCTTCTTGATTTTGGTTTGTGGTGTGGGTGACCATAGCCTCCATCTAGTGTCTGAAAGTAGCACAACGAATCCCAGAGACTATCTACAGAGTATTGCACATGGAGCAAGATAATAAATTCAATGTGGCTGTGATCTTTGTAACATTTTCTGAGAACTACTGTGGCTTTTCCTAGAAGTCTAAATCTAGAATTCTCTTAATCCATCCCAATTCCCAACTAACTTTCCCCAGGAAGATTCCTTAACCCTGGAAAAAAAGATATTGCAGTAACATGGGGAAAATCACCGCAATAGTATGCATGTTTCACACAAGTCTGTTGCCACATGGAAGAAGGCCATATTTCAAGTAGACACCCATGTGAGGTCGTTGCATGCATGAACAGGGTTTAAGATTGCTTTCCAACATTTGATTCATCAGTTTTTCGTCTAGATTTCCCCTCCAATGTTTAATCCAAATACTTACCCTTAAGTTTTTTGTCTTTTTTCCCCTGACCTTCTTAGTAAAGCACTGAAAATCAAAAAAAGATAAAAGACAGTATACGATGAACCATTCAAGCATGACATGAAATTTTGGCTGTATTGACATCATATCTTGCATGGGAGACTCTGCAGAAAATGGAGAGATTGCTCCAGAAAGCAAATTCTTTTTTTTGTGGGGGGGGGGGGGGATAGAAGAAATTAATATAGAGATCACTTATAAAGCAGTTCAATTTAAAAAATGGAAAAGGGGTTAAGCCTCAGTGTACACCACAGACTCAGCATTGGGTAGTTAATTTTCTGTAGGGTTTGAGGATTGCTTCTTCATGGAGGCTTTGTTCTGGTTTGGTGAAGAAATGTGAGCAGGGCTCCCCTCCCCCTTTTGGAGCATCCAAATGGCAATGTCCTTGGATCATCCACTTGCCAGGTGTTTCCCTCTGATGCAATCTTTTCCAAATCTGGTTGAACATGACATTTTTGAAAGGTCACAGCCAAAGTGCATTTTCCCACCGTATGGATGGCCATGCGCAAATATTTGAAGGTTCTGCCCACAATGATACCCATTTTCCTTGCCTTGGCTCTCTCCAGACTTTTTAACAAATCAGCAACGGCACGATCACTATGACGCAATAGCATTAGAATGATATATAGCCACAATCTACTGCCATCTCTGAATTCCTAGCTTTAATTATCAGAAAGTAATTCTCTCTCCCGTCTTGTTGGAGAGCTAGACGGGGAATGTCTACCGTGAAAAAGGGCTGGAGACTTACTTTAAAACAAACAAATGAAAGCTGGGAATTTAGAGGAGCTGGTAAACCATGGCAACAGATTGTTATAATGTTGTTATGCTGTAGCAACCTAGCAGATGACAATTTTTCAAAAAGCGTTCCCCCCCAGCCCACTGGGGGGGGGGGGAATGCCAGCCGCAGGAAAGATTGCCATCTCGACACTCCATTGCTGCTGCTAATGCCTCTACATTGGCAGTAGCAACAAGAGCTACATGGAGGGTTGTTGCTGTGTGGAAGTAGCCTAGATTGGATTTACTTTATTTGCTGAAGCCCGTGGCCATAGTAATTCAATTTGTGTAGCAGAGATGGCTTTGAACCTATGAAAAGCTTGTCACTCCAGATGACAAGTAGAGCTCACAGTGGGCACTCTCCTTTGGTCTCCTTCAGTCATTCTCTCCAAGAAATAATCATTGTTTTCTGTTCCCCCACACTCATGACTCTAGGAAGTCCTGTTACACCAAAGAATGGGCTTTGTTTCATCTGAACTGGATGCTAATTACTAAGGAGGAGTTGGGGGGGCACTGAAAACAAGAGAAGGGGCTATGTTCAGATCTGCAAAGAAATCATGCTGTTTGTCCTGGACCCCCCCCCCCCCCCCCCCGCAACTGCATTCACAGTATGCATGCCAGGACTGGTTGTCTTTGTCCAGGAAAATATATTCCAGTCTCAAACAATGTATCACATCAAGTATATCAAATCTACTCATGTTGATAAACTGAAGAAAGTTTGAGAACCCTCCCTCCAGAAGACTCATTTAGCACAATGTACCTGAGTCCATTCCATGTACCAGTTCGGCTGAACTACAAATAATAGCAGTTGCTATTGCTGTCAAGTCACAGCTGACTTATGGCGACCCTGCAGGATTTGCAAGGCAAGAGACGTTCAAAGGTCATTGCCTGCCTTTGCATCATGACCCTGGTATTTCTTAGTGGTCTCCCATCCAAATATTAGCCAGGGCAAACCATGCTTGGTCTCAGAAATCTGACAAGATTGGGCTAGCCTGGCCTACTCAAGTCAGAGATTAAATCCAAGAGCAGTGCTTAATTTCTAAAACAGAGGGTGTCGATGTTCAACCCGTGATGAAGTCAAACTGTCATAGAAGCTTGCTATCCTTGTCCTAATTTAGCTGGTGACCACCTTCTGTCCTTCATGGGCAAAAAAGATCTTGCCAGTGTGGTATATGGCCTGGTAATATCTAGATTAGACTACTGTGAAGCACCCTACATGGGGCTGCCCTTGAAGAGTGTCTGGAAGCTAGAAGAGAGAGACTGGATTTATACTCCACCCTTCACTACCAGAAGGAGCAGCTTACAAATCTCCTTTCCCTTCCCCTGCCTGCAGCAAACACCCTGTGAGGTAGGTGGGACAGAGAGCTCTTCTGAGAACTGCTCCTGAGAGAACAGCGCTGAAATAACTTGTGACTGACCCAAGGTCACAACAGAAGCTGCATGTGGAGGAGTGGGGGATCAAACCTGGTTTTCCCAGATTAGAGTCCACACTCCTAACCACTACACCAAACCACTATACCAAAGGTACAGTTGGTACAGAATGCGGCAGCCTGAGTTCTTGGTGGAATGGTTTGTAGGGACAATGTCACTCCAGTATTGTCCTTCCTGCGTGGGGGTCTCAGTTTGATTCCGGGCCCAAGGGCTATACAGCATACCTTAAGGACCACCTACTCCCATATGAACCTACCGGACCATTATGGTCATCTTTGGAGGCCCTGCTTTGGGTGCACCCACAACTTGAGGCTAGATGGGATGCAGCCCAAGAAAGGTTCTTCTCTGTGGTGACATTAAAATTATGGAATTTCCTCCCTAGGAAGATAGATTCATCTGTTCCCATCTATCATTTTCTTCCACCAGTGCATTTTCTGCTCTGTCTGGCATTCCCTCACTGATTTGCACTGACACTTCCTCCCATTCATGTGTTTACATGGTTTGTTTTAATTGTTTTTATTTCCCCCCCTAAATTTACAGGTGTTTTAAAACTTGTTTTTATGTTTCATTGTTTGCCACTTTGGGTACCCTACAATGGGTGAAAAGGCAGCTTTAAAATGTTTCAATTTTTACAAAATAGTTACTTTACAATTTTTTTTAAAAAAAATCTGCTTCTCAGTTCCCAAGAAAGGCACTTTGGCTATGCTCTAAGGTGCCCTCTTTGTCACTGTTCCCAGCAGAGTAATACTGCAACACATATCCATAAACGTTCCAGGGGTGAGTTATAGCACCATTAGAAAAAGGTGTCAGGCAATACTCAAAGAATAAGTAGCTCTTAAGTTCCACAAAGCAGTTCTGCAGGCTGCACACTGAACAAAAGAAAATCAAGAAGTCAGTGCACTTTGTATAAGGAATGTTCATATGACCAAGAATTCTGAGGCTTTCAGAGAATAATGCCTCTGAATCCCACTGCCAGGAGGCAACATCAGGGGAAGGCCTCTGTGCCCAGTTGCTGGCCCTTCAGAGGAACTGGTTGGCCACTGTGTGAGACAGGATGCTGGACCAGATGAACTACTGGTCTGATCCAGCAGGGCTCTTCTTATGTTCTTATCATCTAAACAGGGCTTCCCTATAGCTGTTCTTATTCATTTTTTTTTTTAAAAACCTGTGGGATACCCTTAACATAAATGTCCTGGGTCACATCTAGCTTTGCTCTAAGTCTGTCATTTGATCTAATTTATTAAACTGATTCTGTGGTTGACCTGAAATTCAAACTGTGCTGTCCTCAATACACCAGAAGGCTCGTGCTGCCTCCCATCATAAGGCCTTTATTTACTTCAGCTGCACATAAGTATAGTAGCCCTGTGTACATTGTGTGTGTACAGGAGAGCGAGAATATTCACCTCAAGTGAGCGGGACATCTATACGAGTGCAAACTCTGGTGGCATGGAGCCCACATGAGGTTACTGCATTTTGGTAGGGCTGGGGCAAATGTACTCCTTCCCCTCCCCCAGGGCCCCAGTACTTGCATTGGTCCTGTAGACACTTACACTGTGTGCAATGTCTTGCAAGTGAGGGAAACGGGAGAAGGATGATGTAGATTTGACATAACCTGGGGTCCCAAAGCCAAGAGGAAATGTAAAATGAAGAAATTCTACTTTGTGAGCTCCTGGCATTAAAGTTGTGAGTGAGCAATTTGGCTACTGCATAAATTAGTTTGCTCTGGAGCCATCCTTCCTGAAAAAAGACAAAAATGTATGAGCTGGAGGCTAAAAAACTGTAAGCTAGCTCACACTAACTCAGCTTAGAGGGAACACTGCTCATAAGGTGCTTGTTGTGGGGAGAGGAAGGAAAAGGTGATTGTAAGCCACTTTGAGACTCCTTACGGTAGAGAAAAGTGGGGTATAAATCTTCCTCTTCCTCCTCCCCCTCCCTCCAAGCTGGGAATATATATGTGTGATTCAAGAAAGAAAGTGAGCTTACTGTTTAGGAAATGAGTAATTTCTAGAACAGAGCAGTTCTCTAACTGTTCAAAGCACCATTGTTTACGTGTTTTCTTTCCTTCTTTCTTGGGGCTGTATCCCCCATCCCTGCTGCTTGGAACATTGCTTGATGAATTGAATAGAGCAGAGCCACTCAAATCTGATGAGGTTTCTGACAGAAGTGCAGCTATAATACGCAGCAACTCTTAAACTTGAAGGTTGTCTTGACAGGCAGAGATAGTCTCCTCTGCTGGAAAATCAGCTCTGTGCAATAACATTTATTAACAAGTGGGGCAGTGAAGCTGCATGCTGCTTTACTTTCACTCTGTTGTTGCCTCCAGCTGCCACAGAAGCTTAGCATGGGTTCCGCAATGAGAAGATGTATGACGGCTGACAAACTGCCCACAGAACAACTTGGCTGCCTTTACCAGTCTCCCCCACCAAATGGCAGTCGTAAGGGGGTACTGGGAATATTCTGTGGCATACTTCCAGTTCATGCGTTGTGACATTTCACACTCTGCATTAGAACATGCTCCAGAATTGTCTATCACATGCAGGGATGCTGCAGTTTACAGATGGGGCCCTCTTGACATGCAAGCAGCCATAGAAGGGCTTCTCTGAGGATATGAAGATTGAAAACCTTTGGCCTACTTTTAGACCTGGTTCACATGTGCAGTGAGAGGAGGGGGTAGAGAAATGAAGTGGCAGAATGGACTGTGGTATACATTACAATGGAATGGTCTGCTTCTCCCCCAATATATGGGTGAGCTGGTTTAGTTGCATCAGGTAGAGTCCCTGCTTAGTTAGTTCTGTTTGATTTGAGTCCAGTAGTACCTTGGCGACCAACAAGAGTTTCAGGGCATGCACTTTTGAGAGTCAAAGATCATACCCTGAAACTCTTATTGTTTCCTAAGGTGCTCCTCGACTCGAATCTAATTGTTCTGCTGCAGACCAGTATGGCTACCACCCTAAAATTTACTTCTGTTTGTCAGCTAGAAGGATGGACTGCATGAGCACCCTTATTCTCACTGAGTCTCAGTGAGAAAGGCAGAGTATAAATACTGTAAATAAGTGAACCAGTTGCTCCCTTTCCTGTATCTCTTTGTTAATAAATGGATGTTATGAACCTAACAGCAGACACTTGAGCCTCATTATTTGTAGGATGATCATAGAGGATCACTATTTCATAGAATCATAGAGTTGGAAGGGACCTCCAGGGTTATCAAGTCCAACCCCCTGCACAATGCAGAAAATTCACAAATACCTCCCCCCCACACCTCCAGTGACCGCTGTTCCATGCCTAGAAGATGACAAAAAACCTCCAGGATCTCCAGCCAAACTGGCCTGGAGAAAAATTGCTTCTTGACCCTAAAGTGGTGACCAGCATTTCCCTGGTCGTGTAAAAAGGGCCACAAGAACTAAGCACTGATGCAACCCTTCCTGCCCTCCCTCTCATGATCAATCAGCATTGCTGTCAGATGGCCATCTAGTCTCTGTTTGAAAAACTCCAAAGAAGGAGAGCCTACCACCTCCCGAGAAAGCCTGTTCCACTGAGGAACCATTCTGTCAGGAAGTTCTTCCTAATGTTTAGCCGAAAACTCTGATTTAATTTCAACCCACTGGTTCTGGTCCAACCTTCTGGGGCAACAGAAAACAACTCTGTTCCATCCTCTACATGACAGTCCTTCAAGTACCTGAAGATGGTTATCCTATCACCTCCCAGTTGTCTCCTCTCCAGGCTAAACATTCCCAGCTCCTTCAGCCTTTCCTCACAGGACTTGGTTTCCAGACTCCTCACCATCTTTGTTGCCCTCCTCTGGACACATTCCAGCTTGTCTATATCCTTCTTAAATTGGGGTACTCAAAACTGAACACAATACTCCAGGTGAGGTCTAATCAGAGCAGAGTAAAGCGATACCATCACTTCTTGTGATCTGGACCCTGTATTTCTGTTGATACAGCCCAAAATGGCATTTGCCTTTTCAGCTACCACATCACACTGCTGACTCATGTTCAGTGTATGGTCTACTAAGACCCCTAGATCCTTTTCGCACATACTACCACCAAGCCAAGTCTCACCCATCCTATAATTATGCATTTGATTTTTCCTACCTAAATGCAGAACTTTACATTTATACCAATTGAAATTCATTTTATTTGTTTTAGCCCAGTTTTCCAGCCTGCCAAGATCATCCTGTATCCTGATGCTTCTCTATGCTAAAAATGCCCTGCAAATAGGAAAGCAATGCAGCAAGTAAAGAGAGGACACAGAATTTCTCTCTCTGCTGTTCTAATTTCTATTTGTATGGAGTTGTTTTGTATGAAAGAACATTCAGAGTCAGTATCCATCACCTGCAGCTTGACGTGGTGCGGTCCACTCTATGACCAATTGGTTACCTCTTTACTGCCTCCTTTTCCTGAATCTGTATTGCCAGCTGGACAGGAAAATAATATGTTTTGTAGACCTATAATGAGTGGAAAAGGGCAGTTCAAGCTTATCATGGCATTAAGTTAAATATCATTGCCTGATAATTGCTTGCAGACCAATCTGATATTAAACAAACAGCTAGAGGGCCCAGCTTTTAAAGTTCGCAGCCCTAGTATGAACCAGGATTTAGCACCGAGTCCTATCTAAAGACAAAGACTATAAATAGGTGAATGACTAGCAAAGGTTCCATTGCCACAGAGTCCCTGTATCAGCTGGGAAAAGGCAGGGTTTTTAGAAGCAGTGGTCATTTTGAGCAGGAGCTCGGGGGAGCGCAGCTCCGGGAGTTGGTGCCAGCCCCCCCCCTGCAGGGGAATGCCTGCCTGTGTCATGGCTGCAGCAAAATGAGCCCGTCTCCTGGAAAGGTCCTTCTTCCTCCGACCAGCCTTCTGAAGGCTTCAGCCACCACTGAAGCTATCCTCCCAGAATAGTGGTGGTATTTCTGAGGCTTGGATTCGTAGCTGTCCCCTCTCTGCCAGCTCTTTCTTCCTTTCTTTCTCTCTCTCTCTCTCTCTCTCTCTTCTTTCTTGCCTTCTGACATCTAGTGATGTCAGGTGGTGTAGCATATGCAAATAAGTTATGCTAATGAGTTATGCTAATGAGTTCCTGCACCTCTTTTTCTACAAAATGACCCGTTTAGAACAGTAATAGATACAGTGAGAGACATGAGTCTGCATATTTTGTTGTGTCCTTCTTGTGACTTCCCCACCTTTCCTTATATTAAATTCCTGCTTCCGCCCTGCCTCATTTTTATGTGGAGTTTGTCTCACCTGACTGTTTGGGTGTGCTATGGGGCACAGTCTCTCCTTGTATAGAGGAAACCTGGGAAACAGGTATCCTCCGGGCATAAATTGCAGAGAGGGAGGAAAACCAAAGTGTCCCCTTGACAGTGGCAGATAGGTTTCCCATCCCTGGAGCCTGAAGGGGTAGGAGGGAGGAGGTGAGTTAAGGGGAGCCAGGGTTCAGAGTGGCAGCCACTGCCAGATATGGTGATAGGAACTGGTGGACACACACTCACCACATGTGCTGGCAGGTCTCATGTTGCCCTCAAGTCATAAGTTGAACACTCTTCCTTTAGAGAGTTTGTGGCTAATCATGGGCAGAAGGAGCAGGTTAGTGATTTAAAAATAACAAAGCGGTAAGAATGAGCATTAGGGTGGTGTGTGTGTTAAAGGGTGCCAGGGTACGCCCTGCCCCTCACCAGGGGCACCTCCTCTGAGAAGAGATGCTGTGTGTGTCAGGCTATGCCCTCACAGTAACGGTTGTTACATGGCTCCTTGACTTTTATGATGCCCTTAGCTACTGTCTTTAGAAAGCTACAAAATGGTGGGGCTGGAGGGGATGTTTTTGGACTTCATTAAGGGCAGTCCAGTTCCACCTCATAATCCGAGCATTCGATCATTCCTCCAGGAAAATATTCTTACTGTGGGAAGCAAATTGTGTAGACTGACCAAGTCACATTAGTCCGTGCTAGTCTTTGGAACTGATGCAGAACCAGAACAAAGAGTAGCCTAAGAATCGAAATGTTGTTTTGCTGGATCAGCCCAAGGTCCACTTTGTCTAGCTTTCCATCTCCTACAGGGGTCAGCTAGATCCCTTTGGAAGCTCAAAAACTGAGCACAATGCTTAAAGTCATGGTCTCTTCATCCCAGAGATATGCTACATATATGTATTTTTTTGCAGTCAAGTCACAGCTGATTTATGGTAGCCCCATAGGGTTGTCAAGGATAGAGATGAATAGAGGTGGGTTGCCATTGCCTAGCAACCCTCGACTTCTAACCAGGGTTGACACTGCTTAGCTTCTGAAATATCTATCTGTCTGTCTGCCTGCCTGCCTGCTATCTATCTATCCATTCTGTTCTTAGCTGGCATAGTGAATAACTTCCAGTAGAACTATCCTCTATGATTCTGCATTAAGCTGTTTAAGGAAAATACCTTCACTGCAAAACTCAGCAGCCTTACATAAGAACCGACTAGACATTGTGAGCTTCCTTCCTATACTGGTCCCCTCCCTGCCCAGCAATTCCCCTCATGAGACTATGACTTTCCCCTAAACCAATGCACTTTTGAAGATCAGCCACCAATTGTCATGTGCCAGCGGAAAGGTGAGGCCCACTGATATGAGCAGTCTCCAGTGTGGGAATGGCCAGACAATACCGGCTTCAGCAGTTCATGAAACAGCAGGATCAAGGTGTCTACAAAATGAAAACATACCAAAGCACTGCCTCCTGCCCACACGCTCATCCATGAGCCCTTTACCTAGACAGAAAGTTTCTATAGTAATCTCTTTGGTTCACTTGATCCATCCCATCCTGTATCTCAGCATCCAGGTGTGCATGCAAATTAGTTTACCGCTCTCTAATCTCATGCCCACTGTGAACAGCAGTGGGGCCGATGTATCCATCACCTGATCAATGATGGCTCTTGGGTCTTGTGCTCCCTTAATTAAAGGGAAAACAGCCTTCCTGAGAGACTCTTGGCTCTGCACTTCTAGACTTAGATATGATTTATTATGTGCCTCTCTTCAGCAAGTACATCTTATGTGACTATGACTCAAAGGCACAGCATCTGATTTGCACACAGACAGTCCCAAGATTCAAACCCCAGCACCTCAATTTAAAAGGACTGGGTCGTAGGTCATATAAAAGGCCTCCACTTGGCACCCTGGGGCTGCTGCCAACAAGAGTACTGGCCTTGAGAGACCAGCATAAGGCAGCTTCATGTATTCATGTATGTCCAGCCACTGGTTGCTGGTTTGCAGCTGTGTGCAGTAGCTGACTGTCCCATGAGGTGATGGCCTCTAAAGTGGTAAATGTCGCCATTCCAGAGCAGCCTAAAATTTACATACAACCACATGGGAGCTGTTTTTCCATGATATGACCCCGTGTTCCTAGTGGGTTGTGTATGACCGACCCAGCCATGTGGCTGGGATGGGCAGTGCGGATCTTTCCTGGAAACTGGAAGCCTACCCAGGAGGGAGAATATTTTGTTATTTACTGAAAAAGGATCTAGAAATTACTGCTGTTGTCAAGAGCCAGTGTGGTATAGTGTTTAAGAGCAGTGGACTCTAATCTAAATGAACCGGGTTTGATTCCCCACTCCTTCCCCTGAAGCCTGCTGGGTGATCTAGGGCCAGTCACAACTCTCTCAGCCCCACCTACCTCACAATGTGCCTGTTATGGGTAGAGGAAAGAAAGGCAACTGTTAAGTTGCTTTGAGACTCCCTAGGGTAGAGGAAAGCAAGGTATAAAAACCAAGGCTGCGGTCACACATACTAAATAATCCACTTCCAATGCACTTTCAAATTGGATTTTGCCAGTTCACATTGTAAAAATCCAATTGGAAAGTGCTTTGAAAGTGGATTGTTTAGTGTGCATGACCTCAGTCCACCACCACTACTACTTCTTCTTCTTCTTCTTCGCCACTGCCGCCACCTCCTCCTCCTCTTTAATTGCTATTATAGAAAACAATACTTGTTAAGAAAAGCAAAAAGTTTTTTTAATATAAGTTAAGTAAACTTTCCACTGTCATATTACGAATTCAGTTTAAATAAGCTCTTAGGACCCCAATCTACCCCAATCAGGCAAAGCCAAAACCTACAATCATCGCAATTCCAATCAGACATTTTAATCTGGAAGAAAGTCACGGTGGTCATGGGAAAGGCCTGAAAACTCATTTGGCTGCTGTGCATCAGATAAATTAACTGGTGAGGACTATATTTGCTGCAAACTGGGGAGAAATAGGGCAAAAGGTGCCAGACAATGCCAGGAGACTAAGTGGCAGATTTTCTGGAGTGCCCATAAATATTCATCAGTCTAAGTGCCCAAGGTCCATTGTGTCTGGAATGGGGTTTCTGACGTCGTCACCCCCAAGTGATGTCTGTGAGACAAAAAAGCTGCATCCCGGTCATTTTCATCAGCAGTGAGTAGGTCTGAATCGTCATGACAGCGAGAGCTGGTGATTAAGAGCTGAGTCAGTCAGGAAGGGTCGGTAATGGGACGAAAAAGGACAAAGAGTTATCACCAACAAAAGACACGGGGTGTGGGGAAGAGGCCAACTCTTTTCAGTGTTTCTTCTTGTGTCCTTAATAACAGTGTGATCCATTAGCTGGTGAAAATGCTCACTTCCACCCTTCATCTGCTGTATTTCTGCAAAACTGTTCTGAAAGGCCCAGGAGCATTTCTTGTGATCAGTTGGCATCCATATGGTCCTCCTCCGTTATCAAGTGTTTATTTATTTAGATATTTATACCCTGCTTTATTCCCCAGTGTGGACCCAAAGTTTACAATGTCACTCTCCCCTTCCCCATTATATTCTCACAACAATCCTATGAAGTAGGGTAGGTTGAGAGAGAGTGACTGGCACAGGGAGAGAACTTCCGTGGCAGAGTGGGGATTCGCACCTGGGTCTCCAAGATCCTCGTCTAGCAGTCTAACTGTGCTTGCTCTGTTTTTACTAGGGTTGGCAGCTCTGGGCTGGGAAATACTTGGAGATTTTGGGGGTGGAGCCCGGAGAGGGCAATGTTTGGGGAGGGTACAGACTTCAGCAGGGTACAATGGTATACATTCCACCCTCTAAAGCAGCCATTTTCTCTAGGGGAACTGGTCTCTACTGTCCAGAGATCAGTTGTAACAGTGGGAGATCTCCATGCCCCACCCAGAGGCTGGCAACCCCAGTGTCTGCACTCTCTTTCATTAGTGTTAGGGATCACAGATATGAGACTTTGGTTTTTTGAAGCTGAGCACCTTGCTAGAGCAGCCAATCTCAGCTGGGAACTTTTGGCTGTGCCAGATGATTCTAATGCTCTTTAGAAAATGGTACAAATAAAATTAGCAGTAACTGGTCATTCCCAGAGGGTTAGCCTGTTAAAGCAGAAAGTAATGAGGAGTCCAATGGCACCTTTCAAACGAAGGTGCCAAAATAGATGTCATGGCATCCGTGCGGTTGCCACAGAAGGTTGCCAGCCCCCAGGTCTAGTTAGGGTCTCCCTCACTTCTAGGGGCTTCAGTCTGCCCCTGGCCACCCCTCTCCCTCCCCCCCACCTGATTTAAAGGGCTTCAGCTGATCGGCAGGGACCATGTGGCCTGCCAACCAGCTGGAAGGCCCTTTAAATCTAGTGGGAGGGAGGGAGAGGGGTGCCTTTTTGCATGTGCACACCCAAAAAGATTGTACTGTAGCAGTAATACACCAACATCCAATTCTGTTATCTTTTGCACCCTCTACTCAATAACAGACAGGCAGAAGTCATAATGCAACTTTGTACACCCAAGTATTGTTATCCTGATTGCTCTTTTATATTATTAATATTTGGGGAATATTAGCTCTTAATAATCAGCAGTAGGCGTTAAGGATCAGCACCTGTATATACAGAGGCTGGGCTTCTCTGCAACTCCCAAGAAACTGACACAAGACTCAAGTCAAAGTTTAAAAAGGGAGATTATTTACTTTGCAAGAATAAAATGTTTGCACACAAATACTACATAATCATACACACTACACAGATCTAGGAAGTTAGATAGAATTACAGAGACGTTTGCATGAGCAGGAATATCGATGGTATCCGTTGAGGGTGATATTTACCTATACAGAAATCTGGCAAAGTCCTGCTGGAGAAGGGAGGGGTGCCTTCGGACAAAGGAGCGTGGTTCTGGGCCTGCAGAAGCCACTTGTCGGACCCCAGTGGTGCACCCAAGGATCCAGGAGGGAGGAAGGAGAAGAGAGGAGATACAGGGAAAATCTGACTCGTGACTCTTGGGAAGCTGTATTTATTGGGGGGAGGTTGGCAAGGTCTGAGACCTTCCTAGGAACACCTATAGATGGTCTGTTCTGTGTCCCTAGCCACTAAGAGGGTCCTATAGGAGTGGCCAATATTCAGATCTACCTGATGTTCAGGACAGGATGTTGACGTCATCTGCAGCTGGCACTGTCCTCTAGATGAAAGTGGGCTCCAAGCAGCAAAACCAGTTCATCAGGAAGCGTCCCGCTGTCTTCGCACCCCTGTGCGAAGTTCTTAGATGTGCCAAATGGAGGGGAAGTTGAAGAAGGGGATCCAAGCCTGTGTACGTGTATGGAGTTCATATCCTCATGGAGTTAGTGGTATGTGTCTCTAGCCATAAAGGATGACATGGCTCTTCGTGTATGTGAGTGTCTTTGTGCTTTGTGACAACCTCCAGGCCTGGAGGTGGTAACCTCAGAAAATGGTGCTTTGAACCTCAGTTGGAAGCGTCTGCTGTCATTTTCCCACTGGTTACTCTATGCAACAGTCCAACTCACATAATCAGCAACATGGTCCATTCACTGCTCTCATAGGTCCCCATAAGAGTGCAAGACTATTGCTCTGGCTTACGGTATGCAAGTTAAAAAAGTAGGCTCCAGGGCATATCTGCTATTCTCTCTCTATCTCTAAGCCGTAGCAAAAAAGAAAAAAAAAAAACCCCACCACATATATTGTGGTATGTCACATATACTGTAAGAGGCCAAAACTTCCAACATTACAAGGGGGATAGACGGATGGGTTGGGCAACAGCAACAAGTCATTAAATGCTTTTCCAAGGAAAAAATGGTGGATGGCATCTGCCAGTCTGTTTACCAAAGGCAAATGAACTTGGACTGCAATGTTTTGCCACATGCATCTCAGAGCCAGTTTGCTATAGTGGTTAAGTGTGCAGACTCTAATCTGGGAGAACCAGGTTTGACTCCCCACTCCTCCACTTGCAGCTGCTGGATGACCTTGGGCAAGCCATAGTTCTCTCAGAGCTGTTTTTTAAAGAGCAGTTCTTGAAAGAGCTCTCTCAGCCCTGCCTACCTCACAGGGTGTCTGTTGTGGGGAGGGGGAGGGAAAGGAGTTTGTAAGCCGCTCTGAGACTCCAAGTGAGTCAAGGGCGGGGTATAAATCCAATCTCCTCCTCCTTCTCCTCCTCATCATGATGCAAGTCATCATATTAAATGACAATGTGATCTACTAATATAAGTAACTGGACCTAGACTTGAAATGATGAGTCTTAATTTTGCTGAATGGAAAGTTCAACACAAGTATCAGATCCGTCAACCTTTAAAAGGTCTTTCTGCTAGCAGAGTGTGTAGTTGCGACCCCCCCCCCCCAGAACACCTCCAAATCCCCCCGCTGGAGTGACAAGGTGACTTGGCAACCTTATTGCCATAAGGCCACTGTTACCATTTTAAAGTGATTTAAAAATGCTGTCAGGACCCAATCCCCTGTGCCTTAAGTGCTGAAACAGCCATGGGGGAGAGGAACAAGGCATCTGGGGGTGATGGGGGTGACGGGGGTGACAAGAGCTCCTCATCCTGCATCCAATCAGAATCAGGCCCTTGCAGCTTTTTAAAATTACTATAAAGTGGCATCCTCATGATGGCCACAAGGATACTATCTCGTTTAGTTTGGCCCTCAGCCTAACTTGGCCCACAGGGTCATTATTGTAAGGATAAAATGGAGAAGCAGAGAACAATGGTATAAACCACTATGGATCCCAATACGGGAGAAAAGCAGGGTATAAATAAATAAACATTGTTAGCCATGAAAACTAGATGGGGTCTCCACATTCAGAGCCAGTGTTTCTCTTTATATCAGGTTCTGCAGACCAATCATGAAAAGGAAGAGATCTTAACTGTAATTGTGGCTGGCCACATTTGGAAACAGAAAATGGGAAAGATGGATCCTTAATCTGATCCAGCAGGGTTTGTTGTATGGTTTTATGACACCACTGTGGAAATAATCCCCAGATCCAGGGAGGCCATAGTGCTGTCAGTTTACCCAGTAGAGAGAACAGCCCTCTCTCATCCCAATATACAGCCATATTGATCTGATGGTTCAAAGCATAAAGAGCTGGGACTGCAAATAGCAACTGGCAGGCACAGTGGGTAAAGGTCTCTTGCCAAAGGTCAAGTTCTATATGCAATCACTGTCTGATAGTCGTGTATTGATCTTGTCTTAGCCAAAGCAAAAGAAGGGCGGGGGGCGACCACAAGATGTTTAATAGCATTTACACATATAAAAGGACAAATTACCAACAAAGTATGCAGATATTCCTTGCTTCAGCATTTGAACACCCTGCTGTTATTTTGGTAATTCTCAGAAAAGCAGTGAAGTATTGTAGGTTTAATTCCATGTGTTTGATAGGTTAAATGTTAACATGTGGAAGGCATACCACTGGCGAAAATTTTAAACCATGTCTTGCTGCTCTAAATCCTATGAGTTTTAGCATGACCTTTCCTTAGTTCAGTTTTACTTCTAAAATATCCATCCTTGAGCTGAAGACGTTGGCTGGGGGGACAGGCTGAATGCCTTGCGGCTTTAGCGACTGCGTTGTGGCTGCCCTGCAGCAGCTGCGAAACAATGACTCACAAGACAGAGGGTGATTCTGCATCGAGCATTGGCTCCACATTTTCTCAACTGGGAGGGAAAAGTGCCGCTCAAAACCACATCCAGCTACCTCAGGGTAACGCTGTACTGACTGTAGAGTCACCCCTGAAGGGCCATAAAACAGCCATAAATCTATGCAGAAGGTACAGTTAAATCCAATGATCCAAGAACTTGGAAGTGGCATGGAGTGTGAACGATACCATAAATCCCAATAACCAAAGGGAGTGAAACCAGCATGCAGTGCAGAGGGGAATTTCTGTTCCAATGTGGGTTTCGTAAAACAACGGAGGGAAAAGCCAATAAAGAATCAGCCAGAGAGAGAGAGAGAGAGAGAGAGAATTTGTTTTAGCCAGATGATTGCAATGATCTGGAACACCTCTAAAATGGGCTTTAGGTAGGATTTCCAACCTTCAGGTGGGACCTGGAGATCTCCCAGAATTACAACTGATCTCCAGACAATTGAGATCAGTTCTCCTGGAGAAAAACGGCAGCTTTGGAGGGTGACTTTTCTGGGAAACTTCAAGGCAAGAAATGAACAGAGGTGCAGAGGTGGTTTGCCACTGCCTACCTCTGCATAGCAACTCTGGACTTCCTTGGTGGTCTCCCATCCAAGTACTAAACAGAGATGACCCTCTTCTGAGATCTGACAAGATTAGGCTAACCTCTTTACCCCTCTGAAAATAATTCAGTGACATTCCTTACAAAGCTCTTGAACTTGGCACTCATCCTTAACTGTAATGACTGAGTTGGAGTTCACTGTGTATTCTTGCGGGGCCTCACTTTAAGCAGAAGAGATGTGAATGTTTTAGCCTCATTCTTCTTCCCTTGTGAAAGCTCAGCTTACTGGCAGATTCAAGTAATTAATATATTTAAAACATGTGCAATAAATCTAACTGAAAAGTTTCCCTGGGAATAGATATTTCTGTTGTGCTTGGTTTCTGTTCTCAGTCCACTTGCAGTACAGTAACCCCTTGGTCAATTAATTCGTACTACTCAAAGGAAATGGATCAGACTTTGCAACCTTGATCTCCAGGCCATTATGTGGATCAATCGGTTTGTGTGGTATGTGTGTGTGTAGGGGACCACAATTATCTGTCTGAAGAATTGAGGGCACTTAAGAGGAGAGAGCTTCCTGAGAAAGGGCATATTCTAGTCACAGAAGGACATCGAGTCAATCCACGCTTTCCAATCAGCTTAAATAGATCGAGAACTTAATTTTTATCAAATGATACATTCAAAGTGCAATTGGATGTGATGGTCTGTTTATGGAAATGAATGGACTAAGCTGCTGGAACCGTGTGTTTGCTCCTTTCCCTGGGCTGGAACTTTGCTTAAAATGATGAACAGATAGTCTGTGCAGGTGAGCATGTGGTCTGCTTCAGAGGCACCAGGACTGGTTAGAGTGTCTGACTAGGTTCTGCAAAATAGTGAAAAGCCTGGGAGACCCAGGTTCAAGTCCCCCCTCTGCCATGGAAGCTCACTGGGTGACCTTGGGCTCTCAGCCTAACCTAACTCAACAGGGTTGTTGCGACGATAAAATGAAGGAGAAGAGAATGATGTAAGTCACTTTGGGCCCCACTGGGGAGAGAGGCGGGGTATAAATGAAGCAATAAATATAGGGTTATTGTGAGGATAAAATGGAGAATGGGATAACCATGCTTGCCTGCCTGAGATCCTTGGAGTTATGGGATACAAATATACTAAATAAATGAATTAGCTTTGAGAGTACTAAGTATCTCTTTGGTAAGTAAAGAGATGAGGATCTCATGTAATTAATGATTGGGGGAAAGCTCTGCACTGCTACTTATGCACAGCATAGCTGGGATCAGGGCCTACATATAAAAGTATTTGAATTGATGGCATTGTTTGTGCAGCTTGAGAGTCAGGGTACAGATTATTACTGGTTTCTGCTAGTCATTTTTAGTGGCTCTTGTGAAAGGTGCTATATTGACTGGCATAGATGTTGGTACAAGCAGAATTAGACCTCCTGTCTTGGGAAGGATCAGATTCAAAGCTCACCTACAGAGAAGGGCAAGCTCTTCAGAATGGCTCATCACAGAGCTTCCATCCTGTTCCAAGATAACCTGAAAGTAAGTGTTAAAAGCAAAAACAAGCCCCTGTACGGGATTAAACACACACAACATGTGCAATTTCTGTGGCTGGCAGCCAAAGAGCTACTACAGTCATGTCCAAGAGCCCAGTGGGATTTTCCTTTGAAGAGCAGACCTCCGTTTCATATCAAAAATTGTTTTTGAAAGTCCCTTCTATTGCTTTGTGCCACTGGGGGACAGAATAAGAAGCAGCTGAAAAACACAAAATCAGCCATCTAACGGATGCAGATTCAGTAGCAAAGTTCCTTGTACGTGTCATATACATTTATGGAACACATTAAAGGATTAGCAGGAACACATCTATACACCTGTGGGGTTCCCTACAGTTGGATGATAGCTGTATATGCTTCCTTTTTTTTTTTTAACCACAGCAATACTGTGGCATTCCAGTAAGTGGCTCTCAGGGACAGCAGACTGTTGCTCAAATGTGAAATATGAAAGGAATATAGGGTTCTTAGGTCCCTGATGGGTGTGTGGGATTCCCTGCTCCTTTTCCCCACCACTACCTGCAGGAGAAAAATGTCAAAAAAGCAGTCAGCCCATGGTGTGACATCACTTCCATGGAAAACCTGGAAGCGATGTCACACCCCTCTAGGAATCTCCAGAAACTTGTTTTTACCATAGAGTTTCTGGTGATTCCTAGAATGGCATGTCACTTAACAGCACCCCATATTCCCATTCTCCCCAGACTCCTGCCTTAAAGAAATATCCCACTATTTCTCAAAGATTTTGCTTTTCCTATAGTACAGGCAGGTCAAAGTTTCTGAGTACCAAGAGTGTCCATTCAAATAGTAACAGCCAATCATCTCTTCTTTGTGGCATCTTCTGTGAAGGATATCTTGCTTTAAAATATTTATCCCACTTTTTTTTTTTTTAACAGAATTAAAGACAGAATTCAGTAGGGCTGTGACAAAATTCTCTGTTCCTATTCTCTCTGAGATTACGGTGAACTGCTTTGCCAGACTCTCCAGATACAGGAAAAGAAGAGCCAAACTAGAGTATACAATTTCCTCTAGTCCATTTTGGGGATGCACCACCATTTTGTAGAAGTGTGCTCCAGAGAACTGCTTTTAACACTGCTATGGGGCCCAGTTCTGGTTGGAACCATCATGATGTAGAGTGAGGAAGGGGTCCTAACTCCTCCATGGCATTTTCCTGACCTCAAATGGTGCAGGGGGTGTTATCTGCCCATATCATCTAGTTTGGCTCAAAAGACAGAGCATGGAGGGAGCTTCCTGGTAAGCGGCATCCTTCTATGGAGTCTTCAGCTCATCCAGTTGGCCAGTAGGGCTGCCAAGTCCAACTTGGGAAATATCTGGGGACTTTGGGGGTGGAGCCAGGAGACTTTGGGGGTGGAGCCAGGAGAAAGGAAGTGACATCATTTTGTGATGTCACATCCTGTGATGTTGCTTCCACATGCTGACACATGAACTCATGAAGTTTCCTAATACTGAATCAGGCCATTGGTCCATCAAGGTCAGTATTGACTACTCAGACTGGTAGTGGCTCTCCAGGGTCTCAGGCTGAGATCTTTAATGTCACCTATTACCTGATCCTTTTTTAGCTGAAGAGGCTGATACCTCCTGCATGTCAAGCAGATGCTCTATCACTGAGCAACAACCCTACTGAATCCTTCCTCATCTCGGCAGAATATGAAGCACTGCTACACAAGTGCTAAATATGATTTTCATATCATAAGAACAGGAGAGAAGCCACAGTGGATCGGGCCAACAGCCCATCCAGTACAACACTCTGTGTCACACAGTGGCCAAAAATACCAGGTGCCCTCAGGAGGTCCAGCAGCGGGGCCAGAACTCCAGAAGCCCTCCCACTGTTGCCCCCCAAGCACCAAGAATGCAGAGCATCACTGCCCCAGACAAAGTGTTCCATTTAGACCTTGTGGCTAATAATAGCCACTGACAGACCTCTGCTGGATGGGGACAGAGAGAGACAGACAGACAGACAGACAGAAAAAAGAAAGAAAGAGGGAGAGAGAGAGAGGGCAGAGGCACTTACTTCCATTTAGACCTTGTGGCTAATAATAGACTGATAGACCTCTGCTGGATGGGGACAGAGAGAGAGAGAGAGAGAGAGAGAGACAGACAGACAGACAGACAGACAGACAGAAAAAAGAAAGAGGGAGAGAGAATGAAAAGAGCTGGAAGAGAAACTTACTACTTACGTTGCCAGCCACATGCAAAAGCAGCTCCTTCAGTCCCTCCTTAATCTCTGGGCGGACCTCTCTTGCTGTGGAAGCTCTCTTGCTGATTTCTTAAAGGGGAAATGTCTGGTGAGGCTTTTTACTGCAGGGCAGGCTCTCTGCAGACATTTCCCTTTTAAGGCAGGGCAGGAAAGAGTTCCCCTGCCTTCCTGCTGGTAGCCATTTTCTCCCCCGGTGGCCAATTTTGAAAAGGCGGGGGTGAGTATTTAAAACCGGTGTTTCCCCCGCCCTACCGGGGGACTTGGCAGCCCTATTGGCCAGTTCAGTTGAGCTGGAGGGCTATCTCACAAGCATTATCCTATTTGTGAGTAATCACTTACAAGCAAGACAAGGATGGTAGGAAGGGTACAAGGCTGGAAAACTGCTTATAAAATTGATGATTTATTGCCAAGAGGAAGGCTGAGAACAAATGAGGTCTGCATCTGTGTGGTGGCCACTGGTGGGCCTGGCCAAGTCAGGCAAGTTGTGTGGAGGTCACCACTGGGTCCAGGGAAGTTCTGAGGCATTGTTGTAGCTACTTCAGCATCTGGGGAAGCTGCACAAATTACATGGTAGAAAGCTCTCTGGTGGTTGCTGCTGGGACTGGTCCCAATGATTTCTTCCCTCCAGAGCAGGAGGGAGGAAAGGAAGATGGACTTGGAGGCCAAAATAGCTCTGGAAAGGGCCCTGTTCCTTCCCTTTCCTTTTTTACTGATATAAGCCAAAGTTTGAAGGATGGCAATAGTGTTATGGTTGCCTAACAACCCTCACGCCACTGAAATCACAGGCCATCAATTTCTTAAAGGTATCAGAGCTGCTTCGACTGGGGGAGGGGGCAGTTAACCTCCCATGTATTCCTCTTTTTCAGACTTCAGATTTTTCTGCAAACACTGAGCTTTTCTTGGGTTTGCAGAAAGATCAGTCTTAATGGCTCTAGTTCAGAGGTGTTGGAACTCATTTGTTATGAGGGCCAGTTCTGACTCAAATGTTACTTTGTCAGGCCAGGCCACGTGTGCCATACCACGTAATGACAGGTACTGGAGATATAAACTTTATAAATGACAGGCAAACCCAATTAACGATTATTTTTTTACTCAAAATACAAACAAAAGCAATTGATTCCTAGGAGTGAAAGCAATTGATTTACTGGGGAATCCACAAAAGCCCCAGTAAGTGTATTTAATCATATGCGTCCCCTCCCCCAGGATACCATAAAGGGGGGGGGATCTTACAATTCCATACAAATTAATTACTTTTTGTGTATATAGCACTTTTAGGAGGTGAGTCTTCTTTGCAAGTAACTAAGGTATTCAGCACCCCTCCCCCCCGCCTCAGCAACCACACAGGGTGACAGTTGCCTCTTGCTCTTTGTTTCCTCTCTTCCCCCATTCTACCTCTTGAGGATCTTGAAGAGGCACACTGGACTTCCCTCTCCACCACTACATCCCCACCACCAGCCCTGTGAGGTGGGCCAGGCTGAGCGACAGGCCCTGGCTGACCCAGATGACAGGGCCATGGCTCGGGGGGGGGGGGGTCTGAACCTGGCTTCTCATCCCTGCTGCATTTCCCACAGAGGAGGCGGGCTGAGGCAAAGGCCTGCAGGCTGTTTCCAAAACCTCCAAGTGTGTTTTTTGTTCTTCTGTGACCCCTTTTTCCTTCATGGGCTGAGAACAGGTGTGGGGAAGAAAGGAGGTTGTTGACCCCCATCTGCCCTCCCAGCTCGTTTCCAAGGCCAGGATGTCTTTTCCCCACAGAGTAGTATGAACAAGGCAGCCCAGTTGCCTCCCTATCCATTTGCTGGCCCTCCTCCTCTCTCCCCTGCCAGCCCTGTCCCTTTGGTGGCAAACCACCGCTCAGTGCTCCCACTCTTACCAACCCCCCTGATCAACGCTATTTAGTGTGGTGGTGGCAAGGCTGGCCACTCAGCTCTGCCCCATGTAGTGGCTTTGCCAATCCTTGCTGAGCTACAACTGGAAGTGGGAGGGGAAAAAACCATGCCTCCTCTTTCTCCATCTTTACTGCCATTCCCCTCACACTATTTTACCTCAGCTTCATAGTCTTGCCCCATAGCAATTTCCTTTCTATTTCTTGATAGCATTGACCACACACTCCTCACTGCCTGCCCCTGCTTGCCCGCCTCTCAGCAGCCTCCTGCCTTCCCTCCCTCACACCAGTTGCTCATGTGCTGAATTAAGAGTCCTGGATGGGCTGGTTCCACCCCCTGGGCTGTATGTTTGACACCCCTGCTCTACTCTCTAGACGAGGCCATTTTCAGAATTAGGTCACTTTCATATGGATATTGTATTGCATTTTTGCTTCTGAACAGAACTTTTAAAAAAGTATTCAGATACATTGCTGTTTAGGTAAAGGTTTCCCTTTCTTGAAAGCCAGTCGAATACAACTCTAGGGATACAGTGCTCATCTCCGTTTCCAAGCCGAAGAGCCAGTGCTGTCCAAAGACGTTTCTGTGGTCATGTGGCCAGCATGACTAGACGCCGAGGTGCACGGAATGCTGTTACCTTCTCACCGAAGTGGTACCTATTTATCTACTTGCAATTTCTTGCTTTCAAACTGCTAGGTTGGCAGGAGCTGGGACAGGAGACAGAAGCTCACTCCATCACACAGCACTTGGGTCTTGAACTGCTGAGCTACTGATCTTTTGGACTGCAGTTCAGCATCTTAACCACTTGAGCCACTGCAGCCCACATTGCTGTTTACCTCTCGCCAATTCTTCATGTTTTTCCCAAGGTCTATAAAACCACTTAAGATCTGAAGTTTTCCCTTTGATGCAGTGAAATAGCTTTGGCTTTCACTGAAAAGCATGTCAAAGATACTGATAATGTGATACTGTATCATAGCATTACAATGCTATAACTATTGCCATTTATGCTATAATATTATATAATACTATAACACTATAATGATTGATTTTAAAAAAATATATAATTATATCGCCACTTATATATTTAAAAAATTTAGCAGAATCATCACAGTGTTATTGCAATACATTGTTATTCCACTATATTGCTATACCAGCTACCATTTTTTTAAGCCCTTGGAGGTGTGATAGGAAGGAAATGGGGGAAATGGTGCCTATGAAGGACTGATGGGGCTTTTTGGTGGAGATGTGAGAGGGTCCCTTGCGGGGCAGGAAAGTGTCCACCATATCTTCCAGATGATATACTAATGTACTTGGACTGTATATACTTTTTTAAAAGTGGAGTAAAGCAGGTTTGGGATAAAATATGTTAAGGATGGACAAAATTTAGAAAAAGGCAATTGCAGCACAAAGTTTTGTGGAAGCTTCAAAAAAGTGCTCCAGTTTGGAAGCTGTCAGAGAAAAATCACCATGTGGATGTAGCCAATGACTGCAAATGGTGTCTTGGTTGTGTGAATGGACCATTACATTGATCAACAAAGGGAAACTTCTGTAAACACTGTACTCTGAGGGGAATCCATTCATGTGTTCAGCTACCAGTCAGATGCAGTCCCTGGCAGCCATTTTTGTGGCCAGGTAATCACTGTGTGGCTTTCCTGGGCCACGGTGGCTCAGTGGTTAAGACGCTGAACTGCAGACCGGAAGATCGGTAGTTAGGCAGTTGGAGACCCGAATGCCGCATGACAGAGTGAGCTCCTGTCTCTAGCTGCAGCTCCTGCCAACCTAGCAGTTCGAAAACAAGAAACTGCAAGTGGATAAATAGGTACCGCTTTGGTGGGAAGATAACAGCGTTCCATGCGCCTCGGTGTCTACTCATGCTGGCCACATGACCACGGAAATGTCTTCGGACAGAGCGGGCTCTTTGGCTTGGAAATGGAGATGAGCACTGCCCCCCAGAGTCAGATTCGACTGGCTTTCGAGCAAGGGAAACCTTTACCTAATCACTGTGTGATAAGGAATGGCCCATGAGATTGGCCCAGCCAATACGGTGGCAGGCCTTTTGCTTTTGCACTAGCACCAGGGCATGAACTAGAGAAAAACAGCAGCCTCATCACTGCAATAACAGCTAATGGGCACCTCAGCATGTTGAGAGATCAAACGAAATGCCTGCATGGGTGAACCCTCCCTGCAGTTAGATCCCAACAATTGTCATTAAGCCATGAGAAAAAGCAAACTGGGTAGACGGCATCTTGACCACAAAATTCGTATTTCAAATAAGATGATATTTTGCAGGCTGCCTTGTTTCCCTGGGCAATGAAAAGGAATAAGATCAAGGAACCTCAGCTTGCATCTTTCTCCTTGAGACAGATTTTCAAATGGAGCATAATCGGATTGCCTCAGAGCTCTCCCAGTGCAGTCTGATTTTGCAAGTCCTGGAGGAGTATTTCATCTCAGTAACAAAATCACAAGGTGTGGCTTTTCTCGGCTTGCCTAACCTTCTGCTGGCACATCCATTAATAGAAGTATCAAGCACCATTAAAATATTGAAGGAGAACTGTAAACTTTGCTTGCGCTATTCTGGACCATCTTAATGAAATTAGTCAGGACTCAACATTCTAGTCAGAATGGTAACATCCCCCATAGCACCCTCTGAAATCCTTTTAAAGCTCAGATTCATAAACCCACTTATAAATGCATCTTTGCAGGCATCTATGGTAAAATACCATTTCCTCATTTTTGTTTTCATCATGGTTTCTTGCTGCACATGTATGAAGGCAGTGTCAGAAATTGTTGTTCTATGATCTGTATTGTTCCAGTTTCATATCAGAAGTTAAGCTTCCTGGAATAAGAAACTGGATTTTCCTTTCTTTCCAGGGATAGCCAAATGGTGGGCTGCATCAGACCTCTGAAGCAATTTCTTCTTGTACTGGTGATCCTAACAAATTTTACTAAATTATTTAGCGCGAAAGATGTTGCCTACAAAACAATGCATTGAAATGGATTTATATCCCTCCCTTCACTATCCAAAGGAGTCTCAGAGTGGCTTACAATCCCTTTCCCTCCCCACAACAGATACCCTGTGAGACAGGTGGGTCCGAGAGAGGTCTCTTGAGAACTGCCCTTGAGAGAACAACTCTGAAAGAACTTGTGACTGGTCACGCCAAGGTCACACCAGCAGCAACATTTTACGGTTTCATTTTGTTTCCCTGTCATCACTACAGAGGCATTCACATTAGAAATAAAGTGTCCACACAGGAATTTTGGGCACACTTCCTTTCAGCAGTCACCCTTGTCCCTTCATTTCACCACCACCACCATGTCACTGAAGGGCTGTCTGAGGGCTTGGGAAAGCCTATAGCTCAATAACGTATCCGTCTTTGACCACCATCTACTAGTTCCTCTGAATCCTAGGTTTTATTTGAAAAACAAAACAGAACTAGGTCTCTAGTCCCTTTTGGTTCCAATGAAAAGGGCTAGAGACTCGTTTCAAAAAATGAAATCTGGGGACTCCGAGAAGCTTCTAGATCATAGTAACATCATTGCACTATAGCACCACAGCAATTGCCTTTTTTTAAAGCTTTCCAGCAGTGCTGTGAAAAAATTAGTGACCATAAGGGACTGACAGAAGGAAAATGAAACTGATGTAGGCAGGACCTTTAAAAATGCACAGACAGTTTGCCTATATGTTCCAAATACATATTCTCCAAAGAGACTGTATGGAACCAGGTTTGAGGGGAAAACATACTGAAGATGGGGAAAGCCTGGAAAGAGAATGACATCACATATATGCTTCCACCCCACCCCCCACCCCCGCAGTTTAAAAGCTGAGACAGAGAGAAGCCTCTGTGGATGCTGCCTACGTTTGATAGTTCTTTCCTATAGAAACCAACACAGCACAATTTTTTGATGGTTCAGCTGAAACTGATTGAGGTACAGCTGTACAATAAATGGTTAACAAATTAATTCAATGCAAAAGAGGTTTCAGCAACAATATTTCAAGAGGCCAGCACAAGTACCCTGGATGTTAAATGCTTTGGCAATTTCCTTTTCAGTGTTCATGTAACTTTAATGTTCTCTGCCTGTTCAGTGATGATAATGACAAGGTTTTGATTAGGAAAGATGGACATTCTTAATTTTACTGAATGAAACTACCCAAGTGCTCATAATGAACAGATGAAAACTTAAATGAGAACTGCATTTTGGTAAGAGAAACAAGGAAACAGGAAATTGGGTAGATTGATAATGACTGGAGGAATGAATTTTACATTAGAGAGCAGTAGAACTTCGGGATTAAAGGAAAGGGGCAGGAGCCGTGGGGAAGGCAAAGAAACAGAATCTGGCTCTGTTTACACCGTGGAAGGCCATTAAAACAGGTGATGTTTACATGACAGTTAACTGAGCATAAACTGATTACAAAAATAGGTGGCACCTTACTGAAAGAAAACCTTTTATTCCAGTGCAAGTTTTGAGCACTAGAACCCACTTCAGCCACAAGGCAGTGGCTCCAGTTTCTTGAAAAGGAACGATTTACAACAGACATTTTTTGGAATTACAAGATCTACCCAGTGAAATGAAGAAACAGATCAACAAAGCCAGAATGGTACCCAGAAAGAGCCGACTACAAGACAAGCCCAGAAGAGATAACGCCAGAATATTGTTGGCAGTCACCTGCAGTTTGGATTGAGTCCCATCAGTGAGCTACAGCCCATTCTGGTTAATGACATTTCTCTCACACAGGCCTTGTGTGGCAGACCTTCTGTTGCCCCCCTAACATAAACAGTATCTTACCAATAACTCTGGGCCACCAAAGAGAAACACTAGCTTGAGGATGGGAGGGACCTCAGTTAGGTATCATGCCATACAATTCACCCTCCAAAGCAGCCCTTTTCTCCAGGGGAACTGCTCTTTATAGTCTAGAGATCAGCTGTAATACTGGGAGATCTCCAGGAACTACCTGGAGGTTTTTTAGGGATACCAGCCCTTGGCTGGCAATCCCCTGGAGTACTGGAGGGGAAGAGATGTCTTGGAAGTCCCTGTCGCGTCACACTAGGATTTTTTAAAAGAAACTCTGTGCTTTTACCATAGAGATTTTTGAAATTCACAGCGTCATGATGTCACTTCTTGTTCTGGAAGAGGAAGTGAGTTCCACATGCTGTTTCCCCCTCCCCATCTCCCACCTGCTGCTCCACTGAGTGAGGGTAGGGGGAGAGGGAATATCACCTGGAGATCTCTGCTGTTAATGGGTAAGCGGCAATCCTACCTGTCACAATTAAAAGCAATGGTAAATTGTCAACAAGTTTCCATTTAGTAACAACAATAGGAATCCAGCTCTACCTGCACATGCCAACTAAGGGCCTCATAATCATGTCCCATCAACGCCATTAGCTACTCCATTCACATTGATGAATGCTGCTATTCAGATGCACATTGAATCTATAGCCGGGGTGTGTAGAAGTCTAATCTCTTCTTCTCTTCTAAAATTTGTCTACTAGATATGTCTCACATAATACCTCCAGTCTTGCATTTGCCCTCCTAGTAGCTGCAGCTTGTTGTCAATTAAGATCTTCATGAATTGTTTTCAGGTAATGACTCTTGAAACTGGTAACAAAATTTTTTATTGTTTGCTTCCAAATCTTTCATTTTACAAGACTGAATTTCATTTCATTTCTGTTATCTCGATTCAAAAAATTGCCCAGTTAATCCTGCATAATTTCTTTATCTTTACTGGATTTACACTGGCTTCTAATTTGGGAGTCATAGCCGAGTTCCAGCAACACACTCCCACAAGTGGTTGTTAATGGAAATGTGCAGTAAAATAAGCCCTGATCCCTGAGGAATAACGCTGCCTTCTCCCCAATTTGAAATTTTTCCCATTTGTAGTACAGTTAAAAAGAAGCTGGTTGAATAAACTGGATCCCACATTAATTTCTCCTGCCTCTTTCTCTGTTGCACGCTACACTTTGAGTTAATTGTAAATGGTAAATCTAATTTGATGTGTATGTGGACTTGATCACAATCATGGTTGTTTTACTGTACATGTCTTTGAACTATGTTTCAGATAGCAGTCTTTCCTCAGGGATCTGCCTATTCACATGGCAGATAATAAATATAGTTTCAGCTTTCAAAATGATGTCTTTGTATGCATTGCAGTTTTAAAGCCGGGATGGCCAGTTTAAATTTGAATTTATACTTGGGTGTCTGAAAGCAGAACTTTACCAGAGATATGTGCTTTGTCTTGTTCTTATGTGTGGAAACAATGATTTTGTACATGCATCAAGAACTATCGTAGTGTGGGGCCAAAGAATGCCTTCAGTGTGTGACCAGTGTGTGACCAAGAATGCCTTCAGTTCAAACCTCACTTCTGCCCTGAATTCACTAGATGGCTTGAGGCAAGCCATTACCTCTCAGCTTTATTCTTGAGAAGGGGCCATAACTCAATGGGACATGCTTTACAAGTAGAAGTTTGCAGGTTCAATCACTGGCATCTCCACCTAAAAAAGGGAAAATAGCTTTGTTTGGGATTCTGGAGAGTTGCTGTCAGTTCAATGGTCCAACACCATATAAGGCGGCTTCATGAATCCATATAAGGCGGCTTCATGAAAAGGGATGCTGCTGCATGCAGATCTGCTATGTCTTCCACCCATGCAGTACAATGCAGAATTCTGATGCGTGCAGAAAGGCAAGGGAAACCAAGAAGATGGGAGAGAGGAGAACTACTGATCTACCAAGGCTTTTGATCATGCAGATGAACACTACCTAGGTATCCAGCAGCTTAAAGTCACTCACTTCTGAACCTAAATCCAAATGGCTATTTAAGTCCTGCCCACCAGTGTGAATAACTATCCTCTGCTGGTTTGTGTGGCTGTCTCCTGAGCTTTCCAGCCCAGAGTACTGTTTTCTCTGCAGCGGAAACACTATATTAATCTTTTCCACTTTGGGAAACATATAATTTTTAGGCATATTATTTGGAAAACAACGCTTCCAGAAAGGTTGTTTCCCACTGTTATAAATTAAGGATAATCAATCACTTGTTCTTTTGTGCCCAAGATATAATGGCTTAATTTTAGGTTTTGATAACCTATGATTTTTTTAAAAAAAGTGCAACATATAAGAGAAAAGGAAATATACACTGAATGCAAAATGAATCCCCACAGAGAATCCAGCAGCCTGATCCTGTTTACTGCAAACATCCTCCAAAGGGGTATCCAGCACTTGGCAAATGGGAGGCCAGGCTGCTTCACAAAACCTCTTATTAATGTTAGTAGGGGTCTGCAGTGCAATCTAGGGCTGGTGGGATGATAAGCAACTCAAAGGATGAAATTGGGTAAGCAGCCAATTGAATGAAGGAACCAGGTCAACAGCCAATGGCGGTGGCTGTGTCAGTGTGCGAGAAGAGTCTGATCCCTGTATTTGTATAAGGAGAGCTTTTTTTTTCATATCGACTGCAATGCTACCCTTTACACTAGATCTGATCAGCGACTATAAGCATATCATCTTACATAACTGATTTGTCAGTACAGTAAAAGTAGCGTTAGCATCTCATGGTTTCCCCCAGCTCAGTGACTTTCTCCACACTCAGATCTGAACTTAGACGCAGAAGCATACAGGTGCGATGATGTAACATTACACCACAGGAAACTTCTTTCTCAAGGGCTGCATGACAAGTGCAGACAGGTGGTTTAGTGCAAAGAGCAATAATCCATATTGACCGGCAATAATGACTGAGCTACCTCTTCTAAGAAGTGTCCCGCTCTGTTAGTTCTGACTCTGTGATAACTTCTGATCCCCACTTACCCTCCTCTTGCTGATGTGTTCCCAAGTATTGCCGTTTACCTATCTGTACTTGTTTCTGCCAGCCTGTTATTCATAATCCCCAAAGCACCAACGCCACCAGCAAATCCATTTTGTCTAGAAACAGAGGTCATTTGTCTCGGGCAGCCATTAGCTGTGTCGGACAACTGTTTCTGCATGATGGCTAATGACACTTTGTTGGAAGTTAAGAGGTCTTTCATGGAGATCATCTCACCAGACATTCTGCGTCCATCTGTGTCGCTCTCGATGACGCCGTCTGACTCAATGGACATGTTGCGCTGGCTCGGAACGGTCCCCGGCATGACAGCATTCCTTCGTGACCTAAATAGTTTTCTTTGGCATCTCTGGCAGATCTTACATTCCAGTTTCTTTAGTATCCAGTTGATGGACTGTTTAATGACAATGGAGATCACATTGAACAAGGAATAGATGCAGCATACCCCCATGAGTATGAAGATGAAATTGCCAAATCGGTAAAGGCCCTGGCTATCATACTGGGCATTCTGGCTACTGACCAGATCACCAAAACCAATAGTGCTGAAGGCAACAAAGCAAAAATAAAGGGAATCAAAGTAACTCCACCCTTCAATCGGTGTGTACATAGCAGAGGCACAACAGGAAATGATGAGGGATGCGAGGCACAAGATAAGCATAACGTAGTACACGGATGGTTTCCATCCTGCTAAGCTGTCTACGTCAGGGTTTCCAGAGGTTTGCCGAGTGTCTTGGGGAAGGACTCCCTTCCTCCTTAGTTGTCTCTCATGGCAGGACTTCATGACATACGCTATGATGGTGATCAAGCGCTCCAGGAACAGGTTGAAGAACAAAATGGTCCCAGCACAACCTACTAGGCCGTAAAATATCAGGAAAAGCTTGCCCGCAATGGTAGCTGGTGTGGTCATACCAAAACCTGAAAGACAAAATTTGGGGGAAAAGTCACATAAAAATAATCAATGCTGCGGTACGTTTCAAGACACAGAAGATCTAGCAAGCTGGTCTGTTGTAGTGGCGGTGTACAATCCAAAGAGATGCTTATTAAAATCTGAGATCTCCTGGGAATTCACAAAATGTTCTTGGGCTCATACACCTGCAATATCGAAATACTATCAAATTACTTTATAACACAATAAACTGTAGATTATTTTTTATGAACCATTTTTTGTTTTTTAGGAAGGTGGCAAAGCTATCACATTTGTGGTGACAATTACCTGGAAAACGGCCCTGTCTGAGATACAGTTTAAAAATAATTTACCTCAGATTATAGCCTGTTACATCAGAGAATTCCAAGAGTCCTGTGGCACCCTGAGTGAATTTGTTGTGGTATGAATAACTGTAGGGAAGAGCCTATTGCTAATTAATTTTCCGGCCCAACTCAAGGTTTTAAACTTTAAAGTCCTACACAACTCAGATACCTCAGGGAACACGTTTGCTGATGTGAACCTACTACTCTGGTCCACCTGCTGTGTACACTGACTCACTGATCTAAAAGGCCTCAGTTGCTCCAGCTGTGCTTGCTGCAGTTTTTAAAATAATCCTCTCAGATCTCATCTCCACAGTGTCTGCCATTCTCGTCCACAAAAGACATCTCCTCTGAAAAGTGATACAATAAAGAGGCCTCAGCTTGGAGAATAGAAGTTTGATTCTGACAGGGAAAGTGATCTGGATGTTGTAGTGGACCACTCAATTAAATGTCAACTCAGTGTGTGGAAGCGGTTAAAAAAGGCAAACTCCATGTTGGGGATTATTAGGAAAGGGACTGAAAATAAGACAGTCAATATCATAATACCTTTGCACAGCTATGTGATGTGGCCTCATTTTGAATATGGTATATACAGTTGTGGTTTGCTACATCACAAAAAAAGATACTGTGATCTGGAAAAAGTGCAGAAGAGGGCAACCAAAACAATTAAGGGACTGGAGCACCTTCTCTGAACTAGACGGATCACTGGTCTGATTAAATGAGGCTTTTCTTATGTTCTTACTTTAAAACTGTGGTCCTTGGGCTTACTGAGAAGCAACAGAAAGTATAACAAAGGTCTTTTCACAGGGAGGTGTTCCTGTAGTTTGTGCGCTCAGTGTTTGTTTTTTTCTGAGGTTCCTCACATCCTTAATTCCATTTGCTGTTTTTCCACTTTCTGTTTCTCTGAGCTTTCACAAACCAGCTTTGATCTGATGTGAAAAAGCATGGAGAAATGACCAAGAAATCATGAAAGGGCAACAAATGGACATCAGAAAGCTGAAAGAAAAGCTACTGCAAATCAGCAGCCAAACATCAGGACTATCTCTGTGTAAAAAGACACTGATAAGAAAGGCTGAAATATCCCTCCCTCCCCCCCCCCCCCCCCCCCGTTTTAACATTCAGCCTGGTGAAAAGTTCTGGAAAACTCAAAGGCTTACACAATACTTTGTGATGGTTTGGTGGGGCCTAATAAAAGGTATTATATCCCTTTCGGTTAAGGATAGTTACTCTATATGTTATGACTCTATAGGAGAGGATAATTAAGCCAAATCTCCTAATTTCCTAGAGTTCTATCAAAAGGCCACTTTTTTTGCCTAGCACCTCCTCCTCCTTTTTTCCCCCTGCCATGCTAGCTATGCATTAAGTAACTTTTTTTTAGTATAGTCTCAGTCACTTTACCTAAGAGATGCTAAACAAATTTACTCTGAGTCTTTGCCGGCTTTCTTCCCCTCAAGCATTCCCACATCGTCATGACAAAGATGTCCACATGAGGGTCGATACTAAGCCCAGTACATTAGATGTTATTACCCCCAGTGCATTCTTTTGAATGATGCTTTTTAATTCTGTACTCAAACAGTCCAATCGTTCATGATAAAGGAATAGGTGGTATTGAAGGTTTTCTTTACACTTGGCTTTATTTGAAAAGTCTGTGTCTGTCACTTTTGGTGGGCAGTGACGTCTCTCTCTATTGATGCCAATGAATGTGGGTGTTACTGTCTTTTGTACCTTAGTTGTTTTCCATCTTGATAAGGGCATTATTTTTAAATAGTAAAACCACTGCGATTAGCATCCACTAAGTTTTTTTATTATGAAAGGAACATATGTTCCCACGTTTCTATACATAATTGGTCGGGACCCACTGCTAAAACACCAAAGGCATAAGTACTGCACTATATAATACTGTAATGTTTATGCTTTTTGCAAAGCTTGTGTCAGTGTAATCCTAAACATAGTTATACCATTCTAGGCCCATTCACTTCAGTGGAATTAAGAAATGTGTAACTTTGCTTATGTTTGCACTTGCGGGCCTTTCTAGTGGTAATTGATGGGTACTCATTGGCCCAGTAAAGGGATTTTACTGTTCCATAAAGACTGCACCTCCATTTACAAGCTTTTGTAATGCTTCAGCTTTAAGGCTTGGGCTAGTGGGAAGGGCAGAGAAATGACAATAGCATCTTGATTTGGAAGAAAAGCAGATATTTAGAGAACTGTGAGTATTGGGCTTTTCCGCATGTGTTATTTTGTTGCTTGTGTGGCTGTATTGCATGCTTTTGTTTCCTTTTCCGCAAGTGTTTTGCTCCCTCTAGTGGTCGCTTCAATATTTTATCACTGTATCAATGGCTTATTTCCAAGCACTTTATCAGAGAAATAAGATGGAGAGATCCAGAGATGAAATATTGAACTGACCACTAGAGGGAGCAAAACACACACAGAAAAGGAAAAAACCCCACAGAGTACAGGCACATAAGCCAGGAAAATGAGATGTGCAGAAAAGACGAGTGTTGCCATTTCGACATCTGATGAAGGGCTGTAATCGTATTGCCTGGTTTAGGATATCCTTGCCTCAGTTGACTCTGTATGTTAGTAAAGAAATATATAGGTTCTGATTTAGATGGCCCTGGTTAGCCAATCTCAACAGACCTCAGAAGCTAAGCAGGGTTGGCCCTTGTTAGTTCTTGGATGGGAGACCCCCAAGCAAGTCCAGGGTTGTCACACAAAGAGAGACAATGGCAAACCACTTCTGAACGTCTCTTGCCTTGAAAATCCAACAGGTTGCCATAAGTCAGCTGCAACTTGATGGCACTTTCCACCACCAAAAGGATGTATATTGCAAGGTAACTCTCCAGTGTTCTTTCATGAAAAGGAACCAGACCAACTAAAGAGCTGTCCTGTCCCCCCCACATTCTACCACTCAGGGAAAATGGGGATCTGACCTTCCTTTCGTAGCAATAAACCATCAGCAAATCCTCCCATACTAAAACATATTAGTGTAATTATTTTCATTCATTTTCATATCCTTTTGTAGAGGACACTGACAAGGTTTGCATCACAATGATGAAGAGTCTCTTTCATCCTTTTGTTTACGTAAAGGAAAATCATACTCACATTTACATGTTGGGCTATTTAAAAAAAGATTCCGAGCTTCAATGACATACATGCGCAGGCTTTTTGTAAGCATCTGTTGTACTTTGGACAGGGCACAAAGACACTTGACAACTGGCTAATTAGCTGCTCAATAAAGCGAAAAACCAACCAAACAAAAATCTCCCAGCAGTGGACAAAACCTTCTCACTTATTTATTTCCAC
This sequence comes from Lepidodactylus listeri, assembly GCA_029233225.1. Lineage (NCBI taxonomy): Eukaryota > Metazoa > Chordata > Lepidosauria > Squamata > Gekkonidae > Lepidodactylus > Lepidodactylus listeri. Next base: position 73,146,205 of record JARCFY010000011.1, on the reverse strand, counting down.
TGTCTTGTCAGTATGGAAATAAAAAGTAAATTAAGTCAACCAGAGGTTTAGAAAGGCTGCAAAGGGCTTGTTCTTTTTAAAGGCTAAAAAATAAGGAGAGGAAGACATCCTCCTTTTTCACACATACAGAATGGTTAGTGTGAAACTATACTTCTTTTCTTTCACAGAAAATGAATTCAAAAGACTGTAATTCAAATGCAGTCTTAAGAACATTAGAACAGCCCTTCTGGTTCACACCAGTGATCTATCTAGTCCACCATCGTGTTTCACAGTGGCCAACCAGCTGCCTTAGAGGGTCAACCAACACAGAACAGAGGCCAAGGCCAGTTTGTTGTAGTGGTTAAGTGCGTGGACTCTAATCTGGGAGAGCTGGGTTTGATTCCCCACCCCTCCACTTGTAGCTGCTGGATGACCTTGGGCAAGCCATAGTTCTGGCACAGCTGTTCTTGAAAAAGAAGTTTCTGTCAGAGCTCTCTCAGCCTCACCTACCTCACAAGGTGTTTGTTGTGGGGAGGGGAAGGGACAGGAGATTGTAAGCCGCTTTGAGACTCCCTTGGGTAGTGAAGGGCGGGGTATAAATCCAATCTCTTCTCTTTATCTTCTGGTGTTGCTTTTTAGTGCTGCCCCTGTACATGGAGATTCCCTTAACTCGCCATGGCTCATTTCAGAGAGTTAGCCACATGGGTCTGCAGTAGAAGAGTAAGATTTGGATGAAGGCAGCTTTGTCTCTCAAAAGCTTATACTCTGGAAATCTTGTTCATCTCTAAGGAACTACTGGACTCAAATCTAGCTCGCCATGACTAGTACCACTGCTGTCCTCCATGAATCTGTGTAACACCTTTTTAAATCCACACCCACTCATAGCCATCACTACATCCATGGGAAGTAAAGTGAATTCCACAGGGAGTAAAAAAGTATTTTCTTTTGTCTGTCCTGACCCTATTGCCCATCAACAATATTGGATGTTCCTGAGTTTGAATATTATGGGAAAGGGAGAAAAAGCTCTCTCTATCCACTTTCTTCACCCTATACATAATTTTATAAACCTCTATGCTGGATCAGATCAGTGGTCCTTCTAGTCCAGTATCCTGTCTCACACAGTAGCCAACCAGGTACTATGGAGGGCCAACAACAGGGCACTGGGACTGAGGCTTTCCCGATGTTGACTCCTGGCACTGGGATTCCGCTGAATGTGAAGGTTCTGTTTAGTCACCATGGCCAGTGGCCACTGACAGACCTATCGTCCATGAATATGTCAAATCTCATTTTAAAGCTATGCCCATGGCCATTGCTATATCCTCTTGGCAGTGGATTCCACATGTATTTCATTTTTTCTGTCCTGAATCTACTGCCCATCAGTTTCATTGGATGCCCGCGAGTTCTGCTATTTTGGGAGAAGAAGAAAAAGTTATTTGTCAACTCTCTGCATCCCATGCATAATTGTATAAATCTCCATCATGTCCCCTCTTAGTCGTCTCTTTTCTAAACTGGAAAGTTCCGGATACCTACCTTAAGTGTCCTTTCCTAGATAAAACCTCTGAGATTCTTTAGCTTTGGGTCCTGTCTTTGTACCTATGTAATTACCTATATAATTTGTACTTATGTCATTACAAATTGTACCTAATGGATGTCCAAATTACATTTCATGTCTTTTTTCTTGACATTTTCCTTAAAACTAAATATCATAGGGTGGGGGAGACAAATGTGGAGCAGGACTTCCTCCAGTGCATAGGTTCCCCATGCATACTGTGTCCCTCCATAGAGTATATTATACTCATAGGAATCCTCTTCCTTTGAGCTATAAGCTATAGTAGGAGAAAAGGTTACAAACTTACAATACACTCTAGGGAAGATTTCTATTGAGGAAATGGTGCAAGTGAGAAAGAAATGAGAGAAGACGAGAAGAGATTAGATTTATACCCCACCCTTCACTACCCAAGGGAGTCTCAGAGCAGCTTACAATCTCCTTTCCCTTCCCCCCCCACAACAGACACCCTGTGAGGTAGGTGGGGCTGAGAGAGCTCTGACAGAAACTGCTCTTTTTCAAGAACAGCTGTGCCAGAACTATGGCTTGCCCAAGGTCATCCAGCAGGTGCAAGTGGAGGAGTGGGGAATCAAACCCGGTTCTCCCAGATTGGAGTCCGCGCACTTAATCACTACACCAAACTGAAGAGTAAAGCTTCCTTCCTTCCTTCCTGCCAGGAGGAATGGGGGGGGGGGGGCAGGTAGACCAGAATTGTGCTGTTGCATGCTGTCACTTTCAGTGAAAAACCTGAAGTGATGCCATTGCACAATCCTCTAAGTGGATTTGCCCCAAACTCCATAGTTTAACCATGGAGTTTTGGGTGAATCCTACAGTGTTGGCCCGTTGCTATGACAGCTCTTCTGGTTTTGCACAAGAAATAACTGTTTGGAAGTCTCTAGCCAGAGTGGGAGACCTGGCTCCCCTATTATTCCCCCAGAAGGAACTACAGCTTTCATCCAAATTAGGTTTACAGTGAAAGAAAACATCATAACATCATTTTGCTCTCATAATGGTTGCTACACATTTCCATCCTTCCTTTTTAATTTTTAAACTTTTCCACCACAACTCTGGCTTACGCTTTTCCTTCTCTGTGTGCTGTTAGTTTGCTGCACACTTTCGGGATCTACACGCAACGACAGATACTTACTGTGTTGATTTTTAATGACGTCCTTTTGCATACCAGCAAGCAAAAATTACTGCTCACTGGCAGGCACTGCAGAAGGAAGTGTGTCAGTTATAAACAGTTTCACACATTCACCCTCCTACATATGAATTATGCAGTGACAGTCACCATGTGGAGAGATTTAAAGGGGTCATTTTGTGGAAGCTGCAACTTGAAAAAGGTATATTTGAGGTTGTCATAGGCTGGGGGTACAGGAGTGAATTTATTCATCTGCCCTGTTTATTAACCACTTCGATATACAATATTCAGAGCCACTAACAAAAAAAATAAAACTAACATCACAGTTAAAACAGTCTCCTCACTGTTCTAGTTTCCTGTTCATATAGACTTTTTTTTAATGTGAAAGAATATTCGACACCTTCAAATCCACTACTTAAGCCTGAAGTGGTGAAATCAATTCTACCACCTCAGGGCAGTGCAACCTCATTCTCCGGCATGTGTGAACCAGGCCTAAAACTGCAATAAATCTATATTAGGAATAGTTTTCTTGCAGTGAGCCAGTGTGGAAGCCCTCGCTGACATAGCTATTTGTCTGATGTTAGAGTCCTGCAGCTCAGCCACAGAGGTTTTGCCCAGGCCTGCCTGCTCTTCTTTCCAGCCAGTCCTCCTGTGGATATCAACACTTTCACTCCTCTGGGTGAAATCAGTACACGAAATATCTTGGAGTTATTTCATAGTTGAGGTTTGTTGCACCAAATTCTGACGGTAACTATTAACATGAAAAGTAATACAGCAGGAATCAATCTTGATCCATTCACTTAAAAATGTTTCTTTTAATGTCACTGCCATACAAACGGTCTAGTGTTACAGTGAAAGCTACAGTGGTAAGTTATTTCCTTATCTTGTTCTGCAACTTTCCACTGGGGAAAGGTTTATTAAGATGCATGAATAACAGCATCAATAATAATATTGAGATGCATGAATAATCAACAGAGGAAAGAGGGAATCAATTAGGATTGCCCACCCACGGCTGGCAAACCCCTGCTTTTGGCCACAATCAACTGCCCTCAAGAAAGTGAGGAGTGGGAGAAAGAACAGTCAGAAAATGGCCTCTACAGAAACATTCTAGGAATTTTGCCACATCAGCTTAACCATAAAGATTAAGGGGAATTCATAGAACAACACCTGAAAGAAGCAGAGTTGGGTTTATACCCCGCCCTTCACTCAGAGTCTCAGAGTGGCTTACAAGCTCCTTCCCTTCCTCTTCTCACAACACATACCCTGTGAGGTAGGTGGAGCTGAGAGAGCTCTGAGAGAAATGCTTTTGAGAGAACAGCTCTGAGAGAACTGTGACTGACCCAAGGTCACACCAGCTGGCTACATGAGTAGGAGGTTCTCCAGATTAGATTCCACTGCTCTTGACCACTGACACTCTGGAAGTGACATCACATCCTCCCCAAACTGCACACTCCCCAGCTACTGCTCCCAGAAACACCCAGCATTTTCTGAGGCAGTGCTGGCAACCCTAGAATCATTTTTTTTCCGGGCGGGAGACCAATGCTGTTGTAAAAAGACAAATATACAATAAAAACATAATACCAACAATGTGCACCACAGCCAACTCGAAAAATAAAAGGTAAGGACATAAGAGCCCTGCTGGATCAGACCAGTGGTCCATCTAGACTTGGTACCTGTTTCACACAATGGCCAACCAGTTGCCCTGGAAGGCTAATGAATGGTGGAGGCTAAGGCCACCCCCTGATGGTGCCTCCCAGTGCTGGTATTCATTGTTTCCCCCACTTTGAATACAGAGGTTCCCTTTAGTCACCATGCTTAATAGGCACTGATGGACCTAGTTTCTATGAATCCATCTAAATCCCTTTTAAAGCCATCTAATGCTTATTACTATTTCCACCAATAGTGAATCATACAATTTAATTACTGGTTGCATAAAGAACTCTTTTGTCCAACTTGAATGCCTATCAACATCCATGAGTCTCCCCCCCGCCCCCGGTTCTACTATTATGGGAGAGGAAGAAAAAGTAACAGTAAATGTAACAGATTCATTTCACAGAGTTCAGAATGTGTCCCTGCTAACAAAACTAACATATTATTGCAAACAGCAGAAAAATTCTGAGGTATGCATCAACGGCTTTGTGGGAAAAGGGGGCTCCATTTATTACGTACTGGAATGATAAATTCCAAGACAGATTATTTGCCTATTTTGGCAAGCTTTGTAAAACTGATTTCTCTGATACCATTAATATGTTTGTATATTTATGATATAAAAGGCAATGATGCAATGAAGGATTTGAACAATAAGCACAGGAGATTAAACAACACATCACAGTTTTCAATTTCCTTGACCCTGGGAGCTGTGTGGATACCATATTTACTCTTCAAGGTTCTACACATCATGGGATAGGGAACTGTGAAAATGGCACCAATGAAATCCCTGCAGGCCTGATGCTTATTCAGTGAGGACAACATGCCTGCCAGAGACCATTCGTCAAGGGCCTTCCTAGACACAACCATTACATTTGTCATTTGGCAGGTCAACAAATACTGAAATTGCAGTGAATAAATACATTCTTTTGTGACTGATGTCAGTTATTCCGACAATGGCACAGAAGAGCTAAAGAAGTCAGAAGTATGTGTAGCCGAGTAGAAATATTTTGTGTGTGCAAAATGCATGCTTGCATTCCTTCAGTCCATCAGCTGTATGACTGCTTAAACACAGATCAATCAAAGACATTAGGAGTGTAAAAAATTCCACCCAAAGAGAAAGAAAAGCAATGGAATCACCATATTTAATTCAAACCTTCATTGCCAGTTTACTTGACTGCTTTTAGTTTGTGGTTGACAAGTGTTATACCAACACAAGAAATCACCATGGATGCAATGAAGCCGCCATACATTTCTCCTACTAAAAAATGAAGCATTTGTAATTGTGCGCTATGCTGAAAAAGGCCCCCAAAGCAAGTTCCTACACGTGAAAGAAATGTTATGAATAACAGCAACAATACTTTCAGGGCTGCAGATGTTACTTGTGACTTTAGGTGTGAGAAAAGTAATGAATACATTGATTATGGAAAGAAGACACGCACTGTTGGTTTCCAGTGCAGATCTCCCTTCTGAAACACACAGATTTTAGACTGCCAACAATGGAATGCATACAAAGCCAAAACCCTGAATCAGTGCCTGGAAAATGGATGAGGGTGAACACACTGAAACTTAATCCAAGCTAAACTAGGTACGATGGCATCCTTGTGACCCACCATGAGGCCACTGACATAATTTTTAAGTCATTTAAAAATGCTGCAAGGGCCCAATCAGGCCCACAGTGCAGCGCTTGTCCTCCCCTGCACCTTTTCAAATGCCAAAACAGCTGTGGGGGAGATGTGGCCATTTGGGCCCTCACAGCATTCTTAAATAAAATAGCAGAGGTGTCCTCATGGATGCTGATATGCCTACTGCAGCACAAGGATGTGATCTGGAGTTGAAACCAAGAATCTCCCCTTAATCTTAGACAAATGATCACGCCTCTACAATAGCAAAACTGTTGTCATTAGTAAGGGAGTTTACAGTCATGTGCTGTGAGTGACCCAAAGAAGTCAGTATGGAGGTGTGTATAGTTGAAATACCCCATGATTCATTTTTGGTGTAGATACAGGAAGTTTTCTCAGGATAAAAATCCTGAGATATTAACATCTGAATCTTGAGTATGTCAGTTAGCCCTTAAAGTAGGGCTTCTCAGCTGAGGGAGAGGATCTTCTAATGGGCCACAAGGCTGATGTGCGGAATATGACTGTGTAGTAACTACACCTGTAATTACCACACCTTCTGCAATCCCACATGCAGACACAACTGAATATCCATTTCTGTCTTGACTCTCTGTTTTACCCTGCCCCTTTCCCAAAAAGCTTGCAGTAGTGTACAGGGGTCTTTCCCCACATTTTATCGTCACAATAATCTTTTTTTTGGTATTTTTTTAAATTCAGTATCATAATTTTACAAACATTCCAATTTTATACAACTTCATATTTTTTGAGTCTGCTATTACATTTTAAGAGTTTATCCATTCATACACTCTATTCCATCTTCTCCAAAAGGTATCTTAATTTAAATTAACACAGGCACTATGCAACCTCACAACAATCTTGTGAAGTAGGCTAAGCTGAGTCAGCAACTGGCTCAATTGCCATCCTAGGCAGAGTGATACCCTTCTAAAGGCTATTGACTTCAACTGACTTGGAATGGTATAACTCTGCTTAGGATGAGCTCCCTGGCTGAGCGGGGGTTTGAACCCAGGTCTTAGCCTGACACTTTAACCACTTCACAACACTGCCTTCAAATTTACTGCCTCAGACCAACCTCTAGCTAGCATGTAAAATCTAGGGACTCCAAAGACCAATTTCTTTTAGATATAGCCTGAAGATGCTTCCCCTCCAGTTCCACCTTCCATTAGGTCTGCTGGAAGATCCAGAAATACCTTTTTTTAGTCACAGGCAATGAAGAGGCTGACATGCACATCTCATATATTTTGTGATTGACACTTTTGTGTTTATAAACTCCCCAACCCTAGTGGCTGCTAGAAGCTATGAACAGGGACTCCTATAATTTTTGAATAACATTCCTGTGGCAATAGTTCTAGCATGCCCCCAGTTGTAGGGATAGTCTGGCACTGACAGTATGGTTTGGGGACAGAGCTGTCTTCAACTTCATTGAGTTACATTCAGATCCCTTCTGTCCCACAGGAGATGTTAAGACAAGTGCAACTGTGTACTGGCCATGAGTAATAATTATATTTTGTTAGTAATATTTATACACCTTTTTTTATTCCGAATAAGAGACCCAAAGCAGCTGTGGCTCTACTTTATCTTCACAATAGCAACCATGTGAGGTACGTTAGGCTGAAAAAGACCAGCCCAATCTCTCTCTCTCTCTCTGTCTGACTGGAGCCACTACAGTGAAACAATGCATTTTTATTTTATTGATGACAAACTTCAGAGTCAGGCTGCTGCAGAGGAGGGGGAAAAAATCTGATTAGAGCCTCTAGGAAGCTATAAAAAGTAAAGAGGCATCTTTTAAAAAGTGGAAGGTTTGCCCCAATTAATCAAACAGAAGGGACCACAGGCTCTGGCAAAACAAATGTCAGTCAAGAATTATGTATGCAAAAAGAAATTTTGAGGACTGAGTTGCTAAAAGCATCGAGACAAACAATAAACTTAAAAAAAAATATCCAGAGCAGATGTACCATATGTAACCCATCACTAAAGTCAGTCGCTGTACCAGAAGACTGGAGAGTGGCAAATGTTATACCCATTGTTAAAAAGAGATCCAAAGGGAAAACCAGGAAATTACAGGCCCCTCAGCCAAACATCTGTCCCAGGCAAATTAGCAGAAACTGTCATCAAAGACAGAATTATTAAGCATATAATGGAATAAACCCTTTAATTTAATTTTTTCATAAATGACCTGGAACTAGGGGTGAGTAGTGTAGTGGCCATGTTTGCAGATGGCCTAAACTTATACAAGATGGTGAAAATCAAGGCTAACTGTGAAGAGCTTCAAGAGGACCTCCATTATCTGGGTGAGTGGGCAACGAGGCAAATGAAGTTCAGTGTTGGTAAGTGCAAGGCGGTGCACAATGGGACAAAAATAGCAACTTCAAGTCTAAGCTAATGGGATCTGAAGTTGCTGAGACCGAGAGGGGAAAAAATCCATCAAAGATGAAAGTCCTGAACCTGAGTTGGAAGGGAGGAGATATGGGCATTAGGCTCTCCACACTGGAAGGGGCACCTGTGGTGCCGGTCCAGAAAGTGTAACGCTGGATGCCTCCCTCTCTCTCTACGGAGGCCCAGGTTACTACAGTTACCTGATCTGCCTTCTTCTATCTGCGGCAGATTAGGTTGCTGAGACCCTATCTCTCCACCCAAGAATTGGCTACAGTTACCCATGCAATGGTCATTTCCAGGCTTCATTACTGCAATTTGCTCTACACAGGCTTACCATTGAGGCTGACCCGGAAATTACAGCTGGTACAAAATGCAGCGGCATGCCTGCTAACAGTGACACCTGTGCGGGCTCACGTTCGGCAGGTGCTCCACCAATTGCATTGGTTGCCAGTTGAGTTCTGGATCCGCTTCAAGGTGTTGGTAATAACCTTTAAAGCAGGGGTCATTTCGTAGAAAAAGAGGTGCAGGAGCTTATTAGCATAACTCATTAGCATAACTTATTTGCATATGCCACACCCCCTGATGTCACCGGAAGTACGTCAGAAGGCAAGGAAGGAGAGAGAGAGAGAAAGAGAGAAAGAGAGAGAGAGCTGGCAGAGAGGGGACAGCTATTCATCCAAGCCTCAGAAATACCACTATTCTGGGAGGATAGCTTCAGTGGTGGCTGAAGCCTTCAGAAGGCTGGTCGGAGGAACAAGGACCTTTCCAGGGGACGGGGTCATTTTGCTGCAGCCATGACACAAGCAGGCATTCCTCCACGGGGGGGGGGGGAGCTGGCACCAACTCCCGGAGCTGCGCTCCCCTGAGCTCCTGCTCGAAATGACCCCTGCTTTAAAGCCTTACACAGCCTGAGACCAATATACCTAAAGGACTGCCTCTTCCCATATATGCTCTGAACAGTGTTACGCTCAATGGATCAGCATCTCCTGGCGGTCCCTGGCCTGAAAGACATCCATCTTGCCTCGACCAGGGCCAGGGCTTTTTCTGCCCTGGCCCCAACCTTGTGGAACACGCTCCCTATTGAGATCAGGGTCCTGTGGGATCTTCTTCAATTCCGTAGGGCCTGCAAGATGGAGCTGTTCCACCAGGCCTTTGGCTGAGGCAGCAGATGTCCATATATGGCCTCCTTGAGGTTTTTGCCAACCATTTTAACAACTGCTGGCCTTTATCTGTATCTTATTATAGGCCAGAACCTCTCACAACCGTTAAAAATCTGTATTGTAAGACTGTGACCACCATTTTAATGTATATGATAGTTTTTAATATTTTAATTATTTATTCTATTAATGAAATTTTGCGTTGTATTGTTAACATTTTGTTACCCACCCTGAGCCCACTCGTGGGAAGGGCAGGCTATAAATCTGAAGAAATAAAATAAAATAAAAAATAAATCTTGCGTTGTAATGGATAGCTCAATTACAGTGTCAATCCAGTGTGCTCTAGCAGTGAAAAAGGCAAACTTTATGTTGGGGATTATTAGGAAAGGGATTGAGAATAAAACGGCCAATATTATAATGCCCTTGTTCAAATCGATGGTGCGGTCTAATTTGGAATGCTGTGTACAGTTCTGGTCCCATATCTCAGAAAGGCCATCAGAGAGCTGGGAAAAGTACAGAAGAAGGCGACCAAGATGATTAGGGGGTCAGAGCACCTTTCCTATGAAGAAAGGCTGAAGAGTCTGGGATTGAGATGACTAAAGGGGCACATGATAGAAGTTTACAAAATTATGCATGGGATGGAGAGAGTTGACAAAGAGAAAATTTTCTCCCAAAATACTAGAACTCTAGGACATCCAATGAAGTTGATGAGGACAGACAAAAGAAAATACTTTACACAGAATGATTAAAATATGGAATCTGAAGTCAGAGGATATAGTGATGGCCACAGGAATAAACAATGAAGGGAATTAACAGCCCTTGGAACCCTCTGAACCAACAGAGAAATTATTGCCAATAGAAACACATTCCCACCCCCATCAAAATGGGGCCAGTTAAACACCAATTCCGTTTAATGAAGCAAAATGCAACATGCAGCTGGAGAAACTGGAGTGCAATTATATCCACATTACTGTGTTTCTGTAAAATAGCAAGATCGCATGATGACAGAGGTGCTTGGTTTTCATTTGCACTTTGACGAAGGAAAAAGAAGAGTCAGCTCGAAATTAGCTCCATCTTTTCCTGAAGATTCAAGCAGAAAATGTTATCTATTGAAGAGAAGAAGAAGAAGAAGAAGAAGAGAAGAGGTTGGATTTATACTCTGCCCTTCACTACCTGAAGGAGTCTCAGAGTGGCTTACAAACTCTTTTCCCTTCCCCTCTTCACACCAGACACCCTGTGAGGTAGGTGGGGCTGAGAGAGCTCTTTTCAGATCTTTCCTTGAGAGAACAGCTCTGACAGAACTATGGCTTGCCCAAGGTCACATCAGTCGCTGCAAGTGGAGGAGTGGGGAATCAAACCTGGGTCTCCCAGATTAGAGTCCGCACACTTAACCACTACACCAAAAGGAAGTGGCTCTTCTCTACTTCAGTCATTCCCAACATGTGTGCCGGAAACCCCAGGGGGGCAGGAAGTTATTGCAAGGGGTCTGCAAATCTACCCCACTCAATCAGATTTTGGCTTTCCCCTACCTGTGCCTTCACACCTGTGCCTTCCCCCCATCTTTGTGTAGGGCCAGCTACAGGCTGGGCTTCATGCACCAGCCCACTTACTGTAGTGAGGCCACATGTCCTGAGCCCTCATACAGGCAGATGGCATCAGGCCAGCTCAGCCAGAGACCCCAATTCTGCCCTGGCCCGATCAGGCCTATTCTCACAAGGAGAACTACTCCTGAGAGCCTTGGGTGGGGGGTGTTGTAACATTTTTTCCCACCATAAAGAACAATGGAGGGGACGGGGCAACCTGTTTGGGGGCCCATAGAATTGGACTCCGTGGTCCAATCTTCTTGAAACTCAGTGGGTATTTCAAGGAGAGGCCCCAGCAGCTATCCTGCAAGTTTGGAGCCTCTCCCTCAAACCCCCTTTCCTCCAGCCCCTCATATACCCTATGAGTTTTTGCCATTGATTTCAATGGCCCATAGGGTATAATGGGGCTGAAACTGACATTCTCTTTCTGACACACTTCCAGTGATGTCAGGGGATGTGGCATATGCTAATGAGTTATGCTAATGAGCTTCTACACCTCTTTTTCTACGAAAGGACCCCTGCCAGTATCTGAATTCCCACCTTTCATTTTTAACAAAGTAAGCCTGTAATCCCTTTCACTGAGGAGATATGCCTTTCCCTTTATATCACCGTAACAAAAGAGGCTAGACTTACTTTTATTTTTAAACTAGGAATAAGGCCCGTTGTGGAAATAAATACAATGGGCTCTAGAAAGAGGCTCTTGGAGAGTGTCAAGGCCTTGGGCACTCAGCGTCAATTTGCTGTGGCAACTTCAGCAGGGTATAATGACACAGAGTCCACCATTTTCTCCAGGGGAACTAATCTCTGCTACCTGAAGAGCAGTTGTAATTCTGAGTGATCTCCTGCCCTCACCTGGAGATTGGCAGCAGTGGTTCCCCAAGAGGGAATAGCTGGTTTGGAGGGCAGAGTCTATGACATTGTACCTGTCTGAGGCCCCACCTCTCCTCAAACCTCACCCCCTCCAGGCTCCACCCCTCAAATCTCCAGGAATTCCCCACCTGGAGTTGGCAACCCCATCTCCTTCCCAGCCAAGCATCAACCTACCTTAATTTCCCCTCACTGTTCAGCTTTCCATCCCCCCCCCCACCTGCAGCCTCTGCCGTGCTCTGAAGCCCCTCTTATAAACACAGGTAACTGCCATTTCGTTTCACCTACCAACAACCACTGAGGTAACAGTTAATCCTCCCACAGGAAGGAAGCAGGAGAAGTGTCTTCGTCAAGAGTAAAAAACCATCTGCCAGGAATTCTGACAGGGCACAGAGGCTGAAGGAGTGGGCAGGGAAGAGGAGCAGACCCAGCCAATGGCATGCAAGTATTCACAGCCAGTGGATAGAGACAGCTTCTGATTGACAGGCCAGGGGACCAAAGGCTGGGGTGGCGTGTGGAATCTTCAGGAGCGTGCCACCACCATGCAGAGAATTATTATATCGAGAGATACGGAACATGACACATAGAAGGTTATGACATTCAACTGCCCAGTTGTGGGGGGAGGAAAAGCTCACCATGTTGTCTTTCAGTATCTGTTCCTGAAAACTAGCCATATTAAATTTCTTCTGGCTTTCCCTATATAATTACTTGTTCATATCCTTCATGTGATAACTGAACACAATATTGCGGCACAATATTTTTCTGGGTTTACTGGGGCCCTACCCCTTAACTTCTTGTGTTCTGTATTTCTCATAGATGCACATGATACAAATGTGCATTTTTATCTCACTTTTTAGCTGTTGCATTTTGGTAGGTATTTTTGATTGACACGCCCTGGCTTGTATTCTATTGAGTTTTCTGTATTTTTAAACTTTGTCAGAGAACAAAACATCTTTCACTGGAAAAGCCCTCTAAAATTAATCTGGACTAGTCGTATTTGCAATACGAATTACAGCTGTTATCAAGCAACTGTAAGTAGGGTTGGTCAAGTCATAAGCTTGTTTCATTCCACCAGCCACATTTATTAAGAGAAGACTCATTTAGTTCACTGTGCCTAGTATAGTAGCTTTAATGAGGCACCTCGTGCACAGAAGCCTCTGTGTATCTGTAATGGCCTCCAGGTCCAAAAATTAAGACAGGTGCCTACACATGAAGAATTCCAGCCTTTGAACTGACTTGTGCTCTGTGAAGTGTAAACACTCACTCTCCAAAGTAATTTCTGCTCTCCTTAAAGTTACTGCACAGCCTTCTTGAATTTTTCTCTCTGTCAGCAGGAAAGGCTTTAGCTTGCACTTTGGAAATGAAATATTCGGGTGAGTGCTACAAAGGAAAAAAACATGACTGCGACGGTAGCCCATTTTCATTCCATCGCAGTCTCATAGATCCACTGAGCTGAAGGTGCCCCAGGGCAATCTAGTCCAAATTGCTACCATTTACCAATAGAACAAAGTTTGAGTCCAGTGGCACCTTTAAGACCGACAAAGTTTTATTCAAGGTGAGCTTTCATGTGCACACACACTTCTTCAGATACAATGGTGTGTGTACACAAAAGCTCACCTTAAATAAAACTTTGTTGGTCCTAAAAGTTGCCACTGGACTCAAACTTTGTTCTGCTGCTTCAGACCAACACGGCTACCCACCAGATTCTACATTCAACAACAGTCTTTCTTTAAAACATGGACACATGGACCAATATGCCGAAGAACTTGCAATGACACGCTGGGTGAATGGGCAACAAGATGGCAAATGAGATTCAATGTTAAGTTAATGGAAGATGCTTCACACGGGGGCAAAATGGCGGTAGCACATACTATTTTTTGCTCAGCTTTGGCTGGTGCCCCAGCTGTGGCCTCTCCTGCACAAGCAAAATCTGGCCATCTTTATCCATGCTATGATTAATGGCTGCTCAGAAAGTTAGGATCCCTGCTTGCGCATCTTGAACTCTGCTCAGGCTTGTGCAGAAAGCTAGTTATAAGTCCTCATGTCATCCTTTAGCTATACCTCTTTGGCCTCTTGCCTCCGTTTCTCGAATGATACATGCTGCACAGTATTTGTCTGGGTTGGGTTTGTGCATATCGAATATTTGCATCTGAACACGGACATTATTGCACTGTCCTTGATAGTATCATGACTGCTTGGGTGTGTTGATTATTCTTTTTCATAAATTTATCTCTGATTTTACCACCATATCCAGGGTCTCAAAATTCTGTCCAAATTTGGGGGAAGACAGAGTGGTGTTTGGGGTTTGTGCGATGGGAGGGTAGGGAGCTAGCAGGGAGGATGGGATTTCACTTCTCTTGAAAGGCCTCATAGATCTAGTAACAGTAGTAGTAGCAGCAGTATTCAGTGCAATAACAACAACAACAACAATTCATTGGAAGAAGGCATGCTTTGAGTTAGGAAATTCTTCCTAACCTTTTCTAACTCCTTTTAATTCACCAAAATTTGGTTTCTGTCCCATTGTCAGCGGACAGGCTGAATATTGTTCCCTGTTTTCTTTCTGAGTCTCTTTAATTATTTGAAAGCTGTCAGCACAGATTTCCACAAGCTTCTCTTACAGGCCATGTACACCTGTGGTTTGCTTATTACAGTGTATATCATCCTCACATAAACCATATAATCCAGACTGATCTATCATCGGTCAAAGTGAGGAATATATCCACCAGGGAGCCAGACCTCTTGTCAGTGATGCGTGTTTTGGTCAACCTAGCTCAATACCGTTTACTCTGAATGACGGTGGTTGTACAAGGCTTCAAGTAGAAGTCTGTCTCAGACCTTTAATGGTATGTTTTGAAGGTGCCAAGGATTGGACCTGACACCTCAGGTGTGATACCACCGAGTTACATGATTTTTTAATCCGGTAACCTGTACACTGGACTAAGACCAGATTTTTTGGAGTAAAATAATGCCAAAGCTTTTAAGAAAATTAAAAAGGCAGGATCATCTGCCTTTTTCTTCCAGCCTGCGATGTTCCAAGATAGCAACTTAAGGGTTGATTATCATTGGACAGTCAATCTTGAAAATCTTATCCAGGGATCCATAAAGATCAAGAAATATGCTGCCATTTGTTTTATGTTTGGATGGAGCCAACTAAGAAGGGGCCGAGGAGCGCACATCTAAAAACTCTAGAAGATCAAAGGAACCATTTAACGGCTTGAGCTGATTCTTAAAAATCTGGTAACTTTCTTCTTGAACTGTGTCATGCAGAAGATGAATACTGTTTTCTAGGTAAAGCCTTGCCAGTACTCTGCAGAGACATATGAGGCCTTTGCCCTTGCTGATTTTCATTTGATTTGCTAGTTTTAAAATGTATTTTCCCAAAGGAGTATTCCTGGCACCAACATCCTTTTGAATTTGCATCGTGTTTTTAAAAATGTTTGCAATTCCTACCAGTTTCACGTTGCCTCCAAATGTAATAAATTTACTGCATCTGATGAATGAGAGGGCTTTCACAAGGAAAATGTTGGAACTCCCTGGAATAAAGCATAATGCTAAAGAGTTCATTTATCACAACAAGTACAGTAGAGGTGCGCTTTAAAACAGAATACTTGATCCTAAAATTATCTCATGCTCAAAAGCGTTTTTTAACATCTTGCTAAAGAAAAAGAGCAGGCTGTGAATCCCAGAAACCACAGAGAACATGTGCTGAGTTGCCTTTCTCTGTGGTTCTGTACAGCTAAACAAATTGCATAGTTGACTCCAAAGACTCTGAAGATTCACTTCCGGGTCACACAACTCTGCTCATGATTGCTGAAAATTCCTTCAGGTCTTAACTGTAAACACTCAGCTCTGAGAAGTGGCCTGGCTCCCTGGTGGGAAATGTCCCTCACTTTGGCAGACACTTGATTGTTGTTAAATTCTGTATTTGCTATATTTCTCCCTGAAGCCAGCTGTTTTCCTAGGGGTTTAATGACTCATGGAGGTTTTTCTCTGCTTTGGCTTCTGAACTGCAGTTCTTTTGTTTGTGTGTGTGTGAGAAACCATCACAAGATGTCATGCTATAACAGTCCTTTCGCCATTCTTAGTACTCTTTCCCTCAAAACTGGCTCTACTTCAGTCTTTTTGGGAAGAGCGGTGTTATGTCCGCTGACCGCCACCAGGCACCAACGACAGGCAGGCCGAGCTTGGCTCCAGGAAACAATAGGGGCCAAGAATCCTGAACCTTCAGGAGTACACCAATAGGGACTTTGGCGGGAAATTCAAACCCTCCAATAGGACTGTGGGTGTGACCCAGGAGGCTGTATATAGTTGGCCGCCTTGGCCAGTCTGTGTTGTTGTTATGTACGAATAAACTATGAGCTGATCATCATGCTGTTGTCCTGCCTCCCCATGCGTTGAACGCAGTACGCAACAAGCACAGTCCCCAAGCCTTATTGCGCCATCCGGAGGGAAAGTGCATAGTTTTTTTTTTTTACATTAGTGCCATTTTCCTGCTATCAGCCCCTTAAGGCCACCATTCCCACTCACTGTGCCATCAGAGGGATTTGAAAAAGAAAAATGGTAATAGTTATAGGGTTATAATGATATGGCAATGACAGATTTTTCTTTTAAAGAAAGGCCTTCAAAAAGTCCTCTGGTGGAGTGGCAGGGAAAAATGCTGGGAAAATGGCACCTGATAGAGGAAAGCGCACAGAAAACGTCAGCATGGAATAGAGGCTCCACTGTCAATGCACAGCAGAGTTGAACGCAAAGTGGTGAACCCTTGTCAGGTGGACGTAGCCTATGTTTTTTCATATATTAACTTGCTGCTGGTTCTAAATTTTTCATAGCCTGTACATCTTATCTTTTGCATAGTTTATATAATAGATTTGTTGTAAACTGCCTAGAAAGTTATGGCTGAAATGCTCAGAATAAATATTTTAAATAAGTAAATCCTCCTTAATGGGGGATTGGAGCTGGAGTAACGTAATGAAATCATGGCAGAGAACTAGTGATTTCCTGATTCATAGCTCAGTGTCAGTGTACAATTTCAAAGCATCCTAAATTTATTCATACAGCATATCATAACTGAGGGGAAAAATCTGATGAGATCGTTACCAAAAAAAAAGGTCAAAAGTTTACATCTCAGCACATAATTCAATAACACACTGGGGAGGAAGCACTGGTAGGGTTGCCATTGGGGGGGAAGTGTCCTGTCTCTTTAACAGAGGCTTAGTAGGAGAGGCCTAGGTTTGCATTGCTGATGATGTCACTTCTGACACACACTAGAAGTGACATCATCACATTGCTGGCGATACAGGGCCACTCTGGTGTTTGGACAAAAACTCTATGGTAGAAGTAATTTTAAACAGAGTTTTTGCCCAAATACCAGAGCATCCCTGCATTGCCAGCAAAATGATGCCATCACTTCCAGTGTGTACTGGATGTGACATAGCTGCATTGCCAGCAACACAGGCCTTGGCCTCCTTTTGCTGCAAGTAAGCCCCCTGCTGGCCAGCTGATCAACAGCAAGGGGGAGGGGCCACAGAGCAGGGAATCCCTTGCCCCCAGTGGCCCTACCTTGCAGGTCCCATGATCCCAAATATAGTCCTTTCGCCAGTCAGAGAATACCTTCCTCCCTTTTTCAGAGAAAGTGGCTGGATCCAACCCTTGGATTCTTGCAGTTTGTGATGCTTCTCCCAGCCAGCTTTGAAACCTGTTCTTTGGCTGTCAGGTGGGCGTCATCCCCTGAGCTCCCCAGGCCTCAGAATGGGGAGAGGAGAGATTGTACCACCTGGTTTCCTCCACCCCCCAAAAAATATCTCCTGTCACAGGCCAGAAGCAGGACGCATCACTTCCTTCCCTGCATTACATGGGTTGGGTCTGGCGACTCTGGCCCTGTCTCTTCTCCTGCCTCCTCCATTTCCTAACCCTCTAGATGGTCTAGCCTGTCAGAGATGGGCTGAACTGGTTCCTTCCTCCCAGCACTCTCTGTGATAGCTTCCTCCTGGGGCTGCTTATTAGCCCCCAACTGGCTGACCCAGGAGGTCTGCCAGAGAGGAAATTCTTGCCAGCTGGGCCGGGGCAGCTTTCTGTGGGTCTGCCCAGTCCAAGTGACTGCCTGTTCTCCGTCCTCCCCACTGGTGTCCTGCTTCTGTCTTCATGATGTGATGCTGCCACTGACTCTTCTGCTGCTGTTCTGGTTTTCTGAAGCCCCTACTGAGTCCCTACAGACTGCAGAGAGTTTGGGCCCACAAGGGTGGCTGTCAGTTGCTTTCCCCTTGGGAGTGGCTCCAGTGTGCAATCCTGTTCTTGGTTTGCATCCATTGTAGCAAGCCCAGGGACTTAGCCATCTATCTAATTTAGCTTTGCAGGATTTGTATTACAGAGCATGCTGGAATGCAACTGGGATATATCTGCAATAGTTTTGTATCATAATCATCCAAAGAGAGCCGGATATAAAAAGCCATTGTAAGCCATTGTGTACTGTTACAATTGTAACAGACTTTGCTATCGATTTCAGCATTTAATACAACCTGGATTCAATGAAAAGCTGTGTTGGCAGACAGTTTGCTGCAGCCTATGCATCAGAGAGTTTCATGTGAGAAAAATGAAGCAAACTTAGGTCTCTTCTCTGTTTTCTCATCCAGAACAGTTATACAAGATGCTCTGGGTTTTTTAACCCTTCCCTGGATACCTTTTCCGCCCTGCAGAGTGTGGCATCGCACTTCCTGCACAGATCCTTTCTGTTTTGTGCTCCTTTTTCCCAGTGAGGCTCTACTCCTGACTTCTGCATCTAAACTGCCCCCCCCCTTTAATCCTACAATTGCCAAAAAATTGAGTGACGAGATAAGTTATTTCTTTCAGGGGCTAAGCTATCCTTTATATTGGGAGTTCCAAATCTTGTTGAACTCATGGGCGTTTCTGGAACATTGAGACCAGACAGTGGGCACTGTGAGAAAATGGCTGCTGGGAGGTGACCAATCACAAAATGGCTGCCCTGGAGCAAAAACACTGGGAGGTTCCACAAAATGTCAGAATGTTTCAATCCAAGTCTCCTCCTATAATGGAGGCAGTTGTTGCTGAATGGGTGCTTCCTTCAGACATGAAGGCGATGCTTCCTGAGCAGTTCTGAACCACTGCCTACTACAGTGAAATGGCAGGAGAAAGCCAGGATTGGCGGTTTGATTTGGGGAACAGATGTTCTGAGGAAGTTCCAGCCCTAGTCACAGGCCCCAAACAACTTGTGGGGAGAATGATTATTTATACACCCTTCATAAACTCTGTATCCTACCCCCCCATGGAAAAGTACTGGCAAACTTATTTTCAGTATTGTAATCAGTGTTCCCTCTAAGCTGAGTTAGTGTGAGCTAGCTCACAGTTTTTTAGCCTCCAGCTCACAGGTTTTTGTCTTAGCTCAGGAAGGATGGCTCCAGAGCAAACTGATTTATGCAGCAGCCAAATCGCTCGCTCACAACTTTAATGACAGGAGCTCACAAGGTAGAATTTTTGCTCACAAGACTCCACAGCTTAGAGGGAGCATTGATTGTAATGAGTGATATGTAACGCATTACGGAGGGACTGGGAGTATTATTTATTTATTTATTTTCTTAAATTTATATCCCGCTCTCCCCACCAAAAGGCAAGCTCAGAGCGGCTCCCATCATTTTAAAATAACATATCAACGTTTAAAATAATCCATCCACATTAAAATATTGTCCATACAAAATACAAAATACAAAATTGGCGGCATTCTGATTCAACCCACAGGTGGGTCCGAGAGCATTCCCATACATTTCTGTAGGTAGATGTCAGTGCCACAAACGGGCGGCAGATGACAATGCCAATAGATGGGCTGGTCAGATGGAGCAACAGCTGGGCCAGGGCTGAGATGTTTACCTTGGGCGGCCCCTACCCAAAGGCCTGGTGGAAGAGCTCCGTTTTGCAGGCCCTGTGGAACTGCATCATGAAGGAATCAACACTCTCATGTGGATATAGCTATGTTGGCAGACAGTCTGATGCAGCCTATGCATCAGACAGTCTCATGTGAGAAAAACGAAGCAAACTTAGGTCTCTTCTCTGTTTTCTCATCCAGAACAGTTATACAAAATGCTCTGTTCTTTTTTCCTTCCCTGGATACCTTTTCCACCCTTCAGAGTGTGGCCAGGTACAGTTCTAATGCCACATGCAGATCAATTGCTCATCTGAAAGCAACCCAGCCATACATGCTTCTATGAATTAAGCCACATGCTGATTCCTCTTGCGTTTTATCCTTTGTGCTAACATTATTTGAGACAAGGCTAGAGAATCTTCCTTGATGGAATGCTTCTCAACAAGAATTTGGGAGTCTGATGATACTTTCCACAGCATATCTCTCACTGTCTTCTGGAATAAGTGCATTTGCCACACTGCCTTCCTGAGGTGTATGGCTAGCCATGGCACCCCAAAGCTAAAAACTGTCGGTAACAACATCCTTATAATTGGAGGGATGGATCTCATAAATTAAAATGTGACACCTACAAAGCTCAGCCCCAAGTTTTAAAAATCATGTTTTACCTGAAGGAACATTAACTCTGCGCCCAACATGGTATGCAACACTGCAACTCCATGGACCCAATCCACCACAAACTTCAGAAGGGTTCTGCCGCAAAAGCCCAGGCCTCCACATAGAGTGGATTAAGGCCTAACCAAACAAAAGTCCATAAAGATTTCTATTCAGATCTTATAACAAGTAATCGAAACTGAAGGAAGAGGAAAACCGGGATCTGTTTTAATAACAGTTGCCATGGTTAAATCCAGGCAGGCCTGATATATTCTTTCTACACAGTAGCTGATTTATCAAAGTTATCAGCAGCCCCAGATGAACTTGCTACATTTCTACAACATTCTCCTGTCAATGTAGGAAAACCTGGTTTGTTTTTTTAAAAAACACCATTATCACCAGAGCCTGCCAACTGCTCCACCCTGGCTCACTTGTCTGCCCCCATCTGCTCTTTCCCAACTGTCCCACAAAAATAAAATCTTATTGGCTCATGAAGACAGAAATAATTTAGAATAGTTATTACATGACAGGAACCTGCAAGTAAATATGCTCAGGGTCACAAAAGAATAGTGCAGATTCTGACTACAGGAACAATAGTGTATATTAATGAAGCGTTTTCAGTCCAGTAAGGCCCGAAAAATCGTTTTTCAAATACTATCAAATGAATGAAATTGAGGAATGAGGCCACAGAGGGATGCGTTTTGTTTCACTTGCTATGCAACCCCTAGCCGGAAAGATGAAGTACAGGTTGTTTTAATCAATGCCATTTTTCTAGCCCTTTCCCTTAAGTGGACAAGAGTCTCCTGCTAAATCTTCTCTGTGTCACCCTTTGCATGGCTCTGTCGGAAGTGCCCTGGAAAAAGAAAAGAAATATCCAAACCCAAGTCCCTGGTGAAACCAAGCAAACTCAATTTAATTGTCTCCAGAGAGACTCGCAGGGGGCCAGACTCAATTTGCCACTATGATCTTGTAGTAAACATCAGCTCATTGGATTTTGCCAAAGAAGGGAGAAACAACTTCAGCATCCTCTGTGATACCCCTCAGGATACTTCTGAGCCAGCATGGTTAGTGGTTAAGAGCGGCCGACTCTTATCTGGAATACTGGGTTTGATTCTCCACTCCTCCACATGCAGCCAGCTGGGTGGTCTTGGGCCAGTCACAGTTCTCTCAGAACTCTCTCAGCCCCACCTGCCTCACAAGGTGCCTGTTGTGGGGAGGGGAAGACAATGTGATTGTAAGCCACTTTGAGACTCCTTAAGGTAGAGAAAAGCGAGGTATAAAAACTTCCTCCTCCTCGTATGTTACAGGAAGCTCTGAAAAAGAAGCTTCAAAGTCCCGGTGGGAAGAGCTGCCCAATAAGGCCTCTATACGGCTCGATCAGAGCCTGTATTTCTTCCTCGGGGGCTTCCTGCACTGGCACAGAAGAGGCTGCAGAGAGACCCAAAGCTTCGGATCTTTTGGGGTGACTTTGTATCAGTCACCCTCTCTCAGCCTAGCTTACCTCATATTTTATTTTTTATTTAGTTATACCCTCATTCTCTTTTATTCTCACAATGACAATCCTACCAAGTAGGTTAAGTTTCAGAGGGTAGCTATGCTGGTCTGCAGTAGAACAACTAGATGCAAGACCAGTAGCACCTTAGAGACTACTCCCCCAATTTTTTGGGGGGGCTGTTATGCAAATTACTGTAATGATATCTGTGAAGCCCTCTGAACACTCAAGGCATGCCATAAATACTAAGAATTCTTATTGTTGACACCAGAGCATTTTTATGGCAGTACTCACTAGCCCAAAGTACTAGCATCTGAGGGGGAGGGGCCCTTCCAAGTCCTGAGGGGGAAATTGGTGGAAATCAGCGTAACTGTATATATACATGCTGGCACCTTTTCTTTATACAAAACAAATCCTGGGTGACACTAACTGGAAAAACTCTTCTTTTCCGGCAAATTTTGTGCATCAATCAGCTAGACTTCATGTCTAACACCTTTCCACAAAACATCGGGAAATGTCAGTGCTGACAATCTTGTGCACTGGAACCCCCAAGATCACAGGAGTGTTATCCATAACGCAATCCAGCATCTATTGGCCCCTCAAGAAACAGGCACTGAAACCCCTCAGAGGCTGAGCCCTGCTGAGCTACTGTTTCTCTGCTTTTGTCCCTGTGGTATTCTCAGTCCAGAGCACACATCTCGCCTGCCTGTTGCCTGTAGCAACACCTAGGTGAATGTACCTACCACAATGCTACTCAGCAGCGAGTGCTGTACCAACACAGGCTGTGCAAGAAGCACGCCAAAGGAGCTCAATGTTCTCAATCTTCCCTGCCACCACAGCTGAAATAAGCTCCCCCACCCCCACCTGAACATTAATTAAGCAAAGAAGTTAAGGACAGCATGCAAATATCCAATTAGCTTGGGAATGGTTTTTTCATTATCTGTACCAGGGAAGGACAGATCAAGAGATCTGAAACACAACAAGTGGACCTTGCTGGAAAACTCTGTGGTGCCTTGCACCATGCATACTATAGGGCAGGGCGAAGGCTGGTTTATTCTCTGGGGTGGGAAAAACTAGACTTCCCTGTTTCAGATCCTTCTATTGAAGATGATAGGCTTTGCAGCATGTAACTCTACTTAGGATGGCACTGTTGGTGTGACAAAAAAAAAGGTATAGTTACGCCAGGGTGAGTCTGAGAACTCTGTTTGGTTAGCCACCCTAATTTTGAGTGCCAAAAGGTCTTTAACTTGCACAAAGGGGTACGTAAGGGCACAAACAGACATGACAAAAAAAATCCCCGTCAGTCTTTAAAAGGTAATCTGCAGGTGCCCAGGCACAATCCCAACTGGGGCCACAAGGGAAGGTGAGAGGGGATACAGCCTTTCAACCACTGGTGGGTATTCCTAATTGAAACTGAACTCCCTGCTTTGTTATTACTGTATTTAAGAAAACAAGGGGCTGCTCTCGTTGCAACCTTCGGAGAGGAAATACACATGGCAGGGACAGCGGGACTGTGCATTTAATATAAACTGTGATTAAGAGCCTCATGAGAGCCAGCTTGGTTGTAGTGCCCAGGCTAGGATCTGGGAGACCGAGGTTCACACTGGAGAGTCAGTGTGGTGCACTGGTTAAGACTGGTGGACTCTAATTTGGAGAACTGGGTTTGATTCCCCACTCCTCCTCCACAGGAAGCCAGCTGGGGGACTTTGAGTCAGTCACTGTTCTCTCAGAGCCCTCTCAGCCCCACCTACTTCACAGGGTGCCTGTTGTGGGGAGAGGAAGGGAAGGTGGTTGTAAGCCTCTCTTGAGACTTCTTCAGGTAGAGAAGGGCAGGGTATAAAAACCAACTCTCCTCCTCCTCTTCCCTACTCTGCTATGCAGGGGTCATTTCGTAGAAAAAGAGGTGCAGGAGCTCATTAGCATAACTCATTAGCATAACTTATTTGCATATGCTGCACCACCTGACATCACTGGAAGTATGTCAGAAGGCAAAAAAGAAAGGAGAGGGAGAGAGAGAGAGAGAGAGAGAGAGAGAGAGAGGCAGAAAGAAGAAGGAAGGAAGGAAGGAAGGAAGGAAGGAAGGAAGGAAGGAAGGAAGGAAGGAAGGAAGGAAGGAAGGAAGGAAGGAAGGAAGGAAAGAGCTGGCAGAGAGGGGACAGCTACTAATCCAAGACTCAGAAATACCACTATTCTGGGAGGATAGCTTCAATGGTGGCTGAAGCCTCCAGAAGGCTGTTTAGAGGAACAAGGACCTTTCCAGGGGACGGGGTCATTTTGCTGCAGCCATGACACAAGCAGGCATTCCCCTGCGGGGGGTGGGCTGGCACCAACTCCCGGAGCTGAGCGCCCGCAAGCTCCTGCTCGAAATGACCCCTGGTTACTAATCCAAGCCTCAGAAATACCACTATTCTGGGAGGATAGCTTCAGTGGTGGCTGAAGCCTTCAGAAAGCTGGTTGGAGGAACAAGGACCTTTCCAGGGGATGGGGTCATTTTGCTGCAGCCATGACACAAGCAGGCATTTCCCTGTGGGGGGTTGTGGTGGTGGCACCAACTCCTGGAGCTGAGCTCCCACGAGCTCCTGCTCGAAATGACCCCTGTCTATGGAAGCTTACTGAGTGACTTTGAGCCAGTTACACCCTCTCAGCCTAACCTACCTCACAGCATTGTAGCTGTGAGGCTAAACAGAGTAAATAAGAATGATGTATAAAGCTGCTTTTGTGTTCCCACTGGGGAGAAAAGTGGAATATAGTTATTCAGCTAAATAAATGAACTAAATAGGTGTGTAGGTGTGATAAGGACCCTACATTTCCCAGGCTACCAATCACAAATGCTAAACAAAAGCATACATTCTAGGTTTCAGTTCACAAGTGACAGTGAATGCATGTAGGGCAGGGGGTGTCACCTTATGAACATTCACTCTCCTAAATGGTAGCTTGGGGACAGTCCTTCCAAGCTTCTATACGATACTGCTTCTGAGACATAATAAGGATTCTCCCCTTGTCCATGTCCCCTCCTAAGCCCTGGGGCAGAGAGAGAACATGACTGGCCCAAGGACACCTTCTGAGTTTCACGGCTGAGTGGGGAACTGAACCCAGATCTTCCCTGTCCCCACCCAACATGCTAACAACTGCCCCACAATGGCTTTTGCAAAACATTTTTTTTAGGAATTATGTATGCTCCTTTCCAAAGCCAGCTTGAGGCAGCTCACAACAATAAAACAAAAGCACACCTGGTAAAAAAAAAATACAAAACACATCCTTGGAATAAAAACATAAACCACGTCAATAAAATCAGCCCATAAAAATACTCCCAGGTACAACAGTACATAAAATGGAGCCATCTAAAACAACATTGCTAAAACAATACTCAAGCTAGGAGAAGTCCATAAAACATCTAAAAGGAGGGAACCCTTTAGTTAAAAAGCTGGGTGCAGTTTGGATCTGATGCCTGAAGGACAGTAAAATAGATGCCAGGCAAGCCACAAGGGGAAGGACATTCTAAAGGAAGAGGTGCCACCACTGAAAATGCCCTGTCTCTTGTTACCTTCCATCAGCACAGAGAGCAGGGCTTGTGAAGAGGATCCCAACTGGTGGGCTGAACAATATGAGGGGAGGGGGGTCTTTCAAGTAACCCATCCCTAAACCATTTAGGAACTTTCAGGTAAGAACCAGCACTTTGAATTGTGCCTGAAAACAGATAGGAAGCCAATGTAGATTTGGCAACACGATGATATAATCCCTGTGTTGAGCCCCAGCTTGCTGCATTCTGGACCAACTAGAGTTTCCAAACAGTTTTCAAAGACAGACCCATGCAGGGTTCATACAGTAATCTAATCTAGATGTAATCAGCGCATGGATCACTGTGGCTGGATCACCGTTATGTTTGTGACCCTTCACATAATGAGGTGGTTTATTCCTCCGGCACAGTATGACAGCCTCAAGTGCAGAAAAGCAGACATTTGAAATATCAACAATTTACCATGGCAGAGAAATGCTGGCTCATTCTTTCTCTGCCTGGCATTGCGACACCTTTCAGATTAAAGCTTCCTGAATTGAGCCAGTAAGACTTTACTCGCTATAAAATCATGCATAAGAAGCCCTGAAGTCACACTTTGTTTTACTCCATAAACCTCACACTTTTATAACTAAAAAGTACAGGTTATTTAAGATTATCTTCTGATTTTGCAGAATTACAGAACTGGAAGGAAACCGAAGGAAACCGAAGGACAGATTAGAGTTAAACCAAATTCTATACAGCAGCAGAATTCCCCAATAGAGCTCTCACCTGGTCTCCTTTTTTAAAACCCTAGTGAAGGTGATTCCAAAAATTTATTTATTTATTTATTAGGCTTATATCCAGGGCTCCGTTGGGGCCGGAGCGCGCCGGAGCGCCGCTCCGGGAGAGAAGGGGCCGGGGGGCGGGCACATAACAAAGCGCCGCCCCCCTGGCAGAAAGCCTCCCTCGCCCAGTCGCCTTTCCCGGGGGCGCGGCAGGCCGCCGGCCCCGCTCCAGAGCCCCCTCCCTCACCCTGACGCCTTTCCCGGGCCGGCGGCCTGCCGTGGCCCCGCTCCAGAGCCCCCTCCCTCGCCCTGATCCTTTTTCCGGGGCCGGCGGCCTGCCGCGGCCCCGCTCCAGAGCCCCCTCCCTCGCCCTGACGCCTTTCCCGGGCCGGCGGCCTGCCGCGGCCCCGCTCCAGAGCCCCCTCCCTCACCCTGACCCCTTTTTCCGGGCCCGCTCCAGAGCCCCCTCCTCGCCCTGACCCTTTTTCTGGGGCCGGCGGCGTGCCGCGGCCCCGCTCCAGAGCCCCCTCCCTCGCCCTGACGCCTTTTTCCGGCCCCGCTCCAGAGCCCCCTCCTCGCCCTGACCCTTTTTCTGGGGCCAGCGGCATGCCGCGGCCCCGCTCCAGAGCCCCCTCCCTCGCCCTGACCCCTTTTTCCGGGCCCGCTCCAGAGCCCCCTCCTCGCCCTGACCCTTTTACTGGGGCCGGCGGCGTGCCGCGGCCCCGCTCCAGAGCCCCCTCCCTCGCCCTGACGCCTTTCCCGGGGCCAGCGGCCTGCCGCGGCCCCGCTCCAGAGCCCCCTCCTCGCCCTGACCCTTTTTCTGGGGCCGGCGGCGTGCCGCGGCCCCGCTCCAGAGCCCCCTCCCTCGCCCTGACGCCTTTCCCGGGGCCGGCGGCCTGCCGCGGCCCCGCTCCAGAGCCCCCTCCTCGCCCTGACCCTTTTTCCGGGGCCGGCGGCCTGCCGCGGCCCCGCTCCAGAGCCCCCTCCCTCGCCCTGACCCTTTTTCCGGGGCCGGCGGCCTGCCGCGGCCCCGCTCCAGAGCCCCCTCCCTCGCCCTGACCCTTTTTCCGGGGCCGGCGGCCTGCCGCGGCCCCGCTCCAGAGCCCCCTCCCTCGCCCTGACGCCTTTCCCAGGGCCGGAAAGTTTGGCCCTAGTAGTACTAGTTTGGCCCTAGTACTTTTATGCCTGTCCCTCTGCTGAGAGGGCTTGAAGCCTGTGTCATCACCGTGAGGGGTCTGCAGCACTCAAGGTGAGTCCTAATCAAAGCACAAGTGAAACAGAGAACTGGGCTTCACACAAATGAAGCAGGTTGAGATCGAGGGAGAATGGGTTTGTAATAGCAACCATTAGGGTTGCCAGCTCTCGTCTGGGGAATTCCTGGAGATTTGGGCTTGGGGTTGTTCCTCAGCTGGGTATAATGCCACAGTGTCCACCCTCCAAGCCTGCCATTTTCTCCAGGGGAACAGCTCACCGTAGTCTGGAGCGCAGTTGTAATTCTGGGAAATCACGAGGCCACACTTGGAGGTTGGCAGCAATGCTCCCTCTAAGCTATGGAGTCTTGTGAGCAAAAATTCTGCTTTATGAGCTCCTGGCATTAAGTTGTGAGTGAGCGATTTGGCGATTTGGGAGAGCCCCCTCCCTCGCCCTGTCACCTTTCCCGGGGCCGCAGCTGGCTGCCGGCCCCGGGAAGAACCCCCCTCCCTCCCCCACTCAACAGTTCCCGGGGCCCAAGGGAGGGAGAAGCCAGGCCTGAGTGGCTTAACGCCACTCAGGCCCAAGCAAGGGGGGGAGGTAAACGCCAGCCCAAGTGGGGGGAGAAGCGCCCCTCCCTCCCTCCCTCCCCCCACCTACCTACCTACCTACCTGTTCCTTCCTTTCCCCCTTCCTTCCCCTCTCCCTCCCTCCCTCCCTCCCTCTCCCCTTCCTTCCTTCCTTCCTTCCTTCCTTCCTTCTCTCTCTCTCCCCCCAACTACCTACCTACCTTACTGTTCCTTTCTTTTTTCTTCCTTCCCCCCTTTCTTCCTCCTTCCTTTCTTTCTTCCTTCCCCCCTCCCTCCCTCTCTTTCTTTCTTTCTTCTCTCTCCCCCACCTACCTACCTACCTTCCTGTTCCTTCCTTTTCCCCTTCCTTCCCCTCCCTTCCTCCCTCCCTCCCTCCTTCCTACCTACCTATCTTCCTGTTCCTTCCTTCCCCCCTTCCTTCCTTCCTTTCTTCTCTCTCTCTCCCCCCAACTACCTACCTACCTTACTGTTCCTTTCTTCCTTCCTTCCCCCCTTCCTTCCTCCCTCCTTCCTTCCTTCCCCCCTCCCTTTCTTTCTTTCTTTCTTTCTTTCTTTCTTTCTTTCTTTCTTTCTTTCTTTCTTTCTTTCTTCTCTCTCTCTCTCCCCCACCTACCTACCTACCTTCCTTCCTGTTCCTTTCCTTCCTTCCTTTCTTCCTTCCCCCTCCCTCCCTCCTTGCCTTCTGACACACTGCCCATGACGTCAGGGATATGTGGCCTTTTGACACTTCCGGTGACGTCAGGGGGTGTGGCATATGCAAATGAGTTATGCTAATGAGCTCCTGCACCTCTTTTTTTACGAAAGGACCCCTGCTTATATCCCACTCTCCCCGCCTCTCGGCAGGCTCAGGCTCAAATACCCTGAATCACAGTGAAGAGTACTGGACTCAGGAGGCCGGTGGAGTGATTTTCAGCATAGCTCTTTTTATTAGTGGTCAGGAACAAGCATGAGAGAGAGTGGTCGGGGAGCCTGCTTATATTTACAGGTAAACCGCACCCCCGACTTCTCCCCCCATGGGGGATTGGGTAAACAGGGATTAGATTCCCACCAGAGGCTATCATAGGTCCATTTGAATATCCTCAGCCTCTGATAGGGGGACAATCAGGATCCGAGGGTCCATTGTTCTCTGGGAATGAAGCTCAGGCAGGTATCGCTTGGCCTTACAGGCGACATGCCCAGACATGTCGCAGGGTGCATACCGGAAGTAAGTTTACTCTGGGGAATCTTTAAGTTCAACTAGAAAATCGTGTACAGAACGTAACACCTAGCTTAGCTCAGGGGTCCCCCACTTTCTCAAATTCTGACATGACATGGTAGGTGCAGGCACAAAATGGCTGCTACAGGAAAAAAAGGAGGCAGCCACAAAATGGCTGCTACAGGAGGAAAAGGAGGCAGCCACAAAATGGCTGCCCCAGCTTACCTTCAGTCATGCCTTTGTGTACCCCCCTCACCAACTACCAACTACCATCAACAACCATCAATGTGCGCCAGGTGTCACTATCTGATCGCCAACGACCCCAGCGTGCACTTAATATTAGGCAGTACGCCATCGATACTGTGAGCACTTTATACAATACTTGAGTATTGTACTGTACTGTATTTTAATTATGTAAGTTTTAATGTTTGTTGTTTTATTGTGGACTTGGTCCACTAAAATGTGTAAGCCGCTCTGAGCCTGCTGCGCGGGGAGGGCGGCCTATAAAGTAAAATAAATAAATAAATAAATATAGTGATGATCTTTGTGCTGTGGTGTGATTAAAAAATCTGCTGGGTTGCCATTTGCCCCCGGGCCACTGGCAAGGGATGGGGGCGTAGGATTGCCAGATCCAGGTTTGGAAACTCCTGGCGATTGGGGGATGGAGCCTGGAGAGGACAGGGACCTCAGTGGGGTACAATACCATAGATTCCACCCTCCAAAACATCCGTTTTCTCCAGGGGTACTGATTTCTGTCATTTGGAGATTACCTGTAATTCTTGGGGATCCCCAGATTCCACCTGGAAGCTGGCATCCCTGTGCACAGCCAATTGAATTTCCAGTGACCAATCAGAACCATTGCTAGACAAAAGCCTTACCTGGCTACACCCAATTTCTAAAAACACCTGGTGGGCACCAAAACAAGTGTTGGCGGGCGCCATGTTGGGGCCCCTGACTTAGACCCACTGGAGGACTTCTGTAAAAAGAAAGGATTTCTGTCAGCAGAACACAATTTACTTACTTCCTCTCACTGAAGCTCCAAATACACCCCCCCACTGCAAAAAAAAATCTTGTTTGAAGGGGGACCTCAAAGAACAGATGACGGTGGGGAGAGTCAGAGGTTTGTAGCCAGAGAGGGAAAACTGTGAAAACAACTCCCCTCCTTTTGCAGAAATCTCCAATGGATTCAAAGCTCTGTATTCCATTTGTTTTCAGAGATCTGTGTGTGTGTGTGTGTGTGTGTGTGTGTATGTGTGTGTTCTCCCTACTCCCAAAAAGGCTGATTTGAACTCTGGACTTCCAATACTAACATACTGTCTCGCATCATTAAAAGGACATTAACAAAATCTGCCGGCGTTCTATTAAGATGTGAGAAATGTTCTCATTAGAAAATATTCTGCCTAGAAAGCATTTCTGATATTTTCCCTCTCCTGCTCTTTCTCCACTTGCTTTCAAGCCCGCTTTCATCCCTGCTGTTTACGCTTCACTGAAATCCATAAGCCTCATCTGATGACACTCTACTTATGTGCACAGCAACTAAATGCAATAGGCATGCCACCCGCCCACTCACATGGATCGGCCTCTAGATGGAAAACGGGGAACAAGAACAGTCGATGTTTTAAGGACAGGTGGGGAAAGTACAGCATGAGTTGCACACAAAATTACAAACCAGAGTGATTGAGACAAGGACAGTGAGCCGGTGTGGTGTGGTGGTTAGAGTGTCGGGCTATGATCTAGGAGAGCCAGGCTGAAATGCCCAATCTTCTGTGGCAGTTTGTGTGTGTGTGTGGGGGGGGGGATAGTTTGGTGTAGTGGTTAGGCGTGCAGACTCTAGTCTGGGAGAACTGGGTTTGATCCCTCACTCCTCCACTTGCAGCTGCTGGATGATGTTGGGCAAGCCATAGTTCTGTCAGAGCTGTTCTCTCACGAGCAGTTCTTGAAAGAGCTTTCTCAGCCCCACGTACCTCACAGGGTGTCTGTTGTGGGGAGGGGAAGGGAAAGGAGTTTGTAAGCTGCTCTGAGACTCCGAATGGAGGGCAGGGCATAAATCCAATCTCCTCCTCTTCCTCTTCTTCACCTACCTCACAGGCTTGTAGCAAGGAGAGGAGAACAATGTAAGCCACTTTCTGTCCCCATTGGAGAGAAAGGTGGGGTATAAATGAAGTAAAAAGAACTTTTTAAAGAAAGGACACTATGCACTTCCATTTCCCTCTCCCTACTAAGCATCCACATTTGGAACTTTACGGAAACCAGTTCTAGTTAGAATGCTGGACCCAAATCAGAGAAAGTTGAGTCCATACCACAGGCTGCCATGAAACTCCTCACTGGGCGAACATGGGCCAATCACATTATTTCAGCCTGATATGCCTTCCTCCCAAGGTTATTGTGACAACAGAGATAACCCCATATACAACCTTGGAGGAAGGGAGGAATACTTAAGGACCCACTGCTTCCTATGGCCTCTGCCCCTGTTCCTAGACTGTATTAGGCTATCTTCCTTGGCTGGAGCACAATTTGGGTGGTAAACTGTGCTCTGGAACCCAGCTACAACTTTCCCACACCAGGGAAAATCCAGTAGTAAATGGGTTGCGACGGACCACAGATGGACTTTCCCGTGTCTGATCGCTCCAGTGCGCTCTCATGGCGTCAGAATGGTTTGATCAGGCCATCCCGACTCCGTGCCATTGTTTCCCCCCCTTCACAGTATGCACATCATCGCAAACTCCATAAGGAGCCCTCGGTGCGGAGATGTGATTCATCGATCCCTCATTTAAGCGCATTGGGGGAAAGTGGCACAAAAAAACCTGACTCACCCGCAGTTGCGTCTGATCACACACTGACAGACTGCGACCACAACTTCAAAAGGAGGTGTGATCCTGCAACTGCGGGTCAAATTCCTCCAGAGGAAAAAGCCTTGCTCCCCCCCATTTTTTCTGATGCGTGTGACCGCAACCAAAAATCTCTCACTGCAATTGTCTGAGAAAGGACAAAGCATGGTAAGAATTGAACTTTGGGGTTCCTGAATCTAATAAATTAGAGAAATTAAGTCAAAATCAAAAATAATCATTTTTTTTCAGTTCTGAAAGTTAAAAGCTTGCATATGCTTTTCTTGAGGTTCTGTATTTCTGCCAGTGTGCCATGAAAACAGTGGAGTCAGTTTTATCTTTAATTCTTATCTTATTTCATGCTCTGGTAAGAGGGCAGCAGCAGCAGCACAGAGGCAAAATACTGCCAGGAAGAGTTAATTTCCTCCAACAGCTGTATAACCACTAAGAACAATCATAATTTATTTGGTAGCATATGGAATCTTAATTAAAAGAACCCTAAAGGAAGCATTATATCAACTCCACAGTTACAGTTTATACCAGAAACAGATGCCTTCCAAACAAAATATTTCCACAAATCCTAGAAGGAGGAAATGACTAGTGTGGAGTCTATTATCTCTCTATCGACAGCGCTTCATATTTCCTTCAAGTTGCTGATGCTTACCTTCAAAACCCTACAAAAACTTGGGGCCCTCCTTGTATCCCAGTTTTCTGGGACCCAAGGTAGGTCTAAAATGTTGTAAATAAATAAATTGAAACTTTCTGTAAATACAGCAAACCATGTCAAGAACAGCTAAGAATGCATACATTGTAACAGGTTTATATGTTAAAAGAAATGCTTTTTGAACCAGTTGCAATCTAACAAATTTCTCCTTTTGCACCCAGAAGAAGAGTGGCTTTCTATACCCTGTTTTCTCTACCCTGAGGAGTCTCAGAGCTGCTTACAATCGCCTTCCCTTCCTCTCCCCACAACAGGCACTCCTGGGGCTGAGAGAGCTCTGAGAGAACTGTGACTGTCCCAAGGTCACCCAGCAGGTTTTTTGTGGAGTGGGGAATCAAACGTGGTTCTCCAGATTAGTCCACCACTCTTAACCAGTACACCATACTATAACCCTAAAAATAGTTACACCCTTTGAAATCCATTGAAATCAATGGGTTTAGAAGGGTGTGGCTCTGCTCATGCTTGCAGTAAAGTTCTTGTTTTCTATGTGTTTTTCTTTATGATTTTGTTTTTTTAAAGTATTAATAATTTTACCTGGGGCTATTCAAAAGCTCTGGCCAAAGCCCAGCAAACTTCCAACCCATTCAGTTCTATTCTCTCTGTACGCTGTACTTCTTGAGCAGGTGGACTGTAAGTTGGAAAGCCTTTACCAAAATTCCAAGGAGTACCTTGATTTCACATTGGTCACACGTGAGCTCGGTATGTATCCATATTTAACATGGTCTTAACTTTACTGCTATATAAACATGATATCTACTACATCTACCAGAGAACCAGGATCCAAAGGACTGTGCTCCATCTTCTGCTCAGGATGAACTGACTACTACGAAGGGTTGGATCCTATATATTCGTCAAGACAACAAAGTCAAAGGAAGTGATTGTATTAGCTTCCCCTTCCCCTAGCTGCCTCCTGCATCCCTCTCTCCTCCTGAAATGTCATATTCTCCTCAGGATTAAGAGACTCTCCAGAATAGGATGCTTTGCAGTACAAGGCCTCAGCAAGAATGGCTGGCTCAGTATTGAAGGGTGCGGTATAAATCCAATCTCCTCCTCCTCTTCTTAATGAAACTGGGGCTCACTAGGCTCAAGAGGGAGAAAGAAGGAGTTCTGCTATTCCCTCCCCTCAACCTGCAGTTCTCCATGATGCACAACATTTTGTTCGGGAGGGTTTCCAGTCACTCAGTAGCAGCATTTCAGGAGATACATACAGGAGACTCCTAATGGAAGGCCATTGAAAATAACTTCTGTGAGCTTGCTCCATTGATGTAAGTCTAGCATCTAGTCCCAGGAACTGAGAATCATGATTCTCGGGGGCTTAAATTCCACTGATGCTGTCAGGACTGGCATCTTAATTAGACAAATAAGAAGAAAAGATGGCCATAAAATAATAATGTCCCAAAATTGGTTTGCACAAAGTAGGTTGCACAAGCCAACAGATTTATTGCACTACTTTACATATTATACTGGTCTTTACTGCACTGTTTTCTCTCCGTTTTCAGTTTCAACTAAGACAGGTGGACTATAAATTAAGAAAATGGATTAATAAATAAGACGAATACTTAAACAGAGGCTTAAATCAAGAAAATATCAGACAAATGGCTGCAACTGAATCCCAATAGGACAGAGGTGATGCTGGTTGTAAGAGCTACTGCTTTAACTGGGATTGCACAGCTTTTGCTGAAAGACTCTATTAAGAGCTTGCTGGATGCAGTTCTACTGTTGGGAGAAAGAGGTGTCCTTGAAAGTGAAAAATGATGTTTTACAGCTATATCTAGTTAGGAAGTTGGCTCTCTATTTGCAGACCCCCCCCACCCAAAAAAACACATGATCCATGCTTCAGTAGCCTAAAGGCTAGATTACTGTAACATGCTCTTTGAGGGGCTGCCCTTGAAGATGATCCAGAAACTGCAGGGAGTACAAAATGCAGCAGTCTTGTTTGTTTTCTGGGGCTAGCCAGGACCATATTATTCCTATTCTGATGTCCCTTCACCAGCTGCCAATTAATTTCCAGGTCCAATCCAAGCTGCTGGTGCCCTTTAAAGCTGTTCATGACTTGAGATGCACACCTGTGTGGCAGCGTCAATCTTCCCAGCAGGTCTACTGTCAGTACTCTCCTCTGCCCGAGGCGAATTTGGCAACAGCCTAAGCTAAAGCCTGTAACAGCTTCCCAGAAGAGGTCAGGGGGCTCCTACTCTTCTGGCTTTCTGGTGAAGCTGCAGAACAGGAGCTGTTTTTACAGTGCTGTTGCTTAGATTCTGAGATTCCCAGGAAAAAGGCAGGAAAACAAATAAATAAATAAGGATCCTAAACAAAGTAAAAAACTGAGGAAACATAGTGCCAAACTGGTTACATTTCCATTCATACAAATTACAGGAGAGAGAAACAAAACTGTCTTTCTCCGCATGGTAGCTAAAGGCTAGTTGGAAATTGCTGACAGACAAGTCCCTAGGCAGCTCTGTCTTTCTTCAGCATAATGCTGCAATGTATACCTGGATGACAGGGGCCAAGCAGTGCGTTCTGCCTAGAAGCTTTTGGTTACAAAACACAAACTTGCTGACTAAGGCTGTGGTCACACACACTAAATAATCCACTTTCAATGCACTTTCCAACTGGATTTTGTCAGTTCACACAGTAAAATCCAGTTGGAAAATACACTGAAAGTGGATTATTTAGTGTATGTGACCGCAGCCTGACTGATTTAAAAGGCTGCTAAGAATGCTTCCCTGTACATGGCCCAGTTCTGTGGAATTACTGATCTACATTTTTGCTCCATGTTCAGGATGAATCAGACATATTCTGTATGTGTTCCTTGTGCCAAAAGAAAGAAGCGCACACTAGGCTTCCTTGAGCACCTCTTGCTCTACAGCGCTTTCAGTGGTGGTCACTGAAATGCTGTTGGCATTTTTTCCCCAGAATACCAAGATTGTTTATTCTTTCCTTATGAGTATTGTCCTCCCAAAGTATCTGCAGAGATGTGACTAGAATAATTAAGCATTTGGGATGATGGCATATGAGATTGCTCTCTTTTGCTGACACCCAAGATATCTGAAAACAAGTTCCACAGATTCTGTTTGTGTTCTCTCAACACTATATCGACTTCAGACTAGGGGATCTGGAATCAGGGTACCATAGAAGAAAGAAAGAGAAATTATAGCCATGAAAAGTGGTGTTTTATGAATCATGGTCTGATCAAACCTCTTGTTATTTTAGAGCTGGTTTTCTCAGCAGCAGGGATAGGCTGCTTTGGGAATAACGTCCACAAGAGGCTTGTTGCTTTTGAAAAGAAATGGATGTTCGTTTTTGTTAAGGAACTCCATACTATGAGAGGAAAGGAAGAATAGACATTCTAGCTGTCTATTTAAG
Source organism: Lepidodactylus listeri (assembly GCA_029233225.1). Taxonomy (NCBI): domain Eukaryota; kingdom Metazoa; phylum Chordata; class Lepidosauria; order Squamata; family Gekkonidae; genus Lepidodactylus; species Lepidodactylus listeri. Next base: position 73,110,093 of record JARCFY010000011.1, on the reverse strand, counting down.
ATAGGATGGAGAGGGATGTTTGAAAGCGTGTCTTGCCTTCATGGAGGTTAGACAAAGAAGCAGGAAGAGAAGGAGACTGAGAGCAGGAAGGAAGTCCCCATGAGGAGAAATCTGGGTAAACAAAGAGACAGCAGCAGAACAGACACAAGGAAGGATACAGAGGAAACTGACCTATCCACCTTACTAGATCTCCTGTCCCCCTGGAGTTCTGGTGTGCTTGGAAGAAAGAGACATTGTACTGTCCTCTTCCAATACCTCTGGCTTCTGAATGCTGATGGTCCCCAAAATCCAGGGTTTGTTCCTTGGCACCAAGAATTTCATACTTGAACAGTAGTAACCACCAAACAGCAGCACCCCAGACCATTTTGCCTGACACGCAGGGATGGTTCTTTGCCCTAAGGACCAAAGGGAGTACTAGAGATGGGAATGAGCCGGCTCACAAATGAAAGTTCATGATGAATTTTGGTTGGTTTTGTGGTTTTTGAAGGGATGACTGCAAACTGAAGAGCTGCCATGAACTTCCACAATTTTTAAAGTTGGTTTTCATACCCTGCTCTTCACTACCTGAAGGAGTCTCAGAGCGGCTTACAGTCTCCTTCTCTTCCCCTCCCCACAACAGACACCCTGTAAGGTAGGTGAGGTTGAGAGAGCTCTGAGAGAACTGTGACTGGCCCAAGGTCACCCAAGTGGCTTCATGTGGACGAGGAGTGAGGAATCAAACCTGGTTCTCCATATTATAGTTCACCGCTCTTAACCACTACACCAAGGTGATTAAGTCAGTTTGTAGCAGTTCATGAAGAGCAGAAAGCAGGGGTTTAAATAGCGCCGAACCATTTAAACCCTTGCTTTCTGCTCCCCACTGCTTTTTGCGGGGAAACCCCTGCTTTCTGTTTTCTGCGAAAAGTGACAGGGAGCAGAAATCAGAGAATATGAGCTGATATGAACAGGTTGAGTTCATGAACCTACCTCCCAGTTCACAAAAATGTGGCTTGTGCCCATCCCAAGCAAGCACCTGAGGGGCAGGCAGTGCTGCTGAGGCTCACCTTGCTCCCAGTGTGCCTGGCTAAGTACTGCCATTCTCTCCCCATCCCTACCCCTTTGTTTCCCAGAACACCATCATTGTCACAGGTAGCCTTTGCTGGTTTTTTGGCACTCAAAATCTACTGATTTTGGATACCTTTGTCCCACTTTTCTCCACTGAGTGTAGACTCAAAGTGGCTTATAATATAAGAAACCAACAGGCCATAAATATATAAATACAAAACTACAACAAATCTACCTGGCAGCAACAAACTAATCCAGAGGGGAAGGAAAGTGAACACCCTTGTTGACCGTCCTTGAAGTAGCATTTGTAGCTGGGATGTTACCTACAGCTTCTAGTGACCGTAATTGGTTGTGATGTCTGAGTTCACACATCACCATTTACTGAGTTGTACTGTCCGTTTTGGCTGTCTGGCCACAGAGATGACAGCACTGGAAGAGAGGATGGCAAGACGTAAGAAAGAGGCCAACTGGGGTTTATGATCTTGCTTATGTCTGGTAGACAAACTACAGTTTATTATGATACATTGAATGTAGTCAGTGGCTTGGATCCAATGGTGTATCTCTGCAGGTGGAAGGATTTCCAACCACAGAGTGTGACTTTCTCTCCTCTCCCTTCGCACGGCAGTCCAAAATGCTCCCCTGAAAGCTGAAGGAAGGCTCCTTGGAGGATGGCTGGATCTGCCCACATGGACCACTGAAGCAGCATTTGGGGGGCATTTGGGGCTGCAGTGGGAGGAGGGAGGCAAGAAAGTCATGCTCTGTGGGTGGACAGCAGTCCCTCCCTGGAAATGCTCTGCTGAATCCAAGCTAATGCCTATGCTTTTAAGACTGATTCCAGACTCTTGCTTTTTCCATTCACCCCCTCCTGGGGGCTGTTATTTGACAGCAGGAAAGCGATTGTCTTCTGCAGTAGCCCTTTGATGATCCAGAACAAGTATGTGGTGTTACTTCTTATAGGTAAACTGCCACATCTGTCATGAAAATTTGACTAAAAAAACACTCCTGGGAAAAACCCCCCATCAGATTTGAACAAAATCACACAAAAAAAGACACTTGAAGTAACAGATAGTTACACTTCCATAGCAAATTTTTCGGGCTACAACCAAGGCCTTACCTAACCCTAGGATCAACTCAAGTACTGCTCTCTTGGTGTTTCTGATTAGCAGTAGAGACAAATTGAAATGAAATAACGGATGACTCATATTTTCGGCAGAAGAACAACCATTACTTCTTTCTCCCAGGAGCCTTTAATGACGCCCGAGATCTTCTGGCACCAGGTCTGATCTAACCTAATGAAGTCTATAACACACTGCCGACCCGGGCTGGTCATGAAGACCACCAACATCTTTCCTCTCATTCTTCTCCCCCCTTTCCTTTTTTTCTTAACATCCTTCCTGGAGATAAATTCTGATGAACTGAGAAAACATAGCTCTCTGCTTGAAAACATTTTGGTTGGCCCCAATAAAGTATGCAACGACTGTCCTGATTGACCAGGGACAACTAACATTGCCAATTCCAGGTTGGGAATTTGGGGGGTACAATTTGGGGAGGGACCTCAGCAAAGTATAAATGCCATAGAGTCCACCCTCCAACACAGCCATTTTCTCTCTGTAGTGTGGAGATCAGCTCTAATTCCAGGAGATCTCCAAGCCCCACTTAGAGGATAGCAATCCTGGAGACTTTCTGTCTCCTTGCACTGACCTTGTTTTTATCTTTTGGACCTGACTTGTTACAGTTTTGCTTGTGCAAACTGCTGGAACTCTCACCCATACTCAGAATTACCTTTCCGAGTATGGTTTAACACCTCTTTAATATGTAAGTATGTGGCACATATGCCAAGAGAGATGTAAAAACTAAATTGCACGCAGGCATAGCCATGGGGTTAAATTTCTCAGTAGCAGAATGGAATGCTTTTCCCTCTCCCCTCCCACTACAGCTTGTTGATCCCCATGAAGTGCTGCTCCTGGGGAGACAGAAGACCTTGAGAAATGATTTGGGAAGGGGAAGCAAAGGGGTCAAAACTGCCAATTTAGTCTGGATCCAATCCCAGAATCAGTCCCTCTTTTAAACAGTAATAAGGCAAGGGCTGAGGTTCTGTGAGCTAAAGTGGGGATTGAAGAGTTAAGTCCCCTCTTCTCTTCCTGCACAACTACATATTGTTTCCCCCCACACACACAAGTTGCAGTGTGAGTGGGATCCCACACAACATCTCAGTGTTCCCCCCACCCCCCATGAAGAGAATTCAGAGAACCTGTTCTGACCTGAGCACTGCAGAGCCAGTTTGGTGCCCTGGTTAAGAGTGGTGGCTTCTAATCTGGAGAACCGGGTTTGATCCCCCACTCCTCCACATGAAGCCAGCTGGGTGACCTTGGGTCAGTCACAAGGTACTCTCAGAGATGTTCTCTCTGGAGCCGTTCTCTCAGAGCTCTCTAAGCCCCACCTACCTGTTGTGGGGAAGGGAAGGAGATTGTAAGCCACTCCGAAACTCCGAGGGAAGGGTGGGGTATAAATCCGACTCTTCTTCTGTTTCTCCCCCACCCCCACCGCACAAGGTAGTGGCATATTCTGGCTGACTTATCACCATCTTATTAGTTACAGGCTCACTATTGTCCAATTAATGTAAACTGTGAATTTTATTATTTTAACAGTGAATGTATTATGCAACTGTTTTTACTGATGTATACCGCCCAGAGCCCTGTTCCACAGGGGAAGGTGGTTTAAAAATCTAATTTAATTAATTAATTAATAAAATAAAGAAGCCCGCAGACACACCAAGGAGACTCTAACAGTACCAGCCGAAACAGAGTCCCACCCTTCTATATCCCTTGAAGCTAAATCCTATTTTAATTACTGTTTTAGGATTGCACCTCTTGGCTCATAGGTGATAATCCTAGGATTACAAATACCACACAGAGCAGGGCTGCTGGCTCACTCTTATGGGGAACAGACACCCACGCTTATCTTTTGCTCTTGTTTTAACATTAGTTGTGAGCGGGACATTCCAATGTAAAATGTAAAACATACTGTTTGGATTATAACCATCCATGCCGCCGGCCTTTGTTTCTTTCGTGTCTCTGGGGGCACCTTAAATTGGTTTTTCTCCTGTTTATCCAGCAGCATTACAAACACACTTAACTTCTACTCCCTTGATGAAGGAACAAATAAGGTGAAAAATTTAATGAAATGTGGAGGATTTCACCCCCCTTAGAGGCTTTGCTCATTAAACTCTGAAGGGAAACTAATATGAGTGGAACATTTAAACTGTTAGCAGAATTCTGTCCCCTAAGAAAATGAGCTGGCGCAACCTGTGCCATTAATTGGCTTGCAAAATCAATTAAGAAGCAGGCTTGAATAGAACTAACAGAACCGATCATCTGATTCAGTATAAAGCTGGTTGCTTTTGGGGTTTTTTTGACCAGTCTCCACCACTGTTCCCTTCCCAGCATGCTCGATTTAGCTGGTGGGAAGAGTGAAGTAGTAATTAAAAGGATGTCCAGTATCCCAAGAGCAGTCCACAAGGTATGTCTTTTATTGGACCGCACCCTCTCCTCTACAAGGGGGTTTGCATACCCCTTCTTTAGCAGCTGCTGTCCTGGCCCCACTGCTGGACCTCCTGCTGGCACCCGGTATTTTTGGCCACTGCCTGACAGAGTATTGGACAGAATGGGCCATTGGCCTGATCCAACATTGGCTTCTCTTATGTTCTTAGGTTTCTAAGATTCTAGAAATCCCAAGAGCTGAATGTTAATGTGCCTACCTTCATAGATAGCTATTTTTATATTGTGCTGTTAGGTGGTCTGGAGTAGAACAGGCTATTTCCTCTCTGGCTTGCAAATGGTGTATTTCCATCCTACTGTGTGGTATTATTATTTTTATGAAGTTTTGTTCCATGCAAGAAATTAGTATCAGTCTGAAGAAAGCTGTACGACCTGTCCTACTTTGCAACTGTAGTTGTGTCTTTATAATCCTTCCTTTAACAAAAGGAAGTTACTTCAAGCCTACTTGTCTCTGCTGGGGGCCTAACTATGCACCGCCTAGCCCTCCCGTCACTCATGTGTCCACCCCAGTCCTGTCAAGGAGCAGTGCTCTGGCAGATCCATGCTAAGGACTGAGTTCCCAGGCCTGATTCAGACTGGGATCATGGGATGTAGGAAGAGGGGTCCCCATGCTATCTTCCCAACCTGATACAGCCCTGCTATTTGCTCTCTTCAGCGGGACTGTGTACTGGAAATTAAAACTGGGGAAAACCACACTTGTTCAGGAGCTCCACAGGTGGAGGCATCTGGGGGCCAATAAAAAAATTCCTGCATGAGCTACCAGTTGTGCAATGATGTCTCAGATGCTCTGGTCAAGCCCCATGCTTATTTCCACAAAGGCACAGTACCAGGAGGAAAGGGAAAAGAGAGAACCCATTACTCCTCCTGTTGCTAAGGTGTGGGAGTCACTGTTTCCACTTCTAAACCATGAAGTCTAATGGATGGTCACCTGCCATCAACTACAGTGTGTGTTGTTAAGGGCTGATGATATTAGTCAGATCATTGCTACTCCACTTTCCCATTGTTCAGTGGCTTTTAGACTTCAATTGCAGGGGGGGGGGAATTGGCAACACTGCCTATTAGGAATGTGAGATGAGACAGTAAGCATTCTTTGCCACCCGTGCCTAGGGGGGATGGTGCCATCACTCCCCTTTTCAGCTGGGCCATTTGCCAAGTTACCGGTCTGTCTGGAAAGAAGAAGGAGTTCATGGGCTATGCATTGGTTCGTTTTGTTGGTTAAATAGGACAATAGTCTGTATCCAACCTGGTTCACGTAGAAGGTACACAAGATTTTTCCTGCTGTTCTGGCAGCCCTTTTCAACTCCTCAGAAGAACATTCCTTGGGTTGTGGGACTTGCACAGAGAAACAGCCATAAGATGTAGGGCACTGTGGTGAGGAAGGCAAAGGGATGAAACTGCCCCTCCTCTCTCTTCTGTCAGGGGACCCATGCTTCTCAAAAATACAAAGGAAAAAATTTCACCCCCTTCCCTCAATGTTCTGCAGTGCTTCTGTTCCTCTGTGCACCCACAGCCCCAGAGATGATGGAGTCGTTTGTGGTTGGGTAAAAGCCAATGAGAGCAGATCCCTCCAGTAAGGCCAAAGGCACAGTAAATGGGGCTCAAGGCAAACTTAATGTACCGAAATTACCCTTGGTCCTAAAGCTATATTTTCACTGACCACTGTTGCTGCCTTGAAAGGAAACAGATATGATTGTTTCACACACTAACAACAGTACTATGTCAACCGCACCTGGCCATGCTTTAGTAACATCCAGATTAACAGCATCAGTGTGTTCTATATGGGGCTGTCTTTGAAGAATGTTTGGAAGCTTCGATGGACACAAAATGCAGCTGCCATAATTCTAATTAGAGTTTGCTGATGAGTGTGTACCATTTTGCAGTGATTTCCATTTACCAGTGTCTTTCTAGGATCTATCCAGGGTGCTGATTTTGATATTTCAAACCCTGAACAGTCTAGGTCCAAAATAACTGAAGGACTGTCTCCTTCCCTATGAATGTTTTATGAACTCTTGGATCAAGACCTGAGGTCCTCCTCCCTCAAAGATATGTCAGGGTTTTTTTCTTCTTCTGTTTTGGCACCTACATTCTGCAATGTTCTCTTGAAGGCAGTCCCCATATGGCCTCTTCCTTTAAGAGCACAAAATTTAGTGGTTCTAGATGGTGCTGATATTGGACTGCTGAGTTCTGTTGACTGGCTGATGCTTGCAGTCCTGTGGGGATCCAATGCAACTCATATCTCCTTTGTTTTATCCTCACAAGAACCCCATAGATAAGGCTGAGAATGTGTGACTGGCCCAAAATCACCAAAGCAAGCTTTCAGGGCAAAGAAGTGATTTGATCCTGGATCTACCAGATGCTAGTCTGACACTTTCACCACTGCACCACACTGGTTCGAGCATTAAAAGATGTTTGCAACTTCTCAAAAAGAATGAAATATTTAAATAAACTAAAAAAGCCCAAATATATTAACACTGATTTAGAACTTTTAAGGGCAGCAAAAGGGAACCAAAGAACAACATAACATGTTCACAGTTTTAGGCAAAGCGACAACAACACACTCAAAAGTAGAACTATCAGATTTTCACCCAGTACCTAAACACAGACAGAGAAGTAACCAGAATTACCTCAAGGATACAGTGCTACCACAAAGACAGTCCCTGTTCTGGTCACCAACCATCTCACCTCAATGGTGAGGCAACCTGAATAAAGGCCACAGTAGCCATCTGCAGATGAGATTACACAGTCTGACAATCACAAATGTAGAGGGAGAGTGGGCACGAAGGTTCTGGCCCTGCCCCCACCTATGCACAATTGCCAACTTGTGAGCACAGAGTTTATGTGAGTAGGATGCATATGTGCATAGGCCCTCCATGCTCAAGAACTGGTAACTGTACATAGGTGAGGGGGGACAGTCCCACCTCCATGTCTGTTTCAATATGTGTAATGTCATATGCAGCCAGCTTCAGAGGAGGAGGAGGGACTGGGCAGCATGGAGCTGCTGTTCAGTAAGGCGGAGGACTGGAGGGGCTGCGTGTCCAGCCCGGCAGGAGGGCCGGCAGGAGCTGTCGAAGGGTGAGTGAGTCCAGCGAGTCCATAGTGGTGGAGCACACACATCCAAAGCCTTGCAAGCTCTCTATTGCCGCCTCCTCAACTGCCTCCAGTAGCTTCCATATGGTTACAATGGATGGGCAAGTTCACACAGGAAGAAATGGTGTTTCAGATAATACAGAGCTTTAAAGGTCAAGAGTGGCACTTGGAAGTGCGCCTGGAAACAAACTTGACAGCCACTGTGTATCTTTTATAATACGGAGCTAATGTGACCATTCTCTGACCTAGAAGGCCCAGGCTGGCCAGTCTCATCAGATCTCAGAAGCTAAGCAGGGTCAGCCCTGGTTAGTACTTGGATGGGAGACCACCGAGGAAGCCCAGGGTCACTACACAGAGTCAGGCAATGGCAAACCACCTCTGTTGGTCTCTTGACTTGAAAACCCTACAGGGTTGCCATAAGTTGGATGCAACTTGACAGCACCTTCCATCAGTGTGATCATGGTGGCATGTCCCTATTCCCATCATCGCCACAGTGTTTTGGACCAGCTGCAATCTCCGAGGTGTCTTCAAAGGCAGACCCATGCAGAACATGTTACGGGAATCAAGCTCTGATGTAATCAAAGGATGACTGTAGCCAAGTCATTTTTTTTTTGGCAAAGAGTAAAGCTGGAGCACTCTGCGAGAAGACCATGCTGAGCCACAGACGCCTCTTCTGCTTCCAAATATAAGGCAGCTAGATCCAAGTCCAATAGCACCTTGAAACCAACTAGATTGGGGGCGGGGCAGGGTGGTATATGCTTCCAAGAGTCAAAGCTCTCTCTGTCAGATACAAGTTGGAATGGAGACCTCTGAGTACTTAAAAGGGGATGTACGGATTCAGAGAGATCCATTCCACATTGTATCTGACGAAGTGAGCTTTGACTCTTGAAAGCTTATATCCCCCCCAAAAAAACTAGTTGGTCTCTAAGGTGCTACTGGATTTGAATCTAGCTGTTCTACTGCAGACCAACACAGCTACCCTCTGAAAATATTTTCAAAGATAAGGCAGTGTCTAAAAGCACCACCAGGTTGCAAACCTATTTGTTTAGGGGAAGAACAACCCTATTTTGAACAAATGTATTATGTTATTATTTTATATAATTTTACTGCTACTGCCTTGACAAGGTCTTTCTCGAAGAATAGAAAAGAAACACTCTTAAGTACATGCTGATGTGGTGCCTCTCCACGTGTGAGGGTCAGGGGCTCCATTGCTTCCTCTTCAAAAGGGCCTGGCTGCTGCTCCTGGGTAGGAAAGTTTACAGCCACAGTGAGAAGAGGAGGGGCAATGGCTCAGTGGCAGAGCAGCGGCTTTGCATGCAGAAGATCCCAGGTTCAATCTCTGGTTAAAAGAACCGACGACATGAGACACTCCTGCCTGAAAGCTGCTAGAGTAGATGGAACTATCTGACTCCAGACCTCCACATAAGGAGGAAGAAACAAACGATGAGGAGTACGGCAGTTTCTCCCCTGGTCAACAAGCAATATTCAACGGGTACATTAATTACAAGAGCTTTCAAAATGCTCGTCTTCCTGAACGGGATTAACCCTGTGCATTTTCAAGCACTACAAGGCCAGTGAGAAAAGGCAGCACAACTGCTCTTCATCAGATATCCACAGAAGTAAGTCTTTATGCCATGTCCAGTGGGCTTCTACATTGTGCGGGAAAAGTGAATCAAGACCCAACTGCAGGCACGCGGCTTCCTTGCAAAGAACAATCTTGGAACTCCCCCGGGATTGATTGTTCAGCAGGATTTTGCACATGTCCTGGCAAGTATTTCCCCAAACCCCCTTGGAAATTGCTGGTAGTTCCCGTGATGCTGTGAGAAGGAGCTTTGTGCAAAGCCCAGGACAGCTTCCCAATAGGCAGCCTGCTGGGAGATTTTATAGGGTTGCCAGATCAGGGTTGGGAAATACCTGGAGATTTTGGGGGTGGAGCCTGAGGAGGGTGGGGTTAGGGGAGGTGAGGGGACTTCAGTGGTGTATAATGCCACAGAGTCCACCCTCCAAAGGAGCCATTTTTCCCAGGGGAACTGATCTCGCCTGGAGATCAGCTGGAAATCCCAGGAGATCTCCAGCCACCACCTGGAGGTTGTATATCAAAGAGACAGCTCATGGGAGGAGATTGTATCAATGCAAAAACACTCAGTGAATAAATTACGAACAAAAGCAGAAGGATTATACTGTACAAATCAACTCAAACAATTCAAATTCTTATCAAGTTCAACAAACACACTTATATACTCTTAAAAGTCTAGGATCAACAAGTACTTGATACAAAGGAAAAACCCTAAAGGAAATCCTCCAATCCTTTGTACGAAAAGCTTTAGGAGAACAAAAGTTTTGCGCCCGCAGAATTATTGCAGAAGCCTGATCAGCAGAAAGAAAACGTCAGTGGGGTGATTGGGTTTGGAAAATTCGTTTAAGGAGATTTGTTAAATTTTCCTTTCATTCCACAGCCAAAGAGTACCAGCTATCTGAAGAAGTGGAAGGCGAACGCAGCATTGAAGCCAGCCATGCATAGCTGCTGCTTCTGCATTCACTGAGTGTTTTTGCATTGATACAACCACCTGGAGGTTGGCAACACTATGTGAAAAGCAGGACAGCCACAGAACAACAATTCCCCCTCCCCCCAAATATTATTAAAAGGTGCAGACTTTAAAAAGTGGGGAAACTTGTCCTGGGACAAACCAGGAATAAAAGCAGTTTCAGAATGGCCTCTGACTTCTGGCAACTCCTTAGCCTTTTCCAGAACTGCTATCTTCTCTGGGGAAAGAAAGAAAAAATCAGACTGTTTGAAGATCTCTTAAATGTACCAAGTCCCGTTCTCTTTTCTTCTTGGATGCTTTCAATCCTAGTAATACTTGGCGGTTAGCTTTTAGATGTAAATAGATAGAGCTCCTGAATACAGGAATACAGTTTTAAATAGCTAATTGTCCTTTCAGAGCAGCAAGCTCCAGCCAGTGAATTGAAAGGGTCATGAGAAATAATGGGATGATGTTGCCGGGGCGGAAACGAACATAGGGAAGGTCTGAATGGAAGGTTAGTGGCTAATGCTTCTATGAGGCTATTATGTTATTACCCTTTCTAGAGTACCACGGCACAAGCACTCTCAGGAACCCTTCCAAACATCAAATGTGAAGAGGCAAGGTGGTTGAATCCAACCAGTTCTGCTGGTGAAAAGGGAAAGAAGCATTCTCCTTGACCACTCAAAAAAAAAAAAAAAAGAAGAAGCTATGCTGAGATTCAGGGGACTGGTATATACAAAAGCATGTGGGATGGGGGGCTGCAGAACAGTGGGGAATGAGAAGGAAAATAGGCTGGATCCAGCCCTATGGCTAGATCATGGATGCACAGAACCCACAGAGGTATTCTTTGGTCCTGCATACTGTAGCAAACACTGAAGCGGTACTAACAGTTTCAATTTTATTTATTTACATTTATTTGTCAGATTTATACCCCACCCTCCAGGCTGAGGCCAACTCAGGGTGGCTTACAACAGAGTAAAACATCTAAATTACAAGTAAAACAATTAAAAAACCAAGTAAAACTAATATAATAAAGTGCTACTAATAAACAATTAAATATTGTTTAACAATGGCAGCCGTTAATCAATGGTCCCTTCTTGCAGTTGGCTCGTAGGTATTTCCTTTAGGCAGCAGGCACAGGCTGCGACACACACGCTTGCTTTCAGTCAGGGGGACAAAAATGTGCCTCTGCCCTAGCAGCAAAGCAGAATAGGAATGGCATCTACGCACCTAATTCCTATGCCACTTGTTGTGCTGCTGCCCCTTGCATCTTCCTGTCATGTCTCTGTTGCACAGTCCTCACCACACAGCCTCCGTTTAAAGGATTTCCCCCCTTCTTTTCCCCAGCTGTGCTATAGTGCCACACCGTGCCTCAGTAAAGAACAGTCCTTTAAAGAGTAGAAGAGGGCGGAGTTACAAACGTAAAGCTTTTTTCTGGCCACTCCTCATGATACCTATGGGTCATGGCAACCAGCAGGAGGGTCGGGGGGGGGGGGCAAGGAGAAAGATTAAATGGAACAAATAAGGCCTCATTTACTTACAGGAAGTTCTGACCACAGAGTTTCTTGGTGACTCCTAGAGCCATCTGAAAGTGACAAGGGTAGCTTTAGGAATCACCAGGAACTCCATGGTCAGAACTTCCTGTAAGCAGATAAGGCCTTATCTTTCTTTCTTTTTTCTCCCCATGATGTTCCTGCACTTCCCCTTTGGCCCAGTTTCCACCCACCAATCAGGTGAGCACTGGAGGGCAAGAGCTCCAATTACCTGCAAGTCTCCCATCATAAGCAGGCAAATGGGAACCCTAGTCATCCCTCAGGTTCCCCTCTACTTTGCATAAGATGAGTCCTCCGGAATAAAGGAGAAGAAATGGAAGCTAGAGGAGTCATACAGGGATTAGTCAGAGTCATCTGGACCTCCACTTTTACTGTGGGGGCTTCCTGCTGTTCATGTGGGGAAAACACCCATGTGGTTGCAGCCATACTTGCCAGAAATGTTGGCCACTACCGTGCCAGATCCTTAGGCAGAAGTCTACACAGCCAAAACTCCAGTCATAAAACAAGAAATGTCCACTAATACCCTGAAGAGACAAATCAGTCTCCTTCCTCTGGTATGACTCCCATTGCCTCATTATAATTTTCTTAGCAAGGTGTGAAACTTTGTTCAGAGCAAAAATTGGATTTCAGGGGGTTGTACAGAAGATGATCAGCTAACATTTGAACCATCCTCTTGTGCACAAAATCTGAAGGACTGCAGCAAAGTCAAGACTGGCATTACATTCTCTTCTTCTTTCTGACAGAAGGTCAGGGCACCCGGGGATGAGCAAAATCCCCAAACACTTTTTTTATAAGGTATGTTCCCACAAGGCCATAGAAATGCTGTTGCAAAAACCAGTGGTTACTTCTGAAAGAACATTGTGTTCATCTGGTCTTGAAAGGCAACACTAACTCTACTTGTCAGTAAAAACAGCGGGGGGGGGGGGGAATGAGACCAAGCATTGTTGAAAATATGCTTGTAATCTGCTGCAAAGAATCTTACCACATTCCACAAAGGCAAGACTGCTTTTGCTACTTGGTGTGTGCCGCAGACCATCATGTCTAACAAGCATGCCTATTTATATGATACACACTTGTTGCATTCAGCATCACCCTGTTAAGCATACAGAGAAAACTGAAATGTGTGAATGAAAAAGGTGCACCTTACAGATATGTTACAGATACAGAGCCAGCGTGGTGCGGCGACTAGCGTTCCAAACTAGGACCTGGGAGAACCAAGTCTGAATCCCCATGCTGCCATGAAAGCTTGCTGGGTAACTTTCAGGTAGTCCACACATTCTCAGCCTAACTTACCTAAAAGGGTTTTTGTGAAAATAAAAGGGAGAAGAGGAGAACTGAGTAAGCCACCTTGGTTCCCACTAGGGCTGCCAGCTCAAGGTTGGGAAATACCTAGAGATTTTGGGCGTGGAGCCGGGGGGGGGGCAGGATGTGGGGAGGGGAGGGACGTCAGTGGGGTAAACTGCCATAGAGTCCACCTTCCAAAGCCATCATTTTCTCTAGGTGAACTGATCTGTGCTGTAATCCCAGAAGATCTCCTGGTACCACTTGGAGGTTGGCAACCCTAGTCCCCACTGGGGAGAAATGTAGGGTATAAATGAATAAATAATTTGCCAGAAAGCAACACTGGAAAGACACTGAAGTTTAAAAACGGTATATCCTGTGTTCTTCCTCTGGCTCCCTTTTTCAATATATTCACCTCACACAGTGAGCCTCGTCTTTAAGACAGCGGTCTTTACTTTATAAAGCACCCAGTAATCACAGGGTCTGTTTTGTCTTCTGGCTTCTCACAGGACTATAAATCAACTCTAACTTTAATACTGAACAGCTCACGTGACATACTCAGAAGGCAAGCTGAGAACATTGCTTGCATCTATACGTTTCTCAAGGATTTTTTTTTTAAAAAAAAACATTTCCATCAATAGTGGCTACTGGTGGACCTGGAGCTGAATAAGGAAGATAGCTATGGAATACTGTGAACAGGGTAGCATCATAAGCAAAAATTCTATTCAGGGAGACAACTGCTATAATCTTGACAAGAGTCTATCCCTACTCCAAAACAGAATTAGTTCAGTGGTGCGTTAAAGACTAACAACACTTATTTCAGTATGAGTTTTTGTGAGTTATGGCTCACTTCTTCAGATCTGCATGGAAATCAAATTGAGAATCCTTCTCATGGGGCAGGTCATCAAGGAGAAAAGAGGAATGAAGGCAGAAGGTTAATTCCATCACGAGTCATCCAAGTGTAGATTCACTGACAAACTGTTAAAGGTGCCAGGTAAAGCCTATTAGTAACACATGTTACAAGTCCTTCCTGTTTCTCAGCCATGAACCAAGCCAAATCTCATCCTAGCATCTTACATTGCCTGCTATATGACCAGACATTGAACTTTACATATTTTCCCAATATTTAAACCTGAGTTTGCACTGTTCTGTTACTTACTGTTGTGAGAACATAAAGAGATTTAAGTCACTCCCAATTTAAGGATGACATTCCAGGGTGAAAAATCAATGGCTTTAAAAACAACTTGCTGCTGTGCAGCAATTTTTTCTTTTGCCAGTTCTTGAAAACATTGCCGTTTAACATTTAAAAGTCAACATTGAGATCACTGGAACTTTTGCTTCTTTGCCTGTCTGGGGCACCTGATCGGCACGTAATTAGTAGTACACTGATTATGACAGCCAACTACTCTTAACATCTACCTCAAGGTGTAGTCCAAAACGTGTCCTGCTTAACTAGCTTACCTTCTCTTAAACACTACCAAACACAGCTATCATGGTTACCTCACAGCACCTTTCTCTTTTCTTTTAACTTCATTAATCAGGGAAACAGCAAAAGGTGCACTAGGCTTTTGCAGGCATCATTCTTCATTAACTAGCCAAGAGAGAGGTTCTTACCTGGGACAGCAAAGGGCAGGAAACTTTAAACTTTAGACTCTGTCTGAAGTTTTGCAAGGACTCAACAGAACTGCTAGATAAAAGAAATATGTAGATAACGAGAAAGACCCTTGAACTACAAGATATCTCGTACTATGGATGCCCCTCATTTTCAGACAGGGATTGGATCCAAAGCACGCAAATACACGTTTTTACCCTTGGGGCAAACATATCAGGAAAAATCTGGGATGCATCACAACTTCCATTTTACTGTGTACATCTGTTTCACATGTACAGTGTCAATGTAGCAAAGATGTTTCTGCAGATTCATATACTGTTCAGGGATGCAGGATTGTTGAGGATTATGAATTCTTTGAGATTTCCATTGCTAGAAAGAAAACAATAAAAAGAGCTCTGAAGCACTTCTTAAGACCTGCAAGTTTTTATTCCAGCACAAACTTTTGTGGACTAGAGGCGAGCTCCCATCCAGGAAAAATTAGACTAATATAAAATAAAAATGCACTAATATAAAAATACACTATTTATGTATTAACAGCAAAAAAAAAGCCTTGCCACAAGATTCACTGCCACAGGAGGTGGTGGTGGCTACAAGCATGGACGGCTTCAAGATGGGATTAGATAAACACAAGAAAGGGGACCCGCGATACACACGGGGGGAGGGAGTATCCCAATCCTCCTCCCACTCCACCCCCCAGAGACAGCGGCAGCGAGGCCCCGATCCTCCTCCCCGCCCTTCCTGAGACAGCGGTGGCGAAGCCCCAATTCTCCTCCCCCTCCCCAGAGACAGTGGTGGTGGTAGAAAGGCCTGCCAATCCTCCTTCCCCCCCCCCCCCCACTGGCGAGGCCTGAGCAGCTCACCGCCATTAGGCCCATCGAGCTTCCTCCCCAACAGCCAGAATGTTCCCTGCACATGTGCAGGGGATGCTTTTACTTTTGGGGGGATTTAAATATCCCCCCCAAAGTTTTTAACTTTTAGGATTTTTCTGCACACGTGGGAGACTCCCAGAAAAATCTCCCTGCCCCGAGTGTCCCCCTGCAGATTTAGATATCCACACGGAGGGGGCCACTTGGCTATTAGTGTATAGATATGGGGCAGAGGTCCATCAGTTGCTACTAGCCACAAGGTATAGATAGGAACTCTGTTTGGGGCAAGTGATGCACTGTATTCTTGGTGCTTAGGGAGGCAACAGTGGGAGGGCTTCTAGTGTCCTGGTCCCACTGGTGGACCTCCTGAGGGCACCTGGTGGAGGTCACCTGGTGACAGTGTTGGACTGGATGGGCCATTGGCCTGATCCAACATTGGCTTCTCTTACGTTCTTATTCCTTTTTTTGGGGGGGGAGGGTTTGGCTGTTAATACACAAACAGTGCAACACAGTGAGTCACTCCAGTCTAAGCCTATAGGGCCCAATGAATTGAGACTAGATTCACAGCACAGGACTGCACTGTAACATGGCCACCTCTATGGAACTAGAAAATCAAATGCAGTTGTAGAAGTCCTCTATGGCCACCTTGGGTCTGTTGCAGGCTGTGATGGACAGGAGGCTGTCCTGCTCCTGAAAGAAAAAACCACTCCTCTGTCTCTATGGGAGTGCTGCTCCAGCAGCATCCAATCGCATTTCGGGGCGGGGGGGGGGGGGGATGGAACGTTGCAGGGAAGCACAGCAAGGCCTTCGAGTTCAGGTCTGCCTCAGGGAGAGGGCAGTCAGCCTTTGGGTCTGCCTCAGCAAGACAGCAGTTTGAAGGGCAGCTCTGCCTGGTAGCGTGGCAGAGTGGTTTTGCTCTACCTCTGAGAGAGGACTGAGGGCCCAGGAGTGAGGCCTGTCTCTGGTGATGAGCAGACCTGGTACATTTTCGTCTGACTTTTGGGAAATGGCAGGCTGCTGTGGGTGGAATTCTCTGTGTGTGAAAGAATCCAACCTAGTGGCTAGTTAGTGAAAGCCTATTTGTACCAGCAAGCATTAGAAGAGAATTCAAACCACACTCTGAAGCCATAACTAGCTTAAACTTAGGTGCCTCAGCCAGGCTTCTCCTTTGAGTGCCTGGAGACCTGTGCAGCTGATTTGTTCTTTAAAACGACCCAGTGAATAAATCAATCTTTTTTGTTATTTACTTACAACCCCTGCCTTGGTGATGCCGGTGTTCTACTTGCTAGCCACAAACTTCCCTCACAGCAGTGAACTCAAAGCCTTTACACTCGCTACCCTGAGAACATCTTGTCACTGAGGGGCGGGTTTACAGTTCAAAACAATCCTGGTTCCCCACAATCATGAGGGGCTCTGAGAGTCCCCTTGGTTTAAATAAAGGGCCTGTCACTCATGCCATGTGTAAACTGCACACACTTATGAAGACGGATATTACAGGAGCATGGAAAATGACCTTGCCAAGCCCCGCCTTACATAGAATTATACTGTCGTAGTCTATTTCAGGATCACCAGAAACAAAAGCACCTGTCCTTAAAACATGCTGCCAATCCAGTGGTTTCAGGCCAATATTTCTACAGGCAATAATCAGGCTAGAATCAGGATGATTATATGAACAATACCAGGGGGAGGAATATTGGCAGGCCCGATGGCTCAGAGCTGCACGAGCCTTGCCGTTGGTGCGGGGAAGGGAAGGATTGACAGCCCGGGCCTCGTCGTTGCCCGAGTGTGGGGGGGGGGGAGGCTTACCTGTGGCTGCTTCCTCCTCCTCCTCCGCCCCCCCCCCGAATATCGCAGGTCCCGTCTCTTGTAAATATGTAACAGTAACACAGTATTAAACTGTATTTTATTTGAAGTTTTCATTTGGAAGTTGGAACTCATTTAAGGAGTCCTGTGTGGACCATACTGAATATGTATGAATGTATTAGATGTCAGCTGTTTATACTACAAACTTTGAACAAGATTATCTTTAGGACTTTACATGTCCATTCACATTTATTTACAAACACCACCTGGAGGTTGGCAACCCAGATAGGTTCAGCTATGAGAGAGTGACTGGCCCACATAAACACATAAAAGTGAAACACATAAAAGTCAGCAGTTTAAAATTTCAGCTGGTGGCCATCTGATGGCGACCCCAGAGGGGTTTTTAAGGCAAGAGACATTTAGAGGTGGTTTTTTCCAAGATCACTGCAGACGGTGACTGCAGCCATGAAATTAAAAGACGCCTGCTCCTTGGGAGGAAAGCGATGGCAAACCTAGACAGCATAATAAAAAGTAAAGATATCACCCTGCCAACAAAAGTCTGTATTGGTCAAAGCCATGGTATTCCCAGTAGTGATGTATGGCTGCGAGAGTTGGACCATAAAGAAGGCTGAGCGCCGAAGAATAGATTCTTTTGAATTATGGTGCTGGAGAAGACTCTTGAGAGTCCTTTGGACTGCAAGGAGATCAAATCAGTCAATCCTAAAAGAAATCAACCCTGACTGTTCCCTGGAAGGCCGGATACTGAAGTTGAAGCTCAAATACTTTGGCCACCAAATGAGAAGAGAGCACTCACTGGAGAAGACCCTGATGATGGGAAAGATTGAAAGTCAAAGAAGGAGGGGACGGCAAAGTATGAGATGGTTAGACAGTGTCATTGATGCAATGAACATGGAATTAAGCAAACTCTGGAGCATGATGGAAGACAGGAGGGCCTGGCGTGATGTGGTCCATGGGGTCGCAAAGAGTCGAACTCAACTGTGCAACTGAACAACAACAAACTCCAAGAAACTGCTGAGCAGTCGGGTTGGAACAGGTACAAGGAAGTACTTCTTCACCCAAAGAATGATTAACACATGGAATTCACTGCCACAGGAGGTGGCGGCTACAAGCATGGACAGCTTCAAGAGGGAATTAGATAAACATATGGAGCAGAAGTCCATCAGTGGCAATTAGCCACAAAGTACAGTTAGGAACTATCAGTCTGGGGCAAGTGATGCTCTGTATTCTTGGTGTTTGGGGGGGGGCAACAGTGGGAGGGCTTCCTGCTCCCACTGCTGGACCTTCTGAGAGCACCTGGTGTTTTTGGCCACTGTGTGACAGAGTGTTGGACTGGATGGGCCACTGGCCTGATCCAACATTGGCTTCCCTTATGTTCTTATGTTCTTAACCTGAATCTTCCCTGGTGGTCTCCCATCCAAGTACTAACCAGGGTTGAGCCCACTTAGCTTCCAAAATCTGACAAGATCAGGCTACCCTGGGCTATCCAGGTCAAGGTAAAATCTCAACAAGGACTGCTAATAAGTAGAAATGAGGTTAGCAAATGCAGTCCTAAATAAGTAAAACTGTCTTTAGCTGTCTCCTTAAGAACAAAAGTGAGGGGGCCAGGTGCACCTACGTGGGGAAACTGTTCCCTGGGACTGCCATTGAAAAGGTGCTCTCTCATGTGCCTACCAGATTTTATTTATTTATTTGTTTGTTTATTATGTTCAATTTATCGGCTGCCCTTCCCTGAGAGGAGGGCTCAGGGCAGCTTATATCAAAAGCAAATACAATATAATTGAATTAAAACAGCATTAAAATGCTTAAAAACAAGAACAACGCTATATTGAAGATGATGGAAAAATTCTAATTTCCACCAGACCCCTGAGTGGGGGGATGTGCAGGAATAAAAGGAGTGGTGGGGGTATGAGAGTGCCAGACCATTACCATGCTCAACCAAATGCCTGGCAGAACATCTCTACCATACGAGCCCTATGTAGGAGGGCACGGATGTTCTCCAGTGGAGCGTTACACCCGGTGGGGGCCAGGACTGAGAATTCTTTGATAGGTGGGACAGTCAAGAAGGCCTCTCTGTGATCTCAATTCCCAGGCAGGAGCCTGGGACTTGGAGAAGGCCTTTAGATACCCTAGTCCCAAACCATGGCAGTACGGGTATTCAAACCTGGGTCTCCCAGGTCCTAAGTGGACACTCTAGCAATTATACCACACTGGCTTCCCTCCCTTCCCACTGTACCAATCTGGAGGTTGCATTTTCTGGCAGTTGTGTGCTGATTTCAATGTACATAGTGTTGTATCTAGAAGGCTTGAGAGAAAGCAAGGAAGGTAGCAATTACATTTCTGTATATAAAACTACTAGGCATTCATTCACCTGAATGCCTTATTTTCTTACATCTGCAGCCCCATTAAAATGTTTACTACCTTCATATAGACCCTTGGCAATTTTCTAGGGAATATTGCTACTATCTGTTGAGGTCGTTCATTTTTTGCAAACTCATTTTCTTCAATTACAAATGCAAAAAAAACAAAAAAAACAAGAAGTCTGGATGTTGTAAAAACTGAAACTGCAAAGGGCTCTTTGTTGTGTGGCACAGAAAAGTCAAATTATCCTGTTAAAGGAGAAAATGATGGTGAAGGGAAGAAAACTTAGCTTCAGCTATCTCAAGACAGCCATCTCCAGCCCACAGTTACAGGAATGCCAGAAACTACTGAGAAAAGGAGGCTTTGTGGGGAATTAAGGACCAGGAAAGGAAGCCTGCAAGTTATTTTAGCATACTAATAAATGTGCAGTATACAAACTGGCAATTTATTTTATGACATAAATGAGTTTGAATTTGATTTGGGTTTTTTAAAAAGCTTTTTGTGAAATGGACTGTGGTCTGGTTTAAATGAGATGTTGGTGAGGGAAGAGAACTCCACTAATGGGATTTCACACCAGCAAAGCATTTGGCTTTGAAGGGGCTACTAACCCTGCAAAGTCCCACGGGAGAGTGCTTTTGTCTCACCAGGATCTTGTTTAAATCAAACAGGAACTTCAATTCATCATGGGGGATTAAATCCAAACAGGTCTGATGCTTCCTTTCCTTCAAACTCACACAAGTATATTCCCACCACTGTCAAAAAATTACTGTTTTTATTAAGGCAGTTTGCAAAGGTCAAAAATGAGCCATATTCTTTGAGCCATGATGCACACAGCTACATAAGACTGCACGCTGACAGAAAAAAATAAACCGGTGGCACCTGAAAGACTAGCAAATTTTTATTCGGCCGTAAGGCTCCATGGACCAGAGCTCACCTCATCGCATGCATGTAGTCGGTTCTCCATATGCTAATATTTATATGTGAGGTTATACAGAAAAAAAGATAAACAGCAGGACAAAGAACCATGAAATGCAGGAAATACAGGGTGGGATGTAATTATATAAAACTGAAATGTAATCAAGAAAAGTATAATCTAAAGTACATTATTTAAGGTGCCCTAAAACTCCTGTTCATTGGGGGGGAGGGGCAAGAGAAACAAGACTACACTTCTGGAATTATTACTTTGATAAGAGGCTAGAAAACAGGTATGTGCCTGTCCCAGCTGCTTACAATTATCAAAACTGAGCCAAGGCTGAAGGGTTAACCGTGCCTCAGTTTTGATCACTGTAACCAACTCCATCACTCTGCTATTAACATTTTAAAGTTTAAAAACTGCATCCTTTAAAAAACATAGTGTTTTAAAAGGAAAACAGACAGCAACAAAATAAAGGAGCCTGGTTTCAATGAGTGAAACCAAGTGGAGGTTGAACAGTTAAACCCCTTCTCCCAGTTAGGACTTTTGTCTAATATTTGAGAAAATTCACAGTGATGGATCTTGCTTTCTGGAAAGAAGAGACTACTTCCTCTAGTTTAAAATCTTCATTACTAAAGGATAAAGGGAAATGGGATTAGCTACAAATAAACAAAAAACATGCTTTCTAAGGAGCAACATTTCTCCGGTCTACACACTAAGACATTCTTCTAGAGAGTGAGAGATTACAATGGAGGATCTCTCCTTCTTCTTGACCCCTGAAAGGAAACACCTAAAGTCAGTAACCAATTAGCACAACAGTAGACCTCTAGGTTTCCCGGGGTTTGAGTCAATTGGCCAGCTGCCAGGTATTTCTTCCAGGTTAAGCCTAGGTGAACAACAAGTTGCATAGGTTAACCCTATAATAACTGAAATGTCTTACATACTCATTTTCCAACACTCCCTTCCCTGCACAGCCCCAAGGCAGGCTGAGGCCATGTGCCCCTGCAGTTTGCATTTTATAGACAGAGATGTATGCCCTTCATCAGGTCTGTTTGAGCCCTCAGCTCTAACACGGTCCCCTACAAAGTTTAAATGCTCTCTGGTGTATGGCCAACGAATCACCCATTGCCCTGATAAAGGGACTAGTGACAAGATTCAGCCCCAGTCACTGACAATATAAATTCACATTACTTGGTGGTAATCTGGTTAGAATATCAGATTGAGACTTTCCTAATCCAAGCTATTCCTTAGTGCAGGGTTACAGAATGATTCGTAGTCTACATACATATACAGCTTTTATAGGTGGCCTGTTTTTGCGTCTTTAACAGCCACCTGATATTCAAGCACTGGCAGGCCATAACATTTACCTCCATAGTGTGTTATGCTTCAGCTGCAGATTTCTGCAAATCAAGGCACTTTAAGAGGCAACACAGGAAGCCTGGGTTTTTTAAAAAATTGTTTTGTTTTAAATCAGTTGGCAAGCCTACATGCGTGGCTCTTTAATAATCAGGCAATCCCATTTGAAGCACTGTTTTGGGGAAAGGGGTCAGGAGGAGGGGGGAACTTGATAATGCAACTTTACCAAGAAATTAAGGTAGAGACCAAATCTGAAGTAAATGCATCCCAAATAGCGTGAGATTACGAATAGCTGAGGTACCTCAGAGAGCTAACAATCCAATAGTACTGTTGCACCAGGTATGACAAATGTAACAATGGCACTCTGAAGCCCAAAAGTGGTAGAGAACAAAAAGAAAAAGAGATCTAAAAATGTAATTTCATCAGAAATACACAAAGAGCTGTATGAGGGCTGTAAAAAGTGCACATCCTTCCTACAAAAGCTTTAACAAACATGTTTCTTTTCAGTTTAAAGGAAGAGATGCCTGGGCGGAACAGAACAGAGCTTTATAAAATTATGCATAGGGTGAAGAAAATGGAGAGAACTTTTTCCTCCCTCTTCCATAATGCTGAAACCCAGGGGCACCCAATCATGCCATTGGACAATAGGTTTATGACAGTCAAAAGAAAACAGTGCTTTACTACATCACTGCCATTTTGGCCTCCTCGGATTCTGTGATATGAGCATTTCAAAGTAATAATGGACTCTTTTCTTACATCTAACTTTCTAAATAGAATCTTTTTTCCAATCAGGAGTTTCTACCCGTGTTTCTTTCTTTCTTTTTTTTTGTATGCTTCCCAGCTTTGTTCTTTCAAGTGAAAGTTGAAAGAATGTGCTCAAAACTATTAAAATGTGTAGCTGATTTGGGCCTCTGCATTCCAAAGAGATATGCCCTGTGCATTTTCTTTAGGGGTATAAAGCAGCTCATGTGGTCACTGTTAATGTGTAGGGTTGCCAACCTCCAGGTGATGGCTGGAGATCTCCTCGGACTACAACTGATTTTCAGGTAACAGAGATCAGTACACCTGGAGAAAATGGCCGCTTTGGAAGATGAACTCTATTGAAGTTCCTCCCCTCCCCCAAACCCCCCCTCCTCAGCTCCACCCCCACAATCTCAAACAGCTGGCAACCCTATATAATGTTTATAATTTAATCAAGTCTGCAAAAGGGTGTGTGTGTCAGAATTGGTAAAGTATTTTTTCAAGAGACTGAGATATCTAGTGAAGGAGTGTGTCAGTGTGTGTTAAATTCCACCTACATTTTTCTTGCATTCCAACACAGTCTTGGGTTGGTTTTTAAACCATGATAAACTAACTTCCATTAAAATTGCAGTAGTTGCCACATAGTATAAAGACCCAGTTACCATTCAAATAGGAAACCTTGTGATTGGGTTGAAATATATACTTCCCTCCCTAATTAAGGCTTTCAGACTTTAACACTGCCATCCCAGGAATATTACATAAGACATTTGAGGGGGCCAGGAGGGTCTCCTTTACTCCTTGTTATTCTGCAAACTATATACAACAGAATTTATCAGGACAGCATTTTCAATAAAGGGAATTTGGGTGTAGTATAATGGAATGGGGCACTTTATTAAAGGGGAAAGGACTGTAGTCTGCTCTACTGTAACTGTATACATTATCTCATTCTTACTGAATGTCTTTCAACTTCTATAATTCCATCCTTGTACTATTTACGACAGATGATGATGAACAAAAAATATACCTCACCTTCCTACTTTCATCAGGGTCACCAACGTTGCTAACAGATTAGAAACACACATAATAAAATCATGCACACATCATCAGTGTAATTAAAACCCAGTTAAATCCCATACTAAAACATAAAAGTAACAGATCACTGCACTTTATTGACCGCTTCCTGACTGAAGAGTTACTTTGGCAATTTGTCTGCCATTCCTCAGCCGCCCCCCGCCCCCCGCCGGTTAGTGCAAGAAACTTCTAATCATGTGGACTACCCTTTTCAGGTGGGTTACTCCCACAGAAGCATGGTCAGGTCAGATGCAGGAGGCACGCGGGTCTGAGATGTCCACATGTGGTTGAACGTTGTAGACATAACTGATGTGCTATGAGGAGCTGGCCCACAGACAAATGGTGACCTGCACAGGCCAAGCTTCTGACCAGGATTATCCGCCATCTCTAAATGGCCACTGCAGGTGCCCTCTGTATACCGCCAGTCTTGTTTGTGATGTCACAGGAAGGTTCAGCCGGTGTGGTTTCCCCCCCCCCCTTGACCCCGTGCTTCATAACTTTTCCATTGGGGCTTCCTATGTTGCTCTTCCATACAATTTGGGGGGGGGGGGGGGGAGAAAGTAATGAGCTCCACTTTCCAGAACTCTGCTCTGAGCCACAATAGGTCTGTCATACTGGCCAAATGAAAGTGCATCTTGCAAAACAGCCGTAATTTAATCAAATTACTGGTCCCCCCCCCACACCCAATTTTTCTTATATCACCCAGCATGTCTAATGTTCTCGGCACAGATAAGCCTTTTTGCTTTCAATTAGAAAAGCAATTTTCCCCTACAGGAAATAAGAATGTTTGGTTTCTATACATGATGTTGCCTCTGAACGCTGCCATATGACTGAACATTCCATTACGTGGAATTAACTTCAAACTGCAAAGTGCTACTTAGCATGCCTTGATCTTGGTGGAAGGTAGATGCCCCCAGTTTAGACAGTGCAATGGAAGTCATGGTATCCAGTTTTTCAGGTCACAATGCACTGAGTTAACAGTTTGTGGAATGTCAATATGTGACTCATATTCCTTGACTCCAGAATACCACATCTCGGAAATAAATATCTGTTCTCATGGTCAGAGGATGGGAATTGCTATGATGAGGACCTCTCTGGACAGACAAAGCAGATTACTGCACTACTGGAATAGTAGGTGGGAATGCAGATAACACTGAATAGGAATTAGTTTAACTTTTAAAAATATAAAACCGGAGTGATATTAATTCCTACCTCCCAGTGTAGGTTTTAAACAGGTCTTACAATAGTTTAGGATTTAGCAAATCTATGAGGACAAAAGGTCCACAGATTTTGACAACCACCTAACTCTGGCATGGGTGTACACATTCTCATAGTACACATTACTATGTGAGTGCTGGATTAAGAGGTCAGTCTAAAGGTGGTAATAGACTGACAATACAATCCTAACCAGGGTGAAAACCTTCTACAACAATTTACTTCTTAATTTTTTAAAATAATTTTTATTAAATAAATATAAAACAGTTGATACAGAGAATCCCAAACAATACAAACTATTTAACTTTAATAATATTCTTGATATTCTGTTCAGGATATCTATCTAAAACTTAACTATTTAAAACTCTTAACATGTTTTCTAATAATACAGGTTAAGAACATAAGAGAAGCCAATGTTGGATCAGGCCAGTGGCCCATCCAGTCCAACACTCTGTGTCACACAGTGGCCAAAAACATCAGGTGGCTTCAGGGGGTCCAGCAGTGAGTCCAGGACCACTAGAAGCCCTCCCACTGATTGCTCCCCCCCCCCAAGTACCAAGAATACAGAGCATCACTTGCCCCAGACTGAGAGTTCCTATCTATACTTTGTAGCTAATAGCCACTTTTGGACCTCTGCCCCATATGCTTATCTAATTCCCTCTTGAAGCCGTCCATGCTTGTAGCTGCCACCACCTCCTGTGGCAGTGAATTCCACCTGTTAATCACTCTTTGAGTGAAGAAGTACTTCCTTTTATCTGTTCTAACCCGACTGCTCAGCAATTTCATGGAGTGCCAACAAGTTCTTGTATTGTGAGAAAGGGAGAAAAGTACTGGCTGGATGACCTTGGGCAAGCCATAGCTCTGTACCAGCTGTTCCCTCAAGGACAGCTTGGGAAAGTGCTCTCTCAGCCCCACCTACCTCACAGGGTGTCCGTTGTGGGGAGGGGAAGGGAAAAGGAGTTTGTAAGCCGCTCTGAGACTCCCTTGGGGAGTGGAGGGCGGGGTATAAATCCAATCTCTTCTTCTTCTACTACTTTTTTCTCTACCTGCTCTATCCCATGCATAATCTTATAAACCTCGATCATGTCACCCCTCAGCCATCGTTTCTCCAAGCTAAAGAGCCCAAGCACTTCAACCTTTCTTCGTAACATACATTACTTAAAATGAATTGGCTGATTGCTCCTCTCAAACTTTCCTCCAAGCAGTGTCCATGTTAAATAGACATTAATTGCACTTACCACTGGCTACCTCCAAATCCAGTTCTGCTCCAACTGAGGAAGTCAGCCAGGGGCTTCAACAGAAGCTTTTGAGGATGTAAAATGGAGGAAAGATGGGATGTGAGGAAAGAAAGGGCTTTCTTTGAACTTCTATAGACACTTGGTTGATAAAGCATCAAAATCAGTATTTGCAAACTCAAATTATCTTTTTCTTGAGTTCTGGTCCATTTTTTTTTTAAAAAAACATTTATTTTTAAATGTCTGGAAGTTCATAAAACGAAGCAGGGAGAAAAATCAGAACAGACTTAAAAAATAAACTGGTTATATGATTATCTTTTATATTTGACAGTCCTGCCCAAGTCTTTGCCCAGAGGCAATGTAAACTATCAAATGCAGGGGGTGGCATGAGACCATAGTTAATGCAGTTGTAAGGGAAAGATATGCTGTGCATGCTCAGAGGTGCCTGTTCTTGTCAATGTCACCTTCTTGCTCTCAACTCCTGAATATATAACATGACAGGTCAACATCACCAGGTCTCTCTAAAGATTCAGAAGACTGGGCCAAGCACAGTTCTTGAACAATCCTCATTTTTTTTGCCAAGCATGTTGCTGTATCTTTCAAGTGTACTTCCTGGCAGCATGATGAGGGCTCATAATTGAGATGAATTTCAGTTAATGAATCTCAATAGCAAAATGAGGTGCATCTCTGGGAATTCCTTATTAAGGCTATGTGCTTCGAAGTCTCTTGAAGAGGCCGCTAGAGTATAATTTGGATGCCACTTCTGCTTGCATCTGTACTATTGCCTTGCTTCTTAGCAACCTGTTTCCTCAAAGGCGGACATTCCAGCAAACTGGCACACCTTGGCTACCTCACTTGAGAGCCCGTTGAGGTCACCAAGGTCAAGATGCTCTGTAAAAGACTATACCTTAAAGGGATAACGGCACCCACTCCAGCCGGCTGGGATGCTGTTGTGTTGCGCTTTCACTTCTTTGTAAAGCATAAAATGAAAATTCCAAGTCTAATGGGAGACCAGGCAACACCTGCGACCATAGTTGGTCTCAACAGTATTACTCAGAACGCCTGACTGCCATGGACTTGTTGATCAGCACAGAAATGTCAATGCCTCTCCCCAAGAGACACACATCAAGCTCAGTTTGGCACGTATTTTGGATCAGACCAAGGAGGGTTAAGTCGTAAGTTCCTGTAACAGGGCTGGCACCAGCATACCCTGAGATGGGGCAGCTCCCAGGGCCCTGTACTTTTGGTATGGCTCACTTCAAGGCAGGAGACGTGCAGAGGTGGTTTGTCACTGCCTCCCTCTGCATAGCAACTCTGGTCTTCCTCATGCAAAGGCTCCTTTAAAAAATACTGATCTTGTGAATGTGGAAGGGATAGCAGCAGAGGAAGAAAGTGCAGCAGCCAGAGAAAAGCACAGGGAGAATAAGTGCCAAACCATAATACCAACATTTAGCCATAGGTCAACACTGTCATGTATATAGGTGTATCCTGGGACAGGGTTAAGATAAACTTAGGTTATGAATGGATGGCCTAGAAAAGCCACGAGCCCGCTGCCAAACAACCCAGTTGTATACACCTCCTCTCCCCCTCAGTGCACAGCCACACACAAAACCCCTACAATTCTGCAAAATTAACTACTAAACCAGGGAAAATGGATTATGTTGTACTATCAACAGGCGAGCAGTGAATGCATGTTGCAGATTTGACAGTGAAATGCTAGAATTAGTTCCACTTTCTCTGTTTTCCTTTCTCTGATGAGTTGCATGGCTGAGTGCTTTTTTTTTTGTCATCACAAACTAACACTTTTGCCTTTAGCCCCCTGAAAATCCAACCCAGCTTCTATACTCAATTATAGGGGTTTTGCAATAGAGAAATTGTACAGAGAAAATGGTTAACAAGACCTTAAAAAACAGCTGGTTCTCCCATATCCCCATCTGACATCCTAATCAAAACATCACACTGGCTTTTCCGGTTACGACACAATCTCTCTCTCTTTTTGTCCTCTTCTCCACTGGACTTTCACAATCACCTGAAACAGAAATGTAATAAGAAGAGAAGAGATTGGATTTATACCCCACCCTTCACTACCCAAAGGAGTCTCAGAGTGGCTTACAAACTCCTTTCCCTTCCCCTCCTCACAACAGACACCCTGTGAGGTCAGTGGGGCTGAGAGAACTCTGACAGAAACTGCTCTTTTTCAAGAACAGCTCAAACAGAATTATGGCTTGCCCAAGGTCATCCAGCAGGTGCAAGTGGAGGAGTGGGGGATCAAACCCCGTTCTCCCAGATTAGAGTCCGCGCACTTAACCACTACATCAAATTGGCTCACCAAATGGCAGGGGGTTAACTGGAAAATCTGAATAAGAAAATTTTCTCATCCAAATTTAAATAATGTTAGCGAAATTTAAATAAAGTTAGTGAAAGAAGGCAGATATATCATATACAAGCCTGGACCATGTACAAGCACTGGGATTTGTCCATGCTTCACGTCCCACATTTAGCCTATTGGATATGACTGATTCGCAGCACAAACAGCCCTGACAACTGTCAACAGACTACATATGTGTGGGGCGGAAAATTTACATGGCATAATATAGTACTGGAAAATTTCCTGCCCCACACCACTGGATGCTGGGCACCTGCACCTCTCCAGTCCTGGATGGCCCTGGGCTGCTGCTGGTGGCTCCACCCCATCTCTTGGTCGCTGGCTGCGGGACAGTGGGGGTACAGGGTTTAGAGGCTTTCTTGTGAATCCATGCCAGCCCTTTAAAAGAGAATGGGCAGAGGAGGCTTGGCCCCTTTGCTGCCAGCAATCCCACCCTCCCTTCCCTTGGATTTCATCTATTTTTGCTGGCATTTCTAATGGCCCTTGCCTTGGGGCACTGCCAGCTGACAAAATTGGGAAGGAATTTTACCCAGGGATGCCATTGGAAAAGGATGCGGGGTGGGTGGGGGTGGGGGTGGATTCTGTCTTCATCACAGCAAAGGAAACCTAACATGTTTATCATCACAACTGGCTAGCTGGAGTTTAGACCTTGGGCCACGGCTAGAGGTACGCAGGATCCAAAAAGAGTGGGGTGTGGGGTCTTCTTAAGGGATTCAGAAGCTAGGAACGTAGTGGTCCTATCCAGGGCCAGCATGCTGACCATACTTCCAAGAAGCCAGGGAGTCCAATGCTCCCTCTAAGCTGTGGAGTCTTATGAGCAAAAATTCTACTTTGTGAGCTACTGGCATTAAAAGTTGTGAGTGAGCGATTTGGCTGCTGCATAAATTAGTTTGCTCTGGAGCCCCATCCTTCCTGAGCGAAGACAAAATGTGTGAGCCGGAGGCTAAAAAACTGTGAGCTAGCTCATACTAACACAGCTTAGAGGGAACACTGCCAGGGACAGGCCTGAAAAGCAGTCTCCACTGCTTTTTGCCTTGTAACTGATTCCCTTTCCCTAGTTACTCCAAATAGGTGGGCTTGGGGGGGGGGTCCACTGCTAGTAGTTGGGCTGGAGAGCTTCCTGCTGCCCCCCACCCCTGCTGTGTCAAGACATGAGGAATCTGTAATCAATAAAGTTGCTGCCCAGCTCCTGACTCTGGTGTTGCAGTGTCCTTCTCTCCTGGCTGGTCTCTACTCCTGGCACAAGGAAAGGATGGCATGCTCCTCCAATTTGTTTGATACCCTCATATATCATTTTCAGCAAGATGGGCGCCCTTTTGCTTCCCACTGAAATACAGACTGACAGGGAGACAAAAGAATGACATTGCCTTTAGCATCTTATTAGCTCAGAACAACGGGAGGCCCAGGGAATATTAGCATAAGCTGACACAAATTCCCACCACCATTTATTATCCTTCTAAGTAGTACAAACAGAATGAGGAAGTGGTCCCCATGTGTGCCTTATGCCAGTGAGATAAGCCATTTCCTCGTGCCATGGCAACCCATTCTGATGTCGAAAACAAAATCTCCCAGACTTGAAATATTCAAGTACAACAGAGCCTCCCATTATTTATTTATTTTTGAAAACTTGGAATGGATGTCAGATTAAAAGTTTGGACAAGCATCATCTCCCCTACAACCAGCTCTTTATTTAAGTGGCTTTAAGAGAGGTCTGTGAAATACGTCAAACACTGTGGCTCCCTCTCAAAATCCACAAAGGACATTCACCAACAACTAAGGAGACAAAAGAAATGGAAGAGGCATTTGGCAAATTAACAGAACAATCTTAAGCAAAGTTCCACCCCTCTAAGTTTTTTGCAATCTGTGTAAATACTGTAACATTAACTAGAGCATGACCCTATCGAAGTGAAGCACTAGCAACTCCCCTGGATTTTAATGGAGAGCTGGCTCAGTAGTTAAGATGCTGAACTGAAGACCAGAAGAACAGCAGTTCGAGACCCAAGTGCTGCATGACAGAGTGAGCTCCCTATCCCTGGCCCCAGCTCCTGCCTGCCTAGCAGTTTGAAAGCAAGAAATTGCAAGTAGATAAATAGGTACTGCATTGGTAAGGAGGTAAGTGTTCTGTGCGCCTCAGTGTTTAATCATGCCGGCCACATGACCATGGAAAAGTCTTCAGACAGCGCTGGCTCTTCAGCTTGGAAACAGAGATGAGCACCGCCCCCTAGAGTCAGATCCCAGCCTAGCCTGACCTCTTCAGAGCTTGGAAGCTAAGAAAGGTCAGCCTTGGTTGGTACTTGGATGGGAGGCCATGAAGGAGTACCAGGGTTGCTATGCAGAGGAAGGCAATAGCAAACCATCTCTGGGCGCCTCTTGCCTTGAAAACCCCATAGCCCTGGGGTCCCCATGAATTGGCTGAGACTCAATGGCACACTTTACTTAAAGCCAATCTACATTTAACACTGGATCTCCACGTTTAGTAGTCCGGATTAAGGGTGTGCGCTCAGTAAATACCGAGCTGAATAAATACCCCCCAAATACCATATCAGTATTTATTGGTATTTATTCAGGTGTGGCTAGAAGGCATTTAAAGCGACTGCGGTCTCCTTAAATGCCTTCTGGGTTCCCTTGACAAGTTGTGCCGCTACCACCACCGCCTTGACTCGGTGAATGAACTCAGCACACATTTAAAGAAGCCACGGTCTAGTTAAATGCGTTCCCCCCCCTTTGTGCTTAAGAGAGTGGGCTGGATCCCACCAATTTTTCCACTGGTGAAAAAGAGATTGTCAAAACCTCTTATGTTTGGGATAATAGGACCTGCATGGACAAAAGCCATGTGGAACAAAGGCATGTAATAAAGAGGGGAATTGGCTGAGGTGGAGCCAAATAGCTGAAGGGATCCAACCCTGTGCTTAATTCTCCCCCTCCCCCTTTTCTCAGTCAAAAATTGGCTGCTTTAAGCCCTGGTAGGGAAACTGAAAAAAGGCATTATACTGGTACGTGCTTTTTTTCTCCTAACAAAAGTCAGCAGCTTCTGGAGGTCCAGACCCATATTTGTTCCCCACGCAATGGCTTTTTTATTACATGTCACGAGTTTCAGACACAGAATTCCAGCACTACGTGTCACTGGGGCCCTCGTGCTTCACTTTCCAAGTAAAATCAAAAGCGCTAGAGGGCTTGGTGTTAGATAACCACACTCTTATTTGCTACATTCTGGAAAGGGGAAATATGTACCATCTATGGGCTTTTGTTTAGTAAGAACATAGGATATTCTGGGTTGGATCCCATGATTCTCTTCCTCCAAGTTTTCCTTCGACAAAGGAAGAATTATCTTCATCAAAGGGAGCCTTTCTCCATCAGAGTCATCCTCCATTGGAGGAAGTCTCTCTGCTGAAGAAGACTGTGGATGAGATTAGTAGAATCCAACTTGTAAGAGAGTCATGAGGGCCAGCTTTCATACATGCAATTGTATGCATATATGCTGTTTTCTTTAACACATAATGTACTTGAGAACGTGCTAACTTTGAACCTTTTCTTAAATTAAATGAAATTCAGCATCAATACTGTTCTACAGATACCTGGGGTCGTTTATGGTTCTGTCATCTTCCTTGTGCGTCTGAACATCTATCTTGCATATACATCTGTCAGTATAACGTACACCACACACGTACATTCTCCAATGCCATATGATATTTCGCCTCGTTTCGCTCACCCTTGGGTCCTACCTCGCAGGTTTGGTGTGACAGTTCACACAAGACAGACAAGAAAGCACTCTAAAGTTTAAAAGCCCAGTGCAAGCAAGAGGAGAAACGCAAGCAGGTGTCACCCAACCATCTACATATTTTAAAACCAAGCTTTCACTTCCTGCTAACAGCAGTTTTCTGCAGAACTGCTTGGGGTGTTCCAGCAAAAAGGTAAGAAAGGAAACATGCCTTTTCCTGATGCAAGGAGAGAATAAAACCTCAGTGGGGGGGAGGGGGTGTACGAACATTTCCTCCCTTCAGAGGAGACATCGAAGAATGCAGGGAGGTGTAGCCCATAAGGAAATGTGCCAGTTCTCACGCCAATCCGGCTACTCCAAACTCTACAGCATGACCAGCATGACTCCCGCAGGCCCACACACCAGCTGTGCACTGCCTGGGCATTCAATTGCCATTCCTTCCTCACATTTCCGGTCAACCTTTACAGTGGAAAGCCACTTACAGGGCCTGTTTTACTCACCAATGTTTTACTTGTACATCGGTAACACCAAATCAGAGCTCTGTGGCATATTAAAGAGCCGTGGCACAAGCTTTTCATGGATCAGAACTCAAGTTCATCAGGGTATGTTTGCACAGAAAACTCAACTATACTGAAACAACATTGTGGCATGAAGCTGGCTGATCCATTGTCCTAGCCTGAATACTCTGGTTTGGGTATTTGTCAGTATATTGGCTGGGGTCCTAGGCCGCTGCTCCCCTTGCACTTCTCTCCAGCTCCTGTGGTGCTCGCTTGATCTCCTCCCAGCACTATCCTATGTGCAAGACCAATGTTCTTCCAGTGGCCCCTGCACACGCTGAAGTGCTCATGGAAGAGGAAGTGGACGAAAGCCTCCATAGTGGCCACAGACATAAAGGGAACAGTGTCCTAAGACCCAAGATAATATCATTAACACACCAACATTGCATCATCCCGTTTTTCTTCTCCCTCAAAGCTACCGACCATGCTAAGATATCCCAACAAACCTCCGGACGCAAATGCTCCTTCCCGATGTGCTCATGTGGCTTCCCTGCTATCCTTCCTTTGTGCACGGAGTGCAACCAGATGCTTCCCTGGAGGTGAGGAGGCAAGATGGAGTATGCAAGCAAGCATGATAGCCAACCATGTACGTGCCCCCCCCCCCCAAGAGAGAGGTTTGTTACGATATAATGAATGCAGCCACTGGCTCTCTTTAGACATCACAAACAAATCCAAGTTACTTTGTGATGCGCACAATCTGCTTTGATTCCCAGGCTCCTGCAATCCCTCCCTCTAAGTCTTACAAGCCATGCCAATCACTTAACTCTTGATTTGAGGCAAAACGTGGATGCCTCAACAAACTGGGGGTTGGCGCTCCTGTCAGTAACGAGGGTCCTAAACCATCCAGAAGCAGAGTCCGGAAGTATGGTGTGGGGAAGGACAAGCCCACACCAATTGGCTGAGAAGGTTGCATTTAGACAGTACAGCCAATCGAGTCTTTGATCTTGACCCAACATATGAACGGGAAAACAAGGTGGAGGAGTCAGGGAGCATACAGACCTTTTGCAGTTCCGCAGGGCCTGTAAAGCGGAGCTCTTCCGCCAGGCTTTTAATTAGGAGCCGCCACTGGGGGAAGGGGCCGATGGCAAATGCCGGGCTAAGTCTCCAGCCGGATAATCTACTGGTGAAATTGCCTAGCCTTGGGTCTGGGTTTGGTATTGCTGCGCTGGGTGTGAGGAGCAATATGGGCCGCCAACTTCTGTGGTTCTGTGTTAGGGTATATTTTTAAGTAAACTGACTATAATTTATAATGTTGTTGTTTTAATCCCTTGTAAGCCGCCTTGAGTCGGCGTACACTGGCTAGGCGGGGTATAAATCCAAAAACAAACAAACAAACAAACTTGACCCACATCACGTTCACTATGGACAAATCCTGGTTTGTTCAAGACATATGAATGCAGTTGTCAGCTCTGAACATTTCGTTTGAGAATGTGCCCCACGCAGCATAGCAGAGTTTATTTTTTTGCTTCGCATTGACAGGACTCGACTGTTTAATTATTAGGAAACTTTCTTGCTCCCAAGACAAATATATACAACTCATAATTAGGGGCCTTAATGATCAACTCTAGCAGCAGCTATGTGGTTTATGATCAGATCCTCTGTCAAATATTTGGCTTTGTCATTTCCTATCATCAACCAAACAAAACTGTACAACAGCTTGAGTTAATGGCCTTCTCCTCTACCAAGACACTTTTGGGATTCAGAAGAGTAGCTATTCGTAGAAAAAATGTCTCAAGGAACCCTATTCTTGGAAAACCTCTTCTTAGCAGGAACATCTGGTCCATGTCTCTCAAGACAAACTCCACACCTGTGTGGCTATGAGTGCTGGAAATCGATTGACTGAATCAGGAAAGGGGACTTTAGAAGGCAGCTACTGGAGAGAAAAAAGTGAGAAAGGTCTGTTGAGAACAAAAACTAATCACAAGCTTTCTAGTCTAAAAGAAAAGAGCTCTAAGGTGAATGGAGAACAAGTGCGTAAAACCAGGACAGGCATGATTAGGATCTTCTGCACTCTTGAAACTTTTAATGAGCAGCTGTTTTGAGAACTGGGGAAGGACTGGTAGTGGTGGTGGAAAATACCTCAAGTCACAGCCGACTTAAAGCAACCCCATAGGATTTTCAAGGCAAGAGATGTTCAGAGATGGTTTGCCATTGCCTGCCTCTGCATACTGACCCTGGACTTCCTTGGGGTCTCCCACCCAAATCACAAAGCTGACCCTACTTCGCTTCTGAGATCAGACAAGATCAGGCTAGCCTGGGCTAACCAGATCAGGGAAGGGGGAAAACTATGATTCCTCCAAAATCAGCAAGTGGTTCCGGAATTTAATTATTAAGGTGTGTTTCTGCAATCGCTTAAAATGCAGGAGTCACACCCAATGGGACCAGAATTATAACAGCCCTCCAAATGTGGTAACACCACAAATCTCTGCAAGGGCACTATGATCCCAGTAATTTTGTTTCCAGTCTCTTTCCTAACACTCAGTTCACACACAAAATCTGCCTCTTTTACCACTTCCATAAAGTGAGCTGACATTTTCATCGAGCTGTCCACCTCAACCTCAAGATCTCTTTCCTGGTCAGTCAACCAAATGCCCACTTCCTGAAAAGTATTTAAAGTTAGGATTTTTGGCCTCAATATGCATCATGTTACACTTACTCCCATCAAACCTCCCTTGCCATGTTGTTGCTCATTCACCTGGCTCCTTTGGAGTACTTCATGATCCACTCTGGTCATTACCATCCTGAATAATCTGGTGCCATCTGCTAACCCGGCCATCTCATTGTTTGCCTCCCCAATTCCAGATCAATTAGGAGCCAACTAAACAGCACCCGTCCCAGTACAAATCCCTGCAGCACCCCCATTACTGACTCCCCGCACTGAAAGAACTGTCCATTTACTTCCTGTTTTCTGCTTCCTGCCCTTTATTCAGTTGCCAGTAAACTCTCTGTTGTCTCAGGAGCCTGACAGGAACTTCGCTTTGCTCTCGCAAAGGTATCATTGGAAGCCACTGGCATGAATGGAAGACTTGTGCTTGCCTCTCATTTACCTTTCCAGCTCTCACTGTTAACTTAATAGAAGAGTATTCAGGCTCTGGAGTGGACAGGGAGGACTCTATAGAGATATGGAGGCAAAACAGAGAGAGGGGGTGGACGGGAAGGACTCTATAGAGGTATGGAGGCAAAACAGAGAGGGGGAGCTTCTGCACAGAAAAACAGCCTGTGAATTGTTTTTAAGGGAGCACACACACACACAAAACTTGTTGAGCTCTGATCAAACATGCAGCTGTCCAGCAGAGCTGAGCTGTAGTTCAGATGTGGATAATGACTACTGCATGCTGCAGGTCCTGAGTTCAGTCTTATGGATTTCCCTGTAACGTGGGTGGGAAAAGACCTTTCTCTGCCTGAGACTTTGGAGAAAGACCGTGGAGAGTGGACAATACTAGGCCAGCCAGACCAAAAGCCTGCCTCAGTGAATGCCTGTTTCTATGCACTTTGTTAGAACAAAGAAGTTGGGAGAAAGTCTAAGCCTCAGAAAAGAAGGCATCTGCGGATTTATTCCAGTGCACTCGCTTATC
Organism: Lepidodactylus listeri; assembly: GCA_029233225.1. NCBI lineage: Eukaryota > Metazoa > Chordata > Lepidosauria > Squamata > Gekkonidae > Lepidodactylus > Lepidodactylus listeri. Next base: position 73,073,619 of record JARCFY010000011.1, on the reverse strand, counting down.
TTCCCACCTATCACTCAAAGCCAATTCTAACATTTTCTGCAGGCACAATGATTAGACAATTTAATTGTAGGGTTAGTCAGCTCATTGCTTTGGCAGGTACCCTAGGGACCAACACCTGACAGCACATGCTACTGGGAGAGGGAAGTGGCTGGCAGCCCTATCTGTATACCTGTGCTGTAGGCTAAGGAATCACAACAGCCCTAATTGTATACCTGCACTGTATACAAGGTGTGCAGCAGCCCCAGGATGTAGCACAGAAGGGTGCTGGGGAATGCTGATGGGGAAAGATGGTTGACAGGGCCACTGGAGAGGTTCAGAGGGATTGGGACAGGACCCTTGTTGGGTGCCCTTTGCAAACTGGGACCCTATAGCTTTGGGCTGTCTGTTCCATCCTTCATCAAACTAATCCTTTTGGAGGGGCTCCTGGCCCCCCTCACTTTTGATCTTTAGGAGGCAGCTGGAGACAGTTTTATTCAGGATTGCATTTGGTTATGTTTATTAGCAGTCCTGAATTATGATTTTAAATTTTGGCTTTTATTTTATGCATTTTTCTCTGTTGTAAGCCACCTTGAGCTCCTTAACGAAGGCAGCTAGTGTTTTAAATAATTAAATAAAACAAAAAGCTGCATAGCATCATTTCCAAACAGAATCTACACTCTGATCAATAGAAAGGTATTTATGTATGCCGCTATGTTAAAAAATGCAAGGAGCGAATGTGTGAAAACAGCCCCCAACACTTAAAGCAACCAGCGTGGGATTTCTCTTAGGCACACCCAGTCCCAAAGAATTTAGGCTACAAAACAAAATGTGTAATACACACCCTTTAGCTCAATGACAAAAGCAGAGAGCTATGCAACCTATGCCAATTTCATAGTCATCTGGATCTACTAAAAGGCTGTTATTGCAAAGATTCATCAGATCAGCATAAAAATCTTCATATATTTTGACGTTTTCTTCAATCTTGGAAAAAATTCAAAGGAGGGTGTTTTTTTAAAAAAGAGTGCTGGAGATTGTTCTTTCACAGCCTTGACACCTTTGGGAAATAGAACTGCTGTCAATGCAAGGAGGTGAAACCAACCAGGAAGACACATGTAATGCAATGTGCTTGAAAAGGTGCTTCAAAGTTTTCAACAACTACTACTATGGGTGAGTGTTAACACAAGGAGGAAAAAGAACATGATGTGCCAGAAGAAAGTCAATATATAAGGGGGTGGAGAGAAAGAGGAAGGGTTCGTAACATGGTCTTCTCTTGCATCTCTGAAATCCTACAAGGATGAACATAACAAGGGCCCTGCTGGGTCAGACCAGGTGTCTTATCGAGTTCACCATCTGGTTTCACAGAGTGGCCAACCAAATGAGAAAGATCTAGTGGGGATCCCTGGCAATAAAATATGTGCTCACCTTAAAGAGGAAAGCTACTAGATGCCTTTCCAAGCATGAAACCTCACAGTGACATTGCCACAAGTGGACATGTATGCATTACTGAAACATGCAAAATGTGCACTCGCGCACACAGGGAGAACCCAGCACCACTCAGGTCATCTCAGTGTACCCTCACCAGAATCCTGGCGAGACAGCCTATTGTACATGCCTCTACCTCCCGCCCCCCAAAACACACCTCAGCTGTTCCAAGGCAGAAGTGGTGCGAACCAGCGACAATGCAATCCAACGCAGAGCCACTCCAACTGATCCCAAGCAGGGCTTAGACGGGAGCAACTCTGCAGAGGACCGCGCCTGGGCTTCTCGGCCCGCCGCTGCTGCCCGCCTTGACTCACCTATGGTGGAGACGACGGTGCCGACGAAGTAGAAGGCGCCGGGGAAGTCCCAGCGGGGGCGCACGTCCTGCACCCGGATGCCGGCCACGTAGGCCACCTCGTACTCCCAGAGGAACTCGCGCAGGTCGGCCAGGCTGAGGTTGTGCCGCTGCGAGAAGTTCTCCAGGCGGGCCTGCCAGCGCTGCTGGGTCTCCCGCTCGCGGGGCAGCTCGAGGGCCGAGAAGACGGCAGCGCCGCACAGCATGTAGAGGACGATGAGCACGGCCAGCAGCAGGAAACGCGCGTTGTCCTCATTCAGGGCGCCCGGGCCGGGGGGCGAGCAGCAGCAGCACAGGCCGCGGCACGCCATGCCTCGCGCCCCCTACCCCAGCCCGCTCATCGCGCGCCCGCTCCCCCGGCACCAGCGCGGACCGGGCGCGCCGCTCCCTGGCGGGGCATGGCGGCGGGCGGGCGGCGGGGCAAGGTGGCGGCCGGTCCAACTCAGGAGGGCCTCCGGAGCCGGGCGGGGGCAGGAGAGCATTGCCGGGGCCGCGAGCCGGAGTGGGCTTCCTCGCGAGCAAGTCCTGTCGAGGAACGGGTGGGGGGGCCGGCCGGCGAGGAAAGTCGCCCCGCTTTACAGGAGCGCCGAGGAAACGAAGCCGTCGCCCCTCCCGGGCCACGTGGCGGAGCCTTCCCGGGCTGTCTTCGACGCGGGACTCCCTCGGCAGGGCTTAGCGCGAGGATGAGCACAGTCTTCACGGCCCACGGCGAAGGCGGCCGGGAAGAGGAAGAGAGGGCGGCCCCCTGCCGGCCATGTGCCCAGCGCCTTTCCCGCGCCAGGGAGTCCAGCCCCCTCCAGAGACAGCGCGCCGGGCCAGGGCTGACTTCGGGCCAGCCGCCTCTCCCCAGAGAAGGGGGGCGTCGAGCTTTCTGGGGGGTTCGGTGGAGACAACCAGTCCTGTTGGGCCGGTCTGGTCCGTCGCTCGCCCCCAGCTCCGCCTGCACCGACTGGCAGCGCTCCTGGCGCGCGGCGGCGGGAGCACCCGGCGTTTTCCGCCGCTCCGCACGTGGGTCGGGGTTGCCCGCTGGGCGTTTGCCTGGGGCGGAGGAAAGCGCCTCTCGGCGAGCCCGGCGTCAGACTCGCGGGTCGCGCCGGCTCTTCTCGGTTTGCGCTGGGAGCAGACGCTGCGGCTCAAGTCGGAACAAATCGAGGCGCATCTCCCCACGCTGGGCAAGCGGAGTCCCCCCCCCCCCCCCCCGCAGGATCCGGAGAGAAGAAAACGAAGCGGCAAAAGACCCCCGCAGCTAACCAAGTAGGCTGTTGCCGTCCAGCCTTCCCAGCGCAAGGAATCCGCCCGCGGCTCTCGTTCCCCGACGCGGCTCTCTTGGAAGTGCCCCGACGAGACTCTCTGCGGGTTTCCACAGCCCGCGCCAGCCCAGGCGGGACCCGCGGCTCCTGCTGCCCAGCCGCCGTTCTTCAAGAGACTGGAGCCCGGAGGGGGCGTGTCGAAGGCGGCGACCGTTGCCGCCCCCGCGCCTCTGCGGAGTGGACGGCCGGAGTTTGGACCCGGCACTGCCGCTCTCGCGTTTGTCTCCCTTGGGGAAGGGGGGGGGGGGGAGAGACACGGGTCTCTGTGGCGGCTTCTTTATTGGCTTAAAGTGGAGTAACTCTGCACCGGTATTGTATTTTTTTTACTTTATTTCACACTTGCTGTCTGAAAAGCTTCTCTTTTTTTTGCCATCAAATCACAGCTGACTTATGGCGACCTCCCCGGGGGGGGGGGGGTCAAGGCAAGAAAGGTTCAGAGGTTTGCCATGGCCTGCCCCGCATCACAGCCCTGGTATTCCTTGGAGGTCTCCCGTCCAAATACTAGCCAGGGTGAGCCCTGCTTAGCTTCCGAGATCGGGCTAGCCAAGGGTATAAATCTTTAATTGTACATAAGTTTTTTAAAAATCACCGATCCAGTGGACGCCGATGATGAAAAGAATCAGCGCTGGATCGGTTTCTAGATTAAAAGAAGCGCTTCCCTACTTTCCTCTTTATTTTGATTTTCAGTTGCTGAGTTGCCCCCCCCCCCCCCCCCCAAATCATTTTATGCTACAGGGACGGGAGGAGAAATGGGGAAAGCCAGCCTGTTTGCGGCGCAATTAGGAAATCAGAAGGCGGCCCCAATTTTTAGCGAGAGACTTTCTCCAGACGGGTTCGTGTGCTGCAACCAAAATAACCAAGAGTCTTGTTGCCCCCGGAAGCCGAACACGCTTCTTCTGTGGCATCAGTTTTTGTGAACAGAGGCAGTGTCATGGATTTAACCAACAGTTGATGGCATCATAAAGGTCTTCATGGTGCCACGAGACTCTTCGTTATTTTTAGTGGTATGCAAAAGTCCACGGAAGGAAGCTTTCCAAAGCACCGAATCTAACTTCCAGCTCCAAAACACTTGGACCCGTTTATTTATAAAAAAATCAAATTCTCTCCAAAAGGGGCTGTTATTTGAATAATCGAAAATCCCCATATCCTGCCGCAAGAGGGCGCCTCTTATGTTACAGGACGCCCTATTCAGTTTGCCATCCAGAGCTGAAAAACTTGAGGAGAGAGGCCGGCTGTCTCCAACAAAACATGCAAAACATTAATTCTTTAGGGGGGAAATCCAGTGTCACAGGAGGAAATGCAGGGGAAAGATAGCTGAAGAAATGATGAAATCCAGATGCTCCGTCAACTATTGCTAGATGAGAATACTGATCTTATAGTAGAAAAGAGCAAGCGTCCAGTAGCACCTTAAAGACCACCCGAATTTGTGGCAAGATATTACCCTGCCACAAATTTTGTTAGTCTTTTAAGGTGCTACTGCATTCTTGCTCCTTTCTACTGCTGCAGACAGACTAACACGGATACCCATCTCGTGAGATCTTATGGGGAAACCAGGAGACATGTTTTTTTTTTTAAATAAATAAATAAATAAATTTTATGCCCACTCAGCCAGCGTCTATAAAGAGCAGAATTACCTTTCCATGAATGTGAAGCCTGAACTGGGATAAATGTTCCAATAACTGCCCACGTAGTCAGAGGGTGGTTTAGAGAGCATTTCCTGACAAGTTTCTTATAGACATGAGTTACAAGGGAAGTCTAGATCTGACACTTGGTTTTCAGTTCCTAAACCAGATGAAGTAGTGCATTGATGAGAAAAGCTGTGATAAAGTATTCACAACCACCCATTCTCTCTTGAGAGCCAGTTTGGTGTAGTGGTTAAGAGCGGCGGACTCTAATCTGGAGAACTGGGTTTGATTCCCCACTCCTCCACATGCAGTTGCTGGTGTGACCTTGGTCAGTTACAAGTTCTTTCAGAGCTGTTCTCTCAGGAGCAGTTCTCAAAGAGCTCTCTCAGCCCCACCTACCTCACAGGGTGTCTGTTGTGGGGAGGGGAGGGGAGGGGAAGGGAAAGGAGATTGTAAACCATTCTGAGACTCCTTTGGGTAGTGAAGGGCGGGGTATAAATCCAATCTCTTCGTCTTCTTCTTCTTGATGTTTATCATGACCTTTCCGCCAAGATCTTTTAGTTCTCCTTAAGTGCCATGTTCCTTTGTACCATGCCATGTTGACCCTGGTCCTTCCCCACAACAGTCCCAACTACTGTGTTTTTACACCAGGATACCTTGTGGGTAACAGTCTCCCCTTCCCCATTCAAAGCTGACCACAGCCATCAGTTTGCTAACAATGCAATGCTAAACAAAGTTATATCCTTCTAATGCGATTTAATTCAAATAATTCAGAAGGGAAGGATGGCTCCAGGGCAAACCAATTTATGCAGTAGCCAGATCGCTCGCTCACAGCTTTAATGTCAGTGGCTCACAAAGTAGAATTTTTGTTCACAAGAGTCCACAGCTTAGAGGGAACATTACTTGCGGGGTACCAAACCTGCCGAGAGGTGGGGAAAGTGGGATATAAGCCCAATAAATAAATAAATAAATACATACATACATACATACATACATACCTGACCTGGATGGTCCAGGCTAGCCCAGTGGCATCAGATCTCAGAAGCAAAACAGGGTTGGCCCCCCCACTTCTGATGTCACAAAAATATTAAAAATAAATCAAAAGCCATGACTTGGATAGCTCAGTGTGTGGTCGCATGTGTGTGTGTGTGGGGGGGAGGAATCCTTTTACCAGTCCTTGAAGGACAGGAGTCATGCCTTTGCCGCAAGAAATAAAAGGCAAGGAAAGCCTGAGTCCTGTGTGCAAAAGAGGCAAGGAACAGGGACCAGGGAAGCCAGCCGCTTCTGCTGCTGGTGGTGGATTACCTCCTCCTCCCCTGCTTCTTCCTCCTCCCCCAGCAGGCTGCTTGCCATTTTTCTCTTACGTGGAAGGGGGTGCAATCGTGCACAAGGGGGATGTCCTTGCAGGCTCTGATAGAACACCAGCTGGGAAGCCAGAAACAGGAGTGGTCTCTTTTTAAATTATGATTATTTGCAGTGCAAAACCCAGCAAGCACTGCGAGCAAACTTCAGCCACCTTGGCTACCTTCAGAACTTTGCCACTCTCTCTTTCAGGTAAACTCATTTGGGCTTCTCTCTGCAGGGGAGGGAGGGCAGCAGGTTTTCCTTCTCTCGCCTAGTGAGAGACAGGAGAGCAGTGAAGAGCAAGGTGGCACTGCCCCTGCCAGGCACCCCCCCCCCTCCGTAGCTATAGGCCTAGGGCAGGGGTGGCAAACTCATTTGTTATGGAGGGCTGGATTTGACATAAATTGGACTTAGTCAGGCCGGGCCATGTGTGTCATAAAATGTAATGCCAGGTAGCGGAGATAAAACTTTATAAAAGACACAAGCACAATTTTTTTAAAAAAAAATTAAAAAACATGTTTGAAATGTTAGCATTCTTGCAATATTTTGTTTATTTAACAGTCTCTGACGACACTTCTTGCTCTGAATTATTGCATAAAAATGTCTGTGCTGTAGCAATCGGGGAAGGGGAGGAGCCTCAGCCCAGTGCAGGGAGCACTATCTTTCCTGAGCAACTGAGAGTGTCTGGGAAAGCAAATTATGATGAAGCAGCAGCAGCAGAACTGGAGAAAGAAGCAGGAGACAGCCAGTCCCTTGTGGGCCTGATAGAAGCCCTCTAGGGGCCTGATCCAGCCCCCAGGCTGCATGTTTGATACCCCTGGCCTAGGGTGTATTATCACCCACCTGATCAAACCCTTGAGGCTGATCTTGAGATGGAGAAGGAATAAGAAAGATGACTAAAGCAGATAATGTTCCTATACTGGGAGACTTCAACTACCCTCCCATTGACTGAGTAAACATATAACTTGAGGGTATCCGGAGAAACTGATGGACTGTAGATTCATGATGGACAAAAGGAAATACTTCTTTCACATGGAGATTCAGATGAGTAGCTATGTTGGTTTGAAACAATAGAACAAAGTTTGAGTCCAGTGGCACCTTAAAGACTAACAAAGTATCTGATGATGAAGTGTGCATGCACACAAAAGTTTATATCCGGAATTAAACTTTGTTGGTCTTAATGGTGCCACTAGACTCAAACTTTGTTCTTTTACACAGTGAGTGATTAAAATTAGTTGCCAGAGGATGTACTGGTGTCGACAGGCACAGACAGTTTTAAAGGGGGATTAAGACAGATTGATGGAGGATAGGTCTATCAGTGGCTACGATCTAGGCTGACAAAAGGGACCTTCCACATTTACAGGCAGTAAATCTCTGTATCCCAGGGTCAGGAGGTGTGATGAACTAGGTAAAACCAGTCTGAGTGTAGGCAGTGGCAGAGGCTCACTCTGATTGGTGAGCCGCCTCCATGACAATGGAATGCTTCCAGGAAGGGGCTCGGAGGGGGAAAAGGTTTTGGCAGTTGGGGGGTAGTTGAAGAGAGAAGGACAGTTTTGAAGAGCTGGGTTCGGAAAGAGAGGAGAGAGAGTTATTATTCAGAAAGGGGCATTTTACTGGCTTCCTTCTGAGGGAAAACTCTCGGTTTGTGGCACAGTGACGGTGTCACAGAGCAGAGGCACAGATAAGACTCTGCTGGTAGGTTTTGTGAGAGTGAAAAGGGCAGACTTCTGTTTAAAAGAAAAACACCAACACACACAGGGAAGAATCTTATAGGGTTTGTTTATATTAATTCAGCCTGAAGTTTAAGAAGCCTTCTACAGGGTTAATAGCGTTCATATGGGGAACTGGCTGGTTGTCCACTATTTAGTTTGTATAAAACCATTTCCCCCAATTCCCTGCCTTTAATAACAAATAAATCTTTGTTCTTATTTTATTTAAAACCACGCTATTGGTGCCATTCTTTTATAGTTATCAGGAAAGGTTTGGGCTCCAAAGGTCCCCCTTTGCCTGAGTGTGAAGGATTCCTCACAGGAGGCAACTTCACGGGAAGGACTCAGCCTCTATGCCCTGTTTTTGGCCCTCCAGAGGAACTGGCGGGCCACTGTGTGAGACAGGTTGCTGGACTACATGGAACTCTGGTCTGATCCAGCAGGGCTTTACTTCAGGTCTCAAGGTCAGTTTTGTCTACTCAGACTGGCAGTGGCTCTCCAGGATCTCAGGCAGTCTTTCACATCACCTCTTACCTGGCCCTTTTAAATGGAGAAGCCGGGGACTGAACCTGGGACCTTCCGCATGCAAAACAGAGGCTCTTCCACTGAACCGCAGCTCTTCATCCCACCCTTCTTTCAAGGGGCTCAGGGAAGCGCACATGACTCCCCACTCCATTTTATCCTCACAACAATCCTGCAGGAATGACTGGCACAAGAGCAGCCAGTGGACGTCATGGCTGAGTGGGAATCTGAACCATCCCTAGCCCAACATTACCACACTGGCTCTGTCAGACAGAAGGCAGCTTTTGAAAATTCTTGCAGCCTCTCCGAAAGGTTTCAGTTTTGATGGGATCTCGTGCAAAAGACAGAATGTCAAGCACACATCTGGTACTGCGTTATAGGAAAATGTGTGTCTATTGCTGAAAATTACTGCTGGGGAATCAACATCTCCATTACCTTTCTGGGGAGAAAGTCACAGTGCTTTATTAGAGCCTTTCCTCAGGCATCTGAAAGTACACTGTTGATGGCCTTGTTCCCTCTCAACTGTACTTCTTACTATTTATATAACATTTTTAATACAAGAACCATGCAATCCTAGATCAAGGTAAGCAGGCTTATATCCTTCTAAGTACACTTGATTTTCAGTGGTTTCCCGAATTGTACCGTAACAATGACCCCTATGCTGAGTTACTCCAGTCAAAGCCCATTAACTCCAATGAACTTCCACTACAGCAATTGTGCATAGGAATGCACTGTAAGTGTTCAATGTAGCTGTAGATTTAGTATTTTTTTTCTTGAGTAGCAGTTATAGTAGAACACAACTAAAACATAGCTATGAGAAAACATGAATCCCACATCAAATCCAGAGGTCACCAAGCGTGGCACTGAAGTTTGAGGCTGGGTTTGCTACTCACAGCAAACTCAAGATCCCCTCCCTCAACACTCATTTTAGGCTGAGCCCGAGTCTGGGCAGGTTATGTCCAGTGATCTTCACCACCCTGTCTCTTCACAAATGTACCTGCCAGCAATGATGCAAAAGCCTGACTACTAGGCTGTCACTCTCCTGGCACCTTGAAGTTTGAAAGAGCAGCATTCCAGGAGACAGCAAGAGATCATCCCCCCCCCACACACTAAAATGATCTAGATAATCTAGTTATTTTATTCAAAAGATTTTTACTGACATCTTTCCACCAATGCTCCCTCTAAGCTGTGGAGTCTTGGGAGCCAAAATCCTACTTTGTGAACTACTGGCATTAAAGTTGTGAGTGAGCGATTTGGCTACTGTGTAAATTAGTTTGCCCTGGAGTCCTGCTACCTGAGCTAAGACAAAAATCTGTGAATTGGAGGCTAAAAAACTGTGAGCTAGCTCACACTAACTCATCTTAGAGGGAACACTGCTTTCCACCCAACTTAGGTTTCTCAAGGTAGCGAACAGGCAAAAATACCAATGAAACGAAACACATAGACATCTAACAAAAAAGTCTTTACCTGCTTGTAGACCACAATGACAGGGAGAGATGAATCTCCCTGCAGAGGAATTCCATAGTTTTGGAGCCATGATGACCAAGAAGGCCCTTTCTTGGGTTGCCCCACCCCTCTAGCTTCAGGTGATCGGAGCATCCAAAGTAGGACCTCCAAAGCTGACTGTAGTGGTCAGGTAGGCTCATATGGATGAAGGCAGCCCTTAAAGTTACGAGAAGGTGTCTGGAGATGGTGCTGGTAGTATAACTAGCTGATGAATACTTTAAAGCTGAATCTAGACAACATGATGGGAAGGAGAGATCCTAGTGTACTGGCTACCAAGAGAAATATCTGTTCTGGATGGGAAGGGTGAGGTTTGTAGCTTAGGGTTCCTGCTACCTCAAAGAGCACCTGTGATCAGGAACACATTTTGTCAACCTTGACCAACTTACCAAATATGCCTGCTACTGGAACCAGAAGTAATCCGTGCCTGGCTTATTTCAACATGAGACCCATTGCTATGAATGAGGACTATCTGGAAACTACAGTTAGTCCAAGATGCAGCAACTCCTCTATTGGCAGGAACATAAGAAGAGCCCTGCAGGTTCAGACCAGGAGTCCATCTTGTCCAGCATCCTGTCTCACACAATGGCCAACCAGTTCCACTGGAGGGTTCACAATAGAAGAAGAGATTGGATTTATACCCCATCCTTCACTACCCAAGGGAGTCTCAGAGCAGCTTACAAACTCCTTTCCCTTCCTCTCCCCACAACAGACACCCTCTGAGGTAGGTGGGGCTGAGAGAGCTGACAGAAACGGCTCTTTTTCAAGAACAGCTGTGCCAGAACTATGGCTTGCCCAAGGTCATCCAGCAGGTGCAAGTGGAGGAGTGGGGAATCAAACCCAGTTCTCCCAGATTAGAGTCTGCACACTTAACCACTATCCCAAATAGGGCACAGAGGCTGAGGCCCTCCCCTGATGTTGCCTCTTGGCTCTGGGATTCAAAGGATTGCCTCTGAATGTGGAGGTTCTCCTCAATCAACCATGGCTAATAGCCATTGATAGACTTATCCTCCATGAATCTATCTAATCCCCCTTTAAAGCTGTTTATTCCTGCAGCCACCACTACATCCTCTGGCAGTGAATTCTACATTTTAATCACTCACTGTGTAAAGTAGCATTTCCTTTTGTCTGTCATGAACACTACAGCACACTGGGTTGACACTTTCATTGAGCTATCCACTATGATCCCAAGGTCTTCTTCCCTCTCAGTCTCAGCAAGTTCAGACCCCATTAGCCTATACTTGAAGTTAAGATTTTTTTTCTCCCTCTTGGAGCTTGTCACAGTCAGTCTTAGTTTTCACCATCCTGAATAGTTTTGTGTCATCTGCAAACTTGGCCATTACACTACTTACTCGTAATTCCAGATCACTGATGAATACATTAAATAGTACCAGCTCCAATACTTATGGGACCCCACGGCTTACTTCCCTCCATTGTGAGAAGTGTCCATTGATTCCTACTCTTTGCACCCTGTCATTTAACCACTTCTTAATCCATAAAAGAACCCATCCTCTTGTTTTATGACTGCTAAATTTACTCAGGAGTCTTTGGTGAGGTACCTTGCTAAAAGCCTTTTGAAAATCAAGGTATATAATGTCTACTAGGTCAATGTTGTCTACATGCTTGTTAACTTCTCAAAGAACTCCAAACGTTTGGTGAGGCAGGACTTCTCTTTGCAGAAGCCATGCTGACTTTTCCACAGCAGGCTTTGTTCCTCTATCTTTGATTAGTTTCTACTAATTAGCTGGCCTGTAGTTTCCTGGTTCCTCTCTGGATCCCTTTTTAAAAATGAGTGTAACATTTGCTACTCTCCCATGTTCTGGTACAACAGCTGAATTTAGTGATAGGTTATGCATATGAGTTAGTAGATCAACCATCTCACATCTGCGTTCCTTATGAACTCTTGGGTGTATGCCATCAGGACCTGGAGACTTATCCGTTTTTAATTTCCCCAGTAGGTATAGAACTTCATCTCTGGTTACATCAATTTGGCTCAGTTCTTCAGACTCCCTTGCTGAAAACAGTGGCTGTGGCATGGGTACATGGCCCACACTTTCTACAGTGAACACAGAAGCAAAAAATTCATTGAGCTCCTCTGGCATCTCCCCTTTATTCCTTTGTCATTCAAAGCCCCACTTCTTCTCTGGCTGGTTTCCTGCTGCAGATATATTTTTTAAAATGTTTATTGTCTTGATGCTTTTTGCAACCTGGTCCTCAAAATCTTTTTGCATGCATAGTTACTTACAGTTCTTTTGCCAGAGTCTGTGGTTCCTGTACACTGGGAGAGCACATCATACCAGTGCCATAACAATTACATTAACTATGTGTTTTGAGGCACAATCCAAAGCATACTTCTTTAGAAGTGTGCCCTATTGGAATTGGTAGGGCTTACTCCTGAGTAAGTATTGTTAAAATTAGGTGGCAAAAAGTATTCCTACTTTGTATTCCACAGAATATGTTTAACTCATCCAGCACTAAAATGAAAGTTCAGGGTCCATGCCAGGATCTCTGTTATCTGGAAACTAATTCTTGATAGAAGCAGCCTCAGTTGTTAACATTTGTTTCTGCACTGACTTAGTCCTATGTTCAGCACATATGGTGAATGAATATAATTAATCCAGTGATTAGCTTTAATATAGGAAAACCAAGGATGAGAACAAGAGCCAAAGTGATTACTACAATATATGGCATTGGGTAGCCCAACAGCCTAATATTATGAATTCTTACTCAGAAGTCCTAGCAGTTCAATAGAAGAGAGTTAAAAAACAAGAATTAGCAGTTGCCCTTGTTTAGAAGAATCATCAGAAAACATGACATTAATGCATTTTAATGTGTTTGTTAAGCAAATTTCATCTGTGTTGCCAGGACATAATGAACACTTTATACAGTGATGTTTATAGACCCTACAACTGGACAGCTTTCCATATCTCCATGTGCCAGGTCAACTTTTGTTTTTTCTATTCTACAATAAACTAGACACTGTGCCAATGCTCCCTCTAAGCTGTGGGGTCCTGTGAGCAAAAATTCTACTTTGAGAGCTACCGGCATTAAAGTTGTGAGCAAGTGATTTGACTAACTGCATAAATTAGTTTGCACTGGAGCCATTCTTCCTGAGCTAGACAAAAATGTGTGAGCTGGAGGCTGAAAAACTGAGAACTAGCTCACACAAATTCAGCTTAAAGGGAACACTGGTGCTATTGTATTAGCATAACTAATCAACTGCTGGCCTTTAATCTCTAGGCTGTTATGCTACCAAAGCATTATCTTACACCTCTTCCCTGTGCTTTTTTTAAAAAGGAAGTTAAATCCAAGAGTTTCCCCTGTGAAAGGGCCCAGAGACCCATGACAGCCACCAGTGGGTGGTTTCTGTTGACTGGAGCCTTACTTGTAAGCAACCAATTGCTGGCTTCTTACTTTTTACACATGCAATTGAATGTGCACCTTAGGTTACTTCCATAGCAACCAGCCATCTTAGCTACACTGTGTGCTTCTGACAGAATTTTAGCCTTGGAGAAATATACAGGAAGAACAAAATGAAATGACAGTATGGAATGCAATGGCTCCACAAAAAAGCATTATGTAATAAGTACCACCATTTATGGCAGAACTGTTTGCAATTTATGGCAGAACAGTGCAATTCAACCCCCAAGTTCATATTTTAATGACAAATGTAACCAAGCACTTTTATTCACTTTATTGCAAATTCTATACAAATTTCCCTTCATCGGGGCCAGTATTTCCAGGAGACACATTGAATATATTTATGCTCATTTATGAAGAAAGTTTCCTGAGATATTCATCTGGATCTTTTCAGGTTTATGAAACGGTTTTAAAAGCGCATATTTTCAAGAAGTAGATTTGTAGCTGATACTGTTTGCCCAAAAAGGCTTTCAATTGAAAATGTTCTTTATAGAAACAGCTTTCATCTGTGTACAAATCCATATTATTAAAACCACCCTCTCTCCAGGGTTAGTTAGTGGGTTTCAGAGGGAACTGGAGCTTTTCATTTAGGAACCCACATATTTCCATGTGTATCTGGAGCTCTAGTATAAGGAATGTTCCAAATCCATGGACGATCTGCAATTAAAAGAAAAAAGCTCAGGGCTGATTGTACCACCAATAGGAAAGGTGCTAACTGACATGCAATTAGTCTTCTAAGCAAGTTAGACATTTGTTTCACAATTCTTATTTCCCATTTTGCCCAAGTAACTGGCCTTTAACTGTGGAGGTCTGCTACCCAGAAACAGCAAACAGATTATTCACAATTCCTTCCAACAAAAATGGCAAAACCTGATGTGTTGGTCTTTATGACCTCCTAACAAGCTATGATGGACCCCTTCAACTTCCATCCCTCAAAGGCTAGGTTTTCTCTCTGTTTTTCTGGCCCTTTACTGAGTGAGCAGCCCAGGTAACATGTTCTCTTCTCCCCTGAAGAAACCTTGGCTGTCCCACTCTGTCAGTAAGATATATTTTGGCTATTTGCTCAGCCCAGGAACCTGAGGGAAGGGATAGGATCACCCCTTAAATAAACCCTTAAAAAAGGTACTTGAGACACTTTTAAAATTCAAAAATAACAAAAGGTTTTATTTAACATCAAATGGAAAGGTCAGGTGAAATCAGGGGTTGAAATTACTGAGGTAAAATTAGTATAAGCACAGACTTTTGTTCTTATAGATCAGGCTAATGAGAGGTTCTTAAATTATTCACAGTTACTTAGATCTTTATATTGAGAGGCTTTTGTTCCACTGTTCCTAAACACTCTAATTTACTTTGAATAATCGCTGACTCTTTTGGTGCCCAGAAGGCTGGTACTCTCTTCCCAGTACTCAAACCCCTTCTCTTGGAACACCAGAAATCTTGAGTTGTTCGCTGACTTTTAAGGTCTCTACAGGCAATTTCTAATCAGACTAGACCAGGTAATTCTGTACTCCTTGAAGATAACTCTTCTTGTTTGACTGGGTAGGGAATCTTCATCTCTCTCTAGAAGATCTATCCTCTTTCCCTTGGCCTGAATGGGAGTGTTCTCTATGAGGGCTAGGATAAATCCCCCTCCGACACTGGTGTTGTGTAACGCCAAGTCAATAAATAACAAGACCAAGGTTCTCCTGGTAGAACAGAAGGCTGACCTGGTGTCGTGACCGAGACCTGGGTGAGGGAGGGGGAGACAGTAGCGCTCTCCCAACTTGCCCTCCCAGGATTCTCGGTCCTACACCAATCACGGACTAGGGGATGGGGGGGAGGTGTGGCAATGTTCATTCGGGAGGCTTACTCCTTCAGGGCGCTCCCGCCGGTGGAGATCATGGGCATGGAGTGTGTCGGTCTGGTGTGGGAGGCTGAAGAGAATTTGGCTGTGTGGCTGGTGTACCGACCGCCTAATGCACCAGCCAGCAGCCTGTCGTCCCTGATGGAGGCTGTATCAGGCTGGGCGCTGGAGCAGCTTAACCTATTAGTTTTGGGTGACTTCAACGTCCATGTCGATGACGCAGCTTCCAGTCAGGCGGCGGACCTGGTGTCAGCCATGGCAACACTCAGACTCTCTCAGTACATCTCGGCCCCCACACACCAGGCCGGACACATGCTCGATTTGATCTTCGCGGTAGGGGTAACAGTGGACTGGATTACTGCCTTGGCGGTGCCATAGTTGGACCACTATGCCCTGGGGGCCTGTCTGAATGTCCCACACCGAACCCTAGGCGGCGAGCCTATTTTGGCTCGCCCGAGGAGCCAGATGGACCCTAGGCGGCTCCAAATGGCTTCACAGGATCCGATGCCCCCTGGCAGTTCATTGGATGAGCTAGTGGAAGACTGGCATAGTCGACTTTCCACGGCCATTGACGAGATCGCTCCCAGGCGCCCTCTGCGCTCCCGCAGCAGGCTGGCACCATGGTATACCCAGGAGTTGCGGCATATGAAGCAGGAGCTACGACGGCTAGAGAGATGGTGGCGCCGGGCTCGCGACGAAGTTACAAGAGCATCCTATAGGATGTTTATGAAAGCCTATGAGATGGCAACGAAGGCAGCAAAGAGAACTTTCTATGCTGCCTCGATTGCATCCGCAAGCTCACGCCCAGCCCAATTGTTTAGAACAATTCGATCTTTGACAGCACTGCCACAGGGAAGGCCAAACGCTAGGGAATTGGAAATTGGCTGTAAGGCATTTGTGAGCTACTTTGTGGATAAAGTCTTGATGCTCCGCTGTGATCTCCCTGCCACATTTGAAACAGTGAGTGAACTCGAGGCCCCTTGCACGTCTTCGACTCCAGGCTTAGATGGGTTCGGTCTGCTCAGCCTAGAGGAAGTCGACAGACTCTTTGTGACTGTGTGCCCAACCACATGCCTCCTGGATCCGTGCCCATCCTGGCTGATTAAAGCTGGCCACGAGGGGTTGTGAGGCGCTGCCCAGAAAATTATCAACACGTCCCTCATGGAGGGGCGGTTCCCGGGGGCACTTAAGGAGGTGATGGTCTGCCCACTCTTGAAAAAACCACACCTGGACCTGGCTGAATTGGCGAACTACCGACCGATGTCCAATTTGCCATATTTGGGCAAATTGATTGAGAGGGTGGTGGCATTACAGCTACAGAGTTATCTGGATGATACTTCGGTCTTAGACCCTTTCCAGTCCAGCTTTTGCTTGGGACATGGGACAGAGACTGCTCTGGTCACCCTAACTGACGACCTGCGGAGGCATCTGGATCGGGGTGGCATGGCTGTGCTGCTGCTGTTAGACCTGTCGGTGGCGTTCGACACGGTCGACCATCAGCTGCTGGCCTGTCGCCTCGCCGACGTGGTTATACAGGGATGGGCCTTGCAATGGCTCGTTTCCTTCCTTCAAGGTCGGGGACAAAGGGTGGCGCTCGGGGAGCATGGAATACGGTGTGCCTCAGGGAGCATGGAATGCGGTGTGCCTCAGGGAGCGGTGCTCTCCCCGATGTTGTTTATCATCTACATGCGCCCCCTTGCTCAGATTGCCCGGAGGTATGGGCTGGGATGTCACCAGTATGCTGATGACACCCAGCTCTATCTGATGTTGGGCAGCCAGTCGGACTCTGGCCCAGAAGATCTGGACCGGGCGTTGCACACCGTGGCTGGTTGGCTCAGGCAGAGTCAGCTGAAATTGAACCCGGCGAAGATGGAGGTCCTGTGTCTGGGTCGGAATGGTCTGGGGTGGGGGCTCCTGAGTTTCGATGGAGTGCCATTGGCACCGGGGGTTAGGAGTCTGGGAGTGCTTTTGGATCCCTCCTTAACAATGGAGGCCCAGGTAACAGCCACTGCCAAGTCAGCCTTTTATCATCTGCGGCTGGCACGGCAGTTGGTTCCCTTCCTCGACCGCGATGACCTAGCTACAGTGATCCATGCGACGGTCACCTCGAGGTTGGACTACTGTAATGCTCTCTACACGGGGCTGCCCTAGCTGTGAATCCGGAAGCTGCAGCTGGTGCAGAATGCCGCAGCCAGGCTACTGATGGGTCTCACAAGGTGAGACCACATCCGGCCTGTGCTGGCGGCGCTGCACTGGCTGGCTACAGCATACCGAATGCACTTCAAGGTGCTGGTACTTACCTTAAAAGCCCTATATGGCCAGGGTCCAACATACCTGAGGGACCGCCTTTTCCCGTACATACCACAGCGAGCACTTCGGTCAGGGTCACGAGATCGACTTACAGTCCCAGGCCCCAGGGAGGCCAGGCCAGCCGGAACCAGGGCCAGGGCCTTTTCAGTGGTGGCTCCTGTCTGGTGGAATGAGCTCCCGGGGGAGATCATGGCCCTGTGGGACCTTATGCAGTTCCGCAGGACCTGCAAGACGGAGTTATTCCGCCAGGCCTTCGACTGTCAGTGAGCGAGCCAGTGTGGTGTAGTGATACGTGTATTGGACTAGGCCCTGGGGGAGACTGGGATTCATATTCCCACGTCAACCCAACCAATCTCACAGTGTTGTTGTGCAGGTAAAATGGAGGAGGGGAGAGTTATGTACTCCTTCCTAACTTTCTCAGAGGAAGGAGGGAATTAAACAAAGCACTGAGTAAAGAAAAATCTGCTGGGTGTGGAGCAAAAAGCCTAGGAGAATGTGCTGGGGGGGGGGGGGGAAGAACGCTCTTGCAGAAGAGAGCAGCAGCGACAGGATTCAATAACAACCTGATGTGGGAGCAGAAGGCATTGAACATGACCAAGATAGCTTATCTGCAAGACAGGGCCTCTTGTCACCCAGTCACCATCCTTTTCTTTTACTTCCCCAGGAGAACAAGGGATTGCCTCAGTAAAACACAGATTTGATACAGAAAGTGCTGACCCTGCAGCATGCGGTGTTCTCTGTAACCTTGCACAAAGCTACTTCAGCCTTGGCTAGGAACTGGCCCACTGTAACTTCACTTTTGGTATGAACATGAATTCTCTTTACAGTTCTATAGCAGCATCAGTATAGGCAGAAAGGTAGAGATGAACAATGTATATCAATCTTTTCCTCCATTAATCAAGCAAGGGGCCATGGTCAAAGAATGGCTAGTACTATTGCTAAGCCCTTCTTACTCAAAGATGATTTAATAGTGAGTCTCAGTAAAGACAAGTGAAAAGTCAGAGGGGAGAAAAACAAACAGGGCAGCAGCGGGGGTAGGCATTATGAAAATTTTATTCAAAGTACAGTACATTCCAATTCCTGAGCTAGGAAAAGAGCTATGTCGTTAACAGCTTGCTCATCCTACAGAAAGATAACAATGGTTTACGTTACATTACTTCCAAATCCTTCCAGCTACATTATGTTTTAATAAGCCCATTCCTTAAAATTGCCCGGAACTGATTATCCCAGGCTAACTTGATCTTTTCAGATCCTGGAAGCTAAGCAGGGTCTGCCCTGGTGAGTATTTGGATGGGAGACTTGCAAGAGATACTAGGTTCACTACACAGAGGCAGGCAATGGCAAACCACCTCTGTTTGCCGCTTGCCTTGAAAACTCTATGGGGTTGCCACACATCGGCTGCAACCTGACGGCAAAAAACCCACGAACTTTAATATTGCACGTCACACAAAAATCTAAGGGGAAGGCTTTGGCAAACAAGAGGGTTATGGCTTTTAACACTTAACAGTACCACAGTGTGGATATCTTTTCTTGTTAATCCTTTTTGTAGATGACCCAAGTCTGCTTTGGATCAGGTTTGCCCCCAAAAGAGATCACATTTGCAAAACAGAAGCAGCCACATGTTTGGTAGACACAAGGATGACATTCTTATTTTTTTATTTTTATTAGCAAATCTCCCCCCCCATCTCCACTTCCTTATTACCCAATCACCACTTCACCCACATAAGCTGCCAGTTTGTAGCGCGCTCAACAGGTCTCATGTAGAGCCCTTCTTTGGCCCATTTGGTTGGGAAAATGCCTGCAGCCCTCATTTCCATAAATACAGATGTATCCTTGTACGTGTTTATTTATTTAGCATATTTCTGTATGGCACTCTGACATTTAAGGCACGGATTAAGAACTTAAGATCTGTTCCCTTGCCCATCCGCTCAACAGCCCTGTGAAGGAGGCCAGGCTGTTCTGCCCCAAGACCGTTCATTGGCTTCATACAGATCAGCAGGAATTTCAGAAGCCTGGGCTTCTCTTAGCCAAGCTCCATGCTCTGACCTGCAGCACTACACTGGCTACCCATACTAGTCAAGGCAGGGCCTCAGATATCTCATGCTGGTAAAGTGAGGCAGCAAGGGGCATGGGAAAGCTTTGTCTGCTGAGCCACTAGGGGACAGGACTTGGCAGCACATTTACAGCTATGATCCTCCCACTTTATAGATGGCAAGCCTGCAAGCAGAGCCCACTTTATTTTTTCATTTCTGCATGTAGCAGTTTTCTGTGATTTATCAACAGCTTCTGATGTGAATTTTAGTTCAGATTTCCAGGGCAGTCTCCGCTCCCATTTGGTACAATATGGGAACTTGCTGGAAGAGCCATTCAACCGAGCAGAAATAATACAGAACCTCTGGGCTTATTACCCTAAAATCTGCTATGCACATTCACTGTAACTCAGTGCCTGTAGTGTAAGGTGCTGTGGCTCAGTGGAAGGGCAGCTGCTTAGCATGTAGAAGGTCCGAGGTTCGAAACAAAAAAATACAACTCGGTCACCGGATCAAGCCCCTTCCCCATTACCAATATTAGAACATAAGAATATAAGAGAAGCCAATGTTGGATCAGGCCAGTGGCCCATCCAGTCCAACACTCTGTGTCACACAGTGGCCAAAAACACCAGGTGCCCTCAGGAGGTCCACCAGTGGGGCCAGGACACTAGAAGCCCTCCCACTGTTGCCCCCCCCCCCCAGCACCAAGAATACAGAGCATCACTTGCCCCAGACTGAGAGTTCCTATCTATACTTTGTGGCTAATAGCCATTGAAGGACTTCTGCTCCATATGTTTATCTAATTCCCTCTTGAAGTCGTCCATGCTTGTAGCCGCCGCCACCACCTCCTGTGGCAGTGAATTCCTTGTGTTAATCACTCTTTGGGTGAAAAAGTACTGCTTTTTATCTGTTCTAACCCGACTGCTCAGCAATTTCATGGAGTGCCCATGAGTTCTTGTACTGTGAGAAAGGGAGAAAAAGACTTCTTTCTCTATCTGCTCGATCCCATGCATAATCTTATAAACCTCGATCATGTCACCCCTCAGCCATCATCTCTCCATGTGATGAGACATATTACTCCATGTGATGCACACTGGTTGAGCTACATTGTTATGTCCTGCTTGTCAATGTAAGCAACATCCTGCGGATACCTTCCTGATGCCTTCCCCAAAAGGCTTTCAAAGGCATAGCTGATACTGGAAAAACTGTGCTCTGAAATGTCCAGGAAGTAGTTTTTCTACTAATTCTGTAATCCCAGCTCAGTTGCACTATTCACTGGATGTCTTATGCTATATGACTGCACTGTTTCTTTATTCTGTAATCCACCTTGAGCCTCTGCAAGAAAGGCAGGCTATAACATATACAGATAAATATACTTCAGGTTACCTTCAGATAAAGTCTTTTGGCTACTTGACTTCTACTTGTGATTTTGTGCTTTAGACATGGGGGGGAGAAGAGAGATAAAGAAGACGCAGAACCAGAATCAAAGCTTTTCCTAGAAAAGAATCTTCTCTGAAACATTCTGGGGATTTTTCTTGTTTACATGTACCAGCCTTGAAAACCCAGCCAGGACCAGAATTACCATGTGAATAATGAAAGAAAAGGGAACAGAACAATGGTTTACCTTTGCCTACATCCTCTTGTCAAATTGCTACAGTCACTGACAAAATTGCCATATCATTTTATACTTAAGTATATTAATCTACTTCATAAGGACCAATGAAACATTCTGACTATTATCATGCACATCAAAAAAAAAAAAGGGGGGGGGGTCACAAAAATGCATGTAATAGAAAGTTAAAAAAAATGTCTCCTGAAAATGTAGCAATTTGCTACAAAACCATGACAAATCAGTTTTTGAGCTTGCAGATTTACAAAGTCTTCCACTACCAAAAAAGAAAAATAAGAAAGAAAAGCAACCAGCTGCCAAGAGCTTCTCTCATCAGTAGGACACGAAGATGACTTATCCAACTTCAGACCCAGGTTGTTTGCATCAAGTGTCCCAACATTTACTTAGCAGAGTGCATGGATAAACGGGACAACTGTTGAAAAGGTGACTTACAACACAATCCTGCTGTTCTTGTACACACGCCAGGAAAGACAGCTTTGCCACTAAATCTCTTTATGATGATGAAGCACAAAGCCATGTCAGTGGAAATAAAAATTACACCAGTGTCGAGCTACCAGGGCAAGGCTATACCTCAAATACCAGGGCAAGGCTACACCCTAAATACCTATCTCCATTAGCACTCCGCCAGAGCAAGGGAGGAGGGCTGGGCAGGACTGCGGAGTTGTGGGAGTCTGAACCGTAGCTCACTTGGGTTGTTTCACTTGCAAAAGGGGTGGAGTAATTAAAATACTCCCAACTGGTGTCAACAGAGATCACCAGATGACTGTGTTCCTCTTCCAGCACAATGACCTCAGCAAAGAAACAACTCACATAGCAACGGGCTCCATCCCTCTGCCCTCATATATCAAAAGTTATGAAGCCCTATGTGTGCAAAATGCCCTTTTACCAACTCCATCACTAAATGGAGCGTTTTGCACAGCCAGCTGCTGCAACTGGGGCTGCTAGAACAAGGTATCCCATCCAGATAGGTAAGAGGGGAGGCTCACTGGAGAGGAGAAGCCCTAAAGGAGTCATACATTATGGGCAGCCCCATTCCTTCCCCCTGCTCACCTGAAGGAGTAAGCGGCATTCACCTGCCATGTCCACAGAGAGCCTCCTCTCTCTGCAGTTCAAGGACACTGTACTGGCTTGACAGCCCTTTGTCACTCGACAGCAAGTTTCACCACCTACAGGTTTCTAGGAGCCACACGTTTGAGAGGGGATGCACTGGTGGGTCACCCGGAGACATCTTGCTGAGAGTCCCTCAAAGTCTGGCACCACCCCAGCTATCCTCTTGCCTCTTTACAAGCCATCACCCAAGATGCACAGAGACAAGGATGTCCTTGAGCCAATGGCATGGAAGGGCTACTGCAGCAGTTACCAGTGGGAGGCCACCTGTCAGAATGTGGCATCGCCAACATCTCCCTTTAAGCAATTGTTACAGCCATGCTACTTCTCATGACACAAACCACCAACCCCTTATTACTTATTTCAGCCCATGGGGGGCACACATGTGAAAAGCGGACAGTAAATTCACCCCAACACCCCTCCAAGGCAGAGTCTATATCTAAACCATGGCCTTGCCACTGGATCTCGAGCAAGTGCTAAGAAGATGGTCCCAGCAGCTCCACATCCTATCCTCCCTACCCCTGAGTTCCACTGACACAAGGAACCACATAGTGGGGTTCACAGGATGTTATAGATGGGTGAAACAGCTAACAAGGACTATGGAGACAGCAACCAGATCACCGAGTCAGGAAGTATTGCTGAGTGGGACAAGAAGGGCTCAGCAAAATGGGAGGTACCCTGGAGCCTGAAGCTGGATTCCATATGCAAATCCCCCCCCAAATGCCTTTTCTTCCTATTTCTAGGCTGTGTGATTAGGGAGTTGTTCTTTGGAGTGAGAGACCCCAAACTCTATTCCCACTGCTTCTCCCTTTTCTAAAATTGTTCCTGGGGTACCCAAGAAGTGAGATTTCCCTTGCAGAACACATTTCCATCTTCTATGGATGGATATCTAACCCATCCCTTTTCTCATTACATTGCTTTTTCCCAAAACTATCAGTCAGCAGACAGCACTGCCTCTTCTGAACTAGCAGTTGTGGAATGGGTTCTTCCACATGGCTCCTTCCCCCCCCCTCTCTGTGCCACAGGCACTAATACAAATGTGATGTGTGGAGTATTAACAATACCTCAGTGAAAAGTCATTTCATGCCCCAGTGGCATCCAAACTCTTCTCCTGAGAAGGTTTGGGGCTCTACATGCAATCCTCCTAACTGCTGGGCCATAAGAAATGTTGACTTTTCCTGGGAGCATGCTTATGCATTGTGTGGGAGAACAGGATATGTGGAATAGGTTTTGGCATCACAGCCATTGACACACCTTGACTGGTGCCTTTTTGGCTTAAGTACTGTGGGAGGAGTTGTCAAAAATGTTACGATTGGTGTTTGGCAGCACTGCTAGGAATACTGTGGGAGTGGCTGTCTCTTAACAATGTTATTGTTTGTTTCTATGGATATTGTTTTGCTCTCTACATTATCTGCTGAAAGCACACTGGATCTCTGTTAGAAGGCACAGGGGCTAGCATATTGGCTGACCAGATTATAGAAGTGGCCTAAACTCTAAAACCCAATATTTATTCACAATACTTTTGTGCTAACCTTCTCCAGAGAAGCTCAGAGGACCCTGTTAGCCAGCCCTCCAGCCAGAAGCAACAACATCAAGTGACATAAGATGTGCAGAGTTTATTTGCCTGAAGCTTCATAGCTGAGTGGGAACTGAACATGAGTTTTTGTATAACAGCCCAATTCAGTGGACAATATGCTATGCTGATCTGAACAGCAGGTACAGTTAGCCTTAGAAAGCACTGGTGCTGTTTATACTATGGGGAACCTGGTTCTCTAAGAGGTGGTCTTATGCTGGACAATTCCAGTAGTAATTGTTATCTGAGTCTGTAGCTGCTGGAACTTGACCATGTTTCCCATATGTATTATGTTTATTTATCCAGTTTGTTTTCTGCACTGGAGAAAGACACCTTACCTTTACTTTCATACTTCTCTGGGGGCAGATCATACGGTACAGGAAACGATAATGCTGGCTCATCAGAAAGCAGGCTTTCCTTTACCTGGAAGTAGCCAGTATCCAAGCCCTATGACAAAGTGCAGACAGACATGGCCTTTACATTCAAGCATTTTTTTTACTTCCTTTAATCAGAAAACAGATAAGACAGCAAAGACAGCTTTTGATGCATCTATCGCTCTGCACTGTTCCAGTGCTTTATTTATGATATTTACAGTCCACCTTTCTCACTGAGACTCAAGGCAGATTACCCAGTGTAAATCAATCCAGTCAATAGGGCAATAAATCTAATAAGCAATGTAAGAGGACTAGGACTCCAGAAATCTGAAACAGAGCTGTTACCTGAACACAGCATAAGTATTAAACATAACATGCTAAACAATGTGGAACATGCTATTACACAAGTAGAAAAATAATGCATTTTGTGGGAACCGCCTTCTATGAGGTAACCCTATTTCTTTTATAAGAATACCCTACTGAACAATTCTGTTTTATGTTCTGTGGTTGTGGTAATAGCTTAACCAGCAGTTTAAAACATCTGAGCAAACAATTTTCATACTTTGTAATTCTTTATCTTGTTCAAGTTGGCCAGTCTCTCTAGAGGCATTTATGGCTGATGGCATCTTAAAGGCTGCAATCCAAAGAGTCATGCATGTGCAGAGGTTCTTGAAGATCCCACTTCCTACTGCAGCTCATGTTCCCCTGAAAAACTGTTCCTGTTGCTTAGGGTAGTGGTTCCCAACCTTTTCGCAACAGTGACAGACGAGCCCAAATTTACTTGGCACAGTGACCCATCCAGGACCAAGTCAAAGTTTTCTGATACCCTAAGCAAACCATGACCTTGGTGCCCATCTAGTCCAGCATTCCATTTTCTACAGTGGCCAACCAGACGCTTTTAAGAAACCAACAAACACTGCATCCTACTATGAACCCAAACAAGTGGCATTCCGAAGTACTCAGCCTCTGCATTTGAGGGCTACATTCCAGCATTTGACCACCCTCATCTTCTCTACTACTCCCTCTAATCTCCTTTAAGATTTGAAGAAATTTGCTCTAATAACCATCAGGACATTTTACGTGATTCTTTATCAATCAGCATGTAGATGCTGCGAAGAAGAAATGCCAGCCAAAGTGTTACATGGAAGATACTGTTTCCAGAGTCAGGTCTTAAGTTTTCAAAATACAGGTCAAAGCCTTGCCTCAAGTTAAGCTAGGGGCCAGTTCACACATTTTGGTTTTCCAACAGAGATATTATTCTACACAGGAGAATTTATATACCAGTTATTTGTAACTGAATGCCATGTTTTGCTTATTGAGACAACACAAGTGGCTGCATTCATCACACATGACAGGATGTTCTTTTCTTTAAAAAGGAGGAATATCAGTGAAGATAAATCACATAAAATGGCACAGCTTTCAGCTTCAGTACAATGCAAAGGGCTTAGCACAGTACAAGCTGTGAAAGCACCCCTAGTTGCTGTCTAAACTTAGAAGACAGACCGTTAGGTAAGAACCACCATGCATGAGAAGGTAGATGTTACTCAAGAGCTGCTTGCTCAAACTGCTTAATGCTGAACATTATACCACCTTTAACCACCTCCAGAGTAGACCTTCATCAGTACCTGTGTTGTGAAGATTTAATCCACACATTACTGATTGCATGAATACGGAAATTAAGTGGTCTACATTATAGTAACCAAGTCCATCCATAAACATGTCTCCCATGGGGGAGAAGGTACTAGAACAAAGAGTTCTCTTTCCAGTGGAGAATTCATGAGATGCCTCCTGAGGTCAACTACCTGAGAGCAGGAACCTCCCTCTGTTGTCTCTGCCAGATGAACCAGAGTGGAATTTGAGGAGGCACACCAGGGGGGTGGGTAGGTTAGGTGATCAGCGAAGATGGCGGATGGTGGTAAAGGGGTTGGCAGCAAGGGGCTAAGTGTGGTACATCTCCCACAGCATGTAGAGGGCAATGAGGAACTGCAGCAAGCTGAACAAGAGGTTGGGTTGCTGAAGGAGCAACACCAAGATGGAGCCCACAAAGGCACATGCCTCCTTCTCTCCTCCTCTAGTTTTCCCATGCCCTGCTGAGCAGCTCTCATCCCCAACACCGGGTTTGCCTTTTTCCACCACTGTATCACACTGGGTTGACACGTTCATTGAGCTATCTACTACGACCCCAAGATCTTGTTCCCTTTCAGTCTCAGCAAGTTCAGGCCCTATTAGCCTATACTAGAAGTTGGGATTTTTTTCTCCCAGTGTGTATTGCCTTACACTTTCCAACACTGAACTTCATTTGCCACATTGTCACCCACTCACTCATTTTGTGGAGATTCTCTTGGAGCTCTTCAGAATCAGCCTTGGTTTTCATCATCCTGAATAATTTTGTGCCATCTGCAAACTTGGCCTGCTTCACTCCTCTCCCCTACTTCCAGATCATTTATGAACAATACCAATCTTCGTGAGACCCCAATGCTTACTTCCCTCCATTGTGAAAACTGTCCATTGATTCCTACTCTTTGCTTCCTGTCATTTAACCACTTTTTAATCCATCAGGCAACCATCCTCTCATCCCGTGACTGCTATGTTGACTCAGGAATCGTTGGTAAGTCTTAAATCAGTGGCATACCAAAAGGTTCTGCCCCAGTAGCCTATTTATAGCCCAGCAGTCAGCAGCAGTTTTGGTGCACTTCACAATTCTGTCAGCACCACCCTCCTATCCACAGCTCAGACCTATAAGGAGTTTTATGCAAGAGGCTATGAACACAAAAAGCTGCCTTATCAAAGACAGACCTTCTCCTCCATCTAGTTCAGTACTGTCTATTCTGATTGGCCAATGTTCACCAGAGTCTCAAGCACTGAAAGGTCCCCCCATCACTCACTTCCATAGTTGCAGATGTTAAAAACTGTACCTGGGACCTTTTGGCTTATGCTTTTTTATGTGTTTTGAGAAATGGCCTCTCCCCAAAATTCAGGAGGGCCATAGGAAAAAAGGCCCTTTATTTGTTGTTAGGATTTCATCTTCTGTCATTAGGATTTCAGACTTCGGTTTGAGACCCTGGAGAGCAGCTGCCAGTAGATGATAGTGACCTTGAAGGACTGATTCTTCATAAGGCAGCTTCATGTGTTCACCTGCATTCACGTTCAGTTTTTGTTTACTTGCATTTATATCCTATTATGCCACAAATAAACATATTTCAAGATAAGCTAAAGGAGGCCATGTTTTTCTTTTACACTTTCATCTCTTATCTGACCTAGTACCATACCTTTTCATTCACTTGTTCCACAGAATTCACCCCTTTCCCATCTATACATTACTAGCCAAGTCAGCCAAATCTGAGGATAGTTAAATCTGGAGACTGGAGCTGTTAACGGATACAACAGATCTTTCCACAAATTTGAACAACACCCTAGGTTTGCAGAAAAATCTAAAAAAATATACAGTGGATTTTTTTAAAAGGCCATCAGATGATAAAAGGAGTGCCTGTAGCATCAACAAATGGATCCCCTCAGTAGCTGCTGCTAGGCAACCACAGCATTCCAAGGCTTGATTTCTGTGAGTAAAAGGAAGGGGGAGGGCAGGGTGCTTTCCAGGGCTGTTTTGGCTTTTGAGGGAGGACTCATCAGGACCAGGCCTGACAGTAGTCACTGAGTGACTAGATACCACCTGACTTCTGTGACTCAACTAGGCCAGGTGCTGGTTACACTTCAACAGCAACCACCCTATGAAAGCCAGTGTAGCACAGAAGTTAGTGCTTCCGGGTAGGGTCTGGAAGACCCAGGTTTGAATTCCCATCTTGCTGTGGAAGCTGACTGGGTGATTTGGGGATAGTCAGATACTTTCAGCCTAAACTACCTCACAGGGTTATTGTGAGGAGAAAAAAGGGTAAGGAGAATAATGTAAGTTGCTTTGGTCCCCACTGTTGAGAAAGGTGGCGTATAAATGAAGTAAATAATAAATATAGCTGAAGATGGGAGGCAGGTAAGAGTTAGGTTGGTGAGTGGCTAAGAAGGTGAGAATGAGGTAGGGAAAGGGGAGAGGATATGGGGGTTGACACAAGGAGGGAAAGAGGAAATAATGTGGGAAGGGGGGTACATAGGATAACTAAGGGGCCCTCCCACAAGTCCTTGGGAGTTCCGTACTACTCAAGTAGGCCTGGCCCAGCGGCTGGCACTATATAACAGGACCCTAATTTCCCAGGTAGAAGCTGGGGCGGGGTGGAATCCTGGAGACAAAGGGGCAGATAAATGTAGATTGTCTGTTGGGTGGGAAGGGGAGAAGAAAACAGGAAAAGGGGAGAGGCTATGGAGGCTTTCAGGAAAGGGAAAACAGAAATATTTGTGTGTGTGTGAGAGAGACACACACAGACAGACGGACAGACCTACCTACCTTGTGGGTTTCCATTTGTTTCCCCTAATTTTCATTTTTGTCCTTTCCTGAAACTCACTCTGATAAATAAGTGCTCTAAACACTCCTTTCTCAAAAGGCACAGAAATCTCAGTGACTAGCATTTGGTCCAGTGGAATCTGACAAGGTAACAAATTATTTTGTTCACTGCTAAAAATGTACCTTATAACAAAGTAATGAAAGTGCTTCTAAACACTCGCTTCTTTCTCAAAAGGCACAGAAATCTCAGTGACCTGCATTTGGTCCAGTGGAATCTGACAAGGTAATGAACTATTTTGCTCACTACTAAAAAATGTACCTTATAACAAACCAATGAAAGCATTAATTTCTTTCTTTATTATTTGGACACACGGCATGTATCTGGCCTCTGTATTTTAAAATGGAGTTGTCAAGTTTTAATCATTTCAACAAATCATCTGACTAATCAACCAAGTCTATACTGATTTGCAAAGGAATAAAATACCTCTGAACTACCTTGTTTTTTAGCTGAAGCGCATATGTGATGTTTTAGTAAGCACCATGTCGAGATGCATTTCTTTGTGAAAGAAGGGGGAACAGATCTTCTAAGATAGTGTCCTGCCACCTACGTGTTTTGTTACCTTTTGTATTAAATATGACTAACAATTTCCAGAAGTGTGCCCCCAGATTAAGCAAGAAGCTTTTTAGATGATTAATACCATTCTAACTGATTAAACAATCAAGAAAAGACTGCAGCCCTCTATAAAAAGTGCTAACTTAGTCTATCTGCTTCCATTGCTATCATAACAGGTTGAAAATGTTCTGGATTATTCCTGTGCTCAACAATAATTAGGAGCCAATATGGAATTTGGGAGATTGAGCAAAATAACAACACGGGAAGGTTTTTGTGTTTTTTAAAGCAACAATATGTTTAGAAGCAGCAGAAGCACAAGCCAACTTTCTACCTGGGTGCTGATTAGTGATATAAAACAACCCCACAAAGGGCAGGAATCTAAAAGAATAAAACATACAGTCTATGCCTGAGGCAATGGTCATGACCCCCCAAGATATTTTGTACATGCAGAGGGTTGGGGGGGGGGGTTGCACCTCTCCCCTCCCCTCCCTGAACAGGAGCTCTAGCTCTGCAATCCAGATTTGGTCCTATATTTGGGTATGGAAGGGGATGGCCTCCCATTAGGTCCCCACATTTGTGATGGACTAATGCTAATATAGGGGAGTGGGACCCTTCTGCATGCACTGGCCAATCACAGGGACTGGTTGCACATGCAGTGTGCCCATGTAGCAATAAATGTGTATAGAAGGGAACAAGGCCAGTGAGCTCAGTCATGGGTGGGGACAGGACCAACATGCTCCATCCTACTGCTCCTCCATAACCCCTGTCCTTATATTGATATAAGGCTTGTCTCTGTTGCAAAGGCAGACACTGCAGAACTGCCTCCTTTGCCTATGGGAAAAGTGGCTCTGACAGCACTCCACCTTAGTTTTGGGAAGAAAAGATTAGGCCATACATTCTTATAAAAAGAAGTGAAAAGAGGTACTATATTTCACATGTGAATAAAAGGTAAAATCAGTCTCAAATTTTCTTTAATTTCTGAAGAAGCTCCTTAACTGAACATGCCTGGCAACCAACAAGGGGTTGGATCCTGCCAGCTTTTAGACTCAAGCACACCCAACTCTCCCCCCTACTAGACTCAAGTGCACCCAACTCCCCACCCCACCCACTGACTGCTTTT
The DNA here is from genome assembly GCA_029233225.1 of Lepidodactylus listeri. Classification (NCBI taxonomy): domain Eukaryota; kingdom Metazoa; phylum Chordata; class Lepidosauria; order Squamata; family Gekkonidae; genus Lepidodactylus; species Lepidodactylus listeri. The sequence continues at coordinate 73,043,383 of JARCFY010000011.1, read as the reverse complement.
GTACAAGTAGCAACCACGGTTCCCACCACTGCCGTTCTGGGTAATCAAAGGCAATCCCTTCTTTTTCACCAGCAGAAAAGTTGATTGGATCCATCCAATCCCATTCTCTTATATGAGAAAAACCACTAGGTCTTTTACTAGAATGCTAACTTTTCACTACCTGAGAGAGCCAGTTTGGTGTAGTGGTTAAGTGCGCAGACTCTAATCTGGGAGAACCAGGTTTGATTCCCCACTCCTCCACTTGCACCAGCTGGATGACCTTGGGCAAGCCATAGTTCTGGCACAGCTTTTATTGAAAAAAAGAGCAGTTTCTGTCAGAGCTCTCTCAGCCCCACCTACCTCACAGGGTGTCCGTTGTGAGGAGGGGAAGGGATGGAGTCTGTAAGCCGCTCTGAGACTCCTTTGGATAGTGAAGGGCGGGGTATAAATCCAATCTCTTCTCTTCTTCTTCTTCTACCTTAGTCCCTGACTTGAAGCCTAGATTCTTAATCAGCCATAACAAATAAAGAGATTGTGGCTCCACTAAATGTAACACTGTCTGGGGAACAGATGAACTCACAAATTCAGAAGGCAAGAAGAGGACTCCTAGCTCATACGATCGGATCATCAGCTGGGCACCGTTTTTTTCGAATGCTCCCCAAGCAGCCTTGGAAAGATTGGCACTGCAGGGAGAAAGACAACAATTCTGTCTGAAGCATACCCATGGCCATTGATAGCAAAAGTATGTATTGTGGTTTAAGTGTTGGACTACATTCTAGGGAGACCTGGGTTCAAATCCGAACTCTGCCAGGATGCACACTGAGTACACTATTTGACAGAGCTGAAGTTAGGATAGAACGGGAGAGGGAAAATGTATGCCACTCTAAGCTCCTTGAAGAGCAGGTAGGATAAATCTCTCTATAGAATAAAGCCGTTTTGGGGTGGCCACGTTCGATGTGCTCCCTCAGCCGTAGGCTGCACAAGCTGCCACTCAGACTGGGAACCCTGGCCACTGTGTCCGACGCCTGCCCACAGATGCGATGCCGACCCAAACGTGCCCCACGATTCGTGGATGGCATACTCTAGTCCCGCTGACCCACCCACAGAACCGGCAGCCAGCCTCAGGCTGGGAGGCAACAGACGGGGGCGCACACTCTGCCTGCAGATGAAAGGAGGGGCTGTGGATCCCTGGAGGTTGCAGGACGGCAGGACAACAGAGGTGGCCGGACGCTGGACTGGAGCCCGTTCCTGCCGCTGCCACCTGTAGGTCCCCAGGTGGGCAGTGAGCAGGGAACCGCTGGTGAGTGCAGGTGTCTGCCCGCGGGGTCTGAGCCCGCTCTGGGCGGCACCGCAGCAGAGGCTCGCAGGTGGGCAGTGGCCACCCGGGGGGGGGGGGGACATCCAGCAGGCCCAGGTGGCTGGACGTGGGGCCTGAGCCCACTCCTGGCGGCACCACGTCCGACGCTTGCGGGCCTCCGCTGACCGAGGCTGCACGAGGCCGGAATGTTGCTAGAATGTTGTATTGATGTACAACAGGCCTTGCTCCTAGCATCGAATAAATAAATGGTTCCTATGCATATAGCTGTCAGTGCAGAATGTGGATTCTGAAGAATTCTAATTTTTAGATGTGCAAAATATTGTGAATTCTGCATTTTAAGTGCATTTGTATGTATTTTCAGAGCTATGTTATCCAGTGTCCCCTCTAAGCTGAGTTAGTGTGAGCTAGCTGACAGTTTTTTGCCTCTGGGTCACACATCCTTGCCTTTGTCAGGAAGGATGGCTCCAGAGCAAATTAATTTATGCAGCAGCCAAATCGTTTGCTCACAACTTTAATGCCAGTAGCTCACAAAGCAGATTTTTTTTGCTCACAAGACTCCATAGCTTAGAGGGAGCATTTGAGAAATTTTGGGGCTGCAATTTGAACCCAGTCCTGATTTCCCAGACTGGAACAACAAAGAAGATGAGACTTCATTCATGGAATTCTAAAAGAGGGATCATCTCCATAACGGGGGGATAAATACCTCAAATGGCCTCATGGGAATTTTTTCATCTTTACATGGTGTGAAATGAAGAGGAGCCTAAATGATCTCTGAGGCATCCGGGGGGGGGGGGGGGGGGGGAAGAAACCTTACCTTACCTATTAACAGAAGACTTACCTTGTAACCAAAAACCATGCAATCTTTTGGAAGTCAGGAGACACTCTCATGTACGTCTTAATGTGAGGCATGGCATGACTACGACCTGAAGTTTCAGCTGACCATTTGCTGAAGTAAAAAAGGAAGATGGGAGTGAAGCCACAGTTTCAGATCCCCATTATCCCCATTGGGCAAGCCATGGCTAGAAGTGATTTTTTTACCAATTTCAACTATGGGATGCATCACATGCAAGAGAGAACCCACCCACCACTGCCCTCTCTTCCTAATATAGCCCTTTGAACCCACCCCCCCAAGCCTCCCTCAAAGGTCAGGTGACCCTCTAATGTGGCATAAAGGAATACAGCATGGAGAAACTGTTAATCACATCCATGCACATTAATGCAGATAGACATGGTTCTTTGGGTCCAGGCCATAATTTACTCAATTTTTGTCTTGCTAGGGACTGATAAAAATTGTTCTTGTTCAGACAATTAGGACTGCTTTTTTCTTTTTGAATACAAACTACATGAGAAGAAATCAAGCATTATGGGATGATTTAGAGGGCTTTAATGCTCATAAATCAAGAGGTTGGGATAAAATAGAGACTTAAAAATACAAATGGGAACCTGAAAAGACTTGCAGGAGCCATCTCACATCCCTCTGTCCCTGTCCTGAAAGCCTCCACAGTCTTGCCCCCTTTCCTGCTTCCATCTCTCCTTCTAAGACTGCCAACCTTCTGGTGGGGCTGGAGATCTCTTGGAATCACAACAGATCTCCCAACTACAGAGATCAGTTCCCCTACGGCTGCCAGACCGAGTTTGAGAAATCCCTGGAGATTTGGGGATGGAGCCTTGGGAGGGCAAGGTTTGGGAAGGGGAGCTACCTCAGCAGGGTATAATGCCATAAAGTTCATCTTCAAAAGCAGCCATTTCCTCCAGGGGAACTTACCTCTGTCATCTGGAACACAGTTGCAATTCCGGGTCATCTCCAGCCCCCACCTGGAGGTTGGCAGTCTTAGAAGGAGAGATGGAAGCAGGAAAAATGGTATGCTTTGGAGAGTGGAGTCTATGGCGTTATACCCCACCTCACACCTCTTACCCCCCAAAAAATTTCTAGGAGTTTCCTAACCTCTTTCCCTCATTTTGGTAATCCTCATATCCTCTCCCTGCCTCAATCTCTCCTTCTCAGCCATTCACCAACCTACCTTTCATCCACCTCCCATCTTCACCTACATTTATTATTTATTTACTTCATTTATACCTCACCTCACCTTTCTCCACAGTGGGAACCAAAGAAGCTTACATTATTCTCTTCTCCTTCTTTTAGCCACACAACAAACTTGTGAGGTTGGTTAGCCTAAAAGGATGTGACTGGTCCAAAATCACCCAGTCAGCTTCCACTGCAAGATAAAAACCTTGGTCTTGCATACCCTACTTTGAAGCTCTAACCGCTGCACCACACTGGCTTTCATAGGGTGGCTGCTGTTGAACAGTAGCAAGCAGCCAGGCCTAGCTGAGTCATACAAGTCAGGAGCCATCATGTCATCCAGAAGTTGCTGCCAGGCCTAGGGTTACCAACCTCCAGGTAGAACCTGGAGACCCCCCCAAAATTACAATAGAACTCCAGACATCTGTCCCCCTGGAGAAATGGCTGCTTTGGAGGGTGGACTCTATAGCATTATATCATGCTGAGGCCCCTCCCCTGCCCAAACCCTGCCCTCCTCAGACTTCCATCACAAAATCTCAAGAATTTCCTAACCTGGAACTGGTAACACTAGCTGGTCCTGGCCCCAATGAATTCTCCCTCAAAGGCCAAAATAGAACTAGAAAAGGTTTTAGCCCCTCCCCCTGACTTTTACAGACAGAGCCAAATGTGGGGTGATGGGGCTGCCTGGCAACAGCCACGGAGGGAATCTGTTGCTTAATGATACAGGTGCTTCTTTTATCACTTTTGGATTTTTTAAGCTGCCCAGTTTATATTTTTTTAATTTCACATTTTTTCCAAACATGGGGCCCTTTTCAGGTTTGTAGAAAGATCTGTCTTGTTTGTTCACAGCTCTAGTCACCAGATTTAAGCATCCAAAGATAGCCTGACTTAGCTATTAGAATATAAGATATATGAAATCTCGATTTACATGACATTCAATTAGTTTTAAATGAACATCCCAAGGCTTGTCTGACCTACATCTCTCACAAATTTAAACTGACCTTAGCAACTCAAAATGCCATTAGAAGACATCTGGATCGAGGCGGTACGGCAGCTCTGGTGTTGTTAGATCTGTCGGCGGCATTTGATGTCGTCGACCACCAGTTGCTGATCCACCGCCTCGCCGATGCTGGGATACGGGGGCTCGCTTTACAATGGCTTGCCTCCTTCCTTCAAGATCGGGGACAGAGGGTTGCGCTCGGGGATCAGGCCTCCCAGAGGCACCCACTGGTGTGTGGTGTGCCTCAAGGGGCGGTCCTGTCCCCGATGTTATTTAACATCTATATGCGCTCCCTTGCCCAGATTGTCCGGAGGCATGGGCTGGGGTGTCATCAATATACTGATGACACCCAGCTCTATCTGTTGTTGGGCGGCCGGTCCGGATCCACCCCAGATGACCTGGAACGGGCGCTGCAGGAGGTTGCGGGCTGGCTTAGACTGAGTCGACTGAAACTGAATCCACTGAAGACGGAGGTCCTGTGCTTGAGTCGGACCGGAACGGGGTTGGGGCACCCACTTCCGTCCTTCGGTGGGGCGCCATTGGTGCCAGCTCTGAGGGTCAGGAGTTTGGGTGTGCTCCTGGACTCCTCCTTGACGATGGAGGCCCAGGTAGCAGCCACTGCCAAAGCAGCCTTCTTCCACCGACGGCTGACTAGGCAGTTGGCCCCCTTCCTCGAACGAGAAGACCTAGCTACAGTGATCCATGCTATGGTCACCTCACGTCTTGACCACTGTAACGCTCTCTACTTGGGGCTGCCCTTGTCCCTGATCTGGAGGCTGCAGCTGGTGCAGAACACTGCGGCCAGGCTGCTGATGGGTCTCTCTCTGCGGGACCACATCCGGCCTGTACTGCAGCGGCTGCACTGGCTGCCTATAGCGTACCGGATCAGGTTCAAGGTGCTGGTGTTAACCTTTAAAGCCCTTTATGGTCAGGGGCCCGCCTACTTGAGGGACCGCCTTTCCCCATATAGGCCCCAGAGGCTACTGAGGTCTGGCACCCAGAACCGCCTGACTTGCCCCGGTCCAAAAGAGGCCCGGCTATCTTGTACCAGGGCCAGGGCTTTCTCGGTGGCGGCTCCTTACTGGTGGAATGAGCTCCCGGATAACATCAGGGCCCTGCGGGATTTGTTGCAGTTCCGCAGGGCCTGTAAGACGGAGCTCTTCCGCCAGGCTTTCAAATAGGAGCCGCCACCGGGGAGAAGGCTGATTATACCATCTCCTGGCCCTGTTGATCGCTCCCTGCTGCCTTTACCCACCGGAGCGCTAGAAAGCTGCCATCTTGAGGAGTTAATGTAGCTTTGTTTTTAAATGTTTTAAATGCTTATATTGTTAACCTATTATATGTTTTATATGTTGTTGTTAGCCGCCTTGAGCCGGTTGAATTACTGGCAAGGCGGGATATAAATGAAACAAACAAACAAACAAATAAATAAATAAATTAGTCACAAAGAGATTATGCCACTTACTGGAAGTAAGAGTGCAGCCAAAGCTGTTTCTGTGCAGTCTGTATGCTATATGGAAGAGAACCCCCAGCTCCAAGAGAAAGAGAAGATCACTTAGTCATAGCGAAATGGAATGGCAAATTATCTGCATTTAACCACAGAATATTCCCTTCAAAGGCCAACAAATCCAGCTTTCTTCATCACACACACACAAATAAATAGATTTAGCAGGAATTTTTGCAAATGATTTACACTTCAGCCTTACTCTATATGCAGATTCTATCCAATTATGTCAAACTGAATCCGCAGCATATCATCAAAATCAAGATAGAATTAGACAACTGCAAAAAGAGTCTAAATAAAAGTGCCAGCAACATGAACTTGCTGGTTCACACTAGTGGAGCGTACATTCACTAAAGTGTTCTGACTTTGCTGTGCTTATGAAAAATTATGACTGTGCTTGACAATTTAATAATACCATATATAGATGCTAATCTTCTGCACAAGGGCATGCATAATCAAAAGACAAAACAAAACTTGCCTTCTGTTCTTCAAACTATTTAAGTAAGTCCTAAAATGCCATTTTGTTTTTTAGCGAGTGGGAGGGATAGTTCTTAATACTCATGCTATATCTTTTCTTCTAAAAATCATACACTGTCTGCAATACAGTGGAAGATCTGGACCAGACCTCGGAGTTCTTATTACGTCAGTAAAAGTAAAAAATGTCAGTCATTGGGCTCTATGGATCTTATTCCACCTGTCACCTGTTGCAGTAAAACAGTTTTTTCTGCTTTCAGCAGCAGAGACAGATGCCATGGCACATTTGGTGGTGGAAAGTGCCGTCAAGCCACAGCTGACTTATGGCGACTTCTAGGCAAGAGACGTTCAGAGGTGGTTTGCTGCTTCCCGCCTCTGCATCACGACCCTGGTATTCCTTCGAAGGCTCCTATCCAAATACTAGCCAGGCTGACCCTGCTTAGCTTCCGAGATCTGATGAGACTGGGCTAGCCTGGGCACATTTACACTAGATTAAAGCAACACTACCCTCTGCAGCAGATCTCTGCACTACAAAGAATAAAAAGAACACATATAGAACAAAGACTGCCACCCCATCCTCCACAAATCAAAAGAAGCAAGAGGAAAGTCCTGGCAGACCACAATATGAGCCCAAAGTACAGGGTCAATTTACAGATTCTTTAACTTAATGCACTATAGTACTGTTCAGTATTTATTGTGGAAAATCCAGTTACATACACAAAAGGAATCAATATGGCCTACACAGATTTCAATACATTTTCAGGGTAGAGCCTACAAGTTAATGTAATCCAATACACCACCATCTGCTGTAAAATTGTAATTTAGTGAGATCAAGTCTCAAAGATATTCCAAACAGTCTTGCCCAGGACAACAGAGGAAACTTATAGCAGGAGCTTTCAAAACGCAGCCCAAGAATCAAGAAGATAAACAGACTCAGTTTTTTGGAGCTAAAACTTGATGAACTCAGTTCTGGCCTACCAGATTGCAATGCTAGTTGAAGCAAGCTGATTGTGTATATGTACTACTATGGCAATATTCTGAAGGTATCCCCTGAACTACCAAGACCTGAACTCTAAACACAAGCATAATTATGATTGAGTCAAACCTCTTCCAAGTGCAACTATCGTTTTTAGGTTGAATTCAACAATAATGCTAGTCACTGAGAGCTTTATAACTAAATTTCTAGCATGGTAAGGCCATACATTGTTTAGAAATGATTTTCTGAGACAACACTCATTTATGCTAAAATTTTACCCCCTGGCTTTCTATGCTGTATACAAAAATTTAATTTTTTTTTTTACCTGGGTAACCTTCCAAACTTTGCCTCACGTTGTCCACAGTGGGATAAATCTGCATAACAAACTGCAGTAAGTGAGTTAGCCATAAAAATGCACCTCAGCAAATACTTCTAGCACCTTCAAATGTTAGCAAAAATAGACAGGCATCTTGTGGCACTTTAATGACTAACAATATTTTATTCCAGCAAGCTAAAGCCTGAGACTTCACTCTCAATACAAGTACTAACTACCTTAGCATAACTAGTGTATGGTCTCTATATTTTCTTGATCAGACTGAATTTTACATACTTACATTTCCCTCTACTGTCTATATCTAATGAACACTTGACCCTGCCGTGTCTTCCCCCGCTATCTTCTACATGAAATGTCTGCATAGTGAGTAACCATGGTGAATAAGAAGAAGTGGGCTCTAACCCACAAATATTTATACCAGAGTAATTTTTTTTAGTCTTTAAAGTACAACACGAATCTTGTTTGTTTTTGCTGCAATGGATCAGTATAGCTACTTCTCTGGATTTAAAAGGTGTTAAACATGATTATTAATCTCAAAAATTACTGACAAAACTACTAATTACTGACATTCAACAGTTTTGCCTTGCAGAAAGTAAGAGAACAAAAGCTACAGATAGTTAAAGTGAATTAGAAATAAGCTAGGAATGTTTGTAAGAGGACCATGTTACAGCATGAGAATAATTTTAGAGAAAATGAGTTGTGCTCAGAGCCCAGTGAATTCATCAAAGCACTCTTCTCTAAAGGGCACCTAGAATCTTTAAATAAGAAGTTATCTTTTGACTGAAGCATTCAAAGCAAGCTTCTTTAAAAGAACAAGATAATGTAAATGTCAATTAGCAGCAGAACTGATTTTCTGTATTTTCTTAATAAAGGTACAAAATGCAACCCATACCAGATTAATGGGAACCTCCTGATTGGTTAGAGACTTTGCACAGTTTCCAAGAGTGACCAAACTTTGTCTAAACTCTGAACACAGCCATTTGGACTGGTCAGTTCCCATGGATCCAATACTTGAGAACTGCCCAATTACAGGCCAAGAATCTTCATCAGGCACTTGTGTTGCATGATCTTTTAAAAGCTGTTTGGGGAAAAAAACAAAACAAAAACCCCTCATTAAGTTAAGCACATCAAACTATGCTGAAATGTGCAACTTGGCCAGGTAAGGTATGTCATGGTACTAGATTTCCTCCTTCTTAAATGTCATTCTGATGTCAAACTCGGACCTCATTTGCTATGTATTTTTTCTTCTGTCTGCTTTGGTATCTGTAACTCAATGCCATATTTCATGCCCAGCTGGGAATTGGGGGGAATGTGTGAGTGCATGCCTGGAACCGCTTTGCTAGGAGTCGCGCTGGCTTATAACTGTATTTATGTGGAGGCCTCTCTCCATTGTGGGAAGTATGCTTGCTTGACCTTGATTTCCAGACAGTGCTAGATAATGTACCAATTTCACTTGCAGGTGGTGGAGGAGGGCTGCAAGAGGCACAGTAGATTTTGGCGGGCTGAATGGTTGGGTGTGACTGGACTGAACACGGGTGGTGGGATGGACATTTTTGAATTGTTTATAATATGGGAACTGGCACCAAGAGCATCAGTTCTGACACAGTAAAGTCTACGCTTGAAACCTCTTTATCTCTCAATAAACAAGTCACTGCCAAGAGATTGTTGTCAAGAGTGAGTCCTGTTCAAGACCTGACATCTGACTAGATACTTACTTGAATGAGTGTCTCTTCCAGTCCTACGTACTAGATTCTTTATAGATATTAGTGTTAAATCACAGCTATAAATCTACAAGAGGTTTTTGAAAAAATTTATACCATGGAAGCTGTTTTAATATACTACAGCAAGAAGCAGTAGCTTGAGAGACATCATGGGACTCATTTACTATTGCATAGCCTTCCGTGGGCTGGCGCTCCTTTGGAAAACATGAGGTAGGAGTAAAGTATGTGGAGAATTATGTGAACACCCAGTTCCACAGATCCCAAGAGTGACTGCCACATTCAAACCCTTTTTAGGACTATGAGAAGCTCTGGGACTGAACGCTCTCTCTGTCACTGCGCCAGGTATCAACATCATTTTACCACAGGACACACAGATTGATCTCCACTGGGCTTTGACACAAGGACAGATTGTTGCTGCATTTATTCTGCACAGTAAAAAGTTTAAAATGGATGGTGGGCAGCGTAACAAGACATTGTTATTCCCTTCCAGTTTAGTGTAGTGGTTAAGTGCACGGACTCTAATCTGGGAGAACCGGGTTTGATTCCCCACTCCTCCACTTGCACCTGGCTGGATGACCTTGGGCAAGCCATAGCTCTGTACCAGTTGCTCTTTCAATGACAGTTGTCTCAGAGCTCTTTCAGCCCCACCTACCTCACAGGGTGCCTGTTGTGGGGAGGGGAAGGGAAAGGAGTTTGTAAGCCGCTCTGAGACTCCAAGTGAGTGAAGGGCGGGATATAAATCCAATCTCTTCTTCTTCTTCCCTAGTTTTCAGGACTTTCAGCATACCCCCTCCCCTTTGCTTGGGGGAACAAGGGGTTCCCCAAACACCATGCTTCCATGACAAACTATAGTTTGTTGTAACGCCCACATCACAAATGATGGGTTGCTCTCTGTCCTCCAAACCTGGAAGTGGTTTGGAAACCCGGGGAGTGGGTGGGGCGGGAGACAAACCATATTTTGATTTTAGACACTGCAACAAACCTCCATACCCATGTCCAAGGAGGATGAGAGGGAGCATCCAGGATTGTTTCATAGCAAACCACTGTTTGTCATTATATATTGGTTTTGTCATTCATGCCACAAAATCTAGGCTACATCCCAAATTACATTATTTCTTCTGTGCTCAGCACAAAAATGAACTCTACCTTTGGCACTCCAACTGGGAATGCAATTTCTGTCTATGCTATAGAAGCAGGATTCCATGTATTACTGGCATATTCCTGACAGGTTATTTGCAGAAATTAAAATTGCAGCTTAGCTGAAGCTCTGTTCAATTGCTAAGTATTGAATATGCAAGTGACCCTCTCCGGGGACAAAGAAACACAGACCCAAATATTTTATTATGTGCTGTTTACTTATATGTAGCAAGATTCAAGGCTCAACAATGGGGGGAGTGATCAAGGTAACAGCACACAGATGAAAGAAAAGACAATGGACATCAACATCCGTACCTTTCTTAGTCTAAGGTGGCCCCATTTCTCTTTTTCATTATTTTGGTATCGACCTGGAGTAGACCCAACAAGGCAGACTCTAGAGAAATACATAAGCAAAATGCCATGTAGGACTGGGGAAAATTGCATCAAATTGTGTTATAATTATACATGAGAGGTATACAGAGAAGCAGAGGAAAATCATTTCAAAGTTCCTATTGTCTACAGTCCTACTTAAATTGCTAAACATACAAAGCAGAAGGTACCTTTTGGAAAAAGCAATCACTTTTCATTTAATGTCTTAATTTTAGCTCTGTTCCTGAAGGCATTCACAGACCACTATGATCAGGCGATGCTGCCTTTTCAGAACTGGGTGCCTGTTTCATTATATACTACTTTGTGGCAGACATACCAGCAGTAACAGTTTAATTAACAGTGCAGATCACCATGAATTAGATCATCGGATTCATTAAATCTACATTTCACTGTAGCACCCTTCTCTATCTTTGCTGGGTCTTAATGTATCCTTCCTGCTATCACTATATCCCTTCAAAGGAGTCCCTGCTTTTTGGAAAACAAAAAACAAAACAAAAACCTATACCTTTTACACACACTGTATTATACAAGGAAAAGGAAAAATGTCAAATGAAGAAGTGAAGGATACCCAGGTCCCAAGGCCACAATACAGCTGCTTGAAGATCCTAACAAAATGGCTATTATTTTTTTGGCAAGTGCACATTCATTAACTGCTTTCATACCTGCATCTGCAGGCAGCTGTTCTGCTCTAAAGAAAGAAATTATTTTCCTGGCAACTTTAAAATTGCAGGAGGAGATTGATCTTCAATGTATTTTATGGAGCTATGCCAGCATGTGAACATCCAAGGAGCTACTCTCAAACATGGATGTAAGATTTATCTCCATTTATTCACTATGAAGTAAATTCAGGTCTTGTTTTCCCTTTATCAATTTCTTAAATAGCCAAGTATTATTATAAAATACTGAACATGTGCAATTCTAATTTTTACTGTGCAATCTGGAACAATTTCAAGCCACGACTATCAAGGAAATTTTCATGTGTAAATGGGTTTCCTCTTTCCTCTTGCTTTAAAAGTACAGGACCAAAATACACATAATTTACCCTGTTAACAATTTGGCATTGTAAATATAAAAATATTTTCAGGCAAAATAAAAGGCATATGGGGTGTAAATGGATTAATTTGAAAAGCCCAACTTAGAAACAATTCAATCATAAAATCAGTGCTAAGGGCTGGGATGAGCTTAGCTTCCCTCCAAATGACTGCTGCATTTCTAATAATGAAAAGCCTGTGCAGTTTCTGGTCACTCCTCTTCAGTTCTGCTGCCCTCTATGATAATCCCAAGGCCACAGTCAAGTCTACAGAAGGGTGGGGGGGGGGGGAAGCATTTTACATGACAACACCTGTTCACACCCAAAAAAACCCTATTTAGACACAGAAACCAAAGACAGCTTCCTGGTTCCATTGTTCACTCTGAGCAGTTTTGTTCCTGGAGGAATTCCTGCCTGAGTCTCCCCAGAAATACAAAGCTAAATTTACAAACTTTTTTAGAAGCATCCATAGCCCAAATGATGTACCTTGTCTCTGAAAGATCATGTTGCTTGATTACTTCAACCCATTCATTGAGAGTTGGGGATTTGTACGACATCAAATAAGTGATCAGATCAGACTTAAAATTGGTACGAGATTCACCAGCAGTCGCCAGTGTTCCAGGTGGTAGCTTTGGATATAAAGGACTTAGCCATATGCTAGAAGATAAACATGAAAAAATTGAATACTATATTCCAAATGCTGTACTGTGCTTGTTTACTGTAGCCTAGTAACCAAAGAATATCTGACAGATTAAGTTCTATTTTACAACAATTTGGATATTTACTTTTTCCAAACCATAGCAAAACAAACTCTCTCTCTAGGCTTGGATCCAAAGAACTTGGGGTAAAATGGAGCTTGCTTAATGGATTTCTGTTGCCTCCTTAGTGCTGCAGCCATCTGCCCCTCTGAAAAGCTACTTCCAAACATAAAAGTACTTGTGGCAATTGTATGGAACGCACAGCAGCGGGCTACAATTGGTGGGGGAGCCATGGATGGTACACACACCATCTGTGTGCAAACTCACTTTACTGTTGCACAAGAATTGTTGGGGGTGGGTGGGCGGGCAAAGAAGCTACTTCCCCCGCTTGCCCTTCCCATTTTGGCCCCACTACACCCTCTCCCATGCTAAAACCCAGTGGTCACCTGGTGCTAGCGTGGGGGTATGCTTAGGAGGCTGCAGCAAGCAGGGAAGAGCAACAAAGATTTACATTGTCCCCCTGCTCTAGTCTCTGGAGTCAAGCCATAATGAAGAGAATGCCCCGCTAAAAGACATTTTGCATTTTATTTCAATTTTAGGATCTGCCATACCAATTTTGTAAAGAACAATATATGGACTTTGAGAAACTTTCTAACCAACAAGAATGACCACCATTTCCTTTAGCACAGCAAAGCAAGAAAGGTGGTGGTTTCGTCTTACCTTCTGGGTGCTGACTCCTGAATCTACTTTTGAACCTTGGATAGCCATCAAACCCCTTATATCTGAGTCCGGTCATAGCCAGCTTCCTTCCTGAGTCCCTACACACTCTGAAATCAGGAGCAGAGTGCTCTCCTCCAGACCTTTATCACTACATGTGGACAAGAGGGTATGGATCACAGTCAAGGAAATCCCTCATCCAAATGACTGGGCACTACCCGGTTCAGGCACCCTCATTCTGCACACAGTGAAGAGGAAAGGTAAGGCACATGCAAGCCAGTGAGGTATAGCAGTTAAGAGTGTCGGACTAGCATCTGGGAGACCCAGGTTCGCATCTCCACTTGTACCACAGAAGCTCGCTGGGTGACCTTGAGCCAGACATAGTCTCTCAGCCTAACCCACCTCATGGGATTGTTATGAGGATAAGGTGGAGGAGAGAAGAATGATGTAAGCTGCTTTGGGTCCCACTGGGGAGAAAGGCAGGGCACAAATGAATGAATCAAATAAATCCAATACTGATATGAATAGATATTGGGGCCTGGGCAGTACCCTTCTTTCTGTCTCTGATACTGTCTTCAGTGTCAGCTGTCTCAACTGGAGTACAGGGATAACCTCATTTTTTACACAATTTTTCACCGTCCCTTCCTGTGAACTCTCCAAGCTGATTCTCCTGCCCCTGCTTACTTGCTTCAATTCATCCTCCTCCATGATTGTTTCAGTTGCAAAGAGGAGGAGAAAGAGAACAGAGCACCTACACAAGTACAGGCAAGGCAACCAAAGGAGTTGTATGTAATAACCTAACATTGGCCCCGGCCACACAAGTGAGATAATCCGGGGGGGGGGGGGGGGAGTGAGGCTATTTTGCGCCGGAGCAATGTGACCCGCAGTTGCACGATCACACAGGTCTGTGAAGCTGCTGGCGCAACTCACTGCTGCGTGATCAGACGCAACCACAGGAGAGTTTGGGGGGGGTGTTTTATCGTTCATTTCCAATTCACTTAAACGGGGGATCGATGAATCGCTTCTCCACCCTGAGGGCTTCCAATGGCAGTATGCAATGATACGCATGCTGAGAAGGGGAAAAAAACAACGGCATGGCGTCAGGATAGCTTGATCAGACTATCCCCAACACCACAAGTCCGCGCTGGAGCGATCACATGGGAAAAGTCCATCTGTGGCCTGCAGCAACCAGTTTGATACTGGGGTTTACCTAGTGGTTTTTTATTCCACTTCTCCGGCGGAGCAAAATGGCTTGCCGACAGGTGCGGGACGCTTCACAGATGTGCTCTTTGATCGCGCCAGTTTGATCCGCCCCTCAGTCATCCCTCTCATGCAGCTACTGGTGTGTATGATCAGGGCCATTATCAGACAACATTTGCCTCATTTAGGCTATTACTTTAATTGGCAAAGAACAAGTGTAATTTCATTAAAAGGAATTTTTCCAAGGTTAATTATCTGGGAAATGTTCCTGATCTGTGGCATTTATGCAAACACTGAAAACCATCTCCTTACTTTGCTCCGCTTTTCTAGTGACAGAAGCAAGAAGAAATAAATGAAACGTTATAAAGATATCTTTGCAAAATGCTACATTCACCTTCAGAAACAATAAAACTATTATGTTATCAACACACTGAACAACCAGGACCGCCGCTAGTTAAACAGATACATTTTTTGTTGACTTGGTGACAAAAAAAATGGTTCTGCACCTTAAAAGCCCACTGGTGGCTGTTATATTTGATCCATTTTCTTTGTTCCTGGCAAGATTCCTCTATCTAATTTTCCTTCAGGGAAAGAGATTAGAAGAGCTGTTTAGAGTCAAACTTCACAACTACATTCTGCCAGTAAACATATTGTTTACTGTCAGAAGCCTGTTTTCTTTACCAGCTGATGATGGGGTTTAATGGCTTTGGTGTGTTCTGGGCAGAGAGACCTGAGTAACCATCACCTGTCAACCTTTCATCCAGGTGACCTTTAAAGTCTTGGAGCAGTAAAAGATCTAATGGTCTGAAGTTTATACCTATAAATATGAAACTATGTAAGACTTCTCCATTCTTGGTGACAGCAGAATTGTTAAATATATTGCACAGGCCATTATAACAAGCCTATATGGCCTAAAACCCTATCCTTATTCTTTCCAAGATCCACTGAGTAAGCAGATTAAACACCTATTTCCACCCATTCCCTTTTACAGAGCATCCTTTATGGCTTGGGCCTCTCCTAGGCATGGTAGGGAGCTAGAAAAAGATGGCATTACTTCCTCAGTTGATGGAACATAGAATAGGGAAACTATTGCAGGTTCTGCAGAAGTAGAGATCTTTACTTTAGAAGCTGTGAGGCGAACAATCTGGCACTTTCTTGCAAGTTCAGACTCCCAGCCTAAGCCCAGGCTACAGTTAACATAATAAAAGCTCTTACATTTTATTTTTGAAGCCATAAGCCTTTATTATTATAACTATTCCTATGCACTTTTATTAATAACTATTATATATTTTCAGAAACTACTGGGTGAAGAATGGGTTTCTTAACTGTACTGTTTGAGACTGCCTAACCTGGAAGCCTACAAGGCACTTAAGGCGAAGCAATAATAACAGATCCCCTTGGAAACAGACTACTCCAAGGCCATCAAGGAGGTAATTCATGGGATGTACTCAAATAAGCCACAACATTAAGTGCATTTTAAAACAGTGAGTGGTTCTGCACTATACTTGAATCCTGCATTTTGTAACAAATCGAGCATTCAAAGTGTATACTATCATTTAAGTAATAGTAAGGTTCCCTTGGCAAAGTGTTGACCGCATTGTCAGAAGTCTGTTTTGTGTACAAGTCTACAAACAGGATTGTTTCAAAGAAAAAGAGCAGGCTATCTGGCAACATTACTGAAATGCATTGATTGGAAATTCTAACAAAACAGAACACACTTCTGCCTCTGCAACACCACACATCTGGGGCTGGCCTGCTCCTCTTCAAAACTGGAGCAAGTGAATGTCCGGTTGCTGTCACTTGAGCTTAACAATCTGACCCCAACCAATGAGCACAGCAAGCAAGTGCTAGATTAAGGTTGCCACCATGGCTTTTCAGGAAGGCCAACCCATAAAAATTGGGGGCTCTTTCCTGGCAAGGCACTTGCATTTCTTCTTAAATGTAACCGCATGGTAATGGCATAACTTTCTAACCAAGTTCAGGACAGATCAACTCAGTAGGGGTGAACTATGAAGGAAGGTTAAAGACTGAGTAATCCCATGCTAACCGCACTTGAGATTACCCAAATTTTTCCCACCCTTCTGACTTAACCCTGATGGACTTCAGCCAATTCAGCTAATACTTCCCAATGAATCCAGAAAGGGATAGCACATTTGCTGCCGCTGCTGAGTGACCATGCACAATCCCGCTCTTATTTCTACCTCCATGTCCAAAGTCTTCATAGATTTAACACATTTATATACTTAACTCTCCAAACAAGCTGCTCCAGGTAGTTTCCAACATAAATTCTAATCAAAACCAACAAGAATGAGCAGAAGTCTATTACAGACAAAAAAAGTTTTGATCTTTGTTGTAATCTCAAACTACTGTACTATGCCTAAACGTTGCTTCAAGATCTTAAAATTATTTTCTTGCTTTACCAATCAGCAGGATCATTTTCTTCAGTAATCAAGTTGAAGCAGGGGCAGTGAAGAAGATCCATGGACAGGTGGATGTGGGAGCACGAGATTGTTACAGTACCTTACTCCCAGACACCGTTTAGAACTTTAAAAGTTAAAACAAGCACTTTGAATAGATCTCAGAAACAAAGAGACAGCCAGTGAAGCTCTTAAAGTACTGGTAATATACGCTACCTGCAGTCAATATACAGCTTAAGTCAAGTTCAGCTGGCATAATCTGATAGAGTGTTAGAAAAGAGCACCATGTAGCACCATGAAGACTTACAACATTTGTGACAGGTATGAGCTTTTGTGAGTCACTGCCCACTTCTTCAGATACAGCTAGAGAGTTAGGCAGCTTGATCTGATTGCTCTGGGAAGAACCAGGGAAGCATATAGGAACAGTATCACCGTCCCTAACACCGCTAGACTGCTATCTTCTGCAGATCAGATAGGGTTGCAGAACTCCAGCAGCTAGTCCCTCAGACTCTACCACTATTAATTCCAGGGAAATCTGTTTCTTGCTTATTCCCTGAGCCAATTCATGGAGCCTACTTACTGAACAGCAAGACTGGATGAACTCAGACTGGGAATTACTTCAAAGCAGACACAGAGAAGATCAAGTTGCCAGTTTGTCAGATACCACATTTTCCCTCCCCAACTTGCGACACTTGCCTGGCTGCATTCAGCTCCCCAGAAGCAAATCCTACTGAACACATGAGCTGAAGCCAACAGATATAAATACCCAAAGACCTCAAGCTAAAACTCAGGCATAGTTCGAAGCATAACCATGCTTTCTGCTGATTAGTACCAGGCACTCTGTTTTGGAACTGTGTACTGCATTTCTGAAAGCTGTCTGTGCCATTCTCTTGAATTCTATAGAGTAAACCAGCCATGTCATTTATTTACCAAAGTAGTACTGCAAGTGGCCTTCAGATCGGCTGCCAACAGTCTCTTTGTCTTGCTCTACTGAAAGGCTATAGCAGGCAGCCTGCAAAGTCCTACAAGTTGCTGCTTTCTCGCTTTTGCATTTATGGCTCAGGAGTCAGAGCATACATATATTAAAATGTTGTCGCAGTCTCTGATAGCCCAGCACACCACCTACTTCCTGTCTGCCTTTTTGCCTACAGAAAGCAGAGAGCAGGATGGAATACTAAACTGACAGTGCTGAGGTTAACTCCAGCAGATTTTTTAAACCTTCCCATTTGTAAGTGGGTTTCACAGTTAAGTGGGTTTTGAGTCAAGAAACAGGGCAATTGTGGGTGGAATTACAGAAGCTCTCCTGAAGCCAACATTTGTAATTTTAAAAAGCAAGGTGCCGAGTTAAGGATCTTAAAATCTCTGTGCTCACCCTTGTGTTTTCTGGTACCAGTCATCTTCGATAAGATTGGATGTATGTATCACGACACGGAGGCCTTCCTCATAACACAACAACATCATTTTCCTACACAAAGCAAAGTGTTAAAATGATCACAGGAAAAAAGGATTAAGAGCGTTAAAAGTCAGCGGGCTCAAAACGTCAAATTTCTCTTTAACATACTTCGGATACATATAAGACATAACTTTAACCATTCAATAACTCTCATATTTTATCTAATTCTTTCCGTCCGGTGGTAACATTCACCTAATATACAGATGCTGGTGCTGAAACAAACCGAATGCAGTCAGCATTGCTTTGAAACACACACAAGACTAAACATTTTAGCCTACACATGTTGCTTTAGAACCAACAAAACCACTCTAAGATACCAGCACTGTCTCCTGCATAACAAAGATCTACAAATAGTAGGCAAAGACAAGTTCATGAGATTTTAAAGCCTTTGAATGGATCACTCATTGATGCAGAAGGTTTGGAACAGTGGACGTATGAAAGACACACAGCATTTGCTGGCATTTAAGATGCAAACCGACATAAAAATAGAAGTCTCTACTGCCTCCTACAGAGCCTCCTGCTTATCTTAATATTTGAAAAATCTTTTCTACCTCCCACATTATATGGGGCCAAAGCACTTAAAAAAACAAAAAAAAACAATTACTTATACTTTCTAGCAATTATATTCATATGGTCATTGTTTAAAGGAATGATGTAATCTATGAATTAAGTAACAGAATCCATTATCATCATATAGGTTCCATTTTGCATAGACTTCATACATCCTTTTAAAATATTTCATGAACTAAAATTACAGTAGAACACGAAACTGAAAACATGGCATGTTATTCTTGCTCCCCCCCCCAAAGAAAGAGCTGGTTGCCTTAGAAACTGATACTTGAGAATGAAAATGCACTGGGGAAATAATACTCCTAGTTCACATTGCTGACTCGTTCCAAGACCTCAGATAATACCACAACATTACAAACACACAAAGCTCAAAATTTAAAACAATAGCTTATTCAGAAACTGAACATTTCTTGCTGGGCATCGTAGCATTCAGAACAATCTAGACTGGGAACATTCGTGAAATAGCATGTCTGAGTAAAAAATATTAACTGCTCAAAGACAAAGATGTAAACTGAACTATTATAAAACAGGAAGCCAGGCCAACATTGCTTTATTTGTCACCTTATAAAAACCAGAATTCGTTACAATTGGGGGGGAGGGGGATCAAAAGTACCATCCCAAGTCCAAGGGGTATTCAGATGTGTTTCTCAAATAGCTCAACCAGCAGATGAAAAACGAAGGGAATACTCCAAGTAGCTTGGGATATGGAACAGTGATGGTCTGCTGTTCAGTTACAAAAAAATTATTCCAGACAGGCAGCTGTATGTGCCTGTAGCAGCAAAATAAAACACAAGTCCATATGCATCTTAAAAACTAACAAAAATTACTCTTTTGATTGGATACTGTTTTAAACTAGCATCTATTGTTATCCTCCCTTCTGTTGTCTGCATCTGATGAAGTGAGCACTGACTCATGAAAGCTTATGCTGGAATACATTCGGTTAGTCTTTAAGGAGCTACTGGACTCCTGCTTTATTTTACAAGAAGATAAAAAGCTTGCACTAGTTTAGGTCTAGGACATGCCTAATTAGCTCTAGGGATGCTCAAACACCCGTGTGGCATGTGTCCTATTCACCAGTTACAGATAGACAACTGATTTTTCAATATTCAGTTTAATAGCTCATCAATCTGTTCATGGGTGTTCGGCAGTTTTTTTCACTGCATTCCTTCCTACCCATGCAGTACAGCACAAGTGGCTTTTCACACCTGTGCATTCTCACACTGCCAGAATGAGTTCCACTACCTCTCCATACTTGCTCCATAACAGTTCCGCTCAGCAAGTAAATGTTTAACTTGACCAGGGGTCCCCAGACTTTTTGAGCCTGCAGGCACCTTATTCAGACACACAGTGGTGGGCGCAACCACAAAACAACTACCACAGAAGGCAAAGCCAACAACAAAATGTCAGCGTTTTCAAAGACTCTGCATAGCTAATCAAATCCCCAATGACCAATCAGAAGCCCAGTTGGCGCCACCCACTTTCTAAAAACACTCAGTGGATGCCAGGAAATGTGTCAGCAGGCACCATGCCACCCATGGGGGCCACGATGGGGACTCCAAAACGAGACAATTACTCCCAAGTCATATAAATCAATCAGTCATCAAAAAATGCTGTGTTACAACAAAATCCTACCCTTCAGCGTTCATTTAAGTAGTAATGCTAATGTCTGCCTATCAGTTTAAATTAGCTGTGCATGCATGATTTTGGGGAAAACTGGTGCAAACTGGTTTGGCAGGAGTTCCTGGCTGCTCCACACAAACCAAACAGACCAAATGATTGGCTTACATCTGATCACCATCTTTGAAACAGTAAATTCAACAGTCAAATGTGTCAGTGGCAAAGTTTTCAGCATCCCTAATTAGCTCTTCTGGCTAGAATTTTTACCATTTTCTAGACTCTGTACTACTCAAAATGTTGCTCTGATACAGAGATGTTCTCTGCAGGACTGCTTTACCGATGTGCAGTGTCTTTTTCTACAGCAGGGGTGGCCAACCTGTGGCTCGGGAGCCACATGCGGCTCTTTCACACATATTGTGCGGCTCCTGGCAGGGCGGCTGGGGAAGCAAAAGGGAGGCATGCTTTTTCTCCCTTCCTTCCTTCCCTCCTCCCTCCCATCTATTTGCTTTCCTAGTTTCTCTCTCTCTCTTTCTTTCCGCTTCTTTAATTCTTTCTTTCCATCTCTCTCTTTCTCTCTCTCTCTCTCAATATCATTAGCAAACAAGTAATATCATTATCAACAACCGGTTTTCCTCGTTTGTTTTTATTTTTGGCAGTCCCATTTAACGTTAATAAAAAGCAAATTTGCATATTTTAAAAAATAAAAACGTGTGTGTGATATTTGTTCCTGTCTTGCGGCTCTCAGACATCTCTATGTGGCTCTTACATTTATTCTATGTGGCTCTTACGTTAAGCAAGGTTGGCCACCCCTGTTCTACAGTATACTGACTACCAAACTTTACCCAGAGCCCTTTGCAATTACACAGCACAAAAAAAAAATCTGCAAAACATCCTGAAGTTTCACGGATACCTGCACATTTTCTTTAAGGGGTTCATGATTAATTCTGATTTGTGTCATGTTTTTGTGATGCTAATCATGAACTGCATTAAAAATGAACTGTACTAAGTATAGGCTTCTCTGGGACTCAGTTAAATTGGTTTGTGGAAGGCCAGTGTGAAAAGATAAACATTGGCTAATCTGGACGATAATTCTGAAGCATACACTAGGGCAACATCAGGGGTTCGGGGCCTCACAGAGACAAGAAGCTATG
This sequence comes from Lepidodactylus listeri, assembly GCA_029233225.1. Lineage (NCBI taxonomy): Eukaryota > Metazoa > Chordata > Lepidosauria > Squamata > Gekkonidae > Lepidodactylus > Lepidodactylus listeri. The sequence goes on along the minus strand of JARCFY010000011.1, from coordinate 73,021,674 downwards.
CAACACAGGTGGCTGTAGTGAGGAGGAAGAATCAGATCAAATCACCCCTCTTGCACCAGTATATCCGCTGTCACTGGCAGAAGGCTCCTTGCGCTAGGAGAAAGGATTTATAGGGTCCAACCATTATTTGTAGTGGATTGCTACAACTTCAGTCTTCTTGCAGAAGTCCCAGAGGAGTTAAAGGTTAATGCATTTGGCTCACACAGGTAAGATCACAACATATTTGTTAGACTTTTAGGGGGTCACAAATCTTGCTTTTCTTGTACAAAGCATCTGTTCCAAGGATGTTGAATTGTAGTGTATCCTTACAAATATTATATATGCCTACTTTGTCAAATGCCACACATACATACAGGCCACTGGACAAAAAAAGGTACATTTTTTCTCTGTAATATCTGTACACAACCTATGGCTCAATCTCATCCTCAAGCAATATTGGCACAAATGAGATAGAACTGCAGATAAAAGGTACACACACACACAAAGCAACTAGTTACTGTATTAACACACTGCACGTTTCCCCTCAACCAATTATGTGGAATGGGAGCATGGATTCTTGAGGATGTGGGTTTTCTGGAAAAATGAGAATGGGACAGTTATTCAATGCCCTAAACAGAGCACCATGTGATTCATCATGTTTGTTTTGACTGAATATATAATACAGTACTAATACTATAGTGAAACTAGCATCAATTCACTAATAATAACTTCATGAAACAATGGATCTTTAGAAATAGAACTTTTTTGTAGGAAAATAAAACACTGGAAATTCTTCTGTCCCCCAACTCCAGAGATACTTGCAAACTGATGCTAATGCTTCATGTGGAAGTGCTTCTAAACATTATGACAAGGTGAAGGAAGAGTTTGCCACAGGAATGGGCTGCATCTTCTCAGCAGATACAGAATATGTTCATATCCTTATATTCAAGATGAAAGAACTAGAAACACCCCTTGTGCTGCTGTGATGCTGTGCACAGAAAACATGAATGGGCTCTGTGCTACCAACCAATGCTCTGCTCCCCAGGAGAACACAGGACAGGAAGCCTCAGTTCACCTTGTGCCTGAACTTAATGCAGGGTTTAAATAGCCATTTGTCTCACTACCTGTCACAATTAAGTATCCCACTAATGGTCAGGCAGGGAAGTTTTTGTGCAATAACTAACCTTGATACATGAGGTCAAGAAGACAGGTAATATAATTGACAGAGGGTTTTTTATTGTTTTTTAAACCACAACACTATTGCTCTAACTTCAACAGCAGCAGCTGATACACAGAAACCAAGCAGGTGCCCCATCTCTATCCCTTTGCCCGGAAAAACTTCTACATGCTGAATCCCTGAGTTAGAATGTGGCTTTATTAGGCTTTAAGTACAAAAACAGGGGAGCGACTGAACAAGACTGCTATCACTGTCAAGTTTTTCCTTATCAAATACGTATCTCCTGTCATAAACAGTTTACAAAGGTTTTGTCACTGGTAAACAGTGAACCCATGAAAGAAGCTACCAGCTATTGCAAAAGCCCATGTTAAGACCACAGATCCAAAGCACCACACATCGAATTCCATGGGTATCACCAAGGAAGCCCTCCTGAAGGGTAGGGGCCCTCCATGATATGCAGAAAAACAAAAGTAAGGAAAAGTTACCCATTAGCCCCCACCACACACTGCATAAGAAAATGTGTTGTGCAGTGGCCTCTCTAGATTCCAGCCTGTAATTATAGACTCTGCCAGCAGCTGTATACATCAGTACAAATTTTGAAATTATAATATTATGAAAGTATCATATTACTGTGAAAACTGCTTTTGTTAAAAGTACGGTTATTACTTACGTGTGGTGAGTTCCAAAGGCAATATCCAACTTAGCCTACAATAAGAACAACATTCTTAAAAGATGTTTTCCAGCAAATCTCATTGTTACACTATTTTAAAAGAAAGCTACTTTTTTTTAAGCTTACTGCTCCCTGGTGGCCTCAACAGAAATTGCACAACAGTCTTTTCACCTAATAACTATGCACATCTTCAAATTCTAAACGTTACTCTCTAGGTTACCCAGGGCAGAGACATCACCCGACTGGCAGCCTAGGGCACCGAATGGTTAGAGGGCAGCACATGGGAGGAGGCAATGGGCATGGCCTCCAAGACCTGTACCATTGCTGCGAAGTGTCTTTGCAGCAGCCCACCTTGGAGCTGGCATGGATTGTATGGGAGGAGGGATACACTCTGCTGCTGCTGTTGGGTCCAAGACAGCCGCCTAGCTTGGATTTAGAAGGGGCTCATACTGCTGCCACCCAGGTCCAAGCTGGGATACAGAGAAGCCTACCTTGGAACCAGTGGGGGATAGCACATGATGAGGATGCTTGGAACAGCAAAATGCTTTGAGCAAGTCCTGGGTTTTGTGCATAATTCTCCACTAACAAGGTTATATGTTGCACTCCACTCAACTCAGATTTGAAGCTAAAGGTGTCTGCTGCTTCTGGATGGGCTGTGCTACACGTCACACTGAGTTGCATATGAAAGGTGAAGCAGGAGAATTCTGTTAAACTGATCTATTATAGCGCTGTTCAAAGTCTCCCATAAGTGCTGGAAAAACAATGCTAGCAGCTCATGGTTCTAGGCTCTTGCTGATACTTGACAAAATTCTCTCAGAATTTAAAGGCAAACAATGAAATACCTATATAAGAAAAATGATTTTGCTAAACTGATTCATATAAACCAGGAGTGAAAACAAATCAGACTGAGATATTGCAAGAGATAATTTAGAAAGTCACATGCAATATTTTGACTTGGGATGTTCCCACTGAAAACCACTGAGTAATTAATATGCTGTGCTTCACTGTTCACTAAAATTTTCCAATCTGCAAATACAAAACCAGATACATTCCATAGTCATTTACTTTTCAAACACTGGGCTGATTCCTGTCTAAAATTTCCATTCATGGAAGTGTACAACTTCCCCCCCTCCTATCATAGCCCCAAATGCCCTTGAAATGCTGTTCCTAGGAGAAGGGGGACCGCCAGAAGCTGCACACTGTCAAAACCTGCCTCCCATCACACATACAGAGCATATCTACAAGACCCAAGCTAGTGATAAGAATAAGCAAAGAATACTCTTCAAAACCAAGAAAGAGCAGACAGCTTTAGAAGTCATTCATGTATTTTTACAGGATAGAGCAGTGAAGATATTCCTCTAAAATGGATGACAAAGACTTAGTGTCTCTGAACATGCAGCCCCTGCATCATTCCCGTGCTTCCTACTGCTTCCAACATATGTGCTTAAGAGTAGGAGGGGCATGATGACAGAGGCAAGAAGTGCTGCCTAGTCCTTAAATGTGTAGGCTATCCTAATGCTAGAACAGGGCTCAGTATGTGGTCGTCTTCAGAAACACTGGCAATTGATTTTCCAAAGCAATCATTTAATGGAACAAAAAGGTGCTGCATAGAAAACAGGAGTGAAGTGGAAAGGGACTCCTGTCAGGTGCAGCAGGTGAAATGGGGGGGGGGGGGATCCTTCCCTGTTCCAATTCTTAAAGGAGAATTGTGCATATGCTATGCATGCAATAAGCCAGTGCACACGTCAGTTGATGTATGTTCACATGTATGTACTCATGGAGACAGGGCTTATACTAAAGAACGCAATTATGTTGGATCCATGCATGACAAACATGCATGTTGAGGCTGCCAGCTGATCTGTGCAGGCTACTTCCAAACATGTTCTCACTGAATACTTTAAAAATAAGTTCTAAACATTCTTGATATTTTACTGATATAACGTTAATGGTCTAAAAGTTTAAATGAATGTGAGCCCAGTGAATAGTGAAAATACCTGACATTCACAGTATCAAGAATTTTGTACAGCAATGTATATTTATTGTAGTAAACAAAAAAAGTTCTTTATACAATGAATACAGATAAAGTTAAATACTAGTTAAGTAGCCCAAGCAGAACACCAGATTCAGTACAGGATACTACTGGTGGATTGCAGCACAGAAGACCTTACTTTTGTTAATAAAGAGATGACAGAAGTATATTACCTGGCACAAGCGAACATTTTGATAGGGCTTTGCTTGATTGTGCAGATCAGCCTTGGACTCTCGTTTCTCTCCATGGACAATTAATAAAGGTTTGTCCCTTTAAGTAAAAGAAAAAATCATTAGAGGATTCATGGTATTTAAAAAAAAATTCATATATTCTAAGGATTCATATTTAATACAGAACTGAAATAATAAGGCAGCGAGGATGCATCTTTGCTTCACACCTCTCCTGACCAGAACCATGTGGGACAGGTGACCTTGTGGGTTACAGCTCACTGACAAATAGTTGTTCTCATGTGGTTATGCATATATAAGGGCAAGCAATCTGGAGTCTATTGTGGAAGCTTCTAGTTTTAGCCATAATCTGTTGTGTGAAATACTATCAAATGCCATCTTATAATCAACAATGGCTGCATGAAGTGCATCATGTGGCCTAGCAGTATATTCCTCCACCACATGATGCAGAATCAAGCACTTATCCATCGTGGCACAACTGCTTCTGAAACCTTCTTGTTCCTCAGCCAAGATGTTCTCCCTATCGGGCCAGTCCCAAAACTTCCAGAATAGGTGTCTGGCGTAAAGCTTACCTGCTACACTATGCAGACTAATTGGATAGTAATGAAAAGGGTCTGATTTCACCCCATTTTTATATATCAGAATGATGATAGCCAGATTCCAGTCTATGGGGATCTGTGCAGTTTGGTCAATGTAAGTGAAGAGAGTGGCGAGGACTGGTGCCCACCATTTGATACCCATTTTGATCAGCTCCAGAGGGATCAGATCACTCCCTGGGGCCTTCCCCAACCGTAGCTCTTGGACTCTTACCATGTAATTAGTACCCTTGCTTTTTCAGGGAGAGGCTTGTACACAAGGTGGTACATGTGGGACAGGACACATTACAAAACAACCCAAGTGAAAGGTTTCTGGTTGTACATGTAAGACCTAAAATTCTATACAACAGGGTCTCCATCCCTTTTGAGCCTGTGGGAACTTGTGGATTTCTGATACACGAAGGTGGGCACAACCATAAAAGGCTGCCCCACGAGGCAGAGCCAACCACAAATCTCACGGAGTGAAATTATGCATAACTGTAATAGGAACATTTCAGGCAAATGCTTTGTTTCACAGGATGTCTTTTAAAATAATCGTATTGTCTAAAAATATTTTCTTGTATACACACAGCTTACCTTCAGTCCTACAGTGAAGGTCCTTGTGCTGTGATGGAAGTTGCTGCCAAAGCAATGCTTTTAAAAATCTGCACAGCCAATCAGATCCCCAATGGGCAATAACAAGCCCTGCTGGGCAAAAGCCCCATCCAGCTCCACCCACTTTCTGAAAACACTTGCAGGTTCCAAAGAAGGGGACACATTGGGGACCCCTGCTGTAGAACAATACTCTACTTAATTTTAAAGTATTTTTATGGTTATTTTTTAGGGATTTTCAGTGGCCTTCAGTGTCTCAAAAAAAAGCAAAAAGATGGCATAAAACAGCCTTAATAAGTAATGCTGTTAAGCAGCTGCAATAAAAGGTGAAATGGTTAGGATAAAAAGATGGAACTAAGCATTGACCACAGAACTCTTCCACAAGGACTGAACCAATAACAAACATTGCAATTTTATACATTGTACATGGAAAAGAAGCCTCAGTGGTGATAATGATGCTTACCGCCACTCTAGTAAAATAGTACCAAGTACCAGCTGTAAATCAACAACCTTTAACTGTTAACAGAAAAGCCTTCTGGCAGTGTTCTTGGAAGACAATAGTACCAGCTAATGAAAGGTAGCCTGTACAGCAAGTATACTGATAACATTTAATGTACAATGGCAAGTTGGAAAATATAAACTAGGAATAGGAAAGAGGAGTCTAGATAGTTTTTATATTCAGTAAAGAATAGAAAGGCACTGTAAGAGAGAGTTCCTCTCATAGCAAATTACCTGAATTCCTTTGGGTACTGATTGATAAGCCACTCCACATCTATACAATAGTTAAACTTGGCCATGCAGAGAAAAAGAAACATTGGTTAGAAAAGGAACTGTGTATATAAAGTGGCATTTTCTTACTAATAATGATATATATGACGTCTTAACATTTTTTTTTAAATCATAAGTCTATTGTTGAAGAAGGTACAGGTGGATTGAAAGTGGTTGTGGATGAAAAGTGGTTGTGAAGACAAGGGATGAACAGAGGTGGTTTGCCATTGCCTGCCTCTGAGTAGCAACCTTGAACTTCCTTGGTAGTCTCCAATTAAACCAGGGCCAACCCTGCTTCTGAGATCTGACAAGATCAGGCTATTTCGTAACTTGTTGCCGCACATACATAAAATGTGTACACAAAACAAAACATTATGCTCAAACAAAGAACAGCTTAAAAATCAACACGGCACCCAAATAACATCTGTTAAATATTAGTTGGAACCTAAGTATCACTACCTATAATGCCTTCACAACCTCCAATCAAATTTCAATAGGAGAAAGAAGAAACATAAGTTATACAACATATTTTTGGAAAATTTGGGGCTTTAGCAATAAACAAATCTATCACAAAAACCCTTTGCTAACAAAACACATATGCATGTGCATAACGGAGAAAATAAATGGCTACCCACTTCCAAACTATCTTCAGAAAACTGCTCCAACTACTTACTGAAATTATGGGCAAGCTGAATGAGTGATATAGCACTATGTTTTTTAAAAAGGAAGATGAATGCACAACCTACCTGAGCAGATGACACAAGCGTCCCAAAAAGGGGAGACAAAATATCTGTAATAGTTAGAAATATAATGAGCAACAAGTTATTATTGAAATTGGTAACAAGAAATAATTTGCTCTTCAGTTAAGCTTATTCACAAGTTTAACTTTCAGACAGGAAGTATACTATAAACAATAGTAAATAAACCAAATTATGTACATTGCATGTTTTCCAGTAATAGAAGTAACTACTAAATCTTCTGTGATCCCTTACACAATGTACTATAATATTCATTCAGTTCTCTGTGCAAATAAATCTGCTGGCATACTTTTCAGTGTCAATTTTTTATCAACACATTCCTAATATTTAAAATGTATATTCTGCATCTTTATAGATTAAAACAACTTTTCAATAAATTATAGCATCTACAGCAAGATAAATGCCACCACAGTTTCTCCTAAGCTTAATGATAGTAAAACTGTTACATCACTGAAACAAACCCCTTTTGCAAAAGAACAGATAATGCACTGCCTCCTAAAACAAAGCAAGGAGCTGGCCCTGCAGATATCAAGGGACTCAGGGTGCCACAGACAGTTCTCTTTTCCCATTTTACCCTCTCAAAAATTCCTAGCTCTTAGTCCAATACGCTGACCACTGCAATATACTAGCTTCACATTCCATTCCAAAGAACTGGAGCTACAACAAACAAACTGCTTGAACTAAATATGTAACACAGACAGTAGAAACTGAAAGCGGTTTGTCAGGTCGGTTTTTGCTTACTTTTTATGTGAAGGGCTCCAGAATTATATTTAGACTTAATTCCTTTTACTTTGGTGAGGAAAAACCTGAAAGGATTCCCTCCATCCAACAGATCCCAAGTGTCCTGCACTCTGCCTGACGGCCCCGCGGACTCATGGTTCAGTGAAAGCTCAACGGCCACCTCCTTGGGAGCACAGTCCTCTTCCTGTCTGACGCTGGGGGCTGCTGCATCTCCTCTCTTCATCTCGCCTTTGCAATCATCCTCTTCATCGCTACTTGAAAGACACCAACCTAAACCTTCCTGAGAGAGCCACTTTGGGGCTGGCGGCACCTCTGACAGGGAACTTCCATCATGAAATTCCAGAGGGGAAGATTTTCTCTTGTGGGCCGCCTTCCTGGCCTCCGAACAAGGGTAACGCGGCTCGCCAGATGTGTCCCGCTGCAGCAAAGAGGTTGAGGGCTTCTCACAGCAACCAGCTCGCTCATCTTCACTTTCATCGCTACTAGACACCGTCCATTTTCCATGCTCGCTTTCCTGAGCCATGCTGTGGCTAACTGAAGTAAAGCGCGCGGGAAAACTGCAGCGGCTCTGGCTGAAGAGCTACTTTCCCATTTGTGTGCGAAGAACCCACAACCAACCGACTGTCACACAAAGGCGCCTCCCACCCCTCCAGAAGCATCCAGGGAGAATCACATTCTGCTACATTAAACAGGCACTCTTCCTAATAACAAGGAACCCCGCTGCACGGCGCCCACTTTTGCTTTCCGAAGCCTGAACGATAGGCTGGACCACCAAGCCAGCAACGCCCTAGTGGGAGAAGAAGAAAAGTCAGTGGGACCGCCTATGTTCAAAAGCCTTTCAAAAGGTAGGGTGTATTTATTTAACTGCAGGCTCGCTGTAAACAGGATGTCTTTTCCTCCCTAGTCGGCACAGCCGGAATCCCAAGCGCTTTTTTCACTTATCAAAAAGCAGCCAAAACACCCCCCCGCCCGCCTCGAAATCTCAAGCACTTCTCTTCACTTAAGAAAAATGGCCAAAAATTTTAAAAGCCGTCTTCCGCAAAAACTGGCACCGAGAAAAGCCAGGGGAGAAAAACACCTCAGAAAACCTTTTTCACGCTTTCCCCTCTTCTGGGCAGCACGAAAGAAACCGAACGGAAAGGGGTAGTTCCATGAAGCCAAACTTCCGGTTCCGGGGGAACCCCCCTGTAGTTTAATGATTGACACTTTATTCCGTCAATGACGCCTACTGGGATGCGCTTTCCCGCCCACAATGGGGCTTCCTCGAGCTTCTCGGCCAATGAATGGTGGAGTTGTGGTTGCTAGGAGGAAGTTGAATGTGGATCGCTTGGTTGCTATGGGAAGTTTCACGATGGTTTTCTGTCGGCGGACTCTTCGGTTAGCATGTGCGCGGCGGCTGGGCAAGTGGAGGGAAGCGTGGGGCGCCTTCGTGATGAGCGGCGCCGGAAGCGATGGGTGAAGGTACGTGAGAGGGCAGGTGTCGGAGCCTTTTGCCTCGAAGCCTGTGCCTGTGCTCCTCTGGGTGTCAATCAAACTGCAGTCAGATTGCGTTGAAAGGGGATGGGATTATCCTTCTTTTGGAGAGGCGGCCTGTTAGTCTCTGGCACCAAAACAAGAGGAGGAGCCTTAAGACACCGTAAAGACTTTCCACAGATTTATACTATCATCAGTTTTCGTGAACTCTAGCTCCCTCTTCCTGATGCTGTGAATGGATCCTCACCCCAGCTGAATAGACCCGGGTAGGATGCTGGGTGGACTTGTTTAGGATTCCGCGGGATAACAAAGAGTAGCATCAAGGAGCCCTGAAGTGCAGGCTGAAATGGTTATGTAATTTCAAACGTTATCAACAAAAACGCACAGCCTGTTAATAACCGGTTTTGCCAATGTACTTTAACACGTGTCATGGGTGAGTGTTGAACAGGGGCTTGGAATTTCTTATCCATTATAGGTGGGGCTCCCCACCTAGAGAATAAAAGATATATTCACCCATCTGGCTGCCAGTTTCTGGTTTTATTTGCATCGCTGAAGGAGTGAATCCAAGGTTGAGGGGAGTGGGAAGACTAGCAGCATCAGTATTTGAAAAAGGGTGCCTTGCACACGAAAGCTCTTGCCTTGAATAACCCGTTGTTGGTCTTAAAGGTGCCACTGGACTCTAAATTTGTTCTAGCAGCAGCGGTATTTTTGGTTTATCTGTTTTGCACTGCTATAATAAGTGAGTAAGCTGTCCATGGAGAAACACAGAGACCTATGAATAATTCAGCATAGCATATTGTGCCTAAAATACGCAGGAATTCTTCACTATTGAAACACAGTGTTATCCAAAGTGCAACCAATGGATAATATTCACATTGACACCATTAATTTTCATTCTGATCTTCTTTACAAAGAGACTGATATTTACAGTGGATAACATACAAATAATGGGGATGGGCTGCAGTCAGGTGCTCTATTCTTTCAGATAGTCAGACAGTAAATTAGAAGTAATTTGGAGAGTCCAGAAAGTAAATCAAGGAGGCAGGTAAGAGAGGGCAGATGTTATCTTAACCAATCTTTTCTATTTCTCTTCCCATTTATCCTGCACTTAAATTGTAAGCTTTCTTGGTATATAATGCCTGAATAAAAAAAGGCATTACGTAGTAATATTTATTATGATGGTGCTGTTTGTGAAATTGTATTTACAAGAAACAATGAAGGCAAATATGATCACACCGTCCCATGTTCAGTTTTCTTGTCACAGTCCTGAATTCAAAATGTTTTATGTTGCTCTGTCATGTTCTGTGATTAACAATTCAGCTTGTCAGTAGGATGCTCAATGGGAGAGCCAGTTTGGTGTAGTGGTTAAGAGCAGTGAACTCTAATCTAGAGAACCGGGTTTGATTCCCTACTCCTCCACATGAAGCTAGCTGGGTGACCTTAGGTCAGTCACAAGTTCTCTCAGTGCCACGTACCTCACAGGGCGTCTGTTGTAGGGAGAGGAAGGGAAGGTGATTGTAAGCCACTCTGAGATGCCTTTGGGTAGTGAAAAGTGGAGTGTAAAAACCAACTCTTCCTCACACATGAAGCTGCCTTATACTGAGGCAGATTGATGATCTGTCAAGGTCAGCATTGTTTACTCTGAATAGGGTAGGGGTCTTCCATGTTACATACTGCATATTAACTGGAAGATGTGAGGGACTGAACCTGGATCCTTCTGCATGCAAAGCACATGCTTTGCCACTGAGCCATGGCCTGCCCAGACTGATCAAGCTTTCATTTGGCATATACCTTATCTATAAAAAATTAATAAAATAATTAGATTTCATCCACAACAATCTGTAAAGAAAATATCTAGTAGTCTTCTATTTTAAGATTAAGAGTTAGAGAAAATTATAATGAAGCCATACTAACAAACCGACAAATTGTGCAGGAGCAAACGAGTTTTTGTAAGACATTACAAGGAACTCGTGTATCTAGTTAACCACATTGGCTTGAACTCACAGAAAGTGCAATACCCTGGGAGTACCTTGAGCATGCTGTAGCTGCCTTATACTGAATGAGACTATTAAACCAGCTAGTTCAGTATATTGTATTCTGACTGGCAGCAGCTTTGCAGAGTTCCCTACCTATTTTGGTACAATATTCAGAATGTTTTTGATGAAACATAAATATTAAATTTTAATAATAGCAAATAAGCAATGCTAATGGAAAACTTTAAGCAGAGGTTCTGAGGTGGTATATAAATGGGTGTGAATATAGAGATGAGGATTCAATTGCAATATATTACTGTCAACATTTAGCTGGTTTTCAAAGCGTGGAAAGCTGGGAAAAGGTTACCTGTGCATTCCAAGATGGTCTGTGCCTCCAAAACACCTGTTTTCCAATGCTGGCCTTACCATTAATTGTCTGCTTGCAAGACTGACACCAGAACATGTTAACGTGTTAAATTTTGTTAACAAAAATCAATAGCAGAGCTGATAATATAAAAGAATATACGTATTTGGGCTGGATAGTTTGTTGATGTTTAATTATTTACTAACATTTTTGACAAAGATGAAATTTGCATTCCTAGTGAATAGACAGTGGAGGCTTTCTGACCTTCTAATAGCCTTCTGCTCTCTTTAGAAAAATGTGACAAAACAAAATCCAGTAACGAATTATGGGGATTTTTAATCTAGACACACATTAATAATATTTAGGAATATAACTTGTTGCCCTTTAAGAATGCAAAGTGATGTTTTAAAATGTCTAGGTAAGGAAATATGTTAGTTTTTCTGGGCAGTTTGTTCTTCCAAATAGAAAGTTTGTTTTTATTCTGCAGATTCAATTTATACTGATATTACAGTTTTCAGTGATTTCTTAGAACTAGAAATCTTTTCTTTGGGGAATGTAAAAAAATAATTCATGTATCTGCGATGTGAGAATTATTCCCAGTTCACCTGCTGTGGAAAGGTTAACATGTCTGCTGTATTTATAGACAATATTTAGTCATTAAAATTCCAGAAGCTGATCTTTTTGTGTGTATTTATTCAAAAAGTCTGAAGTACTTCTGGTGTGTTTTCAGGATCTGATAATTTGTTCATGCATTTCATTAACACTTTCTCCACAAAGGGTTTCTACTGATGATCAAAAGGCAGTCAGCTTTTCTTCAATTCTGTTTGGATTAGTTCATAAGCATGTTCCTGCATGATGTTGTAATCAATATAAAGCCAAGGAACAAAAGTGCTTCATGCATTGGCTCATACAGGGGCTGGCTGATCCAGGGCACAGAACTCAAGCCATGGGCTAAGAGCCAGAGAACCACGAGATCTTTGGATTCTGCCTCTGACCACGCCCAAGCTTTATACCTGCAACGAGGAGAGTGAAGGAAATGTTCAGCAAAAACATTGCAGCTAGAAATAATATTCTTTCCAGTTGTTTCCTCTGGGCCCTCTAATTCTCTTCCACATACTAGGCTAATGATACCTCACTATGGTTAGAGTTGCATATTACTCCGGAGTCTGTTTTAGCCTTAAAGCTCCTGATGTGGTTCACTAGACATGGGGCAGGAGGCAGTAAGAGTCTGTAGTTTGCTGGGATGTGGTAGAAAGCATATATTTCCCAGGTAGGGGGTATTCCCATCAGTACTGGGCAGGTGTGTGGCTTTTGTCCAGAGTGGGCACTGGGTGTTTTGGTCAGCTGACTACACAGGGTGCAGTAGTTGTTGGTGCATGGTATTAACAGCATTGACTCACCTGTTGCCTCGTGTCTTGGAACTTTAGTTACAGCTTCACAATGGCCACAGTTGTTGCGCTCCTAGCAACCATATCTGTGGTTTGAACAAAGTGAAAAGAGACTATTTAAATACAGATTAGATTAGAGGTGTCGAACTCATTTGTTATGGGGGCCAGATCTCACATAAATGTAACTCTGTAGGGCTGTGCTATAAAATGTAACATGAGGTACCAAAGGTATAAACTTTATAAAGATAATTTCAGATGCCTAATGGCAATAGCAGGCATAATTGGATTAGGTGTGATATGCAGTGGGGAAGTAGGTGTGGAGATATCAGCATTAGTAGATACAGGAAACCTAGGTCTCAGTTCCATCCAGGAGGATTTAGTCCAGGAGGGTGCAATTAATAAATGGACATAAGTCTGACATTAGAAACCACAACATTCAGTTGCTGACCTAAGAGTAGTAGTGCTCTTGCAAACGAATTTGAAAGGGAGACTAGAAAGAGAAACTGCTGAATGGCATCAACCTGGACTGGATTGAGACCTAGTTTTCCTGTCTCATTACCAATGTGTGCTGTTATCATTTGCATCTGAAACCAATCCACTCTCCAAGATATAAAGACCGATCCAAGTGTTCTTATTCCTAATCAGGGTCTTTTTCAAAGAAAATAAATCCAGATAGAACAGAGAAATCCTATCTTCTTTTTTTTTTTTTTAAACAACTTTTCAGAGTAAGTCAAAATAATTTCCTCAGTGTACATTGTTCATGTAAAAAGAATCCACCCACCCACCCTCCAAAGAAGTGTGCTTGCACACAAAAGCTTATACCTGGAATAAAAAGGTTGGTCTTAAAACTGGGAGTCCAGTTTTGTTTTGTGTGTGAGGGGGGGAGAGGAGGTTGGTGGGGAGGAGCTGTCACATAGAGGAGGGCAGGGAGCTGTTCGTTTTGGCAACAGAGGATATAGGACTCACAATAATGGGTTTAAGTTAAGGTCAGGAAAGTACTGGCTGGATATTAGGAAAAACTTCTTTACTTTAAGAGTTCTGCAACAGTGGAATCAGCTACCTGGGGAGGTGATGAACTCCCCCTCACTGGCAGTCTTTAAGCAGCAGCTGGACAATCACTTGTCAGGGATGCTCTAGGCTGATCCTGCATCGAGCAAGGGTTTGTACTAGATGGCCTGTATGGCCCCTTCCAACTTTGTGATTCTCTGATCCTATATCTGAATGGATGAGCATAACATTTCCACCATTATACACAAAGCATCATTTACAGAAGCTGTAATGGCTTTTAATCTTTTGTACAAATGGCTTTTAATCTTTTGTACTAACACTTTAAGGATCACAGGCTTGTAGTACATAATATCAGATACCAAACCAGAGCTTGGCTATAAATTCTTCTAATTCTAACAGGACCATGTTAGACACCATTTTTTGGTCCCTATTAACTTTTTTATACTCTTCAGGCATTTGAGGCATGTGATGAAGGCAACAAAGGGTACTTAAGCAGAGAGGACTATAAGGTTGCTGTTGTGATGCTGTTTGGCTATAAGCCCTCAAAGGTACAGTTTATTTTCTTTCACCTATATGTCACACTGACTCTTTATTAAGCATTTCATATAATTTCATATGATTTCTCTGATATTAACAATGCATTTTAATAATGTTATATTTTGGTCTCATACAAATCTATACATAAAGATTTGAAGCCAAAAATTGCCTTTTGTTACCATGAGGTGTCGCTGTTAAAACACTTTTCTTACAAATTCAGATCTGGGAAGTAAAAACTGATTTGGAGTGATATTTTCTAGCCCTTCCAGTAGTAACTCTTAAGTATGGGAATCAAAACTGATTTTCCTCCAAGATTGTTGTAGTTATTGTAATAGAGTGGAAGAGTCTAGATTGAATGAGTTGCAGATTGCAGCCATTTAATCTACCTTTTTCAAAATAAAATGATCAACGAAATTATATTTTTATTTTCAAGTTTACCCTTTGGCTTTCTGTAGATAATAAGTATATTGCAATTCATAAATATGTATAGTAATATTATTAGAAGTAGAGAAGTTGTCAAAGCCTTATGACTAGTGTCTGAGCAGTAAAGCTTCACTTGCAATTTTGGATTCATTTTTTGCAGTCTCAGAAAGAATGTGTGTGTAGGGGGTTGAGTCGACATTTAAGAAATTAAAGTACACAGTGGGGTACATTCCAGTTAGATAACAATGACCAATTTAGGAAAGAGACAAGTATAGATACAGTTTGTAGTTTGCGTAGTTGTGGACCACACCCCATTGGGTTGTGCGCAACATGCACGTGAATGCGCATTCTGATATGCATTACATCAACAACAATGCAGTCAGGCACAAAACGTTGCACTTGGGTGTGAATCTCATCCACTGATTGTGGATGATCTGCTAAGTCTGTGTTGTTATCATTACATTTGTGCATCAACTTTTCTCTTCCAGCTTAAACAGCTGGCCATCACTTGGCAAAATCTCTTCTTCCCTGGTGGCTTTGTGGACCCACTGGGCAAGATTATGCCAAGATACGGCTACCACCTGGCAGAGGCTCCATGGCAGCTGTCATACGAGAACATGGCTATCACCTGGTGGCAAGCCAGTTGCCCTGAACCGTATAGTAGGATAGATTCAGAAGTGTGCCTGCACACAAAAACTCGTACCTTGAATAAAACTTTGTTGGTCCTAAAGGTGCCACTGGACTCAAACTTTAGTATAGCAGGATGTTTTCCAAGAGGGCTTTGGGGAAATGAGCACGCAAGAGACTCTGGAAAGGGCAAGGGTCATGCTCTCTTGGCCTTTGTCAGCACAAATTAGTTTGCTTACAGCTTAAAAGATACAATTGAGTTCAGAAGGACATGGATAAGGCCATGTGTCCTCTTTGGCCAAAGCTTCATCGCCTCCTGCCCTTTGTAGCCCAGATTGAACTGAAGCAAGAGGGGGACTCTGGCTTTCCTTCAGCCTACCTTCCAGTGTGCCCATGCCTGCACACTGCTTTGTTCTGCCAACATTTTTAGCAGCAGCAGAACAACATACATGTGAGGCCTTCATTTCCCATAGGTTTTGGGAAAATGGGGGGAACATTAAATCTTGCATACCTTGCCAATTCCTTTCATGCACAGGGAATCCCTCCAGACCTGCCCTTTCCCCTATTTTCCACCCAGCACAACTTCAGATGTTTGAAAATGAGCAAAGTAATAATCTACTTACTGTATATAGACTTCAGAAGAAGCCTCAGTCAGTGAAAATGTTCAACAAATGTCATCTCAAATTTTTCTACACCCACCTTGTAAGCCAGGTCAGTGTTATTATTTCAGATAATAGGCTTGCCTGGCAGTGCAGTCTGAAACAGAGTTATACTGTTCCAAGTCCATTGAAGTAAATGGGCTTAGAATGGTGTAACTTTGCTTAGGATTGCATTCTAAGACTCTCCTAGAGATTTCATAGTGGGACTGAGATCTAAATGGAAAACTACCCAGTTCACTGTCTAGCTGCATGGCTGCTACCAGCACGGTGAAAGGAGAAGTTGGTGATTGCTGTTAACATTGTCCTGTAAAGAAAACCTTTAAACTTGCTTTTTATTAGGCACCTCTTACATTCTAAAGCGGTTTCCTTCTTTCTGAACAGTTTTGAAGAAATACTTTTGTTTCAGGGTGTGTTTTGGAGCATTAAAGAATCATTGTTTAGATACTAATTCTTAGGAAACTAGTACACTTCAGCAAGTTGTAAGATTTTAATGGGGCTGTTTACTTAAGTGATTTTTACTCTTTATTTGTGGAGAAATGTCTGTTAAGTGACTTACTGTTAGTATATGATCAAGCCAAAGTTAAAAATTGTGTCCGTGGCATTTAGGCATCAGAGGCAAAATTCTGAATTAGGGACAGCTCTTTATGAGAATATCCAAAATGATTTTGCAGACTCTGCTTTATGTACATATTTTGATTTAAAAGCAATCCTCTGTTAGAATGTTCTACTTACATTGCAGACTCTGTTCCTGTACAAATAAAAAGTGAAAATGCAAATGTACTTCCTTCACTTTGTTCTCTGATGGTGTCATTTTCTTTTCTTTCAGATGGAAGTAGATTCCGTCATGGTCTCTGTGCAGCAAAGCCAACCAGGTACTATGCAAACTTTTATTTTCTTTCTTTTTTTAAGTAGTCATCAAACCTAAAAATTGAAACAATAGGATTTGAAAGCAAGTGTTTTGTGATGACCTGTGTTTTAAGGAAATATATCAAACTGAACTTGCAGTAAAAGTGCTGGTCATGTTAATGACTAAATACAGTAAAAGCTGACTGGGCAACCTATTGGGATATCCATTTTTAAATTTTGTGCTAAAAATGATACTTCTGAGCATTGCAAGTAGAAAGTGCTTTCATCAGTGGTGATCTAGTGATGCTCTCATTCAAGAAACTGTTCCCCCTCACATTCTGCTAGACAACAGGAAGTAAAGAATTCCAACTTTAATTCATAATAGAATGGAAAAAGAGCTGGGAAGCTTTACCCTGTCACAGTCTGTGTTGGTAGTCTCACTTGAGATTGAAATCTGATATGCTAAACTAGATTCAGGCAGTCTTCAGTTTTTGCTGATTTCTCCTGCAAGATGTAGCCTCCTGTACCACATCCTGCCCTGTTCCTGGCAGTCCTTTGACCCTTGAAAGGAGCTGCAGGAGGAAGGCGGAGGGCAGAAGAACATCCATTCTGCACATAGAGCTAAGCAGGAGTCAGTCCTGGTCAGTACTTGTATGGGAGAGCACCAAGGAAGTCCAGGGTTGCTACAAAGAGGCAGGCAACAACAAACCGCCTCTGCTCATCACTTGCCTGGAGAACCCTGCTGGGTCACCATGAGTCAGCTGCAACTTGACAGCACTTTCCACCACCAGTGCAGCATCTCTTCACTGGCTAGGGACAACTCTGTTCCCGTGACTCTTCCAGAAATATTGTGAAATCACATACATCTGATTTTTTCCCATTGTCCTTCATCTACCAGATTGGTCCTGAAAACTGCTTTTGTGCCACTGGACTTGGAACTTGTAAGAATTTGTGAAAATGGGAAGTGTGTATTTATTGCAGTGTGCTTTAAAAAAATCTGCTGTAAAAGTGAATGAATACCGTAAATAGTTACATATATAATATATATATTTGGCACCCTGCTCCTCTGCTAAATATGTAATCAGCATAAGAGGCCTGTCTGCATAACATTTCAGCCCTGTTAACCCAAATTGCATTCATATAACTAAAATACAGGCTGTTGAGTAGAAGAATGTAACTTTGCATTGAACTAAAATGAATGTGTGCTGGGAAATCTGTGTAGGTTGTGGCTTTTTGTATCAGGGTCACTACATAATAGAACAGCAGTGTGCATTAATAAAATTGGATGCTCAGGCAAGCAAATGCCACCTTTTTAGGCAGTCTCTGCTATTAAAGAAATTGTACAGTATGGTTAGAACTTAACAATTTAAGCCAGCATGGCCTTTTTTGGTGCTAGAAACAGAAAATATACTTGTAAACAAAGAGTGGTTATTTTTAAATAGGGAAAGAAACCAATTCCTAGAATGGGTTTGAATTCTCTGACAGCACACAGACTGAACTGTTGTGTCCCAAACCTCGGCCTGGGATACAGCCAAGGACTTCAGCGTTTCCAGTTGCATTTTTAAAAAACTTTTTGTTTGAATGGCAGATCCCAAGGCATGTCCTGATCTGTCTCAAATGTACCCTCCGTTTTCAAAGAGGGATGTCACTTGGCGTAGGGGGTGGGGGCTACTTCCTGAGAAGCTCTGACTGGAAGTCCTGTTGGTACTGTTTGGATCTTTGTTTGCGAAAAATAATAATGTGCTTTGAGAATTAATTCTGTGGCTCTTTATTTAATGTAGATAACTTGCTGTTTGGGCCCTATATAATGCGTATACCAAGACTCATATCGTACTTCATTCTAGTAATAACAGTGCCTTTGGCAATTATATGGATCAGCCACGGTACTTGGATGGGAGACCACCCAGGAAGGCTGGGGTTGTTGGGCAGAGGAAGGCAATGGCAAACTACCTCTGCCATCTCTGGCCTTGAGAACCCCATGGTCCGGGAGTTGCCATGACTCGGTTGCAACTTGATGGGACTTGTTTATTATTTATTGACATTTTTGTAGCCTATCAGAGGTTCCAGATTTCTTCACATTATCTTAGTTGTTTTTACAATAACTCTGTTGTTTTACAATAACAATATGTCCAGATGCCAAGGCTGAGAGTGTGGCTTACCTAGGGTGACTTAGCATCTTTATGGAAGAGGCAGTATTCAGTAAAAGAAAGTCCCAGCACTAACTGGATAAACTCTGGCATTCTAGGTTTAAAGAGCTCTTCATGTTGACCCACCAAATAGAGCAATATTTAGGCACCTGCTAACATTCAGTAGATGCTATTATTCTTAAAGCAGGCAATACAGTAAAGCCTTAATAAGAATATAAATAATTTAGATACTGTTGAAAATATATTAGGAGAGATTAGATAAATTTATTTTAAATTATTTTGTATTCAGTCAGCAAGTGGCGTAACTAGGTCAGGTAGTGTTTTTTCACTTGGAAGCTCAAAGGAAACCACACCTCAGGGGCTCCCGAGCCCTGTGTAGACTTTACAGCGCTCTGGGAATGATGCCAGTGGTACTGTTTACACAAGATCTTCCCCTTCCTTATTGGCAGAATGCAAGTGTTGTTAATACTGGGTTTGTGTGACGACCACAAATGTGATTCCCCTGCCCTTTTTTGCCACATTAGTTAATCTGATAGGGCAGTGCAACTATGAAAATATTCTTTGCATTTATGCCATACATACTACATTAGGGCCAATGCATACAAGACATGTGGTGGTAGTGTCTCATTGGTTGCAATAGTACATCCTCCACTTGCTATGCCATTTTCTCCCTTCAACTGGTTTTCAAGTAGCCTGGTTTAAACAGTAGTATTACTCTGTAGGTTTAATCACCTTTATTCATTTTATTTTTCATTTATTTATTTTTCTATATCACTTTCCCACCTAAATAAGGGTCCCCAAAGCAGCGATCATCAAAACATCGAATCTTTCTGCATTAACATTTCAAGACATTAAAACAGAATTTAGAATACATGTGCATACATAATTTATGTGACGACCACAAATGTGATTCCCCTGCCCTTTTTTGCCACATTAGTTAATCTGATAGGGCAATGCAACTGAGCTGTGGAGCAGAAATCCTATTTCAAGATTCTTTCATTTACAGTACAGTCCTAAGCCAAGTTACCCCTTTTAAGCCCATTGACTTTAGTGTGCTTAGAAGTGTGTAACTCTGCTTAGGACTGCACTGTTAAAAGATTACAAGGGCTATATTGCTTGAGTGGCGAGTTCTTGTAGTAGATACAGTGTTATGTTTCTGTTGATCCATGTCTGTTTCTCCCATTTTTCTAGGTATATCTCTTGATAAGTTTCTCAATCTTATGATCACAAAGAAGGCTGCACAGCTGTACCACAGTGAAGTAAGACATCTCTTCACTGCCTTTGACATGCAATGTAAGCTTTTCTTCTGTGTCAGATAACTGAAAGGGGACTTGTCCACTGAACCAAATGTGTAGCATGGTCGGTTGTAGCAACTGTGCTTGCTGTATTGGGGGGCAGGTCTACAGGTCCCTGGCTGCTGCAGGGCCAGGAACCCCAGGCTGGAGCTGGTGCCTGAACAAAGAGACGAACCCAAGCAAGATAGGAAGCAGCAGGGCAGCAGGTGCAGAGGCCAAGCTTCTACACCCTGTGGCATGTCTAAGCGGTAGACTTGATAGGTTTAGAGGAGGAATGCCTTCTCCCAAAACACACTGCAACAAGAACCCAATGACCCATAGTGTTGAAAGCACCTGTTGTCGTATTTCCTGGGTCTGGTTTTACTTAGTACTAAAGGGAATCCATGAGCAACAGACATCCTTGCAGTCCTTGGGAATGTGATAGGTGTTTCCTGAATACTGCGAGGAAGCGATAGGCTTGGAAAGATTCCTCTTTTCCTAGTTAATATTGTAGAATCCCTGCTTCAGGTGGTGTCAAAACACGTCTTAGAGCCCTGTTTAATCAATGCATTACTTTTGTAAGTACTGAAATCACTTTCAGCAAGCTTTCTATTTTGGTTCCCACCCATAAGGTAAAGGATTTTTATCTCTGGAAGATTTCAAAAGAGCCTTCAGAATTGTTGTGCCAAAGTTACCAGAGAGGACCGTAATTGAAGCATTCAGGTAAGGCCAGCTTCTTATCATGTAGGTTTATAAGACTGATCTGGTCACAGTGGGCTCAGCACTGAAGCACAAAGAAATTTCCACATCCCATAATGGATCCCTGCTTTCTCTGCTCCCCATCCCACCCCTCACTGGTTCTGCATAGCTCTGTGTGCGCTTCTTTGGATACCATTTCACAGTTTTATTAATTTTCAAAAGTTTCACATGGCAGGTTTGGAATGAGTTCATTCTTAGGGATGCAAGAGACAAAAAGAAAAAGAAAATGGATTGGATCCAGCAATGTGCAAGCTGGGGGGAAAATCGACTTAGCATAATTCCACTTGTGGAAGGTCTTGCGCAGTATCTCCTCCCACCCTGGTTTGTTTATCTTCACACAGGCTGACACACACACAAGATCTTGCACCACAATCTTCTCCCTCTCTCATATTGTACCTCTATGTTGTTCCATAGAGAGCACTGTGTTCAGGATCTCAAAATCATCTGGCTCTCTCTGGTCCCAAAGATGCCAAGCTGGCCACAACCAGGGTGAGGGCCTTCTCAGTGGCAGCTCCACACTGGTGGAACAAGCTCCCAGAAGACATCAGGGCCCTATGGAACCTTCTACAGTTCCACAGGGTCTGCAAGACGGAGCTCTTCCACCAGGCCTTTAACAAGGAGCTACATCTAATAGTTGAACAACGTTAAGGCCCTGTTCCTCTGGAATCGCCACTGGCAGCCTGTGCCTGCTGGCATAAAAGGATTAAGACAATAGCTGAACATCAACATGGACTGTATTCCACTATGACTATCGAGTCATGATCTGTTGCTATGTTTCTGCCATTGCTATGCAATATTACTGTCACTAGCACTTTATGATTGTCTGTTATTGTTTTTATAATTGCTTTGTTTTATGTGTTTTAACTTTTTACGTAAGCTGCCCTGAGCCTGCTCCAGCGGGGAGGGCAGGGTATAAATCGAATAAATAAAATAAATAAATATCTTTTTTGTGAACGAAGAAGCCGCTGAGCTGATTTCCTGAAATCCCAGAATTAGTTTTGCAGTATCTTGCTCAGACAGAAACCCAACTGGGGCTATAATAAGTTTGAGTTGGGGCAAGTGGCTACTATGGTCCTTTTTTCTTCTTGCTTTTTTTTGCTTGTGCAAGAGCCCCTAGCACAAGTGGAATTTTGCACTGGATCCAGCCCAGAATGTTATGCAGTGAGTTCGGCATTGCTGCTTGCTGAGCCTTTTTATTGCTGTTAAAATTTTGACACGTAGGGGGGAAACTCAAGGGCATCATTAATCAGCAAATGCTCCCTACTGCAGTGCAGAGCACACACCATTAAGGGATAGCATGTTCCACGCTGGTCACTTAAGAATATACACAGCACTTATACAAACAAGAACAATAGTTGCCTGCTGAGGTCAGAACACAGGTGGTTGTACAAGCTGTTTACTCTGTGTGTATGCAGAGCTGAACACTCTCCCCCCCTCCTTTTTTTTTTTTGCTGCATAGCCTAACCTGTTCTTTGCAACAGCAGTGTTTCTGTAAACAACTTTAACTCCTGTTGGGGAAGGAAATGAGTTTTCATTTTGTTATTATTGTAATGTACTTAGGATGCACAGGGCAAAGATTTTTCTCAGCCTGTATGTTAATCTTTATAGAGAACATGGAAAACCAAAATGAGCACAAATTGACAGTAGGTCTGTTGAACCATATGGTGGTGCTAAACAGCCTTTAAAAGGGAAGTTATGAGAAAGGATATAATAGATTATTCCAAATGAGAGTATGTGTGCTTGATATCATTGAAATCTTTGTATTAGTCTTGCATGACGTTAACACGATATTGCTGTTCAAAATAAATGCTTAAAGTTTACATCTTGACCAGTGCTGTTACGAGCTGTACAAGATGCTTGTAACCAGTGTTCTCTCTAAGCTACGGAGTCCTGTGAGCAAAAATCCTACTTTGTGAGCTACTGGCTTTAAAGTTGTGCGCAGGTGATTTGGCTACTGCATAAATTAGTTTGCTCTGGAGCCATCCTTCCTGAGCGAAGACAAAAATGTGTGAGCCAGAGGCTAAAAAACTGTGAGCTAGCTCACACCAACTCAGCTTAGAGGGAACACTGCTTGTAACAGTTTATGTCTGAAGTTGGTATTTGGTCTTGGACAGAACTTGGCCAGTTTTGTTTGGTCTTGGCCAAAGAACACGAACTTATTTTAAGAGGAAGAATAAACATCCAATGTCACGACAGGACCTCTCGGTGGAATCAGATTTCACAATAGCCCTGTGTGCAGGCAGTAGTTCTTTGCAAGCAAGGGGTCAGGGACAAGCGTAGTCTAAACAGTCCGAGTCAAGCCACATAAATCACCTTTTAGATTAGCCGAAGGGCGAAGCAAAGCCGTAGTCACAAAGTAGAGCTGGGAGTCAGAAGCCGGGAAGTCAAGCGTAGGTCCAAAATGCCAAGTCCAAATCCACAATCCAATCCAAGTCCAGGTACACGGTTCCAAGGTTCAAGATGCCAGATTAGTTCACGAGATCAGGAGGGTGCCAAAATTCCTGTCAACAACAGAGAATCTTTGCCAGCACAAAGCATCCGGCGTTCGGCAGCTTCTTATATTTTGAGCTGCCTCGTTATCTCTTTAGGAGCTCATTAACTGTGGCTGAGATTCAGTCAGTACTCTGGGCTCAGGTCTCTGTATCGTAAACGCGCTGAACGCCGTCGTTCTTTTAACAGCTGCCTGCATTTGGCACGCAGTCTGCTGACAGGTGGAGGGGATTCAGCCGGGGATGAGCTCTGTCCGGGCAAAGCCTGATCAGGTGGCACCTCCTGGAGAACTGACTCTGTGTCACTCTCAGTATTCCCCATTAAAGGAGCCAAGTCTTCCTGAGGCTGCCTGTCTGCCTCCACATCTGGCTCCAGGTCAGGCATGGTGTCTGAATCAGGGGCAGGCATGACATCCAATTCCTTTTCTGTGGTCTTTCTCACCCCATGAAAACGTATTACATACCAGGTGAACAATCCACAAGAGTGCTCTGCTGTACTGACAGGGCTCTGTTCTTCTCATTCCCATCAGCAGAGTCACCCAAACTTCACATACTCCAGGTGTACTTGGGAGCCAGGATGTCATACACTCTAGCAGGCATACATCTGTTGTTTGCACTGCTCCATTCCTGCCTGGATTTGTATGATCCAAAGAAGTTGCTGATCTACCTGATTGGAAACAGGGTAGTTCCAGGGATTGCTGTGCGGTTTGTGGCCCCTGGAGTATCAAGGTTCCACAGTGTTCCAAGTGTTTGCTGGGCCTTGAATAATTATTATTTATTGCATTTCTATACTGCCCATAGCTGAAGCTCTCTAGGCAGTTTACAACAATACGCTGGGAGAGAGAAGGAAGGAAAGGGATTGTTATGTCCGCGTGTCAGCACTTGCACAGATTACTGAATTGGCGTCTTGCTGACATACATGAAAACTTCTGTAGTGTTTTTGTAACACAGTGCTCTACAGCAGTTCTATCAGTTAGCACAAGTTAAAATGGAGGTAAGTGGTCAGATAAAATGATCTGGTGACAAATCATCATATTCCAGCGACTTTGAGCTTTGTGTGATGGTTCAAAAAGAGCATCTTCTCTGTCTGGTGTTGTCCAAGCTGTTGTTGTAAGACCTTCAGGAAGGACTGCCATTCTGAAGTGTCGGTTTATGTTTGTGTCACAAGTTTGTGCCTGTGAAAAGATTTTGTGACAGGAATGGTGGGGGGGGGGGGGGGCGGAGGCAGGACAAAGAGGAGGACATTTTCTCTCCCTCTCCATCCCCTCATCCATCCTTCCATTCTCCTGTGTGAATAGGGGGGGGGGGATCTTTGCAAGATATCTGGCTTCTGCGCACAGATCATTTGCTGGATCAGAAACAGAGGGTATAAATCAGATGCGCATCTGAACAAGCATCTGAGCATAGATGCTGTGTGTCTGCACTGTGCTGCATTCGGTGGAATAAATGCTCAGATGTGGGTCCAAATGTACATCCTGATGGGGATGCATATCCCAGAGAGCCTTTCTACTGAAAGCAGAGCAATGCAGATAGCATCAGCACTCAGGAGTGCATTTGGATGAGTATCTACTTTAAGCGCATAGTTCATGATCCTGTTAAGGAAATCCGTGCTTTCATATCAGGACCTTCATGTGCTGAAGCTGCTGAATCACACTGTCATACTGAATCTGACCACTGGTCCATTGGAGTCAGTGTTGTCTATTCAGATTATCAGCAGCTCTCCAGGGTCTCAGGCAGACACCACCTGCTACTGAGGATGCCAGGGGTTGAACCTGGGTCCTTCTGCATGCCAAGCAGGTTCTCTACCACTGAGCCATAGTTCTTCCCCTTTCTGATCCCCTTCCAATCCCACCCCTCCTTAGGTAGACTGAGGCACTGTGGGTTTGGGTCCACATGACCTAGGAGGCACCTGGACTGAACATAGGGGCTGCAGAGGGTCTCCTCGTAGTTTCTTGTGGAAGCAAATATAGCTGAATCAGGAGACACTGCAGTATAGAGTGGAGTTGGTGAGTTTCCTCTTGGGGGGAGGGAATCGGGCTCAGGTGGATATATGGCCTTAGAGGTACATTCCCCAAGGCTAGTTCCTTCTCTAAAGTGCTTTTTAAAACTGTGCGGAGGGGGCATTCCTATTTTGCTAATTCAACTAAACCAGTTGTAGTTACTTGTGGGCCCAGGGCTTATTAGGGAGAGAGCATGCAAAAGGAAAACACAACCAGCCATTCTTGGAAGAAAATGGCCACAGCTTTACTAGAAACAAACCAAGGAGCATTGGCACAGTGGATCCAGAACTGGAATACCAGCCTGTTGCCCTATAAACCCCTCCCTCCAGCCCACCTGCTCGGGGGGGGGAACCAAGGAGTGCCAATTCCACTGGGGGCTACCTTGGTGCTGGCTACTGAGTGGTTCCCCTTGCCACCTGGTAGTGAGAGCCAGATGACAGCCCCCAAGCTGGGCATGCCGCATGATGGCTCCACCCCAAGGTCTCTTAAGGGGGTCCCCAGCCAGAAGAGGTGAGCATGCAGGCCCAGCTTCCACCAAATGGATCCATCCCAGTAATCAAGCCACCTCAGCTGCAACAAATACAGACATGAATGTAACATAACATGAGGGAGGGTGGATGGGAGAGAGCAGAAGAACATGGGAGGAAGCACCCGGCAGCAGCCATTTCAGTGGCCATGGGGAGAGCTCAGCTGACGTGGCTCTCTTGTCAAAGCTGCTCCCCGTGGATGCACCCGGCACATAAGCAGCTGCTGCTGAACATCTGGACGGCCAGCCCAACGCTGCTGAGCGAAAAGCCCAAGCCTTGTTAGAAAGAATAGCCACGTGGCACTCCAAACTCCTCCTTGTGCATCTCTCAGCCCAGGCTGCAAATTCAGCCCTCGGTAGGTTGCATTTGTTAATTACTGTTGACAGGGAAGCCATCTTAAATGTAACATATAGATACAGGAGCTTAGACACTACTGAAGAAAGTAAATTGTGCACTGAAGTTAAAAGGTAGTGATTGGTTAAAAATTTTTTTTTTTAAAAAAATCTCAGTTTTGCTCATTTGCTACTATAACCAGTGATGTCATGACAGAAATGTGTGTATCATACTTCGGGGTAGAGTGGCTGTTCTCTGTGTGCTTTGGTAGTCGGCAGCTCAAAAGGAGTGTCTCAGTCCAGCAAAGAAAACGAGGAGACAGATTTCCACAGGTGGAGTTTCCTTCGTGGGTGTGCAGAAGCCCTTGAATGTGAGGCGAAAAGACAAAAACTCAGCAACGTGCATGCTTTGCCTGAGAAACTTCCCCAGTGTCTCGGGCTTCTGCATCAGTCTCTAAGCCCATCTGCAGGTGTGGGAGGGGGTCTGCAGGTGATGGCTGTTTCCACGATTCCTCTCGATCAGGATATGCAAGATCACATTAAGCAGAAGGGGATGGCATCTCCTACCGTGATCTGCATTTCATGTTGATTTACTCTTAAATGAATAGTGTAACACGAAAGGCGTACTGATGCCTGTGTATTTTTTTTGTCTGCTCCTGTTCTAAAAACGACCTCATTGTTTCTTTCCTGTAATTTTTCAGTAATGCAAAACTAACCAGGTTTTGTGGAGGTATCTCCAGTTGAGATCTCGTGCTCTTTATGAAATTTTGATTTAGACATGTACAGCAGAGTGAATATGAAACATTCATCTTCTCGTGGCTAGTTGCCATGGGAACATAGTACACAGTGCAATGTCATTCCGGTTCTGGTGATGTCTGCAGTCGGTCCCCCCCCACCCCCGGTTTGTTGTTCTCCTTTCTTAAGCAAGTCTGTTGCAGCTTCTTCATCCAAGTGCGCTTGCCGTTGCACAAGCAGATGTCGTGTAAAACAATCTTGAAAGGCTACCTTGTCTGCCTGTGTGCTTTTATTCAAAGGCACGATTTTCGGCTGGGTCTGTTTAAAAAGTTGCTAGCTCTTGCCATCTGGGTCATGTAGAATGAGGTGTAAAATATTACCTGTGTCCCAAGATGGCAGGTGTTCTTTCTTTCTCATGCTGAAATGAGGAATTAACCTCTCCTGGACACTAGCGGACATTTGATCATCAAGCCTGAAAATGATTTCCTGCTCCTTCCCTGCCACCGTCTGTATTCTTCCCTGCGGTAGATCATCCATCTGCTAAAAAATTACCGAAAGGCCAGTTCAGATGTAGGAAATGTATAATAGGGTTGCAGGGAAATAAAAGGTAATGGCAAGCAAAATAGTTTAGTTCAGTGTACTAAACACAAATTGCTTCATCTTTTTATGAATATTATTTCTCACATTCAGGCTGCAGTTGTCAGCCATACAGGGCATCCTGTTTTCTTATTTGTCTCGCAAACTCCCTTTGCAACCATCTTGCATTCCTAATGCTGCAAACACCATCTTAGACCTGTTCCCCAACCCTTCCCTGTTCCCTCCTACAACTGTTGTTGTATTGACGGGCTTACCTAGTATTTCCTAAATGGCTGGTGGTGAAGGGTAAAGAAAGTGCTGGTTGTGTAAATGACCTGTTTCTACTTGTTCTCATGAACTCCCTGAACTAGACATGCTTAGGGGCTTGATCAGTGAACACTCAGCTTCTCCCAGATCCTGTGCATGAGTACTTGCACACTTTCTCCTCTTTCCGCTAAACTCCATATTTGGGAGATACAACGCTCTCTTGGTCTCTGTGCCCGAGGGGGTTTAAGGCTTGTGTTTCTTCAGCAGCAGCCCCCATACGCCATGTAGCCAAATCACTTGAGGGTACTTGTCAAAGGAAATGGTATTGGAGGTTGAGTGGGGTTTCCCGTTCAAAGGAAAATAGAATCCCACTGAGCATAGCCAAGCCTTTGGTTGTACCTGAGATGCAGCCACCAAGGGACAGCTCTACTTTTCTGTAATACTGTTTGTGAACCTTTCATTCCGAAAGCAGCAGAACTAGAAATTGCAGCAGCTGTGCCAGAATGCACCATTCTCTCTCTTTTTTTAACTAGCGAGCACAAATCAATAACTGTTACTGGTCTCCTTCTAGCTTTTTGTTATTGTTTATGTGTTTTTGATTAAATTATTCTATGATTTTGATTGTCTTTCAAATTGCTGAAAAGTTTTAATGTTTTTTAATGTTAGCCATCTTGTAGACCCCAATTGTGTGGAAAGGTGGCATAAAAAGGTCTAAATAAATTATCTGCAATAATCTTTTGAAGAGATGCAAAGACAGGTGTTTTGAGTGGTTGCAAAGTTTTAATGGGAATTAGCAAGTGCGAAGCATGTGGAGATGTCAGAGCTGTATGCATCTTTAATCAGGAATTTAATGACATTTATAGTATATCAGTGATACCTTTTTGTGTGGGTCTTCAAATGTTCAGGGGAATCCGTGAACTGGTTTGAACAATCACTGTAGTGCTGACATTACGATCCTGAAACCAGCAGCTGGAGGCTAAATTGAGGTTGGCCCAGTAGTCAATGAAGGGGTCAGGAATGTAACCAGCCTTTAATTATTCAATTTGCCCTTCTACCTTTCCCATTTACTGTTATGTTTTCAAAGAGCTGGTACCAGTGGGCGACAGTAAGACTTACAATGTACATGTAATTTAGGACTTCTTTCATTCATGATTTTTCTTGACTTTGTTTTCAGAACTGCACAGTTCTTTTGAGGAAACAATATCCATAATTGGCATCATCTCGAAAAAGCACGTTCTCCAAAAATAGAAGTTCTCTGTTTTTTTCCTTTTATTGGCCAAATGCTCTCAATCGTTCTCACCCAAGATAAAAGTGTGAAAATATCCTTGACTGAGGAGAAGTGCTATAGTTCACTGGGGCTGAATAGGAAAATTTATAGAGGTTTTCATAACTGAGGCTTTCCCTCTATTACAGAGGAAAGTTCAGTGATGCAAAGACTGAACTCTCTTCCCTGGGCCTGTGTTTCCCCCAAAGCTCAGAGAAATGGTCCTCTCATTCCTTCCTGGCCTGTTGTGTATCAGCTTTATATGGGTTGGGTTTGGCCCCACCTCTTCCCCAGCCTCCTCCAAACCCCAGCCCCCTGGATGGCTCAGACTTTCAGAACAAGCCTGAGCTGGTTTCTTCCACGCTGCTCTCCCTGTGATAGCCCCCCCCCCGGGGGGGCTGCCTGCCTGCCACTGATTGGCTGACCCAGGGGAGGTCTGCCAAAGTGGAAATTCCCTCCAGCTGAGCTGGGCTCGCTTTGCATGGGCCGGCCAGTTCTCAGTGCTCTCCCATGCTGCTTGCCCTCTGTCCTCCCCACTGGTTGCCTGCCTCTCCAGATAAGGGCAGCCCTGCCATGCTTGCTGCCAGGTCAGTCTTCTGGGGTCCTGCTGAGCCCACACCATCTGCAGTGTGTCTGAGGCAGGCGCTCTTGCAGCCCTTTGTCGGTTGCTCAGACATGGCTCCAGGGGGGGGTGGAGCTGAATCCATGGTCAGGCCCATCCCCAGATGCAGTGGAAGATAATTGGACCCCAAGCAACACTCTCTGTTTTTATTCTGACCCAGTAATACACCCACCTTAATGATGGGCCCAGTATATATTTATGGAAAGAGGGCTTGTAAGAACTGCAAGGCTTCTGAGTGGGAGCACAGATGTGTAGCGTTCCTGCTCTCCACGCCTCCTGCAGGATCCTTATTAGTGGGGACCTAGTTTCCCCAGCCACAGCATTTCCCTTTTCCTCTGTCTGAATGACTGTCAACTGTTTGTTCACTTGGGATAAAGTAAGGCAATGCACTCTGCTCTGGGAACAGAGACTGAGCCTGCTGTCTGCCTTTAGGACCTCCAGCTGCTGTGAATCAAGCCTGCTTTTATCTCCATGTTTGGTTCTGGGTAGGGGGCACAGGACACTGGGATCAAACCTCGATGTGATTTTGGATGTAGAGACACTCAGCAGTCTGAGTGATAATCCAGTGGGCAGGGGAAAGACAGCAGCCACGTTAACCTTTCCCAGATTTCTAAGCCTGCTGACATGTTCGTTTCCATTGTCAAAGAAGCTCTCTGAGCTGCTAGCACCACTGATGCTTCTGTCCCTTTGTTGAGGAGTACCCTGACCCTTCACGCCTAGAGAGGTAGTCCAGAGTGCTCCTTGGTAGGGCTGGCAGGGCTGGCTTCTTGGATGCGGGGAAGGAGGAAAAGATAGCCGGCAGGGGATGCTGTTTCCGGGCCCGGACCAGCATTTTTAAAGTGAAGTGTAAGGGAATAAAAAACGGGAGCCTAGTAAATTCAAACACGATAAAAGCTTGAAGTAGAATGGTACATATGGGAAATAGGAAGTGTTCAGAGATAGATGAATGTATGTCTTAATGTTATGCATGTTGCTTAGCAACAAGCAGTAAAAATGTGGACTAATGAGTAAAAAGTAATTCAAGGAGGAGAGACACATGTGTGGTTTAGTTTTGTAATGAAGTATTGGGGGGGGGGGGAGCGTAGAGGTGGAGGGTAAAGAACAAGTTTCCAAAAAGCTGAAGAAAAAAATTGAAGAGATTCCCATCTGTCTTCATCTTTACATTAAATCTGCTGAGGTGGAAAAAAAAGGTGTCAGCTTTCAGGCAGCCAATCAGCCATGCTTGTGAATGTCATAGTACCCAAACATGATGCAGTAAATATAAAGAAAATGAAAAGAAACGGCAGAGCAGTAGTGTAACCAGTGCCAGAGTCTGATCAGCATATCCATGTCAGAAAAAAATCTTGGTGTGAAAAATGAGAAATTCCAGTAGCGGGCTAGATTCAAAGTCCCTCCTCAGTGGAACAGCATTTGCGTTCACACCGGGGAGAAGCAAGGTTTTCTCCCATTTCCCCTTCCTCCCGCATGCTCTCCATGTTGTTCTGAGGGTTCCCTGAGGCAAAGGGAAAGTGGGCGGGGCAAGAATTGTTCCACAAGCAGCTGTCTGCTCATGATCGTCTGGCTCCTAAAATTATCCCTAATTTGTTTTCTCTGAGTTTCAGGAAGGTCCTACCTGTGCTCCCCTTCTCTTTGGACAAAGGTGAAATTCACGGTGTTTCGTGGTGCTTGTTTTGTTATCTGGCTCCTAGTACTTAATTGATTTATGAACTTGCTTTTGTGCAGATGGCCAAAGAATATCAGAAGCCTATCTGTGAACATGAATTAATGATGAGGTTGAAGATAAAAAGTATGCACAATCTTGAGTGTGTTTTCTTTGCGCAAAATGTAATGACTCTTGCTTGGAAGAGTACAGGAGATTTTTCTGTTCTTCTTGAGCCTGTATTTTCATAGTTATCCACCATGTGTTCACACTCTCATGTACCTTGTCTATATTGCAAGCCGCCTTGAGTTCTGTAAGAAAGGAGGCTAACAAATGTGATAAATATTTGGCTCAGAAGATAGCAGCTACAGTTCTTATATCTGACAGCAGACTCTAAGGAAGTCACTTACAATGCAATCCTGTACAGAGTTGCATCCTTCTAAGTCCACTGGCTTCAGTGGAGTTCAAAGGGTAGAACTCAGTTTAGGATTGCATTTAACAGGTATCTGAGCTGTCATTCCCCTTTGGTTTTTATTGACTTCATTAACTTTTTCCTATCACCTGTATTTCAGAATCATTCTGTGCCACATTCAGGTGACCTTTTTTGGAAAAAAATAAGGGATGGTGTTGAAACAACAAAGCTAATAAAATGAGCCAGTTAAAAATACGGAGGAATCCTTACAGAAATGAGTGCTGAGGGTTCTGCATTCCAAAGCATATATAATTAAGCTGAAGTAACAAGGCCTTGAAGCTTTTTTGATATTCCTGTCTCCATCCAGGCCATACTAGGACCCTAGGCATAAGTATTAACACTTAAAGAAATTGGCAGTTCTAAAGTTAAATTAGTAGAAGGGCCTGTCTATATCACTACAGACACACTTTAACTTGCTTTACAACAATGTGCCCTGAACCTGCCTGGATGCACTCAGGAGCAAAGCTCTCACATGATGACCAAAGGGAACCAGATTCCATTTTGAGGGAAGACGAGGAGGCTCCAGGGACCCCCAACATCTCTCCCCCCCCCCCACCGACCAAGAACCCCTGGATTCTGAGGTCTCAGTCAAAGGACCAACCCCATGAGGCTTAGCTCCAGAAAGTGCTGCCAACATGCCAGAATCCAGGGCAGCCAGTCCTCTGCCAGGTAGGGTGGGATCCTGGACTACCAAGTTCTCCCCCACCCAGCGAGAGCGACAGAGACTGCCGGCCCACAACAGGGCAATTCAACAATGAAGTGCCAGGCTGGCCATCACTTGTTCAGGCTACTGAGCCAAATCACTGCCTAAGTGCACATACTTACAGGATTGGTACTCAGTCAAGCCATGGCCAGATAAAGCCCAGTAACAGCTGGGGCCTCTTGCCATCCAGGATACTTCGGCCCTGAGCTAAGCAAAGAGCCTCACTGATTCAGCTGGTTTGTGTGGATAACTTGATCCTATGCTACCTGTGAGACTGGATCTGACACCCAGCTGCTGAATCTTCTCCGAGCCCTTGCGGTCATAATCAGAACACAATGTGACACAAGACATAGGATGTGTGTGGAGTATTGAGCCATGGTTGTGAGCATCTTTCCTTAGAGGCTCCACCGCCTCCCAGTAGTTCCAGCAGCTTTAACCCATCAGTTGTTGCCTCTCAGTGGGGCAAAGGAGACCCACCATTGTCAGTCTTCTGACCTTTTCTTCCCAGTCTGCCCCTTCCCAATGCTCTTCCCGTATCTTGCGCTCTAAATTGTTGACGTGTCTGTGCCTGCTTCTCCATTCAAGTCTAAAACAATCTGAGAAGCAGTTGGCCCTGCAGTCAATCCCTGCAGGATCATCTCTCACGGCTGCTTCACATGTCATTTTTTTCCCTACAGAGAAGTTAATATATACATTTGTAAGCATCTATTTATGTTTATAGCCTCGCTCCATCACGCTGGCTTGGGGAGACCAAAAAAATGAAAGGAATAAAGCATTTAATTATACATAATAAAATTTCACTACATGAAAAGGCCTTATCGCTCTGCCAGCTTAACAGTGACTGCCAAAAACCAGTCTAGACAGAAAGATGTGATGATTGTGGACGTTTTTGATGCTTGGCTCATGGCAGGTTTTCAGTGGCAGGGCTACTGTTGAGAGGGGCTCTCAGTGGAGTCTTGCTGCCTAAACTGGCCAAAGGTTGGCCTTTATTGATCTTCAAGATCTCAGCAGGTCATAGGGGAAGAACCCAGCTCTTAGGTTATGGTAGGCTAAGTCAATTCACCTCTGCACAGTCAATACTAAATTATTTATGCGTTCAGAAAATCTATTAGCCACCTTTCTTCCTTATGGAGCTCCAGGCGGCTTACAAACCTGGAATAAAATACATTAAAAACATAAAACCAAAATTTAAAGTCACTGCTTGGGACTGCTACTAAACTTCACCAAATGCAGTCCAGTCTATCCCTGGAGACAGGGGTCTGTCCAGAGGGTCTAAAAGAGGCTGTGGTAGTACTGCTCTTGAAGAAGCCATCCGTGGATCCTAGTGATCCTGCGAATTATTGTCCAGTTTAAAATCTGTCATTTCTAGGTAAGGTGATTGAGAGAGCCATAGCTGAGCAGCTTCAGAGTTTCCTGGATGATACATTGGCATTGGACCCATTCCAGTCTGGCTTTCCCCCAGTCCATGGGACAGAGATGGTGTTGGTCGCCCTGACAGACGATCTCCACAGACGGCTGGATTGAGGCAGGTTGGCTCTATTGTTGCTAGATATCACAGCGGCATTCGACACAGTAGATTATGATCTTCTGAACCACCAGCCTCGCTGACGTGGGAGTTTGTGGGGTAGCCCTAAAATGGCTTACTTCATTTCTCTGTGGTCAGGGACAGAGGGTGGCACTAGGGGAGAGGGTGTCAGCAAGGTACCCCCTGATGTGTGGGGCTCCTCAGGGGGCAGTCCTCTCCCCGATGTTATTTAACAACTACATGCATCCCCTTGCCCAGTTGGTGCAGAGTTTCGGGCAGGGGTGTCACCAGTACGCTATTCTGCTATTGGACGGCTGCCTGGATACTGCCCTGCATACTCTGGCTGAGGGTTTGGAGTCCATGGTGGAATGGTTAAAAAAGAGTAAACTGAGACTAAATCTGACAAAGACTGAGATTATGTGGCTGGGGGGGGGGGGTTCAAGATTGGGGCACAGACTTCCCACTCTTGATGAGGCACTCCATCAGGAATTTGGGCATGATCCTGAATGCCTCTTTAACTATGGAGGCCAGGTCACGAATATTGCCAGAGTGGTGTTTTTTTCACCTATACCAAGCTTGGCAATTAGTCCCCTTCCTGTCCCACCTTGACCTAGCTACCCCAATCCATGCAACGGTCACCTCCAGGTTGGATTGAGACTGACCCGGAAGCTCCAGCTGGTCCAGAATGCAGCGGTGTGAGTCCTGACAGGAATGCCACGAATGGCACAAATACCACCAGTGCTGCACCAGCTCCACTGGCTCCCAGTGGAATGCTGAGTGAAGTTCAAGGTTTTGGTATTGAGGTTCAAGGCCTTGAGTGGTATGTCCCCAAGAGAGCATTATGCTCTGCTGAGAACAATCTACTGGTGATTCCTGGCCCTAAAGATATCCAGCTGTCCTCGACCAGAGCCAGGGCTTTTTCGGCCCTGGCTCCAACCTGGTGGAACTCTCTGCCAACTTCCACCAGGGCCCTGCGGGATTTAATTCAGTTCCACAGGGCCTCTAAGGCAGCAATGTTCTGTCAGGCTTTTGGTTGAGGACAGCAACGGTTCCATCATGGCTGGCACCTTTTCTTCTTTTCCTCCATCTTTGCGCTTCGGCCTCCTCCTTGCCCTGCAGGCAAAGAAATTGTTAATAGTCTGGTGTGGGTATGAAGAAGATTATTGATGCCATCTGAGATTATGTAATTGACCTATAGATTTTATTAATTTTAACATTGTTTTAAGTGTTGTACATTGCCCAGAGCCTTGTGTGTGCAGTGATTGGGTGATTCACAAATCCAAATTCAACTGCCTCCGAAAGACCCCCTCCTAAAATTGAGGGGGCCAGGTCATTCTGTAATTATGGGGCTGCTGCTGAAAAGGCCCTCTCTCATGTACCCACCAAACAAACTTTTTTTGATTGATGGGACCATCAGGAGGGCTTCTCCTTGTGATCTTAAGTCTCAGGCAGGAACGTATGGGAGAAGATGGTCCCAAGCCACATAGAGCTTTAAAGGACAAAAACAACACCTTGAAATTATGAAGGGTATTTCAGCTTGTTGGTCCAGGTATCAGCGATCTAAGAACACAGTGTTGTACTTCACCGCATCATGTCATTTCAAATTGTAAAATGGAAGAAAGATGTTGGGGCCCTCTCAAAAAACTGCATTTTCCAGCAATGGTAGTGCATCACTGAAGTGCCTGACGGTCACAGCTTATAAACTATACTGATCTTTGTTCCAGTTCCTGCTAGTCCAGTAAAGATGAGTAAGATCAATATAAGCTTTTGGGAGCAAACCATTCTTATCACATGAACTCTTAGAGCTTCCTTATAATGAGTCAGACCATTGATCTGTCTGAGTCAGTATTGTCTACTCTGACTGGCAGCAGTTCTCCAGGGACTCAGGTGATGATCTTTCATATCACCTACTACCTGATTTATTTGTTTTTTTACTGGGGATCCTGGGAATTGAACCTGGGAACTTGTACTCTACTTCTGAGGCATGGCCCCATCGAATGCTATGATGTAGGAAATACCTGCCTACTTTAGAATCTGTTGCCTAGAAGTATAGGACTCTGCACAGCTCTCCCCCATTTCCAAATGCTACAGTACCTCCTCCTCACAAGCAAGCCAGGAAAGTTGAATGGTTTGCCAGAACTCGCAGAAGCTTAACAGCTTGTGAAGTGACAAGTTTCGAGGTACCTCTTGCAGGCAAAGAAATTAATAATTTGATTTGTAAGCTGGAGAGATCTCGTCTGTTACCTCTCTGTAGAGCTCATTAAAATGAACATACTAGATGAATCCAACTACATTAGAAGGTGGGAAAGCAAGGAGCTTTCTTATGAATGGGGTCTTTTCTTGGCTGCCATGTCCAGATTGAGGACTATAAAAGGAGGATAAATTTACAATGACTATATATTCTGTAACTGGGTGAAGTCTCAACAATGGTTACTGAAGGTGAAATAGAATAAATAGGTAGAAGTGATCCCCACCTACAGGCTTGCAATGTAAACCTGACTTGGCATATGCAGAAAAGAGGGAAGGGGTGGGACGCATTCAGTTTTTATAAACATAAGTCCAAAAGTAAATTTCAAGTAGGTTTTTTAAAAAGTAGATTAAATTGCAGACATTGGATTGGACTCACTGCAAAAATTTAGACTGCTGTGCAAACGGAAACACAAGGAAAGGACCATGACAGCCACTTACGCTAAGTCAAGCTTATTGTATCCCCACTTGTATTTCTGCTTGTGCAAGGTCTTGTGCAACCAGTTCTTGGTACTATAAGATAACTGGAAGGAAAGCACAAGCTCTTGTGCAAAACTGTGCTAAGTCTGTTTATGTTTCCACTTGTGCATTGCTGGATCCAATCCAATGACAGGAATGGAATTCTGTATGTCAGGTGCCACAACAGAGAATGGATGGGTATGGAAAAAGACAGAGATGAGATGGGCTAAGTCAGCCATTGCAAGACTGTTGAAGGATTTAAAATGATGCTTTGGTTAAGTTCAAAGTTGGGTGGGAGGGCAAAACTAGCTAAAATTGTGTTCCTAACTGTATCTTCTTCCACCTTTTGGAAAAATGGAATGCTGGTGTAAAAACGATGGCTCAGATCCTGTGAACTCATTCCATGTGTGCTTAGCTGTGGCCACTGCAGTGCTCGCTTCCTCAGCTGCTAGCACTTCCATGATAGCTGTTCATCTTGTGCAAACAGAAGAACTAGTGACAGAGGAAAAGCACAGTGCTCTGGCCAAAGTGGAACACGTGCTGCACACATTCACGAGATCCAAGCCAGTGACAAAAGTGTTGATCTGTGAGGCGATACACAGACTTCAAATTGCCAGGACAAATTTGTCACTTTGGTGGTGGTTAAAAAAAATAAATCTCTGTGCCTCTCAGGAGTACCTAAAAGTAACAAAAGCTCCTGCTGTTCATACTCAATACACAACTTATCTTTGTATGATAAATTAAAAAAAGAATTTGGCTGCCATTTTCATCTAAGTAGCCACAATCACGTGAGATCCAAAGCGACATTAATCCACTAATTATCCATTTATTCTCCTTTTTTCCCCTCTCAGACAGATTGAACTCATTTTGCTTTGCACAGCAGTTTGAAAGTTCATATAGGAAGGAATATTTCATATAATCTATTATCATATGGGAATAAAATCTACATAACATTTCTGAAACTTTCCTCTCTCTCTCTCTCTCTCTCTCTCTCTGTTTTTACAAAATTCCCATCCTGTCAGCAATATACAGTGAAGGAAAATGCAGGTTGCTTCTTGGATTGCCAAGTGTCTGAATTTAAAATGTCCTTTAGCTTTTACAGAAGTTTCTTGGGATATCTTACCAAGAGATGTTAGTTTGGTTCAGTTAAAAGCTGCCAATTCCCACACATTCAGCCTGTTCGACAGGACATTTTCTTCCAAACCTGTTGGCAACCCTGGTTACTTAACTGTAATAATTATTTTTTTGGTCACCTGTACATTTACACTGATGGGCTTTGCACAGAGACCCCGAAGAAGTGAGCTGTGGTTACAAGCCTGTACAACCTGTGCCTTTGGCAAAGTTACTGTAATGGATAATGGCATTAGTGCCCTCTGTTGCAGTCCAAAATGGTGGCAGGAGGCCTTCGCCCTCTTCCGTGGGTGTGGTTTGGTGGCTTGTTTCTCCAGGGCAACTGTTATCTAACTGGGTTTTCATCCTATTTTCAGAGAAACTGATCTGGATCCACAGTGCTATGAGGAGTAGCCCAATGGGATGATGTTGAGGCTCCCTTTGATTACAACCCCCCCCCCCCACTGCCCTGGGGAACGTTAAAAAGCTGGCTGTAATGCAGCACTTAGAGCTTTAGTAGTGTAACAAAAAACTAGGAAAGCATGGGTGTTGGGGGAGGCCGGCTATTGAAGAAAGGAGTTGTGTACCAGGGCAGTCAGCTGCCTGGAGGGGAAATGTCCTGTCCTTTTCACAGAGGCTTAATAGGATGCTATTTCATGCCATGAAAAGCTTCAGCTGCCCATTTCCACTCATTAAACCTGCATTAAAGGGGTAGGACATTTTTTTCCAGGCCTGCTGGTAACCATGATATATAACTGATACTCAGGAGCAGATTCATAAGTGGCTCAGAAATGTTTCGGCTTGATCATGGTTCACAGGTCTGAAACATTTGGAATATGATAATTAGAAGATCTCTTCAGTTGATTAAAACCCACCACCAAATAATGCCATTCTTCCTAGAGAAGAGGGCTTGCAAGGAATCCAGCCATTCTGTTAAAAACACTGGTTGGAAAGTGAGCGGAACTCTTCTTGGGTCTGATGGGCGGGGGTAGCAGTGTTAATTCCGGACTTTCCCTGCTAGTCCATCTCTACCAAATCATTGTTTACTCCCTCAGGTTTAAAAAAAACCATCTGAGTGTTTGGGGCAAAGAGTTCCCAGGAGGGCTTT
Source organism: Lepidodactylus listeri (assembly GCA_029233225.1). NCBI lineage: Eukaryota > Metazoa > Chordata > Lepidosauria > Squamata > Gekkonidae > Lepidodactylus > Lepidodactylus listeri. The sequence goes on along the minus strand of JARCFY010000011.1, from coordinate 72,982,624 downwards.
GATACTGAAGTGCTGTTTTGGGGTTTGTTTCTCTGGTTTCTTGAGTGAGTGTTCCTACTGGCAGTTCTTGTACCAAGTCTCCAGACTTCTTTTTGATACTTCAGAGAGTTCAGGTTAACAGGTTAGGGGGTTTCAGAGGAGAGCTGCTTATGGTAGAAAGCTCTAAAATAAGCTTCTGCACCATACATGCCTTAATAAGCCCAGTCCTCTGGATGTTTACCCACAATTAAGATCCACTAAGTTCTGAGATCATTTCTGCCAAGTTTAGGATTGGAACCCTGATTTCTCCCTTATTGTTATTAAGCATTTTATTAGCATCCATTAGCAAGACATTCCTCTCTGAAGTTATTGTTTAGTGGAATTATAAATCTGCTCTCTCAGTTTGTTCAAACTCTTATTCTGGCTGCAGTTCTTTCTAATCAAGTAGTTAATAACTGCTATTGTGTAATTTGAACGAATGATAAACAATTAAACAGTCCATTGCATATAGTCATATCCCTTTAGTAACAAATGCACATAATGGCAGTGTGTATTTTGCTCGGAACTTGAAAGATGCATGTGTTTGAAGAATGTTACGGAGGGTAGGGGAAAGGCACAGTTACATTCTTGAGTGGCACGGAAAGCCAGAGTAACACTGAAAGAAAAGTCTTCATTCAGAGCTTTTGTCTTCAAGGTACAATAACAACCTTGAGCTCAAAATTTATTTATGGCATTAATAGAAAGAAATAGCATGGGGACAATACTGCAAATTACTTTGCAGAGAAGTGCACTATTCAGTGTGCGAGAGAACATTACATTGATATTCAGGTCTTCTTGTTTCTTTACAAAACTGCTTTTTATTTAAGGAAGCAATTATAAGTGCATTGTTTTGAAGGGTGGGGAAGGAAGAAACAAAACTTGTAAACGTTCATTTTTTTTAGTGAGAAAAATTTCATGTAATGTAGCAAAAGTAATATTGTACTCAGGTTTAACTACAGGCCTGCAACTAAAATTTTGGCTTGTTTTTCCTGTCTTTCTCTCCATTTCCCTGTCCCTTTCAATCCTTTCTCCTATTTCTCATGTTGCATATATTGCAAGAGACCTACCTTCCAGCCTACTCAGAAGTATCCAGTTGCATTCAGCGGGGCTTATCCCCATGTGCATAGTATTGGGATCTTCACCTGTCTTGCGGCCTATTGGGAGGAGGAAGGAGAAGAAGCCACCCCCACCCCCACCGTGCCCTCCCTCCACCCAGGCCCTTGGCAGTTGAAGCTTTCTTTGCAAGGGGCAGTTTGTTGTTTGATCTGCCAGCGGTCACCTTGAGAGCAGAGGCCCTTGGAAAACATGACCAACACCTACATTTGCAAAGATAGCAGTGCTGCAATGCCGAGAAGCAGAGGGCAGCAGGGGCGGCTTCTTTCTTATTTATTTACTTACTTGATTGTTACCCACACCTATTTCCCTGTTGGGGACCCAAAGCAGGGGGTCCGTCTTGTCTAGAGAGAGCACAAGGGTGGCAAAGGTTGTAACTGTGTGCATTGCTAAACCATGAACTCAGTGGGATTCGCTTCTGAGTAAGCAACATGGGATCTGCCTGTAGCTAACAGTGCCCTCCTAAGCAGAGTTTGAACCTTTTGTGTTCATTATGTTCACTTTTATGTTCAGTGGGTGTAAAAGGGTATAAATCTGCTTAGAACGGCGCTGTAAGCCTTTCATACTGCTTCCCGTCTCTGATTATTTGCTCCCCATTCTCTCAGGCTAATGCATGCATTGCAGGTGGGAAGGCTTCATTGCCCCGAGTTCAATACTATGCTGGCATATATTTCGTATGTTTCAAAGTATAATACTATTTATTATTTTATTACATTTTATCCCACCCTTCCTCTAAGGTTCTGAGGCCAGCTTTCATAGTTCCCCTTTTCCATTTTATCCTCAAAGCCACCCTGTGAAGTAAGACAGGCTGAGAGAGAGAGTAAAAGGCCCAAGGTTACACAAGAGTTACTCAGTCCTAAAAAAAGGAAAAAGTTACACCTTTCTGAGCCCATTGACTTCAGTTAGGATTGCACTGTAGTTTATCTTCCAAGGAGCTACAGGCTTTCATTCTAAAGAATTCAGTCTTTGCAGAGGAAATACTACTTCCAAGGCTGTCTGATTTTATTTATCTTCGTATTTTGCTTTTATCATTGTTGACAGATTTATTTAAAAGTGTTTCAATCTGATTTGGAACCTGGGCTTAGTTACGGAGTTTTAAAATATTTTCAATCATTGAGGAAAATATAATGCTAAGAAGAAAATTTATGAGTAATGGAATAATAAAATCTAGAGACAGAAAAGTTGTCTTAGGTCAAGTAGTCAATTTCCTCCTGCACAAAAATTGTTTGCTTTCTCTTATGTATTTTGTACATACTGATGTATGCCTAAGAGAGCTGTACTTTTCCTCCTGGAATGTGGTTCCTTGGGAATATCAGGTGTTATTAAAAAGGGGTGGATGGAAAAGGCAGACTCAAGGTCAAGCTGTTCCAAAGGCAAGCAAGTCCTGTACAGCTGGTGAGATTCAACATCTGCTTTAAAAAAATAGAAAATTACAAAACCTACAGTTAGTAAAGTCACAAATTAATTTAAACTAGCACCAGCATGCCTGGCTTAACATTCTCCAAATGATAATTTTTGATTCACAATTCAACAAAGGATTGCCATTACTGTACACATTTTTCTTATGAATATAATTTCTCATCCTGCAACCACTTGTATGTGGTCATTGTATTGGTCAACATAATATTCTACAAACAATGTCATCAGTTCCTGGTGCTATTGTGCTTCCCCTGCTTAATGAGCAGGATTCTAGCAGTGACCAACACATTTTTCAGCAGACAGCATGTTTTTCTTTTGATAGCTAATTTACGTATTCCAGAAGGTACAACCCAGGACATTAAGAAACTGGATAGCTGACTGACTTTCTAATTGTACTATGCATATTCTTTCAGAGGATTTGTGCTAATGCACAACATATGAAAAAGATTCCATGCTTTTTGTTACACTTCCAACAGTTATTAGATCCTATTCCCAGGAGTTTAGACCAGGGGTGTCAAACATACAACCCGTGAGATGGAACCAGCCCTTCCCCCCACACACACATACACACACAGCTCCCTCAGTGGCTCCCTTCTCCTTTCACTTCATTGGCTGAGGTTTCCTCCCCTCCTTTGGTGAGGGAGGGAGTGGAAGGAAAGAGAGAGAGAGAGAGAAGAAAGCCAAAGTCCCATGGCACCTTTAAGACCAACAATGTTTTATTCCAGTATAAGCTTTCGTGTGCATGCACACTTCTTTGGGGGGTGGGGGGTGAATTCTCTGACAAGCACAATTTACATTAAGGAATGCTTTTGGCTTATTTTGAAAAGAGGTTTCTAAAAGATTGGGTTTCTCTGTGTCTATCTGGGATTTTATTTTCTTTCGAAAAAACCCTGATTAGGAATTAGAACATTTTGATTGGTCCTTATATCTTGGAGAGTGGAGTGATTTCAGATGCCAGATGACAATAGCACACATTGGTAATTAGAAAGGAAACCTAGGTCTCAGTTCAGTCCTGGAGGATGCATTGTCTTGAGCTTCATGATCAGTTGCAGTTCAGCAGTCTCTCCTTCTAATCTCCCTTTGAAATTCCTTTGCAAGAGAACTGCTACTCTTAGGTCAGCAACTGAATGTCCTGGAATGTTCCCCCACCTGTTTTTGAATGTTATGGTTTACAATGTCTGACTTATGTCCATTTGTTCTTTGCATCTCCTGGACTGAATCTTCCAGGACCAAACTGAGAACTAGGTTTCCTGTCTATTACCAATGCTAATATCTCCACACCTACTACCCCTCTGCATATCACACCTAATCCAATCACACCTACTCTTGTCATTCACCTGCTATTCACATTCAGTGTTTGAAATCACGTTTATAAAGTTTATATCTCCAGTACCTCGTGTTACACGATATGGCACTCATGGCCGAACCCAACAAAGTGACAATTATGTTAGATCCAGTCCTCATAACAAATCAGTTCAACACCTCTGGTTTAGACAGTTTAATAGGCATGTAATACCATCGGTTTTTAGTATATTTTCTTTTTCATACACACCTAGTAGAACTTACATCTCGTAACCAGATTTTCTATTGGACTTCCGAGATACTGCCAAATTCTTTAACTGTCTGGTTTTTTAAAGTCCAAATTACCTTACTTGTTTGCCAAGGAAATCAGCTGATTTTATAAAAAAATTTAATAGAAAAGATAGGCATTTCTGTCATATGAGCAGGGGTCCGTTGGGGCCGGAGTGAGGCAGAGCAAAGCTCCGCCAGCTCAGGAGTGGCCACTAGGGCAACCATGGGCCAAATCAGATTCTCTGATCTGATTCAGCCTGCTGCCGAATTGCCGCTGAAATTCGGTAGCAACTTTAAAAGCGACTGGAGGGGAGGGGGTTTGAGGGAGAGGCTCCAAACTTGCAGAGTAGCTGCTGGGACCTCTCCCCCAAATACCCACCAAGTTTCAAGAAGATTGGACCAGGGGGTCCAATTCTACGGGCCCCCAAACAGGTTGCCCCCATTCCCTCCATTGTTCTCTATGGTAGAAAAAAAGGTAACATTTTTTCCCACCATAGAGAACAATGGAGGGGATGGGACAACCTGTTTGGGGGCCCATAGAATTGGACCCCGTGGTCCAATCTTCTTGAAACTTGGTGGGTATTTCAAGGAGAGGCTCCAGCAGCTACCCTGCAAGTTTGGAGCCTCTCCCTCAAATCCCCTTTCCTCCAGCCCCTCATATACCCTATGAGTTTTTGCCATTGATTTCAATGGCCCATAGGATATAATGGGGCTGAAACTGACATTCCCTTTCTGACACACTTACAGTGATGTCAAGGGACGTGGCATATGCTAATGAGTTATGCTAATGAGCTCCTGCAGCTCTTTTTCTATGAAAAGACCCCTGCATATGAGCCTGATAACAACAAAATAATTAGACATTAGGAGTATGGAAATGTATTAAAGTGGAAAGGTCAAAGAAAACTATTTTGAGACCCATCTTCAGAATATGAGCTTGCTACCATTGTGTATGTCTGAATAAGAAAGTAGTTAATTATGTTCTGCAGAGCAAAAGGGAGAAAGAGGGAAAGGAACACTTTTCCTGCAAGGTCTGTGGTTGTCCTCTTAATAAGCCGCACCGCTTAAAGGAGCTGTAGCAGGTAATGCAAAAGTGATTTTAAAGGGAATTGAAAATGCTGCGTATGTTTAACTGGGGAAAAAACATTGAGGGAAGCAAAAGGAAATTAAAGGAGAAAGACATTGAATATAATTGAAAAGTGTGGGGATTGTATTTCCAAAGAGAAGAAGAGATTCATTTTGAGTACAAAGCTCAGTTGTATTTCTTGCGAAGAAATACTGGCAAGTCCAAAATGTTATGTGGATTAGACAGATGTTTGCAAATTTGAAGCAGGAAAGAATATTAACATTATGATTTTACATATAAATTAACTACTTGTGGCAGTTAGGGATGAACTCCCCCCAAAAGTAGCCTGTCCCATTATGGGGTTTCCTGTGTCTTCTTCTGATACCTCTGCTTATTGAGCGCTGTTGGAAAAGGAGATCCTCAAACCCAAAAGATCACTGATTTGACTGTTATGACACTCCCTTCATTTCTTTGGTTTGCTTTCCCTAGATTATTGTTGGCTTAGAAGGATAAAGGAAAAGGGAAGGCTATTTCAGCTCAGAGGATGGATTAGGCTCTGTAGCCAATCCTTTTCCGATTTTGCAAGGCTTAGTTACGCCACAGCAGCTGTATACCCCTTCTGTGTGATCAAAATCTGTGAGATCTATGACTTGTTGAAAGAACATATACTACCTTTATAAGGATTTGCTCCTACATGTGAGCACAGCAGACAATCTTCAAAGCTGTTTTGAAGTTTTGACATTCCTCCCTGCTCTAGTATTCTTTTTTATTTTAAACAGGGCCTTAGTGGTAGAGATGGCATTGCGGTGTCTGCACAAACACATATTTCTAGTAAAGAGCAGGACTTAAATGTGTTCATTGAACTGATATGCGTATCTTTGTGTGCATTGCTGTGATCGCAGATGAGCATGAAAAAGGTTTTATAGTTGTCTTCACATATTTCTAAGTTTGCATGAAATGACGGCATATACTTTTCTTGCACTGATATATAATCATTGTACACCGTCCTACAACAATTGATATAAAGTTTGAATTTCTTTATTAAGTTTTGCCACACAGATTATGCTTGCTGAAAGGTGCCACTGAGGAAAGGAAAGTTCCTCTTTTCACACAAACTCTTAATCCTGTGAAAAAACTAACTGGTCATTTTGCAGCTGTGGTATTTTATATACTACAGTCTATTCACATTCATTCTCTGTATGTTATTAGTTCTTTTTGTAAAATCTGAAAAGTTAATTGCATCAAACTAGGTACAATCCAGCCTAAGTCAACCACTTTTCACTCATATTCATTTCAGTGGCAGAGAAATGGATATGTCCATTTTTTCCCCATTGAAATGCATGGAACTTAAAATTGTGTAATTTAGACGCTTTGACCTCCTCGTTTTCTGTTTGGAAAAACCCCCAGCATTAATGCTGTTTTGGGACTAGAATGAATGGGACTCACAGGCTTTAATCAATAGTTCAAGCAGATGTTGGAAGTCAACATTAGTGTAGTACAATTTCTATCAATTTTCTGGTTTGTAACTGCCTGGCACAATTTTCTCTTAATAAACATAAGAGCATATCATTGTTTCTAAAAGCTGCAAATTTTGTGCAACTGCATATGCTGAATATAATGTTTCTATTGCTCCATCTGTTCTTGCTCAAACAGCTTTGGTAGCAATCTATATTATCCAGCTCTATGAAACCTTATGGGTTATTTTATACTTAAACAGATGGATGAGTCTAATCAATAAGGAGGGAGAAAATAACATTCAAGGGAAGCATACTTTTTAAAAAAATTGATCCATTACAGGTCTAACACTATTCTGACCTTCTAAATGTTAGGTTTTGCCTAAAATATAAAATACTTTAAGCCATGGAATTTGTTTTATCAAAGATGCAGCCTACTGCACCAGCAAATTAAGTCTATAGAAGGGGCTGTACTGAAGTAGTGCCACAGTATCATCTGTTTTGGAGGCTGACCCAGGACCATTATTGATGATGTATCTGAAGCTGCTGCCAGAAGCCTGGTGGTTAGAGTGTGAGGCTAGGAGCTGGGAGACCCAGGTTTGAATTCCCAGTCTGCCATGAATTAGTTACAGAGTCACACACTCTTTTGCCTACTGTACCTCACAGGGTGGTTGTTGTGAGGATAAAGTGGGGTGGGGGACCAGTTTCTGTAAGCTCCTTTGGGTCCCCATTGGGAAGACAAATGGGGTATAAATAAATAAATGGTTATTATGAAGCCCAGAAATAGGAAGAAACTGGGAGTGGGGCTCAAGGACATTCTTCACATACCATCCTAGAGGCATTCCAATCACTGTGACACCATCTACTTAGGCACAAAACTACCATTGTCCTCTTTAAATGTTACACTTCCCTGGCCAGCCACGAGAATACAACCACTTGTTCAAAGAAGCATCCTTTACATTTTAAAAAGGATGTACCCTTTGCATCTGGAGTACTTTTAATGTAAAAACAGGGCTCTCTCAAGTAATTTGAAAAGCTATTATTATTATTTTTGGGAGTGCCATGGCAAGCATAATTTTAATGTTTTCTCAAATTTAAAATAAACATGCTAAAAAGAAATATCAACTTCTACTCAGAATATGCATTCTGAATAATTTTAAGCTGTGTACCCACTTACACTAGTTGATAACTCAGTAAGTAAATGATTGAATGTTGGCAGGCTCTGCATGTTTTACATGATATGATTATCATTTGTGTAATTTGAGAGCCAGTTGGGTGTAGTGGTTAGGAGCGTGGAATCTAATCTGGGAGAACCCGGGTTTGATTCCCCACTCCTGCACATGCAGCTGCTGGTGTGACACTGGGTCAGCCATAAGTTCTTTCAGAGCTGTTCTCTCAAGGACAGTTCTCAGGAGAGCTCTCTCAGCCCCACCTATCTCACAGGGTGTCTGTTGTGGGGAAGGGAAGGGGATTGTAAACTGTTCCTTTGGGTAGTGAAGGGTGGGGTATAAATCCAGTCTTTTCTAATTTATTTGCCCTGAGTTGGATAGCCCAAGCTAACCCTATCTCATCAGATCTCAGAAGCTAAGCAGGGTTGGCACTGGTCAATATTTGGATGGGAGACCTCCAAGGAATAGCAGGGTCAAGTCACAGAGGCAGGCAATGGCAAAACACCTCTGAGCGTCTTTTGCTTTGAGAACCCTACAAGGTCACCATGAATCAGCTGCAATGACAGCATATGTTTGTTTATTTATTTTTGGTCTCCCTTTCTCACTGAGACTTAAGGCAGATCACGCTGGGTAAGTCAGACACAATCATCAGGATGGGTTATCCAGTAAACAAAATCAGTAAGGTTTGGATTGCAGAAATCTGAAAACGGAGCTGAAACAAAGCTTAAACATTAGCATAACACATTACATGATGAAGAAATTATATAGTTGGATCATTCTTACAGCAACAGACAGTCCACAGCCCCTGTACCTTTACCGAAACATCTTTCTGAAACATTTTCTTACACTACAGGCCTATTTGTATGTGTAAAAAAGCCCTCCTGAATAATTCAATTTGCATAGTTTGTAGAAAGTCAGGAGGGTAGGAGCCTTTCTGAAATCATCGAACAGGCCTCTCCATTACGTTGGGATCCACAACAGAGAGCGCATATGGAATAACTGCAGAATAGTGGTAATGTGCATGTTCTGCCTAGCTCCTAATAATAACCGAGCTGTGGCATTCTGCACGAACTGGAGTCTCTGAGTTGACTTAGGGAGGAGACCTATGCAAAGTGCATTACAGAAGTCTAGTCTTGATGTCACCGTGGCATTGATCCAGGTGGCCAAATTGGCCATGTCAAGGTAGGGGACCATCAAGATCTCCACCTTTCCAGCCAGCATCAACTTCTGTTTAGTGTGGGTTTGTTCACTTTCAGCTTTTTAACCATAGAAGTCAGGCATTGATTCGCGACCTCTACCACAGGGGTGTTGAACTCTGTTGTGAGGGTCAGTTCTGACATAAATGGGACTTTGTTGGGCCGGGCCATGTGTGTCATAAAATGTAATGCCAAGTAGCAGAGATATAAATTTTATGAAGGATGCAGACAAGCACAATTAAATATAAGTTTCTGGGTAAGCATCAAGTTGATGTGCTGCTGATAAGCATCAAATTGATGTGCCCTCACTGCAAGGCTCCATATGCAGAGGAAAACCCACATAGGCAGACTGAAGAGCCAGTAGTGGAGCACTGGGATGGTGTCCCTGTGCTGCCTGGAGTGGGGAGCAAACCCTTTCTCCAGCCCACTCACATGGTCAATGCTCTGAGCCTAGGGCCCAGGACAAAATATGAAATAGCTGGGCACTGCAAGCTTCCTCCCCCCACCCCCGGGTCTAGTAGAGTGGCAGCGGCTCTCCATGGTCTCAGGCTGAAGTCTTTCTCATAAGCTACAACCTGGTTCTTTTAATTGGAGGTGCCAAGGATAGAAACTAGGGCTCTCTGTGTGCCAAGCAGAAGCTCTTCAACTGAGCCACAACCCCTCTCCCCCAATCTACAGTCAACATGAATGAACCCAGCAGAAGGAGCCCAGCAACTATATATATATATACAGGGGTCCTTTCATAAAAAAAGAGGTGCAGGAGCTCATTAGCATAACTCATTTGCATATGCCACACACCCCTGACGTCACCGGAAGAGTCAAAAGGCCACACATCCCTGATGTCATGGGCAGTGTGTCAGAAGGCAAGAAGGAAGGGAGGGAGGGAGGGAGGGGGAAGGAAGGAAAGGAACAGGAAGGAAGGTAGGTAGGTAGGTGGGAGAGAGAGAGAGAGAAGAAAGAAAGAAAGAAAGAAAGAAAGAAAGAAAGAAAGAAAGAAAGAAAGAAAGAAAGAAAGAAAGGGAGGGAGGGAGGGAGGGAGGGAGGGAGGGAGGGGGAAGGAAGAAAGGGGGGAAGGAAGAAAGAAAGGAACAGTAAGGTAGGTAGGTAGTTGGGGGGAGAGAGAGAGAAGAAAGGAAGGAAGGAAGGAAGGAAGGAGGGAGGAAGGGAGAGGGGAAGGAAGGGGAAAAGGAAGGAAAAGGAAGGTTGGTAGGTAGGTGGGGGGAGAGAGAAGAAAGAAAGAAAGAAAGAAAGAAAGAAAGAAAGAAAGAAAGGGAGGGAGGGAGGGAGGGAGGGAGGGGGGGAAGGAAGAAAGAAAGGAAGGAAGGAGGGAGGAAGAAAGGGGGAAGGAAGAAAGAAAGAAAGGAACAGTAAGGTAGGTAGGTAGTTGGGGGGGGAGAGAGAGAGAGAGAGAAGAAAGGAAGGAAGGGAGAGAGGAAGGAAGGGAGAGAGGAAGGAAGGAAGGGACAGGAAGGTAGGTAGGTAGTTGGGGGGAGAGAGAGAGAAAGGAAGGAAGGAAGGAAGGGGAGAGGGAGGGAGGAAGGGAGAGGGGAAGGAAGGGGGAAAGGAAGGAACAGGTAGGTATGTAGGTAGGTGGGGGGAGAGAGGGAAGGAGGGAAGGGAGGGAGGGAGGGGCGCTTCTCCCCCCACTAGGGCTGGCGTTTCCCTCCCCCCCTTGCTTGGGCCTAAGTGGCGTTAAGCCACTCAGGCCCGGCTTCTCCCTCCCTTGGGCCCGGGGAACTGTTGATTGGGGGAGGGAGGGGGGTTCTTCCCGGGGCGGCAGCCAGCCGTGGCCCCGGGAATGGTGACTGGGGAGGGAGGGTTTTTTTCCCGGGGCCGGCGGCCAGCCGCGGCCCCAGGGACGGCGACTGGGGGAGGGAGGGGCCAACGGAGCCCTGCCCCTTCTGCATTTCATCACCTCCCTTCAATGGTCAGCCCAGTTTCAGCCTGCAGTTGCCCTGGGTTATTTGGATGCTGTTTTGCCATGGATTGAAATTGCCTTGGCTTGAACACTGAGTAAATCTGGACTGGCAGGCAAATGCGGAAAGGACTAGGGTCAGAAACATTCTCTCTTTCTGATTTTTCCCCCAGCACTCAGCAGAGGAGTTCTGAAGACCTCAACAATTTGCTGGGTTTTTTTGACTCGGCCTAATAAAAAGTATTACATGACCTGTGGTTTTTAGATCTTGCTTCAGACCAAGACAGTTACTTCTCTGCTTTAAAAGGTGCGATCTCCTAAGGAGTGCCTGCCCACTGCCCAGAAATCTTCATTAAACAGCATGAATTAATCCCATGAAAAGGCGTCCCTCCCTCTGCAAGCATTTCCAGTTCGGGATAGGACATGCATTTGAGAGTACTTGTAATGGCTCGGTAAACAAATAATCCATCCCGGATTGACCTCTTTGGGGTTAGATTCTCTCTCAAATTAATATTAACGTCAAGGAAGTCAAATATTAGGTTCTCAACGCTGAAAGTAATGTCGAGCCTGCCTTTGCCCTCGTCGTAACGAAAAACGGCGGCCAAAATGAGAGAGGGGCGTCAAAGGCTTCTATTTGGAAGGAACCTTCAGGCGCACACACGCCCCTCTCCGGTGCTGGTAGGGCCGGCGCTCCAACCGGGCTGACTCCGTCAAGAGGGCGCACCTCTCGCTGCCTTCCTCCCCGCGGCGCAGAGCCAGCTCTTTTAAGTGGGGGCTGCTAAATCATTCATGTCCCTGATTTCTGCTCCGGGCAATTTGCTCTCTAATTGCTCCTGCTTGCATTGATTGGGAGAGAGGGCTGGGTCGTGGCGAAAGGCAGAGCCTCCCAAGTTGTTGACTGATTTATCGAGAGTCTCGGTTCTTCTTTCCTCCACTTTCCCCTTGCTTTGGGAGCCTCTTTCTGCCGCTATTTTAAGGCAGTTGCACGCAGCTTGGCACCTGTTCTCTCTGCTCCAAAGAGCAGCTTTGACAGCTCTCCTGTCAACGAGATCCCCTTGCTTGCTGGGCGCGCTCATCGTCGTTGCTGCCGTTGTCGTTGCCGCCGCCCCCGCGGCCGTGTTGGCCTCTGCCCCGCTTGCCCCTGCCGGCTGAGATGGAGGGGGCTGCGAGGGAGGCACCGCCGCAGCCGAGGAGGAAGAGGACGAGGACGACCCCGTGCCGCCGCCACCTCCCACCCCCGTTGAGCCCCGGGGAAGATGACTGGGCGAGGGAGGGGGCTCTCAGGCGGGGCTGGGTTCTCAGACGGGGCCGGCGACCAGCCGCGGCCCCGGGGACGGTGACTGGGGGAGGGAGGGGTTGAACGGGGGAGGCTTTCTGTCGGGGGACGGGGGGTGGGGCCCGCCCCCTCTCTCCCGGAGCGGTGCTCCGGCGCGCTCCAGCCCCAACAGAGCCCTGTATATATTATATATATATATATATATATATATATATATATAAACTCACACCCACTGTAGCAAGGCAAAGCACAGAGGAGACGAGTGGGAGGTGGAGCCAGTTGCACTCGCCAGATCCAAAGCAGAAGGAGCCCAGCAAAAAAAAAAAAAAATAGAAACACGCACCCACTGCAGCAAGACAAAGCATAGAGGAGGCAAGGGGGAAGGGAAGCCAGTTGCACCTAAGAGAGTCAAGGCATAACAAGCCCACTTGCTCATGGGCCACATTAAATCCCTGGGTGGGCCATACATTTGAAACCCTTGCTCTACTGCATCAAAGGAGAGTTGGATAGAGAAATATTTAAAATATTTCGATACCAATTTCAAGTCACTGGTAATCTTTTAATAGGGGATTTTACGTTCAAGATAAGCTGTGAAAGTTTCCCTTGCTAACAAAATAAATATGCTAGTCTGGATCATCTGTTTCTTGGAATTTATAAAACAGGGTTTGTGTTACTGCCAAAAGTTCAAAAACATATTGCAGTTGTTCAGTCATGAGGTCCAGACTTTATATACTCATCTCTTCTGTTTCCCTTTTCTTACCCACAATGCCATCTGTTAAAATGGCCTACTTTGTTGCCTGTTCTTTTGAAAGGCCATCTATCTGGAAAGCATAATTTTCCTCATCACTAGGCTTATGTTGTAGCTGGATCATCACATGCTCGTTGACTGCTGAGTAGAGTAAAAAGCTCTTCAGGAGCTGCCATTAGAGAATTAAACGATGACCATTTCTGGTCCCATATCTCTTATCTCATAATCAAGCTTAAGATGGCACTAGATAGCTCTGTTACAGTGATTCTGTATTTGAAACAGAAATTACTTAATCTGTACTTAGGTATTTAAGGAGCACTCATTTCCTTCTCTTGATACTAGCTGTATTTGTAGCTTTCTTCCAAAGCCTGAAGTACACTTTAAGCACAAATATATCTAATAGAAATTGATGTGCTGAAGGTGAAATTTTCAAGCTTTTTTTAAAAAATTACACTGTTGCTAATAGTATCTTTCCAAATAATTGAATTGCACTCAGTTTGTATGTAGACATGAACTAAGTCGCCTTGGAATGGGATAATGGGCATTTTACTTCAAATAGGAGCAGGTCAGCTGTGGGATGCAAAGCAGACTCAGGACAGTGTATCTGATGGCAGAAACTGAAGTCATACTGCTGTCATGGGAGAACATCTCGTATAGATTTCCTTGTCTGTGCTTGGATTGAAATAACTGTTCAGGAACAAAAAAACCCTGCAATCCTGTGTGGTAAAGCTGCACTCTTTTAAATGCTTTTCGCCTGATGTAACTCAGAAGCAAAATGTCAGTTCTTTGGTGGACAGCAACCATCCTTCTTCCTATAAAGGAAGTGTTATTCATCATCTGGCTAAAGTCTCCAGGGCAGCTCAAAAGTCTGCTTACCATTATGAGACATCGTTTGAAATCTCATTATGCAAATATGCTCTGAAGAAGTTTTATTTAGCCCAAATTAGCTCATAAACCTTTCTGTTCCAAATCAAAGTTTTCAAGCACCTGGCAGTCTGGTCCAAGGTTTGCAAGGCTCTCTCTTACATCAGAACTACTGGGCCAACGGCAAGCAGCTTTCAGTACTACCACAGGAAGTCTCACATCCTCCATTTTCAGGAGTGACATCGGCCTGTGTAGCATCAAAGCAGATCAGCCAAGGGACTTCAACAAAGCCAGCTAGTACAAGAGAGCCATTGGGGGAGAGATTAGTGCATCTTTACCAGAAACTAACTGTTTTGAGAGAAGTTAACCAAATTGCAGTTTTTTACCTCAATGCAAAATGCATTACCTGAATTATTTTGCTAGTGGGTAGTTACTTTACATTCACTATATATTCAGGTAAATGAAGTTACCTGGTTAAGACAAGAAAGGAAACAAACAGTAATGGTTCAGTGGCTAGGCAGGGGTTTCCAAGGTTAACAAGAAGCTAAATGATTTATGTCAAAGTGTATTGGTGCACGTATCACAAGGTCACACACAGTGCTCCCTCTAAGCTGTGGAGTCTCGTGAGCAAAAATTCTACTTTGTGAGCTCCTGGCATTAAAGTTGTGAGTGAGTGATTTGGCTACTGCATACATTAGTTTGCTCTGGAGCCCTCCTTCCCAAGCTAAGACAAAAATAGGTGAGCCAGAGGCTAAAAAACTGTGAGCTAGCTCACACTAATTCAGCTTAGAGGGAACACTGGTCACACATGATCAAATGCTTTGGAGTGCACCAAAAACAGCAGTTGAGCAGAATGTGTGGAGAGGGTTGTTCTGACACAAGTGGTCAACATCAGAGTATTTTTCTAATCAATGCATTTATAATACTCCCAATCCAAGCAATGCTCCCTCTAAGCTTCCTGAGCTAAGACAAAAATGTGTGAGCTGGAGGCTTAAAAACTGTGAGCTAGCTCACACTAACTCAGCTTAGAGAGAACACTGAATCCAAGAGATCCCTCTGAATTGTAGAGCCATTTTTTCAACTTACCCGTTCAAGAATAAAGGCACTCAATAGCATGGAGAAGTTCTTTCTCTATTTTAGATAATACAGCATTAAATTTGTCCTTTGACAAGGTCATATTTATGTAAAAAAAAATCTAGTCTGGCTTTGTATAAGTTCAGAACAGTAAATAGCTGGTCATTTAACACAATAGAACAGTTAAAACAGTCCCAGATGAGGAAGGGTTTAATAGGTAGGAACCAACGTTTTGAATTCTACCTGGAGGCAAATTTGAAGCTACTGGAGTTATTTCAGAGTGGCTGAATATGTGAATGATACCTAGCCCCAATCCAAAGGCCTTTTGCACCTATTGTGGCTTCCAAGTTCTCTTTGGGACAGCTATATGCAGGGATCATTTCGAGCAGGATCTCGGGGGAGCGCAGCTCCGGGAGTTGGTGCCAGACCCCCCCCCCCAGGGGAATGCCTGCTTGTGTCATGGCTGCAGCAAAATGACCCCGTCCCCTGGAAAGATCCTTGTTCCTCTGACCAGCCTTTTGAAGGCTTCAGCCACCACTGAAGCTATCCTCCCAGAATAGTGGTATTTCTGAGGCTTGGATTAGTAGCTGTCCCCTCTCTGCCAGCCCTTCCTTCCTTCCTCGCTCCCTCCCTCCCTCCCCCCTTTCCCTTCCTTCCTTCCTTCCTTCCTTCCTTCCTTCCTTCCTTCTTCCTTCCTTCCTTCCTTCCTTTCTTCCCTTCTGACATACTTCCAGTGATGTCAGGTGATGTAGCATATGCAAATAAGTTATGCTAATGAGTTATGCTAATGAGCTCCTGCACCTCTTTTTCTACAAAATGACCCCTTGCTATATGTTAAATTCATTGCAATAATGCAGCCTGGAAGTTATAGTGTCCTGAATCAGCATGGCCAGGTCTATTGAGTCTAGAAGGGAGGAAATCTATGAGTCGGATATAGATGAAAAAAATCATTCTTTGCAAAAGGGGCCAGCTTGTTTCCCCAGAAATACAGTTGTGTCTTAAGAGCTTCCCATAGCTCTTCACCAGACCTGAAAGGAACATTAGACAGAAGTTAGGAAGTCTAGGAAATTGTGTTGCAGATAAAGTTGTTAGGTTCCAGGTTCCCCCAGTTGGTAATTCATGTGGGTAAGGAGTTGCATGAATCAAAACTAAAGGGCTACTGCAAGTGCAGTTTTGTGAACACCTGAGTGGTGCAGACCCGATCTGGAGGCTCTGAGATATATTTAACCATCCCCCCCATTCACCCTTCTATATGTTCTAAGTGGTATGCAGTTAAATAAAATGACCCAAAAGTATAAGAATAACTGCCCATGTACCTCATCAATTCTCAGCAGATAATAAAAGTCAATCTTCCAAAGAGTCTTATGGGCTTTAATAGAGGCAGGTAAAGAAGCAGCCCCGTGCACTTCGTTTGAAACACTTCTCCTGGGGGACAAGGGACCTCCAGAAACAGCATTTTTGAGGAATTGGGCTGCAGTGAAAGGAGGTAGGTGAGAAAGTCATACACCGCGCAGACAGAAATCTTTCTGTTGGAAGAAACATTACTGTGTATTCAACCCAAAGGGGCCAGTATCTTCACAGAAAAGGCACTGATGTTCCTGATGCCCTATTCCTTTTTCTGCAGGTGAGAGTTGAAGCTGAACAGCATCTGTTCACATCTATCTCATGGCAAGTATAAGCTTGTGACATAGCACTGAAGTCAATAGGCCAGATTGTGCAATTACAGAACATCCCTTTGCTTCATAGCCAAATCAAAGGGAACAGCAGACCTTTTTACTGTGTGCTGTCATTGTCTGCATTACTTCCCTTATCTCCCTTCCCAGACTCTATATTAACATGGAAAAGTAATCTGGGTCATGGGAAAGATTTCTGAACACGCAAAATGTATCAAAAACCGCCATATAAACCATCTATGGCTTACTTGCAGATAACTGAAATCAGGGGCACAGTACATAAAAATAGATGGGGGGAAGTTCTACAGATAAACTATTTCAGAAGATCTTGGACTAAAATTGCATCAGGATATTTTGGAGGTATCAGTCAACAGACATAAGGAAAAATATTACAGAAATCATGTATAGGTGGTACCTTGTTCCCGACAAAATATTACAAAATATTGCCAGAAGCTTCTAAAAAATATTGGCGCTGCACTAAAAGCATTGGCACTCTTCTTCATGTCTGGTGGCATTGTCCGATAGCATATAGATTTTGGACTAATATAAATAAAGAGATTAATAATATTTTAGATTGTAAGTTAGTGTGTGAGCCTGAGGTGGCTCTTTTAAGCATTTTGCCTGAAAATACACTGCAGAGAACAAGTATGTGCTTAAAAATCTTTTGGGTGCAGCAAGACAACTATTAGTACAAGCTTGGAAACAGCCAAATGTGCCGGGCATTGATGAATGGGCTCACAAAAGATGGCATATTGTGTTAATGGATAAGATTGCCATCCGGGAAGGGAAAAGTAAGGTGTGGGAGATATTTATGGAGACATGGTATTTGTTTATTCTGCAGTAGAATAGAAACAAACCGAACAAGTGGGTAAAAGAGGATGTTTTAACATATATATGAACAAAAGACTATTAGAGGAAAAAATGATTTATATTGGACAGCAGTAGGTGTAAAATTATGAGTGTAAATGTTACAGATTGCAGGAATATCCCCCCCCCTCGTTACCTGAACTGGATATGTGATGTATGTGATACTCTTTTTATGCTCTGTTCTCTGGGGTATTAAAAATAACTAAATAAGAAACCACCATCAAAATACCCACCATGCAATACATGTTTTAGCAGAGCTAGTTTGTGGGCACAGTTCAAAATGTTGGTTTTGGTCAGTAAAATCACTGGATTGGATCCCATGGTAGATTTCTGTGCATGCAACATTCTTTACAGAAGCTCTAGAAAGTCTCCTCACTGTCTGCTTGCACTAAGTTTATCCCCACAGTCTTTTCTGTGAGTGCAAAACATAGCACAATGCATTTCTTCTGGTACAGTTTCAAAACCAAAATATATGAAATCATGTAAACAGTCAGTGGTACATTCTATTTGTATCCACCTTGTTTCATTCAAAATAATATTAAAATAGTATGTGTTGCTGCAGCCATTGTGCAACTGCTTGTACAAGAAGTGCATTTTAGGTGGTGGAATACTCTGTCCCAAAATACCCATTGTGGTGGACAATACTACAATCTGTTATTTTAATGTTATTATTTTTTTAATGTATTATGTGCTTTTAGATTGATTAATTTATGTGGATTTGATTGTACATTGTGGGTTCTAACCTGCCTTGAAGACTTTGCAAGATGGAAAGGCAGGGTATAGATGTTTGTTCATTAAAAATATTGATATATTGCTCTCTCAATAAAAAAAATACCTTCTATGAAGGTTACATCCATTAAAGAATAAAATGAAGAAGGGAAAAATACGGCAGTTTAAAACTAGTAAGAGGCAATCCAATTATTTAAAGCAACCTTTATTCATTTATTTAGGAAATTTATTTGTCACCTCTCCAGAATCCTGGTTGATACTAAAGGCAGATAAATAAAATTGCAACATGTGTGCGTGTGTTTTAACCAGCAATAAACAGCAAAGGAGTCAGTCGCTAGTTCAAACTAGCAGTAAAAAGCAATTGAGGAACTGACAAAAAAAAGGAAGGCAGATTATGGCTTGGGAAATTAAAATATCCTTGCCTGTTGCCTGAAAGATAAAAGGCGGACAGTGCCTTCAGTGAACTTAGCATGGTGTAACTCTGCTTAAGATAGCACTGCTGGTCCCTGGTGAATTTCTGCTGGGGATGGGGGAGTGCCAAACTCTTGGCACCACAGTAGGAAAAAACCCTTTCTGTGGTGCTCACTCACACCTTTCCTCTGAGAGAGGGGTACTTATATCACGGCCTCTAAATTTGGTCTTAATTGTGGAGCGATTTTTAAGGAAGAAGGCAGCTCTTTACATACCCTAGCTGTGGAAATTTTAGGGCTGTATAACTTATGGCCTACACTTTGAATTGTGTTGTGTGGGAATTAGTGGTCCATGGAGTTCTTTTAAAATGGGAGAAATAAGGCAAGCTGTGAACAGTTTTAATGGCTGCATTTTGCACCAGTTGAAGCTTCTGGACTGTCTTCAAAGGTGGCATGTAGCGCACATTGCCGTAACCTAACCTGGATGCAATTAGGGCATGGATAACTTTGGCCAGATCATACTTTTCAAGGAAGGAGTGTAGGGGGAGTGCCAGCTGAATCTAATTAAAGGGGCTTCATGCTACTGAAGAGAGCGGCATCTCTGTTCAGCGGCAGGGGTCTAATGCAGGGCTCTCCAACAGGTAACTGCTAGAGTAGCTTATGCAGCCCATAAAAAACCCAGGAAAAGAGCAGTGAAACCCAAAGATCCAGGAAGCCTCAGTCAACTGGCCTGACGTGTCCTTCTGCCCTAAGAGAATCAGAGCCAGTGGCGTTATCATCTCTTTCCATTTTCCATACCAAGAGTGGCCAAAGTGAGAGTGAAAGAGAATGGGAATGGGAAGTGTTTCCTCAAGTGGACATAAGGAAGGAGCTCCACCAGGTTTTATAGGGCTCTATTGGTTGAATATGCAAAATGACAGGAGGGGGAGGGGTCAGTCATCTCTGCCATGTAGAGCAGAACAGTTAGATTTGGGTCCAGTAGCACCTTAGAGACCAACAAGCCTTTCAGAGTATAAGCTTTCGAGAGTCAAAGCTCCCTCTGTCAGATACTAGCAGGAATGGAGATCTCTGAGTCTTTATGTCCCAGGTGGGAGGGGTGTGGTAAAGTAGAAATTCAGGATGCAAAAGTATAGTGCATATTGTAGTTAGCTTGATTAGAGCAGAGGGGAAATGCTTAGGGACAGAAAATTAGCAAGTGTAGTGAGATAAGAATCCCATGTGTTCATTGTTCTCAAGTTCAGCAGTCTCGCATTGTAATCTCACTTGGTTTCTTTGTTTGAGGATTGCCACTCTTGGGTCAGCAATGAATTTACCTGGAAGATTAAAATGTTCTCCCACTCGTTTTTTAGTGTTGTGGCTTTTAATGTTGGATTTGTGTCCATTTATTCTTTTTCATATTCTTTTGCTTTTCCCCTCTGCTCCAATCAAGCTGTCCTTACAAGGGCTGCCAAGGCGACTAACAATTTAAAACTTACATGATAAAACACATTGTAAAACCACTGAAATAAGCCCCTCTCCCAAACAATGTTCCCTCTAAGCTCCATAGTGTTGAGAGCAAAAATTCTACCTCGTGAGCAAAAAAAGCTAGTAGCATTAAAGTTGTGAGCGAGTCCACATTTGACTATCACATAAATTAGTTTCTTAGAAGATTATTTCCATAATCTTGTAAAAAACTCAGAATGAATTCTTTTAAACCATGTTTAAACTATATTTTAACAATAATTTAAACATTATAAGAGAAAACAGAATCAAGTCAAATTTCATTATAGAAAATGTTGTCCTCTATGGGAGTAGACCAGGCCTCTGGATAACAGTTCTACTCTCCCCTTTCCACTATATTGGTAGACCAGGCCTCGGACCGTCACCTTGTGCTAAGCCTTAGAAAGCATATCAACGCTTGGGGGGGGGGGGAACTCTTGGAGTCTACTTTGGTTTTTTTAAAGTGAAATATGGCAAATTTACAGGTCAAGTATAACAGAGGTGGAACAATCACTGTCAGAACCCTGCCTAACCTAACAAACAGGAAGCTGCTTAAATGTTATCAACCAGCCCAAACTATTTATTCAAATATTTATATCCCACTTTTCCCTCTGACTCAAGGCATCTTACAAATCATACTGAAAAGCATAATAGGGGCATGCAAAAAAAAATCTATTTTTTCCTTCTCCATTATAGCCTATAGGGAGGGTGGGGTAGAAATGTGATAAAATAAATAAAAAAAATAAATTACAGTCAATGGGGCCCATAGGCTATAATGGAGAATTGAACTGGGGGTATCTAGGGCTCAGGGGAGGGGGGGTTTGAGATAGAGGCACCAAATTTGCAGGATAGCTGTTGGTGCCTCTCCTCAACCCCCCCCCCAAGTTTAAAAAAGATTGAACCAGGGGTCCAATTCTATGGGCCCCAGAAGGAGGTGCCCCCATCCTCCATTGTTTCCAATTAAGGGGAAAAAACATGAGCTGGAAGCTAAATTGGCTGAGCAGCCAGCTAAAATTTTGTGCACCAGTGCCCCCTAGCACAGTTTAGAGGGAACACTGCTCCCAAACATACCTCATTAAAACAACCTTTAAAAGAGTTAAGACCAAGGGGCTTCTAAGAGGATGACCCGACAGCTTCCCATTCCAAACAGTAGGAAAGAGCAAGAGTCCAGTAGCACTTTAAAAACTAACAAAATTTGTGGCAGGGTATGAGCTTCCGTGAATCACTGCTCACTTCTTCAGATACAGCTAGAATGGGAGTCCATCTGTCCTAATTATTGGAAAGCAGGTAAACAACAATAGCAGGTGAATGACAATAACAGGTGTGATTGGATTAGGTGTGATATGCAGAGGAGTAGTAGGTGTGGAAAAATCAGCATTGGTAATGAGGTTCTAAGAAAAAAGCCCACTGGAAAAAAGCCCACAGGGAAAACCCCATGGACATAAATGCTCACAGGAAAAAAGCCCATGCGAAAAAATGCCTACGTGGAAATAAGCCCACATGGAAAAAAGCCCATACCCATAAAAGCTCACAGGGAAAAAAGCCCACACAGAAAGAAACCTACATGGGAAAATACCATGTAAAGTGCCATAGATATTTATAATGGTGGATAGCTATTCATCTCCATTTATGAGAATTAACAGGTATTACCTAATTTCACATGCAACAATTTGTGCTGTGATTTTATCAAGTATAATCCTATATATATAATTATCTTACACGTTGGCCATTTCCAGCTCTTCCATTGGCTGTGCTATGCACTCCATCAGCCATTGGCTATTCAACTGCCACTCAAGAGTACTTGTGTGCCATTGGCTGGGTGCAGGTCTGCTCCTGTGCAACTAACTTATGCTTCAGTGGCTGTTGCTAGGCAACCAAGCTTGGTTCTGTCAGTCTGAGACAGAAAACCTAGGTCTCCATTCAGTCGAGCTGGAAATTTTGTTAGTATTTAAGGAGCTACTGGACTCTTGCTCTTTTTTACTGCTACAGACAGACTAATATGGCTACCCATCTCGATCTCTTCCAAACAGCTATTGAGTCCACTATTGTTGACCAGCAGCCCCTTGGTTTTACCTGTATTTGGTTTCAGTTTGTTAGCCCTCGTTGTGGATTTAGATGTACCTGTAAAATGTTCTCTGCAAATACCTTTTTAATTTTTTGGTAAAGTAATGCATGAATTGGCTCTAAATTTAGGCTATAATGGGATTTGTTTCTGGCTTCTCTTGTCTTCTCCTGTACTTTTTTAAACCAGAAATATTCAGCGGCTCCATTTCCTTAAATGTATTGTTTCAGTGCTACTGTTGTAACAGACAAAAAAAACCCCACACCATTCATGCTCGGCTTCTGAATCCTTCATTTGTCCTCAGCACAATATATTACTTTTGGTATTTAATCCCATCATTTTAAACTAGTTTGTGATTTAATCCTATCATCTAAAAACTGGAGAGCACTCCAGACTGTTTTGGGACATAAATACCTACAGATCTTGATGATATTATGACAACTGAAATGCTTCCTTAAGGGCTGTATCACTCAAATTGGGTTTTTCTTTTGTTTTTTTTACTGCCAGTAATCCTATCATATCTGTGCTGTTCTAGTCAACGAATAGTTTTTACGACCCTTGTATGTTTATTAAGTATTTATCGAGTTTTTTTCCTTAACATTTGCATCTTTGAAGAAGTGAAATTAATACCCATGTTGCTAGCTAGACTGTAGAACCCTGCAGGAAGCTCATCAACAAAGGGGTTGTCACTAGGATCAGGAAGGGCTGGCTGCTTAATCAGAGGAGAAGGCAACTTGCTGGAGATGCTCTCATCCTTGAATCTTCAATTGGTGGGTCATTTCATCCCCAGCAGGGACTCCTTGCACCGTCATCTTTATGCTCCCCTTGTTCAGTCGGTATGTCACTTCTGACTCTAGTGCACCAGCTGTGGAGACTCCTTTTAAAACCTGCATTCCCCTACCTGATCCTTCTCTTTCCAAAGCCTAACAATCATATAATTTTATTAAGTCTAATCTTCAGTTGGGTATGTTTAGTCTGGGAAAGAGAAGGCTTAGAGGGGACGTGATTGCAGTCTTCAAATATTTGAAGGGCTGTCATGTAGAAGATGGAGCAGATCTATTTTCTCTTGCTCTGGTTTGCGAGACTAGATCTAATGGGTGGAAATTACAAGGGAGTTAATACCAGCTAAATATCAGAAGAAACTTCCTAACTGTAAAAGCGGTTGAGCAGTGGAACAGACTGCCTCGGGAGGTGGTGGATGCTCCTTCGCTGGATGTTTTCAAGTGGAGGCTGGATGACCATCTTTTGGGTATGTTGTAGGGCTATCTTTTGGCTATGCTCCTGCAGAGTGCAGGGGGTTGGACTAGATGACCTGCAAGGTCCCTTCCAACTCTAACATTCTATGATTCTATGATTCAGTTTGGCAGGTACAGATTTTCCCACTAAGTGTTTCACTGCTTTACTGAAAACTGCATAATCCTGAACAGTTCCTGACAGATTCTTGACCTTGCTGTTCAAAGTAACCTTTACAATACTGGCTGTAGCCAGGAGTGCCTTTTATCAGCTTTGACTGGGTTAGTCAGTGGTGCCTTTTCCTGGGCAGAAAATATCTGGCCGCTGTGGTGCAAACCCTGATTATATCTAGGTTAGATTACTGTCATGTGGTCTAGATTGGGCTGCTCTTGAAGAGTGTTCAGGAAATTCAATTGGTGCAAAATGCTGCCACCAGGAAGTTGACTGGAGTGGGTTGTAAGGACCACATCACTCCAGCCTTGGCTCATCTCCACTGGCTCCCACTCTGTTTCTGTGCATGATTCAAGGTGCTGGTGTTGACCTTTAAAGCCCTATATGGCCTGGAGCCAGCATATCTGAAGGACCACCTGCTCACTTACAAACCTACCCTTCCACTGTGGTCATCTTCTGAGACCCCACTTGGAGTGCTTCTGCCTTCTGAAATTAGGCAGGTGGCAACATGGTGGAGGGCTTTCTTGGATGTGGCACCATAACTCTGGAACTCTCTCCCCAGAGAGACTCACCTGTCCCCTTCTCTAATCATCTTCCATCTTCTACCAGGGAGTGAAGACTTTTTTGTTTTATCTGATGTTCCCTCAGTGATGCCTCCTTCCTGCCCTATGTTTTCGTTGTTGTGCTTATATTTTTGTATGTGTATTTTGGTTTTGTTTTAATTATCTTTTTTCTTTGGTTTTAATGGTTTTAAATACATGTTCTTATTATGTATTTTTAAAGTCAGTGGCCCAGATTAAGGTAGAAAGGCGGGGTATAAATTTTGTAAATAAATAAAGTAAGTATTTCTGCAAGGCTTCCTTCTCTTCTTGAGTAGCTTTGCCAGGAGAGCCCATATCAAGCATCTATTTTCCCTAGAATGGGAACAGAGAATAGGAATATGGAGAGTAACAGTGCATCATCTGGGGAGGCATCATTGCCACTGTGACAGCAGCAGCCATTCCTCCAACCCCTCCTTCACCTCATGTATATTTGCATGCAGTTATATGAGCACATCTCATTCTGAAGAAAGGAACATGCTGAACAGGCTTGAAGTAAAGGGTCAAGGTGAGCAACAACTTGCCCTGGTACTGTCTAGACACACAACTATGAATAGCAGGTGTTAGAGAAGCAAGTGACCCATTTGCCAAGGTCTGAGGCAAACTAAAAAGCAAAAAATAAATGGATCCCTTGACCCTCTCCAGATCCCAACTTCACATAATAAACAAGCTATTATAAACTAGCCATAGAAACAATATTCAGTGGCCCAAATAAAACCATCCTCAGGCTAGAAGCAGATCATAAAACTGCTAAGGAAGATGAAACCCTTTGTTAAAGACTTGCATAAAATGAAAGGGTTTGGTCTCTTGCCTAAGTAATAGTAAGGGAATTCCAAAGGCAAGGTGCTACCCCTGATGTTGGGCGGCTGGTCAGACTCCAGGCCGGAAGATCTGGACTGGGCACTACAGGCTGTGGCTGGTTGGCTTAGACTGAGCCAGCTGGAACTGAATCCGACGAAGACAGAGGTCTTGTGCTTGGGTCAGGGCGGTCCAGGTGTGGGGCTCCCTTTCCTGGCCTTCGGCGGGGCGCCATTGGTGCCGGCGTTGGAGGTTAGGAGTCTCGGAGTGCTCCTGGATGCCTTCTTAACAATGGAGGCCCAGGTAGCAGCTACTGCCAAGTCGGCCTTTTACCATCTTCAACTGATTAGGCAGTTGGTTCCCTTCCTTGACTGCAACGACCTGGCAACAGTGATCCACGTGATGGTCACCTAGAGACTAGACTACTGTAACGCTCTGTACATGGGGCTGCCCTTGGTGCAAATTCAGAAGCTGCAGCTAGTGCAGAATGCCATGGCCAGGCTTCTGATGGGCCTCCCTAGATGGGAGCACATCTGGCCTGTGCGGAAGACATTGCACTGGCTACCAATAGCATACCGGATTCACTTCAAGGTGCTGGTACTTACCTTTAAAGCCTTGGGTCTGGCATACTTTTCCCCATATATACCCCAGAGTCTGGCATACTTTTCCCCATATATACCCCAGAGAGCACTATGGTCAGGGTCTCAACATCGACTGACCCTCCCGGGCCCCAAGGAGGCCAGACTTGCTGCTACCAGGGCCAGGGCCTTTTCAGTGGTGGCTCCATACTGGTGGAACAAGCTCCCGGAAGAGATCAAGGCCCTGTGGGACCTTTTACAGTTCCGCAGGGCCTGCAAGACAAAGCTCTTCCACCAGGCTTTCAACTCAGGAGCCGCTGCCACTACTACTACTACCAACGTCGCTATAGCCCTGGCCCTTGGCTCTGACATCTGACCTCTGCCACCACACGAGTTAGGAGCATCATCGAGCTGAAAACCTCTGTTTGCACGCACTCTTTATACACCATCTTAATTAACTGATTAACTAATGAAATACTGCCAGCACTTTATGTTTTCATGATTTTATTAGTAATTGTATTGTTTTATATGATTTTATATGTATTTTAATGTTATTATGTATCGACTAATGTAAACCACCCTTAGTCGGCTTGTGGGGAGGGCGGGGTATGTATGTATGTATGTATAAATAAATAAATAAAGCAAGCCCTGTCTCCAGACCTTGATCATCAGGCAGGCACTTATGGGAGGGGGCAATCCTTTAGGTATCTGGGTCCCAGACTGTGTAGGGCCAGTCATGTGGTGGTGATCTTGTTAACGTTCCTACAGGGATAAGCTACAGATGCATTAGATTAAAAGAAAGAGAGAAAGGAGGTAGCTGAGGCAAGGGTACAGATGAGGCAATGATTAGAAGCAAAGTTTCCAAGAGGAAAGAGAGGGTAAAGGGGGGAAATGGAACAAAGCCGCATGGGAGGAGGAGGAGGAGGAGGAGGAGATTGGATTTATATCCCGCCCTTCACTCACTTGGAGTCTCAGAGCGACTTACAAACTCCTTTCCCTTCTCCTCCCCATAACAGACACCCTATGAAGTAGGTGGGGCTGAGAGAGCTCTTTCAAGAACTGCCCTTTCAAGGACAGCTCTTGTCAGAACTATGGCTTGCCCAAGGTCATCCAGCAGCTGCAAGTGGAGGAGTGAGTCCGCACACTTAACCACTACACCAAACTGGAAGGGAAGCTACTGTAGCGTTCTCCTGTAGCCTTTCTGTCTTTGAGGCATCTTACTTTAGCTATCTAATTCATGCTACAGTTAAAGAATTTCCAGTATTTTTGCTCTAGAATTATGTGTCATGATTGCCTTTTTAAAAGATTCTGGCGTTTGCTGAACATTACTTGTGATTTGAAGCTCCCTTTATTATTATTTTCCAGTGCTTACTTGTCCAGCAGATCAGAAATAAATATTAGCAGTTTATATAATCATGTGGATGGTCTTGCACTGTGGTTTTATTGTGATGGATGCTGAAGAAGCATAAATGTTCTTGCTTTATATTGTGTGTATGCGTTAATGTTGGTTTTATGTTAGTTTTAATTTGTTTAATTTGTAAACCACTCTGATGGTATTTTATGGTTGTTAGCCGCCTTGAGCCAGTTCGCCGGCAAGGCGGGATAAAAATGAAATAAATAAATATATATATATATATATATATATACTTAATGCTTGAAGTATATAAAGTGGGCAAGAAGGAGTTGAGGCATTGTGGAATGGTGATCCGCTCTCTTGGGAAATGATTAGGGATTCATAGCTTTGTATGGGTTAGACAGAGTGTATCTTGGATCCACTAGAACATTTCTGCAAATGGAAGGATTTCCACTTGCACAGCATGATCGTCCCCCTCCTGCTGCATTCCCAACTCTCCCCCCCCCAAAAATGCTGCTTCTGGGGAACAGTATTGGGGAGCATTTGAGGGTGCAGTGGGAAGGGGTAGCCGAGAAAGGCATGCTCCGTGGACAGAAATTGTTCCATCTGCAGAAACACTCCAGTGGATCCAGCCCTATGGGAGTGAGATGGGGGTCTGACTCTTCAGAGAACAGCAACAGTTATTTATTTATTTATTTATTTAACTTATACCCCACCCTCTTCTCCTTCTTCGTTCCATTGTATATCAGCACACAGATATGGCTTGATGTAACAGCACCAGGAATAGTTTCATTAAAGATCTGTGAGTAAAATGTTGGTAGCAGAAAGCCATGCATAGTTCAGATGTAAAACTTCCAGACAGCTAGGAAGCATGACACAGTGGATGGAGACACCATGGGAGCTTCAAGCAGCATTAATTTTTGTGGTCTTCAAGCCTTTGTACAATTAGATTCGGTGTTGGAAGGTGAAAAATTTATAAGCCCCTTCAACTGTGGGCCACTGTTGATCCAAAGTGGTATTGTAAATTCAGCTTTCAGGTACCCCTTAATAAATGAGAGCCTGGAATAGCTGTCAGGGTAAAGACACATTGGAGGGACATTCTCAGTTTCCCAGGAGATACCTTCACCTGTGTAAGACCACATAGGCACGTGAAAGGCATTAGTAATCCCAAAGGATGTCAAGCTAGTGGTTGAGTATCTGTAATTAAACCTATGACATTCTTCTGTTTCTTGCAGGAGCACTTCATTTTCCCCAGATGGTCCAGAAGGGATAATCAGTATGTTGTGGGAGAAAGCAGGAGAAATATACCCCCACTGTGCAAAAGAGAAAAAAGAATTGCACATTTGTCAGCCTTCCCTATTGATTGGGAAAGGGCAGTGGAAATAGATTAGGTGACCTTTTAAAATTCCCTTCCATCTCTAACATTCTGGGAAATGGAGTGGGTTACAATGCCTAAATAGGTACGATATGGATTTACAACAATATCAAAGCTAGTATGAAAATTCTGGAAATCAAATATTATTTTCAGGAGCAAACGTTTTCCTTATATAGTAGCTAGCCAACTAGATGTCCTAGGGAGCTAGTTTAACATGGTGATATCCATTCCTGTTTATTTGTCCCCCTAGCTTCAAGTATTTGAGGTAATGCTTGAGCACAGAAGTTGCATTTGACTTGTTATGGCTAATTCTGGGCTATATCCTTTCATTTGTCTTGTATACGATAATGTACTATAGATATGATACCACAGTTATAGTGTTGTATGCCCATAGCCAAGCATGTTCAGTTTAGCAGACCCTGCCCTGCAAAGCTGGCACATCAAATTTTAAATTCCTCTCTCTAGAATCAGGGTTGCATCAAAAGGGATGAGGGCAGGTTTCAGAAACATGTTCACCAGTGTCCATTAGGAATTGCTTCAAGAGTATTTGCCCTCAATAAGATTTGTTTGCTTCTAGAAATGCTTGCTACTCTCTGTGTCTCTCTCTTACCTTTTTATCCCATCCCGTCCCCCAGTTCAGGGTGATGTATATGGGGGTCCCTTCTCTACTGTGTGGTAAAGTTCCCACAATTGGCTAGAACCAGCCGTGGTGACCAGTCCAGGCAGCACTGTTCTCTAAGCCAGCTTCATTTGCCCTTAGCAATGTTAACACACAGCCACATCTGAACTGTATTGTGCCATGACATCATGTTTACTGAGTGATCCCTGATTAGCTAGCGTGACCCTGGAAGAAAACTAGCCAGGCAAATACGAATAATGCTGAAGCAGCATCAGTTAGAGAAACAAATGGCAGTGAATAGAAGTGAGAAGATGAACATTAAGGGGTGTTTTGGGAAATATTCTGCAACCCGCCCCCCCCCCCCCCCCACTACTTTTTACCCTCATTAAAACATGGTTTATGGTTCATTAAGGGGAGCAGAAGTGAGAAACAATGGAGAGAGTATTCTTGCCAGTGAATGTCTTGGAAATTTTCTGTGGGAAATCCCCCAAAATCCAATATATTCTACTTCAAGGAAGAACTATTATTAAAAAGTGTACACAATGGTATTTAAATCCTCACCATGTCTAAATATTTTTGAAAGCTTGGAAATGTGGTTTTTTTCTAGATGGTAGTAAAGCTGACCTCTACTGGGCTTAAATAATTTTTGATGAATTTAATACTGGAGTCTACTTTAACCCTAAAATACTTCTTTCTGACATATTTCAAAAGGTGTTACTAAGAAAGGAGGTTCTCCTATTTCATTTAATTGAAGTTGCTCGGTTGGTAGTTGCCAAGTACTGAAAATGCATTGGAAGGGGAGACAAACTGAAGGAGTGATAGACTGAAAAATGGCCATAATTAGCAAAATCACATCATCTATCAGGGCCAATAATGGAATGTGAGTTGGGAAGGACTGGTTTCACAAGCCCTGTTCTAGGTCTCTGCCCAGTGATACCACCCCTTTTCCTGACTCCCACGTGTACCAGTCTGCATGCCATTTAAAGGCTCTGCCTCATTGCTGTGTCTCCCAGTTCACTCATACTCGCCAGCTTCAGGATGATGATGGGAATTGCAGTGCCAAATATGAAGAAAATTGGGACATCCTGGCCCACATTATGCCAAGAAATCCCCCACCTCCCACCCCACGCTGTTTCCAATGGAAGCAAAAGTTCTTTGTTTACAGCAGGCAGAACTCATCATAAAATGAAGCTAGGAGTCTCAAAGGCAACCACCCGCTTCATATTACCTGCTTCCTGGTTCTTTTTAACTGGAGACGCCAGGGATTGAACCTTAGACCTTCTGCATGCAAAGCAGAAGCTCTTCCACTGAGTATCTGCTTCATGTGTAGGAATGAAGGGTATTGGAACATCCCAACACAGATTAACATCTGGATATCCATCTGCTCTTTGCAATGGCAACAAAGGTTTACCCATGAGAAGCTAAGAAACTGCAGGTGGCACAGATTGAGAAGGTGGAAATACCCCTCTGTGACAATATCAACAGGGAGGAGAGAACATACCCCTCTCCCTTGCAAAAGAAAGGGGGTTTAAGAACTTCGCTGAGCTATCAGAACCAATGTGGTGGTGTGCTGAGAATGTCAGGGTAAGATCAAGAATATCCATGTCTGAATCCCACCTCTGCCATGGAGGCTTTCTGGGTCACCTTGAGCTGGTCACAATCTTAGGCTAACCTGTCTCATAGGGTTGTTGTGAGGATAAAACGGGAGAGAGGTGAACAAGGTAGAAGCTCAGATAAAATATATACCGCAGGTTAGGAAAGGCACAAATAGGTATAGAAAAAAGCCTGCATGGTTAACAAACAAAGTACTAGAAACTGTAAAAGGTAAGAAGGATTCCTTTAAGCGGTGGAAAGCTAGTCTCAGTGAGACTGACAAAAGGGAACACAGGCACTTGCAACACAGAACACTTGCAAATAAAATGCAAGCCTGTGATCAGGCAGGCAAAAAAGGGATTATGAGGAGCATATAGCAAAAAACATAAAGACCAACAATAAAACTTTCTTCAAATACATTAGAAGTAGGAAACCAGCCAGAGAAGGCAGTGGGGCCTTGGATGAACAAGGGGCAAAAGGAGTACTGAAGGATGATAAGGAAATAGCTGAGAAGCTGAATGCATTCTTTGCCTCTGTCTTCACTGTGGAAGATGAGAAGTGCTTGCCCACTCCAGAACTGCTGATTTCTCTCCCTGCCCACCTGTTCTTGTTCAGGCCCGAGTGGTGCTAAGCCACTCGGGCCCAGCGTTTTGCCCCCTCGGCGCTTCCCTCCCTTCCGGCCTGTTCTCGTTCCCTCCCACCCCGACCCCCTCCCCTGTTCACTCCATGACGGCACAGCAGGCCTTGGGTCTTGCCATGCTGCGTCCCACCTCCCAATCCCCTCCCCCGTTTACTCCCACCCTTTCCCCAACAGCGGGTCCGCTTGCTGGGCCCACTGGTTCTCCCCCCAGGGGCCATCTCTCTTCCCCCCTTCCCCCAGTGAGTGCCGCCAAGACCCACGGCAAGGGCTGCTCCAGCGCCGCAGGTGCCTGCGCCCGCCAGCTCGGCCGCAGTCTGCCACCCAGCCACAGCCCACCACTGCCGCACGGCCGCCACCGCCAGCACTAAGGTAAGTCCATTCCCTGCATGCGCAGGGAATGGGTTTTCTCTTTTCGGGGGATTTAAATATCCCCCGAATATTTTTTCAAACTTTTTGGATTTTTCTGCACATGGGGGGAGTGTGTAGGAAAACCTCCCTGCCCCCCAGGTGCCCCCCCGTGCGGATTTAGGTATCCGCACGCGGGGGGTGCCTTCGGAATTAGATATATAGATATGGAGCAGAGGTCCATCACTGGCTATTAGCCACAAGGTATAGATAGGAACTCTCAGTCTGGGGCGAGTGATGCACTGTATTCTTGGTGCTTGGGGGGGGCAACAGTGGGAGGGCTACTAGTGTCCTGGCCCCACTGGTGAACCTCCTGATGGCACCTGGTATTTTTGGCCACTGTGTGACACAGAGTGTTGGACTGGATGGGCCACTGGCCTGATCCAACATTGGCTTCTCTTATGTTCTTAAGGTAAGTCACTTTGGGTTCCAATTGGGAAGAAAGGCAAGGTATGATGTCTGTTATAAATCTAATTTTCACTACGGTTGGCAAAAAGGGATCGTTGTTGTTGCTTCATCAGGTATTGCTGCAGGTCTTCTGGCAGAAGGCAGAACTGCTCCTTCTGTTCTTTCAGTATTCAGTCTGACATACCCATGAGCACAGCAAGCTTACAGTGTTGGCAAGTGGACATGCCTCCAGTTATTAATACACTGAGGAGGATAGTAGGGTGGAAGTTATAAAGAATATATATAGAGAGAAGTTATAAAGAACATTTGGAATGATTTTCATGCGTTGAAACCAAAATATGCTGTTAACAGTAATCCTCTCTCTTTTTAGTTGACAATGTTTAACTTTTAAGAATCTGTATTTTATGTGTTAGTTGTTGTAGATGCTATGCTATGGCTGCAATCCTAAGAGCCTGTTCTTATTGAATAAAATGGGATTTATTTTTTTTCTGAGTAAGAGCTGCTTAGTATTGTATAATCTATCGGGGTGGCCAAACTTGCTTAACATAAGAGCCACAGAATAAATATCAGATGCTTGAGAGCCGCAAAACATGAACAAATATCGCACACACATTTTTATTGGAAAATATGCAAATTTGCTTTTTATTAACATTAAGTGAGACTGCCAAAAATAAAAACAAAAGGTAAAAACAGATATTGATATTTATTTGTCCAATAATATTTATTTAATTATATTTATTTGTCTACACAAGAAAGAGGTGGAAAGAAAGCAACTTTAAATGTGTTCTCCAACACACACACCCATGCCCCCATGCCAGCCAGCTTGGCTTGGAGAAGGGATTTAAAGAGACAAATGCCTTCTCCAAGCTGTTTGGTGCGGGAGGGGGAGGCTTTGAAAATGCATTTAAAGTTAAAATTGCTTTCTTTCTCTGCTCCTCCTACCTGAAGCCTACCCAGGGAGGAGAACACTGGCTGGGGAAGGGAAGACTGATTGGGGAGGCTTGCCTCCCCTTCACTTTCCCAGCCACCTGTGAGATTGTCCCAATAGATCTAGTCCACAACAAGTCTCCTTAAGCAGAAAGTCCTTTATTTGTAGAAAAGATCATGTTGGTCAAACACTTTTCCTGTTAGTAATGCTCAAGCTTGGAATTGCAATTACAATTATACTTGGTATGAAATATGGTCTAACTACCCTCTACCAATCAATAGAGAGAATTCTTGGCGCCCAAATATACTGGCCCAATATTCCCATGGAAAGCACGGCAAAATGAGTTCTCAGGGAGAAATACTGTTAAATATTTTGGGGGGGGAAAGTTTCAGAAAAACTAAGCTAAAGGAATACATAACACCTGTGATTCTTGTAACACATAACAGGAGGCACTTTCGTTCAAGGTCGTTAGCTAAGGGGGCTAGAGATAAAAGGGAAAAGAAAGCAAATGAGTAATGAGCATGCGCAAAGCAAAGCAAAGCGAGCAAGGCGTGCATTCCAAAGGTGGGAGTCGGATTCCTGATGCTATCTACTGGGCGGGACCTACAAAGGTTAAATGAAACCTTGGAACACAAAGCATTGTGAATTAAGCAGTAAATGTCAGTTCAACTTAGGAAGTATTGCAACAGGTAACACAGCAACTTCATTGATCATGGCAAGACAGCCACCCAAGCTTATGGCAGTTAGCCTATGCTCAACTGACATTACCCTGCCGGGAACCGCACGGTATGTGCTGCAGGTATTATATTTTCAAATGAAAAATGAGAAGAAAGATGGACAACAACGCCTACTGATACCTGGATTATGGTGTCTTTAGCGCAACCCTGGATGGTCTGGCTATGATGCTACAACACAGTAGTGCTTAGTGGAGGCCAAACCAGGACCAGTAGGCAGATATACTAGTTCATATAGGGCAGCTCTACAAGCAAGGAGGTGAGCACCAGCGTGGTGTAGTGGTGAAGGATGGCAGACTTTAAACTGGAGAACCAGGTTTGATTCCCCACTTCTCCTCCACATGAAGCCTGCTGGATGACTTTGGGCCAGTCACAGTTTTCTTAGAGCCCTCTCAGCCCTATTGCACAAGGTCCCTGTTGTGGGGAGAGAAAGGGAAGGTGATTGTAAGTCATTTTGAGACTCCTTAGGATAGAGAAAAGGGGGGTATAGAAACCAACTCTTCTTCTTCACATTGCAGGGTGGGGCTTGCTTTGTGGAGTGTGACTAATGTAAGCCATTTGAAACCATCAGGAAACTGGCAACATCATCCTTCTGGAGTATCTACTTACACAATACATTAGGTTTAAAATATTCCAAATGGAGAGGCTCCTTAATGCAGAACGGGGGGAGAACCTTACTCAGTTTCAGGAGACGTTAATTATCTAATTTAATAAGAGGGTAATTTATATTCCGCAGTGAGTTAAGTTGTGGTACTAATTACTCTTGCAGTTCCAAGAAAAGATAGGCCTGAGGTGCTGAATGCTTCAAAATATATGCTAGATTTTGTTGTTGTTTGCTATGGAAAGTTAATGATTAACAAACTCTGAACTGTGCAGTTACTTTAGACTGGATATTGTACGAAATTTATTTATCAGAAACCAAGCACTTCATCCAGATATGTGAAAAAATGAATACTCTTGCCTAAAAACCTTTGTGGTGTTTAACTAGAGGCAGTTTGCTATAGTGGTAGACTGCTGGACTAGAATCTGGGAGATAGATCCAGGTTCAGATCCCTATTCTGCCATGGTAGCTCGCTGGATGACTTTGGTCCCAGTCACACACACTCAGCCTAACCTGCCTTTTGGGATCCAGAAAACAGTGAGGGAGCAGGATTAAACACCGTTTCCCCCAGAAGCCTCAAGCCAAAGCCAGCACCACCATGGCTGCTTTCAGGGCTTTTTTTGGAGAAAAAGCCCAGCAGGAACTCGTTAGCATCACAGGCTACACTAGGGTTGCCAGCCTCCAGGTGGGGCCTGGGGAATCTCCCGGTTTTACAACTGATCTCCATCTGACAGAGATCAGCTCCCCTGGAGAAGATGGCTGCTTTGAAGGGTGGACTCTATGGCATTGTACCATGCTGAGACCCCTCCCCTCCCCTCCCCAAACCCCGCCTTCTCCTGGCTCCACCTCCAAAGTCCCCAGGTATTTTCCAACCTGGACTTGGCAACCCTAGGCCACACCCCCATGTTACCAGAAGAGTGGTCATCCAGCCACACCCACCTTTTGCTTCTTATTCTGTTTACCTTGTTTGTTGTCAAAACCCAGGGCTTTTTGTGTAGCAGGAATTAATTTGCATGTTAGGCCACATACCCCTAATGTAGCAAATCCTAATGAGCTTCTGTTGTTGGGTGTGGCCTATTATGCTAATGAGTTCCTGCTGGGTGTGGCCAACTCAGGAGCAAGCTGGAACTCTGTTCCTGTGCGGTCCTGCCCAAAAATAACCCTGGCTGCTTTCAACTGTCTTAAAAATGCAGAAAATCATGGATTTTCTAGGTTATGGCTGGTTTGTGCCAAAAACCATCTTGGAATTGCCGCACAGGATCACATAAGGGATGTTATTAAGCAATAGTTATTCAACTATACTGCCAGGAATTTAAAAGTGGCTTATGATTGCTGTTCTTTTAAATTGTGTTTATCAGTGCATTGTTAGAAGAAGAAGAGATTGGATTTATGCCCCGCCCTTCACTACCCAAGGGAGTCTCAGAGCGGCTTACAAACTCCTTTCCCTTCCCCTCCCCATAACAGACACCCTATGAGGTAGGTGGGGCTGAGAGAGTTCTGACAGAAACTGCTCTTTTTTTCAAGCACAGCTGTTCCAGAACTACGGCTTGCCCAAGGTCATCCAGCAGGTGCAAGTGGAGGAGTGGGGAATCAGACCCGGTTCTCCCAGATTAGAATCCGCGCACTTACCATTCTGTAACAATTCTTGTCAGGTTTTGGGGTGAAAAATTCCAGTATGGATAGAAAATTGAAAACTCCATTTTATAGCTGTTCTGAACAGTGGGAAAACATCCATCTATTTAGTAGGGTTGTAACCACTAAAGAGCACTTCCAGAATGTTAGAAATTCTGTGTTCAGTGAAGACTTCAAAGCACTTCATATACCCCAGCTAGGATCCAGACCTTGTTTTCTGGTGGTGGGAGGTCACCTTTTGCCAGCTCACACCTCCCATTGTAGGCTCTCTCTTGCTGTTCTGGGGGGCACCCTACAGACTGTTTTGGTGGGTGTCATGGACTGCAGGGGCAAAGGAGAGACAGGGAAGTCCCATTCCTGTTGTGGATCTCTAGTCGTGCTACTTATGATCTTAGCCATAAACTTGTTGTAATCCTTACAAACACCAAGTTGGGACAATATTATGTTGAAGATCGAGGGATGGCTGAAACAGGGAGAGAAGCCTTGTTTGAGACCACTTAGTGAGTTGATGATAGAGGTGAGAATTGAACCAGGGGTTTCCCAGATCATTGCTTGTTAGGTTAACTGCTGTCCTGTACAACTCATAGCTGACATGTGTTTTGTGACAAAATGTCAAAAGCTTCATCAAGCTGAACAGTAAGGGTTAATCACCTATTACTAATCTGATATATTGCAAGCCCCCCTCCCCAGTGAGATCAAGCAGATTTTCAGTTTCATTATTTTTTGCCTTGAAATGTTTTTAGAGAAAATGTCTGGACTCTTCGTTAGCATAATTTTATTCCAACAAAGTACAAACATCCTGTTTAGTATTGCCTTGGGGAATGTAGCTAGATAATTTGATAATTTAAAATACTCTTTTCAATTAAATGGAATTGCCCCCTTCCTGGGGGACTAGCTCAAAAACAAGTGATTTTGTTGTGCATGTTTGTGTATATTTAACAGAACCTGTAGGAGCCACAGAATAATATCTCCTGTATGGCCAATCATGACGCATGGACTGAAAACCACTCAGGGAGACACAAGCTGTAGTTCTATCCTAGACCGTCACTAAAGTCCATTCTCCACTCCTAATAAGAGCTCTGCAATTATTACTTATGCAGAGTGTTTAGAAGAGCAAAGACTGTAATATTGCCACGTAACACCAGAACTGAAGCATTCACGTGATATCCCTTGCTGTTCTCCTTCCAGCCTATATATTGTAGTCTGGCGCTATGATCTTGGACAGGCAATTAAGGAGTTCAGTAAAGAGCAAGTAATTTTTGTTCACCGGGGTCACAGCATTGTCCTATACTGTTTCAAAGCATCATTTGCCTTTTAATCTCTGTTTCAGCATATTTTAAGAGCAAGGCTGCGAACTAAATTGGGGCCTGACAAATACCGCTTGACTGATCGAAGCCACTCTAGGCTATCCAAGTCTTCCTGGCTTTCAGATGCCCTCCTGTTTTGCAAGAGCTTGGAGACATTTATCCACAGTTAATTTTGTAAGAAGTTCGGTATTATACCATTCAGAGATGAGATCGGTAACATGTCTTAAATATTCAGATTTCAGCAACTAGTTATAAGGACACTGGCAAAACGTGTTATCTCATTGTCATGAACTACTTTCATCTGTTGCAAAATTAACAACCTGTGTAGTCAGTGTTGATATTTCTGTCTTTGCCAAATGGGAACCAGTCTTCACTGTGTGTAAAAACCAACAATCCATAATAAGGAGATGCAGTATAAATGCAGCTAGAGTAGAGAGTCCAGTAGCAATTTAAACAGGATTTCTGGGGTATCCCAGATACTTTGATTTTTAAAAGCTTATAACATGATAATCTTGTTGGCCTCTGAGGTGCTACTGGGCTTGAATCTAGTTCTACTGCAGACCAACATGGCCACCCTCCGAAACAGTATAAATAAAACACTGTGTATAAATCATTTTATTCGTTTTAAGTAACTGGAATGCTTTTCTTTCCTAGGGAAGTTGATCAGGATTCTGACGGCCATATTAGCTTCAAAGAGTTTGAATCAGCAATGAACTATGGACAAGATAATTTGCTGGCACTTTCATTTACCTGACTTGCATTTTCTGAGGAAAACAGCACAACAAAACTTCCACACCTAAGATATTCTAATATCTACAGAGCATTTTGCTTCCCAGAGACTTTTAAATTAATCTACGAAACTGTTGAAAAGCTTTTTGAAACCTTCCTGTTGTGGTACTCCATAAAATTACTTATGCATTCAGATCAACCTACTTTGTAGACTTCAATATGTGTATTTCTGTTTTCCCAATAAATTATTTTGTGACACTTTTGCTTGTTTTCCTCCTTATGAACATGTTTCTAATATTGGAAACAGCACCTGACATAGCTTTCTGAATTTGTCTGAAAGTGAGAAAAGCCTGATACCCTTAACAAATGTTTAAAAACAACAATTTGGTGGGTTCCCCCCCCCCCCCCTTAAAATTAACTGGAGGAAGGGAACTTTGCCATCACTGGACACAATTAATATGACAAGCTACTTCACAGAACAAGTTTTGACAGCAAAGTTGAATTTTTATGCCACCATCTGAGACAGTGAGTGATTTAGCCTCGTAAAATCTATTTGGCCAGTGGCTAGAAGACAAAATTGTGATTTACCCAAGGCTATCCAACTGAGCTTCACAATGGATTTAAATCTGTTTTCCAACATTTAAGACCATCACTTGAGGGAGTTTAGTGCACTGGATCTGGTTCTTCCTGCTTTTATTTCAAGTCATTTTGATACCTTCTGTTCACCCTTGTCAGGCATAAAGTTTCCAAGTCCAGCACAACTAGAACTTATCATTTTAAAATCACAGCCATCCTCTGTGCTGCTCTGTTTTCACTTGTTTCTTGTTCCTGCCACAAAGGGACTGTGGCATAGCAAAGCAGTGTAATCCTCTGCATAGCTTATCTAGAATTAATGGAACAATTAGGGTAGATGAACCAGAGGGTTCTAATTTTGGGATGTTGCTGCCTGAGTTCTGGCAGCACAACTCTCTCTATATTCTTCCTAACTACAGAAAATACATAGAACTGGCCTAGAATCAAATGCAGTTCTTCACTAGTCCTTCTCTCAGTTTTTCCATTTCATTCAAGCTATATAAAGCGTGAAAGGGAAGTTGCATCTCTTCTAGTCTTTAGGAACTTACGTGGAGCACATGCCATAGCTCCCTGGCACATGTCTACTGCATGATTGGTGATTTAAAGTATGATGGTGAGACATTGACGTTTCTCCAAGGACACACCCATGGAAATGTGCCACAAGAAAGAGCGAGCTCTCTCTCGGTTGAGAGACTTGGGCAAAGGAATGGCATTGTTTAGTCCTATTCCGTTGTTGGTTTGACAGGCAGTTCAAGCAAAGCTTCACAAGTCTACTTTTAAAAGGGATGTGAAGTTTGACACCAAATGAACATATCAGAAGAACGCTGCTGCTGAAGATTCAGAACTTGTCAGAATGTCTCCCTGGTTAACCAGGAGTTGCCGTGACACTGCTATGTTGTACTTCAGAGTAGCTCAGATTCCCAGAAGGCAATTGTTACCTCCAGATCTGAATGGCATCAGTCATCACTGAAGCAGTAGTTTTCCATTTCTCACTTGAGAGACTTGTTTAAACTATTTCTTATGGTATGTCTTTGGATGTAGACTTTCACAAGTTACTTCGCTCTACCACAACTTCTAAATATTTTCAGTTTTTAATACCTTATAATTGAAAATTAATGCGAAAGGGGGTTTCCGGTCGGAGGAATGGAGGTCTGACACGCTTTGCAAATGCGCAGGGCGGACAGCGGCTCTTCTTGACAGCTTGGGTGGATAAATCCACCTGACGCAACCTCACACAGGTAGTGTGAGGACCAGCAAGCAATATAATCCAGGTTTGAGCAAGCTCGGTGAAGGAAAAGCCTCGGAGGAGACTTTTACAACACCTTGAGCACTGCAGCCAAAGAAGATTTTTGCAAGTATCTCTAAGGAGCCGAGCTGGGCTGATTAATCAGCATAAAATCTCCAATTCCCCTGATTCCTTAATAAAGAAGACAAAGTTTAAACGTTGGGACCACATCTGAAGAGAAGTAACAACATAAGGTAACGGGAAAAAACTTTTTGCCTTACCATTACCGTGTTTTGAAAGACGAAAAGCAGATCTGGTGAAGCAATAGACTGTTGCAGATTGGATGAGTGCAGTTTTGAAACGTTAAAAAGCTGAATTTGAACTTAAAAAGCCAAAAAAACAAGTTGTTTAACATTCCTGCGGTTAAGAAGAGTCGGGAGGGGGAGCCAAGCATCGCGAGACAAAGAGGGGAGGAGGGAACCAAGCATCGCGAGACCAAGCTGTGAGGACTGAGACAGGAAGTGACGGCTTGAGGAGCAGACAAGAAGGGAAGCGGAGAAGAACCGGAAGAGAGCAAAGGGGACTGTAAAAACTGCCGGACCAAAAGGACTACAACAGGAAGTGACGTGCGGAGAGCAGACAAGTAAGCAAGAGGAAGGGACAAAAGGAAACTACGGCAAGCCAGAAGCAAGGTAAAAAGACTATAACCTTTGACACAAACCATAGAGAAGTGGCGCCCGCCATTTTGGATTTATAAAATTTTTAAACAGTAATATCTCATAAACTATATAACTTAGAAGGCTGAAACCAACGAAATTTGACTTGGCAAGACTAGCTTGTGTGATTACACTAAACGGTGTTTGATTTGGAAAATAAAATAAAATCGATCTTTTTTAAAGAGACAAGACGGATCGCGGGCTAAGATCGAGAGCAGCTACATGGTCCTCTCCTACAATGGCAGCAAAAAAAGAAAAAGAATTACTAGCTGTTATGGAAGCAATGGGGAAAAAATGTTAGACGCTATAGGAGAGGTAAATGTTAAAATGAATGGTATAGCTGCACAAGCAGACAAAAATTTTATAGATTTAAAAGCTGAATTACAAAAGTTAACCACTAGAACACAAGACATAGAAATTAAAGTAAAAGAACTGGAAGAAAATACTCAAAAAACAATGAAGGAAAATGACAGAATGGAAAAGATGATGCACTATAGAGACATGCAAAACC
This sequence comes from Lepidodactylus listeri, assembly GCA_029233225.1. Classification (NCBI taxonomy): domain Eukaryota; kingdom Metazoa; phylum Chordata; class Lepidosauria; order Squamata; family Gekkonidae; genus Lepidodactylus; species Lepidodactylus listeri. The sequence goes on along the minus strand of JARCFY010000011.1, from coordinate 72,941,794 downwards.
ATCTGAGATTTAGAGGTATAGAGGAAAAATTAGGTGAAGACATTTTTACAAGAATGCAAGAAGCATTAGCAGATTTTTTACAAGAGGAAGAGGAAGTTGTTAAAGAACATATGGATCTTGTTTACAGAGTCAATTCTACATACGCGAGAGACAAAAATATACCAAGGGACGTGGTAGTTCAATTTACAATGAAGAGAACAAAAGAACAAATCTACAAGAAATGTTTTACAGACTCTTTTGAAATAGGTGGAAAAAAAGTTATCGTAATGAAAGAATTGCCCAGAGCAATTTTGCAAGACAGGAAAAAATTCAAGCGTCTGACAGACAAACTGAAAGAGAAAAAAATAAGATTTCGTTGGGAAATACCACAAGGACTGAGTTTTTATTATGGTAACAACAGAATGGTGATTAAAAATTCAGCAGAAATGTACGCCTTTGTTGGTGAGAACAAGGAAGAATTTGGTGATATTTAAGACTACAACAAGATGGATTACAAAGTACTCTCATGGAATGTAAATGGACTTAATTCACCCCAAAAACGTAGAATGGTAGGACACTGGCTGGAGAAACAAAAATGTAGTATAGTTTGTATACAAGAGGCCCTTCTTAAGAAACAAGACTACAAATATTTAATAAGAAAAAAGTTGGGAGAAGAATTTTTTTCATTGGCAAGTAATAAAAAGAATGGAGTGGTAACATATGCCAAAAAAGACTTGGAACCTAAACTAATATTTAAAGATAAAGAAGGAAGATACTTAGCTATTGAAATTCTGTTACACGGACAGAAGACTTTGATTGTAAATATTTACGCCCCCAACGGAGCTAAAGAAATCTTTTTTAAAGAACTTCAAATGGAACTGGACAGTGTAAACTATGAACAAATCATAATGTTGGGAGACTTTAATGGGACTGTGAATAATAAAATAGATAGGCGCTCAAAGAGAAAAGACGACACACTAGGGAAACTTCCCAAAAAATTTTTTGAACTGATAAAACAGGAAAAGCTGGAGGATATTTGGAGGAAGGTTAACCCACAAGGGAAAGACTATACTTTTTACTCTAACAGACATGATTCACATTCAAGAATTGATATGATCTGGATGTCTATTAATCTAACATTTAAGATAAAAAAAGTTGAAATTCTACCTAGAATAATCTCAGACCACAATCCTTGTCTATGGACTTCTGGGCAAATAAAAAGGCAGGGGAGATGGAGAATAAATGAGGACTTATTAGACAACCAAGAAATAGTTAAAAATTACATGAAGAGACAGATTTATATTTTCAAGCGAACATACAAAAAGAAGTAAAAATTCAAACTGTGTGGGATGCGTACAAAGCAGTTATGAGAGGATTATTGATATCATTGAACGCTAAAGACAATAAAAAGAAAAGAGAACAATATGAAAACATTGTACAAGCCATTAAAATAAAAGAAAAGGAACTGAAGAACAGACCAGGAAAAAAGAAACTGCAAAAGGAAATTTGGATGTTACAAGACCAAGCAAAAGCTATTTTGAATCAAGAGACTTACTGGAACCTGAAAAAATTGCAACAAAAAGCATTTGAAGGTGCAAATAAACCTGGAAAGTACTTAGCATGGCAATTAAAGAAAAAACGTGAAAATAAATTTATTATTAAAGTGATACGGGACAATATTGAGATAATAGACAATAAGGGAATAAAAAGAGAATTTTTAAAATATTATGCAAAGCTTTTTAAGAAGGAAAATAAAGACAGAAGAAGGATTAAAGAATACCTACAGTCATTAAAATTACCAAAACCAACGGAGAAAATCAAAGAACTACTTAACTGCCCAATGTCACTACAAGAGATTAAAAATGCAATAAATGATTCAAAATTAGGGAAAGCACCTGGATCAGATGGATTTACAGCTAAGTTTTATAAATCACTACAGGATTCGATCTCACCAGTGTTATTGCTATTAATGAATGACATAGGAGTGACAGGTGAGGTCCCGGAGACTTGGAAAGAAGCAACCATTTCACTCATTCCGAAAGAAGGTCAAGATTTAACCAATGTTAAAAATTATAGACCAATTTCTTTGTTAAACAATGACTATAAGATTTTTGGCAAGATTATAGCTGATAGGCTTAAGGAACATCTTAAAGAGACTATACAGACAGAACAAGCAGGATTTTTACCTAATCGCCAAATAAGAGACAATATAAGAGTAGTAGTGGATGCTATAGAGTACTATGATAAACATCCGGAGAAGGAAGTGGGCTTTCTTTTTTTAGACGCGGAAAAAGCGTTTGACAATTTAAATTGGGATTTTATGTTTGAAGTGTTGGAACATCTTGAAATTGGAGACTATATGCTTAATCTTATTAAGTCAATATATAGAGAACAGAAATCCTCTTTAATAATTAATACTGAAAAAACGGATTACTTTAAAGTGGAAAAAGGAACACAACAAGGATGCCCACTCTCGCCGTTGCTATTTATTTGGATTTTGGAAGTCTTGTTACTAAATTTGAAAGAAGATAAAGAAATTAAAGGCTTAACAATAAAAGGTTTCTCTTTTATTGAGCCTTTGCAGATGACGTGATGTTTATAGCTGAAGACCCTATGACTACACTACCATATTTGTTGCAGAAAGTAAGAGAGTTTGGTGATTTGGCTGGGTTTTATGTAAATAAGAACAAATCGAAAGTGATGTGTAAAAACATGCCAAATAATAAGCAAATTGAATTACAAAATCTTATAGAATGTGAAGTGGTGAAAAAGACAAAATATCTAGGTGTAAACCTAACAATGAAAAACATTGATTTGTATAAGAATAATTATGAGAAATTATGGCAGCAAGTTATGCAAGATATTAAAAGGTGGAATGTATTAAATTTGTCACTGCTGGGTAGAATTGCAGTGGTTAAAATGAATGTGTTACCAAGAATAATGTTTCTGTTTCAAACTATTCCAATTGTGAAAGATGTAAAAACATTCAAATGCTGGCAGAAGGAATTGACTAAGTTTGTGTGGGGAGGGAAAAAACCAAGAATTAAGATGAAAATAATGTGTGATGCTAAAGAGAGAGGTGGGTTTCAGTTACCAAACTTAAGGCTATATCATGATGCAGTATGTTTGACTTGGATAGGGACATGGACTATGTTACAAGACAGAAAGTTATTGTCCCTGGAAGGTCATGAGTGTAGGTTTGGGTGGCACGCATATCTGTATTATGGTAAAACAAAAATGGACAATATGTTTAAGCATCATTATTTGAGAAGAACATTAATCGATACGTGGACAAGATATAAAAACTTTTTTCCAGAAGAAATACCTATGTGGATTGTACCTGCAGAAGTTTTAAATCCATCATCTCACTACAAAGGACAAGACTGGTTGAAATATAGAGACCTGTTAACAAGACATGGTAAAGACTTTAAATTGAAGGAGCAGCAGCAGATGGACTTTGATTATGGCTGGTTAAGGTACAGACAAATATATGATATGTACAGAAGTGATAAAAAATCTGGTTTTAGAGAAAAAAGCAATGAAATAGAACAAATTTGGGAGGAAGATGGGAAAAAAATGATTTCTAAAATGTATAAAGTATTGTTAAAATGGTTTAATGCTGATGAAATGGTAAAGGAACAAATGATAAAATGGGCGATAAACCTAAACAAAGACATTGAAATGGAATCTTGGGAATTTTTATGGAAAAATGCAGTGAGTATTTCTACATGTTATAATCTAAAAGAGAACTGTTTTAAAATGATGTACAGATGGTATATGACACCAAAAAAAATTGCAAATATTAATCAAAATATGTCTAACAAATGTTGGAAATGTAAAAAGAAAGAAGGTTCTTTCTATCATATGTGGTGGACTTGTGATAAAGCGAAGACTTATTGGTCTATAATACATGCAGAAATGGAAAAAAATTTGAAATGTACATTTAAGAAGTTGCCTGAAATGTTACTGCTTGGACTTAAACTAGAAGAGATAAATGTAAAGAAAAGGGCAATAATATGGTATATGATTACAACAGCAAGAATGGTGTATGCACAAAATTGGAAAAATGAAAAAATACCAGAAGTGTGGGAATGGTTGAAAAAATTGTTATATATGGCTGAAATGGATAAATGGACTAGAAAGTTGAATAATCTGTACTCAGAGAATTTTTTAGAAGATTGGGAGGATTTGAAAGAATATGTTGAAAAATATTGGGACATGAAAAACTACATTTATACATGGTTATAATAGCATAAAGGAATAGAAATTGAGTATATGAATGTACTAAGGATAATTAGATAATGAACTTGTTTTTTAGAATTATATAAGAATATAGAAAATAAGAATTGGTATATAAGTATTTTAAAGATATATAACCGTTACCAGAAATGTAAACATAGAGATAAATATTACTATTTTGGATAAAGTGGAAAATGTGTTATGCTTCAGATGTGGTGGGAAACCACCAATACAAGATAAAAGCAAGACTATACAAATAGAACAAAATGTTATATAATATGGAAAAAAAGGATTTGTATAAAACAAATGTATTAATTTTAATGTTTTGAAAAATAAAAACTTTCTTACAAAAAAAGAAAAGAAAATTAATGCGAAAGATCTGCACTGGCTGCTGATTTGTTTTGAGGTACAATTCAAAACACTGGCTCTTACCTTTAAAGAGCCCTAAAATGACCTGAGACCAGGATACTTGGAAGACAACCTGTTCCCACATTGTCTGGCCTGCTAGTTAAGATCTACCTCACAAGCTCTGCTCTCTTTGCCTTCAGAGGTAAGGTGGGCAGCAACCAGAGACCCAGTTTTTCTGGAGTGGCATCTTGCTTGTGGACTGCCCTTCTTGAGTCTAGCCTGGTGACAGTATATTTGTAGGCACCAGACCAAAATGTTTCTTTTCACCTCTTGATCTGAGTAAAGTGAGTAACTTTCCCACTGAGGCACGCTCACAAATATCTAGACAACAACACAAAAGGTGAGCTAAGTATCCTATAGGACAATTTAAATGTGGTTTGTGTAAAGCATGTGATTTAGCTCTTACTATTAAGAAGTATTATGATCCAAATAGTGGAGTACAAATCAGATTAAAATCATTCGATAATTGTAACAGCAGGAGGTCTGTATATGGAATCTTATGTCCATGTCAAAAGTTATACATTGGCTGTAATGTGAGACCTATTAAATCGAGGATTCTGGAACACTTATCACGTATCAGATCAGCCAATAGAGAAGCTCCCCTTACTGACCATTTCATTTCTCATAATCATAATGCTGATTCTCTGACATTCTTTATACTTTATCGATCTGAGAACAGAAGTTTTAGCACCCTAGATGTCCAGAAGCATTTATTGCAGATAGAAGCGAAGTGGATTTTCAGACTAAAAACTCTTGCACCTACAGGGCTTAACCAGTCTTTTGATCTTTCATATTTTATTTGACACATTGGCTTAGAAATAACTTAGAAGTATTGCTGTGACTGTTCCTTTAAATTTGGTTACAAATGGTTTTGTAAACTGTCATCAAGAGGGTATAATCTCACTTGCCTCTCTAAATACATTACCCAACACTCATATGCCATCTATACAGGGCTCATATAAAAGCCATTTCCCCAAAATTGCATTCCATGCCAGAGGGAGTAAGAAATACAATCTAGAATACAATGGAGGTAAAATTTGCAGTGATTCTCCCCCTACCCTACCCCAAGAACTGGTGCAGGAGGAGGGAGAAAGGAAGGACTAAGGAATGAAAAACCTACTGCACAGGGTTGTTATGAAGACAAAATGGAAAGCGCCATGTAAGCCATCCTAGAATTCCTCCAATAAAGGATGATACACAAATGTGATCAATACATTTTAATCAGAGAACTGCTCATGTTGACAAGTTATATTAGAGTTCTAAGATAAATGGTGTAATTCCAGCGGGGTAGCTGTGCTAGAGTGTTGTAGCAAAATTAATCAGGAGTCCAGTGCTAGCAAAACGTACCTTAAAGTGCTAACGAAATGTCTCCCAGCTTCAGCTTTTGTGCATCAGAGCTCCCTTTATAAATCTGATGAAGTGAGCGCTGACTCACAAAAGCTCATGCTGGAATAAATGTTGTTAGTCTTTTAGGCGCCATTGGGCTCCTGAGTTGTTCATCCTTGCACAAACCATTACTGCAGACACTCAGATCTTCCATAGTATGGTATTTCTACAGTACTATATAGGAAGTAAACATTAGTTACTAAACAGTAGAAGGCAGACTATTCGTATTTATCACTTGTCAGGAAAATTCCACTGAAAATACCTTTTGTGTATTCATATAGGTTGTCACAACACCATCATGAAATCCAACCCAGAATGCTTCGCCGGTATATAAAATGCAGCATCAGATCCTCGGCAGAGAGTGTTTTTAAAATAGTTCAGACCACCTTAATATTCATTTAATTATTCATTTTGTTTATTTACAGTGGAGCTATTATACATAATATGGTGCAAATCCCTAGCAGCCTCAAACACCAGATGCTAGTTTTCTCTATGCAATCCCACAAGGCAAACCAAAGCATCATCAGGAGGATTTTAAAATAAGCCCAATTAAATTTGTGCCAGCATGTTAATTTGCCTAAAATAAAACCCGGCAAACAAATAGGGAGCTTCTAGTCACTGCCTTTTCCATGGGTTTTTTTTTTCTTACAAAAAAGGACACAAATCTTTGTTTACAGAGGAAGCACCCACATAAGATTTCTTTTAGAGGAATTATGAACTTAAACATCAAAACTATTTTTTTAATCAAAAATATACAAGCAGCCATAGAGGTAGGTAAAAATTGCACCGCTGAGATTAGTCCTTACAGGTAGCATTTTTTGTGTAAGCTGAAACTTCATGCATCAAGTTTGGGATTTAGTATTAGCAGGCATTAGCCTGCTCACCCCCCACCCTCTGCACAATTTCCCGTTAATTTCTCACTGTGTTTGCGATTTGTTTCCCCTGTTCAAAATTAAATTTTGGACTTCTATGATCGTGCTGTGGGATCACTTTTATAACCATTTTACAGATAGACAGCTGAGGGTCAGGGAAAGCAACTCACACAAGGCTCCATAATGAGTCTCTGGCAGGAGTATGACCTGGTTCCCAGATCTGTTCATTGGAGTGACTTCCATATTGACTTGACTCCATATTAGCTCCCTTACCCAGTACTTTGAGGACATAAAAACTACGCTTTCCCACAAGTTCAGCCTATTCCCGATTTTCTTGGGAGGCCATCCACAAGCACTGGAACTGGACTGGACAGTTCTTCCACACGTCTCCCTGCCCTTTGCATTTTCACAGTTGTGAAGTTAGTTTATTTTCTGCTTCTGCCTCAATCAGAATTTCAGGGGAGGGTCATAGATGGCATCATTTGTGGTATCACAGCACCCCTCCCCTTTTAGTTTTTGTACAGACTTATATTGATATTTCAATATCATGACTGCAGGGTTTTTTAAAAGCCCTAAAATATCATTATATCGATATACTGTAATGATAAGTTTAGCAGGATGCCTAAAATGCCAGCTTTTTTTGTTTAAGTGAGTCTCTAGTCTCTTGTCTGACAGAGATATAAGGAAAAAAGCATGTTTCTCTGAGGGAACCTGCTGAAGACTTACTTTTTGAAAAATGAAACCTGGGAATTCACAGAACCTGCTAAACGTAATCTGATAGAAACATTGTGCATGAAGGAAAAAGTGACTCAAAATTAGCTTCCAGAAAAATATCCAGATAAAAGTGGTCTCAAAATAACGGGGGGGGGGGGGGGGGTTGAATAAATAAATAAAATAAAACAAAATAAAAACTAAAGGCACAAAAATGTGTGCAGAAATTGAGATAAACAAAAACATCATCAGGACAGAACCAACCCCCCCTTCCCGAACGCAGGAAAGCCCTAGGACAGGAGAAAGATGTACACAGAACTCCAGATTTTGCAAGAGTGGTGAAGCAGTGGAATGTTCATTCCATAAAACATTAATGATTTGATCCAAAGGCAGAGAAGAGGAGAAAAGTTTTCACTGATTCCCCTCCCCTCTACTGCAGACCCCCCACTGTCCCCCCATTCTGTTCTTATGGGTCCCTTGATCTCCACGAGTAGAATTTGGTGGGGAATCTGAGCTGCAGTAGGAGTGGGGAGGCACAGATGTCCCACTCCACCAGGTTTATTTCAGTGATTTCTTGAATCCAACCCTAAATCTTTCAGAAATTACAAAAAAGCATGGACATAAAGGGGGGGGAGTATTTTAATCATCATTTATATCACAGACCCTACTAAGTATCTGTATAGGGTTGGCAGGCCATGCCTGGCAACTGGCAGGATCTTGGGGTGACCGGGGGTGGTGGTTTACCAGCATTACTCATGATGTCATGAGTACCTCTGAGGACCTGCCTCCTGCGGGCCTAAGTGAGGTGGAGGATCAGCTCCCAGCTCCAGAGGAGCCTCCACCTGAACCAGATGAGGCTCAAGCAAGCACCTCCCAGGGTGTTACCCCAGCACCAGCAGCAGCCAAGCTCAAGCCCACCTGATTCACCTCCTCGGGTGGAATGTCTACGGTCCCGATACAGGCAAGACTTAGCTGCTAGGAGAAAAGAGGCACGCATGTGTGGTCACAGATCATTCAGTCCTGAGTTTTAGAGGAAGCTGGGACCTCACTGCCAGCTGCTAACAAGCACAGGAAGTGGCTGGGTATTTAGGCACAGCACAGAGACTACCAACTTGTGCTAGCAACAAGTTATTTCGGCTAAGCTCTGCACCCGCTTGGCTTGCAATAGCTAACCTGATTTTGGATCCTCTGGCTTCCACATGATGTGGATGTGGATCCTCTGGATCCACATGATGTCATTTCTGGAAAAACTCAGAAAAAATGTCATATTGCTATAGGAATCACCTGAAACTCTATGGTAAAACTACAGAGTTTCTAACAATTCCTACAGCAATGTGACATCTTGTCTGATGTACTCTATGGGCTCCAGCCTCAGGAGTAATTCATACATTCCTCCTGGCTTACTACTTTCAAGGTGATGAAATTAACAGGACTATTGAGATCAGTTACTCTGGAGCCAATGGCAGCTTTGGAGAGGAGGCTTTATGGCGTCACATCCCCACTGACCTCTCTTACTCCCCAAACTCTGCCCTCCCCAGGCACTGCCCCCAAATCATAATAAGCATCTGCAGGTTAAAAATACATCCCATCCCAGATCTATATTCAGCTCAGGTATAAATTTCCCTCTAGAAAACAGTTTTCATTAAAAATAATAATAATGAAGGAGTGCCTTAGCAAATATTAGAAGAAAAAAAAGACTAGCAGATGTTTTTCATCTATTATGTAAATGTTCAAAAATCTTCTCTATCAAGCCATACTGTAGTCATTACTACTGTCATGTGTTACAATCCACATTCAAATGTCTTGTAATTATCTTAAACATGCTGAAAATTGTATAAGTAAACATCAATATATTTAATTCTCATCATGGCCTCTTCTTAAATCTGGAAACTGGAGCCATAAACAGACAAGACAGGTCTTCTAACAAACCTGAGAAAAGCCCCAGGTTTGCAGGAAAATCTGAAATCTTAAACAAAAAAATACACTGGGGGATTAAGCCTCACCAAATAATAGAAACAAAATCTGTAAAAATGTTCACTGCAGTGGCCATTTTCTGGGTTGTTAGGCAACCACAATAATATTGCCAGTCTTCAAGCCTTGGTTTCTGTCTGTAAAAGCCAAGGGAGGGGGCAGGGCCTTCGCCAGGCCTCTTTTGGCCTTTCAGGGGTGAGTCACTGGAGCTAGCCCTGGCAGCAACTAATGGGTGACTTGCTACCACCTGGTTTGCATGACTCACACAGACCCCACTGCTTGCTACTGTTCAACAGCAGCCACCACACAAAAACAGTGTAGTGTAATGGTTAGCATTTCAGACTAAGATCTAAGAAACCCCGGTTCAAAATCCCAATCTGCCTTGGAAACTCACTGGGCAATCTTGGGCTAACCACACACTTCCAGTTTAACATATCCACCAGGATTATCATGGGAAAAAAAGGAGGATAAAGGGAAAATGTAAGGTACTTTGTGTCCCCATTGGGCGGAAAGGTGGGGTATAAAAGCAGTAAATAAATAATAAATATAGCTGAAGAGGAAAACAGGTCGACTGGTGGATGGGAAGGAGGGAAGGATGAAGGGAAAGGGTGGAGGAGATGGGAGTTGACATGAGGACGGAAAGAGCAGGGGATACAGGGGAGTGAGGCACCCCTTAAGTCCTTGCGAGTTCCTCACATGTATATAACTAACTGCCTGATAGCAAGAAGTTGCTTACAGCTGTGTTGATTCAGAAGTGAAATTTAAAAAGCAAAGAAACCCATAGTCCAGGTAATACCTTCTATTAAAACCGATCAGAACAACACAAACAGCGTGCAAACTTTTAGTTCACTAGAACTCTGATGTTACAAAACAACAGCAACAAATGAACAGGGGTGGGGAGGAATTAGATGTCTCAGACCATCCTTTTAAAACCTGTTCAAGCCAGAATCCTGTGCTTAATGCTGAGCAGAGATGCAGATTTAAAAAGATGCTGGTTGTCAGACTATTAGTCCATCTACTCAGCATTGTCTTCTCCAAGGAAGCAGCAACTGTCCAATGTCTCACCCAGAAAAGGGTCTTTTTCTTCAACATCTTCAGCCTCTGATCTCTTTAGCTAAAGATGTCAGGGCTTGAATTTGGGATTTTCTGCATCCCAAGCATGTGCTCTACCATGCCCCCTCCCATATTTTAGGGATTTTTTTTCTTAATGAGTCAGTGTGGCATAGTGGCTAGAATGGTTCAAATCTCCATTCTGCCATGGATGACCTTGAGCCAGTCACACACTTTCAGCCTTACCTATCTTACAGAGTTGCTGTGATGATAAAATGGGGAGACAGGACCGTATATGCCACCCTGAGTTCTTTGGAGAAAGCATTGGATAAATATATAATAAATGAATTCAAGTTATTTCTGTTATCCATCTCAGAAATCTTTTAGGATGGACAGACAGATGGATGGACAGAGTTTTGGAGTCCACAGATAAAAACTTCCAGAATGCAAAATGGTTCAAAACAGCTTTAATATAAAGAGCTATCTTGTACAGCAGTCTCTCAGCCTTGTTCTAGAACTAAGGTCATGTGGTCTTGAGGCCAGTCTACAAATACCCTGATCCTTAATACTGTTAAATATAGGGAAAGTCTCTAAATTATGGATTCTTTCACCGCAGATATGTCTATCCATTTATGTAAATCAAGCCAAAATTATTAGTTCTGAAGATTGGTAAGATTATAGTCACTCTTTCTGTCCTATGTGACTTGTTCTTTCTTTTTGTAATAGGACAATCCGCTTTTAAGTCTCACCCTAACTATACCAAGTGTGCTCTGCCCACCATTAATCTGCCAGCAAGGACAAGCTATTTTTAGTGCCATCATTTGTAAAACCCTACCTGAGCTCTATTTGTCTTCTGATTAAAAGAGGTTTTCCTTCAGATCAGTTAACCTGAACATTATGATTACTAACTTGCATGCTCCAGTTCAGTTTTATAATGAAGCAGATTCTTTGGGGATAATCATAATGCTAATTTGAATTGATTCTTTGGAGATTTGGGCTTAGAAAAAAGAATGCTACAGAATCAGTCGATCAATGTAAAAAAATAGAACTGAATGTTATCATCATATTTCTCAATGGACAGGAAGACTGCTGAGAATATTGAGGTGCTAAATCTCATTCCCCCCCCCCCCAAAAAAAAGGGAGAAAAAAGAAAGTCCTCAGAAGTTAATGCAAAGTTTAAGCTGAATCACAGGGCTCAAATGTTAAATTAATTTTTTTATAGGACTTAGCCTGGGAACATGAGATACAATAATAGAGGCAAGAGAACCTCTGAGTGGGTACACAAAATTGTCCAAGTGCAAGTACCCAGAGCTTCTTACTGCCACATCTGGGATTCTCTGTTACCCAACTAGGCACTCTCCTAATTAGTTGGGGGAATTAGCTGTAAGGAGACAGAGCGAGAGGGGGTAACTGGGACCTCCACCAATGTTTACGGGGATTTTCCCCTTTAAGACAACTCTCAAATAAACCAGGTAAAAGTTCAACCAGAAATGAATTTTATTAAACGAGAATAAAAGGATAAAATATGCATATAAACATACTGAAAACCCACAAGCTAGCTAAGATAAAATTAGAGAAGAGTGTGAATAGTTTGAGGGAAGGGTGATAATTACCAAAATCTGGTAGAGGTCCAGGAAGCAGCAGCAAAACAGCCAGCATTTCACTAAGAGAAGAGAATCCACGGGGTGGGGGTGTGGCCAAGAACATACACACTGCTATGGAACAGGGTGCCACAATTATAGGGGAAAACAGACCCTCAGGCTGGGGGTGACATGATCCCCAAACAGTACCTTGATGGGCTTACCAGGGATGGACAATGATTGGAAGAGGCTTGATGATTCTGCAAGTACCAAACAAGAAGAGCTAATGGGCTGGGTGAATAGAACTGTGTATTGATTAACTGTTGCTTGATTAAAGTGAGTGTAAGCAAAGAAAGCAAGGTGGGACATTGATGGGATTAGTCCAGGTGTGAGTCAATAGGTCCTGCGAGACCAACTGTCCTATAGTTATGCATCTCTCCAGGCATGGAGGGGGCCATTAGACAGTCAGCTGCTCTGGCTCACCAGGTATTCCCAGGTTCTTATCTGGCTGGCATCCATTTTGCTTCATTGTAAGTCAGGCAGTGCCCTGCATATATAATTTCGGGGTGACATTAAAGATATGTTTATGGTTTTTTTTAACTGCTTAACTACTCCTCTGTGGGAGGAGGGGTCTGACTGATAACATCATGGCTGGATTTACAAATCAAAGCATGTTCCCTAGTGCTCCCTTAAGAAGTTACTCACTTGTGGGTTTTTTCCTCTTTGGATATATTTCAGTGAAAGCCCAAACACTTGATTGCTTCTTCCCAAGGTCAGGGAACATTCCTTTAGGCCATTAAAGCATAGATGGGAGTAGAAAGCTATTGTACTCTCATTCACTGATCACCTGATACAGATATGCACAGATGTAGTTGCAATGAAATGGTTTTCTGGGCAGTCCCATTACAACAAGATATACCAAACAAATAGTATAAGTTTGTGCTAACCTAGCCTATTCTGCAGTTGCTATCCTGTGGTTAGGAAGCCATTAGGATAAAATGAGTCTCACCAACTAGGTTTGCCAAACTCCATAGCATCACATCCCCACTGATGTGCCTCCTTTCCCAAGCCTTCCCCTCCTCAGGCCGTACCCATAAATCTCCAGGAATACCCCAACCTAGAACTCACAATAAATATCTCCACCACATTCTATGCACTAACTTTACCCACATAGCCATTGGGAAGGGCCAGATTGCAATGCCAGCAGAATGACCAAATGAACTTAATTGCATTGTTACAGCCAGGGCTATTTTTGGGCAGGAATGCACAGGAACGGATTTCCAGCTGGCTTCTGAGTTGGCCACACCTACAGCCTCCCCCCCACCCGGGTTCCCCAGGCACCTCACAAGCCGCGGGATGCCTGGGGAAGCCAAGCCAATCCAGGGAGGAAAGGCAGTTTAAACTGCCTCCCCTCCTTGGGTTCCCCAGGCGCCCCGCAACCATGATCCTGGGAGGAAGCTGCACTGTCAGGGGTGTGGCCTAATATGCTAAAAAAAAAAGCCCTGGTTACAGCAGTTTGGTGACATATTCCAAACACCTAGGTCCTTTCCACACTAGACCTTAAATCCTGGTTTAACCCTGCCCCGAACTTACATTCTACACTACACTCAAGTTCACCCCTGTAATTATCTTGGGGTATTTTTTGTTTCCACATTACATTGAGGTCACCCCGGTTTCACCCCACATTTGTCCTGAGATAAACAGATGCTGTTATAACCAGGGATAAATGCAAGGTATTGTGTCATGAGTTGAACTCTGATAAAATAGTTTGATGTGCAGAAATCAGACACTTTTCATGCATGCAGACAACATCACCCTAGCCCGTAGCTACGGTGGGGCATTTCGAGGCTATGCCCCCTTAATCACACACCCCGCCCCACAAAACTCATTCTTTAAACCCATAATAATGTTTTTTTAATGTTTAAATGTAGCCGCGCCACCGTGCTGTGGCGTTAGCCTGACTGCTCTTTTATGTTATTAATATTTGGGGAATATTAGCTCTTAGCAATATGCATCCAGCTTTACGGGGTCTAGCCAGTGTATACAGAGGTTGCGCTAAACCAAGGCTTCTCAGAGACTGACACAGACTCAAGTTAAAGTATAAAGGGGAGGAGGGGAAGAAGTCTTCGGGAAGAGGACAAAGGACCGTGGTTCTGAACCAGCAGAAAGCCACGTGGCAGACCCCAGTGGTGCACCCAAGGGTCCGTGAGGGAGGAAGGAAAATCAAGCAAGGAGGAGGAGGAAAGCTAGACTAACTTGTGACTCTTGGGGAGCATCTTTTATTGGGAGGTGGTACTTGGGCGGATGGCATGATATGATGCCATCTCAGTTGAGCCTATAGATGGTCCGTTCTCTATCTCTATCCACTAAGGGGGTGCTATAGGAGTGGTCAATATTCAGATCTACCTGATGGTCAGGGCAGGATGCTGAAGTCAGCTGCATCTGGCGCCTGTCTTCTGGATCACAGGAGTGCTGGGTATGGGAACAGATTCTCAAGAAGCACCCTGCTGTCTTCACACCCAGGTGTGAAGTCCTTGGATGTAGCAAATGTAAATGAGATCTTGCATGGGGGGGTATAAGTTTGTGTATGTGCCTGGAGTGCATACCTATATGGAGCTGCTGATACAAGCCTGTAACCTCATGGCTTTGTGTGTGAGAATGTCTTTGTTCTCTGTGTCAACCTCCCTCCTGGAGGCGGCAACCTCAGAAAATGGTACTTTGACCCTATAATGTAGGTGTCTGTCCCCATCTTCCCACTGGCTACCTAGTGTACTTTCATGTCTCACATAGCTGGCATCATAGTTCATGCACTTCTCAGAGAAATCCGCTGTAAAGTCCATAAGAATGCTGAGCATCTTTAAAGTGGTGCCCAAGCCTGCCTTCTTATCCAGGCTCCACCCGGCTGGTCTGCCAAAGAGAGGCGAGAGCCAGTTTGGTGTAGTGGTTAGGTGCACGGACTCTAATCTGGGAGAACAGGGTTTGATTCTCCACTTGCACCTGCTGGATGACCTTGGGCAAGCCATAGCTCTGTACCAGCTGTTCTCTCAAGGACAGTTGTCTCAGAGCTCTCTCAGCCCCACCTACCCCACAGGGTGCTCTGTTGTGGGGAGGGGAAGGGAAAGGAGTTTGTAAGCCGCTCTGAGACTCCCTTGGGGAGTGGAGGGCGGGGTATAAATCCAATCTCTTCTTCTTCTCCAGTGAAGGGAGGAGAGAGAAGTGAGGCATCCCTTGCCAGTCTGGGCTGCCTGCAGGCAAGGGGCCACGGCTGGGTGCTTCTTTGCCTCTTCTTTGCGGCACCTGGGGGAGGGGGGAGCACGTACTCATGTGCCAGGCCAGGCTTTATTGTGGTGTTTTGGAGGTGGGTGACACGCGGTCCTGCCTACCCACCCGCCCAAGCATCCCTCAGCCTCGCGATGCTCTGTGCCAAAACAGCAGCAGAAATGGCAGCAGCAGGCTGCACCTTGGGCGTTTGGAGCACCGCTCCTTCCTCCTCCACTCCTTCCTCGTATTTCTCCCCCTCTTGTGGAGTTAAAGGCAGCGGCTTAGAGAAAAACAGGTTTCACTTTCCATAAACCAGGGACAGCTTTCTGCTGTTTGGTCCCAGTTCCCTCCCTTCACCTCACACTGCCCCACTTGTGTTTCTACTCTCTGTCTACTCAGAAGTAAGGGTTCTTAAAAAAATAATCCCCCCCCCCCCGAAAATTTAAATGTTCCTCGAAAAAATAAATCCTGGCTACTGGCCTGACGTCACCACCTGCTAACTGATAAATATTGAACCACTCTTAAAGGCACTGTGGAGGTTGCCGACTTCTGAACCAGCCCCTGCAGCTGCCCTTTAACAGCAATCTCACCTGCAGCAATTAGCAAGTAATAACATTTAACTTGGTGCCATAAAAAAGTTCCATCTGCTGATTTCTGCATATCATACCTCTGCCAAAGAGAGGTGGGCTGTCTGCCCCCCCCCCCCGTATGATGGCTGCCTGAGTGCCAAGTCCATTGTCACCTGACCCTTGCCAAAGCATTCACGCAGTCAGGCCCTTGCTTGAGGGCTCAGTCGCTCATGGGGCCGTGTTGTCAAAGAGAATTTTCTTGAAGTACAATCCAGTACAAATTCAGCACTTTTAAGATTTCGTTGAGCAAAATGGGAGTCGAGCACACACTGAAGCTCTCCCACTGCAATCAACAGGAGTTAAAAGTGCATATCTTTATCTTTCTGGATCACAACTGTCTGCTGATAGACAAAACAAACGATAGATTTGCAGTTCTTCCCAGTACTAGAAAAGGAGGAGACTCATCCACAACCGAACAGCCTTCTGTCATATTTTAGGGCAAGTCTGCATAACTCACGGCTCACTAAACTTATAGACATGTTTTGTGGCTTGACTGTCGCCTCCCATTTTTGCATTCCTAGAGTAGCAAAAATACATTCATATACACAATGCATGGCCAACAGCCAAAGTCGGCTTGCTGGGTTGAAAATGGTAAAGGCCTGTTGTGAACGACTCCCACATTAGTCCAAATTCCAGAGGAGCAAAGCTGAGTACTTTCTGAACAACCAGTCTTGTTGTTGGCACAGGAAACTTGTCTAGGGAGTGAGAACGAAGCTCTCTCTTCAGCCTACCCGGCCGAGGGTCATCCAGTGCCCCTCTTATGAGGCTCCATCAGGGGCCGGTCATCCTGGAAAAGGGGAGGGAAAGAATAGCCAGAACAAAAGGAGAACTAAATTCATTTCTAATGGGGCTGCGTGAGCCACCTCGTAAGCAACATGCTGAAAGCCAGGATATATACATTTTAAAAAATAAACATTCAAAATCACAGGAATCATTAGATCAGTCTTGGATATGGATTTTTTCCCCAAGCATATCTGTTATCTGCTCAGAAGACCACTTTCCACTTGTTAATTTATAAATTGACTTGGCACACTTAGATAATTACAGTGCAATCTTAAGAAAATTTGTAGTCCTTGACTTCAATGTTACATAGAAAGGTGTGAGGTGAGAGCCAGTTCAGTGTAGTGGTTAAGTGCGCAGACTCTAAGCTGGGAATTTGATTCCCCACTCCTCCACTTGCAGCTGCTGGATGACCTTGGGCAAGCCATAGTTCTGTCAGAGCTGTCCTTGAAAAAGCAGTTCTCAAAAGAGCTCTCTCAGCCCCACCTACCTCACAGGGTGTCTGTTGTGGGGAGGGGAAGAGAAAGGAGTTTGAAAGCCGCTCTGTGACTCTGAGTGAAGGGTGGGGTATTAATCCAATCTCTTCCTCTTTTTCTCTTCTAACTTTGCTTACAACTGCACTGTTAGTTATCCTTACTTTATTGTTGTCCCCCCCTCCTTTTCTGCATGCTGCATGCATTCATAACTTGGGAATTTCCCAGAAACTATAGAGGGGAGGCTTGATTATTTAATTTCCCATCACATAAATTATGGAAAGGAAATGCATTAATCCTTTAAGTCTTTGTATTCTAAACCTATAGCAGTAATGGAAGTTCATATACAAAAGAAGGTTAGGTAGACCTCCAATTTGATATTATGACAGCTTATCTTCCACAGTTGCTTTAGAAGCAAAATGTTTCCAGTTTTGCTGTGGCTTCCTCTCTCCTTAGATAACATCAGCCTTGAGGCACTGCAGCTTCCCACCAGACCTCAGGAACAGTCCCATTTATTTCATCCAAACTAGTAAAAGGAGTCCTGAAATTAATAACACAAGGTGGTAACATTTGCTGTGCTCCCTTAAGCAAAATACCAGCAGGGTAGTGGTGAGAGACGTCAAAATTCAAAGACACGTAACAATCTAAGTATCTGATAAAACATTGCATGCAAATGTATGGGGCTGTGTGTGGAGGAAACCAATAACTCACTTCTTCACTGCAAAGCAGAGTGGAGAAAGAAAGTAGAGATGCTTAAAGAAGCAGGGGGAAATATTTCTACCCTACTGCTTTTCTGTTCAAAATCATGCATTCTCCAAGATGTAGGTTTGCCAACAACCTGGAGTAGGGAAAAAGTCCTCTCTCTTTACTGGAAGCTTAATGTGTGGAAGTGGACCAGTGGAGCTTCTCACTAATAAGCAGCAGCTGGAAAATAACATCCTGTTAAGCCTCTGTTCAAATGGCAGGACACTTTGTCTCTGCGACACAGACAACCCTTTCATGCTGGTGTTCCCCTCTCCTCCCAGGATTCCAAAGGTGTTTATCTTTGTAAAGCAGAGGAGTTGTTTGGAGGTGAAATTTGAAAAAGGGAAGCTATAGGGCGGGCAAGACTAAGTACCTCCTCTGTCTGCTCCAAACTGAACCTGCAATTATTTTTTTCTGAGACAACATCAGGGTGTTTTTTAAAATACACAACTTCAGTGACCTCCTTTTTTGTGTCTTGTAAGATCATACCCTTGAAAAGGACTATGAAGTCATGGGGAAGAAGATACTATAGCTCTAAAGCTGCAGTGACTCCCATTAACAGCTAATTGTGGTGCCCTTGCAAGTAGATAAATAGGTACCGCTTTGGTGGAAAGGTAACAGCGTTCTGTGCACCTCGGCGTCTAGTCATGCCGGCCACATGACCATGGAGAAATCTTCGGACAGCGCTGGCTCTTTGGCTTGGAAACAGAGATAAGCACCACCCCCTAGAGTTGGATTCAACTGGCTTTCGAGCAAGGGAAACCTTTACCTTTACCTTTAAGGAGTCTCCAGAGGGACCCATTGTGGACATAACCAATGGGGGGGGGGGCAGGCAGCGAGCACTGTTTGTTTAGTGGGTTAATTTGTTCTGGTGGGCTAGTGAGAAAAGAGAGAGAATTTGAAATTGTTGTTCTCTCATCCTTTATCTCAATTGAACTTTTCCTCCAATATATGGAGATCCCAATGCACAATAAAAAAGATGTTGTATCAAAGAACTTGTTTTCTAAGCTGTTGTTTCCAAGTAAGATCTATGTTTCTGCCATGCTAATGTCACTCTGATTCTATTTGAATTTGAGGACTAGGTTGCTTATGTTCAATCTAATGCAACTGTAAACCAATAAGAGCATAAATGCACTTATTTGTTAACTTCAGAACAGATCCATTCTCAATTTCGAATACTTAGATTATCATCAGATTACAAATGTGCAAAGAACAGAGTGTGATCTGCACAGATAGAATTATTAATTTGCCTTCTGATTTCTATGAGATTAGCACAGCAATAACATGATACTTCTGTAGTTAAATGGTACCTGTTTAACAGAGTCAGAGAAAACTTAGTCTAAACACGTTACAAAAACATTTGTTCTTTTTAGGCGTAGCTCCTCCTGTGTTCTTTATATGAAAATGTAAACTGACTACAATTGAAAGCAGTCGTCTGTCTTGCTAACCTACATAATGGCAAAATGCTGTAAAGCTCACATAAAGCACATTACTGGGAAAGGCAGTAAGGCACTATTTATGAAGTCCTCCTAAAATGTTACTGTGGCATGGATTTGTAGCTACCACGATTTATGAATTGGACCCAATTTGTCAAAAACCCATGAATAAAATCATAACACAAGGAGCCAGTTGTCTAGAAAGGTGGGATAAAAATGTGAACAATAAATAAATAAAATATTTAGTACATCTGTTTCTCTGTATTGGATTTTTATTCCATCCATCCCCCAAAGACTGCAGGGCAACATACATGGCTCTCCCCTCACCTTTTTATCCTCTCTACAGCCCTGTTAAGTAGGTTTCACTGAGAGCAAAAGATTCAAGTTCTGAGAAATCCAGATCTGAACCTGGCTCTCTCAGCATCTGACCACCAGGCCGCACCAATTCTCTCTCAGAACCAATTCCCCTGTAGACTGCTCTGTCTCTCAAAAATCCTTTTAGGTTTTGATGGGGGTAAACCCAGGTCTCCCAGATCAAAGTCCAATATTAGATGATCACTAAAATTATAAACATCATGCTCCATCAATAGGTGTGCAACCAAACAATACACACAAGGAGGCATAACAGGGCCAAGATATCTGGCAGAGTATACATTACAGTTGTAAACACTCTTTAACAAGCCCTTTCTTGCATGTCATTTGTGAGAGGCTTTTGTGTACTTTTAATCAGCTTTTATGTGCACCTGCTACCTGTGTTCCTGCAGAGTTTTATTGGCTCGTGTTGACAACTGTGGCTCACACAGTGAAGTGCACGAAACAGGCAACTGTCATTCAGGTTCTTTGTCTCTGCTGCTTTGCTCGCTTTTTTGGAACCGTTACTGGAAGTCTGTGCATCACTCAGCATGTTTTAATCTTGGAAATGGCTGCCTACTGAAGACCATTTGGAAACCTCCATTGGACTCTGTTTGAAAAGAAATGAAAAGAAAAGAAGTTACCAGACTGAGCTGAACCAGCAGGTGTTTTCAAGCATCTCTAGTTTTATTATTGTTTTCCTCTACATTGTTAACTGCATGGAGTCCCACTTTGGCATGGGGGAAAAGGTGATGCATAAAGAATCTAATTTCTTCCATATGTATAAAAGAGAACATGGGGGTTCACATACCCTGCACAATGAAAATATTCAGCATGAAAAAGAAATCCCTTAGATTACTTGCCTGAATATCAAATTGTACAAGAATTTGCACGTAGAACCAAACGTTGGCTGCAGTCTAACACAGAATCAAGTATCCATAGTCTCGGTAGTCTTACTGGTGCATAACACTGGGCAGTGGGCATTGTATGAAATCATCTCTAAGATGTCTGCCTGATGAACCTTGACCTTGTGTGACACCAGAAGGCACTGGCAGAGGTGGATCTCTCCTGCTTTCCCTTGTCCTCAGTAGCCACCAGTGAACCCTGAGAACCTCATGGACAAAGAGTGCAGTTCTAAAAATGCTTACCCGGGAGAGCGCTCCATTGAATAAAATGGATCTGACTTCTGAATCAACATGCAGAAGATTGCACTGCAAATGTCATGCAAAATGGGTAGCTGCAATGAAGAGGAGGGTGTAGATAAAATAGGCCCAGTGTAGTAGCCCATAGTACGGGCAAAAGTCTCCTTGCACTGGTAGAAAGGAGGCATAGCATCCAGCTCTTGATACAAGACAATACTTAAGGAATTATCACCTCACACCAAAGTCTTATATACCAACCCAGTTTTTATAGCAATCCCTTTATTTTTGCTTCCCATTTGGATGTAGCATAATCGTTTTCAGTGACTGTATTGCTGAAGAGGAGGTTGAGGGGGGACATGATTGCTTTCTTTCAGTATTTGAAGAGCTGTCACTTAGAGGAGGGCAGGGAGCTGTTCCTGGTGGCAGCCAAGGATAGGACTCACAATAATGGGTTTAAATTAAGGGCAGGAAGGTTCCGACTGGGTCTTAGGAAAAACCTTTTTTACAGTAGGAGTTGTGCAACAGTGGAATCAGCTGCCTCAGGAGGTGGTGAGCTCTCCCTCCCTGGCAGTCTTTAAGCAGCAGCTGGACAAACACTTGCCAGGGATGCTCTTGGGCTAGGCTGATCCTGCATTGGGCAGAGGGTTGGACTAGATGGCCTGTATGGCCCCTTCCAACTCTGTGACTCTATGATTCATATTTTCAGTTCAAGCTCCATGTTTTAGTGGAGCCTCCTATGATACCCATTTCCTCCAGTATCCATTTTCTACATTACTTGTGTTTTTAAAATTGTCTGAATAGTTTGGCTGCTACTATTTGATAAATAAAATTCTGCACTATATTTGGATACTGGCTTTTCCTTTTGCAATATAATTCCTAATCAGCATGAACTGAAATGTTGCCCCTTCAGGTGAATAGTTGTTCTGTTAATGGTACATTATGGGAGAGGCAATTTTAAAACCCAATCTTCCTCTGGCATACACATCTTAGGTTTGCCGTTTTTAGCTTCTCGTGTTCAGAAGAGTCTTGTGTGTTTTTACAGTCAGCCACAAAATAATTCACTAATAGTTTTGCTTCCTAGCAAGTTCCTGTTTTATGGTAGAGTCACATATCCTGTCTTTGCTACTTGCCAAACCATGAGTGAGAATCACTGCTGGTTTCTATTGAGGAGGCTGTTTTGGCTGAAGTGTGACAATCACAGATGGTACCACAAGCTGTAAGCTCCCCTCTCTTTTAATCTGAACAATAAACACAGGGTCTCCCAATGGTGTGTTCAAGGAGAGAATACAATATTCAGGTGACATTATATCAACAGTCACAACATTCCTTGTGGGCACTGATGTTTGTTTGCTCCTCCTTAGCCACTTTCAAGTCAGTAAAATGCCCCATCCATCCTTTAATTACAAGAGATTGTTTCACATTCCCTGCTTCCCTGGGCTGTTTTATAGGTCCTTGTGAGGAGAGAGTCCTGAAGACCTGTTTTGTTTTGTTTTTTGCCATACCTGTATATGTCCAGTATTCAATATACAGGTAGAGCAGGTAGGAAACAAGTTCACAAAGTTCACTAGACATAATGAAGATAACACATTATACAGCATACAGTTTGTCTCTGGCGTCTCCAGAGATGAGTTATGAGTTAGATAATAGTCAGAGATGAGTTAGATAAGTTAGATAATAGTCAGAGTTAGATAATAGTCAGAGATGAGTTCTCCTCAAGTCCCACATGCATGCTGCCTGATTTGGACTGGCAACAAGCAGTGTGGGGAGAAGGAGCTCCCCTCCCCCATCATTTCCCCAAACTGAAACAGCACTGTGATGGTGCTGTTTAGGCCACTGGGAACACCCACGTGAATCTCAGTGAATATGTGTGTTTCCTCAGTGGTCCAAATAACACCTCCCAGGACTATTTCAGGTTGGGGAAATGGCAAGGAGGGAAGGCCTTTTCTCCACTTGCTTCATGGTCCCAATCCAAAGAAACTGAGGAGAACCCACAACTGACATGTGACTGTTACCCAAAGAGGGGACTCCAGACCCAGCCTTTGTACTCTGTAATCTGTGAATGGGCATTTGTGTTAGTTGGAGGCAAATAAGCTACTTTGCCTCCACTGTGGATGAAAATTATTATTTTGTGAGCCACTTCTGAAGCCATATCAACCTCTCTAAAACAATTGTTGCGGAGGGGCCATGGCTCAGTTGTGGAGCATCTGCTTGACACACAGAATGTCCCAGGTTCAATCCCCTGCAACTCCAGCGAAAAGGATCAGGTAGCAGCTGATATAAAAGACCCTGGAGAACTGCTGTCAGTCAGAATACACAGTACTTACTGACCTCTGTGGATCAATGGTCTGATTCAACTATAGGTTCACTTCACGTGTTTAACAGCAGCAACCCCAGCCACTTCTGGAAATTTGACTGCTTCTCTGTCATTTCAGTAATGTCCCTCTCAGAGCATTTTTACCCAGTATTTTTTGTGTTTGTGTGCTTACAGCACTCACTGTTGTTGGGCAGAGAGTTTCTCAACAGTCGATAATTAGATTGCTAGCCTCCAAAATCTAGCGCTCCAGTCTCTTCTTTATTTGCCAAGCTCTCTCTGGTTTACCAATCTGTGCTTGCCGTTTCTCAGAACAAATAGGGAAATACTTGCCAATTTACTACCAAGTCGGAGTGTTTGTCTTTTAAAGACAATGTCAGATTTGTTTGTATCCGTCGGCTGCCAGCTTCTTTTGTGTCTCCTACTTCTGCGGAGGGCTTGATTCATTTCCAGCAGCATATTACAAGCTTTATGCGCTCTGCACAAGACTTGATTAATAAGTCAGTATTAAAGGACTCTGGGAAGAAGGCTTGGCAGAAAAAGAGCTTTCTCTTGGGATAATCACAAATTGAGGAATGGTTTCGTATGATTTGGCTGGTCATCCAAAGGCCTACATATATATAACCCCCAGTTGTTATGTCTGGCCTGCCAGGCCATGTTGTATCCATTCATTTTACTAATAGGCTTCTTTTTCACTTCTCTGACTTTAGACAGATACCACCTTTTATGAAACCAAAAACAAGTTCTGATGTTATTGCACTCTGTTCGCATTTGTGTCCAGCCGAACTCACTCCCATTTGGTGTGTGCCACCCCGACAGCCACTGGATGTGCCAAAGCAGGCAATGGTAGTCTTGCTGGCCTGGCGGCCTGGCATGCTGCTTACTAGAGATGCCAGCACAGAATGGTGTAGGAATGTACAGCCAGCTGTTGAGGGTGACTTGGCTGTGTCCTTCCATTCCTCCTCTCAATGGTATCATCGAGACTAGGGGATTAGGGCTCCCAAGCTCCTGCCCAATTCCCATCTCCTGTTGCCAAATAGTTAAAAATATTTGTTGTTAGGTTGTTAGGATGATGATGTGATGTCATTTCCAGGGAAAATCTAGAAGTGATGTCAGTCATCTCTAGGCAATGTCAGAAATTAGAGTTTTCGGCAATTCCTAGAGAGAACTGATATAACTTCCAGGTTTTCCCTTGGAAGTGACATCCGATGATGACATCCCCCATGTCCCCACCCACCACGTGTTATACTGGTTGCCAGGCCATGCCTGGTGTAATGGGTTTCAGGGTGATGCGTGAGTAGGCTTGCCAGGTCTGATTGTCCTGGCAGTGGCGGGTGGTAGGGAGCTTGTCTGGGAGTAGGGGGGCAAGGCGACATAGCTGTGTGTGATGTCATCAGTGCAATAACATCACACAGAAGTGATGTCATCATGCCAGGGACGTCACACATTGATCCTTTAGCATTTTGCCCAAAACTCTATG
Organism: Lepidodactylus listeri; assembly: GCA_029233225.1. Lineage (NCBI taxonomy): Eukaryota > Metazoa > Chordata > Lepidosauria > Squamata > Gekkonidae > Lepidodactylus > Lepidodactylus listeri. The sequence continues at coordinate 72,916,991 of JARCFY010000011.1, read as the reverse complement.
GTTATCATAGAGGTTTTGGCCAAAATGCTAGAGTGTCAACATGCAGCAACCCTGGCATGATGACATCACTTCCGTGTGACATCATCACACTGATGACATCAGCATATGATGGGCCTCTTAGGGGGTGGGGCTTCCCCTGCTGGCCAGCTGGCCACCAGCGGATTAGAGCCCTGAAGATCGGGGGAATCTCCTGGCCAGACTGGGGGTTTGGTAACCCTATGCATGTGGAGGTAAAGTCCTTAACTTCTGGTTTTCAGGAACAGGCATCCACATAGTCCAAGGATTCTGGGATTGTTGAGCTCCTTGCCCCCTCCCCCAGGACAAGGTCCAGATGAAGGGTTAGGAAACCCTCTGGATCAGGTTGCTCTCATGTCCCCTGTTATAGCTGCCCACTCCTGCATTTGCCTTCGGTGTTGGTCCTCTCACCTTTCAACAATTGCACGTACACACATGCACCATTTCCTTCCTAGTGCAACCAATTTCTCCAGTGGAAGGTGGGACTTAATTTGCAGGGGAAGTCCCTGCCCGAGCTGAATGTTGGAAACCCTGTGTTAGTCCCTGATTCTTAAGGTAACCAGCATTCAGGGTCTAACTTGGATTTTCAGGATTTAGCTTCTATTTCGGGATCCATGAACAAAAGAATAAAATCTTCAGGTGTGGGAACAGAACCTAGAGAAAACACAGTTTTCTGTTTGGCTTCAGAACTTTTGCTGCTGCAGAGCTTCAGAAGACAACATGGTAACCTTATGCAGGAGTGCCATAGTTGTGACTCTCCTTAGCCCTTACCTCAGACTGTTGTATCCAAGGCTTTTTTTTTTTTTTTAAGAGGTGCTGGAACTCCCAAGATGGAACTGACATTTTCAGCCTGTATACTGAAAATTCACAAACTTTTAAACATTATAAAAATAATTTTGTCAAAGGGGTTCTGGATCTCCGTTCCGGCGTGTTCCCCCGGGGAAAAAGCCCTGGTTGTATCTGACCACATTTCCCAGCAGTATGCTTCATGGTTTTGCAGAACTATGATTGAACAAGAGGTATGCTGCTTTGGCAGTCAGTAGCCAGCTGCTGCCGCCACCTGAAGAGCTCAGGACAGGGCTAGGGCCTAGGGTTGCCAACCTCCAGATGGGGCCTGGAGTCCCCCCAGAATTACAAGTGATCTACAGACTACACAGATCAGGTCCCTGGAAAAAATGGCAGCTTCAGCAGGTAGACTCTGTGGCATCACATCCCAGTGGAGCTCCCTCCTTTCCCCAAACTCTGTCCTCTCCAGCCTCCCTGCCCCCAAAGAATCTCCAGGAATTTACCAACCTGGACTTGGGAACCATATGCTAGGCTCAAAGACAAATGTGGAAACACTTGCATGCAAGAGCAACACTGGAGAGGACTTGTAGGGGAGGTGGAACCCTATCACCTTCTCCCAAATCTCTCATTGCTCCTGTCTTACTCTCCCACCATTACTTGGCTTCCCAATTGCCCAGGCCCAGCAGGGAATTCCTGATTCCCAGCCCTTGAGACATTGAAGAGTGGGACAAAAAATGGCCTCTATGGTGACACTCCAGGAATTTCCTCTATTCTCTATGGTCTTTACCATAGAAATTAGAGGAAACTTAAGAGCATCACCCAGAAGTGTCATCACATCTTTGCCAAGCTACACTGTCCCCAGGCACTGTCCCTCCCAGTCTTGCAGCACTTTAGGGCGAAGAAACAAACGCATTATGCTGAGAGGGGGATAGGATGTCACTTCCAGATTTGCCCTGGTAATGATGTCATATTGTTGCCTTGATGCCCCCCACATCCCTGTCCTCAAGTCTCCCACTGGGTCCCAGCCACCAGCTGACAACCTTATGGCATTTGCTTTGGCCTTGGCAGTGCTGGAAACCCTGTTGTTTTCTTCCCCCGTCTATCACTGCTACCTATTTTTGTTTTGCTTTAAAACCTGTGTTGTATGTAGTTGCCTTGCTTATTTGTTTATTTATGTTGCAATGTGGGTGCCTGCACACATACAGCCAACCCCCATTTCTTTTTTCCAACAACCTGGATTTTTCTGCAAAACAAGAGGGCTGCAGAGACATCTTCCCTTTCTGAACCAGGCTCCATTGTGCAGATATTTTGATCTGCACCCTGGGGCCAAGTTCAGGATCATAAACGATGTTATTTCTTTTCACATTCTAAATTTTGCCTTGGATCTTCCAGATAATTTTTTTGTAGCAACTACTCTACTTTAGCTCTGTTTATGTATCAGGCCCCCAGGTTGATCTGACTGATACAGTGTGATACCAAGCCTGAAAAAGAATTATGTGCATATATGTTTATAGTTGTGAAGGGCACCCCTTCTACAATTCATGCATTGGAACAGGTACCTACAAACCTCAAAATTCAATTGGCGTGTCATGAGCAGGGCAAAAGGCAAGGCAAGGCTCAACTGTGCAGCCAGCACAAACAATTGTGGGAAAGTGAGAAAGTAAAAAGTGGCACTGCCATAATAGTACTGAGGTACCAAGCCAAGTGGGCAGGGGCTATGGCTCAGTGGTGAAGCCTTTTCTTGGCATGCAGAAGATCCAGGTTCAGTCCCTGGCATCTCCACTTAAAAGGACCAGGTGGCGATAGGTAATGTGGGACCCTGGAGAGCTGCTGCCAGTCTAAGCAGACAATATTGACCTTGGTGGACCAATGCTCTGATTCTGTTCAGGGCAGCTTCATGCATGTTCAGATGCCCACTTATTTTGGAGAATTCAAATGTTGTACAAATGTGGATTTTGCCCACATCTTTAAAAATAATATTAGAACAAACAAGGAGTTTGGGGAAACTATAACCATGCCTCCATCCCTTCATCTGGGCAGTGGTGCCATGCCATTCTACTGCCACCCCAATCACAGGCACAGATTTTTTTGTTGTTGCATGCTGTCTACATAGCCCAATTCGAGCAGCGCTCTTACCCGAATGCACTCCATCTTGTGGTGACGGCTGTTCTTTTCTGGGGGCAGTTACATACACAGTGAGAGCCAAATTCATCTTAGAAGCCATTTTCAGACTCTCTAAACATGAACAATTGTGTTGTTCCCCTCAGGATCAAAGATTTTAACTTGCAAATTCTAATCGCATCAGTCTGGAGGTGTTTATAATGGGGACACTGATAAAATAGTCTCAAGGACAGTTTCTCTGTGGACATATATAGCCTTTCCCATCGTCTGCGTTTACCCTATGGGCTTTTTAAAAATTCAAGTGATCAACTGTGTAATGATTAAATAATGAAATCATTACCAGAGTCAATAGAAAAGAATTATTTCTGTAGTTAATCATTCTTCCAAAGCATGAAATGCCTTCCTTCTTTTTAAAATGTTCAGACCTCTTTTTTAACTAACATGTCAGACATGATAAAAGCCCCTAGCTGGTGGCCATTTTGTCTCAAGTGTACAAGGGGATCATTTCATGAAGCTGTGGTGTTCTTGGGCCACTGGGGTGACTGACTTTTTAATGACACTCCTGTTAATGCCTTCAGTGGTGCCTTGAAATGCTGAAATTAAGCAAACTGAGCTTTCCCCATGTCTTTATTCCCGTGTCAGCAAAGCTTTACCTGCTTAATTTCTGTGTGCCAACTAGGTTTTTGCCTAGGGCACTACCCTCAAAGAGAAGATGACATAGGAGGCCGCTCACTGATTCAAAATATCCTCTTTGTAGCTTGAGATACCATGCTGAAATGTGGAAGGAACAGCAGTCACTAGGATCTCTCCTTGCTGAGAGAGTGTGAAAAAACACCATGTGTTAGATCCTTCAGGCACCTTTAATTTTGCTTCTGCCTGTGCAAAGGAGCGATTACTCACAAAGAGGGATGTGACTGTTTCTGCCAGTCCCAGATGCCGGATAGATGAGGGAGAAGACGGAGAGTCAAATTCACCAAAGTACGCAGGGATCTCTTCTTTGCAGTGTTCTTGTCTCCCCCCCCCCCCCCCTGCGTTTTACTTAATTTCTGAAATTCAAAGTGCCAGAGCTCAAGTCTCTTCCTTGGAAATCATACATGCCCTCTGACCTGGAACCATTTGTTAGATGTTTGGTTGCTGACTGTGGCTCAGAAAAGGCATCCCATATCGAGTAGTTCAACTAATCGACTTTGTCCAGAGCTCATACGTGTGCCCTGAAAGAAGCTGTGGAATTGTAACCTGACAAGCCAGAGTTTATCTTAAGGCCTGCTTCTGGGAAAGGCTATCCTCAGGGAAAGGAGAAAAAAATGATGACTGAGAAACGGATGAACATACTGAAGTGTTATGCCCTTGGTCTTCCAAGGTAAATATTGCTATGCCCTTGTTATGCCCTTGGTCTTCCAAGGTAAATATTGCCTACTCCGACTGTCAGCAGGTCTCTGGCATCTTGGGTAGAAGTCTTTTACAGCACCTACTACCTCACCCCTTTAACTAGAGATTCTGGAGACTGAACCTGGGACCTTCGGCCCGTGAAGCAGATGCTGTATCACTGAGCTATGGCCACTCTCCAGGGTGATGTAAGTGGGGATAGGAGCTGAAAAGAAAGCAGAAAAGACTTTTTAAGGGGCAAGAGGAAGGAGGATGGAAATATTGCATGAAAAAGAGGAATAGGGAGAAAGGGGGATTCTGGTGGAAGAAAAATGAGCTAATGAGGAATTGCTGGGTTGGGGGAGGACAACTTGGAAAGCTGCTCCCTTTGCAGGATTATCGAAGCTGTCATGGCCTTCTTCACCCTTTTCTTTTCTTTCCATTCCTTTAACTGATGCTCAGTTACTCTTGACATTCACTCTTGTCTAGAGCATCTCCAGTCCTCATCAGGACATTTCCCCCCCTGTTGGTGAATTTACAAAATCATATTTTCCTCCATATCTAGGGAATTCCCTGCTTACATCAAATCCCTTATTTTGTCTGTTAGCAGTACCATTCCGTTGCTTTGGGCACTGGACCTGAGCCAGTCAATTTACTGTTACAGTGTTTCTCAAACTGGGATCCACAGACTGCAGGGTTGGATCTGTGAACCCCTCGCTTTTAGGGCAGTGCCCCCCCGCAATGGTAGATACTGTCAGCAACTGAGTGGGAAAAACACCAGACTCAGGGCTCTGTGAAAAAAGGCCACACAAAAACAGACAGAAGACAAAAGCACCAACCTCTTCTGTATTGCTAATTTAAGGTGGCATATTTGGGTCTTTTAGTAGATAATGAAATAAATAAAAATGGCAAATTAGTTTCTAAACAAAGAAAAATAAATATGGATTTATGGTATGAATAGGAATATGGATTTCCCCTTCAAATATAAGCAAACACGAATAGGTCTGAAGGTCTATTAAAAAATTCTAAAATCACAATAGGGGTCCTTGAGTTGCTAAAGTTTGTGAACTGTCATAGATGTAAGGTTGGATCCAACCTTCTCCTGACAAAAAAGGAAGGAGTGGTCCCACCGGTTCCCCCCGAAAAGGCTATGCTGCCTGGGGATAATGTGACCAGCATACAGAAAATCAGGGATTTTTTTTGTAGAAAAAGCCCAGCAGGAACTCATTAGCATAATAGGCCACACCCAACAGCAGAAACTCATTAGCATATTAGGCCACACCCCTGACAGCACAGCTCCCTCCCAGGATTGGCTTCCCCAGCTGCTCCATGGTTTGCGGGGCACATGGGGAGCCCGAGGTGGGGAGGCTTTTTAAACTGCCTTCCTCCCTGGATCGGCTTGGCATCCCCAGGCGCCCTGACTTGCAAGGCGCCTGGGGAACTGCGGTGGGAGGCTGTAGGCGTGGCCAACTTGGAAGCCAGCCAGAACTCCATTCCTGTGCATTCCTGCCCAAAAATAGCCCTGTAGAAAACTATGTGGGATGGGTCTGTACTCTGTAGTATGGAGGGGAACTGGAGGAGGAAATGAAAAAAGCTGGCTGGATCCAACCCACAAGGAACTAGAGTAACCATCTTGCCTGAGAAATTCCTGGATATTTGAGTTCCAGTTCCGGTAGCTCGAGGGACAGACGCGCGGAGGGAGAGCTCCGCTAAAATCTGTCTAAACCTTTGATTTTTTCTTGACATTGGGACAGTCACACTTTACTCTTGAAGAGAGAAAAGTGGCATAGGGCTTGGAGGTCTCGACGTGGGGAAAAGTGGCGAATTCCCCCGCCAGCGGCACGCTTTGAAGGCAGAAAATCATAAGGCGTCGGTGGAAAAACACAGAGCCGATGAGAAGAGCAACCGACGAACTTAAGGAGTCTAATAGCTGAAGACCTCAAAACAAAAGCTAAGTTATTCCATTTTTGAGGGGCTCATAGTCATAAAGAAAAAAGTGAGAAGGGAAGAGGGGGTAGTAAATTGCAATAACCAGCAAACGGCCAAATTCCGAAAGCAATAGGAAACTTGGGAAGAAACCTCTTCAGGAAAGGCTAGGGAAATAAACAGATTGGAAAGAAGGGGGGGAGGATTGAAACAACAGTTACTGCAGAAATTTCTTCTTTTCCTTTTTGTCTTTGGTAGCAAAATAGAAGCGGGAGAACAACAGAAAAGGTACCTTTAAGAAAAGCAAAACGTCCGGCGGTAGATCCAGCTAAGTCATCCAGCGAGGGAAACGGCACCCGAGGAGAACAGAGGAGAGCGGAGTCAGCGGTGACGGAATCAGGAAGTAGGAGCTGCGCAAGCGCCGGCAACGTAAAGAGCGCAAGGAGCGGAAACAGCGGAGGAACAGTGCTTGTCCCGACTACGTAAAGAACGTAAGAAGCGTAAGAAGCTGCAACCGGACCGTAATCAGAGCATCGCAGGCGCATTAGCGGTGGTGACTACACGGAAGTGGAGCCAATTAGTGGTGTGAACTGAATAGGAGAAAAAGCAGAGCGTAATTAAAGGGGAGTTAAAAACTAACTTTGTAAGGAGGGGGGCTTGAGTAGAATAGAGAGCGTGTCGTGGGATTGAAATAGAGAGATAAGGTTTGAGGAAATCAATTGCTGATAAGTACCTTTTTTTGTGTGGCTGAAGATTGATGGTTGGGGGGAAGGTTAGTGATTGGAAAGGGAAATTTAAAGGGGAAGCAAAAATAATTATACACTATAGTTGAATTAATTGGGGGTCAGTGATATCCTATTGTATCTGATATATTATTGGTATATTTGTATATTTGTATAATTTGTATAGTTGTATAATTAATTATTTGTGAAGTTGACCAGTTGGAAGTACTGCCATATTCTGCTGTATTTACATTAAGTTACCTGACCAAGCCATATCCACTTAGAGAACATTAACTTAAGTTAGCACAAGCCAACTAGGAAACACTTTCATTGACCTTAAGGGCTAAAATTGAGTGGTGAATTTCATAATAGGTGTATAAAATAATAATAATAATTTAAAAAAAAACAGAAATAAAATTTAAATAAATAATTACTAAAATTAATTTATAATCTCTACAACCCTTACATTAGAAAAGTGAGAAAACCCTGATAATTAAAATTAATTATTAAATTTAGTTAGGTGAATTAAAAATAGAGTGAATAAACGGGTAGTCTTGCCAATCATATAACATAAGATATAAAACAAAATAGAATCTAAATAATTTAATAAATTAAATTAAATAATTTAGATAAAAATTTGAATAGACTCTAGCTTAACTGAATAAATAAATCAGTAAAAAATTTAGATTGGTGATAAAAATTTATTTAAAGGGATAAATAATTAACTCATAAAATTGTTAACTTATTAGATTAAACTAAATACTGTTCCCATTTAATTGTTAACCAAATTTAGAATTACTGTAATCACATAAAAGATAGATAATAAGTATAAACTTATTAAAAATTAAGTAGGAAAAATTTAATAAATCAAGATAAAAATAGTACAGATTTAATAAGAGTGAGTAACTGCCCAATTAATTAATTAACTAACTTAATAAGAAATTAAGAAGAAATTAGTTGAATTAAGTAGATAAATAAATTAAGAAAACATAATGGCATCAGGAGGAGGAAAGGACAGGAAATCTTCCATCCCATCGCCAAGCCAGCAAAAAACAACGGCATCTTTGAAACCACCCATTCCTACTGTTTCGGCATTATCAACTAATGATCTGAGAACAATGATTGAGGAATCCATCGCAGCTGCACTAAAGAATACCGTTGAACACACCTTTCCAGGCCTTATTAAAAAAGAGCTACAACCTATTCAAGAAATGCAAGTGCAGATGGTAGAAATTGCAAACCAACTACAAGAGGACTCAGAAGAATTCAGAAGACAATTGATGGAGAATAGACAAGAGATTCAAAAAAATAAACAAGAAATCCAAAAAATAGGTTCAAGCCAACTGAAAACAAACAGGAGAGTTATGGAAATGAACTTGGACTTTCAAGAACTTAAGGCAAAGAATGAACAGTTAGAAGAAGCGGTAATCAATCTGGAACTCGACAAAGCTGCTCTGATCATTCGATGCCAAAATATACCAGAGAAAATTGGCACAAATCTTAAAGAAGTATTAGCAGAAGCCATAGTGGACCAGCTAAACATCGGCACGAAAGAAGAACTTTTGGTGGAAATAGAAGCAGTCTACAGGAGAAACTCTTCGTTTGCTAGAAAGTACAATGTCCCACGTGAGGTGCATGTCAAGTTTTTGAGAAAAGAACTTAAGGAAAGAATAATGAAAGCATCATATGAAAACAGAATCTCCATTCAAGGTGAGGAAATTAAATTCCTTAAAGAAATCCCGTGGAAGGTGCGAGAAAGGCGCTTCAAATATCAGAAACTCACGGAATTCTTAAGATCAAGAAACATCACCTACAAGTGGCTATACCCGGAAGGAGTCCTGTTTGAATTTCAAGGGAAGAGACACAAACTTGATTCGATCTTTAAAGCAGACAATTTTCTAGAATCTATTGGAGAAGATTTGGGACAAGAGCAAGAAGAAGAGGAAGAAGAGAAAGAAGATAGCGATGAATCCAAGACAAAAGAAAAAGGTGCCAAAAACAAGAAAGGAAGCAAAAAAGGAAAAAAGCTTGCAGAACTCAAACCATCACAAATTTTGACAAGATTCCAGTATAAGAACAAGCGGGAAGAAGAAAAGGAAGATGAGCAAGATGGGAAGGATGGATCAGATTAAAATTCTATCAGTTAATGTTAACGGCCTAAACAACCCACAAAAAAGGAGGAAAATATATCACCAGGCGATAAAATTAAAATCAGAAGTAACTTGTTTTCAGGAGACACATACAAAAAAAGATGATATAAAATACCTAACGGCAAAAAAATTAGGGAAAACCTTTATAGCATCGGATGAAAAAAAAAAGAAAGGGGTAGTAATTTTTGTTAAAGAACATCTAAACCCAAAATTAATTCATGCATGGGAAGATGGTAGAATGGTAGCTGTTACTATAAATAGACAAGGTAAAGCGATGCTCTTAATAAATATCTATGCGCCTAATCAAAACAAGAAATTTTTTACAAAAAACTATCAAATTTTATAACAACTCAAAACTACGAAAATATCTGTTTAATAGGAGATTATAATGCTATTTTTGACCCAACTTTGGATAAAGAGATTCAGAATAAGAACAAGACAAAAAGTAAGGTTCTACCTAAAAGTTTTTTACAACTAGCGAAAGAATGTACACTGATAGATATTTGGAGAATAAGATACCCAAGCAAAAGAGAGTTTACCTTTTTTTCACACAGACACCAATCATGGTCCAGAATAGATATGGCCTGGGTTTCAACATCAATGCTAAAAGAAGTGTCAGAAATAGAAATACTTCCAGCCACTTTTGCGGATCATAATCCGATAATGATCACACTTAAAGAACCAAAAAAAAATATTCAATGGTTTTGAACACTGACCTGTTAAAGGACGTAGAATTTGTAGAAAAGGTTAAACTCGAAATTAAGGAATTCTTTAATAGAAATATAAAACCAGAAACACCAATTAGTATAGTTTGGGACACGTTCAAAGCCTTCTTGAGGGGTATCCTAATTAGTCAACAGATATGGAAAGCAAAACAAAAAAGACAACAATATGATCAATTATGTAATGAGATAAAAAAGGAAGAACTTAAAGTAATTGCAAACAAAACTAAAGAAACTGACTTAATTAAAAACAGAATAAAATCCTTACAACACAAACTTAACCTGATCTTAACACAAGAAATAGCAAAGGAGATTCAATATGCTAAACAGAATTTTTTCGAGAATGCCAATAAACCAACAAGGTGGCTGGCCTATAAATTAAAAAAAGAAAAACAAAAGAGCACGATCATAGCCTTGGAAAACGAGAAAGGAGAGGAAAAATTCTTGACTCAAGATTTTAAAAAAATAGCTGAAAACTTTTACAAAAAATTATATCATAAACATAAGGAAGAAGATGAAGGGCAAATAAATGAATATTTATTAGGGAAAAGTAAGGGAGGATTTTCAGATAAGCAACAAAGGGTGTTGAATCAGACTGTCTCTATACAGGAGATATATGATGCTATTAAAAAACAAAAAAATAAAAAGGCACCAGGGTTAGACGGCCTACCAGGGGAAATCTATAAAACTTTTGAAGAGCAAATTAGTTTCCCCTTCAAAAAGGTAGTAGAAGCTATAGGTAAAACAGGTGAGATACCGGAAACCTGGAATCAAGCTGTAATAACTTTAATCCCCAAATCAGATGAAGGTAAAAAACAGATTAACAACTATAGACCAATATCACTATTAAATACAGATTATAAAATTTTTGCTAATATCCTAGCAACCAGGTTAAAAAGAGTCTTGGTAGAGGTAATTCATCCAGATCAAGCTGGCTTTCTACCAAAAAGATATATGAAGGATAATATTAGAACATTAATGAATGCATTGGAATTCTATGAAGTTCATCCAGAGAAACAGGCGGCATTCATGTTTTTAGATGCCGAAAAAGCATTTGACAATCTATCCTGGAACTTCCTACTACAAAAACTAAAAATCTGGGATGCAGGACCCTTATTCCAAACTATGATTAAGGCCATATATAAAAAACAAAAAGCAAAAATTTTAATTAATGGTGAATTATCAGAAGAGGTGCCTATACAGAAAGGAACGAGACAGGGTTGCCCTTTATCCCCATTACTATTTATTTTTGCCTTGGAATCTCTAAATGATCAGATAAGGAACAATAATCAGATAAAAGGATTGAAAATTAAAAAATTTGAATACAAGCTAAGAGCATTTGCGGACGACTTGCTGTTTAGAATATACTTTATTGTCATTGTACATACTACAATGAAATTAAAAAGTGCCATCATTCAGTGACTCGCAACATATACACATGCGCACTCACACAGACATTCACAACTGCTTCTCCCTTTTTCATAGCAACCAAACCACTGTTTCCTCCAGATTTCAGTCTCATGCAGCATTCAGGGCAATAATAGCTCTCGAGTAAAAACTGTTTTTTAGTCTATTTGTCCTTGTTTTGATTGTCCTATATCTTCTACCCGAAGGCAGCAGTTCAAACAAGGAATATGCAGGATGTGATAAATCCTGTAGGATGTTCTTCACTTTTTTCAGACATCGAGAACTGTACAGTTCCTCCAAAAGTGGGAGAGGACAGCCAATGGGCTGTGGTGATGACTCTCTGGAGTGCTTTCCTATCTGCGACCGTACAACTAGCAAACCAGGCGCAGATACAGTATATTAAAATGCTCTCTATTGAGCAACAATAGAAAGACATCAGTATTTTCTCATTCAAGTTATTTTTCTTTAAAAGTCTGAGAAAATAAAGCCTCTGCTGGGCCTTCTTCACCAGAGCAGTGGTGTTTGCACTCCAGGTCAGATTTTGTTCAATAGTCACTCCCAAAAACTTGAAAGTAGCCACCCTTTCCGCACATTCTCCGCCAATAAACAGTGGCTTAATGTCCGTTTTGTTCCTCCTGTAGTCCACCACCAATTCCTTGGTCTTGGTGGTATTAAGAATCAGATTATTTTCCCTACACCACACACAAAGCCGTTCCACCTCATCCCGATAAGCAGACTCATCATTCCCAGAAATGAGCCCCACCACAGTGGTGTCATCAGCAAACTTGATGATAGTATTGCTGGGGTGAGTGGGGGTACAGTCCTGTGTATAGAGGGTATAGAGCAGGGGACTCAACACACAGCCTTGTGGGGAGCCGGTGTTAAGGGTAAGGGCTGTGGACATATGAGACCCTACTCTAACCCTCTGAGGGCGGGCTGTCAGGAAGTCCAAAATCCAGGAACATATAGAGCTGGAAAGTCCAAGGCCCTCCAATTTGGGCACTAATCTATGTGGGAGGATGGTATTGAAGGCAGAACTAAAATCCACAAACAACAGCCTCACATAAATCCCCAGCTGCTCCAGATGTGACAGAGCAGTATGGAGAGTGGTAATGATAGCATCCTCTGTGGATCTATTTGCCTTATATGCAAACTGATGACTATCCAGTGTGGATGGAAGGCATGAAACAATATGACTCCGTACCAATTTCTCAAAACACTTCATCACAACCGGAGTGAGTGCAACTGGTCTATAATCCTTTAAGCTACTAACTGTGGATTTTTTGGGCAGGGGAACAATAATTGAGGACTTTTGGCAAGATGGAACAATAGACTGGTGTAAGGACCGGTTGAAGATCTTAGTGAGAACCCCCGCCAACTGGTCTGCACATTCTTTCAACACCCATCCAGTAATGCCATCAGGTCCAGCTGCCTTCCTCGGATTCACAGACCTCAGCGTACGCCTCACCTCATGCTCTTCCACCCTGAGGGAGGGGCCACCATGGACTGATGGCTGTAATGTTGCTGTCCCCGGTGACTCCACTTCAAAACGGGCAAAGAAGAGGTTAAGCTCCTCCGCCAATGAAGGATCTCCATCCACGACAGCAAAAGTTGGTTTGTAATTAGTTATATTCTGGATCCCTTGCCATACCTGCTGCATATCATTTGTGTTGAAATTATCCTCAATCCTCTGCCTATAGTCCAATTTAGCCTGTCGAATACCTCTCTTCAGGTTAGTTCTGGCTGAGCTATAAAGGATCGTGTCTCCAGATCTAAGGGCCATGTTCCTCTCCCTCAGTAGTCGCTGTACCTCTCTCGTCATCCAGGGTTTTTGATTAGGATAGACCCGGATGCACTTATCCACAGTAACACTGTCTATGCAGTGTTTAATATAGCCCAGGACTGCTGCTGTATATTCCTCCAGGTCTTGATGATCAAAAACATCCCAGTTGGTTCTCTCAAAGCAGTCTTGCAGCTGATGGGAAGCGCCCTCAGGCCAGATTTTCACCATCCTTCTTTTTACAGGAGCTTGTGACCTGAGGGTAGTATATGTTGGTACTAGGAACAAGGACATGTGGTCCGACTGGCCCAAGTGTGGAAGCTGCATGGCTCTGTAACCATGTTTTATGTTAGAATAGACCTTATCTAAGGTCTTATCTCCTCGGGTGGCACATTTCACATGCTGGTAAAACTTAGGGAGCACAGTTTTTAATTCAGTGTGGTTAAAATCCCCAGCAATGATATGCACTGCCTCAGGATATTTGTCTTGATTGCTTGTTATGGTGCTGTGCAAGCGACCTAGTGCTGAATTTGCATTAGCATCCGGTGGTATGTAAACAGCAGTTATCATGACAACAGTGAACTCTCTCGGAAGGTAAACAGGTCTGCATTTAACAGTCATATACTCCACATCCGGAGAGCAGTGACTGGCTACAATCTTTGAGTTTGCGCACCAGTTGTTATTTACATATATGCAGAGTCCCCCTCCTTTGCTCTTACCAGAGTCCCCACTTCTATCACAACGATGTACAGTGTGACCTGCCAACTCAATAGCTGCATCTGACATGGAAGAATGAAGCCAGGTCTCGGAAAACCAAAACACAACAGTTCCCAACAAGCCTATTCATCGTCACCTGAAGCTTCAATTCATCCAATTTGTTGCCAAGTGAGCGTACATTTGCAAGGAAAATGCTAGGGAGCGGTGGCTTGTTTTGGCTCCTGCGTAACTTCACCAACATGCCAGCCCGACAGCCTCACCTTTGCCTTCTATCCCTGCACCGCCGCCTCCTCCTCCTCGCGGGGATAGTAATCCACGTGGAGCCCGGCGTCCTGGATATCTCCTAGGGCTGCCAAGTCCAACTTGGGAAATATCTGGGGACTTTGGGGGTGGAGCCAGGAGACTTTGGGGGTGGAGCCAGGAGAAAGGAAGTGACATCATTTTGTGATGTCACATCCTGTGATGTTGCTTCCACATGCTTCCATATGAACTCATGAAGTTTCCTGATACTGAATCAGGCCATTGGTCCATCAAGGTCAGTATTGACTACTCAGACTGGTAGTGGCTCTCCAGGGTCTCAGGCTGAGATCTTTAATGTCACCTATTACCTGATCCTTTTTTAGCTGAAGAGGCTGATACCTCCTGCATGTCAAGCAGATGCTCTATCACTGAGCAATGGCCCTACTGAATCCTTCCTCATCTCGGCAGAATATGAAGCCCTAAGTGCTACACAAGTGCTAAATATGATTTTCATATCATAAGAACAGGAGAGAAGCCACAGTGGATCGGCCCATCCAGTACAACACTCTGTGTCACAACAGTGGCCAAAAATACCAGGTGCCCTCAGGAGGTCCAGCAGCGGGGCCAGAACTCCAGAAGCCCTCCCACTGTTGCCCCCCAAGCACCAAGAATTCAGAGCATCACTGCCCCAGACAAAGGGTTCCATTTAGACCTTTTGGCTAATAATAGCCACTGATAGACCTCTGCTGGATGGGGACAGAGAGAGAGAGAGAGAGAGACAGACAGACAGACAGACAGCTTTTTCACTTACTCTTGCCCAATTCCCAGGCTTTATTTCTGGCCCTTGTTTCACCCAGCTGTTGTCCATGTAAGTCCCATAACTTCTCCCCCCCCCCCCAGCATAGGCTTTTTGGTGGCTAAAGAGGACCTTTGTCCTCCCCTTTTCACCAGCAGAAAAGCTAGTTGGATCCATCCCTAACTTAAAATACCGGTTACTTGAGGTACAAATGCTTTTAAAAATGCAGATTTTTACTGCCGGGGGCGGGGGGGGACACACGGTTGAAAGAAACAGAAAATTGGCATAAAAATGAGGAATCCCAACTTTTATTTGCAGAAGGGAAATGAGGATTGGGGAGACCCAAGCAGCCAGGACAAGACATTTTAAACAATCCCACTCCCAGACCTTCTACAGGCAACCTCTCCTTGTGATGTTTACCTCTTTGGAAGTGACAGTTTATTCCTTTGACAAAACCACAGTGGACAGACAGACAGAAAAAAGAAAGAGGGGGAGGGGGAGAGACAGAGAAGGAAAAGAGCTCGCAGACCCCAGCTTACCCGAGCAGTTTACTCCAGCAGCAACCTTGCATGGAAGCCCTTCAGTAGAAAGAGCTTAGTCCCTCCTTAATCTCTGGGCGGGGCTGTCTTGCTCGATTAGCTCTTAAGGGGGAAATTTCCCTTTTAAGAAGTTCAAGAGGCCAGCAGGGCAGGCTCCAAGGTTCCCCTGCTGGCAGCCATTTTGTCCCCCCAGTGGCCAATTTTGGAAAAGCAGGGGAAAGCTTTCAAAATCGGTGTTTCCCCCGCTCTACCGGGGGACTTGGCAGCCCTAATATCTCCACCGGAATGTCGTAGGAGTGGAGAGAGTCAGCTGTAATTGCTTTTTCACTCTGCATTCCCAAGATTAGAAGCTCCTGCCGGCTGTAGATGGCATTCACCCAGCAGCGTGTAACACAAACAAATAATAACTCAAGCAAAATCAACCATACAAAACACCGAAAGAGAGAGCACAAAGCCGCTGCGTCTGTGTGCGCCGCCATCTTGGAAAAAAAAATAGTGGAAGAACCCTTACTATCAATCCCAAGATTACTAAAAGACATAGAAGAGTTTGGCAGAGTAGCAGGATTAAAAATTAACTATAATAAAACAAAATGTCTGGTCAAAAACTGCTCCAAGAAAACAATAGTTAACATAGAAAAGATTTCTAATATAAAAATTGAGAAAAAAGTAAAATATTTGGGTATCTGGATCACAAATAGAAACAGTGCCTTAATCGAGAATAATTATAATAAATTGATAAACGAAATTAAGAAGGATTTAGATAATTGGAAAAATCTGCAATTATCGCTTCTGGGTAGAGTCGCAGTAATAAAAATGAACATCTTACCAAGATTCCTATTTTTAGCCCAATCAATCCCAATCTTAAAAAATAACAATATTTTTCTTGAACTAGATAAGATAACTAGGAAATTTATATGGTACCCCAGAAAGCCAAGGATAAAATTAAAAGTACTCCAAGATATAAAAGAGAGAGGGGGATTTAATTTGCCATCCTGGAAACTGTATTACCAAGCAACCTCGTTAACATGGATTAGAGAGTGGGCGAAACTGGAGGACACAAGAGGTTTGACACTTGAAGGACATGACCTAGTGATGGGATGGCATGCATACCTATGGTATGAAAAAGATAAAGTCCATTCAAATTTCAATCAACACTGGCTAAGAGGGGCGTTAATGAAGGTATGGCAACAAATAAAAATCCTATATTTCCCTAAAACCCCGTTATGGATATCGCCATTAGAAGCATTTATAAAACCCACATTACTAAGTAGTGGCAAAAATGTTAATTATGAAAACTTGTTAGACAAAGCTAATAACTTAAAAAGCTTCGAAAAATTAACACAGGAAGAAATTCAGTTAACATGGTTAGAAAAGCACCAACTAATAGCAAGAGCAAAAAAAGACAAAGAAATAGGTTTTCTAAACATTAGACCAGATATGGAGAAAGCTTGGCTTAACACAAGTGAAAAAAAATATCCAAAAAATTTATAGAATTTTATTGAATGATGAAATGTGTGATGAGACAGTTAAAAAGGTAATGGTTAATTGGATGAATGATTTTGGCTATACAATTGATATGGATGATTGGGCTAGGATGTGGAAGACATTAAAATTTACTACTGCAATATCATATAAAGAGAATTTATATAAGATGTTCCATAGATGGCACTGGACACCGGATAGAATATATAGATGCTATGGAAATACGTCTAATTTGTGCTGGAAATGTGGTAAGAATGTTGGGACATTCTACCACATGTGGTGGCGGTGTCATAAAATTCAGACCTATTGGAACAAAGTCAAAAACTTAATATTGGAAATCTTAAACATAGATCTACCATTCAAACCGGAATTGTACCTCCTTAACATGCTTCCGGAAGGCCTTAAAAGGGAAGAACAAAAATTAATAACTTACATCCTTACTGCGGCAAGGACTAGCTGGGCAAGACTCTGGAAAGAAAAAATGATATCATCCCCAGAAATGATAGTGGAAAAACTTATGGAGTTAGCAGAATTGGATAGACTGAGTTGCCAACTACATGGAAAGAATGAAGATCAATTCTTAAAAACATGGTCAAAATTCTATGAATGGATTGAAATTAATGTATGACTCTGAAAATTTATATGTTGTAAAATATGTTATGTCTTATGTTGTGGAAAAATTATTAAAATATTATTAAAAAAAAAAAAGAAATTCCTGGATATTTTTGTGGGGGTGCCTGAGGAGGGAAGAGTTTGGGGAGGGGAGGAGGCTTAGCAGTGATGTGATGCCATAGAGTCTAACCTCCAAAGCTGCCATTTTCTCCAAGAGGATAGATCTTTGTAGTCTGGAGACCAGTTGTAATTCTGGGATTGCCACCTTAAAGTCGGTAAACCTAATAAGGAGCGTCATCATTAGGTACCCAGCCCAACAATTTTAGTTGTCCCTCTAAGCCAAGTTAGTGTGAGCTAGCTCAGTTTTTTTAGCCTCCAGCTCACAGATTTTTGTCTTAGCTCAGGAAGGATGGCTCCAGAGCAAACTAACTTATGAGTAACCGAATCACTCACTCACAACTTTAATGCCAGTAGCTCACAAAGTAGAATTTTTTGCTCACAAGACTCCACAGCTTAGAGGGAGCATGACCCCCACTGAGCTGGCTCTGGACTCTGACTCGGAAGCCTCCAAGGAGCCTGAGAAGCCAGAGACATGGCCTGGGGTAGAGCAAGAAACACCAGAAAACCCCTGCAGGGTAGATGCCCCTTACCCATCTGCTCCAGAACTTGCCTCTGAGACACCTGTAGGGGGAGCTCCTTTGACAGAACTTCCCTCTTAACCCCCCACTGGGTCCTGGGGCAACTAAGTACCAGTCCAGAGCTCAGTCCACAAGCCTACCAGAATCCGCCCCCCACCTGGCAGGAATGGCAGAGGCAGTGGGATCATGCCTAGATAGCTCAGCAAAGGCACATGGCCAGATTGGCAGCCCTTGCTCACCACCTGAGCCACATCATGGTGGAAGTAATCCTTTGCATGATTCTGGCCCCAGTTAAGCCTGGAGAAGATGAGTCCCAGGTGCTTCTTCCAGAACAGGTGCTCTCCACTCAGTCTGTTTAAGCCTTGGGCTTGGGGTGATGGGGCAACCGGTGGGAGATAGGGGGGACTTACTGGGGAGTGAGAGGGAGGCCCAGCCGACATTGCAGTGACGTGTCTGCATCACTTCCAATGTGACCTGGAAGTAATATCATCACACAGAGATAGCAAGGCAGCGCTCTGGTATTTGGGCAGAAATTCTATGGTAAATTTGGCTTGTAACATAGAGTTTTTGCCCAAATACCAGAGCGCCACCCCAGTGTTGCTGACGTGATGTCACTTACAGGTCACGTTGGAAATGATGTAGACACATTGCTGCAACATAGACTGGGCCTCTCTCTTTTTCCAGATAAGTCCCTCTTGCTGGCCAGATGATTGGCAGATGGGGCCTGCCAACGTGGGGAAGCTTGTAGGATCAACAGGTCCTCTCGGCACAAGCCTGTGTTCCTGTTCCAGCTCCTTGCCTGTTCTAGCTCCAGCTCCTGTCAGTGCCCAAATCTCACTCTCTAGGCCTGAGGGCACTACCACGAGACTTGACTGTCCCTGCCTACAGAATACAAGACACCAGGCAGGGTTGCCAGAGTCAAGCCCAGGGATTAAACGTAGTTTGTTTAACCCTGAGCTGTACCACTGTCATAAAGTGGTACAGTGAAGAAGAAGATGATGAAGAGGAGGAGGAAGAGATTGGATTTATACCCCGTCCTTCACTCGGAATCTCAGAGCAGCTTACAAACTCCTTTCCCTTCCTCTCCCCACAACAGTGAGGTAGGTGGGGCTGAGAGAGCTCTGACAGAAACTGCTCTTTTCAACAACACCTCTGACAGAACTATGGCTTGCCCAAGGTCATCCAGCAGGTGCAAGTAGAGGAGTGGGGAATCAAACCTGGTTCTCCCAGATTAGAGTCCGTGCACTTAACGACTACACCAAACTGGTATTTGTTTCTAAAAAGACTTGGGCACTAGAAAAGGTGTTGATGGATGCGATGGTGCCCATAGGCATGGTTTGAGGACCCTTGCCATAGAGTTCCTAGTGATTCCTAGCCTTCCATGGAAGTGACATCATGCCATGCACGCTGCTGGCATTTTTCTTCCACTGCCCCTAGGAACAGTAGCTGGCCAATGAAGGTTGATGACAGGAGATCTTCCACCACAGTGGAGAGACCTGGCAACCCCAAAGGCTTTGGCAATCTCTTCCGAAGTGGGGAGAGCCGGATTGTTCTGCTGGGGGTGGGGGGGAATGCAGTTTCCTTGTCGTTCTCTTCTGCCAGAGACAGGCAGCCCTCTGAAGGCCAGTGATTAAATAAATAAGAGTTTAGCTCTATAGCAAGGGAGTCATTTCAAAGCAATCGCCATTCAAGAATGATTTGAGGGTGGGGAAAAGAACCATGCAGGGAAAGAATTAAAGAGTTCAATCTGTTTAACTTATCAAAAAGGAAAGTTAAGAAGTGACTTGATTATACTGTGCAAGTGCCTTCAAAGGGAGAAAATATGAGGCACTAAAGAACACTTTAATCTGAGGAGGGAAGAAGCATAACAAGTGCCAAGATCTGGGTCTTGAAGCTGAACAAATTCAAATTAGAAACAAGGCACACATTTTATCAGGTAAATCACTATTAAGTATTGGAATAAGCAGCCCAGAGGAGTATTGATTCACCATCATTTAAGATTGAGACAAGAAGTCCTTCTCTGAAAACTGCTTCCCCCCACCATAGTAACAAATAGAGGGTATTTATGGAGGCAACAGCTGCAGAGCATTTATCCCAGCACCCACCACTACAACACTGGTCCCCAAAAACCACACATTGTCAAAATGTGCATTTAAATGCTTATAACTTTGATAACTTTTACATAGCTTTTACATAATCCTCCGTGTAGCTCTCACTGTTGTCACGAATGCAGAGGCATTTGCAGCAGCAACAGAGCATCCCCATGGAGTTTTCCATGCTTCCTTCCTCAGCCCTCACAGCTCCCATCTCCCCCCCCCCCCCACACACACACACATACACCAATGCAGGACAGGGTCATGGGGGAGAGGTGAGCAACATGACAGCATGAGGAAACCAAAAGGGAAGTCATGTAATTCTAGGAATCACTGGGAAATCTGAGGAAGTTAAGAAATCTATAAGAGGGAAACTAACAAAACTTGCAGGGGAATGGAATTTACTTCCTCCTGAGTCCCCGTTTCCCTTTAGGAATGTCAAAATCTGCAATCTGTGGTAAAATCATAGAGATTTTTTGAAACTCCTAGAGTGTCATGATCAGGGCTGCAATATGACTTTCATGGGCCCTGGGCACTTTTGCCTTTGTGGGGGGCCCCCATCATAATAATATCAATATTAAAAATTATTTTTGATATATCTTTAAATACTTCAACATTTTATTTTTTTCTGTTTTCCGGGCCCAAAGGTAGACTGTGGATGTTGCTAGAATACTGGCCACCCTATTGCTTAGGGGAGTCCCTGGCTAGCATTGAGTTTCAGGTTTATTGCTCTTTGTCCTTCTTCTCTAGTTCGTCCTTACAAAAAGTATAGAAGTCTCTAAGAAAAGATGTGGCTTAGAGAGGAGCTAAACAAGATGATTTTCCTGTACTGTTTTATTACTTTCAAATTCCAGTTTACCCTCCCTCATTAGTAAAGTTTCTTTGTTTAAAAGCTAATACAAGTGTTCTGCTGCATTTATTACTTTTGCATTTATATAGAAGTACCTAACAGCCTCAAAGACAGTCCATTGTGTACTCTTCCCTAGATGTGGTCATTACTACCCTAAGTAGACATGGTCGGTACCACCCTAACTTCAGAGGGTTTAGAAGGGTGTAACTTGGCTTGGGATAGCACTTTGTGAGCCTGTTTCAATGCCTAGGCTGGTTTCCATGACACATAAAACTTTAGAAAGATGTCCTTGAAAACATGAAGCATGACTAACAGTTGGTATACTTATGAGATGTGTGCCTCTCATCCCTCCCACTTTGTTTAATCTTTTAGGGCTGTTTCAAACATGGATTTGCTACTGCATATACTCACAGCAAGGAGCTATAGCAAAGTCTGGATGCCTGGCATGTTCTGAAGGCACAATACAAGGATTTGCAAGTACGTGTTTACTGCATGTGTATATATTTATGTGTATTAAGCCATTTCCCAAAGAACCCCACTGTTTGTACCTTCTTTTCTCTCTGTGTGTTGGGGAGAGAAAAGTTTCAACAGATACTTTAAAACAGATTGAATTACATGCCCTTCTCGTGAGTGACGCAGAACTGTAAAAGCCAAGTTCGTTATCAACTATGCTCAAATGGGCAGCCATCCACCTCCCCTTGGAAGCCTGATTTCATGGAAGTGTTTTCTTGGGTTGGTGTTGTATTCTCTCTCTGCAGAGGAGGGGTTGGAGTGCAAAGCTAGGTGAGTGGCATCTGTTCTTTCTTGGCACCCCAGCAACACAATTTCCCCTGCACAATCTGATTTCCCCCCCTCCTCCGAAGCTTCTAAACAAAAAGCAAAACAGAGAAAGGTGATGTGATAAGCTGCGCTTAGCTGCCAAAGGTCTTAGAACTGGCGCTTCTGTGAAGGTTCTCTTAATGATGTGAATAAATATCCTGACCTGGTTTTGTTTGAAATCCATCCAAAGAACCCACTAGGTGTTTAAATTCCTTCCTCCCTCAGTAAGGTTCCCTTTAGAGCCTAGGACACCCTGTTTGCATCAAGGAGAACTCATCTTCAAGGCTTTACAGACACTAGCTAATTAGGCATCATAGCTTCAGTGGGAGCTAAGCAACAGCTGAAGCAAGACTATGGCTGTTACGTATTAGGGCTGGAACATTCCAGGACTCTCTACCAGAGACTGGCTGAGCTTGGAGCTGAGCAAAAGCCCCCTCTGGCCCTGCCCACTTGTTGGGCACCAGGAAAGGTGTCAGCAGATGCCACGGTACCTGTGGCCACCACGCTGGGGACCCCTGCTTTAAGTGTTTTTTAAATTTTCATTTATTTCAATTGTATTGTGTGTTTGTAAGCAGTGGCTGTCATCACATGAGCAGTTTGGCCCGACACAGTCACCTCTCCCCCTCCGGATCAAATGGGCGCAGTCACACAGCCACATCTGTCAGGCATTTCCCTAGCATACTCATCCCGTCATAGGACAACTTGGATCCAGGTTAAAAAGGCACCACATCACAAGTGGTGTTTTTGGTTCCCTGCGCATTCATCGTGCACGGCTGGATGGCTGAACGCAGGGGAGTGCGGCAGAATGGATTTGTCAGTCTGAACTTGCATTCCTGCCCCTAGGGAGGGTTTTTTTTTAAAAAAAAATTTCCTATATGCATATGCGCACACACAAATTTTGAAAAAATTCCGGGCAGCATGCTCTGTGACTGATGCACTGCATTAATGTGGATGTTTGACCATGGGATGTCTGTGTGGGTAACCTGCAGTAGGGTGTGCTGTCTGGAAGATATACCCTGCAACACTTTAACCTGGTACAATTAGAGTCGGCACCATATCGCGCCAAGCCACCAGTGTGACCACCGCCTGTGTTGGGGCCCCACTAGGGAGAAAAGAGGGCTAGAGTACATTAAATAAATAAAGTGCATTTTCACAGTGGATGGGGCTTCCAAATCTGTAATGCCTCAGTGGAAAAGAGCCTTCTCCATCCATCAGAGTTTCTTAAAAAGAGAAAAACAGAAGATGCACATTGTATATAATTATGCCTTTCCCTGAACATAAAATTGTGCAACGTCCTATCCCTTCCCATCAGACTTTGCTGCCAGCCATGAGCATAAAAGCTCATATTCTTGGAAACTCTCTATAAGAAGATCTTTATTCCCACTGCGAGAGTGGTAAACCTCTTAGAGAGAACCTGCTTGCTTCATTCGAGGAACAGGTATCTCAGGGAATTCGCTGGAACCTTCTGATCTCTGCAAATACTACACTTGGGGCCTAGGGCTTGCCTAGGGAAACCAAATATCTCAGCCTGCTTTACAACATTCCAGATTTGCTTTTCAACCCCCTTCCTTTATCTCCCATGTCTTTTTGTGGATATCCAGTTACCCAAGGTAAACTCTCCAAGGTATATGACTCATCTCTGATGAATTTCTTTTGTCTGAAGCTGACAAAGATTTCCAGGTTTCTGGTTGGGAAATAAGTACCATTTGAACCTGGTTTCAGTTTCTCCAGAAGGTCAGATCAGCAAGGAAACATATACACCATAACGGGTTAGATCCAGCTGGCTTTTTCACTCCATCTTACCTGATTCCCCCTCCTTACTACAGCCTCTGCCCGTGTGGCTTTTGTCCATGCAGGCCTCATGACTCCCAGCATAGCCTTTTGGGGTCATTAAAGGGGACCTTTCTTTTTCACCAGCAAAAAAGCTGGTGGGATCCAGCCTCATGACTGCCTTTGCTGGGTCATACTAATAGTCAGGGGCCAATTTGAGTTCTCCCACCACTTGGTGTGTGTGTGTGTGTGTGTGTGGCCCATCTGGCATTGCCCAGAGCCCAGACCTTCTCCGTCATGGCTCCAGCTCTGTGGAATGGGTTCTCTGAAGAGGTCGGGAGCCCTCCTTGGAGATTGTCAGGAAGTGCTCCAAAGCAAGCCTGTTTGCCAAGGGATTTGAAGGGGTGTAAATGGCAGGCATCTTCTAAGGGGGGAGACAAGGAGAGACTTGGGGGTCCATTTGTTTTATTATGATTTTAATTAGAATTTTTAAAAGCTGCTATTGTAAGCCACCTTGAACCACAAGGAAGGGTGGGCTAGGAATGTTTTAATAAAATAATAAATTCCCAGTAAGTTTACATAGGATTTTATGTCAACACTGGAATCACTGGGAAGGATTTCTGAATAAACATGGATAGGATTGTAAGTTCCCAGGAAGCTCATAAACAAAGCCAGAAGCAGACAGTCATCCTCGTACCTAGAACCAGTGGTGTATGTTTTAAAATACAGACATTGCTGTTAGTAGTCAGGACCAGTAGCTATTCTTAGATTTATTCTCTATGAGTGTGCATAATCCTTACAGAAATCACTGCTGCTCAGTCATTCTCGGTGTAAAAAAGCTCACAGACATGATCTAGCTATCCACAAAAATAACCAATCTAAACCCCCTTGACTTAAATATGACTAACTTTAGCTGAATGTATATTAACTCTCTACATATTGAGTTGGACAAGCAGCTGAGTGAAGATTTTCTTAATCAGCTATTTTGTTTCTAATCACTTAACTAAATTATTACACTTAAAGTGTATGTAAATGATTACACTTTGCTAGATGTACAGATTGCAAAACATCTTCCTGAAATGTAAAGTTAACCTTCAGAACAACTGATCAATTGCTTGAAAGAAGGGCTATCTTTAAAATATTCTTCATCACAGTTGGGAAAATGAAATATTTCTTAACATAAGAGAACACCAAAATGGCTTTAGACATAAAAAGTTGAAGATCCGCCAGAATTGTAGCAGAGCTATATCTAAGAGGCATATTGACTCTTTCTTTTTGCATGAAGGAGATATTTGTTTTTTCATCCTGAAAGGAAAACTCTCACACTCTAAGGGCCAAATTACATGTTACATGACTTCACTACAGGGATTTGCATCCGTAGTCCAGCTGTTGAGTCCCTAGTGGCAACTCTTGTATAAAAGCACAGCAGGGCTCAACTTGGATCAGGTCTGTGGTTCCTGTCTTCCCTGTACCCTTTTCTGGAGCTGGAATGGCCTCGGGGCCATGGAGGGTGTTATTTGCCCCATTGGTGGGGAAGGATGTTCATTGAATGCTTACGCATGCAGCATCCTGATTAGGCAAATAAACTATCCATGGCTTCCAGCTGGTCCAGCTCCAAAAAATGGTGCAGGGAGAAAGGCAGTAGTTCCTCCTACTACTGTGGTTCCAGTCCAAATCAGCTCCCTGTGGTGCTTTTACACACGAGTTGCCACTGTGGACTCACAACTGTAATATAGTTGCAGCTACAATATGTCCCCATTGGCAACTTATGTAAAGTGTTAGTATAACCTGTAGTTTGGCCCTAATTAGCGCAAGGCAACAAAAGGGCATCTTTAAGGGATTTCCTCCCATAAAATCTGCTGCAGGTGTCAAGGAGTCTCCACATCTATGTAATATGTGTGACAATTATTATTCAAGAGTCCCAAGACCTATAGTATTTGCTTACTGACAGCCCAGCTCATTCAGTGGTCAACAAAACTTTGCCTGCAGCTAAAGCTCAAGTCAATTAATTGCACCAATTAATTGATTACAGCTTGGTAGGCAAGTCTTAAGTATTTGAACACTTTATTGTCAAAGCACCAATGAGGTCCAGTTGATAGGAAATTAGGCATTGATGTGTATTTAAGTCCTGTTTTGAGAAAACAAGGACACGTAGAGGTCGGGGAGAGGGGGATTTGCTCAGGGAATCATTAAAATCAAGGAGCACAGTCTGAAGGAAGGCCCTGCCCCAGATATAGAAATATATTGGCTTGGATCCTAAGCTCCTCTTTGTTTGCTGAGGAGGCAGTCCTCTGTTGATCAGCGTTTTTCTCTGGTGCAAGGTGGTTTTTTAATGGCTCTTTGAAAGTTGGTACGGTAAAGGGCAGTGGAAGCAGAAGCAAGGCTTAGGATCCCAGCAAGGCTTATGATCCCAGTCATGAATCACAGATTCATGTACAAATATACAATGAAATTTCAGTACAAATATACAATGAAATGATTATAATCAAAGAGAGATGATCTGTGAGATTAGGCCTCTTGATATGTAAATAGAGGTCTCACTGTGCATATGATCATAATTTATAGATATAGAAAACTTATGGTCAACTCATCCAGTTCATATATATATGTTTATTCATAAACATGCCTGTTTAAATACCACTCTACAACCACATGTGCTATTATTTGTGATCCTGGTGATCCAGTTGTGTCTGTGACTGGGAATTAGAGGCAGGGCTCATTTCATCGCAGGAGCTCCTCTGTATATTAGGCCACACACCCCTGATGTAGCCGATCCTCCAAGAGCTTACAGTAGCCCCTGTAAGAAGAGCTCTGTAAGCTCTTGGAGGATTGGCTACATTAGGGGTGTGTGGCCTAATATGCAAAGGAGCTCCTGCTACGAAATGAGCCCTGATCAGAGGTAAGCTACTAGACCAGGATACACTGTTGGAGTTATTTAGTCCTCAGCCCGAATCCATGGAACTGCATAAGAGGGCCTGAACATATTGTGTATTTTTCCCTGGTCTATCCCTGGGTACACCATAGAGACTGTCGAGCATCGGGTGTTCCTAGGCAAAACTTACTTCCCCAGTATATGCGACCCCATTTTGGATCAGAACCACAGAATACAGGGAAAGGAGGCGTAATCCTTAAATCCATGCCATTTTTCCTGACCCAAAACAGGATTTTTTAATAGCCAGATCTGAAGGTGTGGCAGACAGCAAGAAGCTGCATGGGTATTTTCCCTGCGAAAGTTCTTTGAGGATAATTTTTAAAATCTAGTTTTGTACTTGAAGAAATCAACTGTAACATAGATCTTTTTACACCTAAATCCAATGCACAACTTCTAGGTTGACTCTTCATATGGAGAGTTCCCCTCTTTCAGTCTCACCGAGTAGAAAGGGAATAATATCGACATATCTCACATAGTTGTAGGGAGGAATAAGATAAAGGCTGTGCTCTGTAATTTTTAGTTTAAATCAGGCTGGTCAAACTGTACATGGGCTGCAAAACCGGGTCCATTTTAGGACATAGGGAGTTTTTGATGGCAGGTTGCAAAAACTGATTTGGAACCCATAAACAAGTTCAATGCATTCAAGATCGTCTTTGCTGTGGAGCACATTTCCTCTAAAATGTCCATTTGTGCAAGAGCCAATTGAAAAGCTTTGATCTTGTACAAATGGAACTTTTAGAGGAATAGGAAGCAAACTCTGTGCAAAGAGTATCCAGGCCACTGATCTACAAAACAACTGGGTAGGGTTGTCAGCCATTGGTTGGAGAGGGAGGGAAGGGGGTGGGACAGAGAGAATGACATTGCATCAGTGGTGTGAAATCACTTCTGGTAAATAACCAGAAGTAGCATCATCACCATATTGGTGTGTCACTTTAGGATTCCTCCCAGACTCTCTGGTTCTGTCATAGACTTTTGGGTGAATCCTAGAGAATCCAACCAACGTGGTGACATCATTTCCAGTCATTCTCCAGAAGTTATGTTGCATTATCAGCGTGCTTTTCTTGCTCATTTTCCTATCACCACCTTGCCAAGTGGTGGTGGGCACAGCAGACAGAGGGTAGGAGATCTCCCACTGTTGTGAGAGATGTGGTATACCTACTGGCAAGCCATGGATACACAGCTGGTACCATGCTATATATTGTTTGTGGACTGTGACTGATATAAAAGCCAGTTCTTATTCTCCTTTGTGCTTTAGTCAGGAGTAAAAGTAACTTACATTTCTTACCAATACTGTCAATTGTTTGGGAGAGGGGTTCAAAATAGAAGGTCGGAGGTACCACTTCAGCCATTTGTTCATGGGGCCTCCATACTGGCATGTACCAGCTAAAAAGAATCAGGGAGTTAAAAAGAATCAGGGAGTAGGTCAAGTGAAATACCTCTACCTGAGACCCTGGGAAGGCATTGCTAGTCTGAGTAGACAATTCCATACTGGCGTGGAATTCACTGCCACAGGAGGTAGTGGCGGCTACAAGCATGGACAGCTTCAAGAGGGAATTAGATAAACATATGGAGCAGAGGTCCATCAATGGCTATTAGCCACAAGGTATAGATAGGAACTCTCAGTCTGGGGCGAGTGATGCCCTGTATTCTTGGTGCTTGGGGGGGCCAGCAGTGGGAGGGCTTTTAGTGTCCTGGCCCCACTGCTGGACCGCCTGAGGGCACCTGGTGTTTTGGGGCACTGTGTGACAAGAGTGTTAGACTGGATGGGCCATTGGCCTGATCCAACATTGGCTTCTCTTATGTTCTTATGTTCTTCTTTTCATCCCTGACTTTAGTGTGATCAAATAAATGAACACACATGAAGCTGCCTTACACTGAATCAGCCCAACAGTCCGTCACGGTCAGTATTGTCTACTCAGACTGGCAATGCCTTCCCAGGGTCTCAGGTAGAGGTCTTTCGCTTTACCTACTCCCTGATTCTTTTTAACTGGAGATGCTGGGGATTTGATCCTGGAACCTTTTACATGCAAAGCCAAGGCTGTTCTACTGCGTCACAGCCTCTTCACAAAAGCAAAGCTCATTTTTCAGGAGCCATTAGTGTCTTTTGTAAGACAGAATATCTTTGACACTATGAAGCAAACAGCAGCTCTGGGGGGCTTTTCAGGCCAGGGAAACAGCTCAGGGCAAAGGGCAAACTGCTCCCTCACCTGCACCACGGTCACATTCTGGGCTGGGCCCCCATGCGGCTGCTGTTTACAAACAAGAAGTGGCTTGGAGTTCCAAATGCTAAATTCTCGGACTAGAGTTGGAAAGACTGTTGCGGAAAGACCACAACCTGCTACCTCCCAAGAAATTATTTATTTACTTCATTTATACCCCACCTTCATCTCCAGGGGGATCTAAAGCGGCTTACCTCATTCTCCTCTCCTCTATTTAGTCTCCTCAAAGGGCGGTTAAGCTACCAGTTCCAATATGTTCCCAGCAGCTGCCTGGATTGATGAAAGAATGGCTGCCGTTTGTGCTTAAGGGGGAAACCTCAAGCATCCTTAAGGACCCGCTGCTCTAATAGGATTAAAAATTCTTAACCTCCATCCCCGACAGTGGGGGGGCATTCTTTACTGAGGGGGTCCCCCTTGTAGAGGAACACAACTTATATTTGTATGCAGAGCATAGGTGAATCCATTGCATGTATTTTGTAGGGACCACAGTATGTGGACTGTCCTTCTCTATCCCCCCCCCCCCCCCAAAACAACCCTTGTCACAACTGTAGACTTTTAGCTTATAAACGGTAAACAGTCAGAGTGGTGGGAGTGGCTTCCTGGCACTTTAAAAGGGTGACCCAGGAAAACAGCCCAAGCTATTGCAACATGAAGGGGGGGCTGGTGCCGTCCCAGCAGTCAAGCTCATCCCTGCTGAAGTTGCTCGACCCTTGCAATAGATTTGATCCCATCCATTTCCCTTTGATGGCATTAGTCGCCAACATTTGGTTGTCTCTGAAAAGAAGGATGTGCGGCATGTTTAATGTAGGGGCATGACAAGTGGTGCTTCTTTGGGATCTGTATAGCGGAGGATGCTCCGACTCCCTCTCCAAGCTCTCCCCTCCCGCTTCCCCTTTCATTTTTCTCTCTAGATACAAAAGGCTTCCCCTCTTCAGTTTGCCTGCTTTCTTTTATGCAGACCTATCATCTCCCTGCAGGGACTCCACTGACAGTGATTGAGATGAAGAGGTATAGTACCATCTCCATGCCCAAAGAGCATTAATGGGAGTTAAGTGCATAATTCCCTGCAGAATGAACTAAGAATATACAATCAACTCTGGTAATTTACTCTTTGGTCTTTCATAAAACCCAAAGAGACACAGCTCCTCTTTAACCTCTGCTAGTCATCATGCTCTTTTTGGTGGCGGTGGTTGTTTTTATGGAGCTCCGAGATGTTAAAAAGATGTTTTGTATTTCATTGTGCATTGATAATATTATGGATGAGCAGCTCATGTCAGCGGGTGAGCTTGCCTGTACGTTGCCTCATTGCTTCATGTTTTGCACTTACTTGATTTATAGTCCGCCTCTTGCTGAGGCTCAAGGTGGATCGCACAATTTAAAACAGAGTAGTCCATACAACAAACAATGCATTAAAACCGGATTACAAAATGAGAGAATGCAGTAATGACAATGTAACCAGCCCCATAGCTAGGCCTTTTTTCTTGGGGGGCAAAGAGGGGGCATCTTGGGGAGGGAGGAGGGATGTGCTGTGGCCAGAGAAAAGCAGCTCGCCATGCTGTTGCTTCACCGGGGGGGGGGGGGGGGAGAGAAAGAGAGAGAAGCCGCCAAAGCACACCACATCAAAGGCACACAAGCCCGGGCAGCCCCACCACACTGCAAAGGGGGAAAGGGAGGCAGCTGTCACTTTAAAAGCCCAGCTTCACTTCTCTCTCTCTCTCTCTCTCTCTTCACACCATCAGGACCTGAGTGGAGTTGCAAGAGGCACGTTCCCCCGAAAATAAAATAAATCCTATGCAATGTGATGAAATGCGAAGCAATGCAATGGCACCCTTCTGACTCTGTGCAAACAGCCAGGGCAGGAGATGACCGCCACATGCTGGGGCGAGGGGCAGAGCTTGAGGGGGGGCATGGTGACTTCAGGAAGGGGTGTCACCCCTTGGCCCCACACTAGCTATGGCCCTGAATGTACTGCATACAACAAACATGCAATGAACTTAGAGTTGCCAGCTCCAGGTTGGGAAATGCCTGGATATTTGGGGGGGGGGGGGGTGGAGAAGGGGGGAGTTTGGAGAAGGAAGAGACTTTGATGGGTATAATGCCATAGAATCCCCCTTCTAAAGCAGCATTTTCTCCAGGGGAACTGACCTCTGTCGCCTGGAGATCAGTTGCAATCCCAAGAGATCTCCAGCCACCACCGGGAGGATGGTAACCCTAAATAAACCAAGATCTCAAAAGTGGAGGACAGTGTTGTAAACTCAGTAGAATACATACAATGAACAATGCAACAAATCTGGGTTACAAAATTAAAATACTAACATGTGATATCCTACCTTAATGCAGTCGGGCGGTACTCAGGGCAACTCACAGTTATTTATTGATTACTCCATTTTCCTCCTCACCAGGGACCCCAAGGGGCATACAACATCTTCCCCTCTTCCATTTTACTCTCAAAACAGCCCTGTGGGGTAGGGTAGCCTGAGAGAGGGGGACTAGCCCAAGGTCACCCAATGAGCTTCCATGGCAGAGTGAGGATTCGAACACAGGTCTCCAAGATCCCAGACAGACATTCTAACCACTCCAGCACACTGGTTATTTGTTGTGCTTAAGCTATAATAGAACCTTTTCTTGTATTGTGTATTGAACCTTTTAAGAAATCCATTTGCCTTTAGAAATCAAAACAGATTAAAGAGCCCTTACAAAAGGGATCTTGTACTGGAGTGTCCCTCTGCTTTTAATCTTTGTTTGAAATTGATTGATTGATTGATACTTTTGGCTGGCAGCAAGGGAGAACTCACCATCATCATAATGAACAACAAATTCATAACCTGAGACAATTTAAGGAACAAGGGGGGGTAGGCCTAGGTTCACGAAGAAGCATGCCAGACAGCAACTGTTCATTATTCGAAGAGAATTCTTTAGAAATACAATTCCTAACAATGATATGAAATGGATTTAAAAGGTAAAAGAACGTCGTATAAACTGAACTTCCCCCATGACAGATTTTGGGTGTCGATATATTCAAATTCTGCACTCTAATTGATTTAATTTATTGTTTGCTAATTTACCTGGATGCCACTCTAAGCAAACTCCAGAGCACGGCAGAAGACAGGCGGGCCTGGCGTGA
Source organism: Lepidodactylus listeri (assembly GCA_029233225.1). Lineage (NCBI taxonomy): Eukaryota > Metazoa > Chordata > Lepidosauria > Squamata > Gekkonidae > Lepidodactylus > Lepidodactylus listeri. The sequence continues at coordinate 72,885,166 of JARCFY010000011.1, read as the reverse complement.
TGTGGTCCATGGGGTCGCGAAGAGTTGGACCCGGCTGTGCGACTGAACAACAACAACAACTATGTTTATTCTGCACATACGCACACAGGCTTTCTTCTAAACTTAAGAGTGGCATTTGTATAGAATATTGAAAAGGAATATTTTGGCAGGAACTGGACATGTGTGGATGGTGAAGGAGGATAACTGGTGACCAGTTACATTGGGATTCTCCTACTCACAAAAGAGGGATTCTCCTGCTCCCAGCTTTAGTCCCTTGGGCCATGAGCCAGACGCTTCCTAGGAATGACTTTTCAGAGGGTGCAAGGGGAGGAAACCCCACAGCATAAGCAGACTTCTGCTTGAACTGATTTCAATCCAAGCTACATATTGGATTCCAGTGGGCTGCTGCCAAAACTAAAAGCTGGATTGTGGCACCTTTAAAGACTAACAGATTGACTGAAACATAAGGTTTTGTGGGCGAGAGCCCATGGCATTTCATCATATGCATGGACTGAATTCCCAGTCAACGTTATGTGTGTGTATACATGACACAGAGACAGAGCGAAGACTGAAAAGCAGAAGGGATTATTTGTGACATTTCTGTGTACAACTCAAAAGATAAAGAGAGTAGCCATTCAGAGCTGCTGTTGATTCACCTGGGCAAGGCACAGTTCTATCTGGTTTGGGCCTAGCTGAAGAAAAGGTTTCTATGGGGTTTCATGCATTTACATAGTCATACACTGCCCACTTTGCATTGACTGTCATATTTATTTTGAGAGTTGAGTAATTCCTGAGAGTTCTTTTACAAGTGACATATACCATTTCAGTAACCTGAGAACTATAAAGAGGCAAGTCAAGGGTGTGTACAAGTTCATCTTTCTGGTGCCAGCCTTTCAATGGCAAAGTCTGGTATTGAGAAATGTGGTCATATTTTTATAACATACTGGGGGGTGGGGGTGGGGGGTCATTCAAAAGGCCACACAAGAGTAGTTTGGATGGGGGGGGGATTCAGGAATAAAAGCTGACATTTTGTACGTTGTTGAACTGGACCCACAGTTTCGTAGTGTGAGCAGATGAGAGACAGAACTCATACTAGCCCAAAGAGTTTTACTAAAAACTCTTGTGATTTGCTGCTTTGGTACATCTGAAGAGCACCTTTCCTCATCCACTGCCAAATTGGCAGATCTATCTATACTTAAAAAAACCCAAGCCTCTGAAAGTGCATCATCCAACATGTCTGAAAGCACCCTTAGACTGGAAAGTCAAAAAAAGAAGGTGCTTTAATTGCCAATATTCTAATTTCCTTCTGAGGGGAGGCAGCATGGTATGGCCTCATCGTGTCAGATCTCAGAAGCTAAGCAGGGTCCGTACTTGGAAGAGGGACCACCAAGGAAGACTCTGCAGGGGAAGGGAAGGGCAAACCACCTCTGCTTCTTGCTTGCCTTGAAAAACCCCTTGCTGGGATTGTCGCAACTCAGCTGTGACTTGATGACAACTTTACACATGCAGTTTCCTTCTATATACTTTTGTGGGGGCGGGGGAAGCTGCCTTGTAAGTTAGACCACAGGTCTATCAAGGTCAGTACTATCTACTCTGACCGACAGCAGCTCTCCAGGGTCCTCAGGTGGAGATCTTTCACATCACCTCCAACTTGATCCTTTTAACTGGAATTGCCAGGGATTGAACCTGGGACCTTCTGTGTGCAACACAGACGTTCTGCCACTGAACCATAGCCCCTCAACTAGCAAACTAGTAAAACGCCTCTTGTTATGAAGGTGGTGGATGGTATCTTATCATTCCCCTTTACTCTCCTCCAGCTTTAAGAACTTTTCTTTTGGCAGAATTGACTCTTCTGCCAGAGGAGAAGCCCTTTCTGCTGTAAGTGAAGGTATAAGTGTTGCTAAGTCCCCTGCAGACATTTAGGCCGTGGTCCCACTGCCCTTTAAATCCGGGAGCCCTCCTGGATTTAAAGGGACTGGGTTTTTTAAATTTTGGGTTGGGATACATCCCAGCCCTGGCAGCAGCGGGGGCTGGTGGAGGAGGAGAAGGTGGCGGACGGAGGAGGAGGAGGCAGGCAGCGGCGATGGAGGAGGAGGAAGAGGGTGGTGGGGGAAGAGGCGTGTGGTGATGTGTGGAGGCGGGCAGCGGCGCAGGAGGCGGCTGGCGGCAGCTGGAGGAGGCACCCTTCCCTGAGCACCACCAGCCATCTGATAAGTTTTGGGTTCCCCCCCCCCTTTTGCACTTGGGTGCTTGAGTGCCCAAGCGCCCAAGTGCAAAAAGGGGGGAGGAACCCCAGAGGGATGATCTGGACAGCCCTCTCTCACAATCATTGTGAGAGAGGGCTGTCCAGATAGGCTCAATTGCGGGTTCCTCGTGCGACCACCAGGAAAATACTTGATTTTTCCGGGGGTCGGAAAACGCAGGAGGAACCCGCAATTGAGCCCGCTTCGGCACAGGACTAGCCATGGTTGGTCTGATCAGTCCCTTTAAATGCGGGAGGAAACAGCACTTCCTCCCACATTAAAAGGCCCTGTGACCATGGCCAAAACCTCTCTGAGTGCTGTGTGCTCCCCTTATACTGGATTAGACCAAAGTTCCCTCTGGTTCAGCATCCTGTTTCCTGCAGTGGCCCATCGGATACTCCAGGAAAACAACAGGCAGAACAAGAAAGAAGCAGTCCTTCTCCACTGCTGAGTCCCATCGACTGATATTTACTGTGTCTCAAGAGAGGGGTTCCCTTTAGCCATCATATCTAAAGCTGCTGATAGCCCCCAAATTAGTCTAATCTGTTTTTAAAGCACCTCCATATCAAAACAGATGAGATGCTGGGAATCTATTATCAGATCTCGTAAACACTGTTAGAAATTAAATTTCAGAGTGTGCGATTTTGGTTCAGATTGTGGCCATGTAGGGAAGGGTTTTTCCCACCCTGCATAGTTTCGTATATTGCAACTGCCCCCACCCCAGGAAGGAAAAAAGATGGGGAGAAGGTACCTACTTTTTTTCCTTCCAAGGGAATGGGGTGGTGGCAGTTTTGAATGATGAAGTTGTGCAGGGAATGGAAGAGTTAAACTCCCCCGCTTCACTGTTCATGCCTGAAAATTTGTTTTTCAAAGATGATGGGATATATGTGGTCTCTATTTCATCTCTCTCGCACTACTCTTGTGTCCATTACTACATTTTTGGACAGCAAATGCCGTAAGTTGATTTTGCATTGTGTGAAGGAGTATTTTCTTCTGTTTGTCTTGAATCTTATTGCCGTTCAATTTCATTGCCTGACCTTGAATTCAAGCATTATGGGGAAAAGAGCAGACCTTTTCTCTGTCCACTTTCTCCATACCTTGCCTAATCTCACAAAACTCTGTCAGGTTTCCTGTTAGTCACCTGTCCTTACCACCAAAGTCAGTCATTTAAACTAAGGTCCATTATGCATATGCATCTTACTGCAGATTTTTAGCACAGTAACCCTTTAATCTAGACTTTGGATTCTGTGCCCACTTCATGCATCATTCATTTTCCTCCAGTGTATTTATTCTGCAACTACAATTAAAAAATGCACTTTTCCAAATTGGGGTGGAACATTACTTGTGATATGTGGGGGGTGGCATCCAGTTTTTTTTAAAAAAAAATTACACAATTGCCCTGTCGCAGCTGCATGGTAACATCCAGCAGGCACCTTCCATTTAAAACCTTGTGGTTCAAATTTTGCACATGCATTTTAGTGCTTGTTCCTTGAATGAAAGGGAACAAAAAAGAACTCAGGCAAAGGGGGAAAACCCACAGCTGAAACTGACCAGACTTTTTCTGAAACTGACAAGCAGCTGCAAACTGCATTTTTCATATTGCCAAGCACTAGGAGATTCTCTGCTGTGTTACCAGCCACAGTGAAAAATGGAAAAGAGTCACACATCTCATAATATGGGGTAACACAAGCTGTGATTGTTGGCAACGTGTGTATATGCATATGCACACCTGTGCAAAGTCGGCTGCAACTCCACCACACTTTGCACAGAGCTGCAGAAGCTCTGGAGAGCTTTTTTAGTCTGGTTCCACTAAACTGAAAACAAAATTTGGGGGGTATTTTTGCTGCATAGTAATGCTAATTTACTGCCCTTCCTTGCAAATTTGCATGGTTTTCTCTTTGTGATTCTCTAATTTGATCCAACACACTGGTTATGATCTTGGCAGTTTTTAAAAGCCTGTCTTGTGTGGCTTGCACTCTTCCTCCAAATGGATCGATCCCAAGTGATTCATAAGTTCAGTGGTCTGCAGGTCTATGTGGCTCAACCACCATTTTAATGTTAGGTTTCCAGAGACTGCTAAAATGGCTCTCCCCAAAAAACTTTCTTCACTAAAGCATGAAAGGGAAAAATGTTTTCAAAGCTTTAGGCTTCCCATCCCAGTGCCTTTCTCTCTTTACATCTCATGTCAATTTCATTCTGTGCTGATGACCCCTCCCCTTTATTTTGTTTACATGCAGCACTGAAATCCTTTTTTTTTTTTGCACTGGGGACACTGCTGTTTGCCTCCTCTCCGATCCCACTTTCAAGTCAATACCAGCAAGGAACTAAATCTCACGCAGCTGGATGACCTTGGGTCAGTCCCAGTTCTCTCAGAACTCTCTCAGCCACACCTACCTGACAAGGTGCCTGTTGTGGGAAGAGGAAGGGAAAGCAATTGTAAGCTGCTTTGAGACTCCTCAAGGTAGAGCAAAGTGGGGTATAAAAATCTTCTTCTTGCTTTGTTTTGTCCTGCATCCCTTAACTATGGAGCTCTTGAGTACCGCAGAATGTGGTGCTGGATTTGGGGGATCCACTAAAGCAGTAATTATTGGATGCAGTTTTTCCCCACCGTCAAAGTCCTAGCCTGACCGCCTTTGATCATCCTTCTTTTAAAGTTTTGTTTTTTGGTTTAAAGATTCAAAATCCTAGAAGAGTGAGTAAGATGTATGATTCCTCTTGATTTTACTGAACCTGATGAGGCACTCTTAATAGCATAAACAATTGGGGTGTACACAACAAGAAGGGAAAATCTACTTTCTAATTAACTCCTTTGTTAAATTTTATTGACAGATTGATTTTACTTCATTCCTACCCCACCATTCTCCCCAAGGGGGACCCAAAGCAGCTTACATCATTCTCTTCTCCTCCATGTTACCATCACAGTGTGTTTATGTGTTTTTATGGAATTATGGTATGTATACCTTATTTTAAATTTATTTAATGTTGAAATGTTTGATGTTTGCTGCCTCAGGGACCCTATTGGGGTGAAAAGGCAGCATACAAATGCTTTAAATAAATAAATATCCTGGGAGGTGGGTTAGGCTGGGAGCATATAACTGGCCCAAGGTCACTCAGCAAGCTTCTGTGGCAGAATGGGGATTCAAATCTGAGTTTTTCAGATCCCAGGCGAACATTCTCACCACTGCACCATGGTGGCTCTCGTACATTATGAATGAGGTAGTCATAGACCTGCTCATAAGCCAGAATCCTAACCAGCAGTGCAAGCCTATGGATGTTTTCCTGGGGGGTAAGCCCCATTGAATAGACATGGGCAGGAATCTGAGTAGACCTGATTAAGGTTGTTCTCTAAAAACAGCACAGAAAGCAGCACAGGCTGGGGGTTTCAACTCCTGTTGGAAATCCAGGAAAATAACAGACATCCCTTCTGTGTACATAGACATGCCATACCTTTGGCTAATGCAAGGACACCTTTGAATCCAGTCTATTACAAAAAGCATTTTCTTGGGCTTCATTAAAAAAAAAAACTCTACTAAATTTTTGTAAGTGTGCAAAGGCAATAGGGTTGCCAGGTCCCCTTGCTGCTCCAGTGGGGGGATTTGAGGAGCATTCTGGAGGTGGGCAGAGATATTGCGCAAGGGATGCTCTGCTTTTTGTGCAAACTCCATCGTAAAATTGGGCTTAAACCATAGAGTTCGCCCAAAAACCAGAGCGTCCCCCATGTGATGTTCTTGACGTGATGATGTCACTTCTGGGTGATGTAATTGCACAGGGGGTGTGGCTCAGTGATGTCTTTGTTTAGGGGCAGGGTTTCCCCCACCAACCAGCTGGTCCAGAGTGTGGAGAAGCCCCCAAAATGGGAGTAACCCCCATTGGGTCCTGGGGGCTGGCAACTCTAAAGGACAAGGAAAATGAGATTCAGTAAATATAGATATCTAACGTGGATAGGAGCCCACAGCAGCTGCCCCTGTTGCTCATTGGGTAGGGCTGCTCCTGAATGTAAGGCACATAGTACAGGAAGGACTGTCTCCACCTCTACCAAGACTCTGAACCATACAGAAGGACTCCGGGGTACTGCTCATGTTCTAGTGTACCTAATGTTTTTCCTGGTAAATATTTGAAATTCTTTTTGTTATAGTGTTAATTTATTGTTGTAAACAGGGCTATTTTGGGGCAGGAATGCACAGGAACGGAGTTCCGGCTGGCTTCTGAGTTGGCCACACCTACAGCCTCCCCCCCCCCCTTGGGTTTCCCAGGCACCTCACAGGCCGCGGCGCACCTGGGGAAGCCAAGCCAATCCAGGGAGGGAAGGCAGTTTAAACTTTAAACAGGAGGCAGATGTTGCTGTCTGAACCTGCAGTTTAAATCCACAGGCCAAGAGCAACGAAGCCATTTCTAGCCTCCCACCTGACCGCAGCTTATATATCTCTCTCTCAACAGCAAAAGGAGTGCTGATCATTTATGTATTTATTTTTTAATTTATTTACATTATTTATAGTCCACCTTTCTCACTGGGACTCCAGGCAAATTATGCAGTGTGTTTCAAACACAATTAACAGGATGGGACTTCCAATGACCGAAGCAACATAGTATGGATTTCAGAAATCTGAAAACAAGCAGAAATTCGAAAAGGGAACTAAGTCAAAGCTTAAGAATTAGCATGACACATTAAGTGATGCAGGAATTACATGGTAGGATCATACTTACATCAGGAGACAGTACGTACTATACACGGTAATATAGTCCGCAGTTGCCATCCCTTTACCAAAGCAACTGCAAATTCATATCACTGAATGGGGTTTCCCCTACCCTGTGTAGCCTGATCCTTCACACAGATGACATGTCTGTGGTTAGCATTTCATATTGCTAAATGTATACCTCAGTCTACTGTTCCCTATTAAAATAGGAGCTGGGATCTAGATACTCTTTGAGAGCATGTTTCTGTGGCTCCAAATGTGACTCAGGAAGGAAAATGAGCAGTTTAAAATGAAGTACGGGGAGATTCCTCAAGAGATCAGGGGCTTTCACAAACCGATCCTGATTTGCACTCTGTAAACTAGCCTGAAAAAGCCATTAAAGGCAGACATGGTGAGAGATATTCAGTTCTCAAGTGAATCTGGAAACCTATTAAAAATATAGATGAGACATCTTAATGCACTAATTCATATTTAAAATCACCCTTATTGCAAATACGTCCTTAGTACCTAGGTTTGAATTTAATCTGCGAAGAGTGGGAGATCTCCAACTTTGCCTCCGCAAAAGTGGAAAATGTATTTAAAGACAGTAAATCTTCCAAGCTGAAATCTTAGAAGTAAGCCCCATTGAGCATGATGGACCCAGCTTCCATGGAAACATACAGAGAATTGGGCTGTGTATCAAAATGGCAGAAATCTGATGTGTTAATGTCAATGAAAGCATAGTGCCAACAACCTTGAAAGGGAGAGTTGTGAAACCCTCCTGAAGATGCTACCTTTGGACCCTCATGATCTGAACAACTATTGACCCCTTTTGGGAGGAAAGTGAGCTATGACCTGGCAACTCCAGTCTTTCTCGGGAACAACAGATCACCAGAATCCAGTTCAGCACAGTTTCTGAATTAGTTTTCAAACTGAAAACAAATATATGAAGCTGCCTCGTACTGAATGAGTCCATTTTTTCCGTCAGTGTTAGTACTGTACACTGACTGGCAGTGGCTCTTCAGATTCTCAGGTAGAGGTGCTTTATGTTACCTACAAACTGAACCTTTTAATGGGAAATGCTGGAGACTGAACCTGGGACCTCCAGCAGATACTTGACCAATAACCAACAACCTTTGCCAACACAGATGGTGGGAGAGTGCAACCCCATTGATTTTCTTGGTCCTCTTGATAGCTTTTGATAACAGGCTGTTTAGGACATTGTGCCTTAACGTTCATGAGCATGTAAGTATACACATGTGCACTAAATACAAGATATACCTGCACCCTAACTCAAAGATATAATGGCTAGAGCTTCGGGGGACGGTTGGATCCTGAAGGATGACAACTCCAGCATCTCTTCCAAATAAAATATAAACCTGGCATCCCCAAGTGCCAGCCAGCAAAGAAGCATTTTTTTATCCCATCCATTCTCCAAGGAGGTCTTCTTTATATCTTATTTATTTTGTTTTCATAGTAAACCTGTGAGGCAGATCTGGCTGAAAGGGAGTGACCGCCCCACAGTCACCCACTAAATGGAGATTTGAACCTGGGTTTTCTTTTCCTTTGTGGTACGGAAAAGATAAGGGAAAGAAAAAAGGGAGTTATACAACATAATTGTGTTTGTTGAAGACAATCATGTAGTACAAAATGTATAGGAAAGAGAATATTTTCCCTTTCATCCCCTTCATTATAATTTTTAAGGTATTATCTATAAAATACAATGGTTCTTATTTCTGTTGGGGTACAATTGTATTCATCGTTTAAGTTCGTTTCAAACTTCATAACTAATCTCTTTTGAGTACAACTAATTTCATCATCATCACATATACAATCTAATATCTTTATACTTCTACATATTTATTATAACCTTTAATAGATAAATAGTATATCTTTCATATTGAGAACCCATTTAAATTCGAGACATTACACTTGGAATAGATTTTTAATTCTACTTCTGTTTCATTACCATACATTTGTATATGGTATTTTCTCATTTAAGTTTGTCTCCTGCTAGCATAATACAGATAATACACACTGCATCTCTCCTCAAATTTTGTAATAGACCTGTTTCTCAAATAGGTTGCTAATTTTGCCATTACTGCATATTCAACAAGTTTCTTTTCCCATTCTTCTAAACATGGACAGACATGTTGTTTCCATTTTGCTGCATAAACAGTTCTAGCCACTGTTGCCATGTATTTGAATATCTCGTCTAAAAATTTTGGGACTTTGTTAGGCAGAACACCTAATGGCGTCCATTGGGAATTTAAACTTTAATGTGTTCTGTATTTTCCAGTGTATTTCTTTCCAATATCTTTTTGCTTTTTTACAAGTCCTCCACATATGAAAGAAGGTTCCATCTATGTCTTGACATTTCCAGCATTTTCCTATGTACTTTTTATGTGTTTTCTCAATGTCCTTAGGAGTTATATACCATCTGAAAAACATTTTGTACCAATTTTCTCTTAGTGTCTGGCTGACTGTAAATTTGATATCTTTCCCCCCATAGTCATTCCCACTGTTGCATAAATATCTGCTCTTTTAAGGTTTTGCATCCACTTAATCATACTCCCCCCACACTTGTTCATCTTCTGTTTCTAGCTGGAGTAAAATCTTATATATCAATCGTAGTAAATGCTCTTTTTGTTTTATAATCAGCTGCTCAAATTCAGTCACATCTCTTAGAACTCCACCTTCAATACTTATAATTTCCTTTATTTTTGAGACTAATTGATAATATATCAGCCATTGAATGTTTATACCTTTACCTTTAATAACTTGCCAAGACTTGATTCTCCCCTGAGTGTTCATCATCATACTATATGTTAAAAAATCATTTTTATTTCTTGTGTTCTTATCATAATAAGCACCTATCAGGGACATAAGCAAAGAGTTCTAGGGACTCAATGCATCCCAGCATGTAAACCATATTCTCAAAAGTCCATCTCTGATTATGTGACTTCTTTCTTGTGTTATGATCTTTTTAGTCGATTTCTCAATCCATAAATAATTGTGTAGGCCTTCTTCAAGATCTGCTGATTTTAATTTTACTATTCTTTGCCTTGGGTTTTTAATCCAGTCCACAATCCAGACCAGACCTGCTGCTCGGTAATATAATTTTTTATTTGAGACTGCTAATCTTCCTCTCTTTTTCTCATCTTGTAATATTTTGAAACTTATTCTTGGTTTTTTTGTCATTCCATATAAATTCATTTATCTCTCTTTGCAATTCTTTCAATACTCTTTCTTCTACGTGTATGGGAAACATTTGGAACAAAATGTTTAGTTTTGGTAGCACATTCATTTTGATTGTAGGGATTCTTCCCATCCATGAGACTTTTAGTTTTTTCCGTCTTAATAAATCTGCTTGTATCAATTTCCAAGTTTTCTGGTAGTTTTTTTTTTTAAGATTACAGCTTTGCCCAGTCACATGTATTCCCAAATATTCAATAGGGTTGGTAGCTGTTGAGCAGTTAGCACTCTTTATCATCTCTTCTTGTTGTGATGAAAATTTAATTTAACCCCAGAAGAGCACTATGCTCTGAAGAGAACATTCTGGTGATCCCTGGCCTGAAAGACATCCGGCTGCCCTCAACCAGAGCCAGGGCCTTTTTGGTCTTGGTGCTGGCCTGGTGGAACTCTCTGCCAAATGACATCCATGACCTGTGGGACCTTGTACAGTTCCACAGGGCTTGTAAGACACGGATGTTCCACCAAGGCTATGGTTAAGCAACAGTTTCCTTCCTTTCTCTCCACCCTTCCCCATGGAGTCAGGACATACTGATTCTACACCATCTGTAATAGTTCAGAATTGTTTACTGTTTTAAATTGTTTTAGTTTTGTTGTAATGTTGTACTTAAATGTTGTTCACCACCCTAAGCCCTAGGCATAGCAGAGGGCGATTTAGAAATCAATCAATCAAACAAACAAATTATCATTTTTTCCTGTTAATTTTATACTTAGGCTGAGGACAGACTGGCAATCTGGAGTGGGATGAATCCGGAGGCAAAAGCTGCGGGGGGAAAATCCCCCGGGGCTGGCTGTCCACATTGGCCAGGGTATTGTGCAAGGATGCTGTTATGGAATGTTCAGACTGCTTCAGAGTGGCCCCAGGTGGGCCGGCCTCCGCAGCTCATGATAGGGCTGTTTCGGCAATTTGCGCATGTGCGCATGAACGCTCATGTGCAAACTGGCAAAACGCCATGTTCACACTGCCGCCTCTGCTTGCCTCCTGCCTTCTTCCAGTTCACACTGCCTGGAAGTGGAAGGCAAGCGCAAGACGGCCTCCGGACACCGGTTTCTCCCGGTGTCCTTCTAAAGCGCAAGAAAACCGGCTTCAAAGCGGGTAAGTGCGGAAGGGAGCTGAGGGACAGCTGTGCATGTCTGAACAGGCTCCCTTCCCCCGCTTCCCATGTGGACCTATCCTGGGGCAGATTGCCAGTCTGTCCTCAGCCTTAGAATGTGATCACACCACCCGAATAATCCACTTTCAATCCACTTTCAGTGCACTTTTGAATTGGATTTTGCCAATTCACACAGTAAAAATCCAGTTGGAAAGTGCATTGAAAGTGGATTGAAAGTGGATTATTTAGTGTGTGTGGTCGCAGCCTTAGATAGGGATCCAAATTCTTCAGTATGTTCAATTACATATTGTAACAATTTCTGGGGATTCAAGACTGTTAGAACCACATTGTCTGGATAGCTTTTCATTTTGAACTCTGCATCATTCACTTTTATTCCCTTAATTCTGTCATCTTGTCTAATCTTTATAGCTAAAATCTTATTGCTAGTATAAATAATAAAGGGGATAAAGGACATCCCTGACATGTTCCTTTCTCAACTGAAATTACTTCTGTTAGTTTTCCATTAATTAAAATTTTTGCTTGTTGGTTCAAGTATATTCCATGCATCCAGCTCCAGAATGCAGGACCACAGCCCATATTTTGTAAAACACTCAGCAAGAGAGGCCATATTAAATTGTCAAACGCTTTCTCTGCATTCAGAAATAGAAACACTGCTTTCCTTCTCTTCTTATTTACAAATTCAATTGCATCTATTATAAATTATAATGGGTAATTATAAATTATCTATTATATATTATCTTTCATGTACCTCTTGGGTATAAAACCTGTTTGATTGGAATGTTCATATCTCCCAGAATAATTATTTCCTCATCTTGGAAGTCTAGCATAGTTTGGAAAAAAATCTAAAAAAAATAACTTTAGCCTCATTTGATGCCTATATTGTTGCTATTGTGCATATTTTGCCTTCCAAGAGACTCATTTTTAAAATTAGGTATCTTCCATCTGAGTCTCCTAATTCTTCTTATAATTCTAACAGTGGGTTGTTTATGTAAATGGCTACTCCACATTTTTTGTTTTGTGCTGAAGCAAGATATACTTTGCCTATTGTTTAAAATATGTTCATATTTCTTTATATGAGTTTCTTGTAGACATAACACATCAGCATTTTGCTTTTTTCAGTTGGTTGAAGATTTTGTGTGTGTTTTGAAGGAGAATTCAGTCCATTGATATTTATTGGCCCTGTTTTTAATTTATCCATTTTGCCCTGATGTTGTTGCCATATCCAACTTATCATTTTCTATGCTTGTTTCTTCTTTGGAGTTTTCGGTCTGTCATCTTTGCTTTGAGCTGCTAGCAAATTGCTTTGAGTTATTTGGAGATTCTCCTTCTGTTCCTCTATGTAAGTCCTCATCTTGCAGTTATTCAACCAGTTACTTAGGCTGAGGACAGACTGGCAGTCTCGGCCGCTCTGCCTCCGCTTCAAAAGCGGAAGCAGAGTGGCCATTCAGATGGCCGCATCTGCCCTGAGGAGGTGGCCCGGACGCATTGTGTCCGGCGCTGTGCTCCTCCCGCAGCAGCCGAGCACCACTTCAAAGTGGTGCTCGGCTGCTGCGGCGCGCATTCCACCTGCCGGAGCGGGTGTGAACACGCACGGGGAGGGGGAGCCGTGCGGCATCCACCCGCCACCGTAGGAAGCCGCCCACAGTCTGAACGCTGCAGGTGGCTTCCTTCCAGTGGCGTGCGAATGCCGCGCCATGGGGGAAATTCCCCCGCCTTAGTCTGCCGCGCTGCGGAGGCACAGCAGACTTCCAATCTGTCCTCAGCCTTAGTTTGTTCCTCTGTTGCTGCTATTTTTCTTTCTTTTGGTAAAGAATAACTTTAATTAAAATGGTATTTTCCAATGATTATTTATTTATTTATTTTGTAAAATCTGTCTCAAAAAGTTGAAGTCAAAGTCTTTCTTTTTCTTTAGCACACTTGTAAATCCTGAAAGATCTGCACTTCTTTTCACGCAACCTTGAGTGGTGATTTCCTTTGGTTCTTTAGTATTGTGTCTTGTGTTTACTTGTAGGTGAATCGAACTAGTATATCTTGAGGTAGATTATTCTTGAATGCAAATCTTGAATTCAATCTAAAAATTTGAGAAATGAGAAGGGGGAAGGGGAGGGAGAAAGGAAGGGGGACTAACAAGGAAGCAGAAGGAAAGAACAAAACAGCAACAGTTTAGCTTTGTTTCCTGGTACACTGATTCATCTAAAGTCTTCAGATTCCCCCCCCCCCCCTCCCCTGATGTTTTCTTGTTGTTTTTCATTCTGGGGGATTTCAAAGAATGTGTCCAAATAGGAAAACATATAAAAGATAAAAATAAACAAATGTTGTCTTTCCGATGAATTGAGGTTTTTTTTAACCCCCGCTGCGTCACGTCTTAGCTGAAAAACTAAATGCTCCAAACAAACATATTTCATCAAAGACAGGAAAAAAATAAAATAGATAAGAAAGTGTAAAAGTAAAAATGAAAACAACCAATTATATATTCTAAAGAGTAGACAATAAAAAAGAGTTTCACTTAGTATTTTTGCTGTTATTATTGAAGCTGAGATTTTCTTGGAAAGCAGCCAAGTGCAGTTTAGCCAAAATAAAGTTCTTTAAAACTGTTTACATAAATCTCTTGCTGAGTAGCTGTAGTTAAAGATCAAAGTTTATCAAAAGTCCTGCTCCAGAAGCCATAAATTTTTGAAGGGGGGGTCCCTCTTACTGCTATATATTGGAAGCTGACTTCAAATGCTGCTGGTAGTCTGCCAGTCTTTCCAATTATGATCACACTTTCAGGAGTCCAAAATATTGCAGATTGGTGAATCCAGATTGATTTTTTTTAAGCGTAAGAGGGAAAGAATTGATTGGGGTTGGTTGATCTTATTGGCAAAAAGCCCTCCTTGTCTCAGCTGCCCTTGATATTTCCAGAACCTGGGTGGAAACTTGATTTATCAAGCTTTGATAAATCACCTCACCTCACCATGGGTTCACCTTTCAGTTGGGTCTCCCCTATGGAAGTAAATTCCCTCCTTCCCTGGTGTTGTTTGCCCCACAGCAAGAAAGCACTGGAGCCTTTGAAAGTGTTCTTTATAAAGTTGCCATGTTTCCCGGAAGTTTCCCGGATTTTCTAGGTCCTGGACTGACACACTAATAACTGCTGGCAAAAACAGGAACTGAATATCTAGATTAGAGACCATCAGGATTTGGGGGTTTGTGACCTTTCAAGAATCAAAGCTTCCTTTGTCAGATACAGGTAGGGAGTACCCTGAGTCCTTATAGCCCAGTCAGAAGGTGGGAGGGGTGTTATGAAGAAGGAACTCAAGATGAAGAGGTACAATGCGCTTGATTAGAGCAGAAGGGAAATGCCTGGGGGCAGGAAATTAGCACCTGTAGTGAGATAAGGATTCTATGTCCCTATTCAGTCCTGTGGGGGATCCATTGCTCTAAATTTGTGAATGAACTCAAGTTCAGTAGTCTTATATAACCTCCCCTTGAAGCGTCTCTGTTTGAGGATTGCCACTCTAGGTCACTGATGGAATGGCCTGGAGAGTTAAAGTGTTCTCCCACTGGTTTTGCAGTGTTGTGGTTTTTAATGTTGGATTTATGTCCATTTATTCTTAAATAAATTTATTTTAATGTCAGAGTTTTGTCCATTTATTATTCAAATGGTTATAGTGATTTACCAAGGAGACGTACAAGTCAGATTGCCAACAACCTGGAGCAAAAAAGTCCTGTCCTTGTAGTAGAGGCGTCATGTGTAGGAATGGGCAGGTGAAGGTTTTCATGGCATGGGCTTAAGTAACATCCCATTCAGCCTCTATTAAAGGGGTGGAGCCTTTTTCCTCCAGCCTGTTGGTAACCCTCCATACTAGTAATAGGACTGTCCCTGAAAAATAGCAATAGCTATTATTAGTAATTATATATTGCTTTCCCTAAACGTTCAAGGCTATATGCTAGTAATTCTCACAACAGTCCTGTCAAGCAGTCCAGGATGAAATGGCAGACTGTTTTTGGCGCTGCATCTGAACATTTATGAACATGCATGTGCCCTAAAGACAAAATACAGCTGTTCCTCCCTTGCCCCACCTCAAGATGCAATGGTTAGAGACCCAAGGAGGGAGTTAAATCTTCATGTATGCATATTAAAGAGATGGTGACTTTCCCAGACTACTCAGGAAACATATTGTGGGGTTGTGAAATTTTGACTGAAGACTTTAATCTCACTGCACTAGTTCAGCTTTAAAGAACAGTCGAACAACTGAAGTTCTTACCAATCCCATTGTATGCATCATATGAATGAAATAAGTTACTTCATGTAAATATGCACTGGACTGGAGCTTCAAATTCTGGTTGGTTTCCGCATAAAAAATTTAAGCAACCTTCCCATTTAAATTAGCGGTACTTTAAAATTCTAAACCTTGAATGGGTTGTGTCCACAGTGATCTGAAGGCAGTGTTTACAAAGCCTGTAAGCTTTAATTGTGCTCTGTAAGAAATACAGTCGATGGGTCTCAGAGATGTCAATGAGCACTAGGACCCAGCAGGAAGATTCCCCTTTTCTGTGTGTTTTTAACTGTACCTCTGACACAAGGATAGTGTGTATGGAGTCTGGGCTTCGCTGCATTCTGTCTGTGGGGATCATTCCAAACCTTGAACAAAAACCAGAATGAAAGGATTAACTGTGTGAATATAATAATAATTTTCAAAACCCTGAAAAAGCAACTAATGCAGGAGGCAGCAAGAGGGGGGGAAAGCCCACAAAGATTAAAAGGTAACTAAAATGGTTCTCATTTCCTGTCTTTTAATCTTTGGCTGAGGATTTAGCATTGTGATTAGAAGCCTATGAAATATTGAGGCAGCTGCATTTCTGCACACTTGGGTTTTTATACTGTATGTTTTCCCTCGATATTCCGTTGGTTTTTAAGCTGACAGCTACAGGCATATCAGTGAGGGAGGGAGGGAAGCAATCATTTCCTCCTGTCCACTGTGGAAGTTGGATTTCATGAGCAAAACTTTTGGTAGGGCAATGACTTTGTTGATAAATGCATTTTTTAAAGGTACTTCATTTGTTCTAGGAAAGCCCAAGATGGAAGCTGTTGCTGAGCCTCTGATCTTTGGTTATGAATACTTTCCCCCAAGATAATATGAGAACTTTTTCCAAATGAAAGTATAAAATACAATCCAAGAGTTTGACTGAACCATCTTCCCAGAGAAACACAATTTTCAAAAACATTAAAATTTGCTGACCGACTCAGATTTCTCACTGTTTCTTGGGATTTTGGTATTGCCTTTTTAGGTTATGCCAGAAGACAGCAGTGAGGTTTAGGGTTAGAGAAGATACCCTGCTTTGCTGTAATGTTTTGAAACTGATTATTGATATTATTTTAAAGGGAAAGTGCACTGTTTCCTTTTTTAAGAAAGAAAAAGCAAGAAATCCTCTGGAATTATTGTTTGCTATAGAGCTATGATGTAGAGTTATCCTGAGAAATATTGCTCCCCGTATTTAGAATGATAACCCTCAATAGAGTTATGATCAGGGCTATTTTTGGGCAGGAACGCACAGGAACAGTTCCGGCTGGCTTCCGAGTTGGACACGCCTACAGCCTCCCCCCCACCCGGGTTCTAATCTACCTGGGCTTTGCCTTGGATATTTTCTTTTCAAAAACTATTACTTTTGTGTGTCCTTAGCTGTGTTGGCTTCCCTGCTTCCTTCCAAACATGGGAGTAAGAATCAATATACATTCAGCATCAGCAGTATGCTGTCATCAAACCTTTGTTTTGTTTGTATAAATTCCATTACAGAATTTTAATCACAGCATGCTGCTGTTTTGGTGTGTCTCCAGACAGGTTGGCTGGTAAATAATGGGATTTCCCTAAATATGGTGGTTGGAATTAGAATTGTTCTTCCACAAAATGGAGAGAGAGTAAGGTCTAGTGTATAGAGAAAAGTTCTGGGCTTTTTGAAGGTACAAACTGTTCACTGGAGTTTATGATGGCAGGGCTGTTGTTAAATGAGCCAATCACTGTTACCAATCTTTGCTCTTTAAAAAAACCCATTTATTTCAAAGGATCAGGTTTATTGAGAGCAATAACTGATGTCAAATCTTTTCCATGTGTGGGGGGGAAAGGCCCTTTTAAGGGTTTTTTTCTCTCATTGTTACATGTCACTGAAGTAGCTTTCCAGTAGGAGAGGGAATGTCCCCAGAAGGTGGTAAATCTACAAAGACTTTTCTGGTTGGCGTAAACATTTAGAAAGGAAAAGCTGATGATATCTAATAAGAGACTGAGGAGACACTGTTGTCATGGAAACAGAGAGTATTCTCCCCTCCCGTTTGGGATGGGGTAGGGGGAAGGCTGTGTGTCATCACAAATGCCTGCGGACACTCGTTGCCTTCTGCTGCCTTTCCCACAGCATCTGTTGAAACCTGAGAAGGTGCCTGTCAAATCGAGGCCATTTCATGGCGCAGAAAAACACTCAAAACTGCCGTATCTATCTACTGTAATACAGCTTGTTGGTGTTAGCCCACATAGTCTGAAAAGAACAAAAGAGCTCTGGGAAATTGCTCAGTGGTTGTCTTTATGCAGGCAAAGATCCCATTGATTGCTGTGGGAATCAGGTGTGGGCAAAACCTGATGGTAGGAATGTAGCAGGAAGTCACATTCATCTGTGCTATATCAGTTCCCCCTTAGGTTGCCAGCTCCAGGCCAGCAAATTACTGGAGATTTGGGGGTGGAAGCTTGGAACAGGCAATCTCAGCATGGTATAATGCCACAGAGTCCAGCCTCCAAAGCACTCATTCTCTTCAAGGGAACTCATCTGTTCCATCTGGAGAAAAGTTGTAATTTCAGGTGGTCTCCAGCCCCCACCAGCATGATAGGAAACCCTCAAGAACTTGTGGGGTGGCACCTCCCTTTCTCCTCTACCCCCTCCCCACACTATTCCTCTTTCTGCCCTCCTTTCCTCCCCATATCCTCTCCCCTTTTCCTACATCATTTTCTCCTTCTCAGCTGTTTACCAACCTACCTTTTATCTGCCTCCCATCTTCAGCTATATTTATTATTTATTTACTTCATTTATACCCCAACTTTGTCCACAGTGGGGACCAAAGCAATTTACATTATTCTCTTCTTCTTTTATCCACACAAGAACCCTGTGAGGTAGATTAGGATGCAAGTATATGTAGGGTTGCTAGGTCCCTACCTCCTGCCAGCAGGGGACTCCTGGCTCCTCCAGATCTTCTGGCATGTGTGCATAGTGCATGCACTGCGATGATGTCACCCGGAAGTGACGTCATCGCACTAGGCATGTTGCTGGGGGATGCTTTAGCATTCGGCCAGAAACTCTATGGTACAATAGAGTTTTTTGGCCAAGGGCTAGAGCATCCCCCTGGTGATGTTCCTGGTGTGATAATGTCACCTCTGGGTGATGTCATCGCACCAGGCACAGTGGTGTGATCCTGGGACTTTGGGGGCAGGGTTCCCCCCGCCGGCTGGCTGGATCCCAGCCGGCGGATTGGGGACCCTAAAAGCAGGCAACCCCCCTGGGTATCTGGCAGCCTGGTTCACCCCTGGGGTATCTGGCAGACTGGTTCAAAATCACCCAGTGAGTTTCCGCAGCAAGATGGGGATTTGAATCTGGGTCTCCCTGACCCTACTCTGAAGCTCTAATATACCGCATTTTCTTTCATAGTGTGGCTGCTGTTGAACAGTAGGAGGCAGCCAGGCCAAGTTTAGTCATACAAGTTGGTTGGTATCAAGTCACGCAGAGGTTGTTCCCAGGCCTAGGGTTGCCAATCTCCAGGTGCGATTTGGTAATCTCCCAGAATAACTGTTGGAATCTAGACCACAGAGATCTGTTCTGCTGGAGAAAATGACAGCTTTGGAGGGTGGACCCTGTGGCATTATATTCAGCTGAGGCCTCTCCTCTCCCCTCTCCAAACCCTGCACTCTTCAGACTTCATCACAAAATCTCCAGGAATTTCCCAACCTGAAGCTTGCAACTCTAGCTAGGCCTGGCCTTAATGAGTCCTCCCTCAAAGGCCAAAATAGGCCTGAAAAGGGCCCTGCCCCCTCCCCCGGTCTTTTATTGACAGAACCAAGCCTTGAAACTCTGTGGTTCCCTAGCAACAACCACTGAGGGAAATCTGTTGCTTAAAGCTTCAAGTGCGCCTTTTATCATTTTCGGCTTTTTTAAAGCCCCCAATTCATTTTTTTTAGATTTCACATTTTTCTGCAAGCCTGGGATCCTTTTCAGGTTTGTAGAAAGATCTTTCTTGCCCATTCACAGTTCTGGTCACCAGATTTAAGTATCCAAAGATGGGCTGACTTCGCTATTAGAATATAAGATTACAATCCAGTCAATTTTATTTAGAATTTTAGGTAAGCCAAATTCTCTCCCACCTCCACAGGTTCCAAATATAATGGACTAGCAAAATAGTAATAAAAGAAATGGCTTCTCCAAGTAGGATTGCCCCCTGGCCTAGAGAAAAAGATCTTGTCCTTTTAACAGAGATGTTATTTCCTTCCACATCATGAAAAGCATCTCCTTTCCATTTGCACAAATTAAGCCTCTATTAATGAGACAAGATATTTTTCTCCAGCCCAGTAGGCAACCCCGTCTAGACAAAAGTGCTGTCCCTACAAATCTGGAATTATGTGTTATGTCCTCCATCTTCTGGATAATGTCACCCATTTTGGTGTCTTTTGACTTGCTAGTGTACCAACATATTTTATATTTTATTTATTCATTGTATGTAGTGTACCATCTTTTAAATTTTCCAGTTTTGAAAATATAAAAGATCACCCTGTTCTCAGTCTTACAGATAGAGCTGGAGAAGGCTTTGATAAACACTGTTCTTTTATATTTACAAAGAGAGGCTGAATTTGTATTACATAGCTGTTGTTTTGTGGAATAATTTGGAAATTCACAGAAAGGCATGAGACAATTTTCCTTAAAATGATTTCTTGGGAGTTGGGGCAAATCAGCTGCCACAAATCAGTTATTTAAACAGATGTTTCCTTTTCTAGACACAAAGTGTTACTCTTCAAATGGAAATTGTCATATCTCCTGTGAAATGAGGCTCACCTGATACCTATGCTACTCACTTTCAGGTGCCAAGCTGAAGCATTTCTTTTTACCCAGGCTTCTAACCAGGACTGTATCAGAAGAGGCAACATATAAATGTTTTAGTAAAAGAAATCACAGATTAACCAGACCTCCCTCACCAATATGGGATGAAGCAGTGCTGTACCTGCTGCCACTACGAACCTGATGGAAAGGGAAAGAGAACTGAGTATGATTAAGTGGCAAGGCCATTTAGGGAAAGCGAATGGTGTTGTTGCCAGTCACCCCTCAACACTAGCTCCACATATGTTTGCCAGCCTCCAGGTGAGAGCCTAGAGATTTCTTGGATTTACAGTTGATCTCCAGATTACAGAGATAAGCTCTCCTGGAGCAAATGGCTTCTCTGGAGTGTGGACTGTATGGCATTATACTCCATTGAGGCCCCTCCCCAGATTTCACTCCCAAATCTCCAAGAATTTCCCAGCTCAGTTGGCAAACTCGTTCTAGGCAGGGCTGCCCTTGAATCTGACCTGGAAACTTCAGCTGGTCCAAAATACAGCAGTGTGTCTCCTGATGGGGACATCGCTGAGAGTCATATACAGCCAGTGCTCCGCCAGCTGCACTGACTCACAGTTGAGTAGTGGATCAGGTTCAAGATATTAACCTTTAAAGCCCTGTGTGGTCTGGGACCAATATATCTGGAGGACTGTCCCTCCCGGTATGTCCCCCAAAGAGTTTTACACTCACCAGAACAGCATCTTCTGGTGATCCCTGGCCCAAGAGTCATCCACTTAGCCTTGACCATGTCCAGAGCTTTCTCAGCTGTGGCTCTGGCCTGATGGAACAGTCCCTGGAGCGAAATCAGGGTCCTGTGAGACCTATTACAGTTCCGCAGGGCCTGTAAAATGGGGTTGTTCGACCAGGCCTTTGGTTGAGGCCATGGGCGTCAACTACGGGGGGGCTTGAGGGCTCGAGCCTCCCCCGAAATTTCCCAGGGGGAGCTCAGCCACCCCTGGCAAAATGGAGTGCTCGCCCAGCCGGCCGTCGCCGCCTCTCCTTCTCCCCCACCCCCGGCCTGCCCTCCTGCCTCCCTGGGCCGGGGGGGGGGGGGGAGAGGAGCGGCGGGGACACAGTCGCGCGCTTTGCACGGGCGGCAGTCAGCCGGCCAGCTGGCTGCCGCCGCCGCCAAGACTGCTGGGTCTGTCTCCCTGGGCCAGGGGGGGGGGGGGAGAGGAGCAACAGGGACACGGTCACACGCTTTGCGCGGGCGGCAGTCAGCCGGCCAGCTGGCTGCCGCTGCCGCCAAGACTGCCGGGTCTGTCTCCCTGGGCCGGGAGGGGAGGAGCAACGGGGACATGGTCCCGTGCGCGCATGTGCGCGCACGAGAGAGCCCCTGCCCCCCCCCCGGGGATTTAGAAAGTCTACGCCCCTGGTTGAGGCGGTGGGTGTCCAATTACATTGGCCTCCTCATCTCCGCCCCATTTCCTCCTGTCTTGCCTATGTGCAGGGGAGGGTGGGACAGAAATTCACTAAATAAATAAATAAATAAATCATACCTCCACAGATGAGTTCATTTGCAAATTTAATTGAGAGTCCCTAATTTATTGCCTTTGGGGGGGGTGGAATGCAATTTGACGTTTGGAAAATTTGTTCTTGCATGTTTTTATGTGATCATGTATGCATTGTTTTAGGAAACTAGCTCCTTGCAGCCCGTAGGCCTCTTCATCTGGAAACCAAGGGCATTATGCTCCTTCATGGTAAAGTTAGATTTGAGTCCAGTAGCATCTGAGACCAACAAGATTTTCAGGGTATAAGATTTGGAGAGTCAGCACTCCCTTCATCAGACGTGAGTAGGAAAAGGAGGAGGAGATTGGATTTATACCCCGTCCTTCACTCAGAGTCTCAGAGCGACTTACAAACTCCTTTCCCTTCCCCTCCCTACAACAGCCACCCTGTGAGGGAGGCAGGGCTGAGAGAGCTCTGAGAGAACTGACCTTGAGAGAAGAGCTCTGACAGAACTATGGCTTGCCCAGGGTCATCCATTAGCTGCATGTGGAGGAGTAGGGAAAGAACATTGTAAAGGATGCAGAGTTACAATGCATATTGTAATCAGCTTGATTAGAGCAGAGGGGAAGTGCTTGAGGGCAGAAAATTAGCAGCTGTGGTGAGATAAGAATCCTGTGTCCCTCTTCAGCCCTGGCGGGGTCCATTGTTCTGAAATTGTGAATGAACCCAAGTTCAGCAATATCACCATTGTAATTTCCCTTTGACGTTTCTTTGGGGAATTTAACATGATGCCACAAAAACGGATTCAAGCCAATGTAAACAGGACTTCCTGTGGTGATGGCTGTACTGCTTAGAAAGCAATTGAGATGTAGTTTTTTTGGTACTGTTTATGTCCTTCATATTTCCTGAGCCAGATATTGTTTTTTATTTATTTGTAGCCTAAGCAAGGCACCTCTGTTAGTCTCCTGCCTTGAAAACCCTAAGTGGTCGCCATAACTTGGGTGTGACTTGACGGCACACACACACACACACAGAGTGAAGAATGTTAGCAAAAGCCTCCTCAGTTTGCAGGAGCTTCCTGTTATGAGCATTTTCTTATCTAGAAAGGAGGAAGCCTGTCACTTACTTCTTTTCACAAAC
Organism: Lepidodactylus listeri; assembly: GCA_029233225.1. Classification (NCBI taxonomy): domain Eukaryota; kingdom Metazoa; phylum Chordata; class Lepidosauria; order Squamata; family Gekkonidae; genus Lepidodactylus; species Lepidodactylus listeri. The sequence continues at coordinate 72,862,222 of JARCFY010000011.1, read as the reverse complement.
TAAAGGAAATGAACTGGTTTGGTACTTCTCAAATTAGCATCATTTCTTCCATACTCTTGATATTAGGTAGCTAAACTCCTCCCTAGTTAATTTAGTTGGATCAGGAAATGCTTTATTCCACCCACTATGGCCTTTGAGCTCTCTGAGCACATATTGGCTAAACCAAATTTGTTTCTTCAATTTGTATTTCCAGTTTGTAAAGCAAATACAAGGAGCATGAGGGCAGCAGAAGGCAAATATAGACCAGAGAAGGCAAAACAATGAGGGGGAAATCCCTTTACGGAATCTACCCAAGGGCTGCTGGTTCATTGCCCGTATTCTGTAATATATGTAAAATGAGGAAAGCATGCAAAAAGTTTTGATTGGATGGGAGAGATGTGAATGAATGTGGTTGAATTCAGACTCTAGAAAAATCATAGCCAGAGGCCTAAGAGAAAGCCATTTTCTGTGGAGGAACTGACCTCTGTAGTCTGGAGATTAATTGTAATTCTGAGAAATCACCAGTCTTCACCTGGAGGTTGGCAAGCAAACATATGCTATTAGCCTTTTTTTAAAAAGGGGGGGGGGGTATCCCAAAGGTGACTTGTTTTTGCTCCTGGTAGCTCACCAGCTGCTGCAGAACAACTCATGGATTCCCTAGAAAACCTAGGAAAAGATCTCTCTTTCTCTCTCTCTCTCTCTCTCACACACACAAGCACACACACACAGAGTCTCATCTAGGCTTTAAAAATACTTTATGTTTTTTTTCTCTGGGCTGCTTAGCTGATATCTTTATGTCTGGTGTTTTTCCTAGTTCATATTCTGTTTCCAGGACAGGAGAAAAAAACACCTTGGTAACATATTGGCGGCGAAGGAGTAGCTTCATTACTCAGAAGCATCTCTCATTAAAGCAAGCATTGGTGATCCTTATCTAGTTATTCCTAAATCACTTTGATTTCAGTAGGTCTTTGAAGTTATCATATTTAGGATAGTTACTGAAAGTTGCAATCCTTGGGAATATACTTGGGAGTATAGTAAACATTGATATGACTGGTCTGCTGTGTGCTGGCACTCATTTGACTGCCCTAGCCATGTCCATACTGTCTACTAAAGATGATCATAAATGGGTTAGAGCAAAGTCTGAGTCCAGTGGCACCTTTAAAAACCAACAAATTTTAATTCTGGGTATAAGCTTTCGTGTGCAAGCACACTTCTTCAGATACATAGTGTGCGTGAACACGAAAGCTTATACCCAGAATTAAACTTTGTTGAACTTAAAGGTGCCACCAAACTCAAATGTTCTGTTGCTTCAGATCAACATGGCTACCCACCTGAATCTATCATAAATAGGTCAGTATGTTCCACTTCCTGAAAATTAGTATTTTCCCCAATGTGCTCACAAGAAACTGACATCATTAGAACAAAGTGTCAGCAAACTAATGGACACACTTTCCCTTGGAGAATGCAACACCTTAATTTTATAAAGACTAGTATACAGAGAAGAAACTAGCGGGCATCATACACCACTTACATCTGTTGGGAAGAGATACTGTCCAAATTTGAATTTCACACAGTTCTTTCTGAATTAAAGAAGGCCTTGGATGGGATCAAAGGATTATATTTTCATCAACAAGCTGACCCAGCAAAATGTATCACTTCATTCACCTGTTTAGCAATTCTCTAGTCAACTACAGAAGTCCTGCAAATCAGTTTCATAGCACTGAGTTAACGATAAGTGCTAGTAGAAACTACTTTTGTGGTGCAATGGCTTTCCTGAATTGCATACACATCTTCTGTTATTTATATATGTCACATGCCCAAGCAGGAGCCATCTTTTGCCCAATGCTAGGTTAGTGAATAATACCTAAAAAAATGCATATTTGGTTTCCAAACAAGGTATTTAGAATAGCACAAAGGACAAGGAAACATATTCAGGTTTGTTGTTGTTGTTTAAAGGGGCATAATGGAGATTCAAATTGTGCGGCAGTGGTCAAAATATACCAGTTGCCTTCTCAACCAAATCAAAAGTCAGTTCTCAGAGGTATTTAGTATTAATGTAATTTATGTTCTTTTGGACAACGATCACAAGAAGACTCATTTAAAAAACTGAAGAAGAAAGAAATGTGGAGCTTTATTTATCTGAAAAAAATGTACCCTTTGTTTCTCTAGACACTGTGATGTGGCTTCTATAATCCTGTTGTACACCTTCCTAAATGGGTAGAGAGAAAGCAAACACAGAGCTCTTTCAGACATTATGCAGGGGAAAACTCTGGTTTGGCACTAATTATGCTCAAGGCAGAGACATATGTCAATCCTGGCTCTCTGGGGTGTGTGCCTTCACCACATACAAGCTGATCACATTCACATCTGACCTGTTTAGGTGTATACTTTAGACATTTCAAATGCATGCTTCAAAGTAACCATAAGAAGCTTGAGACCTGTAAATGTAAAATGAAAAATAAAATATCAAAGGCATTATAACATTCTTTTTGAGACCCCTTATATGTAACACCTGCAAAGGGACCTCTCTTTAGCATTCTGTGTTGCTTCCTTAATATTTCCTAATTATTTTTGCTGCCACCAAAGGCTCTCACCTTAGCCTTCTTAGTTGGACCCGAAGAAGAGGATAGCTTAGTTATATGTGGTGGAATGACAGAATGGTCAGCATGTGGGGGTGGCTCTGAGGTAAAATAAAATAGTCTAAATATTGTTTTCTCTTAAACCTAGAGTTTATTTAGAAGTAGTGTAGCAGTTTCAGTATGGCTCATAGGTGTAATGGTTTCAAATTGGTACAGTTCTCCTTCTTACTCTAAAGTTCCTTAAATAGACAGAGCCACAATGGCTTATTTTCTGCACTCGCCACAGACTAATAACTTCCATGGAGAACACAGATTTCTCTCATTCTCCACAGCATCTCATTCCATATCTTCACCCAGTTCTCTCTTTTTCTCTCATGTACAAACCTTCCTCAAAAACCAATCAACTTCACCCCCTAGGGTACAGCTACTATCCAGTCATAACATACTTCAATCACTTATCCAGTTCCCCTCGTTTTTACACTAGAAACCTGTGTTTTAAACCGCAGCAACGTATGTATAAAACCCCACATTAAAACTCAGAAATAAAACACAATGCATATTTATGAAAGATTTAAAATGAATATTTTTAAGGAATTAGTAAGTAACGTAAGAAATCTTCATTCTGGGGAACTTCATTCTGGAGAGGTGGCATAAGAATGTGTGAAATGATAAAGGAAGGTTGAAATGTAAATAAGTCACTGTCACACTGTTTTTATCTCTGTACATTAAAAAAAAACCATTTTTCCGTGTTGCAGAGTCATCTACTGCAGCAATGCAGCAGACCTGAATGTCCTGGGGTTGGTTACAGCAGCATCACTAATTTATGCTGTGTGGTGCTTTTTTGACTATTCATAGGCCCAGCTTGGCTTGTAGTTTTCCAAAGAACTGAAAGCCTGGTGCTTAGGGTCTGAGAAGGCTTTGGAACTCCAGTATCACCCATACCACAGAAGTGTGGAGTTATCTGGGTCCTATTTTTCAAATATTTTCACAGGGTCTGTCTTGTGGATGGCTGTGGCTCAGAGGTAGAGCAGCTGTTTAGAATGCAGATGGTCCCAGGTTCAATCCAGAGCATCTCCAGCTAAAAGGATCAGGTGGTAGGTGATGCGAAAGACCTCTCCCTGGAGAGCCACTGCCAGTCTGAGCAGACAGTACTGACTTTAATGGACCAATGGTGTAGGGTTGCCAGGACCAATGGCCTATGGTTGCTAGGGTTCCCCTGGTTTTTTGGGCTTCTGCCCACCGGAAACCCCACCTCCAAACAACCACATCTCTGCACAACATTCTTGATGTGATGATGTCACTTGAAAGTGATGTCATCACATAAGGGACATCGCACGGTGATACTCTGGTTTGAGGGCAAAACTCTATGGTTTGAAGCCAGTTTTACCATAGAGTTTCACCCCAAAACCAGAGCATCGCCCCCAACGTTACCAACATGATGTTGTCACTTCCAGGTGATGTCATTGTGTCGGTGACATCCCAGAATGCCCCCCAAATCCCCCCACTGGCGTGATGAGGGGACCTGGCAAGCCTACAATGGCATGAGTCAGTATAAGGCAGCTTTGTGGGGTTTTTTTTCATTCTAAAAAAATTCCTAACCCAGTTTAGATGGGGTTTTTTGTTGGAAATGATGGCTAGTTTTGGGATGTTGTTCAACTTTGAAGAAGAAGAGTTGGGTTTTATATCCCGCTTTTCTCTACTATAAGGAGTTTCAAAGCAGCTTACAATTGCCTTTTCTTCCTCTCCCCACAGCAGGCACCTTGTGAGATAAGTAGGGCTGAGAGTGTTCTGAGAGAACTGTGACTGGCCCAAGGTCACCCAGCAGGCTCAAGTGGAGGAGGAGTGGGGAATCAAACCTGGTTCTCCAGACTGGAGTCCACCACACTTAACCACTGGATGAGTCCTGGAAGCATTTTATGTAACTTATTTGTCATGTCATAAGAACATAACAGAAGCCAATGTTGGATCAGGCCAATGGCCCATCCAGTCCAAAACCCTGTCACACAGTGGCCAAAAACACCAGGTGCCATCAGAAGGTCTGCCAGTGGGACCAGGACACTAGAAGCCCTCCCACTGTTGCCCCGCCCAGCACCAAGAATACAGAGCATCACTTGCCCCAGACTGAGAGTTCCTATCTATACCTTGTGGCTTAAGAGCCACTGATGGACCTCTGCTCCATATGTTTATTCAATTCCCTCTTGAAGCCGTCCACGCTTGTAGCCGCCGCCACCTCCTGTGGCAGTGAATTCCATGTGTTAATCACTCTTTGGGTGAAGAAGTACTGCCTTTTATCAGTTCTAACTCGACTGCTCAGCAATTTCATTGAGTGCCCACGAGTTCTTGTATTGTGAGAAAGGGAGAAAAGCACCACTTTCTCTACCTGCTCTATCCCATGCATAATCTTATAAACCTCGATTATGTCGCCCCTCAGGCTTCCTTGTCTAAGGAAGTTGAGTATTATAGGATCAAGGGGGTTAGTCTTGGTGTGTTTTACATCAATGTATATAGAGACTGCCTATGGAGTACTTGAACCCAAGAGAAATCTTATCACATGCTCCACTGATCTGTTATCTATTACTTTAGGAAGAATAAAAACCTGGCTAATGTCTGAATTGTGACAGGGTTGTCACTGAAGACACCTGCCTCGTTGCCTCTGTAGCTGTCAAGCTGTGCCTGGAAACAGTCAGCTTTAGGTAACAGGATCACAGATTTGGATTATTGTTAAGGAAATTCAAGCAGGTGCAGAGAAACCAGCGGAATTTGTTAAATTAAACTCATTAGAAGCATCTTAATGAGATATGGAAGAAACCTCTGTGTCGTCACCAGGTTTAAATCCAGCTGAGGTCAGTAGAAGCTAAAGTGTCATTTTTACTGTGACAGCTGACACAGACCCTGCATGAAGTTATTTGGCCAGAGGAAGCGACACGTTCAGGAGCAACCCACTTGTTCTGCACTGCCAGCCACATTGCAAGGATATAATGAACCAGAGGGTCGTCCCAAAACTGTGTGTTCTCCTTCCAAGTAATTTGCATTAATGCACCAGATGCCTCTCCATTGGTGGTGGGCAAGTTTCTTGTCACCAGCTGAGTCTTTCAGCCTTAGAAAACAAAAACAATGACCCAACTCACAATTGAGCTTAGAAGTTTGAAATCGGAGATCCTTCAGAGCAAACGCAGGGAACCTTTTCATTTGCATTTTGATTACTGAATGTTTTAAATAAAGTGCTTCTCGTTTGACAAACATTCTTCATGCAGTCATGAGGGATGGATTCTTTTTAATGTATGGACAGCCTTGCTGGAGCATACCAGTGGACCATCTAGTCCAGCATCCTGTTTCACACAGTGGAGAATCAGTTGTCCTTGAGGGCCTACAACAGATATTTCAGAGCTGGGAAAACTACAGAAGAAGGCAATCAAAATAATTACGGGTTGAAACACCTATAAGGAAAGGCTAAAGAGTTTGGGACTTTAGAAAAAGGCAGCTAAGGGGAACCTGATAGAGATTTACTAAATTATGCGCCTGGTCAGTTTCTGTGATACGGTGGTAAAACAGGACTCTGTACGAACAAGAAGTGGTAAAAAGACATGTGTTCATTTTATACCTGTGGTACGTTGACTAAGTGCACCTAAAACCCTTTTTGTGCTGTATAGAAACACATTTGGATTCACTTACGTAAAATTTCTAGGATTATATGTATTCTTAAAACTTATCTGTTAAATAACTTCAGGATCCTTTTGACTTTTCAAATAATAATGTTTTGCTTTACACTTATAATTTGATAATTTATAATTTGATAAGATTGTTATTTAAAGTCATTTAATTATTGATTTATATGGTATTGGTCATAGGCGTCAACTACGGGGGGGTGGGGCGGAGAGAGGTGGTGGCGGCGGCGGGGACATGGTCCTGCAAGAGCCCCCCTCCCCAGGATTTTAAAACTCGACGTCCCTGGTGTTGGTTACTTTGTCTGGTTTGAACCGCTGGAAATCTCCTGGGATTACAACTGATCTCCAGGTGACAGAGATCAGTTCACCTGAAGAAAATGGGTGCTTTGGAAGGTGAACACTAAGGCATTATAACCCACTGAAGTCCCTCCCTTCCCCTAACCCTGCATTCCTCAAGAACCCCTTCCCCAAATTTCTAGGTATTTCCGAATCTAGAGCTTTCAGCCCTAGTTTTGGGTGCCCTTGCATTCTGACATTAGGTTGGTGGCAACTTGGGAGAGGGCCTTCTCAGAGACCCAGTTTGATGTAGTGATTAGGAGTGTGGACTCTAATCTGGGAGAACCGGGTTTGATTCCCCACTCCTCCACATGCAGCTGCTGGTGTCACCTTGGGTCAGTTCTCTCTGAGCTGTTCTCTCTAAGCTGTTCTCTCACGAGCAGTTCTCGAAAGAGCTCTCTCAGCCCCACCTACCTCACAGGGTGTCTGTTGTGAGGAGGGGAAGGGAAAGGAGATTGTAAGACGCTCTGAGACTCCTTCAGGTAGTAAAGGGCAGGGTATAAATCCAATCTCCTCCTCCACCATCACCACCTCCTCCTTCTTCTGTGGTGGCACCAAAACTCTGGAACTCTCTGCCCAGGGAGGCTCATCTGTCCCCTTCAATTCTATCTACTGGCAGGGAGGTGAAGACTTTATTGTTTTGCCTGGCATTTCTTCAGTGATCCACCCTTCCTGTGTTTTTATTGCTCTTTTAATGTTTTTGTACATGTATTTTAGTTTTGGGTTTGTTTTAATGGTGTGTTTTTCTTGATTTTAATGTTTAAGATATAATTTTATTATGTATGTTTTTATTTTGTTAGCTGCCTTGGTGGTCCAGATAAGGGCAGGAATGCATTGTATAAGTTTTGTAAATAAATATGTTTTACTTACACAGCCCTTCTTTTTTATTTATTTTAGATTTTTATTTAACTTTGTGTCAAATCAATACAGAAAGAAAGTACCGAATCATCACAGTATAATTACATTTACAATGCTGTAGAATTACTCTTATGATATATAACATTTCAAATATATATTACAATTAAGAAACATTATATGCATTCTTAATATCAACTGTTAAAAACTAAAGTTTACAGTGTCCTAATAACTGTCATGAACTGGAGCAACCAATACTTCATTGCAAAGAAGAGCCTTAAGTGCTTAGAAGTCTATATCAGCTCTTAAAAACATAAATTACTGTTAGTTGTGAAGATATCCGCAGATAAAATATATAATAGAAGAAAAAACTTACACAGCCCTTCTCATTCACTGCCCTTCTCATATCCTCATGAGTCATCTCAAATGGAAGTTCTCTGATTTCTATCAGCTTCCCCCCGGGAGTTCATTTAAAAACTGCTCTGCCGCCTTTTTGATACCAAGCACTAGCAGCCTGGTTTCCTTTTGGTTCAAGGAAAACCCACCTCTTTTGTACAGGTCTGGCTTGTCCCAGAAAGTTCTCCGTTGTTACCAAACACCTGAGGCTGGCACTTGTAGGCATCTCCACAAATGCGCACCCCAGCGCTGTGGGGACTACTTAGGCCTGTGTGTACACTGGCTTGCCCTGGCACATCCCTTCTCCAAAGGAGCTGGAAAGAAAGAAACCTCTAGTGAGCCAGTTTGGTGTAGTGGTTAAGTGTGCGGACTCTAATCTGGGAGAACCGGGTTTGATTCCTCACTCACTCTTCCAGTTGCTCCTGCTGGATGACCTTAGGCAAGCCATACTTCTGGCACAGCTGTTCTTGAAAAAGAGCAATTTCTGTCAGAGCTCTGTCAGCCCCACCCACCTCACACAGGGTGTCTGTTGTGGGGAGGGGAAGGGAAAGGAGTTTGTAAGCTGCTCTGAGACTCCCTTGGGTAGGTGGGATGGTATTTGCAAAAGCCGTGTGGGATGGTATTTGCAAAAGTGTGGGCAGAATTTCCAATGGGCTGAATGCAGTGGCAGTAGAGAGAGAGTGAAAGTGTACAAGAAAAGAGAAAGCAGGAGAGAGGTATTAGGTAATACTTTGCCAGATTCAGTTGTCCTGGTGCTGGAATGGCAGGGGAGGTCAGTCTGGAGAACCCATCTTGTGGCTGAAATCCCAGTCCTTGTATACCTAAAATTCCCCTTGTTTTAGAGGAGTCTTGCAACAATTTCAAACTTAATTAACTTTATCTGCTCGTTCCTGATTCACAGAAATTATTTTCTGGCTTAAAATTTGTTTGCGGCAAAGGCTGACTGTGACATGGTTAACCCCATGGGTTAGACATTTGGCTTAAGAGAATCCCCTTAATGTCTTCCACAACATTTCTCCTTTGGGATCACAAACACTAACCATTACTTGTGGCTGCTGGAACCTGAAGTGATTTCAGCTAATGCTTCGACCAGTCTGAGATGATTTCCGATTCCAGCAGCCACAAGAAATGGTCAGTGTGCGTGACACCACAGGACCTAATCAAGATATTGCCCTGACCTGGATGGCCGAGGCCTCGTATTGATTGCTGGTCTATGACCGTAATAATAAACCTGGATTGAATCGGATGGCCTAGGCTAGCCAGATCTCATCAGATATCAGAAGCTATGCAGGGTTGACCCTGGTCATTATTTGGATGGGAGTCCCCCAAGGAATACCAAGGTCGCTTTGCAGAGGCAGGCAGAGGGAGGCAATGGCAAACCACCTCTGAATGTCTCTTGCCTTGAAACCCCTGTGGGGTTGCCATAAGTCAGCTGCAACTTGTTGGTATTCACAATCAAAATTTGCTTTTAAAATTAACTGTCTTGCCCAAGAGTGCCTTACTTTGCATTAGGGTTGCCAGGTCCTCATGGTGGGGGAATTTGGGGGGGGGCATTCCGGGGGTGGCAGGACGTCATGCATAATGTCCCCAATACGATGACGTTACCCGGAAGTGACATTATCGCATCAGAGATGTTGCACACGATGCTCTGGTTTTGGGCAAAAACTCTATGATGTCACTTCTGGGTGATGTAATCGTGCCAGGGATGTCACACGAGGATGTCCCTGTTTGGGGATGGGGTTTCCCCTGCCGGCCAGGTGGCTGGTGTCGGATTGGAGCCCTCAAAAGCAGGGGAACCCCCGCTGGGACCTGGGGGCTGGCAACTCTACTTTGCATCTTCCTTGTGAGACACAGAATCTTACTGTGTTACTTCCCCCCCTTGCCTCTTTGGCCTCTGTTTTCCAGGTCTAAAAGCCAGATTTGCATGGGGCGCTTTTAGCTTCCCCCTTTTCCATTTTCTGAGGCAGCCTGAGGCCCTCGATGAATGTTGGGGTGCTGGCATAACACCATTGCTTAATAAAAGCCTTTCACCAAGCACCACTTTCTCTTCCACACTGAGATCCCTATATTGTGCCTGTCTAGCAGGGGTAAGAAAAGAACAAAAGGCGCTTACCTAAAACTGCGGAATCCTTTGTCAAGTAGGTGAATGTGCTGTGGTCGAACTCTCTCACCCCAACACTGAATTTGCCCAGGAACTTTATTTGCGTCTCCTTGTTGAGAGAAGCTTTCTCTCTGTGGTTGTCTTTTGCTCCCCCTCTAATTCCCTCTCTAAATTCCCCATGTTTAACTCCCCTATCAGTGTTTCTGTTTCCATGCTTTGGTCACCCGCTCCATGATCTGCTGTCTGACTTCTTAGAGCCTTGACCTCTGGTTATCTTTGCTTTCCCCCTGGGACCTGTAGCTTCCTCCCCAAGCCTTAGGCGGTAGCAGGCTGTATTAGATGAAGCCCCTTCCAAGAGCTAGGAGCAAGCTTCAGAAACAAAGATAAGGCTCAAAGAACCGCACAGCTTGAAGCACAAAGACACACACTTTGCCCCCTCTCTGCCTCTTCTACTGGTTCCATATTTAACTCCCTCTGTTTGCATGTTCTGGTTGTGCTCTCCCCGAGCTTCTGTCTGACTTCCTAGGGCCTGGACCCCTGATTAAAGGAGGCTACAATTCACAAGATTTTAACAGTCAGCTGTGGGACTCCATAAAATAACTTTAGAGGTCACCAACAACCCACACATGCCTCTAGAGAACTCTGGTCTGATACTCGACTAACAGGTAACCAACTAAGGCTAGGAAGTCCACTGTGGTTAATTATTGCAGCAGTAGGCATTAAATCTTAGCCCAAGTAAGTGCTTTTATCTTGTCCCAGGATGTTGAACACATCCTGCGCAACTTAAGAGACTATCACTGCACAGTATCAGTCATCCAGCGTTATCAAAGGCATAAAGTGGACAGTGAAGAATTCGACTTGTGGCTATGAGAGTCATACTGTGAAACATTTGTCTGTCTGGGACTCTTGTAGTGTTGTAGATGTAGGCACCCTTTCATACACACAGCTTGAGCTGCACGAGGGCTGCCTCTCTTCTGTGGTTCTAATAAGTTACACGAATGTGCTGTGCCAGTGAATGCCACCATCACATAGGACTTTCTCATCTAGTTGGCATCCCAATGGGAAGGGCGGGCTGTGGTTTGCATACAGATGTGACCCCCCAAAAGATAAATGGGATGACACAATGACGAAGCTGTCCCCCCACAGCTCAGTGCGCACCTTTTCCACTGTCATTCATCGCCACCAATGCTGCAAACATTGGAATAACTACTGTCCATATAGGTAAGAGTTCACTGAATTACATGGTTCATTTGTTTTGTCTTTAAACATATGTGCCAAACGTGACCAACAGAAGGAAAACAAAGAGGATTAAACCCTTAAAGAGAAAAGAAGAAATATATATCTATATTGGTCAAACAATTTAAAAGGATACATTACCATTAGGCTTGTCAGCTTTTCTTGCAGGCACTTAAGGTAAGGTTTAACGGAAGATTTGTTGATGTGATGAAATCTGCGCTGCTCTCCCTTCCCTTCCATTTACGCAGTTGTTCAGAGGACAATTTGACATGACAGCTATCTCATTCTTTCAACCATCACAAACCGTGTTTTTAAAGTTCTTCATTTTTAGGTTAGGACCAGCACGTGCCAAAGTGCTTGTTATGTCTTTTTGTGCACTACATACCTCTCAGGCTGAGTGTTCGCCTTTATAGCAGCAGCAGCCGCCATACAAAAAAATGCCTTTCCCTTGTGCAGCACCAGAGAGAAGAGGCTGTTGATGATCATTAGCAAAGGATGAGTGGGGCAAGCCGCTACCTGTTTGCCTTGATTACTGTATTTAGCGCCTCCATAATGAATAGGGACTTCCACTACCTTTGAAATGCAGTTCAGCTGATTAAGTGTAGTCTTGACAGATGTAAGAAAAACGGTGATTTGCAAAACAGAAGGAACGCATCCATCAAAAGTGGGTACGAGGGTGCTTGATCTTGCTCAGGGTTGCCATCCTCTGCACAGAAAGGGGAAGCTTGTTACATTAATCAGAACATTGTGCTGGTTCTGCCATCAGCCCCTGCCACTACCTTCATGTGAAAGTAAAGGTGAAAATCATCAGCTACCCATGTCCTGACAATGGAGGAGGAGGAGGAAGCAGAAGAAGACACTCTGCCCTTCACTACCCAAACAAATCTAGGAGCAGCTTACAATCGCCATTCCTTCCTCTCCCCACAACAGACACCCTGAGGTAGGTGGGGCTGAGAGAGGGCTGAGAGAGCTGTGATTGGCCCACAGTCACTCAGCTGGCTTCATGTGGAGGACTGGGGAATCAAACCTGGTTCTCCAGATCAGAGTCTGCCGCTCTTAACCACTAAACCAAGTTGGCTTTCAACAAGAGGGTCTTTGGCCCAGGCAGTGGGGAAGGGGGAACAGTATCTCAGAGTCTAAAAATAAAAGCCAGGCAATGTTTTTTATTACGACCAATCAAAATGGCCCAGATTAGTGCACAAACTTTTGACTTCTTTGGAACGCTTCATTGAACTGGATGTATAAAAAGAAAAAAGGTGAGGGGACACATCTCAGGCAATGCTGTCGGGCATCTGTAGAATGCTTCAGGAGGTGCAGGGTGCGGACAGCTGGTATCAGATTGCAGCCTGGCATGCTGGGAAGAAGAAACAAAATAATGGATGCCTCATATTGAGAATACAAAAGCCTGCAATTGATGGAAGATGTCTCCGACCACTATACAGGACACAGGAGTCTTTTAAAAGGCTGAGAGCAGTGGAAAAGCATGTTAATCCTTGCATTAACAGTACTGGAGGCTGAGCTGGTACGCAAGGTGTAAAGGGGCTGGAGGCCAGAAAGTCCGGATGGGAAGGCTTGGAGGAGGTGTATGTTGGAAGAAATGGAAGCTTCCTCTAATTAACTTCATTTTGTCATTCTATGTAATTTGCCTTCAGTCTCACTGAGAAAGACAGACTACAAATGAAATTAACAAATACATTCCACACTGCAGGCCCTGTGCCAGGAGCTACATCCAGAGTCCTGGCAGGACCGCATCTAGAGTTTTTGGTTCTCAGGAGGCTGGTAGCTCTACTGTCAAACACATCCTATATTAATATAAGTGCCCTGTGGGCTATCACACCCGTCTGACAAAACTAGGATTTTCTATTTTCTTTCATAACCAGAATTGGTAATCTTTAACCACTAGAAATGATACTATTGCAACAAGAAATCAGTAAGTGGCCCTTGGAGCAGGGCAGGACACATCAGTATGTTTCACACATGAAATTGTGGCTCTCCTTTTATTTTTTTTAAAGGTATGCTATTGTAGTCCGACTTTCTCCCTGAGACTTTCTCCCTCGTATAAGTCAGACCCTAGCAAGCAGGATGGGACATCCAATAAACAAAGTGACAGAGTTTGGATTTCAGAAATCTGGAAACAAGCTGAAATTTGAAAAGGGAGCTGAGACAAAGCTTAAGTATGAACATGACACATTAAGTGATGCAGAAATTACTCAGTAGGATCACACTTACAGCAAGACTATTCACAGTAGTATAGTCCACAGTTCCTGTAACTTTACCAAAGCAACTTTCTGAAACACTTTGTCACAGTACAGCCCTAATTACCTGTGTAAAAAAAGCCCTCCTGAATAATTCAGTTTTGCATAGTCTGCAGAAAGCTAGGCAGGCGGGAGCCTTTCTGACCTCATCAGGGCAGGCCGTTCCACAAGGTGGGGGCCGCAACAGAGACGCATGCCTCTGGGAAATTGTTGGTTTTGCTTGTTTGCTGGGTGGCACCTGCAGGAAGCCCCTCTCTAATGAGCAAAGCTGTTCCCTCCCCTCCCCGTCCTCACCTTTACAAGCTGCCTCTGAGTGCAGAGAGCAGGGCTGCTGAACTTCCGGCATCTTCGTTGGCTTCTACTGTGCCCACATGGGTTTGCTAGAGTTGTTTATCTGCTGAAGTTTGCTGGCTGAGGTGGAGGGGACCTGGTTGCAAATGTTGTGCTTCCCAGTGGAGGCTTTTCTCTTGTGCCCATTGTGCTAAGGAGCCAGGTGGGTCTATCCCTGGCACTTCAAGTTAAAAGGACCAGGCTGTGGCTTATTATGAGAAAGACTTCAACCTGGAGAACCACTGCCACTCTGAGTAGACGCGGGGGCGGGGGAAACTTGCAATGCCCAGCCATTTCATGTTTTCCCCTGGGTCCTAGGCTCAGAGTATTGACCATGAGAGCAGGCTGGGGAAAGGGTTTGCTCCCCACTCCAGGCAGTATGGGGGCATCAGCCCAGTGCGGCACTGCATCTCTAATTGTGTTTGTCTGTGTCCTTTCATCTCTGCTACCTGATATTATATTTTATGACAAACATGACCCGGCCCGACAAAGTCCCATTTATGTAAGATCTGGCCCTTATAACAAATGAGTTTGACACCCCTGCTGTAGCCATACCCAAGCTTTATAGGTACATGCATGGGTGGGGGGATCTTCAGCCAGATGGTGCAGCTGCTAAAGGTGTACCTTCATCCTGCCCCCGTATATGTTTATATCTGTATTTATCTACAGTGTGTGTGTGTTATAACCTGTTTCTCCTCTTGGTTCAAGGTGTCTCACAATGATTCATTCATTCATTCATTCATTCATTTATTGTAGGGGAAACTCCCCTCCCCAGTTTTCTCTATCCAAAGGAGTCTCAAAGAGGCTTACAATTGCCTTCCCTCCTCTCCCCACAACAGGCACCTTGTGAGGTAGGTGGGGCTGAGAGAGTTCTGAAAGAACTGTGACTGGTCCAGGTCACCCAGCAGGCTTCATGTGGAGGAGGAGTGGGGAATCAAACCCGATTCTCCAGACTGGAGTCCACTGCGCTTAACCACAACACCACACTGGCTTTCCTAATAACTAAAGCATCCCCAGCTAAAACCAAAGATAAAACAACAAGCCCCAAATCCTCCTTAAAGGGATGCCTGCTGTTCAGACCCTGTCAAATGCCCTGGTAGACTGGCAGGCCTTCCCTCTCACTTTTCCAGAGAACCCAGTGCACACAGCTGGAGCCACAATAGAAAAGGCCTGGGCTCTGGTCAATGCCAGATGCCCCCCCCCCCAAGTGATTAGGCTAGCCAGCTGATAGCTGCCTGAGTACTGTGGCTGGCACGCAGGGGCATATGGAAGGAGATGGTCTTTCAAATAAAATGTATCTTAAAGACAGCTAGAATGCCTCAAAGGAAGAGGAGCAGTTTTTTCATTGTAGTGCTGTCATGGCTGTGGTTTCATTCTGAAGGAAGCTGGCTTTTCACCCCATGGGACCTCAGAATAAATCCCATTATATTCCTAGCATGACTAATACATATATCCCATTAGAAGTAATGTAGAATAAATCCTTCTATATGCAAAGTTTGCTGCATGCATTTAGGACACAATAACCAGAAATCACGCTTGTTTTTGTCACATACAGTATTTGGCTTATCCATCAAAATCGATGATAGGTCAAGCACCTGGCAAATAAACTGCTCAGATCCATTCTGACCTGGATTCCAAATTTGTTTATATATTTATATCCTGCATTTCCTTGCAGTTCAAGTCATCTTATAAATAATCAGAGTAAGAATTTACGTAAGATGTATCCAAATTCTTTTTTATTATTATTTATTATTTATTTTAAAAAAGATTTATCCAGATTCTTTTATTATATTCTTTTATTATTTATAAAAAAGCTGCCACCACCCATGGATACATATGAAGTGGTTGGGGCCGACCCCAGTCCATCATGACTAGTTGTTAACAGGGAGTGTGAATTTCTTCTTGGTCTTCCACATAGCATATATCCCTCCCCTCCCAATTCAAACCAATTAACATAAACCATGGGCAGTTTTCTGTGTGGGCCACCACCATCCATGGTGAGATTGTCCTCCACCAGGCACAAGGCATTTCTGGTCAAGGTGCCTATATTATGAAACTCTCTCCTATACTTAATCTGCCAGGTTCTATGTTGGAATGCCTGGTGAAAACTTTTTCATTCTGCCAGGCTTGATTGCCAACCTCCAGGTAGAGCCTGGAGATCTGGAATTACATCTAATCTCCAGGCTACAGAGATCAGTTTGAGTAGGGGAAATTACTGCTTTGGATGGGTGGACTCTGTGGCATTATACTCTGCTGAAGCTCCTCCTTTTTTAAAACCCTGCCATCCCTAGGCATCACCCTGAAATATCCAGAAATTTCCCAGTCTGGAGTTGGCAACCCTATGCCAGGCTTCCTATGGCTGCTGACTTCCTGGATGTTCATTGTAGATGAGCCGCCTTTGTGTGTATTAAATGAATGGGTTTTTAAAAATTGTAAAACACTATTAAAATTGCATTTGTTTTAGTTGTAGGCTGCTCAGAGGGCAAGTGGTTTATAAATATAAGTGAACAAATATACTCTAATGGTAATTTGTTAAGTGAGCATACAGCCCAGCAATAATCTACAGCAGAAAACCAGAACAATCCATTTGCATCTATATCAAATCTAGGTAAATATTATGAATTTTCTGAATTTATAGAGTGTAAACAAGGCGATTTTACAGCTTTCCTGGGCTATGTGTCCCCACATGGGGACTGCTAAGCGTGTTCTGACTTGTTGATCCAGTCTTGTCAGGCTGGAGTCATTTACTACAGGTCTGAGATTTTAACTTTGCTGTCATTATGACCATAAGTGGATTCCCCTGACTTGAGACTCCTGCTGAGAATCAGTCCCCCTTCAGTTCTTGTTTAGCACCCTGTTGCTTCACAACTTGGCAAGAAAACATAGTCTGCACAGGGTGGGGGTGGTTCTGAATTTCATTTCCAGAGCAGATGGGTAATGCTAGCCCAGCTCAGCATCGGAAGTCCTAAGTTGGTAGTTGAGTGTATGTAAATTAAATATTTTATAAAGTTCTGTTGTGTACTAAGACCGCGGTCGCTTGGTCTCTCGTAATGGCGACCGCCACATGGACAGCGCACATGGTCAGAATCTACCTGAGCTTCAGCCAGGTAGAACAATAGCCAGTTGGATCCTGAGCGACCACCAATTACGAGCCTAGGTCTCCTGCTGGGGGACCTATGAACTGCAACCACAAACTTAAGGTCCTATCAGGACTTGTGGGCGAGGTCAGGGCATTGTCTCCGGCCGGCATAAAAGAGGGCTTTGAGCCCGGGGTTTCTCATGTTCCATCTGACCCTCAATAAAGAGCTTTGCTATGAAATCACTACCTCCCAACTCCAATACTTTCCAAGTTCTATATTTATGGAGAATTTTATAAATAGTTGGAACCAGTCTATTCATTCTGTTATGTATTGTTATATATCTGCTTGCATTTTCTGCTGTTTACTGCTGTTCTTTCCTGCCTGCACAATCAGTTTCTAAGTCTGACTGAATCTACTTTGGGAGTGTCTGGCCAGAAATCTATTCCCGTGTTTCTCCTTAGTTTTGCGAAATAGCACTACCTCAGCACCTTTCCCCAGGTAGCTGATTTAATCACAGCACAATCAGTTAGCACTTCTCATTTCCTTCAGTCGCTCTGTCAAAACTCAGTGTGTGGCCTGTGGAAAAAAAAACCACATTCAGGAATTCCAAATGACTAAAGATTCCCCCCCCCTCATTAATTTTGACTGAATAATATAAATGAAACTAGAGAGAAATCTGCAAACCAACAATCCAAAAGCAGTAACTTTTAAGAACAGGCAGCTCAAGTTACCATTTTCTTGTCTCTGCTTACATTAGATGTCTGGACTCTAAAGCCCACGTTCTCCTTTTCAGTGGTATCTTTCTCTTCTTCCGAGACAGGAAAAGAACAATGTTTTGTGCCAGCTGGCAAGAAGGCTCAGGCCTGTCATCATAGAAATACAATTTGTCACCTTGGTTTTCCCAATCTCAGTTGTTTAATTGTTCTAAATAGAGCGCTAGATGGGAAAAGGTCAGTAGTAGAAGCGTGTATAATCTGAACTTCAAAAATATAGACATTTTGTGCCCCCAAAAGAAACTATACTTCATGTATATTTGTTTCTATGTGTGTGCGAGGAAGAGAGAGAGAGAGACTTTTGAGATCTGGAGGAGAAAACAGAACCTGGGAAAGGTCAAGAAGACATTGGAGCTCAGTTCAGACATAATGGGAAACCATAATTTATTTTAACTATGGTTAGTTCATGAAACAAACATTTGGCATGCTGATGATTATTCACATCCTGGTTTGCCTCAAAAACTGCTGGTTTTATGTCCTTCACTTTAATTGGGCATTTCTGTGGCTGGGAAGTGCATAAGGACAGTGCCAGGACATATCAGGATGTCCATATTCATAACGCCCAGCTGTGGTAAGTCAATCATCTTCAAAGCATGGTGTCTGATCCCGATTGGATGACTACAGAGTGGAGTTGCCTGCATTCAGATGATCATATTATTCATAGTTCATCTTAAATGCATCATTGTTTTACATTGTGTCTGAACCAAGCATTTTGGCTTTTCTAAGGGAGAGATGCTTTATTTATTAGAGAATGACCCTTTTCAAACTGCCTTTGTATTCCGTTTTAGTAACTGGTTGCTAATGGTTTTTTTCTATCATTTCAGACAGACCTGTTTTAGTAACCGGCTGCTGGAGGAATTTATTTACCTGTTCATACAAACCTGCTTGCATTGAGTTACCAAAGTGTGGTTGAGCCACATTTGAGGGAAACTGCCTTCTTCCATTTTCTACCCCTTAATTGAGCTTCTGAATTGCTGTGGTGTGCTGTTTAAAATGTCCATAGCACTTCCTACAATGCCACCCTTTTTTCCCATGTGATCTTCCGCAGACTTTTTTTAACATTCTAAGTTGAGCGCTATAGTGCTAAACCAATATAGCACTTCAGTGTTATAGCAGCACCATTGAGATGCCTTGACTCCATTGATAATAATAATAAATTCAATTTTTAGCCTCACCTTCCCCAGTAGGATAGGGCGCAGGGCAGTGTACAGCAGAAAAACCTTTACATAGTTATAATACAAATTTAAAATAATAAAATATACAACATAATTACCAGTCAGGTGGTGATAAGACTGCCAGAGTGGGCCACTGCCTGGGGGGGGGGGGGATGCAGGAGAAGCAGGAGTAGCAGGAATGTCAGCCAGATGGGTACCGTTGCTGTCCTCAACCAAACACCTGGAGGAACATCTCTGCCTTATGTGCCCTGTGGAATCATATTAAGTCTCTCCAGGTGTGGATATCATTTGGCAGAGAGTTCCACCAAGTTGAGGCCAGGGCCAAAAATGCCCTGGCCCTGGTCAAGGACAGCTAGATGTCTCTTGGGCTGGGACCACCAGCAAGTTCTTATCAGCTGAGCATAACGCCCTTCGGCGGGTATACCAGGAGAGGTGGTCCCAAAGATACATGGGTCCCTGACCTATTAGGGCCTTAAAGGTTAACACCATAACCTTGAACCTGATCCAGTACTCCACCAGAAGCCAGTGCAGCTCACAAAGCACAGGGTGGATATGTGCTGTGCGTGGAGTCCCAGTGAGGACTTGTACTGCTGCATTCTGGATCAGTTGGAGTTTCTGGATCAGAGTCAAGGGTAGCCCCAAGTAGAGTGAGTTACAGAAGTCCAATCTGAAGGTGACCATTGCGTGGATTACAAGTGGCTAGATCAGTGTGAGAGAGGCCAGTTGCCTGACCTGGCGTAGCTGGGAAAACACCAGCCTGGCTACATTTGCAATCTGGGCCTCCACTGATAAGAAGGCATCCAGAATCACACCCAGGCTCTTGACAGTTGATGCCAGTGTCAAGGGCATACCTTCAAGAGCCGGGAGACAGCACCCCAACCCTGAGTCCCTTCTTCCCGGCCACAGAACTTCCGTCTTAGTTGGATTCATTCTCAGCTGGCTCTGCTTCAACCATCCCACCACAGCCTCCAAACCCTCAGCCAAGTTCAACTGAAGTGACATAATGGTTTAGCGCTATAGCACTCAACTTAGAACATTAAAAAAGTCAGTGGAAGATCGTGCAGTGGAAAAGGGTGTGTGGGGGGGAAGTGGCACTGTTTGAAATGACCATAGCGCTTCAGAGACAGCTCATTAACAGAAGGAAATTCACGGTATAAAACCCTCATCCCTGTATCGCTTTACTTGAAATCGGGCCAACAGTGAATACCATCCAGTTGAGAACAGTAATGTGAAAAGGGCCAACATAAAAGGAGGTCTTACTCCATCTAGCTATACTTGTTATGAGGAGGCTTTACTGGATTTCATTAATTAATTTATTAATTAATTCAATTTCTACCCCGCCCTCCCCACCAAGGCAGGCTCAGGGCAGCTTACATAAAAATTTTAAAACAGCTAAAACAATACATTTCTAAAAACCGATCATAAAGTGCTAGTGTGCTGTAAAGTACTCAGTCCAGAGACTCAAGTGAAATCAGCTCATGCTTTATTAGGAGGTTCTGGAACACATGTCTGAGCTGGGCTCGGGGGTCTGCTTATATGTGCATCTAAACCATGCCCCCGGCCTCGCCTACCCACTCTGATAGGATTACAATTAAGTCTCCCCAGATCATTGGCCCCTACTTGCATCCTGGCTGACCGATAGGTCTAAATCGCAATCCGGCCAGTCTATTGCATTCTGGAGCAAAGCTCTGACTGTTCCTGACCATGTGTGATAAGTATTGGAGTCGGGAGTCCATGGAATAGTGAAACAGCTAGATCTTTATTGCTGGTCCGGATGAAGCATACAACCCAGGGCTCCAAGCCCTCCTTTTATGCTGGTCAGGGACAATCCCCTGACCTCACCCAACTGGCCTGATAGGCTATTAGAAATCTATTTACATTTCATAGGTTCCCTGGGAGAAACCTAGGTACAGGATTGGTGGCCGGTTTGAATCCACCTGGCCTTTGTTCTACCTGGCTGAAGCTCAGGTAGTTTCTTGGCCATGTGCTCTGGCCATGCTCTGGCCATGTGCTCTGGCCATGCGGTCGCAATGAAGAGAGCACATGGCGACCGCATGGTCAATACATAACACCCCTCCCCCCATAGTCCAGAACCCCTCTGCACACATAGTCTTTGAGATAGTCCGGGCGTCTGCGCTCACGTCCAGAGCGCCGGGGGTTTGTAAGGCGGGGCGTGTTGCTAGTGTCGGCAGGTTGCGGTGTGGGTAGTTGTTCTGCTGGCGGGGCCTGTCTGCTCGGGGGTTGTTCAGGTGTGGATGGTGCGACTGCTTCGTCCGCGGGCAGGAGCGGCATCTCCGCAGTCTCTGGATCAGGGTCTGGCGCTGCTTCTGGAGTCGTGTCGATGTCACGGTCTGTTGGTGCAGGGAGTTCGGGGGCCTGGGTATCATCGTGGTTCTGGGTACGGCGTCGAATCTGGTCAATGTGCCGTTTCCAGACTACGCCATCTTCCGTAAGGACCTCATAGGAATAAGGCCCTGTGACTCGGACGATCCTTGCGGGGAGCCATGTTGGACCCCGCGCGAAGTTCTTTGCGTATACGGGGTCTTCGGGAGCAAATCCTCGGGCAGCTGGCCGGTCCTCCATTGTCGGGTTCCCCTCGATTGCTCGGTCGGGATGTAGGCGGTCCAAGACGGTTCCCAGTCGTCTTCCCATCAGAAGTTCGGCTGGCCGGCGCCCGGTCCCTGAGTGGGGTGTGTTCCGTTGGCAGAACAGGAACTTGTACAGCTGCTCTTCCCAGTCGCCATGCTCCATCTTCTTTAACGCGTCCTTCGTTGTCCTCACCATGCGCTCGGCCTGGCCATTGGTTGCGGGGTGGAACGGAGCGGAGCGGATGTGGCGCAGACCGCAGGCTTCCATAAACCGTTGAAACTCGCCGGAGGTGAAGGCGGTCCCGTTGTCGGTCACGAGAGTTTCTGGCATTCCGTGTGTCGCGAAGATCGGCCAGAGACTTCTTAAGGCAGCGTTGGTGGAGGTCGAAGCTACCGGCACTACCTCAAGCCACTTGCTGTAGCTGTCAACAACGATAAGAAACAACCGGCCCTGGACCGGTCCCGCGAAGTCTAGGTGCAGGCGGGACCAGGGCTTGTTAGTAGATTCCCAGGATCGGACAGGAGCGTGTGGCGGATCTGGCCGTGACTCCTGGCATTTGGTACACTTCTGGACCCGCCCCTCAATGTCTTTGTCCAGGCCTGGCCACCATACGTAACTCCGGGCCAGAGCTTTCATGCGCACAATTCCCGGGTGAGCCTCGTGGAGGGCCTCTAGCACTCGGGGCCGCAGGGGCCCGGGGATCACCACTCGAGATCCCCATAGCAGGCATCCCTTGTGGGCCGATAGTTCGTGCCTGCGTGCCGTGAAAGCGGCAAAATCTGGTCCCGGTTTTTCCGGCCACCCCCTTCCCACCCAGTCTGAGACACGGGAAAGGATGCGGTCCCGCCGTGTGCGACGGGCCACATCTGATACCTGTACGGGGCGCTCCGGTAGATCCTCTAGGAGCGCGACGTGGAAAGCGGGAGCCGGATCAGGGTCGCAGGACGGGAGGGGAAGACGGCTGAGGGCGTCTGCATGACCCATCGCCTTCCCCGGGCGATGTACCAATTCGTAGGAGTAGCCTGACAAAAAAATTGACCACCGCAGGACCCGCGGGGACAGCATGTGAGGGGTCTGCCTGTGGGGGGCAAGGAGACCCAGCAGCGGCTTGTGATCTGTGGCCACGGTGAATGACCGTCCGTAGAGATAGTCGTGAAATTTCCTGACGCCAGCTACGATTGCTAGGGCCTCCTTGTCGATCTGGGCGTAGTTCCGTTCTGCCGACGACAGGGTCCTGGAGTAGTAGGCAACTGGTACCTCCTTTCCGTTGGGTAGCTGGTGTCCCAAGACCGCCCCAACGCCGTAGGGGGATGCGTCGCAGGCCAGGATGACAGGGAGCCTCTCATCGAAATGCGCTAAGACCGCATTTGAAATTAATAAGTCTTTGACGGCCCGGAAGGCTGCATCATGCTTGGGACCCCAGGCCCAAGCCGCTCCCTTGTCCAGGAGACGATGCAGGGGTTCAGCGACCGCCGCCTTGTGCGGAAGGAAGGCGTGGTAGAAGTTCACAAGTCCCAAGAACGCCTGGAGTTCCGCCTTTGAGGACGGGCGGGGTGCACCTGTAATTGCCACTACCTTCTCCTTTGTAGGGTGAATGCCGTCTGCGGTGACTTGGAACCCCAAGAAGGTCACCGAGGAGACTCCCAGGGTGCACTTGTCTTTTCGAACCTTGAGACCCGCGTCCTGGAACCTTTGCAGCACCATCCGGAGGCGAGCTGCGAACGTGTCGGCGTCCGGGGCGGCGATGAGGACGTCGTCGAAGAACGGCTTCACTCCTGGAACATCTTTTAGGAGAGAATCCATTAGATTTTGAAAGATTCCAGGTGCTACGCTGACCCCAAATTGGAGGCGTTTTACCTTGAACGCTCCCTTGTGAGTCACAATCGTTTGTGCCTCGGCCGTTGCTTCGTCTACGGGAAGCTGCTGATAGGCTTGGGCCAAGTCTAATTTTCCAAATATTTTGGCACCCGCGAGGGAGGCCAGAACATGGCTGACCACCGGTACCGGGTACGCGTGGTCCTGTAATGCCTTATTAATTGTACATTTGTAATCCGCGCAGATGCGGACTTCCCCGTTAGCTTTGAGGGGGGTCACAATGGGAGTCTCCCACTTGGCGTGGGAGACCGGCTCGAGCACCCCTTGTGCCACGAGCTTTTCCAACTCTGCCTCTACTTTGGGCTGGAAGGCGAGTGGTGGCCGGCGGACGGCCACGCGGATGGGCCGGACTGCCGGGTCCAGGTCGAAGGAAACCGGGGGTCCTTTGTAGCAGCCCAATGAGCCATCGAAAACGGCGGGAAATTCCTCGCAGATGGATGAGAAGTCAGTAGAGCCCATGCGGTGTATTCCGGTCCACTGCACTCCGAGCGGCTTGAACCAGGTGCGACCTAGGAGACTGGTTAGATTGCGCTCCACCACGAGAAGGTCCAGCAGGCCATTAAAGGCATGGTACTGGACCCGGACCCTGGCTAGCCCCTTAATAGCCACTGGGTTTTTCTGGAAGTCCCGGAGGACCAACCCAGCCGGCAGCCGCAGCCAGCGTGCCCCCTTCGGGCAGAGGCGGCGGAACGTAGCTGCGGACACAATTGAATATGCTGACCCTGAGTCCAGTTCCATGGAGCAAGGAACTCCCTCTATTCGGAGAGACACGGAAATTGCGCCCGGGATGGGCTGAGGCAAGTTCATTACCGTGGCCGTGGGAACGACACTACCCACTTCTTCGAAGTTCGCTGCTGGGGCACGGTGGCTGTTCCTCAGGCGGCAGGCCCGGGCGAGATGTCCTGCTTTCCCGCAGGCGCGGCAGATGGCATCACGGAAGCGGCATGTCCGTCTGTCGTGGGGGTCCCCACAGCTGGCGCACGTTGGGGCCTGCCTGTTGAGGGAAGCAGGAGAGGGAACAGAGACAGATGCTGGGCGCCGGCCCTTGGGCCTGGGGACGCCGGGCTCACCCTTCTTCGAGCGTGGTTGCATCCGGTGGACGTCCTCTTCTTCGCTTGAGTCGGGTTCGGGAGGAGCCGCCTGGTGGACTTTGGTGGCTGCCTTGTCCTTTTGCGTTGTCTCGAAGGCTGCCGCAGTTTCGAGCATCTTCTCCAAGGTTGGCTCCGGCATTGCAATGAGGCGCCGGCGGAGCTTGGCTTCCCGGACCCCTCCCATGAAGGCGGTCTCCACGTGGTCATCCATGTGGCGGAATTCGCAGCCCACGGCTAGTCGACGGAGTTCAGCCAGGAAAGTGGCGGCTGACTCCCCCGGCTGCTGCTGGCGCTGTATGAACTCCCAGCGCCTGGCCAGTTTTGATGGCTTCGGGGCGAAGTAATCGCCGAGGGTCTTGGTGAGCACGTCGTAAGACACCTCGGTGGGGTCTTGCGGGGCTAGTAGGTTCTGGGCCACCCGCATGACCTCCACCCCTCCGGAACTCAAGAGCCAGGCACTCTTCAGGTCCGCATCTGTGATTCCGCGGACCTTAAAGGCACAACCCAGCGTCTTGAGCCAGGACTCCCACGTCTCGGGGCGAGACGTATTGAAAGGGGTAATTGGTCCCGGAGCGTTTGCCATATTTACCAGAGCAGGAGCGGCGGCGGCTGTTTGAGCGATGTCCTCGTGTCTTGCGGCGGTGCCGGGGAGCGCTGAGGCTTGGCGCTGGCTAGTGCCGGAGGATTGGGCTCAGAGCGGCTTGCGGCGAGGCGTTGGAGCGCTGGAGCTCGGAGATGCCTGCGGCCGGCGGGACGGAGCTCGCTGTGCTGCTGTGGTCTGCTGGAGAGTCGCTCATCGGGATCCCATCCTCGTCGCCACTGATAAGTATTGGAGTCGGGAGTCCATGGAATAGTGAAACAGCTAGATCTTTATTGCTGGTCCGGATGAAGCATACAACCCAGGGCTCCAAGCCCTCCTTTTATGCTGGTCAGGGACAATCCCCTGACCTCACCCAACTGGCCTGATAGGCTATTAGAAGTCTATTTACATTTCATAGGTTCCCTGGGAGAAACCTAGGTACAGGATTGGTGGCCGGTTTGAATCCACCTGGCCTTTGTTCTACCTGGCTGAAGCTCAGGTAGTTTCTTGGCCATGTGCTCTGGCCATGCTCTGGCCATGTGCTCTGGCCATGCGGTCGCAATGAAGAGAGCACATGGCGACCGCATGGTCAATACATAACAATGTGCTTGCCCCGGACTGCATGGCCGGACCACGTGGCCTGACCACATGGCCTGACCGCCTGGCGGTCGCCATTAGAACACAACATGTGCCACGTTATAAACTGATGGTGAGACATAATTGGTAGCAGATCCTAATGGGCTACAATCAGCATTGATGTAAGACTATCTCGGTCCCTTCACACCAGCAATGCACAGGCTGCGATGGTAATACCAGGGCACAGCGGTCCCACGGTGTGGCTCCTTAAGTGAATGCCTGGTGGAAGAGCTCCATCTTGCAGACCCTGTGGAACTGTAAAAGGTCCCGCAGGGCCCTGATGCCCTCTGGGAGTTTGTTCCACCAGCGAGGAGCTGCCACCAAAAAGATGGTTGGCTTCATTAGATCAAGACTTCTTAGCACCATAGTTATGCTGGTGACAAATTAGGTCAGAGATGATGAAATAACGTTAGTAGTGCTGGTGGGTGACCTTTGTCCAGAAGCCACCTGGGTGCTATAAGTGTATAAGGTATGATTCTGGCTTAGAGTCCTTCGATTCATTCCTTGCTTCTCAGTCACAGGAAATGGTATTGGAGGACTCAGTTCTACCTTGTGATGATGGTCCTCTGAGTTATTGCAAGGCACCATCATGTCTTCTTTTTGTTTAATCTTTATATGACAGCACTGGGAGATATATGGGATGAAGTATAACCAATGTGTTGATGGTGCCCAGCTCTGCTTTTCTTTAATATCTGAACTGGGTGCAGCTGCAGAGGTCCTAAATCAATGTCTGTAGGCCTTAATAAATTGGATAAGTATGATTAAACTAAACTAGAAAAGAACAGAACTGATAGTATTAGGATTTAGGGCTGCAGGTCTGGGTTGGTAAATTCCTGTATATTTGGGGGTGGAACTTGGGAGATGAAGGGATCTCTGTATAATGCCATAGAGTCCACTCTCCAAAATAGCCATTTTTCTCCAGTGGAACTGATCTCTGTAGTCTGGAGATCGGTATTAATTTTGTGAGATTGCTGAGCTTCATTTAGTTCAGAGGAGCCCCATATGTCTAGGGTGATCATGAAGCCTTTAGAGAGGCAGGTACACAACTTAGAATTAGTTATGTTGGATGTTCAGATACACAATGGTGGATAAGGGTGCTTTCTAATACTTAGGATATGCCTGCCCATTCCTAATTTCTAGATCAATTTCAGCATGCTATGTAGGTGACATAAATAGCCAGTTGTAGCTTCTTGTTATAAGTAACAGCTTTCAGGTAACTTGGTACAAGCAAGCTCAGTTTGAGACCAGAGCTGTGGATAAGAAAACACAAATTCTCAATGGGAAATGTTTACAGGCTCAATAGCTCAGTACTTAAGAGTACTTAAAAGTGAAAGTAAGCCACTGATTGCTCTCTGGAAAGAAATTAACCAGTTTAGCCTTGCTCTGAAAACCTGTATTTCCACAACACTTTGGACTACTGATCACTTACCGGAAGAAGGCAAGAAAAGAGGAACTTTTGGATCTAGCCAAGATGGCTTTTCTAACAGGAATGCATTCTTAATAACACCATAAATGGAAGTACACATCTGTTGCAAGGGATTCCAGCTTCATATGGCAGCTGGAGATTGCTGCCATATGAAACGTATTGACAAAGCACATTGAGGCGCAGAGTGTGGGGGTTTGGCTGCTGTTTTTTCTCCTCTCTGTCGTGTTCCCATCCTGAAAGATGCAATGGATATGTAGGCTGCCTGTGGTGGAGGTTGCCGGGGCATTCCCTCTTTCCCCCAGAGTCTGGGGTAGGCAGACTAATATAAAGTTTATTTCCTACCAAGCACTTTCTTATTAAAGTCACGTTCTTAAATACTGAGCTGGGCTTAAGTACGCTCCAGCTTTAAAAATGGTGATTACCAGGAAGCAAAGCAGATACCAAGGTGCCTATATCTGACTGTTAGATGCCTTATAATGGATTTGGAGTGCTTATTCTCTGCTGCTTTTATGTTTTATTTTTAATTTGGAATAATGTTTGCCAAGACTCTGTATGCTGCAGGGATGAGAGAGGAGGTAACTGATAAATTGGTCCCAGTTTGCTGTATCCAAATGACTATTATTGACCTCTTTGCTCCTGTTAACACAGAAGAAAATGGAATCTTCCTTTGTAGAGAGGCTGGCTTGATTAAAGACTTAAACTGGTGCCTGGATCCATCCTTGAGTGACAATAGAATATGAGCTGCCAATCACAGGAGGATATAAATAGACTTTAAAAGGGACACTGTCCCTGCTCCTGGTAGGAATTTAGACTTGGATGCCATCCCACGTATGTCTAGAAATGTCTGAAACAGTATACAGGATGGGTATATAGACCTACTACTCCAGCCAATTCTGAGTGCAGATCTGTCCATAAACTGTAATGAGCACTTAACCCTGTCAGATGTGAAATCTGCTAGCATTACAGTTAGCAGCTGTAATATTGTTCTTTTTCACCCCTTATATTTGAATGGAGTGTTGTGATGGTTTAACAGGATGAACAATTAAATGGTGGGTTGACTTGATGTAATTGGTGTGACTCTTCAAGTAACCATGCAGATGGTGGCAGTGAACCTTTATTTCACAGATCCTTAAGTGAAATCCCAAAAGTAAATATTCGAGCAGCTGTAGCAGGGAAGATGACCCCCCTCCCCACTCCAGGAATTCTCAGATGTGTGCTCACTAGTAGATTAGTGAATATTTCTGCTGAAATTAAGCACAAACTTGGTAGCTCTTCCCTCATGTCCAATCTTTGATGGCAGATCCATTGTTAAACATTAGGCTATGCATATACATCCGGAAATGGAATCTAAGCCAATTTTAAGACAGGATAATATATTGGAAGGACTTCTGAACTTCCTTGAAAAGCTATATATAATTATCTGCCCTTAGCCTAAATAATGGTCTAGAATTGAACAGGAAGGAATGATTAAAATGAGCAGCGGCATAGAAATGACCCGTGGAACAGAAGAGGCGAGCTGGTGGAATTAAAGACTTGAGTCAAAGATCAAGATAAAAGACATACCAGTTGAAAATAAGATTTGTGAGGCCTGTGAGGTACTTGTTCTAGAAACAAGAGTACTTACCAGACCTTGGAGATTTGCTGGTACTGGTAAATGATAGGCCACTGGATCGGAGCTTGCCAAATTTCTTTAACAAATTCTATTCTTCTCTATTATTAATTACTCTTTCTATTCTAATCAGATTTTGTTACTCAGGGCTGACCTGGAGATTGTCATCTTCAATTGTTTTGCTAAGGTTCATTGCCTACATAGTTGAGGTCCTAGATTAGGGGCCTAACCTATCACTCCAAAGCTAAATGTAGATTACTACAGGACAAAACATTACTCTCTTAAAAAAATTAAAACTCTACCACTGGTTCCCAAAGTGGGGTGCTGGAATGATCCAGGTGCAGATCCACAAACTGCATCTTTTTGTCCACTTCATGAAGGTAGATGTTCAGGGGGGCGCTGAGTAATTTCCCCCCCTGAAAAGTGGATAGTAGGCCAAATAAGTCTGGGAAACTATGCAAGTCTGCAGTACTCAGTGTGGTGTCTGTGGGCACCACAGCGTCTGTTGACACTTTTCCTGGTGCCTGTCAAGCATTTTTAGAAAGTGGTGGGACTTTTGCCCAGCAGAGTTTCACCAGCAGGGGATCGAGGGGTAGGGTTGCCAGATCTAAGTTGGGAAGGTCCTGAAGATTTGGGCATGGACCCTGGGGTGGCCAGGGGCCTCAGTGGGCCATAGTGACATAGAGTCCACCCTCCAAAGGGGAACTGATCTCTGTAGTTGGGAGATGAGCTGTAATTCCGGGGGATCCCCAGGTCCCACCTGGAGGCTGGCATCCCTACTTGCAGGCTCAGAAAGGTTGGGGACCCCTGACTAAGGTATATTGGAGGTGTAGGTGAGATGCTAGAATAATGAGTATGTGAAGGTAATGGAAGTTAAAGATCCTTTATGGGACTAAAGGACTTCTTAGAGATATCCCACTGTTACAGCTGATCTCCAGATGAGCAAGAGCAGTTCCCCTGGAGAAAATGGCTGCTTCAAAGGGTGGACTCTATGGCATTATACACTGCTGAGGTCCCACCTTCCGAAACCCTACCGCCCAGGCTCCACTCCCCAAAGTCTCCAGGTATTTCCAAACCCAGACCTGGCAACCCGGCTCTTGGTACAACCTACTGCCCTCCCAACCATCTGGTATTCCAAGAAAACCCAAAGCCAGAACATTTCAACTTCTCATGGTAGCTTATACCCTCTAGCAAATGGTTAGAAGACACCATATTAAGCATAGCTCTGCTAGGGTTTCATACACACCTCACTAAATAATGTACTATTATTGTGCTATAGCAAATTTGCAATGGTGTTGTCTTGTCTGTTCAGGAAAAATCCAGTTATGAATGATTGCTATCAGGGCTCCGTTGGGGCCGGGGCGCACCGGAG
This sequence comes from Lepidodactylus listeri, assembly GCA_029233225.1. Classification (NCBI taxonomy): domain Eukaryota; kingdom Metazoa; phylum Chordata; class Lepidosauria; order Squamata; family Gekkonidae; genus Lepidodactylus; species Lepidodactylus listeri. The sequence goes on along the minus strand of JARCFY010000011.1, from coordinate 72,832,284 downwards.
CGCTGCTCCGGGAGAGACGCGGCGGGGGGGGGCGGGCACTTAACAAAGCCCCGCCCCCCGCCGTCGTCCCCCGTCAATGCTTCCCGGGGCTGCAGCAGAGTGCCGCAGGCCCCGGGAAGCCGCTTCCCTTCCCCCCCCTTCAATTGTCCCGGGGGCCGGCGGCGCTCCGCCGGGAAGAAGAAACCTCCCCCCTCCCACAGATCCCGGGGCTGCGGCAGAGCGCCGCAGGCCCCAGGGAAGCCGCTTCCCTTCCCCCCCCTTCAATTGTCCCAGGGCCGGCGGCGCTCCACCGGCCCCGGGAAGGAGAAGCCTCCCCCCTCCCACTGCTCCCTCCCCCCTCTCACTGCTTCTTCCTTTCCCGTCCTTCCCCTCTCTCCCCCCTTCCTTCCTTCCTTCTCTCTCTCCCCCCACCTACCTACCTACCTACCTACCTTCCTGTTCCTTCCTTTCCCCCTTCCTTCCCCTCTCCCTTCCTTCCTATCTTCTCTCTCTCCCCCCACCTACCTACCTTCCTGTTCCTTCCTTTCCCCCTTCCTTTCTTCCTTCTCTCTCTCCCCCCCACCTACCTACCTACCTTCCTGGTCCTTCCTTCCTTCTCTCTCTCTCTCTCCCCCCACCTGCCTACCTACCTTCCTGTTCCTTCCTTTCCCCCTTCCTTCCTTCCTTCTCTCTGTCCCCCCCACCTACCTACCTACCTTCCTGTTCCTTCCTTCCTTCCTTCCCCTCTTCCCCTGTCCTTCCGTCCTTCCTTCCTTCCTTCCTTCCTTCTCTCTCTCTCTCCCACCTACCTACCTACCTTCCTTCCTGTTCCTTTCCTTTCCTTCCTTCCCCCTCCCTCCCTCCCTCCCTTCTTGCCTTCTGACACACTGCCGATGACGTCATCGCTTCCGGTGATGTCAGGGGTGTGGCATATGCAAATTAGTTATGCTAATGAGCTCCTGCACCTCTTTTTTTACGAAAGGACCCCTGATTGCTATATTGCAACGATAGCACCATATGAATGATTTTAAACTGGTGGTGTGTTTGGTGCTGGAATCCATCTCTACCAGTAGCCAATACTGGAACCTATCAATAAAAGGCTTTAAAAGACAAAAGGGAGACTATTGATTGACTTGCTGCCTTTTCATGGTTTCCATCAACCAGGAATAAGAATAAATTGAGAATAAAGACTCTAATTGTTTTGTCTGGAGACGGTTGGTATTCCTGTCTTTAATGAATGTGTCTAGCCTTTTTCTCAATACGTTTATATCATATAGCTTGGAAAAGACAGTTTGGCAGCAGTGGAGTCGCACAGGTGTGACTGCGAAATGTAATACAATGATAACATTCTTTTTTTAAAAATTCTGTATCCCTGAATACAGGTGACTAATGAAGACTCTATCTTATGGTTTTAGAAAGCGGCTCACTGCTGCATTTCTAATCCTAGCTATTTCTTCACTGTTGGAAGGTAAAGAAATCTCTGATAAAATAATAATTAAATGCCGACAGTACTAAATTTCTACCCAGCATGAGCTGCCAGCGGTTACAAAACCAAAACATTAGGTCATTTTTTAAAAAGTCTGATTAAATACCTATGTAGACTTTTCTGATTAGCTGTTCTTACTAGAATATGTGGCGGTAATAATAAGGTAGACCTGACAGCAGCAATTGGCTTTGCAGGGAAGGATAAAATATTAACATTCTAGTGTATGTGTGCAAAAGAGGGAGAGAGCAAACTTAAAAGGGTTCCCTCATGATGGGACACGTTAATTGTCACTGGTTTCCAAAAAGTTTCCAGAACAGAATCTAGGGTCCATGGTGATGGTATTATACAGCAACCTACTTGTGAGTGTAGCCACCCTGAGCCCGTTTGCGGGGAGGGCGGGGTATAAACTGAAAATAAATAAATAAATAAACCAGTTTTAAAGCTTATACATTCTGTTGAACTGTTTTGCTATTGGCTGATTGCATTGTTAACTACGAAGAGCATCTGTTTCGCATGTATAAGGCCTTGGTTTGGTCCCTGGCACTGAAGCACGTCAACCCAGAAATAGAAATAAAATCCAAGACGAAGACACTTGGACACCAGGATCAGGAGAAGCTGATTTTAATGACGTCAGACTTGGCTTTAATAAATTTCAAAAAGCAAGTGCCAAGCCTCGATTGTACTGAGGTTTGGCTTTTTATACTAAGGGGTGGGAATTTACAGAAGAGAAAGGGGTTAGTGTCATTTGTGTACATTTTACGCAGTTCTCGTAAGCAAAGCTTTCAAATACAACTCTGCGCATGTCTGTCATCGGTAAGCAAACAGGAATGTTCATCTCTAATAATGTAGCAAGCTGTTAGAATTCCCACAGTCTCCAAGCTTTAAGCTATTTCAAACAGTAGCGAACAAAACAATGGATGCTTGTGGGCTGTTTCGCTCTTACGCATGCATTTCAAGCAACGTTCGAGAACTGTGTGCTTTTGGCCTTGCAGTTTCATAGCTTGCCAACTAAGTATTGGTTCTGAACAGTGGTTCATATTAATGGCTTTTTAATTCTATTCCTTCAGTATCTCAAGTTAAGAAGATCTGGGTCCCGATCAGACATCATGTTTTACAAGCATTGAGCGCGCTTATATTTAAACCGAAGGTATTTATACTAAAGAATGTTGTCCAGACATCGCACCCGTCACCTGCCTCAGTGTGCAATCACTCCGTGGTTGAGTGTTCACACTTCCCATGTTGTAGCCATGAAGCATGCGAGGGGCGCCATTTTAAAAATGCTGTGCTGTTTGTGAATGCGCATAAGCAGTCAACCACAGCTCTTTCCCTTCTCAACGTGCATGTGCTTTGACGATTAATCGCAGTACAGTGATCAGACGTTCGTAAATGTGCAGCACGACTACTTGGATCAGCTGCCACCAGACTTTCTCAGGTGGTGGCAAAGTCAGGGGTAAAGACAAGGGGCCTACGAGTGAGGAATGCTATACAGATGTGGTTGTCTGGACACGCCTGTAAAATCTAGTAGGAAAAAGTAATGACATCGGAGCTAAAAGCTCGTCTGATCATCGACCTGGTAATAGATGATGTAAAAGACCTTTGCCTGAGGGCCCAGAGAGCAATTGTTGGTCAGAGTAGATAGTACTAATCTTGAGTGATCAATGGTCTAACTCATTATAAGGCAGCTACATATGTCCAGTCTAGTGGTTGTTAAAAGAGGCACTGGTTTCCTACACTGAGCCTGCTCCAGCCCTTTTCACCTTAAGAGACTGCCAACAATTTAGCAGGTATAGAACTAACTGCTCTTTATGATCTGCCAGGGAAGAAATGCTCAGGGTACCATCACAACTAGATACCAGACTGGCATGTGTCATACTAGGCCCTTTCCAGTAGTCACCCCGTGAAATTCCTTCCCTGTGGTAATCTTGTTTTGCTATCCTGCCTGATCTCTTTCAGGAAGAGAGTACAGACTTTCCTCTTTCCAAGACTTTTAATGATGGGATGTGAATTCTTTTAGCCATGCTGCTTTTCTTGTAAAGGAAAGTTGTGTTTTACCTCGTTTTAATGAGGGTGTAGTAGAAAAGAGCAAGAGTCCAGTAGCACCTTAAAGACTAACAAAATATGTGGCACGATATGAGCTTTCATGAGACACTGCTCACTCCTTCAGATATCTGAACTATTATTTCAAAACGTAAACTTGCCAGTAGAATACTAACAAACTGATTTTAATTCTAATAAATGCAGGAGACTATAATAAATAAAAATAATTTAAAAACCCATCATATTTTGATAGAGCAGATTTTTCGGAATAATATCTCTGTCTGGCATGTAGCTAAGCAGTGGAAACCAAATTGCCACCATCTTTTCCTTGTACTTGTCTGCTAAAGAGTTAGAGGGGTTCTGAGCTATTTTCCACATAATAAAAAGATTCCGGATCCTATTGTGTGAAGATTCTATAGTGGGTAAATGCCTATCAATCCATTTTTCTGCAATTGTAGATGGAGTAATAGAAAGTAAGGTAGTAATCATCTCAGATTTATATTTGCTTTTGAAAGGATCCTTCCAATTACTTAATAACATAACTTCTGGTAGTAATGGTAGGATAGTACCTGTAATAAGATTTATCTGATGCACCAGATGAATCCAGAATTTGTGTATATATGGGCAGGACCACCAGCAATGTATAAAATCTGGCCACATTTTTTCCCTACAGTATGGACTTTTAGTTTTATTTATACAGTGTAATCTAATTGGAGGTAGATACCACCTCATTAACATTTTGACAAATTGAAATCTGATTGAGAATATTTTTGATGAGAAGCTTTGAGAGTTTCAGATTTCATTCCAGTCTATTTGGACAGTCTAGATTCCATTGTTTTTAGCAGGTGCTATCTTTGACATTCTGTTGAAGGGGCAAGCTGTTTTCCAGGCTCAGTTTTAAAATTTATAGGAAAAAAAGGGTTGCCTCTTCAGTATGTAGAGGAAATTTTATTAGGGGTTACGAGTATTTGTTCTATGTAAGTGTTTTAATAACAATACTAATAATGTAATAATAGTGAGTTGTTAACATTAACATATCATCAACAGTGCAAATATCTGCCAAGCTATTCTATATAGAGGTCTTGAAATTAGGGTTGCCAAGTCTCGGTGGAAAAATACCTGGAGACTTTGCAGATGGAGTCAGGAGAGGGCAGGATAGGGGCCTCCGCATGGTACAGTGCCATAGAGTCCACCCTCCAAAGCAGCTGTTTTCTCCAGGGGAGCTGATCTCTGTCAGCTGGAGATCAGCTGTAAAAGTGGGAGATCCCCAGGCCCCACCTGGAGGCTGGCAACCCTACTTGAAATCAGTGGGCTTAGACAGAGCAACTTTGCATAGGATTGCACCATAATACTAGCTATGTATCTAATTCTGAATGTGATCCAGAGTTGGGATCAAAAAGTCTACACAAAAGAAGGGGGAGATGGTTTTACACACCTGAGCAATCTCAAAGTTTTCAAAAAAGAGGGCGTAAAGTTTTAAAAGGCTGAGATACATCAAGATTATTTTATGAGGGCTTGGCAGCCATTTTGGGTTGCCTAGGCAACTTCAGACAATATTACCAATATTCTGTGTGGTTGCCTAGATAATCCAAAATGGCTACTGCATTTCATTTTGAATCCTCAGGTGATCTGGAGGGATAGAAGGAATGGGCAAGCAAGAAATACAAGAAGGAAGATGGGCGAGGAAGTGAAATTATGGTACAGGGAGACAGAAAAGAAAAATAGAGGAAAATGTGTGAGAAGAGGGATAGAGGGAGGGGAAAATGCAGAGAAAGAGGAGAAACTCCTGGGAAGAGGGATGGAAGGAAAGATTAGTGGGAAAGTAGGAAAAACCTGAGGCAGGTACGTGGGAGGGACAGAAGCAGGGAAATGGGAGAAACAATGAAGGCCGCAAAGCAAAGGAAAGTGGGAGATAGCATGAAGAGGAGGGCCGGTGGGGTAGGAAAAAAGATTTACCCTGCCATGAATCCTTGTGGGTCCCCCACTTGCTAATAATAATATAACAGCAACAGGCTTGTTGGAAAACTGATAGAAATAAAGGGCAAAATGGAAACTGGAAATAAAACTAAAAGTAAAGATGATGTTGAAATGTGGTTTCCAGTTAGGGTTGCCAGGTCTGGGTTGGAAAATACCTGGAGACTTTGGGAGTGGACTCGGGAGAGGGTGGGGTTTGGGGAGGGGAGGGGCCTCAGCATGGTCCAGTGCCATACAGCCCACCATTCAAAGCAGCCATTTTCTCCAGGGGAACTGATTTCTGTCAGCTGGAGATCAGTTGTAAAAGCGGGGGATTCCCCAGGCCCCACCTGGAGGCTGGCAACCTTATTTCTAGTTAATTTTCCATAGTTATGGTACAATGTGTTAGACTCATGTGACGAGATCTATTTACAAGGGGAAATTACATGAGAATCTGAGAGAACATTATTCTCCCTCCACCCCTTGTAAATCTGTTTAAAGAATACCACCACCCCCAACCCTCCATATGATCTTTGTTTCTTCCAGTTTGGTGTAGTGGTTTGGTGTCGTGGTTAAGTGTGCGGACTCTAATCTGGGAGAACCGGGTTTGATTCCCCACTCCTCCACTTGCACCTGGCTGGATGACCTTGGGCAAGCCATAGCTCTGTACCAGCTGTTCCCTCAAGGACAGCTTGGGAAAGAGCTCTCTCAGCCCCACCTACCTCACAGGGTGTCTGTTGTGGGGAGGGGAAGGGGAAGGAGTTTGTAAGCCGCTCTGAGACTCCAAGTGAGTGAAGGGCGGGGTATAAATCCAATCTCTTCTTCTTCTTCTTCTTCTTCTTCTTCTTCCATTCACCCGCTATTGTTCATATCTCCTGGAATTACAACTGGTTTCCAGACAACAGAAATAAATTTCCCTGGAGAAAATAGTTGCTTTGGAGGTTGAATAGTGTGGCATTATACCCTGCAGAGGTCTCTCCCTTCCCCAAATTTCACCCACTGCAGGCTCCACCCCCCAATATCCAGGGATACCCCAACCTGGGGGTGGTAGCCCTACAAATATACCAGATTCCAAGTACTTGCTTTTTTCTACAATAGTCACTAGGCCTTCCATTGCCATTTGGTTTGTTCTCTGTTGATGTTTAAAGCCATTAAACCACTAAAATGGCTTAGCAGGGTGAGCATATTTAACATATTCCATCCCAGGTATGTAGCAGTTCTCAATCACAGCATAGCCTTCTGCACATACAAAGACTATTTCCTAAAATGTCTTTAAGACTGCCCAAAGTACAAAAGTTTTACTGTTTCACAATAAACTGGTGGACTCTTTATCAAGATTAAGTGAAGCTGCATTTAATGGTTGTTAGGAGCATAAATGATTGTATTAGTTCACCTTGCTACGGATTTTAGAAAGTTAACATGTTGCACTTTTTGGACCCCAAACTCTGTCGAAGTCTGTACTCTATCTTTTCATTTGACTTTGTAAGTGTTATTTTGGCTAATTTGGGGGGAATGTGGGGAGGCGTGAGGCTCATATGCGGCTCAATGTCATCTTAGCACTTTCACTACAGTCTTACAAGGGCAACTGGAATGTTTGCCTTTCCTTTGGGAGCGGTATAATACAAATATATTTTTTCGATCACAATGCATTACAGAAAGCAGTTTCTCAGGGCCAGTCCTTTCTGTTTAATCTCCAGATTATCTGGTCGTCGTCCCCCCTTCCCCCCCCCCCCCGGATAAAGCTGCTAAGTTATCATCTATTCCTCAGCTGGATACAGCTAGTTGTGTGTAATATATTTAATATTTTCCAAGCAGCAGACCATGAGGTTTCTAAACGTCTGGCTAGCTATCTAGTCTGTTATTCAGGCATAAACTCATAAGAGCTTTTGAGTCTGCTGTCAGGGTTTTCCCCTGAAATATCTTTTTCATGAAGCAGTCAAGAGTTGATATAAAGGCAGATTCCCACAGGGGGAACTCGTTTGGTGTGATGATGAAGACATTTCAGTAGGAGGCTGCCTGTCCTGCTTTAACAGTACAGTCCTAAGCAGAATTAAGACCCTTCTAAATCAATGTGCTCAGAAGGGTGTAACTCTGTTGAGGATTACACTGTAAATCAGCCAGTGTCCATAGATATGAGCTCTGGGCTGGTGAGTATGTGACAGGGTTGCCAGCCTCCAGGTGAGACCTGGAGATCTCCCACTTTTACAACTGACTTCCTGATGACAGCGATCATCTCCCCTGAAGAAAATGGCTGCTTTGAAGGGTAGACTCTATGGCATTGTACCATGCTGAGGCCCCTCCCCTCCCCAAACCCCACCCTCTCCTGGCTCCACCTCCAAAGTTTCCAGGTATTTTCCCAACCAGACCTGGCAACACTATCCAGATGGCACCTGGAGAGCTCCCACTATTATAATTGATCTCCAGATGACCAAGGTCAGTTCCCCTGGAGAAAATGGCTGCTTTGAAAGGTGAACTCTGTGGCATTTTACTATGTTGAGGTCCCTCCCCAGGTTCCACCCCCCCCAAAAAATCTCCAGGTATTTCCCAGCCCAGAACTGGCAGCCCTACCTCCAGGTGGGGCCTAGAGATCTCCTGGGATTAAAACTGATCTCCCAGAATTAAAATTGAGCTCCAGGATAGGTTCAAGGAAGAAAAATAAAGACATTTGTGGTTAGCAGAGTGGGGGATACACAAGTGAATAAGGAGCTCACCAAAATGGGTGGGCAGCAGTCAGCACAAGGACAGACAAGCAAGGGATACTTTGTCAGCAACTAGAGAGTCTCACACAGTGGAGGCCAAACTCTTGCTACAGTATAGGCAAAGGGTGGAACTTAACAAATTTAACTAGTGGAATTCATCGTGGTGCTATTTCGGGTGGATGTGGGGTACAGCCACGCTAGGCCAAGGGGAACTATATTGTGTCTTCATCCTCTATGCTGCAGTCTCCATTTGCTCTTCAGAAGGAGAACCAGTGAACAGAAGAGAAGGTTCCTGGTAGGTGATGCTTTCATTGGTGGTCCATTATTTTACCTCCTGTGAATGAAGGGAGTGTTTAGCCAGTCCTGTGTTAGTTAACAGTGGCTATTTATTAACTTCCAGATCCATTTCAATGTCATGGTGCTCATCTGTAAATCTTGATACAGTTCTGGGCCCAGCAAGCCCCTGACATCTGCTGGAGAAATCATGCAGTAGGAATCCTTCATGTCAGAATACAGAAGTCCTAGCAGGGGCCTTTCTACTTTCATTCCTCATACTGGTTTGCACACAGAAATCTGCCTCTAAATGTTTTAATGTAGGAAACCTTGTAGATAAAGACTTTTTGTAAATCTTAGTAAAGCAATATTTACCCAGTTTGATGAATTTATAGTATTAAGGTAGCATTTATGATATTTTAATTTAAATTCTGTATATTGTCTTGATAGTTTAGAGTACTTTTTAGAAAAGCCACAGAGTATATTTAACATTCTAAGTTCAACATGTAAAATTAGGTTGTTATGATGATATAGTAATACTATAACAAGAGGGTGGACTGTACAGTCTTCAGCTGATCAGCACTTCTACTACTATGATTAGTAATGATGTTTATAATAGGTATACTTTAAATGCCTGCTATGACCATATAAATACTAGTGATTATAGGAAATGACTGTTAATGTAGACCCAGTTCTGCTTTGTGTCATAGCTGGCCCCAGATCTGGCAGAGTGCCCATCCCTATTGATGATACCAATCTCATTTCCACAGAGCATCTGAGAGAGCATGTGTGGTGTACTGGATAGATTGCTGGATTAGGATCTGGGAAACCGAAATTCAGATCTTCTGTGATGCTCATTGGGTAACTTTGGGCTGGAGTTCCCAACACAGCCTAAGCAAATGCTGGCAGTCTTCGGAGGTAGGGCCTAAAGAGAACAGAATTTGGGGAGGATGTGATACCACTTTTGAATGAAACACTAGGCTGCTTCTCCTAGTCTCTATGGTCTTTACCAGAGTGATGAAGGCAAATTCCACTATGCACAAGTTATTTTTTTCCCTCCTGCACCACAGTTCCTTGGGGGTGAGAAATCGGGATTGAGGGCTGGTTATTCCCTGACCTGAATGGATAAATAGGGCGGGGGCTACCTTGGAACCTTAGCTTGACGTAATCTACTTCATAGGGTTGTTGGGGGAACAAAATGGGTATGGGAAAATCATGTACATTCTATAGTCCTGAGCTTGCTGGAGGAAGGTCAGGTTAAAAATATATATACGTAGAAAGATCTCAGCAGGCCACAGGCAATGGGTGAGAATTCTTGTCTGTCCTACCCATTAAATGGGCCTTCTGATGATGCCTTGCCAGAGGGTCACTGAATCACCTGGAGCAAGCTTGCCTTATCACAATGCATGCCTGAGAAGATCTCTTTTAACCCTAATTTCAAAGGTTGTGGTAACAACTACTGTGATTATGTATACAACACACTTCGAACACTCAGGAGGAAAGAAGCAGTTCATATCCAGTTCGCCGGCAAGGCGGGATAAAAATAAAATAAACAAAAAAATAAATATGCTAAATATTTTATGGGTATCAGTCCTTCAGTATAAAATATCAGGTAGAATCCAGATTATTAAGGCACTTTCATACTTGCTAAACAATGCAGTTTCAATCTACTTCAGTGACTGTTTGCAAGTGGATTTTGCCATTTCACACAGTAAAATTCAGTTGCAGAGAGCATTGAAAAGTGGATTGAAAGTTTCCAGTTTTGGCGTTTTCCTGGCGGGCGCATCCTCCCGAAGCTCTGGGAGGCGCAACCTGGACCCGGCGGCAAGAAGGGGTTCCAAACTGGATTCGGTCCCCCAGGAGCCCTTGTATGGGGCTCCTGCCTGAGACATGAGGGACAGCCTCTCCTGGGGTGGCGACCCAGGGATCGAGGCTTCCCTTTGTCTCCAAAGGTTCTGCCGCCGCAGCACCTTCGGGCACACCAAAGCACACACTGGACGGCTGCAGAAGATAAGATGATCTAAAAGAAAAGAATCACCTACTTGAAATGCACAGTGAAACCATAAGTGACCGACTTCCATGAAGATTCTCTGATGGGACCTTAAAACTAAAGGGATTTAAAGTTTAAATCCCCCCCACCTTTCTCGGCTTAAAGAAACAGCACAACAGAGAATCTGTGTGTTTGCTGAATGGCTGGAGACTAAATGGGACTATTTTAACTAACAGAAACTGGAAAAGAGTGACTTTTAACTAACTTCTGGGAACTTTTCTAAATTGTAAACAAAAACAATGACTGGATGGGGAGAAAAGATGGCGGGGAAACCTAGACCTCCTAAAGCTGCATCAGCGCTTCCGGCTACAAAGTCTGAGACCAGTACAGACCTGACTGCAGCACTGGCAACAGCTTTGCACCCTCTGATGGACCAGCTGACTGCTGTTAACTCTAAGCTGGACAATTTGCAAAAGCAAGTGACAGATGCAAGCATGAGGTCTGAACAGACATCAAAAGTATTGGCGGAGGTTAAAACCAAGGCAGAGAAGACTGGTTTAAGACTGGATGTGATGGAAAAGGAGAGGATTTCTGATAAAGATAATTTACTGGGGCTTCAGATGGAAAGGTCATCTTTTTTTCTGAGATTTCAGAGTATTGTTGAGCAAAAAGGTGAGAACCTCAAAAAGATCCTGAGTGATGCCTTGGCTCCAATGACAGATTTACAAGTGGATTAGTTACAAAATGATATGGATATGGTCTACAGGACCTATCTTGAATTTGTAAAGAAGGAAATCTGCCTGGAGAAGTTATGGTGAGGTTCTCAAAGAAGTCAACCAGAGATGCGGTGCTCAAGGCCACAAATAGAAATGCTTTGAAGATCCAAGAAGCAGATATTAAAGTTTTAAAGGACATTCCATTTGATATCAGGAAGAAGAGGAATTTAACTGCGTTTCTACAAATAGAGGGCATCATGTACCGGTGGCTCACCCCGGAGGGCCTGCTCTTTAACTACAAAGACAAGAAGCAAAAGATTGACTCAGCTGAGAAAACAAAGAAATTTTTGGATTACTACAAAGAAGGAAAAGATAAAGATACTTCAGAGGACTCTTTAGAACATCAAGAGAGCATTTATGGACTGGAAAGCTCAGATGCATCTGGAAGTAAAAGCTCAGAGGAAGAAGTGTCGAAGCCTTGGGAGCAGCAGCGGCAAAACCCCAGACAGAAAAGAAGAAAAAGAGAGGACATAAGGGAAAATAATCAGTGATATGTTAAAAATCATATATACCTAGTGTATCCCATTTTGATTTTCAATCATTCATGTATTTTGTAAAGGTTTGAGATATGTAGTATTTAGCATTTTGAATCTGCATATTTTAATGAATTTCGAAGCAAGGATTTTATATCAGCACAGAAATTTGTCTTCTGTATACCTTAGGGTAGAGTAGGTTTTTAGTTAGTGTAGTAGTTTTAGCACTGTGTGTAGTTGTAGAAAATCAATGAAAATATTTTTTAAAAAGAAAGTGGATTGAAAGTGCATTATTTAGTGTGTGTGAAAGAGTCATAAATGGTTCTTCTTAATGTATAATTTGTTGTTGTGTGAGTCATAAATAGGTGATTTCCACTGATTTTCCCCTTACAGAACCCTCATGTCACTCCTAAGGGTCCCCTCTTTCCCAGGAATAATAACGTTTTGTGGAGATCAGTGGGCTGCAGTAGGAAGACAAAAGACAGGGGAAGTTCTTCTAGGCTTGCAAAAATGCCCCCCCCCCACACACACACCTTCAGTTTCTACTACAGAGATTCTCTGGGACTCTGATTCTGTTCTGCTGGGCTTCTATTGCCCTTACTTTTTTCGCTGTTTATTTCCCTCCTAGAAACACTGGAAGATGGGGGCACCCTTTGAGGGGCATAACAGACCCCATAAATACAAACATCATCAAACTTGGAGGGCAGGTAGAGAACTGCTGCAAGTTTGGTGTCTCTAACATGCACAGGAGCTGTTCTGTACACTCCTGAACCTCCTGAACCTGCTCCTGTCATTTCCCCAGAAAGTACTTTCTGGGGGGCACCTTCTTTGGGAGGGGGCGTATCTCAGACTCCATAAATCCAATCCTCACCAAACTTGGAGGGCAGTTAGAGAGATCCCCCATCAATTTGGTGTCTCTAGCACACTGGAGTCAGGGAGCATTCTGCCACACCACAAACCTCATGTACTGAACCGGTACATTTAGCACCCAAATTTTTGTGATGGTCCATGGTTTACGAACTGGGCACACCATGAACCGAACTATGTTTTCCTGGTTTGTGGCCATCCCTAATTAGAACAGTATTTGGGAGACCTAGTTTTGAATTCCTACTCTGCCATGGAAGTTTGCTGGGTGATCTTGGGCCAGTCATGCACTCTTAATCTAACCTACCTTACAGGGTTGTTGTGAAGGCAAAATGGAGGAGGGCAGAGAAATGTAGTTGACCCTGAGCTCCTTGGGGGGGAATAAAAAAGTAGTAAATAGATAAATCACATTTTTTGTAGAACCTCTTTTTATTTAGGGTTTCTAATATTAAAATCCTAATGTTTTATTCTATATAAGAAGATTATTGCTTAGGGCATATTTCTAGTTATCTATATGGCGTTCTCCAAAAATTTCTGTTACTTTTGCCCCAAGTCATTTATTTCTCTTACAAGAAACAAAATAGAAATGCTTCATTGGAAGCTATCAGCAGAACACAAGGAAGACTGTTTTGAAACTGACAGTATGATAAACACCTCTACAATTACAGTGATTTAAAATTAATTAATAATACATTCCAGACCTTCCTAAAGACCCATTTGTGCATTAGCAGGTGTGGCTCCAGGGCTTGATGTGTACTCATCAAAGTCAATGAGTACGTACAGAATGGATCATTGATCCACTGATAGAATGGAACAAAACATATTTATAACATAGCAGACAGTTGGAGCCTGAGCTGGAACTGATTTCTCTCTCTGCAGCAGTGTTATGTTTTCAGAATTAGTGGAAGATCTGAGATTTGCTAAGGCTTTGTGTCTGTCCATTATAATGGACCCAGCACAGGACTGTTTGAAACCTCAGCATAGCACATTGTGAGCTTCTTACAGTGAGCAAAAAGAGATCTTCAAACATCCAAATTGGGAAGAGATGAGGGGATTGGTCCGCTGACTTCTGATGTCACAATGATCCTTAACTCTGTACTGACAGTCTTTCCCTTATTACTACCCCTAACCATTTGGGGGGATTTTTTTTTCCCAAGGAGAAAGGTGACATGTTTCCTAAACATATAGTACAGCCCCGAAAGAATACTTTCCTGGGAGGAAGCCCCTTTGAATAGACCTGAGTAGCATTTTGAGTAGACCTGCTTAGGATTCCATCACAGTCTGTTTTCTTCCCCCACCCTTTCAGCTTCCTTCTGTGTCCATGCCAGTGGCATGACTGAAGAGGAAAGGGTGGACTCTCCAACATCTAGAGCATTACTGCATAAATAATTTACAGTCTTGGACGGTAGCGACTTCATTCCTCTTGAAAGCAACTCAGTGAGGTAGATACTGTGTAGTTCAGTGATTTTTTTGGATGACATTTTTTTAGTATGCTGCAGCCGCTGAGGTGGCAATTTGAAGCGGTCAGTTTGTGTGTATGGGGTGGTGGTAGAAGGGTCTTCTTAACACTTTCTCTATTGAGGTTAACTGGTGTGGTTAGTCCAGTCACCATTAGTTAGCAGAGTGCTTAAATAAAGCTACAAACACAGGAACGTCACTTCACCAGGTTACTCAGCTTACCAAGCTACACAGAGCCATATTGCAAGCTTAGATGAGAAATACTTCTCTCTTTATTTGAGAAGTACACTTTTGGATAGGAAAGAGCAGAGATTGATAGATTACTAATTTACTAGCTAAAGGATGGAGGCAGATGGTGAGAGGCCCATCTGCCTCATGATGCCAAGAGAGGACCGCATGTCCCTCTCTTGATGGGTGTAGGTAGAGAGCAAGACTTCATTCAGAGTGAGAGAGAAGCAGGAAAGGGGAAGTTGGTCCCTGAGAAGACAATCTGCATTTCAAAGAGGACAGTGACAGAAGAGTGGATACAGGAAGAAAGGTCAGTTTGCCTGTCTAGCTATCTAGCCTCTCGTCACTCAGTCTGGAGGTCTCATACCGGGGACATCGCATCTGGAACTTCCAACATTCTCTTTGGGCCAGGTTTTTGCTGGAAATTGCCTACCACTAGCCTGCATTTCCCCTGCTGGGGAAGAGAGGCAGATGTCTTCCCATGTGCAGGTAGGGACTTGAACTCATGTCCCTTTTCCAGCACTGATTTCTTCAGTGTGTTTACAGAGAAAGTATACTTTAGATGTTGGGGTGTTCAATCCTGTGAATCCCCCTAATTATAAATGAATATTTATTTACAAAAGCAAATGCCCCAAGGGTAGCCTGTAGCCACGGTGGGGCTTTTGGGGGTGCAGCCCCTCTACCCACGAGACCCACCCCACCACTTGATGATGCCAGATACCCCACCCCCAGTGCACCTAGCCCTGCAGTGGTGGCAAGGCTGGGGAAACAAAGGGAAGCCCCTCTGCCACTTCTGGTCATTCTCACTCCTTGCTGATAAGCTGTTAGGTTTAACAGCTGAAAGGAGGGGAGTGAAACTGACCAGAAGAGGCAGGGCAGCTTTCCTTTCCTTCCCCAACCTCCCCACCACTGCAGGAAGCTAGGGAAGGAAAGGAAAGCTGCCCTGCTACTTCTGGTCAGTTTCACTCCCCTCTCAGAGGCTGATCCTGGTAGAGTGAAACTGACCAGAAGCAGCAGGACAGCTTTCCTTCCCTTCCCCAGCCTCCTGGCTGGGGGCTGGGGAAAGAAAGAAAGAAAGAAAGAAAGAAAAGGAATGGTGATGGTGGTGGGGAAGCCAATCTCTCTCTCCTGGGGTTGCCAGTCTCCAGTTGGTGGCTGGAGATCTCCTGGCATGACACCTGATCTCCAAGTGAGCTCTATGGCATCATATCCCATTGAAGTCCCTCCCCTCCCCAAACCCCATGCTCCTCAGACTCCACTCCCAAAATCTCCAGTTGTTTGTTATTATTATGTATAAGCATAATGGGTGCCCCGCAAGAAAAAAAATTGCCCCACAAAATGAAAAATCCTGGTTATGGCCCTGCCTTAGGGGCATTCACGACAACCTGCGATATCTTAAAACAGCAGCATAAAAACTATTTAAAGGGAGGGGCAGTGGCTCAGTGGTAGAGCATCTGCTTGTCATGCAGAAGGTTCCAGCTTCAGTCCCCGGCATCTCCAGTTACAAGAATCAGGTGGGAGCTGATGTGGAAAATGTCTGCCTGAGACTCTGGAGAGCTGCTGCCAGTCCGAGTAGACAATCCCTGACCTTAATGGATGCAACATCACAGTAAAATAACAATAAAGACAGTGACCTTAGCAATGTGTACAATTGGGGTTTTTTGGTATTTCTTTAACATTTACAGAGCACTTTGAGTAAAGATCAGCTCCCTCTTACCCACTCAGGGAGGCAGGCACTATTCCTTTATAAAGACAGTGATCTGGCCAGAGTCAGCCATTGACAAAAGCCTGTGAAGTCACACCTAGCTCTAACCACCCAGTTCTGAGTCCTGTACCGTTCCCTGCACGGCACAGATATACCTGACATCTCATAAATGCTGACTGATAACAGCAAGATGTGATCACTGATTTCTGTGAGGTGCAGTGATGATCATATTCTGGTTTTAGCATTAACAGAACCCAAGTAACATATTGACACTTTGGGGGGGGGGGGGGAGGTGGCCATTTGTAGGCGCAGCCAGTGCAACTCCTGGTCATGTGCATCATACCATAATCATGACAGCGACACAACTGTTTAGCTAGACAGGCAGTGCATTTTTGTCACAATAGCACATTGTGTAAGTAGCAACAGGGAGGTTAAATTGCATTATTGACGCATAAAGAAGAATGACGGCGTCTCTTTCGTACCTTGCGATTTGGCTAAATGCTCTTCTGGATGGTGGTGGTGGTGGTGGTAGTGGTGGGAACTGTTTGGAACCATTAATCTCATTAATGACTGCCTGTTTCCCTACCAGTTGTCTTTGGAATGAATTGTGTCTATGCTGTTATGGCGTATTCGTTTGTTATCTTAATGATCCCTGCACTTGGGAAGAGAGGAGCGCAGTATATTTTCATCTTATTTTAATCCATCAAAATCAAGTTAGTTGCAACTGATGGGGGGAATCTAACTGTTGTGCTCAGATACGTCAGCTCAGAGCTGAAAGTTTGCCGGTTGCTTGGCAACCTTCTGGGAAGAAGATAGATGTCCTGCCATTGGTTCCTTTTTTAGCTGAAGCAGAATATATTAGCGTTCCTGTTCCGCCAGAGACAAAGGGGAGCGGCAGCCAGAGCTTAGCTCACAGGGACTGTTCACATCCCTCAATAGTTGCCTCCAGTTTCAGGATTAGATGAAATGGGTTTTTATTCTCTGTCCTTGTTAAGGCTGTTAATTTACTTGACTTCATAATGTCAGGAAGCAAATAATGGCTTAAACTCTATTCATATCACTTGTGTGCAGTCTTCTCTCCCTCGGGGAAATGGAGACTTTTAAAAACCACTCTGGTTGAGAGAGAGAGAGAGAGAGAGAGAAAGAGAGAGTAAAACACCTTTATCTTTCCAAATATGACCAGAGGTTCAGTTTTTCATTTAATATAATTTTCATCGGAACTGGGAAGGGCTTTTCTCATATGACAAAAATAGACAGAGCTTGTGTTTTCTATATATTGTGTATATCGGGGAAATCAAAGTTTGAGGAAGCTCTTTCCTGCCTTGGTTGCTTGCAAAAGGGCAGCAAAACAAAAACCATGCCCCCACCTCCACCCCGTCTCCTCCTATGCTTTAGCTGCCTCAGGTAGCAGGAGCATCGTGGTTCCTGTTTTAGAAGTGGTATAGGGCTAGCAATACCAGGATGTTGAGGCAGGCAATGGCAAGCCATCTCTGAATGTCTCTTGCCTTGAAAACCCTATGAATTGACAGCAAAAACAAAACCAACAGACCAAACGCAGAGCATTCCTAAAAAATTTATTTTGAAAGAAGTCTGGCTGAAGTGTGGTAGGACTTTCATCCATGTAAGCACCCATAGGAGGGTAGCCTGGGCTTCCCCTTTGCTCCTCCTCCGCCCAGTGACTGGATGGTTGTAGCTCAGCGATCCTCCCTCTCTCTTCTGCTTAGTCTGTGGTTGGGTTTCTTCTACATCAGCAGGAGCCAGAAGGCACTGATCTTCTCCCATGGCTTGTATTGGAAGCCATCAGAGTCAGACAAGGCTGACAAATGGATTGGTTGGGACTTCCTAAACTGAAGGAAGACTCAGGGTAGAACTAGAGTTTGTGGGGCTAGCAAACTAGATGTGATTTTGGCAGACAGATGCAGCTTTGTGCACATCTACCCCATTCCGTATAGAAGTGATACTCGTAACATTGAAAAGGAGCGTGCGAGAGGGAGGAGGTACCTCCCCTTTCACCTTACCTCCCTGAAGTTGTTTGCCTCAGCTGTATCTGTTACTTGACCTAGACTGAGGAGAAGAATGGCTGGAACAGCCAGTTCCTGAGAGATGAGGCGCAAGAAGGAGATAAGGGATGTGCTGTTGAAAACTGACTAAATGAGATTCAAACTATGCCAATTAATAAACATGCACCATTACATAACTTCTGGGAAAAACCTGAAAGTGACAAAGGGTAGCTCTAGGAATCGCCAGACACTCTATGGTAAAAGCTATAGGTAAAACTATAGAGTTCCAGAGCTACCCCATGCCACTTCCGGGTTTCTCCCAGAAGTGACATAATTGTGCACCCAGTGCATGGTCTGGCAACCCTAGTCAGAAGACCAATTTCATCAGACCTTAATGTATATGGTTATGGTAACCATCAGTCTAATTAGGACATAGAGAATCAAGTTTGGTAAAGTTATACCTCTGGCAGGAAATGGAAGTGTATACAAGAATATGGACCACTTCACCAAGCATACGCTTACTCTGCATCCACGTACATAGTGGCTGGCTGGCTTTCCGCACATGCTTTCTGGTGGCAAGCTGTTTATCAACTAGCTGTTGAATGTGTTCTTTCCTAAAGCATACAGCTTGTCATCCCTGATGGAAAAAGCTGCTGTTTGGGCTCCTTATCCTTCACTGTTACATACGTTCTTTTCTCCTTGTTTTGTTAAATCTTTCAACTTCAGGATTGATAACTTCCATCAAACAGATAGCTGAGTTCTGCTCAATGACACTACTAGCGTGGGTGCTATTTATGGAGTGTCTGAACATTGTCTTGCCAACGAGACAAGAGTGCTTGAATGCAGAAGAGAACTGTTGGCTGCCTTGGAGAAAACTGAAGTTTATAAATAGAGGCTTGGAAAAAAGAAATTGCAATACCTGTTTCTGTGCTGATGCTTTCGTTGATCTTATTTTAGTATCCTTCTCATCTGGGGAATCTCATCACTCCAGGATTCTCTCCAAGCTTAAGAAAATTGCTGAGATTACACTTCATTTTTCTTTACATGTGTGTCGTTCAGTAATTCTCATGGTACACTTAATGCATGTGCAGCTGAATTTGGGATTTCATTTGTAAAGTGAACCCATGTTGGCTCTTTCTTACAAAATAGATTTAGAATATAGAGCTGATTGATAGCATGGAACCGGTCCAGGTGTTGTTTTCACCACATAGATCGGCATTCCTGCGATTGACTTCCCATCTCGGAACTATATTGTGGAGAAGAACAGGAGATGGGAGTCAAAACTCTCATGCAGTCACTATCAGTCTGTGATCTGTGCTAATAGTGGCCAGTAGTGGGTATGGGGAAATTAACTACACAATGGGTCTGATCCACTTAAGGATATGGCTGGGAGGGGAATGGTCATATTTGTTGCAAAAGAAATCTCTCTTTATTTCTTTTGATTTATTTCTACCCCCTTCCAATGGAGACCCAAAGTGGTTTATGACATCGTTCTCCCTCCATTTTATTCTCAACCATTTATTCCCCCTCCCTGCTTTGACTCCGGCAACTACTGATAAACTACAGGTGGATGTACTAGAGATGGTGTAGTGTTTTAATGTGGGTAGCTTTAAATCCTTGTTATGGTTCCATTTAATAATTTTAAAAAACACAGGTTTAAAATATTTTTAAAATAGAAACATTCCACTAATATGGCACATCTTTTGTTCCATGAAAGCAACTGGAGTTTTAGAGTATCTACAACAAGGTTGGAATTGGACCTTTAATTATCATTTCAGAAGCTAAATGTAATATTTATAATATTATAATGGCTGTAATAACTTTTTTAAAAATTAAAGGTAGTGAAATGGAGTGAGTGATGAGCACATAATGCTTCTTTGTCAGATTTCTTTTGCATACTGCTGCACATTATGCAGAAGTTGTTGAGATCCGTATTGTTCTTTGTTAAATTATATGGAATTGTGCTGCTCCTCCGATTGCCTTGCCTGCAGTTCTAAGCCTTTTAAAAAATGAAGCTGACCCATTGGATTCAGGATGGCTGTTGTATATGAATTGCAGGTTGTCACTACAGCCTATTATTATTTATTGATTTAAGTATTTATATTGTGCTTTTCTTCTAGGAGGGATCCAAAGTGGCATACCATAGGGAAAACGCCTTCTAAAAATGTCACTAGCAAGCAAACAGACAGGACCTGCTCAAGAAGCAGATACTGAACTCACCGTCTGGCTTGCTGAAGACACAGGCTGTGTGTCACAGGCCAAGAGCCCTTTGGTTCATGCCCTTTGGCTTACCACTCAGGGTTTGTCCCTCTGGACGCACTCAAGCTTTATAGGGAAGAAGAAGAGGAGGAGGAGGAGATTGGATTTATACCCCTTGCCTTCTTGCTGCCCTCTGCAGGGTCTTCTTCTCTTCATCCTTGTATACCAGATGTTGCCTATTCTCACCTCTATTCTCACCTCTTCTATTTATTTGCTTAATTTATTCCCTGCCTTTCTCCCCAGTGGGGACCCAAAGTAGCTTACATAATTCTTCTGTCCTCCATTTTAACTACACAACAACCTCTGGGGCAGGTTAGGCTAAGAGTGTGTAACTAGCCCCAGGTCACCCACAAAGCTTTCATGGCAGACTGAGGAGTCAAACCTAAGTCTCCCAGATCCTAGTCTTACCCTCTGACCACTATACTACACTGGCTCTCTGACTGTATCATAACAATTCTATTTAGTTTCTGTGCCCCATGGTCATCTATTACGTTTCATCAGGGGTCATATAGTAGAAAAAGAGGTGCAGGAGCTCATTATCATAACTTATTTGCATATGCTACACCACCTGACATCACTGGAAGTATGTCAAAGGCAAGAAGGAAGGGAGGGAGGGAGGGCAAGAAGGGAGGGAGGGAGGGAGGGAGGGAAGGAAGGAAGGAAGGAAGGAAGGAAGGAAGAGAGAGAGAGAGAGAGAGAGAGAGAGAGAGAGAGAGAGAAAGAAAGAAAGAAAGAAAGAAAGAAAGAAAGAAAGAAAGAAAGAAAGAAAGAAAGAAAGAAAGAAAGAAAGAAAAGAGGACAGTTACTAATCCAAGCCTCAGAAATACCACTATTCTGGGAAGATAGCTTTAGTGGTGGCTGAAGCCTTCAGAAGGCTGGTTGGAGGAACAAGGACCTTTCCAGGGGACAGGGTCATTTTGCTGCAGCCATGACACAAGCAGGCATTCCCCCGCGGGGGGGGGGGGGGCTGGCACCAACTCCTGAAGCTGCGCTCCCCCAAGCTCCTGCTCGAAATGACTACTGCGTTTCATGGCAGAGTGGGGTTTAAAACCTGGATCTACAGAATCCTGGGCTGCGGCCAGACAGGCAGTTTTATCTGCTTTCTTCATGGTTCCCTTGTGGATTAAAAGTGGATGACCAAACTGCAACATCTGGCTCCCATTCCCCAGTTGTTGGGCTCCCATTCAAATCCATCTCCCAAATGGATTAGACAGATACTGGGGAAAGTTCTGTGTTAATGGGAGCACTTCGCAGTCCCAGATGTCTCGTCATTTCATTGCACGGCCAACCATTTGAGGAAGACTGGAGCTTGCAGTTCATGGCCGTCTTTTTTTTTTGCACAGAAAGTGAAGTGCGCATAAGCGTTTATGTGCACCCAGCTTGGGAGTTCCTGCCAACCAGAAAAATATGCTAATGCAAATGTGGGCACAGGACTCCCTTCAGGAACAAAGGCGGCTGTGCCTGGATGGCCAGCAATGGGGTGATCGAACACCCACCCAGCTACCGGGGGATGTGTGATCAGCATTCCCAGGCACAAGAAACACTGGATTAAAGTGGAGGCAAGATCAGAGTATGCCAAGCTTGTCATCTGACCGCAGCCCTAGTCTAGCACAATGTTTGGCATACCACACTAGTTTGCTTCTGAAGGATGCTATCTGACCTCCCAATTTCCAACCTAGAAACAAAAGGGGAGGATGAGGTGACTAGGATCCGTAGCCATGGGACATCTGAGAAGTCTTGTAGTTGAGTGGGGGTTGTGGTCTCATCCCCTTTCCGTAACTGACCCTTGGCCAAAAATAGTGCTGATCTGAGTGCTATGACTCGGGGTTCTGATGGGAACAGGGATGTCAGAGAAGAGAAAAATACATAAATGTGAATAAAATTCCCATTAGATACGACTGATTTATATTTATTAGAATATATGTATTTAGAAGTATGTCCCTCACTAAGGTCCTGTTAACATTGGGCTTTGATGAGTAGGCTGGATACTTAGCAGAGTAAAAGAGCAAGCCAAAAGTTACCCGCCTCCCTCATCTTGGACTGATTTCTTTTGAAATAAATGGCACTCTGTTCTTTTCAAGGTTCTTGCTTCATTTTCCTAAAGGAAATTGGATATTGGAAGGTCACAATAATTCAGTCTCACATCTGCCATGAACTTACCAGATGGTCGTCTCTAACCCCTGGACTCTTGGCCTCAGCTTCACCTTTGCAATATGGGGATAATACTTGATTCATTTTATATGATTGTTGCAAAGATGACAATGTTTTATGAAACGGTATTATCATCTTGCCTCTGAAGTCAAGCATCTTCCAGGTTAAAATGCTTTGTCTGGTCACTCTAGTCATGCAGAGTTCATTTTCATTTGGACTGGATCCCGTGACTCCCTTCTGCTGAGAGAGGAGCAGGGCTATTTTTGGGAAGGAACGCACAGGAATGGAATTCCAGCTGGTTCCTAAGTTGGCCACGCCTACAGCCAAAACCTCTGGCATGTGTGGCTACAGATCACACTGCCCTCCCCGCGTTGCACACAAGAGGGAAAGGCGGCATGTTAAAATGCCCTCTTTCCCTCTGGGGAGCCCCTGGGGATTTCCTTGTCAATTTCACTCCCCCCCCCCCAGTCAGCTGAGAGTGAAATTGACAAGGAAAAGCCTCTCTCTGCCTTCCCTTGGCTAGCTGACATGTCCCAGCTGGAAAAGGGCAGGCAGGGAACCCAGGCACCTTGAAAATGCCTTTCTTCGCAAAAGCGGAGAGGCTCAGGGAAGGAACGGCACATGTTTGCCTGGCTGCCCTTGGTCTCCCCAGCCTGCAAGCCTTGACAGGCTGCCTGGGAAGACTGAGGGCAGCCAGGCAAACATGCCTGCTTCCCTTCCCAATCTTTGGGGGGGGAGGGGGGAGGAGACTAGAAAGGCGATGCTGAAGTGGGATGGAGAAACTCGGGGGGGGGAGAGGCAAGTTTCCATGCCTGCCCTGTGCTTTCCCAGCCCCCTGTCTAATATGCTAATGAGCTGTGCTGTCAGGGGTGTGGCCTAATATGCTAATAGGTTTCTGCTATTGGGTGTGGCCTGTTATGCTAATGAGTTCCTGCTGGGCTTTTTCAACAAAAAAAGCCCGGATGAGGAGTCTCATTCTGATGAAACGACTCCTCACTTAATGAAAGAACATCATTGGATGCAATTCAATTTGTTTGTTTCTCCTGTAATTTGGGTGTGTTTTGGTTCTTTTTTGTTCTCCTCTTGTGGCTGATGCCAAAATAAACCATTCAGTCTCTGAAAAATTACACAAGGCTTTGCCTTTTTGTTGTCACAGAGTAAAATGATAGCTCTTTGGGAATCTACACTGCTGATGAGAATCAGTTGTGGACCTTGGAAGACGCTGCAAGAGAGCTCTTGCTATGATTTCATTTCAAGCAATTGGTTAAAATGACTGATTATGGGTTCCTAGAAGGGCTTCTAACTGCTGCTGAAGGCCCAAGATTACATGCATGGTACTGAATGAGACCATGAAAGCCAAATGAGGCAGGTGGACTACCTTTCTCAAGAGCCCCCAGAACAGTTTGGGCCTGGGTAATTTTGCATTCCCAGTTTCCCCTCTCTGCAGTGCTCGGACTCTGGCAACTCCATGGTATCTGCTATAATAGTGGTCCAAAGCTCTGATGCTTTGATATATTAAAGGATAGTTCCGTAGAGTGGATTTCCTACTGGGATATCCCTTAAGCTAAAAGAAGCGCTCTACAGTCTACTAAATAAATGATTAGGCATCAATGATTTTCTGCCCTCTGCAACAGAATTTGTACAGAAGCACGGGAAAAAGTTGCCGGAAAGGTATAAAGCTGCTGGCCTTTGCACTTGCCTCTTTTCCCCCTGGTATAATCGTTCACTCATTGTTTACTTAACAAAAAGAGAGAGAGAGGGAGGTTAATGAAAATGCCAAAGGGAAAAAAAGAAGGGATTTATTAATGGAGTAAAAGAAACCCTAGAATTAATTGGACATGAGCACCCAACAGCATTGATCGCGTTGTGTTCAACTAAAGAAAATGGATCAGTCACTTTTGTTGTGTGTCTGTGACTGGGAAATGCCATGCGCGCCAATGATCTAGACACCACATTGCTTCAAATATCATTTTGATGTGCTTACTTTCTTTGAGGGATTTGTCCATGTTGCTGGCGCAGGCATTTAGTTCTTGTGTAGTTATTTATTTACCTACATAAGAATATATATGGCTCAAAAGAGTTAGGATTTTCCGCCATCTTATATATGGTTTTTACCTATTATTATTTATTGGACTGTTTTTACTGTAGTTGTATGTGATTGTATAATACTGTTGTAAGCTGCCCTGAGCCCTACTCTGGGAGTTCAGTGCTTAGAAATTAATTATCAACCGTGCATGGGATCAGGACCACAGTGCACAGGGAGAGGAGACATAACCCCTTCATCTCCCCATGCCATTTTTGTGACCTGAAGTGACCTCCCAGTGAACTGCTGCTTGTCCTGTTGGGGAAACTTATGTGTACTGATGGCTACACATACATTTCTCCAGTGGGCTCAACAGTGGCCCTGCAGGAATATTTCATATTGTGAAAATGGTGCTGGAGGAGGGGAGAGGCTGAACTGCTCTTTCTCACATGCTACAGTCCTAGTCAGAACTGGGCTGGTAACATGCCTGAGAATTGAGTCCTGATCACAGAATTCCTGGACAGTGGCTGTCAGCTGGCCACATGAAGGACACAGGCTGCAATCCTAAATGCACTTCATGGGAGTAAGCCCCATTGAATGAAAGACACCCCCCATAATTGGCTATATTGTCATACTTATATCTCCCAGGAGGAAATTTCTGTCTTGTCTATTCCCAGTTCCCAAAAACAGATGACTCCTTTTCTGCAGAAATGTGATAGGTGTATTATTCTGAGGGTAGAACAAAGTTTGATTCCAATGGCAGTTTTAAGACCAACAATGTTTAATTCTGGGCATAAGCTTTCCTGTGCATGCACACTTCTTCAGATATGTACATGTATCTGAAGTATATGTGTCTGAAGAAGTGTGAAAGTTTATACCTAGAATTAAACATTGTTGGTCTTAAAACTGCCACTGGACTCAAACTTTGTTCTGTTGCTTCAGATCAACATGGCTACCCACCTGCATCTATATTCTGAGGGCAGCTCAGCTTGCTGCATCCATACAAAACCTGTGAAGGTGTCTTTGTAAATGAGAGACGATTACATGATTGCAGGGAGGCCGGGTCGCCTGCTTCACTTACAGTCTCTTGGGCCTTGGTAACCAGCCGCCGCTTCATAGGACAGCAGGAGGAAAATGGGGGTGGCATTCAGTGGTGCCACAACATCACTTGCAGCTGCATAACTGGAAGGATTTCCCCCCAACTCTATGGTTTTTGCCATAGAGTTGGGGAGGGGGAACTAAAGCACCCAGTGATGTGGTGCTGTCACTTTTGGTTATGCAGCTGCCAGTGACATTGTTCCACTTTCCCACTCTTCCAGTGGCACAGACTCACCAGATGATGAGGAATCCCTCTCAGGCCCTGGGATTTCTGAGTCACTGGGCCCTCTAAGTGCTCCACAGGCACATCCCATGACCTTGCCACAGCAACCAGTTGTGGACTCCTGTCTCCTGCCTGCCTGCCTGCCTGCTAGCCAGCCTGAGGAAGACTCCTGCCTGCCAGCTGTGAAACAGGACACAAGCATCATGGGATTGCAGGATGCCATTTACAGAAGTCTCTGCTCCCTCCAGTCTCCCAGGGGTTGCCAGTCTTGGGCTAGAAACTCAAGGCATCTGGGAGACTGATAGGATTTAATACTTTCTCCTCCTTTGCTGTAAAATACAAAATGATTGCTAAGCTTCTTTTTTTAGCATTATACTGTGTCTTATATTCCTCAGATTATTAAGCAGATAAGTAGAGTCTGGTGGATCAGACCAGTCGTCCATCTCGTTTAGCGTACTGTTTCACCAGGGACCAATTGCTTGTCATGGAGGGACATCAAATGGGACATAGAGACCAAGGTCTTCTCTTAATGCTGTCTCCCAGCAGTGGTATATATATGTTTACTGCCTCTGTATACAGAGGATTCCTTCAGTCTCCATGGCTAGTAGCCTTTGATGGACCTCTCCTCTGTCAACCTGTCTAAGCCTCTTTAAATGCTATTTACGCTCAAGGAATCACTACCTCTATTGGCAATGAATTCTACAATTTAATTATTCACTGAGTAATGAGGTATTTCTTTTTGCCTGTTCTATGCCTACTGCCCATCAGCTTAATTGGGTACCCCTGAGTTCTAGTATTATGACAGAGGGCAAAAAAGCTCCCTCTGCCCAGCTGCCTTTTCCCCACACTATGCGTATTTTTAAAAACCTCTATCATGTATTCCCTTAGGTGCCTTCTCCCCCCAACTGAAAAATTCCAGGCTTTCTTTTCCTTATAGGAAAGGTGCTCCAACCCCTTAACCTCCTTGCGCTACTCTTCTTTGTATTGTAATGAACTTTAGTTAAGCAAGAAATTGTAGGATTCAAAGAAATAAAAAGGCAATGAAGCAAAATAAGTTTTGGAATCTGAAGTACTAAGTCAAGAAGCTTAGCCACTCATAATACTTCTAAGATAAACTCAATACCTTCACTTCTATGTTGTCGTTCCTGACAACTTTTTTGTGCTCTCAGGCATTTTGCTCTGGGAAAAGTCCCCACTCAGTGTTTTGTAAGCATTTTGGGTAGGAGAATTTTCATCCATTCCATGGGGGTCCCACATAGAGCCTGAGAAGATGGGCTCTGTTGTCAGGAAGGTCACAGATAGCCAAGAGAGGGTTCAGTGGTGGTGCGCTGAATCAGGGGTTCAAGGAACCAAAAGTTTCTAGGCTTAATCTGACAGGGCAACTTTAGAGTCCCATGGAAAGGAATTTGTGGCCTCCACTGTCAATTGCAGGATCATTACCTGGTGACCTCAATGGGCTATGTAGGTCACAAAGCACTGATAGGGTGGGAACTGATGTCGTGGCCACACGGCCCTTTAATGCGGGAGGAACTGCTGTTTCCTTCCGCATTTAAAGGGGCTGATCAGACCGGCCGCAGCTACTCCCGAGGCGAAGTGGGCTCCAGTGCAGGTTCAAAGCGCTTTTCCGACCCCGGGAAAATCAACTATTTTCCTGGGAGTCGCGCTTTGAACCTGCAATGGGCCGATCTGGACATCCCTCTCTCGCAATGATTGCTGTCCTCTCCACTGGTGCTTACCTCTGAGCAGCTTCGCTTCTGGAAACTTTTCTTCTTAGCTGAATTCCAGGACAAGAGGAGTGAGAGCCAGCATGGTGTAGTGGCTTGGATGGCAAACTAGGATCTGGGAGACCAAGGTTCAAATGCCCACTCCACCATGGATGCTTGCTGGGTGACCTTGGTTCATTTACATACTGACCGATGCCATCTCCTTTTTGTCCCAGTGGCCAGGTTCCATAGCTATAAAGTACTCAGTCCAGAGACACGTTCAAGTGAAATCAGCACATGGTTTATTAGGAGGCTCTGGAACACATGTCTGAGCTGGGCTCAGGGGTCTGCTTATATGCGCACCTAAACCGCGCCCCCAGCCTCGCCCACACACTCTGATAGGATTACAATTAATACAGTTACGTCTCCCCCAGGTCATTGGCCCCTATTTGTATCCTGGTTGACCAATAGGTCTAAATTATAATCTGGCCAGTCTATTGTGTTCTGGAGTGAAGCTCTGACTATGCCTGGCCATGTGCTTGCCCCGGACCACATGGCCTGACTGCATGGCGGTCGCCATTAGAACACAACAGTAGCCTAAGGTAAGGCTCGCACTCAGTGCTTTAGAGATTCTAATACAATTTAATTAAACAATGTAAAAAATATTTCAGAACTTAAGAAAATGTCAAAATGGCTCATTAACTAGCACAGTTTAGAGTCCTGTAAGAGAGGAGAGTCCTACTCATGATCCACTCTGCACAAGTCACACTGCAGTGAGTTCTTCTGTAAGCTCTACTGTAGGCCTTGGGTGTGATCCAAGATGCCACAGTTGTCCTCTTCAATAGGCAGGTCTTCTTTCCATGAAGACTGGAGAGGGTCTCATCTGTCCTTTCAATAACTTACACCCACCCACCATCATTAGGATTGGCTTCCATGTTACAGGCTCCAAGACTTGCCAAGGTCTTGAAATTCAAGAATACAATCTTCAGTACTCCTGTTATCTTCTTAATTTTCCCTTTAGTTAGCACAGTCCGCTCATTATACCTCTCCAGTCATGATGGCTCCTCCATTGGATTTCCCTTAGCCTTTGATTAGCATGCAAAATATTGTCAGCTAGGAGCAAAGCTATCTCTCCTATTATATAAAGCCGTTTTAAGACTCCAAGGGGCAAGATTCCATGGGGCGCCAAAATCAGTAGGCTGGACGGACTGCCACTCAAAAGGGGGACCCTGGCCACTGGCTGCATTCTCTCCCTCCTTTGCCTCAGTCCCTCCCACAGAGCCACCGGCCAGTGTCCTGGCCTCAGTCTGGAGGGAGCCAGCGAAGGGAAAGGACTGACTGGGTGCTGGGTCCACTCTTCTCCTCCGCCCACTGCCAGGTGGGTCTAACTATCTCCTCAGCGGCCTGCTTCTGTCAGTGAAAAGACAATGGACTATCAACATAACCAGGGGTCCGTTGGGGCCGCTCAGGAGTGGCCACTAGGGCAGCCACGGGCCGAATCAGATTCTCTAATCTGATTCAGCCTGCTGCCGAATTGCTGCCGAAATTTGGCGGCAATTTAAAAAGCAACTGGAGGGGAGGGGGTTTGAGGGAGAGGCTCCAAACTTGTAGGGTACCTGCTGGGGCCTCTTCTCAAAATACCCACCAAGTTTCAAGAAGATTGGACCAGGGGGTCCAATTCTACGGGCCCCCAAACAGGTTGCCCCCATTCCCTCCATTGTTCTCTATGGGAGGGGGAAAGTTAACATTTTTTCCCACCATAGAGAACAATTGAGGGGATGAGACAACCTGTTTGGGGGCCCATAGAATTGGACCCCCTGGTCCAATCTTCTTGAAACTTGGTAGGTATTTCGAGGAGAGGCCCCAGCAGCTACCCTGCAAGTTTGGAGCCTCTCCCTCAAACCCCCTTTCCTCCAGCCCTTCATATACCCTATGAGTTTTTGCCATTGATTTCAATGGCCCATAGGGTATATTGGGGCTGAAACTGACATTCCCTTTCTGACACACTTCTGGTGATGTCAGGGGACGTGGCATATGCTAATGAGGTATGCTAATGAGTTATGCTAATGAGCCCCTGCACCTCTTTTTCTACGAAAGGACCCCTGAGCATAACCCCCTCCCCCACACACTGCCAGTGTGCCCAGAGTAAACTGTCAGAAACAGGGGGCCATTTCACACAGCACCCCGTAGTGCTTCAGGACTGGTACAAGCACTGAAGAACACTTGGGAGGAGGTTTCAAGGTAAACCGGCTCAGGAACGCTTCCCCAACGGGAGAGGCACGTTTCTGTGCGAAAGGGCCAATATGTTCCATTAGGGAACCGGTACTAATAAGGTTCTGTGTGAAATGCCTGACAGAAACTGTTACTGAAGAGTTCCTGAAACGGAACATATTGGCTGTGTGAAATTCCTCAGGCCCTCTCTCTTGCTTAGCTCCACCACGGCTGGCTGGCTGGCTGGCTAATGAGGTGGGCCAGCAACCATCAAACTACTCTCCTCAACCCCCTGCTGTGTGGCTGACTTTCCCCCTAGGGTTGGCAATCTCCATGTGGGACCTGGAGATCTCCCGCTGTTACAATTGATCTCCAGATGATCAGTTCCCCAGGAGAAACTGGCTGCTTTGGAGGGTAGACCTTATGGCATTATAGCATGCTGAGTCCTTCTATCCCTCCCCCCAAAAATGCTGCCCTCCACAGGATCCACCCCCCAAATCTTCAGGTATTTCCATCATAGGGTTGCCAGGTCTGGGTTGGAAAATCCCTGGAGACTTTGGGGATGGATCCAGGAGAGGGTAGGGTTTGGGGAGGGAAGGGGCCTCAGCATGGTACAATTCCATAGAGTCCACCCTCCAAAGCAGCCATTTTCTCCAGGGGAGCTGATCTCTGTCAGCTGGAGATCCATTGTAAAAGCGGGAGATCCCCAGGCCCCACCTGGAGGTTGGGAACCCTATTCCATTATCAGAGCCGACAACTTTCTCCTCAGTTCCCATTGCTAGGCAACCAGGCTTGCTTCTCTGAAAGCCCCTTTCCACACCTATGATGGCTTTTGGGAGAAAACTCATTGGGGCCAGCTGAACAGAATGCCATAGAGGCCACCCTCCAAAGTAGACATTTTCTCCAAGGGAGGGGGAAAGATCTGTTGTCTGGAGTTCAATTGTAATACCTGGCGATCTTCAGGCTCCACCTGGAAGTAGGCTACCCTAGGCGTAGCAGTCAGTGCTTCAGAGCAGGATCTGCTAGACCCAGGTTCTTGCTGAGTGGGTGATTTCAGGCCAGTCACAGACTTTAAGCCTAACCTACCTCACAGGGTTGTTGTGCAAGTCAAAAAGGGGGCGAGAAGAATGATGTCAGCTGCTTCAGTCCCCATTTCAGAGAAAGACTACTTTTCCACCAGGAGAAGTATGGTTGCCAATCTCCAGGCAAGGGCTGGAAACCACTCAGAATTACAAGTGCTCTCCAGATAGCAGAGATCAGTTCCCCTGGAGAAAATGGTGGACTCTATGTCCTCATACCCTGCTGAGATGGACCCTTTATGACAGCCAATGTGACATAGCAGTGAGGGCTTCAGAGAACGGTGGAGGCTGCCAGGAAGTGGGGAATGGAAACTTGAAGAGTGAGGTTGATGATTGGCTGGGAAGGAGATAGGGTTGCCAACTCCAGGTGGAAAATTCCTAGAGACATGAGGGGTGGAGCCTGGAGACAGTGAAGTTTGAAGAGGAGTGGGACCTCAGGCAGGTACAATGCCATAGACTCCATCCTCCAAGCCAGTGAGTCCCTCATGGGGAACCATTGTTGCCAATCTCCAGGTGGGGGCTGGAGATCACTCAGAATTACAATTGCTCTCTAGGGGGGGAGGGGGGAGGAGATAGAAAGCTGAAGCCAGGGGGCAGATAACGATACAGTGATGGTTGGCTGGGAGGAAGGGTTGCCAACTCCAGGTGGGGACATTCCTGGAGATTTGAGGGGTGGACCCTGGAGAGAGTGAGGTTTCAGCAGGGGTGAGACCTCAGATAAATTCAGTGCCATCAACTCCACCCTTCAAACCACCTGTTCCCTCATGGGGAACCATTGTTGCCAATCTCCAGGGGAGGAATGGAGATCACACTGAATTACAACTGCTCTTCAGATGGCAGAGATCAGTTCCCCTGGAGAAAATGGTGGACTCTGTGTCATTATACCCTGCTGAGGTCACCACAGCAAATTGACACTGAGTGCCCAAAGCCGGGGCACTCTCCCAGAGCCTCTTTCTAGAGCCTGTTGTATTTATTTCCACAACGGGCCTTATTCCTAGTCTCTAAATATTTGCTTTCTGCTCATCAGCCCTGGTCCAGAGTCTCTTTACCAGCACAGGCCTACAGTCAGCATGGGCCTACTTACCCTACAGGGTGGTGGTTGTGAGGGTAACACTGAGGAGGGGACAGTGAGGTAATCTACTTTGGGTCCTTGGGAAGAAAAGTGGCTATTAATATCTAGATGGAATGCTCAGCTAGACAAAATAACTGGGGCAGAAGAAGGGCTGCAAGAAGATCAGCAGTGGGGAGCCCCGAGCACCCCTCAGTTGTGGGGTCCTTTTGCTGTTCGAATTGGACCTGCATTGCCATTTAAAATTATCTGTTGTAATAGTGTTTTGTAAATGGCAAAGAGGTATTAAAGACTGTTTTGGGGGTAGGGATTAAGTTCTGTGGTTTGAGATCGGCAGTGCAGTCCTGTACAGTCCTGTACAGACTAAACCCACAGATCAGAATGGACTTGGGACTGGAGTGACTGTGCACAGGATTACACCCTTAGTGGATTATTCCAGTTCAGACATCACACCAAACCGTGGCTAAATACGCTTCACTTGGTGTAACATGATGTCAGAAGCAGAAACTATGCTTTGAAGTTGGTTTACAGACCATCATTTGTGCTGATTCCTGTGTGATGTCTGAATTGAAAACCATAATTTACAGGTATTGCTTCCCTTCTACCAACTCAGAAGTGCTAGATACTGAAGTGCTGAGCAAACAGAAGGTCAAAGGGGCAAGCAGGTCTAAGCCTGGGTTTGCCAGTATCAACTAAGGAGCTGCCAGTTTGGTGTAGTGGTTAAGTGCGTGGACTCTAACCTAGGAGAACCAGATTTGATTCCCCACTCCCCCACTTGCAGCTGCTGGATGACCTTGGGCAAGCCATAGTTCTTTCAGAGCTGTTATCTCAAGGCCAGTTCTCGAAAAAGCTATCTCAGCCCCACTTACCTCATAGGGTGTCTGTTGTGGGGAAGGGAAGAGAAAGGAGTCTGTAAGTTGCTCTGAGTGAAGGGCAGGGTATAAATCCAATCTCTTCTTTTTCTTCTTCTTCTAATTGTAAGCAATGTCCTTTGGAGTCACCAACAACAGCCTGTGCCGGCCACATAAGAAACAGAACAAGGAGTGAATCAATAGGATAGGTCATCGACTTGCTACTGCCGTCGCCAAACAACATCATTATTATGCTAGACTTAATATGTACTGGCACCTCATGATATCTGGATTGTTTTTAGAAAGTTTTATGATTGTTTTAACTGTTATCTATGTGTTTTAATCCTTTGTAAGCTGCCCTGAGCCTGCTTCG
Source organism: Lepidodactylus listeri (assembly GCA_029233225.1). NCBI lineage: Eukaryota > Metazoa > Chordata > Lepidosauria > Squamata > Gekkonidae > Lepidodactylus > Lepidodactylus listeri. The sequence goes on along the minus strand of JARCFY010000011.1, from coordinate 72,799,323 downwards.
ATGGGGAGGGTGGGGTATAAATTTGATAAATAAATAAATCAGGGCTTGAGTTCCGAATGCTTGGTTGCAAAAACAAACAAACTACAGTTTGCAAAAACCAGCTGACCATGGTTTGTTGTGATGTCTAAATGATGTAAGCCACTTTAAGGTTCCCATTGGGGAGATAGCTGGGTATAAATAAAATCATTTTCTCCGTGCTTGAGCATACCCAGGTTCAAAGCCATGGACCTGCTGTCTTGTTTGACCTATAGCATGTTAGGAGCCAAAATTCTGTAGCATTAGTCGCCCTAAAACAGAAGGAAGCAGTTGATTTATTTGGCATTTGGGAAGAGTTTTAACAGTTAAGTCCCAATCTAGTGTAGAGAATCCCTCTGCCTGTGCAACTTGGGCAGTTTCCTCCAAGGCTGTTACGTAGAGACTGACTGCACCTGTCTCTGCATCCCAGTGGCAATTGGGCTTTAACAGCTGCAGTCTTTTAAATGCACTTAAGATATCGAGAGCACTAGGAATCCATTCCCATGCAATCTGGTGTCTCACTAATAGTTCTGTGTTGTCTCTGAGCCAGGAGTCTCAGGTTTAATTATGTCGTTTTGCTGTTCATTAAAATGTTGAGCCTTTGAGCACGCTGGATAAGAATTTTAGGTTTTATTTAATATATCTGCAGATTGTACATATTAATTTCAAGGGACAAACCCTTTAACTCTCGTCTGTAATCTACCAAGCATGTTATGTATCACAGCAGTGATACTCGGCAGCTTGTTAGTGGCATGTGGCTCTGTGATATGCCCGCTGTGACTCCTCTGAGTGCTATTCCCCAATATGGCAACTTCCCATGTTTCAGGAAAGTGGGCAAGGCCCTTGCCCAGTAGGGCTTCTGGTTGGCAGGAGGTTCCCAACATGAAGCGGCCATTGCCAGAAGAAATGGCTCTGTGGCAGGGAGGGAAGTAAATGTGGCTCTGTTGGTTGATGGTAATTGCCTGTGTGGCTCTCCATGAACTGTGAAGTGAGTCTCATTGTATTACAGTGACATTAGAGGTGCAGAAGAGGAGCCCAGCAGCATCTTAAAAGCCAGCAAAGTTTATTCTGGCATAAGCTTTCATGAGTCCAAGATAGCTTCATCACATGCATTAGAGAGGAGGATGAGGAAGAGGAGAAGGAGGAGGAAGAGGAGGAGGAGGAGATTGGGTTTATACCCCGCCCTTGGAGTCTCAGAGCAGTTTACAAACTCCCCTCCCCTCCCCTCCCCTCCCCTCCCCTCCCCTCCCCTCCCCACAACAGACACCCTGTGAGGTAGGTGCAGCTGAGAGAGCTCTGACAGAAACTGCTGTTTTTCAAGAACAGCTATGTCGGATCTATGGCTTGCCCAAGGTCATCCAGCAGCTGCAAGTGGAGGAGTGGGGAATCTGTTGTGTTCTATGTTCTCTTATGTTGCTGCGTCATTAGGGCTCTGGTATCCTAACTCCCTCAATCTTATTGATTAAAGACTCCTATTGGTCCTTAAGCCGATCCTAGGAACCAATCAAAGAGCCCTACTTAGGTCCAATCAGATTTCGAATCCTTAGTTACAATGTATATACTTATGCGTTGGAACAGTATAAGTTAAGTGCCGCTCTTGACAGAGCTGTCTTTTGAGCTGAACAATGTTGAGAATAAAAGCCTGCATTGGATTCATCGCCTCCTGACTCAATACTTAATAGAATCAAACCCAGTTCTCTCAGATTAGAGTCTGCACACTTAACCACTACACCAAGCTGGCTACAACAGGCACAGAAGAGCCTGCACCAATGGGTAGGGTTGCCAAGTCCAGGCTGGGAAATTCCTGGAGATTTGGGGGGTAGAACCTGGGAATGGTGGGATTTGGGGGGGGGGGGGTATAGAATCATTCCAAAGGGTAACTACCCATGTGGCAAGTGCAGTGTTTTCAACAATAGCATTAGGACTGATATATTTCAGAATTCATTGGATGGTACTATAGAGTCCACCTTTCGAAGCAGCCATTTTCTCCAGGGAACTGATCTCTTTTGCCTGGGGATCGGTTATAATTCTGGGAGATCGCCAGGTCCAACATGGATGTTGGCAACCCTAGCAACTAGAATTACTGAAGGGTGAGAATACTGTCCTGGTTGTGAAAATATAACAGTGATTAGCAGTCACATCCTTATATTCCAAAGTAAAAAGGTTGGAAGGCCTCTGAATTTTTTTTTAAAAAAATCTCTGCAAACCACAGTTGGGATGGAGGACAACTGAGAAACGGTATGCATTAGGCCATACCTTATTTTGTATCTGATCTCCCCCCCTCCAGCCTTAAAAAATCTGTATCCATAAATTGGCTCACAGCATTTGTAAGTGGTGGTTCCTCTACCTTGTTGTTGCTGATGTAAATATTTTGAAAGAGTCTACTTTTATTTTCTTGTGTATTAAAAAAAATGCTGAGAGAGTTTTCGCTGTGTTTATAGTGCTTAGTGCAGCAAGTGTCGTAGGAGGAGGGCTCCAAAGTCTACAGATGGAACTCAGACTATAAAAATCCCTCGAAAGCACATGTCGAATGTGAGATTATAATGAACCAAAATTAAACAGAGTTCGCTCAGATGTGAATCATCCTCTGGAAGTGTAGTTGGAATCAAATGATGTACCACTGTTATTTTAACAAGGGTAGAATTGTGGGGGAATGGCAAATAAATTGCTGTTGCGGTCCAGATTATTAGATTGATGGAAGACAAGCAGATCTGAAAAGGGTGATGCCCACTACTATCTCAGCATTTCTTTTAATAGATGAGAAAATTTTCACTGGGACGTAGTTTGCTGAAGCAGCCTAGGAAGGTGTTAAGTCTTGGTCCACAGTTACTGAACTGAGATAGGCAGATGCATTCCCAAGAGATGAATGCACTGTGGCCCTGTGGCCCTAGGTTTCCTGTCTCATTACCAATGCTGATTTCTCCATGCCTACTACCTCTCTGCATATCACATCTAATCCAATCACGCCTGCTATTGTCATTCACCTGTTATTGTCATTCACCATCTGAAATCACTCTACCCTCCAATTATAAGGACAGATGGACTCACAGTCTAACTGTATCTGAAGAAGTGAGCAGTGACTCACGAAAGCTCATACCTTGCCAGAAATTTTGGTAGTCTTTAAGTATTATTGGACTCTTGCTCTTTTCTACTGCTACAGACACACTAACATGGCTACCCATCTTGATCTATCACTGTGGATCTTGAAACTGAACCTTTTAGGTATCTGAAGAAATGTTTATGCACACAATAGCTTATCCCCGGAATTAATTTTGGGGGTCTTAAAGGGGCCACTGGACTCAAACTTTGTTCTTTTTAGGACAGTGAGCCAGGGACTATGCCTGTGTACCAGCATCTAAAGGAGGGAACATCAGGTGGCCAAGACACCAGCAAGGAAGCCTCTTTATATCAATAGCATGTCAGTTAACTGCAGTCCAGTAGTATGCGGTTGGAGGTGTGGAATGGTATGGTATTGCCCAGTCTTATCAGATCTTGGAAGCTAAGCAGAGTTGGTACTTAGACAGAAGACTACCAAAGAAGTCTCTGAAAAGCAAGGCACTTGCAAACTACCTCTGCTTCTCACTTGCCTTGAAAGCCCCTTGCTGGAGTCACCATAAGTTGAATGCAACTGGACAGGATGTACATATATACATACAGGGGTCATTTTGTAGAAAAAGAGGTGCAGAAGCTCATTAGCATAACTCATTAGCATAACTTATTTGCATATGCTACACCACCTGAAATCACCGGAAGTATGTCAGGAAGCAAGAAAGAAAGGGGAGAGAGAGAGAGGAAGCAAGCAAGCAAGCTGGCAGAGAGGGGACAGCTACTAATCTAAGCCTCAGAAATACCACTATTCTGGGCTGAAGCCTTCAGAAGGCTGGTCGGAGGAACAAGGACCTTTCCAGGGGACGGGGTCATTTTGCTGCAGCCATGACACAAGCAGGCATTCCTTCGCTGGGGGGTGGGGGCTGGCACCAACTCCTGGAGCTGCGCTCCCCCGAGCTCCTGCTCGAAATGACCCCTGTATACATACACAGTATGGTGTTGATTCACTATGATGCCACACGGAAACCCCGTAATAGATCTATCTATCTGATATTTCTGATGTAAACTTATCCCAACCTTTCTTCAAGGACTTCAGCGTGGCACCATTCAGTTTGCCCCTCCACCCTTTTAGTTCCACAACAATCCTGGTAGTTAAGGCTCAGACAAAGAGACGAGCCCAAGTTACCAAGTTAATTTCATGGCAGAGTGGAGAGCTGAACCGAGATCTTGTGATCCTAGTCTGACACTCTAGCCACTGCACAGCATAGGCTGTCTATCTCTGGAAACAGGAAAACTGGATCATTGCTAGTTTCAGAGGGTTGCTGTGTTGGTCTGCAACAGAACAGCTAGATATAAGACCAGTAGCGTCTTAGAGACCAACAAGGTTTGTTGTGTAAAAGCTTTTGGGAGTCAAGACTCCTGAAGGACCAATCCTATAGGTCTCTAAGGTGCTATTGGACTTGAATCTAGCTGGATCATCCTTGTTGCCTGTCTGGCAGGAATAAGGGCTGCCACTATCTTTCCAGGGACTGTGAGTATTTTCTTAGATGTGTTTCCTTGTCCCACCAGACTAGAGAAACCTCTGTCACTGCGATGTGGTTGTGTGAGTCTTTCGCTCTGTTTTCTGTTCAAATCAGTCGGAATGGTAAAGGATTCTCTCTGGTCCAGCAGGAGTTCAAGGGTGTGCAGCCACCTTCTTGAAGGTCCTGCCACAGGACTGACCACATTCTGTCTTTCTTCTTATTGGTAGTTCTACAGTTTTAATTAGAATGTGTAACTGATCTGACTATCTTTGTGAAGTACCTAGCTAACTATGTGGCATCCTTATTAAAGTATGTGTAGATGCTTGTTGTCCTTAACTTGTTGGGCTGGTTCAGATGATACAGCAGGCTTAAAAGTGGTGAGGATTAGGCAATGGGGGTGAGAATGTTTTGCCTTTCAGCTTACTCTGTACTCTAGCTCAGTTTCCAGTGCCTTTCTGGGCATGCACATTGTATCATAAAGTGTGATTGTGGCCAAATTCAATACATATCGCTTAAATCTCAAATTGCATCTGAGATTTCAGCTGTGCCTGTGGAGTCTGCATGTCCTGGATTTAGCCAAGTGAACCAGAATGCGCTGTATGGATGGCTGTTGACATCAGCAGGGCTCATTTCGTAGCAGGAGCTCCTCTGCATATTAGGCCACACACCCCTGATGTAGCCAATCCTCCAAGAGCTTACAGTAGCCCCTGTAAGAAGAGCTCTGTAAGCTCTTGGAGGATTGGCTACATTAGGGGTGTGTGGCCTAATATGTAAAGGCGCTCTTGCTACGAAATGAGCCCTGGACATCAGACAGGGCTGGCACACACACATGAGGTGGTTGTGTAGCACAGATCACCCTGAGCCACTGATGATGCTACTCAGATAGCCATAGTTCAGGCTGATTCACATAAGCTTTTTTGCTTTCACCCCCATGCTCAGTCCCCGACATTCTTGACACCCACCATCCTTTGACTACTGCTGCTTGTATCTCTCAGTAGATTTGGAAATGCAGATGCATACATTTGGGAAGGTTAGTTAGAACAGTTCATGTAGAAGAAAACTGCTTTGTATGGATTAACCCTTTGGAGTTGTGTGCTCAGATGGAATTATAGCTAGCATTCCTCTAAAGAATTGAGTAATCCTTGCTTAAAATGACTGTAAAGGAAGGGGTAAGGTTCATTGTTTTTCCCATGGATCTTTTGAGGCTTTGGTTACCATCATGTTACAAGCAGAGCCAAGTTAACTAAATAGTGAATGATGTACAGGAGTCTGCTGAAGAATTCAGTGCAAATAAACAAACCAATGAAAAACAGAAATCTGTACAAGTCCAATAGGTGAGAGCCATCAATCTCACTGGCTGACCCGGGGACTTTCACTCGCTTAGCCTAACCAGCCTCACAAGGCTGTTGCAAGGGTAAAACAGAAGAGACAATTCTGGCGTATGCCACCTTAAGCAACTTAAAGAAACAGTGGGATAAAACACGCACTAAATAAAATAAATCCATATCTTGAGTGGCTCATGACAGAATCCTGCAGATGATGAAAGTATATTTATTTTATGTAAAAATATTTAATCCCCTTTCCTCCATAGCTCAATACAGATGTCCTGGAAAAGCTGGGGAAGATAAAGTTTAAGAAACAGCAAGTTGGGCCTAAAGGCACAACCAGCAATTACCATATTAAAATAGATGTCAAAGACAAAACCAGAGAAAGTTCAGCAACCTGAAGCTTGAATGCCATCAAAGGCAACTGCAGGCAGAACTTTGGATGATCCCGGAGCCACCACCAAGAAGGTTCTGATTTCTTGCCATCTCCTGCCTTATTTCAGATGGTCAAAGCTTTTAGAGAAGGGTCTCCCTAAAAGGTCTTAATAGACGGGCAGTTTTGTAAAAGAGAGGAGGTCCTTTGAACACTCTGGATCCAGATCCTGTGGAGTTGTAAATGTCAAAGGCAGTACCTGGAAATGGACGAGTAGCCAGACGAGTAGCAGTACCTGGAAATGGATGAGTAGCCAGTAGTATTTTAGATCGCCAATGATTATATTTGCAATTTGCCCCCAATTGAAACTGTAATTGTAACTGTATTGTATTTTAATGTATTAATTTATATTATTTATATTGATTTTAATGTTGTGAGCTGCCTAGAGCCGCTATGTTGGTCAGGTGGGATACAAATCTAAATAAATAAATAAATAAATAAAAGTTTCCTAGGAATAGAGGTAATAGGATCAGTGTAGCATGGCCCCACTGGTACTTTGGCAATATCGTTCAAACCTGCTGAAGATTCTCAGAAGTCTTTAAAGCAGTCTTTGACCAATTTTCCTTGACTCCAGGAACAACGGAAAAAATTAGGAGCCAGATTCATTCTTCAGAGTTTTGTATTTTAACTACCATGTCTTCTAATTACTGCAACTATAAAACCTAGTCCTAAACTCTTCACAGTTTCTCGAAATTTTTTTAAAGCTATGACAAAAGTGTTGTACTGTCTGACTAAATATGGGGTAAGCCTGGTTGTTGTTACCACAATAACAACCTAACTGTTGATCTACCTTCTCCCCAATCCCTCACAATTCCATCACTGCATTTTTTAAAAAGCACCATTTACATGAATATTGACACCAGTACTGAAAGCAGTTGATTAAGAAATGAATTCATCTACCTTCACTGAAGGGTGTCAAGTTGACATGTCAACAAGCAATTACAGGAACTTCATGTACATGCATTTTTTAAAATGTCAAACAACAAAGTATATCCTGATGTGAAATGCATTGTATTTCAATGGGCATTGTACTTCTACTGAGGATCACCTGCAGAGAGATGCTACAATAAAATAGCTGCTTAAAATGTTAGGTGCCTCAATGAAATTTCAAGGCACTGTGACAGCCTGATGCCTGGGATTTGTCAAGACCTGCTTTAAAGGCAGCCCCGATCAAAGAGCATGCAGTAATCAAGCCTTTATCTGACAAGAGTATGACTAGTCATAGCCAGGCCTTGCCGTTCCAGGAAAGAGCAGAACTGGCATACCAAGTGAAGCTGGCAAAAGGTGCTTCAAGCTCAGGATGATATCTGACCATCCCCTGGGCTACAGACCCGCTTCTTAAGGGTGGTGATTGTTGCTATGATACCCATCTAGGATGGGCAACGAATCACCATCCCAGACAGCTCCTCCATCTTATCTGGATCCCACGTTTATTTTGATCCACCTGATCCAACCAGTTTGTGTCTCCTGATTATGAAACAAAGGCCCAAATCCTCAGTCTTTAGCAAAATGTGATGGGGGCTTCTGTTTCTGATGAGAATACTGTTAAGTATTCTGATCAGAAACAGTATTCTGATGAGAATACTGTTAAGGCTGAGCCAGGCCAGAGGGAAGGAGTCAAGTCCAGTCCCGGGGGCCTTGCCAGGAGAGACAAAACAGCATCCGAGTCGTGAGTCCAAGAGAGTGGTCATTTGAAGCAAGAGGCCTGGAAGCCAGGAAACCAAACAGAAGGTCTGAGAACAAGAACTGAGGGTGGACACGAGGTCAGCATGAAGGCTACTTGTTGCTGTACAGGCCTCCAGCCGTGCTTCCCTGAACAGCGGCACTGTTCCTGTTAGTACTCAGGGCTTGGCACCCACCTTCCCTACCAGTGTGCGTCTTGGCGGCGGGTTGCTAAGTGCTTGCAGAGCCGCTTCCCCCAGCCAAGCCACCTGTGGAGGTGAATCCAGCGGGCTTTCCGTTTGCATCTGTGCCTTATCGGCTGCTGCAGGACCAGGTGCGGGGGTTACTGACTCGGGCGCTGGCAGTAGCAAGTTGTCAACTCCCGAGGAGTCAGAGGGGCCAGCTTCCAGCTCTTGTGATGCCGGTGACTCCGGCTGTGCTGCCAACTCGGACAGAGGCTCGGTGCCATCATCACTGCCCATGACACTAAGAAGATTTCCAGTCTTCTCAACAGATGTGAGTTCTCAGCTGATTCCATCCATGATTTCCAGTTCTACTTCTGACTTCTACAGCCTTGTCTTTAAGTTGGCCTACTGCTGCCCTCTGGTCTAATCTGGGTACTATGGTAGGGATGCCAGACCTCCCACTGTAGCCATTCCCTTTGATGACCATTCTGTTTGTTGGCCGCTGGTGCCTCTGGGAGGAATTGGGGGGAGGAAAGGCCTGGTGTGTCCGTGTTGCACTGGCTGCCTAGTTTAAACCAGAAGCAGCACAGGAATCTCACGCATTCTACCAAAACTCTATGGTAAAACCAGAGTTTTTGCAAAATGCTTGAGCACCCCCAGTGTTACTTCTCATTAAAACCAGAATGGGTGCACCAGCATGACGCCAGGGCTCCAGGCCCCACTGCTCAATTGCTCGGGGGGGTGGGGGGGGGTGTTGTTGCAGGCAACCCTGTCCTATGGGGAAGTGGGGTGTTGATTCAACAGAAATTGGGAGGAGCCCCGCCAAGCTCCCTGTTCAGGTTTCCCATCCTCTTATTCAGTTCTAAGCTCACACTGAAGACTATACGTGAATGTGTGTGAGAGAGAAAATGAAATCTACTGAGTCCTTTATATCTCGACATTTAGGAACATGTAAGAGATCTCTGTTGGCAAAACATGACAAGGATGATTGAGATGAAGCTTGTTCATTTTCTGATAGTTAATGCATGCAATCTAAGCAAGTGAGAATGACGTCCAACTAGAGGCAGTCTGCTTTTAAGTACACAACAGCTTGAATCACTGGGAGTGTAATCTTATGTAGGGTAACAGCCTTCAGGCGCCCAACGAAGTCAGATGGGCACAACTTTGCTTAGGATGGCACTGTGAATCTTCACCATTCCCTTTTGCCGGTAGGCTTGGAGAGCCCTAACTATTCAATGGTAATCATGGGCCCATTCACTGCAAGGCAAAACATGCCCTTCCTTGGCACTGAAGTATCTGTCCCTTCGTTCCCCCCACCCTCCTGTAGGGTCAGGAAGGTAAAGAGATGTCCTGATTTCGTGATAGACCACCAGTGAGCATTGACCTTGGTTTGGTTCATTTCACTGATTAAAGCTCTAGGACAGGGGTGTCGAATTCATTTGTTAAGAGGGCCGGATCTGACATAAGTGAGACCTCGTCGGGCCGGGCCATGTGTGTCATAAAATGTAATGCCAGGTAGCGGAGATATAAACTTTATAAAGGACACAAACACAAATTATTTTTTTTTTACTTAAAATAAAAACATGCTTAAAACATTAGCACTCTTTGCAATATTTTGTTTATTTAACAACCTCTGATAACTGACACCTCTTGCTCTGTATTATTGCATCAAAATGTCCGTGCTGTTGCAGTCTTGAGTATGCTGTTCAGGGGCATATCTGTAAGCTGCAAAACCTACTTTTGATTTATTGACATTCGCCACGGAAATCCCATGCTCTGTGTTCTGAGTCTAGGACCCAGGGGGAAATATGAAAAGGCTGAGCAATTGAGAGAGTCTGGCGAAGCAAGCTATGATGCAGCAGCAGCAACAGAACTGGAAGAAGGAGATGGCCAGTTCCAGTGTGGGCCTGATAGAAGCCCTCTGGGGACCCGATCTGTCCCCCGGGCCGCATGTTTGACACCCCTGCTCTAGGACTTAGACTGTGGAAATTATAATGTACCTGGGTTGTTGCCTCTCATGGTGGTGGGAGGCCAACAGGCTCTTCCGAAGCGGCCCATTCTTCATCAATTAAATAGATCAGTGGGTTAGTGAAAGAAGGCACACACAAACTCATGAAGTTGCCTTAGATTGAGGTAGACCATTGCTCAGTATTCTCAAGGTCAGTAATGTATATTCTGACTGTCAGCAGCTTTCAACCCACTACCTGATTTTTAACATCCACACCCACACCCCAGAGATGCCATGGATTGAAGGAAGGACCATGCACAGCTATGATCTCACCCTGAAGAATGTTCAAACAGCCAGGGTTCCTCCTGCTCTGGCATCAGCTCATAATCATGGCCATTGCCAACTCCTTATGTAAACGATCGGTTTCACTCTTGTTTGATGTCACCCGCCGAAGACATAAACTGAAGATTCTTCATTTCTAGTGATTCCGCATTGCCTAGCAAGTGCCATGTATTCATCTCTTTCCCCCTTCCCATTCCAGCTTCCTCAGGCTATGTATAGATTATAGCTTTTCAGAGAGCTAGTGTTGTACCGATCTCCTTGCCCGTGGCACATATCTATCTAATTTTCTGTAACATGTTCATTTTTGGTGGCGTTTCACCATGATGACACTGGTTGGGCAGGTTTTTATAGTGCTTCAGGCTATACCCTGGAGTGCTAGAATTTACCTCTAGAAAAATGACCAATAATTGCTGCAATAGATATGTGGACATTCTGATGCATCTGATACGGGTGTCCGTCAGATGGTGTTCCGTGCCCAGAGCATTTTGAGAAAGGGATTTTAAAGGGGATTTTATTTAAACTGCACAAAAAGAGGCTCCGAGCCCATAACTCAATCCATGGAATGACTGACATACTGGAGGACTGCTTTGTCAGGAAGTTGTCCTTTTGAACCAGTATGGAGGAATAGGGGGTGCTGGGTTATCCAGTCTGCCATGTGGCTCGAGTATGACTGTTGTGATGGACTTCTAACTATTGTTAAGAAGGCTTTCTTGGTAAAACCTAGATTACTTAAATCAGCTTGAGGGCATCACAAGTAAAGGTAACTGTGGGCAGCTTCGAAATTCACATATTTTCCCGTTAAATGAGAGATTCTGTGCTTGTCTGAGACTTGATTTAAGGTACATTGACCGGTACAGTGTTATGGAAATCAAGGGATATTTCTGTTTGGTGTACCCTAAACTGGGAGCGCGGACTCTAATCTGGGAGAACTGGGTTTGATTCCCCACTCTTCCGCATGCAGCTTCTGGTGTGACCTTGGCTCAGTCACAAGTTCTCTCAGAGCTGTTCTCCCAAGGATAGTTCTCAAATGAGCTCTCTCAGCCCCACCTACCTCACAGGGTGTCTGTTGTGGGGAGGGGAAGGGACAGGAGATTGTAATCTGCTCTGAGACTCCTTTGGATAGTGAAGGGCAGGGTATAAATCCAATCTCCTCCTCCTCCTCCTCCTCCTCTTCTTCTTCTTCTGTACAGGTATGTGATTTGTACATAAAGATTTATCAGTGGGGGCAGAGCAGGTGAAATCTCCCCAAGGTGTGTGACATACACTATTCTGTATACAATTTAATATATTTGTTACCAATATCCTATGCATGTCTATGCATGTCTACTCAGAAGTAAGTTCTGCTGTTCAGTGGTGCTTAGGGCCATGTCTGTGAATACAGATACAATATAACCATAATCAAAGAAATGGCTGGCACCTCCCCAGAGATACGATCTGGTTCATGCTTGTCTCTCTCCATACCCCTCAGGCAGAAGCTTGCTAAGGACTTTGACAGTGTGAACCTACCTGTTAAGCAAAAGGCATACACTGGAAGCCATTGAAGTGTATTGAAATAGTATCATTGGAAAGTCAACGATTATGTTCCTAAATTAAAAGAAACAAAAAAGAAATCAGGAACCAGAAACTTTGGGTGCTCTAAAGTAAGAATGTGGACCTAAACCACCACCACCACCATGGTATTTCAGATTTGGAATCTGAGAAGGGCCTAAATACCAATATTGAGCAGTATTTGGGTCCCTCAGTAGTGTTTCAGGATTTGGGTTTGGGTTTTTTTTGGTTGGCGGGATTCTGGAATTATTTGGGTTTCATTATTCCCTGTGAAGGACTTTTTCAGGGGAGGGGCTGAAGTGGCCTTTTTTTCAGCCAAATTACTCCAAAAATTGCAGGAGACCTAGTGCTGCCTGTCCACTAAAGACCCTCCAAGGTTCAAGCAAATTGGTCCATGAGGTGAGGTCCAATTCTATGGGCCACTGAGCAAAATTCCCCCACATGTCCTACTTGTCGACATTGTTTCCTGTGGGGAGGGGATTCAAAGAAGCCAGTAGCCAAATACACAGGTGCAACCACTGACCAAAGGCCTCCAGATGCAAAAAGAACCAACGAGCCTCATACACAACCAATGTCAAACCAAAGAATCCCAGCAGAGCCTAAAGCCAGGGTAGCAACTCCAACAGAACCAAGAGCCCTTCCTCACTGGTGCTCCTATTCCCTCCCACCCTTGTAAAGAAAAAAAACACAATAGCAATACAGTATGCATGAGCTTCATTTTAGGTGCTTTTGCAGGATCTGCTTCTGCTTGTTGTAAACTGAGATACTTGTCTATTCTCCTAACGTCTCTTGTTCCAATGACATATATTGTTGTTGTTTTTCTTTTATCAGAGTGGCAGGAACAATATTTTTGGCACTGTGTTTGTTTTCTGCACAGAACTGCTCCTCGTAACATTGCATCCCATTGCTTTGGAGAACTGCCAATGTTGACAGGATCCTGGGTGCTGCTAGGCCAACCACGTGCCTCCTAGATCTGTTCCCTCATGGCTGGTGAAAGCTGGTGGTGAGAGGATCCAGGGCCCCCCGGTAGACATTATTAATCTGTCTCTGGAGACGGGGATCTGCCCAGAGGGGCTAAAAGAGGCAGTGATAATACTGCTCTTGAAAAAGCCATATTGGGATCCTAGTGATCCTGCCAATTACTGCCCAGTTTTGAATTTATCATTTTTGGGTACAGTGATTGAGAGAGCAGTAGCTGAGCAGCTCCAAGTTATATTTGCTACTGGACGGTCACCCAGATGCTGCCCCACATAATCTGATACCAAAAATATCTGAATGCACATTGCTCCTCTAAAGTAAGTCCATGCTTGTTGCTTCCAGGGTACATAAGCAGGATCAGCTATCGCCTGTGTTGTCTGATCAGCCAATTTTAAGACTGGCCTAAGGTTTTCCAGTAGCTCATTGGATGTATCTTGGGTTGCCCCCTTCACCTGAACTCTCTTCTTGATTTTAGAGTGCTGAACCAAAACATGAGAAATTCGAAGGGGCATGTATAATTTCACCTATTTATTCCTCTCATTCTAGTTGATTGCCAAAGCTGCAAGGAAATCCCTTAAAACCTGATAAAATATATAGTATATTGTCATGTACAATCATTGCTCTGTGAAATCAACCTGGTTAAAAACCACCCCGATTTTTTATTGCTAAATTACTCTTAAGAGCCTAGTGGGGCTAGTGGCGAGCTCTGGGCTCAAGTTTGTCAGTAGAACTCACTAGGTAATGTTGGGCTAGTCACTGCTCCAACATCCTCCCTCGCAGGGTTGTGAAGATTAACATGGGGGTGGTGAGAGCCATATATAGTGTCCTGAGCTCCTTGGAGAAAGTGTGAATAACATAGAGCTGGGAAAGAGGTTTGGGTGCCTTCTCTTGGTCTTCAGGCCAATGTTCCATTGAATATAGGAAGCTGCCTTATACCTGGTCAGACTATTAATCCATTTAGTACATGAACATATGAAGTCAGACCACTGGTTTATCAAGGTTGGTACTGTCTACTTTGACTGGCATCAAGGTCTCAAGGAAGGATCTTTCACATCACCTCCTACCAGATCCTTCTAACTGGAGGGGACAGAACCGGGGACAGAACTGGGGACCTTCTGCATATCAAGCTGATTCTCTAGCACTGAGCCACAGCGTCTCCCAGCCAAAGATGAAGACAAAGATAGAACAGAACCAGGCACTTCACGCTTATCACTCCTGCTCATTCTTGCATCCCTCTAACAATGTGATCATAGTGGTCTCTGCTTAGGCAGGAAATGTGTCTTGGCCAGATTTTTATGCATCCTGTTTTCTCTCTTTGTTCTAACCTGCACATTCCCCCCCACACACACACATACAGAAAGTGAAGTTGTTTCTAGCATCTTCCCAAGTGAAGTTTTTGCAAGGGCAGATGGTACTTCTGCCTGTTGTGGCTTCAGCATAAGTCATGGGTTAATGTGTGGCTTGCATTGTTGAAGTGATGGGTGTTTTCAGGTGGGGCATATGCATATATACGGAGTACATCATTTGATAATTTTTTTTAAAAAATGAAAGCTGTGAGAGACAAAAGAAGAATGAAGATGAATGTTAGTGTTCCCCTGGGGTTCATGGCTGAAGGAATTAACACAGCTTGGCACTCTACCCTAGCTGTGTTTGTTTCCATGGCAACAGCTACGTACATGTTTCAGACTATCTACAGTGACACAGTTGCAGAAATAGTAGCTTGCAGGTTTTTGATATCGCATCAGTGGGCAAGCAGCACATACACTATCTTAAGTAAGTCTCCAAGAATTTTTACCAATATAAAGCTCTCGGTTCAAATGTCTTGATGTTGATTTTTGTGCAAGCTCTTCTCAGGCACGGGGCTGACTCTGTCACCGTGTCCCACTTGGGGCCCTGGAATGTTCGGTCAAAGTTGGAAGTTGCGGGAGGCCGTTTCGAGGCAGCCTTGCATAGATTCGGGTGAAATGATCGGATTGAATGGAAGGCGGCTGAATGAAGACGAGGGGAATCGCTTTTGAATGAAATGTTCTAGGAAGCATGTGGTGGCTGCGGAGGGTGGGTCTCTCCCCCCCCCCCCCCTTTGATGGCATAGTCAGGGACTGCAAATTTGTCTTAGCATAATCGAATCCTAAGAATTCACAGTTGCTGATGTTGGGATGTTTGAATTGTAAATGAGAAGGACCATTATCTGCTGACCACTGAGGTTAATTTGGGACGATCTGGAGTTCCTCTGTCAGCTTGGAATGCTTTTATAAATATCAGATCACGGTAATTTCATTAGATGACCCTGATTTGTCTTTGACATTTTGCTGTTACTTTTTTAAAAAAAATCTGCATTCATACTGATATTGTTGCAACAATGAAAATATACTAAATAAATAAATTGTTCCCGTGTTTATATCAACAAATGCATGCTGTAAGAAGACAAGGTACTTTTCTTCTAATTATATAGGGGTCTGGGAATATGAGTTACAGTAAGTTTTAGGTCGGCCGGTTTTAGCTGTTAATATGCAGTGTGTGAAACCGGTTGTGTTCCACATCTGTGGATTCTTCTATGTCAGGAGGAATTGTACCTGTTGTTGCGAGAACTGTGCTTGTCACTTGTCACTCTGATGTTGATTAAACATTATTCTGGAGAACATGATCCAGTCTCAAACCACAGCCTTCCTTATCTTACTATTCTATACATGCTATTCTATGTATGGGATTCCCTCTAATACCCCTTTCCTCCTCCCCCCCCCCCAGACAAATTTTTGCTCATTTTTGCTGTGTATGTTATGGTTATGTTATATTATGGTGTGAAATTTGGTGACTCTCAATCCTTTGGATGTTGATATATTGTGAATGTCTAGGGAGATGGGCGGGGGATAGAGTTATCAGATCCAGGTTGGGAAACTCCAGGAGATTTGGGAATGGAGTCTGGGAAGGACAGAGACCTTTGTGGGATACAATGCCGTAGAGTTCATCCTTCAAAGCATCCATTTTCTGCAGGGGAACTGATCTCTGTAGTCTGGAAATGAACTGTAATTCGAGGGGGTCCCCAGGTCCCACCTGGAGGTTGGCATCCCTATTAATGCCAGTTTGGTGTAGTGGTTAAGTGTGCAGACTCTAATCTGGGAGAACTGGGTTTGATTCCCCACTCCTCCACTTGCACCTGGCTGGATGACCTTGGGCAAGCCATAGCTCTGTACGAGCTGTTCTCTCAAGGACAGCTTGGGAAAGAGCTCTCTCAGCCCCACCTACCTCACAGGGTGCCTGTTGTGGGGAGGGGAAGGGAAAGGAGTTTGTAAGCTCCTCTGAGACTCCAAGTGAGTGAAGGGCGGGATATAAATCCAATCTTTTCTTCTTCTTCTTCTTCTTCTTCTTCTGACTAGTCCATTGGTATGATTGCCTGTTGCATACTGTGTGTTATTAGACCCATTCACTGTGTAAGTCCCCCACATCCATGGCTGGCATCGGCACCGAAGAGACGGTGGGTGCTGCCCACAATGTCAATGCCAGTTGACGTTGTTGGGGTACCCTGTCATTACACCTGGAAACACTGGCATTGCAATATGGCAACACTATAGCACCTGCCGCAAAACTATGGAAACCACAGAGTCCAGGGGTGACTGTTAGAGCTTTGCCTTGGTGCAATGAAATTGTGGTGCTCCGATTATCATGATTCTTTAAAAGTCAACTTCCTCACAAATTGTGTATGTAAATTTTTCCCAATGGATTCTAAAACCCTTGTATACAACTTCTTGTAAAATTAAAATACGATAATTTTTTAAAATAAGCTTTTTGTTTGTATGATACAGAAGATAAATTTCTCAAAATCTGATTATATTCTCAAACGTTTTCTAACATTAGTACTTATATACTCTCCTAATTGAAAGTTTGAAGGATTTATCTAAGGACTAATAAGATGTTTAGCATTTTAAATGCTTGATATAAATAATAATGCTGAGATTCTTAGGATGCCTCCCTTCCCAAACCCCAAACCCTGACCAAGGTTTGTATACACACACTGCCCTTGTGTTGCTGGACAATGTCCCTGAAAGCAGAAGACAGCTGGCAATATGGTTGCCAATGTCTAGGTAGAGCCTGGAGATCTTCCAGAATTATGGCTGAGCTACAGACTATAGAGATCAGTCCCCCTGGAAAAAATGGCTGCTTTGGAGGGTGGACTCTAAGGCATTGTACCTTACTGAGGTCCCTCCCCTCCCCAAACCCCGCCTTCCCCAGGCTCCACCATCCAAAATCTCCAGGAATATTCTAACCCAGAGCTGGCAATCCCAAGGAGGAAAGCACTAACAGTCTGTCAGGCAGGAGAGAGAATTCAGTTGAATGAAGGGAAGTATGCCTTCTGGGTCAGTTCTTGGGCTAACTTCCCCAGAGGTCAATCAGTGGCTACAAGCCCTGGTAACTAAAGGGAACCTTCACATTCAGAGGCAGAAAACCTCTGAATGCCAGCACTAGGAGGCAATGTTAGGAGAAGATCCTGACTAACATGCCCCATTGTTGGCCCTTTGGAGTAACTGGTAGGCCACTGTGCAAGACAGGATGGTGTACTAGGTGGAACAGTGATCTGATGCAACAAAGTTCTTTTGATGTTCTTATATTCTTAAACCCCAGGCAAAGCAAGCCAAGACTAAAGCCTTGTGTAGTCTGCTAAATACAGTTCTTGCTTCCCAGTGACACCCATGGATATTTGAAGATCCACCAAGACAACCCCTAGATCCAGTACAGTCTTCTTTTTTTCTCCTTCCTGTCCTATTAGAACTTGGTAGGCCACCTGAGAAGACAGATTCAGGGTGCTAGAAGTTAACTAGGCTACTGCCTGGAGTCCCAAAATTCCAAAGTTACCAGTCTCAGTTATGTAAAAGTAATGGAGACAAAGCTGCTATTTGTACTTTGAAGGAGTTGCCCAGAAGCATTTTGTTGGCTGAGGGATATTGTCTGCAATCATGGGGCAATAGCCTTCTGATCATCACTGAACATAACAGGCTCTGTTATAAAGAGAAGGAAGTAAAAACAAAACAAAACAGACTTTGGAAGTGAGAAAGTGGCATCCTAACCAACTCTTGATTATTTTATGTGCTATTCGTACAGTAAGACATGTATTAATTTGGTTAGGTGAAGAAAAATACAGGGGTGGTTCCTGGATAGATTATAGATTTTTAAAAAAAAGAATGTGAGGAAGAACATACAAACATTACATCATAGGCGTCAACTACGGGGGGGCTCGAGGGCTCGAGCCTCCCCCGAAATTTTCCGGGGGGGGCTCAGCCACCCCCGGCAAAATGGAGCGCCCGCCAGGAGTGCCCGCTGGTGGCCAGTCAGCCGGCCAGCTGGCCGTCACCGCCTCTCCTTCCCCCCCACCCCCGGCCTGCCCTCCTGCCTCCCTGGGGCGGGAGAGAGGCGGCGGGGGGACATGGTCCCACTCGCGCGTGCGGCAGTCAGCCGGCCAGCTGGCTGCCGCCGCCACCGCAACTGCGCCCCGAGGAGACTGTGCCCCGCGAGTCTGCTTCCCTGGGGCCAGGGGGGGAGGAGCGGCGGGGACATGGTGGGGACTCCCCCTATCCGCTTGCGAGCACGCCTTCTGGTCGCCACCAGCAGTCCCCTGCAAGTCCGGCAATTAGGGTGGGCAGGGAGGGGGGAGTGTGCGTCCGCCTGGAAGGCGCCTTATCGCCCATACACGCCCCCCTTGACCTCCTTTTGCAGCCTGGTGCATCCCGCTTCCTAAGATCGTTTTGGGATCCGCCTTTCCCGCGCGGAGGAGCCCCCCGTGGGCGGCAGTTACTTCCAGTCTTTGGGTCCGGTTCCAGAGGAAGGATTTGGACCCCCTCCTCCCCCCCATGCCTCCTCATGCCCCCGGGCGGGCGCCCCAGCAAGAGGGGCAGGCGAGGGAGCCTTTAGGAGGAGGAGCCGCCGGGGGAGGGGGCGGCCTTGGCCCCGCGAGTCTGCTTCCCTGGGGCGGGGGGAGAGAAGCAGGGGGGAGAGGAGCAGCGCGGACATGGCCCCATGCGCGCGCTTTGCGCTCGTGCACGAGAGAGCCCCCCCCAGGGATTTAAAAAGTCTATGCCCCTGCATTACATAACATAAGAACGTAAGAGAAGTCCAACACTCTGTATCGCACAGTGGCCAAAGCCCAGATGCTATCAGGAGATCCACCAGCGGGGCCAGAACTCCAGAAGCCCTCCCACTGTTGCCCCTCAAACACCAAGAATGCAGAGCATCACTACCCCAGACATAATGTTCCATCTAAACCTTCTGGCTAATAGCCACTGATAGACCTCTGCTTCATATACTTATCCAATCCCCTCTTGAAGCTGTTTTTGCTTTTAGCCACCACCACTTCCTGTGCAGGGAATTCCACATGTTAATTACCTTTTAGGTGAAGAAGTAGTTCCTTCTATCTGTTCTAAGCTTACTGCTCACTAAATTCACTGAGTGCCCACAAGTTCTTGTAAGAAGAGGAGAAAAGTACTTCTTTCTCTACCTTCTCTATCCAAGGCATAATTTTGTAAACTTCTATCATGTCACCCCTCAATAGTCATTTCTCCATGCTGAAAAGACCTAACCATTTTTACCTTTCTTAATTGGGAAGGTATTGCATCCCCTTAATCATTTTAGTTGCCCTTTTATGTGCCTTTTCCAATGCCATAATATCTTTTTTGAGGCGCATTGACCAGAACTGTACACAGTATTACAAATGAGGCCACACCATAGATAAGAATGATGCTTGCTGGGGTAGCAGGACAAAATACTGTAGGTCTCTGTAGTTCAGTGGTCTTCAACGTTTTCACACTTGCAGTGCTCCTTTAACCTAGCAGGATTTGCATGGCAGATGTCTAGTTCAAAGCTGGCAGTTGGTAAACTCAGGAACTGACAGGTGTATGGCAATGGTTGACATGGTGGCCTTAGGCAGTTCTCCTTGCCAAATATCTAGGTGGGACTTCAAAGTGATAAATGAGAAAATAAGTGATTAACCTACAGAAAACTCTAGAACACTCTTTCCAAGTGGTGGCGTTGCCAGTTCTGGGTTGGGAAATTCCTGGAGGTTTTGGGAGTCTGGTGGGGGCAGAGTTTGGGGAGAGGAAGGAGCTCAACCAGGATGGGGTGCAACAGAGTCCTCCCTCCAAAGCTGCCATTTTCTTCAGGGAAACTGATCTCAGTTGCCTGGTGATCAGTTTTAATTTGGTGAAAACCAAACTCCACATTTATCCAGGTCCTGGTCCCTTCTTTCCATTCATAATGTGGACAATGCACTGTTCTTTCTGGCAAGCAGATTATGCAGGATGTCACTGTGTAATGTGTGAACAAGACTTGAGTTAGCCATTTACCTTCCAGTAGATCGCAGTCCATTTGTTAAGTGATAAAAGAAATGAGAAAGAGAAAAACATGCCAATGCCCCAATAGTCTGAAATAACAAGTTTACTATTGTAGTTTAAATCACCTGCCAGCAACAGATCCAAATATTTACATGCTTTGACTAGAATCTAACTTCAAATACCACTGCAATCATGACATTAAGGGGGCCGAAAATGTCTTATTGTCTTTTCTGCAGAGAGAGAGTAGTTTTCACATATCTTTCCAAAAAGATCAAAACACAATGCAGGCAAGTTTTAGCATCCCCTTTAAACAAATTATGTGCCACTTCCCGAATTAATTTCAGGCAGTTTAGGTATATCCACCTGTTTAGAATGTAGCTACAATACATGGATTGGCTTGTTTGCATGAGCCTCTGGAATCCCAAGGGGATGGTGTTCAACACAGAGGGGCTCAGCATGGGGGGGGGGCATGGCTCAGTAGCAGAGTATCTACATTGCATGCAGAAGATCACAGGTTCAGTCCCCAGTACATTTGGTTAAAAGGATGAGGGAGCAGGTGTTGTGAAGGACCTCCACATGAGACCATGGATTGCCACTGCCAGTCAATACTGTAGGCAATACTGACTTTGATAGACTAATGGTCTGACAGTATAAGGCAGTTTCATGTGTGCCCGTGTTTATATGTTTCATCAGTTCCTGTCAGCTATAAGGACTGATTGGGTATTTTACTTCTTTACACAGAGAGTGATTAAAATGTGGAAATTGCTGCCAGAGGATGTAGTGATGGCCACAGGAATAAACAGCTTTAAAGGGGGATTAAGGCCGCGGTCACACGGCCCCTTAATGCGGGAGGAAGGGCTGCTTCCTCCCGCATTTAAAGGGGCCGTCTACATAGGCCCGCAGTGAGTCCCGCAGCGAAGCGGGCTCCAATGCGGGTTGCTCCCGCTTTTACCGACCCCGGGAAAAACTAGTGTTTTCCCGGGAGTCGCGGGAGGAACCCGCATTGGAGGTTATCTGGACAGCCCTCTCTCGCAAGCATTGCGAGAGTAGGGCTGTCCAGATGGCCTCCCCCCGCCATTTTTTCCCCCTTTTTACACTTGGGCGCATGGCCACTCATGCGCCCAAGTGTAAAAGGGGAAAAAAAAAAACCAACTCACCCAGGCGGCTGGCGGTCCTTGGCCACCACTGCCGCCTCTCCCGCTGCTGGGGCTGCCTCCGCCGCGGCCGCCGTTCTCACGGCGGCCGCTGCCTCTTCAGCGGCAGCCGCCGCCGCGGCCGCCATCATCGTTTCCGCCACGGCTGCCTCTTAAGCGGCCGCGACCGCTGCTTTCACCACCGGCGTGGCCGCCAACGCTGCTGCAGGGGTTGGGATGTATAGACATCCCAACCCGCGGCAGAAAAATGTGGCCCCTTTAAATCCGGGAGCCCTCCCGAATTTAAAGGGGCCGTGTGACCGCGGCCTTAGATAGATTCATGGAAAATAGATCTATCAGTGGCTACTAGCTGTGAGGACTGAGGGGAACCTCCACATTCAGAAGCACTAAACTTCTGAATCCCAAAGCTAGGAGGCAACATCTGGCCTCTATGACCTGTTGTTGGGGGAAGATAAAAAGGGTAGAATGGTTAAATTTGGGAAGGAGAGCAGAATAGGAAAGAAGAAATCATATTCTACCTGTCTTAAAGAGGGATTGTCTGGTAATACTATACTCATGTATGAAAGAAAGTTCTGGAGGAAAACCACCAAATGAAGTGGGGTCCTGTGATTTCAGCACTGGGAAAAGTCTGGGAGCAGAACCCCTAGATGGAGGGCTCGAGGTATCTGTGTTATGACTTAGGTTTACCTGGGTGCCCATGAAGTTTAGATTGCTGTAGCACTAGGGTCCATGGTGTTTCGGGCCAAAGTTTGGGAACCTAGTTGCCCATTTGTGGGCTTTTGGTTGCATTCTGATTGGTGCAGCATTAGTGTCTCCCATTGGTGGGAACCTGGGATCTGAATTGTGATAGGATAGTTTATCCATTCGGTGGTAGAAGGGGGCACCTGCAGGTGCAGAGGAAATGTCCTATGGGGGTATCTAAGAAAGTTCTGATTGTAGATGATTGAGTGGCATTCATATCTGCTTCCTATATCCAGGAGATGGACTTGTGGCTATTTCTAGATTTATATTGAATCATCTGTGAGCTGCATTGTGAAGAAGCTTTGATTATTGTCCTGGAAACCTGGGTTGTTGTTTATGGCGGAAGGTGCTCTGGAGGTTCCAATGAAAGAGACTTGACCGACGTAATGCTGGAGTGTTCAGGCAGTTGGTTACTTCACCTTGAAAGTGCCTATGGAAATCCCTGCCTTGATCCAGAGACCTAGCTTTAATATCAGACTGGATGCGTTTCCCCACATAGCTGGCATCTGAAGGCCAAAGGATCTTAGGGTTCAAATACAGGTCAGGAAGGGGCAACATGCAACATCCTTCTTTTATGATTTCTAGAAGGCTTTTTGCAGAATATCTGAAGTTGTGTGATGGGTCATTATCTTCTCATTTGGTGGTCTGTTTGGCAAATAGATTTGTGCTATGTAGATTTGTTTTTACAGATACTATTTTTAATGCTGATATTATATGTTGCAACACACCTTTGGCCTCCTTTTGTGCGGGTGGAAAGGATAATTAAAGGAATGATTGAGAGAGTGAGGCCTTACAGACCCACTTAGATGCAGCCTCAGCACAATTTTCCTCTCTTTTAAAATGATTGTCTTTCTTCTGAGTAACAATGTTCCCTCTAAGCTGTAGTGTCTTGTGAGCAAAAATACTACTTTGTGAACTACTGGCATTAAAGTTGAGAACAAGCAATTTGGCTACTGCTTAACTTAGTTTGCTCTGGAGCCATCCTCCCTGAGCTAAAACAAAAATCTGTGAGCTGGAGGCTAAAAAACTGTGAACCAGCTCACATTAACTCAGCTTAGAGGAAACACTAAACAGTGGTGTTATCAGGTAGCCTCTTTTTTTGCAGCAGAAATATTCATTTCCAGACATTCAGCTCACCCTGAAAATCTCTCACAATATTCAGCACCAACATAACTGGTACTTAACTGATGTTAACAGTAGCCTGAAAGCTCCACAGTAGGAATACAAAAGTTATATCTGTATACAATCACATCCCAAGTGACAGTTTATTACCAGTTTCTCTCAACTGGAGCAAATTCATTTCCCCAGTACTGAAGTCAAAATTTAGGCATTACTGGTATAAGTAATATGGGAGCTACCAAGAAGACCTCAGAATCCAAGTCCACTGACTCCCTCAGTAACTCAACTTCCATATTTAAAAAAACCCTTCCACAAATGGTAGCCAAATGAAAATGTGAGATTTTGCTTTGCGGTGCCTTTTTTTTTTTAATCTGTCATTTGGTTTAGAAAGCGAATGGAGCACTTTGACGGAGCGCCTTTTAACTGGAGTTCTTGTTTTGCTGTGTATACTTATTCTTCTCTCGCCTGATAAAGGGGCAAAGTGTAACTCAGGTTTCAAAGCGGGATGCCTGATTAATCTGTCTGCCAGGTACATATGGAAATAAATTAGCAAATGGTACATCTGGGATTGAACTACTGCAGAGATGATAAATTATCACCATCTTTCACAGCTGTATTACTAAGACATCAGTTGGATCTCCAGTTCTTACCGAAAGGCTGATCACATAAAATCTCGATGGTTATGGCATTAAGGCCATATTTCAGATGGTGTAAGCAATTTTTAGAGGTTCCAAGCACAGTTTCTGTTGGGATTTTAATGGACTATTCTGCATATGTGACTGAATGGGAGAATGCATGTACATGAGAGCAAGGATCTCTGCCAAGCCATGATGAACTTAATATGGATTTTTCGTATTAGCCTGAAACAGTCCTGGGGGAGTCACTATTAGCCCCATTGGGAAATCATGTGTACACTTGTAGCCCACAGTGGGCAAACAATGGCTCTCTCCATGCTCACTGTGGTCCCAATCCAAATCGGGTCCCTCTACTCCCAGGATGGTGCTCCCAGAGTACATCTGGTTGAATGGACCAGGGTGGATTTGTGGAGAACTCAAAGACTTTGCAACATGTGAACTGGACCTGAGTTGATGGTGAAACCAAAGCTGTAGGCTCCCCCTACCTCCACGAAAGGAGGCCCTTCTTGGTGTTTCTACACTATTTCCCTGCTGTCTGCAGAGAGGAGGTTGCTTTCCTCTGCTGTCTTTGTAAATCATCCTTTTACATCCATAAAAACTTGCCCTCCTCATGCAAGCTTGGATCCAGCTCCTTTCCCCATATGAGTGTTGGGCTGGCACAACAGACCTGGCTTCCAAAGAACATTTTGAACTCCGACAAGTTAACTAGCAGTTCGTCACTGTGCATGGCCATTAAACCTGAAGGAACAAGAAGCTAACATTTCAAAGTGTTCCAGCATCTAAATTCAATTCACAGTAAAACTATATTATAACTATATTTTGCCGATATCTCCTCACATAATTACACACTGTATGTAACATAGCTAATAGAATTAAAAACCAGAACAGATAGAGGCTTCTCTCTAGAATGCATTTGGACACCAGCATAATTGCTACAGATAGGTTTTCTTCTTCTTCTAGTAGTCTTATTTGGAAATTTCCTTTTACTTGTAAGAAATTCAAGCAGCAAGTTGGGCTTTCAGTCCTGCCTGGACTTTCTTAATAATGTCTGGAACAGAGCGCCAGCTGAGTCAAAGGCAATCGTAAGTGTTAAAGGAACAGATCAGCGCATAGTCCATTATTCTGGCTTTCTTGAAACAAACCCTCCTGCAAATTACATCTCTCTCTTTTTTTAATGCACAAAGGGAACAGGGAAAATTCCCATTATGAATGGAAATTCTAGTCACAGCTAATAAACAGGAACAACTGTTCAATATCCTGCTTTTAAGCTTGCCTATAACTTGTGCTCTGGGATCAAACTAAACTTGCCAAGAGAAAATTGTCTAATAATTTATGTACCTTTAGATGTACGAGGTTATTATATATATCGGTTTTCTTTAGCAAATGGCATTTATGAGTTCCTTCTTTTGACAGGAGAAGCTAAGTCAAACTAGCAGGATCCCACATTCAAAAACGAAGTCTGATGCCATGTTTAGCAAGCAGGGGAGCCAATTTAACAGATTGTTCAACGTCTGATAACAAATGACTCTCAAATTTTAGTTTGTTTCAAAATATTTATAGCATGTTTTATTTTGGTTCAGTTTCTTAAAAATGATTTACTGTGGATACTCGTACAATCTGTCCAGAGCCACATTCAAGAATATAAATCATACAGCTTCCATCTCCGCGTAAAAATTCTTCAAGGTGAATCCAAACAGTTCCTTGATATAGAAGGGAAACAAAGTAAACTCTTAGGGACAGTTATCCTGGAAATATCTTCAAATGTCCTTTTGTAGAGGCCTATCTGGATGAGGGTACAGCTTTCTCTTTATGTGATATATTTTCTGAATACTAAAACATTTTAGCGCTTTCCCCTGTGTCTTCTTTGGAAAACTGAGGCTGTGGGATTAATGCTTATTTTCTATCAGTGTGGTGGAAAGTGCTGTCTTACCCATAGGGTTTTCAAGGCAAGAGATCTTCAGAAGTGGTTTGCCATTTATGTGGCTCTGCGTCGCCATACTGGTATTCCTTGGTGGTCTCCCATCCAAATACTGACCAGGGCTGACCTTGCTTAGCTTCTGAGATCTGATGAGACTGGGCTAGCCTGGATGATCCAGGTGCAAGAGTTTCTATCAGTAGGTATCACTCTACCACAATTTGTACAGCTAACAGTTCTGTTATCATGTGATCCAAATCCCCATCGAGTTTACATTTTGACTCTTATGTAGGGAGATAGGAATCTCTTCAATTCTGTGTGATAACTCAAATTCTTTTATACAAATGAGTAACCATGATGTGGGGAAACCAGAAGTAATTAAGAGAATATTCACTGAAAAAGGAATCCTCCAAACCAATGGGGCAAGTTGTGGGGAGAGTTAAAATCAATTTGCCTTTTTTCAGGAACATTTTAGCTATTCAAGTGGTGATACTTTTCTGGATTGTATCATTTCAGCTTGCAAATGCAGGCGTGGAGGGAGGTTATATATTTGAGGACATAGTTTGCATGCAGTAGGTCCCAGGTTCCATCCATGGCATTTCCAACTTAGGCAACAGGTACTGGGAAAGACCAGGCTCTAGCTGAGATCCTGGAGGGCCACTGCCAGACAGATTAGATGGTGAGCTAGAGGGACCATGGCTCAGTGGTAAAGCATTTGCTTGGCATACAGAAGGTCCCAGGTTCAGTCCCCAGCATCTCCAGTTAAGAGGTCCAGGCAGAAGGTGATATGAAAGACCTCAGCCTGAGATCTTGGAGAATTTCTGCCAGTCTGAGTAGACAATATTGATGCTGATGGACCAATTGTTTGATTCACTATAAGGCAGCTTTATGTGTTCATGTGACTAATGATCTGACTTGGTATAAAAATCCAAAATAAATGAAAAATCAGGTTCATTTGTTCACATTAGTTCCTGAGAACTAATTCATTAATTTTCAGACATTGCTGTGGTGGTACAGACAAGACAACAATAGTTGGAAGCTTTGCCATGTATAACTAAAGGTGGAGGTGGAAACCAACCCAAGACAGATGGTATGCATTGTAGTGTCCTCTGCAGCCATCTCCATGGTCATTAGCCTGAAAAATGGAGGGTACTTGTCCCACAGGGCTGGAAATTCAGATTTTTAAATACAAGTTGGAGTAGTAGTACTCATTTTCCCACTAGAGTATCTTGATTGGCCCCCTCTTCAGATTCTGAGAGGCCCTGAGGTCCAGTGTTCATTTGTGGCCCTACTTGCTTCTCATTACACCCTTTGTTGGTTTCAGTCTTTTTTTTCTCAGTGGGGAAAAATATATAGGCATATAATCTTTTCCAAAGCCATCTATATTTTTCAAATACAAAACAAAATAGTTGTGCTAGCATGGTGTGGTTGTTAAGAGCTGTGGACTCTAATCTGGAGAACTCCTCCACATGAAGCCAGCTGGGTGACCTTTGGGTCAGCCACAGTTCTCTCAGAATTCTCTCAACCCCACCTACCTCACAAGATGCCTGTTGTGGGGAGAGGAAGGGAAGGAGATTGTAAGCTGCTTTGAGACTCCTGGGTAGAGAAAAGTGGGGTATAAAAACCAACTTTTGTCCTTCTTCTAGTGGATTATGAGATCATCTTTACATTTCATCAAGTACTAAATTAAAGAATGCACAATGACAAATTATATTCAGGTCACTATGAAAATTCTGTCTTCTTTCCCCCCACATTTTTTGGAGACTAGATATCATAAAAAGAAACTTATCTCAGAAGATCCCACTCTGTGGAGAGAAAAATCTGGACCGCATTGCTGCTGACCATGATTTATTTGTTACTGTGACCCCACCTCCTTTAGTGAAGTGTGGGGCAATTGCCCCCCCCCCCCCGGGTCCTGGACTTCAAGGCAGATATCTGAATGGTACTGTGTCATGAGAAGGCCTCAACTGTTGGGATTTGGTGTCCATTATGAGTTTAGCAATCCTAAACTCCTGATGTAGCAGTGCTACATCATTATACGATGAATAATAAAATGATCTTGGAAATTACTGTCATTGAGAATAAGTATTGAAAGTAATGGAACTTGACAAATTTGAGTTTAATAGGCCTTCCCTGAGATTAGTCTTGCTCTCTGATCCATTAGACTTGCACTCTGCCTCCCGATAACCTCATTGTAGCTAAGGACTTTTTGAAAAATATGCAAGTAAATTTTTCTGAGGATTTTAGGGCCTGCAATCAAAAAACCCTTTAATACAAGAGGAGATTATCCTGATTAGTCTTCTTTCCAAGAAGAAGGGTCCAGAATATGCTGTGAATTGCAGTAGCCCAAATACAGGGCAATAACATATCTCCCAATGTTTCACAATCAAAAACATAGGACCATTTAGGATTGCCAGCCATCTACTGGCAACCCCTGGAAGCCTTTGTGAGTGGGGCATGGGGACATTGTGGCACACAATGCTGTGATGTCACTTCCAGTCAAGTACCTGAAAGTGACATCACAGCTTGGCATCTCTCCTGAGTCCTTGTAGCTAATGGCTGTAAATCAAGTCAGGGCCCTAGTCAAGCAGAGAATATTTGATGTAGAGAGACAGAATGACATTGCCAGGGTTTCAAATTTTTTAGCCCCACCTCGAACAAAATATATTGTTTTCCCAGCTTCATACTTATCAAAACTGGATATTCCATCTCATCAAAGGGCCTTTTCTATGGCCTGTTGTAATATTTTTGCTTCAGAAGTAGTACAGGGCTGCTACAGAAAGACACCAATGGATGAGCTTGTCTGCCTGTGCGGTACTGGAGAAGTGGCTACAATCACACATATTCTGCTTAGTTGTGGGTATTACAGTCAAATACGAGCTAGATTTATTCAGCCTATACAGGAAAGATTTTCAGGTTTCTCAAATATTGTAACAAGCAATATGCTTCTATCAGATTCTAACCCAGAGATCATGTTGGTGTGTGCCAAATTTTTAGCAGCAGCCTACAGAATTCATAAATAATATATAAAGGTGTGATACAGATATAGATTGTATGATATTTCATTTTAATTATTTGTAAATGTTTCAGTTTTGTTCTGAATTATTTGTAAATAATATATAAAGGTGTGATACAGATATAGATTGTATGATATTTCATTTTAATTATTTGTAAATGTTTCAGTTTTGTTCTGAATTATTTGTAAATGTTTCAGTTTTGTTCTGTTTCTAGATTAGTATCCAAATTTTCAGTTTTTGATATGTCTGGACTGTTTTGTGCTGGTTACAAACTGTAATAAAGCAACTATAATGATTATTGCATCAGTGCTCTAGGAATTCCCCAGATCAGAGATCTGAGAGATTCCTTGAGTGTCACTGCAACACTGTGACATCACTTCCAGGTTTGTAACTGGGAATGAGGTTGTGGCATCACAACAATGCCACTTCCCCCCTCATTTTGCTCCTGCTGCTTCATTGATTAGGAGCCCAGGGTCGGGAGGTCTCCTGCCATAGTAGGACTGACCTGGCATATCGAAGCCCAAATGTAACTCCAAAGAGTCCCTCTATCCAAGTATACTGTTTCACTTTGCTGAAGGCTCTACTTTGCCTTTCTTTTACTCTGAAATAGTCTGTCTTCCCCTGATTTAAAAGCAAGGAGGGAGATGTTATTTGGGTTATGTACTAATTAGACAGAATTGTCCTGCAATATGTTCTAAACAGTTTAGAGATGCCTCTGTGGCCCCTTAGTGGCCATGTACATGCATTTAAATTTAAATGGACGCGCACCAGAGATAAGATGCATCCAGTCCCTTTCTCAAGATGTAATTTTCAGAGAAAGCCGAATACCAGCAACTTGCAATGAAAAACATTCCCCAAAGGCTAGAACAAGGATAAAATGCAGGGACAGTCAATTACCAAGGACAAGTGCCAGAAAACAGTGATTGTCCCTGGTAAATAGAGACAATTGGAGCAGAAGCTAAGGAGGCTATAGCTCAGTTTCAGAACACCTGCTTTGTCTCTGCTTTGATTCCTTAAAATAAAATTTTAAAAACCTTAGGTTGCAGTAGGACTGGGATAGACCTCTGCCTGAGGCCTTGAGGACCACCTCCAAGCAGTGAGTAGATAATACTGGCTTAGTTGGACTAAGGGCTCGATTCAGTTTCAGACAGTCTGATTTGCATATGGCAAAGCTGAACGCTGTACTATTGACCAAAACAACTCAGTCCAGTGCTGAGGTACATAGCTTGGTGACAGGCTGGTTTAACTAGAAGTATGGCAGTTTGGTACTTAACTGATGCTGTACTGGTATAAACCTTGTGCCAGTGCAGCTGAGCCGGAGCAGGGGCTGGAAATGGGTGGTGCTGGGGGGTATGCCTGGGGAGGAGGGGGACTTGGTTGACAACTAAAACCCCCACAGCTAGCTTCCTACTTGAGCTCTGGAGTAACATTATGCCAGCAAAGAATACTGGCATACTATTATGTTGCGGTCACACGCACCAGTTGAAGTGGAGGGGAAGTGAGGCTATTCCAGAGGAATTAGACCTGTGGTTGTGAGATCACACAGCCCTTTGTTGCTGTGGGCCCAGCCCATCACTGTGTGATCAGACACAACTGCAGGTGAGTCGGGGTTTTTTGCCGTTTTCCCCCATGCGCATAAACGAGGAATCACACCTCAGCACCAAGGGCCCCCTATGGGTATGCGATGATGCACATACTGTGAAAACGGGGTGGGAGGGGGAACGGCACCAAGCTGGGATGGCCTAATCAGACCATCCCAACGGTTCGGAAGTGTGCTTGCTTGATCAGATAGGGGAAAGTTCGTCCATGGCCTGTTGCAACCTGTTTACTACCAGATTTTCCCTGGTGTGTTTAAACTTCGCTTCTGCAACAGAGCAGCATGGGCTGCCGATGGCTGCAAGACACTTCCCAGATGTTGCTGTCTGATTGTGCCCTTTTGATCTGCTGGGCATTCATGCCTACGTCGGATTTTTTGGCCTGTGTTATCACAGCCTTACCATGCCTGTTGAACTCAGTAGGAATGAAACACCTTACCCCTGCCAGCTAAGCCACAGCTTAGAATACTCACTAATTCTGCACCCTCATCCAGCTGAGTAGCATGTATCAGAGCATCACATGTAGATTGGCCCTTAGTGTGCAGAAAACTAATTTGTAAGTGTATAGTATATGTTGCCCTGACCTGGATAACCCGGGTTAGCCCCATCTCGTCAGCTCTTGGAAGCTAAGCAGGGTCATCCCTAGTTAGCACTTGGATGGGAGACCACCAAGGAAGTCTGCAGAGGAAAGCAACAGCAAACCACGTCTGAACATCACTTGGCTTGAAAACCCTATGGAGTCACCATAAGTTGGCTCTGACATGACAACCTAAAAAAATACTGTATCTTGATATGGTATTGTCATGGGTAATTCCATGTTTAATTTAGCCACCTCTTGTGAAACAGCCATAAGCCATGTTAATGGGAATAATAAATATCTGAGCATTACCCTAATGAGGCTTTGGTGAGTGGTAAATGAATCCACAGTATTTTGTCCAATGTACTGTTGGGGGGGGGGAACTGCACCAGAGTAAAATTTCAGTTTTCAAAATACACTTGAGTATCCTTGCTGATGTACACTACTGGGGTGCTTAATGGGATATTGAACCAAACAGTATAGCAGATTTGGCAAGAAGATTGCTTGGAATACTGATAATTTGAATGAACAAAAGTATTCAGTGAGTGGCGCAGGCCTCCAGTTTTAATTCAGTGGCCATCAGAAGGGGTTTAGGAAATGCTCTTGTATGTACAACTTAATTTGATTGAAAATGGCAAAAAAATGTTTCTACAAATATATATTAAAAAAATTGAGCAAGGACAAGGGTATGAGGAGGGAAGGGAATATCTGAGAGAACTGAGTGGGACCTGGCCTGAGTTTCTTTCCCCTCCCCCCCTGTACAGATATTTGGATCCTGGGCTTGGTCAAAGATCTAAGGAGGGGAGGGAATTGTCAACATCTGACCAAGCTGGAAAAGACCTGAGCTGAGCTGCTTTCAGTTTCACAGGGTGGGAGCAAAGAGGAATCTTTTAAAATTAAGAAAATACAATATAACATAAGATAAAATCTCTACTTAATTTTTCTTGGGTCATTTATAAATGACAAAATCTCCATCTTCGTGATTTAGGCCATATTTGATGAATGCATGAAGCTGCCTTATAATGCTGAGTCAGACCCTTGGTCTATCAAGGTCAGTGTTGCTTACTCTGACTGGCAGCCACTCTGCAGGGGCTAAAAGCAGATGCTATACCACTGAGCTTTATTATTGAATAAGATAAATAAGAGCTTTATATAAAGAAATGTTTTTTTTCTATTTACTTTCATTTCAGAAGATATGGGATATTAACTCATTCTGGCTCTACTGCTTTCTCATGTTCCTCAAACTCATTACAAATCAAGAAACCAGGTGTTTGTAGATGTGAGGGGTGTGTGTGAGAGAGAGAGAGATGTCACTTCTGAGGGACACTCTAGGCTACCGCCCCTAGTCTCTATGGTCTTTACCCCAGCGATGAAGTGGAATTCCTCATGTCATTATGTAGAGCCAATTCCCCCCCCCCTTCTCCTTAATTCCTCAGGGGCAGGAAACTGGGGCTGGTAGTTCCCTAACTCAGGTGGATCAACGGGAAGCCTAAACTTTAGTGCCTCTCCTACACTTGTTCAGCTCATCTATTGCTTCTTCAATCCATTTTACAAACTTGATGCATGAGTTGTGTGATTATCTCTGCTGTATGAAGAGTACAAATAAATGTAACATCATTTGATGCCTATTAATATTATAATATTGGATTATTTTATAAGAGATCAAATCTATCAGTCACACACACACACATTTCCCTACAAATGAAAAAAAAAGTTAACATAACATTGGCTATGCAGGCCACTGTTATGAACTCTAAAAGAAAAGAAGCTGCTGGCTAGATAGTCAAGTGACTGGCATCCCCACGCCAAGCACCCCAGGTGGTGCCCCTGATTCCGTCCCTGAGTTTCCATATATTTTGAAAGCACTTTAGCTCTTTTCTTCTCTAACGTTCTCTAATAGATATATTCCCATTGATTGCAGTCAATCACACACACAGGAGAGCAGTACAGATCAATTGTAAAACAAACTTAAGACAACAGATACACTTCTCTTTCCCACTTACCCTAATGGAAGCCTTTCAGACTACATCTGTCCCTGGCGCGGCAGCACTGACATTGAGCGAACTGTATCAAGGATGGGTTCTCAGGCTGTTGCTCTGCAGGGCTGATACTATTAAACACAGCCGGCGATATCCTAGCTTGAAATATAGAAAAGCCAAAACTAGAGTGAATGTTACTTCTTTTTCATTAAGAGAAGAAGGTTGGCTTTTATAGAGCTGAGGGCACTAGAATTGATTCCAGATAAGTACTAAACTTAATTTCATGTTTCCCCAGTGAGTTGCAGTACAGATTTGGCCTGACACCAGAATGTTACTGTGTTTACGCTCAGCTGTCCAGTGAGCTTAAAGTATCTTTTCTATGCATTTATGGCTTGCGACACTTTTGAGTCAGATGTCAGTGCCTACGGATGTGCTACTCACTCACTCCTCAAAAATCTATGGAAACTGGTTGAATGACTCAACAAAAGTATGCTTCCTAAAGTGTGTCAAGGAAAAAAATGTTTGACAATATTGTATATTCATAAAGGTTAGGGGATTTTATAAAAACTCTTTACACAACATGGTAGCCACCAAGGAAAGTGAAGGACCAAAACTGTTGGATCACTCAGATTTATTTTCTCCTCATGATTACAATCTTTTCCATTTTATTTATTTAAATATATGCTTCACAACTCTCAGTCTTGGAGTCTCTTGGGGCAGTTTCTAGTATACAGTTAAAACTATATTAATAAACAATAAAAAAGTATCAAATACCACAAAAATAACACTAATAAAAGCAGGAGCTTAACAAAGATCATATACAAAATTAAAAAGATAAAAACAGCAATAAATGGCCCAGTGACATAAAAAAGCAGAGCCTGACAAGGCCTCACTGTTGTAATTTGTTGATATGGTAAGCTCTCAAATGGACAGTTGCAATGAACTGAACCCCAGGTTGCCCCTGAAGACCAATCCAAGGCAGCCACTGGGTCTAAGGGCAACTACCCAATTATTACCTGCTGCTGGATATTGCTATATTTCAGTTCTAGCCCATTTATGGGGCGGGGGGGGGGGGGGCTTTTACAATACATAAGTGTATGTGTGTGTGAGAGGGGAGGTAGGATGTTGAGTGCTCAATTTTGGAGGGTGGTTTAATTTGCACACGTAATTCAGAGCTCTGCCCGAGTTCAGAATCACAGAGTGTCTTCTCTACACAAAAAGTGCAATCCTAAACAGAGTTAACATCGTTCTAAGCCTATTGACTTCTATGGATTTTGAAGGGTGTAACCTGTGCTTAGAAGGGCACTGTAGGAGATTTAGGTGCCATGCCTCTACAGAGGATGGAAGTTTAATAGGGCAAAAGAGGGGCAAAAAAGAGACAGTGACTGACTAGAGAGAGTGGTGAAAATAGACTTATAGTAAATAGGAACAGCAGAGGTGTATATTTACAAGTTATGTACTGCTTGTAAAGGTAAGATCTGTATTACTTTCACAAAACACACTACACCACATTAACTAGTTCCATGTATTTTCATGAATAATTAAAGCTAATTTGTACCTGTTCAGTAAACTAGCAAAGTGTATCAGGAGCTGCATTATCCATGCTTTAACTTAGGGTTGCCAACCTCAAGGTGGAGCCTGGAGTTCTTCTGGAATGACAACTGATTTCCATGGTCCAGAGATCAGTGTCCAGAAGGAACTGGTAGTTTCAGAGGATGGACTCTGTAGTATACCTTAGGTTCTAGAAGAAGCAGAAATCCCAGAGTGGCCACAAAGGGTGGATGGTCTATGATTTCTATTTTGTCTACTGTTATGTATTGGGACTGAAACAGTGCAGGACTGTGCTTCCAGAGACTGGTTGAGCATGGAGCCGAATAACAATAGTCCACCAGGACTCTGGCAGTAACCAATCAAGAAGTAATGTTATGTAAATAGCCTATCATTGGGAGTGGGGTGTGTTTGAGTGTGGTAATTGCATGCTATTTGAACAGAGCTGAGGCTCTGGAGAGGAGCCTTGTACTAGCTGAAATCACTTAATAAAGTAGAGCTGATCACTAATAGTGAGTCTGCTGCTCCATGGAACCCACTATTTAAAATCTACGGAAGAAACATTTCTACCAAATTTCTTTCCCCTTTTCAAACTCTGCTCATCCCATTTTCAGGATTTTCCCAAGCCAGAGTTGGAAATGCTACCTTTAACTAAAACTTTGTTCTTAGGCCCCATCCAGTACAATGTGGCTTAAGCCCTTATTTGCCATTGGGAATTGACCCTGCTCAGCTGTCAGGAGCTCAGAGCAACTCTGAAATCAGTACTCCGACTAACTGATAGAAAATGAAAAAAGCTTCTAATGGGACAGAACAATGTTCCACCTCATTCTCCCCCACTACCTGCCCCCAGTCAACTAGAATTCAATGTCATACTACAGTGAGCTATATTTCTATTTAAATTACAGTCATTATGTGTAAATGCGTATCTTTAAATTATCATGTGCAAATCTGTCCTTTTTTGAGGGTTCATCCTCTTTTGGGGAGGGAAGTCCTGCGTAATTGGCTACCCTACAGGTAGGGTTGCCAGGTCTTACCTGGCTGCCAGTGGGGGGGGGATTCTCCTTCCTCCTTGGGAGTTCTTCAGCATGTGTGAAGTGATGTCATCACGTAGGGCATATTGTGGGTGGGGCCTCTATCGTTTGATGAAAAAAACAGAGCTTTTCTTCAAATGACAGAGCGTCCTCCTGCAATGTGCCCTGTGTGATGACGTCACCTCCGGGTGATGTCATCATGCTGGGCTAGGGTTGCCAAGTCCGGGTTGGAAAATACCTGGGGACTTTGGGGGTGGAGCCAGGAGAAGGTGGGGTTTGGGGAGGGGAGGGGCCTCAGCATGGTACAATGCCATAGAGTCCACCCTTCAAAGCAGCCATTTTCTCCAGGGGAGCTGATCTCTGTCAGCTGGAGATCAGTTGTAAAAGCGGGAGATCCCCAGGCCCCACCTGGAGGCTGGCAACCCTATGCTGGGCACATTGGCCTGAATGTGGCACTTTGGGGGTGGGGTTCCTCCTGCTGGCCAGATCTGGGCCAGCAGATTGGGGGCCCTAAAAGTAGGCAAAACCCTGCCCCCCCCCCTTTTGAGCCTATGGGTACCTTTGGAATTCTGATACAGCATGGCCGGTGCAGCCACAAAATAGCTGCTGCAGCAGGCAGAACCAGCCATGAAACAGCTGCCGCAGCTTATTTTCAGTCATACCGTGAAGATCCTTGCGCTGTGGTGGCAGCTGCTGCCAAAGCAACCTTTTAAAAATCTGCACAGCCAATCAATTTGTGGATTGCCAATCAGAAACCTTCCTGGGTAAAAGCCTCACTGGCCCGGCCTACTTTCTCAAAACACTGGGCAGGCGTCAGAAAAGGTGTCTGTGAGCGCCAAGTAGCCTACAGGCACCAAGCTGGGGACCTCTGGCCTAATCAACTTTTTGTGATGATAAAATGGAGGAAGAAAGATCTAATGAAGCCTGTCCTGAGCTCCTTGGAGACAGGATGGGATAAAATTAATAGATAATCCATACTGCATGGTGCAGGGTTTG
Source organism: Lepidodactylus listeri (assembly GCA_029233225.1). Classification (NCBI taxonomy): domain Eukaryota; kingdom Metazoa; phylum Chordata; class Lepidosauria; order Squamata; family Gekkonidae; genus Lepidodactylus; species Lepidodactylus listeri. The sequence continues at coordinate 72,762,693 of JARCFY010000011.1, read as the reverse complement.
CAGACTGGAATCCCTGGCAGTTACTGTTTGCTAATCTTGATGTGGAATCTGTTGGTCGGGGCTGAGTTCTTCTACAGCTTGATTCCCCTTCAATACAACCCATTTAAGCTTGAATAATATTGAGCAGCATTGTAACGTGAAGTGTCTGAGCAGAGAATTTCTCTTCAGAAGCAGAGCAGCTAAGCCTGAAGCAAAAAAACCCGGGGGGGGGGGATAATAATAGAACCAAAACTGTTCCTCTCTTACTGGAGACCTATAAAATGCAATCTTCTACCCTGAATGTTCTTCTTGCCTTTTCAGAAGATGAAAATTAAACTTGCCACTTGCTTAATGTGCTTGGGAGGGAGTCCCAGTTCTACTTCGTTTTGAGGTTCCAGTTGAAAAGTTCCACATCTCAAATTTTATTTTTCCCTCTTCACTCAACAGTTGGGGGTATGCCTAAGCTGTGGTGTATTATGAACATCAGTAGAAAGATGGTGCCAAGTATGAAAAGTGCCAAGTGTGAAGGAGAGACTCTGTTATCTGCAGACACTCAGAGAACTGTGGAAACGATGGACACACTCAGAGGAATCTCTACCATTTGAGAGTCACATCTCTGTTTCATACTAGATGTGTTCCTCACAGGAAAGACCAATTGAAATACGTGGGTCAGGCCATGAACCCATAACTCTGGCACTCTGTCTCAAGTGGTAAAGCAAGTATTTATGCACACCGCACTTGATCTTAGCCAAAAAACTAGGAAGTGAGTGTTTCTGGGATGCCCAGAAGTCAGCCATAAAGGCAACAGCTTTCCCTCATGGTTTGTTCCCCAGCAACTAGAATTCTGGGGCATGTTGCCTCTGAACATATGTCATCACTGAATTGTCATAACTGACAAGTCTATCCTCTGTGAATTTAGCTAATCCCATGTTAAGGCCATCTAAAGCCCATGGCCATCAGTCCATTTTGTGGCAGCAAATTCTAAGTTCTGGGTTGTGTGAAAATGTATTCTCTTGGTGTATTTAGTGCATGTGTATCCTGCCATTCCTCCAAGGAGATGGAATGCACGTAGTTCTCCTCCCTTCCATTTTATCGTTACAGCAACCTTGCAAGGCAGGTTAGGTTGAGAGAGAATGGCTGGCTCAGGGGTCACCCAAGAAGTTTCTTGGAGACTGAGGATTTGAACCTCTCTAAGCACTATATCTAAGCACTAGCAGTTCGAAAGCAAGAAATTGCAAGTAGATAAATAGTGTTCCGTGCGCCTCAGTGTCTAGTCATGCCGGCCACATGATGACAGAAACATGTTTGGACAGCGCTGGCTCTTTGGCTTGGAAACGGAGATGAGCACCACATCCCTACAGTCGTATTCAACTGGCTTTCGACCAAGGGAAACCTTTACCTTTAAGTACTATATCACACTGGTTCCTTTGTAACTTCTAAAGCTACTGCCAGTAACTTTCATTGTGTGGTTGGCAAGTTCTACTCTTCTGAAATGGAGAACAATTTCCCTCCATTTGTTTCTTCCTAGGGATACCCACTTCAAAGTGATGCCTGGAACTCTCCTAGAATTACAACTGATCACCAGAATACAAAGATCAGTTCTCCTGGATGAAATGGCAAGCTTTGGAGAGCAGACTCTTATAGTATCACATCTCCCAGAGATCCCGTCCCCCAACTCTGCCCTTCCCAGGCAACACCTTCAAATCTCCAAGAATTTTCCAAGCTGGAGTTGGCAGTCCTATTTCTTCCAGAACCCCCTCTGAGTTGTCTCCCTTCTAAACTAAAAAGCCCCCAATGCCTATAATTCTAAAGAAGATACCTCATTTGATCATTGTGGTTGCCTTATCTGAACTTTTTTCTAGCTCAGTAATATCATATTTTTTAGATGGGGTCAACCAGAAATGTATACAATATTCCTTTACTAACTCTGGTGAGCATTTAAAGTAAGGGTAATACAATACTACTTATTTTATTTTCAGTTCCTCTCCTAATAATCCAAATGGGGGATTTGCCTCCTTCACTGCTGCCGCACACTGAGTTCACATTTGTATTAAGCTGTCCTCCACAACTCCAAGATCTCCTTCCTGGATCGTCAGAGTCAGCTCAGTTACCATCAGTGTAAGTGTGGAATTGGTTGGTTGGTTGTTTTTGCCCCAATGTGCATCCTTTTACACTTATTTATGCTGAATTTTATTTGCTATTTATTTCTCAGTCACCCAGTTGAGAGACATATCTTTTGGGAACTGTTTACATGCATGTGTTTACCATTCTGAGTAACTCCGGAGCATTTGTGAATAAATTAGCCATTAGTCCCAGCTCAGGTCGCAACAAGAGCCTTGCTGGATCAGACCACCATTCTGTTTCACACCGGAGGGCCAGCACATAGGGTGCAGATGCCAAGGCCTTCCCCTGTTGCCTCCTAGCAATGGCATTCAGACGTTTATTGCCTCTAGAAGTGGAAAAGCAAGATTCAAGTCTCGTAGCACTTTAAAGACCAACAATTATCATGGCTAGAGGCAATTCATGAGCTGATCTTCTATGAATTTGTCTCACCTCCTTTTAAAGACAGCCAGTCTGGTGTAGTGGTTAAGTGCATGGACTCTAAACTGGAAGAACCGGGTTTGATTCCCCACTCCTCCATTTGCACCTGCTGGATGACCTTGGGCAAGCCATAGTTCTGTCAGAGCAGTCCTCGAAAGAGCTCTCTCAGTCCCACCTACCTCACAGGGTGTCTGTTGTGGGGAGGGGAAGGGAAAGGAGTTTGTAAACCGTTCTGAGACTCCAAGTGAGTGAAGGGCGGGATATAAATCCAATCTCTTCTCTTCTCTTCTCAGGCTATCTGTGCTTATGGTCATTATTATATGTACTACTGGCAGTGAATTCCACAGTAGCCCTGTTCAATTATTACAGTGAACACACATCCATCCATCCTCCTATATGTGCATATATCTGTTTGAAAGAAAAAGTCAGTGTATGCAGAGTGGGGACCAGCTGCTGGATAAATGTGGGATTTGTGTCACATGTTCAGCTGTTACATGCATTGAAGATAATACAAGAATTACTTAATGCACTTACAAAAAAACAATCAAGTGTACCCTGTGCATGCATTGTATGTGCGTTCACTGTAACTTGTGAAAAGGGCTAGAAACACCTTGACTAAAAATGTATTTCCTTTTGTCTGTCCCAAATTTATTATCCATCAACTTCATCAGGTGCCTCCACGTTCTATTATGGGAGAGGGAGAAAAAATTATCTCTGGATATTAAATGGTATTTGTTAATCAACTCAAGAACCTCATCTCTTACGGCCTCTATTTGACTTAATTTTTGACTTAATTTGACTTAATTATCTCAGAAAAAACCAAACTCAGACATGGGTATCTGTCCAGTAGCTTATGCAGTGAAGACCAATGCAAAGAATTAATGTAGTTTCTTTGCAATCTCCCTGTCTTCCTTCAGCAATCCTTTGACTATTTAGCATACTGTTCCAACTTCCTCCCTGGCAGGTCTTCTATCACTGTTGTATTTTAAAGACACAATTTATTTCAATGTTTTTGCAATATGCTCCACTAGTTCATTTTTTGCATATCAGATCACACACACCCCTACTTTGGGCAAGGCTTCCATTTTTTCAAGGAAGCCTTCTTGCTTTTTGTGATGTTATTGACTCTGCTCATTAACCACACTGGCATCCTTTTGGCTTCTTTGTATCTTTCCTAATTTGTAGTACAAATTATATCCAGTCTTCTTCTACAGAGATATTAAATAACCTCCAAGTATTGTAGCCATCCTGGATCTCCCTCAGCTTGATTTTAACTAATCCCTTCATTTTTCTCTCTTGAAATCAAATGTGACATTATTACACACACACACACAATTTTGAATTTGATTGTGGTGATTGTTCCCAAGCAAATCAACAACTGATCTCACATTTTATTTGTTTGTTTATTTATTTTATTAACTCATGAAGAGTGGGCTCTGGGCGATTAACAGCATTTTAGACATTTAGACATTTAAAGATACAATTGATATCTTCTTCCTGTCTAGCTTGCCCTTTGCATGGAACACATAGCATGTCTGGACTTCAGCATTTTCTCTAGGGACCTTGGACTTCCAGGACATCACAACTTTCCCTCTGTCACTAGCGAGGGAAGGGAGAAAAGTTCTTTAACATTAATAGCCTCTCTGCTTCAGTTGTTCGTGATTTGCCCTCTTGGAGTTTGACTGCTTTATTTATTTATTCATTTCCCACCTTTCTCCCCAGTGGGGATCCCAGGTGGCTTACACAATTTCCCTCTGCTCCTTTTTATCCCCACAACAACCAGGTGATGCCGAGAGCATGTGACTGACCCAAGGTCACCCAGCAACCTGCCACAGCAGAGTGGGGATTCAAACTATGGCTTTCCTAGATCTTGGTCTAACACTTTAACCACTACACCATGCTGATTCTCAGTGGTATGCCTGCTAACATTGCTGGGAGGAAGATAATTGCTCCACTTGGAATCATCAGCTGGCCCAGAACTGCCTGGGAATCTGGGCCAAGCTATCTATTACATTTTGGTACTGCCACTGAGGCAGTGCCCTTGATGCCTAAGGGTTTCATCTCTCTTACATGTCCCTTCAGTGGGAACAACTAATGTCTGAAGGGCTACTATGTACTATAGTGTGTTTATTGGTAGAGGGAAGGAAGTTGGTGCTAAGGGTGTTTGGGGTAGCTGCTGGTTGCTGCTGTTTCTCTTTTGGTTAAAGCCATTGCAGGTCTTTTAATATATGTAGATTAACAGCATTTGGCTGTTAATCTACAGGGAAGCACACAGCTTCCCAGTAATGCACAGGTGTGGCAGGTCAAGTGGAGGGTGGAATGTTTGTGCAGAGAGCTAGGAGGGACGTGTGAGGAGGCTCACCTTCTGTCCAATATCCAAGCCATCGTAAAGCAAAGGGACTTTCCTTTCTTCTTCTTCTATGTTAGTTGATGCCAGATTTGTGACTCACAAGATCAGAGTGCTCTGTGCTTTGCTAGTGCAGGAGTATTTACATCAAGCATGCTTGACTGAAACCTTGCTGGATGATGCTAGTGATGGTGTAGATCCTGGCTATCAGTGGCCACTAGCTGGGTACGTGGTTCTTTGTTGACCTTGGACAAGGGGGTCAGAAGTTTCCTCTCAACTGTGGAATGTACAGCTTAACTGAAGTCCTTTTGGTTGATAGCTATTTCTGCACACTGAAGATGATAGTTATTCAAGAGGCAAATTAGATACCTAAGGTTCATTTAGTTTGTTTTATAAGTGGGTTAGTTGCTTTTTAAATTTTTACTTCAGATTGCTGTTTTAATTCATGTTGTTAGCTGCTCTGAGCTTTTGGGGAAGGATGGAAAATAAATGTTTTAAAACAGTTATATTTTCCACCATCTTTGGTACCATCATGGACTCTGTCCACAGATTCTCTCCACTACAGCATCTATTAGCCTATTTCATGGATTAGCAATGTCTATGACCTATGCACCAGGTAGGCAAATTGACAATGCAGTCAGAATGCCAGTCACAGATCCATCTCTTTATGCTCCCAATTATTGAATGTCCAATAACATGGACACCTCTGCCAGCAAACAGTGCTTGACACCTTAAGCTGTCAATCATCCCATTAGGGTGGTCCTTCTGGGTAGGGAACTAAGGCTGGATGTTTCCAGAAGTTCAGATACACGCTTCACACACTTGTGGCTCAGAGCAGCTGCTTGTTGCCTGTGGTTCTCTGAACAAGTTCTGTGGTCTTTTGACAGTAATCAATACCTTTCGCTATTTGTAGCCCTTTGTTGTTGTTTTGCTCTGTGGATGCTGTTCTTTAGTGGGAAGCTTGACAAAAGCCCTCAGATGTTATTTCTGGTCTTTTTTTTAATTTCAAGCCCACAATGGGTAGGTTATTCTTTGTTTTAGCCAGGCAGGGACAACTTCATCGTGCTCCTTCATTAACCTAGGAACAATGGCACAGAATGTCAATCAGTCAGTCAATGTATTAGTCATTATGGAGGGAAACTGATAACATATTCAAGGCATGGTACATCTTTTATTTCATGTCTGCAGAACAGTCAACAGCAGGTTTGATATCATCAGAGGTATTTTTTCCTACAGAGCAAACACAGAAGCTAGATTTTTCCCACTTCCTCTCTCCTAGATAGACATACTCAAACCTTTCCATGGGTTTGCACATATAAAAATGGCTCCTGAACATGCTCAGTGTGCACTTAAGACTGGCCCATTCAAAACAATGGTGATCTGATGTTCTGGTCAGCATATGCCCACAGAGGCCTCTGGAAAGGGACTGGAGCAGCACAGCTCATAGACTCCCCATGTATTGCTTCTCTCTCCCATTCATTTGTAGGAAGTAGAAGATTCTGTAACCATGAGTTCTAGAACTGGCAGTGCTGCCCCTGCTCCCGTTCTTTCTCACTGTCCTTCCATAGTTCTCAGGTCAGGATTAGTTGATGAGGTGAAGTGAGGGGATGTCTGGTGGGGCTGCTGCTGTTGACATTTGAGCATGGGGGATGGGCACCAAGTTTTGTCTAGGTATGCAGTAGAGTGGGGGGCGGATTGGGTGTTAGGGAAAACAGCACTGGGGACAAAGGCAGATGCACCTGAAGCCTTTGTCAAGGTGCCAGAAGCCCTGCTGATACTCTCCATGGAGAAGATGGAATTTTCCACCAGGGAGTGGGGGTGAGAGGGCTAGGGATGGGCACGAACCTGCTCACAAAATAAAGCTTGCCATGAATTTTTGCCGGTTCGCAGTTCGCAAAGCTATGCTCGTGGAAGGGCAACCAGCATGAACTTTTTACCAACTTTGATGGTGTTCATGGCAGTTTATGAATGGATACATTTCCAGACAGACTGTCTCCACTCAACTAACCTGTTTACAAAACTTCAAAGCAACAAGGGACCAGAATTCTCCAGCCTTGGAAACACCAATAGGAGCCCTCCAAAGCTAAATAGGCATTGCTGGCTTCCAATAACAGAGTTCCCATGCTGCTCAATGGGATCAGAATGCTATACATCAGTTCAGTTCTGCAGCCTCTCCTCTGTTGGCTGTTGGCAGTTAGACAGAGAGGCAGGGAACTTGTTAAAAGCAGAGCACATTCATCATTTATTTCTGATTCTGAGCACCCCTGCCGGTGGTTTGGGTATTGGGTGGACTCAGAGCAGAGCGTCTTAGCTACTGGGTGCCTTGGCTAAGTAAGGACCCACATTTTATACCCTCCTGATTGTGAACTACTCTCCCCTGCTGGGGTTTGGCTATTAAGTAGACTTAGGGCTCTGAGCCACCCTGTCTCTCTGCTCATGTCGAACAGAGGGGCTTAGCTACTGGGTACCTTGGCTGAATGAGAACCCACATTTTATACTCTCCTGATAGTGAACTTCTCTCCCCTGCTGGGGTTTTGGATTTAGATGGACTCAGAGCTCATGGCCACACAAAAGGGTTTGGGTCAAATGACAGCCTTGCATGACCAGTACTCCAGGGGACTGATGTCAGTGGTCTCAGGGACTTGGCAAGGTACTCCCTCACCATCACCTTTGCTGAATCCTCAGCCATTGCACACCTGGCATCCCCGCCACGGCTGACCTCCTGGTTCACTACTGACAACCAGTAGTGGGGCTTCTCCATAGCTGGGCTCTTTGAGGCAGAGATGCTGGGCTGTGGCTCCTCCTCCTCCTCCCCAGCCTATTCCACCAGCACTTCTCTCTGGCCATGTCTGTTGGCCTGCAGCCTCTGCAGTCTTTGAAGGACTCATGCTTCCATTGCAGGAGTTCTGCATTCAGGAGAGCAATGCTGCCTTTTATCCAGTGGTCACAGACAACAGGCCAGCTTGTACTCCCCTTTCTTGCAGAAGGGATGCAACCTGGTGTTGATGACCACCTGCAACCTCTCTGCTAAGGCTCTGATGTGTGGGAGAACACCTGTTTCCAGTGTGGAGGCCAGCACTCAGTCCAGCCCTCAAATTGGGGGATGACTTGCCCCAGGCTGGCCGTATGGGCACACAGCACATTGGTGGTATCCTGGAAGGTCTTGAGGACATGCAACATTTGGGAGAGGGTCAGCCAGTCACTGGAGCTGATGATGAGCTCATCTTCCCTGTGCAGGATGATCATGGAGGAGATGACATCCTGTGCAGCATTCTTCTGCTTTACCAAAATGTGCAATCATGGCATAGGTGGAGTTCCTCATCCCTCTCCCTCTGCTGCTCTTGCATCTCTCTTGATGCTGTGAGAGAACTGGGCAGTCAGGCCTCAAGCAAGGACCACATTTTGAGTGGGGGCAGCATTCCAGGTGGCCTTGACAGTGTTCCCCAGCTCTGGAGCATCCTTCACCCCCAGGTGAAGCATGTGCCCCAGGCAGACTATGCCCTTGAGGTGCACACACTTCAGCTCTGTCAACATGTTGGTGCCAGCATCTGTGACCATGTAGTCATGGATGATGTTGTCACCACCCACCCACTCTCACAGGCTACTCTGTATCACCTGGCAGTGCTGTTTTGCGCTTTGTGGTCTGCATCAATCCCCTGGTCACTTCGTAGCCCAATAGCAGGACTGTCCTCTCCTGGGGCCTGGGCTGAGCCCTGACAGTCCTGCTGGCTGCTCCAGAGGTCTGCCAGGAAGTGCATGGCTCTGCCTTGCACTCTGGAGGCCTGAGCTTTGACCTTTACCACTGCAGCTGCTGAAAGGCTATGTCCTCCACGATGGAGAAGAGTTGGGTATCCACAGCAATCATATCACCTACGAGGTGAGTGACTGCTTCTTGGGCCCTCCACATAGTCCTTTTGACCTCTTGGAGGGTGGGCCACCTTGATGTCCCACCCACGGCAGCTGGGTGCAGGGAACCTTTCTTGGAGGAGCCTCCTACTCCCCCTCCACTTCTGGCCCTCTTCTTCCTCTCACCGGCTGACATTCTTTCCTCCTGTGGTAATATAGTTGTATGCATCCTCTGCAGGTGCCTGCAAAGGACAAGTGTTTGGCGGTTGCACCCCTCCGGAAGTGAGTGTGGCACACCAGGCATTCTGCCACACAGGGGTCACTGGGGAGGTTGCAGAAATGTTTCCAAACTGTGGGCTCCCCCCCCCCCCCGAATCACCGTTGTCAGAGTCATAAGAACATAAGAGAAGCCAATGTTAGATCAGGCCAGTGGCCCATCCAGTCCAACACTCTGTCACACAGTGGCCAAAAACACGAGGTGCCCTCAGGAGGTCCAGCAGTGGGGCCAGGACACTAGAAGCCCTCCCACTGTTGCCCCCCCCAAGCCCCAAGAACACAGTGCATCACTTGCCCCAGACTGAGAGTTCCTATCTATACTTTGTGGCTAATAGCCACTGATGGACCTCTGTTACTTTAGAAACTTTGGACTCTTTAAAGAAATTATTTAATTGAATACTGAAACTTGTAAGAATGAAGACCAGGATTCTATTTTAGGGAGATTATGAACTGAGGTTTTGACTAAAAATCTTAAATTAATTAACATCTATTTGATCTGTTAGATTAAGAAGAGTTTTGCAAAATAATACCTTGCTTGTTTAATGTTATTCCATGTTTCTTCTGTGAACTAAGTATGAGCTAGGTAGGGACTGATGGGTAGGTTTATTATTCAGTAGAGAAGTAAGAACATAGGAGTATAAGAGAAGCCATGTTGTATCAAGCCAATGGCCCATCTAGTCCAACACTCTGTGCCACACAGTGGCCAAAGCCCAGGTGCCATCAGGAGATCGACCAGCAGGGCCAGAACTCCAGAAACCCTCCCACTGTTGCCCCCAAACACCAATTATTGCTTATGTTTAGTTGATGGAAGAACAACAACCTAAAATAGCAGGTTATTTTCAAAATATGTCAAAGAAAAAGGGTATGAAAACTGTGAACTTATCAACAGAATATATCTGAGTCACCCAGGAGCCTTTTGCCTAAAGACTAAAAAGAATAAAGACTTAAAGATTTAAAGAGGCTTGTGTGAAAAGCAGAATTAATTTAATTTGAAAAAGGGACAAAATTTACTAACTATTCTTGAGACATCAGGGAAATTTTTTATTAACGTTATATATACATTTTAATGTTCAGTGTTCTATGTTTCATGACATTATGTCCTGTACATCGCCGAGAGCCCAGTGTAAGCCGGGATGGGACGATTAATAAATCAAATAAATAAATAGCTGGAAGGTAAATTTAGTGAATTAGTGCAAAAATTAAATACATAAGAGATCAAACTGATGGAACAGCAAAAAAGGATTGAGCTATTAGAAGAAGAAAACAGAGCTTTGAAAGAAAAGTTTATCCGTTCAGGGTTTTGATTCATGAACACCTTTCAGAAGGTTTTAAGATTACACAAGGTAAGAAGCAGGGGTATTCACTCTCCCTTGTCCTGCTGACTCATTTTATTGAACCTCTTGCCATGGCAATTCAGCAGAGGATTAATATACTGACCATAAATATTGATTTAGCCATTTAAAAAATATTTAAGTGTGGACAATATACTGATCACATTATCAGAACCACCATAATCCATACCAGTATTGTTATATTTATCAGATAAGTATGGCATGGTTTCAGGTTACAAAAATAATTTAAGTAAATCTGAGATGTTGGGCTTCAGTTTAACAGAGACATTTAAAACTGAAATTGCAAAAATCTTTTCATTAGCACAGAGTATATGCCCACTGAAATACTGTGGAATACATTCAGACTCTTGAAAAAGTACCCCAGATTAATCACTGAAAATGATGAATAAAGTACAGACAGATTTAGTCAATAGTCATGGGATAAAAGGACAAGTCCTTTTGTGGATCAAAAACTGGCTAATTAAAAGGAAACAGAGAGTAAGTATAAATGGGCAATTTTCTCAGTGGAGGAAGGTAAGCAGTGGGGTACCATAGGGATCAGTACTTGGTCCAATGCTTTTTAACTTGTTTATTAATGATTTGGAGTTGGGAGTAAGCAGTGAAGTGGCTAAATTTGCAGATGACACGAAGTTGTTCAGGGTGGTGAGAACCAGGGAGGATTGTGAGGCACTCCAAAGGTATCTGTCAAGGATGGGCAAGTGGGCATCAGCGTGGCAAATGGGGTTCAATGTGACCAAGTGCAAAGTGATGCACATTGGAGCCAAAAATCCAAACTATAAATACACCTTGATGGGGTCCAAACTGGCAGAAACTGACCAAAAGAGAGATCTTGGAGTCATAGTAGATAACTCAATGAAAATGTTAAAACAGTGTGTAACTGCAATGAAAAAGGCCAATGCTATGCTGGGGGTTATTAGGAAGGGAATTGAAAACAAATCAGCCAGTATCATAATGCCCCTGTATAAATCGATGGTGTGTACAGTTCTGGTCGCCACACCTCAGAAAAGATATTATAGCATTTAAAAAAGGGCAGAAAAGGGCAACGGGAATGATAAAAGGGTTGGGACACTTTCTCTACGAAGAAAGGTTGAAGCGCTTGGAGCTCTTTAGCTTGGAGAAATGATGGCCGAGGGGTGACATGATCGAGGTTTATAAGATTATGCATGGGACAGAGAAGGTAGAGAAAGAAATACTTTTCTCCCTTTCTCACAATACAAGAACTTGTGGGCACTCCATGAAATTGCTGAGCAATCGGGTTAGAACAGATAAAAGGAAGTACTTCTTCACCCAAAGAGTGATTAACATGTGGAATTCACTGCCACAGGAGGTGGCGGCAGCTACAAGCATCAAGAGGGAATTAGATAAACATATGGAGCAGAGGTCCATCAGTGGCTATTAGCCTCAAAGTATAGATAGGAACTCTCAGTCTGGGGCAAGTGATGCCCTGTATTCTTGGTGCTTGGGGGGGCAACAGTGGGAGGGCTTCTAGTGTCCTGGCCCCACTGCTGGACCTCCTGAGGCCACCTGGTGTTTTTGGCCACTGTGTGACAGAGTGTTGGACTGGATGGGCCACTGGCCTGATCCAACACTGGCTTCTCTTATGATCTTATGAACTTTGGAGGTAAATTCTATATTTCTTGGCTATGTAGAATATTGGTTATAAAAATGAATGTGCTCTGTAGACTACTTTTTCTATTCTTGAACATTCCTCTGATCGTTAAACCATCAATCATAGATATGTCAAAGGATGATACAAGAATGTATATGGGTAAATAAGCCCTCTAAAATCTCTAGGAAGCTTATGAAAACAAAAAGGAGGATTAAACTCCCTAATGTTGATCAGTACTGTAAGATTGTCAGAGATGGTTGACTGGTTTGTAACCAAAAAATATACCCTTGCATTGGAGACATTCCTTAGTCATCTGTTGGTTTAGTTCCACAAAAGAGTGGCAAAGTTTGTTGTGTCAGTGAAAAGACACAATCTTATTATGGGGAAAATATAATGACATTTAAATTTCTGGTTTATCACCCTTAACATCAGGCTTCTCCATGTACAACTAATAGATGCTGCAGTTTTAGGGAATGTGTTACTGTGAAAGAAGTACAAGTTAACAATATTAGAAGACTTCTTCAGAGATGTGTCTTTTCTGGCATATTAAGTGATTGTGGAGATAATGGAGGAAGGAAGACCATTGTTTAAGTATTTACAGCTCCACCATATAGTCTTATCACAGAGGCAGAAAGGGGCATAAGATAGCATAAGATAGATTTTGAGAGAATGATGAAGGCTGGCTCATCATATAAAAGAGTCTCATGTATATATTCTGTGTTGCCCAGTCTGTCAGTGTTTTTGTGAAAATATGGGAAAGGGGCATGGGCAAAAAATACTATAGGCTGAGTGGAATTGGATGTTAATATCAATAGATTTGAAGGAAAGCTTTAAAATAATACAGTTCCTCACCAGTTTTTTTTTATTTATTCTAGTCATTCAGGCAACTATTGGAGGTGTGGTTGCTCTTAAAGCTGACTTTATTCATTTTCTTTGGAGCTGTCCATTGGTCAAGATATTTTGAGCTCTAATCACTGGAGAAATCCACAATATAAGAGGATATCTGCTTCCATTTAGTGCTAAGTAAATATTGTTATGCTATGTGGAAGGGATAGTAGCAGACATAGACTTGGAAATGGTTTTTATATTATTGACAATGGCTAAAACATATACAACAGTGAGATGGGGGAGAAACCTGATCCGCCAAATGTGAAGGATTGGTGTTTGAGAGTATTATCAATGATAAATTATAGGAGATCTAATGAGCTAGCTGTCCCTGACAAATTTGTGCAGAAATGAAATATGTTTATTTAGTATTTGAATTGTAAAGTTCAAGATAAGATTTTGTCTTATGTGAGTTTGGGAAAGATATAACTGTTAGGGGTAAATGGAATTATAGGTTGCTTTGGTATTAGTATTGCATTGTTGATATGATATTTGATTGAACTGAATTATTGTCAATTATAAAATTATATTTGGTATCATATTATTGTTTTTTATAATCATGAATTTACAGTGACCCCCCCCCCATTTTTTCAAATACTGTTTTAATTAGAAAATCTGAAACAAAAGAAGTCAAACATTAGCAATGATACCCTGTCCATAACTGGACTATTCAACCACCAGCTAATCTAGACAAAATAAATATAATTTAATGTTTGATTCTCCACTCCTCCACATGCAGCTGCTGGTATGACCTTGGGTGAGTCATAAATTCTTTCAGAGTTGTTCTCTCAAGAGCAGTTCTCAAAAGAGCTCTGCCAGCCCCACCTATCTCACAGGGTGTCTGTTGTGGGGAGGGGAAGGGAAAGGAGTTTGTAAGCCGTTCTGAGACTCCTTCGGGTAGTGAAGGGCAGGGTATAAATCTAATCTCTTCTTCTTCTATATAATCTATATAGAACCCCTCACCATAAAATCAATGCCCAGGCCAGACCCCTGAACCTAGAAACACAAAATTCGGGGAGAACACTCCTACCATGACGTAGATGCTCACTAAAAAGGGATTATTAGAAATTTGACATGTAAGCGTGTCAAAGGAGTAAAATGTGCTCCCCCCCATGGCTTCCTATGTGGCTGCCAGGCAGCTACCTCCTTGCACTCCCCACTCTCTGATTGGTCAGCTGCAGAGCTCAGTGTTCTGAGGTTTAAAAAAAACAGTTACAGGAGACTGCAGAGAGCTCGTGACAGTTGAGGAAATCAGGAATGGCCAGCAATCACTTGTGAGTTGCAGCAGTGCTGCTGACCCAGCCTCCCTTCACCTCCTACACCTGACAGGCGGCTATCTGACAGGTGGCTGTCTATCAGGTGCAGCAGTGGATGCAGGGTGCTTAAAGCCATCAGGGAGCTCACCCCAGCAGTAACACCTTAGCAGTCTTGCCAGCCCAGCCTCCACAATGGCTTGCAATACCTCTCCCCTCCCTCTTTTACACTGAACAGGCAGCTGCCTGGCAGGTGTAGGAGAGGGGGTGGAATGCTTACAGCCATCTGGGAGGCTTGCTCAGCAGGACTGCCTTAGCACTGCTGCTGGCCCAGCCTCCCTGATGCCTTTAAACACAATCCCCCCTCCCCAATACCAGACAGGCCAGTGTCTGTTAGGTGTAGGGCCAGGGCCAGGGTACTTTAACCCATCAGGGAGTCCACCCCAGCAGGATCACCTCCCCAGTGGCTTTAGCCACACTTCCACCCACTATGAAAATATACCCCAAATTAGTAGAGTAGTAGTTTCCTGTATTAGGTTATTTATTTAACTTCTGACAATGTGAGTTCTAGAAAATTGGTTCATATGAACTTGCTTAGTATCTGATTGCTTGAATGTTGTTTTGAATACATAGTTATGTCCCACTTCTTAAATGTAACATAAATGAAAAGCATTTTTGTTAAAAAAAAAACAAACAAACCCAGGGTATGCCCTGTAACCTACTCCAAATAGGGGAGTGCATTCCTACCATGATGTCAACCCCTACTATGAAGGTTTTTCTAAGGGGGTAAAAAAAAGGGGCAAAATGTGTTCCCCCAATTGTTTTCCATGTGTCCAGCAGACTGCTGCCTCCACCCCCGCCCCCCGATTGGTCAACTGTGTCGCTCAGAGTTCTGAGGTAAAACCTGCCTGCTTGCACCCACCTCCCTCTGATTGCTCAGCTGTGGATCTCAGTGTTCTGAGCTAAAAACAGCCCACAAGCTTCTCCTCAAAGTGGGGGCTCCAGTGATGCTGCTGTGGAACTTCAACCCACCCAAACTCTGCAATGACACCAGATTGCAAGTGAAGGCCCTGCACAGGAACATCATCAGGGCCACACTGCTCACTGGCAGTGGTAGGGGAGAGTCGGTATTCATACCACTCATACCATCAGAAAACCCCTTTAAGTTCAAGAGGCTGCAGTTCCCCCTCAAGGTCTGCTTTGCTACCACCATCAACAAGTCCCAAGGCCAGACACTGAAGGTGGCAGGAATTCACTTAACAGATGACTCCTTCTCACAGGCCTGCTCTAGAGTGAGCTCTATGTGGCCTGCTCCAGAGTGAGCTCACCAAGCAGCCTGGTGATCCTAGCACCTGAGGGCAGAACCACCAATGTGCTCTATAGAGAGGTCCCTCAGTAGAGGAGGGGAAAGTATGTATGTCTCACTTCATTTTTTACACTACACTGTATTAGAATTCCTACAACAAATGTTACATTTCAAACTTCACATCATCAGTCTTATAACTGGATTTACGGAACTTAAGTACTGTAGTGAAGCATGGGTATCAGGCTAGTATATATATATAAAAGTAACCCAAAATACCAGAAACTTACATAAAACAATCAGTGAATGTAGAAACAGAACACCAGATGTGTTTTAGCAACAAAGTCATAATCTGAACCCAGTTTTAATGAACAATTAACAGGGGCTTATTTAAATATCTACAGGGAAATAAAAAAAATAGTATACAATTAATTATGAGAAACTCATTAAAACCATGCCCAAATTGTGGTCCATCAGAAACTTATTTGTAATGATAAATACAAATTTGTATTTGTAAGAAATAACTTAATTTAAATCAATATATCAACATATATTTGTAATTTTAACCAAAAACCCATACTTTTTACTATCCATCAAATAACAAATCAATCAAAGTTGGGTACTCTAGGCATTACCAAAACCTTTAGCCTAACCTACTGTAAGAAACTCCCACACATGCTGTTTTCAGCTGAGATAAATAGTGACTCACACTCAAGTTTTGAAGGACTGCCTTTCTCACACTGTCTAGTCTACCATTTAATATCCTCTTCTCAAGTCACAGAGGTGAGGCAGGCAGTATGACCAGAAACAGGGCCTTTTCAGTGGTGACACCTTGTCAGTAGAATTGTGGAATGTCCTCCTCTTTGAAGCTTGACTGATGCTTACCCTATCCTTTTTTTAGGCACCAGGCCAAAACATCTCTTTTTGCCCAGGCTTTTAACTGAAGAGTTTGATTTTTTTTTATTTAAAAGACACATTCTTACAATCTGCCTCTTGCCTGCATACCGCTGTACAAGGATTGTTTTAGGCTGCTAAATGTTTTATACCATGTTTATGCTCTGGCTGGATTTTAAATGACTGGGTGTTTCATGGTTTGTTAATTTTAATTCTTTTATCATGTTTGACTTGGTGAGTTGCCTCGAGCAGATCTCTGGAGAGGCAGCATACACATTTTCTAAATAAAAGAAGTCAGTATGCTACACCCATTCAGACGGTTTGCCTCATCCTCTAAAAGTATTTCACAGGTGCTGTATGGTTATACTGTAAACCCAATGACAATCTACCCCCTTAAGTAATATATACCCAAGCTATATACTTAGACTTTTCTCATCCATTTGGTGTAGTGGTTAAGTGTACAGACTCTAATCTGGGACTCTAATCTGGGAGAACTGGGTTTGATTCCCCACTCCTTCACTTGCAGCTGCTGGATGATCTTGGGTAAGCCATAGTTCTGTTAGAGCTGTCCTTGAAACAGCAGCTCTCGAAAGAGATCTCTCAGCCCCACCTCCCTCACAGGGTGTCTGTTGTGGGGAGAAGAAGAGAAAGAAGTTTGTAAGCTGCTCTGAGACTCCGAAGGGCAGGGTATAAATCCAATCCTCCTCATCCTCCTTATCATCATCATCACCTGTATTATGCAGATACCTGACCTGTAGCTGACCTTCCACATCAAAATTATCATGGATAGACTCCAAGAATGCCTTCACCACAAAGCAAAACATATTTCTACAGTAAAGGAATTTGGATTCCCTTTCCCAGAATGCCTCTCACTTGCTAATCAGCTAATTTCATTTTATTTCCCTTCTTCTATAGCGAAGAAATTAATGCTACACTTCACTCTTCTGGCATTTTATTCCTTTCTCCAGATGTTCAGAAATAGAGTACAAATCGTTCAATGCAAAGAAATGACTCCAAAGTTCAGTGATGCTACTGATGGCTCATCTATTGCAGGTGTTTTATTGTTCTTCTGGGCTGTTATACTTTTTGCACTGTGTATTCAAACAGATTTTTGTGTATTTGGTTTAGCTGTATGTGTGAAGCCCTGATGGAAATCTTGCCTAGAAGTTGGAAGTTCACGCACCAGCTCTTTTTAACTTCATCCATTCTGTCATCAGAAGAACATTTTTTCCAAGTTCCCATTGACTTTCTTGGTATGTCCTCTATGTCTATCAACAACAGATGCTATTTGAAAGTGTCTGAAAATTTTGACCCATTTGTGCTTACAGGTGTCATTCAAAAGCTTATGGTGTAGACGTCGCTTTATGGTTTAATTTAATAATATTGGTAATGGTCTTTGTAATTCTAGTTCTGTGTTCTTGTACAACCCTAATAGTTCTCAACTGCTGACCTTCTGTGATACCACAAAAGTTAAACCAATGGCAGACAGGCAGACAATGACCCCTCTACCTGCCAACATCCAGTAAAATATCAGAGCAAATTAGGAGCAGATTAGGTGCTTTGCCGCCAAATAATACCCTCAGCCTATGGGCTGTGAAGGTATATTTCTCATCTAGTTATCCCTGGCCCAAAGGACATCCATTTAGCCTCAGCCAGGGCCTTCTCTGTCCTGGCCCCCACCTGGTAGAACATGCTCCTCCCTGAGATCAGGGCCCTGTGGGCCCTATTACAGTTCTGCAGGGCCTGTAAAATGGAGCTGTTCTGCCAGGCCTTTGGTTGAGGCAATGGATGTCCAATTATCTGGCCTCTGCAGAATGTGGCCCTATTATATCCGCCCATGTGGAGCCTCAGTAGTATTATGGTGCAGTGGCTCCTGTTTACCACCTATCCAGCTGTTGGGGTTATTGTGTAAAATATGTGTCAGTGTCACCATCGTTAGTCAACTGAATTTTAACTTAGTTTTAATTTAATCTTGTTTTAAGTTGAATGTTTTAAGTGTTTGCTTCTGATGTTGCCCACCCCGAGCCTGCTTGTGGGAAAGGCGGGAGATAAATGCAACAAATAAAATAATATAAAGAAAATCTCATATGAACATACCTTTTAATTTTCTTCAGTAGTTTCACCGTTTATATCTTCTTTGATCCCTCGTCTCTGCGTCCTCTGTAAAATTAGTCCTGACCTAAGGTCATTTTAAAAATGAAATAAAAACACATTTTTCTTGCACTAAGAAGGATCTTATGAATATTACTGATGTATGGAAAACTGCCACTTACATAATTTTGTTTATTTTATTTAATTATGGGTATCCCACTTGTCTTCTCAGTGGGGACCCAAAGCAGCTTACAGTACAAAAAAGAAAACACAAGAGCAATGAATAAGAGACGGGGAGGCTTTTGAGTACAGAACCGGCCTTCCATTCTTTCCTGACTGGTCTTCCTGTCAGCTTGAGGCTAGGAGAAGAGCTCTCCACCAGCTCACACCTCTGGGCATGCCCAGACTTCAAATACCCCTGGAGCCGGAGGAGAACAAAGTTAGCTAGATATTGGGGTTTTCCGGTCGGAGGAATGGAGGTCTGACACGCTTTGCAAATGCGCAGGGCGGACAGCGGCTCTTCTTGACAGCTTGGGTGGATAAATCCACCTGACGCAACCTCACACAGGTAGTGTGAGGACCAGCAAGCAATATAATCCAGGTTTGAGCAAGCTCGGTGAAGGAAAAGCCTCGGAGGAGACTTTTACAACACCTTGAGCACTGCAGCCGAAGAAGATTTTTGCAAGTATCTCTAAGGAGCTGAGCTGGGCTGATTAATCAGCATAAAATCTCCAATTCCCCTGATTCCTTAACAAAGAAGACAAAGTTTAAACGTTGGGACCACATCTAAAGAGAAGTAACAACATAAGGTAATGGAAAAAAACTTTTTGCCTTACCATTACCGTGTTTTGAAAGACGAAAAGCAGATCTGGTGAAGCAATAGACTGTTGCAGATTGGATGAGTGCAGTTTTGAAACGTTAAAAAGCTGAATTTGAACTTAAAAAGCCAAAAAAACAAGTTGTTTAACATTCCTGCGGTTAAGAAGAGTCGGGAGGGGGAGCCAAGCATCGCTAGACAAAGAGGGGAGGAGGGAACCAAGCATCGCGAGACCAAGCTGTGAGGACTGAGACAGGAAGTGACGGCTTGAGGAGCAGACAAGAAGGGAAGTGGAGAAGAACCGGAAGAGAGCAAAGGGGACTGTAAAAACTGCCGGACCAAAAGGACTACAACAGGAAGTGACGTGCGGAGAGCAGACAAGTAAGCAAGAGGAAGGGACAAAAGGAAACTACGGCAAGCCAGAAGCAAGATAAAAAGACTATAACCTTTGACACAAACCATAGAGAAGTTGCGCCCGCCATTTTGGATTTATAAATTTTTTAAACAGTAATATCTCATAAACTATATAACTTAGAAGGCTGAAACCAACGAAATTTGACTTGGCAAGACTAGCTTGTGTGATTACACTAAATGGTGTTTGATTTGGAAAATAAAATAAAATCGATCTTTTTTAAAGAGACAAGACGGATCGCGGGCTAAGATCGAGAGCAGCTACATGGTCCTCTCCTACAATGGCAGCAAAAAAAGAAAAAGAATTACTAGCTGTTATGGAAGCAATGGGAAAAAAAATGTTAGACGCTATAGGAGAGGTAAATGTTAAAATGAATGGTATAGCTGCACAAGCAGACAAAAATTTTATAGATTTAAAAGCTGAATTACAAAAGTTAACCACTAGAACACAAGACATAGAAATTAAAGTAAAAGAACTGGAAGAAAATACTCAAAAAACAATGAAGGAAAATGACAGAATGGAAAAGATGATGCACTATAGAGACATGCAAAACCATCTGAGATTTAGAGGTATAGAGGAAAAATTAGGTGAAGACATTTTTACAAGAATGCAAGAAGCATTAGCAGATTTTTTACAAGAGGAAGAGGAAGTTGTTAAAGAACATATGGATCTTGTTTACAGAGTCAATTCTACATATGCGAGAGACAAAAATATACCAAGGGACGTGGTAGCTCAATTTACAATGAAGAGAACAAAAGAACAAATCTACAAGAAATGTTTTACAGACTCTTTTGAAATAGGTGGAAAAAAAGTTATCGTAATGAAAGAATTGCCCAGAGCAATTTTGCAAGACAGAAAAAAATTCAAGCGTCTGACAGACAAACTGAAAGAGAAAAAAATAAGATTTCGTTGGGAAATACCACAAGGACTGAGTTTTTATTATGGTAACAACAGAATGGTGATTAAAAATTCAGCAGAAATGTACGCCTTTGTTGGTGAGAACAAGGAAGAATTTGGTGATATTTAAGACTACAACAAGATGGATTACAAAGTACTCTCATGGAATGTAAATGGACTTAATTCACCCCAAAAACGTAGAATGGTAGGACACTGGCTGGAGAAACAAAAATGTAGTATAGTTTGTATACAAGAGGCCCATCTTAAGAAACAAGACTACAAATATTTAATAAGAAAAAAGTTGGGAGAAGAATTTTTTTCATTGGCAAGTAATAAAAAGAATGGAGTGGTAACATATGCCAAAAAAGACTTGGAACCTAAACTAATATTTAAAGATAAAGAAGGAAGATACTTAGCTATTGAAATTCTGTTACGCGGACAGAAGACTTTGATTGTAAATATTTACGCCCCCAACGGAGCTAAAGAAATCTTTTTTAAAGAACTACAAATGGAACTGGACAGTGTAAACTATGAACAAATCATAATGTTGGGAGACTTTAATGGGACTGTGAATAATAAAATAGATAGGCGCTCAAAGAGAAAAGACGACACACTAGGGAAACTTCCAAAAAATTTTTTTGAACTGATAAAACAGGAAAAGCTGGAGGATATTTGGAGGAAGGTTAACCCACAAGGGAAAGACTATACTTTTTACTCTAACAGACATGATTCACATTCAAGAATTGATATGATCTGGATGTCTATTAATCTAACATTTAAGACAAAAAAAGTTGAAATTCTACCTAGAATAATCTCAGACCACAATCCTTGTCTATGGACTTCTGGGCAAATAAAAAGGCAAGGGAGATGGAGAATAAATGAGACTTATTAGACAAACAAGAAATAGTTAAAAAATTACATGAAGAGACAGATTTATATTTTCAAGCGAACATACAAAAAGAAGTAAAAATTCAAACTGTGTGGGATGCGTACAAAGCAGTTATGAGAGGATTATTGATATCATTGAACGCTAAAGACAATAAAAAGAAAAGAGAACAATATGAAAACATTGTACAAGCCATTAAAATAAAAGAAAAGGAACTGAAGAATAGATCAGGAAAAAAGAAACTGCAAAACGAAATTTGGATGTTACAAGACCAAGCAAAAGCTATTTTGAATCAAGAGACTTACTGGAACCTGAAAAAATTGCAACAAAAAGCATTTGAAGGTGCAAATAAACCTGGAAAGTACTTAGCATGGCAATTAAAGAAAAAACGTGAAAATAAATTTATTACTAAAGTGATACGGGACAATATTGAGATAATAGACAATAAGGGAATAAAAAGAGAATTTTTTAAATATTATGCAAAGCTTTTTAAGAAGGAAAATAAAGACAGAAGAAGGATTAAAGAATACCTACAGTCATTAAAATTACCAAAACCAACGGAGAAAATCAAAGAACTACTTAACTGCCCAATGTCACTACAAGAGATTAAAAATGCAATAAATGATTCAAAATTAGGGAAAGCACCTGGATCAGATGGATTTACAGCTAAGTTTTATAAATCACTACAGGATTCGATCTCACCAGTGTTATTGCTATTAATGAATGACATAGGAGTGACAGGTGAGGTCCCGGAGACTTGGAAAGAAGCAACCATTTCACTCATTCCGAAAGAAGGTCAAGATTTAACCAATGTTAAAAATTATAGACCAATTTCTTTGTTAAACAATGACTATAAGATTTTTGCCAAGATTATAGCTGATAGGCTTAAGGAACATCTTAAAGAGACTATACAGACAGAACAAGCAGGATTTTTACCTAATCGCCAAATAAGAGACAATATAAGAGTAGTAGTGGATGCTATAGAGTACTATGATAAACATCCGGAGAAGGAAGTGGGCTTTCTTTTTTTAGACGCGGAAAAAGCGTTTGACAATTTAAATTGGGATTTTATGTTTGAAGTGTTGGAACATCTTGAAATTGGAGACTATATGCTTAATCTTATTAAGTCAATATATAGAGAACAGAAATCCTCTTTAATAATTAATACTGAAAAAACGGATTACTTTAAAGTGGAAAAAGGAACACGACAAGGATGCCCACTCTCGCCGTTGCTATTTATTTGGATTTTGGAAGTCTTGTTACTAAATTTGAAAGAAGATAAAGAAATTAAAGGCTTAACAATAAAAGGTTTCTCTTTTAAATATAGAGCCTTTGCAGACGACGTGATGTTTATAGCTGAAGACCCTATGACTACACTACCACATTTGTTGCAGAAAGTAAGAGAGTTTGGTGATTTGGCTGGGTTTTATGTAAATAAGAACAAATCGAAAGTGATGTGTAAAAATACGCCAAATAATAAGCAAATTGAATTACAAAATCTTATAGAATGTGAAGTGGTGAAAAAGACAAAATATCTAGGTGTAAACCTAACAATGAAAAACATTGATTTGTATAAGAATAATTATGAGAAATTATGGCAGCAAGTTATGCAAGATATTAAAAGGTGGAATGTATTAAATTTGTCACTGCTGGGTAGAATTGCAGTGGTTAAAATGAATGTGTTACCAAGAATAATGTTTCTGTTTCAAACTATTCCAATTGTGAAAGATGTAAAAACATTCAAATGCTGGCAGAAGGAATTGACTAAGTTTGTGTGGGGAGGGAAAAAACCAAGAATTAAGATGAAAATAATGTGTGATGCTAAAGAGAGAGGTGGGTTTCAGTTACC
Source organism: Lepidodactylus listeri (assembly GCA_029233225.1). Taxonomy (NCBI): domain Eukaryota; kingdom Metazoa; phylum Chordata; class Lepidosauria; order Squamata; family Gekkonidae; genus Lepidodactylus; species Lepidodactylus listeri. The sequence goes on along the minus strand of JARCFY010000011.1, from coordinate 72,739,456 downwards.
AAACTTAAGGCTATATCATGATGCAGTATGTTTGACTTGGATAGGGACATGGACTATGTTACAAGACAGAAAGTTATTGTCCCTGGAAGGTCATGACTGTAGGTTTGGGTGGCACGCATATCTGTATTATGGTAAAACAAAAATGGACAATATGTTTAAGCATCATTATTTGAGAAGAACATTAATCGATACGTGGACAAGATATAAAAACTTTTTTCCAGAAGAAATACCTGTGTGGATTGTACCTGCAGAAGTTTTAAATCCATCATCTCACTACAAAGGACAAGACTGGTTGAAATATAGAGACCTGTTAACAAGACATGGTAAAGACTTTAAATTGAAGGAGCAGCAGCAGATGGACTTTGATTATGGCTGGTTAAGGTACAGACAAATATATGATATGTACAGAAGTGATAAAAAATCTGGTTTTAGAGAAAAAAGCAATGAAATAGAACAAATTTGGGAGGAAGATGGGGAAAAAATGATTTCTAAAATGTATAAAGTATTGTTAAAATGGTTTAATGCTGATGAAATGGTAAAGGAACAAATGATAAAATGGGCGATAAACCTAAACAAAGACATTGAAATGGAATCTTGGGAATTTTTATGGAAAAATGCAATGAGTATTTCTACATGTTATAATCTAAAAGAGAACTGTTTTAAAATGATGTACAGATGGTATATGACACCAAAAAAAATTGCAAATATTAATCAAAATATGTCTAACAAATGTTGGAAATGTAAAAAGAAAGAAGGTTCTTTCTATCATATGTGGTGGACTTGTGATAAAGCGAAGACTTATTGGTCTATAATACATGCAGAAATGGAAAAAAAATTGAAATGTACATTTAAGAAGTTGCCTGAAATGTTACTGCTTGGACTTAAACTAGAAGAGATAAATGTAAAGAAAAGGGCAATAATATGGTATATGATTACAACAGCAAGAATGGTGTATGCACAAAATTGGAAAAATGAAAAAATACCAGAAGTGTGGGAATGGTTGAAAAAATTGTTATATATGGCTGAAATGGATAAATGGACTAGAAAGTTGAATAATCTGTACTCAGAGACTTTTTTAGAAGATTGGGAGGATTTGAAAGAATATGTTGAAAAATATTGGGACATGAAAAACTACATTTATACATGGTTATAATAGCATAAAGGAATAGAAATTGAGTATATGAATGTACTAAGGATAATTAGATAATGAACTTGTTTTTTAGAATTATATAAGAATATAGAAAATAAGAATTGGTATATAAGTATTTTAAAGATATATAACTGTTACCAGAAATGCAAACATAGAGATAAATATTACTATTTTGGATAAAGTGGAAAATGTGTTATGCTTCAGATGTGGTGGGAAACCACCAATACAAGATAAAAGCAAGACTATACAAATAGAACAAAGTGTTATATAATATGGAAAAAAGGATTTGTATAAAACAAATGTATTAATTTTAATGTTTTGAAAAATAAAAACTTTCTTACAAAAAACAAAGTTAGCTAGATGTTATGCAGCTGCTGCTAGCTAGTTAGCAGGCTATTTTCCATTTCCTCCCCTGCCAGCAAATAATACCTTCTGGAAATCTGAGTACTTAATTTAAATAAGTTAATGGATATGTTTCCCCCTCCCTTGTGAAAATATGCTGTATTAAATATGTGCAGCATTGGTCGCTGATTGTCAATCTTGCTTTGGGCTATAAAAATAAACATATTGACCTGGAAAATGTATTGAAATCAATGCAGTTTTCCATCATACATTTATTTATTTAATAAATCAAGAGATTTTAAATGGCAGAAATAAATGAAACACACTTCCAGGTAAATGCATGTTTTAAGAATTTCCTCTTGGGAGCATGGCCAAAAATAACAAAAATATGTCTGTGTAATCATGAATGAAACCCAAAAGAAATGGAAACAAAATGGGCAGACCTTTACTTGACAAACAGGAGCGAGGCCATGGTTCCCATCTGCTTTGCAGAGAGTTTCAGGAAGGTAGCTGGGTTAGTCTGCAATAGATGGGGTTGCCATGTCCCTCCTGGCAACCAGTGGGAGGCATTTACCAGGAGGAGGGGGGCCCAGGCTACATCACTGATGATGTGGTGACATCACTTCCAGCATATACCGGAAATGACATCGACACATTGTGACATCATGATGACACTCTGGTATTTGGGGAAAATTCCTGAGGTGGACTGCTACATCACCGATGTGATGACATCACTTCCGGTGCATGCTGGAAGTCATGTCACCATATTGCCAGTGATGTAGCCTGGGCCTCCCTCCTGCTCCTGGTAAGTCCTCCCACTGGCCAGCTGATTGGTGGGGGGTTGGGGCCTGGTGGCAGGGGATTCCCTGGCTGGCAGCCCTAGGAGTAGAAGACCTAGATTCAAGTCCATTAGTATCTTAGATATCAACAAGATTTGGGGGGATATAAGCTTTGGAGACTTAAAGCTCCCATTGTCAGATCTGATAAAGGGAGCTTTGGCTCTCAAAGGCTTATACCTCAAAAATCTTCTTGGTCTCTAAGGTGCTACAGGACTTAGATCTGCTTTCCAGGTTCACCCCCCAGCATCTCTTGATAAAAGGATCAGAGACTAGGTAATGGGAAAGATCTCTTCTTGAAACTCTGGATAGCTGTGGCCACTCATATTAAACAATACTGACTGTGAGAGACTTCTTTGATAATGGAGGCCTAGGTCACAAATGTTGCCAGACTGGTGTTTCACCATCTGTGCCAGGCAGGGGTCATTTTGTAAAAAAAGAGGTGCAGGAGCTCATTAGCATAACTCATTAGCATAACTTATTTGCACATGCTAAACCACCTGACATCACCGAAAGAAAGAAAGAAAGAAAGAAAGAAAGAAAGAAAGAAAGAAAGAAAGAAAGAAAGAAAGAGCTGGCAGAGAGGGGACAGCTACTAATCCAAGCCTCAGAAATACCACTATTCTGGGAGCTTCAGTGGTGGCTGAAGCCTTCAGAAGGCTGGTCAGAGGAACAAGGACCTTTCCAGGGGATGGGGTCGTTTTGCTGCAGCCATGACACAAGCAGGCATTCCCCCACGGGGGGCAGGGGGACTGGCACCAAATCCTGGAGCTGAGCTCCCCCGAGCTCCTGCTTGAAATGACCCCTGGTGCCAGGATATGCAACTGGCCCCCTCCCTGTCTCGTCCTGACCTAGCCACTGTAATCCATCCAACAGTCACCTCCAGATTGGAGGTGGTATACCCCCAGAAAAGCATTATTCTTGAAAGATCAGAACTTATTGGTGGTCCCCAGCCCGAGAGACATCCAGCTGTTCTCGACCAGAGCCAGGGCCTTCTCTGCCCTGGCTTCAACCTGGTAGAACTCTCTGCTCAATAACATCCACACCCTTCAAGACATTCTACAGTTCCACAGGGCATGCAAGGCAGAAAGATTCCACCAGGCGTTTGGTTGAGGACTAGGGTTGCCAAGTCTCTTCACCTTACCGGCGGGGGGGGGGAGTCCTCTGCTGGCCGGGCGATGTCACCCCTGGCAACGCCCCCGACGTGATGGCATCACTTCTGGTGACGTCGCCCGGAGCGGGGGAAGTCGTCCAGGCTGGACGACTTCGGGGGTGGGGTTTCCCCCGCCGGCCAAATGCTGGCCGGCGGATTGGGAACCCCTGTAGCGGGGCATCCCCCGCCCCCCAGGCTGACTTGGCAGCCCTATTGAGGACAGCAGTGGTTCAGTCTTGGCACTCCCACTTTCCATTCTCCCCTGGCCATTTCCCATGAGATAGTGGCTCAGCTAGGGTTCTAGTACCATCTGTGAGCAATTAATCAGGTCATGTTTTTATTGCCTTATGGAAATTTTACTTTGTTTTATTTATGTTTTATACAATTGTATTGTACACCACCCTGAGCCTGGTTTCACCAGGGAGGGTGGTTGATACATTTAAATAAATAAATAAATAAATAAATAAATAAATAAATAAATAAATATAATCCGACTTGGTATAGGGCAGTTTCATATGCAAGGATGTAAGGCAATTAACTATTCCCTGGCCTGTAATGTAGACAGGCAGGGATGCATTTTTATAACAGGCAGGGATTTTTATAGACAGGCAGGGATGCATTTTTTCGGGGGTGGGGTTTTTAAGCTTCACCAGCTTAATTTCTTCATGCCAGGTAACTTATAAAGCAAGATGAACAGAGCCACTAAAAAAATCAGCAACAAACTCTATAATAAAATTGCAAGATGTGTTCCTATAGTAGACTTTTATTTTTCAAGTTTAGTACTGACTAAATGTGAATGTGGGCTGCAGTGGCTCAGAGGATAAGACCCTGAGCTGCAGACCAGAAGGTCAGTAGTTTGGCAGTTCGAGACCCAAGTGCTGCGTGAAGGAGTGAGCTCCTGTCTCTGGCCCCAGCTCCTGCCAACCTAGCATTTTGAAAGCAAGAAATTGCAAATAGATAAATAGGTACCACTTTGGTGGGAAGGTTACAGCATTCCATGGGCCTTGGCATCTAGTCATGCCAGCCACATGATCACAGAAAAGTCTTTGGACAGTGCTGGCTCTTCGGCTTGGAAACAGAGATGAGCACTGCACCCCTAGAGTCAGATTCGACTGGCTTTCAAGCAAGGGAAACCTTTACCTTTACTAATCTGAATGCATTCTCTGATTTCTTCTTTGTGGTCGGGAAAAAAAAAAGATTTAGGATTACCTAGTAGGACTTATTGGGAGGGAAGGCAGCATGACATAGCCTGATTTGATCGTCAGATCTCGGAAGCTGAGCAGGGTCAGTACCCGGAAGGGAGATCACCAAGGAAGGCTCTGCAGAAGAAAGTAATGGCAAACCACCTCTGCTTAATTACTTTGAAAGCCCTCTCTGGGGTGGCCATAGGTCAGCTGGACTTGATGGCACTTTACACACACATTATTAAAACAAACAAACAGAGTTTATTTATTTATTAATCACATTTTTATGCCGCCTTTCCAGTTTACAGCTAGTTGTGCAGGTTTAAAAAGAAAAAACTCCCCAAACAAAAGCCGTATAATACTTTGCTTCTTGGGCTGGTCCCGATAAAAGGTGTTATATGGCTTTTATTTTTGACTTCTGTTTTTTTAAATGCGTTTTTCTCTGCTGATGTAGTCTTTGTCTGGCCCGTGCCCGAGGGCAAAACTGACATCACTTCTTATTAGGAAAACCAGGTGTGGGAAGAAATCAGGAAGCTCTTCCATTTCCCACCAATGAACTGGGAGGTGAACTCTGCTGGCCCGACTGGTTATACGGAAGGGCCTGTGACACAGTTTCAGAACAGCAGCCTTTTGCCAGTTCCTTTCAGCTACGGGAGATTCAAGAATTTTGTCAGACTGAGTTAAGACTCGTATGCTTCACAGATTGCAGAATACTTTGCTGCTTCTGTGTTAAAAATCCCGCTTCCCCCCCTACACCCCCCCCCCCATTTTTCTACCAATCATTCCGAACAAAGATTTCAAGGTGTTTTATTCTGGCCAAACCTGAAAAGCAGATGGAAGAGTTGTGGTCCTAGCTTAGCATGGTAGCAGAGTTGGTTATTAATGGTAGCTAGGGATCCCTACTTTACTTTTGTTTTGTTCATTGAAAAATATTTTTATACCGCCCTTTCACCAGTCAGAGCAGCAGAGAAAAGATAAGAAAATACAGAATAACACCAAGACTGCAATGTTGTATTGATGTTTTTGGGGTTTCTGTAGGGTTGTAGTAGGGTTACCAACCTCCAGGTGGTGGCTGGAGATCTATTGGAATTACAGTTGATCTCCAGGCTACAGAGATCAGTTCCACAGGAGAAAGCTGCTGCGTTGAAGAGTGGACTTTATGGTATTGTACCCCACTGAGGTCCCTCCTGCCCCCAAACCCCACCCTCCCCAGGCTCCAGCTGCCAAATATCAAAGAATTTCCTAAACTAGAGTTGGCAGCCCTAGGATGAGGGGAAATAATAGGATAGATGCTTTTATAATAGCAACATCAGTATGTTATTTATGGGTGAAATTAAGGTGAAACTTTAACTGTGCTGTCAAAAGCAGAGTTACACCCTTTTAAGGCCATTGACTTCAGTGGACTTAAAAGGGCGTAACGCCAAGGAGAATTGCACCATCCACTAATGAATGTGTGCTATAGACACTCTCATGCAGGTTGGAAAACTTGTAGTTCTTATGAAACATGCTCCAAATTGCTTTCACTCTCCTGTTTTGGTCCAGCTGTTTTGGATCCTTCAAGTATATTTAGGTATTGGACATGTATGTAAATCCGACTGGCTTCACAGAAAGGGAAATGGAGCATTGGGAGGATAGAATTTGGCCATGGGTTTTGTTTTTAACTTCTGCAATCATTCCAACACAAAAGGTTTCAACGCCAGCTTCAAAAGCCACATGAGTAGCTTGTCTGGACTAGCAGGTAAAGGTTGGAGCCTGCAGTTCTCAGATGGGCAAAGTCCCATGAAAGCAAACAGCTACATTTATAACTGCTTTAACATCAGCTGCTACTGTGTAAAGTACTGAGTTCTCGGCGGCATTGACGAGGATGAAGTTGGTGTAGTGATTAGCTCCAGTTTATTTAGAGAGAACAAGCATGCTTAACCGGTAGGGTTGCCAGCCTCCAGGTGGGGCCTGGGGATCTCCCGCTTTTACAACTGATCTCCAGCTGACAGAGATCAGCTCCCCTGGAGAAAATGGCTGCTTTGGAGGGTGGACTTTATGGCATTCTACCATGCGGAGGCCCCTCCCCTCCCCAAACCCCACCCTCTCCTGGCTCCATCCCCAAAGTCTCCAGGTATTTTCCCACCCAGACTTGACAACCCTATTAACTGGCCACAAGGCCAACAGATATACACACCCAGGACACACCCCAGATCCCACCTATGATTCTATTGGGGGGTTTGAATTTCCCGCCTAAGTCTTACTGGAGAATTAGTGGGACTCCTGGATCCTTGGCTCCTATTGCTCTAGGAGCCAAGCTCTGGGCTCTTTGCGCTGGTGCCTAGTGGTGGTCAGTGGACACAACATACTGTTTACACTGCTGAGTGCCTAAACACACTTCATGTTAAAGAGGATGAGGAAAATAGCTCATATTAACGAGATGGCCTTTGAACAAAAAGCCTATTGCTGTGTTTATTAGTGCCAGAGCCTCAAAAAGGTGTTTAAACCAAAAGGAAAGCATACTCTTCCCTCCTCCCGCAGCCCAGATTCTGAAAATGATGGTAACAATGTATAACCATTCAAGCTTATGTGGCATTTCATATAAACTCTGTTTTGGCCCACAAATATTTAATACTGAACAGACACAAATGTAAAATGGGTAATCAAGTGGTGAAATAATTGAAACTGACTGTCACTTTCGTGCCTTTCCCTTTTTGGCCACCGCGCTTCTCATTAATCACGTGTGTATCGGTATTCTTGCATCTGTAGAGCCGGGTTTCATTTTAAGGTCAGCCTTCAATTTCTGGAGAATATAATTTAAAGCTATTTATAGACCTTTGCGATTGCCTGTACTAGCTAATGGGGAGAAGGAGGCGGGGGAAGGCCTTCCCTCTGCAAACTGAGAAATAAATGTGTAACAGCTGTGTCTGCTTTAACTTGATTAAAGGCCCTAAAAAGTGTAAACAGAAGAAGGCCACCCTCCCGTCCCCACAAAAGCCCTCCTATCTGTTTTCCTTGTAAAACTCTTCACCCAGGCCTTGTGTCTGGTTCCTCAGGAGTCCCGGGTTTCTGTGCGGAAAAGTTTACTTTGCCGTTTGTCTAGAGGAGGGTCAGTGTGGTAGTGAATAATTTATAGGCAGCCTGAATGAGCTCATTAGTCACCTTTTCAGAGTTTTAAATGAGTTTGGTGGTTGTCGTTACATGAGGCCTTCTGTTCAGCCGCACGACAAAATGACAGTTTGGCAGTTGGCTCGCTTGTAGCCGGGGAGGCTGCCTCCTTTCAGAGGAGGATTTGCTTTTGTGTGCTATTCAGGCCCCCTTTTCTGTCACTCAGTGCTGGGCCAGTAACTCCTGGGATTCAGACCTTCTTTCTCGCAGGCAAAGAGGAGGCAGTAAACTGGTGCTTGCATTGAAGGGGCCTAGAGATCTGGACCTTTTTAGCACTGTAAAGGGCTCTCCACTCTCTCCTTAATTTACTTTTATCCAGCAGAGCTGAAGAGCCAAGGACTACAAAACCTCTTCTCCATAATGCATGTGTTAGAATAGGGATATAAAATAGCAAACTGATTTACTTGTGACTGCCCCATTCCTATGCCCTTAACAATAGCCTGCTGTTGACGATTTTCCTGGCATACAGAGGAAGGAAGAAAAAAAGGTTCTACCTCTAAATGGCTATCATGTTTGCTTGTTTACTTCATTTATGTCCTCCCTTTCTCCCCAAGGGAAATCCAAAGTGGCTTACATCGTTCTCTCCTGTTTTACCATCACAACAACCCTGTTGAGGATGGTTAGACTAAGGGTGTGTGTCTAGCCTAAGGTCACCCAGCAAACTTTCATAGCAGACTGGGGGTTTGAACCTGGTCTCCCAGACAGTCTAAGCACTACATAACACTGGCACACTGGTTGTTAAAGACACATGAGGAGAGCCAATAAAACAAATTTGGCAACCACAAATCTCCAGCAACTGCATGGTACATACACATGCTCAGGGGTCATTTCGAGGGGGAACGAGCAGGAACAGCGTTCCGGGAGTAACAAGCCCAGGGCTAGAGCATCACAGGCTGACTTCAGAGCCCAGAGCCCTCTATGGTGCGTGCTGGCGCATGGCAATAACTTTCCCTGCTGCCAGCGCAGCTCCAGCGCACCCAGGTCTCCAGGTCCGAGTCTGAGGAGTGAGTGCTGGGCTGGGGCAGCAGCGCGCCCCCTTGTTAGTAGCCTCCCAGCTATAAGGCACCCCACTCCCAGCAGCCCTCACTTGTGGCGACGCCTGGGAGTCTGCTGCTTGTTCTTGCTGTCGTAAGCATCGTCCCTCCATGCCTATTTTCTTCGTGCTTTTGAAACAGTTTTTCTCCAGGTAGACTCGCCTGCTCTGAGTTGGGAAATACCTGGAGATTTTTGGGGTAAAGCCTGAAAGGTGGGTCTTGCCTTCTGACAAGTATTTGTCAGTTCAGTATTTCTACCCATGGGGGGTGTGGCGTATGCAATTAAGTTATGCTAATGAGCTCCTGCGCCTCTTTTTCCATGAAATGACCCCTGCTTGTTTTAGATTTTGCTGTGTTGATTGGGTTATTCATATGGGGGAAGCAGTCATTCTAAATTTTCCTTCCCCAAGAGGAAACACACACAATCTTTTAAAAATAAACTCCAGAGTTTGTGGAGTAAGGACTTCGAGTTTTTGTTTGTTTGTTACCCCTACAGCTCTGACTATAACAGCAAAGTACTTGTTCATATATTTAAGCTCAGATCATTACTTTATCTAAGCACTACTTTGTCCTCTGGGAAACATATAGGACAGGAGGGTTGCATGCTAAAAGATGACTGTGTTACTATAATTGGATATCCAGAGAGAAGGGATGGCAGGCAGCAAACCCAGTGCTAAGTAGGAGTTGCAGCACAAGCCAGTTGTGGACTGCAAAACAAAGCTTAAAGGTGGAGGAGTCACAGTAGAGATTGCTGTTTTCCACCACACAGTCTGGACTACTCGATATAGGTCAAAAGCACACTTGAAATCTTCAGCCTGCTATCTGTCCCAGGATGCCTTTTCAGAACAGGATAAAGTATGCAAACAGTGCTTAAGATGGTAACAGGGCCAAGCATTCCTTAACTGCAATTACAATAGTCAGGCAGCAGCTTATAACCGGTTTCATATCAAACTCTTAAGAGTAGTGGAGTTAACAGTGGATTGGATCCAGTCGAAATTGTCATTTCCATCTGTTCCCGCTTCCCACTGCAGACCCCCGCCCATGATGTTCTTCAGGTTCCCCAAAGCAGCATTTTGTGGAGTGGGAGAGGAGCGGCAGGACAGTTCTATTCTGCTGATGGAAAGTCTGAACCTTAGAGACCTCGGTTCAAAAGCCACCTCTGTCATAGACTCACTGAGAGGCCCTTTGACAGTTCAGAGTCTCCTAGCCTTGGTTCTCAAGAGAATAATCAGACTTGGAATGAATTAAGAACCTGATCCTCTAGGTGCATTAGCAAGCCTGCCTGGCTGTGAGCAATGGGACAAAGGCAGGACAGAGGGACCCATAATCTCCCTGCCAGGGGGAGGAGCCCTATTTTCCATAGAAGAGGGAATCAGCAGTAGCTGGGACATCCAAGAGGGCTGGGTCGAAATACTGAACATCACACATTCTAGTGCCTCCTTCTGCCAATAAGACTGATTTGTGTTGATGAGGAGGAGGAGGAGGAGAAGGAGGCTGATTACATGGGCACAGTTCAGTCTAGCTTCAGGCCTGGGTTTAGCACAAAAATTACCTTGGTCACTCTGACTGATGGCTTGTACCAAGAGAATCTAGCTTGAGGAAGAATACTTCTGTATTGATTCTTCTTGATCTTTCAGAAGCTTTTGATAGCCATCTGGAACTCTTGATCAGATATAGGATTTGGGGGGGGGACACAATACTCTAGCAGTTCTATCCAGAAGGTAGACTCCAGAAGGTGGTAAAAGGCGGGCTTTGGACCTGCTCCTTGGCATTTATGAAATGGGGTTCAGCAAGTCTCTGTGTTGTTAAATAGCACAGGCAGCACCTTTATGAAACCACAGACTGAGACTGTCCAGAGGTCTCGGGTGAAGTATCATCAATTTGCTGAAGACACTCAGTTATCTCATTCTCCATTTCATCAAAATTGTGTGGAACAGTGGAGATGCTACACAAGTATCTGGAGTCAATCATAGGCTGAATTAGGTTTTTTAATTAATAAACCTAATCCAGATAAGGTGGAAGTACTAGTGGTGGGGAGTTCTTTGGATCCAGATGGTAGTTTATGGCCTGTTCTGGATTTCACTGCAGTCCCCCTAAAATATCAGGTTCATAGCTTGAGGGTGCTTTTAGATCTAGTCTTACCTTTGCATGCCCAAGGAACTGTTGTAACTTGAAGTTCCTTTCATCAGCTTCAGTTGGTATACCAGCTTCACCGCTCTTTAGAAAGAATAACTTTTGTCACAGTTATTCACATCCGGTTACACCAAGATTAGATTACTGTAAAGTATTCTTCATGGCGCTGCCTTTGAAGTCCACTGTCCTCCAGCAGATTCAAAACACTATGGCAAGATTTTGATGGGGGGCATTCCACTGTGATCATACCAACCCTGTGCTGTGAGATCTGCAAACCTCCGGTCTGTTTCCAGACACAGTTAACCTATATATCTCCAACCCATTTGACCCTTGGGTATCTGAAAGGCTGCCTGTGAGAACCTCGCCCATTCATGGAGATCTTCTGAGGCCTTTCACCAGGTTCTTCCCCATATGAAGTGAGGCAGGTGGTCAACTTGTATGCTTTTACCATGGGGGGGGGGGAGGATTCTTCTGATCCTGCATATATTGGTATGAACTTGCCCTACCTTTTGTAAGTCAATGTAATCTTGATTATGTCCTTAATGTTTACTGACAGTACGCCGGAAAGATATAATTTTATGGCAGGGTATACAGTGTTTATTTTGTGGGAACCACATGTAACCTGAGGAGCCACACATGCTTGAATAAGTTACTGTAAGCAACCTACTATTTGAAACTGTATACAGTATCTTTTATTGCATAACAATAATATTTTTAAATAATGTGCAAACCACAGAAATGAGCCAGATAATTTACTTCCTCGTGTATACCTGTTTAAAGCTTGTTGTGATTTTCTCCATCAGACCTTTGTGGATTTTATAATACTTCAGTTTAACTGTAAATGAGCACGTGAATGAAGGAGCTCAACCATCCATTCAAATGGAGCAATGTTCCTCTTTCCCCCAGGTGTCTTTGGGATGTGAAAGGTACTCTTCCTGCCCGAGCTATGTCTCCTTTGGACAATGCAAAAGATTCACTTTCCACTTGCACACTGTATGCAGGCTCTGCTGCTTGGAATAAACCAGGTCTCCCACCAAGCATCTAAAATAGGATTTGTTTTATTTATTTAATAAAATTTATATCCTGCCTTTCTGCCATCTCAAGGACCACCAAAGCATACATAACAGAATCATATTTTAAAACTATCAAAATTACCCTACCAAAACACATGCATCTTTAAAACAATTTAAAAATTGAGCTATAATACATACAAAAAGATAAAAACAGCAATTAAAACATTAGTCAGGAAGGAGGAATCACGGAGGGAAAGGCAAATGAAACAAAAAAAGGTCTTCACCTTCTGGCAGAAGGTGACAACAGAAGGGAACAGACAAATCTTCCTGGGGAAAGAATTCCTGAGCTTTGGTGCCATCACTGCCATGGCTGAGAAGGCTCTCTCCTGGGTAGCCACCTGCCTAATTTCAGAAGGAAGGGGCACCCAAAACAGGGCCTCCAAAGATGACTGTAGTTGTCAGGTGGGTTCATCAGGGACTAGGAGTGCCTTCAAGAATGTTGGTCCCAAACTGTATTTGGCTTTGAAGGTCAAAACCAGCACCTTGAATTGAGCCTGGAAACAAATTGGGAGCCAATGTAGATGGGCCAAGACTAGAGTGATATGACCCCATGACCCACTCAAGTAGGGTTGCCAGTCCCCCGATGGGGGTGGGGGTTTGCCTGGTTTTGAGGCCCCCGATCCGCTGGCCCCGATCCGGCTGGTAGGGGAACCCCGCCCCCACAGTGCCGTTTGTGCCAACGTGTCCAGCGCAATGACATCACCTGGAGGTGATGACATCGCATAGGGCATGTTGTGGGAGTGATACTCTAGCATTAAAAAAAAAACCCCGCCAAGTGCGAGTTCCTGGACAAAGAGAGGGAGCCCCTGCCTGGCAGCCAGGCAAGACCTGGCAACCCTACACTCCAGTTAATATCCTTGTTGCAGCATTCTGGCCCAACTAAAGTTTCTGAGCACTTTTCAAGGATAGACTCACGTAGAGTGCATTGCAGTAATCTAATTTATTTAAAACCAGGGTATGCACCACAATAGCCAGATCTTTTCTGCCCAGAAAAAAACACAGTCGAAACTGGTGAAAGGCACTCCTGGCCAGTGTTCCCTCTAAGCTGAGTTAGTGTGAGCTAGCTCACAGTTTTTTAGCCTCTGGCTCACAGATTTTTGTCTTAGCTCAGGAAGGATGGCTCCAGAGCAAACTAATTGATGCAATGGCCGAATTGCTCACTCACAACTTTAATGCCAGTAGCTCACAAAGCAGACTTTTTACTCAGAAGACTCCACAGCTTAGAGTGAACATTGCTCCTGGCCACAGCTGCCACCTACTTATCCAAGAGCACCTCCAGACTATGGATCTGTTTCTTAAAGGGGCATGCAACCCCATCCAGGACAGGTAACACTTTAAATCCTGGGTCAGACCTTCTGCCCATTCTGTTACTTCCATTCTGTTGGGATTAAGCTTCTGTTTATTCACTTGCGTCCACTCCAAAACTGCCTTCAGGTACTGATTCAGGGTTTCTACAGCCTCTCTGATCCAGAAACATGAGATAGAGCTGATTATCATCTGCATATTAGTGACAATGCAGCCCAAATCTCCAGATGACTGCGCCCAGCAGTTTCATGTAGCATAGGGCATAGCAAGACAGAATATTGCAGGACCCCAAAGGCCAATAGGCTGAGCAGCAGTCCTCCAGAACCACCTGGAAGTGACATCATGCCTGTCTAGGAATCACCAGAAACTCTGTGATGATTTTTAGAGATGGCTGACATCACTTCTAGGTTTTTCCAGGAAGTGATGTTATGCCATTGCCCAAGGCAGATTTTTAAAGATTTTTTCCCCCTGCCAACAGCAGTAGTGGTAGGAAACAGGAGCTGGGGATTCCCTGACTCCAGCAGGAGTTTAGCAGCCCTTTTCTTCAACAGGCTTTATTTAACTACAACGCCAAGGTGATCACCATTCTCCCTCTGAAAGTAGTAATGGTGGCATAAATACCTTCATTAAGACCAATTAAAAAGTGATAAAGTAGCAAGCTTGTTTTCCATTTCACCAAAACTGTTCAGTAGGCTTGCAAGGTGGAAGGAAAGATGCTACTGGTCATGATGGAACTGCTCCACTCTGCAGTTTTTTAGGTCTTAAGATAGAATGGAGTAAGTGTGACTCAGAACTTAATAAAGTTAGGCTGTCCTTGATGCAATAAGATCTTGGTTTCACAAAGGCCATAGAAACAGAAAAGAATGGCTGCTCTTCCTTTGAAAATGTAAAAGCCCTAAGCACCAAACACATGTCTCCTGAAAGAGGGAGACCAGGAAGAAAGAAAAACATTGTGTACTGCTGAAACAGTCAGTGATATCTTTGTGTTAGTGTCTATAAGCTCCCCACAAATGAATGACTGGGTGAATAGTTAAGTGGGAGAAATCAAATTATCTTATTCCTACAAACTTTTATAGTTGGGGAATTAAGTCCTTAAATGGGAAAATTTATGCAAAATATGGAGTGTCTTCATCCTATACCTCTTGGTGGGTGGGAATTTTGACACTGTTATTTGAAGAATGTAAATGGGAACTTGACCTGAGATGGTTTCTTAGTCATAGGGTTGGCAGCTCTGGGTTGGGGGAAACCTGGAGATTTTAGGGGTGGGGCCTGGGGGGCAGGGTTTGAGGAGGAGGGACCTCAGCAGGGTACAATGCTTTAGAGTCCACCCTCCAAAGCAGCCATTTTCTACAGAGCGACTGATCTTTGGTCATCTGGAGCTCAAGTGGGAGATCTCCAGGTGCCATCTGAAGGTTGGCAACCTGTTATGTCCGTACTACCACTGGACGCCAGTGGCATACAGTCAGAGTTTGACTCTGAGAGACAATAGGGGTCAAGGATCCTAGACCACCACTAGCTCTCCAATAAGAACTCTGGCAGGAAATTTAAACCCACCAATAGGACTTTTGGATGTGTCCTAGGAGTTGTATATAGTTGGCCATCTCGGCCAGTATTGCATGCTTGTTGTGTACTCAGTAAATCTATGCTGATCACTACATCGTAGTCTGGGCTTTCCATGCATCAAACCCAGTACACAATAGTGGCAATGAGGATCGGATCCTGCTGAGCTAGCTGGGCTGCTGCAACCCTAAGGAAGACGAGGACCTCCACCGCTGCTCCAGCCACGAGCACTGAAGGCAACCAGGGAGCCACTTCCGCGTCGCAAGCACTGCGCAGCACGATGGCAGTTGCTCCAGGAGCAGGACTTGTCCCTCCATTCGACCTGGCACAGCCCCAGCACTGGGAAGCCTGGGTCGAGGGACTCAAGTCCATCCTGATATTCTATCAGGTGATGGAGAAGGATCACAAGAGGGGTCTCCTCATTGGTTCGTGCGGCACCGCCACAGTCAAGCTGGTCCGAAATCTACTCGCGCCCACAAACCTATCCGAGGCCATGTTTGACGGGATCATCAAGGTGCTCCAGGACCACTTCGTTCCTCAGCCCTCAGAGATCGCTCGCCATGTGGCCTTCCATTACCGGCTGCAGCAGCCCCGGGAATCCTACTTGGTGGTGCTCCGAAGGCTCACTGCTGAGTGTGAGTTTGGGGCCCATCTGAAGAAGGCCCTCCAGAACCAGCTAGTCTGCGGCCTCCATGATGAAAAGCTTTGGAGGCGCATCATGGAGGAGGAGAAATGCACCCTTGCCTCCACCTTCTCCATTGCTACCGCATGGGAGAGGTCACATCCAACCAAGTCCGGGTCCACGACCAGCCACCCTTTGGCCACTGCACAGCAGACTTGTTCCAACCCCTTCAAACTGGAAGGAGAAGAGGTCCACGAGATACAGCAGCACACAAGGCGGAGAGATCCAGGGACCACAGCCTGCACCAACACCACAACGGAGTTGGCCCGACTGGAGTGTGCCAGCTGCGGGGACCATCACGACCGGAAGACGTGCAGATTCTGGGACGCCACCTGCAGGAGCTGCGGCCACTCTAGCCACATCACACAGGCTTGCCATTTGAGGGGGTCCCGAGCCCCCGACGACTTAGCCACCCCAGCGCCACTGGTCCACAACGCACATGAGGAGGACATAGCCTCCAAGGACCGCTACCTGCTAGCAACCAGACAGGTACTGCGGCTTTCCAGCCAAACCTCTGCCCCCAAAATCCACATCTGAGTTAAAATAGAGGGATCCCCCTGCACCATGGAGTTAGACTCCAGGTCTGCCTTCTCCATCATATCAGAGGAGACCTTTAAACGACTGTGTCCACATGGGAGCCCCCGCCTGTGCCCCTCGCCTGTTACCCTGATCAGCTTCCAGTGGAACTGGGTGCCAGGGATTCAACAGCCACCTGGACTTATTGGTGGTCGAGGGCAACCTAGTCAGTCTGCTAGGTCACGCCTGGTTTGGCCCTTTGGGAATCTCTGTCGAGGGGATCCACAGCTGCGTGTTGCGGGACTTTAGTGATGTCTGCAGCAAGTTTCCGTCTGTCTTCGATGGAACTCTCGGCCGGTACACAGGCCCCCCAGTGTCCCTGTAACTCAACCCATGGTAGAGCCCATTCACATGTGATCCCGGAAGGTCCCCTTTGCCCTGCTACCCAAGAGATGCAGAACTGGACTGCCTCATGGCCCAAGGGGTCCTGGAGCCCGTCTCGCACGCTGTTTGGGAAACCCCAATTGTCACCCCCATGAAGCCCAATGGGGATGTCCGCATCTACACAGAAAAGTGTACCCTCAACAAGGCTCTCCAGGACCATGGCTACCCGATCCCTGTCGTGAGCCACGTCTTGGCCACTTTGGCAGGGGTGCAGGTATTTGGGAAACTAGATCTTGCCCAAGCATACCAGCAGCTCCCTGTAGACGAGGCTATGGCTGCCACACAGACCATAGTAACACATTGGGGAGCTTTTAAAGTAAAGCGGTTGCCATTTGGGGTGAGTGTCACCCCTGGACTATTCCAAAGTCTCATGGACTCTCTTTTAAAAGGGATCCCAGGCGTCACACCGTTCTTCGACGATGTGCTGATCGGCGCGGTCATGCCCGACGACTTCACCTCCCGCTTGCATGCCATCTTCCACCACTTCAGTGAGGCTGGCCTCAAGGTGAAGCAGGAGAAGTGCTTCCTCAGGGTCCCTTCTGTCGATTTTTTGGGCTTCACGGTCAACGCAGATGGCCTCCATCCGGCCCGGGACAAGATCAAGGCCATTGTCAAGGCCCTACCACCCAAGTCCAAGGCAGAGCGGCAAGCATTCCTCAGCCTCCTGAACTTCTACCACGCCTTCCTCCCCCAAAAGGCGGTGATGGCCGAGCTCCTGCACCACCTGCTTGATGAACAGGCCCCCTGGACTTGGGGCCCTTGCCAGGCAAACAAACTGCTCCAGGGCCCACAAGCCTAAGGATCCTGATGCATTGATTAATGCTGTCTAATGTTACTGGACAAACAAAGTTGTATCTGTCCTGAACTCTCATCTTTGACCTTTAGGACAGCAACTTACTGATACCGATTGGAATGGTTATTAATGACTTTATCATCATTAAATATTACTCACTAAACTATTTGTTAAATCTATTTTGTGGATATTTCATGTATTTAAGTATGTTATCTTATCTACTGACCACATGGGTGCAGGAAGAGCCCCTCCTCCCAAGATTATGTTTTTGACCCAGGTCACCTCTGTGTAGCCTTGCCTTTAACAACAGCAACAGAAGTAGCACTGTACATTTATTATCCAGAATTAGGGACTGTCTGGAAAGGCCTTCACAATTTTTAGTATGTTTTTCTTTCTTCCCTCTGACCCACTTCAGGAAACCTGGAGTGAGGAAGGAAGGGGTGTAAGTGCTTAAATTGCTTTTAGTTCTGCCGCATTCTGTAATGCAAGTATATAATCTTGCCAATGCACATTTTACAATCAGATCATCTCTCCTATTCTGTCCCATTTTAACACCACTCACAGGGGAAGCAAATGGTGTGAGAAAGGCACACACACTTTTAACTGTTGTGGGCCAGGGTAGGCATGTGAGTGAGCCAGTAGTGTAACTTTTGTTGGCATACATAAACCATGTTGATTGAAAAGTATGGGCGTTCACGTATGTGTAATCAAGTGATACAGAACTGGTTCCTAGATCAATAGAATTTTCTCTAGCTGGCTAAGTTTCCAGAAGAGCTGCTAGTTGTTGCTCCTAAAAACAGTGGCAGTCAAAGTGACCTATATGTTTTTGAGACACTTGACTTTTGACATCCACTGCAAATAGTGGGAGAACGTCTCTTTTGTTGATTTGCCTAGTTATCCCTCCCCCCTCTGAACTGTCGGAACTCTTTTAGTGTATGCATTTCTGTAGGTGGGGTTAGCATTTGGTAACATGGGTTATGTTTCAAAACACACATACACACTAAATGACCATGAGATAAGAAATGTTTGACTTAGTAATTCAAGGTCCACTTTAGTATTAGATAAAATGGGCTTGCAGCGCAAGCAAGGATAAAAGAACAATAATGTTTTGCTTTATAGGGTCATTGTTTTTAATTATTAATTCCTGTGGCTGGTAAGGATATAGTGTTGGCTTTCATATAACAGGTTGGTCTGGACTGAACAGGAATATCCTGGACAAATTCCAACTATTGGTCCACCAGACCTATATGATCCAGGAATAAAATTAATAAATTGTGGTTTATGGCCACAAGGACTGAGCTGATCAACAAAAGATTGTCTGTTTTTAGTGTTTTCCCTTTTAGGTATTTGTTGTTCTGAGTCAATGTCTGATCTCAACATAGCTCAAAAAGAAGAGTTCTTTCTCATATTACTGAGATTATTATGTGAATGCTTATCTTTGTATTTTGTTCTGTAAAAATTTCTCATAGAGTCTTAAATGTAAGAAAGAACTGGTTTTAGCAGTTTACCTGTCAGGTTCTTCTGATAAAACATACTTGAATGTCAAATTCCAGTTCTGCCTGGGGATGTGCAGCAGGCAAAAATATAAGGCAGAGGCTTGCTTTACTTTGCTTATCTTTGTACCACGGTGAACAGGAGACGTACTGAAAAACAACAGTAGTGGAAAACCTTTTCGTTAGGACCAACTAAAACACCACAAAATAATGAATGCAAGTATTCACATTCCCCAGAGCTCTTAAATCAGGCTGGATCTTGGGTTTAAAAAAAGAAAAGGTGGAGGTGGGTGAGGAAAAGATGTTTCAGGGAATGGTGGAAGAGCCCCAAAATTTGTAGTTTGTGGCTTTCTGAAAAGGGAGACTAGGAGGTGTAGCAGATTTAATGAGATTGCATGGTGATGGGTGCAAGTCAGGTAGGAGGAAGCAGCAATAAATAAAGTCTCCATTAAAAAAAATATAAAAACCAGCAGTTCATCGGAATTCTCCTCAGCATTTATGAAGAATTATCTTGTAAATGCTTGTGAAAAGTAATCTCTAGTTCAGTGAAAATTTTGGCCCAAACTAGACGTTATGTCCAGGCCAGCACAAGTCTGATGTCTGCACAGCCAGCCATGATGCGGGCTGGGGACTGATTCAGCTTAGGACCACCACATGAAGGGTTCAGCCTTCCTCCCTGTGCCAGATTCCTGTGCCAAAGCAACCTTGGGCAAATAGGGGGCCTCAATGTCATGACTGGCTGTGCAAACAACAGCATTAGGTTGAGGGAACCCTGACCCAATTCATACTAGACATAGCTTATAGTATAATCCTTCAAAAATGTGTGCGTGTGAGTGGGGGAAGAAAAGCTTCTATAGACATAACACCAATACATGTGAACAAGCTGGGTGTATATTTCTCCCCCCCCCCCTGCATTACACACAATGCACCTGTATGCGCCAAAGTTAAGCTTAGCTTTCTCATTAAAATAAACTGAGTTCTAGGAGTATGTGCTCAGAAGTCACTTCCGCTGTATTTAATGTGGCTTCATCCCAAGAAATGAGCATAGGTTTGCAGCCCCAAGTCCTTGACTGTGGTTAAATCCTGCCCATTCTAAACAAACCCCTCCCATTCTTAAACAAAATTTGCAGTACCATCTCTGTCAAGCTACAGTTCCTAAATTAAGGTCTGACTTCTGGTTTCTTAGGGGGACTTGCTGCTAGACTTTACCCAAACATAAGACTGAATGTGATTCTCTTCATAGTTCGGCATTATTATTGTGGAGATGTTAAAGAAATACCTGTGAAGTACTAGGTTCGTACTAATACAACTCTGTGGAAAATCTGGCTGCGTGAAATGTAGAATAATCTGTCCTGATATCTTTAGCTTCTGCATAAAAAGAAACATTCAGTGCAAGCCAAGCTTCTCAGTATGGCTAATCAGTACAAGAACTGCCTCCTGTTCTGTATTGTTTCTTGGGAGGAGATGGAGAGGGAGAAAGCTTTGCTCCCTTTAGGCATGTTCTATAGGAGTGAAGTAAGAGTTCAGTCCCCATATTAGATGGAAAAAATAAGGGAATCCCCAAGGACTCTGCACAGGGTTTTTCAATGTCTCTGCATGGACAGAGGTTGCAAATCTTTCAGGGAGGGGGTTACATATATATACATATAAACAACTTTAGCTCTTTCTGGAAACCCGGGGGATTCCCTGCATTTGCAGTCCTGATTGATAACCATGGTCAGCCCCATTCTGTGGATTTTGCTATCTGCATGGAGGTCTTAGGGTTGCCAGCCCCAAGCTCCTGGTGCCAACTGCCACTTGGAGCAGCAGTGGGAGAATAAAAATGGACATCACAATTCTCTAAGAAACTGTCAGTTCTTAAGAGAGGTGTGATGTCACTTCTGGGTTCCCCCCAGAATTGATGTCACGCTGTCCTGAACTGCTGCCCTCCCATGTCCCCATGTTGAAGAAAGACACTAAAAATAATTTCCTGCGCTGTTGAATTCCTGATTGTACAGTCATATGAAACAGCAAAAACAGAATCTTTAACAAGTTACAGCCTCCAAGCCCATTTTATACACCTTGAAGATAAGCATGCACAACTCAAAACTAAAAGTAACATTTTCCATTTGTGACAGACTTTCTGCTAACTTTCTCAGTGGCTGGCCATGGGTTTTTACTGACCAGTCTATTCCAGTATTCAGGTAACTTAGTCTTCCCCTTAACTTTGCCAACATGGCACATTCCACCCAGCCAATATTACTTTCCCATAGTACTCCTTGCTTAGTTTCCAATATGCCTTCAGGGTGGCTCATTTCCCTCCCATCTGCCTTCCCCTGGGGTCCTGCTTATTACCAATGCCAGGTCAGTCCTAATGGAAATTAACCCTTAGACCTCATGACTGTGTGATGGTTCCAGACAACTGTAAGAATGCTGTGAAAAAATTACTCTTAACAGAGCCTAGATCCCTCTTGAACAGGTGTGCCAAATGTCCACAGCCGGATCCTGCAGTCTACTGTGCAGTCTGAGATGCAGTAGGTGCATCATGCCACATGGTGCTTGTCCTAAATTGTCAGAGATGAGATACTGTTGGGAAGTGGAGGGTTGAAAAATGCCATCACTACCTATTTGAGCCATCATGGTGTTGTTGTTATAGGGGTATGGAGGCCTGGAAAAAAATTCTCCCCTTAAGGACTTTCCCTGCAGTTTTATTTTTGGATAGAAAAATCCAGAAATTGTAAGAAGCACTAAAACCCACCCATCAACTCATGATTTTTTATTTTGAATGAAATGCCTTTTCCAAATTTTACTCACTTAAAATTATGTAGCATGAAAATCTTTGTGTATACTGATGGCAAATACAACATATTTTAAAGATGTTTAATTTAGTAATTTTGATGACAATTAGTATGCTGTAATATATCTGATATAATACATTATTAAAGGATTCAGTGTTTTCAGTATTATAAGCTTGATATCCAAATATGCTGTTATCCTTACCTATTGTGACTGTATTAAATTGTTTGTGTTTAATTCTTGCATTTACTTTAGTTTAGTACAAAAATCGTGTGCAAAATCAGATACATTTGTGATTTGTGAAGGCTGCACAGAGTACAACACTTTTATATCAGGGTATATCTGCGCTTTTTATATCAGGGTATATCTGCGCTTTTCCCTGAAGAAAACAGAGTGATTTATACTTCTAAATTCCACAAATGTGCCAAATAGTACAATGTTAATAGCTAACTAACTAATAATAATAATAATTATGCATTTTATCTCATTAAAGCAGTAAAATAAGTTTAGGTTTGATAAGAAAATAAATATCAAATGCATTACAATTCCCCCCCCCCCCCCAATTTCCATCCCCCCCCCCCCATAGCTTCAAAATTCCTGGAAATTTTGTATCTCTAGCACTGCAGTCCTGAACAGAGTTACGCCCTTCTAAACCCACCTGACACGGTTTAGGATTACACTGTAAGTGGTTAGTGTGTGTGTGACCTGAACCATGTGTTTGAATCTGTCTTGGGCACGAAGATTATCATGGACCTGGTCAACTTTCAGCCTTGCTCCATAAGTTTGTTGTGAGAAAAAATGGAATCTAAGCTTTAAGGAGGAAGAGTGGGATATAAATGTGAGGAATAGTTGAATCTATTCATAGAAGGAAAAGAATTGGGCACATAACCAGCTGCAGCAGGCCACAAAATACTTTTGCAGTTTTCTACTTAAAGTAAAAAGCAACGCTCCACACAGGCAGCTTGCTTGCTTATTTATTTATTTAAAATGCTGCCTCTCTGGGGAACTTGCCCAAGGAGGCTTACAAAACAAAAAATAATAAAAACAAAATATTAAAAGCTATTAATTAAAATACAGCATTAAAAATTCAGCTACAGCGTAAAAACATAGGATTGTAAAAACAGACCACAGAACAGCTGAAAACAAAACAAGTTTTCAGACTAAAAACACACTAAAATGGTGTTGAAAGATCAACCCCTCAGCCTGGGTGAACAGAAACAATTTGGCCCAGTACTCAAAAGAGGTGCCAGGCCAGTGTCAAGAGCAAAGGCATTCCTCAGGTAAGGTACCACCACTGAAAAGCTTTGTCTCTGGTTTCCATCCGTTTTATGTCTGCAGGTGGGGGCCCAAGGAGAAAGGCTTGAGAAGAACCACCACTTGGAATTGTGCCGGTAAATTCACAGGCAGCCAGCAGAGTAGGAGTGCCTCAGGTGACAGATTTGGGGCGGGGGGTTATTAAAGGTCAGCAGCCTGCAAATTATGTAGTTTGTCTATTTTACCACTGTGGAGCTGGGGGGAGGGGGGCGCCCTTTGGATTTCTGCCTCAGACGCTACAATGTCCAAGGCCGTTTCTGCTAATTGAGAATGGAAGAGTTTTGTCTTTCTCTCTGAGATGTTGCTATCTTGAAACACACCTACACCGCGATTAGATCCGTCCCGTGTACACTTACACCACAGTTCAGGCCCACAGACTTTACCAGGCTGCGCTGCAGAAGTTGAGCACTTTGTTAGTAACATTTCAGTCACAGGACCGGGGTCTCGTTCAGGAATGCGGCACGTTTCCCACGTGCCCACACAGAAATGGCACTCTCGCAGTTGTTAGAAGGTGAACTTGCCATTTTAACGCGGACATTATCCCCGAGTTGGGGGGGGGGGGGGGGAAGAGTAACACGTGAAGTTACCCCCAAAGGTGGTTTCTTCTACTGCAGTATTCTCCCCCCCCCCCCGGGCTTTTCTTCAAGAGAGGGAAAGCACAGCTCTGAAGCAGAAGCAGAAGGGGAATAAAGCCTTCCCAACCGAGCTTTCCACATGCAAACGATCAAACGGCAGGCGAAAACTCTCCGAAGTCACTTTGAGCTCATCCATTACCACGTAGGCTGCAAGGAGGAAAAGGAGGGAGGGAGGTGGGTGGGTTAAGGTGGAACATTTAGGACTCTCGAAGTGACTGAGACAGACAGAGAGAGAGAGGCTGGCGGCAAGACGCGGCAGCCGCCGCCGCCGCTCGACTATTTCCTGTGAGCGATCACAGGCCTCGGACGTGGGTGGAAGGGGGGCAGGGGGGCAGCCTCTGGCTGGCTTTGCTTGGGCGGCCGCCGCTGCCCTGTGTGCAGTTGAGCGTATCTGGAACCTCCCTCCTCTCCTTTTTGCCTTGTCGTGCAATTAGGATCGTGGCGCAACATAAAAGCAAAGAAGCAGCGCCCTCCTCCCCCCCCCCCCCGGTGGCCCAGCCCTCTCCTTCCCGCTGTGGCGGCTAGTCTCGGCTGGCCCTGCCCACGTTTTCTCTCGCTTCTCTCTTCGCCCGGCCCTCCCCTTCCTCCCCCCCCCTTTCTGGTCATGTGTTGCCTCTCTCGCTCTTTTTTTTTTTGTTTGCAGTGGAAACAATTTAGCGTTCTTGTGCTAGCTCCGACCCGAGCCGCTACTCATCCGTAGGGGGCAGACGAGGAGGAGGAGGAAGGAGGAGGAGGAGGAGGAGAAGGGGGGGGGGGGGGAGAGAAGGAAGCTTGGGGGGGGGGGGGAATTGCAGCAAGGTCCCATGCCCTCGCGTTTCCTCCTCTGCCCTGGGATCCCCGTCTCTCTCGCGTTCCCTTCGGCCACATTGTTGGCTCCAGGCTGGGGGGAGGGAGCAATGCCTTGCTCAATCGGATGAAAGTTTGCATAATGATCATGGGAAGACAGCAGTGAAAATCTCGACCTCTCCAAAGCCAGGTAAGTTTTCTGACCTTTTTTTTGGGGGGGGTTTACATTTTTTGTGGGGGGAGGATAAACGTATGGTTCCCTGGTCTGAAAGGTTGCGTAAGATTCTCTGCATTAGGGGAAAACCTGGGGGGGAGAGGGGAACCCCCTCCCCAACGTGAACTAGCGTAGAAGGTTTGAAAACAACGTCCTGATAGTATTGGAGGGGGGGAGCTTATTATTTTTGCCTCTGTTCGGTTACCTGAAGCGACGAAGGAGGAGGGTAGAAGCGAAGAGTTGCCGGCACAACCCCGAATGTGTAACGCTGTTTGCTGCTGTTGTCCGATTTCCTAAGACTCTGAGCGACTCGAGTTGGCATTGTCTTTTAAAGTTAGCAGGAGAGCAAATCTGCGTGTAGCCGAGGAAGGCTGCAGCCTTTTCAATCTAATATCTGCCCTCGTTTTGTTTTAGTGGCTGTGTCTTTGATCTGTATTCTTCTTAACCTCTTTTAAAAAGGATCCTTTGGGGGAATTCTTTCCCCTTCTCCCCCGTGGAACGGTCTCCTCTTAATAAATATCAACGCGTTAAGGATTTATTTTTTTAACCCCCCCCCCCCCCCGGGGTAGATTTCCGAAGTCGAACGCCTAAGTTTTGCCTTCATGGCGTGATCTAGGAAAGGCCAGGATAAGGTTTATGACATCTGACCAGCGTTTGAAGGTATGTCTGCTGCAAATGGCTTGCCAAGGCATAAGTGCAGTTTTGCAGTCTCCTAGCAACGCCATTGACTGATTCGAATCCCAGCCAATCGCTGCGCTCCTTTCTCCCCTTCAAATGTTTTTGACTAGTACGGGAGGGAGTGTTGCAATGTGCAGGAAGAAAAACTGTCTTTGGCCGGCTGCCTTTTCCTTCCTCCGCTGTTTTTCTTTTCCCGTCACAACGGTGCCCTTATGTATTTTAGGGTTATTTTTCACATCGGCTTTTGCTGTAGGCTGTAACATACCCTCAGTCTGACAAACATTAATAACTGCGGGTTGGCTTAACGCCCCCTCTTTCTCATGTCTCCCCCTCCCCTTGCTGTAGCTCTACTATGACAGTTTTTTACAACTGGAAAAAAAAGAGACTGTGATTGTCTTAGACAATAGCAAAGTTTGTGGGGTTTGGGGGTGGGGGAAGCCCCACCCCCAGCAGTTAAAAGCATATGATAGAGCTACTGAATTGGCAGCGGGTTATGAAATGTTTTCTGAACTGCAGAACTTTGTATTATTTTGCCCAGCCATGGAGCACAGGAATGAAAATTCTTAGCAGATGGAGTCCATTTCTTCCCCTAGACCTGCTTAAACCTTTGCTAGGTTTCTGATACACTGTATTGTAACATAAGCTGTGCACAGGTATCCTTGGCGAGGTGATTTAACCTGTCCATGATGCCCTCAGTATTGGGCATGCAGCTCTTGGGTTTTAGGTGGCTTGAAAGGTGCAAAAGTTTGTGTGCCTTTTGGCAAGTGATCCATACGAGACAGTTACGAGACAGTAAAATTTCTATACTTGAATTTTTGTCAGGAAGATCAAAAACTGAAGCCAGCTTTGGTAAAAAAAGAAGGCAGTTGATATTTAAATGTATACATGGCCTAATGTTTCCAAATGAGCCAAAGTCAGATGTGGGATTTCCCAGTATCTTACTTGTGTCTTCAAAATAT
Organism: Lepidodactylus listeri; assembly: GCA_029233225.1. NCBI lineage: Eukaryota > Metazoa > Chordata > Lepidosauria > Squamata > Gekkonidae > Lepidodactylus > Lepidodactylus listeri. The sequence goes on along the minus strand of JARCFY010000011.1, from coordinate 72,713,250 downwards.
TGTCAGTGGTGTCTTGTACGTGCTGTTGTGGTGAAAAGACATTGTACTGTGTTCAAGATCGCAGCATGAAGTTCCCATGTTTACACTCAGCGCTGCTCTTAGGAACGGCTTGTGTTATAAAGTCACTGTGTCTGGTACTCTGGAGGAAAATAATTTGTAAATTGCAATTTCAACTATACTGGGGCTAGTGTTAGTCAGTTAAGCTTGATCCTTCAGAGTTGCAGGATCAGAGCTAACTGTATCCATCAATCCACCGTAAGCTTTTAAAGCAAAGTCACTGTTTGTGTGTGTGCATGAAAACTGATGGAACGATACAGCCCTTTGGGAGGATACTGGTAAGTAAGCACATCTAAACTGAAAGAGAGCAGCATGTCGTCATAGCAACAGAGCAATTAAATTATGTTGTCAGCCATGATACAATTTTCCTATTTAAAAGCTTGCTCCTGGGACACAACTTCTGTTCATACTGAACTCACTTGTCTACCATGCTCCCAGTTGCAAATACAGCTGGGATGCACAAAGGGTTGTATCATTTAGGGCCCATTTCTCTAGGCACATCTGCTTTTCCCCGTTACCTTGGTACTTGCATGTTTCAATTCATTAATAGCACCCTTAATGGGGCAACCTCAGGGAAAAAATGCAAATCCCTCTTTTACATAGTAGTCATAGAATGCAGTTCAAGTATTTGTACAGAGTGTAGCAGGCCATTTTGAGTGGTAGGAACAGGGCAGATGTCTATATTGAATGCAGAAGTGCAGTGAGAATGTGGTTTCCAAGTTATTTTCTTGGCCTTTTTTTAAAGTGCACAGTTTAAATCATGTCCTTTTAACGTCCTTTGTTTTTATTAGGTTTGCAGTATTTTTGACATGCTTCCCCTGGCTTAGTTCTAATGTTGAAATGACTGCAATGTATCCCCCCCAACTCTAAGCAGTTTTTTGTATCCTCCTTCAAATGAATCTGTGTCCTTTACCCCAGAGCACAATCTTTCTCAAATCTCTGCTTATTCAGGGCCCACTCCTTCTTTAATGACCTCTTATGTAATTACCACTTCCTCTCTCGTTGCTATAAAGTATTTTCTGGACATCATCAAGGCCTTCCCAAAGAGATGTGTTCAGCAATCAATGTTTTGAAACAAACCCCTTTGTAATATGATTTTTTTAAACCTAGAGGAGCCATTTTTCTTCCACCGTGGGTACAAGTTTAATCTGTGAGTTATAACAAGAAGTTTCACTTCTCAGTTGCTTTTTCCTTTGAAGCATATCAAACAAGAGCCTTTCTACTTCCTTTGTAATAGCTGTTTGCCGAATTGTATAAAAATGCCTTGCCTCTTATAGAGTAAAAAAAAAAAAAGCAAGTGGTGTTGCACTTCCTGTTAACCTTTTCTGTACTGTAATCAGCATGTTTATGTTTAGCACGGTTTCTGTTGGCATAAGCGGAGGCGAACTTTCATGCTACAATATATTTGTGCTCTTATCAAAGTTTGCCTACTTTCAGTGAACAAAAAACTAGTTCCAGCACAAGTTCTGAAAACTGTTATTTTTTTTTAAACCAAGAATCGGGCCTTTTGGGTAGAATACTTAGCTGTTTTGGATCGGTGTTGACAAAAAGAGCACACGGAAGATGTAGCTCTGATTAATTTTAGAATGGAAATTTGGATCGGATGTTCATAGGAGAGATTGGGAAAGGTGTTTGTTGAAGGCTTGAGCATTGCTTGACTTCCCTGATTGTGTCATCTTACAAACTCTTCCCTCTGTACTTACTGCACATGTTCCTTAGTGTTTTGATTTATGTTTGGTATAACAAAAATGTAACGTCGCCTTGCATGTTGCTGCCTGAGCCCAATATAGAAACAGCAGCCTCAGCTGGTTAATATGATGTCACTCTTCATGCTTTCTTCTAGGTCATGCTTATTGTATTTACCGCTGGCTCTCGTTTCAGTGAAATGTGTGTTGCCGGGGGGTGGCTGTTTGGGGGTGTTTGTGCATGTGTGTCTGCATCTCTAGGTCTTGGCAGTGAACCCCAACAGGAGAAGCCTTTTGCACTTTATTTGGAGGCAAAAAAAGTTGGTAGCTGTAGTGAGCAAGTGCTTGGGTGTCATTGTGGCTGCTGTGTGTATAAACATGGAGTTTTGCCTGTTTGAACATTCAGCTAGAGGAGGCGAGACTATAATTATAACATGGCTGTGTTCATATTGGAAGTGAAACAGCTGTACTTAATCTGAAGCAACTGGTCTTAAGCTCCCAATTTTTTGTGCTTATTACAAGCAGGGGTGTGTGTGTGTTTAACAGTGATATTTGCACATACAGTCCAGCCCTGTGCATGCTTGCTCAGAAATAAGTCCCACTGATCTTATGAGGGGGCTTATTCTTCAAAAAAGTATGTGTAGAATTGCAGTCTTACCTGAAGTTTTAGGATGTACGTTCCTTTTTTAAGCCTGGACTTGGATAGCCCAGGCGAGCCCAATCTCGTCAAATTGCAGAAGCTAAGCAGGGTCGGCCCTGGCTAGTATCTGGATGAGAGACCTCCAAGGAATACCTGGGGTCCTAACGTGGAGTCAGGCAATGGCAGACCACCTCTGAACCTCTCTTGTCTTGAAAACCCTATCGGGTCACCATCAGTCAGCTGTGACTTGATGGCACCTGCCACCCCCACCGCATTCCTCTTTGGATGGAGCCATTGTATAGTCAAAAAACCCAAAGTATCTCAGGATTATCAGGATGTGTTATGCCAGTGATAGAGATCCAGTTGTTTCCCCAGCCTCTGTATCCTTTAGTTAACAAACCTTAATGTGTGTGTCCTTTTTGACTTTTTTTTAAAAAAACCCATAAGAATTCATAAAAGGCCAAATTACTGATTGGGGGAGTGGTAGGATAGAATTCTGTCAGAATGTTATGATGCTAACTCTGGCGTTGTCAACTAATACTTGCATTTCTTCCCCTCCCCTTCAATGTCTTGGATTGCTTTACCAGGAGCCTCCATCTAAATGGGTCCAGTTATGCCTCCCAGTAAGAAGCCGGAGGGCTCGGGGATTAGCGTTTCCAGCGGACTGAGCCAGTGTTACCGGGATGGTGATTTATCCAAGACGCTTCATGACGATGAGGACTTGGATATCTCTTTACCTGTTCTGCGATCAGAAAAAGGGCCCATGGAGGACGAAGAGCTAACTAACTTGAACTGGTTACATGAGAGTAAGAATTTGTTGAAAAGTTTTGGGGACTCGGTTTTAAGAAGCGTTAGCCCCGTGCAGGATCTTGACGATGATACCCCTCCGTCTCCTGCTCATGCTGACATGCCCTATGATGCCAAGCAGAACCCCAACTGCAAACCACCGTACTCTTTTAGCTGCCTCATATTTATGGCCATCGAGGACTCTCCAACCAAACGGCTGCCTGTAAAGGATATTTACAACTGGATTTTGGAACACTTCCCTTATTTTGCAAATGCCCCCACTGGATGGAAAAACTCTGTGAGGCATAATCTGTCGTTGAATAAGTGTTTTAAGAAGGTGGACAAAGACAGAAGTCAGGTGAGGCTGGAACAATAGTTATTCTCCCTACCTGTACAAACCATTTAAACTTTTTGGTTGTTTGTTTTTCAGTTTGAATGGCAGAAGTTGTGTACTCGCTCCACTTCTCTCCATTCTTCCAATTTTAGTTCATTCAAAAAGGTGATACTGCTCTTAAATGGTTCATTATTGACAGCATTGAATTCACTGTCTGCCCAACTGTAAGAAAGAGTTGTTTGTGTGTGCATGCATTTTTTAATATAAAACTATCAATTGTGGGGGACTATTCGAGTATACAAGATGCATATAATTGCTCTGTGTAAGTAGATTGGACATTTCCCCCCCTTTCTATTACTTTGGTTCCCTATAGCCAGGCTGCAGTAGTGGGGGAACACAGAGGTGGGGTTCCAGAGGTCCGGCACGTCAAGTGACTTCACCAGAGCAGTTTCTGTTTGTTCAGCAGCCCCAAGCATGCCTCCGGAAAAGCCCTTGCTGCAGGTTTTTTGGGGGGATCGTCCAGAACAGTGTGTCACACTGAGGGACGGGACTGTGGTTCAGTAGAAGAGCCTCTTCTTTGCATGCGGAAGATCCCCAGGTTCAATCCCTGGCATCTCCAGCTAAAAGGATCAGGTAGTTAGTGATGGGAAAGACCTCTTCCTGAGACCCTGAAGAGCTGCTGCCAATCTGAATAGACAGCACTGACTGTGATGGACCAAGGGTCTAATTCAGTATAAGGAAGTGCCATGTGTTCATGTTGTGGTTAAAACAAGAGCAGAGAATCAGCATGAGGCTATTTCCTCACACCTTTCTTGTACAAATACTGGTTCTTCACCATTTGAACCATATGGGCATTGGGCTGCTTTGTTCCTCTTGCTTATTTACATTCCTTTCACTTGGTATTCTAAGTATTTCCCCCTAAATTAGCACTGTTCTTACATCTGTTCCTTCAAATGGGTGTGTCATTCATTCAATTTGACACATAACATGGTTCTAATTAAACATTTATATAGCACTGACCCCATATTCAGTATTACAGCCCCTAACCTGTGGAGGGAAAAAACTGGGAGTAAAGTGACTAAGGGAAAGTGTCACCTGAATTATAAACAAGCATGAGATAGCAAACTATACAAAGTCTGTACCATTCTCCCACAAAAGCATTTGCCCACAGGCGGGGGCGGGGATGGGGAGATAGTTTTCATCCTGGTGACTGTGTCTCCTGGGGCTTACCAAAGGGCCATCAGAATTTGTATTGATCTATCAGTCCATCCTGGCTGCTTTGTAGTAGGTAGGGAAGGTTTTGCTCTCTGTTCAGGTGCTCTGTTTTGTGTTTACATTCTTGTTTTTGTGTTCCTATGTGAAGCTGCTCGCCCCAGGCATTCTCTCTGGTTTGCCTAAGAGTGTGAGGAAAGGACAAATTACTCAGCCTCTTCCCTTTCCACACACCTGTATGTGTCTTTCTTTTGCCTTTATTCCCCTTGCCCAGCTGTGCCTCTGCTGCCAGGCCTCGCCCCACCCCTTAGCTCCACATAAGTACCTGTGTACAAGAGTGTTTCTGTTTTCATCAGCAAAACACGGAAGGGTATGAGATCACTCTTATGCTTAGGCCTTACTACTCTTGGTCAGTTCTAATCCCCACTCTGTTCCAGGTGTCCTTTGACCCTGAGTTTCACCTATTTTGTTCTCTGAGGTTTCCTCATCACTACTCACCCACTACCATCTTTGCAGCCTTGTTTTTGGGGGCCTCGTTCTGACTTTGTGTGGCTTTACTTTGTTACTTTATTATTAGTCTCACTATTCTTCAATGCTGGGCAAAGAATGGATTTCACAGATTGCTGGATCTCCTGTGAAATCCTTGTAGTCTCCGACAAAGTAAAATTATGTGGCCATTAGTAGAAGATTCCTTGGTAGCGAGCCTCTCAATAACGTTTTAGGGGTGTGTGGGTGTACAGCTAATAGAACTGCAGCCTTGCACACAGTTGCTTGGGAGAAAGTCCCATTGCCCTCAGTGATGCTTGCTTTTAAGTACTAGTATGCACAGAATCCAAAAGTCCATTTTTCTTGCAGAAAGTGACAGGACGAATATGTGTGTGCTCATACATATGCTTCTATACTCTGCCTGATCCATGAGCAAGTTACATGTCTATAAGTGCAATCCTAAACAGGTCTACTCAGTTTCTTGCTTTCAAACTGCTAGGTTGGCAGGAGCTGGGACCAGAGACGGGAGCTCACTCTGTCAGGCAGCACTCGGGTCTCGAACTGCTGAACTACTGATCTTTCAGTCTGCAGTTCAGCATCTTAACCACTTGAGCCACTGCAGCCCCCAAGTGAAGAGAGGGGTATAAATCCAACTCGTCTTCTCCCTGTTCTTAAAAGTGCTGACTCAATCTGCTGTTCCTTAAAGATTGCAAATGAAGAAAAAACACCTACTTGTTATGGATTCAGTGGCTGGCCTTGGCTAATTCCTGGGCTGAACAGATCTTTTAGAAACAACCTGTGTGTATACTGCAAAAAAATGTATTGTCTCTTGTGTCTGGCTTTGCCCAATGAATCACCATTATATGTCTGGTTCTAGACTACTGGGTATCAGAGTTCTATTAAAAAACTAAACAGATCTTGCAAGCATAACCCTGTCCACCGCTGGTATATAGTAATGAGTTCAACCTCGAGTGTTTTACAAAATTTTTATTTGGGTTTAGGTGTAAAGAATTGTTTTCCCTTCATATGGGCCATATGGTCTAATTTTGTCTAGGAATTAACTTGTAGGCAATTACCTTATTACTAGTAACTATTTCTGTTAGCTGACTATGTAGTCTGTCTAGTGGGGAAGGACTTTAGTGGAAGCTGGTAGAAAATAATGGCTGGCAACGAAGCCTAGCCGTACTTTGTAGACTGCTGATCTTGTACTCTTCATATGCCTTGGAAGTTAATGCTGAAGGTTTCTTACAAATTTACTCATGTCCACTGAGTTGTGTTAGCTCTCTGATGTGCAGTAGGGATGGGAAAACATTTTTTCTTGCCTTTGCACACTAATTTAACAGCACAGCAACACTCATTTTTGTCTCAAGCAGTAGCTAAAAAACTTCACAAACCCATTTGAAATTCTACAATGTGCCAAAATTGTTTTTTATTTCCCCCCCCCCCACATTGTTAACTTTGTCTTTAAAAACTATTCTATTAGTGTGGTATCGTGCTGTTGTGTCATTTCATATTTGTGAAATAGCACACCAAAAAAGCAAAACTGTCCCCATCCAAAGGAATCTGCTGAAAAATCTTTTCTCCCACTTTACCTGTATCTGTCACTCCTGCCTTTTCTGCATCGTGCTGGTCAAGCGGCTGCCATTTTTAGTTAAGGAAGGCATTTCACAGAGTTGCTTTTCCGAAAGCACACGTGCTCATAATTTGCCCCTGCTTCACTGAATAACTTAAATGGGGAATTTCAGCTTCACAATTTTATGAACTCAGAATGGATTTTCGCCAACCTGGAAAGGACAAGTCCCCTGGAATGTTTGATGGAATCTAAGCCAGGGAAAAAGCAGACACTGAAGGCATGTTTCTAGTGTACAAAAAGTAGCTCGCAAACTTGACAGTCGAGGCAGATTTTAAAAACTTCTATAACTCAGCCATTTGGCCTCTGATTTTTGTCTCCTGACATTCGGTCAGATTATACTGATCTTCAAGTAGATTCTCTGTGCCGTATTTAAGACCAATGGACCAGGATGGTTTGTCTTAATGTTGTGATGATAGAGTTTTCAGGTGTTATAATAGTAGATTGTTAAAAGAAAAAGTACCACAACTATACTGGCAGGCCCATCCATATAAAAATGCTTCATTTTTAGCCAGTCTGGTAGATGTTAAGGCTTTAAAGGCTGTGTGTGGCAGGCAAAATGGGTATGAAACAGCAGACTACACTTTTGAGTAAAACGGTGAAGAAAGCTTTCAAAGAATTAACAGAGTTCTTTGAAAATGTGTCCTTGCAGTTCTTGATTTTGGCTGAGTGTGCACTTTCCCTTCCTGTTTCTTCAAAGTAACATGTGGAAATGACATCCTTGTGTCTCCCCAGTCCACAAAAAAAAGTGAGCAGATGACATGATTTCCTCTCCATAGACTCAAGTGATTGTTGTACAGTGCAATGTTGTGTTCTCTGTCTTAGAGTACTTTGGGTGATTTGTGTCTTCCAGGAAAAAAAGAAATATTTGGGCACAACACAACCACTCCGGAAAGACGTCATCTTCTTTTTTTTGCACTGTAGCTATCTTTGACCTAATTTTTGGGGTATGATGAGGTATGATACCTTATACTAAGGTATAACATGCTTTAAAATCTAAGTGAAGGAGGTTAGAAAAAGTAGACTATTAAATCAGAAATTGTAGTTTTCATATCTGAAATTGCCAGTGTTCAATTTTTTTTCATCTTTGGTTTTTTTAATCCGTCCACTTTGTCTTATTGATCTTACTTTGTAATCTCTGTTCTTAAAATTCCTATTGTTGTCGCTATTATTGATAACATTTCTACGCCTCCATTTTATCCAGATATGGTCCCCAAGGCTGTGAACATCCAAACATGAAAACATTTCAGCATTAAAACAGCATTTTAAATAAAGCATATATAAAACAGTTCAGTAGAAATGTATGAGCACACACAACACCACAACCGGGAAGGAAGGCCAGTAACAGTTATGGGGGGGGAATGTATGCCCAACAACAAAAAATTCTTCACCAACTGGCAAAAAAAAGAGATAGAGACAGACAGATCTCCCTGGGGAGGAAGTTTCAAAGGTTTGGTACCACAATCAAGTTTTGGTACTGCAACCAAGAAGGCCCCTTCTTGGGTTGCGACCTATCTCGTCTCCGGTGGTGGGGACATCAGAAACAGGTTCCCCAAAGATATGCTGGCCCCAAGAGTGGAATTATACAGTCTCCATGACCCGCTCCAGTCACTATTCTGGCTGCATCATTTTGTACCAATTGTCACTTCTGGACAGTCTTTCAAGGAAGCCTCATGTAGAGTGCATTGCAATAATCTAATCTAGATGTTACCAGGGCATGCATTGCAATGGCAAGATCTTCCCTGCCCAGAAGGGGCTGGAGCTGGTGAAAGGCACCTCTGGCCACTGCTGTCATTTATCTAACAGGAGGCCCAGCTCCAGCAGCACTCCCAAACTACAAACCTGCTCTGGCAGCAACCTCCTTGTAAAATAGGAGGTATCCCATTTCCTATATCAAATCTCCCCCCCCACACACACACACCTGTAGCACATGTTCACAGTTTCCACAACCTCCCTAGGCTCTGCTGGAAGCATGAGACAGAGATGAGTATCATCACCATATTGGTATCAACTCAGCCCAGATCCTCCTAATGACCTCTCCCAGCATCTTTATATACATGTTGAAAAGCTTGGAGAACAAAATAGAACCTTGTTGGACCCTGTGGCCAGAGGTCAGAGGCAGAGCAACGGTCCCCCAGCAACACACTTTGAAACCTACCTTTGAGGTAGGACCAGAACCACGCAGAACAATGCCTCCCAGACCTAATCCCAAAAGATGTCCAGAGGGGTACAATAATAGATGGTATCAAAAGCTGCCAAGAAGTCCAGGAGAATTAATAGGGTTGTGCTCCCCTTCTGAGTCTCAGTGCAGGTCATCCGTGAGGGTGACCAAGGCCATTTCAGTCCCATAACCTGGCCTGAAACATGATTGGAATGCATCCAAACAATCTGCTTCATTCAGGAAGCCCTGAAATTGCCCAGCTGACATTTGTTCAGTTGCCTTGCTCAAGAATGGTACATTTGATGCTGGGCAGTCCTTATTTTTTTATGCTTATTGGAAAGAAGGAAATGCAACTCTGCAGTAATTTTATATTTCAGTACTTTTTCTCTTTCCACCTCAATTGGTTCCATGCCCCCAGCTGTCAGAGTTGTGCTCCTGTAGTGCTTACATCTTCTCCAGCCATTTACAGATGACTGCTAAAGGGCTTTAGGATGTGACAATATGTGGTATGCAGTGTTCCCTCTAAGCTGAGTTAGTGTGAGCTGGTTCACAGTTTTTTTAGCCTCTGGCTCAGACATTTTTGTCTTGGCTCAGGAAGGATAGCTCCAGGGCAAGCTCATTTATGCAGTAGCCAAATTGCCCGCTCACAACTTTAATGCCAGTAGCTCACAAAGTAGAATTTTTGCTCACAAGACTCCACAGCTTAGAGGGAGCATTGGTGGTATATAGAACAAGATGAAAGGATTAATTTAAACTGAAGTGTCTCAATAATGACTTAAATCACCACGAAAGAAGACCTGTTTGGTTTAAGTTTCCTCTATGGGTTTTACATATTGGGTTGGGTCCAGCGTAGAATTTCTGTGCTGGCCGCTTGTGTTAAGTCAGACTTACTGTATTCCCACTTGTGTTTCTGTTTGTGCAACATCTTGTGCAACCAATTTGTGGGCACTGTAGCATACTAGAGAGAAAAGTGCAAGATCTTGCATTAGTGGAACTGCACCAAGTTTGTGCTTCAGCTTGCACATTGCTGGATCCAAGCTACTGCCTCTAAAAAGAGCCAGGCAGTTGTGTGTTATAATTAGTTATTTACAGCTAAGTAAAGCCTTTATTTCACCTAAGGGGATTTAATTTAACCATATATTATGTTATTTCTTAATTATATGGTATTTTTACTGTTAGAAAATGATACACAATACATAGCTTATCTAATAGACAGCTATGTCTTGTGTCATACTGCATTATAACAGTAATTAGAAGTTAAGTATGCACACAAATCTATGTAGAACTGTTTCCATGCAACACCAGAGTCTGACTTGTGCAATACTTGCCCTTCTTTGCTAAAAGCCCCTGTGCTGCCCAGTGTATTGTCCAGGATAGGTACTTACAAGGTCGCTTAGGAAGTGTTTCTAGGAGCAATGATTTACCTTGTAGTTAATGTAGTGTAATATCTGTGGCCTCGCAGCCAGAGTAGCATGAGCAGTGCTCAGTGAGAGCAACAAAATGTGCCAGCCTCCCCTTTCCCGATGCTGTCAACTGGTTCCCCCTGAAATGACCATGCTTGTGGCTCAGCTGTGGAGCACCTGTTTTACTTTCAGGTTCAATCCCTGGTGTCCTCAGTTACAAGGATCAGATAATAGATGATGTGGAAGACCTTAGCCTGAGCCACTGGAGAGACACTGCCAGTCCAAATAGACTATAATGACCTTGATGGACCTATGGTCTGATTCAGTATAAGGAAGCTCTATTTATTTCCAGCTCCTAGAAACAACGCTGGTTGTAATGTGGAGCTCTGTACTGGGAGGGGGAAATCATTGAAAATTGTCCCCCTCTCCACTGGCAGAATAGTCCTTTCACTGATGTAAAACAGGACTTGGAACTGAGATACAGAATGTAACTTTGAGATGCAGATGTTTAATGACTTACTCTTTACATAGAAAAATCATCCATAGTTCAAAGTAGTTGACACTAAGGGTATGCACTCGAGCCAAATAAATACCTGAATAATGCCTTATCAGTATTATTTGGGTATTCATTCAGCCGAATACCAAATCAGAGTGTCTTTTTAATAGCCAAATAGAGATTCCTGAATACTATTCGGCTATTTTTTAGCTCCATTATACCCTATGGGGCCATTATAGTCAATGGCAAATCTCATAGGGAATATTCAGTGGGCTGGGGGAGGGGGTTTGAAGTAGAGGCATCAAATTTGTAGGTGCTGAAACCTCTCCCCAAAAGGACCCCCAAGTTTCAACAAGACTGAACTAGGAAGTCCAATTCTATGGGCACCCAAAGAGGGTGCCCCCATCCTCCATTGTTTCCAATGGGGAAAAAATAGCAAGATAGTACAAGCCCAGCAGGATATCCCAGTGAACCTCTGCAATTGAAAATGAAGTGTGTGTGTGTGTGGGGGGGGGCATTTTTGCAAGGCCAGCAACAGAACCAGTGCAATGTTGTTCAATATCATAGTACAAAAATCATTTCCCCCCTCAAAAACAAAATTTTAGAAATTGATTTCAACCTAGTTTTAAAAAATCCTGTAGATTAAAAAATCTACAGGAATTTTTGTTTTCCATGGTGTTTTAAACTAGGCTGCTATCTGCAAAAATTGTTATAGTACACGTCTAATTTCTCAAAACTGAATCCATAATCTAGTGCCAATTTAGGGGTGTGCAATGAAAAAATATTTGATATTATTCAGATTCGGTGTTTATAAACCTGAATGTATTCAGTATACCCAAGCATTCCCGAATACTAGTATCGACATTGTATTGGTATTCAGGAAATACTTGGGAATCCCAAATATATTTGGCTCCATTATTCCCTATGGGGCCTTTATAGACAATGACAAATCTCAGTGATTTTTTTCTGGGAGTTTCTGGGCAGATCTATTTTATTTATTTTATTTATTTATTTTGCGATTTATATCCCGCCCTCCCCGCAAGCGGGCTCATATGCTAATTTTATCTGAATGGGTCAGTTGTAGGTGTGACCTTCGTTTGTATTTTCAGTGGTGGTATCTCTTGAATAAGACAAAAATAGGAAGGAAAAGTATCTTTGAATTTCACAAATCAATTTCCACCCTGAGTCAGGAAGAATTTGATTAAATTCATAGGTCTGCATATTCCTAATCCAGCCAAATAGAAAATACCAGATTTAACTTCTTTGCGTTTCCTACATTGACTTGCACACAAGTAGTTGAACAAAACAACTGGAGTCATTTCCATTGGCTGGCACTTGTTTTGCATTGTATACTTTAGATACTGTTCCTGAATATTGAGATGTATAATGCAAAAAAGATGTGGCAGGGCAGTGTTGAGCTGGAAATTGTGTTTATATTTCAACTGAACCCTTTTTCCAGAGGTAGATTTCCTCATATTAGTCGTTGTGGGGCTTTGGTTTCTTTTGTTAGTGTGACTTTTTAATTAATTGAATACAACCCTCAACAAGAATCTCTCCACTGTTGCAACAGATTTGCTTCTGGCAAGGTAAAAATCCCTTAAATGGAAATAGAGCATTTTATCCCCAAGTATGTATTACTGTTCTTTGCAAAGAACACAAATCCATGTCTGTGATCACTCGAGTCACGTTCCGAATGGACACATTCTCTTAAGACACACTTATAAATCAGTCCCAAGATGCCTGATGTTTGAAGCCCACTGTTGTATCCAAAATGTCCACAAAAGAAAAACTAAGCCAGGACTATGCTTGCTAGATTACATAGACTACTCAGGCTCTCTCACTTCTTTTGGATTCCCTGTTTGTTTGTTTTTTACCAGTTCAAAAGTGATACTCTCAGTTGAAATTTTGCTGCAATCTAATGTGGGGGGGTATGGTAACTCTACTGGGGAGTTTCTATTCATCAGATCTTTATTGCACACTTGAATCAGTTTTTCTTTCCATGAGGGAAAGAAAGCAAAAGTATGCAACATTTTTTGAACAGAAAATACACGATCCCTTAAGATAGGTCTCTGTTTACAAGTTTTCTGTTTACACTCAGGTTCTCTGTATAAAGTCGGTTTGCTTTTGGGTTGGAAACTAAAAGGGCAGAATAAAGGTAAAGAAGGATTTTTTTTTTTAAAAAAAGAGACTGACTCCTGCGTTAACTCTGTAAACCCAATGAGCCTGAACTAGGTGATTTTTGTTGTTGTTGACACACTGGAGTGACATATAGTTGTGTCACTTTATATGGAATACACATAGAGCTTTCTTACCTTGGTCACACCATTTGTCCATCTCACTTGGTGTCATCTGCTCTGAGTTGTGGTGGCTCTCCCAGAGTTTGAGACAGAGCAAAGTTTTCCCTAACACTTCTTGACTGAGCTCTCATAACTGGAGATCCTGGGGACCTTCTACTTGCAAGTATTTGCTCTGACACTGAGCCATGGCCCCTGTCCTGGAGGGTAAGATTAGGTGCACAGAGAGAACATAAGAACACAAGAGAAGCCAATGCTGGATCAGGCCAATGGCCCATCCAGTCCAACACTCTGTCACACAGTGGCCAGAAATACCAGGTGCCAAAAGGAGGTCCACCAGTGGGGACCAGATGGCAAGTTAATGGATTTTAGGGCTCTGGTGAAGCAGCCAGAAGCAGGAAATGTGTTGCAATCATAACTGAAGAGTGTGCTGGAGAAGCCAGTCCTATTAAAGAGGGACAGGGGATACAGAAGTGTTATGACCAGAGTTGCTAAAGGGGAGTTGAATCAGGAGCGCCTTTTGTGAAAAACTATGGATGTTAATTGGGGCTAAAAGAGCTGTAGAGACTGTTCCCCTGGAAGATGACTTGGGTAGTCGCAGATTCTCTGGTGCTGTGGCTACTGCTGTGCCAGCCGGGGTAGTTTGCTCCACTGGAATAGCAATAAGTAAAGGGTGGGTGTAGGATATGGTCTTGGCATATGTCACACAGTTCTATGGCTGGTAGAATCATGAATACAAAATCAGAGATGTTCTGGGCTTCAAGTCAAACTGTTCTACTTAGCCAGCAGTACAGCCTCTATAGTTCTGAATTCATTTTTTGCAAGGAGCTGAGCTTGAAGTTGTAATTTTTAATCCATGCTGAATAAATAAAAGGGGAATGCACAGCACAAGAATTTAGCAAACGACATATTTTGAAATCTTCAGAGGCGCTTCAATGGATGCAAAATAGCGCTTGAAAATTCTATCAGCTCTGAGAATTGTGGGTGTCTGTTAATTGATGTTGAATCTTTATTCTTTTCTTTCTTTTTTTCCTTGTGGCCATTCTTGCAAAATTTATAACAATATGTAAAAGGAAAGCTTTTCTCCTGAAGTTCACTTTTGTCCCCCAGACACACACATGCTCTTTTGTGGGCGTCAGAGCTGCCTGCTTGGCTTTGAAGTGGCCTATTCATCCTAACTGACCCAGTCGCTACCGGATGTAATAGTTAGGAGAAGCCTTGGGCCTTTTTGCACATTAATTTTTTTTCTGGTATGTGTGCTGCATGACTTTTTAAAATATAGTGGTGGTATTTGGAAGACATTTCCATCCAGAGTATTTTGTGCCATGTACTTGTATCTTTCCCAGGTACATATTGTGTGCTCAACATCATTGTAATTGCAGTGGGTATCTGTGAGTGTCAAATACCTACCTAGAAGAGTTATCAGTGACACAGGCCTCCCTATCACATTCCCATCACTTCTCATCCTTCTGATCTGAAGACCATGCTCATGTGTTGCACTCCAGATATGCTGCATGTGTGAACAACTGTGTGGACAGGACATTGCTGAGAAAACTTCTTTTGCTAAAGCACTGTGGCTAAAATGTGGTTGAAAAATTCTTTGAGTAACTGTGCAGAAACCTAGCATAAAAATGCAAAGGACTTCTGTTGTTTGCAAATAGCATGTGTTTGTCTGGGCCTGTTTGCTTAACTGCTTATGTGGGCATGGATAAATAGGAGTGGTTTCATGAAGTCAGCCAGCACAAAGGGAGTAGTACCTTATGTATGTTTTGTAGTTCAGGCAGTGTACTTATTTGGACTTTTAGCTCCCACTTTATAAAAAAGGGGTGGTTCTATATAACACACTGCCACTATTTAATATAATTATCTAGCTGCTGAATCAGTACCACTGGTTTGAATATACCCAAGAATATATGCAGTGATTGCTGACAATTCTATATTATGTGTGTCATCCCAGTCTCTTGGTATGAGGCATCACAGCTCTTTTCTTTTTCCTGCAAACTCAGGGCAAAACTTCAGTGTTCCCTCACACTTCTTGGTTTTTTGTAACTGGTAACAGAGCCTCAGGTCTCCTTGTCTGGTAGAGGGGATGGAGAGTATCCAGAATGCTAACAAACACAGAAATGAAGGGTGGAGAAGATGGCAGTTGTTGTTGTTGTTGTTGTTGGGTACTAGAAGCAACTTTTTGTGCTTGGTTATGAAGGTTAAAATTGGTCACCAGGCTCCAGGTCCTCATCAGTGCAGCAGGAATAGGGCAAAAATGGAAATTAATAGATTTTTGTGCTGTAATTCAGCCCCATTTACAATGGGAGCATTTCTCTCCCTCCCATTTGAAAGGATGGACTAATTCTTTAGTTGGGGTTTGCATACCACCGTGGATGCCACCTTTTGTATGAGCCCTGCTGCTTTTTATGTTGGGAAGGGAGTGGCTCTGCTTACTAGCCCATGAGATATTAGATTGGTGGTAGTGCATGGCACGGCCTTCTCAGTAGTGGCATCTGCTTTCTGGAACTGGCAACGGAGAACAGTCTGAAGGCTGTGTGACACGTGACGCTCTCATCTGAAGGCCACTAAAAAGGGCTTCCCTGTACCTGTGCTTCATGGGGTGAGAGTAGAAGCTTGGCCTATTTCCCAGCTGATACATATGCAGCAACTAGAGACCATTATGCATAGCTTAGCTTATACAGTGCTTGTGTACAGTTGCCATGTGGCTGGATCACAAGAGGAACTTTCCGAGCATTACATTTGCTGGAATATGAACACAAATATATTTTAGGCGGTCCGTGTGGAGGAGGTCATAATGTTTAGATCAGCCTGGAGGCAGGTACTGCAGCTTGTTAGGAAAAAGTGTAAAGACTTCTTGTTTAGCAGGGACCTAGATGCTTTGATTTGTTTCATTCAGCTGGTTTGCTATTTTTTTTGGTTCACTTGTGGCTTGATCTTGAGAATAGAATCATAGAGTCACAGAGTTGGAAGGGGCCATACAGGCCATCTAGTCCAACACCCTGCAGGATCAGCCTACAGTATCCCTGACAAGTGTTTGTCCAGCCACTGCTTAAAGACTGCCAGGGAGGGGGAGCTCACCACCTCCCGAGGCAGCTGCTTCCACTGTAGCACAACTCTTACTGTAAAAAAGTTTTTCCTACTATCCAGCTGGTACCTTCCTGCCCTTAATTTAAGCCCATTATTGCGAGTCCTATCCTCGGCTGCCAACTGGAACAGTTCCCTGCCCTCCTCTAAGTGACAGCCCTTCAGATACTTCAAGACAGCAACCATGTCCCCCCTCAACCTCCTCTTCTCCAGACTAAACATTCCCAAGTCCCTCAGCCTTTCCTCATAAGACTTGGTCTCCAGGCCCTTGATTGTCCTCTTTGCTTTTCTCTGCATGCCCTCCATTCTGTCCACATCCTTTTTGAAGTAAGGCCTCATTCATTGTTCTTCCAGTCGTTTTTTTAGGTTTATAAGAAACTACTATGTAGATTTTTAGTCAGAATGTTTAAACCAAAGTGTTTTTAATTTAAAAACAAATTGCACCTTGGTTCTAAATCCGCTGTTGCAATCCGGTGTAATTCAGCGGAGTTTACTTACATATAATATGGATTTGGGAATTTTGCTATGCGCGTATCCTTCTTAACATTTCGCAGCTTTCAGTAAATGCTCCAAGCAAGTAAAGCTATTGATATGAAGAACAGTGTTCCCTACAAGTATGCACTGGTGTCTTAACTGGTTTATGGAGTGAGCTAACAAATAGCGAGCATTGTGCATTCAGTATGAGACAGAATCAGAGTATTGGCTTCTTTTTTTAAAGCGAGAGTCTTCCCACCCCCAGTTTATATTAGCTTGTGCAAGCCTCCTTTTGTAGATTCACAGAAGATTTGTGTGCTCTCTTCTGTTTTGTACACCATGTTACTGACTCTGCAAACAGAGTCCTTATTTCCAAATTTTTCCTGATAGCAATGTCTTCACGTGCTGCAGTAGAGGTGAAAGGGTCTTTTGAAATACTGCCGTTATCTTTACACTATCAGTAAGCTTATGCTTTTGGTGATTTTATTTTTCAAAAACAGGTACTGATTGTAGTGTCTCAAGATGAATTTATGTCTCAGGGCATGGAGTGAAGGGAACGACCTTGGTGCTGTAGCAAAGCTAGCACAGTGTGCTGATATGTGTAACAACCTTAATCATAGCATGGGAGGTTTCCCTTTTTATTTTCTCTCCTTGTTGCTAGACCTGCATATCCAATTGCTCGTCTTTCATCCTCTTTTTCTGGCGCATAGATTTGAATGCCCTTCCGTGTATCCGATTCAGTACAATCCCTTTAGCCCATGACTCTCCTGGCTTCCCTACCATCTGGTCTTTGGCTATAGAGAGGAATTTTTCTTGTATATGCATCTCCGTAGCAACAAGTTTGCAGTTGATATGGAAAGTAAGCAGTTGCCCTAGCAACAGAGTTACTGATGTGGCAGATCCTCTGCTTGCAGGGAAAGGGCTGGTGCTAGTTCAAATGCATTATGTAGGTCTGCTGCTATAATTATAGCTGCGCCCACTAGCACTGCTGTAGTTCAGAGAGACTGTTAGTATCTTTCTTGTAGCCCATCATTTTCCCAGGGAGTTGAGCAGAGAGTTGAGTATTTGCCCTTTCAGGCCTTTGGGTAGCAGCTCTTGGCTGCAGACCATGTAGTTTTGTATGTATTTGTAAGGAACAGGAACAAAGTTCACTCTGAGGACATCCCTTGCCTCACCACTGGGAGGTAACTCCTAGACTTGGGAGGAGGCAGTGGCTGCCAGCTGTAAATTTATGGTGCTGTTGCTGGTCTCCTCCTTGCTGATTGACTGTCCTTCCTGTGACTTCTTCTCTTTGGCTCCTGTAAACTTTGTTGCTGAAGACGGCATTTTGCTTGTCTGGTTTCTTCTCTCTCCACAGTATCTCTTGGTTTTAAACTGCTGGGAAGTGCTTGCTTGAATGTCAAGGAAATTCCAGTCCAGTAAGGGAAAAAAGAATCCAAAGCCTGCTAAGCACTTACTATTTGGCTTTTAAGGGAAATTAAGCTGCATGTGGTCACACAGATGTACTCTGGAATCCCAGTTTCTCTATAGGAATCGGGTTTCACAGAGAAACTTGCATCTAATGCATTTTTTTGAAACACAACCTTTTAGGCCCAAATTGCCTTAGGGTTTGTTTTGCTTCAACAGTAGTCTTTCTCTGTTCCTTGTTCACGTTTTGAGTCTTTAGTGGAAGCAGTTGTAAGCAAATACAGTTACTCGCATTCCTAATACAGTCTGCAGAATCTGGCAGTCCCCATATAGTGTCCCAAGAATCTGGGTTTACATTAAAAACAAATAAGCACCTATTTTATTTATTTATTTATTGAGATTTATATCCCGCCCTACCTGCCGTACGGCGGCTCAGGGCGGCTCACAACAGATATATAAAACAAACAGAATCTTAAAACATTAAAACCAGTAAAACAACTAATACTATACAGATGGCGTATCTTCAGTTCAATATGTCATAGCAGTGTCCAGATGTAATCCTTATGGGCGGTCCCAGTAGGCTGGCAGGAGAAGGTCAGATGATCATATCATATAGTCGGCTGGCGAATAAGATTGAATACTCAGATCAGGTAGTCGGGCCAGGGCCAAGGTGACAATGTTAGGCGGCCCCTACTTAAACACCTGGCGGAAGAGCTCCGCTTTGCAGGCCCTGCGGAACCTAGCTTTTGTGAGTGCTGATTTATTGAAAGTCAAAAAATGTGTTGATGTGCCTGAATATTAATTTTTTTGCAGAACAGAGGATGGTGTGGAAATGAGTTTCAGGTTTGCAGGGGGAAAAATTAACAAAGGCAGGTGGAGAAAATGAGCATAAAATGTGTCTCAGGCATGTAGGTCAGTGGAGAACAAGTAAGTATTCCAGGTGCACAACCAAAACAAAATATTTGGGAGTAGGCTGTTTTAAATAAGCTCTTCGTATAGCAAAATCTGTGTTCATGGTTTGCAGATGAGAGTTGGTTCTCTTGATTCATTCAGATAATTCCAGAGGCTTAGCAGTGTCCGTCTGTTGTAGCAACATTAAACAGGAATCCAAGTAGACTAAAAACATTTATTCCAGCATAAGCTTTCATGAGTCAGAACTCACTGAGTCAAATGCATAGGCATAACATGCTTTGGATGGACATGCTGGGCGTCTGGTGAAGTGAACTTGAAAAACTTGAAAAAACTTGAAAAAAAGGTTGGGGGGGGGGAATCATTAGTCTTTAAGGTGCCACTGGACTCCTGAATTATGCTGCCTTTTTAGCCCAGTGGCTATCCAGGATGACTGATTGTATTGTTTGCACTTTATTCTCAGTAGAATGACATGCTTTGGATCCTGTGACTGTGTTCAATTAGCAAGAAGTCTTTTGCCAGTGCAAAGAACATTCTACTGGCTTTTAAGATGACAACCTCAGTTTGCTACAAAAAGTGAGGGGAAGAGGAGCCCCCTCCCCAAACTCCCAGACACCAAGGAAAGGGGCAAACCAGCTGTCAAATGCTTGAATAAATAGGACAAACTGCATCTGATGCCTGAACGATAATAAGGTGGGCATCAATCCAATATCCCTCCAGGAGGAAGTTCATAACTTGGACTCTTATACCTGTGAGCGACATGTAGAAATACCAACTCAAACGTTGCAGTTAGAAGGAGGGGTACAGACTGCTTCTTTCTCTACTGCTCTGTAACATGTGCATCTGCTCAGAGTGTCCCAGCTATTGCCTCCATAATAGGTTATCAGTGTGTTACAAGAGAGAGCCAAGCAAGGAGTTGCATGGTTGTACTTTGGAAAGTTGTCAAGTAGAATGTTCTTACCCCCATTGAACTCTTATATGCCATTCAGGAGAGGATTGTTCCTAAATTAGGTATTCTGCTCTGAGCGATCGAAAGCTAAGAATCGTCTCTGTGGCCCTTGTTGGGTTCTAATGTAGGTCTGCTTTCACAGCAGTGCTAATGGGAAAAGCTATATTTAAAGTTCATCTGATAGATATTTTTTTAACTTCTAGTTATCCGAGTGGTACCGTATTGCACTGTGCTGAGGACAATATTGGATGGGCTTTAACAAAAATCTGAGTCAGTTGTTAGCTTTGTTAAGACTGACATTCAGCGCAGACAAATTGGCTGTAATGATCTTTTATTGGGGTCTTCTGTTGGTTCCCCCATGCTTATATTTCTGGCAGATGTGCAGCCCAATTCTGTGTACCTCTAGTCTGAAATACCAAGCAACAGGACTTATTCCCAGGGAACGGCACATAGAATTTAACAACCCCCCCCAGCATTCACAAAAGTGTGTTCACAAGTTCACTGAATGAATGTGAGGATTTGGGAGACTAGGAGGGAAGAAAGGTAGCTAAGGTTCAAAAAGCTGTCACCACAACATGGAAGATAGTGGTCTCTGTGCTGGTGGAGTTTCCACCAGTGTGAACCTTTGATTCAGAAATTTCTGGACCTTCTTCCTTCTGAGGCACAGTCTTGACTGTACATGCCCAAAGAAGAAGAGCTGCATCTTCTCACTTGGCTCTGTTTCATCTGCTGCTGCAGCAGCAGTGATATTTAACACAGCAGCAACCCAAGCCAACAATTGAGGCAGAAGAGTCAAGTCTGACCCTGGCATAAGGAGAAACCTAAAATAGATTGAGATCGGCCCCTCTACTTTTGGAGCCAGCCAGGTTTTTCTATAATTCTAAGCAATAGCTCTGCTGAAATCAGTTGTGAAGGTGATTCAAGAGATTGTCCTCAGTATCTGCATCCAACTTCTGGGGTCCTTTCCCGAAGGCTAGTTAGACTCCCTTCAAGAAATATGCTCCAACTACCTTGCCCTGAACCTTCACCATGGGAAGAGACTCACCAAACAGGCAAAGTATAACTGATCCACCAGATGGCTAGCCACCCTTTGGGACTAGGCTTTCTCAGCTTCTGATATGGAGTTGACTGTCCAGAAAGTCTTCTGCTCAGTATCAGTGCCATTGATCCATCTTCTGGCACCAGAGCTTGACAACCTGACCTTTTTACCAATAATGCTAAAGGCAAGGGCTTCTCTTGTGGTTTATAAATCCCTCCAGTTTGAATCTTGCAAGGCTTTGGTGACATGCCCCACTTCTCTCTTAATAACTGTTGATTGGCTCATTCACTGAGGCATGCAAAGGAGCTGGCATAAAATATACTCTTTGAAGTGTGTTTGCTAATCCTGCCCCTCCACCTGCCCTGAAGCTTTCCTCCAAGAAGCTTTTATGTTAAGTGGAAATTAGATGAATTTAACATTGGCTGATTCCCATTCTGTCCCTACTTGAATTGAGGAAACTAGACAGTGGCTTCAAATTATGCTTCTAGAGCTGGGAAATGGTGGAGAAGGAAGACTTTGGGGAAGGCAGGGGCTCTAAGCATAGTTTGTGGTGGTGGAAAGTGCCGTCAAGTTGCGACTGACTTGTGGGGACCCCATAGGGTTTTCAAAGCAAGAGACGTTCAGAGGTGGTGTGCCATTACCTGGCTCTGCGTAGCAACCGTAGACTTCCTGGGTGGTCTCCCCTCCAAGTAGTGACCAGGGCCGACCCTGCTTAGCTTCTGAGGTCTGACGAGATCGGACTAGCCTGGGCCATCCAAGTCATCCATAAAGTATCAATATTTATAAATGTTGTCTTTCCTGTTCGGGTAAATTGTTAAGCATACATCTGTGTTTTTAAAGTGGCTGGAAATTAGCGAAAAGGGTGTATGTCATAACTGGAGTGTCTTTCTTTCCTAGAGGTAAGTAGTGGCAACCTGTCTTCTTACATTTTTGGCAATTTATTTAAAATGTGTATTAGCTGCCTTTCTTCCTTATGGAGCTCAAGGCGGCATGCATCATAGATAAAAGCACATAAAATAAAATACATTAAAAACATAAAAACCAAGATATAAAATCACAGTTTAGGACTGCTAATAAGCTTTACCAAATGCAGTCCTAAATAAACCTGTCTTCAGCTGCCTCCTAAAGATCGAAAGTGAGGGGGGGCCAGCTGCACCTTCCTGGGGAACTTGTTCCATAATCAAGGTGCTGCCAGCGAAAAGGCCCTCTTGCTTGCTGCACACACGAGAGCTTGATTGATTGATGGGACAGTCAGGAGGGCCTGTCCCAGTGATGTTAATGCCTGGGTGGACACATAATGAGAGAAGATGGTCCTTCAGATACTCCAGTCCAAAAGCCATGTCAGGGCTTTCAAGGTCAAACCCAACATCTTTAATTGGGCTTGGGAGCAGATTGGTAGCTAGTGTAATTGCTGTAGTATTGGGGTCACATGCTCCTGATGGCTGGTCTCAACCAGTAGTCCAGCTGCAGCATTCTGTACTAGCTGCAGCTTCTGAAAACTCTTCAGGGGTAGCCTCAAGTAGAGTGCATTGCGGTAGTCCAGTCTAGATGTAACTAAGGCATGGATCACTGTAGCTAGATCTGACTGACCCAGGAATGGATGCAGCTGAGGTATCAGCCAAAGCTGGACAGAAGCACTCCAAAGCACTGCAGCCACCTGGTTTTCTATGGTGGCTGCTGTGTCAAGTAGCACTCCCAAGCAGCAAACCTGGCTTTTCAAGGGGAGTATAACCCCATCCAAGACAGGGGTACTCTCAGCTCCCAGATCTGCCTTTCTGCTAACCCAGAGAACGTCTGTCTTGTCAAGATAAAGTTTCATCTAGTTCACCCTCATCCAGCCAATCACGGTCTCCAAGCACTGGTTCAGAGCATCAGCAGCATCCTTGGAATTAGGTTAAAAAGGTATAGTTTGGTATCAGTTGTGGGGATAAGATTTGTGACTTTTCTCTGCAAAACTCAAGATAAGCACAATGCACAGTTAAGCCGTAATTCAGCAAATTACTTATTCAGCCTTTATTTATGCTGCAATAAATCTTGATAGTCTTTGAGATTCTGTAAAAATCCTTTCTCTTTGTAAGGAAGGGGAACAATTGTAACACCTGCTAAAATGCATTCTGCCATGGAGCTGTGATCCCTTTCTTTTTTAATTTTTAATTTTTAATAAAGTGTTAACACAGATATTAAAAACTAAAATTAAATATAAAGTGATAAAAGGGGAAGAAAAAATTTCAACTTATATCATCAACATCCCTTTCAATGAATTAACAAAAATTATATATTTAATGCTTAAGAAAACTATGTGAGAGGAAACTGAACCCATGTTGTAATTATTAGGACAACCAAGTATCTTGGCTTCAGGTGACACAACTTTATGACCCATTGCTAAATCTGGAAGGAAGCCCTTAATGGGCTTCCCACCACAGTATTCACCAGTCTTCTCACTCGATCTTGAAAAATCTGTTTTTCTGATTTTCTGCAGCTGACCAGTATGCTATGAAGCTGTCAGCATTCTAGAACTGAGGTGTCAAACATAAGGCCCAGGGGCCGGAAGTGGCCCATCCAAGGCCCGTGAGCAACTGGTGCAAGTGAGAGAACAGAAGACTGTTTGGGGGGAGTGGGGGGAGCCACTCTGATTGTGGTTTCAGCATGGTGGAACAACCTCATCTGTAGCAGTCAAGCAGCATGGGAGTGTCTGCCCAGTGCTGCACCTCTCACTCTCCAGTCCACCCATATGGGTTTTCCTTTGCACACCCCCCCCCCAGCCCATGGAGCCTTGCAGAGAGGATACAACAATTCAGAGCTTGCCAGCTGCTGTCCTTTATACAGTTTATATCTCTAGTACCTGGCATTATGCTTTATGGCACACATGGTCCAGCCTGACAAAGGGACACTTATGTCAGATCTGGCCCTTGTAACAAATGAGTTCGACACCTCTGTTCTTGAATGTACAGATCAAATTCAGATGGAGCAGACTGTTGATAAATTAGTCCTTGCCAGAAGTTGGAAGGTTTTCCATTGTGAATGTGTCCCTAGTTGGTTTTCTGAATGCCTTAGCATGCCATGTTTTTTTAAAAAAGAAATGTTTGTGAATTCGTTTTAACTGGAAAACAGGAATTCTGCAAAAGTTACAGCGTATTCCTAGGCGTTTTAATCTAGACTGACTTCAGAAAGCATTACATCCTAGAAAGTGTGTGAAGGAGTGTAGCCTTAATCTGCAAACGGATGATCTAAGGTGCATAAGCGAATTAAACCCTAAAGAACTGCAGGCTTATCCCCTCTTAGACGTCTGAGACCTATATAATGGGGGAAGGGGGAACCATGCTTGTGAGATTTCATTCATATATTATACACACACACACACACGGAACATCTCTGAATATGCTGTTCCTCCAACTTTACATCACACTGTTGTTTAAAGGTATATAATTTAACGGAATCTGGATCTCTTGAGTAATTTTGTTCTTCTGACTAATAGTAGCCGTCCTTGACAGTATTTTTATACATTGATACTCATTTTTGCTGCTTTCACATGCTTTCTCAGCTGCCAGAGTGCTAAAAATATATTTTGCTTTTTTTGTTTTGCTGACAAGGGTGAGATGTGACGGTCTTTTTATATCATCCAGATTCTAAAAATGAGTGGATTTCCCCCCCCCCCTTGCGTTACAACTGCATTCTCTCCCCCCGCCCAACGGCATTATAATTTTTAATGCAAGTTCTTTGGTGCCACCTCCTTTTCAAGAGTGCAGCTCTGATGAGAAGTATTTACTTCTTAATTTAAATATTTATAATACTGCCTTTCCTTGGTAACTGCAGACTCAAAGCAGTTTACAAACAAACAAAACCACATCACAAATTGCAAGGCAGCCAATTATACACTTCGCCAGTATACGCTGGTGTACTGAAATAATAAAAAAACTGCCACCAAGGGACTTTACAAACTAAGGCCTATTAAAAGCTGTTTTACAGGGCTTGTGAAATGTAGGGCCAGAAGGAGCTAAGCCTATCTCAGTCAGAATCACATTCCACAATTTTGGGGACGGCAAGAAGAAGAAGAAGAGATTGGATTTATACCCGGCCCTTCACTATCCAAGGGAGTCTCAGAGAGGCTTACAAACTCCTTTCCCTTCCCCTCCCCACAACAGACACCCTACGAGGTAGGTGGGGCTGAGAGAACTCTTTCCCAAGCTGTCCTTGAGGGAACAGCTGGTACAGAGTTATGGCTTGCCCAAGGTCATCCAGCCAGGTGCAAGTGGAGGAGTGGCGAATCAAACCCGGTTCTCCCAGATTAGAGTCCGCGTACTTAACCACTGCACCAAACTGGCAACTGTGGTGGCCCATTCTAGAGCCTTTTGGGGTGTTAGTTTCCTAAGGGAGATGACTTCAAGAAGGAGCTGATCAGATGTTCTTACTAGGTGAGTAGTTTCTCATACAGAGAGAGGTGCTCCTTTACATATATAGGTCCTAGGTCATGTGTGGCTTTATAGGTCAAAACCAGCAGTTTGAATTGGGCATGAAACAACTTGGCAGCCAGTGCAAATATTCTTAGACTAGTGTAATATGCTGGCAGCATCAAGTCTTTCCAAAAGTTGGACAGCTCTGTTCTGAAGTAGCCACAGTTTGTGAGTTGTCTTGACAACTCAACATGGAGCCATGTAGCAGTAATCTAGTATTAAGGTTACAGAAGCATTTATCAGGTGGGTTAGGTTGGCTGGTGGGGGAACAAAAGACACAGGGCAGTCTGCTTTTTTGTCGACAAGTTTGGTCCATCAACACTACCAAACACTCTATAGAACCTGCCAATTGTATGGTGACCCCATCCAATGCTGGTTAAACAGCTCCCTTCAGATCATCAGCTTTCCCAGCTAGCATCAGGTACATCTTACCAAGATTCAGTTTAAAATTGTTCTCTCTCTCTGTCTCTCTCTCGTATTTTGTGTGTGCATGCATGCTTGGAAGTCACGGCTGACTTCTGGTGACCCCTAGTGGAGGCGGGGGACATTCAGAGAGGTGGCTTGTTATTGGCTGCCTCTGCATCATAGCCCTGGTATTCCTTGGAGATCTCCCATCCAAGTGCTTGCCAGGGTTGGCCCTGCTAAGCTTCTGAGATCTGACAAGATCAGGCTTGCCTGGGCTATCCAGGTCAGGGCAAGATTGTTCCCTCTTAATGATTTGACTCTGATGTCGCCATCCAATGCTGGTTAAACAGCTCCCTTCAGATCATCAGTTTTCCTGACTGACATCAAGTCCCTCTTACCCAGATTCAGTTTAAGATTGTTCCCTCTTAATGAGTTGATGGTGTTGTCCAAGCAGTGGCCCAGGGTAGAGATGGTTGTCACTAGTTGCTTAGTTGTAAAATTTAGAGGTTGATCTCATCAGCATGCTTTTAACCTATTTATTTACATTATTTCTCTGGGACTCAAGGCAGATTACACAGAATAAATCAATACTATCAACAGAGTGGGACATCCAGTAGACAGTACAATAGGGTTTGGCTTGTAGAAATCTGAAAACCAGCCCAAGGTGAAGCAGAGCATAAGTACTACCATGACACATTAAATGAAAGCAAAACTTGCATAGTAGGAACCTGCTTAGATCAACAGATAGTACAAACCATATACAGTGTTATAGTCTATAGAACCTAACCCTTTACCCCAACCGTCTTTCTGAACCACACTGTTACAGTGCAGCCCTGTTTGCATTCAAGAAGCCCTCTTGAATAATTCAGTTTTGCATAGCTCATAGAAAGCCATGAGAGTGGGAAAGTTGACCTAAGGTGAGGGCCATAAAACAGACAGCATGTTTATGGGCAGGTATTGATTTTGCCCATTTTCAGGGTGACTCCAGGAGAAGGCCTTGCTCAGATGAACAAAGCTGTTGTGGCAGTGTAGAGAGAGAGAGAGGTTCTTTGCATTTGGTCAATGAGGAATGATCGGAACCTGTCCAGCAAACGACTCCTGATGCCTGCTTCTGCTTCCAAGCGCCTTAACAAGATGGTATGGGTCCACTGTATCAAAGGTGGCAGATAAATCTAGTAGGAGCAACAAAGAGGCAGCCTTTGTCTACATTCAGATGGAGATAGTCAACTAAAGCCAGTAGGGCCATCTCCGTCCCATAGCTAGGTCTGAAACCAGATTGGAAAGTGTCTAGAGTTCCCCAAGAAGACCTGGAGTTGGTCTGCTACTGCTCTTTCAGTCACCCTGCCTAGGAAGGGCAGATTTGAGAGAGTGTAATAACTGGCTACATTGTTTTTCTGTACAGATTTTTTTCTTTGGCAGTGGATAAATAACCGGCTCTTTGAGTGGTTGAGAGAAGGTGCCTGGGTTAGTGATAGATTTATAACAGATACTAAGGACTTGTCGATGTGGGCCTTACATGATTTTAGAAGCCAGACTGGGCAATGATTCAGAGCAGACATTGTGCCTTTCATAGATCCCACGGGCTTCCCAGGAGCTTGTCATCACAGAAACAGGGTCAAAGTGGTCCATAAATATAGACCAAGCAGTATATTGGGTATTTCTTCCGATGGGCCTATGTTACAATTGGCATCTAGATCAGAGTGTATTGATATTTTATCAGCATTTTTTTTTTGCAAAGTATCACAGCTAATTGTCTGTTCCTGAAACAGTGAAGGCTCAACTTAACAGGAGTCAGCTGATGCAGTGCTATTGATGGTGCCCAACCCCAGAACCCTGGAAGGTCTCATTCAGGGACCTAGCATGGATGTTAAATAACGTCAGTAAGGCAGTCAACCCCCTGAAGCACTCCACACATTTAGTTACACTCAAGGAGCTTGACTATCCATTACTACTTGAGTAGATGATGCCAATTACTCTTCTACGGCTTGACCTGCAATCAGGTTGTGTCTAAATCAGGTTGGGTTACAGAGGTTTTCTCTTTATAGGAGCTTGCAAAAGCATCTTAGACCATTGCTGAATTCCCGTTTCCAGTCAATTCCATCCTAGAGGTCAGCATTCTTTTAATTTTTGTATACTACAACTTTGGACCTCCAGCATACAAAGGCTTTCTCATTAAAGATCTGTTCCCCAACTTTAGCACATTCTTACCTCCATTTCCTCCTGCTTTCTGTTTGAAATTGAGATTAGTAAGGAAGATGCATTGAGGTAGGTGGATAGAAGTTTGGCCCCTAACTAGGACATCGCTGTGTTTGTATAGGTATGTTGCTCTTGGCTCACATATCCAAGCTAGTTGAGCCCAGCAGAAAAACTCATAGGAGGAGATGACAGATCTTTCCCTGCCTTCCCTTTTCCTCATGCAGCCTCCTGTTTTGTTCCGAAAAGCCTCTCTGAGGCTTGCGAGAGCCTTGTGAACAAGAGGCACCACACCAATGACAGGGAGTCGGGTAAAAGCAGCACCCTCTGTGCTGGAAGCCTGTGTTGATGGAAGGAGGAGGAGGAAGAGGCAATTTTACCTAATTCCTGCTTGTCCCTGCAGCACCCCATTATGCTCTACATTTGGTTTGTGAGGGTCTTTCTTAGAACTAGATTCAGATGATTGGCAGAGAGTATCCTGTCAATAGTATGCGTGGTGGATAATGCCCTTCACTTCCTACCAAAATGCAGTTGTGTTTCAATAGCTGGATCTTGCCATACTCTTGTCCTTCTGTTTGCATACTTGCAGTGATGCTGTGTCCATTTTGAGTTTATTCACAGGATACAGCTGCCAGTCTGCTCCTACATCTACTTACCTGTAAGAGCATCTGGTGACACAGTAATTGAGCTCTTCCTGCTTTCTTAAATGTGTATCTGCTTGAATTACGCCCCCATTTGTTTCTGAGTTCAAATACTGGTTTTCCTGCTTGGCAGTTCCTTTTAAAAGATGGCCAATTTGAAGAGGAGATGGAGAGTGGTCAGCTAACCTCCCCCCATCTCTTGAAATGGATATTTCCTCAGCCCCAACTCTTTTTTAATTCTTTCCCCTCGAAGAACATGATGGCATTCCTTCAGACTTGGCTCTGTGGCTTTCAGAGGCTGATCCATACACTAGAGAGAGCTGAGGCATGGCTCTGCTTCCGTTTGGTGCTCATTTGCTCACTGAGGACAGAAGCTGTGGTTGCTGCTTTTAAATCACACTATCACTGATAGTGCCTTTTTTAAAAAAGAAGAAGCAAACCTGTCGCTGCTCCGTGTCTGTTTGGAAATGTTGCTCCTGGCTGCCTCAGAAATTTTGCCTCTGGCTGCTGGCACTATATAGTGTGTCTTCCCTCAAGCTATAGCTGAGTTCTTAATTTTAGGTTTCATCGGGTGAGCCAATTGCAGCTTGTGCAGAAGAAACCCTAAAGTGTTTGTATGTGGACTCCTAATTGCACCCTGCTGCCTGACACCATGGACCTTGGTGATCAACTTCAAGCTTTTATGCCCCATCGAACCCTCTGGAGAATACAAGCCTGCAAGTGTGTCCAAGACTGTGTTTCCTGGTATGAGTCCAAAACAGCGTGTGAACTGAGTCATAGATGTTGGATTATTCCCATTTTCAAAATGCTTTATACCAGCTTCCAAATCTCCCTTTATTTTTGTCCCAACATAGTCCTATTTATCCCACACCAGAAGCATCAAAGGAGAGAAGAGTATGGAAGGCCTGAACGAACATTTATACTGTTCCCCTACCTGGGCAAGATTTATATAGTATCTTGCTACCATACAGCTGCATCTTTTCCACACCTGGGGGTAATTTTAAATGTAGGGTGATGTGGAGAAAAGATGAGCAAATATGGTAGAAGAGCATCTAGGAGGAGCACAACTGTTGCTGCACCTAAGACCTGACAGGAAAGGAGGAACTTGGTCAGACTGGTCACAGTTGCTCGCTAATATGCTCCAAGTACATAAGAAGACCAGTAATCTATGTAGTCCAGCATCCTGTCTCACACAGTGACCAACCAGTTACTCTGGAGGGCCAACAACGGGGCATATAGGCCGAGGCCTTCCCCTGATGTTGCCTCCTGGCTCTGGGATTCAGAGGATTAGTGCCTCTGAATGTGGGGGTTTGCCTCAGTCACCATGGCTAGTAGCCATTGATACATGTATTGTCCATGAATCTATCTAATCACCTTTTAAAGCTGTGTATTCCTATGGCCATCAGTACATCCTCTGGCAGTGAATTCCACATTTTAATCACTCTCTGTGGAAAGTAGTATTTCCTTTTGTCCGTCCTAAGCCTACTGCCTATTAGCTTCACTGGATGCCCTTGAGTTGTAGTATTTTGGGAGAGGGAGAAAAAGTTCTCTCTATCAACTCTATTCACCCCATGCATAATTTTACAAAACCTCTATCATGTGTCCCCCTTACTCGTCTCTTTTCTAAACTGAAAAGTCCCAGACGCTTCAGCTTTCCTCATAAGGAAGGTGCTCTAACTTCCTAATCATCTTGGTTGCCCTCCTTTGTCCTTTTTCCAGCTCTCCAGTGTTCTTTCTGAGATACGATGACCAGAACTGTACACAGTATGCCAAGTTAGGTCGCACCATAGATCTATACAGGGGCATCACAGTATTGGCCGTTTTATTCTCAATCCCTTTCCTATTAATCTGTAACATATTTGCCTTTTCCACCACTGCAACACACAGGGTTGACACTTTCATTGAGCTATCCACTATGACCCCAAGGTCTTTTCCCCTCTCAATCTCAGCAAATTCAGATCCCATTAGCCTATGCTTGAAGTTGGGATTTTTTGTCCCAGTGTGCATTCATTTGCCACATTGTTGCCCACTCACCCAGTGGGTGTTTGTGGAGGTCCTCTTGGAGCTCTTCACAGTCAGCCTTGGTTTTCACCATTCTGAATAATTTTGTGTAATGTGTAAACTTGGCCACTACTTGAATAAATTAAATAGTACCAGGCCCAGTACCAATCCTTGTGGGACCCTACTGCTTACTTCTCTCCATTGTAAGAACTGTCCATTGATTTCTTAGTTTTTGCTTCTTGTTGTTTAACCAGTTTTTAATATAAGAGAGCCTATTGTCTTATCCCACGATTGGTAAGTTTACTTATGAGTCTTTGGTGGAGTGCCTTGTCAAAAGCCATTTGAAAGTCCAGGTATATAATGTCTACTGGGTCACCATTGTCTACATGCTTGTTCACTTTCTCAAAAAAAACTAAAAGGCTGGTGAGGCAGGACTTCCCTTTGCAGAAGCCATGCTGATTTTCCCTCAGCAAGTTTTGTCCCTCTATGTGCCTGACAATTCTGTCTTTGATTACAGTTTCTACTAATTTGCCTTGGACAGACATTAAGATGACTGGCCTGTAATTTCCTGGTTTACCCTCTGGATCGCTTTAAAAACTGGTGTAACATTTGCTACTCTCCCGTCTTCTGGCACAGCGGCTGAATTAAGTGATAGGTTACATATATGGTTTAGTAGATCAACTGTCTCACATCTGAGATCCTTAAGAACTCTCAGGTGTATGCCATCAGTTACCAGAACCAGTTTTTAATTTCCCCAGGAAGTCTCAAACTTCATCTCTGGTCACCTTAATTTGGCTCAGTTCTTCAAACTCCCTTCCTGAAAATAGTGACTTTGGCCTGAGTACATGGTCCATACCTTCCAATGGCGCACACAGAAGCAAAAGATTAATTGAGCTTCTCTGGCATCTCCCCATCTTCCTTTAGCAATCCCTTTATTCCTTTGTCATTCAAAGACCCCACTGCTTCTCTTTCTGGTTTCCTGCTCCAGATATATTTTAAACCATTTATTGTTTGTTTTGATGCTTTTAGCAACCGGCTTCTCAAATTATTGACTTACATTTCTTTTGCCAGAGCCTGTGGTCCCTCCTGTTCAATTCATTGGGGCAGACCTTCCACTTTTAAAATGAAGCCTCTTTACTTTTTATAGTTTCCTTGACATGTGGTGTTAACCACACAGGCCTTCTTTTAAACTTGGCAGAGCCTTTCCTAACCTGTGGAATGCATTCTGTTTGGGCTTCAATTAGAGTGATTTTAAATAGCTTCCAAGCATCCTCTGGGAATTCGACTCTTTAATGTTTCTTCTTCAGTTTCCTTTTTACTATTCCCCTCATTTTTGTAAAGTTCCCTCTTTTGAAATCAAATGTTACAGTTCTGGACTTTCGGGATAACTTTCCATTGAACTGAATGCTAAACTTAATAGCATTGTGGTTATTGTACCCAATTGGTGTAACAACCTCTACCTCTCACCAGTTCTTGAGACCCACTCAAAATCAAGCCTAAGATCACTACCCCTCTGGTTAGCTCTGTGACCACCTGTTCTAGTGCACAATCATTTATGATGTCTAGGAATCACATTTCTACAGCATGACTCAAGCACACATTTACCCAGTCAATGTTAGGGTTGTTGAAGTCTTCCATTATAGGAACATAAGATATCCCCTGCTGGATCAGGCCAGTGATCCATCTAATTCAGCATCCTCTCTCACCCAGTGGCCAACCAGTTCCTCTGAATGTGGAGATTCCCTTCAGTCACTATAGCTAGTAGCCATTGATAGACTTATCCTCCATGAATCGATCTAATCCCCATTTAAAGCTGTTTACTCTTGTGGCACTCACTAGATCCTCTGACAGCGAATTCCACATTAATCTGCTTTAGTCACCTCCCTTATTTCCTTCCCTCTCTCGAGATCAGCCTCAAGGGTTTGATTGGGTGGGCGATAGTATATTCCCACTTATAAGTAACCCTAGGGCCCAGTATTTCGACCAATATCGCTTCTGCTGGGGAATTCATTCCCCTGCTGTTTTCTAACGTATTGGATTCTATGCCCTCTTTGACGTACAGTGCAACATCACCAACAACCCATTCCTCACTGTTCTGCCTATTTATCTTATACCCAGGAATGACTGTATCCCATAGATTTTCCCCATTCCATCATGTTTCTTAGGTAACTACTATATCTAGAAGAAGAAGAGGAAGAAGAGATTGGATTTATACCCCGCCCCTCACTACCCAAGGGAGTCTCAGAGCGGCTTACAAACGCCTTTCCCTTCCCCTCCCCACAACAAACACCCTGTGAAATGGGTCAGGCTGAGAGAGCTCTGAGACAACTGTCCTTGAGAGAACAGCTGGTACAGAGCTATGGCTTGCCCAAGGTCATCCGGCAGCTGCAAGTGGAGGAGTGGGGAATCAAACCCGGTTCTCCCAGATTAGAGTCCGTGCACATAACCACTACACCAAATCTAAATTGTCACTGAACACCAACCACTCCAGCTCCCCCATCTTGGCTTGTAGACTTCTATCACTGGCATGTAGACACCTATAATGTGTTTTCCTCTCCAGTAATCCTCACCTCCCTCAGTCCCTTAGTTGTCACAGATAACCTTCAATCGCCATCATGCCCTCACTCTTAAATTCTATTATGCTCCTATCAATATTACCCTGGCATTAAGTCCTGTGTTGCTATGGGGTAACATGAAAAACTGGGCTGTGTGGATGGATGGAGAGTGCTGGTGTGGGAAAATGAGTTGTACTGGACACTGTCTGGTTCTTATAATAGTTGGAGTGTCCTTCTGAACATCCACAGGAATGAAAAGATATATCCCAAGGTAAACAAAAAAATGGTGTGTGGCATGCTAACAGTGCACCTTGACAACTGAGCTGGTTATCAGGAGGGAGGGAGGATGTGGGCTCCCCCTTGCTGGACGTGTCAGGAAAGGGCTGGGCAGTCATCTGTCCAATATCTAGCTTTCAGTTTCCTGCGCTGAGTAGTAGGGGTTGGACTAGGTGACCTTTAAGACTTTCTCTAACTCTCATGGTGATATTACTGTCTGCCTTCCAAATTAAGTTTTTGTCATTAAGCAGTACTTTGTTACCATCAAAATTCCAGGGTGGTAACTTGCCCAAGGTTGTAATGCAGGGAGTGGCAGAATTTTTTAAAAAAGGAGGATCCTGTTTCTCCTCCTGATATTGGGATCTGTTCCCCACACAGAGTTTGTAAGCTCTGTTCAGGCTGTAATTTAGACTGATAAGCTCCAGGGTTGCCTCAATGGGTTTACACCTGGTGCTTAAGTTGCCTGGGTCAGCATCTGATTGCCACCTGCCTGCTGTCAACTTGCCGCAATTTACTGACTTGGATTCCTGTACCTAGGATTCAGGCCAAGTTGCAACATGCTACGATTCAATCGCACAAAAGCCAACTGTCAAGATAAAAAGAGGTGGATGTAAAAAGAGATTAAAATCCCCAACCACTCCTGCAACTTCCTTAACCACAACCACAGGCAGTTGTTGAGAAGACCTTCCAAAAACAGGGCTGGGTTTTGGCAAGTGCCAGGTGGGAAAGAAGTGCAGAATTGCAATGGCAACCACCAAGAACATTTCTGTGTGAGATCCCATCATTGCTCAGATTCAGTGGCAGGATCAGGAACACCCATGTGCTGAAAACCCAGAAGGTTATAGTGAGTGAATAAAGATGGGAGGAACACTGGTGTGAGCATGGAAGGGGGGGGGCATTGTGTAGTGTGATAACCATTCTCCATCTGTCAGAATGGACAGCCTTATGTAGTCTGACAGGCTTGAATCTATGAAGGGATGCTCGTATCCCACATCATTATTGCCTTTTTTTTTTTGGTGGTATTGTGTGTGTGTGTGCGCGCGCGCCTGGAAATTGTGATTGACTTCTGGCGATCCCTAGTGGGGCTTGGACATTTCAGAGAGGCAGCTTACTATTGCCTGCCTCTGCGCCCCAGCTCTGGTATTCCTTGGAGGTCTCCCTTCCATGGACTTGCCAGGCTCAGCCCTGCTTAGCTTCCGAGATCTGATGAGATCGGGCTTGCCTGGGCTATCTAGGTCAGGGCTCCACATCATTACTGTCCTGCTTCCTATCCTGGCCCTGATTTTTACACTAAAGACTAAATCCTTGGCCAGCCACTGTGCCTGGATGCTGTTCTGTTTGGGTAGGAAGGTGGCATGGAAATGCTTTAAATAAACAAACATTTCAGATTTGCTTCTGTTTTTTTCCTTTTGTCTTGAGGAGGTAGAATGGACAGTAATAGTTAAATGGAGACTCATGTTCATAATGCTTCCCTGTATCTGAGACAGAGAAAACTCTGCAAGCAGAAAACTAACACAGTAGGAAACAGTTTGGATAGAGCTGTTTGTTATTATGATAGCTGGTGGTACCATAGGGGCCAAGAAAATGAGCTGTGGTCTGAGAGGTTTGGAGTTCAAATATCATGGTACCGTGAGCTCACTCAGCGACACCAAGTAAGCCATTCTCTCCAACACATAGCCCCTCTTCCTGCATTGTAAAGATGACGCCGGCCTACATTACAGGGTCACTGTAAGAATTTCAGCAAGATGCTGTAGGTGAAAACAAACAGTGTTGTGCAAATTCTGAATTGTTGAATTGAGGGGGATATTTCATTATAAAAGCATGTGCGGAAGATTAACTGCAGTGCTGGAGTAAGATCTGGAGATCTGGGTTCAAGTATCCAATCTGCCACGAAGCTTGTCTGGTGACTTTGGGGCAGCTACTCTCTGGCTATTTAACCTACCTCACAGGGTTGTTGTGAGGGTAACACAAGGAAGGGAGAACTATCTACACTGCTATGAATTCCCTGGAGGAAGGGCAGGATAAAAATGTTAAGAGATGTTGTTATGGATTACAGGGAGAGCATTAAAAACGGCATTCCTCCACCTGCTGTCTAACGTGGTGCAGTCCGTTCTACGATTTCGAGATGCTTAACTCCCCATTCTGCTAAATATGCACTGTGGGCTTCCTATACTTGTGCAGCAGAGGAAGGCAGTGATTCAAAGTATATATTGCTCCTACCCTTCAAAAGTTTTACTTTTTAAAATACGGAAGAGAGAAAAATGACCAGTCCTCTGTAGAGCCCACTCCTTGTATTTCGGTTTAGTTATACCTGGCTTCTAGCAGCTGTATTGGCTTCTAGTCTGGTTCCATTGGCATCCATTATAAGGTTTGGGCTGCATATTTGAAGGATTGTCTCTTCCTGTAAAGAAGGTACATTTTGCATTGTGCCTTTGCATCCTGGCTCCTTTCTTTGCAACACCCTCCCCACCTTCTAACTGGGATATAAGGCTCTTGAGATCTCTGCTCTTACTTGTATCTGATGAAGGGAGCTCTGACTCTCTTGAAAGCTTCTACCCTGAAAATCTTGTTGGTCTGAGTTGCTACTGGACTCGAATCTAGCAGTTCTACTGCAGACCAGCATGGATACCCTCTGAAACTATCTTCCTGTGTTTGAACTGTGTTCCTCTTGCCAGCTCATTCTTTTCTGTGCTCTCAGAGAGGTTTGCTGTATGCCACGGCATTTTCAGTTGTTGGTTTGCAGTGGGTTCTGTCCTATCACTGCTTGCTTACAGAAGAGCAAATGAAACCAGTCAACTTTAATGCTGATTTTGCTGTTCTTTTGTACTTTATAGCTAGGGCTACTGGTGGTGTTTTTTTCTGTTAGAACTGTTGGGGAGGTGTTTTAATTGTCATATCTGTGTATAAGTACACTTAGTTATCTACGTGTGTGTGTGTGTGTGTATCTTGGGCGTACTATTGGGGAAAGGTGCTATACAAATAAATAAAATGTTAGTCTCTTCTGAGCATGCCTCTCAAGTAGAAGGAAGGCATCTTAGAACAGTGACTGATACACACACATATCAGTTAGCCTTCTCTTCCTTAATATCTGGCCTGACCCTTCCATTCCATCTTTCCGAAAAGAATTAATATCAAATCTCATTGCCGCAACAAGAACTTGTATAGCCTTAAACTGGAAATCTCATCTAGCTCCAACTATCGAGGGCTGGTTCGTGAAAGTTTGGGACCTCTTCATAATGGAGAAGATGACAGACCATATCAGACAAGCAGAACTTTTCCCCAGACAACCTCGCTTCTCTCAAAAATAGTTGCCATTTTTAGAGAATGCACTGGCTAATGACATACAACCACACAAGGTAATATACCTCAAATTTCTTTACATTTAATTCTATACCTAAAATCTACACAGTCTGATTATGTTGAAATATTTGACATTTCCAGGTTTTGGAAATAGTATTGATTAAGCCTTCCAACTGCTGATTGATATAGAGTATAATTTAGCAATCTAAACATCCATCCCAATTTGAATATCATATCACTCACTTTGTGTTTGTATTTCAATAACATCGCAAAGAAATGTCTTAGAACTTATATGAACATTGTTACTATTACTTCGAACAAATTGATATTCCTTACCCACCAAGAATTGTTCTTCTAAGGTCATAGTAATTAGTTTATCTGGTTATACCTTGTAACTCTTTTTTGTAAGAGTTTGTATATCAGTTGGTTGTGTATTTTATGATAATTGTATTATTCATTTATTTAAAAAATTAATACAAAGTTAATCTTTAAAGAAAAACGATAGGTGGTACTTCTGCATCCAGCCCCGTAGCCAGGATATTTGCTGAGAGCGGTCTTTGCACTTTTGGGGGGGCATCATACCTCCCCGTGGTGATGTCACTAGTGACACGAGTTACTCTCCCCCTCCCTCTCTGTTCTGAGACAGAGGAGAAGAACCAAAGAGGAGACAGCCAGGCTCAAGCCCTCCCCCCCATCTGCGCCAGCCAGCGAGCTGGGCCGTGGTCCAAGGCTCTTGGAGAGCTGACGGCCCATCTCGCTGGCTGGCAAAGACGGGGGGAAGCTTTAGCCGTGGTGGGGCTGCACCCTAATTGCAGGGCGGGGGTAGTGGCTCAACCCTAAAACCCCACCTCTGGATATCCATATCTTTCCATCGCGACTGACTGAATGATGTGACTGTAATATGACACAGAGGTGACAGAATTACCCCACTTGCTATGGAAGCCAATTTGAAGAAAGCAAAACTAGAATAAGAGTTCATACAGAGAGGCAGTGGGCATAATCCTCTGTAGGTAGATGAGCTGGACTCAGAGGGGCCTTTGGTTTATTTCATGCCGTGTGTGGTATTGTGTAAATAGTAGTGCCAGAGCTCTTCTAAGGCCTTGGGCTTAGGCAAGTGTAACTCTGCTTAGGATGGCACTGGCAGTCTACTAGGCCTTTAACTCTCAAAGATTGTGGAATGTGCATCTGTGATGCGACTCCTGTGTGGCCAGTCAGAAGGCTTTTTCCTAGCTGGTTCTGGTAACAAGCTCATGAAACGTCTTACGGAGGTGGAATTCAAAATGAAAGGCAAGCATTGTTGAGTTGTGCATGTGTGTGATGCATGTTGTTTTCACTGTTGTCTTAAAAACATTCTTTGTTCTTTTGTATAAATGACAATATGTGTCACCCTAATGTAAGAAGTATTGCTGATTTGGATTTTAAAGTTGCCTGGTTTTTAATAAAATACTTATTTAATGTTTTCGAAACTGTTATGCTGTATGTCAAAGCGCTCATTCCGCTCTGTTAAGAATGCTTGAAAGGGAGTGTAGAGAATCTACTGGCTGCGTGAGTGGTTCCTGGTAATATTGTATGTGAGATTACAGTGGATTTGAAGAGAAGGGTGTGTGTGTGTGTATTTAATACCAATAGCTGGCATTAGATTTGTTTTTCTTTAAGAATTCCTCTGCAGTTGTATTTGTTCAGCAAATAGCATCTCTCAGAACTTTCCCAACTCTGAATCCCTATTTTAAAAGATATGCTATAGCACTAAGGTCAGCACTTGTCTGATATATAACCCTAAATACATTTGCTTGGAAATGCATCCAAGTGAATTGTGTGTATTATTCCAAGTAAATATCCTCCTTGGGACTGCAGCCTAAGAGGATATCAACTGTACTCCTTAAACAGCATCCTCAGGAGTTGTCCAAACAATGGAACTGTTCTTTTAAGTATCGAGTAGACTCTACTTCAAGATGGGAGTGCCAAATTGTGTGATCTCTCATCATTTATTTATTTGGAACGTTTTTATTCCACCTTCCCATACAACTTAAAAGAGTCCTCAATATTATGTTGATACTGTGTGCTTCCTAGCTGGCCGTCACATACCATGAAGGCCAGTTTCTAAGGCTGTGTGCTTCAAAAGTTCAAAATAACATGAAGGAATCAATGCATTAAAAAAAAAATGCCAACTAGACAAAACTTGGGCACTGGTGGAAATCAGGTTTTACAAGTTTCTGCAAAACAAAAGTGGCGGATCGTGCCTGAGTTGTTGATGCCTTTCTTCTGAAGTAAGCAGACTCTTTCTCCAATTCTCTCCCCCTAGCTGGTGAACAGGATTGGAAGGGAAAGTAAGTAAAGTGTGCTCTGGAGTCACAACAGACACATGGCAACCCCATGAAGTTCCACCTCATGGGTTTCAAAGGCCTTCCTCTGCATAGCAGCTCCAGTCTTGGTGGTCTCTCCCTTCCATGCTTAGCTTCCAAGCTCTGACAAGATCAGGCTAGTCTGGGCTACTAGGGCTGCTACAGGAAGAGAAAGGGGACTGATGAAATTCAAGTAAGAATGTGATTGCTGGCAGGGGAGCACGTGTGGCTGTGTCTTTGAGAATGCACAGGATGAAGTTGGCTTTTCAAAGTAAATGCTCCTCATTGCTCAAGTTCCCGTTTTGTATGTGGCAAAGCCGCTTTGCCCTCAGCAACCCCTAGGCCACCGCATTGCTGATTCAACAAGACATAAATGGTCACAGTAGGCTCGATTTGTTAAATTCCTTCTCCGCGACCTGCTTATTTCCAGGAGCACAGGCATTACCAGGTTTACAGATATCTAGGAACTGTAGCACATGGCTAGTGCAGGAAGCTGCTAAATTCATTTTTAATTCCCCCCACACACATCCTTTTCCTTCAGTGAAAAGCAGCTACATTATTTAAGCCAATGTTCCTTCCCCAAAGTGCATTTCTGAGAGATTATTGCATGCCTTAGGTGCACCAGAAAGCTGAAGGCAATATTTCTTTAAGCATCCAAGAGCTGCAATTTCCTCTGTGTTGCATTGCCCGGAACGTCTAATTTGATATGAAATTGACATTTTTATAAAGATAGCAGCAAAACAGCCCTGTTGTTGCATTTCTCATGAAATTATTATTGAGGGTGGGGAAATTATTTAAAAACCTTGAAAACACACACACACACACACACACACACACACACACACGAGTTTTATTGGGAAAGTGCATCCATAATTCAGAACGGCAGCCCTAGATGGAAATTCAGTTGCTGAAATAATACATGTCAGATAATCCAGTCCTGGCTTTTGGCCTATTAATGTCTTCCAGCCCCACTCTCTGGTTTCTTGGATTTGGTGTGCCAGTAAGATTAGTTTTTATGGCAGCTGTGATAGAGTCAATTCCATTAGGACAATGAGGAGCCACAAAACTGCTACTCTTTTAAAATCTCGGGAGGGTGAATAAGCTTCACTGGTGGATTCATGTTCTCATGGCAACCTTTTTAATGTGCTCCCATCACCAGATGCATGGCCAAAGTCTTCACAGCTGAATGCCTGAAGTCAATGGGAGACCAAAATGGTTAGCCTCTCTGAATTATCCATCTGCCGTCTCTGTTTTTATGATACGATATATATGTATATTTCAGTTTTGCAAGCACCCACGTGAGAAAATTTTGGATGCTGTTTGCAAAATGAGTCAATGGGTGCAGTAAGGCTTTGTTTGTCTGAATGAGTGGTTTGTGAGACAGTATCTTCAAACACGCAAATAATCAGAAGTTCACATACACAAAAAATGTTCCTTGGTTTTGTGGCAACAAGATGCTGGATGGAAGGAAGGGAGCATGAATGAAAAAGAAGGCATATTTTCTCTTTGGTTTTTGTGCCTTAGTGCTGAGCTCTAGATTAACACCCACCAGCAGGACTGAACTCTGTATTGATTAGCATGGGGTTTGACTACAACCTGGGACAACTTTGTTTGAATCCCCCGCTCTGGTATGGAAACTTGCTGGGTGCCCCTGGCCCTGTTATAATATCTCAGGCTAACCTACCCTCCCAAGGTGGTTGCTGTGAGGATAGAGTGGTGGTGCAAAGATGTCAAAAGCTGCTGTGGGCTCTGATCACAGAGAAAAACCAGATGTAAATAAAAAATTAAACTTAACAGTGGGAGGGTTTCTAGTGTCCTGGCCCCACTGGTGGACCTCCTGAGGGCACCTGGTGTTTTTGGCCACTGTGTGACAGAGTGTTGCACTTGATGGGCCACTGGCCTGATACAACATTGGCTTCTCTTATGTTCTTAATAAAATCGTGCAGATTTTCAATCTGAATAAAAGAAGTGTACAACTCCTGGAGTCGGAATACTTGGCATTTTTAAAACTGCATTTGGAATTTTTTTTAAAGAAGCGGGAAGAAAGGCAGAGCCTTATTCCTGCTTAGTGTACTAATGATGATCTGGTTTGTGGATGATGATCTAGGGGTGAAAGAGACTGGCTTGCCCCAAACTGCTCAAGTCTGTGTCAGGAATAGGGCTTGAGATGTGGTGACCAATCTATGTACTAGTAGTGTGTTTAACAGCTGAAGAGAGAGGTGATGTGAATGAAGGCTGCCATTCTACCTGCCATATGGGGATTCTAATTGATGCGCTCATGTGTACATGAAGAAAGGCTCTTTGGATGTGTTCAGAGGCACTTTTCTAGTGACTCTAGTGATTAACTCTGGTATTCAAAAACAGATTCGGCAGTAAATGGAGGTCTAGACAATCACAGGGCTTCACTGGTGCCAGACCAACCCAGCATGACTTGGTTACTGAAACTGCATAGATTTCTGAAACTGAGCATCCATTTTCCCGACCACAATTATAGTAAAGGAGTTTTTTTTGCTAAAAGACCTAAACTAAAATCATTATAAAGTGCTGGAAGGCTGAAATGCAA
The DNA here is from genome assembly GCA_029233225.1 of Lepidodactylus listeri. Lineage (NCBI taxonomy): Eukaryota > Metazoa > Chordata > Lepidosauria > Squamata > Gekkonidae > Lepidodactylus > Lepidodactylus listeri. The sequence goes on along the minus strand of JARCFY010000011.1, from coordinate 72,671,471 downwards.
ATTGTTGACCATGCAGAAAGGTTGGTTGACAACATATTCAGAAACTCAGTAAAACTACTTCTGTATTCTTACACATGCACTTGAAAAATGCTCTGTGGCATGCGGGAATTCGGCTTTAGGGATGTATGTTACAGATCTTGCTAGTTATTGGGGAATGGCCCCTTGTCTCTGGTACTTGTCCCTTGCAAAACGGTGGCTCTAGTGTTGTCCCTCTTGAGAAAAAGTTAGGGTACCTCTTAAACATTTTAGTTAGCATTCTCTAGGATTCTTTAAGGGTCGACTTGCTTTCAAGACAACAGGCTATTCTGAGAGCAAATGTTCCAGAATGAGCTTGAATTGGGTCTCTTCTGTAATAAGTATAATGCAACCAGAACCCTTGTGGTGAAAAACAGTGTGTTAACAGTTTGTAAATTTAAATAGCTATGAGAGTAACCCCTCCCTACACCAGGGTGCTAACACACCATGCTCCAGAAGTCAGTGGAGGGCATAGTAGATGAATATGGGTTTTGAACCTTCAGCAGTGTTCAGTGTTGGGCCTCGGGCTGATCTTCCTTGGTGTAAGAATATAGGATGCCACAAGTACATTGGAGTGCCCCAGTATTCATCTGTGAAATGTTGGGAGCTGCATTTACATGCTGCATTTCAGTGACTTGAATGTTTCAAAGATATAAATTGTACTTCTTAACAATATAACATTTAGTAAATAATTTTTTTTAAATTGTGTCATGTGAAAGCAACCCTAAATATGACCTCTTTTGAAATCATGAGAGGAAATTCAACTAACTGATAATAGCTAACAAAACTTTTTCAGGCTTAAGAGGTGAGAATAGACTAATGCATTATAGTAGCAACACATTTTTTCTCTTTAAAGACACATCTGGGTATTGTGTATTTGTAATATTTCTCCAAGCATATTTCAAGCTAGAAAGTAAAATATAGGTAAGGCGCCAAACTGCTATGGTTGCCAACTCTAAATTTCAAAAGAAAAGGGATAGCTATTAGGAGAACTTGACAAAGCTGTGAAAAAAAGGAAACTGTGTGGCTTGAATCCTATGAATGAGTTCTGTACGCTCGAGATCATCTCTGTTGTGAAAAGCGCTTTCTTCTGCTAGCACTTCCATTTGTGCAGGGGTTCACTGAAAACCATTGATTTTGCACAAATGAAAGTTTTAGCAATCTCTGCTGCAGAAAATGTTCTGTCTAGCATCTGTGAAACTTGTTCATAGGATCAAGGCTTGTAGGGTCTTGTGGTCCATTATATTACATGATGACCAGCTTGCATTCGTTTTCGGTGGACATCTTGTTTGGTCCTGAGAACCACATTAGTAGCACTTGTCCTTGTGCAAAGTTTTCATGCTAGGGTGTTTGAAAGGTAACCTCTGCTGGTGTAATGCTGGACCACAGTTTCATGGTAGTAAATGCTTGTCCCAAGCCATTATGCAAATTAAGCAAACTTTCTTGTATTTTGCTGCAAAGTTTTTGCATAACTTTGTTTTCTAGTCATGGAGGGGCAAAGTCATTAAGGATCCACCTTCAGCCACTGGAAATCTTATTCAGCCACTCCTCTGGACTCTGAAACTTGAGCAAGGAATGCCCACAAGTTTTCGCTTTGTATCCATAAGGGCTAGTAACTTATTTTTTTATTGAAATGATCCTGAGAATCAAAGAAAGCTAGGTTGTGTGCCTAACACTATACTGAGTTCTCCCTGAAATCCATCTTGTTCTATGCTAGTTTCGTCAATTAAATTCTTTTTTTCTAGAAAATGCAAAAGGTTTCTTTAGCTGATGATGTCTAATACTGAACTTAAAACTTTGCACCCACAGCTGTATGTATTAAAATGTTTGTTTGAGCATGTGCCCTCTATTCAGCCTTGTCTTTCAGGGACAACAACTGTAATTTTCAAGGGACAGTTAATGGTAAGCCCTTTCAGAGCTAACAGTGCCAATAGTCTAGCAAGTACATGTGGAGATCTTTGCATGTAGTCCTCAGTTACTTCGGTGGAACTACAAATAAGGGCCCAGTAGGCAAAACTCCCAGTGGAATTTTCCTGCTTAAAATCATTTTTGGATAAACCCAACCAAACTCACTGTGCCTGTTCATCTTCATGCAAGTCAGTAATTCAAAAATCTGGCTGCAGTCCTATATTCCTGTATCCGAAGAATTTTTGTGTGTGTTGCTATGTACCAAATTTCAAGCTCAACAGTTGGTCTTCTTTTTCTTACTGTAAGAAGTTCCAACCTTAATAGTGCAGTCCTATGCAGAGTTATTCCAGTCCAAGCCCATTAAGGTGTAGTTTTAGAAGACATTTGCATAATACAGGTAAACGAGACAGGGACCAATGAGATGTATCAGGAAGGAGAATTTCCTTCCCTCTCTTGGGAGCTTATCCTGAAGTATCTCTGCATAGGATTTATTTCACTGGGTTTAGACCATTGTAACTCTGCACTGCAAGCAATCTAAAAATAACATGCTTGATTTCAAGCCCTTTAAGTTTCTGTAAGTCATGCTTCAAGGAGGAAAATGACAGAGTATGCATAAAGATATTTCACATTGTTTTCAACATGGCACTAACTTTGAACAAATAATGGAACCTGTCCACAATAAGTCTCCATTGAAGCTGTGAGGATGAAAACAATGGAGACAACACAGAGCCCAAAAGAAGAGCCGTGCAAGTTTGTAAATAGCTGCTTGCGTGGTAGCTGGTGTTGAGTAACAGTGTCTCTGGGTAACTAGGAAATGAGTGAGGAGGACAAACTGCTGTCTACTAAGCAGCCATTTACTATGATCTGCATGTAGCTGTATGGCCAGTAGGTCAGTTGCATTGTCCTTCCCAGTGGTGAGAAGAACCTTGTCAATTGCCCTTCATCGTTGGGTCTTGAAGATTTTCTTCAACATTTGGGACCAGCGTATCTCTGGGACCACCTCTCCCTGTATACCTCCCAAAGGTGCTATGCTCTGCAGATAAGAACCTCCTCGAGATCCTTGGCCCAAAGGACATCTGGTTGTCCTCAACCAGAGCCAGGGCTTTTTCAGCCCTGGTGCTGGGCAGGTAGAACTCTCTGCCTAATGGCATCTGGGCCCTGTGGGACTTAATGCAATTCTGCAGGGCCTGTAAGACTGAGCTTATAGTTGAAGACAGCAATGGTTTACCATCAAGTGATGACAGTCTGTCATCAAGCCTGACCTCCCATCTCCCCCCCCCCGAGTAGGATATGGAATATTAAATGCCATCTGATTAATTGATTGCTTTTTTTTGTTTAAAATTTTGTGTATATATGTACTATGTATTATTACAGTATTTATTAGAGGCTATTTATAACTTGTCAACTACCCCAAACCTCAACCTGGGGGAGGGCGGTATACAAATCAAATAATAAATAAAATAAACAAATATGGTTGTCTCACCCATTGAAATTTCATGAAAGCTGGGTGAGAGAGAGGCTTTTAGGGGACATTTGCGTAATATAGGTAAACAAGACAGGGGCCAATGAGATGTGTCGGGGAGGAGAGCTTCCTTCCTCTCTCATCTTCATTTCCCGCCGCCTCTCCTCTCCCCCCTTCCCACTGATCATCTTTCAATCTTATTGTGGAGTAAGTGACCACAGAAGCCTTGCAAGTCTTATCTCAGCAACAACTTGGATTGTATAAACAGCCATTGGCAGCATACCTATATTGTCTGTTGTTTCCCAAGCAATGCAAAATGGATACTAAGATCTTATGAGGCAATCTCATGAAATTGTGGCTGTTCTAACTATTTTGTGTTTATTTTATTTACTTCGTTTACACCCTGCCTTTCTACTCATTGGGGGGACCCCAAGCAACTTACATCATTCTCCTCTGTTTTATCGTCACAGCAACCCTGTGAGGTTAGTTAGACCAAGAGTGTATGTTTATTTTCCCCACCCTTTTCGTGTTACCACTCCCCCCCCCCCCCCCCAAACCTGAGGGTTCCGCTTAGTTTGCAGAAACATTTGTTCGGTCTGGCCTGATTTGTGGAGATTTTTTGGTCTGCAGTCTGGGCCCATCTCCAGAATTAGGTGTGGGGAAATAAATATTTTTTATAGGCTGGTTGTGTCAGGCAGGTTGGAGCAGATATAAAGGGAGAGATTTAATAACATATTTTCTGTAATTAATGGTAGGAGGCAGAGTGAAACAAATGGATAAATGACCACGTCTCATCTTGAGAGGAAACACGGTCAAGGAGTTTGAAACATTCCATTGCTGAGATTATCAGGGAGTTGTTAATCCACTTCATAGTCACTTGTTGCCTTGGAGACAAATGTAATCAAAGGGCTTTTTTCCTCCTGGCTTTTGATTAGAGACGCTATTGACTTCTGGCTTTAGAGAGTTGGTGGAGTAGCATGCCAAATGTCGGAAGATGGAAATTAATCTCTAAGTGATTGGTCTGAATTCTATTGATTTGGAAGAGTCAGGCAAGAAGCTCTTCACACCTTTTCACACCAGCTTAAAAAAAAACAAAACTTAAGATCTTCCTGACTCAAAAGTAGTAATTTTGCAATAAGGATACTTTAGCCTGGAACTTTATTCTGGATATTTGACATGAGGAAGTCCATGACTATGAGAATTGCTCTTTTGTTTTGTCAAAATAGGAAATTTTCTTGTGATCAGCCTTTTGTGACGAGTGCACATTTTCTCCTACCTGTGAGCAGTGCTGAAAATAAAGAATACTCAACTCTTTTTGAAAGTGTTCTCAATAACAGGATTCAATCCCGTGTGTGTTATTATGAAAAGTATTCATGATAATTAGGAACAGGAACATGTTGAGTCATTTAGAACAGATAGAAGGAAGTACTTCTTCACCCAAAGAGTGATTAATACATGGGATTCACTGCCACAGGAGGAGGTGGTGATGGCTTCAAGAGGGAATTAGATAAACACAAGTTGGGGACCCGCGATACTCGCGGGGTGGGGAGAAAAGGAGCTCGCCCCCTTCCCCCCTTCCCCCCCCCCCCACAAAGAATCTTGGTGGGCCTCGCCGGGCCTGCCGCTCGCCCCCTTCCCACAAAGAATCCTGGTGGGCCTCTCAGGGCCCGCCGCTCGCCCCCTTCCCCCCCCCAGCAAGAGTCCCGGCGGGCCTCGCTGGGCCCGCCGCTCCCCCCTCCCCCCCAGCAAGAGTCCCGGTGGGCCTCGCCGGGCCCGTCGCTCCCCCCTCCCCCCCAGCAAGAGTCCCGGCGGGCCTCGCCGGGCCCGCCGCTCGCCCCCTTCCCCCCCAGCAAGAGTCCCGGCGGGCCTTGCCGGGCCCGCCGCTCACCCCCTCCCACCCCCGGCCGCAGCCACGGCTTTTTACTTTTCGGGGGATTTCAGTATCCCCCGAAAAGTTTTTTAAACTTTTGGCATTTTTCTGCAGGCGGGGGGGGGGGGTCACCCTCCACCTGCAGAACCCCCCCTCTGCCCTCCAAGTGCCCCCCCCGCATGGAATTAGGTATCCGCACACGGGGGGGGGCACTTGGCTATTAGATATATAGATATGGAGCAGAGGTCCATCAATGGCTATTAGCCACAAGGTATAGATAGGAACTCTTAGTCTGGAGCAAGTGATGCTCTATTTTCTTGGTGTTTGGGGGGGGGGCACAGTGGGGAGACTTCTAGTGTCCTGCCCCCACTGGTGGACCTCCTGAGGGCACCTGGTGTTTTTGGCCACTGTGTGACAGAGTGTTAGACTAGATGGGCCACTGGCCTGATCCAACATTGGCTTCTCTTATGTTCTTATGTTTTTATTTCAGGCTTCTCTTATGTTCTTATGTTCTTATTTTAGTTGATGTTTGGGTGAGAAGGTGCTCTTACTCTAATTTATATTACAATATCTGTAAGAATAATTTTAGTATGGGTTTCAGGTTGACGATAAAGAAATTGTTCAAAATTTTCTATTCCGTGGCTAAGTCATCAATCAAAGGGAAGACCTACAACCAAGGAATCAGAAGGAGGCTGAAATTAGGAAGGGCAGCCAAGAAAGTTCCCTAAGGATCTTTCTTAGATCCTTAAGGATAAGGATGTGTTGCGGGCAACCAAGATCAAGATAGTTCATGCCATAGTATTTTCCATTATTATGTATGGGTGTAAAAGCTGGACAATGAAGAAAACTGACAGGAAGATACCCGATTCCTTTGAAATGTGGTGTAGGAAGACAGTTTCAAGGATACCATGGGCCGCTAAAAGTGGATTCTAAATAAAATCAAACCTGAATTCCCCCTAGAAGCTAAAGTGACTAAACTGAAGCTATTGTACTTTGATCACATTGTGAGAAGACAAGAGTTGCTGGAAAAGACTGTGCTAGACTCCTGTGCTAGGAGAAGCTGAAGGCAGCAGGAGAAGAGGAAGACCTAACATCAGACGGATTTACACGATAAAGAAAGCCACGGCTCTCAGTTTGCAAGACCTAAGCAAGGCTGTTAATGATAGGACATTTGGGAGGTCATTAATTCATACAGTCATCATAATTCAGAAGCGACTTAATGGCACGTAACACACACACAGCGTTTATTGTATATGGCCAAAGGTTATTACAGTCAGTCTCATAGAGGGGTAAGAATACTTTTGATCTCTTTTAATTGTATGAACTCTGATCAAGGATCTAGTCTAGAGGCCCCGACACACGAGCTGATGTTTCAGAAGTAGTTTGCCATGCATGGTGGAATGGGGAGGGTTGTTTTTCAAGTGAAAAAGGAAGTTGGAAGTCCTGGTGAGCTCTCAGAACATGTGATCAATAAATGCTCCTTACTGCACTTATATAATACTTCCTTCCCTCATGCCAGCATGGGTCCTGAAGACCCAAGAAACTCCAGGTATTGCTGGGGGGCAGTGGAAAATGATACCATTCAGTCATTGTGCAGAAGCCTGCCATTGTGTGGTGACCAGCTGAAGCAGGTACAGTGCTTTTCCTCTGGGGAAGAGGGCACTAAGGACTGGTGGTTTGTTGCCAAGCATTGTTGCAGCTGCTCTCTCTAGTCCCAGCAGCAGTAATAGTTGCATGGCATGCTTGTATTTTGTTGAAGCCTGTAGCTGGGGTCCCAGCCAGTCTTCCTATCATATTGAGAAGAACCTTTGTGAATTGAACCTAGATCTAACTGTGGAGTGTTCTGATTGGCTACCTTGCTCTTGAGATGTGTGCTTCTTGGCCAGATATAATGCCAGTTCAAGGTAATACAGGCCTCATCCTCTGTGTTCTGTTGTTGGTCCTCCAGGGCAACTAGTTGGCTGCTGTGAGATGGGATGCTGGACTAGATGGACCACTGGTCTGATCCAGCAGAATTCTTCTTCTATTCTTATGATTCTCTGTACCTAGAAGCTTCATCTACCAGTCCTCCCAGATGAGAACTTCAAACTACCGTTTTGTTTTCAGCTCTGCTTAGATGTTTTGTTGATTCGGCTGCCGGAAAAGTTGATGGGCTAACTTTTTATGTTAGAGTGGCAATAATGTCTGCCGGGTGAAGGCTTAAGACAGTTTTGTTTTTAAAATGGTTTGTGAGGGTGCTTTAAAAAAAAAACCCTCCAATTTTCCTTTACAATAGCAAAACAAAATAGCAGTTGTATTCCCTGTCTGAGAGGCTTATTTATCTTTCAAGTTGGCAGTGAAGAATAATTATGATCTTTCAGTGCGGGGTGTGTACGTATGTGAAAGAGATGGAATTTCCAACAAACTACTGAACCAAGCTTAGTAACAGCTATTTTCACAGACTCCTTGCAATATCCAATCTGCCTCAATTCTTTTTAACCATTAAAAGTGAAATACTGTAACACCTAATCTAAACTACATGACAAAGAAACAAGATTTGTTGTTCTCTGTGTGCAAGAAGTCATATTCTCAATCTTCTAAGAAGTTAGAAGTAGACCTACTGTGTCACTAACTTTTTTTTTGCCTTCTTTGCAGAGTATTGGGAAGGGGTCTTTATGGTGTATAGACCCAGAATATAGACAAAACCTTATCCAGGCTTTGAAAAAGACTCCCTATCATCCATATGTGTTCAGCACACCTCCAGCGTCTCCTCAGGCATATCAAAGGTAAGAGAATTTGAACATACATTTATTGGGCAGTTCTTTGTCTCTCTTGCATGCAAAGCTGATCTTCTCCCACTGAATCACAGCGCACATACACACACACACACTCAGTTCACCTAATTCAGCATTGTCAGACTAGGACCTGGGATGACTTGAGTTCAAATCCCTTGCTCAATCATGGAAGCCCAACAGGTGGCCGTGGGTCTGTCACCGATCTCTCAGCCTAACTTACCCTTACAAGGTTGCTGTTGTGAGGATCAAGTGGAGAAGAGGGGAACAATGTGAAAAGCCATTTTGGGTCCCCAAATGGGGAGAAAAGCAGGATGTAAATAAAGTAATAAAATGAGCAACCACATTGCTTTGTGGTTGATTGGTTGATGGCAGCCTAACTTCTACCTGTTCCTGCCATAAAGAATTGAAACAATTATGAAAAGCATCATAAACTCCTAAATCTGATACCAATAGTCACATGACTGAGAAACTTGTAGGAGAACCCTTCAACCTTCCAGGACATTCAATGTGTGACCTCAGAGTAGCTGTTTTATTGCAAAGGAATTTCAGGAACAGACTAAAAAGGGAAATTGCTGAGTTGCAAATTATTACAACGCTCAGAACAAATGGAATCCCCAGGACTTAACAGGAATATTGGTTTTTTATCTCACTACACATGCTAACCTTATTCAGCCCTTACACCTGTATTCTCACCAATCCCCCTAAAGAGCCATACTTTCTTTTTATTTTATTTTATTTCATTTCATTTCATTTTATTTCATTTCATTTCATTTTTTTATTTGGACTAATAGATTAGAGTAGTAGATTGTAGTGTAACCTAATGAATAGTAGAATGTAGTATAATTTGGAAGAGTAGATTGAAATGTACTTCTGGTCAGGGGACAGGGGAGACAATTACACAGTCAGTCGCCCCACTTCAAAGTGGAAGATGCTGTAAGGTTGCCTCCATGCTTGGGAGGAGATGGATGGAGCGTAATGGCAGAATCTCAGTTAATTACTCTCAACATTCCACAATTAAGGCTACATCTACCCATCAGTCTTCAATTTTGACATATTTATTTCCTTCACTGTGCTTGCATAAAAGTTTTTTTGTCTTAAAGATGCCACTGGACTCAAACGTTGTTCTCCTGCTTCATGCCAACACGGCTACCTCACCTGAATCTATCCTAAATTATCAGTGCTTAAATTCTTTTGTTGGACTTGTGGTATTCCTTACCATGTTTGGTGGCTCCAGCATATTCATTGTAGCTCCTCAGGCTGAGTTGTTGGTGCTTCTGTGGATGTGACCCAAAAATGCAACTTCCTGTACTCCTCTGCAACAACTGAAATTTCAATTGCCAGAAATCAATCCAGGTTTTCTTCTTTTTCTGCCTTTTGCAGATCTGAAGTGCTCGGAAAGCAGGTTATTGCTGGTTTGGTCTTTTCTGGCTTGTTGCTCCAGTGTTTGAGAGACTGCGTTGTCATTGTAGCCATAGCGTCTCATGCAGACTTTTGCTTCCAGGCGACTGGAGTCTATTTCTTGGTGTTGTGGTTACCTGCTCTCTGTGAGACGGGTCAGTATAGTTATGCAAGTTGCCAAGGGGTGTGTGTGCATGTGCCTTTTGAAAAACAAAGTGGGGGGATGCCTCCTTTTTACTAGGAGAAAAAGTGAAGTGTGGCTGGAAAGTGTGACTTAAGAAATTCAAGTATCAATGATACAGTAATTTAATTGAGGAGTTGCTTGTTTGTGACCAACTCAAGAAAACAAAAGTATGAGATAATTGAGGTATCAGATCAGCTATGTCCTCATAATCAGCATCTAGAGAATAAGTGATTAGGGCTGCAATCCTAAGAACACTGTCCTGGGAGTAAGTCCTATTGAATAAAATGGGGCTTTCTTCTGAGTAGACTTACTTGGGATAGCTCCAGAGTTTAAGTCCAGAGGCACCTTTAAGACCAACAAATTTTAATTCTGGATATAAGCTTTCATGTGAAAATTAAATTTTGTTGGTCTTAAAGGTGCTACTGGACTCAAACTTTGTTCTGTTGCTTCAGATCAACACGACTACCCACCTGAATCTATCTTAGGATAGCGCCCTTACTAAATCAAGATAGTTTAAGTGGTGCCTGCTGGTAACTTAGAAGACTTAAAAGGGGGTTAGACAGATTTGAGGAGGAAAGATCCATCAGAGGCTATGAGCCGTGATGGCTGAATACTGCCTCAGTGTTTAGAGGCAGTATGCTTCTGGATGCTACTTGTGGGGTTGGGGGGACAGTAACCAGGGCAGATTTTTGTGCATGGGCATTCTAGTTGGCTATTGTGGGAAACAGGGAACTGGTCTAGCTGGGCGGTTGGTTTGATCCAGCAGGGCTGCTCTTAATAAAGCCACTGTATTGCCTTAGGCAACAACAGCAGCCCAGTAGCCTGTTGCATGAAATACATACGCGTGAGTCTTCTCTTTTATCTCCAAATGTGTCTACTACCAGAGCTGTGAGTTGATGGTTGTTAATGTGCGTTTAGGATAGTATTATTGTTTTGCAAGTTTCCTCCCTCAAATATACTTTCTTCCTTTTGAAGCAATATATACAGTAATATAATTCAGGTAATGTTAATGAAGTTCTCGAGCATCTCTGTCGAGCAGCAGCGTTCCGTCACATGGCCAGACAATCAATCTTCAGGCAGAGATTGGGAGGAACAGCTGGGCTTTCATGGGAGACGGCTGTATGTCTGCCCTTGCTAGGCGATTAGCGTGATGGTAACCATAGTAACCAGAGCATCTCCATAGCAACGCATAGCTGAGACAGGTGCAGTTGCATCACAAGGCTGTTTGTTGCCTGGCAAAAGGACAGGCCATTAGTACTTAGATATACGCTGTTTCCTTGGTAACAAATAACCCTACATAGCAACTACAGTGGGCTTGAGACACCCCCCCCCCCCATTTTTTATTTTCAGTGGATTCTACCTGCTTGTATTTGTGTTTGAGTTGAAGTCAACAGAATGGGAGCGTTCAGTGTGAGGGCATCTGACTTGAGAAGGTGAAATGAGATGTCCTGAGGTACGGCATAAGAGGGCTAAAATGACACATGAGAAAACAGGAAGAGTTATACAGACTTAAATACTGGCATGTTAATTGTTTGCCTTGCCCCTTCCTCCTCAGTCCTTTAATACAGACTTTATAATTTTGGGCTGATTCCCCCCCCCCTCCCAAAAAAAAAAAAATCTCTGCAAGCAGCAGTCATTCTGCTACAGCTAAATATTTGGTTTGTAGTTTGATGTTAGAGAGCCATGTCGCTATAAGCAAGGGCTTAGACTGCTGTAGCAACTGTGAGATCTTATCCCTGGAATGCATAGCTCTGCCCTACATGGTACTCATATCACTGGTGGGAAATCCTTTTGTTCAGTGAAGTTTAGGACAGGTTTTGAATTGGCTTTATTGGAATTGGAGGGTGGTAACAGGAGCTTAGGATGGTATGTGGCTGTGTTTCATTTCCCTCTACACCTCTGTTAGACTGACATCCTTGTATGGTCCTACTGCCATTCTTTAGATTGGGTGGCCTGGCCTGGCATAGTGGTGTGGTGCTGGTTCAAAACCAGTGGGCTATCCAGCCTAAATTCAAAATGCATATCTTCCATGAATTCACAAGGTGACCTTCGACAAACATCTCCTCTCAAGCCTCCATCAGCATACGGATATTGGTAGTATTAGCTGGTCAATAAATAACAAACCACACTAAATATTTGTTCAGTATTCTTACAGTGCAGTCCTAAGGAATTGATTTCAGCAGACTCAGAAGGGTGCAGCTCTGTTTAGAATGGTACTGTTAAGTCATAGAAGGGGGTTTCTGACCGACATTTGTTCAAACATGAATGAAATCATTTTGGAAGACAATGCAGTAAAAACTAGGGTAACACTTTTAGCTTTAAAAGGGTCGGGTTTGCGGTCACAATATTATGACCATTCGAAAGCTGAACTGTGGCTTAAACCCAACTTGTCCTTAAAATGAAGATGAATATAAGATACAGAACTATAAATTTTGAACAAAATAGAGTTAACAGAATTTGAGTAGTCCCAGAGTCACAGCGAGGGAAGAAATAAGCCTGTCAGCTCTGATTCATGAACTTTAAGAAGGCATTTCTTACAGGTTCTGAGAAGCAACTTTCCCTCATAGCAGGAGAAAAATCATAAACACTGTGGAAGAGAGGGCTACACCAGAAAATGGCCACTCCTCTGTTGACTGCCCTTTTCACTGCTCCACAGGCCGTTTCCTCTGGAAGGAGCCCCGGATAATAAAGATAGTATAACAGTGTATGTGTACAATTGCTGTCTCAATGTTCTGGATAGGTATAATTTGCTGTCAGGTCGCAACTGGCTTATGGTGACCCTTTAGGGTTTTCAAGGCAAGAGATGTTCAGTGGTGGTTTGCCATTGCCAGCCTCAGAGTAGCAACCCGGTATCCCCTGGTGATCTCCCATCCAAATACTAATCAGGGCCAACCCTGCTTAGCCTCCAAGATCAGACAAGATTGGGTTGGCCTGGGGTATCCAGGGGTTTACTCTCTGCTAAATGGCTAGGCTGGGATATATATCACTTGCTTGGATTAGTCATCCATCCACTGGGATGTGTTAAGCACACCCCAATTATTCAGACAAAAATTAAGCTAAATAAAATGTGTCCCCAAATCCTTACACTTTAAATCTGAGTGCCATAAGTCAGCCCATGTAGATAGATCTTCCAGAAGTATCTCTTGTGCAGTCTCTCACAAGTCATTGGTAGAAGGATCTCTAGATGCTTTTGCTGCCTACCATCTTAAATTTTCCATGTGTGCATTCTTAACAGAGATGATGTAATAGGCTGTAAGAGAGGAGAGTTCTCAGGTCTGCAAGGAAGGATCCATTTTAGGGCTTTCTAAAAATTGGCATCTGTCATATATGCCTTCTAATTTCCTGGCATGATTTACTGCAGCTGTCCTTGGGGCTGCCCTTGAAGATTGCTTAGAAGTGTCACCTGTTGCAGAACATGGCTGACTTGCTTTTAGCTTGTTTCAGTGCTGAATGAGTTTCTCTCTTCAGGTTTTGACCTTTTAAAATCCCTAAAAGTCTCAAACCCTGCTTATTTTTGAGGCTGTCCACTCCCTTGTAAACTTCCCTGGCTCCTGTGAATCTGATGCCCTCTATTTGCTCTGTGTGTGTTGTCCTCCTTTGGCTGACAGTGTCCTCAAACAAGGTCTGAAAGACAGGAATGGTATATAAATTCAAAGAATAAATTAGCATCCATCATGAGCTATAGAGCCAGTTTGGTGTAGTGGTTAAGTGCGCGGACTCTAATCTGGGAGAACCGGGTTTGATTCCCCACTCCTCCACTTGCACCTGGCTGGATGACCTTGGGCAAGCCATAGCTCTGTACCAGCTGTTCCCTCAAGGACAGCTTGGGAAAGAGTTCTCTCAGCCCCACCTACCTCACAGGGTGTCTGTTGTGGGGAGGGGAGGGGAAAAGGAGTTTGTAAGCCGCTCTGAGACTCCCTTGGGGAGTGGAGGGCGGGGTATAAATCCAATCTCTTCTTCTCTTCTTCTTCTATAGCTGGGAGGGAGGTGTATAGAAAAAAGAACATATGTTTGTTAGTGCAGATTTGAAGATTCAATTAATTATGTCTATGATTACAAGGAATCTTGAGTAGCAGGCATTGAGGAGCCTCTGCTTCCTAGTCTGGGTAGATTTAAATCTTGAGACAGGCTCCAATATTTTGGCCATTGGAATTATTGGGGGGGGGCAGTGCCCATAGTGGTAGGTCAATAGTTTGACGGGTATTACAGTAGTTACTTCTTGAATCGTGCTGCTCTTGGATATCCAAGGAGCTGAATTATTGAAAAAACAAAGTTGTGGTTTAAGTTGATTGGTATTGTGTTGCTCTTTCCTCTTTCTCCTGGCTTGCTTAAAAATTGTTCAGTAACTAGTTAGCACCTTTTAAAACAAGTCAAAATTCATTAGCAAATATGACACTGGAGATTTCAGGGCTCCACAAGGGTTTAAGAGTGACTTTCTTACTAAAGAAAACAACTGTTCTACTTCAGGCATTAAATTAGCAAAGCAAGAAAGATAGCATTATCACCCATGGCTGCTAGTTGAGAGTTGGTTACACGCACTTTTGATCTGGTGTGCTCTGCATATAATTGTAATACACTAACTGCTGTCTCATGCATTTTCTGGGCCTTCTGGCCATCCCTGGTATGAACTTTCCTCCTTTCCTCCTTTTTTTCATTGTACCATGAGTGCCCATTATACCCACCATTCAATTCTAGAAGCTGCATTTGATGAGACGAGTGCTAGTTCACAGAACTTTTAAATCACAATTGATACAATAGTCTTTAATGTGCCAGAAATCTCTTGTAAAGCCTACCTTAGCAGTTCAACTTAAGTGTTTTGTAAAATTAAGATATCTGGATTTGAACTGCTAAGGTATGGTTTTTTTAAGCCATTGAAATATGCCCTGCTGTAAAGATCACTGTGGTTTAATGTGTCTCTTCCCTCACTCTTATTTTCATATCACTCTTCTTTAATAATTTCGATCTATGCTCCCTTTCTCTCTTAGGATTTCTTAGACCTTTTGAACCTGAGGCACTGTCTGTTTTGTTCCCTCCCTCAACAGCAACCAACTGCACTGCCCCAAATTCACTCTGGATCCTCACTCATTTAAGACCCTACTGGTGGACCTCCTGATGGCACCTGGTATTTTTGACCACTGTATGACAGAGTGTTGGACTGGATGGGCCATTGGCCTGATCCAACATTGGCTTCTCTTATGTTCTTGTTGGCATTCTCCTGGCATATGCAGTTTACCAAATGCTTTTGTGTTAAGTTTTTTAAAGTTTCTGTACAGCTGTATTTGGCTATTCAGGGTCCATGCTTTTATTGCTGGATGTGAAGCAATACCACCTTGGAAAAGTAAAGTCCTTTGTTTTCTTTAAAAAGTATCTAAATTACTTGATTTCCTCCAACTGATGAATATATAACTGATTAAAACATCTTATATGTATTTTGGTTATTAGATTGCCTTCTTAATGCAAACAACATTTAACTTATTGTTCTTTGTGTTTGTCAAAGCTTATGCTATTGTATAAAGTTAATCTAGGAACGGTTAATAAGACAGCATTTGATACTGAAATAATTCCGCCACTGACAGTCCTTTTAAAACAGTGGTAATCTGTATGACTGTGTGTGTTATATCTAGGAGAAGCCTTAAACTCCCATATGTATGAACAGAAATCTGGATAGTGTGAAACTGGCCCAACTAGTTCTCAAAAACAATCAGAATCACCAAAGGGGGAACAGATTTTCCCATTTGCAAGTCAGCAGTTTACAGCAAGTTGCTAAATGAAACTGTGGTTTTAGGTGTGCAGATGCTATCTTCAAAGAACAGTTGCCTGGCTGCATTCTTGTTGTGGCCCAAAACCCCCCCTGTGGAAGACCAAAGGCTTTGCTTATATAGCTCAGTGACAGAAATTAATAAACTACATGCAGAATGACTTTAATTCTCCCAATATTAAGATGCCCCTGGGGAGGCTGGATTAACAGAAGGAATTACAAGAATTATACAGCGAGGGCTGGCAGGATCCCATGGAGGCAAATTGACCCCCTCTTTGCGTCTTTCAAACCTCACAGAGAAACAAACATATGGAAGTTTGGCAGGGACAATTTCAGAGTTTACTTTGCAGAGGGCTGTGGCTGTTCTGTTACTGTCCCCTGCAGCATTTTGGGGCGACTGCTGAGAGGGAATTTGCCATTTACGTAAACTGTCATGGGCGTCTTTCAAGCCTTCTTGCATGCATTTGTGGTTCCTAGTTGCTTTTCTGCTTTTAAGTTGCTTGGAGTATTTGGTGCAGTTATAAAATCAAACATAAAACAACAAGAACAATCCACTGAAAATTTTAAAAATACATTTTTGTTGTTGTTGTTGTTGTTGTTTAGTTGCACAGTTGAGTCTGACTCTAAAGACTAAAAAACCAACAACCCTAAAAGTCACAGCATGCACTGTCCACTACAGGGAATAGCTCTGAGAAACCAACAGTTTTTACTTGGCATGGCCCTAGGAAGGACTAACCTGGTGGATCTCTCTGCATCGGGAACTCTGTATTGTGGACTCTGGCAATTTTTTTTTTTTAAGTGTGGCTTCCTGCCCACAAGTCCTGGGGACAGGGCAGATTAGAAATCTAATGAACAAACGAAAACCAATCAGCCCACTTTGTCCTTGTTAATTGTATTGTAAATAAACCATAAACATGATGATTGCATATTCCCCAACAGTTGATGTCACTGATGATCTTGGCACAGCAGAGATTTCTAATTTTCATCTAGTAAGTGAACCTGTTTACAGTACAGAATGTAGCCCACAGAATGGACACCCTGTCCATAGAAATGTTTGCAGAGCTAAAGCAAACTCAGGTTGTTGTTGTTTTTGCACCTTTCTGGTGGCCCACCATGTATTCTCTTTCTTTAGAAAAAAATGTTTTGCTGAAAAAAAACAAAAACCTGCTTACACTTGACAAGGGAGCAGAAGATCTTTCAGATCTTTCTTCCCGTCCATCCCCAGAAATGGCTTTGTACTTTAAAAGTATAAACAGAATGTGCATTGAGCCTGGTTTGATGTTAGCGTATTGAGTGGTGATAACTAAGGAGACCAGAGTTCACACTTCTGCCTCTCTTTGGGGTCATGAGGAGTGGGTATGTGCACACATTTGTGTGCAGAAGGGGCTGAGGGAGAAAAGTTTTTTTTTCCTTTTTGTGGAAGGGAGGGGATTACTTGTGCTTGTCTTCTCACAGACTTGTAAGGCAGTAATCAGTGGGGGGCGGGGTGAAGAAGGGTTAGAGGGAGAAAGAGTTTTGAAATCCCACACACAACCCCCAGAATCTTCTCTTGGGATCTTACAAGGTTTCCTGGCCCTGTACAAACCAATTTCCTCCCTTGCTTTAACTGTCCCTCAGCTGCCTTCATTATTCCTTATTTCTTGGTGTGTGGTTGGTCTTCATCAGATCATGGGGTGGAGCCATCTTTATTTGTTTCATGATTTTAAAGACAGCGATATTTTTTTAAAAAAAAAACAACGGGATAAGTCACTGACAGAAAGTCCCATAGCTTTTCTGTGCCTAGAATAGTTTTGCTTCTGTTGTGATAGTAATGGAGTCAGTCAGTGCCGTTATTGTTAGGCAGAATGCATGGAGTAAAACCAAATTAGTTGTCGCACTGAAGATGGTCCAAAAACAGTTGTTTGCACAGAAGAATACTTCCTGCCTCTTAACAATAGCTGGAGCAGATTGGTCTCATCTAGGTCCTGTACTCCTTGTCCCTTTTCTCTGGGACCTGTTTAATGTTCTGAATATTACCTCTGTACGAAACCCTGTATGAATACACATGAATTCCGAATTGGACCCTTGGTCTGTCGAGGTCAGTACTGTCCAGTTTGACTGGCAACGGCTTTCCAGGGTCTCTGTCAGAGCTCTTTCATATCACCTGCTGTCAGATCCTTCAACTGGAGATACTGGGGATTGAACCTGGGACCTTCTGCATGCATGGCTTCAGCCCAGTGCATGCATGGGATCATTGTATCTGGGGGCTTATCAGCAGCAGGGGGAGGCCTAGGTCAGTCATTGTTGGTGACATGGCAGTATCAGCTCTGGCACGAAAAGAAGTGACATCTTATTGCCAGAGACACAGGGATCACCAAGGAATCCAGGGTCGTGATGCAGAGACAGGCAATGGCAAAACCACCTCTGAATGTCTCTTACCATGAAAACACAATGGGGTTGCTGTAAGACAGCTTTGACTTGGCAACAACCCCTCCCCCTGCCACTGCTTTTACCATAGAGTTTTTGCCCAAATATCAGGGCACCCCACATCACTGGTGACACAGTGACGTCACTTCCAGTGCATGCCAGAGGTGACATCACTGTGACACTGGCCAAGGCCTCCTCATGTGCTAGTAAGTTCCCTCACCAGGCAGCTGATTGGTGGTACGAAACCCCCTGCCCTGGTGGGGGCCTTGTAGCCCTACTCTCAGGTAAGTGTCCCTGTTCTCTGAGCTCATTGTGAAGGGATCTTGTGCCAGTACCTCTTCCTGAGGTGTGGCCATTCTGTTATGTAAATTACTCTCTGGTGAAGTGTGTGAGGAACATCTTTGTAGACATTCTTCCCTCTTTTCAGGTGCTTTTGTTATTAAATTTTGGTCTGGGGTTTCAAGTGTAGTGGTGAGTTTCATGCTGTATACACTTCAGAGTCATTCTGTTTTGGCACATTTTATTATAGTCTTCTAAAGTGCTCTATTTTTATTGTTTTCAACTCTTATGGTTGAAAGTAAAGGATTATTTGGGTTAGTAGAGCGCTCAAGGCACATGATGCAGCAGGGTCTATCTGGTTTGTGTGTGCTGACAAGAAACAAAGTTGCACATGAGCCTCTTTATCTTTGCAAAACTAATATGAGTCCTTTATTGTAAGGAACTCCATTCTTGACAGGAGTAGAGTAGAGGCAGGATTCTAATCTAGTCTAACTAGCTAAGATGGATAGAGATGCAGGAAGCACATCCTGCCCTCATGGTGCCAAGATGAGAGAAGAAGAGGAGAAGAAGAAGAAAAGATTGGATTTATATCCCGCCCTTCACTCACTTGGAGTCTCAGAACGGCTTACAAACTCTTTTCCGTTCCTCTCCCCACAACAGACACCCTGTGAGGTAGGTGGGGCTGAGAGAGCTCTTTCCCAAGCTGTCCTTGAAAGAACAGCTGGTACAGCTGGTATGGCTTGCCCAAGGTCATCCAGCCAGGTGCAAGTGGAGAAGTGGGGAATCAAACCCGGTTCTCCCAGATTAGAGTCCGCGCACTTAACCACTACACCAAACTGGCTCTCAGAGAGTAGCACAGTGTGGAGAGAAGGTGTCAAGCTGGAAGGAAGGAAGATTCCCTGGGAGTAGCAATCTACACACTCACAGGGATAGCATCTGAGCAGTAGAAGGGAAGGATGATCAGGATCCTGGCCTATTTACCTCTCTGACTCTATAGTCCCCCTCTGAAGTCTGAGGCTAAGAGACAGCGCAAAGTCCTTCACTCCAGCAGAAAGTTGCTCTAGGCTATTTTCCCAGAGAAGAGAGAGAAACAAGTTCTTCATATAAATAAATGATTGCTTGTTAAGTTTTGCTCAGAAACATGAATGGGGCACAGTCTGGCCAGGGTTCAGAAATATTTAATTATGGTTGTGCTTTTATAAGTTACCTTATCTTTTTCAATTTTGTTTTTGTTGTTGGAGCTTCTATTGAAAAAGCTTAAAATCATTTCAATGTTTTTACAATTTTTGAGTGGTTGTGAATGGTCCTGTCCTTCAGAACTAGTTCTTTAAAAACGTCTTTGGAAGGATTCCTCAACCCAGACTTCATTCATGTTGTTTGTTCTCATAGGTTCTGTAGACAAGGTTTTCCTACAGGGAGATCAAATCTTTGTTTGAAATTTTACCTTTAATGCCTTAAGCTACCGTAGATGGATGTATTTGATGGACTAACAGTCTGTTCATTAAAATCTACAATGGAGGCCCTGCTCCATTTTTTGAGGTAAGGTGGGTGGTGACTAGAGACAGGGCTTTTTCTTTGATTGCTCCTTTACTTATAGAAGCCACTCCTCACATTGATTTGCTTGGCACTGAAACTGTTAAGTTTGGGGCACCAGGTGAAAGCAGGCCATTTCCTCAGCTTTTTGTTGAGCTGTTGTGATTGAAATGGTGCTTAATGTCTTTCACCCTCTCCACCTGGCTAGGGATAATATTTTATTATTTAAATTTTTATCTTGGTGCTTTGTCTGTTGCTGTAGAGTCTATTTTGTTGGGTTTTATAGTTTCTATATTTTAACAACTTGCTTGAGCCATCATGAGCAGAGAGTGTGACATATAAATAAGAACATAAAAGAAGCCATGTTGGATCATCAGGCCAATGGACCATCCAGTTCAACACTCCATGTCAGACAGTGGCCAAAACTCAGTTGCCATCAGGAAGTCCACCAGTGGGGCCAGAGCTTCAGAAGTCCTTCCAAACACCAAGAATACAGAGCATCACTGCCCCACTCAGAGTGTTCCATCTATACACTATGGCAAATAGCCCCCGAGGGACCTCTGCTCCATGTGTTTAGCTAATCCTAGGGTTGCCAAGTCTTACCTTTATTTGCGGGGGGGAGTCCTCGCTGCTATGGGAGTCTTCTGAGCATGTGCCACAATGACGTCCCCCGGAAGTAATGTCATCACGTGGGGCACATATAACTTTCTCTTTCCCTTCTTCCTTCCATCCATCCTCCAAAGGGCTGCTTCTTTGGCATTGTGTCAGAGAAAGAGTGAGTGAGGCGGCAGAGGAGAATAAGAAGGTGGCAGTGACAGTGGTAAAGGAAGCAGCTTCTGGTGCTGAAGCAAAGTGGAGAGGCCCAGTGCTCATGCACACTGTCGGGGAGGCAGTGACCCCCCCACCTCTGACAGGAGTAGGAGAGGGCACGGCAGCCACAGGTGTGCAGCCTGGCCCAACCAAGAGAGAGAGGAAGGGGGGATGGCCCTCCAGCCAGCTGACCTGACGTAGGTCTTTTTGCTGCTCTTGCTGCTGCCACCACCACCCTCCTCTTCCTTGCTCACAGGCCAGATAACAGACCCAGATGGGCTGGTTGTATCCTCCGGGCCATGTGTTTGACACCCCTGCTCTACAGTGTTTCAGCTAGCCAGAAATGAGGGGCATTTCAAAAGAAGACCTTATCTGCTAACTTCCCCTCAGGGAATAGATCAGTTTGATTTTGAACGCCTGTTCCAGCATAAAAAGTCTGGGTCCAGGATATTTATTTGACAATAACTTGACCACATATGTACAGCTTATAGTGTTAGCTTAAATTTCTCTCTCTCTGGTCTGAATCCATGGCTTCCTTCTACTGAAATCCACCCTCCCTTATAAACAATCTTCATGTAAGAAGCTTATCTCAATTTTCTGCCAGCATCCCATAACAACCAGGCATTTATAACCTTGACTCTCAGCATAGAATTAACAGTCAGAGAAAAGGCTTGCTTGGTGACAAACAAAAAGAGTGAAAATAAACTCAGAAGTCACTGTTCTTCACAGAGGCAAGAGCTATGGTATGCAAAGGCTTCAATTACAGGAAAGTCAAAAGCCACCAGGTTGGCATATATTCCTCACAATGGGTCATAGCTATCAGGTCATCCTCATAATCTAGAAACAGCCTAGAAAAGCTGGTAAAAGTTGCTTCTGGCAATGGGCAGCCACATGAGTCTTTGGGAGCAATATTGAGCATAGGAGGAGCCCCAGGCCGTACGTGTAAGCAGTGTGACCCCCATTCAGAAACAGAGAGCCACCAACTCCAGCATAAGTTCTCCTCTTCCCCATTAAGATACCTTTTCCCCGTCAGGATTGAGTTTCAGTTTCTTTAGTCTCAACCAGTTTATCATTGTCTTTGTTTTTTTTTATCAGAGCTTTCACCATTCAACTGGTTTTGTAGAAAAGGGAAAATAAAGATTGGTACTATCAGCATAATGCCCAAGATCTCAAGACAACTACTTTTAGTACATGATAGATCAAGATGGATAGCTGTGTTAGTCTGTTTGTAGCAGTGGAAAAGAGCAAGAGTCCGGTAGCACCTTAAAGACTAACAAAATATGTGGCAGGGTATGAGCTTTCGTGAGCATTCTTCTGAAGAAATGAGCAGTGACTCACGAAAGCTCATACCTTGCCACATATTTTTTTAGTCTTTAAGGTGCTACTGGACTCTTGCTCTTTTCTATTACTTGTAGTATGTTTGTGTAGATGCTGGGTAAAGCTCTCATATCCATTGTTCAACATAATTCTCAGTTCCAAACACTGACTAGGCTTCAGTAAAATCAGCTATTTTAAGTAGTCCGTAATCCTTGAAGGGTCTAGTAATGTCCACATTTCTCAGATAATATGGAGTATTTATTACATCAGCTGCCCATAGAACAACTTCACCCTGTTTTAATAGAGAGCACCAAATCTAATGTATGCTTTGCTACATGTATTGGGCACATTGGATATGGTTGTCAGGGTGGACTAGAGCCGCCCACAGCAAGACTGGATGTTGAAGTCTCCCAACATTGATAAGTTTGGAGGTCTCAAGATCACTTGGTTTCTAGTCCACTTCTCACATCGCAGATGCCAAGTCTGCTAGGAAGCAAGATATTCAACACTCTGGCAGTATTCAGTACTCCATTCTGTCTGGACTTCTACTCAGCATGAGCATACAGTATAGATCATTTGCTTTACTGGGTGCTAGATGATGGAGATGGGGTCGTTGTGGGCACTGTGGCATCTTTCCCCTCCCACACATACGCAGGATTCTAGCCTGATGCTCAGCTGAGAATCTGACTCAGTACATTGGACCCAGTGCAGGGCCCTCATCCCCTCAGTCTGGTTTTCAAAAGAGACATACCAGTCTGACATTCTGTGGATTGTCAGCTAATGGAGAATATGTCTTTTGCCATGTGCTTATTAGATTTTAGCAAGGTACTCTTACTTACGTAAGTCGGCTTGCTTTTAAAGTGAACACTGCAGTCTCTGAAGACTTTTTAGAGCTCCCCTTTTGGAGCCAGTTTGGTGTAGTGGTTAAGTGAGCGGACTCTAATCTGGGAGAACCAGGTTTGATTCCCCAGTCCTCCACTTGCAGCTGCTGGATGACCTTGGGCAAGCCATAGTTCTGTCAAAGCTGCTCTCAGCCCCACCTACCTCACAGGGTGTCTGTTGTGGCGAGGGGAAGGGAAAGAAGTTTGTAAGCCACTCTGAGACTCCTCTGGGTAGTGAAGGGCAGGGTATAAATCCAATCTCCTCCTCCTCCTCCTCCTCCCCTCCTTAAAATGATGCCTTAGCCCTACCATGTTGAATCAATTTCTATCAGTATAATTGCCAAAATTTGAAAATAAATTTGGTCTGCAGCTCAGTGGTTAAGACACTGAACTGCAGACCAGAAGGTTGGTAGTTCGCCAGTTCAAGACCCAAGTGTCGCGTGACGGAGTGAGCTCCCTTCTCTGGTCCCAGCCCCAGCCAACCTAACAGTTTGAAAGCAAGAAACTGCAAGTAGACAAATAGATACTGCTTCGGTGGGAAGGTAACAGCATTCTGTGTACCTCGATGTCTAGTCATGCCAGCCACATGGCCATGGAAACATCTTCGGACAGCGCTGGCTCTTTGATTGGGAAATGGAGATGAGCACTGCAACCCTAGAGTTGGATTCGACTGGCTTTTGAGCAAGGGAAACCTTTACCTTCCTGTACTGTTACTCCAGCACTTGAACTATTTAGCAGAGTGCATCTCAAGTTCAGAGCTGTGCTATCTATCTGTACAAGCATTTTGGGAAGGATTCCTTTCAGCAGGATGAGTGCTTCGTGTTTAGGAATTCTCATTTCTTTTAAAGCCTGCAGTGATTTTTGTTGCTCTTCTTCTCAAGATGGATAATAATTTCTTCTCTGCAAGTGTGGATAGCTGCATTCTTTAGATCCTGCTGGTTGTTTCTCCTGATTAAATCTTTTACCTTATAAAAATCAGTTGCTGTCTTAAGGTAGTTATTGATGTATGGCTCTGACGCATCTGTTATGCTCCAGGATATTGGATAGCTGCATGTTTAAGCTCTCGCAGGCTCTTGTCCATTAGAGGTATTGGCTGACAACTTCACCTTAACTTGCAAAACATGGACAAGTTTTACTTTCTCATGTGTACTCCATGTCCCATTCTCAGAAGAGGGATACTTTGAATAGATGGACTGATGCCCAGAAAAACCTCTGAACAAGTTGATCTAATTGTTTGCAAAAAAAAAAATTGTGAGTATTTTGTGGCCAACTAAAATGATTAAGGGGTTGTGCTTGCGAGCCTGGAAGTCATGGTGACTTCTGTCGACCCCTAGTAAGGCTAGGATGTTTCAGAGAGGTGGCTTGATAACCTGCCTCTGCATCCCTGGCCCGGGTATCCCTTGGAGGTCACCTTTCCAAGTACTTGCCAGGGTTGTCCCTTCTTATCTTACAAGATCTAATGAGATCAGGCTTGCTTGGGCTATCCAGGTCAGGGCTAATTGTTTCCAATTTTGATATATTTCTTTGGGAAATTTCTTCTAAGCTCAGAGAAGCGTTCACCTTATACCATCCAAAATGACAAACTGGAAGGTTTTGTTACAGTTATAGGATACCCATACCCAAAATACCCCTGAAAGATGTGGGTTGCATGAGACTAACATTTCTGAAAGCCCTTTGGTGAGAATCTCAGAAATCGTATTTTATCTTTTAATCTTTAGTCACAATAAGGGATATGGAATGATATTACGTATTTCTGATTTTATTTACATAGGCAAGCATATTTTGTATGTTTGCTCACTCCAGAACCACTGATTTCGGGAGGGGTATCGATAGATCTGAGTCAGATGGAGGTGATGAGAGAGGAAGTCCTATGACTGATGGACAAATTACAGATGGACAAATCACCAGGCCCAGATGGCATGCATCCAAGAGTTCTGAAAGAACTCAACTGAAAACTTGTGGATTTCCTGGCAAAAATATGGATTTTTTTTACTAAAATCTGCCTCCATTCCTGAGGACTGGAAGGTAGCGCATATAACCCCCATCCTCAAAAAGAGTTCTAGAGGCGATCTGGGAAATTACAGGCTGATCAATCTAACATTGATACCAGTAAGTTGGTAGAATCCGTTGTTCAAAATAGGATTAGTAGACATATTGATGAATTAAAGCTATTGAGGAAGAAATCAGCATGGATTCTGTAAGGGAAGATTTTGTCTCACTAATCTTTTAGAGTTCTTTGAGGGGGTGAACAAACATGTGAACAAGGGTAACCCAGTAGATGATGTTTGTTTACCTAGACTTCCAGAAAGCTTTTGATAAAGTTCCTCATCAAAGGCTCCTAAGTAAACTCAGCAGTCATGGGATAAGAGGACAAATCATCTTGTGGATTAAAAACTGGTTAATTAACAGGAAACAGTGGAAGTTGGTAAGTACTGGAGTACTGCAGGGCTCAGTTCTAGGTTTGGTGCTTTTTAACTTGTTCATTAATGATTTGGAGTTGGGGGTAAGCAGCGAACTGGCTAAATTTGTGGATGACACTAAGTTGTTCAGGGTGGTGAGAACCAGGGAAAGCTGTGAGGCACGTCAGAGGGATCTGTCAAGGCTGGGCGACTGGGCGTGTTTGTTGGCTGAACTCTCTGTTCTGTTTTTTTAGTGGCTGTCACATCAGCCAAGAGGGTAAGTGATTTAGCAGCTCTTCAGATGGAACCCCTGTTTGTGAAGATCTTTCCTAAGAGGGTAATCCTTCGATCCAGTCTTAGGTTTCTCCCTAAGGTAGTTTTCAGGTGTGACTTATCCCAGGATATTATTTTGCCCGTCTTTTTTCCTGCACCAAGTTCTGAAAATGATAGTTGCACTCCCTAGATGTTAGAAGGACTTTATTATTTTACCTTTAAAAAGAAGAATAGAGCTCTGTTTATATATGTCACTGGTCCTAATAGAGAAAAGAGGGCTTCATCTCAAACTGTTGAATTGTCTCAACCAATAGGGAATGCCATGGCTTGGCCAATTTGCTGTGCCCGCCAAACATTCTCGCCCATTCTACTAGAGCTATAGCTTCTTCAGCAGCTTTCTTCAGTGGAGTACTGTTGATGAAGGTCTGCCAAGCTGCTACTTGGTCGTCAGCAGACACGTTCGTACGCCACTACACTTTGGATCTGCAGGTGAGGCGAGAAGCTCGAGCGGGAAAGGCAGTACTTTTTTTTTAATAATAATTTTTCACATTTTTACATAGTAAACATACGGGTTAACAAGTGGAATGTAACAGTTCTGATCCAGTTCAGTTTACAAACATATTATTTATACTTTGCTTATCCATCACAAATTTGTTAACATAAAAATAGATCATATCCTGATACAGGGAGTTCTTAGGTAATATCTCATGTTCTAACATATAGCTGATAGCTGGTTACCAAATAGCTACAATTTTTTGATTGTATTTGTTCAAAGATGCATTGGTAATTTTAAAGGAAATTTTACTTAAAATAAAAAATTCCCACACTTGATTATACCATTGTTGAATCGCAGGTAGGAACGGCAGTACTTCATTCACTGTCCAAGTGAGGAGAGCATGCCCCACCACCTGGTGAGAAGCTTGCTAGAATCTCCGTGGGGGACTGCACAGAAGACCGATGATGGAAACAAAGTTGCACTTACCTGTAAGTATTGTTCATTGAGTATCTTCTGTGCAGGCACACATACACTCCCTCCTGACCTGCTGCATGCTCTGGCTTCAGCAGCGCTAGAAGTACTGAGGGTGGGGGCACTGCTGCATGAGAGCACGTGGTCCCTGGGTGGGAACAAGTTTCTGGCTTCAGCTCGCAGCACCCCCTGGAGGCTTTCAGCTGTAAAAACCTCTCTGAAGGCAGGCCTGCCCACGTGCACTCCTATGTGTGCCTACACAGAAAATACTTGATGAACAATAGTTGCAGCTAAGTGCAGCTTTGTTATTTAGTGGCTAATGCATTGCTTTGGAACAAGCAAAGAGACCCTTCATTTCATATATGTCGCTTTTAAAGGAATGCTTCCCTTATGGAGGAGGGGTTAAGAATTCACCTGTTACAAAAATATTTTAGCTGGAATCTGTCCTTTAGAAAGCAGCATGGAGAGTTGCTGCTGGCGGATTAAGATCATACATGGCTAAATGGGCAATGTTTTGTTTAAGGCAAGCCTAATAGGCCAAGTTAGATGAGACAACATCCTTGTAGCCACCACAAGGACACCGCCACCATTTCAAAGTAATTTAAACACAAGGGCCTAATCATGATGGTGCCCACAGCATGACGGTCTGAGATGCTCTTGTTCTCCCCTCACACACTCACCTTATCAAGTGACAAAACAACCCACATGCCTATTTTGGCGGCACTTGAAAAGGCACGAGGAGGGGGAACAAGAGCGCCATGCTGCAGGCCCATTCAGAATCAGGCCCTCAATTTTTAAATGCCTTCAAAATGACAGCTAAGTCCTCATGGGTGGCCATCATGTCTAGTTTGGCCCTACCATTGCTGTACATTTGGGGGGATTCTTCTTCACCTCCAGATAACACACCATTCCTTAGCTGTAAGGTAGGCTTTACCAGTTATTTTTTAAAAAGACAAAATTCAGCTATTTTAAAAAAGACTTTTAAACTCCTTTAATAATGCTTCTCTTCCCATCTTGTTGTATCACTACTACCCCAGCCTCTTAAGCTGCATCCAAATCGCTGAAGATTTTCTGGACATATTTTGTCTTCTACTTCCTTGAGACGCAAAGAGATCAAGAAGCAAACTCTTTACAGATCTCTGCTTCCTGTTAGCTAAACCAGTCCAGTGTATAGTTTGTAAGGGCAGCAAACATCATACATGCAAGGAGGCCCCCCCCCCCCAATGTTTTTACAGTCTTTAATTGTTGGTAAAAGTGTGTCTCTGTAAAATCTTGGTGCCTGGGCTAATAAACTTAAAAACAAAGCTCTTTCTGCTGATTAAGTTACCCACACCCCTTTCAAGAACAGCGGTCTTACGGAGCCACTGAACTCTGGCACCCTTCTCCTTTTTAGCACCTAAACAATGCAGGAAAGAAAGGAGGGGGGTGGAAATGGTGAGGGAGACTGTAGTGCTGGCACCAATTAGTCTTCAGATTACTTAAAGAGGATTGCAATTTCAAGGCCAAAAAGAGTAGGGAGTGGGGTAAAGGGATTTGAAATGAGATTATGAGACCTGGAAATGCCTTTCTTTTGTCAAGGAAACAATTCAACAGTTTTATTCAAGCTGCTGCAACAATCCAGTTTAGAAAACTTATAAGCGTGTGATTGATAGGGATTTTTTCCCCCCAGTGATCTCCTTTTGGGTCATAAATTGTTCCTCTAGGAAAGTCCGTACTTTAAGACACTTTTTTTTTTCACTGTGCAAGCTGCTATTTGGGGCTAGTTTGTTTGTCCAAAGGCCTTGCGCGTTTTAGCAGAAGTATTTTCATGCATTTTTTTAATGGATAAGAGGGAAAGAGAATGAAAATGTACCCCCTTGGTTTTTTCCTCAATATTACCACTTTATTTTCCTGCATGTGTCAGAGATGTATTTTATCACTGAAATCTGTTGATTCAAACTGGAGATCCAGGGCATAGAACTACTAGTACTGGAGTGATGTCTGTGATCCTTTTCCAGAAGCAAGGACAAAGCTTGAGACTTCACAAACAAAATCTAAAACCAGAGGGCACAGCCAGGATTAGCAGATGAGAAATCAAAGGTCCATTACACACACAAATCTTACTGCAGATTTTCAGAGCGGTAAGCCTTTAATCTCGACTTCGGATTCTGTGCTCCCCTTACCAGTTTGGTGTAGTGGTTGTGCGCGGACTCTAATCTGGGAGAACTGGGTTTGATTCCCCATTCCTCCACTTGCACCTGCTGGATGACCCTGGGCAAGCCATAGCTCTGTACCAGCTGTTCTCTCAAGGACACTTGTCTCAGAGCTCTCTCAGCCCCACCTACCTCACAGGGTGTCTGTTGTGGGGAGGGGAAGGGAAAGGAGTTTGTAAACCTCTCTGAGATTCCCAAGTGACTGAAGGGCGGGATATAAATCCAATCTCCTCTTCTTCTTCTTATACACCACGCTTTTTCCTCCGGTGTATTTATTGTGCAGCTACAATTTTTTTTAAATGCACTTTTCTAGATCGGGGTGGAACATCACTTGTGACATGTGGGGGTGGTGTCCAAAGTTATTTTTTTTAAATTATGCTATTGTCCTATTGCACCATTTACCCATATTGCAGACCATTAGGGGATTCTCTGCTGTGTTATCGGCCACTGTGAAAATTGGGGAAGAGTCACACAATGTCATAATATGGGGAAACATGTTGAGTTTATAGTCTAGAGTGCACAGTAGAACCCACTGACAATGGCATTGCAAGCTGTGATCATTGGCAATGTGTGTGCATGTGCGTGTACACACTTGTGTAAAGTCAGCTGCAACTCCACCACACTTTGCACAGGGCTGCAGTTTGTATGGGGGAGGAGTCCTCTGGCAGAATCTCTGGAGAGCTGATTTAGTCTTGTGCCACTAAATTTAAAAAAAAATGGTTTTTTTTCCTGCAGATCCCTAGTGCAACTGCATAGCAAACCTAATTTCCTGCCCTTCCTTGCAAATTTGCGTGGTTTTCTTATTCTCTAATTTGATCCTGCACACCGGTTGTAATCTTGGCAGTTTTTTAAGAGCCTGTCCTGTGTGGGTTGCAGTCTGTCCTCCAAATGGATTGATCCCAAGCAACGTTCAGCAACTTGCAAAAGGTCCATGTGGCTTGGCCGCAATTTTAATGTTATGCTTCTGGAAACTGCCAAAATGGTTCTCCAGTGGTCCCTAAGGAGTGGGGCAGTCATCACTTGTGGGAATAGCTCCACCCTCGTCAAGCAGTGTTGGTGTCTTTGAAATTGGTCCAGTAGGGGAGAGGCCTATTCCCCCGGGAGTTCTCCAGTTGTCACCAAGCCATGATTTCCCCTTCGTAACTAAAAGACAAAAGATCCTTCCGACCCTGTGTGGACCTCTGTGCGCACTAGACCATTGTCGGAAATTGGACTCGATCATCTAACGTTTAAAGTCAGCTGCCTTCCCCTGGCTAGCCTCCTTTCAATTGGTGTTCCCTTAGAGGGGTCATTCCCGGTTGTGCCTCCCCAGTTCTTCAGCACACCACCTTTATGCCTGAAGCCATCCCTCCTCCTTTCCTTATAGGTGGGTATGACTGCCCCACTCCTGGACCACTGAGAAGGAAGCTTCATGGTAAGTGAATACCAAAGGGAGGAAAATCAATGCAAAACAAAGAAAACCCGATGGAAATACACAGTGAAAGAGAGGGAAAATACCCATGCGTAATAGGCCAAAGTGTGTGTTTGGATAATCCTCATCTGAATCTCTGTTGGATCAAGGTCACTTGAGGACTCTGTGCTTTAGCAATTTACAGAATTATGAGTTTTGACTTGCAGCCCCAGTTGGGTTTTTTTTGTAGTGCAGGCTGCGGAATTTTTAAACGCCTGTAAACCATTTGTATATGCAGACTTGCAGTCTTCACCTTACTCCATCACAGGAAAGACCATTTTATACAACAACCAAGCTGCCCTCCCCCTGCCTGACTACTGACAAGGCCAGATAAAGCCTGCTGAGGTCCCTAAAGTTTGATAGGCTGCATAGAATTGCTCCCCAAAGGCAATTTTGTATTTTTTTTGCATATGTAGAGGACACTCCTAATCTGAGACCCAGCCTAAATGGTAGTTTATGCATAAATCCAGTGTTGAGTACTGGCAGAACTATATTTTGTTTCAAGATGACTTTTAGTGATTTCCAATGTTTCCCAATTCATATGAAACTATGGAAGCAAAAGAATAAGTTTTTATGTATAATTGGCTACAGTAAATGAATATATAATAAATTAAAATGGTGATTGCCATTTAATTTTATGATGGGTTAACATTTTCCTGGAATTATCAGTAAATTAGAAATTGAGCTGATGAGTGAAAATTAGTAGTTTTTTCCTGCAAGGGTGGGAAGGGAGGGGTTTTTTTTCCTGTTAGCATCACTTAATTGCTTCATGTAATGTTGTTGTAAAGTGAAATGAGAAGTTTGGATTTGTGGATAAAACAGGTTAAACTCTTTCCCTAGTCTTAGGAAAAAATGTGTTCCAAAGAATGTATTGGTTTTGCTGTTGCATTGGTTGCTTTTGGACTTTTACTACCTAATAAGTGACTGGAGCCATAATGGTGCAGTGGTTGAGAGCTAGACTAGCATCTGAAACAGCCAGGTTTGAATTCCCACTTTGCCAAAGAAGCTTGCTGGGCAACCTTGAGCCGGTCAGACGCTCAGTGCAAGCTATCTCACAGGGCTGTTAGGATAAAATGAAGAAGAGAAGAACAGCGTAAGCTGCCTTGTGTCCACATTGTGGGGAAAGGCAGGATGTAAATGAGGAACATAGGCCCTAATGCTAATGGAAAGGATCACCATGTTGAAATGTTTTATTGTTGTTGTGAATCGTAAATCAGGGTTGTTGTTTTGTGCACAGTGTCAAAGCAATCTGAATGCTGGAGCACATATATATTTAGCATGTTCGAACTTTTCCTCTTATTTAGCATAATTCTTCACTTTATCATATTTTGTATAAATTATTCTAGTTTTTCCGGTTACAGGGAGTGGCAAGGAGATACCCAGAGGATAGAATCCCTGCCCCTCAACCCTTGAATATCTATTTTGGCTGACGTTTTTACTTTTGACACATAGTGGATATTGGCTTTTGTCTCAACAAATGTTTTCAGGGGTGGTAGGATGCCCACGGAGTACAGCTTTCCCTTCTCTGCCTTCCCATTTCACCCCCAAATCTGCACCCCTCCCATATTGTTCTACCCAGGAACTGCATTCAAGGAGGGCATTTTAGGTTATAGTGGGAGGGAGGAGGTGAAAAAAAATCACATTCCTTGGGCAAAAGCAAAACATTTCATCAGGTGCAAGGATTTCTGTCTGCCGGATAATTTGGCTTGATCCAGCCCCTGGGCTTGCACACTTAAAAGCATGTCTTCAAAACTGTATGGACTAGAAACCGCACTACTTTATTGTTTTTAAAAAGTGGATCCCTGGCCAGTGTCACCTGGTACATACCTGCAGAATGCTGACTGTGTTTTGTTGGAGCTGATAGTCTCCCTCCCCCTTTTAAAATGGGAAACTCAAAAGTGGTAATGAAAACCCTAAATTCTTTCCTCATTCACCTGTGGTGGGAAGAAAGATGATGGGAGTGAGAGCTGCTAGTAAGGTCATGCTGCCTGCAAGATAGGCAACATTTTTAAAGGGGCCACCTGGGAGAGCATGCCCCTGATAGCGACTTTGGCAAGGGACCTGGATTAGTCAAGATTCTAGCGCACTGTGCAATGTGATCCCTTTTTCCTTTTTAGTAATTTGCTAATCAGTCATCTGAAGAATTTCAGGCAACGGAGAGAAAGTTGACCTCTTCTGCATAAATTATGAAAAGGTCACTACTGTTTAATGAATTACTGTCTTACCTGCATGATTAGTGTCGTTTGTCTTGAGAAAAGTAATGAAGTGCTGCGAAGCTACAGAGGAAATAGACTTTCAGCGTTCTCAGCAGGATGACAGCAAGTTTGAAAATTAAAGTTAATAAGAATAAATCTGTGCCTAGGATGGGAGCTTTTTAATGTTGATCATCTTCCTACCAAGACCACATGCTTTTATTCATTTAAATTATTACAGAGGTAGAAATATAGATGGCCTTTGATTTTTTTTTCATGCCAGAGGTGATCTTTTCTGCACCACATCACACACACTGTCCTTTTTGTTCAGGAGTATCTTTCCAACAGGTACAGTGTGTCTCAGCAGGAAGAATTTTTTGGAAAACCCATACTGCCTGAGCAGAATTTACTTGGGGTCCTTGGGTGCAGGTCTCTGTTTGTTTATGCCATCTTGTTTCTCCTCAGCACATAATACACCCTTTAAACCATAATGTTGAAATAAAGCTCTTAATATTATTTTTTTAAAGCAGGAAAGTAAACAGCAGAATACAGCAAAAGTAGTTTATAAGCAACCTTGACCTGCAAGCATTTGTTTAAGCCGCAAAGTTTTTTATTTGGTGGTAAAAGATAATGCACATTGAAGGTGTGGAATACTCTTGGATGGGAGGTGATTTTGAAATTCTGGCCGCTGTAGACACGGGAAGAAGAAAAAATTGGAAAAATTTGGGAGAAAAATTGTATTCCCTCCATTTTTTCCCCCAAAGGGCTTTTTTTCCTTTAGCTTTTCTGATAGAAAATGTGGAAAATGTGGTGAGCCCTGAAAAAGAACCCCTATGAAACATTTTCTCTTTTAGAATAAGTTAAAATGCTTCTTAAGACAAGGTTTTTCATACTCAAAATATATTGTATGAAAATGTCTGAGGACATTCTCATTTTTCCAATGAAAAAATCAGGACATTTTGGGAGCACTGGAAGAAAAGTATTCTTTTACTGTAGACATATGCAACATTTTGAAGGGTTTGTTTAAATGTAAATAACTTTAGCAACAATTAATATGTCATAATTTGTTCAATTGTTATATATTATTGAAGAGTTCAGTGTTTTAATTGTTAAAGTTTAGCTTAATATCCAAACATGCTCCTAGTCCTATTTGAAGTGACTCTGAGAGAGTTTCTGTCCAAATAATACACTTCCTTTGTTTACTGCAGGAGTTGTTTTCTCTCTTCAACTTTTAATTTTTTTCCCTACCTCAGAGGGCAAAAATTAAAATGTGTGTTATGAACAATGTATTTTATGTTGTTCAATCAGTAAAAGAAGTTTAGATTTGATAGGAAGGTAAGCACTGCATGTATATCAATGCTCCCCAAAATTTCCATTCACCATCTCCTCTTAAAAAACTTTTTCTCCCCACGGCTTCAAAATTTCCAGAAAGTTTGCATCTCTAGGCAGCCATACCGATATCTGCCATGTAAACACCGGGGTTATCAGCCCAGCATTGGCACCCAGTGGGAGCTTTTGGTGGTGGGGAAATGTTCATCAGTGTCACTCTGCTGCTGTGATGTCACTTCTGGTGCAAAGCAGGAAGTGACAACATCGTGCTATGCTGATGCTGTATAGTTGCAATGAAATGAGGCTTTCAAATGTCAGTTTCCTTCCCCCATTTCCCCCCTACCACTGTACTGAGTACTGGCAGGGGGAGGGGGGCAGGGCTACCAAGTGGGAGATCTCCCAACTGGAACCACAGACCTGGCAACCCTGAACGTAAAGGGCTTTGGATTTATGCAATGGGACTGCAGGACCCCTTGTGCACAACTTCTCCTTGCCAGGCTTATATGCTGTCAAGCTTTTAAAAATGCACAAATATAACTGGACATTCAAGCTACTGTATGTTTTTCATTTTCATGGATAATATGTTTCTAGTTTTACAGCAGAACTCCAGGTTTTGGTTTTATTTTTATTAACAGACATCTGATAGTTTCATTTCTGTTCAGACAGTAGGGCAGGGCTTGGTACTCCCCCCTGCCCTGAGGTAGGAAAAAAAATGGATCAGTAACACTTATCATAAGTTACCGTCGCCATGGTTATGCATACCATCACTGTAACATGATGCAAAGCATGTGTCTGTGAAATATAAACAGAGTGCAAGCTACTCTGCCAGTGAGACATTGAAGGCCCTCAACAACGCAATAGTAGAGGAGAAAAAAAGCCACTTCCAAACACTTGTGCAAACTTTTTTTCAGCTAACTTGGTTCTGAGTACTTACTGAGGATCATTGCATTAGGTCATAATTATGCCTGCACCTTCGATGCCTCAAATTTCCAGCATCAGCCATTAAAAAGTTGAGTCTTCTATTTTTTTTTAAAGGACGGGCTACTAAGAAAAGTTATTTGCACTGCAATCCTAAGCAGAGTTATACCATTGTGAGTCAGTGATTTAGAAGGGTTTTAACGCTGCTTAGATCATACTGTTGATGTTTTTGATTCTCCTGACTCAGTGATCTGCAATACATGGCTCTGGACTCTTTGGTAGGTTACAGAGCTTCACTTGGAGGGCCACAAGTGCCTATAGATTTGCCTTTTCCCCTGTTTTATGGATGGTCCGTATTGGTAGTGTACATGTGTTATGAGCCAGGGTGTTGTGTCTCCTGCCTTCCTTTGCACACGTACTGAGGGAATGCAGTAAAGATCTGCTATGGTCAGCACCTTCCACTGACAGATTGCAACATCCAACTCATTGATTGGTGGCTTAATCTGAGTACTGTATAAAAGTGTGATAACAAAATGCAGTAGTAAACTAACAAAGACCTGGATGGCCCAGGGTAGCCTGAATCCATCAGATCTCAGAAGCTAAGCAGGTTTAGCCCTGTTTATTGTTTGGTAGGGAGACCACCAAGGAAGTCCATGGTCACCACACAGAGGCAGGCAATGACAAGCCACCTCTGAATGTCCCTTGACTTGAAAACCCGACAAGCTTGCCATAAGTCAACTATGGCTTGATGGCACTTCCTACCACCAGCAAACTAACAAATGTCTCCTTTCTTTTTTTCTCCTTCCCAGAGGTGCTTGTGGAGATGGATAGTTCCTTACTGAAAAAAAGCAATCTATATATTTCCATCAACAACTGAGTTCCCTGCCCATAAGGAATGCTGGTGTTAAGTACTTGAAAGGGATTAGGAAAGGATCATGTGCTTTTGATATGCGTTTGTTTACACTGTCAGAAACCAGAGGTTAAGTCAGTGCGTGTGTGAACAAAGAAAGCTGGGGTGGTTCAGCCAGGATAGACAGCAAGGATCATCCAGTCCCTGTTTTTTCTATGTAGAGTTGTGAACACCCAGCCAATCTTGCAGATCTGGGTTTGATGCCTCTTTTAGTTAATTCCAGCCTTTGGTTGTTCCTTTCAAGATGCAAGGCATTGGATGTTGAAATTATTTCAAGTGGTTTTTTGTTTCTCAGTTGGAGGCTAATATATGAAGACAGTCAGTAAACAAGAAACTCGCATGCTTATTGGAACTTACTTCTTTTTGAGAAATAACCTTGCATGTATATCTATATATCTAATTCCGAAGGCGCCCCCTGTGTAAGGATACCTAAATCCGCGCAGGGGGGGCACCTGGGAGGCAGGGAGGTTTTCCTACACATGGGGGGCACTTTTTTTTCGGAAAAATCCGAAAAGTTAAAAAAAACCTTCAGTGACCGTAGAATCCCCCAAAATACCTTTTGAAATGGCACCAACTCCAGACATCAACTGTGAGGAGATTAGAATGTTCAGGGGAGGGGGGGAGGCTCTAACTGTTTTTGTCAGTAAAAAGCAGGGTTTTTACTGGCAGCAGTCTAGGGTTGCCAAGTACTCCCCCTGGCCACCAGTAGCAGATCCAGCCTGGGAAACTCCTGGATATTTGGGGGTGGAGCCTGGGGAGGACAGGGACCTCAGTGAGGTACAATGCCATAAACTCCCCCCTCCAAAGCATCCATTTTCTCCATGGAAAGTTATCTCTGTAGTCTGGGGATGAGCAGTAACCTCAGGGGATCCCCAGGTCCCATCTGGAGGCTGGCATCCCTAGGCAGCACCCTTTGTGTGACTTGATACCACCTGATTTGCATGACTTAATTAGGCCCAGCTGTTTTGCTGCAGTTCGTCAGCAGCCACCGTATGAAAGCCATTGTGGTGCAACAGTTCGAGCTTCAGACTGGGATCTGCGAGACACAGGTTCAGATCCCCATCTTGCAGTGGAAGCTGACTGGGAGATTTTGGACCAGTCACATACTTTCAGCCTAACCAACCTCACAGGGTTGTTGTGCAGATAACAAAGAGGAAATAATAATGTAAGCTGCTTTAGTCCCCATTGTGGAGAAAGACTGTAATTTTCCTAGGTAGAGGCTGCAGGGGAGGGGGGTGGAGCTAGAAAGCTGAAGACAGATAAAAGTAGGTTGGCTGTTGGGTGGGAAGGAAATAGGGTTGCCAATTCCAGGTTGGGAAATTCCCAGACATTTGAGAGGTGGAGCCTGGGGAGGGTGGGATTTGAGGTGGGAGGCAGAAAGAGAGAGAAAGAGTGATGAGGTGGGGAGGCAGAAAAACAAAGGGAATGATGACAGGTCAGAAAGAGAGAGGAAGTAACATACATGGAGGAGAGAGATAGAAAGAAAGGGGGGGCAGAAGGGAAAAAGAGTATGAGAGAGGTAGGGGGAGAAGGGAGGAAGCAAAGGTGTGAGGAATGGGATAACTATCCTGCAAGTTTCTTGCAGGTCTCCACTTGTTCAGTATAACTTTGGAAGGCCACTGGTATTGGCTAACTCTCTGCTGGTCCCCAGTAGTTTGCACTGAACTTGAGAATAACCTTGTTGATAAGACTAAAGGTTTGTCTAGTCCAACCCCTGCCCTGGGCCCATGCATGCTACTGAACTGTTGATACATGCCATAGCAAAATAGTTAAACAGAGTGTTTCGAAAGTGGTTTGCCATGATGTGTTAATGTTTGAGAATCTCAAATCCAGAACCCCTTGAGTGCTTCAAGCTTGTTGCATGGCTTTTGGATTCTGGCCTTCACTACCAGTGGAGACCACCATCCCTTTGGCCTGAGAAACTAATAAGTGGGACATGATAAGGAATAGAACAAAATTTGAGTTCAGTGGCACCTTTAAGACCAACATAGTTTTATAAAACTTTGTTGGTCTTAAAGGAGCCACTGAACTCTAATTTTGTTCTGTTGCTTCAGACCAACACGGCTACCCACCTAAATCTATGATAAGGAATAGAAATCACTTGTGATTACTCTCAAGATCTCATAGTTAGAGGTATGCAGCCACTGTCACATGGATGTTATTTGTTTAAAAACTTGCGTGCTGCCTTCCCTATAGTCAATAAAAATTGAGTAAAATGGTAAACATAATAAATTCACTATATCAATCATAAGAATAGCAAATAACACTCTAAATAATAATGTTCTAAAAATCCCAATTACAGAACAGCTGTTATAACTGCCAGATGCCACACAAAACAGGACTGTCTAACAGCCCTTATTAAAAAAAATCAGAATAGATGTGACTTTCTGCATCTCTTTAGGGAAGCCATTTAATCTATTTTGGTTTTCATGTTTTTAATTTATTTTTTTTTACTGTAAGCTTCATTTTCCGGTGGTCAAGGGGTAGGTCAGTCTTCTGGGATCCTGGCTCCTCCTCTCCGGGGCAGGGTCGACATCTTTTGTGATCCAGAGTGAAGGGGCTTATCCCAGAACTCTCTAGTTCTTCAGCCCTGCCCTGGAAGCAGGACATATCTTTCAGCACTCCACAGAGTACAACGATCCGAAGAAGAACAGAGGCAACTCAGCAGAGGAGAGAAGACTCCCAGGCCTGTAGAGAGAGGGAAGGGTCCCCCTTTCTCTCCATCGCTCCACTCACCAGGTGGTGAATTGCAGTGGAGGCAAGGAGGTAGGAGCTGATGGCAACAGTGACCCTCCCTCTTGCCATGGCATTCTCCCTCTAAGGTGGAGGTCATCTTGTGGATGATTCCCACCTATCACTCAGGGAGGCAGGAACAGCTTTAACTTCCTGTTTCCTGTGGTGGGAGTCATCCCAGGCTCAGTTCTTTTCCTGCCTCAGTAGGGAAAGCAGCTAGGTCTAGGCTTTGCCTATCCCTTTACTTAAATTCCAATCCTCTTACTGTTTTTTCTTCTGCTTATTCTTCTTATCTAGTCTTCAATACAAAAACAAAAAAACCCTGACCTTCTCCTTCTTCTCTACCACTCCTCTGCCCTCCCCCTCTGCCCTCCCCCTTGAGGGACTGGGGCCTCACTTTTTTCTGGCAGCGCTTTCTTGCTTATTGCTGCATCAGCCGATCTATCCCCTGACTAAATGGCAACCAGAAGGGACAGCAACAGTTTCCTTTCCACCATGGAGATTGAGGCGGTCGGGAAAGAAGAGAGAGGAAAGAACCGTGCAGCCAAAAAGTGGGTGGCCGCAGCATCATTGGAGGAGCGGGCAGCGCAGTGAGCGCACCAAAAACAGGGCACAGAAGGAGTCCACGCCACCCGCGGTGGCCATTTTACATTAGACTGGCCATTCTTCTTTAGCAGATGGGAACGGCGAACAGTGCCTACTCCCAAATACAGAGCCCTCAGATTCATATGGGCATAATATAGGCTCCCATGTTGCCATGAGCCAGTGCCACAGAACACACAGAGACGAGGATGGCACAGAGTCACAGACTGGTATTGTGAGTGGCTCCGGTTCCCAGCCCTTCCCCCCTGAAGCGATGGCATTCTTTAGGAGGGCTATGATACAATGAAATGGAATTACATATCATAGTTGTGTATATAGGAATGGCTTGTTATATACAGCTATGATATGTAATTCCATTTTATCATCTGACAAAGTGTGCATGCACATGAAAGCTCACGCCTTGAATAAAACTTTGTTGGTCTTAAAGGTTCTACTGGACTCTAACTTTGTTCTATTGCTTCAGACCAACACAGTTGCCCTCCTTAATCCATTCTGCATCAGCTGAAGCTTTCAAGTTGTCTTCAAGGACAGCCCCATGTAAAGCATATAGCAGAGCCTGTCTGGAAGTTTCACAGATCCACACTTCTGTTTGACCTGTCGAGAGGAGACAGCAGCCTAGGTACTGGACATACATTTTGGGGGGGGGGGAAGACAGTCATAGCAAAAACTCCCACCTATGTGTCAGGAAACAAGCTTCCTTCCAAAATCACCCTGTGTGTCTTCACCTGCTTGGATGGCTGGTGGTTTCCAGTCACGTTACATTTTTAGATGTTGTAGCTATTAGCCATGAATAGAGAGCCTGTATGCTCTGGAACAAGTGATACCAGGGTTCAGCTATGAAGCTAACAATCCCTAGCTCTCAGCTGAGCACTGACAATAAACTAGAGGAGAAGAGAGGATTATGGCACCTCAGCCACAGAAGATCAGTGGACAAAAATGTAATAGATAATAAAACAGGCAGGCTATGTGCTGTGCATTTGTCTTATTCTGCTTAAAGCTAGAGGCCATTGCAACATCTTGCAGCAATGAATCACGTAAGTCAATTATCTGTTGTGCGGAAAAGTACTTGTTTTGTTTGGCTTGAACCTACTGCCAGTCAACATAATTGGGCAAATCTGATTCTGGTGTTTTGAGAGAGAGGCTAATTTATCTCTGTTCCCACTCTCTACACAGTTCTTAATTTTTATGAACATCTATTTATTTCCCTTTCCCACTGCTGCCACCCTTAGTTTGTTTTCTAAAATAAAAAAGATCATGTTTTTAAAGACTTTCTTTGTAGGGAAAGTACTCCAGTCTCTAGATTATTCCAGGGGGTCTTTTTAAAATCTTGTCCAGTTTGTTGATGTACTTTTAGAGATGGAATGTGTCATAGGCCCCTCAAGAAAGGCAGGGGGAACCAGAGACAGAGGGCCCTACTTCCCCAGCCCCCTGGGGCCTATTTGGGCTGTTGCTTGTCCCTGAAACAATAGTCCACATACACTCTCTGGGTAGCTGCCACCACCTTTTAGTTTGAGATCGGACGCAAAGTCTGACAGGCCTGTTTCTGTCTCTGTCTCACACACACCTCATTCAGTTAAACAAACTGGCTCATATAAGATGTGGTCTACACATAACCCAGTCCCGATCTGGGGACATGTCTCTTAAATTCTAATTTTATTTGGGGGAAACAGATTAAGAAGTGAATGTGGGTTACTCACAGGGGAGAAATATAGACAATGGAAGGATTGCATACATATGGGAGACTGCAAAATAAATAAAACACGAAACGTTAACACCGATAGAATAAACTGGTTCCTTGGCTTACAGATCCTGAGTCACGTCGGGCCTATTCAGCAAGGGATGTCCTCTTCTCTTGCTTACTCCTGGAAAAGGCAAACGTAACTCTTGCATCAGAGTTTTTATCACTTTTTGTCTTTCATAGATGGGAGCTCTTTTTCCTTCTCCAGATGGTACTAAGCCAATTAGTTGATCACTCTTGGAAAAACCCTGTTCCTCTCCATGGGGCTTTGTTCATGTTCCTGCTCTATCTAGAGAGGCTGCCCAAAGGGATTGCCTGTTTGGGGAACTTAATTAACACAGGGAATTATGGGAACCAAGATGGGACTTGTCCTGAGCTTGATGGCCCATGCTAGCCCTATCTAGTCAGATCCTGGAAGCTAAGTAGGGTTGGCCCTGGTTAGTGTTTGGATGGGAGACCACCAAAGAAATTCAGGGTTGCTACGCAAAGGCCGGCAATGGCAAACCATCTCTGAACATCTCTTGCCTTGAAAACCCTACATAGTCGACTTGGTGGCCCTTTCCATTGCCACCACCAAGATGGGACTTTTAGCAGGACTTGCTGTTGAGAAAGCAGCAGAAGATGGAACTTTGCTGGAGACCTGTACAGTTTGGCTCTGAGCGCAGCTTTCTGCTTGTGTTTGCCTCCTGGCTTCCCTAGAGATGAAGCATCGTGAT
This sequence comes from Lepidodactylus listeri, assembly GCA_029233225.1. Taxonomy (NCBI): domain Eukaryota; kingdom Metazoa; phylum Chordata; class Lepidosauria; order Squamata; family Gekkonidae; genus Lepidodactylus; species Lepidodactylus listeri. The sequence continues at coordinate 72,630,456 of JARCFY010000011.1, read as the reverse complement.
GGGGATAACTGATCTTGGGCTGGAATACAATATTAATTTTATATACAATTTTTGAAGTTCTGAAGAAATGTATTTTTGTGGTGAATACAGACATACCTAAAACCAGAATCAAAAATACCTTCCCCCCCACCTTCTTAGCTTCTTCCTCCACTTATCTCCATGTTACAGTCAATAGACATATTTCCCTCCGCTTCAAATGCTGTGTTAGTTTTTTGGTCTCGCTCCTACCCCATACTACAGTTAGGCGCTCTACCTCATTTTAATCATTAAGCTCCATTTGGGCATTTGCCAACTGTACATTGAATGTGTTTCCAGAATACAGTGGCCCTTGTTTTTAGGTACATTGGTATGTATCTTTGAATGCGAACCCCCTTCCTCACATTTAGGAGACATAGAACAATTATTATTGCAAATGAGCCGTAATTATGCAAGGATGTTAGGCACTGCACAAAAGTCCTTCTTAGGGAACTGTTCAGAATCTGTGCTGTATTATACACACAACCTCCTCTACTCCTGAGGCTCTAGAAACTAAAATTGTAGATGAGCTCTATCTTGAACCAAACTAGAGAATCACAGCAGGTATTAAGAGCAATAAAATGGCATTTCATGATGAGACAGCCAGGTCCCCATGAGGAACAATTGCACCCCTTCATCAAAGGCTTGTCGTGTGATACTGTGGAAGCTCCCCACATTCCAACAAAAATAAACAGCCAGTGCTTTTGAGGCAATAACCTGAAATTTCAAACATGAAGAAGAGGAAATTGGATTAATATCCTGCCCTTCACTACCCAAAGGAGTCTCAGAGTGGCTTGCAATCCTTTTCCCTTTCTCTCCCCACAACAGACACCCTGTGAGGTAGGTGGGGCTGAGAGAGCTCTTTCGAGAACTGCTCCTGAGAGAACAGCTCTGAAAGAACCTGTAACTGACCCAAGGTCAGACCAGCAGCTTCCTGTGGAGGAGTGGAGAATCAAACCCTGTTTCCCCAGATTAGAGTCCGTGCTCTTAACCAGTACACCAAACTGAGCATCCATATTAAAACAGAGTTGATTGGTAGATCAGTCAAGCTCTCAGTAAACAGGGTAACGTTATCTCTTGCTCCATTTGGACTACTCTCAGAGTAACTCAAGTAATGAGAAAACTCATGGAGAATATGTCTTACTACCTACTAGCCTACTAGCCATGGTGACTAACAGGAGCCTCCACATCCAGAAGCAGTAAATCTCTGACTACCAATTCTCGAAGTCAACATCAGGGGGAAGGTCTGAGCCTTTTTGCCCTGTTGTTGTTGGCCTTCCTGAGGAGCTGGTTGGCCATTGTATATTATAGGATGCTGGACTAGATGGACCAGTGGTCTGATCCAGGAGGGCTGTTCTTATGTTCTTCTTCCTGCCCGTGGCAAGAAAGGGACCTCTCCCTTTTAGCCCATCATTTTATTATTTATTTAATTTCTAAGCCGCTTTCCCTGCGATTGCAGGCTCAGTTTAGGATCAGTTTCACCTCAAGATTACTCCTCCAGCAACTCTGATACCTAACCACTGCAACTTTTGACAACACTTGGCCTTTGGGAACAGGCAGCATATGAACTGCCCCTCTCTGAACTTTGCCCTAGTAAACCTCTTCCTCCTTTCCCCTGTGTTCTGGTCTCCAGCCCTGTATCATTTCTCAGTCTCCCACACGCATTACTTCCAGCCTTGTCCCTCAGCGTTGGTTGTTTCCTGAAAGCACCCTCTACCCTTTCTCCACTCACTTTATTCCTCTGCTACAGAATGTAAAACTTCCTCCCCTAGGAAGTGTTCAAGTGTTTTGCGATTTGCCTTGAAATTATCTAACCTATCTGGAGTGTTTTTAGTTCCCTTATATTGCCCTTTTGAAATACGCCTCTTTGCTATGTCTATAATTATTGTTTCAGTTAACCAAAATGCCAGTCTGTCCCCTCTTATCATCTCCCCGGTACTGCCCAAAGTACATGACTGTGTATACACAGACTTAGGGTCCCAACGCTAGGATCACAAAGGTGCATGTGGAGAGATGGCTGCACATGTAAACCCAGCTCAGATGGTAAGTGGAAGATGCTGATAGTCACAGACCTTTCCCACTTTCCTCTCCTTCCCAAAAGAAATTTCTGATCTTAGCAAAGCGCCCCCCCCCCCCCCAAGAAACCACTTGCCTCTTAAGTCTTTACAAAGGGCAGTTCGGCTCAAGACATTTGTCACAAGCAACAAAATTTCCCAGCATAGACCAGTATTCCACATCAGAGTGTGTGGCCTCAGCAGCAATGCTACTGATAAAGAGAGACATCAAGCAGGGGGTAGTGTTTCTTCAAGCCAGTCTGGGTCACTGAATTCCAGTCAGTTTGGGATTGGAGTCAGTTCTTTGCAGCTGTGATGGTTCTTCCATGCCACTTGTCAAGCCTGTGAGGGTGTCTCTGTGTGTGTGTGGGGGGGTCTCCCTTCCCAGACCCAGGCAATAGTGTTTTTATGCTAATTCCAAGTGGGGGATAGAACTGAGGCTGTCAGAACTCTTCAGGAAGAGTTTAGAGCAGTGGACCCTCTACAGGCTAAGGGAGCAAGGAACTTCATCCCTCCCAGACCCAGGCAACAGGTCTGGTTTACTACCTCTAGCTAGGAGTTGGAGTTGGAACAACTGGCACTTTTGCATAAATACACTGAAAAGATTGGAATACATTATAATTAACCCAGTTACTGTTATATTTCTTCGTTCTTTTCCTTGATTTGGGAAGAATACTGCTGGCTGTTGCTAGGTAACCCCTAATTGTGATATTAACTGCTAACAGCTGTCACAAGGAGTGGTAAATTCTTTTATCTTGTTAACAAAATTGACTAAAGCTATTGCAGAACATAAATAGTCATCTTTAGTGTAAAAACTTAGAATACTGCACTGTAGCGCAGTTTGTTACTTGATTTTATGTTAACTGTTTTTTCCATTGATCCTGTCTAACAAACTGTGTAATCCAATTTCTGACTATTCCCTGGTTTAAGCATTAGAAAATCACAAGTGGAGAAAATATGAGGCCCAAACAGCTCTGGAAAATGTCCTTCCTCCTTGGCTTTTACTGACAGAAACCAAGGCTTGAAGGATTGTAATACTGTGTGGTTGCTTAGGGACAGCCACTGAGGGTATTCATTTCTTAAAGCTATAGGTGCTGCTTCTATTCTAGCGGTTGTATTTTAGGGTTTTAACCCACTGTATCCTTTGTTTTAAAAGATTTCAGATATTTTTGCAAACCTGGGGATTTTTTCAGGTTTGTAGAAAGGTTTGTCTTGTTTGTTCATGGCTCCAATCTCTGGATTTAATTATTGACAGATTTGGTCATGTTGAGAATTAGATGTATTGGGTAATGTTGAGGTCAGTCTTCTGGTTACTAGTGGTTATTTACAAATACCGTTTTCATTCTACAAATATGGGTACATTACATATGAAGCTACCTTGTAATGAGTCAGATCATTTGCTCCTCTGGATCAAAGTTTGTTATGGCTACTAACATCTCTGCATAGTCTCAGACCAACAGAGGTCTGTTCAGCATGCGTTAAACTGGAGATGCTAAGTATTAAACCTGAATCTTGCTCGGTGTAAGATCCCCCCCCCCCCCCCAATTCTTGATTGCCACTGCAAATTCATGTGTCCTAATTTGAGGCCAGTTCAGTTGTGTAATCTCCTTTAGAAGATATAGAAGAAAGTTGATAGATGGTTGACTTTCTTGTGAGTCTTTTAAAGAAATCTAATTATTTTTGTTATAGAATTTGGTGGTAATAGTAATAACAATTATCATAATCATATGGAAATATGTGTAGTATAGCCAGAAGGTCTGCAGGTTGTCTGGCAGCCTTAAGTTCTAGCCCTTTAGCGTTACGCACCACTAAACTGGCGAGCTAGACTTAGTTTTTGGGCTGAGAGAGCTCTGACTGACCTAGGGTCACCCAGTGGGCTTCATGTGGAGTGTGGACTCGAACCCAGTTCTCCAGATTAGAGTCCGTCACTCTTAACCACTGCACAACTCTAGCTCTCTAAAATTTGATATAATTGCAGTTCAGAAGGTTTATTTTCCCCCTTTATATTTCAGACTGCATGAATGTTTCAATTAGACTGCAGTCCTAAGAACACTTTCCTGAGAGTAAGATAAAGGTAAAGGTTTCCCTTGCTCGAAAGCCAGTTGAATAAGACTCTAGGGATGCAGTGCTTATCTCCGTTTCCAAGCCGAAGAGCCAGCGCTGTCCGAAGACGTTTCCGTGGTCATGTGGCCGGCATGACTAGATGCCAAGGCACTCGGAATGCTGTTACCTTCCCACCGAAGTGGTACCTATTTATCTATTTGCAATTTCTTTGCTTTCGAACTGCTAGGTTGGGAGGAGCTGGGACCAGAGACGGGAGCTCATTCCGTCATGCAGCACTCAGGTCTCGAACTGCTGAACTACCAACCTCCTGGTCTGCAGTTCAGCATCTTAACCACTTGAGCCACTGTAGCCACCTATTCCCGAGAGTAAGCCTCATTAAATAAAACTGAATGGATAGTAGATCTGCTTAGGACCGGTCCCTTAGAGTGACTGGCAGAGGATTGAGCCCCACTTCTGTTTATTGAAAGGCAAAACACGCCATGGGGTTTCCTAAGGAAAACTTGGGATTCCACAGGGGTGGCTGGTAGATTTTGGAGTTGGTGGTGGTTTAGTGGAGGGTGCATGTATATTAAGAACATAAGAAGAGGTTGCTAGATCAGGCTAGTGGCTTTTACAGCATACAGTTTCACTTGCCCTGGAGGGCCAAACAGCCTGGGCACAGAGGCTGTCCAAAAGCCATGTATACATATGCAAAGAAGAAAACTACACCAGTATGCTTGAGCAGTGTGCACCATGTACCCAAGTGAAGAACACCTACTTAAAATGGAGGTAGTGACAGCTCCAAGCATAAAGGTAAAGGTTTCCCTCGCTCGACAGCCAGTCGAATTCAACTCTAGGAGGCGGTGCTTATCTCTGTTTCCAAGCTGAATAGACAGCGCTGTCCAAAGACGTTTCCGTGGTCACATGGCTGGCATGACTAGATGCTGAGGTGCCTGGAATGCTGTTACCTTCCCACCAAAGTGGTACCCATTTATCTACTTGCAATTTCTTGCTTTCAGACTGCTAGGTTGCCAAGAGCTGGAGCCAGAGATGAGAGCTCACTCCATCATTTGTCACTCGGGTCTCGAACTGCCGAACTGCCAATCTTCTGTTCTGCAGTTCAGCATCTTAAACATAGGTAGCTTTAAAAGGATGTTAGATTTGTGGAGGAGAGGTCCACATACTAGCTATGATGACTGAGGCAGAAGACCTCTGAAATACCACTGCTGGGAGGCACTGCAGAGGAGGGCCTCAGCCTCCATGCACTGTGTGGCCTCCAGGGCAGCTGGTTGGCCACTGTGCAGAACAGGATGCCGGACTTGGTGGACCATGCATACGATCCAGCTTGCTATTATGTTCCCTTCCTCTTTCCACTGAATAATCGTACCCATTCCCTGTCTTTGAACTCTGCACTAACACTTTCTGGAAATTCCCTGGCAGAAAAATGCTTCTGAACATGAATGCAAAATGTATTTCCCTCCTTACTACAGCGTAACCCAAGCTGTGCTATGAGGATGAGGCCAGCAGGAATCCCCTGCCCAAGATGTGGACTGGGACCTTTTGAGGGGTACAGTGGTATGAGAAGAAAAAGGCATTACACAGCAACCTTTTAAGATTTTTTTTTGTTGCCTCCACACACTGAAAGGTATAACCTGTATACAGTTCAAAAAAACCCTAAAACTTTTTAATGTAGATTTTTAAAAAGCAGGCCTCACCTGCAGATTCACATAAAGGGGAGTATGGCATGCATGAGATTAGGGAAGGCAGATGAGAGTAAAATGTCTGCTGCTACCTAGATTCACAGCAGTGGATGCATGCTACCTGAATGAAAGGGTCATAATAAGCAGCCATGTGTACTTGTCGTACAAAGAAATTAACTTGCACACCCTTTTAATGTCCGCAGCTGCCAAAATCCGCTCAGGGTTTTCATGCTTGCCGTCATGTTTGCTTTGCACTTTAGAGTATAAAAATTAGCATGTTGGCATAATAACTGCAAGCATTGGATGCAGTTCAGATTCACAGGAATCGCTAGGAGCTCTGTTTCCAGAATTGACTGAATTCATGATGTCTTCATTTCTTCACTTCCTTCATCTTATTTGCGTGTGTGTAGGTGAAGGAGTGTGTATTTCATTTACATAGAGCATAGAGAGCCTGTGTGGTGTAGCGGTTAGAGTGTCAGATGGGGATCTGGGAGACCCAAGTTTGAATCCCCACTTGGCCATGGAAGCTTGTTGGGTGACCTTGGGCCAGTCACATACTCTCTGCCTAACCTAACTTGCAGGGTTGTTGTGAGGATAAAATGGGGAAGACAACAACGTAAGCCACTTTGGGTCACCATTGGAGCAAAAGGCAAGGGGGTATAAATGAAGCAAAGGTACCATAAAGCGAATGGACCATAAAGTCATTTGTATTCCCCCCCCCCCCCCAAAAAACAACAACTAAAGTTTGCTGTCACACTCGCCAGTTGAAGCGGAGTAGAAATGAGGTTATTCCTTCCAGAGGAATTAGACCCGCAGTTGCAAGATCACAAAGCCCGTTGTTGCTGTGGGCCCAGCCCATCACTGTGTGATCAGATGCAACTGCGGGTGAGTCATTTTTGTTTTGCTGTTTGTTTCCATGCACATAAACGAGGAATCGCACCTCCGCACTGAGGGGCCCCTGTGGGTATGCAATGATGCGCATACTGCAAGGGGGGGGGGGAACAGCACCGAGCTGGGATAGCCTGATCAGACTATCCCAATGGTTCGGAAGCATGCTTGTGCGATCCGACAGGGGAGAGTCCATCTGTGGCCTGTCGCAACCCATTTACTACCGGATTTCCCCTGATGTCTTTTAACTCTGCTTCTGCAGCAGAGTAGCACGGGTTGCTGACGGCTGCGGGATGCTTCCCAGATGTTGCTGTCTGATTGCACCCTTTTGATCTGTCGGGCATTTGCACCTATGTCAGATCTTCTGGCGCATGTGATCGCAGCCTAAAGATTTGGCATGAGACTGGAAGCCTGGAGGACATTGCAGAGATATGTAGAGTATATTACCAATACCATTGCAAAATGCAATTTCTGGCATACCCACACTCCTGTACAAAGATATTGTGTTAGTATAGTTGCCTTTGGGACTCTTCGCTGTAACTTATAGAAGCTGCTGCTAGATTAATGTACCTGCAGTAACTAAGTATATTTACGGCCAGTAGAGTGGAGGATGTATAGGCAGGACTAAATCATCAATCTATGTTGTTCAAATTGGAGGTAATCGGATGATCTTTCTGATGATTATTTGTGCTTCCTTCTGTTTTCTCAGCTGCAGTTTATTTTATCTAGTAATATAGAGCAGAGCAGGAATGTGGCAGATCATAAACCTTGCCTGATTAAACTTTCATACCTCCTCGTGTCAGCAAAGGCAAGAAAATAACTGGTCCAGGCTGTTTATCTATTGGATCAAATGTCTTTCAGTTACCTGATTTAATACTGGTTGTGTTTATCAAGCCTGAAATGAAGCTGAAAGTTTTTTGAATGTCAAATGTTGTATCCTAGCAACAGCAGTATTGATATTGGATGTAGAATTTCCTGATTTGGCACTTTCTCTGACCACAATGTGTGTCGCAGTGTCTTCCTTGTACGGTGCTGTTGGGCATCAAGTACAGCTTTAGAAAGCTTCTGGTTTTGAAACCTCTCTTGCTTGTTGCAAATGCTTTTCTTTTTCTGATGCAGTTGCCCGTGATCCGTATGTCTGGGGACAGAACTGAGCAGTGCACACATCGCTGCCCCCAAGGACATCCTGTACCCCAGGGGAGATCAGCTGATCATTATTTGGATGGGGTGGTGGTACAGTTCAAACTCCTCCACCCTCACCTTTGAACAGGGGCTGATGGCTCCGGTGATGTGCTCTGTTTAGCAGGGCAGTAGCACTTCGGTCCTCTGGTTCCTTTTCTCCTGATCATCTTAGCACCATTTTTATGTTGATGTAGCTGACCTGGAATGTTCAGAATCTACTCAGTTCTTAAGAGTGTCCCTAGACTCCTTTTTAACCCAGCATTAGTGATCCTGTGTAATGGCCGATGAGTGCGGAGTTGGGGGAAACAGAGGCCCAAGGCCTAGGAAGTGGGGCAGGTTGCTTCTGATTCCTTGACCCGGATAGCATCTGACCTGCATCAGAGCACAGTGGCCACTTCTACAGACTTTTGGCCGAGCTTAGCATAACACACATGAAAGCTAAGCTCGGCCACCTTGGTTCTAGTGTGAGGCTCAAGACCCAGCCAGTGTTTTGTTTGGTTGTCGTTTTGTAAAGTAACGTAGAACATGTTGGAAGCCGCAGATAGATTTCAGCAAACAGCTTCAGCTGACATAGCTCCATCTGACACTGCTGAAGGTTTAAGTTAAGTTTAAACAGTTAGCACTAGGGAAAGTAAGCCTTGCTTGTAGTGGATGGGATGGGAACTACATGGATGTGCAGCGGGCCTGGGGAGCCTGATGGGGCATGGAAGTTGTTGTGCTCTTGGCCACTGGTCCCTGTCATATACTGTCATTGTCCTCCTCAGTCAAAAACTTGGTGCCATTCTCACTGCTTTGAAAGCGGCATGCAGTTGTTTTAAATTAACCCAGTGTAAGTTGCATGAATGCAGTCCATATAGGCAAAAATGCATTTGGATATATATTATGTGACGTTTAGCTCTGAATGTGTAACAAGGACATGACAGAAAATGTGGGGTAGTCTATAGGTTGGTGTGGAGGGCTGGACCCAGGTCATACAGATGGTCAGGAAAGAGCTTTCATCAGTTACTGTGTTTGGGTGAATTGGTTTCTCCTGCCTGCGCTTGCCTTCACAATGCAGGTGCAGATGGTCTAATCTACATGAAGCAAGGGACAAGTGAATATTTCCTTAATTACCTGTAGCACCTATCCTAAGATATTATTCCTAGAAAAGCCCGCCTTACAGTTGAAGAACCCTTGGCTTACAGTAGTGGTGTAATAAAATGGCATTCAATTCAGAGCCACTTTATAGGGGCAGCTGGTATTTTTCTTGGCTGATTTTTTTTTAAATGGGGACCTTTTTTTAGAGATACTGATTTTCAGAAGTTTCTTGCAAGCCCAATGTATATTCATATCAAGGTATGCATTTGTGTGTGTGAGTGGGGGACATATTTTGCTTCTAATTTCCCTCCCTTCATTATGTGTGGGCAGATACCAGACTGTATTTCCACGTGAATAGAATGTAACTGTTAAATGATTCTGTTTAATGAAGTAGATGGTCCTACTCCTGCAACATGTAACAGTTTATATTCAATATTCTTGGTGAAGAAAGGCAGCCTGTGTGCATGTTAAGTGCTGTCAGTTTGCTTCCGACTTATGACGACCCTATGAATTAATGACCTCCAAAACATCTTATCATTAACAGCTTTGCTCAAGTCTTGCAGAATGAGGGCCACTTTTTGGCGGTCCCCGGTATCTGTAAAAAGGCAGCCGAGGAATACTTAAATAAAATGCCAAATTGAAGACACTTTTTGAAAAGAAAGATTTATAATATGGTGACCAGTAAACCTCTAAATGTAAATGAGATTTTCTTTACATTTTTTGTTTTGTTTTGTTACCTTTAGCACATCAGGTCCTCCCATTTGGCCTGGAAGCACCTTCTTCAAGAGAAATGGCTCCCTTCTGCAAGGTAGGTCACAGATTCTGCCTTCTCTTCCTCCTCTGTGTATTTTCCCCATTAATTGCTTTAACAGTTGCCATAACTTTTGTGGGCTTTCTGGAAAGGAGCTGAAGCTGTCTTTTTTTCTTTTCTTTTCCTGTGCCCAAGTTTGTACATAATAGATTTTATGAGCTCAATACATTTATCACAAAAGGTTATATATATAGATATATATATATAGAGAGAGATACTGCAAAGGTGGGTTCTCCTCCTAGTGAGCACATTTTATTGATTTTGTTTCCTCCCATTTATAGCAAAGTCAACGGAGTTTATGCAGGATAACCTGTTCTAGTTAACTTTCGATTGATGTTGATGAAGAAAATACATTTGCTGGTTTATTTTGCTATCCTACCTCCTGTGGCAATTGTGTATTACTGAAAATGAAAGTTGGTTGATTGTAAAAAACAAAACAAAAACCTTTAAGTTTGTTATATTCTGGCATTTTCACTCCTCTGGTATTGGAGGAAAGATTTTGGAGGTTCTGAGCACATATCTAATAGTGCTTTTTAAATCCTGTACTGAAAATAACCTTGACTGGTGTATTATGAATCTGTGACTTGGAAATTTGATCAGATGTAACTCGGAAGAGTTTTTAATCTCTCTTTGTGCCGCATACCAGGCTTTGAACCTTTTAAATATTGAATTGTGATCAGTTCTGAATCTAGGTCAGCCTCTGTGGGTATAGTTATCAGCTGTGCCTCCCGAATTTATTGTGTGAAATTTGAGTGCACAGATCAATAGGAGGTCTGGCTGGCTGTCGGTGATTCTTTGAAGACTGTACTTGTCACCCATGTAACTATATTTAAGTGTTAGCTAGCTTTGACTGTTGCGTCTGGACAATGCAGGCTGCTTGCATCGGTGCTGAGGAAGGATATAGAGTTAAATAGACACGCTTGCCTTTTTGCACCACAATTTGTTAAATTTGTGTGTATTGTGTTAAAGCTGTAGATTGCACAGTTCTGTGTATAGATAATGACACTTAAATATATTTTAACAAATTGACATACCTACAGGATACTTCCAACAGAAGAATATGTTTTAGGAAAGCTGAGGATCACTAGCCAAGATTCTAGGTTCTAAATTGAGAGTTCCATTGGGGCTGTCCCCAATAGTTTTATAGTGTTCTCTTGTGATGTGGGAGAGATGTGTAGCACATGGCACCTGACTGCAGGATTCAGTGTACTCTACCTGCCCATCAGCTAAGAACACAGTCTGATGTCCCTGCCTTTGGTAGTGAGGCAGGTGTGTGCTGGAGATACAGCCTTTTATGTAGCTGCAGCTCCATGTATACATTGCACTTAACAGTTACGAAAGCAAAAAAAAAAGGACAGACCTCCGCTCCCAAGGACTGAATGTGGGCAAATGCAGTTATGTGTCTATCAAGTCTGATTACAGCTGGGAATGAGGATTACATGGATAAAACAAAGACCAGGAAAAGTGAATTTTGAGTAGAGATTTGAAGGAAGGGAGAGATGTGGGTAGGTTTTGGCAGCTCCATAGGGATTGGGTAGCTGTCACAAAAACTTGAGGGTCCTGAACTAATGCAGTTGTCTAGCTCTGATTATTATATAGAAGAAGAAGAAGAAGAAGAGATTGGATTTATACCCCGCCCTCCACTCCCCAAGGGAGTCTCAGAGCGGCTTACAAACTCCTTCCCCTTCCCCTCCCCACAATAGACACCCTGTGAGGTAGGTGGGGCTGAGAGAGCTCTTTCCCAAGCTGTCCTTGAGGGAACAGCTGGTACAGAGCTATGGCTTGCCCAAGGTCATCCAGCCAGGTGCAAGTGGAGGAGTGGGGAATCAAACCCGGTTCTCCCAGATTAGAGTCTGCGCACTTAACCACTACACCAAACTGGCTATATGTGCTGTAAACACCTTTCAGTGTACAGTTCTAGCACAACTTGGTCAAATGGGTTCAGAGAAGGCTTGTGCCAGAGAAGGATGGCAGTCACAAGTGCCTAAGTTCTATTATCTGCGCAGTGATTAGACCCCTGGAAGTCTGGTGTCTTATTGGCTCTTACTTTAGAGTTCGTTTTGGCAAGTTGACTGTGGTCTCCCAGAGAAGCTCAAGGTAGTTGCTGGTTGTTTGAAGGATAGAGCTCTCTTTCCCATGCCTATGACTTTGTTGACCCATTCCAAAGACTTTGAGCTTTCTTACTGAATATGGTGCACTAATATTCTTTAGAGAAGAACCAGAAAGATAGGGACATGATAGTTAAAAAGGAAAGCAGATGTGGAGATAGAGAAACTACAAATGGACTCTGTTGGGAATGCTTGTATGAGTGGCATCCAGGAACTCCTGTTAGATCAGTTATGAATGCCTGTGGAATAGCAAAAGTGGGAATGTATGGATCGAAGTTTACAATTATTGATCAAAGTAAGTTATTGCCTGAAGATGTGGTTAGCACCTGATATCATCTCTGTAAAGCCACTATTCGAAGCTCCTTGCACTCTCCTTTATACAGTAGTGGAAAAAAGAGTAATTTGAAGAGAAGCCCTGAGTGCTAGCTTCCTGATTAAAGCTTTTGCCAGGCAATCCTGTTGTTCCGAGATTGCTGTTCGAAGAAATATCATCTTGTCAAGTTTTGGCAGGGTTTGCTAGCCTTTAAAAAAACAAACCAACCTCAGATTTATTAAGTGGGTATTGTTTTATTGTACAACTTGCAATTAAACGAATATGAGTCGTACGAGATACAAAATAGGTGTGTTCCTTGTCAAATAGGCTTGTGGGCAGAACGCAGCTACAGGGGAAGGAAGCAGTGGTTCAACAGGAAGAGAGGATAAGATAGGGCTACCCAGGGCTATCTCGATCTTGGCAGATCTTGGAAGTTAAGCAGAGTCAGCCCTGGTTAGTACTTGAATGGGAGATGACTAAAGAAGTCCAGGGTCACTATGCAGAGGCAGGCAATGTCAAACCAGCTCTGAACATCTCTTTGTCTTGAAAACCCTATGGGGTTGCCATAAGTCAGTTGCAACTTAACGGTGCTTTCTCCTTCCAGGTTCTGTTGCTGCTACCTGTTTCTGATCATTTAGATAAGGTTTGAATAAAATGAGATATGAAAGAGACTTGTAAATATCGCAGCCTCCCTGTGTGGAGCTGTATGAGAAAAACATATATAGGATTATGGAGGAAAAGACCAGAAAACACAATAATGTCTGATCTGTGGAACTTCTCAGATGATCAGATATATATGACTAGGCAGCTAAAGGGTTTCAAAGCTAGCAATGAAAGTATTCTTATTGCACAAAGATGCATTTAAAGGCCTAAGAATTTCTCCCCCCCCCCAAGTATTATTTTTATTTATGTTGTTGTAATATATATTACAAAGTATAAAGGGCCTAAGAATTTCTCCTGAAGGCATTTATATCTTTATTTTAAAATACCACATTTACCAGTAAAGCTTTTCGGAAGTACATTTCAATCTAACTCAAATTGCTGGATGGAATGTGGAGAGTTAGGAACCTAAAGTCCAAAAATGCTGGATTTTAGTTGCGTTTAAAATTTTAGAAATGGTAGGCAGGGATGTTCCTTTAACTCCTGAATCCATTCTATTAAATTTTTGGCCCGACCACTCGTTTTCTCCTTTGTGTAGGGATCTCATTTCTCTCCTGTTAGTCGTGGGCAAATCTTTATTAGCTCAATTATGGAAATCTAGGAAAATACCCTCATTTAAAGCGTGGTTCCAGAAAGTGTGGGATATAGTTATTCAGGATAAAATAGCCACACAAATATTGTTGATGGAGACCCCAGGTTATAAAAATAATTTTATGGGAGAGTGGTATCCTTTTATAGATTATGTAAATAACAATCCCTCTGTGGAGTATAAAATGTCTTCAAAATATCTGGAATTCATCTTGCTTTAGTTTATTTCTAAAATATGTAATGCAAATCTAGGTTTTAGTCTGTGTATGTATATGTCTATATAATGTAATTATGTTATGATGTTGTTTATAGGTTATGGTTGGATTTGTTATTAAATTTTTTAAAAAGAATTTTAAAAATACCACATTTGAATTTTAAACCGTTACTATTGACTGATTGTTAATCCAGCGACTCTAAAAACAGCTATTCAGGTAAGAAGCCACCAGCTTCCTCTGAAATGGTGGACCCTGCAAGTCAACATTGCAACTAAAATTCACTTTCTGATGGAACTAGTGACTAGTTGTGTTTATTTAGTTTTGGTTAGTGGCAGTTAAAGGTACAGTGTGAATAGGGTGTGCAGTTTCTGTGTGTGTGTGTATTGTGAAACAGAAAATGGAATAACGCTTAATCTTGATTACAACAGTGGCCATCAGTGTGCATGTAGATATTGGAGGTGTTTGGTTTTACAGAATTTGGGGGCTGCAGGATATTCCCCCCCCCCCCCCGGTCTCTAGTTAGTTGCATCCATAAATTTAGTTCTGCACTTTTCCTCTCTAACTTCCATCTTAAATTTTTTTTCTAAGAGCACATCTTTTTCCTTTGGCTATATTTCTACTTAGGTTTTTAAATGCTGTTATATTTAAGAAGAGTGCATAGCTTAATCTAGTATTGTGTAAACACAACCAAGGAATAATGTTCTTGAAATGTCCAGAGTACAGTCTTGAATCCTCATATTTATTCAGTGTCCTTGAGATACTGTAGGCAGTAACTTTTTCTAGTAATACATATATGACTTATATAGAGAAAAATTACATTTGTTTCATATGCAAGCCTCCAGTAGCAACTTAAAGACTAACAGAACTTGTGGCAGGTTATGAGCTTTCGTGAGTCACTGCTCAAGTGAGCAGTGACTCACAAAAGCTCATACCCTGCCACAAATTTTGTTAGTCTCTCAGGAGTGTCAAACTCATTTGTTATAAGGGCTGGATCTGACATAAATGTTGGGCCTGGCCATGCCTGTAACACAAAGTACTCTCTAGTTCTTTGTGTTACATTTTATGGCATGCATGGCCCATCCCGACAAAGTGACATTTATGTCAGATCCAGCCCTCAAAACAAATGAGTTCGACACCCCTGGAAGGTGCTACTGGACTCTTGTTCTTTTGTACTGCTACAAACTGACTAACATGGCTACCAGTTTTGTTTTGTTCCATATGTATACAATCATGTCATAAAGATGCGTGTCTGGTTCAGATTTTCCCAGTTGTCACTTCCATGCTACATGTACATATGACAAAACAGAGATGTCATGTGGTTGTAAATGTGTAGGGCTCTTTCAGCATTAGCATAGTATGTAGAAAATTGTTTGTGAAACAGTGTTCTTTGACTTAATAAAAGAACAATTTGGCTCAAACAAGCAGTAGCATGAAAAAAAGAAAAGTGAAAAAAAGAAAAGTGTGTATGTATGCACACACATGCGCAGAGCATAAGAAGAGCCCTGCTGGATCAGAACAATGGTCCATCTAGTTCAGCCTCCTGTCTCACACAGTGGCCAATCAGTTACATACATACATAACGTACATACGTGCATGTATAGCCTGATCTGGATAGCTCAGGCTAGCCCAGTCATATCAGATCTTGGAAGCTAAGCAGGGTTAGCCCTGGCTAGTATTTGGAAGGGCGACCTCCAAGGAATACAAAAGCTGCAGTGCAGAGGTGGGCAGTGGCAAACCACTTCTGAAATGTGTCTCACCTTAAAAACAAATCTAGCTTGCCACCTAGTGGTGCATGACACTAAAAAAGAGCTACTGGCTGCCAGACAATCATAGGATCTCCTGACTATTCTACACACAATGTCATATGATAATAAATATGATGTATATGTAAGTGTAGCCCATTTTTAATTTTTGCAACAGCCTCATGAGGTGGGTTAAACAGAGAGAGAGAATCATTGGCCTGCGGTCACTCAGTGAGAGTGTCATGGTAGCATAAAGATTACTGGAGCTTATTTGCAACCAATGTCCTGTTTGGCATAGACTAGGCAATGAACTCTTCCCTACCCAAGCTGAGCCAGGGAGATTCTCTGTACTATATCTTTTTCCAGAGGAGTTTACTCAGGACTTTCTGTTCAATGAGATGACTGGGAATTACTAGATGAATATGTGCTGACAGGAGGACCAAGTTGTGGAGATGGCAACTCTGCAAGGTAAGGATGATTCACTGGAGAGGAAGCAGGTGGTGGGACAGGAAGATGGAGTGCCACAATACATGTACACAAGCATGAAAAAAAACCCTCTTAAGGGTTCAGTCCTGGAGGCACTTTTCTGGGAGTAAGCCCCATTGAATAATATGGGACTTACTTCTGAGTAGACCTACTTTGGATTGCTCCCTAAAATAAAATGTCAATTTTGATGGTTATTTATTTTGTGATTTTTATTTTATATTTTGTGAGCTGCCGCAAGCAGGTCTCTGAAGAGGCAGCATACAAATATTTGTTGAATAAATAAATAAAACCAGCACATTGTAAATGCAATGTACTGATGTTACTTCTGGTGTTTTGTTTGGGCGTCTTGGAGCTAGGTACATTTACAGGATAACACAGCTAGTTTGAGTACAAGGGCAAACATTTTATTAGTTTCAAAACACAGACTTCATTGTGTTTGTGTATCAAATGATTTTTTAAAAAATGACTCAGGGCAAAGTTTACTGTCTTCGTTTACTTTGCCTTGACAACCAAAGGGAGTGGTCCAGAACTTCAGGGCAGGTCAGGGTACATAGGTAGGAGTGTGTTTGTGCCATAGTCTGCCTGAAGCCAGAGCGCCTGGGTGAACAGTTGAGCAGAAACACTCACTTTGCAGAACTGCACACCGAAAAATAGCTTTGCTGATGACAGCATTGTTCTCTACAAGTCCTTGCCCAGCCACTTAGATGTAGGGGCATGAGAAAGCAAATGGGGGGGAAAAGCCACATTTCCCATGATCTAAGCAATAATGTTGTAAATAAAACTCTAAAATATTCTCTGTAATGTGACCCCACTGTGGCCATGATGCCTAAAGGAAAAGGTTTCAAAAGGTAACAGCAGTTAAAACTGTATTTCTAAAGGTAACCCATTTACATTGTACATCTGCTTAAAATGGTAAGAAGTGTATAACAGCATCTGTGGCGCGTCCTCTTATTTCCACTGCAGAACATTGATGATGACTACTAAAAGTTGACTGGTAAACGGCCTTTTTGTTCAGCTGTTTTGTCTTTTCGATTTGTTTTTGTTGGTGATTTCAACACTGAAAACAAGTTGAGGTACTTGATGCAGCATGCCTTTGCAATTCTTGGCTTATCTCAGATAAACAGCATTTTCCCAAGGTCTTCTTACCTGAGTGGCTTGTATGCATTGTGCATACTTAAGTCAGTGTTAACCTGGAGACGGCTTTCCTCCCCAAAATTTAGCACCACACTTCATTCTTACTTGTGAAAGACGTGTGTCTGTCTGTCTGTCTGTCTGTCTGTGTGTATAGTGGGTTTTTTTTTATTTTTGTTTTTAAAAGGTGCCAGTACTCGTATATAAAGTTGTGCTCATTCGTACCAATTTCCCCATCAGGGTTTGCAAGAACTGCCCTCAAAGGCTGCTAGTTCTCAGTACTGGTGAGTGTCACCAGAAGAAAAGTCCTGTGTGTGTATACATAATTTCTTGATCAGTTTCCAACCCTGAGCAGCATCCTCCTTGCCGCTGTGAGATCGCTTAGGTAACTTTGCTTTCCAGTGTCCCACTCTTTTCCTTTTTCTTAGTCCACTGGAAGAGATTGCCTTCTGGGCAATGGTGATGCTTCTGACATTCCCTGATTTGTGTGTTGATGTGCAGGCCGCAGCAGGGATTCCCATGCATCCATTTCCCCCCTTCATTAGGATTTTGTCAGTACTCATACATTTACAGCATGGGGCAAGGAGGTGTGGGGAATCCAGTGCTGCACAAGACACAGAAGTAGATGCATCCAGTTTCGAAATCCATTCCTCTAAATCTTCAACACATGTCAGCTTGCAAAACTTCACCCGTGAGTGGGATTTTTTTTTAATGGTCTGGTTTCTGTAAACTGGACTCTGCCCATAGTTAGAAAGGATACTTCACATTTAGATCAGGAGTAAGCAAAGTTTTGGACCATGTGCCAGAAAAAATGCAGTGTCCACCAGTGAAGATGCTGAGGTGCTGGCAAACAAAATGGTGGGGGTGGGGTGGGAAATAAGAGTTGTAATTAGCTAGACAGGCTTGGAGTAATCCCAGTGCTACCAGTGTCTGAGGGATTCGCCTTGGACCCAGCTGGTGGCTGTGCAGGTTTGGGATGTACGGAAGATCACAGACCATACCTGTTGCCTTCTCCAGAATCACTGACTCTATAAGTGCTATCAGGGCTTGGGTTGGTTGAGTCCGGCTCTGGTTGCCAGGCATAATGGTCTGGTATGCTACTGTTGGCAGAGATGCTGGGAGTTCCCTACCTGTGACCTAGAGTAATAAAACTAGGGCAGTGGAGCTGCTTCAATGCAGTAACAAAATGCTCAATTGCCAGGTCACTATCTTGAGTTCCAGTACCTTACTACGCAGCTTTCCCTTGTCTCTTTTAACAGAAATGTAGTTCCCTTTCTATAGTTAGCCTGGGTAGCTTGTATAAACTGTGTATACAGTGAAGAATGGGGACAAGGAAGAAGAGGCTACACAAACTGGCCACAAGTTATATATTAAAAACTTAAGGTTTAAAATAACCATGAATGGACTAAAATCCTAGTAGACTACAGTGAGCCCCCCCAATAATATAGTTGGGGACAGGGTTGTTTTGGGGTTGAGAGTGGTGTTGGAATTTGTCTGCTGCTCTGCACTAAGACATAGGAGCTCATGCTTAATCCTTTCTGGTTGTGTGGTCAGTTCAAACCCTCACCAAATCCCTCAAAGCCTCTTGGCAAGGTCACCCTGAGGTTGGGTTACTATCCCCTCAATGGGGGCAGGGGTTTCCTTGCTTTTGAGGACCCCAATCCACCACTTCCCAGCTGGCCAGTGGGGGGAGCCCTGCCTCCACTCTAGCATTTGAGGGGGGGAACTCTATGGTTACCATAGAGTTTTTTCTCAAATGCTAGCGTGTCCCCCGCAATGTGCCCTGTGCAATGACATCACCTCTGGGTGATGTCATCGTGTGCATGCTGAAGACTCCAGGAGAAAAACAGGAGATTCCCCCACTGGAGGTAAGCGGGTGCCTCAGCTACTCCTGATGACACAGCCAGTTGCAGGGGCCAAGCTACGTAAACCAAACAAAATGAAATACTGAAGGTCTCACAGCTCCAAGATTGCCACAAGTTCTGAAAAATACATGGAACTTCAAAATTAACTTGGATTGAGAGGAGAAAATGGTTTCTGGCCCTATCACCTAGTCACGTCTCCAGCATTCTGGGAAATGAGACCCATAAGAATACTGATTTGAAGGAATTAAGAGCCCTCTGAATACCTTTTGTGCTGAGTGTATATGCTTTTAAAAGGATAAGAAAAGGTTAAAATACAGTCTGTCTTATACACTTAGGGGTGTACTGCGGGCACATAGAATGTAATGACTCATTTTATAGACTGGGAAGAAACTCCTGAGCCAACACCCTTTCCGAATGTCTGGGTATATCAATAATGGTAATGGTACTGGTATTTTCTTCTTGAAAGACCTGTGAGGATTAAACATGACAACTTGAGACCTAAAAAGTACATCCCCTTTGATCCTTAATCTGCACTCCAGCAGTGACAGCCGCATAGCACCGTGGATTGTGACATCATCATAAGGCTTCAGTGAACAGGTCCCACCCTAAGCCTGTTTTGGCCATTGCAGTTAGTTGAAGGGTTGGGTTATGAGTGCCTTTAGTTCACTTTGCTGAAGAGAAGTTTCACAAACAGTTATTTGAAGAAAAACCCTTATCTTTTAAAATAAATGCATAGAAAAGTTGTACTCGTTTTTGAAATCTCGGGCCCAAGTATGGATTTCTGACCCTTGCACCCCTCTCCCTCAAAATAGATGCCATTGCCAAAGCTAGACAGATAATTTAAAAGAAGCAAAAGAATATAAAGAAAAGGTAGTGTTCTTTTTCCCATGTAAAGGATATACAAGGATGCTGTATAAATAGTGTCTAGGTGTTTTCTAGTGACTACTGTGTTTAGAAAACAGCAATTCATAGTCGAAGAACTTTTCCCACACTTTACCTCTTTGCAAGACTAGAATTGTCAAAGCAATTAGTACAAGTCAGGATAGATACCATGGAATAATGACTACTTAGTAATAGGAGGTACGTTTAGACAGCCTGAACTGTAGAAACGAGAGTCTATTTGAGAAATAATCTTAAAAGAAATCAAAGACCATTTAAAGGCTTCTGTCTGTCAGAGCTAAGGAACATGTATGTACCTGTTCAATTGTCTTCTCTAATGTTGTATTTTAAATAGTTTTGATAGGTGTCCGGTAACTTATCTAAGCAGAAACCAGTTGCGCTATTGTTACCCGTCTTAAGCGTTTCTCACTCCATGTTTTAAACTTGTGTGTGCATCTGCAAGTTAAAATGCTCAGAAGCAAACAGTTTTTGAGAAGCTTGCACTTAATTTTGCATGTGTACACCTTCTACACTTGGGAGGGCATGCATGTATTTGGGACTTAAGTACAAATGGTAAATAAGCCTTTCATTTAAAAGGTCGATTCACTGACCAGACTACTTACCATCGCAGTGTTCCATTTTACTTTGTGTGGTTTCACAAACACAAGTCGTGAATAATTCCTGTCACCTAAAACCGTCGACGAAGCCTCGGTTTGCTTCTCTTGCTTCATACACCTGTCTCTTGTAGTAAAGGTAGACTGTTACTATAAGAAATGCCTTAAATCTCTCTCTCTCTCTCTCTCTCTCTCTCTCTCTCTCTCTCTCTCTCTCTAATATTACCATATCAAGTCCATTATACCTTCCTATGCGCATGAAGTTTCTACCAAGCAAGACCCGCTACACTGCTCCTCATCTAACTTCAAGGTCTTGGGCAAGGGACTTTTCCAGTGATTTTTCCAGATCTTCTGAACTGGAGGTGTTGGGCTGAACTTGGGGCCTCTGCATGAAAAGTGTGTCCTCTGCCACTAAGCGTAGGACAGTCACCCTCCTGTCCCACAGCTGAGTGTTGTAGTCCAGCATCAGTAAAACTATCTTATTTTGGCACCACTGGTAGGCAGTGTTAGACAGTTGAGGGCTTCTACTTATGCAGAGAAATGTCTTGTGTCAAGGTAAACTGCCTCTCAGTCATGAGACTGAAATAGCTCAGACAAGGTTCAGTTCAGTCTGTTGATGATGATTATAGTGTTTTGTTGCAGTGGTTTCCATGGGCCCCGATCATAAGCCAGCCTGGGTAGGCTATGAAAACATTGTCCCTCTCCCCCCCCCCCCCTTCTCCGCTGAAAAGAACTTGCCACTTAAACAACTTCGTAGTTGTGCGATTGTAGCAGTTTGTAATTAGAGCTTCAAGGCAGTATTTCAAAAACGGTGCCGCTGTAGCAAGTCAAATTACCCAAACCCAAATGAAGGGATTTATTTGATATCGTGACAACACCCAGTGGTTTGTGATGTTTATCTCCTTGGTCTCTTTATTCAGCATCCTGTGCAACATCCAAACACCATAGGAACTTCTGCTGGGGGTTTTGCTGCTTCAGAAATTAGACTTTGGGAGCTTCTGGGTCAGTTGATTGTGGGGGGGGGGGGGGGGGGACCTTGCGTCATTTCTGCCCTCAGCACTTTCTATTCGAAAACATTCTCTCTGCCTCAGTGTAGTGTCCCCTTTCTCCAAGCAGCTACAGATTCAATTTGTGGTGGTTGCAAATTACTTTTCAGATTGAAATTTCAGTGTCTGGCTCCCAACCGGAGCACTGTTGCCAAGCGGCATCCTCTGAAACCTGTCTACACTCCAAACTTATGTTGGTTTTAAGCCTGTTTTAATTGCTTGTTTAAACATCCCTAGAACCATATATCTTGGTGACAGTGCTGAGAATTCTGTTAGATGTCTAGGTGCCTCACAGAGCTACTGTGCCTGGTGTTCTCTTGGGGCAGAGGATTATTGTTAACACTACTATAGATCTGTGGTGTAGCTACGGTTTGTGAGGCAAGTCTCTATGGTTAAAGACCCTCGGAAACTGGTTATCACCGGGATGCAATACTTGGCTTGCATGTTCATTGATGCCAGAAGGGCCACAGCTGACAAAATATGATATGGGGTGTGGAGGGGGAGGAAAGGCAGTTTACGGGACCGGGGGAACTCGCTTGCATCTGTTGTGAAGAGGCTGTGTACATGTTGGAATTCACTAACTAAAGAGCTGGTCACAAGCTTTCGGTTTAAAATGAGTCAAATGTGGTGCAATCCCCAACAATTTCTCTCTTGGTTGAAAACTGCACTTATCTGGACTGGAAAATCCTAAGGTGCTATGATTTTTTCTTGTCTTTGAAATACTTCTTTTTGAAATGTGTAGTAATCCAAAGCTGGAGGGAAAGGCTGCTGAGAGAGTGAGAAAGAATTAAGTAACTCTAAAGAACCGAAAGCACCAAAACTAGGGTTATCAACCACACTGAAATGTACATAAATCCTGTGGCCTGGAGCTCTTTTTGAGTTTTTTTTCTGTAGGTGCTGGTAATTGCCTTCCTGTTGCTTTAAATGGTTTTCAAACAAATTTGGGGACTTTCATGTTGAACACTGAGTTCAGTGATCAGAATGGCATCACTTAAAAGCTTTCTTTGCAGTGAATCAAACTTGTTAGAAATGAAAGTCTGAATTTCATCTTCTTCTGCCGTCAAGTCCCAGCTGACTTATGGCAACCTTGTGGGGTTTCTAAGGCAAGAGACAAACTGAGGTGGTTTGTTATCGCCTGCCCCTGTGTAGAAACCCTGGACTACCTTGGTGGTTTCCCAACCAAGTACTAACTGGGGTTCACCCTGCTTAACTTCCAAGAGCTGATGAGATTGGGCCAGCCTGGGCTATCCAGGTCAGGGCTTCTTCTTATTAGGCGCTGAAATTCAAAAATAAATCTAGGCTGCATCTACTCAGAAGATCAAGATCTGGAAATTAAGCTGACTCATTCCTCCTCCCTTCCTCCTCCCTTTGCCATGGAACTCAGAAATTAACTAAGTCTGCATTAATGACGAGCCATAGTCTGTTGCTTTGGCCAAGTCACAAACTGATGTTTGTTCGTGATTTCTCCAGTGTTGTGGGGTTTCCTGGGATTTTTTTTTCTGGGAAAAAAAATTCCATTTCATATGTAAATAAATAATTTAAATATTCAAATAAAGTTAGCAAAAGAAGGTAAATACACCATGTACAAGCCCTGACCATGTCCAAGCACTGGGGTTGGCCCATGCTTTGTATAACTCACATAAAGCCCATCTAACAAGATTGATTTGCAGACCAACAGTCCTGATAGCTATAGATAAACAGGCTATATTTGTTTCCCCATGGAAACATGTAACATCAGAAAATTTTCTGCCCTAGATCACTGGTTTTCTCTAAGCTATGGCTTATCACAAATATTGAAGTGATTAGTTTCCAAATTGCATGCAAGCAGGGCTGCCAACTTTGGCATGGGGAATTGCTGAAGACCAAATGTTATCTGGTAAAGGGAGATTTTGGGGAGGGGAGGGAGCTCTGTGGGGATCATGAATCTGCTCTCTGAAGCTGCCATTTCCTCCAGGGGAACCGGTCTCGTTCAGTTGTAATTACAGGAAATCTTCAGGACCCGGTTGGTAACTGTACATACAGGAGTACGAGGCCATGAGGAAAGTGTGTGAGTCTGAGGATTTCCAAGGCTTGTTCCTATAAAAACAAACGATGCTTTGCATGTGAATGTAACCAAGTTGCATCTTGCAGTATACGAGATTTGTCTAGGTGATGTCTTTAGTTTTGATTTACAGGATTATTTCTGTTTACATCAGAAAATTATGTGGAAGAATTATTTTATATTATTGCATCTGCAGATTTCTAAATAGTGCTGTTATTAGAAGAACCACATTACCATAGTGTTTCTAGTGTTCTTAGGCTAGGGATATTATGGGTGACAGAGACCAGAAGTCAGCCTTCCCAAGGACTGATCTTTTAAATAAAATAGTCACAAAAGTAAAAAAACAAACCCAGAAACTTTGACAAAAGGCACTAGTTAACAATTAAATGCCCAGCTTGTAACTGTGATGGGGATTGATAATTTCTATCCCCGAATGTCTGATTTAGAGACAACAGTCATATAAAAACCCTCTAACACAGTGGAGATCCCAAATGTAAGTTTGACTGAAGCATTAAACTCTCTTTTGTGCATAGTTTCATAAATGCAGTACTGAGAGGTAAGCTACAGAAATAAATCTACTGGATTTGCTGTTTTGTTTTTCAAGCGTTATATATTGTGCCTTGTATATTATGCAACAATTGGGGTTTAGGATTAATGTGACGTCAACTGCTTGATCCTTATCTAATAAACTGATCATTAAATACAGTCTGACAATTAACTTTTGAGCTGGACATGAAGAGTAGCTTTGAAACCTTTTTAATTTAATTGCAGCATCTGTCACAGTGGTCCACCATGTTCCAGTAAAGTGCGATTTTGCCTGTTTGAGTATATTACCATGAAGATCAGTGACAGATGCTGAAAAAAAAATCATTCACCGATAAGAGAGGATATACTTTGTAGCTCTTTTTTTTTAAAAAACTTGTCTGTCCCTTGCCTTCTTCCGTGTTTTCAATCTGACTGGACAGCAAGTGAATTGGTGGCAAGGTTGAAGCTGTATATGTCAGTGTGTCCTATGGAATAGCGGTGGGTAATGAAGTAAAGCAAGTGTTTGGGTCTTGACTGGGTGAAGAGTACAAGCCCATAAATAATCTTTCTGTACTGATCAGACAAGGTTAGTATTGGTAGTGAGTGGCACCAGCAGCTCTTGCCATCCCAAAGGTTGTATTATGAAAATTGCCCAATGGTAAATGTAAAATTGATACGATAGACATTTCACATTATTGCTCTATACTCATGTTGTTATAGTGGTATCCAAATGCTGTACAGAACTCTGAATCCTCAGAATTGTGGCACTTATTGTCTTAAGGAAAATAGAAAATCCTATGATGCCTATAAAATACTACACGCTGATAGTCCCCCCTTTTACCACGCATGATAAGCATCCTAATAGTAGAAGAAATTAACGATGTAATCCTGAACAGAGTTATACCCTTTTAAGACGGTTGAAGGATCACAATGTAAGTAACCTGGTTTTATGCTCTGCTATGGAAATGGAAGCAGTTCATATGTTACACCACCATAGTGTCTGCTGGAGCTCAGAGTGGGAAGAATTTAAGTTCACAATCAGACTGTTGTGTATTCTTTACCTGTACCTCTTGTGCTTGGAGTGGGGAAGTAGATAAAGAGGAAAAAATCAGGCCACAACTATATTGGTTAGATTCCTTGAGTCTTGGCATGGTATGGGTGAGGAATGGCAGATTCCACTGACCACCCCAACGCCAGCAGTGTACTTCCTCCCCGGCCCACCTTTTGGAGATAGCCAAGGAAAGACAATCAGTTACAAGGCAAGAAATGGCAACAGCTGTTATTCATGCCTATCACCAGCCAGCCTCTTAGGGGCATGGGTTAGCAACTTTAGTCAGCTGTCTTTAAAGATCTGGCACAGATCAAAAAGAGGCTTGTTGGCTACCCACCTGGACTGCCCCAATGCCCGATATCCAACAAAAGGGCAAGACTGTGGATGTCAGTGTGGGACCTTCAGGCAAAAGGTGACACAAGGTTTGACACACACACCCCAAGTCCTCCCGCTCCCTCTCCCCTTTATCCAGGCACAAGGTGGACCTGTTTGAGGCAGGTAGGTGGATTGCGAAACATACAGGCTCCATTCCCTCACTGTGTGTACTGGTGTCCTGCATTTATCCTACATGCTGCTGCATAGGTGTTTGACTATTTGGTCCTGGCTCTTTATATTGAATAAAACTTTGTTGGTCTAATGGTCCTAAAGGTGCCACTGGATTCAAACTTTGTTCTTTTGACTTTCAAATTAAACATCTCTGTGAGCAAAATATGGATTTAGAATGGCATTGTTCTGCTCTGTTGTTGGTACTTGGCTGATTCCAGTGTATATGTTGACAAACCGAGGCTTTCCCAAGTTATTGACATAAAGCATGTGTGTTTGACGTAGTTCAAGTAGAATGATCGAGGAACAGAAAATCTTGGCTTGCCAGCAAAGAAAACATCCGGCAACAGCACCGTATTTATTCGTGCATTCTTACAAAATGATATTTAATGGATCTCTTATTTACGTGGTTGTTGCAGCTGTTTTTTTCTGGGTATACATTATACGAACAGGGTAATAGACATTGTTTTGGAACTTCTGTAAGATACACATAAAGACTTGTTCTTATTTATAGGATCACAAGTGGAGGACCTGTTAGGACACACTGGGGGACTCTCACGCCTGCATTTCCTCTCTTCCTCTTGCTTTCCTTTTTGCCTCTCTGGCAGTGCTTGCAATCTCTCCCTTTTCCTTCTTGCTCTATCTATCTTTTCTGTTTCTCGCTCTGCAGCCTCTTTCTCCATTCATTTATTTCTCCACTTTTTCTGTTTTCCCCATCTTTATTTTCTCTTTTTTCCTTATCTCATCCTCTTCCTTCCCTCTCTGTCTTTCACTTTTTCTGTCTCCTTCCTTGTCCACTGTATTGACACTAACTGAAGTGTGGAATCCTCAGCATTCTTGGTTGCTAACTGGGATTTTGTGGCGGTGGTTGTTTTTTTGAGGTGACTTATGGTGACCCCATCGGTTTACCATTGCCTGCCTCTGTATAGGGACACTGCTATTCCTTGATGGTCTCCCATCCAAATAGGGACCAGGGCTGACCCTGCTTAGCTTCCAAGATCTGATGAGATTGGGCTAGCTGGGGTCAGACACCCTTAAAATGGCCATCAACATCTCACAATGTAGCATCACAACATCTCAATGGCATGCTTTTATTAAAGAAGCAGACACTGCTTCTGTGATTTGGGGGCTTTTCTAGCCCCTAATTATTTTTTTTAATCTCTTGTATTTTTCTGCAAACATGGGCTTCCTCCACACTTACAGAAAAATCTTCCAGTTCTGTTTCTGGCCCCATTGTGTGAATTTGTGACCCACACCCTGTAGCCTACCTCAGAATTAGATGAGACAAGTGGGAAGCCCACAAGACCCACAGGGAGGATCCCATGTCTCTGCCCCACCACTCACCTTGGAGCCCAGCTGCTATAATGGTGGTGTCTGGGAGCCACTGCTGGGCCCAGAGAGGCTCCCAGCACCCACCTATGACTGGACTCCACCACCACAGCAGCCACTGCCACCAGACTCCTGGATTCTGCCACAGATGCCACCAGGCCACTCTCCAGCTCCCTATGGTGGGTGCGTTGTCTGCACGTGTGCAAACAATGTTTTATTTAATTTTGGGGGGGATTTACCCCCCCCCCCCGTGTATTTTTTTGGAATTTCAGATTTTTCCGCAAACCTAGGGGGTCTCCCAAGTTTGCAGAAAAATCTGTTTTACGTAAGTGTGGTCCCAACCCACAGATGTAGGTATCTGCAGATGGGGGCCGTCCTTGGGAAATCTGTAGATATTCATTTTCCATGAAATGTATGCAAATTGAAAGCTCACACATGACCTGATGAAATGTGTGCTCATGCAATACAAATATTGAGGAATGGCAAATAAGGCTTTTCTTTCTTAGCTGTATCCAGTAAGAATAAATGGTAGCCTCAACAAAAAAAATTACTTACAGAACACAATGGCATTTGATTGAGCAATGGGTTTATTTTGATCTACTTCATGAGATACATGAAGGAAGAAGAGGAGGAGGAGATTGGATTTATACCCCACCCTTCACTACCCAAAGGAGTCTCAGAGCGGCTTACAAACTCCTTTCTCTTCCCTGCCCTACAACAGACACCCTGTGAGGTAGGTGGGGCTGAGAGAGCTCTGACAGAAACTGCTCTTTTTCAAGAACAGCTGTGCCAGAACTATGGCTTGCCCAAGGTCATCCAGCAGGTGCAAGTGGAGGAGTGGGGAATCAAACCCGGTTCTCCCAAATTAGAGTCCGCATACTTAACCACTACATCAGACTGGAGACTGTAAGCAGGCTTCTGAAATGGACTAGCCTGCAAGTTCCACCTAATATTAGGGCCAGTGAATAGATTCAGACAAGTAGCACAATTGTGGAGTAACCCTGGGCCACTTTAAAGGGAGAGTTGTGGAGATTATTGAATGTTCTCATATGTCACAGATGAATGACAAGATCACTGATCGTCTGCTCCTGAAAACACAATTTTCTACATTTTTTTTCCAAGCAGTGATTAATTGCCATCTTCCTGTTTGTCAGTGAAGACCAGTTGCCATAGGGATGCTGCTGAAAATGGCCTCTCGGTGGTAATCTATTCCCATTTAGCCTTTAATGTTTGCAAATACTGGCATGTTGGAGGCAGATCATGTGATTGCAAACATTACAGGCCAGGCCAGGATCGCTTCCCATGAGGAGGCAGTTTTCACTGGCATCTCCTCGGCAACCATAATATGTTCCAGCCTTTAACTTGTCAAGAGTGTACAAATGAAAAAAAATAACCCCATAATGGTATATCCACTTCAGCTGTGCTTCTAAATGTGCCTCTGCACACTTCAGTCATACAGACATAGGGCACTACACTCTACTAAGTGAGGCCATTGGTCCATCTATAGGAGGAGGAAGAAGAAGAGATTGGATTTATACCTCGCCCTTCATTACTCGAAGGAGTCTCAGAGCAGCTCACAATCTCCTTACCCATCCCCTCCTCACAACAGACACCCTGTGAGGTAGGTGAGGCTGAGAGAGCTCTTTCCGGAACTGTCCTTGAGAGAACAGCTCTGATAGAATTATAGCTTGCCCAAGGTCATCCAGCAGCTGCAAATGGAGGAGTGGGGAATCAAACCCGGTTCTCCCAGATTAGAGTCTGCACTCCTAGCCACTACACCAAACTGTCTCTAGCCCAGTAACCTCTGTTCTAACATGCCCTAGATCTCCAACATCTCAAACAAAGGTCATCCCTAGTCCTAGTACCTGAAAACCTTTTCAGTGGATACCAGGGTAGCATGAGAACACAACCATCTTACCACTGATTTTCTTCATATATCTAATAAAGTAGGCTGTTGCATATGAAAACACAGGTCACAATAAACTTATGTGTGTATCATCATATTCATATATATGTGCATAAACTAACTGAAATCATGCATGGTATGTGCAGGGTTAGCCATAGAAAATGTCTGGTGGATGAGGGAGTGAGATTGTAGACCGGTCAGTATGTCTCTGGGTGTTTTATGCAACATTATATGAAAAGGCTCGCTTGCTGCCTAAACATCCTTTGTGTTGGATTTCCCTTAATGTAATTTCCTTCAGTAAAAGAATAGGGAATATGTTCTCGGGATCATTTTGCTTGGCAGCACACAAAGAAGAGAGGGTTTTTAAAAATTATTTCTCAGCTCCATCAGACAAAGAAATATTGTAGGGCTTTTTATGAAGGAGAGCTTAGTTACAAATGCCTCCTGTCACAAGTCATCAGCATTCTGCCATTTTGACATGGCAGTAGTGGGTACTGCAATTTTTATAACATTACTGTATTAGACTCAATGAATAAAAACGGCTTTGTGTCAGAAAAACCATGTGTTTGGGTTTTCTTATATTTGTTATTGTTTTCTAAATACTGTCACTGGGTTTTCTTTTTTAAAGCCTATTGCTTTTATACACTGGGGCTGCAGATCTCTCAAATGATCTCTCTCCTCTTCCCCAAGCAAATGTTTGATTTTGATTTTGTTCATCTAAGACATACGATATGCTGAAGGAACCTCCCTTTATTACAAAGCAGTAGTTACCATGCAACTATTAACATTGCATCACCAGTTTGATTATAAAACCACTGTTAGTTACATAATGCCCTAGAATTTTGTCTGTCTTGGTCTAAATAAAACTATGGAGTGCAGTTTGTTAGTACCAAGAAGCTGAGCCTGTTTGTGGGGAGGGCGGGGCATAAATCGAAAAAATAAATAAATAAATACTTTTTTATTTATTTAATAAGTTTTATTTATTTAAGTTTTATTTATTTATTTATTTAAAATATTTATACCTTTTCTCTCTCTTTTTTTTTGGCTCAGAGTGGCTTACCATTATTAAATCCATCTATAATAAATTAAAACCCCATTAACTTATCCCAAGAAATAGCCTGCAGCTCAGACCCCATTTAAAGCCTTAGCAAATAAAATCGCCTTACAGTACCTCCCCCAGATTCCTTGAGGAGTTTGCTCCACGGGGTGGCAGCCACTCTTGGAAAGGAATGGGCTCTGGTTGTGACTAGTATGGCCATCTTAAGTGGGAGAACACTAAGGTGGCAGCCTGAAAACTGCGGCTGACGCACAGGGGCGTATGGGAAGATATACAGATCTTTGGCTTTTAAAGCTCATGACCAGCACCTTGAACTGAACCAAATCTGGCAGTCAGTGTAGCTGTTTTAAAATAGGCAAGCCTCTGTCAGTAGTCAAGCTGCCACATTCTTAGCCAGTTACTGTCTCGAAGTTGTCTTCAGGGGCAGGGCCATGTAGAGGTGTTACAGAAGTCCAGCTGTGAGGTTGCAGAAGTATGGATTAGCATAGCCACATGGGCTACATCTAAGCAGTTAGTTGGCTAACAGTGCAGTTGATAGAAAACCCAATGTCAATTTGCTTTTAAAGGGGGGAGGTCATAGCTCCTCTGGCATACTTTGGCTTTGTGGTTCTGATGTCTTGGGGGGCACCCTTGATCTAGAGAACTTGAATTAATGGAGATTATGGAGAATTTAGAACCTTTAACCTTTGACTTTAGAGCCCTCATCTAAAGCAGCATATAATAGATTTCTGAATGACACTCTGGAGGTGTAATTGGGGGAGTACTTCTGGAGCATTTTCCAAAGTAGGGTAGATAACATGTATTATTTAGCAAGAGGGCTATATCAGATTTTACCTAACTGGCTGTTCCTGATGGTTTTTCTGTTGCTGTTCAGAGAACAGCTCTAGAGTTCCTTTCCATGTGTGTGCTTTTGTCAACAATCATTGCACAGGCTCTTTTGCACTGTTTGATGTCTCTCCTGTTGTACATTTCCCCCTGCACTTACATTGCAATATGTTAGTTCATTGGGGAAATCCTGTCTTTTTTTGCCTTGGCCTTGGGCCTTGCCCTGCCATGTATTGCATCTTTCCTTTATTTCATTCTTTTCAAATGTATTTAGAGTTTGTGCACTCACCGTCTCTAGGTTTTAGAGTTCGTGTGCCTGCAACACACTGAGGTTCCTGTTGTCTGTTTTCAAAACTCTGGAGCCAGAAAGCAGGATATTTGCCTCCAGACCAGTAATGTAAAGTCTGGGCAATACACTCTCCCACAGTTCCCCGCTCCCTTGGTCATCTCTCATGCCCTCTGTCATCAGTGTATTCTACACAGAAAGTTGCTGTGGAGGAAGTGGTATTGAAAGCCCTTCTTGATGGTACCACAGAGCTCGGATTCAGTGTAAAGACACCAACATTCTTGTTGGGCCTGTGAAAGCCCTGAAGTCAACAGAGCTGTGGGTAAAGACCAGCAGATCCAAGATAGATAAGTCATTGTTCTCTATTACAAACTGGTATATGTGTTCTGAGAGCAGGATGACACATACAACTATAATTGTCTATTAGGCCATGAAGGGGAGCTGTGGTAGTCAGATTAGAAGGGGTGTAAATGTTGAATTTTACTCTTATTTAGACCAACCAAGTCACTATTTATATGGTTATGTTTTGGGGAGGGGACCTCTGCCTCCTCTAGCAAGAATTTGATGTTTCTTCACTGAAAGCATTGGACAGCCAAGTCTGTTGGCTTTTGTTGGAACAGTTGTTTAAGCTTATTATGCTCTTGTTGTTAGATCATGAAAAAGCGCTTCAGTATAGATCCTTACACGTTAATGAAAGCAGGTCTAGTTTATCTCATGCTGATTTGTATGGCCTGGAAATATCTAGACTAGATTACTGCAGTACGTTCTGCATGGGGCTGTTCCTGAAGACTGCCCAGAAGCCTCAGTTGATACAGAATACTGTGGCCAGAATGTTAACTGGAGTGGTTTGTAAGGACCATATTATTTCACTCTTGTTCCATCTACCCTGGCTCCCAATTTGCTCAATTCATGGTGGCGATATTGACCTTTAAAGCCCTATATGACTTAGAACCAGCATATCTTAAGGACTACCCACTCCCATATGAACCTACCAGAGCCATCCAGCCATTGGAGTGTCCTGCTTCAGATGTCACTGCCATCTGAGGCTGGATGGGTGAATGTTCATTTTGGTTGTGGCTGTGAAATTTTGGAACTCCATTTTCCAGGGAGATTCATATGTCTCCTTCTGTCGTGTCTTCTGCCAATGGGTGAAGACTTTTTGTTTTGTTTGACGTTCCCTCATTAACTGTTATTAGCCCTACTCCGCGTTTTCGTATTTATATGTCTTGAGTAGAGAGATGTCAAAAACCAGATAGTTTTCAAAGACTGTGTTCTAATCCGAGGATGGATGAGGAATTCTGATTATCTCTAGACAATTTTGCCATAGAAGAAAAATGGATTTCCCCTCTGTTGTTGTTAATGATTGTTTATTGCTAGGAAAGTTGAGTGAAAGTTTTATGAGCAAAGCCTTATGGGGCAACTTCTGTTTGGGAAGAAAGGCAGAATTACACTTTCTTTTTTGCAAAGCATACACTTTGAAGTGATTAAAGCACGTTTTGGGATAGACAGATAAAACGCTGCTCATAAATACATCAGCAGCAGGCTGTACACAAACAGTAGTATTTTACTTGCAGCATGTGGTTATTTCCTTTTTCTCCTTTCAGTTAGGTTACTTGCCTTCTTTTTTTTTTTTAAAGTATAGTGTGGCATTTCCTGTTTGGCCTCTGTTATGTATGATATAGTGCTTGTGGTATGTTAAATGTTACTGGTTGCCGTGGTGACAGAAAGCTGGCCTGTGCTAAGGAAGGAAATGCTACGGTCAAGATATCTTGAACTGGGAAATGGTTTGAAACTATAGCAATATTATAAGGCTTCAGAATGCCCTTTGGAGAATCTGTGCTGCATCTGGCGAGACCATTTTTAATGGCTTAGCCTGGCAGACTCTGAAGTGGTACATTATAAATGTTCTATTTTTAGAATTTAAAGGCCTGCAAGCCTTGCAGGTTACACTTCTCTGCTTTATCTGGGGAGGAAAATGGAATCGTTAATAGACCACGTTTCTAACATTTAGACAATATGCATGATTTCCCATTGTTCGCATTTAAGGCAACATTGTAATTTCTGAGCAGTAAATCGCTCATTTAACACTCGATACTTAAATTCCCCCCCCCTTTTGTCTCTGATAACTAATTTCAAGTACACTGTTCACAAGGTTAAAATCAGTATTCTACATTAGCAGCCTTAATGGAACAGGTAGATGTCCCAGCCTGATTCTGGTTTGATTTGTTTGTTTGTTTGCTCACTTGAATGAAATTACTCCTGCTTTGTGCTATATGGCAAAGGTCTGAATCAAGCCAAAAAGTGTACACGAACACTGCAGGAGGAAAGCCGTCAATTTGGGCTGGCAGCTGTTACCAAGAGGAGATCTCCTTGCAGAGACAATAGCCTGACTTGCATGTTGTCCTTGTACAATGGTACCTGAGGTACACAAGATTGGGTTCAGAGGTTCTCCCTCATTGTATTTAGTTCTTCCTGCTAAACTGCTAAATATGTTGGCTGGGATCCTATGAATGAGTTACATTTCTGCTAGAAAGTAGCCTCTGCCTTGGAGTGTGCTTTCTCTAAAACTTTTCCTTACACAAGAGCCTATTGAAAAGCACTGATCTTATGCAAATGGAAATCTTAGAGGAAGTGTGTTCCATGGCAGAAATATCAAAGGGGCATGAAACTCTTTCTTACAATCCAAGGTGAATTTGGATTAACTTGGATTAATCTACTTAAAAACTAGCCAGCTCCCCTCATTCTTGTAAATGAAAGTAAAACTTAACATTTGATGCAATGCAAAGCTGAATTATTCAAGATGGCTTTTCTACACAGGCAATAAGATAGCACTGTATAAAATAATTCACAAAGTTACTTGGACAAATCATTAGGGACTGTGGTCTATACTACTGTGTATAGTTTGCTTTAAATTGGAACCTGCTATGTAATTTTGCATCATTTAATGTGTAGTGTTAACACACTTCAATTCTGTTTTTTAGATTTCTGGTTGGTTTTCGCTGTTCATTAAATGTCCCATCCTGTTGATTGTACTGATTTACTCTGTGTAATCCACCTTGAGTTCCAGTGAGAAAGGTGGATTATAAATAACACAAATAAATGCTGCTTACTTTGAATGTCCAGAAAACACATAGGTTGTAGTAAGAGTACAGTTTGTGTGCTGTGCACAGTCCTTGTGAGTTCTAATGCCTAGCTTTTAACAAGAGCCCCGTATGCACCTCTGGTGTTCTCACCACCACCCCAGTCAAATTAAGCACCAGAAGAGCCCTAGTGCTAGCACTGTTTGGGCTACAGCCCCTTCTCCTTGCCCACAACCTGAAATCCTGCTCCATTATTTACCATCTGATGGGTTGCATCCAGTGAGGTGTCAGTGGAAAGGGAAATGTGCTTGGTGCAGTTTCCAAGCAGCAGTACCATGGCTGCAGCAACACCCAGTGTTTTAATATCATTTTTAATAAGATAACAGTGTGCATATGGAGCAACGGAGTGCACAACAGATGGTTCACATGATTTCATTTAATTGGGTTTTGAAATTATATCAGAAGAAATATCTTGTGCTAAGTCTTGCACAGGCAGAAAAGCCAGTGGGGATACAATTGCTCTCACTTAGCGCGAGCTGACAGCAAGGAGTAATTTTAGCACTTGTGCAAGAACTTTCACACATGTGGAGCTCTTCCATGGGATTGAACCCAATGTTTTTACTTTATATAAACTGGACATATCAAAATAAAATAGTGGCATTGATATAAAACCAGGAATAAGGCCTGTTGTGGAAATAATCACAATGGGCTCTAGAAAGAGGCTCTGGGTGGGTGCCCCAGCCTTTGGCACTCAGCATCAATTTGCTGTGGTGACCTCTGTGTAATCCACCTTGAGTTCCAGTGAGAAAGGTGGACTATAAATAACGCAAGGTATAATGACAGAGAGTCCACCATTTTCTACAGGTGAACTGATCTCTGCCTTCTGAAGAGCAGTTGTAATTCTGAGTGATCTGCAGCCCTCAACTGGAGATTGGCAACTATGGTTCCCCAGGAGGAAATGGCACTGTACCTGTCTGAGGTTCCACCCCTCCTCAAACCCCACCATCTCCAGGCTCCACCCCTCAAATCTCCAGGAATTTCCCAACCTCGATTTGGCAACCCTATCTCCTTCCCAGCCAACCATCAACGTAGTTATCTGCCCCTCTGACATCAGGTTTTCTCCTCCCTTCCTGCAGCCTCTACCTTGGAAAAGTACAGTCTTTCTCCTCAGTGGGGACCAAAGCAGCTTACATCATTCTCTCCCCCTTTTGATCTGCACAACAACCTGTGAGGTAGGTTAGGCTGAAAATCTGTGACTGGTCTGAAATCACATATCCAGCTTCCACAGCAAGAACATAGGTCTCCCCCTGGAGAAAATAACTACTTTGGAGGGTGGATTCTATGGCATTCTGTTCAGCTGAGGTCTCTCCCCTCCCCGAACTTTGGCTTCTATAGACTTCACCACAAAATCTCCAGGAATTTCCCAATGTGGAGTTCCCCACAAAGGCCAAAGTAGACCTGGAAAGGGCCTCCTGCCCCTGCCTTTTTACTGACAGAACCAAGCTTGGTTGCCTGGCAACAGCCACTGAGGGGAAAGTGAGCTACGCAGCAGACCCAGCACCCAGCCAATGGGATGCGAGTAATCTTGAGTGGCGGTTGATGGGCCAGTGGCTGATGGAGCGCACAGCACAACCAATGGGAGAGCCGGAAAGTGCCAATACACTGGGCTTTTATATATATATAGGATATTTGGATTTAGTGTCTATGGTATTTCAGTTTTTTTCAGTTGCCTGTCATAAGTAGTCTAGTCTTGCTTATACAGTTTCCTTTACTAATAATATAGTAAGATATTGGCTCATATTTCTGTCTCTTCCACTACACCAATTCTGTTCTTTGTTTTTTAAGTCCTTTGCATAAGTTGGACTTTCCCCATCAATTTTTTTTTCTGATGGCCAGTTGGAAATCAGTTCTGTGGGCAGATGGATGTCCCAAACACCTAAGAGATGAGATGCAAAATTATTGTGTAGCAGAGGTTTTGTATTTGCATGTCTGTATTCTGTTGAGCATCCCTGGTCAGGCAGGTATTAAAAAACACTTTAATATTGAATGTAAATTTCATAATGATTTACTGTATGCCTTAAAAAAAGATCCTAAAGCTTCCAAGTCTGTTTCTTAGCGAAGCTGAAATTTCATTTTAAGAGAATGACAATATAAATGTTTTAACTGTATAATTCTTTATAAGTATTATGTACAAATCCATTTTTTCTTCTTTGACAACTCCAGTTTTCTTAAAATGTTAAATATGGATGCATAGCTGGACTACAAATAATGAATGAGTATTCAGTTAACTACAGTGCTACTAATGAGGGGAGTAATTTTTAATGTTTTTTGGTAGTGGCATTAGTATTCCAAGAAGCAAAATCCTTGGTTGGGGAAAGGTAAAAATGATGATTGCTCATTAGCAAATAGAATACAGATGTTACATTCTTTTTGCTAAAGCGCTTCACATAAATACCTTGTGGGGAGTTACTGGTATAAGATGAAAAACATGATAATCAAATAGAGTGCTAAACATGTTTGTAGTCGAAAATGTACCAAATAACACAGCAAACATGGTATAATTTGGAATTTGTTTTATAGAAATTCTATAAAAGGAGAACTTTCACATTCTAAAAGTGTTTAGTATTTAGAGAACTAAAATGAAGCAGCATTTCTTTTACAATCTCTTGGGGGTAATTCATGTCCCCAAATGCTGTTCAAAAGATCTTTGTCGATGTCATAGTTTGGCACAGGGGTGTCTAACGCTTTTGTCATGAGGGCCAGATCTGACATAAGTGAGAACATGTTGGGTCAGGCTGGGCATAAAATGTAATGCCAGGTAGAGGAGATATAAACTTTATAAAGGACATGAACACAATTAAAGTTTTTTAAAAACTTAAAATAAAACATGCTTAAAATATTAGCACTCTTGCAATATTTTGTTTATTTAACAGTATCTGATAACTG
The DNA here is from genome assembly GCA_029233225.1 of Lepidodactylus listeri. NCBI lineage: Eukaryota > Metazoa > Chordata > Lepidosauria > Squamata > Gekkonidae > Lepidodactylus > Lepidodactylus listeri. The sequence continues at coordinate 72,593,450 of JARCFY010000011.1, read as the reverse complement.
ACACCTCTTGCTCTGAATTGCATCAAAATCTGGAGACAAATGTCTGTGTTGTAGCAATTTTGAATATGCTGTTGAGGTGTTGTTCAGGTATGTATCTGTAAGCTGTAAATCTACTTTTGATGGACAGTCATTACAGAAATGTCATGGTCAATGCTCTGAGCCTAAGACCCAGGGGAAAACATGAAATGGCTGGGCATTGCAAGGTTTTGAACTTAAGTTGCTTTGTGTGCTGATGAAGAACATATGAAGGCACCATGACACAGACTGAGGGCTATGTGTTTGTCTACCAAACTATAGTCTTCCCCAGCGAAATAACTACAACTCTTATGAGGCAGTGCAAGAATAGAGAGACAGCAATGTATAGTACTCAGTATCAGCCTGCTATTTGGGAAGTCTTAAATTCAAAATCCCCAGTGTACAAAGGAAATGTGCTGGGTGGACTTGGTCTGGACACACACTCTCAGCCTAATCCAATTTACTGGCTTGTTGTTATTCCTCATCTAAATAGTTCACATTGCTTTCCTACTGAGAAAGACTGGATCATAAGGGCATGAATACAGTGAAAAAGAGGAGGGAAACCTAGTTGCATCCAGGAGAGCCCTGGCATAATGAGCCCAACAAAACACACACAAACAGACACACACACTGTAGAAAGGCAAAAAGCTCATACCTTGAATAAAACTTTGTTCGTCTTAAAGGTGCTTTGTATCTCTCCTATGAGATTGAGGGAACTGGGCAAAGTAAGCTCTCACTCTTTCCTTCCCTCCCCCTCTTCCTCCCCAGGGGACGAGGAGGGAGAGGAGCCTTAGCCAATGGAGGAAAGAGAGGCTTTGCTCAGTAGCTTTGCTGTGTGACTAAGAGAGCCTGGCAAAGCAAGCTGTGATGCAGAAGGAAGCAGGAGAGAGGGAGAAGGGAGCAGGAGAGAGCCAGTTGCTTGCAGGCTGAATATGAGCTCTGTGGTGGCCAAATCTGGCCCATAGGCCACATTTTTTACACCCCTGCAAGTGCTTCATCTACAAGGTTTATATAGAAGTTTGGAAAGGTATGAGGACAAGCTGTCTTTTAAGAGCAACATCAAATATTTGGTGCTTTTCTGCAGGCCTGCTGCAGGTACTGAAATTACAAGATGTCACAGGAAGAGTGACTGTTCTTGGTGCAACTAACTGCCCACAAAGGCACAGATTGCATTACGCCCGTACATCAGTGTTTCATCACTTGATGACTTTATGGTTGACTCGCTGCCAATGAACTGTCCCACAGAAATATATTGTACTGGAGTTGACATTGGGTAATACAAAAGTTCTGTTTTGGAGAGCCATTTGCAGTGGCTTATTCACACATGCAGCTTGTCATTCAGTGCTGCTGTCAGTGGATGAGGAACTTGTGTTTTGTTATTCAGGCCATTGTTAAACTAGAAATGGTATCAAAGTGATTTGTGACCAGCTAGGCTGCCACAAACTACTCTGAAGAGTATCTTTTGTCTCACAAAATGGCAAATCAGAAACCTTTTCACTCAAAGGACCTGTTTGCTCCTTCTGTTTGCCTCGCTGCAGAAAATGCAGGCAGCCTCCCAACTGGAAGTCCATTAAATGAACTCAAGTCACTTATTTGCAGTTTAGTTGTTGTGGCAGTGAAATCAGTGGTTGTAAAAAATGCAGCCAGACAAAAGGCCCGGTCTCAGCCTTGGTATTGCAATTCAGGAATAGTGCTTGAAGTTGCAGAGGAATAGCCTATGGAATGAAAGCTTTTGGGGGGACCAGTCACTCTGCATAGTTACGTTAATGAACTTTAATGAATTTTTTGTCGTTTTTAGCAAAGAACAAACTTTTTATCTCAATGTGCCAGTGAAAGGATGATCACTACCTCAACTGGATAGGCTACATTACGAAACTCCAATCAGAAAAATACTAGATTCTAAAAGAAAGAAAGCTAATCAGTATTTCCAGATTACATCTGCCCATCTGCTGTGTTAAAGCCTCTGCTCATTCAGAGGGAGACAACAATAAATTTATTTATTTTAAACAAAATGTATAACTTTGCCTTTCTGCCCTTATCAAGGGCACCAAGGCAGCTGCACTGAGCATTTTCCTTTTTCTAGGAAAACCCACTCCAACAGTTAAGTTTCAGTTGAATGAATATGTTAGCACTCAGTACAGTATTATACCATCTCCCTGGCCCTGATGATCGCACCCCATTGCAGCTACTCACCGGAGCGCTAAGAAGCCGCCATCTTGTGTATTTATTTAGAATTTTTAAATGTTGATGTTTTTAAATTGTAAATCTGTTTTTATGATTTTATATGTTGTTAGCTGCCTTGAGTCGGTTGTATAACTGACAAGGCGGGATATAAGTGAAACAAACAAATAAATAAATAAATAAATAAGTATGTATCTGCCTAATCAAAGAGTAGTCCACATTTTACTTATTGCTGTATTTCTCAGACTTTATGAAATAGTATCCCACTAGATACCTCCCCCCTCAAACATACTTTGGCCTGCCTAGAGATGATTTTTTAAAGGCTGAGTTAACCCATGCTATGGGATGTTGCTAAAAATATTATCCCGGCAGCCAGTTGTCCTATAAAGTTCCCCTGGAATGTCTGTGAACGTTTATCCTGTGATTTGAGGTCTCCACAGTGACCCTGAAAAACACTAGATCAGACAGCTTGAAGTGAGGCCTCTACTAGGAACCAACCCTGACAGGATCTGAGGTGGTGAACAGGTCCATAACGGGAGAGGCTGTCTTTTAGGTAAGCTGGTCCCAGATGGTGTAGGGCTTTTATTCGGCTCCAGAAGCATATTGTTAGTCACTGTAGCTGTTCCAAGATGGGGAGTAATATGTTCCAATTTGTATGCTCTAACCACTAAGCACATACTCTGTTTTGTACCAGGGACAGCAGATTGATAGTCTGTAAGGGCAGCACCGAGTAGGGCATATTGCTGTAGTCTAGCCTCAAGGTTACATGGATCGGCACAAACAGGTCTGTAGAACTCAAGAAGGAAGATAATTTCAGCACCAAATGCAATTGATATAATGAATTATTTGCCATCAAATTTATCTTAGTGCAGGATCCAGTAATACCCTAAGCTTGTTACAAAGGAAGTTGTATTCAACCCTGCCATATCAAAAGTCTTCTCTTTATTGACCAGCTTCTTCTCTTCCTCTTTTGGTTTCACCTTTAGCTTGTTTTCCTTCCAGCCACCATAGCCTCCACACGGCGGCCCAATACTGCCTCTGAGCTGAGTATCATCAGCATGCTGGTAATGCTGAACCTTTGGACAGTCTCATTCAAGTTCTCACATGTAAGCTAAACATCATAAATGGAAGGATCAAACCCTGAGGAACCTCACATGACTGAGCCTGTGCCAGTGATTTCCCAGACTGAACAGACTGAAATCACTTTTAATACCATGCCTCTTATGGGAGAGACAAGGAGACCCTCACTACAGGACGCTATTTTCACCAGTATCCTTGTGCCAGCCATGTTAGGTGGGTTCTGAGCTTGTGCACTCACCAGCAGAAGTAGGCCAGATATTGTCTATACGTTTGGTGATTGGTATTATGTAAACTGCCAATAAAATTTTCAGTCTTCAGACTGTGGCTGTTTTGGAAATTTGATGAATGGGTTCTTCTTTTTGCTTTGCTATTGTTTGTGGAATTAGTCCTGCTGTTGCTTGATAATAAACCTGACCGCTATGACCTAATGGCTAGATATTAGTGAATTCCTGCAGTGCTGTAATCTCAGTAATAGTTTTATATTTGAGCTAAATAATGTCATGGGTGACTTGAGACCAGCCAAAGAAAAGAGTAGGCAGCAGAATGAAGATGTGGATAGACTGTTATTGGTTTAGTCTCTAGCATAAAGTAAGGAAGAAAAAGGCCTCTGGCAGTTACGTGAGAAATGTAATTTCTAAAGAGCACTTAGTGCTAGCTAGCAAAGTACGCTGCAGTTTCTTTTTTTCTGGTGTGCTTCTGGATTAGGGAGGCTACGAGCAAAAGAAGAGGAGAGCCCTAAGAGATTAGTTTTCATTTTCTTTTGATAATATGAACCAAGTGAGTGAACTGGATTTGCTAGATAGTAGATGCCAAGATTGTGTGAAGAAGAAAAAGCTGAACTCTTCGTTGTGATGAAATTATGGAAAGTAATGGACAATGAACACATAGCACACTATTTCTCCTAGCGTCCCCTTCCCATAGGAACATATACAGAGCAGGAGCTCTTCTGTATGCTCTTCTGTGGAAAGAAGAGTTTGGAGTGATGTCTCCTTTCTATTTTGTCAGCTGCTTTCAATGCCCTTCCTTCTAACAATTTTTAGAGCAGGGGTGTCAAATATGTGGCCCAAGGGCTGGATCGGGGCCCTTGGAGGGCCCCAATCCAGCCCTCAAGGACCTGGCTGTTTCCTGCTTCCTTTTCCAGTTCTGCTCCTGCTGCCATGTCACAGCTTGCTTTACCAGTCTCTCTCAGTCACACAGGAGAGATGCATGTTTTATTTAAAGTTTAAAAAATCTTTAATTGTGTTTGTGTCCTTTATAAAGTTAATGACACACATGGCCTGGTCCAACAAGGTCTCATTTATGTCAGATCTGGCCTTATAACAAATGAGTTTGACACCACTGTTTTAGAGCTTACATGCAAACACCAATCGAATAGGTGGCACTATGGCACATTTCTTAGCCTAGATCAGTGATTCCCAATATGGCCCCTGTGGGCACCATTCCACCTGTCAGTGGGTTTCCTGGTTCCTGTTTGCTTCTCCCCCAATGTGGGAACGTAGTCCTTATCCTTCACCTCAGTGGAGCACAGTGCTTTGGTGTCTGCAGGGGGACCATTTAAGAAACAGCTACCTCCGTTATAGGAGGATGTGTGGCTTGCAGCCTCCCCAGCCTTTTGTGACAAGCCCCTGTACCCCTTGGCAGCCATTTTGTTGCAATGGTGCCACTCCCCATTCTCAAAAATCCAAAAGTCCCTACAGGGTTGACAGGGTAGGAGGCCCCTGGCCTAGATTATGTAGACCTTGAGGCAGAGGAACTTTTCTACCTTATAAGCCCCTTTAACAATGCATCCTTAGATAGGCTTGCCAGCTGGCTGAGGAGAAAAATGCCTTGTCCTTTTGGTATACACTTAATGGGAGATTATATACCAGGTGACGTTCATGCCATGAAAAGCTTCAAGTGCCCTTTTCCACACCTTAAGTCTCTATTTAAAGGGAACAGTTGGCAATGCTACTCCTAAATGCCACACAGTGCTGCTACGGTGCACCGTCTCTTTGAATACTTTCAAGCTCTCAGCTGAAGTGAAGAACTGAGGCATTCATCTGGCCTGTTGTTGAACCTGAGGATGTGGCTCTTGTCAGAGCAATATCTGTGTTGCCATGGAGCTCCTCTAGGTTCTTTGGACCCTAACTCAAAACGTTAGTGCTAACCATTTATTTAAAACATTTATATCCTGCCTTATCTCCGCAGACTCAAGGCAGTTGAGTTCATCACACTGGGTTTCACCCAGACTGGTATGTAACAATTTCTACCTGTCATCCAGACAACAGCTCAAGGTACTATGTAAAAGTGAACTAGAAATGTTTTCTTTTCCAAGACAAAGCAGTTAAGTTTTTTCTCAAGAGGATACCCAAACCCAAATTAGAAGCTAAAATTATCCAAGTTTCTTATTGTAATCTCGCAGGCTTCAGACAATTTCCATCTCAGCCAAACCCAACTCCATAAGAGATAACCCCGAGTCCCTACCGTGCTCAGACCTTTTTTAAAAAGAGATCCACGCTGTCCCTGGCACACTGAGACAATGGGAAGAGGTAGCACTCAGTCAGCAGGTGGGCCCATGCCTTTCATTGAGCCACCATTTACCCCCAGGATGCAAACTTTACAGTATTGTAGGCAGTTGCCCTGCATGAAAACCTGTCACTGTGCCAATACTATTGGAACTCCTCCAGATATCTTGAGATAATCAGTTGTGGTTTTCCAAGACTTTATTCCTGTTTCAGATTGCCAGCTGTTTTAGTTAGGGGACTACTTAAAGTTGGAAAACTAGGGCCTTTAAGGGGGCAAAGAAGGCACAAGCTTTCTGGTTTATTTATTTATTTTGCTATTGGAATCAGCACCCAGAATGACGCATAGCAATACACAGTGATTTTCACACTTGGATGGAAATAAACTGGTCTGAAAGAAGCATCATCTTCTCCCTTGTGCTATATTTAGGTATGCAATAGACTTCTGTGGCGATTTTTTTAAAAAAAGGATACGGTACCCAAAATAGTCTTTCTTGGTTAGTGTTGAAATGTACACTTTGAGTCATGTATTTTTAAACTGAAGCTTTAATTTTCGGCAGCTCTTCAGGGAGTTTAATATTTATCTATGTTTTCATATTTTGTTGAACGTTTTCACCGAAGCTCTGAATATTCTAATCAAAATAAATGCTCAACGTAGAAGAACAACAAACCTAAAATTGTCCAGTGCTTGTTAATAGAAGTACATGAGCTGAAACTAGTGCCTTGCTGTGCAAATCCTGTTGCGTTTAAATCTTGGGTCCTCAACCTTTTTGAGCCTACGGAGACCTTTGAATTTTGAGAAGTGGTGGTGGGTGGGTACCACTACAAAATGACTGCCACAGGAGGTGGAGCCGACTCAATGTCTGGGAGTGAGGTCATAAGAGCATAAGCCAATGTTGGATCAGGCCAGTGGCCCAACCAGTCCAACACTCTGTCACACAGTGGCCAAAAATACCAGGTGCCATCAGGAGGTCCACCAGTGGGGCCAGGACACTAGAAGCCCTCCCACTGTTGCCCCCCTAAGCATCAAGAATACAGTGCACCACTTGCCCCAGACTGAGAGTTTTTTTCTATATCTTGGCTGAGTTCAGACTGGCAATGTAAAGCGGGGCAGGCACGCCTCGGCAACGGAAGAAAGGAGCACGTTCAGACATGCGCATCTGTCTGTCGGCTCCGTTGCGTGCTTACCCGTCTCCCAGTCGCTTTCCTTTCGCTTTAGCAGGACACCGGTTTTTCCCGGTGTTCAGGGGCCTTCCTCCACATGCCTCCCGCTTCCAAACAGTGTGAACTGGAAGAAGCGGGAGGCATCCGGAGGAAGTGTGAACGCACCGGCAAAAAGTTTTGCGCATGTGCGCACATGCGAAACACATCAACGAAAAAAGGGGGGGAAAGCAGCGGCATGCGCAAGCCGCGCGCGCTGGCTACGCGGCAGTCTGAGCGCTCCGTGGCAGTCTGAACGCTCCGTATTGACGCTGATTCGCATTGCTCTGGCCAGTGTGAACGGCCAGCTCCGTGGGGTTTTTCCCCCGCTCCAGTTCCCTCCGCTTTGCCTCCGCTTTACATTGGCAGTCTGTCCTCGGCCCTTGTGTATAACAGCCACTGATGGACCTCTGATCCATATGTTTATCTAATTCCCTCTTGAAGCTGTCCATGCTTGTAGCTGCCGCCACCTCCTGTGGCAGTGGATTCCATGTGTTACTCACTCTTTGGGTGAAGAAGCGCTTCCTTTTATCTGTTCTAACCTGACTGGTGAACATTTCATGCAGAAGCTCTGTTTAATAGGATGCCCTTTAAAGCGAAGATATTGTTTAGAAGTATTTTCTTGTATACACAAGCGCTTATTTTCAGTCATACAGTAAAGTTTCTTGTGCTTTGGAGGCAGCAGCTGCTAAAACAACTTTTAAAACATCTGCTCAGGCAATCAGATCACCAACAGTCGATCAGAAGCCCGCTGGGCACAAACCCTTTTCCTTGCCCTCCCCCTTTCTAAAAACTCTTGGTGGGTGCCAGGAAAGGTGTTGGCAGGTACTGTGGCTCCCACAAGCACTACATTGGGGACCCCTGATTTAAATAATTCGGCGACAGGTTAGGAATGGTCACTGCCCCAGAGAATCCTCCTCTGCCTTGTGAAGAACTGTGGGTTCCAATAGATACATGAAGCAGCCTTATTATACTCTATCCATGCTTCCTAGTATCATCTACTCTACTGGTGGCAGCTCTCCAAGGGCTTGGGGAGAGAGAGATCTTTTCCAGCCTTGCTGTCTAAGGTTCTCTCAGGTAAAAATTTAATCTGGGATGTTATGTGGACAAAACATGTGCTCTCCTGCTAACTTATACACAGTCCTCTGGTTCTAATAAGCAAACACAAAAGCACAAGCTAAAGTGAAATGTGCATACAATCCATACAAGGTGAATACTTGATTTTCTTTTATACATGAGTTGAATAATTCCCGTGTTGCATTCTACACATGTATGGATGAATGTGTGATTTAGATCCCACAGTAATCCAGGTACTGGTCCTTCACTTTTATTTGTAAAGTGAACGTGTGTGGCTGTTTCTTACAAACAAGGGAATGCACGTACATGTAGATTATACATGTGTTTACTCTAACAGGTGAACGGGGTGAAAGTTGATTGCAAAGGCAGTGAAATCTCAAGATATGCCAATGTAAAGAGCTCATCTTAAACCTCCTGGAAGACAGCCTTGAAATTACTAATTGCACAATACTGGGAAGCAACACATTCCTCCACAGACAGAACTGGCAGTACATTAAATCTCAGATACATTAATAATGGACAAGACCGCAGGAGTGAGGGCTGCACAAGAACAATAACTGTTTATAAGAATACTACCGTTCATCACATATAGGGGAGGAAAGGGTAATCTCTCCAGAAGCAGGATGAGTACAAGATTACTATTTAGTTTGTTACTACTTTTGTAGCCAGCCTTTCTCACAGAGACTCTAGGTGGGTTACAAAATATAAAATTTAATTGATGTACCTACAGGACTGTCTCCTCTGTTAAGTCCCCGGGAGAGCGTTGCACTCTTCAGACAGCAATCTGCTGCTGGTCCCCAGCCCCAAAGACATCCAGCTGTCCTCAACCAGGGCCTTTTCAGTCCTGGCCCCAACCAAGTGGAACTCTCTGCCAAACACCATCAGGGCCCTGCGGGATCTGATTCAATGCCACAGGGCTTGCAAGGCGGAGATGTTTCACCAGGCTTTTGGTTGAGGACAGCAACAGTTCCATCTTGACTGGCACCCTCCTCTGTTATTTACATCTGCCTCGCCCTCTTCCCCCTGTCCGCAAAATAGCCAGCAGTTGGAATTGGGAATGACTATTTATTTGCCATCTGATTGCGGGAATGTTTTATTAATATTCTAATTGGTTTTATCTTGTTTCTGTTTTATGAAAACTACATCGCTCAGAGCCCTGCTGTGGCAAAATTAGAAAACAATACAAAGACGTCTGAGACAACATGACATACTGTAAATAAAGCAGAAAAGGGATTACAAAAGTAGAGGCAAGGAAAGGTAAAGTAATACACAGAGGAATAAACAGTGCGATAGACCCCCACAATCCTATGCCTGTATAAAAGGCATTCTCCTGAACCATTCCATTGTGCTTTACCCTATTTTCTTTATCAAAGTGCCCTCCTTAAAATTTCTGTTCTGTCATTCAGCAGAATGTGAAGAAGTGTGGGTGCTTTCCTGATCTCCACAGGGAGGCCATTCTGTGAGCCAGGGTCACAGCAGAGAAAGCTTAGGTATGAGCCGCTATTGTTTTTTATTTATTTATTTATTTATATTTATTTATTTTTCACATTTCTATTTTGCCTTTCCAGCGAACTGGCTCAAGGCGGCTCACAACATAACATACCACCGAAGTGGTTTACAATTTAAAAGCATAAATAAACAACATTATAAAACGACTCACATAGCCGTACTGGCGGCATCTACATGCTCCTGGAGAGTAGCGGCAACAGAAGGTTTGGCCTGTGGAACCAGGGCGATGTTGTCCTGCCATCTCCCCGGTGGTGGCTCCTATTTGAAAGCCTGGCGGAAGAGCTCCGTCTTGCAGGCCCTGCAGAACTGCAACAAATCCCACAGGGCCCTGATGTCATCCGGGAGCTCATTCCACCAGTATGGGGCCGCCACCGAGAAAGCCCTAGCCCTGGTACAGGCCAGCCGCGCATCCCTCGGACCGGGAATAGTCAAGCGATGCTGGGTGCTTGACCTCAGTGCCCTCTGGGGCACATATGGGGAAAGGCGGTCCCTCAAGTAGTTTTTACCCATTTGCAGTGTGGCACCTTCAGAAGGCTTTGTCCAGATGATGGAAACTGTTATGGTGGAGCACTGCAGGAGAGGTGGCCTTGCATATAAATGGGGCCAAGGCCACAGAAGGTAACCACAACAGTTAAGCAGTGATCCAGGAGTTCATCACCAGGTGATTTGGAAAGAAAATATAGACCTGGGTGCTGTCAACATATTGATGGCAGCGTACTCCCAAAGCACAAATGATTTCTTCTCAGGACTCTACATGGAGATTAAATAGCACGGGGCTAAGATGAGCCTTGTGAAACAAAGACAAGTCCACACTAATAACAACTGGTCTTCAACAGCAATACTCTGAATGTGATCCATTAGAAACAATTTTAGCCAGTCCAACACCTACTCTTTCGTCCAAACACCTCAACAAGATAGCATGGTCCACTCTACAGTATAAAAGGCTACTGATAAATGCAATAAGAGCAACACAAAGGCATGGCCCTCGTCTGCATTCAAACAGGATAGCATGGTCCACTCTACAGTATAAAAGGCTACTGATAAATGCAATAAGAGCAACACAAAGGCATGGCCCTCATCTGCAGTCACACAGGGCTAATCAGTTAATGCCACCATCCCATAGCTTTCCTTGAAGCCTGAATGAAAAGAGTCTAGAGTAGATGAGTCTATCTAGGAAGACCTGGAGTTGTTCAACAGCTGCACTCTCAGTCATTTTGCACAGAAACTGCAAATTAGAGACCTGGCAATAATTGCTCTCATCATTCTTCTCCAGCAATGGTTTTTAAAGTAATGAATGGATAGCCACCTGTTTTAGTGACTGAGAAAAGGCACCCTGAATTGATGACTGATTTGTGATGGACATTGGGGACTCATTAATGTGATCTCACATGATTTCAGCTACCACGATGGATGATGATTCAGTATACCAAGATCCCTTCAACATCCATCATGGCAACTGTGTTGAAATGATCCATAAGCAGATCAGATGGTGCACTGGACATTCCTACTTCTGATAAGATGCTTGCTTAGAGATAAAGAATAGTGATGGTGTAGCTAATTGGGCAGGTGAATGAATATCTGTCCCAACTTCCCTTTTTCCCCCAGCTGGCTTTGTCCTATTTTTCTTTGGCTTGGTCTTGATCCTTCCAGTTCTGCTGTTTTAGATCTCTTGCTTCATCGCTTTGAGCTTCTCTTGGTCCTTATCTCTAAATAGGTCCAGCAAGAGAATAAAGCTTGGGGGGTGTGGGTGGGGGTGTTTAGGCAGTGAAGTCACAGAGCTACTTACCTTGACTGCATCAAACTCCTTTACAACTACTTTTTGGAGAGGGGGGGGGTCTCAGGCAAAATCAAGGATCTAAAGATAGTCTTGTGAGTTTGTTAATATCTTGTTTGTGTTGGGGCTTTTCTTTCCCTTCAGCAAACAGGAGCACTTAGCCAGCCTTTCATTCAGCCTCTTTCAAGTAATCAGGAGCCCTCTTTTATCTTTTCCTCCTTTCTTATTTTAAGTTTGGTAATTGTCTCTGTCTCGCACACACAAACACACAGGTGTGTGTGGTTGGACTGACTCAGCAAGGTGGCCACTGAGAAGGGAACGGCTTGAACTGCTGACTCTGTAAAACAAAGAATTTGAAACAATGGGAGGTTAAAATTGAACAGGATGAAGCTGCATCTAGTGTAAATGTAGTGTTCTATCTACCCAGTGGCATTAAAATTCTGAAACCTGTTAAACCTGCTGGTGTAAGTAAAACCCAGGTTGCCTACCATCTCTCATTCCCAAATGTGTTGCTATGGCCTTTATTTGAATCACATAGCAACAGCGTTTTGTTTCCTTAGGCTCGCTTTATAAAGCAAGGTTTCACCTGTTGACACCTAGCCACAGTCTTTAATGTGGAAGGCACTGCGTCAAAGAAATTATACCTGGCTTCATTCTGTGGGTACTAGAAAGATAAATCTTAAAGGTGCTTTACCCAGTTCAGCAATCCACTGATCTCTGCCAACTGCCCCCAAATGCAGCAATGGGTTTGAAAAGTACACTAAAGTCCTAGGTTTACAAAACTGGAAGGAAACTTTGTGCATTTTGAGTCTTATCCTCTGAACCTAAAAAAACCCAAAACCTACTATAGAAAAACCATGCATGCAGATTTAAAAAAAAAACACTGTAATGACTTTAATATAGGCCCAATTCCTGCATGGAAGCTCCTTGAACAAGCAGTTGAGTGGGAACGAGACTCCATAACTCGCTGTTTGCAGAATTTATAGCACAATAATGGTTGCTTCCAAAACTGTTAATAGTGTAAGAGATACAATAAAAATTCTAAAATCAAACAGGTATATAAAGCTGTTTCCCAATTAACTTCCATCCATTTTCATGAGGCTACAATAATTAATCTCTGGATTTTGCATTCATGTGGTTAAAATTTGCAGAATCAAGCAGAGCAGCCTTCATGCAGTCATGTTTTTACACTGCAAACCCAAAGCACTGATTGCATGTCTGAACCAAGCCATAGTGGGTATAGGGTAGGCAGCATATGGCCATGAGCTTTGTTTGGGCCTCCAGGACCTTTTCACTGACCACTATTTAACCTTAATTTAAGCCTCTTAAATGCACACTTGTTACTTTAGCTCTTAACACACACTGTGCCAATAATATTTTACAGGCTTAAAGGAAACCAAAGCACTTCTTTTGGTGATAGGTGTGTTATATTTTACACTGAGAATGTAAAATATCGTTCTTGGGCTAGGAAAAGGGGTTATAGAGTATTATAAAAGGACAAAAGAGACTCCGAGTAATGGCCCCAAGAATCTGATGAGAGCATTTTGCTGTTCCACAGTATTGGATAGCAGGATTGCTTCTGTACAGAAGAGAAGGCTGAATTAGCACAATCAAATAGAAGTTGCTTCATGTAAATATTTTAGAGCTGCTTATTATTCACTGACATTTTTCTACCCCCTACTGGACATACAAAGAAGCAGGCCATTTGTGTTTTCTAGAATGGCACTCATCTTATTTCATTTGATAAGTAATGTTAAAGTTCACTTCCTCCTTTTTATTTTTTCGTAGCCCTGACAGGGTCATCAGATTAGCATGGTGCTCCGTTGTTCAGAGGTCCTTTCCAAATGCATTTGATTTTCTCTAGAGAATTATTAGTGGAAATTAGCATTCAAAAAGAGCAGAAATAGGTGTGTAAGGTTAATGCAGTCTGATTTTCTTCATTTTAGGTTAGATATTTTCTTATGAAGATGATTGTCAAACAACTTTTTGATTGGATTTAATAGACCAAACATGGGTAGGTTTTCTCCACCCTGTTTTGTTTCATTTGTACAGGGACCAAAAGGGTAAATCACATTCTAAACCAGCTGTTTTCCCTCTACTGTTTAAAAAGGCAGCTAGTCCAATTGTGATTTTTTTAAAAAGAACTGATTCTTTTTACTCCTTTACAATTTCTTCTCATGCTTACTTTTTCTTGACTGTGCAGAAGAATTTTTGATATTTCTTGTCATCACAATAATTCAGAAGCCATCCAAGAGGGAAATTAGGGCCTTCACAGGAGAACTACATAAGAAAAGGAGGAATATATATTGAATGAAAAATTCATTTTGCTAAAAGTGTTTCTAATCTGGGTTTTTTGGGGGGGGATGTTACAAAAAATATACCTGCCCTCTTGAACAATTCCACATAGAACTGGTAACCAATACAGTCCATATAACTGGGAATACCATTTTATTCAATAATAGACTCTTTAAGGTGTATCAGATGTCAGCTCACTGACAGGGGTTCCATCTAAGTTTGTTTTTGAAAAATTCTCACCTTGATGAAGTGTCTGAATTGTCTTGGAAGCCATTAGCATTTCAGGTTCATACGTACATTAGAAACATGAGGTATCGAATAATGTTCCTAGTTTAAATGGGTTTGGGGGGGGGGGTGGAGGGGAAGCTGAACATATGAAACCGTTAAATAAAGAAAACTAATCCCCAAAACAGTTTTGTTGATGCAAGGCTGCTCTTGTAAATTCCCCCATGTCTTAATCTGCTTCAAAACACTTTTAAAAAGCAGCTCATCCTAGCACAATTCAATATGACTCCCTGTGGAGAACATCCGATAACCATTCTTGCAAGAAATGTGTGAGCATCAGGGTCTTCAGCCCTCTGCTTCCTGTGCTCCAGTAGCTTATGGCTGCAGGGCAAAATGAGAGTTGTCAAGTGTTCCAGAGGGAAATGGGATTTCATCTCCATTAGTACCTGTTCTAAGAGCCTCATAAGTTACCCTGTTGATATTTTGTATGAGGGGGGGAGAGTGAGAAAGGTCAGATACATGTTCAAAGGATAAAGGAGCTGTTCCTCTGCTGGGATTACCTTTTGTAGGCACATTCGGCCTTTCTCCTGGCACATAAAGCTAATAGGCTTGGCTTTTTAAAAAATATATATTCAAAATGACTCTTGCATTAATGAACTCTTTGGCAATTAGTTGCTTTTAATCTACTCCTTTAGGAAGAAGTTGTATAAAAATATGGCAGCCAGCATCAGTTTAGCTACTTTCTTGCCTTAGTTTTTAGCATTTATAATTACAGATGGGAAAAGGATTTCCCAGATTGCCTATACACCAGAAGCATATCAAATCCTTTTAGAAAATGAAGTGGAAGAAAAACCTCCTTGATACGTTTAATGAAATTGCTATGTATCATTTGAGCCAATTCAGTATGGAAGCTTGTAGTACATTGGTAGACCAAAACTTTGGGACCTTCATTTTGTGAAGTATTGCTTATGCCTGGCTGAACGTCTCATATAAGACAGGAAAAAACTTTGATTTTACTGTACCGGGGGGGGGGGGGGGAGATCAGGAGTTCTGCAGTAGTTAACTTCTTTATTAACTTTTAGAGGATTGTTTCCCAAACTTCTGATAGCTGTGTCACCCTTTATCAGAACTGAAACTGGAAGCACTCTTCACTTTTGTATCTGAAAATGTTTCATTTTTATTAATTTATTTACAAAATCTATATCCTGCCTTTCTCCCCAGTTCAGGGCCATGAGGACAGCATCTGTGTACTTTTCTTACTCATGTCTGTCTTTTATATACTTTAGAAATATTGCCTGTTATCAGTAGAGACCACCAGATCCTTATCTGAGGTTCTAGCTGCATGCCTATGGCAGTGATTCATGCAGAGACACAAAGGACAAGCCTTCTGTGCCTGAGTGGTAGTACAGCTGCATTTCTGTGCTGGAAATGATTAAATTTTCCAAATACTCAGTGGAGCATTGTGAAAGAATATGATCTTCAACGTGGTCTCTGTGCTTCACATGAATGGGTTTCTGCGCCTGCGCTGGAATCCTTCGGTACAGTAGAAAGCTCTTTAGAGGATTTTTGCGCCCAGTGCCTCCAGGCATGCTCAGAGCCCCCACCGCGCATGCCCAGAGGAGTGGGCACGGACATCCCGCCAGTTCTCTTCTGACAGCTGCACTGCTAGCAGCTTCTGCGTTTAACTGGGTCCTTCGAGGAAAAACTCTTCTTTGTTTCTCTTTCTTCTCTTCTCACTCTTTCTCCTCGACTTTCAGCATCTCTTGAGCAGGGGACACACGGGACATCACAAATGGGAGCTAAACCCAACCTACCTCCGTCAGGTATTCCTTCGTTGGGGGAACTCCAGATGTGGATGTCTTCGCCACCCGTCAAACCACGAAGTGCATGGCATTCTGCACACAGGGCGGAACCAGTGCGGAACCAATCTCCTCTCACTGGGAGACGGCCTGCTATACCCATGGAGCCACGATTTCATCTACGCCTTTCCACCTCTACCACTACTCACACAAGTGGTACACAAGATACTACACAAGATGGCGGACTGCATACTGATCACTCCTTGGTGGCCCAGACAAGCCTGGTTTCCAGTCCTCCTCTCGCTGGCCCAGGGGAAATTCCATCACTTTCCTCTACTACCAGATCTTCTGATACTCTCCGACTCCCCTGTCCTCCACGACGACATTCCTCGTCTCAAGCTCACAGCATGGAGACTCTCCCCTCCGTATTCTCTGACAGAGTGAGTAATGTCCTGCTTAACTCCCGCAAGGCGTCCACTCGCCAGTCATATGCTTACAAATGGGCTCGTTTCTATACTTACCTAGCCTCGTCCGACATAGAACCTTGCTCTGCGGGCCTGTCCCTTATTTTTCTCCTATCTCCTATTTTTCTCCTATCCCTAGTGGATGCTGGACTCTCACACTCTTCTCTGAAAGTATACCTGTCTGCAGTGTCAGCTTTCCACAACAGAATTGACAGCTTCTCTGTTTTCGCCCACCCCCTTTCAAAACGCTTTCTGAAGGGCCTTCTCTATCTCTATCCACCCACTAGAGTCCCACCACAACCTTGGGATCTGCCGTTGGTCCTCCATACGCTCACTCGGAAGCCATTTGAACCGTTGGCATCCTGTGACCTCTGCCTGCTGGGTTGGAAAACGGCCTTTTTACTCGCCATCACTTCTGCCTGTCGAGTTGGAGAAATCCTAGCCCTCAGACACGATCCTCCGTTCCTCTGCTTCCTACCAAACACAGTTCACATGGTTCCAGACATTTCGTTCCTCCCTAAAGTTGTCTCCAACTTCCACCTGCTGACTGAGCTCGTCTTGCCTGACTTTTACCCCTCCTATGTCTCTGAGCAAGAACGTCTTCTGCATACCCTTGATGTGAAATGAGCACTTCTCTTCTACCTTGCTGGTACTAAGCCTACAAGGAAAACACCCAGGCTATTTGTTTCCTACGCATCACACAGAATGGGTAAACCCATCACTGCCCAAAGACTCTTCAGATGGATAGTGGAGCTTATTATAAAACTGGCCTATGAACTCGCCAAGACTCCATTTCCGGGACCCATCCGGGCACACTTCACAAGGTCTATAGCTGCCTCTACGGCATTCCTTAAGGGTGCCTCCTTGACTGACATTTGCATGGCTGTGACTTGGGCTACTCCGAACACCTTTATCCGGCACTATGCACTGGACACTCGAGTAGCTGCCCGCTCTGCGATGGGTCGCCTGATTCTATCCACTGCTTCTCAGTGACAGCCTGCCTGCTCCCTCCTCCAGGTAGGACACTGCTCACTACTCTCCCATTCGTGTGAAGCACAGAGACCACGTCGAAGATAAACAGGTTGCTTACCTGTAACTGATGATCTTCGAGTGGTCATCTGTGCATTCACACTACCCACCCATCCTTCCCCTCTGCCGCCAGGCTTTCTTCCTAATTCATGTTTGGTTGCAGCGGTCAGAAGGAACTGGCAGGATGTCTGCGCCCACTCCTCTGGGCATGCGTGGTGGGGGCTCCGCATATGCCTGGAGGCGCTGGGTGCGAAAATCCTCTAAAGAGCTTTCTACTGTACTGAAGGATTCCTGCGCAGGCGCTGAAACACATTCATGTGAATGCACAGATGACCACTCGAAGATCATCAGTTACAGGTAAGCAACCTGTTTATCTCAGTGGATCATTCAGAGGCACAGCAGGTAACTTTCCTTTGTGTGGGTGAATGTATATATGTCTAGTTCTCTGGAGCCATTAATTGGACTCTTAAGTTTTTATGCAGAAGTAGTATTCCATATAACATCACCTTTGGAGGATTAGTTTGTACTACAGGACTTTCAATTGTGAAACTACTTCCTTTGGGAATCTTGTCTGGCCCAATCATTAGCTATGCTCCAAATGGTTTCCTTTGCAGGGGAGGGGGGATGTGTTCCAGGTGTGGCATCACGAGAATCTCAAGTGTTTCCTGGTGCTCGGTTGACATATCAGATCTGGTTACTGATCAACCCAAGTCCATATAGTGTTATATTAAAGAGGTCAAGACTGCCTGCTCCAGCACTTGTTTCTGCCATGTGACAAATGGGGAAGACCTTATCCACACTAATGAGTATGTCTTTTTTTGCTGCTTGGTCGGTAATGGGACAGAACTATAGGAAAAGAGAGCTGTGGAATGTGAAGAAGAAGAAGAAGAGATTGGATTTATACCCTGCCCTTGGAGTCTCAGAGTGGCTTACAAACTTCTTTCCCTTCCCCTCCCCACAACAGACACCCTGTGAGGTAGGTGAGGCTGAGAGAGCTCTTTCCACATCTGTCCTTGAGAGAAGAGCTGGGACAGAACTATGGCTTGCCCAAGGTCATCCAGCAGCTGCAAGTGGAGGAGTGGGGAATCAAACCCGGTTCTCCTAGAGTAGAGTCTGCATGCTTAACCACTACACCAAACTGGCTTAACCACTATACCAAACAGAGGCCATCAAAGTTGAGTCCTAGGAAGTAGCAAAGTTGGAGCCATATGCAGCCATCAGCTGAACCATGGTGTGTTTTATCTTATCCATGAGCAAGCATTTTGTCTGAATGCTTAAACCATAGCTAGGAATGGGCCATAAACCACAAAATAGAAAAAAAATTGTTTCAAGGGAGTTTAAGTTGCATTAATATTGAACACACCAAAAGTAAGGCAATTTCAACCCAGCTCTCAACTTGAAAGGTAACAAGCATCTCTCCCTGGAGGTGTATACAGGGAAAAACTTCTAGGGGTAGGGCTTGAGTTGTCAAGCTAAACTATGGTTTTCTCTGTATCTTGAGGTTAAAACAGCAGGCCGTATTTAAGCATTACGTCTGCATCAGGGCTAGGTCTACAGAATGGCTAATTTTTCATATATGCAAAACATGATGATGATCCACTGTAGTCTTGCCTAGTCTGTTACAAGTGCAAGAGCAGATTTCTTGTGTAGGCATAGGATCTTATGGCTACTGTGGCAAGGAAGCTTTTCTGGCCTACTGACTTAGATAGCAAGTTCATTTTGCTGAACTGTGTGGTCACTGTTGAACTAAAAGGCTGGATAGACGCATATTATACATTAAATGGGTGAGCAGAGATTATTGAAAAAACTATAGCTTATGTTTTATTAAATGCTCTGTTCGCCATACATCTACCACATTTTTAGGCAGTCTGTCTCTGTGATGCTCTTATCACTTGTTAGCTGCCATATATAACCATCAGTCCTCAAATGACTGAAACTCTTTTCTTCTGTGATCATTTTTCGATTATTTTCATTTCGTTGGCGTTTCAGAGAACTGAGGGTCCAATTGATGTAGTTTCACTCTAGTGCAAAATTCAGTGTAGCAAAAGCAGGAAGAGCAAAGGTTGAAAGGAGAGAGCTTAACTTCTTCAGTTAGTAGTAATTTTTGTAACTCTATCCATTTTAATTCAGTAGTAAAATGCCATTATCACATACTAAATGTAATTCAACTGCAGTTCTTGTACACAATGAAGAAAATAAATAGGAGAAAGATTTCTGTTATCAGCGGTACATATTGTTCAATTATGAACTTCATGAGAATCGTTTTGAAAACACTAACAATGGCTCATTTGAACCTGGGAATTGCTGTCCTAGAGAAGATTAATGGCCTACAGCCTTGGTATCTTCCCAGGGCAGTGTCTTGTACTGGATTATTGTAAAGAGCATATAAAAGCCAGTGTAATTTCAGGCTAGTGATGTGCTTTAGATCACAGAAGAACATTTTATTCTTTCTTGGTGTTAATGACAATTTAAAAATACTGTCCTTTTATGTCATAGTTAGATACCCTGTGCATTTGCCTGTAACTTTTTAATTTTTTAACCAAAGGGCCAATTTTGCGATAATACTTAACAATATCAATTTCTACTTTAGTGTTTCGTTATAGTCAATTGCTGATTTCAGTAAATGTGGTCAGTGTCATGGAAACCAATGTTAGTGTGCAGCAAGTGTCATATAACTTTCTGCACATACAATACATGGGTGCAACAGGAAGAGATCTGGAATAGTCCTCTATTGATGGATATGTTGATTGTCACTGAATCTAGTGCACTTGCACATCACATTTGCCTTTCAACTTCCTTGGCTACGGCCCTTGATTCACAGTGATGGAAGCATCACCTCTCCCATCGTTAGTTGTGAGTATGATCATGTGAATTACTTCATGTACCACCATATGGACTGCACAGAGATAACAATCCATGGTGCAGATATTTGGGCTAGGATCCAGTAAACCAAATGTCTTTGGAACTGTGTTTCTTGAATAGCAGCCTCCCATAGCATTGCAAACCTCTGTTAAATTTGTGGGGTTTTTCAAATCAGTTTGTGAAATAAGCACTTTTAAAATTAGGATAGCAACTTTTCCATTGAGAATGTGCAAGCCCTTGGAGTAGCATTTAAAATAATTAATTTAAGAAGAGTCAGGCTGGATAAGGTAAGGCCAGTGATTTATGTAGCCCACCATCCTGCCTTCCGCTGAAGCCCAGTAGATGCCATGGAAGGCCCACAACACAAAGGCCAAATCCTCTCCCAGCCATCCAACAGCTGGTATTTAGAGGAATGTTGGAGGTTCCACTTAAACAATAAACCAAAACAAAACATAGGCAACAATGCCATCCAAAAATATATAGTCTATACGTCACATTCAGATAATTTGCATAAATCTAAGAAGTAAATAATGAAAAAAAAAGACAAAGGCTCTTGATTCTGCTCTTCATTTCAAGTCCTTCTTCAGACAACAACTAAAGAGAGAATATTAAATAAGTACAAGTAATACATGAATCGCCTACAGTTAATATAATATATAAAGCAAAAGAAGAAGAAGGAAGCGTAGTTGATACCTAATACTGGAGGACTCCTCTTATGGAAAATGAAGTTTTAGTTTATAAATCCTCCCTGATCTCTGGGGCGTTTCTTTGTAAATGCAATTCCTATACAAGGATATAAATTAAAACTGCCACTGAATACATTTACATTACCTATATATAGAAAAAAATCTTTTAAAATAAGTTACAACACTCACAAAGAGGGTCCTGAATCTTAGTATGATGGGCACCCAGTCACTAATGTTGGAACTAATCTCAATAGCCGGCTTGCCTTAAGGTGTAATAGGCAAGTGTCATTATATACGCTCCCGTTAAAACTACACTTAAAGAGACAGGAACCACTAGACAAAAGTTTTTTACTAAAATGAACTGTATTCCAGCATTTGGTTAGCAGCCATTGCCACATCCTGTAGCCATAAGTTCAACAGGTTAATTGTGCATCATGTGAAAAGGTACCTTTTTAGTGTGTCTGTCTTGAATTTACTGGTCATAGGCTTCCCTGAGGGGTGTAGCATGACGGAAGAAGGAGAAAATGTCTTAGATTGCAGTCAGGACCATGCAAATTGTGATAAATATACCTTTCTCAATATACTCTGCGTGTCTGAAAGTCAGATGTGATTCAGAAGGCCTGAAGATTTGCTCCTCCCTTTATCATATGGGCTGGCTTTCTTTCCACATGCAAGAAAAAGAAATCTGTAATTCAGTTTGACTTCATGGTAAGAAGTGTATCTGTGGCATTCCATTTCTACAAAAGTTTTGTATGTGTGCATCTTTCTCTGGCTATAAATGTCTTTTCTTAGTCATTTTCATTTGAACATTTGGAACATATTTTAAAGCACTGTTAAACAGATTGTTCTTCTGAATACAGAACAGGGAAGTGTATTTTTAAAAAAAGAATAATAAAAATGTGCTGTGAAATCTACTTTTAATTCATTGTTATTTCATTTGGTTGGTAACACTCTGTGATTCACAGAATCTAGGGGCAGCAACTGGTTTAACAACATTGAAACCCCGTTTTTAAATTGTCCTTTGTATGCAGAACCTGCTGGAGATAAAATTGTAATACCACAACAGACTGAATGTTGGCATATTGATTTTCTAAGGTGCCCACTTTGGAGTTTAATCTTAAATGTTGTACTTCATATAACATATCTTGGTTTCTTCTGCCATGTACATCATTATTCCTAAAATTAAAGGTGCTAGCCTGCCTTTATGACTGTGGAGGCAGCACCACACCCACTGGCAAGGTAAGGGTCTCTGCATACTTGAGGGGACTCCCCAGATGTTTAAAACACCCAGAATAGCATAATGAGGACCAAGTACGATTCAGGAGGCACAGTTAAAAGAAAATCAGTCCTGGGATGGGGGGGGGGGTAGCTTTCTCAGGCCCCTTGGGGAAATCATACAATCCAGGAAAGGGAGATTTTGGAGAGGATTTCCAAATAATTCCCATTACCACAACTTCTTAAGGGCTCCCAGAACTGGTGGTAATTAATAGGGCAGTGAATGCTCCCTCTAAACTGTGGAGTCTTGTGAGCAAAAATTCTGCCTAGGGAGCTACAGGTATTAAAGTTGTTAGTGAGTGATTTGGTTGCTGCATAAATTAGAATGCTCTGGAGCCATCCTTCATGAGTTAAGACAAAAAGGTGTGAGCCGGAGGCTAAAAAACTGAGCTAGCTCCCACTAACTCAGCTTAGAGGGAACACTGGCAGTGACATAGGAACGTTCACACACAAAGTCGATATTCCTACATAGTTGGGGGACTTCCCAGGTATGTAAAAAAAACATATAACTACTTTAATAAAATGAAAGAGAGACACTCAAAAATCCATCTAAGCCCTCCAGTGGTAACAGGATTTTAGAAACAATTACATGCCCTTGAACCAATAATGCTTAAAGATTTCCAACCTGAGCTCCCTCGGCTTTCAAGCACTGGTTGCAAACACCCAGGAAACTTGACTCCGTTCTTAAAGTGTCTGAGAGTTTCTGGTACTGTGGTGGTGGTGGTGGAAAGTGCCATCAAATCACAGCTGAATTATGGTGACCCCATAGGGTTTTCAAGGCATCAGATGTTCAGAGGTGGTTTGCGATTGTCAGCCTCAGCGTCATGACCCTGGACTTCCTTGGTGGTATCCCATCCAGATACTAACCAGGGCTGACTCTGCTTAGCTTTTGAGATCTGATGAGATCGGGCTATCCAGGTCAGGGCACTCTGGCTGTACCCATCAAAGGAATTCATTCCCATCTTTTCAAGCCTCATCTACCCATATAAACCTGACAGATCACGTTCACTGATGCAATAATATAAGGATTACCCCATATGAATCCTCAAGCAGAAAAGCTGTTTGAACAGGACTGTGCACCAGGAGCACATGTGGGCTGTTCTGAAAATATTACCCCAACCAAAGAGTACTGCAGGACACTCTGTCCGATGTCCATTGCAGCCAGCACAGATTTTCTTCTCTAATGAGTCTGGACTTCGTGGCCTCTTCTATCTGTCTCTGTGTTGGTTATTCTTGGTAAAAAATATATTTAAACAGAGTAAAATTGTTAAGCATCAGCAGAGTACAGATTGAGAGACTGAGTCCATGTGTATTTAAAAGGTAAAAGTTTACTATAAACCTAACATGGGAAAAAGGAAAACGGGATACAAAATAACAAAAAACTAGATTCCTACATCTTTACAGCTAGAGAGATAAAACTGGAATGGCGTCTCCTTCTCTAAGCAAGAACAAATGGCAGGAAGGAGAAATCGTAAAATTCTAAATACATGGTTTTCCAGTCAGAGGGTGAAGGTTCTAACAAAGTTCCCGGGCTAACTGTTGTGTAGATAGATTGGTTACAAACAAACATGTGACTTCCTGTTGACTAATACAAACAACATTAACCCTGTAAATACACTGAAGCGTTTTAAACTTGTTATACCCAACACTCTGTCTCCATAGAGAACTGGGCAACAGGCATGAGCTTACAAAAGGTTGCCTTCCCTTCTAGAACAGACAATCAGTGCAAATCAGTGCAGAAGGAATACTGTGTGGCAGTAAAGCTTCTAGCCAATCCTGTGTTTATTGTCTTGTCAATCAAAACTGTGTCAACAGCATCATCTAAAAAGGAGCTGGAAGATGACATAAGAAAAGTGTGTGTGTGTGTGTGTGTGTTTGTCTGAAGTAGCCAT
This sequence comes from Lepidodactylus listeri, assembly GCA_029233225.1. Lineage (NCBI taxonomy): Eukaryota > Metazoa > Chordata > Lepidosauria > Squamata > Gekkonidae > Lepidodactylus > Lepidodactylus listeri. The sequence goes on along the minus strand of JARCFY010000011.1, from coordinate 72,569,586 downwards.
TACGGTCTTTCACATTGTGCAAGGTCTGTATTTATTAATAGATTGTAGGGCTTTTATACTCCATTACGTTATTGCCCTTGAAATTGAACTGAGTTTATAATAAATATGAAACATGTATTTTTAACGCTAAAATGTGATTCTCCAACATAATACCCAAAATAAAGTGCCAAGAAGCTATTAACAGCAAATTGAATTTTGTGGTATGTAATTTAGTATAAATAGTGACAAGTATTTCTCCCCCCCTTCACCTCACCCCGAGTCCATTAGTCATTCAGTTTAGCAGTACAGAGACTGCAGTCAACAAGGGTGTGCATTTTTATGTCTGCTTCAATTGCACACTTCATTTATTTGGACATGGCATAGGCGGCGTTCTCTGTCACACGGCATCACTACAGGATTAGCAAGTTTCACCCTTAGGGCAGCTGAGACGCTTTGCCGGGGCAGATGTTCTTTTCAGCTTATTCACTGGCCGTTCCTGGTTGTTTACCGTTGTTATGGTTACCTCGATTTCCATGGCAGCCGCGCGGCCTCCTCTTGGAGACAAGGAATATAGTTATAAAAGGATCATATTTTGCTCTGTGTCCCTTACTTGCCATCTGTCAACTGACTGCGCGCGACGGATTCTGCAACCGATTTAAGGATAACAGCAGGCAACTGATTATCCTTGTATTAAAAGTAACAGTGTGCCTGATGCAAATGGTTTGGGGTACTGCTCCAGTTTTGGACATTTTAAAAAAGTTCTCTGTACAGATGTGGTTTAAATTCTTGGTAGTACAGGAAAGAACAAGACCAAATGCCATAGTTTGTGTATGGCCTGAGTAGGGTTACTCAGACTAACACTAATTTCCCACCCGTTGGATAATGCACTTTCAGTGCACTGTAGCAGTCCTTTGCAGCTGGATTTTCCTGTGCGAAACAGGAAAACTCTACTTGCTGAAGTGCATTGAAAGTGCATTGTCCGACCGGTTAGAAATTAGCCCCAGTCTACTGATTATTTCCTCCTCAAGCTTTGTGACCTGACTACTGCACACAGCCTTTGAAATAAGGTGTTAAGGGTGTGATCCATCCCCCTACAGAGGGGTAGCTTCCTCACTCTGAAGGATTGTCACAGAGCTTGAGTAGCTTATAAGCAGGCAAGAGGGAGGATTGGGTGGAGACAGGAGAGGTACATATGCATTTCTGTCCCCATAGTGGCCTGATGAACTCCTCATATATATGCTGATATAGGAAAGAGGGGAGCTCTGTTGAGCTCTCTGGTATTCAATTTGCGTGCAGACGCTGCGTCTGTAGGGATCATCTTGTAATCGCTAACAAAATAAAATCTCAATAGTAGCTTGAGACTGATGAAACAGCAACTCACGTACTCCCGTGGATTGCAAAGGGATGGGAAATTTCAGCACAGGATGCTTATTTGAGATTGTATGCAGCTTCAAAATTAAATAAATCACAGGCATTTTCTATTCCCAATAATCTTTTGTAGCTCTTTCACTGTAGAGGTTCCGTTCTTTCTAGAAACTAGAGTGGGGTAGGAATTGGCCCACTTGTAAATTAATATATTTATTGGTTGATTTTTCCAGATCCTGACATTGATGCTGCCACTGCCATGATGCTTTTGAATACTCCCCCTGAGATACAAGCAGGTTGTGAGTAGATATTTCTATAGCCTATAGCATCATAGATATGTAAGCCTAACCTTCTCTCTTTCATAAGGGCACAGCCAACAGGGGTGTTTCCCCCCCCCCAAAAAAAAAGGGGTTCTGATAGAAAATAGAAAGTTATCAGGCAATTACTAATTTTTTCCTACTAAGTGTCATTTTGGTTGTTATCCTTGTTCATAAACCATATATGTTTAATGAATAACAACTATTGTATATATCTAATTCACATAAGTAGTTAAATGTGTTAGATATGTACAACTATAATTCGTACAACAACTGGATGTTGAATATTTCTCCCTAATTGTCCATATTCAGCAATCTAGACATTAGGCGCAATGTCCTTTTTGTCCACAAAGATGCAGGTGTTTCAGAAGAAAGACTTGGCAAAGGAAGTGGACTAGGAGACACCTCCTACTTTGTTTCTGGAGCCATTTGCATCTGTTATGGCCTGTACTGCCTATGATAACCCAGTTCTGGCAGCCTGCAGTTCCCTTCATTTACAGGTCAGAGTGAAGATGGAAGGAGTTGAGCTCCAGCCATGTTACATAGAGTTCCCTTCTTGCCTGCAGGTCTTGAGTCTCCATATGTATGTATCTAATTCATGTGAAAGGTAAAATATGTTAGGTACACAGCTCTGCATCATTAGGTGAAAAGTATTGCCCTTCTATAGAACAGATAAGATAGTACCAAGAGTCATCATCAGAAAAGGAAGCTTTGCATCTAATCTCCCACACTTTGGGAGTGTATCAGGTTGGTTTAAGGGTAAACACTTGAAGAAAGGAAGAATTAAAACTGAATTCAATCCTTTAAACAGAATGTTTGGCTTCAGATGAGACAACAAAATGTGGCTTGTCATTATGGGAGGTGCCTTGAAAGTTTTCAGACTCACGCATAGCCTCTCACATGCAGTTTAGTGATTGAAAACTTTTACATTAACATCGCAGGTTATGGCTTGTAAATGCATAACTCTTTCAATCTCTGAACCCATACAAAAACCAAAGGATTTAGAAGGATTGTTTCTCTAATGAGAAACATAGTTTGTTGCACCTGATTTTACACAATGTTAACTCACATAGTTAAATCAGATCTGTGGCTAAAAACCAGAATTTGTTTAGGGAGAACCCAAGCGCATTATTTTCATAATAGGAGCAGTGGCATTTTCTTTGGTCTTTCCTTCTTCCCTTGCAGAATAAAAGTACCACTAGAGAACTTTTTACCATATTATAAACACAAAACCATTTGACGCTGAAAACTCTGACTTTTTCCCAATTTGTGCACTGTATTTTCTTCTGATCTGTCCAATCTTTCCCTTGAGTACACATGGAGAAATGAACAATGCAGACCAGGCAATCATGAATATGTCCAGCAGCAATTCCACAATTATGGTGGCTAGAGAAAGGGCAATTGTGGAGTTTGCCTGGTTTGCACAATACGTTTATCCACATGAGGTCATGCTTAAGGAAGGCTGAAACTATTCAAATGCAGGAGATAATATATTGTGCAAACTAGTCTTTAGTGACTCTTTTTCTAAAATATAATAAACCCAGAAGAGTTTGCACATAATAGCTCTTTGATAGGCCTTAGGCAATTTGTTTTTAAAAGAACTGATTTTGCAATGTGTGAAAGTAGTTAATACATTTTTGTATAGTGTGTAAATAACAAAATCTCCCCTTTATTCCTTAATTTTACTACTTTTACTTAACTTTTTGGCTTTCTCTTTTTATTTACTAGAAAGATTAACGCGATCCAGTATTCTCTGACACTGTTTATGTTTTAAATAAATAAATAGCTAAGGAGGAGTGGTAAATCCAGAGGACCACCCCCCTTTTTCCTGTTGTGATCCATTCCCTCCCCAAAAAGTAGGTTTAGGGGAGGGAACCTTGAGGTTACCCTTACCCTTAGAAGCAGCGGGAGTGTATTGTTGGGGGTCTGAAGTAGAAGGAGGGAATTGCAGAAATGCCTTCTGTAGCCATGTGTGAAAGGACTGATCTAGAAGAGGGTCTTTGGATCTTACCCAAGGTGTTCAAAATGGAATAAGCCTCTGTTCCAGGAAAGGAGCAGGCCTTGAGCCTGCCCATGCGGAAAAGGCAGGTTACACATAGAAATTAATTAATTAATTAATTAATAATAGGATACAAAGGAATAAGGCAACAAAAGTGAAACATTCCTTTCTGTTCAGATACTTTCTTCAACAATATCCTAAATAAAGGAAAGAAGTGTATATATGTAACATCTTTGTATGCATACCTGCCTACTGTCTGTAGGATACATGCAGTTACAGCTGCATCCCCCTCATGGACATTTTTTTCAATCTTTGTGATAATCTCCAGCTGAAAGGTAAGCAGCTGCACTTTTTACACAACACATTATTATTTAATACAGATCACATCATATAATACACAATGGTTTGTGCTGCTAAAAGAAATACTCTCTTTCAACCCTCAAAATTAATTCTGCAGAGGGATTCCTAACCTGTGTTGGCACTGGCAGAACCCAAATGAAGCTGTTAACTCTTCCATCTAGTCCTTTCCCCCCATCATTGTCAGACCACTTTTGCACTATTTGTCTCTGGAAAATTACCTATGAAGCACTAAGCCCTTCCCCCCGAAGAAGAAACCCACCTATGGCATACTTTCAGTCAGTGGATAGGGAGACATGGTTATCTTTCATTCATAATTCTTCATATAAGGGAGGAGTTTTGGAGTGTAAAGACACTCTGGTCAGCAACGCCATGGAGGACTTTTTCAAAATAAGGAGAAAGTTTTGTGTTGGGGGATGGGAACTGAATAGAGGTTTTTGAGGAGATGAAATTACATGGTATGAAGGTCAAGAAGTGTGATTGGTTTGGGCAGTGGGGTTCTGAATAGTCTTCTCCTTCCTGTTTGGTAGATTTGTTTACATGGTCAGTTATCTGGAGAGACTCCATTCAGCACCTGGCTTGCTTATACATTCAGGGCCGGGACCAACATCTGAAGTGAGATGAATAACCACACAACTCCTGGCAGCATCGCAGCTATTATCTCTTTGTCATTTTGTTACGGGAACTAAGTCTTTCATCCCTGAATAATGACAATATAAAAATATATCAGGGCTGTTATCACTGGTGAATGAAGTTCACAATTCAATGGAGAAACACAGTAACCTGCAAATAACCCAGCATGGGAGAAAATGGCTCCTAGTTTAGAATTGCTTGAGCATTATTATTTTGTAACAACAGCTAAGTCCAGCGTCTCAGTAAAGTAGGGAACCATCTAGGTAGCCTCTTTTCACACATGCACAGGCTTGTGCTGTGCAGTGCAGCTTATCTGCAAAGAAACTACCATATGTACTGCATTGCCAACCTCTTTTTAAGAGCAGCGGCCTTTGTAAATCAGTTTAAGGGGGACAGAAAGAGGGTTTCTAGAACTACGAAAGCCCTGCTGTACATTCAGATCTGTTCCTGCATCTCTCTAAATGGATAGTTCTACTCTCCAAAGTTCTTTGTAGCCACCAAACTTGATAGTAAGCAGGTTGTCCATCCCACTTACTGTTTACTCCACTGTGGGGAGCTGCTAGCTCACTTATCAGAAACTGATAGATAGTGAATGCTTGCAAACCTGTGCGTTTTGATCTGTGGTGTACTGTGTATTAAGTTCCAAGAGCAGGAAAGTATTGTGCACATGAAAAATTCCTTTCACAAAGGTTTGATGCAAACAAAAAAACAAAAAAAGAGAGAGAAAAAAAGATAAGTTGTAAACAAATGCAGATATAAGGTACAGATATGCCAGTGTGTTGCTGATAACAGAAATTCCTTGGAGAGCAATGGCAGTGGTTCAGATTTTTAGAAGGAGTTTGCCACGGAAGAAGTAGGTCTGAGGAGTGCTTTAATGATGTGGGTTAAACAAATATAGTAAGAGCCTTAAAAGATGCCACACTTCAGCCAAAAAAAAAAAGTTCCAAAGAGAGATTTCAGTGTGAAGCTACTGATTTCATACACAGATTTGACACTGTCTTATTTGGTCTTTCTTAATAGGAAATAGCTCATTTCAAAATATAATTCTCCCCATGTGGGTGTTATTCATTTGCTCCACTTATTTTGTGTGTGTGCGTGTGTGTGTATGCGCTTTCATGCTTGGAAGTCATGGCAACTTCTGGCGACCCCTACTGGGGGGCTGGATATTTTTTTGCAGAGAGATGGCTTGATATCTTGCCTCTGTGTCTCGAGCTCTAGTGTTCCTTGGAGGTCTCTCTTCCAGTTACTTGCCAGGGTCAGCCCTTCTTAGCTTCCGAGATTTGATGAGACTGGGTTTGCCTGAGCTATCCTGGTCAGGGCATTTGCTGTGCTTATTGATCACCACCCACCCATATTGATTGGATCACTTACAGGGAAGTCCTGTGCACTATGAAATCATTGGACAGGCCAGAGAAACTTTGCAACACATCGCATTGTTACTGTTCAGATGGGTCTTGTTGTTCTTCATGCTTTGCGAAAGGATTGCGTCATGCCTGTCTCTGGGACTGCCAGGCCTCTTAGCTTTACTTTGAAATAACATTCTCACCCCACCATCATCCCCCACCTTTCTTCCTCTTGTACCTGTTTGTGAAGGGCAGCACCAGATAAGGGTGACACTTAGTCTAATAACGCCAGGTAAAACAGCAGTTGCGCAGACCTGGAAATCAAACCAACAACCTTCAAGATCTCTTTGGTTAACAAAAGTGTGGGATCAGTTCCTAATGGAGAAGATTACCAATAAACTTTGCCAAACGGAAATTTTCCCCCAAATTACAATTTTGTAGAGAAACGGTACCCTTTTTATGAGTTCACCACGTCAAATAACATCCTGCCTCAGAATCAATTTTATAGAGACCTCGGACTAATCTAAAACTATCTGGTATCTTTTCTTTTTATAGTCTTCTTTCTGATGTCCTGCCTACTTTGTCTATAAGGGGGTTATCTGGACCATTTACTCTTTATTTGTAACAGTAATATCTGGTCAGATATAATGTTCAAGCAAACAAGGGGGAATAGTCTAACTTCGTCAATGATTACTAGACAACTGTTGTTAATTTGAACATTTATTCACTCTTTAATAAGTGTTTTCAATGTTTACTTCTTTGCACTGTTCAATCTGATTTTTTCAATAAAAATTATTTAAAAAAAATAAGGGTGACACTTCATGGATCTGATGATGTAGACCCTGGCTTATGAGATTTATTCCGCAGTAAATTTGCTAGTTTTTATGGGGCTTGATGGGACTTTATCCACTGTTTAAATAAGGGGCAACATGAAAATAAGTAGAGTTCTGAGACTGAAGTGTGGTAATAATGAATGGGGGATCCGGTGGGAGGATAAATACATAGTGCAGAGATGTGACTGGGGTGGGGGACCAGAGAATAAAGGAGTTGGCAAAGTGGAGAAATAGGTATCACAGGGGAAAGTCCCTAGTTAAGGGTGTGGCAGACAGCCGAAGTGTTTGTCTAGAAAATGTACATCCCACCTTTTTGCCAACATAGCGGACAAATAAGAAAATTACCATTGTGGAGCAGTACAGAAGTAGTGTTCCTGTTGGCTTGGTGATAGGTAAGCAGAACTTGCACTGAAAATCTAGGGTTTCCAACAGACCAAGCAGAGAAAAATGTCATGTTCCTTTAATAAAGGCTAGATGTGTGGCCTCTGTTAAAGGGTACCGTGTGTGTTTTTTCCCTCCAGGCAGTTGGCATCTGTCAACCTGTTATGCAGCTTTGGAATTTTATTGCATGTATGCAGCCCTATTAACATCACCTCATTTCTGGTCCATGACTTAAGCTTTTAAGAGCTTCCAACAGCTTTAGCCATGGTCATCTTCAGTGATGATAACCACAGGAAGAGTTAACTCCTTAAACCATGCTCTGATCTGTGGTTTAAGTGGAAATTCTGGTTAGCTGAAGACATATGGTTACCTCCCATACTAATTAAGGTTAACAGGTTTGCCTTGTGACAGTACTTTGTGTTCCTGAAGGGAGAGGATTGGTGAAGGGAATGTACGGTCCCAGTGTCTTCTCCCAAGCCTGCCCATGGCTTAGCAGTCTGGAATGGTGCACCTGCATAAAATTACTGCGGCCTACCTGTCAGTTACAGCCCTCAGAACTGAGTGTGCATTTCAGTTTGTACCTTGTGAGGCCTGAGCCACGGGAGGGGACATTTCACGATGGAAACAAAGGCACTTCTGTGGAATGCTCTTGAATAGATAATCAGGCGGCTTCCTTTGGCCTAGTTCCAACTTCACTGAGATAATCCTTGTTTAAACTGATCATGTGATGGTGTTCTTCCATTGTAAAACATCTGATAGAAATATTGTGGGGGGGGGGGAGCCTAAGTGTTCAGTGGGACTGCTTTGGGGTGACATTTTCTCAGAAAATCAAATAGTGTGTTTGAAGAAATCTTTTTAAAATTATTTGTTCTGAGGATTAAAGCAGCACTAAATCAAGCAGGCTGAATTTGTCATACCCAGCAATTGTTTGCTTACAGTGTATACATATTTCATATGATCCGTGAATACTGTGTGCGTATTACATTCTCCTTTTTCGGTATTAAGTGCCTGTGATGTTAACTAGAAGATGGATACTAAGGGTCTGGCTAGGCATTACAGCCACGCATGAATGCCGCCCATGTATGCCTGCCCAGTAATGTCAAGCAAAAGAAACCCTATGCCACTGCCTCTCAAGTAGGGTTACCTCCTTCAAGATGGAGTCTGGAGTTCTCCTGGAATTACAACTGATATCCAGACTACAGAAAGCAGTCATCCTGGAGGAAATGGCCGTTTTGGAGGGAGACTCTGTGGTACCCTGTGGAACTCTTTTGGGTTGTTAGGGGCCTCTTGGATTCTGGCCTACAGGAGGAGGTCATCTGTTCTGCAGCCCACTGCAGTCGTTTTGCTAAACACTTTGCAGATAAAAATCACTCACATCCACTCCAACTTGGTCTCTACATTAGCAGTGACAGGATGAGATGTCCAGTTGTATGGGATACCTTTCAGGTTGTCTATTCGATGGATGTGGACAGGATTCTTGGAAAGCTGAGCTCTATCATCTGCTTGACCCTCCTGGCTGCTTAAATCTGCAGGGGAGGAGCTGGTGGATTTAGTACAGGATACTATAAACAGCTCCCTGAGAGATGGGAGGTGGTCTCTCCTGCCTCGAAGTGGTCAGTGATGCATCCATTTCCGTAAAAAACAAACAAACCCTACTCTGGACCCAGGAGAATTGAATAACTATTGTCTAGTCTCAAATGTACCATTCTTGAGCACAGTGATTGAGTGAAGGGTGACTGGACAACTGGGATTCCTGGATGGAATGGAGCTTCCAGGCTCTGACAAAATCAGGCTAGTCAAGGCTGTTCAGACTGCTGTTTATATATATATATATATATATATTATTCCAATGGAAAGGCAGCATAGAAAAAAATAATAAATACCCCTGCTGAGCTCCCTCCTCTCCCCAGAATCCTCTCTACCTAGGAAGCCAATCATGCAGTAACCTTGCTGAAGCTAAGCAGTTCCCAACAGTGTCTTGGATAGGAGACTGCCTGGGAACCATAATGTGCCTCATCTCCAGTGCCTTGGAACAAAGGGGGTATAAATGCAATGTTTCTTTTGCTGTCAGTTTCTGGAGATATGCACAGGGAAAGAAGCAAGTCAGCAGCAGGCACACTTTACTCGTAATATCCAGGCAGACTGTTAGATTGACATTTATTAAGACACCCTGTATGCTGCTCTTCTGCCTGCCTATCTTGTAATTCTGATTGGCAGGAGGGCGGTCATGTTCAAATGCTTTGAATCCCAGGAAGCCAGGTGTGCAATTGCTCTTTCCAGGGATCCGTAGCAATTTACATTTCCTTTTATTTCAAAATGGAACTTCTAGGGAGTCTGGCGGTAAACTGACTGGTTGTATGATTTTATTGTTTCTGTTTTATCTGTGGGCAGTATTTGGAGCTATTGTCTTTAACTGCATTGGTTTTAGGGCTCTTTTTTTTTGCACTTTCCTTGTAAGCTGTTTCAAGAGGCCTTTCGGAGGCCAAAAGACAAGGTAAATATTGAAAGAATAAATGTTGCATGCAAATTGTACCTTGCTTTAAGCTAAGTAGGCATTTGAGAAGGAAGTCGCCTGACTTTACAAGGGAAATGTGAGACAGGCAAAAAAATTATTTATTTACTTACTTACTTACTTACTTACTTACTTATTTTATACCCCGCCCTCCCCACAAATAGGCTCAGGGCAGCTTTAAAAAAAAAAACCACTACAAATCTTTGCCGTCACTTATCTTAAAGTTGCTAATTTCAATTTTGAAGTAGTCTATTATGACTTGGTGCTCTGAAAGTCGGCTTTTAAAAAGGATTTATCTCCTGTTTTAACTGGCATGTTCTGATGTGTCCCCAAACCAGCTGTGGATGAGATGCTGAATGCTACTGCAATTTCTAACGCACATGAGTCTTAGAAGAGGATGAGGATATTTTAATTTAGATGATAATAGAACGTTTAAAAAACTACAAACTGTTGTGTGTCCCATTAATATACAGACACTGTATTTGAGAACGGTGCATAGCACTAGAGAATGAGGCTCATCAGTTTTTCTACAGTGTCTTGCCAATCTGAATTCCGGTAAGAAGTCCTCGGTATTTTGTAGACCATGAAACCATCCTTAAACACTATGGCATCGTGTTCAGTCTCTGCATAGGTTAGAATTTTCGACCTAAAACATTGACCAGCAATTTGCTTTCCTTGAGAGCGCAAGAAGTGAGGCGTGGTGGGCCAGTGCATGTGCCCTCATTCCAAAATGTGACTTTCCACTTTGTTGCCAGCTCTGTTTTTGCCTTTATTATCTCTGTGTTAACAACTGGGGGAGGGGGGAGTGATGGACTTCAGTCAGCCAGATTAAGCCGAGGGCCTCCAGTTCATCACCCCTTCTCAGGACTATGAATATGCCAAACTTCAGAAATAAGTTAGGCTTCATAGTTTTTAGAAGTACTGCATCATCGTGTCTTTATGTAATATCCAGTTGGCAAACTTGGTAAAGTATTTTATATTGGATATTTTTCCTATTTATCTTTTAATATATTTGCCTATCTATGAATTCTGATTTAGGGTTGCCAGCTCCAGATTGAGAAATACATGGAGATTTTAAGGGTGGAGCCAAAGGGGGGTGGGGTTTGGGGAAGGGAGGGGAGGGACTTCAAAAGGGTATAATGTCATAGAGTCCACTTTCCAAAGCAGCCATTTTCTCCAGGTCAACTGATCTCTGTCATCTGGAGTTCAGGTGTGATAGCAGGAGATCTCCAGCCACCACCTGGAAGTCAGCAACCCTAATTTTGATTCCATATCTTTGGAAGGATTTTCTTTGAGTAGTAAAACACATATTTCCTTGTGCTTTATTTCACAAATCAAATGTTGAGTACATTTCTACTCAGAGATTTTAGCTTTTAAGAGCTTCCAACAGCCTTAATGTTTAGAACTGGTCAGAAAAATCAATTTTGGCAAGGGAGCTTTCTCCACTCAATTGTCCAGTGGGTATGATATGCTTGGAGAAAATCCCAGGTGACCATTTTGCATTTTGTAACAACTTCCCCAGCCTTAGGCAATACCAGCATTTATCCATGTATCATTCTTTTGCACAGTAGCTTCTCTGTTCATGGACACCTGTGGATAGAACGTGGCATCTAAAATCGCACTGTGAGCCATGCTGTAGACTTTGGCGAAACATGCTTGCTTGTATAATAATATAAGGTCAAGTAGTTCCTCCCTTCCAAAATTCTTACAGCACAGAGTGATCACCCTCAAGCACAACTGCCTGCTCCTGTAGAGCTACTTTTTCTGTGGTGTTGTAAACAGTATTTCTGTGCCACCACTGCTAGTACAGTATCCAAAGGAACTCCACATTTTCAGGCTGGAATCTAAAGAGCTATTCCAGACACGCTTAGAGGCTTGTTTGATTTACTTTAGTTTAGTTGAAAAGCAGATGTCCAGGCTTGTCATAACTGCTTTGGAAACTCACTCTGATCTCAAAATCAATAAGAAGGGGCTGTGGCTCAGCGATAGAGTATCTGCTTGGCATGCAGAAGGTCTCAGGTTCAATCCCTGGTATCTCCAGTTGAAAAGAACAGGCAGCAGGAGATGTGAAAGACCTCTGCCTGAGACCCTGGAGAGCTGCTGCCAGTCTGAGTAGACAATACTGACCTTGATGGACTGAGGGTCTGATTCATGTGTTTGTATTCATTTTGCCATGCACATGCAAAGCACACATATGGTTTCACAGAACTGGTTTTGCAAACCTGGCAGTTGTTGTATAAGACTGACAGAGTTCAGCATCCACCTTCACCAAAAGCAGGCCATTGAATTAGATGGCAGTCTAGTACTTGGATAAATAGTTTTGAGAAAGAACTTCCTTAACATAATCACAGGGAACAATCATTTAATTTTTTTTAAGATAAAGAAAATGGTATAGTCAGAACAGAAACAGTCATTTTCTTAATAGGGTCTTTTAGTTAGGGTATTGTGAAGCAGCATTAGTAGCATAGGATAAGAAGAGCTCCTGCTACAACTTTAGGTTCTTTATTAAGTACAGTCAAGCCAATTCAGTTTAGGTGGAAAACTGTACATAAGTGCTTGAAAAATAAGGCTATAAAAGTGCATGCAGAAGTAAAACTAGGGTCTTTTAATGTGCTACGACAGCTTGGTTGCGGTAGATAAAGGTTTCTATTGGCAGTTTCTATATGATATTGTCAGAAACTGACACGGGATTGCCTGTTGTGACATATGTTTGATCTGTGCCTACTTGTTATGCCTTAATGTACAAGTTCCTAATGAGTTACTCTTTCTTCATGTAAGCGTTTTCTTGTTTCTTCCCCCCAGCTGCAACGACCGGTTCTTAATCCCTTTTCATTCCCAGGTCCCACCCGGGAGTTTGCATCGGTTCATCAACCCACCCCACAGGAATGCGGAGTCTCTCCTGTTGAACGCTTAGCTCCGCCTGCTTGCTTTCCGCTAGCTTGCTTGCAATTGCTTGCTCCGTTCTGCATAGCCTTTTACGAGCGTGCGCACTGAGTGGTTTACCTTATCTCAAGTTATCTCCACTCTTGTGTCCTTGAACAGAGGGGAGGAAGAAATACTCTGTGGACTGCATACTTGTTATGTTAGCAGGTTTTGAGAAACTGAAAACTAGACTCAGCAACAACTTTGTGCCATGAGAACAAGTACTCCTTTTTCTTTTCCCCTGGGAACTAGCTTTCCCACGTCTTCCGTGGGAATTAGTGTTACTGTTAGAAGCGCGCCAAAATTGTAGCTCACTGATTGGTAGTATACCTGTAACCATGTAGCAGTTTTAGTATATCTATGAATATAACCCATAGCACTTCATTACTTACAGAACAAGTGTATGACTCCAGTGATCTTTCTATAAGTAAAGGACTTTTTACCGAAAGACCTGTGGTGGACTATATTCATTGGGACATTCTCACAGACTGTTAGTAATCTCCACTTGGGAGAACAATCCATCACCCCGCCATGGAAGATGATGGCATTGAAATCCCTGTTACTGACAGCGAAGAGCAAGGCCCTTCGGAGGAGGTGCCGACCCAGCTCCCCAGCACCAGTGGAGTGAACCTACGGCCTCGCGGGTCGGGAGGGACCCAATCCTGGGCTCAGTTTGGTATGGGAGCTGGAGAATCCTGGTTCCCACGATGGGAATGGGGACCCCAACCCTCGACCCTCCGGGGAGGTGAGAGAGGGTCCTACGCAGACCGGTGAATTGTGGAAACAGATGGATCATCGGTTTGACACGATCCAGTGATGCCTGCAATGCAAGATGACAGCAATGATGACAGATCTCCTGAACGTGGTGGGGCAAGTACTCCGCGAGCAATTGGGAGCTGTGGGGGGGGAGCCGGAGCTCCGGCACAGCCAGCGCATGTTCCTGTGCAACCTGTGCCAGCCCCAGTTCAGCCGCCTGCTGTGCCAGCCCCAGGACCTGCTCCAGTCGACCGCCGTCTGATGCCCACCGAATTTCTGGGAGCTACTTTTGACGGCAGCCCTGCAAAGCTGCAGTTTTTCATCATCGAAGTGGGGAGATGTATGCAGAATTGGGGCCACCTGTTTCGGGACGAGGGAGATCGCGTCGGCTACTTGGGATCGCGGCTGCGGGAGGAGGCGGCCGACTGGTATGTGAGCCTCCACAACCCCCCTGGCCCTGAGCTGGACAGCGTTGATGACTTCATGTGGGCACTCCGTCAACAATATGAAGATCAGATGAGTGAAGAGAAAGCCATGAATCAGATACACAACCTTGTGCAAGGAAAGGCATCAGTGAGAGAGTATACGGCGGCCTTTAAAAGGTTAGAGGCAAAGATCTGAGGGTGGCCGGAGATAGTGTTTGTAGAACGATACCGCTGGGGGTTGAATACTGAACTGTACGAGACTGTGTTAAGGAATGTCAACCCCACCACTCTTAACGGGTGGATTCAGGTGGCTGAGGATGCGGAGGCTTGTTTTGCGCTGATTCGTATGTGGCAGCGCGCGACCTACCCTAAGGGCTCACCGGCTGGCGGAGCAACTTCAAAGTTAAAGACAAAGACAGCCCCCCAAGACCTCCGAACTCACCGGATGAAGATGGGTCTCTGCATGCGTTGTGGTGAAGCAGGGCACTTTGCCTCCGCCTTCCCAGCAGCCTCTCCAAAAGGGGGGGATCCACTCTGTCCACACCGCGCCCCGCTGTCAAGCGAGGGGAAGCACCAAAGCAGACAGCTCTACAAGTGCTGGAGCCAGATGATCCCGCAGCCACTAAGATGGAAACGGCCAGGACCTTCTCTAAATGGCGCGACGCAGCAGGTCCCTCCAGTCAAGGCGCCACAAACAGTGAGCTCCCCAGGGTCCCTTCTCTATTTGTTAATGACTGTTATCAACCCCACCCAGGGTACCTAGATGCGAGTACGAGCCCTGATTGACTCTGGGTGCGCACGGGATCTAATCAGTCCCATCGTAGTTGATGGTTTGGGGCTAGGAGTACAGACTTTGGAGGAGCCACTGCATTTCATGCAGATGGATGGCTCTGAGATTAAAGATCCTTGCACTTTTGAGACTGATGCAGTGATTTTGGGGACAGGGACCCATTGGGAGCAAAGACATTTTATGGTTACCCCAAATGCAGAATTTCCTCTGGTGTTAGGGAGCCCCTAGCTGCAAGCGCATGATCCCCATATTCATTGGAGCGCCGGGAAAATTACGTGGGTTTCTCCAGGGTATCAATCCCACCGTTGGAATGCAGAATGGGGCCCCATGCCTGGAGTCGAAAGGGTGTGCCTGGCCAAGGAGGTGGCAGCTATTCCGGCTGTTTACAGAGACTTAATGGATGTTTTTGAGGAGAAGGAAGCCGATGAACTACCTCCCCCATCAGAACACTGACTGTGCTATTGAACTGTTACCAGGGCATAAGCTCCCTAAAGGGAAATTACATGACATGTCCCCCCAGGAGAAACTTGAGCTCCGTAAATTCATAGACAAGAATTTGGAGAAGGGATTTATTAGACCAGCTACTTCCCTCGAACTTTGGCTAAGGTGTTTATCAATCATGTGATTAGGCTCCATTGTTTACCAAAGAAGGTAATTATGGATCGGGCAATTTGTTGTCACCTTCTGGAGGGAGCTCCTGCAAATTATGGGAACTGAGTCTGCGTTAAGTAGTGCTTATCACCCAGAGAGTGATGGACAGACCGAAAGAGTTAATCAAATTTTGGAACAATATTTGCGTTGTTACACTAACTATCAACAAGACAATTGGGTTGACTTGTTACCTTTCGCGGAATACAGTTACAATAACTCTGTACATTCGTCTACTGGTGTTTCCCCCTTCATGGCAGTAGGAGGGTACGAAGGGTTTCCCTTATCAGACCTCATGCAGAACGTAGAAGGATCTACTGAATTCACTAACTGGTGGAATGGATTAAAAGACTCCTGGCCACTGATTGCAAAGACTTTAGATGAGGCTAAGGAGCAATATAAGATGTATGCAGACCGTAAATGAGACCTTGGGTGAGAGCTTGCCCCTGGGGATTCTGTGTATGTGTCCACCAAAAACATCAAAGGTTTACAACCCAGTAGAAAACTAGGTTGGAAATACATTGGTCCATTCCCTGTGGTGCGCTGTATTAACAAGGTGACTTTTGAACTTAAATTGCCGAAATCATTGAAATTTGTACATCCTGTGTTTCATTACAGTTTAGTAAAGAAAAGTCCTGGCCGGAACAAATGGAGACCATCTTCATCCTCTCCTCCTCCTCTGATGAATAATGATCAACTACATTATGAAATTGATCAAATCCTGGACTCTAAAATTAAACGTGGCTGTCTATATTACCTGATCAAGTGGTTGCATTTTGGCCCAGAAGAAAATGAGTGGGTGGAGGAATGTGATGTACATGCACCTGCCAAGATCCGTGCATTCCACCGGTTGTACCCTTTCAAGCCTAAGAGTCCAGGGGCTAGTCTTTAAGGAGGCAGAATGTCAGAAACTGACATGGGATTGCCTGTTGTGACATATGTTTGATCTGTGCCTTTTGATCTGTGCCTACTTGTTATGCCTTAATGTACAAGTTCCTAATGAGTTACTCTTTCTTCATGTAAGCATTTTCTTGTTTCTTCCCCCCAGCTGCAACAACCGGTTCTTAATCCCTTTTCATTCCCAGGTCCCGCCCGGGAGTTTGTATCGGTTCATCAACCCACCCTGCAGGAATGCGGAGTCTCTCCTGTTGAACACTTAGCTCTGCCTGCTTGCTTTCCGCTAGCTTGCTTGCAATTGCTTGCTCCATTCTGCATAGCCTTTTACGAGCGTGCACACTGAGTGGTTTACCTTATCTCAAGTTATCTCCACTCTTGTGTCCTTGAACAGAGGGGAGGAAGAAATATTCTGTGGACTGCATACTTGTTATGTTAGCAGGTTTTGAGAAACTGAAAACTAGACTCAGCAACAACTTTGTGCCATGAGAACAAGTACTCCTTTTTCTTTTCCCCTGGGAACTAGCTTTCCTGCATCTTCCGTGGGAATTAGTGTTACTGTTAGAAGCGCACCAAAATTGTAGCTCACTGATTGGTAGTATACCTGTAACCATGTAGCAGTTTTAGTATATCTATGAATGTAACCCATAGCACTTCATTACAAACAGAACAAGTGTATGACTCCAGTGATCTTTCTACAAGTAAAGGACTTTTTACCCAAAGACCTGTTGTGGACTATATTCATTGGGATGCATGTTTATAGACATGGAAGTGGGCGCATGGCTATAGTTCTACCAGCAAAGGAAGACTGTAAGTGTGTAATGCTGAATCTTAACTGTGTTCACCTCTTACCTCTGTGCAGCTTTTCCAGCCAAGCACTTTTCTCCCAGCTGAGGTTTTGTTTTGTTTTGTTTTTTAAAAACTTGGACAGAGAAACTGCCATGAGATGAACTATGGACAGATAGTGGGCTCTGCGTTCCTCAGACTTGCACCATTTTTGTTTTCAACATCAGTTTTACCCACCACCTCTCTTTCTATGCATCTGAGGTTTAAACCCGTGGAACGGCTTTACTCTCATCTCTTTTTACCCTAAGATCAGAGCTCTGTGTTCAGCTGTAGACCTGTGTCTAGGAAGGTGGATTTCTGTTACACACCTGCAAGGTGGAACATGAAAGAATGTTTTGCCATGGAGAACTGGTTTGAGGACAACCAAAGACTCTTGACCCTTTAATTGCTTGATGCTTCCCCATGTCATTCCATTTCCCAGCTGTGATTCCAGACTCAGATTTGCCAAGGGGAGAGGAGATGAGGCACTATAGGGAAAAGTGGCAAGCCAGAGAAATGGTTAAGCACCCCTCCATCATACCTGTTCCTCCACAGCAAATCATTCCTTCCCCTACTTACCAGACAAGTAACAGGGGAAAAACTGATATGAGATCCTGTAAACAGAGCAAGAACAAAAACAAACTTCTCTGGCTAGTCTAAATATGACATAATTAAAAGAATTAAAGCTCTGTTTCATTCTAAGATGGACCTAGTTGTTTGGCTCGTGTTTAACAATTGATATTGTAAAGAAAAATTCCTTTTCTACAGTAAATGTTGTCAGGGGGCAGATGATAAATGGGTTGACAGCTCCCCTGGCAATTGACCATACCTACCTTGGGAGGGTTGCCTCTTGCTTGGCTGTACAATTAGGCAGGGATGTAAAGTACTTTCCTTGAATCACTGCTTGGGCCACCAAAGTATTGAATATCCTTACTACTGGATTGTGGTTCATAGAATGTGATACGTTTCTATGCTCTCAGTCTATAATCATGTAGGCATGGGATTAACTGAAAATATGAGGCATTCTCTGTTAAGACACCAACAAAAAATCTGTTACATAGAAAAACTGAGTTGATTTTGAAATTTGGTGTAGATGTTTATAGTTATCTCTATTTCTGTACGGAATATATTTTTTGTCGCTGCTTTGACAGAGACTGCTTCCCATGTCGAAGGCACGTGGCATATTTCTGATGTTTCTCATCAGTTTGTGCAGTGGGGAAATATCATACATACTTCTCTGTCTGGAGGTGTAGATGTTTTCCATGTACCTCTTCCAAGGTCTATCTTTTGTTTATCTGATGAATATCTGGTTTCCATTTGAAAAGTACCCTATATGGTGTAGGAGCTGGTGTCCTGTTTGTGGTGACATGCAAATGAAATGTACAGCCTGGGATTGTAATTCTTTGGGGGTGAAGCTGAAGTGTTGGGCATACGGGAGCCTAAGTGGTGAGCAAAATAGAATCTGAGTGTACTTCTTTATATATATGGCACAGAAGTGGAAGCAGGGGTCTTAATTTGATGGAGCTTGAGTAGCATTGTAACAGTCTTAACTCCTTATCACAAGCTAGCTTTTTTCCCCATCCTTGAGTTCAAGTTTTAAAGGCCGCGTGCTTCAGTCCTGGGAGAATAGCCACCCATCAGATCTTTATGCCATACACTTAAATACACACAAGCATTATGTGAGAGCAGGCAATGATGCATATCTTGCTACCAAATCCAGTGTCCCTACTTTAAAAAATATTAGGTTGTTGTTTTTTAAAGGACCTGGTTATACAGTTAAAGTTCTCTGTTTTATTGGCTCACGCTTCTGTCCCAGCTAAAGTCTTTTAGGCACTGGACCAATGCATTTCTCTTTGCCCAGGCTTTTAACAAAAGGGATTCCATCTTTTGCAGCTGCCTCATGGTCAGTTCCTCTCCTGCAGGCTGTTTTATCAAAGTCAATTTCAGACTGCTCTGTCTTAAGCACTTTCATACTCCAGCTTGTTTTTATTGGCTGTTTTTAGACATACTGATTTTGTTTTCATTCTTATTGATAACAGTTTGGTTTTTTAAATTGTTTTTATTAGTTTATTTATGAGCTGCCTAGAGTAGGTTTGGAAAGGAAGGGTACAGATTTTCCTTCGCACTTTAAATGCTCCATGGACTCTCAACCCTTATCTGACTGCTTTGAGAAGACTGGAATCACGTGAAGCCTGATGCTTAATCAGCAGCTCAGCTCATGCTGTTCTAATTTTTCTTTTTTTCCTTGTATATTGCTTTTCAGTTCCTCCCGGAGTGATACAAAATGGAGCTCGCATTCTGAGTCGAGGAATCTTCCCCGGAGTTAGACCACTGCCAATAAACCCTATCGGAAGCATGGCTGCTGCAGTAAGGTAAGGATACAGGACGCTTGCTGGCTGCTCTAAAACAAAGCGCTGCCTCTTTGCATCTTCCAGCCATTTCTGTGCAGCTCTCTACATCGTTTCCATTCACTCCGTGTGGTTATGGCCACTGTGGTAGCCAAGTTGGTGAGAGCTTGCACTGACAATTCCTGTTAAAAACTGTAACAGTTATTGCAAGCTGGTCAATATATATTGAAAATTTGCTTTTCTTTTCAATTAAGCCATTACTTTGGCCATGCTTAGTGCATGTATAAAACAGCCTTTCACATTAGTATAAAATATTTTCTAACAAACAAATGTATCTAGTCCATCTCTGTGTGTCACACAGTATAGTTTGAGCAGTGGATCTTGCAGGCTGCCTACCCCAAAGCCATTGCTACTCCTTGTAAAAGGCACGAGACAAGGCTGGAGTTATGGCTCTCACCTGGTGAAAAGTCATGTCTTGAGTTTTGGATCCCGTGTTTATCATTCCATGAAATGCTTTCACAAGGAATACATCCATATGTATCGTTGGACCACAAGAATATCTATGTTCAAGCCATTTGTAGATGGTTCTCTTTTCACATGATAATTGAATGAATGAATTGCATTGTTCTTCAGTTCCTGTACTGCCTGACTCGGCTGCTGGCCCTGGAGCCAATTAGTAAGTGATCTTGCGCAGTCGTTTCACCTTTGGGTGTCCAAAACAAAGTGCAGAAGAATATGCATTGTTCAAAAATACAAAAAAATCAGGAAAAATCCAACTAAGGATTAGCCATGGGGAGATTATGTCATGATGTTGCCATTGTCCTTTTGGCTTAAAGTGCGTAAATAGCTCTTTTGTTCCAGGCTGATCTGTAAATCGAAATAGCACTATTTTTAGTTCATTAATCATTATCTTGCACTAATCTTGCCTTGGTTTTTGACAACACCTTATTTTTATATTATTTGCCATTGTTATTCCCCCCACTCCTTTTTCCCTTCAAATTTATTAGGAAATGCAAATATTATTTCCATATTACAAAAGCTTATTTTCAGCCATTATAGATTCTGGGAAACCAAAACAAGAAATCAATTTGATAGAGCAACGGGATGAGTTTATGGTCATATGAAATGCCTCTGTGAGTCCATTGGAAAATTACGGAATTATTTGGTAGAAGATACACACCTTTTGAGTGGTGAAATTAAGCTTTCATCCACAAGAAAAACACTAATCCACTGTTAAGGCTCTTCTGTATCACCAGTTGTTTCATTGTGGCTTGCACAAGGGGGCCTTCCCATTTGATCGTGCCCATTTCTTTTTCCGCTGAAGAATTTTACATGATTCTTCTACTGTGACAGACCATATATTTGACACCTTTTCTGCATTCTCCTCTATCATCACCACCTCTATTTGTAAAGATGATAGCAATTTAAGGAGCCATAACAATAATAAATACCCACAGAATAATTACAGGAATTTTTCTCTCCATAATGATTGTCCTCTGGGAGATTTGAGCTCATAGGCCTGTCCTTCATAAATGAAAAAAAAAGGAAATGTGCATCTTTCAGATCAGTCTTGCTCTTTCCTACTTGACTTGTAGCATTTGAATGTTCACACAGTAGCACAGTGACTATCTGTATCCATGCATGTTTCTAGAAATCCTCCTCTGGAAATGCACTAAAGCTTGTAGTGACACAATGGGTGCAGGTGGGAAAATGTGCAGAAACTTAGTTTGTGTTATAGTAAGGGGAGTGGGTTAGTGGTGATCCTGTAAGAACTGGTATTTTGTTCACGTTTTATTTAAGGGTTTAAGACTGTGGGTTAGCAATTAGGGGTTTTTTCCCCACTGGCCAAAGAAGTAGTAGTAATAAGCTTGGCCTCCCACTTCCACCTGCCAAAGTATCTTCTTAGCAAGCCTCTTTATCTCAGCAGTGCTCCTTCTGAGTTTCTATTTCATATCTTGGCATCAGGGAAATTGATTTGCCTTAGGATCATCCCCACTGTAGGGCCTTCCTTTTTTTTTTGCCATCAAGTTGTGGATGATTTATGGTGAACCTTGGTGGGGTTTTCAAGGCCAGAGACGTTCAGAGGTGGTTTGCCATTGCCTGCCTCAGCATAGCAACCCTGGTATTCCTTGGTGGTCTCCCATCCAAATACTGGCCAAAGCCAACCCTGCATAGACAAGATGGGGCTAGCCTGGGCTATACAGGGCAGGGCAGGGTCTTCCATACGATGTCACTATCCCTAATGGAGCATAATCTCATAAATGAGCAAAACCAAGATGTAAAGAGTGCTGTTCTCATTTCACGTGCTTCTCCCCCCACCCCTCCATTTGCAGTTTGCTATTTCAGCCCATCAGCCCTGAAGTAAAATTAACAGTTGCAGCGTATAGAGTAGGTATCAGACCTATGCTGGTCTTGGTGCTCGCCACCTGTGGGTGACAGTCACTTGCTGAACAGCAAATCCAGAAAGTATTTTTTTATAAGTCTTGGTAATGAAAATGCCCTCTTTGGGTAATCAGAAATATTTCTCTGATTTGTGTCATGCATTTCACAGATGAGGCTATAATGTGTCAAAAGTATCTATCGTGATGTCACAGGGCTTCTTATCATCAACAGCACTCTGCACTAATGCTACAGCTGTTCTGATTATAGACAAAATGCTGTTTTATTAACAGATCATTACACAGCCTGTACTTGCTGTGGTGGCGTGCATGTATAATTATGATTTTAAATCCCTCCTGTAAATATTACTGCCAGTAGTAGCAAGAGCATTGATTTGTAATCTTTGTCCCTTTGGGAGAGGACATTATGTGAGGGAATATTGCTTAACCTTAATTTACTCTCTTAGACCAGTGGTGTCTGAAAAACATTTCTCCTTCTTTGAACTGGAAAGTTTCCCCATATCTTCGCACAGAAACTTTCAAGGAAAAAATACTGAGTATCTAGGACATCACTTTTTCTTTTTAAGTCCCATTCCCTCTATCTCCCAGCGGGCTAAAGCTACCGCAATCCTTTTGCAGGGCAGAGGAATTGCCAAAAAAGATTTTTTCACACCTTCATGAAAAATCATTCCAGAGGGGCAGCCATGTAAAATCTGTTGCAGCAAAATAAAACAGATGTATCTGAAGAAGCGAGAGCCGACTCACAAAAGCTTTTACTTGCCACTAGACTTCTGTCCTGTTATGCCCTTGTGCATAATACTTTTATACTTTTTAAAAAGATTCATACTTCTAAATTCCATAAATATGCCAGTTAGTATAATCTTATAAACTAACGAAGTTACAAATTATGAATATTATCTTGTTAAATCAGTAAAATAAGTTTAGGATCTTTCCGTTTTCCCCAGTTTCAGCCCCCCCCCTTCAGTATTTACAGAAACTTTACATCTCTACTGCTCCACTGTGAATGTGTCCCACTATCTCCCATCTAAGCATCTGACAGTCTCAGGCTGTGTTTCAGTCCCATACTGGCTAAATTGCATGTTTGGGCCTAGTAGTGCAAGCATTAGTAGCAGTTGTCAAGCAGAAACAGTGGATGATCTAAAGCCATTGGTATTGATTAGGTGGCTTTCTTACATTCCTCTGTGGGTCTTCTCTACATCTTACGTTCACAGTCCTAACTCACCTTTGTGCTGTCGAAGCAGCAGTCGTTCAAGTGGTTGAAATGTACACAAGGCAGCACAGTTGCCTCTAAGCTGTGCTAGGGTTTGCTAGCACATCCATCTTTAGCCCTCAGCACACAGCCTTTTGTCTCAATGCAGGGTGACGAACTGGCCCATCCAGGCCAGGGCTGTTACCCCTGTTTGGAGAAGCAGCTGCAGTAGCTGAAGCTCCACAAGGTACTCATGCTCGCAGGAGTGGGGGCTGAGGACGATAGAAAAACAAAACAAACGTTCCCTCCTTTCTTAGGTGCCCACCCAAAAAGCCACTGAGTGGGTGTGGTAGCACGTCCCCCTCCCTTCCTTACTCCTGAGTAAACAGGCATTGGATCAGGCTGTGCACACAAACTTATTAGGGCTAAAATTGGGGCCAGCTCACCTATTTCCTTTCCGTAGGCACCGTGAAGGAGCTTGCGGGGTGGGGGGGGGGGCAGGGGGTGGATTTATCCCCCTCCCCAATTGTGGAAGCAAATAAATGCTGCTTCCTCCGCTCAGCCCCACCATCTGCAGCTCTTCTCCCTTCTCCCAACGCTGCAAAAATCCCCAGAGGTTGGTGCAGAGCGCTGGAGCCAGGGGCTTGCTGCAAGCCGGCACTTAATTGTGAGAATAACCTCCAGCTTCTCTGCTGGAGAGGCATTCAGGATGTTTTTCTTCTCTCCCCCCCTCTTTCAGTTCCAAAGCTGCATCCCCTTTAAGACCAGCTGATTACTTACCCTGCTTGCCCTGTGGCCTCTTGGGACTCCCAGACTGGAAGCTATAGTCCTAAGTCTCTTTGCTATGGTTGTTGTAAGGCTGGCTGAGAACAACTCCCAGGATGCAATGTGAGATGCCAGAGTTTTGTTGCTCCTGCCTGGGATTTCCTCTCCCTCCCTTTACCGCACTCCTTGTCTTTTCTCTTTATGATTGATTGGGGATGACAGACACATAGCTGAGTCAGAGAGGGCAGCTTCCCCTTGGATCTGCAGCTGTGGCTGAGGGTTGCCATCTCCAGTTTGGGAAATTCCTGGATATTTGGGATGTGGAGCCTGGGGGTGACCAGGGTTTGGGGAGGGGAATAGATTCACCAGGGATGTGAAGCCATTAAATCTGCCTTGCAAAATAGCCATTTCACCCAGGGGAACTGATCTCTGTCTTTTGGGCATCAGCTGTAATTCTAGGAGATCTCCAAGCCCCACCTGGAGATTGGCAGCCTTCATCTTATCATCATAAAGAACATTCAGCCACTGAATGCTGTGATGGGAAAGTCTGTTACCCTATTTATTTTACTTATTTTTATTTTGTTTTATTAGGCTTATATCCCACCCTCCCGACATTATAGGCTCAGGGCGGGTAACATATAGGTTTGCAATTAATGCAGACTACAATTAAAAAATATTATAATAATCCATTAAAATCATTAAAATCACCAACATTAAATCAGCAGCACGCCTCAACAGATGATCATGTGGTCCCAATCCGGCTTCTAGGATCAGTCGTCACTGGAAGGGAGGCCAAATCAAAGTGGATGCCCACTGCCTCAACTAAAGGCCCAGCAGAAGAGCTCTGACTTGTAGACCCTGCGGAAGTGTAATAGGTTCCTCAGGGCCCTGAGCTCATTCCACCAGGCAGGAGCCAGGGCCAAAAAGGCCCTGGCCCTAGTTGAGGCAAGTCAGACATCCCTAGGGCCAGGGACTGCCAGATGTTGTTGGTTCATAGAACACAATGTTCTACAGGACTCACATGGGGAGAGGCTGTCTCGAAGATATGCAGGCCCCCTTTAAAGGTAAACAACAACACCTTGAAACACATCCGGTATTCGATAGGCAGCCAGTGCAGGTCACCCAGCACTGGGCAGATATGTGCCCGCACAGGCAGCGACATCAACACCCATGCTGCTGCATTCTGCACTAACACCAATGGGGCCCCGTCAAAGGCTGGGAGCCCAATCCCAGTTCCTCATGACCCAAGGGCAGGACCTCTGTCTTCAATGGATTCAATTTCAGTCTACTCTGTGGTAACCATCCAGCCACAGCTTGTAACACTCTGTCCAAATGTTCAGGGGCAGAGTCTGGGCAGCTGTCGATCAGGAGATAGAGCTGGGTGTCGTCTGCATATTGGTGACATACCGTGGGGGGGGGGGGGAATCAAACTTAAATTGGTTTCTCTTCAGACTGTATTAAATGGCCAGGGGGGGGGGGGGTTGATGACCACAACAAAGGCCCCTCTACATATTTTGGAAATGTATATCTTGTGGAAAGGCAGAACAGAAATGCTTTAAATAAATAAAATTTGGCAGGCTTGTTGTTCAGGTAGTATTTTGGAAGCTTCTGGCTAACTCTCCACATTGAAACATATTTTGTGAGGACACTATCTCCATACATTGCTCTCAATAAGTTACGTTTGTATACAGATGATCATCAAAACCCACAACTTCCATTCCCAGAAATATACATTTATTTCTTGTTGTATTAAATCTCTGTTCTCCTTCTTAGTATTTAGAGTGGACTAGGGTTAAACCACATTTAACCAAGGAAAGGGAGAGGGTGCCTCAGGAACACCATCATCTTTTTACCTCACGGGTGGCAGACTTTAAAGAGAGCCAAGCACTTGCTGGCCTGTACATAAATATTTCTCCGGCCTCTTTGTATGCAGTGCTTGGCCAGGGAAGTGCAGGGTAGGAGGTTGCCCTCAAGCATTCCTAAAAATGTTATATGCTGCCGTCAAGTGGCACTGTATGGAATGGGGCTTTTCCCACCTGCTCATGCCACTGCAGCCCTCCGCAGGAGTCCATACTGAAATGCAGAATCTGTGTGTGTGTGTGTGTTTTCTGTTCATTTGTTATGTTTTTCAGCAGTATTCTTCAGTGGAGAAAATACCAAGTGGCAAAATATATTTTTCTAGAATCTAGTAGGAGCGGGCAATCTGGAAGTGAAAACCACTGGTGTAAAGAATGCTGTGGGGAGCAACTCACATTCAGCACCTGAGTGCGTTCTACATAACACTTGGTTAGCTCTGTCAAGCCAGGCACTCCGTCTTCCCGTCCTGATGGTTTAACAGCTGAAGCTTGCCGCTGGCACTCTTAATCTGATAAACACAGGAGGTGGCAGGATGGACCTCTGGGACTGCAGCAGAAGGCAAGCAGCATCCTGCTGCTCTCTCCATCTCTTGTATCAGCCGAGCTGGGTCTG
Organism: Lepidodactylus listeri; assembly: GCA_029233225.1. Lineage (NCBI taxonomy): Eukaryota > Metazoa > Chordata > Lepidosauria > Squamata > Gekkonidae > Lepidodactylus > Lepidodactylus listeri. The sequence continues at coordinate 72,543,437 of JARCFY010000011.1, read as the reverse complement.
TCTTTTGCCTGTTATCACTTGTAAAAATGCAACTGAAATGCTTCACTCCAAATTACCCACCTGTGTGGGGAAAGGAGAATAACAGTTTTAGATATAAGGAAGCAGGGTGACATTTTTTTAAAAAGATACTCAACCTGTTAAAATATGGTAAAATAAAAACATGCAAAGTAGGTTTGAGAAGCTCGATATGCTTTGTTCGCAAAGAGTCTTCCACACTGTGTGGTTTCCCACCTATTGTGTTTGGTGTTTATTTCCTTGATGCAAGACTGTTACTGCTGGCTTCATGCTAAGATTCAGCGCCGTGTGCTCTTGACTTGAGCAACTTTGCTCCAACTATGTGCCATTGTAAGTAAGGGGGGGGGGGGAGTCTAGTCACTTCAGTTACCCTCCCCCCTACATTGTGATGATCTTGAGCATCTTCTTAATTTTAGCCTTAAAACCTGGCTCTTCATGGGCAGCGCATCCTTCTTTGCTTAATTAAGTATTTTAAGAAGCTGGTTGTAAATTCATTGTACAGCTGTTTTGAATATGGATGACTTCTACTCTTAAGCATTTGGCATCCTCTAATGACAACCCCTGCAGTGGTGGCTCCATCCCAGAGTGAATGGAGCTTGCTTGCTGCACAATCATGAATGACATTGCATTTAGCTATTAATAATTGAAAGAGCTTTGTCTTTGTCTTCTTTCCCCTGCTGGGTTCTGCATATAATTTATGGACCATAAACCACCTCCTAACATCCAGGAAAATTAAATTTTCTTGAGTAAGAAAAGATAGAAGTGAGGGTTTTGTGCTATTTTTAAATGTTTGTATTCATCTTTCAGGAAATATTCTCAATAACAGAATGAAGGTTTGGTAATCTTTCAATCTTGTCCATTTTTCTTAATCTTTTTTTAACTGCTTAGCATTTTTTGACAATAAACACATCATATATGTCTTGCTATGTTGTGCTTTGGAAAATGCATAGGACTAAAAAACATTCATTGTACAGTTTGAGACCATCTGCTCCGAGTACTTTACATTTTAGTGTTCTTTTCTTCTGTAATTCTTAAAAAAATCAGTTTTGTTTTTAGGAATGGCACTGTCCCATTCCTAAAATTTGTTGGAGGTCCTGAAGTTCTAGTCATCCCATTTCTGGAATAGTTTCCTCATTCCTTTAAGTGGAGAGATCAAGGTTTTCAAGGCAAGAGACATTCAGAGGTGGTTTGCCATTGCCTGCCTCTGCGTAGCAACCCTGGATTTCCTTGGTGTTCCCCCATTCAAATATGGACCAGGGCCGACTCTGCTTAGCTTCTGAGATTGGATTAGATCATACTAGCCTGGGTTATTCAGGTCAGGGCCAATTGCCAGGCATCCTGTTTAAAGCAAAGAAAGCAGATGTTTCACACACTGGAATAATTTAGCTTATTGTAAACCACCCAGAGATAGTGGGTTTTGTTTTGATATGCATTGCTTTCAGATGGTTAAGAATATAAATGGTGTGTTGTTGTCTTTTTGAAAAGATCAGAGTTCACGGGGAACAGCTGTAGGTGATGCTAGTGAAACGTAAGAATGGTGAATGCTGACCCTGGGAACTTGCTTGTCTCTCTTACTGTCCCTACACACGTACATTGTAGAGCATAATTTTCCCAATATCATATACATGTGTGTGTTATGTACCATCGAGTCACTTCCGATTTATGGCCACCCTCTGAATTAATGACCTCCAAAATGTCCTATCATTAACATCCTTGCTCAGGTCTTGCAAACTGAAGGCCATGCATATAGATGAAACCTTTTTTATCCTCATGGTAATACTGTGGATTGACGATTTAATGTCTGGGATAGAATATGTAGTAATCACTCTTCACCCACACCACCTCTGGCTCCACTAGTATGAGAGCTGCAATGTGTGCTGTCTCTGTGTTTGATGAATGTCCAACAGCAGGAGGAAAGTGAGTTGGGGCGATATAAAGACTTGATACAAAAAAACAAGGTGATAACATTTGAGGTAATCACAAACGACAATAATACAAAATTGCAGTCTTCCAGTCTCCATATGTCAAAAGCTTCTTGATAGCTGTTTTAGAAAAAGATGGGTTATGCAGAGAACTCACAACTTTGGAAAATGTACTGGTTGAGGGTGCAAGGTAATAGAGATTTTGAGAGAGCCCACAAAGGTTCCTCAAATTGTATTCTGTTGTATTAGATAGAGGGTTTCAAAGTACCAAAAGCCTTGTAAGAAAGTGGTCTAAAGCTTTGGGATATAGAGTAAATATTCACATGTGGCAGTATGTAAATTCATTGGGGTCCTCATCAATGTTCCCTCTAAGCTGAGTTAGTGTGAGCTAGCTCACAGTTTTTTAGCCTCTGGCTCAGACATTTTTGTCTTAGCTCAGGAAGGATGGCTCCAAGGCAAACTGATTTATGCAGGAGCCAAATGGCTCGCTCACAGCTTTAATGCCAATAGCTCACAAAGTAGAATTTTTGCTCACAAGACTCCACAGCTTAGAGGGAGCATTGGTCCTCATTCTCAGTTAGTGCATTTCAAGAAAATAGGATAAAGGCAGTGTTCCCTCTAAGATGAGTTAGTGTGAGCTAGCTCACAGTTTTTTAGCCTGCAGCTCACACATTTTTGTCTTAGCTCAGGAAGGATGGTTCCAGGGCAAACTAATTTATGTAGCAGCCAAACCGCTCGCTCACAACTTTAATGCCAGTAGCTCACAAAGTAGGATTTTCACTCACAAGACTCCACAGCTTAGAGGGAGCATTGAACAAAGGTAATACATCAGTGGCAGTCTTGCCCTGAAGTTTAGCAAACAGGTATCACTATCAGGAACAAAGATGTTGGTTTTGTGCTGCTGAAACCTGACCTTTTTTCCCCATTGTCCTCATACCCAGAATTTTTGGGATGTGGTTTCTGTTGTATTTTTTGGGCTGTTTCTGGCAGCAGTGGCCGGGGGTACCTTTCACCAGCTTCAGCTGGTGATCCAGCAGTGGCAATTCCTGGGTGGGAAAGATCTCGTTACTGTGGTGTATGCCCTGGTAACGTCTGTTTATTTTATTTAGACGTTTCTACACTGCGTCTTCCAGAGTTCTGCTCAAGATGATTTACAGTTAAAAACCATAATCTAGATTAAATTACTATCATGTACTCTGAATGGGGTGCCCTTGAAGACTGTCAGGAAGCTGCGGTTGATACAGAATGCTGTGGCCATGTTGATTGGAGTGAGTTGTAGAGACTGTATCACCCAGTCTTGTTCCATCTCCACTTGCTTCCAATTTTCTTCTGGGCTCAATTCAGGGTGCTGATATTGACCTTTAAAGCCCTGTATGGTTTGAGAGCAGCATACCTTACCCCATATCAGCTTACCATCCTATCGGGTCATCTTTGAAGACCCTGCTTCAGTTGCCTCCACCATCTGAGGCTGGAAAGGTCACAACAACCTGAGAAAAAGAGCCTTCATGGTCATACCATAATTTTGGAACTACCTCCCCAGGGAGATTCATCTGTCTCCCTCTATCTATCATAGTTCCCACCAGTGGGTGAAAGACTGTTCTATTTTGCATACCCCCAGTAACTCTTATTGGCCATCCTCCCTGGTTGTGTTTGTTACTTATATATTTATATGTTTTTATTGAATTGTTTAAACATTTTATATATATTCTATTGTACATTCTATTTTAATGTCTTAAATTTTGTAATGGTTTGATGTTCACTGCCTTAGGGGACCCTATTTGGGTGGAAAGGCAGCATAGAAGTGTTTTAAAATAAATATTACTGACAGGCCTAGACATGTTGAGTCCACATATCCCAGAGATTTTTCTTCTTAACTGTGTAATCTGTTTTCTGTGAGATAAGCAAGTAGTGTAGGATATGATAACTGCTGCTAGACTTGTCTTTGTTAAGGTTTGGGAGAAAAAAATAGCCCGAAGAAGGATTGGTTTCTTTACATATGGTTTTCCAAAGGATTCAGGATGCTTGTAAATGGGAAAAGGATTTAAAGGATATGATTAATCAAATGGATTCTATGTAAATTTTCAGATTGATTTCTTGATCGTTTTCATTTTTTATGATGGTATCGCTCACATGAAGCTTAAATTAAAGATAAAATAATAAATTACAAAGGCAAGAGATTACACCAGTAGTATCATAAAACCAATTAAAACAAAGTGTTTCGGTAAATTGAAAAAGAAATTGTGTTGTTCTGAACCAGATTGGTCCATCTATTCCAGTATGGTCTATCTTGACTGACAGAGTACTCTTGACAAAGAACAATCTTTCCCCCAAACGGCTGTCGGAGAATCTTTGCTCCCAAACCTTGGAATCAACATGTGAGGTGGAAGTCACGGGTTAAGCTCACCTTGGTAACCCAGTTAACTCTCCACCCCACCTTCTGCAGGTCAACTAAAGCTACCCTTGAGGGCTGCTTGATTATGGGTAGGCCCACCCTGGCTCAAAACTCAGCACAGCTGAGCAGCCATGTAATGATCCTCATTGCCTGCACGTAATTTCTGTGCTGAGAGGTGCTGAGTATCACTCCCATGCCATACCACAGCTAGGGCTCAGATAATGATGCTCAGCACAAAGGATCTCCCTGCACACCCCTGGCTGTACAGCTGCTAGATGGCTGGTTCAACTGAACTCCCTCCATCACTGGATGCCTCTTGGATTGTTGTGGTCCTTGGTAATGCCTGATGCCAAATTCAAGAATGGTAGGTCAGGTCTGTAGTGGCATAGTGCAACTATTCTAACGGTTTCGAAGGACAGTTTCAATGATAACATATTAAGGTTTAGAGTGGTTTCTCAAGTGTCATTGAAATGCCTCGCATTTTTATCTCTTCCATGATTAGGCGTCTGGTTTAGAACACTCTGAGAATCATCAAATGTGGCAGGAATTGAGGGCACTTGTAAATCACTAGCTTTATAAAATTGGTTTAACAGAACATATTCTTCCAGGAACTTCAGTGATGGAAACCATACTGAGCCAAAGTGAACCATCAACAGATCCTTAACAATTATTTTATGTTAGTATTTTCTTCTGCAACAGCTAGACACTAACTTTATGTAGAAGCCCCAGGGTGTTGTACCCAGTACACAGAAGATGGTCCTACATTAATAATGTTTTCCGGATAAAATAAATGATATTTTAAGAATATTGAGGACTGATGAATTCTAGGATGTTACAGTGCTTATGTATCTAGAATGTATGAGCCCGCTTGCAGGGTAGGGTGGGATATAAACTGAATGAAATAAATAGTTCTTGTTTAGCAGAATGACCACAAAATAACACCTTATGGGATGGATCAATAGGTGTCCTTTCATTCACAGTGCCCTTCCACTAACTGTATGCTTACTGTGTAGGAAAAATACAATATAATGAATACACATTTACACTGTGTTTTACACTGTGTAAAAAAGATAGCCCTCTGTGGGTTTTGTTAAAGCTTTTTAAAAGATAGCCCTCTGTTAATGCTTCCAGCATAAAAGTAGTGATATTTTGCTGATGCTTGTGTATAGGTGAATTTTGAAATGTAGTGATTCTCCAGTAAACGACACTCTTACTAAAATGCCTCTGGAGATGAGACACTTAGATAATTTGCCCAGGGGGTCCCTGCTCTCTTGTGAGCAGTGGGAATATACCCATGGGGTTTCCCGTTGCACATACAGAGCATTTCCCTTTAATAGAGTGGGAAGTCCTTCATGAGAAAGGCTTGGGTTGGCTGAATTTTCAAAGCTGAGACACACACATGCCTTGGATCTTGAAACTCTCCACTGGCTGAAGGATTTCTGTCAGCCCGCTATGATTTCTCCCCCTCCTGCTGCAGCCCAGAATGCTCACTGACAGGAGACCCCCAGGAACTGTATTGAGAAGGTAGCTGGAGACCTACCATGTGCAGAGGAATCAGTGTCCAGAAATGACTGACAGAATTCAACTTGTTATGTGGCTAATATGACATGTGGTATATTGTATAAAGAGCTTGTAGTGTGCATTTTCTGAATACCGTATTGGCTTGTGAAGGCAGTTCCCCTTTTAAGGCGCTTGTTACAGAGTGCTATGCCAGGAAATGTCTGATTGCCGTTCTTGTTTGAAAATATGTCTTAAAGCTTGATCTGGATCCCAGCTAAATAGCAGTTCATTGATTTATGTGGGCTTCAGTAGACTTCAGTGGGACTAAATCATCTCTCAGTCAAAATATTTAGCTTCACCAGTTTGTGATTTATAGTGTTCTTCAATGGTTCTGAAGATGCCTGAAGGCTTATGGAAAAGTAAATAAGCCGCATGTTTTCATTAGAGCTGTCAACCACAAAAACATTATTAAATTGACCTAAATTTTAAGCAGTGGGTTGATTAAATGTTTAAAACTTTTAATGGAAAGTGTAAGAATTTACAGTTGTAATAACCAAAAGCAACCACAAGTTGTTAGAAAACAAGACCACATTAATCTTTCTATTTTTTTCATTCCCTGTTATGGTAATGCCACAGCCCAAAATGATTTTGAAGAATAATATGTACAGTTCTGTTACAGTGCCATCTGTTCTTGCTATCTCGACTTAAACCTTAATGGATGAATGTACCAGTTAAAGTTTGTTACCCTAAAAATATGCATTTATATACCAATCTTGATTAAAATTATAGTTGGTTTAGGGCCTTACTGGTCAGAAAGATGGCATAGACCTGGGATGTCAAATATACGGCCCGTGGGACGGATTAGGCCCTCGGAGGGCCCTAGTCAGGCCCACAAGGCCCTGGCGGTTTCTTACTTCCATTTGCCATTCTGCTGCTGCCACCATGTTGCAGCTTGCTTTGCCAGTCTGTCTTAGTAGCATAGGAGAGATCGATAGGCAAGGCTCTCCTGTGTGATTGAGAGAGTCTGGTAAAGAACTGGCTGAGGCTCCTCCTCTTCCTAAGGGCAGCCTTTCTCCACTACCTGGCATTTCATTTTATGACACACATGGCCCAGCCCAACAAGGTCTCATCTATGTCAGATCCAGCTCCCATAACAAATGAGTTCGACACCCCTGGCATAGCCAACTGCTGCTCTCACAGACTCTGCTCTGATTTCCCTGTAGTCAGCCCCAGACCAGGAACTGTGGTTGATTCCAGGAGGACCAGAGAAAACATATTATAATCATCCCAAGTGGCACTTTGCAGTCTCCTCCTACCTTTAGCCTTGCTTATCTTATTTTATTTTTAAAAAAATAATCTCTTTGTAGCAGTTTTGGGGGGGATCTATATAGCAACTGATTTATAAAGCATGTTCCATCTTGTGTTTCTTTCCCCCCTTTCAGGAATGGAATAGTAAACTGCCGGATGCGGACAGAGAGTGAACAGTCCTGTGGCTCTCCAGTGGTTAGTGGTGACCCAAAGGAGGATCACAACTATAGCAGTGCCAAATCTTCCAACCCCAGGAGCACATCGCCTGCTAGTGACTCAGTTTCCTCTTCCTCTGCGGACGACCATTACGAATTTGTTACAAAAGGTAGCCGGGATGGTAGTGAGGGCAGTGAAGTCAGCTCCCACAGCCACGAGAGCCATAGTGAAGCGGAGGAGGAGGACAAAAGGCAAAACCGGAAAGAGACCAAGGATTCTTTAGCTGACAGCGGGTACGCATCTCAGCACAAGAAACGGCAGCATTTACTGAAGGCAAAAAAACTACCAAGTGACACACTGCCTCTTAAAAAGAGACGTACGGAGAAACCCCCAGAGAGTGACGATGAGGAGATGAAGGAAGCAGCTGGATCGCTCCTGCATTTGGCAGGGATTCGGTCTTGTTTGAATAACATCACCAATCGGACGGCAAAGGGGCAGAAAGAGCAAAAGGACACCACAAAAAATGAGAACAAATCCATTGATTGAACTTATAAAACAATTTTGTTTCAGCACGTCAGGTGAATTCTAATGATTTGTGGCAATATCAACAAATATTTTCTTTGTTCAGGTTTTTTTTTTCTTTTTCCTCCTTTTTCTTTTTGTTTTCTTTCTTTCTTTCTTTTTTGAACCCTTAAGATTTTTGTTTTTTAAAGGAGATTGAAGCCATAGAACTCATACTGATACTCAACTAATTTTACAAAAGCTTTTCATTATATGAAGACAAAATAACAAAAGCCAAAATTTGCCATTGCTTTCTCCAGCTTTGTCAGAAATGCATGGTTGAATACGCCGTGACAGCACCAATTAATGAGAGAGAGGAATAATTGGAAAATACACCTAGAAGAAATTTGTTAATTTGGTAATCATTCAGGCCAGGCTTTTAGAATTTTTTTTAAAAAGGCCTTATGACCGGGTTTATATGTGAATGTGACTAGAGATTTGGGGAAAGTAAGAGGCGCACGTTGTCCTCAAAACCAAGTATCTCAGAGTGGCATTTGATTGCTGTTGTGCCATAAAATCTTGGGATAGCCACTGGAGACAGCTGCTCATACAGTAATGAACTACTAGTGCTTCATGTACTGTATATGGCTCATAATGTGAAGAATTAATAACTTAAAATTGTGGAAAACTGAACTGTGTATGCAATGAGTTTCAGTGAAATAAAGAGAAAGGGGATGGGGGGAGATTAGTGATATTGTTTAATCAATTAATTGTCTTCTATATTTAAATTAAACGAATGTTTTTTTAAAAAAGCCATAAGCCTGAAGATTGGCACTGCCTGCAAAAATATTATGGGAAGACAAGCTATGAGTTCTTAACTGCCTGAGTGAAAAGCAATCAAGTCTAAAGAAAAATTATGAGTAGATATATAGGGAGGATCAAAATGAGGAAACCTTTTCTGTAGGTCAAAAAGATTTGATCATGCTAGAGGGGGAAATAGACATGCTACAAAACCTGCCATTAGTATTATATTACCTTCTTTTTTTGAAAAAAATTGATGTGTTTGGGCAAAAAATATAGTGATTATTATTACATAGAGCTCCTTTACAGTGCCCTCAGAATGGCGTACCCAGTTAATGTCAGTGAGGATTCATCTGTGCAAAAATGATGATGTATTTCCAGTTTTAACCAATGTAGCCAGCAGAAAATTCAGATCCACATTTGCATGGATTCCTTTCTGGGAGGGACATGGGAATACAAAACAAAAACCCTTTTTTTAATTCAAAGATAACAGAAGTTCTTGTAAGGTAAATAATGTATTTAGCATGAAGCATGAATTATTTTCATATAAATATAGAAAATAGAGAAAAAGGCTATGCCTCTAATTTTTAAGCCCATTGGCTTAGTTTGTTTCTTTTGGGTTTTTCGTTTTGGTTTTTTTTTTTCCTTTTTTGTTTTGTTTTTTTTTGTTTTTTGGAAGCAGGTGTTTTAAGGTTTAACCTTTTTCAGGGACAAATACTGACTGTTGGGGAAACTTACTCTGCAATATTAAAAATAAATCTTCATGCTCGGGTAGGGCTTGGATGGTTGAATTAAATTGCCTTGTCTGCACATTCAGCCCCCTCCCCCTACTTCTCTGTTTTTTTGAACACGTTTGTCCTTTCTTTGTCTTTACATGTATTAACATTACGCAATAATTTTGAGGGCAAGGCGAGTAGTGAGTGTGTATGATAAGGTTTCCGGAGGAGATGCTTGAGTTTTGGCAAAATAGCATGCAAATTGGTTTGAGAAGACAATGACTGCACCAACTGGCTCATCTGCAATGGGGAAATAAATGTGATTAGAGGGGTGTAGTGCCATGGTGTAAAAAACATGCTTGGCTAATGAATTACCTTACCCATGCAGTGATAGTAGCCCCATAATGAGACCGAGGTCTCCTCAGTAAGGCAGTCTCTTGGAACTATTTGAAAAGGTTAGCATCCAAGGCCATAATCCTCAGGCTATGTTCAGATTTAAAACTGCAATCCTAAGGACTGTGCATGCGTCAGGTCTTTTGGGGACCTCTGTTCTCAGCCACAGCCTCAGCCTGGGAAAGGGATCGTATCCTGTTGGAGTAATGTTTGATGTGGCAATGCATCCCTGTGCATGCAGAAATGCTTTTAAGCATGCATGGAGCTCTTTGAATCATGGCGATAGGCTCCAGTGAAGTAAATGTAATTTTATACTCTAGGATGCTTTAGAAAAAACTGTAACATAAAATGCTAAAAGCCATTTCAGATAATACCATTTTGCTGACAGTGGCTTTGATCTAACATTACATTTCCATGGACAGAAGGGTTTCTCCCCATGGGGCATGACTCCCTTACTTCCCCCTCCTGCTGCAGCCCAGAATGCCCCATGAAATGTATCTCCTTGGGAGGACCAGCATTTGGGGGGACATTTCAGGCTCAGTGGGACAGGGGAGGCAAGAAAGTCACATTCCACTGGCGGAAATGCTTCCATTTAAAAGAAATGCTCCATTGGATCTAAGCCACTGGAATGATACTCCACAAAATATATTCAGTGTGAGTGGGAGGCACAAACTGAGAGCCTTACAAAAGACACAACATCAGATCGCAAGTCTCTCAGACTGTTGCCGCTTCTATCATAGTTCATCCTTGTAGACCAATGTGGCAGAAAGGTTGTGTCTGCAAAGCAGAAGAGTGGAGGGTGAAGTAATGTTTGACTAAACAGCAAAAAAAAGAACTTCTTAAGGAATTAAAAGAAAAACAGTCAAAGAATGTAAGAGAGTTTTCTGCAAACCTGGGTGCCGAATACGCTCCCCTGTAACTGCCGTGGAGAGGCATCCAGGCGTGAGCACGTCGGATGAAGCGATATAATTGCCTGTTTAGTGGGAATAAATATTCCACCAGGAGGTTTTTAAGTCAAGAGTGGAAAGGATTCTGAAGTTTTAATATGACTATTTATACCAGTCATGCTTGCATAGAGAACTCACAGAGTACAGTGCATTCAGCACGCTGACCCAAAGGGCTCTCTCGCTTGCTGACTGAGATGCAAGCCAAAGGCCAGTTCCTGGAGTTAACAGAAGAGCAAGTACAGGATCCCAAGAATGGATCTCTGTTTAAAACGTCTGGTTTCTTACTGCAGTGGCAAGAAGTAGTTTGGGACTCATATCACATTGCAGTATCACATTGCACCCCTTCCCAGTAAATATGCTGTGCTCCTTACATCAAGGAGGTGTGTGCTGCAGACTGAATTATAAATCTGAGTGCCACTGTATCCTCTTTCCCTCCTCTGTGCACACGGGGGGGGGGGGGGGGGGCACAGTAGGACTGTCTCTTGCGCAACTTCCATCCATTTCAATTGGGGGGGGGGGGAGAATCTTCCAGACAAGTTAATGAGACTTGAGTAGGGAGAAATTCCTGGCTGTTCTGCCCTAAATGCCTTTTTAAGTAATGTACACCACTGTAGTCTTCCTTGAATTCCTCGGATCTGGAAGTGTGCCATTCCGACATACATTTTGTTTTGTAACATAGATGTACATCCAAAATAAATGCATTTATTTCATTAGTTTCTTCTGAATGTGTTGCCCAATGTTACTAGCACAACTGTTTGGTCCACAAAAGAGAATATTTCTTACTCTAGTATTTGTTGACTGCATTATAATCTACCATTCTTTTTCTGATAAAGTGTTACCCAAGAAACATTTTAAATATCTAATGTGGTAGTTCTTTAAAGACTGGCCATGTGAACTGTTCCCTGTGTTATATTTATACTCAGAATTCTGTTTGCCTGACATTCATGCAGTAAATTTGTGCACGCATCCAGCCTTGGGAGTCATTGCAGGAATTTTCAGTGATTGAATAATATTTATTTAATTTACTATATGCCTTGTTAATCAACAAAGTCAATATAATAAGGCAATAGCCTTCAGCTTTTTTAAAAAGCTGTTTTGTAAAAGGAAAAACAGCCGTTCTAGTACAGTCCACTGCTGGAAAGAAGGAAAGAGGGCCATACAGTACTTAGAGTGCAACTAAACCAAAGCCTGACACTTTGTTCTGTGGATATTCATGGGACAGCTCAGGATATGTTCAAATTTCCTAGTGAAATCAATGAGAACTTTGTCTGGTTCATACCTTATGTATTGACCATCCCTGGGATACAATTTTACCAACTGTGTTTAATTTATGCTGAATAGCTACACTGTACAGAAATAATCACAATTTATCTTTTTACAAAATAATGCATGGGATTAATTTAGGATGCAACAAAGAACTTGAAGCGTTTTTCAAATATGGAAGGATTTGTGAACTCTTGGCCTGTTTATCTTAAAACTCCAATGTACGCAGTTTGTATCATTTCTCTACTCCATGAGATCTCTCCCAATAGATTTTGTGGTGCCAACTTCTTATCTTGGGGCCAAACTTAAACTAATACAATTGGGTCCAGTGGTAGACTTGAGCTGCACTGGTGCTGTTCCACTTCCATTCATGGATGTCGTGCAGAAACACTAGTACAAAGTGGATTGTATCCTCCATACTTGAACTATTTATCCCTATGCCACAGCAAAGAATGCTAAATTAATACTTTGAATTCAGCCAATCAAAAAAGATCTCATGGTACTAGAATTCATGACAATATACACGTCTTCAGGTGGTTATTGACAAATTTGCTTTGCTTTTGGCCATTTTACTGTAGGTAGTATAGGTAAGCCAGCAATTTTAGTAGAGTTGAAAATGTATGGATCAAACTACTATTCATATATGTGGTTGACCATGAAAATGATCCAACTGTTATGCTAGCATGGTCTTCAGGAGAAGGTGTGTGTAGTATTCCAGTGTGTGTAGTATTCCGGTGTCTGGCCTGTTTTTGGGGTATCATTTACCTATAGGATCATTAAGATATGGGAGGCCAGTGGACCTCTGGGCTGTGTAACTAGCATATGGTTGCAGGACCAAAGAGACCTCTGCTGGAATTCTACTAGCACATTAGCGATGGCCCAGTAAATCCTTTACTCCAACTGAGGGCTGAGAAGCACTCACTTGTCTTGGGTAAAGTACCCCTGCCCCAAATGGGCTAGCGGCTACTCACATCCCATGGATCTACACTCTTCTTGCACTAGACTTCTAGGTAGAGTCATTGAGGAATCTTGCCAGACTATGTATGGCGTAGCAGTTGTGAGGCACTGCCATGCACTATAGCAGGCCACTGGATATGGGCAGATGACACAGCTGCTCTTAAGGTATCTCCCACTGTGCCTGTGCACATATGCAGAACCTCTGTAGACAGTTTTCAGGGGCTGGATTGTGCCCTGTTTGTTCTGTCTGTTGTATTGCCTCGGTATTTAGTGATTTTCCATTCTCAGTAAGTCCATTGTCATTATTAATGTTAAAAGGTATGAGCTAAGTTCTAACAGGACTTTGTTTTACTCAGAATAGTGCTGATTGTTACCCAAGTGGGCCATTGAATCTCATGCAGTTTTATAGATCATATTCCTCTCTGAGAGTTTCCCTAGGGGCTTCAGTGCACAATTGCAAATGAAACTTGGTGCTATGCTGTTGGCAAAAAAAGTGTCTTGCATTTGGTGCTGTCGCCAGTGTAAATGCAAAAGAGCGGCGCCTCTGCTTACACCGTAAGATTGAGGCTAGGCTTCGAACATACTCACATGTCACTCCCTATGTTTGGGAAAAAATTAAAAAGCAGGGTAATCCAACACATCATGTGAACTTCAGAACAGCAGTCTAAACTAGCTGTTCACCAGTATTTCCTCAGGACTTGATGATTGTGATGCCCTTGCATTGTTTTTTCATGGAATTTGGATGGAGGAGAGATCAGTGAGATGACCCACGTGTCTGTAAAATGCAAAGAGGCTTGATTCTGAATCCTCCACACTTGGGTCACTGACTTAGACTTGCCCACCTTCCACATGCAGGTTTCAAAAGGTGGCTTTCACAAACCAAACTATTTACTGGAGTAAATTAAGACAAATCTGTTGCAGCAGCTTTCAGCTCTTAAGTCATCCACAAAAAGCCTTCTTGAAGTTGAGGTGGATAAAAGGTATACAACTTTCACATATAAAGGCTTAGCTTAATTAAGAAAATTAGCTGGATGAAGCGCAGTTGTCTGGCTTGTGCATTTGTTGATTTTGGGGTGGGTTCTCCCACCCCCAGAAAATATTTTTTTTAACGCCCAAAACTGAAACATTCATCCTCTTGGCTAAGTGACAATTACATCTTTAAGTCTTACTTCACAGTTCTCCCACTAATATGTAAAACACTGTTATGTACATAACTGCAGCACTGTGATCTAATTTAAATAACTTTTATTATTTATACTAATATGAAACATACATTAACATTTTTACAATAACTTCCAATCTCTTTCTGGGTCTTTTTATTGTTGGGTATAAAAAGCTAACTCCTTGTTATTTTTCCCTTATGGGATGAATAAATAAAACTGAAAGGGTCCTGACCCCAAAGTATTTACACAATATTCTGTGTTGCAGTTGGCTTGGCCTTTTCTCATACCCCTTTAAATCCCTTTGGGTTGAGTTATCTTTGGGTGGGTAGTAGCTGTCTTTGGTTTGTGTTTGTGTTGTGTGCTGGTCATCTTGAATCGAGCACAGAATTGTCTGCGAGATTTATCTTTGACACCACTAACCATAATCCTGCAATCCTTCCTCAACTAGCAAACTATTTATTTCACTGCCCAGCTCCCGTCTCCCCATGTAAGTGGAGTTTACAGAGCTGTATTTTGCTGGTCTAGAAATAAAATTACACGAGAAAAATGTTGACACTGGCTTCTTCATAGATCTGGTGCTAACAAGCCAACTTCTTTCTCTCTTTTATTTGTTTGCATCCAAAACTGTTATTGAAAATAAATGTTCACTTCATTGTATTTGCATTGAGCATAGAACAGGGCTGCTGTTGTTGGAAATCTGTTCAAATTAACACAGTATTAAGAACTATGTTGAGAACTATGCAATCCTGTGCAAAATTACTCCAATCTAAGCCCTTTGAAAGAAATGGGCGTATACTGGTGTATCTGTTAATAGGATTGTGTTATTGGTCTGTGGCTGTGATCTGAGTATACAAAGGGCTTCCCAGGTATAGCCTTTTATGAAAAGCAGGAATCCCCCCAGTCAGCTTTTTAGTGGTGGGAATGAATTCAACTCCCTTCTGCCCTTCCAAACAGGGATTTGGATCAGGGCAGAAAGGTTTTGTGTTGAAGCATTGTGTTCTGATGTTGCCATCGTGCTACAAATTGTTAGATTGTGGCCTAAAACCTCAATACTTTCCTTCAATTCCAATTAAGGGAGATCATTTAATTTTTTAAAAAAGTGTTCACTGATGAGTGGGGGTGGGGAAATGATTTGATACCAATTTCACTTATATACATATTATACACACTCGCTACTTAACTCTGCCTTGGTGTCAAATGTTGGACGGGTTGGGGGTAGGGAATGATTTCTCTGTGTATGAAAAGCATTATGAACTTGTACATTTTTATACTCTTCTGTAATATTTTTGAAATGTTTTGTTTTGCAGAAAAAAAGTGATGAAGCAATCAAAGACCAATAAGTACAATATCAATGCTTTAGGGTCATGAGACCTTCACTGGCCAATAGGTTAATTTAGTACAGCAATAAGCCAATTATTTTCCTTTTTCAGGATTTTTTTTTAATTATTTGTTTTTATGCTGTACTAGGCATATGGAACTGCCAGTTTTATTAACATGAAATGAGTACTGTGATGGGGGGGCATAAACAGTAATGTTAAGTTGTATTTGTGTTTACCTAAATGAGCAGTCGGAAGGCAAGTGCAATCAGCTGATCTTTAGGAAATATGAAAAAAAAGTTGATCTAGAGGCATACTTGCATTTTACGTTTCTTGATGTGTAATCATATTGCCAAAGACAAACTCTTTCATCAGTTATTATTGTAAATAACACTTTTCCCAAAACCTACCATAAAGTTTCTGTGATGTATTGTCTTCCAGTTGCAATAAAAATTACTGAGTTGCATCAATTGAATAATTGCAGTTCATGGATCCTGGTTTATCTGTTCATTTCATTTATTTAAAATTCTAACCTGCCCTTGTTTGGGGATAGATAGTGGAGCTGAAATGTCAAATTTTAGGCCATGATCAGGTTTAAAAGCAACTATATAGAGTGTTTTGGGGAGGGGGACTAGGGTCAGACTAAATATTTACTGGATTTATATCCTAACCTTTATTCAAAGAGGTTCAAGCAGACGTGGGTTTTTTGTCTTCACAATAACCCACCCAAATCTCCTTGGTCCCAGTCCAGCACTCTGTCTGATACATCATACCAAAGCCATCACCATATGTGTTAGTCAAAGAAGTAGGGTGAAAACAAGGCTCATGAGTAAACGATGATGTCAACCCCCTTGCCCTCAGGGAAGGGCCATCTGTGGCTCAGCTCCACCTGTCACAAGAAGAGGCCACAGTTGCTGAGAACAGTGCTTTGTTTGTCCCAGCCAACGATACTCGCAGCCTTTTCTTTGCAGCTTGTTGGTGCTTGTAGTATTATGTACTAGAATACTTTGCGATATTACAAAGGACCCTGTAGGGCTGACACATCTGCTGGCGGTGCCAGCTGAATCAAAGTGCTGTCAAATAGTCATGCTGCCCCCAACTCTGGGCAGCCTTTGTACAAACCTCGGGCAGTATCACTGAGGCTTCTAGGACATCCACAACTACTCATGGGGTGGCTGTCATGTGGGAAGGAGTGCCTCTCATATAGCTGTGCACTGTATGAGATGCCATTTCTGGCTCGGTAAATACTGCTGTTGCAGAGGCCGGGGAGGTGATGTTAACTTGGCCTGGTTTCCAGCACTACCAGAGTGAAGATGCTTAATCCGGCCACTTTCAATGAGAGTGGGTTGGGCTGAACAAAAACCCAGTCCCAGTTCCAAGGGCAAAATGATTTTTAAGTGTGTGTGGGATCAGTAGCCAATCTATTGTCCTGAAGAATACAGTTCAGCCCTTGAGACCAAAGTACTCAGGTTGGCCAAGAGTCGCACAGCTTTCTAAAACTATTTGCTGATAAATGCTAGTTGACAAGGGCCATTAAATTTGTTTGGAAAATCAACTTGGGAATCTCTTTTTTTATTAGGTGCTTTCAGTTCTCATGTGTACATGGTTCACTGGGCCTTCGATTATGATCCAAATCCTGAGACGCAGCATCATTTTATCTATATGTCTTTCCCCCAATTCAGTTGATTAGGCAACATGCACTGCGATTCCACTGCCCTCTTGTTCGTGTCAATTGGGAGTGTGTCAGTGTATCTCTGCTCATCAAAGAACAGAACGTTCTTCCTGGTAGAGCCACTTAAGTTAATAACCAGCAAAAACAAGAAACTGATCGTTCACTACAATCCCATGCTGAGCTGGGCTTTTCAAACAGATGACAAAAGCTGTTTCCTTGACCCCGATTTTGCTGTGCCGTCCACTGTCAAAACATTGCCCAGGAATTCTACATTTTGCAGCACTGTACAAGCAGTGTTAACTGATGTATTTAACTGAGGAAGGTGAATGGTAACAGGGCAACTACAGTCACTCATAGGTGCCCTCTCATCCATTCCTCCCAAATTGAATGGTAGTGATGTGAAGCCCTGTTTTGAATCCCTATCTTGCATGTATTTAGTAATGACAGAAACCACCATGATGCAGTGACTTAAACATACCCTGCCCTGCTATCCAGGTAGAAGAAGAAGAGATTGGATGTATACCCTGCCCTTCCCTCAGACTCTCAGAGTGGCTTACAAACTCCTTTCCCTTCCCCACCCCACAACAGACACCCTGTGAGGTAGGTGGGGCTGGGAGAGCTCTTTCAAGGACTGCTCTTGAGAGAACAGCTCTGAGAGAAATTGTGACTGACCCAAGGTCACACCAGCAGCTTCATGTGGAGGTGTGGGGGATCAAAGCTGGTTCTCCCAGATTAGAGTCCGTGCTCCTAACCACTACACCAAACAGGTACTCGGCTCATTTCGTAGCAGAAGCTCCTTTGCATATTAGGCCACACACCCCTGATGTAGCCAATCCTCCAAGAGCTTACAGTAGCCCCTGTAAGAAGAGCTCTGTAAACTGTTGGAGGATTGGCCTAATATGCAAAGGAGCTCCTGCTATGAAATCAGCCCTGCAGGTACTGATTTAGCGTATTTTTATTTCAGTCTAAACAATACAGTTTACCACATTCCCAGTTGTGAGGTGAAGTCTAGCATGTGTACTTGCCATGTCTGCTGATTGATGCAAACAATAGTATTGTATGGTGTGAACTTAAAAAAAAAATCTCTCAGGATGTTTTTCCTTCCTTCTTCTACTTCTTATCCTCTCTTCCAGAGCTAGACGTGATTGCATTACACAATCCAAGCAAAGGACTAATCTTATTACGCAGAAAACCTGGAATTTAGGGGTCCAAGGACCAAGTCAGAGCTCAGCTCAGGAATGAAATGTCAGAGATTTCAGCTGAGATGGGAAGATTTCCTGTAGCAAAGTGGAGAAGATGATTTGCTAAGCTGTGTAGGGCTTCTTGTTGGAAGGCTGTTTACCTGGAAGACCCTTCCTCTGTCTGAAAGCAAGAACAGTTAAGACCTCTGTGAACAAACCAGTCAAGTGCTTCCAAGGTTTTCTTACCCGGTTGATGTCAGGAAAACTGAGGGGGATAGCTTATGCAGATTAATAATCGGAATAGAAACAGATGTTTGGCTAACACAAGAGCTTGTTGGCCAGAGCATGTTCAGAAGAGCTGGTTGCAGGTAGGTGGAATAACTGACCTTGCACCTTGCTCCTTGATTAAAGCAATCTGAACCTTATTTATTAAATATGTGCTCTCTGACCAACAGGAGCTAGAGCACTCCACGGCAAGTGATCCTCAGAGAGAAACTATGCCAAAGTTTCTGGGGTTCTCTGTTAGGGTTGCCAGGTCTGGGTTGGAAAATACCTGGAGACTTTGGGGGTGGAGCCGGGAGAGGGCAGGGTTTGGGGTGGGGAGGGGCCTCAGCATAGTACAACACCATAGAGTTGATCCTTTAAAGCAGCCATTTTCTCCAGGGGAGCTGATCTCTGTCAGCTGGAGATCAGTTCTAAAAACGGGAGATCCCCAGGTCCCACCTGGAGGTTGGCAACCCTACTCTCTGTAGATACTTTTCCCTATGCTATTGAGAGCAGCTGACAGTCCAGTAATGAAAGGGAGGAATCCGCCTTCTGAGACCTGCCCTGAAAGTTTATCAGATCCAGAAGGGGGAGATTTAGATGGGATTTCCAAATCATCTACTCCTGCGATTCCTTACAAACTCCCTGCTTCTTGTTGTTGGGAGTATGTAGCATTTTAGACTGTTCAGAGAGATTGTTATAAATAAGTTCAGTCACCTTTACTGCAAAATAAAGTTGCAGCACTGAGGTTGAGAGAGGTGCAGACTGCAGAGCTGAGGCTTGCCTAGCGCCACCTGGGGTTCATTACTGTACGAAGAGTAATTTATTGGATTTCTATCCCACTCTTCCTCTGAGGAGCCCAGGGTAGCATTTGTACCTTCCTGTACCACTACCCATGATGTATACCTCATATATATGAAGTAGATTAGTCTTGAGACTGGCTCAGATTTACCAAAAGAGTAAGGTTGCCAGCTCCAGGTTGGGAAGTTCCTGGAAATTTGGAGAGGGAGCCTGGAGAGGGAGCTCAGCAGGGTATAATACCACAGGGTTCACCTTCCAAAGCAGCCACTTTCTCCAGGGGAACTGATCTCTGCAGTGTGGAGATCAGTTATAATTCCAGGGGGTCTCCAGGCCCCACCTGGAGACTCAAGTAACAAAAAATATACACTGCAAGAAACTTTTGTAAATAAACGTGTTCTATTTATAACTATTATTCTATAAAGTGCATTGTGTGCTATTATAACATCCTTGTCAGATACATATATTTAGTATATTCAGTATTACAACTACCAGTCAGTTTTGCATCAGTATGTTAAAAGTCAAGCCCCAATGGGAGTTTCCAGAATTACAAGCCTGCTTCTACTTCAAGAAGTCTTCCAAAAAGGGGGGGAAGCTTTCATTTATAGTTGTGTTGATGCTTATTGCCAGTCCTACAAAAAGACACATTGTGCAGCTAACATTCATGGACAGAGTGCCTCTGTCATTCTCCCAGCCTCACCTAGAGACGGGCAATCGTACAAAGGAGTTGCAGGGTAGATTTGAACCCAGGCTGCCACAGGACTATTTCAGCACTACATTGGCTTTCGTGAAAGAGGAGCTTCCTAGCTCACACGCCTAGTGGCTACACACTGTCCTCACTCTCAGTTATTTCGCATCTGGATAGGGCTTACACCTTTGGTGTTCTCAACACCAGTGCCTCATCATTGGGCCCCCAACCAAGAAAAATCTTCTTGTAATTCTCGTGAATCACCTGTCTGGTCTTTGTACATAAGCATGCCTTTACGCTCTCCTTCTCAAGACCAGCTATTCCACCCCAGCCCATCACTTGTCTTTCATCTGTGAGAAGAGTTTAGATCCCATTCCATTCTGTCTCTGCTCTCCCAGTGTGAACAGACTGTCATTCGCTCTTTGTTGTGGATTGATCTCTCATTCGCAGGACATACTGCACTGTGTCATCTGCCCTATGTGTTCTGCAGGACACAGCATCTCCATCTAGGCTTTCATTCCCCGTCTTATTTTTTTGTGTTTGTGAAGAAGAATGTTAATTGTGTTCTGCTAACCTCAGCCTTTCAAAGTACTTCAGCGGGAGTGTTAGCAACAGTGAGGAAAGAAGAACGGCCGCTGCACAGGTTTCACTGTTAACAAAAAGCTAGAGTAAGTCAGGCAGTCTGGAAAAACTCATTTCTCCAACTGAAGAACTGCCAAAGATCTGGGAGTTCCTTAGGCCACAGTAGCATGGGATTGGCTATCTGAGATCACATAGTTCTCAGGACCCCAACGATTGGGCCGAGGCCCAGTTGCAGCTATCTTGTCTGCCTAGGTAAGGCTGCCATGTTTTCGGATGGGAGTGCAGATTGGCAGGGACCCTTTATACAAAAAACCTAGATCAGCAGAGAAATAATACCTCCCAACTTTTGGAGAACTTTTAAGTATTGAGCAGGAGGCGATGAATCCAAACAAACAGGCTTTTATTCAGTGACACTGTTCAGCTCAAAAGACAGCTCTATGAGAGCAGCACTTTCATTTATACTGTTCTAACACATAACTTTCAACAATGTAACCATATACAAGCAATACTATTGGACCCAAGCAGGGCTCAGCGACTGGGTATCTAGATTGGCTTCAGGACCAATGGGAGTCTTTATTAATCAGCCAATAGGACTTGGAGCTTTAGGATACCAGAGCCCTTTTCAAGCTATTACTGCTTCATATTCTAAACACAAACACAACAAGAACCAAGTAAAGACCTTTTACCACATGTTAGTTTAGGGTTGCCAAGTCCGGGTTGGAAAATACCTGGGGACTTTGGGGGTGGAGCCAGGAGAAGGTGGGGTTTTAGTCGTGTCACTAACTTCTGTGGACATTTACAGTTAAGGTCACATGCCTATTTGGTAGCAATGGTAAAAATGAGGGAATGACCCATCAGAGAAAGTGAGGAGCAAAGCTTTCATTAAAGTACAGCTTTCAAAACTCTTCTGGCGGAAGGGAGGGCTTGTTCAGAGTAGCATTCTTCTACTTAAATTCGGGTGGACAGTCATGTTAGTCTGAGGCAGTGGAACAAAGTTTGAGTCCAGTGGCACCTTTAAGACCAACAAAAGTTTTATTATGGGTATAAGCAGGGCTATTTTGGGGCAGGAACGCACAGAAACGGAGTTCCGGCTGGCTTCCGAGTTGGCCACGCCTACAATCTCCACCCCCCTCAGGTTCGTCAGGTACCTCACAAGCCGTGGGGCACCTGGGGAATCCAAGCTGATGCAGGGAGGGAAAGCAGTTTAAACTGCCTCCCCTATCTCGGATTCTTCATGCACCTCGCAAGCCACGGGGCACCTGGGGAAGCTGATCCAGGGAGGGAGATGTGCTGTCAGGGGTGTGGCCTAATATGCTAATGAGTTTCTGGTGTTGGGTGTGGCATATTATACTAATGAGTTCCTGCTGGACTTTTTCTACAAAAAAAGCCCTGGGTATAAGCTTTCGTGTGTACGCATACTTGTGTATGTATCTGAAGAAGTGTGCATACACACGAAAGCTTATACTCAGAATAAAACTTTGTTGGTCTTAAAGATGCCACTGGACTCAAACTTTATTCTTCTGCTTCTTTATCAGGATTTTTTTTTAAATTCTAAAAATGCCCTGCAATCACTTACATTGGCCAAACTGCACTGCTTCTGTGTGTAAAGTTAAATGGATGCAAATTATACATTGAAAATGGAAATAAAAACTAGAGGGGGAGCATTTTAATTTCCTTTGGCATTCAATAAGAGACGTACAGTAAAGGTTGCAATACATTGGCAGAAGAATTTTAAACGTAGACTCCGATGAGAAGCTGCTACTTTGGAGTTTGTCAGCGGATTTAACACGGTCTGAGTCGGTCTCAATAGCAACTGGGCATGGCTAGCCCACTAAACCGCTTACCTTGACCATACATTGATCGCTTGGGGTACTTATACTAACTCTAATGGGATTGTTTCCTCTTCTGACAGGATCTTCTTTTCATCGGTACTTTGCAATAGAATGTGGCACACCTATGCCCTCCTGGCATCCCTTTGTAATAACTCTCCCTGCCGGCCCTCAAGGAATTCCTGGGTCACTAGGCAGAGAAAGGCAGTGGCTAACAACCTCTGTTAAGTCTCTTACCTTGAAAAAACTATGTGGTCGCCATAAATCGACTGTGTCTTGACGGCACTTTGCATGTGAAACAGCACTTTGCATACACATGCACATGTGAAACATTATTTATTTAGTTCTAGCCGCTTTTCTCCTCCCCACCCCACCCCCATGGGGGGACTCGTCAGTTTGCAACATCATTCTATCCTCCTCCATTTTATCCTCACTGCAACAACAGTGCAAGGTTTTTTCCAGGGCACAGTCTGAGTCTCCAAGATCTTAGTCTGCCACTCTGCCACTCTTCACTTTCAGAAGAGTTGATGCTGCAGTAAAATCATTTGTCTTTTATTAAGGTGCCACATGACTGTGGTTTTGTTACAACTGGACATCTGAACTTTGTTTAGATTGCTTTTGGAATGACTGTATATATATTTTTAAATCTGTGATTGATGGTTATCTACCTTGAGCTTTAGGCAAAGTGAGGTAAAAATTCTTAGATTGTTTATTTGCAATAGAGTTGCCAATCTCCAGGCAGTGGCTGGAGATCTTCTGCTGTTACAACTGATATCCAGGTGACAGAGATTAGTTCACCTGGAGAAAATGGCCACTTTAGAAGAAGAAGAGAAGAAAGAGATTGGATTTATGCCCCGCCCTTCACTCGGAGTCTCAGAGTGGCTTACAGTCTCCTTTCCCTTCCCTTCCCCTCCCCTCCCCTCCCCACAATAGACACCCTGTGAGGTAGGTGGGGCTAAGAGAGTTCTTTTGAGAACTGCTCTTTCAAAAACAGCTCTGACAGAACTATGGCTTGCCCAAGGTCATCCAGCAGCTGTGTGGAGGAATGGGGAATCAAATCCGATTCTCCCAGATTAGAGTCTGCACACTTAACCACTACACCAAACTGGCTGGCTGTGGTGGACTCTGTGGCACTGAAGCCCCTCCATTCCCCAAACCCTGATATCCTCAGGCTCCACCCCCCAAAAACTCCAAGTATTTCCCAACCTGGAGCTGGCAACCCTAATTTGTAAATGTATTTAAAGCTGGAGGAAGTGAGAGTGACATCACGGCCACATCCATTTTACATCCATTTTAAATCAATTGACTTACTTCTGTGGACATTTTCTAACTTGTCAAGCCTCTGAGTGTTAAGAAGACTGGATTCTACACTGTGAGCTAATTTTGTTTCCTTCTTTCTTGTGGTTTCCTTCCCTTTCATATTTCTTCGTGCAGAGAAGAGAAATGATTGCTAATGAATTGCAAGCATGGGGTATGCAGAGATCACTTAACGTGGCCCAAATATCCAGAAACACAACAATGATCAAGCCATGATAGGAAAATGACCCCAAGTGCACATTCCACTGTGAAAGTGTGGGCAAATGGAAATGAATGTGACTTGCTGAAATCTGAAAAGTCATAACCCAGTGGGGTGCATCGCGCATCAGCTGAAATGTGAAAATTATGCTTTCCCTGAAATCATAGCCTGGGTGAAATGAAAGTGATGTTTCACTTCTTCTAAAAAGCAAGGCTTTCGTGTCAGGGAAATTAAAAAAAGATTACTGGCACTTATTAAAATACTGACTGCAACTCAGGACTTGGGTTGGTTCTTCAGAACTTCCTATATTCAGGCTCCACTCCTCTAAGAACTTCTTCGTAGACTTGCTTAAAATTGCTCCCATGGTTCTCCCAGCTAATCTTTTAGTTCTGTTTACCTTTCACTGAAATAACCTCTGCAAATCTTCTAGCAGTATTTTTTTAATTAAAAAAACACCCTGAAACTTTCTTCCCAAGTTTGCTGCCTAGTCTAGTTTGGGGGAGGGGCTATGGCTCAGTGATAGAGCATCTGCTTAGCATGCAGAAGGTCCCAGGTTCAATCACAGGCATCTCCACCTAAAAAGACGAGGTGGGAGGTGATGTGAAACACCTCAGTCTGGACCCCCAGAAAGCTGCTGCCAGGCTGGATTTTTTTCACGGGGAGGGGTCTGTAGCTCAGTGGAAGAGTTTCTGCTTTGCATGCAGAGGGTGCCGGGTTCAGTCCTGGGCACCCAGACAGTAGGTGATGCGAAAGACCTCTCCCTGAGATCCTGGAGAGCTGCTGCCAGTCTGAATAGACAATATTGATCATGATGCACCAATGGTCTGCTTCAGTGTAAGGCAGCGTCATCTGTGCACATGTATGCAACATTTTAAACAGTGTAGAACCACAGTTTGGGGGTAGGATGAGTTCCTGGTTCAAATCACCACCTGCTTGAACTCACTGGGTGATCGAGGTCTAGCTATTCTCTTTTAGCACACCTTACAGGGATACTATGAAATTATGTTCACCCTTGGAGAAAGGGTGGGATAAAAATACAATAAATAAGAATACAGAGATCTGTTTACAGAAATCTTTTATAAATCCTTTTTCAGGCTGCAGTCCTGCAACCAGATAAAGTGCCAGACAGATAGCTATAAATACAACTATAGCTCCCTGAGCTGTAAGGAGGGACATCGCTCCCTCCAGTACCAGAGGCAGGATGCCTCCTTATATCAGTTGTTGGGTACCAAAGGCAGGAAGATTCTGTTGCACTCATCCTGCTTGTAGGCTTCCTAGAGACAGCTGGGTGGCCACTGTGTGAACAAAATGCTGGTCTTGATGGCCTTCGGTGTGATCCAGCATGGCTCTTCTTACACTCCTCTGCTACCCGAGCTGGTTCCCTTTTAGATGAGAGAGCACTGGTGTCTTATGGTGCTTGTGTTTATATGATGTAGGTCAATGATAATCAGTTGCTCAGGAGCCAGCTGTGGCTCTTCTGAGCACTGTTCCCCAATTTGGCACCTGCCCCATGTTTCAGGAAAGTGGGCAAGCCCTTGCCCGGTGGGGCTTGTGGTTGTTCCCACCCTGAAAGAGCTGCCACCAAAAGAATCTGGCAGCTATGCGCCTCCTTGAGGTACAGGCCTCATGCCAGGGGTGGAAGTAAATGTGGCTCTTTTGGTTGATGGTAACTGTGAATGTGGCTCTCTTCAGGCTGCATGGTGAGTCCTCCTGATCTGAATGTCTGTACCCTGCTGTTAAATGCTGGATTCCTGCATGTAGAATCAGTGATCCAGCATAATGAACAGCTCAAGTTTTATTACACACGAACACAAAAGACAAAGCACATGGCAAGCGGCCAACATATATACAGAACCAAAACAATGCTTAACCACACCCACACTGTCCTTCTGGAGGGTTTGAATTTCCCTTCAGTGACCTCATTGGTGTCCTATTGGTGTTTGCTGGGATCCTTGACCCCTAATGTGTTCAGGGACCAAGCTCAGGACTGAAGTCGCTAGCCCCCTAGTGGCTCTCAGCGGACACAATACCTGCTTTTCTCCCTAATGGGGCCCCAAGGCATTTCCCAGCATTCTTCTCACCTCCTGCATTTGCTCCTCACAATAACAACACTGTGAGGTAGATTAGGCTGAAAGAGAGTGACTGGCCCAAGGTCATCTAGTCAGCATCTGTGGCAGACAGGGGGCTGGAACCTGGATCTCCCAGTCTGACCACTATACCATGCTGACTCTGTGGGTTGTTCTTTTTTTTAATTTTTGCCCATGCCCAGTCAGAGCCATGAGTCACAAAGATATGTAAAAGATATAACAGCATCTCCCAGAGAATTCAGAATAAAAGCATTACCTGAGCTGTTTAATGAGTCTTACACTGTCATAGATCAATAAGAAATCCAAGCAGGCTGAAAAAAATTAGATGCTGAATGATTGGAAGTTGGTGAAATTCACCAGACAACATACTGAAGATGCTCCCCACTGTTGTCTACAGCAAATATGCAGTATCAATGAAAAATACAATTGCTTAGTGTTGTCTCATTAGGATCCAATTATGTGAGATGTATTTTAAATTTTGATATTTTCCCCCCGTCTGAGACAGAATAAGGAGAAATTGGAATGGAAAAAATTAATGACTTGCATTATACAACCAGAAAGACCAGAGGCTACAAAGCAAGGAATTTAAAAGAATATTAAGGCCCCACTTACTTACAGCATGGAGTTCAGACTGCAGCAAGTGTGCTTTGAAATGTTGTCACTTGTTGAGCAGGTATCTTGCTATTTTAGCAGTCCTTTGGGAACAGCTGGCAGGAAAACTGCAAAGTCCCCCTCCCCATTTAACACTCTAGGTGTTATGGTGACACCTAAGGGGGTGTGTGGCTCTTCTGTTAAAATAAACTTAGGTCCTGAGAAACCCACTCGGTTGACCGTCTACACACCTGCACCCCTTATAATAAGACCGTGTTAAGTTTAGTGTGACTCACTGGCTGTGTGATCAACAGTTGGGAATTAATGGAGGGTTTATCGTGAAGTAATAAACCCAGGAATGGGATTCTAGACAATGGAACTGTGATTGCCAAGCCAAACTTGTAATTTTCTGCCTGTGAACGCACAGCCCACGTTGGCATTGATGCATAATGTATCGTTATTATTCACAGCCACTCCATCTATAGCTTAGGTACCCGTTGGGTCTGCCTCACTGATCAGCTTCAGCTTTTCCTCTTTATTTGAGTTCCCAGTCCTGAATGTAGTATTAGATACAGCCCTGGGTGTCCAGGTTTGACACACCATTTTGCTTTTCTCGACATGCTGCTCAGATTAACTGTTAGGTAAGAGGAAACACTTGGTAACATTTGTGTGTCTGGCTTTTAGCCATATGTTACAGCAGTGCTGGCGCTCATTAGACTGAACCAATTTCCCCCTCAGCACTTAGGATAGCCCTTCCCCAAGGTGCCGGTGCTTGGTACCAGTGAGTGCCACCACACTAGAGCAGTAGAGGAATACATTGAAAGTTGCACCCAGGGTGCACCAGAGAGCCCCTTTTTAAGAGGGACATGTCTCTCGTGACCTTAGAGCAAGACAAGTGAGAACCATATCTGCAGCACTTTTAAAAAGCTGGTTTAAGTAAAACACTTTTGCACTGTGGCGTGCAAGGTCAGGTCTCTGAAGGTAACTGATTCTCTAGAGCCACCACTCAAAAGGCCCTGCCCAAAGTTCTAATTAATTTAATCCCTTAATTGGAAGGGAAATTGTGCTGAAGACTTCAAGAAACTTCCTTATAGGTTAATCACTTCAGGCTGAACAAGAGTGGGAAGGGAGCCCACAGTAACTGTGGCGATGGGGCTCCATTCCCCTTCTGAGCCGATCATTGAAAAAGGAAAAGACTAAGGCCACACAAAACTCGGACTTCTGTTATTAAATTGAAAACCATGGTTGGCTATGATTGTCTGTGGACACAACGTGGCATCTCTGTATGTGACAGAATCCTTTGCACTGGAAAATGGAGTGGAGGCCAGTTCAATTTTATACCAGAAGTAGCTATGATTATTGTATTAGTATGTACTTCCCAACTGCTATTCAGACGAATGTTGTTCCTGGGCCTGAGCTATTGATTCCCAGTGACCAATCCAGTGACCCATCAGAGCTTTTTCTGGCTGTAGTGGCTCAAGTGCTTAAGATGCTGAGCTGCAGACCAGAAAGTCTGTAGTTCAGCAGTTGGAGACCCAAGTGCCATGTGAAGGAGTGAGCTCCCGTCTCTGGCCCCAGCTTCTGCCAACCTAGCAGTTCGAAAGCAAGAAACTGCAAGTAGATAAATAGGTACTGCTTCAGTGGGAAAGTAACAGTGTTCCATGTGCCTCGCTGTTCAGTCATGCCAGCCACATGACCATGGAAAAGTCTTCGGACAGCGCTGGCGCTTCGGCTTGGAAACAGAGATGAACACCGCCCCCTAGAGTCGGATTCAACTGGCGGAAACCTTTACCTTTACTCTGAGGTGAACTGGCAGCTGTGAGCAGCAACAGTTCTAAGAACTCTCACCCTGTGAAAGATGGAGAAGCCCATTCTTCCTCCTACATTTGATGTGGAGGGTCCGTGCCCTCCTCTGTGGAATGGGCTCCCTGAGCAAGTGAGGGGGGCACCATTGTTAGAAATCTTAAGGAATCACAATTAAGGCAATTTTATTTGCCAGGGCGTTTAATGAGATATAAACTGCAGGCATCTGGGGGGAGGGTGTATCAGGCCTTTCTATTCTATTGGTTTTAGATGGTAATGTTTTAACTCTTCCAAAGCATTAATGACTGGAGGCAGCCTTTTAGGCAGGAAAAGGTGAGGGAGAGCCAGTCTGGTAAACAGCTGATGCCAAAGTAATGCTTGAGTCCCCGTTCTCCACAGCCAGCAAATCAAGACCACCTTCAGAAACGCAGCTCCAGTCCCAACATGGCTTGAAATGGCACTCAGGTCTTGGGTTAAGAAAACCAGAGGCCTAATTCTACCTTACGTTATCCTTTCTGTCTTCCCCACATCCACCATCAGCAGGCCTGTAGCCAGGATTTTGTAATTCAGGGGGCCTTTAAATAAGTCAGGGGGCACTGACGTCACCAAAATAAAAATGATAAAAAAATTAAAAGTTAAAAAGTCACGCTTGCCTGTTGGAGCAGGCAGGAGCAGTTGGAGCAGGCAGCCACTCAGCCCCGGAGGCCTCCCATGGCAGAGTGAGGGGCTCCGCCAGTGACAGAGCGAGGGGGCAGGGACGGGGAAGCAAGCCATGCTTGGGGAAGGGGGGGCAGGGGGGCCTTGGCTAGCTGGAAGTTAGGAGGCCTCGTCAGGGGGCTGGGCCCCAAAATGCCCCACTCTAGCTACAGGCCTCTCCATCAGGACTTCTGACTGGTAGTGCTTAGAATTCAATGCCTAGACACTTGGGGCCCAGATTTGGAGCAGGACTATTGTGCCCAGGAAGAAGAGACTGACGGCTCCCTTCTTTGCCATTTTCCTGAGCTGAAGCAGCCTGGGAAGCCACTAGTTGCCTCTTTAGATCAACTCGGACACATGTCATCTATGCCTAGCCCTGACCTGTATAGCTTGGGCCAGCCCAATCTTGTCAGATCTCAGAAGCGAAACAGGGTCAGCCCTGTTACAAACTTGGGAGGGAGACTGCCAAGGAAGTCCAGGGTTGCTACACAGCGCCAAGCAATGGCAAACCACTTCTGAACATCTCTTTCCTTGGAAACCCTATGGGGTTGCCATAAGTCAGCTGCAACTTGATGGGGGGGAGGGGGGATGGAATTATGCCCCCGGAGTTCCCTGGGGCCCTTTCAGGTTGGGAGAAAAGAACAAAAGCTTCAGCTCCCTTCTCCCTTCATGCCAGGATCCTGGTTCAAATCAGGGCCTGACAAGCCTGGGGACTGAATTAGAAGCATGTCTAATCAAGGCATGTCTGATCAAAAGATCTCATGGTGGTCCTGGGGAGAAAACAACCATGTAACACATAGTTAGGCCATCACAAGCCTTAAAAGGAGTTAACTTTGGTGTTGACAAACTGCTTACCTACGACTAGCAGGCATGGCTGCAAGTCGTGGTGAGTCTGGTGCCCCATTTGTTAACCATGCTTAATGCAGCAGCAGCCCTGACCTGGATGGCCCAGGCTAGCCTGGGAGGAGGGGGAGGAAGAAGAGAAGAGATTGCATTTATACTCCGCCCTTCTCTACTGGAGCAGCTTACAATCATCTTCCCTTCCTCTCCCCGCAACAGACACCCTGTGAGGTTGGTGGGGCTGAGAGAGCTCTGAGAGAACTGTGACTGACCCAAGGTCACCCAGCAGGCTTCTTGTGGGGGAGGAGTGGGGAATCAAACCCAGTTCTCCAGATTAGAGTCTGCTTCTCTTAACCCCTACACCAAACAGGGTCAGTCCCGGTTGCCTGGGAGACCATTGCTATGCAGAGTCAGGCAGTGGCAAACCATCTCTGTTTGTCTCTTGCCTTGAAAACCTATGGGATGGCCACAGGTCAGCTGCAACTTGAGGGGACTTTCCACCTCCAGAGCAGCAGAACCG
This sequence comes from Lepidodactylus listeri, assembly GCA_029233225.1. Classification (NCBI taxonomy): domain Eukaryota; kingdom Metazoa; phylum Chordata; class Lepidosauria; order Squamata; family Gekkonidae; genus Lepidodactylus; species Lepidodactylus listeri. The sequence continues at coordinate 72,513,020 of JARCFY010000011.1, read as the reverse complement.
GCATGGCATCTGGACCAATCCAGAGTAGCTAGAATGTTGGCTTTGGAGGAGGGAAACCTACATTCAGACTTCTGTTTGAGTATGAAGTTCATCAGGTCACTCTGGACCGACTGCTGTAAGCTGTTGTGAAGATAAATGAGATAATTGCATCCTACACTCCTGGAAGAAAGGGCAGGTTACAAGAGTCAAAAAACAGGGAAAGCAGTGGCTACAGAAGCTTCTCACTGCAGCTGTATTCCAACTCAGTTAGTAAACATGCAATTAAAGTTTGGTGCCAGAAACAGTTTGAAGATATACAATTGTTCTGCTTTCTGGAGACCCTCCCCGTCTGGGAAACAGGCTATTATACAAGAGGTGTGTTGGTGAATCATGATCCGTTGCTTCCCTGAAATGAAACATGGAGGAACCCATTCATCCGAGCCCTCCACCATCCTGGATGATATCGGATATTAAACTCAGTAGGGCTTTTTAGTTTTGTTTTTGGTGCGATGCATATGCAAATAATTTCTAAACATGCAAATTAGCTAATTATATAATTTACATAAAACACCCCTCACAGGCACTGCAACTTGGCAGCAATGAATTAAGCAAAGCCGGCTCTGGCTCTCTCCCCAGATGTTATTCCATCTCCGGTTCTTGTTTCAAAACATGCACTGTTCAACACTGGGGTTTTTGCAGTCAGGTTAAAGCCTCTATCAGCGGAAAGAGAAATAAACATTTCTAGTTTCAGAGTTGAAAGGAGTCTTCGGGATGAGAGATTTCACATGAAAGTCATGCCTTTTGCTGTTTGAAGCCCGCTGCACTCCCCGTCTCTCCCCGCCCCCCCCCGCCCCCTGCCTTGCCGCTGATCTGATTGAAGGGGCTGCAGATCAAAGGCGTACAAGTCGCTATGCCGCGAAGGTGGCACAATGCAGAGTGGGCTGCTGATAACGGAGAGCAGTTTAAATAATTGCTCAAGAATTTATTGGGCAACATGATTAATGGTTATGGAAATACAATGACTCGATACCAGAGGAGAGCATGAGATGGCTGATAAAGTAGGCCTAGTCTACCAGCCACGTGCGTGGAAAGTCATAGTTGTTTGCGTAAAAGCTTTACTTCTTCCCATTCACCTTTCCAGAAGAAGGTGAATGACAAAAAAGGTATTATATATGTCTCTTCTCATGCCCTTTTGCCCCCCCCCCTTCTTCTCATGCCCTTTTTGTCAAGAGTGGAATGGCATCTTCTGAGAAACTTCTGACACCCAAATTGGCATCCTAGTGAGAAGTCCTCTCCTTTGTTGCGATGCATATTCTGTCTTGCAGTGCCATAAGGGAAAGGGAAAGGTTTCCCTTGCTCGAAAGCCAGTCAAATCCGACTCTAGGGGGCGGTGCTCATCTCCGTTTCCAAGCCGAAGAGGCTGCACTGTCCAAAGACATTTCCGTGGTCATGTGGCCAGCATGGCTAGATGCCAAGGCGCACAGAACGCTGTTACCTTCCCACCGAAGTGGTACCTATTTACCTACTTGCGATTTCTTCCTTTCGAACTGCTAGGCTGGCAGGAGCTGGGGCCAGAGACGGGAGTTCACCCCATCATGCAGCACTTGGGCCTTCCGGTCTGCAGCTCAGCGTCTTAACCTCTGAGCCACCGCAGCCCCCTACAGTGCCATACCATTGTGTATTCCCCTCCACTGGCCTGCGGCATCCAATGAGGTGACGTGGAGGAGGGGAAAATGATAACACGATGATGTCCATACCACAGAGTAAGTTATTCTACAGTATTGCGGGAGAGAGGTAAAGAACATGATGCCATATTCAGTGGCCGCTCTGTCATCCTGCAGTGCATGGTTTCTCAGATGGTTTGACTTTGGGCCTTCTTCTGAACTCAACTCTTCCCTTACTCCGAGCCAGTGTCATTTTTTTTTACAGGAGAGCCTGCAGAGATTCTTATTTATAACTGCTTGAAGTACCTGCTGCTGCATATGAGGATCGGTATAGTGATATACTTACCCAGCTCTGGCATTAGAAGAGGCATAGAACACGTCTAATCCCGAGCACTTTTCTTTCCAAAACAAGTTATGACGATAGGAGACTGGGAATTCTAAACCTTAACAGATCCAGGGTGGGCCAATGAAGATCTCCCAAGAACCAAGAAGGACTTGGCTGAGGAGTAGAAGAAGGGTCCAACATTCCTGGACCGTCATACCTCCCATTCAGGATTCCATTTCAGAACCACTGCCATAATCCACAGTTCCATTTTAAGCATTTTGCACACCCAGAACTTATTTAATGATGTAACTGTAACATAGACATTGGGCATCTTTGAAAATAGGTTCCTTGTTATTTCAGAAAAAATGGAGGCCATCTCGCAATAAGTGAGACAATAATGATTATAATTATTGTATAGCGGTGTGTGTAGTATAGCCAGGAGATCCTAAGATTGTCTGGCAGCCAGAAGTTGTAGCTCTTTTAGCATTATGCACCACTAGGTGGTGTGCTGGACTTGTTTTTAAGGCAAGAGACGGTTCAGAGGTGGTTTGCCATTGCCTGCCTCTGCGTCATGCCCCTGGTATTCCTTTGAGGTCACCCATCCAAATACTAGCCAGGGCCAGCCCTACTTCCCTTTCAAGATCTGATGAGATCAGGCTAGCCTGGGCTATCCAGCAACCAGTGAGACAATGGAATGGAATGAAGAGTAGCATTACAAGGGAAAATTCTAGCATGGATTAGGAAGAGGCTTCTGATTTGGTAAGTGTTTGACTGGCTGAGAAGATATACCTAGTAAGTAAGTAATTACTTCCTATGAAGGTGCGAGGAGAGAAGTAGTGGTGCTCTATATGGATTCATCACGGACCTTTAAGCATTGTTTAGCATATTTCTGCTAATAACCGGGTTTGGGGGAGGGAAATTTAGGGTAGTATATAAATAAACATAGGGTAGTATATACAAACATTATTTTTTCCCTTGAGCAATCTTTTTCTAAAGCAGGTATTTTCATAGGTTGTAGCACTGTAAATGGTGAGCTGGCATGTACTGAGAAACTGTTCCTTTTCATCTGTCCTCCTGACCCTCTCATTTTCCAGGTTTCTTTCTGTATCCCATGAGCCCCTAAAGTATGAGAAGTGACAGGGACCTGAAAAAGGCCACTGCCTCTGTTCAGTGGAGGGAATCCAAATCCACTCGTGACAGATGGCTGCCCAGCCTTGGCTTGGAAACTCCCAGTGAGAGAGAGAGCCCGCTCACCTGCAGGTAACAGCTAGGTTCCCTACACCGCCACAGGTTTAAAATGACCTTGCTGGAAAATGGCAGAAGAACTTGTCCTTCAGCATTTGCCCAGGGATTGTTTTCACCCTGACAAGTACACTTTCAAAGTAGACCTGTGGCAAACCAGTCATATGTCAAATGAGGTTCCACCACCCTAAACAAAATTGTTACCAATGTTCTTCATAATTAGAGATACTGTTCTGGAAGGTATGTTACAGATCACCTGATTGCATTTCTGATTCTGGAAAGGTGACGGTAGAGTTACTCCAGTCTAAGAGGGCTGCAGTGGCTCAAGTGGTAAATATGCTGAACCGCAGATTGGAAGGTTGGTAGCTCCGCAGTTTGAGACCTGAGTGCTGCATGATGGAGTGAGCTTTACCTTGACTTCCAGAAAGCTTTTGATGAAGTTCCTCATCAAAGGCTCCTAAGTAAGCTCAATAGTCATGGGATAAAAGGGCAAGTCCTTTTGTGGATCAAAAACTGGCTAATTAAAAGGAAACAGAAAGTGAGGCCGAGGACAGACTGGGGTTCTGGAGTGCCCTGCCTCCGCTTTAGAAGCGGAGGCAGAGAGGGCGTCCAGACAGCCGCAGCTGTTCCCCGTCGCCGGTGCGGACTCACTCGTCCGCGAGGCACCGGCATGCCGCTTCAGCCGGAGACGCCTAGAAACTGGTCCCCAGGCATCTCCGCGCACATCCCCAGTGCTTCTGGCGGGTGTGAACATGCCGAAGGCACGTTGCACACGCCGCCGGAAGTCTGAATGGCGGCCATGGCTGCGCATAGCCGCGGCTCACCCAGGCAGCTGGCAGCCGCGCTCTGCCGCCCCTCGCAGCCAGTGCGAAAGGGGCAGCCCGGGCAGTTTTTCCCATGGGGCTTTTGACCCCGCGGCTGTGCCGGGACAGATCTCCAGTCTGTCCTTGGCCTGAGTATAAATCAGCAATTTTCTCAGTGGAGGGAGGTAAGCAGTGGGTACTGCAGGGATCAGTACTCGGTCCAATACTTTTTAACTTGTTTATTAATGATTTGGAGTTGGGAGTAAGCAGTGAAGTGGCTAAATTTGCAAATGACATGAAGTTGTTCAGGCTGGTGAGAACCAGGGAGGATTGTGAGGCACTCCAAAGGGATCTGTCGAGGATGGGTGAGTGGGCATCAGTGTGGCAAATGGGGTTCAATGTGGCCAAGTGCAAAGTGATACACATTAGAGCAAAAAATCCTAACTATAAATACACGTTGATGGGGTCCGAACTGGCAGAGACTGACCAAGAGAGAGATCTTGGAGTTGTAGTAGATAACTCAATGAAAATGTCAAGACAGTGTGTGACTGCAATGAAAAAGGCCAACACTATGCTGGGGGTTATTAGGAAGGGAACTAAAAACAAATCAGCCAGTATCATAATGCCCCTGTATAAATTGATGGTGCGACCTCATTTGGAGTACTGTGTAGAGTTCTGGTCGTCACACCTTAAAAAGGATATTATAGCATTGGAAAAAGTGCAGAAAAGGGCAACGGGAATGATAAAAGTGTTGGAACAGTTTCCCTATGAAGAAAGGTTGAAGCGCTTGGGGCTCTTTAGCTTGGAGAAACGATGGCTGAGAGGTGACATGATCAAGGTTTATAAGATTATGCATGGGATAGAGCAGGTAGAGAAAGAGGTGCTTTTCTCCCTTTCTTACAATACAAGAACTCGTGGGCACTTCATGAAATTTCTGAGCAGTTGGGTTAGAACAGATAAAAGGAAGTAGTTCTTCACCGAAAGAGTGATTAACATGTGGAATTCACTGCCACAGGAGGTGGTGGCAGCTACAAGCATGGACGGCTTCAAGAGGGAATGTTGGACTGGATGGGCCACTGGCCTGATCCAACATTGGCTTCTCTTATGTTCTCTGGTCCCAGCTCCTGCCAACCTAGCAGTTCAAAAGCAAGAAATTGCAATTAGATAAATAGGTACCACTTTGGTGGGAAGGTAACAGCGTTCCGCGTGCCTTGGCATCTAGTCATGCCGGCCACATGACCATGGGAAAAGTCTTTGGACAGCGCTGGCTCTTCGGCTTGGAAACGGAGATGAGCACTGCATCCCTAGAGTCATATTCAGCTGGCTTTCGAGCAAGGGAAACCTTTACTTTTACCTAAGCTCATTGTTTATGTATCTATTTATAGTTATTTAAGTTATTTATAATCCCCTTTTCTCACAGGGACTCCAGGCGGATTCTTGAACCAGTTTAGAAGCAGATGATTCTAGGGGAAAGAGAACCAGTAGCTGTTACCCCTGGAACTTCCTACTACTTTGGAGCAAGTGTGTGAAGAAAGTAGACCAGAAACTGAGGAGTAGTGAAAGCAGGGGTCATTTCGAGCAGGAGCACACAGGAGCGCCATTCCGGGAGTAACAAGCCCAGGAGTGGGCACATATGGTGATGCACTGTGGAAAAAAGCAAAAGCATACTAATTTGATCTGTATTTTCATGCTTGTTGAGGGGTAGCTTCCCTGCAAGAGCAAAGGAAACCAGAAGTGTCTTTAGTCAAAGTGTAAAGCTGGCTCGTCAGCTCTGAGTTGGGAAATACCTGGAGATTTTTGGGGTAGAGCCTGAGTGGTGGTTGTTGCCTTCTGACACACTTCTGGTGATGTCAGGGGGTGTGGGATATGCAAATAAGTTATGCTAATGAGCTATGCTAATGAGCTCTTGCACCTCTTTTTCTATGAAATTACCCCTGAAAAGTGTACATAACCTGCACATCATGCAGATGTGGGGCATATCACTTGTCCCTATTCAGTAGGCTGTTTAATCACTTCTCATCCTTCAGGGCAAGACTATCCCTGTCATTAAGGTAGATTGGGGTACCTACGAATATAGTAAATGTATATTTGTTTGTTTGTTTAAAACATGTATAATCCCAGCTTTCTCCAAAATAACTGGGGCCCAAAGTGGATAACAACAAAAAAATAGTACACCCCCCCAAAAAAAACCAGAATTAAGAGAGAAAATAACTTTAAACTTTGAGATTGCTGTCTTCCACAGCATCCTGAGGAGCTAAACGCCACTTCTAAATAATGCTGTTTTACAAGCCCAGCTAACTCATAAGAGAGATGTTGGTTTTCTAATTTCCTCTGGAAGGCTATTCCATAACATTGGAGCAGCCACAGAAAAACCCTATGATTGGGCCGCAGCAGAATGTACTCTTGCAGGAATCAGAATAACCAGTTTGTTGTAGTGGTTAAGAGAGGCGGACTCTAATCTGGAGAACCGGGTTTGATTCCCCACTCCTCCACATGAAGCCTACCTTGGGTCAGTCACAGTTCTATCAAAGCTGTTCTCTAAGGACAGTTCTCTCAGAGCTCTCTCAGTCCCACCTACCTCACAGGGTGTCTGTTGTGGGGAGAGGCAGCTGTCTTATGCTGAATCAAACCACTGGGCCATCAAAGACAGTATTATCTAGTCAGATGAAAAGCAGCTCTCCAGAGTCTCAGGCTGAGGTCTTTCACAGTACCTACCACCTATCCTTTTAACTGGAGGTGCCAAGGATTGAACCTGGGACCTTCTGCCTGCCAAGCAGGTGCTCTACCACTGAACCACAGCCCTTCCTCTACTAAGGAGTACTTCTACCAAGTCAGATCATTGGGCCATCACTAATGCCTACTCTGATTCGCAGTAACTCTCCAGGATCTCAGGTAGATAAAGATCTTTCCAAACACTTTTCACTGTAGATGCCAGGCCAGGGTCTGAGGCTGGGGCCTTCTGCATCCTGAGCCATGGACTCTCCTGCTACCTATTATTACTTGGTGTTACTTTTTTTTTTTTTGAGTAAGATTTAGTTCCATCTCCATGTCATCACCTAAAGTTCACTTTGCAAGAAATCTGAAGTAGAAACTCTTCCCGACTTCTCGGTTTTTCTTCATTCTCCTGAGAAGGTTTTCCAGCAACAGACTCCTAACTAGGATTACCAACTCTGGGTTGGGAAATTCCTGGAAATTTTTGGAGTGAGCCTTGGAAGGCAGAGTTTAAGAAAGGGAGGGGCCACAGTAGGGTATAACGCCATAGATTTCATTCTCCAAAGCAGCCATTTTCTTTTGGATAACTGACCTCTGTCATCTGGAGTTCAAGTTGTAATTCTGGGAGATCAATAGGCCTCACCTGAAGATTAGCAGTTGTATTCCTGACAAAGCCTTCCTCTTGCTTTATCTAAGCATATGGAGAGGAAATGTTTTGTGAGCCTGCTGGGGTTGATAGATCTTGGAAGGAAGACATGAATCTGATATGTGTTGGGGAGGGGGTACCTTGGGGGTGGGACCTGTCCCCACCCCACCCCTCCAGGAATGGGGCTTACCCACCATATACTTGCTGGAAAATCAGACAGGGAGGTATGGGAAGGAAGCAGGAGGGGGAGGCCAACCCAGTAATAGGGATGAAGGCTTTGTAAAACTCCTCCTGCCATCGCTGCGCATTTCCTTTACAATCAGAATGAGTTGGAAGACTTCAGGTGAAATTGGAGGCCAGGAATTCTCTGAGCTAACTTGAAATGATCTGAATCATTCCGGTCATGAAGGTAACAACAAATAATACAGATACATAATTCAACTACTCTCAGATTCCTTCCCTTTATGGTGTGTGTGTGTGGGGGGAACCCTTCATCTGGCAACCAGCCAGGAGGAGGAAAACCAGGTCATGCAGGCAGAAAGACTGACAACCCTGTATTGCTATAAACAAAATCCATACCTTCTCAGTTCAAGAGCTGTTGTTCTAGCCTTGACTGGAGTGATGACCTTTCTTTTCCCCACCCCCACCCCCACCCCCACCCCCATCCCCATTGCTAAGCAACTACCAAAACCACTTCACAGGCCCCATCATCTCATTCTTGCTGGCATTCCAAAGTCAACAATAATTGTGTTTCTCCATTAGTGTTCATTTAGAGTGCTTTGGAGCTGGACCTCAGCCAGTCTGAAGTCTCTGTTAATGGCATTTCTGAATATCCTTTTCTCCCACTGATAGAAATATCTAAGAGAAATAAACCTTACATAGCTGTAATCTGCTTGCTAGTTTTATGACACGTTTTCATAATGGCAAAAAATAGAGAACGTGGCAAAAGGGAGGGGGAAGTAAACTTAATTAGAAAATGCTCTTTTTGGAGTAAAATGTCACGTTATTAATGGCAGTTGGTAAATGTGTCAGATAGATTTGAAAAATGAATAAATATTTTGAAATAAGCAGGTATAGTAGATAATAACATAGGGCTGCCAAGTCCCCCCGGGGGGCGGGGAATCCCCCGCTAAAGGGGTCCCCAATCAGCCGGTCCAGATTCGGCTGGCAGGGGGAACCCCACCCCCGAAGTGGCCTGATCAGGCTGACTGCCCCAGCGTGAGAACGTCACCCAGAAGTGATGTCATCACGCTGGGCACGTTGCCGGGGCAATGCTCTAGCAATTGCCCTGAAAACTCTATGGTACCATAGAGTTTTAGGGCGATTACCGGAGCGTCGCCCTGGCAACGTGCCCAGCGTGATGACGTCACTTCCGGGTGATGTCATTTCGGTGCACATGCACAAAGCGTGCATGTGGGGACCCCCAACACAGAGAAGAACTCCCCCAATATTTTAAAGGTAGGACTTGGCAACCCTATTATAACATGATGCAGAGGGTCTACACATGTGAAAACATTGCAAAATGCAGAGATTTGCGAAAGCAACTGGGGCTAAAGAATGTTTTAAGAAAGCAGTTTGGTCCAGAAAGGTCCCAGAGGCAAGGCCACAGATATGGACAGCTTCTTTTATAAAAAGAAAGATAGAACAAAATCCCATTCACAAACTAGCTCATGTTCCAGTCTGTGTAGGGGAAGACAAGGCATTTATAATAACCCCATTCCTTGATCCAGGCCATTATTTCACACTGTCCTGGATTAACCACCTGTTAGTCCACTTCAAAATTTATGGTGGACTGAAAGAACAAAAAAAGAAGTTTGGAAAGCAAGTTAAGTTAGTTGTTGCTGTAACTCTGGTAGAGAAAGAATTTTCTGTTGAACTCCGCTTTTGTTTAAAACTATTGCTTCCTGATTTTCATGCTTGTTCTTCTGGATACAAGTGCCACAGAAGTCCTTCACCATGCACATAAAAGCTCTGTTCATAAGTTACAATGAAGGCATGTAAAATCCATACCAGCATACACCTTAGGGTTGCCAAGTTTAACCTTTTGTTTAGTGTGGGGGGGGGGGGGCCTTGCTGGCCTGGGAGTCTTCTGGTGCACACCTCTGTAATTCGCCTCTGTAATTCGCGGGAAAATTATAGAGTGTCCCCCCCCAAACGTGCCCGATGCGATGATGTCACCTCCGGGTGACATAATCGTGCTGGGCACGTCACCACAGCCCAGCAATTTGGGGGCGGGGTTCCCCCCAGTGGCCCAATCCGGGCCGGTGGGGGAACGGACCAATCAAGCGGGGGTTTCCCTAGTACACCTTGCTTTTCTTTGCATGTGCTTGGAGTAATTTTCATGTTAGGGATGCTGTGAACTTTACCATGAATTGATTCACCAGATGAATGTACCATAATGGCATTGAGCTAATTTGGTGAGCCGGTTGTGGGATTACTTCCTCAGTGCAACAAACAGATCTCTTGCCCGATCTTTTTGTCACTGACAAGCAGCATGTGCAGCAGAAGACAATTGGCCTGCACCCTCCAATGCAAACGTGCAAGTAAAGAAGAAGAAAAAGAAGAGAGATTTATACCCTGCCCTTCACTATCTGAAGGAGTCTCAGAGCGGCTTACAATCTCCTGTCCCTTCCCCTCCCCACAACAGGCACCCTGTGAGGCAAGTGGGGCTGAGATAGCTCTTTCAAGAACTGCTCATGAGAGAACAGCTCTGAAAGAACTTGTAACTGACCCAAGGTCACACCAGCAGCTGCATGTGGAGAAGTGGGGAACCAAACCCAGTCCTCACAGATTAGTCTGCGCTCCTAACCACTACATCAAACAAGGAATGGATCACAAAACCAAAGGAATGGGTCAGATATGGTGCCTGAAAGTAGAATGAGCTGCAATACTCTTTCCTAAGAGTAAGCCTCATTGAAAAATGAGATTTATTTCTGAGTAAACTAAACTAGGACAACATGTATGCCTGAAAGCTGAGTGTGTGTGTTGTTATGCAGCCATCCCCCACCAGCGAACTCCAGCTAACAATTCACCAATCAGTCCATCTGATCAGTCATTAAATCACTGACATATTTGCACCCATTGATTACGAGTTGATCTGAACCCATGGGACTTCAAACATCCCTCATGTACAACTCAACACATGATTTAAATCCACCTTTATCTGGGAACTGGCCCCATTTAATTTGTAAAGTTAACGTGTTGGTTCTTTCTTACACACAGTTGTAAGTATATACATACAGGATGTACATGTGTTCACTGTATCAGTCGCATTCCACTCCAGCGCCATGCTAGGCAAAAACTTGCCCTGCTGTGTTTCTGTGTCTCACAGTTGTTAGAAGCACATGAGAAACAAGAGGCAACTTTATACACTGTAGGTGTGAGCAGCAAGCTGGAGAAAGGGGGAGCCTCTTTCACTGTTATGTAATGTTCAAGCAGAGTCCCACAAGACTTGTGGGGGAGATCCTGGTCCCCTAGGTCTGCAAACACCTCTTCATTCTCTGGGTCTACCATTCTACATGCGAGCCAGGCTCAGCATTATATACATGATGTAGAACTACTTTGACTTTTATTCTGGATTTGTCATGGCATGGAATGATCTTAAACTGTGCTTAATTACATGCTTGGGAAGAGGAAAGCTATACCATCCTTAATCTCTTCCCAAAACCCTCTGTTTTGTAGCCCTTTTTCCTAATTCACCGCACTGGTAGAAAGTTGACTTTCTGGTGTTATGTTCTGTACACTATTCTCTAGTTTAAACTTAAAGACTCTCTAGTGTTAACTTACTTCCTGTATGCACCCTGCGACATGTCTGGGCATGTTCGCCTGTAATGCCAAACGATACCTGCATGAGCTTCAGTCCCCAGAGGACAATGGACCCTAGGAGATTGTCCCCCTATCAGAGGCTTATGATATTCAAATGGACCTATGATAGCCTCTGGAGGGAACTTAATCCCTGTTTACCCAATCCCCATGGGGGTGGGGGAGTCAGGGGTGCAGTTTACCTGTAAATATAAGCAGGCTCCCCGACCACTCTCCTTCATGCTTGTTCCTGACTAGGGCTGCCAAGTCCAACTTGGGAAATATCTGGGGACTTTGGGGGTGGAGCCAGGAGACTTTGGGGGTGGAGCCAGGAGAAAGGAAGTGACATCATTTTGTGATGTCACATCCTGTGATGTTGCTTCCACATGCTTCCACATGAACTCATGAAGTTTCCTAATACTGAATCAGGCCATTGGTCCATCAAGGTCAGTATTGACTACTCAGACTGGTAGTGGCTCTCCAGGGTCTCAGGCTGAGATCTTTAATGTCACCTATTACCTGATCCTTTTTTAGCTAAAGAAGCTGATACCTCCTGCATGTCAAGCAGATGCTCTATCACTGAGCAACAGCCCTACTGAATCCTTCCTCATCTCGGCAGAATATGAAGCACTAAGTGCTACACAAGTGCTAAATATGATTTTCATATCATAAGAACAGGAGAGAAGCCACAGTGGATCGGCCCATCTAGTACAGCCCATCCAATACAACACTCTGTGTCACAACAGTGGCCAAAAATACCAGGTGCCCTCAGGAGGTCCAGCAGCGGGGCCAGAACTCCAGAAGCCCTCCCACTGTTGCCCCCCAAGCACCAAGAATACAGAGCATCACTGTCCCAGACAAAGGGTTCCATTTAGACCTTGTGGCTAATAATAGCCACTGATAGACCTCTGCTGGATGGGGACAGAGAGAGAGACAGACAGAGACAGACAGACAGAAAAAAGAAAGAAAGGGGGAGAGAGAGAAGGAAAAAAACTGGCAGAGGCACTTACTTCCATTTAGACTTTGTGGCTATAATAGCCACTGATAGACCTCTGCTGGATGGGGACAGAGAGAGAGAGACAGACAGACAGACAGACAGAAAAAAGAAAGAGGGAGAGAGAAGGAAAAGAGCTGGAAGAGAAACTTACTACAGCAACGTTGCCAGCCACATGCAAAAGCAGCTCCTTCAGTCCCTCCTTAATCTCTGGGCGGACCTCTCTTGCTGTGGAAGCTTTCTTGCTGACTTCTTAAAGGGGAAATGTCTGGTGAGGCTTTTTACTGCAGGGCAGGCTCTCTGCAGACATTTCCCTTTTAAGGCAGCCATTTTGTCCCCCCGGTGGCCAACTTTGAAAAAGCGGGGGGAAGCACTAAAAATCGGTGTTTCCCCCGCTCTACCGGGGGACTTGGCAGCCCTATTCCTGACCTACAATAAACTCCACTATGCTGAAAATCACTCCAACGGCTCCAGACTCCAGTACTCTTCACTCTTTTGACTCCATTTTGTTTGTTACTGAATTACCATAAGCTTGTTCACAGCTTTCGTGAGATGCAACTTTCATTGTTTAGTCTCACCTTGGTGCGTAGGTTTTCAGATGAGGATGTTCTTCGTGGATGTTCTTCGTGGAATTATTGCCAACACATTTGCATGTAGATCAATAAGAAGATGCTACATTTTTAAAATCTCAGCTGAGGCACTAACTAACAAATCCATATGGAAATTAGTTCCTGGATAAATTTGAGGGCTAGAAAGCCCACCCTGTTAATGACAATCTTTCCAGTGACTTCATGGCTCCCCAGTGTTTAAGTTGTAAGATCTATAAATGAGAGATGCCATTCAAATTACATGCCATTAACTGCCCATCCCCAAGAAAACACCAAAGAGATACACACAATACAATACAAACAGCCCTTCCCCCAAACCATATTCCATTTACAGCATAACCAATTAAATACCCAAAACAGAACTCAAATGACTTCACATGATGCTGGAAAGACAGAAAGAAGGCCTCAAACCAACTTCCTATGGGGAAAATCCCATAACTGGAGCACCACCACAACAAAGTCTCTCCAATAGCCACCTACCTAACTTCAGCAGTAACGGGGCACATGGAGAAGAGACTCTGATAATGCAAACTGCCCAGGAGATATTGGTTTTAACTATCTTGATCAGCCCTTTGAATCAGCCCTTAGCAACTTAGTCGCCCTGTTCTAAACCAACTGAAATTTCTGAAGGCAGCCCCACATATAACACATTACTGTAGAGCAGGGGTCCTCAAACTACGGCCCACGGGCCACATGCGGCCCGCCGAGGACATTTATCCGGCCCACCGGCTAGGTTCCTGTTTAGCTGCACCAGCGCACCAATTTCACCCGGCCAGCGCAGCTATTTTTTTCACAGCGCAGGGGCCGGCGGTTCCCTTCCCAGTGGCCACGCAGCACAGATCTGTTTGTGTTTTCTAATCTGGGCTGGCCCCGCCTCCCCTCAGCTGGGGTTTGCTTGCCCTGTGAAAGGGGGCGCTGCTGCCTTCCTGGCAGCCCTCTACCTCGTGCTCCTGGAGATACCCTGGCCCAGACGGAGGACTGCTCTGTTGCCTGCCTTCTGCCCTTCCTGAGGTGAGTCGCTGGGTTGTTTTGTTTTGTCTGGGGGTGGGGGGAGGTCAGCTGGAGGGCCCAGGCCGGGACCTGTGGAGGATCTCTGGCCGTGTGTTTGCTGGGCGGCCGTGCACCCTTCTTTCCAGCCTCCCCTGTTTCTCTTCTCTTTGGGAAGGGGGAGGAAGGATGAGCTTTTGCACCCAGGCTGCAAGCAATCCGTGGAGGATCTCTGCCCCTCAGTGTGTTTGCTGGGCGGCCGTGCGCCCTTCCTTCCAGCCTCCCTCATTTCTTTTCCCTTTGGGAAGTGGGGGGGGGGGGAGATGAGCTTTTGCACCCAGGCTGCAAGCAATCCGTGGAGGATCTCTTCCCCTCAGGGTGTTTGCTGGGCGGCCGTGTGCCCTTCCTTCCAGCCTCCTGCGTTTCTTTTCCCTTTGGGAAGTGGGGGGGGGGGGGGGGAGAATGAGCTTTTGCACCCAGGCTGCAAGCAATCCGTGGAGGATCTCTGCCCCAGTGTTTTCAATTATTGTAAAAAAGAAAAGGAAGAAGCGAGGCCAACCCTATCAGACTGGCTTGGTTGCCAGACCCCAGTGGGGAAACTCCTGGAGATTTGGGGATGGAGCCTGGGGAGGACAGGGACCCCAGTGGGGTCCAGTGCCACAGAGTCCACCCTCCAAAGCAGCCATTTCATCCGGGGGAACTGGTCTCTATAGACTGGAGAAGAGCTGTAATTCTGGGGGATCCACAGGTCCCACCTGGAGGTTGGCACCCTCAAAGCCAGATCCAGCAGCTGGGGTTAGCAGAGCAGTGCGCGGGTGGGTGGGAGAGCCGTACCAAGAGAGAGGGAGGGAAATAAGAAAAAGTGGAGGGTGTATCTTCCTTTTCCTGGTGTCCTGTGTACTCTCCATGCTGATGGGGAAAGGGCCAAGAAATGGAAGCAAACAGGGACTCTCAGTCTGGGGCAAGTGATGCTCTGTATTCTTGGTGCTTGGGGGGGAGGGGGAGGCAACAGTGGGAGGGCTTCCTGCCCCCACTGCTGGACCTCCTGAGGGCACCTGGTGTTTTTGGCCACTGTGTGACAGAGGGTTGGACTGGATGGGCCACTGGCCTGATCCAGCATTGGCCTCTCTTTTGTTCTTATGGGTGCTTTTCCTTGGCAACCCTTTTTTGGACCTTTCGTAAAGGAGTGAAGGACCTCTGAGCATGTGTAGCTCCCTCCCCCAACAGGCAGGAAAACAGGAGGGATGTGTCTGTGGGTTTGTGTGATGCTGCCCCAGTGAAAGATAATCGCCAGGCTTCTCTCCCCCCATTTGCCCTTTGACAACAAGCAGCTTTCTTAAGTCAACACATCTTAAGCCCATGAGTGGCTATTAGAAGAAGAGATTGGATTTATATCCCGCCCTTCACTCACTTAGAGTCTCAGAGCAGCTTACAAACTCCTTTCCCTCGCCCTGCCCACAACAGACACCCTGTGAGGCAGGTGAGGCTGAGAGAGCTCTGAGACAACTGTCCTTGAGAGAACAGCTCTGAGAGAACTTGTGACTGACCTAAGGTCATCCAGCAGATGCAAGTGGAGGCGTGGGGAATCAAACCCTGTTCTCCCAGATTAGAGTCTCTGCACACTTAACCACTTGTTCCCGTTTTGTTTTTTTACTTCAAAATAAGATATGTGCAGTGTGCATAGGAATTTGTTTATAGTTTTTTTTAAAAAACTATAGTCCGGCCCGCCAGCGGTCTGAGGGACAGTGAACTGGCCCCCTGTTTAAAAAGTTTGAGGACCCCTGCTGTAGAGATTTTTCAACATCTACCAGTCCTGAAGAGGGAGTCAGTTTTTCAACAGTTCATTTTATTGTTTTTTTCCTGTTTTTTTTCCTGTTCAGCACGTTTCTCCGATGATTCCTGCCTAACAGTTCAATACAGTGCCATTGGCTTTTCATCCATGTGGTCTCTCACACAGTTCCATAGAGGTATACTGCCTTCCATGTTTTCTGTGCTACTTAGGGCTGTCAACCTCCAGGTGGTGCTGAAGATCTCCTGCTATTACAGAGATCCGTTCACCTGGAGAAAACGGCTGCTTTGGAAGGTGAACTTTATGGTGTTATACCTCAGTGAAGTCCCTCCCCTCCCCAAACCACACCCTTCTCAGACTCCACCCCCAAAATCTCCAGGTGTTTCTCAACCCAGAGCTGGCAACCCTAGCCACTGCTTGCTTGACAAGGTGTTGTTTCAATAGACAGTTGGTTCAGTTACAAATCATATAAGTCAGTCGTAAATAAATACTGTGTTTAATGATCTGCATCAAAAAGTAATCTTTACTGATATCTATGGCTGCCCATCTGTTTCAGTTGGCAGCATTTTTGTGCATGCATAGTTGTGCAAAAGCCCAATACAAACCTCTTCGGCAGGCATTTGAGTATGGTGCCAAACTGAACAGACCCATTGATTGGCTCACATCCGATCAACAGTCAAACACAGTGTAAGTTCAACTGTCAAACATGTTCACTGTAAAATTCATGGCATCCCTACGTTATCATAACCAAACCTGGATGTCACTTGAGCATAGTTAACTTGGCAAGATCATTACCTTCCAGGAACAGATGTAGTTGGCATACACATTCAAGTTGTAAGAAGATGATCCTTGCCCAAGAGCCATAAACAATATTGGATCTGGGAACATCCCAAACTATCAATATGCTCTTCAAAGGGAAGGTGCAACCCTGTCTGGAACAAGTGGATGCCTACTCTTTGATCGCCTGTTCTCCCTCCCCTGGTCTCATTTGGCGCCAAATTCACTTTACAATTGACTCAAGGCATATTCAGAACAATCAATACTTCACCTGCATCAGATTAAAAAGAAAAAAAAGATATAGCTGGACGGATGTCATCAACATGCCAACAAAACTGCACCCATACTTCTCTACAATCTCTCCAGGCGATTTCATGTAGATATTAAAATAGCATGAGAAATAAAATAAAGACCTGTGGAACCCTGCAGTATAAATGCCATGACGCGGAAGGGGTAATTCTAGTTCCCACCTTCAGGAAATGACTTTTTAGGTCGGAACAAAGACCCTGGAGAGCAGCACCACCTAAGGTCACCCAGCAGGTGCAAGTGGAGGAGTGGAGAATCAAACCTGGTTCCCCAGATGAGAGTCTGTGCTCCTAACCACAACACCACACTGGAAGTGAGACTGTCAGGCCCAAGAAGCAGGATTTTGTGGGACAGGAGTGACTTTCCACAGGAGGTTCATTTGAGCACTTCTGGGGCCTCCAGAACAAACTGCAGATGATCCATCTGTTCAGAAACCATTTTACTAAAAGGTATGTGCCCAGTTAGGGATGTACTGCAGTTACTACCAGGGGTCATTTCAAGGGGGAACAAGCAAGAAGGGCGTCCCAGGAGTAACAAGCCTAGGGTTAGAGCATCACAGGCTCACTTCAGAGCCCAGTTCCCTCTATGGTGCGTGCTGGCGCACGGCAATAATTTCCCCTGCTGCCGGTGCAGCTCCAGCGCACCCAGGTCTCCAGGTCCGAGTCTGAGGAGTGAGTGCTGGGCTCGGGCAGCAGCCCCGCCCCCTTGTTAGTAGCCTCCCAGCTATAAGGCACCCCACTCCCAGCAGCCCTCACTTGTGGCGACGCCTGGGAGTCTGCTGCTTGTTCTTGCTGTCGTAAGCATCGTCCCTCCATGCCTATTTTCTTTGTGCTTTTGAAACAGTTTTTCTCCAGGTAGGCTCACCAGCTCTGAGTTGGAAAATACCTTGAGATTTTGGGGGTGGAGCCTGAGTGGTGGGTCTTGCCTTCTGACACACTTCTGGTGATGTCAGGGTGTGTGTTATATGCAATTAAGTGAAGCTAATGAGCTCCTGCACCTCTTTTTCTTCAGAATGACCCCTGGTATCCTGAAACCTGATTTGTGTAGGGTCTTTCTCTGCTAAATTGTGTTTTCACACTTTTCTGTGCTGGGAACTGCCTTGAGCATATGAAGAGGCTGGATATAAATATTTTAAATACACAAAAACCTGGAATCTAACATTCAGAAGTGGTTGTGGTTTTTCTGTTTAAGAGAACAGGGGAGAATTTCAGTATTTTTGCAAACATGTTCGGATCAATGGGATTTTACAAGGTTCTTAATGAGTATTATTCCCTCAGCCCTTTCCCTTCACTGGAAAGTTAGCATTATGGCAAAAGGCTGGCCAGCAAGTCAACGTTAATATTTCAGAACATTACCTTGACACAGGATAATGGAGAGAACAGCAGGCGGTCCGTGTCAAAGAAAATTACCTGTTGATCCTAAGATGAAGCATGATTCCTGTTCTTAACTGAATAGCTCTGAAATGGTGTGGAAAATCTTATTTGAACATCCCCTCCCCTGCCCCACAGGGAACTTGCTTCCTATCACCTTGCCTGTAAAGTACAACCACTTTTGGCGTTTTCATTTGAGAGGATATCATTTCATACACACCAAGCGAATACTTCCTCCTGCCCCCCCCCCCCAACTCCCTAATGGAAACATAAACTTACAGTAAAAGACAGTCAAAGAAGGGAGAATGTGAGGCGGCAGCTTTATTGCCCTAAATGATGGCATGGCTACTGCTGAAGGCCCAGAAACAGGCCAAGCATTTCATATCAGTGGAAAGTCTGTTACAGTCCTGGGGTCCTTAGCTGTGTGGCTTTATAGACAATAGATGGACAATCCTTTGCTTGGTCAAATACATTGGGCTGCCAGAGGACATTAACTTCATTCATTTTCACTCATGTTGGATCTCTCACTGACCCACAGGTGGATGGGAGGGTATTTTAAAGGCAATACCCAGGCAAAGATTCCACTTGGGCTGCCCACGTATGACCGCAATCCAAATCAAGTATCCTAACAAATCACATGGCTGGCTGTTACCATGGAGCAGATCAGATCAGATTTTATTTTTACAGTCAATAACCAGTATACACAAAAGTTTACTAAAATCAAACATTCAAATTTCACAACATTAAAACATTCACTCAAGCTACTGCAGGCATTTTGCCATCTCTCTCTATATATAATAATTCTCTGATGGTGGTGGCACTCTCTAGAACATTCCACACGCCACCCCAGCCTTTGGTCCCCTGTCCTGTCAATCAGAAGCTGTCCCTAGCCACAGGCTGTGAATACTCACATGCCATTGGCTGGGTCTGCTCCTCTTCCCTGCCCACTCCTTCAGCCTCTGGAGAATTCCTGGCAGACGGATTTTTGCTCTTGATGAAGACACTTCTCCAGCTTCCTTCCTGTGGGGGGATTAACTGTTACCTCAGCGGCTGTTGGTAGGTGAAACAAAATGGCAGTTACCTGTGTTTATAAGATGGCTGCAGCCTATGGTTTGTTTAAAATGTTCCCCCATAAGGTTCAACTGTTACCTCAGTGGCTGTTGGTGTCACGGGCTGGGTGCCAGTAGGTCAGAAGCCAAGCCGAAGTCTGAGCTAGTCCAGGGTCAAGCCAAATCAGGAACCAAGTCCAAAACACAAGCCAAACGCAGAGTCAGTCCAAGCCAAGGTCAGAGAGGGAAACTCACAAGCAAACCAGTCCGAGGAGTCAACCAAAAGCCGAAGTCACAAGCCAGAGTGTCCAGAATCAAGCCGAAGTCAGACAGAGCCGGAGTCACAAGCCAGAGGGTCCAGGATCAGGTTTAGCTGATGCAAGCCGAGTGAGTGCAGAACTTAGCCAGAATGACTTGTTGCTAGCACGAGTTGCTAGTCTCTGTGCTGTGCCTAAATACCCAGCCACTTCCTGTGCTCGTTAGCAGCTGGCAGCGAGGTCCTGGCTCCTCCTAAAACTCAGGGCTGAGTGATCTGTGACCACGCATGCATGCCTCTTTTTTTCTTGCCTGGATTGTGACCTTAGCGGTTCCACCCGAGGAGGTGAATCAGGTGGGCTTGAGCTTGGCTGTGGCTCAGCTGGTGCTGGGGTAATGCCCTAAGAGGTGCTTGCTTGAGCCTCGTCAGCTTCAGGTGGAGGCTCCTCTGGAGCTGGGGACTGATCCTCCACCACACTTAGGTCCACAGGAGGCAGGTCCTCAGAGGCACTCCTGACAGTTGGAAGGTGAAACGAAATGGCAGTTACCTGTGTTTATAAGAGGGGCTTCAGAGCACAGTAGAGGCTGCAGGTGGGTTGGGGGATGGAAAGCTGAAGAGTGAGGGGGAAATTAAGGTAGGTTGATGCTTGGCTGGGAAGGAGATGGGGTTGTCAACTCCAGGTAGGGAATTGGGTGAGGTTTGAGGAGAGGGTGAGGTTTGAGGAGAGGTGGGGCCTCAAACAGGTACAATGCCATAGTCTCTGCTCTCCAAACCACCTATTCTCTCTCGGGGAACCACTGCTGCCAATCTCCAGGTGAGGGCAGGAGATCATTCAGAATTACAACTGCTCTTCAGGTAGCAGAGATCAGTTCCCCTGGAGAAAATGGTGGACTCTGTGTCATTATACCCTGCTGAGGTTGCCACAGCAAATTGACGCTGAGTGCCCAAGGCCTTGGCACTCTCCAAGAGCCTCTTTCTAGAGCCTGTTGTATATATTCCCACAACGGGCCTTATTCCTAGTCTATAATAATTGAAGAACCATTGTCTCCCCCTGTCTTTCCATTTATGACAGGCATAATTCATCAGGAAATGAAACTAGGAATCTCAAAATTGGCTATCAGCTTCAGAATGACTGGAAAGTTCCAGGGCAAAAAACTGAAAGGGAAATCGGAATATCCAGGCCCAGGTTATCTCCAGACCTTTTTAAAATGCTTAACTTTTGGAATTTGTAGATCAGGTGGTGGTTGACTTCATAAAATGGCTACCATGGAGGCCTGGACCAATCACGAAATGTCTGCCATGGGATGGTGTGACCAGCCACAAAACATTGGCGATTCCAAACCAAACTTCTCCAGACCAAACGTCTCTTAAACAGGCAGCTGATTCTGAATAGTGTTCCTGGCACAGACAAAGTTGACACTTCTTGGCTCTTTTGACAACAGTTGCTACTTCAGTGAGGTGGAGGGAAGCCAGGACTGGGTCTTTGCTGTATTTGGGGGAAAAGAACATTGGCACCCTGCAGGGGATCAGTGACCCAGAATCCTTATGTGGACTGGACCAAAGCAGAGGGACAAAGGAAAACAGGCAGGTTACAGATGCTTAAAACAACCTACCACCTGTCTTATCATGGAATAGCACCTGTTGCATGAAAAAATCCTCCTGACCCCTTGGCAGGTTGGTAGAGGAGACCAAACGATGCGGGGTTGGAGAACTTCCCTGGGTGGAAGCAGTTTGTTAGCCTCAGCTTCCTGAGCAGTGGGGATGGGACAGGAAACAGTTGGGTGGGTGAGGGGGTGGGAAGCTTAGAAGGGATCTGAACATTTTGCAAATGCTGCTGCCATGTGGCGCGTGGCAGATGGCTCAATACCTCTGGACTAAAGGCTTAAGCAGCCTGCACACAATCTCTTTTCCAGCGCAGTGACCCAGAAAGTCAAGACCGACTGATAAATCGTCAGCTGTGAGGGGAGAGGCCTGGAGTTCTGGCCTGGCTCCTGAACAGTAAAGCGACTTCTCCTGTTAGCCAGACTCCAATCTTTACCTAACATGAACAGAGCAAGATCACTCTTACAAAAGTCTGGGTTATTAATATTTACAACAGTAATGTTTTTGAGGCCGTTAAAAAAAAATGACGTACCCTAACAGGAGGGAGGGAAGCCATCTTTTAAATTTCTGCACGTAAGCCCAGTAACCATTATAAACTGACAAAAATGAATGCAGTGGATTTTCAGAGATATTACACCGTATGAAAAGGTCATTAAAAATGCATTTGAGAGACTTGCCTTGTCAATACTAATGTGCTGAAGAAGCCGAGGCTACGTCTGAGCTCAGCCTGTGGAATGCGCAGTAGAGTTTTTACGAAGTAGCCTCTGCCGCTTGGGCCTGTTCTGCTGAGTGACCCACCTTGGCACACGTAAAGAGCCCTGCTGGATCAGACCAGTGGTTTCTTCTAGTTCAACATCCTGTTTAGCACAGTGAATGATCTTTCCAACCCTGGAAGGGCCATGAAAGAGGCCTCCTCCTCCTGGTCATTCCCAGCTGCTGGCATTCAGAGGCATGTGGTATCCAGACATGGATGTCCAACTCAGCCACTGTGGCAGAGGATCTGTCTAATCCCCTTTTAAAGCCATCTGCAGGGCTACAGTTGCCACATCCTGAGGCAGATTGTTCCGCAAGCCAATGGCCCATTATCTGAAGCAGCAGCTTGTTTTGTCTGCCCCGAAGCTGCTGGCCATCAAGAAACTAAAGGGCAGTTCAGACCATTGTTTCTGATACCGCATTTATCAACACAGGTATAAGCCTTTGCAGGCACTGCAGTCGTCAATGCGGTTCTAGATGCCACAGTCATATTTCATTGTGTGGTAAGCCAGTGTAACCAGAGCACCATTCCTGCACCATATATGTTATGGGAAAGGCCCTAGGGCACATGGGAGAAGCCCACAGTGTAGCTCATCTCTGCTCTACACCTTTTTTGAAAACTGGGAGTATGTGGAAGAGTTTGGCCTCCTTCTACCCAGCCCAGGCCTTTGACATTACTTTTGTGTGCCATAAATCTATTGTGAGAATGAGGCCCAGTATCTCAAGTCAGGATGGTACTGAGTACAAGAGCAGGGCCTTTTTAGAGGTGGGTCCTTCATTGTGGTACTTGGTCTATAGATAGACTTCTCTGGTCTGTCCAATCTGTTTGAAATTTTAGGGCAGTGGTTAAGGCTGTTTTATTTCAGCAGGCTTGGGGGGCACTGATATGTATTTTTCAAAAAATGGTGGTTTCAGATATTACCAGAGAAATGGTAATTATATCTAGGGCTACAAAATGCATGCTGAAGGTAGGGAAACTCCCACCCACTGTTGCCTACCCTCACTCTAGAGTGCCACAGTGCGATGCTACAATGTCATTTCTCACTCCATAACTAAAGGTAATGTCACGGCATTCTGAGACGCTCTAGGATTTCCTGAAATGCTATGTTTTTACCATAGAGTTTTGGAAAAATCCTAGAGCATCCAGCGATCGGATGACATCACTTCCAGGTACACAGCCAGAAATGACTTTGCAGTGTTACAAGATACCACTTAGGTCAGCCTCTGCCTTCTCCAGTCTCCCAGGGGCCAGGGCTATTTTTGGGCAGGAACGCACAGGAATGGAGTTCCAGCTGGCTTCCGAGTTGGCCACACCTACAGCCTCCCCCCCACTTGGTTCCCCAGCTGCCTCGCAAGCCGCGGGGCACCTGGAAAAGCCAAGCCGATCCAGGGAGGGAAGGCAGTTTAAACTGCCTTCCCCCCCCCCCCCCGGGTTCCTCCAATCCAGAAACTGCCTTCCTTCCCTCGGGTTCTTCATGCACCTCGCAACCCACAGGGCACCTGGGGAAGCTGATCCTGGAAGGAAGCTGCGCCATCAGGAGTGTGGCCTAAAATGCTAATGAGTTTCTGCTGTTGGGTGTGACCTATTATGCTAATGAGTTCCTGCTGGGCTTCTTCTACAAAAAAAAGCCCTGCCAGGGGCTAATCACTAAATCCATCTAACTACCTCTGATGAAATGGACCATAGCCCACAAACCTACAATAAATCTGTTAGTCTTAAGGTGCCACCAGACTGACCTTCGTTCGTTCCTTCCTTAATTTATTCCCCTCTATCTTAGGTGGTTTAAAAGACATTAAAATATATTTAATTAAGTAAATACAAGTTACCATAGCACCGGGGGGGGGGGGGTTGTTAGTGGGAGAGCCCCTGTCTTGCTTACAGAAGGTCCCAGGTTGAATCCTGTCTCCACTCCAGCTAAAAGATCTCATCCAGCTGGTGCTGGTTAGACTCTTCTCTGCCCAAGACCTTGGAGAGCTGCTGCCAGCCAGAGGAGACAATACTGGGCTCAACAAACAAATGATTTGGCTTTTAATTCCACTGAGTCCAGCTCCTGTGCAGGGCCCTGGAGGAAAGCTGGAATGCAAATGTAAAAAATAAGTTCAATAACTAATCAGTCAGTCTGACAGGTAGCTAATGTGGAGCAACAGCAGTTAATTGCAGCAGCACCCTGCTGAGATGGTCTTCTAAAAGCTTGTGAGTGGGTGGGTGGGAGAGTGAGTGGGTGGGGGGTTACCAGCAGAAATCTTTTGTTGGGAAAACACTTCTGGTGGTCTGTTTTATCACGAAAAGGAAACCATCAGGAGGACACAACAAGGCCCTGTAAGGCCCAGCTGGGATCCCGAATAGTTCAAGGGACTGCAGGGTCCCTTGCAGGGACTGCAGGGTCCCTCTAAACTGTGGAGTCTTGAGAGCAAAAAATCTACTTTGTGAGCTCCTGCCATTAAAGTTGTGAGCCAGCGATGTGGCTGCTGCATAAATGAGTTTGCTCTGGAGCCATCCTTCCTGAGCCGAGACAAAACTGTGTGAGCCGGAGGCTAAAAAACTGTGAGCTGGCTCACACTAACCCAGCTTAGAGGGAACACTGCAGCGAAGCCACCTCTGAGCTTGCCCCAGCTCTGCCTTCAGCCCTCCTTCCTGCCGCCTCCTCCTTCTTCCACCTGTAGAGCAGCTCTCTCCAACCTGCTATACCGGCTGCAACCCTCTCGGCGTAGAACTATCTGTGGTTTGGTTTCTGGTATTTTAAATACTGCAAAGCTTTGCCACCGAGCCAAGGCTCAGCTCGGTGCTGGACCCAGATGTCCCCCCCCCCCCCCCCCCCGGGCCGCATTTGCAGTGCAAAAGGGAATCTCCGCGTCTCCGCCAGGAGGCTGCGGGAAATCGCGGCGGTGAGCAGCTTTGCAGAGACGACACCAGAGGTTTCGAGGAGGGTTTAGATCATCGGCTGTTCGGGCAGGGTTCAGTACATCCCCCTCTCTTCTTCCCCGCCGCGGTGGAGCAACTGTCACGTAGGACGGAGCGGGGGGCTCCGAAGCCCACCCATGCCCTATTTTAGCCAAGGCGACTTCCCAGGCGGCCGGGTTCTTTCGCGCCTCGGCAAGCGCCGCCTCCACCTCCGCTCGGCATAGAAGCGGTGCGGCCGCGCCCCCCAGTGGCCAAGCGCCGCTACTGCGTCACGCCGTGCGGTCTGTTGGCGCTCCGGGGTTCTTGCCCCACGACCTGAAATGACTCCACCTCCGGGGAGGTTGGGGGGGACAGACACCGTCTAAGATCGGCAAGGAAGACGAAAGGTCCGGCGCGTGTCGCGGCGGGGACTACTGCTGCTGAGGCCGCCTCCTCCTCGCCGTCAGGACGCCGCGGCAACCCGCAGGAGGGGAGAGGCAACCTTGCCAGCCTCCCGGGCAGAGTGAACGGATGGGATTCAGTGTTCCCTCTGAGCTGATTTGTGAGCCACTGGCGTTAAAGTTGTGAGCGAACGATTGGGCTGCTGCAGAGATTCGTTCGCTCTGGAACCTCCTTCCTGAGCGAAGACAGAGATGTGTGAGCCGGAGGCTAAAAGACTGTGAGCTAGCTCACACTCACTCAGCTTAGAGGCCGGGAACACTGGTGGGATCCGTAGTAGATCTTTGCCGGACTGCGGAGCGAGAGGCAGGCGAGGAAGAGAAGGAGGAGGAGGGTGGCAGTAGGCTCCCCCCCGCGCGCCCCGTGCTGGGACGGGAGGCGCCTCCAAAGCAGCTCCGTGGCAGCGGGTGGGCGGAGAGAAGCAGCAGGCCGGGACGGCGAGGAAGGACTCCAGGTGGACGGAGGGACGCGTTGGATGCCTTCGGGGGCGACTCGGCGGCGTCTCAGCCCTGCCTGGGCTTGTAACCCACGGGCGGGGGGCGGGGGGGCCTCGGGTCTGTTTCCTATCGCAAGGAGGAGAGTCAGCCACCTGCGTTCCGGGAAGCACGCTTTTTAGCTTACAAGCTTCCAAAGCCGGGCTGTGGCAAAGACAAGGTAAAATGTATGGAGGAGGTAGTCAAGCTGAAGTTTGTGTAGTGCTGGAATTCATTGTTAAGGCCGAAAAGGAATCCTGCAGGCTGCATCCCCTTTAAACATGACCCGGTGGCCACCTTGGAGTCAGACCTCATCCACAGAGCACCCATGGATTCGTTTCCCATGCTGACCTTGAGCAAGTCTCTCCGCCACTACAAAGCACCCCCACATCCTGTTAAAGCAAAAACACCATCCCTCTTAACAAAGGTAGCAAGTGTCACCAAACAATTTAGAATACAGAAACCCCTGTATGTATTTGTTTACTGTATTCAGCAAAATGTTTACCCCACCTTTCTGCCCTCATAAGGCCACCAAGGCAGCTAACCAATTAAAACATACAAATTAAAATCTCATCTTTAAAGCCATTACAACAATTTAAAACCAGAGCTTAAAATAAATACAAACTATTTTTTTTAAAAAACAGTTAAAATGTAGGGGAAGAGGGAGAGGTCATGGAGGGGGCGCCAAGTGAAAACAAAAAAAGTCTTCAGCTGCTGGGAGAGAACAGCAACAGAAGGGCACAGGCAGATTTCCCCCAGGGAGAGAGACTTTTGGTGCCACTACTGAGAAGGTCCTCTCCTGGGTTGCCACCTGGCAGATCTCAGAAGTCTGGGGCCTCCGAAGATAACCGCAGTGGTTGGGTAGGTTCATAAAGCAGCGGGCAGTCCTTCAAGTCTGTTGCTCCTAGATAATATAGGGCTTTGAAGGTCATCACGAGCACCTTGAATTGTGTCCAGAAACAAATTTTGGAGCCAATGTAGACAGTCCCTGTGACCCACCCCAGTCAACATCTTGGCTGCAGCGTTCTGTACCAACTGAAGTTTCTGACTTCTTTTCAAGGGCAGACCCATGTAGAGCTCATTGCAGTAATCTAATCTGGATATAACCGGAGCATGCACCACAGAGGCAAGATCTTTTTTGCCCAGGAGAGGCCACAGCTGGCTAACCAGTTGAAGCTGGTAAAGGGCACTCTTCGCCACAGCTGCTGCCTGCTTATCCAGCAAGTAGGCCCAGAACGCCCAGCCTGCAGCCCTGTTTCTTCAAGGGGAGGGCAACTGCAGCTAGAACATGTAACACCTTAAATCTCGGGTCAGAACATGGAACGCCTTAAATCTTCTGTTCTCTCTTCTCTCTTATTGGGATTGGGTCCCCGCCTCTTGTAAATATCTAATTAAGAACCTGAAAGGTTAAATGAATACAAATTAGGGGGCCCAATGTTAAAACCAAAACATGTACAACATAAATGTTACAAATTATCAGAAATACATGTATTTATTACATATTAGTTTAAAAACAATTCTAGGCCCAAATAAAGCCTAGACTTTACAAATCATACAATGTACACAATAGGGACCTTATGCGACCCTAAAACAGATGCGGTTCGGCTTACTGCCCTTCTTCAGTAGTCAAGCAAAGTCATGATGTATAACATTTATGTTGTACATGTATTGATTTTAACATTGGGCCCTCTAATTTGTATTCATTTTACCTTTCAGGTTCTTAATTCAGTTTTTTGGGGGTTACGTTTTTGGTCCTCCTCTTCCTTCCCCATTGTATAAATATCTAAACCAGTAAATACTTGTTGGGGATCAGGGCAACTGCAGAACATACGCAGAAGAAATCAAGAAAACACAGTTTATGTTTGTGATTTATTTATTTTTTTAGTTTTGTTTGGCATCTTTTGTCTCTTGTTTTGTGTTGTTCCGCATAACCCCATAATTCCTATTGACTCTCCTCCCTTGTTTTGGTGTTATACATGTTTATATGCTTTTATTGAATTATTTTATATATACTTTATTTAAAATGCTGAAATGTTTTAATGTTTTGATGTTTGCCACCTTGGGGACCTATCTGAGTGGGAAAGCAGCATAGAAATAATGTTTTTTAAAAAATAATGAAATATTAATGTGAACACATTTGTATCTATTGCACTTATTTTTTTCCCTAACACTCCTGTTTTCTGAGGCCAGTAGGGTACCTGAGAAGGCTACATGTGTGGATGAAGAGTTTAATGTATTGTATTACTTTGTTTATGGTGATAAACAAGGTAATACAATAGATGTGGGATATCTGCCAATAACCATAAATGGTGCCGTGATGATTTACTAAATGTTTGGACTTGGACTGACAGTTGTATATGATTCAGTCTCATTGAATTCTAAGTCATCTAACACAAAATGAATGTGTATGCCAAATAGTTTTGTTCTATGCTTTATATAAATAATTATTTCATGATAGTTCAGTGTGCACCACAGCAATGTCATTTTGATAGGAATATGCTGAAAACAGAGGCAGCCAAGATCTCTAAGTCACTGAGAGCCAGTTTGGTGCAGTGGTTAAGTGCGCGGACTCTAATCTGGGAGAACTGGGTTTGATTCCCCACTCCTCCACTTGCACCTGCTGGATGACCTTGGGCAAGCTACCAGCTGTTCTCTCAAGGACAGTTGTCTCAGAGCTCTCTCAGCCCCACCTACCTCACAGGGTGTCTGTTGTGGGGAGGGGAAGGGAAAGGAGTTTGTAAGCTGCTCTGAGACTACAAGTGAAGGGTGGGGTATAAATCCAATCTCCTCCTCCTCCTCATTGATTGTGGAGAGAATGATACAGCAATTTGCATGTATCCCACTGAAATCAACAGGGTATGTGTGTGTGTTTAAAGTGCTGTCAAGTCACAGCCAACTTATGGCAACTCTAGCAAGGGGCTTTCAAGAAGCAGAGGTGGTTTGCCACTGCCTTCTTCTGCAGAGCCTTCCTTGGTGGTCTGCATTCCAAGTACCAGCCCTGCTTAGAAGAGATCAGGGTATACCCTGCTGCCTTCTCTCCCCAGTAGGAAGTAGAGGACTGAAGTAACTTGGACTGAACTGTTTCTGTTAATTTCTGGGTTCTCTCTACTCTTTCCATAAGGTTATTGAAACTCCAGAAATTCCTCAATACAAGCAGTAGTCTTTTGTGGCTCTAGGTGGTGCACCAGAACCAGATTTCGGAAAGGGGATTTGCACATAAGAATACAAGACAAGATCCCCATGAAGATGTCAGAAGCTTATAACTGACAAGACATACCAGGGAGCTGGTGTTTTGCTGTTTAAGTCAGACAGGTTTCTGTATGCCTGTCTCTCTTAATCCTTAACCAGAACAACCATTAACACCGACATTGCCAAATGATTTCAGAACTCCTTTATGTGACCAGGCATCTAGTAGATTGATATTTATTTCAGCGTTTCATAGCCTTCTCTCATTGTCTGCCTGCTAGATCTTCTTCTGTCCCAGGAGTCATTTTGAGCAGGAGCTCGGGGGGAGCGCAGCTCCGGAAGTTGGTGCCAGCCCGCCCCCCCCCCCCCCCCCGTGGGGGAATGCCTGCTTGTGTCATGGCTGCAGCAAAATGACCCCGTCCCCTGGAAAGGTCCTTGTTCCTCCCACCAGCCTCCTGAAGGCTTCAGCCACCACTGAAGCTATCCTCCCAGAATAGGGGTATTCCTGAGGCTTGGATTAATAGCTGTTCCCTCTCTGCTAGCTCTCTCTCTCTCTCTCTCCTTTCTTTCTTGCCTTCTGACATACTTCTGGTGATGTCAGGTGGTGTAGCATATGCAAGGTGATGTCAGGTGGTGTAGCATATGCAAATAAGTTATGGTAATGAGTTATGCTAATGAGCTCCTGTACCTCTTTTTCTACGAAAGGACCCCTGTTCTATCCTAAGTACTTTGGTACAAGGATCTCAGAATCAGGGACAGATCTTGCATCAAGGCCCTCAGGAAAAGTCCTGGTGGGCTTATAACTTTCCCATGCTGCTGGGGCCAATGTCTGTGGTGGCTCCCATGGGTTACAGTCTTGCCTTCCCATCTCCCTGCCCTTCAGCACTGGGTCCCCAAATCAAGATCAAGCAACATGCAGTCAAGGGGTGGGTGGGTGTGTTTGTGTATGTTATACGCCATCAAATCACAACCAACTTATAGCGACCACGTAGGGTTTTCAAGGCAAGAGATGGTTTGCCATTGCCTGTCTCTGCATAGCAACCCTGGACTTCTTTGGTAATCTCCCAGCCAAGTACTAATCAGGGCTGACACTGCTTATTTTCTGAGATCCGATGAGGTCAAGCTTACCTGGGCCATCCAGGCAAACGCGCAGTCAAGATGCTGAGATGGAAAAACCTAGGTTTCTCTGGGATCCTAAACACCATCCTGTCAACAGCTCTATTCTCTGGCTTCCTGAGAATGTAAGAACATAAGAAGAAGAAGAAGAGTTGGTTTTATACCCCACCCTTCACTACCTGAAAGAGTCTCAGAGCAGCTGTCCCAAATCCGGAAGCTGCAGCTGGTGCAGAATGTGGCAGCACGGCTGCTAGTGGGTCTCCCTGCGCGGGAGCACATCCAGCCCACCTTAAAAGCACTGCACTGGCTGCCTATAGTATAGGCTCATTTCGGTCCAAACAGTGCCCTACATTTCAAATATCGAGGTGATATTAAGAAGGGTGTTTCTGGCTCTTTTAACCTATAAACTGCCCCTCAGTGGGAGGAGGGGTCTGACTGCTAACACCGGGGCCATCAGCCATCGTCTGCCATTCAGCTAACACAGTCATCCCACCTTACTCATCCCCTCTGCCTTACCTGAAACAGATCTTCCTTTGTCTCTTCCCCCTTATGATGAAAACTGGGCATTCTGTACCCCTCCTCTTGTTACCTTTACAAAGGGCCCCCCAAATACCACCAATAGGATTTGGCCCCAATAAATGCCAAGGGGAAAATAGGATAAAAACAGGACTTTTTGGATGACACCTCCGCATTAGATCCCTTCCAGTCCAGTTTCTGACCAGGCCACGGGATAGAGACAGTGCTGGTCGCCCTCACAGACGACCTCTGGAGGCATCTGGATCAGAGCAGTATGGCGGTGCTGTTGGACCTGTTGGCTTACAATCACTTTCCCTTCTTCTCCCCACAACAGGCACCCTGTGAGGTAGGTGGGGCTGAGAGAATTTTGAGAGAACTGTGACTGACTCCAAGGTCACCCAGCTGGCTGCATGTGGAGGACTGGTACTTGAAGCACTTTACGACATCGGTGCAGACCAATGTGGCTGATATTACAATGTCTAGCTCTTTATTATTTTTATTATTATATTGATTTTAACATGGTATTTTAATATGGTACTTATATTCATTGTTGATGTATTGTATGTACTTTGGAATTTTATCAGTTTGTAAGCCACCCTGAGCCAGCCTAGGCCGGGAGGGTGGGATAAAAATTTGAATGAATGAATGAATGAATGAATGAAAACAGCATCCCAGCAATAGAGACATTATGTTCAATCTGATCCCCAAGATCGTTCCTCCACTGCTGAAATCACTGGACAGAGTCCCACCCCATCCAGACCCTTCCTTTCACTGCTTTGGAACTTCTTCAGCCTCATTAAGATTTCTTCACCAGGCAATGGATGAACATTTCTGCTCTGCTTCTTTAAGCCTCTCGCTCTTCCTTCTTCCCATCCCTTCACTGAAGCACTGCTCAGAAAGAACCTGCATCCTTTGCCCTCCTGTTCTCTCCCAATCTCTCTCTCTCTCTTCCTCGATGCTGTATGCTCACAACTCTAAGGTTGGGCTCTGAATTTTGGGACAAGCCTGAGGGAGAAATAACTAGCATAAAGGGTCCCCAACATGGGATGCCTGTGGGAACCGAGCCACTGACACTGTTCCTAGGGCCTGCTGAGTAGGTGTGGCCGAGGGGGGTTGCTTTTGCCCAGCAAAGCTTCTGGTTGGCCATCGGAGGTTTGATTGGCTGTGCATACTTTGAAAAACATTGCTTTAGCAGCAGCTGCCACCACAGCACAAAGATCTCACTATGTGACTGAAAATAAGCTGAGGCGGCCATTTTGTAGATGTGCCCCCCACACTGTGTCAGAACTCCAAAGATGCCTGCAGGCTCGAAAAGGTCGGGGACCCCGATCTAGAACAACTAGGTCAGCTTCCACTAGGGATCTTTTGATTTCCTTGTTTGCTTGTTTCATACATGTTGGTGTGAGTTTTATATGCCATCTAATTATTTGCAGTTCAGTAATATCCCCAGTTTAGTATTTTATATTGGCCTTTCAATCTACATGCATTTTCCTGCTTTTTTTCTTCTCTTCATTTTATATATTCGATGAAAATTAAATGTTATGTTGCCTCCTTCACTACCTGACATCCCAAGCTCCACCCTGAGGTATTATCCAAGTTTGCGTTCATTTCAAGCACAGGCAAAAGGTCCATTGACATAGAAATCTAGAAGTGCATGTGTGAACAGAGTTTGCATGTGTACTATATTTCTGGTAACAAGATATGTAAAAATAATCTGTCTCCTTAAATTTGAGAACCATGTCCCTGTGTCCATTCTGTGTGTGGGATTCTTCATTCTTCTGTGGTTTCCATTTAGGGTTCCCAAGTCCCTCCTGGCAACCAACGGGGAATGGGAGGGGGGACTTAACAGGAGAAAGAGAAAGGCCCAGGCCACACTGCCGGTGTTGCACAGGAAGTGATATCATCCCACCAGCAACGTCTGGGTGACGCTCTGGAATTTGGGCAAAAACTCTATGGTAGAAGCTGTTTTTACCGTAGAGTTTTTGCCCAAATACCTGGATGTTGCTGGCATAGTGACATCAGTTCCTGTGCAACACCAGCAGTGTGGCCTGGGCCTTCCTGGTAAATCACCTGATGGCCAGCTGATTGGCAGCTGGGGGCAGGACCTGGTGGTGGGGGATCCCTGCTTCCACTAAGGGGGTCTGGCCATCCTATTTTCCCTAGACATTCTGACAGTTGTAACCTTCCAGTAAACCCAGAGCAAATAATGTCATAAGAATAAGCATGACAAAGCAACAGCCCGGGCAACAGCACCCCATGGCTGAGCTTGGATGTGAGCTCAGGGCTCGTCTCCCCATTCACATACTATGCAGACTGCTCAATTAAGCACCCTTAAACTACAGCAGTAACTCAAATGTGTTGTGTCAGCTCTGAGAAGGAAGCAAGTCCATGGCCATAAAGAATTGGTACACAATTGACAGTTTCTGCTGTTCTCCCTGCAGCTACATCTCCTGCAGAGAAGGAATGCCAGAGGTGGCCTACCCTGAAACATCAGTGCTGAACACAGCTGAGGAAGTGCTAGGCTGGCTCAGCTAGCAGAATTCCCTGAAACCACCACAGACAGGCGCCGGTTTATCATCCGTCCCTCAGTGCTCCTCCCTGAACACTCTCAGCCTCTCTCAGACGCAATATGTCTTTTATCCATCTGTGAATCATCCCCCTTGATTTCTGCATATGTTGATTTTCTTGGAGATGGAGGGAGGACTGAGAATTACCCTGAGCTGGTCTTAATCTATTAACTCTCATTTGTGTCTCTTTGTTCTTTTCTTTGCTTTAAAAAAAATCTTTCAAATGTCTGCATTTACTGTCCTGTTTTCGGTCAGTAAAATCAACCAGAGGATATTACATTCTCTTTCCAGCTGGGAATACATTTCTTTCTCTCCCATTCGTGGTATTCCTAGTTCTGTTGAATATTAACTTTGGCTTTTGTCCTGGCCCCAGGGCTTTAATTTCAGTTTGGTTCTGGAACCAAGATCTAGGTGAAGATGTAAGGCAGTTAGACAATTAGTCACTATAAATAGCTTTGCAAGAGAGACAAATCCTTTGGGGTGGGGGAGGCTGTGTAGCTGGGGTAAGATTTGTCCCTAGATTTCTTAATCCTTCATGCTCAGGAAAACCATTGGTTGCAGCCGGTTTTCCAGTGTGCAGAATTTCCTATGCAAAAGCATATTGATAGCTAGAGCAGACTGATAGACCATGTTAGAAGACTGCTTCTAGAATTATATTTTATTTATCAATTTCATTTATTTAAGTCTTGCTGAGACTCATGGCAGATTACAACTAAAAACAATGGCATAAGAACAGTACAACCAAGTAAGAGAAAACATTAGGGATAATAAAACAGCATTGCAAAATGCTGCTCGAAACGTTATATTGTTTATAAGGGTAATAAAGCTGGATTACAAAATCAGAGGACAATTTTTGCCCTGACCTGGCTAGCCCAGGCTAGCCCAGTCTCATCTGATCTCGGAAGCTAAGCAGGGTGACCCTGGCAAGTATTTGGATGGGAGACCCCCTTGGAATACCAGGGCTGGGAGGCAGAGGCGGGCTGTCAAGCCACTTCTCTGAATGTCCTCCATGCCCCAGTAGGAGTCACTGGAGGTTGCCATGACTTCCAGGCTTGGGCGCACGCACGCACGCGCGCACACACACACACAAATTAAAAAATCAGAGAACAGTTTTTTTAAAAAAAAGGATAATATAGACCAAGAAAACTGCCTTAAATCCCCAAAACATTAACTGCATTTTTATTCACTTT
Source organism: Lepidodactylus listeri (assembly GCA_029233225.1). NCBI lineage: Eukaryota > Metazoa > Chordata > Lepidosauria > Squamata > Gekkonidae > Lepidodactylus > Lepidodactylus listeri. Next base: position 72,478,969 of record JARCFY010000011.1, on the reverse strand, counting down.
ATAAATTTCCCCTTTCAGATTTCAAAATGGGTTTAAACACAGCCCTCAAAGCTACCTTATACCAACTCAGATCACTGCTCCGTCTAACTCAGAAAAGGCTGTCAGGAGATGTAGGGGATTTCTGGATTTTCTCAACTCCTGTTGTCTGAGGCTTTTTAATGGGAGACCGAAGGAGCTGAACTTGGGGGATTCTGTATGCAAAGTAAGTGCTCCACCACTGAGTGACATCTTTTCCAACATATGGCCAACAAGATTTACCTTAGTCACAGCAGAAGCATCCTCTAGCTCTACTGAGCTACATGTAAGATTGCAAAGGGGTAGCCATGTCAATCTGTTGTAGCAAAATGAAACAAAAATTCAGCAACCCTTTCAGGACTAACAGCACTGACATACGCATCTAAGAGCTAGTTTCAGTTTCCCAATGTGTATCATGGGAATTATGTTGACCAGTTTAGGAGAGTAGTTGTGAGAATGAAAGTGAGACAGAGTGTAAAACATCATGGATGTGCAGTAAAAGAGGTATTAAAATGCTGAAGTAGGTAAATGCATTTATTGTACAAAAAGTAAAAACAGCAACGACCTAATTTCTCTAAAACTTCATGCTTGTGTGTCACAAACAATGAACAAAGCTGGGCATTTTCAGAATGGATTTCTTACCCAGAATACAGTGCAATAGACCAAGAATAGCTCCTAAGCCTACCCAGTTATGGTGGGCAGAGAATGGTGCATCCTTTAGCATGAAATCCTGCTTCCACTAATGTCAATTTCCAGATTCTGGTGTTGGAAAGGAAACTGACCAGAGCACATTTTAGTATTGTGTAAAATTTATTGTGTTTGCTAATGAACTTCTGTGAGTTGGCTTATGGCTCTGCAGAAGTGAATTTCTGGACGTTTTCTGAACACACAAAGTAATAAGAGAAGTAATCAAAACAGAAGATTCATCCTTGATTGTACCACCGCCCCTCTTGATTTGGCGTTTATAGGTGCCAGATCATTTGCTGGTAGGAATAGGTCTGCTGTTGATTTAAACTTGGAAGAGGGCTCTGGACAAATCACCAAGACCTGTTCACAGTGTCTTAGGTGTGTTTTCTTGCAAGTAAGTCCCATTCAATAAAGTGGAACTTACTTCTGAGTAAGCATGCATAGTTTTCAGGCTGCCCAAATAGCTGGACAATGGGACGGGACGCCTATGAAAGAAATGGAATAATCCCTGGGCTTCTTTTTGTTGCTGTTTGAATATAGATGTGTACAAGTGGGGGACCCACAAGACTCATGGGGGGAATCCTATACTCTCTCCCCCTGTTCACTTGCCAGGCCAGCTGTTTGCAAGCCAGCTGGGCTGCTTGCAGCATCCCTCCTGTTCCCATGCTCTCTGCCCTGCCTCCCTTTTTGGTTCATTGGGGGGGGGGGTACATTGGGGGGCATCTCTTGTTCCTCCTCCCTCCTTTGCCAGCTCATTTGCAGAGAAGCAGAAGTGGTGGGGCTGGCAGCAGGGGGGTAAGAAGTGGTTTCTGCTCTGCCTACCTAGCCTGTGGGCAGTGCTGCCACCTTAGAGGCAGAGGAAGTGCTTCTGCTCCTCCTCCGACACCCACAGTGGAGTTGTGTCAGGGCTGGCATTTGTGGGCAGAGGTAGTGGTGACTCTTTCTCATTCTCCCCTGCCCACCCACTTGCCTGCCTGCAGAGGAGAGGCAGTTGTGGGGTGGGGTGGGGAGGCTTGCATCAGCCGCGGACTCTCAAATGCCTTCATTCTGCTGGCTCTTCCCTTCCCTGCTCACAGGAGGTTTACATTGTCTGCACAAGCAGACACAACATTCCTCTGCTGGGGGGGATTTAAACCCCTTCTCAATTTTGGAGGTAATTTTTTACACAAACCTGATGGTTCCCCACCCCCCACCCCCCACATCTGCAGAAGAATACCCCCTATCTGAACCTGGCCTCGTTCTCTGGGTCTGTTGAGCTGCATGGAGCTTTAGCATTGGATACAGGATATAATGCATTTTAAATGACAAGACTGTTTATCAGGACACCTGTTGTACTCAGTATTCTTATTTCCTGGGGGAGGGCCGCATTAGTAATTTTGGCCACTAGCAGCGCAATCCTAAACAGAGTTACACACTTCCAAGCTCACAGAAGTCCAGGGAAGGGTGTAACTCTGGAAGTGTTATAACATGTCTTGTGAATGCAGCTGAGGCAGACTGCCATACACCACAGTATATATATAGCCCGTTCTGTCTTAGCTCAGGATTTCAAATCAACTGAGACTCTTTGCAACTCACAGGAGCTGGTAGGGATGCCAGCTTCCAGGTGGAACCTGGAAATCTCCTGGAATTACAGCTCATCTCCAGACTACAGAGATCAGTTCCCCTGGAGAAAATTGATGTTTTGGAGGGTGGACTCTGTGGCATTTTACCCCACTGAGGTCTCTGTCCTCCCCAGGCTCCACCCCCAAATCTCCAGGTGTTTCCGAACCTGCTTCTGGCCACCCTAACCCCATCTCCTGTCAGTGGCCACGGGGGACCTAGCAGCCCTAGAACTGACAACGCTCAGCTGTCTCATTGCTCCAACCGAAAGTCCCATTCCTTGGCTCCTTATAACAGCTGGTATCTCCCTTGGAACAACTCTGGCAGAGGGGATTGCTGCCTTGAAAAGTTCCAACAGAGAGAACACATGGAGAGCCTGCATGGTGTAGTGGCTAGAATGTCAGACTAGGACCTCGAAGATGTAGGTTTGAATCCCCGTTCTGCCAAGGAAGCTTGCTGAGTGACCTTGGGCCAGTCACATACTCTCAGCCTGACTACATCACAGGGTGGCTGTGAGGGTAAAATGGACAAGAAGAAGAAGAGATTGGATTTATACCCCACCCTTCACTACCCAAAGGAGTTTCAGAGCAGCTTACAAACTCCTTTCCCTTCCCCTCCCCACAACAGACACCCTGTGAGGTAGGTGGGGCTGACAGAGTTCTGAGAGAACTGTCCTTGAGAGAACAGTTCTGACAGAACTATGGCTTCCCCAAAGTCATCCAGCAGCTGCAAGTGGAGGAGTGGGGAATCAAACCCGGTTCTCCCAGATTAGAGTCCGTGCACTTAACCACTACACCAAACAGGAGAACAATGTAAGCTGTTTAGGGCCCCCACTAGAGAGAAAAGTGAGGTGTGAATAAAACCATGATCCTATAAGGAAATGGTGTTTTATGTATATCAGAACATTAACAGTACATTATTAGAATTACCATCTTGTATTAAATTAAAGTTGTTTTTATTTTTGCATTTGCAAAGGAACTTTCTTCCCTTTATTTATAGTTTGCCTTTTTTGTGGAGCCTCAGGGCAGATTATGAAATATAAAAACAATATAAGCAGATAGCATATGACATGCAGTGAACTATGCAATAGGACTAGATTACAAAATTAGAAAGCTATGCAAATAAAGCACTATAAAGCATGACGTACCACAAAAAATATAAAAACTGGGGTCACTGACATACAGGTTATTTGCCCCAACTTAAATGCTATCTTGGAAAGTGTTCCCCCAACCTGCTTCCCCATAGCATTGAGGTGCTTCTGTGTACCACCTGGGTTTTTCCATCTTTCCTGAGATCTTTCCCAAACCTGCTTTGGTGCCATGTTTCAGGAGAGATTGTAGCAAAACTGGGATGACACCCAAGTGGGTGGGAAAGTCTGGATCCTTCCAAGTTGTCATCGCATTAGCACTATTTCCCCCAACAGCCACCCCTTTCCTGCTGCCTTATATTTCAATACCTTGGGGAAAAGGAACAACTGGGCAAGTCTACAAGCAGAGAATTGGAGAAGACTTGACCATTCTATTTTTTAAAAAACTCAGGGTTGATTTGCTTCTTAATGGAAATGTTCCTGATTTGTTGTATTTAGAATGGAACAATCATCCCTCAAGTGCAAGGATCAAAGACGGCTGGGATCATTCTGTTTGCAGTGTCAACGGAGTCAGTCAGACTTTGGGTGCTTCAAGCATGTGCGTGTCTAAGGCAGGGGTCCCCATCCCTTTTGAGACAGTGGGCACCTTTGGAATTGTGACACAGTATGGTGGATACAGTGACAAAATGACCATCACAAAATGGCTGCTGCAGGAGGTGTTGCCAGTCTTAAAATAGCTGACACACCTTATCTTCAGTCGCACAGTGAAGATCCTTGTGCTGTGGAGGCAGCTGCAGCCCCAACCACATTTTAAAAAGTTTGCACAGTCAGTAGGGTTGCCAGGACCCTACACCTTTCCAGCAGAAGGGAGAAGCTCCTGGTCTGGGACTTTCACATGCACTTGTAGCGCACACACGCCGTGATGACATCACCTGGAAGTGATGCCATCATGCTAGGCACATTGCTGGGGGACACTGTAGCATTTGGCCTGAAAACTCTATGACATCATTGCGCCGGACACGTCAGCCCGATCCAGGTGCTTTGGGGGTGGGATTTCCCCGATGGCTGGATCCAGGCTGGCAGGTTGGGGGCCCCTAGAGTGGGCAACCCGCTCAGGGGATCTGGCAGCCCTAACAGCCAGTCAAATCTCCAGTGGGCAATCAGAACCCCACCTGTCCCCACCCACTTCCTAAAAATACTTGGTGGATGCCAGGAGAGGTCCTTCCAGTTCCCCCTCTCTCCAATGACCAAGACAATATGGGGAGGGGGATCTGATCAGCAGCATTAAGAGCTGAGGCCTCTGGGCTTTTGTGCATGATGATGACAGCATGAATTAAGGTCTGGGCACTCTAAATATGGGGTGGGGGATGTTTCACAAATCTGAAATCCCATTTCATGGTCCAAAATAACAATTCAGACCTAGTTTGGACTCCCAGATAGTCCAGCAGCTGAGCTATTTCCTAAAGGAGATAAAGAGTCCCACTTAGGAGAATATTATTTTATTTTGGTCCTTCAGTTGTGGTGTGGATTGTATAAGCTAAAAAGACGTGTCCCTGAGAGAGAGAGAAATTCCATGGCTTGGGACAAGGGGCATGATTTGATGACCTTCTTGCGTATCAAACTCCTATCAGATACCATGAAGCAGACTTGTGAAAGTCTGGAATATTTTAACTGCCTAGCTTGCAGCAATGTCGGAGCCTATTTTACATTTTCTTCACATCCTCTGGAGCAAGAGAAAATGGCTGAGAACATTTCTTTCTACCCTACTAACTTTCCATAATTATTTTGCGGAGGTTCCTGCAAAATGCTGCTATCCCGAGGCACACTGACACAACTGCCTGTGTGAAACAGATAATCTATTTCCTACAGCAAATAAAAGAAACGTCAGGTTTCGGAGACGTATTTTTTATGAGTAAATAATATAAGGGAAGCACGTTCTCTTCAGTGTGGAAAACCCAGGGTTTCCACGTGAGAAGAGAAATGTTGAGCTTCAGGACTGGACTTTGCAAAGAACTTGGGTTATACTGTCAGAAGGCAACACTTATCCTGGATCTTCAGGTAGGTGGAAATCTAAAGTGAAGATTTCACAGACATAAGAAGAGCCAGGCCAGCCATTTCACTTACAGGGAAATTTCCCAGTGGGCTGCTCACCTAAAGAGCAACGGGAGGCCAGGACCGAGCAGAGCGAAGCCAAAACAACTCTGCCAGTGCCTCAGGCTCAGACCCTCCAGCAGCAACAATGACTGGTTGGCCCCTCCCACACTGCTGCCATTTTGTGGGAGGATGCAGTGGGCGAGTCAGCGCACATCGCTGGCAATGCTGAGCAGCGTGGCCCAGCAGCTCCAGCTTTTAGAGCTGCTTATCTTGGTTTGCTCCAAAGCCGCTTTCTATATGCAAGAAGGAAAACATAAATAATGGAAGCCTTTATCTGATCTTCCTTTGCTGGTGACTATAGTGCTTATAGAAGCTGGCTGTCTTTATGACCCTTTGCCTCTGTGTGCTGCCTGATAGAGAGACTGTCATGTTTATGAAGGAGCATCTTTAAATGACACCGTATTGGCTGATGCCTTGGCTGTTTCAGGCTCTTGTATATTCCTGTCTTTCAAGGTTACCAGTGCACAAAAGATGACTGGCAAGCTGAACAGATATCTATGAGACTGCTGCATAGAAAAGTTGAAGGGCAACCTTCTTTGTTCTCTAACAGAAGAAGCCACAAAAACTGCCTCTAAGCATTCAAGCAGGCATTGGAGTGTCGCAGATATGTTTCCGATAAGTACTGCAAAATAGTAAGAGTTGGGTTCATTTGTTTTGATACTTGTGAACACAATAGGGTGTTAACATCCCCCCCCCCCCATGCATCACGGGGAACAGCAGAACCAAACCCTCTGTCCCCAGTCCCGCCATACACCGAAGATCAGATTAGCACCTACAAGCGCACATCTTGAGCCAGCTCACCCGGCAAGGCGGGATAGAAATCAATCAAACAAACAAAAAACAGGGTTTTTTCCAGGCAGGGTTCCCAACTGTGTAGAGAGTCCCCTATAAAGCATTCCTTTCTGACTTTCAGATATTGTGGGGAGGGAATGCAGCCAAAGATGTCATGAACTTTAGTTGCAAATCTACAACTACTCATGAACTCCAGCTGTGAAAGCCTTCAACAACTTGTCATGAACTCCTCAACAAACAGGCTAAGCAGGCAAATAGATCCATGTTTGATAGCCACAAACACTTGTGAACCAAGCCTTGCTGCCATCGACTTTCCTTGAGCCACTGCCAGATAGTTTCATTTCCATCTGCTTTGCAAGCTGCATGATTCTGCATCAGCTTTTCCCTCCATTGTTTTACCAAAACAATTGACAGAAATTCCCCTCTGCTTTGCATGCTGCTTTCACTTTCTTTGATCATCAGCTTTTATGGTACCCTCTACACTGCATACCGCTTTCACTTTCTTTGATCATCAGGTTTTATGGTACCTTCTGCATAGATTTATGGCTGTTCAGGGGTGACTTCACAGTCGGTACAGTGTTGCCCCGGGGTATTTGAATGTGGTTTTGAGCTGCATCTTTTCCTCAGTGTTGAGAAAATGTGGAGCGAATGCCAGATGCAGAATCGCCCATTGATTCTCTCCTAACATCATGGATGGTTGGGTCAGGTTACTGAAGAATGTGGGACAGTACTAGGACTCCCATAAGGCTGTGCAAAAATGTGCATGTGTGCCATCACCTCAGTGATAACATGACCTTAAATGAACACCAAACAGTAAGTCTCCCCCCAGGATAGTTTTTATCTATACTTATTGGCCGGGCAATTAATTTGTTCACTGCTTATACAAACAGCTGTCAAGCAGTAAGCAGGATGGGTCTGCGGGGGCAGGTAGAAACTAAGGCTAATATCGGGCTAAGTCTGTGCATTCATGAAATATTACTGTTTGCGCTGCATTGTTTGGTATTGTTCAAATATGTGAGAAATAACCCAAGGAACAGGCTCAAGCTGCTCACAATTAGATAAACACCCCACTGAAAAATTGGTTTCTTGCTTGCAGCTGGCAAACAGAACATGAGCCAACCTGATGAGTGTTCTAAGCATCTCTGGCTGAGGACAGACTGGCAATCTGGAGCGGGAGAGCTCCGCTTGGGAAGCGGGGGAAGGGAGCTTATACTGCACAAATTGTGTTGGTCTCTAAGATGCTACTGGACTCGAATCTAACCGTTCTACTGCAGACCAACACAGCTACCCCTCAAAACTAAGTTTGCACTCAAAATATGTCTGCAAAAGTCCAAATTTACAATAATTTGTAATAGCAATGTCTGAGATTGTTAAAATATTTATACATGATTTGATTTGAATAAATGATGAAAGAGTTGCTAAAGATATAAGAAACCATATCAGACAATGTTCCTGGAGAATCCCTGATGCAAAAGAGCCACCTTATAGTATTTTCAACTATCTGTAAATCTAGGGGCACAATTTAGTGAAAATCCATTACAATACACATTCCAGTCCTCATATCTTTATTAAGAAGCAAGACCCACTGGGTTCAAGTAAGTGGGTACGGGGACAACTGTGCATCCAGAGCTGGTGCATGTTTGCTCAGAAGTACGTACCACCAATTTCAGTTAGTCTTACTGCCAAATAAAAGTTCCATTTGACTGCAGCCTTAGTGATGAGAAACCAGGCATTCATTTATAGTAATAGGAGTTAAATATGACTTATTTCCTCCCCAGGTTAAAAGAAAATACCTTTCAGTTAATTATTTCTTAAATTGCTGATCCCAGATCCTTTTATATTCGTTGTCTTGGCAATGACTGCTTTACGCAACTCAGTATGAATGAAGAGGCAATGTTAATTTGGTTGGCGCCAGGACAGAAACGTACTGCTTTCCTCAGATTTCCATAGAGTAGAGGGCTCATCATTGCATGGCAAATCAATATGAACTGTTTTACCATCAAGACTGTACTAAAGAAAGAAACTCTTCTTTCATTTATGCAAATCAAATTATGTATAGATGTTTGGAGCAGGTCCTGATTAGCCCAGAAATTGATTTAAATGTCAGATCTTTGATCACGCTAAAGTTCTAATAAGTAACAATGTTAGCATATACAGGGTGCCTTTTTTTTCATTATAGAGTATCTACAAGTTTCCAAAGATCCTGAATTGAAAAGGGTAGGGCTTTGATCCTAAGCCTTGTCTCCAACTGCACAAGGCCCTTTTCCTTTGTGGAGGCAATCTTCCATGGCCGTGTATTCCTCTAGCAATCTGTGGTTGTGTATTTTGCCAGCAATAGCTATTTCCACTCATGAAAGACCAATGTCTTTCAAGAGCTGAAAAGTGTGTAGCACCAAGGAATGTGGTCTGCAGCAGAGGACCAATTCTACAACCAACAAAGAAGAGCTCAAAAGAAAGAAGGCATCAGATTAGGGTTGCCAGCTCCAGGTTGGAAAGTACTTGGAGATTTTGGAGGTGGAGGCTGAGAAGGGTGGCATTTGGGGAAGGGAGGGACTTCAGTGGGGTATAATGCCATAGACTCTACCTTCCAAAGCAGCCATTTTCTCCAGGTGATCTCTGTCTCCTGGAGATCAGTTGTAATAGCAGAAGATCTCCAGCCACCACTTGGAGGTTGGCAGCCCTATATCATATCCATGCCCAGGAATTCAATCAGGGTGCATTCAGCAAGCTCAGGCTGCAGCACTTCTTACTTTAGCAACTGACCCCTAGTGATTCCCATCAGAGGACTTATCCATGGCTTGCTTATTGTTCAATGGCAAGTTGGTTTCCAAGCCAACCATCCTTTTCATTCAATTAAATATCATTCTGTTCCCCTTCTTATTACCATCCTCCTCCCACCTGTCCTTTGTACATGCAGGTACAATAGGTAGCCTTTTTGGGTGGCCAACGAGGGACTACTACTTCCTTTTTTACTAGCAAAGAAGCCGGTTGGATCCAACCCAGTACCGTAACCTCTATAGTGCTGGAAGTATAAAGACCAATGAATATTTTGGCTTGTATTGCACAAAATTCCACTGTTGTGGAAGCCAGGAATTCACTAGCCCTGTGACTAATGCAGTGCAATCCTAAGTAGAGTTGGGGATGATGGGAAGTGCTGTCAAATCACAGCTAACTTATGGTGACTCCATGGGGTTTTCAAGGCACAACACAAACAGAGGTGATTTGCCGTGTACTGCGTCTGCATAGCAACCCTGAACTTCCTTGGCAGTCTCCCATCCAAATACCAACCAGTACTTAGCTTCCAAGATCCGATGAGATTGCGATTGCCTGGTCCAGGCAAGCAGAGTTACACCTTTCTAAATCCATTGGAGAGAATGGGTTTAGAAGGGTACAATGGAAAGTTTCCCCACAATGTCATGTGAACATATCCTATTTTAGGACCTGTATCTAGTGAAGCTTTCTGGGAAGACAACAAAATGCTCTCTGGCCTAACACCTGGCAACCAAAGCCTGAAACCCTCTGCACACTTACACAGAAGTAAGCCTCCTATGTGTCCAGTGGGACATTTCTGATGCATAAGATCAGGCTGCATGGCTTCAACCATCCCATTCTTTCCACTCGGTTTAATTTATGCACTGTGTCTCATTACTCTAAACCACACTGAAGTGCGTGAGGCTTGCTGAGAAACAGCACTGGGAGGATCAAGCATGGAAAACAGCTTTTAATCTTGTAAGGGCGGAACACAAAACCAAATTGTTCTACCAGCAGGTGGCCTGCGCATTTCAATGAGCGGTTTCTGTAACTTGAGCACAGGGCCTGAAAGAAGCGACTGTCAATTATGGCTGTCAGAGAAGAGCTGGAAGAGAGAAGTGGCAGATCAATTTAAAACACCAGCAGACATGGCATTGTTGGATCTCTTTAGGTTAAATGCCCGGCCTTCCTGCTGCTTTCGATACATCTGTATCGCTCCCTAAGAGTGTGAATAGGAAATGTAACTCAAAACATTTTAAAGAGGAAGGCGGAAAGGAGGCCAGATAAATACTCGAATGTTTTGCAGTAAATCAGAAGGCAAGTGTAGATACAGTACAGTTTGCGCAGAGGACTGAGAAGAGCTTTCAGCACTCTGTCAAAAGGCAGAACCAGATGGTGGCAGCCGTCTAATTAGCTCTGGATCGGATGCTATCCTTGTTAGAAATTTAACACGCACACACGCACCCTTACTAAAATACACTGCCATTAATTTCTCCTTTCTGAGGGTGTGATACAATTAAATGCTCTTAGGCTACGGATTATTTATTGAACACCTTATATCTCTCAGCCAAAACCACCCTGAAAATCACATCATAACAACAAAATATTAAATTACAGCTACTGGTAAATGCAGTGGCATATATCCAGCTACTCAGTTTTGTAAATGCAGTAATACTTTCCCACAGATTCCTTTCTTCCACAGGAGATACCCCACCCCCCACCCCGGCAAGCTGTTCCTGAAGAGAATCTGACCCTAGGAGCAACAAATCGCAGATGTGACTCTCACCCCGTCTGTTAGACTAATTTCCCAAATGCTGCAGGGGCTCAATTTGGATTGAGACCACGCCATGGGGGAGAAGAGGCATTAGCCTTCCCCTCAGTGTGTTGTTTTCCCAGCCAAAAATAGCACCAGGGGAATTGTTTGTTCTTTTGGGAGGCTACATGTGTAGCTGATCAATACGTGAGTCAGGGGGAGCCACACCCAACTCAGGGGGGGAAATGGTCTTGTTAGACAGTTAGTAGACTGCAGCAGAAAGGGTAAGCTGCAAAGTCCCATTCTGCGAGATTCAAGGATAATGGGATACACCCCAATATCTATAACCAGGGGTGGGGGGAGACTGAACAAAATCAGCAAAAAGTATAAATTTTCACCTCATGCCTAACATCTGAAGGGCTGGGCATCTAGTGAACAGCTGTAGGAAGGGAGGTGTGGAGACAAGACTCACCTAGGGTCTTCCTGCCACTTTTCCTACAAATGAGGATCTCTCTTGAAGAACCTAACAGGCAGGCCAGGAGGAGCCTCCACACTGACTGCGAGGAGGGCAGAGGGAGGGCTGAGTGCGGAGGCCGGACCTGGCCAGGCTTCTCCAGGCTGCTCCTGGTGCACAGCTTTTTTAAAAAAGCAGGAAAAGCCGGGGAAGGTGGACAGAGGGTGGAGCAGGCCGGGCTTCTCCAAGCTGTTTCTGGCGCACTGCTCACCACAGTGCAATGCAGAAGGGCGCACTTTTAAAGAAATGCTAAAAACTGACTTTAAAAAACATTTTAGGCAGAAAATCTTGTGGGGCTGTGCATTTAAGTAAGGGGGCTGAGCTCTGAATAGTCCCACTGTAGCTACAGGCCTGGCTGCTGCCTTTTTGCCTTTACAGAAACTGTTATTTTTGTCTCTGCACAGTGTGCATAAATTCAATAGAGACAGCACTGCTATTTCAGAGGTATATTACACACATATGCTGAGTTTCTACTTGTCAGTGTCTGTTAAAGGCATAGTGCTCATACTTGGGGAGAGAGGGAGACAACCCCAACGTCTCAGGCCTGAGTAACAGAAAACAAAAGGCCTGTGTTTTTAGAAGTGCCTCTTGCAAGGCCTGAGTCACCTTCCGCATCCAGTGCAGATGCAGTGGAACCCCAGTTGTATCCAACACAGGTATGAGAGCACTGGAATCACCAGTGAGTCTGGTGTAGTGGTTAGAGCAGCAACTGGGAGACGCAAGTTTTAATCCCCAATCTTCCATGGAAGCTCTCCAGGCTAGTTGCCCACTTTCAGCCTAATCTACTTCACATGGTTGGAGTTGTAGGATTGCCAGCTCTGTTTTGAGAAACCCCTGGAAATTTGGGGTTGGAGCTTGAGGAGGGTCATGGGAGGGGCCTTAGCCAGGTATAATGATATCGAGCCCACTCTCTAAAGCAGCTATTTTCTCAAGGGGAACCAACATCCATAGGGTGGAAATCAGTTGCAATTCTGGGAGATCTCCAGGCACCCTTATGTGAGGGTACACTAGAGGAAGAAGAGAAGAGATTGAATTTATACCCCGCCCTTCACCACCCGAAGGAGGCTTACAATCTCCTTTCCCTTCCCCTACCCACAACAGACACCTTGTGAGGTAGGTGTGGCTGAGAGAGCTCTGACAGAAACTGCTCTTTTTCAAGAACAGTTGTGCCAGAACTAGGGCTTGCCCAAGGTCATCCAGCAGGTGCAAGTGGAGGACTGGGGAATCAAACCCGGTTCTCCCAGATTAGAGTCCGCACACTTAACCACTAGTCTAAAGTAGAGGAGCGGAGGATGATGTTGTAAGCTGCTTTAGGAGTCTTAGGTCCAATCTACATTGGTCTTTCCTGCCACTGTGCCACTGACCCCACATTGTCTAACAAATTTCTGTCTGCATCTCATTCCACATCTGTTCTCATATTGCTTCATCTCAGCACCAGCTGTCTGCATCACTTTATTGCCACTTAGTGGCGACTCCGAAGTCACTATGGCACCTCATGGCGTTATGTGGATTTGGCTTTAAGGTGGTCTAATTGCTCTTCCCCACCCTCCAAGCCGCTGTGAGCGATAAGCAGACAACTGGCGCCAAAATCCCCCATCTTTTCTACAGAGGTACACAAATTGTCACAAAGAAAACAAGTCAGTTGAAAATCCAATCTGCGCTTAAAAGCAGCCAGGGAACACTTTTCTGCAATCATATGGGGGGGGGGGGGTTTGGAAGCACACCCACCCCTGAACCATTTGTCATTTCCTGGGGCAGTCCCCAGAATGCCCTGCCTGGGAACCACCGGGTGTTTTTTACCCAGCTTGTTTGGTCTCTCCCCTCCTGCCTCCCCCTCTGTCAGGTCACCCCCTTTACTTTCTGTGGGTGAGTATGTCACGAGTGCCATTTCCTCTCCACAGAGCAGTGCAGTGCCCTACTGACACCCCTGGGAGGCCTTTCCTCCCCCTCCCCTTTTGCACGCTCTACCTAAACACGATGCAGATGGCAAGCTTTTATACTGAGCCAAATGGGAGGCAACGGAAGCCGGCACCAGAGCTGAAAGAAGCAGCATTACACGGCAGATGCAGATTGGGCCTAAGGGGGAGAAAAGTGGTGTATAAATTTTTCAGTAGATAAAGACCAGGTCCACCCTGGCCATCAGTGGGGAATTGGGGGGGGGGGGGTAGGGTTGCCAGATCCAGGTTGGGAAACTCCTGGAGATTTGGGAATGGAGCCTGGGGAGGACAGAGATCTCAGTGGGGTACAATGCCACAGAGTTCACCCTACAAAGCAGCTGTTTTCTTCAGGGGAACTGATCTCTGTAGTCTGGAGATGAATGGTAATGCTGGGGGATCTCCAGGTCCCAAATGGAGGCTGGCATTCCTGCCAGTGACACAATTGCACTGTCTATGGAGTGGCTTTAGCCTTCCTCTGCTGCTTCCCAAGAGTATCTTGAGTAACGACAAGAGACTTTCCTCCTGTTTGGTCACTTCATTCACCCCCCTTCCCCTCCCTGCACACCACCATGGCTTGGCAAATATCCAGCTGTCATTCACACTAGCAAAAAATCTTCTCCCTCAGGGTGGGGGTGTCAGTATGTGCATTTGTATGTTTCACTGGTGAGACGGGAACTTGCTGGAGTGAGTTGAAAATTCCTGGGAGGACCAACATTTCCCTCATTTCTAGAGGAATGCTCTAGCACATTAGGTTCCCAAGTATGGCCTGGAGCACGGCTGCATGGGAAGGATATGCCCTGCAAGCACTCACAGACCACCAGCACAGCATAAGGAGGTGGGCAGTTGACATAGAACAAGATAATAAAGTTAGACTATACCACTTCAGGCAGTGGATGCAGGCTTGCATGCTTCAGTGCTCCCGCTGATTCAAAACAAAATGCTTCCGGCATGCAAAAGATCAGCAAGATAAGAAGAAGGTTTCCATGTAGCCTTCTCCCTGCTGTGCTCACGTAGTACACGTAGAAAGTTGGCATTTTTTTTTTAAAAAAAAGTAGGAGACGATTACACAACATGTTCTGTCCCCCAGCAGCCTGAAGTGATCCAGGTCAGCATTTCACCACTTCATGATTTCACCCCCACCCCCCTTCTACATAACTTGCAGAACGGCTCTTGGATACTACAAACAGTTAAATACAGATACCCCCAATTGTTAATTGCATGGGTGCCTGCAACCATGCTTACCATGAACAGAATCATTTGTAGCAGGATTTTTCATACATTCCCCACCCACCCCCGCCTTTGAGGGTTGTATATATCTGCTGTTACCATTTCTGCAGGATTTTATTATTCTGCAGTTCAGCATTAAGAAGGCTTAGATGATTTTAGATCATTTGGCAGTATCCAGAGTGTGGAGTTTTCATTATTTCTCTGGTGGATTAAAGGAGGCGGCGGGCTGGTCTTCTGATGGCTTCCCTTTGAAATTTATTAACAGCGTCTTATCTGGAGAGCTATACTTGGCTGTACAGCACTTCTGGCATAGCAGAATGCGGCCTGTGTGCACCATGCAAGATATCAACATTTGTTTTAGCCTGGATTCTAGGGCACAAGGGTATTAAGGCGAAATGAAATGGCAGCGGCAGCTGTTGCAGGCATTCCCCCAAAGGACTCCGGCTAATAGGATATAGATCATCTTCCAACACTGAGTTAATTTCAAATCACAGGATAACAACAACAACAACAAAAATTAAACACATACACACTCTGGAATTAAACTGCCATCCTATAATTATGATTAAAAGGGATGTATTCATCAGTCAGGAATCTGTTTGGAATGGATGGCAATGTTCGGAGTGAGTATGCCTCTGGATCCCAGTGGCGAAAAGAGGCCTCTAAGCCCTGCTTCTTGGTTTCCTGGCAGCATCCAGCTGTCCTCTGTTGAAAACAGGATGCTGGATTTGATGGATGCTCAGACTGATCCACCAGGACCCCTATTATGCAGTTATGATGCTGGTATATTTAAAAGCTGGGTGTACTTCTTAACGGATCACATAACGAACTGGAGAGTGATTTTTAAAGTTCTGTAAAGAGTAACACAATCCTATGTAGAGTTACTCCAGTTCAACAGGCTTACATTGGAGCAACTACATACAGTGGCACTTGTCATCTGTTACCTGTTCTTAAACTTTAAATATAATATAATTTAAATATAATATAATTTAAATATAATATAATTTAAAGCTGCCCATATTTTCATTTTTAAATGTGCACACACCAATTCTAGCTTTTCACGGTAGGCAGGATTCATTTCGATGGCCTTTCCGGTTCCTAAAAACTTATGTTTGTGTACACATGCCGGAGTGTGTGTGTGGGGGGGGGGATTGGAATTTTTACCGTTTGCTTTAAAAGAATTTGCTTTTCAATTAATCAGCCTCTGGAAATGTGCCCAGTTTTTACACAGATAATAAAAATAATAAAAATTGCTTCCATTTTAAGCTGCAAGGGAATTCTCTTCTCTCGTTTATGCTATAATGGCTTTCTGTGCAGGGCTTTCCACTCTGAGCAGATGGGCTCTTGGCAGGATTGGTTCACTTCAGAAAATCCCTCATCAGAAGTCTTTTTAAGCAGGGCCGACTCAGTGTAGACATTTTGAGGGCAACTCCCCGCAATCCTTTGTCTGTCTTACATACACACACGTCTTGTGCAGCACATATTGGTCACGTAGGCAAAGTAACAGGAGCCTGTATAAGTATGCAAACATGTATTCTGGCATACTATGCGAGGTAATCAGCAATATGCTGCACTAATATATGGTACATACATACATATAATTTATTTCAGTATTTAAACCTTGCTTTTCTCCCCAAGGTACCCAACTTACAATGTTGCTCTCTCCTCCTTCATTTTTTCATCACAACAACAACACTGTGAGGTAGGATAGGCTGACAGACATTGACTGACCCACTGCCACAGTGTTCCTAAGCAGAGGCTGGGGGGGGGGGGAGCAGCTGAAAATGGGAGCAGATAAAGGTAGGTTGGCTGTTGGGTAAGAAGGAAAAAAAATGCAGGAAAAGGGGAGATGCTATGGGGTCTGCCAAGGAAGGAAAAGAGGAAATAGCGTAGGGGGGAATGAAATGCCGCTGCCCCCCAAAGTCATTGTGGATTGCCACTTGTTCTAACTATTATATCACACTGTCTCTATGGTATTCCCAAGGAACATCTACAGAAGAACCAATTTCCCACAAGCAGCTGTGCCGCGGTCGCTCTTCCATTTGCCCCGGTTGCACTGGTCAATTTTACACTATTTGCCGCGCGGCCACATTTTGACCCGCAGCTCCCCCTGATTTCCCCTGTATCTTCTCCATCTTCAAAAAACAGGATCGAGAAGATGCGGGGGAAATTGGGGGGAACTGTGGGTCAAAATGAAGCTGCGCAGCAAATAATGTGAAATTGACCACTGCATCCAGGGCAAATGGAAGAGCGACCACAGCACAGCTGCTTGTGGGAAATTGATCAAGGTGGTTCTCCATTTTTCTTCCCTCTTTCCTTGCACCTGCCATCCTACCCCCCCCCCCCCCAATGCCACTTGAGAGCTTTTTGCCAGGTTTTTAAAAAATGGGTAGTAGGTCTAACTCTATAGTGTCATGGCACTATAGAGAGCTTTCTGCTCTTCTCTGCTAATTATAGCGTTATCCTGTATATATAATTGTCCTAACGCATTGGCCATTTCCAGCTTTCCCATTGGCTGTGCTGTGCGCTCCATCAGCCACTGGCTCATTAACCACCACTCAAGAGTACTCACATGCCATTGGCTGGGTGCTGGGTCCACTTCTCTTCCCTGCCTACTGCCAGCCTGGACACTCTTCCTTCACAGAATAAACTGCCAAAACGACTGTCTCTCCTGATGAAGACACTTCTCCTGCTTGGCTCCACTGGCTGACTACTGAGGTGCTTCAAGGTCGAGACCATAAGGCACCCCCTGAATTCTGACACCAGGTGTGCTTTCCCTCTCTCCTCAAAGTGCATTTAACCTCTTCCAGCTTGGTGCTGTCACAGAGCAATCTAGGCACAAAGAGAGAAACTTGTGGCTCACCACACTGTCTCCTCGAATTACAAATGTCTTCCGTGATGTGCCACTACAAAGTCCTCCATGTGGAAGCAGGCATAGCACAAAGTATGCTTTCTCCCATGTAATAATTTTGTTGTCATGAGACACGAGTTATTATACATTGTGTTTGGAGAAATCCCAGTGTTTTATCCAGAAGAGAGCCCCTCAAATACCTCTTCCCCCAGGAACCATTATTGGGATATTTCTTCTTTCCTCTATTTTTTTGAAGGTATCAGTGCCTTTCCAACATCAGCAACTATTACACTTTCCTACGTTCCTTCTTCTATCCTCCATTTATTGTCATAACAACCCTGTGAGTTGGTTAGGCTGAGGCTGCAGTCACACTGGAGGCTTGCTGCAATCTGGGTGCGCTTCTAATTGCACCAATTTAAAGTGTTGCGGGGCAGACCAACCAGACAGCACACCCCTGGGGTGGTTTCCTCGTGCACTTGTCGTGTGGTCAAGTGTTCACATTACTGCAGCACCTCAACCACAGAGCATGCTGCCTGGTCATTTTTAAAAAATGAAGGCGGGTGCATGCGCATATGCACATATGCGCACATGCACATATAGTCAGCAACTCCAAAAAAAGTGGCAGAAGTGGATCTGTGGATTTGGACACCTCCCAGGTTCCTTTCACAGCAGGAGATTTCAGACATCTGGGGAAGTGGAGTGGAAATGCTGGCATCCACAAACACCAGACTTTCCCCGCTGCCTGATTATTCCACATCCAAAGCAGAGCAACACGGGGTGCCAACAACTGGTGCATGGAAGGCAGATATTGCTGTCTGACCATGCTTTTTCAATCCACAAAGGTAATATTATTAGCCACTAAGTATAGGTAGGCACTCTCAGTCTGGGGCATGTGATGCTCTGTATTTTTGGTGCTTGGGGGTGGGGTCAACAGTGGAAGGGTGTCTAGTGTCCTGGCCCCACTGCTGGACCTCCTGAGGGCACCTGGTGTTTTTGGTCATTGTGTGACACAGAGTGTTGGACTGGATGGGCCACTGGCCTGATACAACATTGGCTTCTCTTATGTTCTTATCTTCTTAATACTACTATATCACAGCAAACTGCTTGTGTGACTGCAGCCTGAGAGTGTGTGACTGGCCAAAGGTCACCTAACGAGCCTTCATGGCAGACTGAGGATACAAACATGGATTTCCCAGATCCTAGTCCAGCGCTCTAGCACTGACTCTCACATTTATTTATTTATTATTATTTTTTATTATTTTACATTTATACCCCGCCCTCCTCACGAATGGGCTCAGGGCGGCTTACCAAATATGACCAAAGCACAGTAATTCATTTCAGGAACCTATACATTACTGCTTCTTTATCTGTACCACAAGCAATCTATTCAAGAGCCACCATTTCTGTCCAGTCAAAGCCCTTAGCTCCTGCAGCATTACCAGTCTTGCACTTTCCCAGCATTCCAGGAATTGTACATTCTGAGACACAAACAGTCCTTTTGATTTCCCTTTGCAGATCACCATACTTCTGCATGGTCTGCTCTGAAAGACTGAAATCTCATCCCTGAATATCAGGGTAGATTTTTAAAAGGTCATTTGAACAAGCAACTCCTACAGTCTCTTTTTTTGCACTGATCATGGGGATGGGAATCAGTGGTGCAGAATCCCAGCAAGCCTGCTTCGTTAGAGATTAAGTACATCACAATGCAAAAGCTAGAAGTCATTTAGCCTTAGTTACCATGACACAGGGATGGCCATGGCAACTAGAAACAACTCATCCTTTGACCCTTGCTTCTTCTCAGGGGTCATTTTGTAGAAAAAGAGGTACAGGAGCTTATTAGCATACCGCATTAGCATAACTTATTTGCATATGCTACACCGCCTGACATCACCGGAAGTATGCCAGAAGGCAAGAAAGAAAGAAAGAAAGAAAGAAAGAAAGAAAGAAAGAAAGAAAGAAAGAAAGAAAGAAAGAAAGAAAGAAAGAAAGAAAGAAAGAAAGAAAGAAAGCTGGCAGAGAGGGGACAGCTACTAATCCAAGCCTCAGAAATACCACTATTCTGGGAGGATAGCTTCAGTGGTGGCTGAAGCCTTCAGAAGGCTGGTCGGAGGAACAAGGACCTTTCCAGGGGACGGGGTCATTTTGCTGCAGCCATGACACAAGCAGGCATTCCCCTAGGGGGGGGGGCTGGCACCAACTCCCGGAGCTGAGCTCCCCCAAGCTCCTGCTCGAAATGACCCCTGCTTCTTCTGAAAAAGCATATGAAATAACTGCAGCATGCCAGGACAGGAAATTAAGACTGCTTGAAAATTCAGAAAAATCAGGGAAGTACCCAAGAGCAAAAACCTGCACTATTGTTCCTAGTTGATAATTTACTGGAGATCTCATTGGACATTTTCTGTGCCTGTTTCCTGCTGCTTTCAAACACCAATACTTTCAAACAAACAAACACCAAACAAACACCAATCCTTTAAGAGGCATCTGTTTTGTTTTTAAAATAGAATTGACCACACATCTGGAATTTAACTGTTCCATGAATCTCCCTTATACTGAATCAGACCATTGGTCCATCAAGGTCTGTATACTCTCTCCTCAGACTGGCAGTGGCTCTCCAGGGTCTCAGAAAGAGGTCTTTCACATCACCTAAGACCTGATCAGTTTTTTAAACTGGAGATGCCATGGATGTTACCTAGAATGTTCTGGAAAAGGAAAAAAAATGCAGCCCAAAATTACAAGTATGTGCGACATTTGATTCTAAAGACATAATGCAATTTGTATGACTCTTATATCCTCCAGGTGTAATATGTTGGCTCCTTGGAGTCATGAGTTCTAACACCAGGAGATTTTGAGGGTGGCATAGAGTTGCCAACTCTCAGTTGGGAAATTCCTGAAAAACTGGGAGTAGATCCTGGGAAGGGGAGAGTTTGAGGACTGGAAGAAGTTCAGCAGGAGTCTGCTACCATAGAGTCCACCCTCCAAAACTGCTGTTTTCTCTAGGGCAACTGATCACCTTAGTCTAGGGCTGCCATCCCCCTGATAGGGGCGGGTTTCCCTACATTTTCCAGCTCTCTGTTCTGCCTCTGGCCAGCTGCCAAGGGGAGCCCAGACCCCAAAGAGCTCCCCCGTGTCTGGTGTGCCTATGATACCATAGAGTTTTTGACCAAATGCCAGAGCATCCCCCCAGTTACGTGCCTAGTGACATCATTGCAGTGCATGCAACTTCCAGGAATGGGGCCTCCGTCCCGCTGCCAGCATAAGGTAGGGACCTGACAACCCTACCTTAGTCTGGAGACCAGCTGTAATTCCAGGAGAACTCCAGGCCCCATCTTGTGGCTGGTAACCCTAAGGCAGTGACTAGGGATGGCCAAGTTTGGGGACGCCATGATGTCTCTTCTGGGTGACTCTCTAGGCTGGTTTCCCTAATCTCTATATCTTTTACCATAGAGACTAGGGGATATTCTTGGAGTATAACAATGTGAATGCCATTTTTTTCTCTGACTCCACAATTCCTTGGCGGCAGGAAATTGGGATTGGGGCTGGAGGTAGACAAATAACTGCCTGAGCACAGTAAATAGGAGGCTGTTAGAGTCCCACAGCAATCAGTCCCAACAACATTCCTTCAGAAGGATCAAGTTTATTGAGTACAGGAAAGGCAGGTCATCTGTGCATACATTCTGTGTAAGTACTAACTAGCTGGGCGGGAGAGGGGAAGGTATACAGGTTTCAAAGTGGAGTCCCCTGATGGAGCTGAGCCAATCAGAGGATGCATTGAAGCGCGCCTAAATTAACAGGTTCACACTCCCAGGGAAGAAGCGTAGCTAGGTACCAAGTTCAGAAGCCTAGGCTATAAGTAGGGCTGCCAAGTCCAACTTGGGAAATATCTGGGGACTTTGGGGGTGGAGCCAGGAGACTTTGGGGGTGGAGCCAGGAGAAAGGAAGTGACATCATTTTGTGATGTCACATCCTGTGATGTTGCTTCCACATGCTTCCACATGAACTCATGAAGTTTCCTAATACTGAATCAGGCCATTGGTCCATCAAGGTCAGTATTGACTACTCAGACTGGTAGTGGCTCTCCAGGGTCTCAGGCTGAGATCTTTAATGTCACCTATTACCTGATCCTTTTTTAGCTGAAGAGGCTGATACCTCCTGCATGTCAAGCAGATGCTCTATCACTGAGCAACAGCCCTACTGAATCCTTCCTCATCTCGGCAGAATATGAAGCACTAAGTGCTACACAAGTGCTAAATATGATTTTCATATCATAAGAACAGGAGAGAAGCCACAGTGGATCGGCCCATCCAGTACAGCCCATCCAGTCCAACACTCTGTGTCACAACAGTGGCCAAAAATACCAGGTGCCCTCAGGAGGTCCAGCAGCGGGGCCAGAACTCCAGAAGCCCTCCCACTGTTGCCCCCCAAGCACCAAGAATTCAGAGCATCACTGCCCCAGACAAAGGGTTCCATTTAGACCTTGTGGCTAATAATAGCCACTGATAGACCTCTGCTGGATGGGGACAGAGAGAGAGAGAGAGAGAGAGAGAGAGAGAGAGACAGCCAGCCAGCTTTTTCACTTACTCTTGCCCAATTCCCAGGCTTTATTTCTGGCCCTTGTTTCACCCAGCTGTTGTCCATGTAAGTCCCATAACTTCTCCCCCCCCCCCAGCATAGGCTTTTTGGGGGCTAAAGAGGACCTTTGTCCTCCCCTTTTCGCCAGCAGAAAAGCTAGTTGGATCCATCCCTAATTTAAAATACCGGTTACTTGATGTACAAATGCTTTTAAAAATGCAGATTTTTACTGCCGGAGGGGGGGACACGGTTGAAAGAAACAGAAAATTGGCATAAAAATGAGGAATCCCAACTTTTATTTGCAGAAGGGAAATGAGGATTGGGGGGACCCAAGCAGCCACGACAAGACATTTTAAACAATCCCACTCCCAGACCTTCTACAGGCAACCTCTCCTTGTGATGTTTACCTCTTTGGAAGTGACAGTTTATTCCTTTGACAAAACCACAGTGGACAGACAGACAGAAAAAAGAAAGAGGGGGAGGGGGAGAGACAGAGAAGGAAAAGCTCGCAGACCCCAGCTTACCCCAGCAGTTTACTCAGCAGCAACCTTGCACGCAGTAGAAAGAGCTTAGTCCCTCCTTAATCTCTGGGCGGGGCTCTCTTGCTGGCTCAGCTCTTAAAGGGGAAATTTCCCTTTTAAGAAGTTCAAGAGGCTGGCCAGGGCAGGCTCTGAGGTTCCCCTGCTGGCAGCCATTTTGTCCCCCCGGTGGCCAATTTTGGAAAAGCGGGGGAAAGCTTTAAAAATCGGTGTTTCCCCCGCTCTACCGGGGGACTTGGCAGCCCTAGCTATAAGGCACAGTGAAAGAAACGAAACTTAACATTCCAGCACATTAAGGAGTTCACCCAGCAGCCTCCTGCCTCCCCCCACCAATGATGGCAGCGTAGCTGACAGAGGCCTAATCTGATGAATGGCCTACCTGAGGAGATCAGGAAGGCTCCCACATTCTATCATTTCGGTAGGGGACCAGTTGTGGGCAGGCAAATTCCTGGAGGTTTTGGGGGTGGAGTCTGGAAAGGGCAGGGTCTGAGAATGAGAAGAACCTCTGTGATGTAGCACCCACATTCCAATGCAGCCATTTGCTTCAGGGGAACTGATCTCTGTAACCTGGAGCCCAGTTGTAATTCTGGGAGATGGCTGGTCACCATTGGCAACCCTACATTCCACAGAATGTGAAAAATGAAATGTTCAGCAGTGCCTTTTTACAAAGGGATTAGAACTGTAGTATAGTGGAACCATCGAGGAGGGTGCTTTTGTAATTGTTGATTGTACGTATAATATTGCTTTAACTACACTGTCTTCTATGTTTGTAATACTCTCTACATTGTTTATGGTATCTCACTGTGTCTATAGTTTTGTACCCCTAAATTATGGGGCAAAGAACAGCATTTCCACATTCCCATGAATCCTTGCAACAACGCTTCATTTATACATCAGGCTACAGCTGTCATATAGTGATTCCTGTTGAGTCCACAGCTGAATTATTAGGTGGCCCACAGTTGTTCTGCAGAGTATGGAAAGAACTGAGGCTGACCATGGAGTCAGGTATTACGTTGGACATGGAGTTGTAAACAGGCCCATGTCTCAATCTCTTCTCAGCCCCTTAATGTACAGAGGTAAGGAATGAATGACTTCACTACACTGAGTTTCCCCATCCCAGATTCCACTTCACTGACTGCCATGTGCAATAACAGCAGCAGGCAATGGGCCCTGGGGGTGGGAGATCCCCCTCCTTGACCAGGGGACTGGCAAGCACCAGGGGCACCAAGGGAGTGGTGACTAAAGGCAACCTCCATGTTCAGAAGCAGTAAACCTCTGAATAACAGTGTCAGGAGGCAACGTCAGGGAAAGGTCTCTGCCTCTATACCCTGTTTGTGGCCCTTCAGAGTAACTAGTTGGCCAATGTATGAGACAGGGTGTTGAACTAGATGGACCACTGGTGTGATCTAGCAGGGCTTTTCTTATATTGTTCTTATGTTCACATGACATGCCAGGGCCAACACAGCCAACAGGGAGACCAGGACCCCCAGAATCCCCTAATCTATCTATCTATCTATCTATCTATCTATCTATCTATCTATCTATCTATCTATCTATCTACCTTCCTTCCTTCCTTCCTTCCTTCCTTCCTTCCTTCCTTCCTTCCTTCCTTCCTTCCATCCTTTCAGCTTGTATTTCACACTCCCTGTGAACGGGCTCAGAGCAGATCACAACAACAAGTCCACCACAGGAATTAAAACATTTCACAATAATCCCCCTAGAATTTCATTTGACTGCCTCTCAAACCACTGGGCCATCCCTGTCCTTTTAAAGCCATTCTGATTAACTATTTGGAACTGCTTCATCTGTACATCTTGAACTCTCCTGAAATATGTAAGGACTAATGCAGGCAGAGGCACTACAGAGGCTTGTTAAAACATCTTCCCTTTCTTGGTTTCTAGTTGCCAGGTAATAGGAGAACCCAGGGAAGGAAGGGGCTATCTTTTCTGTAAACGGATCACAGTTGGCCCCATTCAAGTGGCTGCTTTGAGAAGGTTGTGTCAGCGCTTCTAGAGGATTTCTAACTCGGGCGTGAAAACATGCTATTGGCTGAATGTTGTCATATGAGATTGAGGCCTGGAATGGAATTGTGTTCATTACAAGAGTGCAAAGCAGAGAAACACATGTCAGGTTGCCATCTGAGACTCTGTTCTTAAAAGTTGCTCTGATGAAGATCAGGATTCCCCCCCCCCCCCCTTTGCCTTTTCAAATATGAAATTGCAATTCAGGGAGACAGATCGTCTCTTCTCAGACAGCAAAACCAAACGCAGCATAACCCTGAACAGAACCCACCCCAATAATTTCTTATGCTGTCTGAACATTCTCATGGAGGCCAAGTGGCAAACCAGGACAAAAAAAAAAAGAATGTATCTACCTAATTTTAATTTATGTTTGCTACTAATGCATATCTCAGAAGAGCAATACAATACAGACTGAATGTTAAAACCAATACCCCCATGAATTGATATCTCAATCAGGGAGGCCACGTCTCCCACTCCCATGTTCTCCCACACTCCATCGCTGCTCAGCTGGAAGGCAGTGGGAAAATTCCTGAGAAAAAGGGGGGGATCAGCATCCCTGATGATGCCATGACATCATTTCTGGCACAACAGCTCTAGCATTCACCCCAAATGAATGCTAGAGTGTCAGCCCCTATGTGATGATGCCACTTCCAGATAGCACAGGAAGTGATCTCACTGTATTGTCCACAATGTCCCAGTGTTGCCACTCCATGACCAACACCCTTGATGGAAGTCTTTTGCCAATTGCCAGCTTCAGGCTTCACTTAATCTCAGACCTGATTCACACTTGTAGGAGTCTGAGGTGTGCGAGTCTTGAGGTGGTAGAATGGGCTGCAGCTTTTCAGAGTACATGTCTGACTACATGCAAACAGAAAACCAACACTGCAAGACCAGTGAAATGGTGGGGCCTTTCTACATGTTGCACTGGTTCCCAATTCACCTGGAACTTGGGCCCTTTCTACACCCGTATTATGCCTTGGTTTCTGAGTGCATCCTATTCTTCTGTTCTGCATTCCCTCCAGCTTTCACTTCCAGTTTGTGCTGGGGCTTTCTCTTGTTTCTGCATTTGTTTTACAGGAATCTACGTGTAGCCCACTTCCAGCATACTGCTGCCCTGCAGCTACCGAAACTCCTTTTGCTGCGATTCTTTGTTCTAATCTATTTTCAAATTGCTAATCCTTTCTAAAGTAGAATTGTTTCTGCGGGTATTTAAGTGTTGCCCACTGCCCTCCCCTGTTTCCACCTCTCTCTCTCTTTAGGTTAATGCTCTCTTCCCATTCTGTTTTCTTTCCCTCCTTCTCAAAAGACAAAAGAGGATGTGTTGTACTGCTCGAGAGCATAAGAAGGAATCAGTAAATAAAAGGACTAGGGGATTCCCTGCTCCCAACTTTGTCAGTCTTGCATGAGTGGACCTGGATTTTCTCCTCCCTTCCCTTTCTTTTTTGCAGAATCTCAGAGGGAGGGAGGGTGGGGTTGGCAGCCAGTTAGCTAAAAAAATGCAGGTATTGCTTGTAGATGCAGAGTGCATACAGAATACACAAATAAATAAACCGGAGGGGGAAAAAACAGTGCAGAGGGAATATGTGCAACTGCGATGTTATCCCTTAAGGCTTGACTCCTCAGATTATCCAGCACAAGTTGTCAGTGCAGAAAGGGCCTTGGTTCACAAAGGAACATTCAGAGCTAGAATCTCCTGCCTGCAGTTGTAGGTGATACAGTCAGCATTCCATCCTCTCTTTCTTATGCATGAACTGGGAAGGGTAAGCCATTTTATCTCCAGGATATGCAGCTACCTATCACTCCATTGTTTAAGTGAGGTCCACTGTAATAGCAATGAAGATCTGAAAAACTTGGATAAGAACGTGGTTCCTTTTCTTTAGCAAAGACATTTAGTACATTAATTTTGGCAGTGTGCCATGGCACGTTCCTGTGACTGATTGCTCTTTCCTGACAGTCTTTAAAATATACCAGTGCAGCACTTTCCTCGAGCAATATAACAAATAATAATCTCAATCAAAGAGAAACCCTTTTATTTGTGGTTTTCTGCCTAGATCAGCATTTCCTAAAATCTCTGGCTGCTCCAAAATTGCCTGCCATTTATGATCTACTAATAAACAATGAGGGCCTGATGGGAATATGACTCAGGTCTGAATCTAAGCCTGAGCCTTGGAATTCCTCAATATTTAGGATATAGTTGCCAACTCTGGGTTGGGAACTTCCTGGAGATTTGGGGGTAGAACCTGGGGAGGGCAGGATCTGGGAAGGAGGGCGCCCTCAGCAGGTTATAATGCCATAGAGTCCACTCTCCAAAGCAGCCATTTTCTCCAGGGGAACTGATTTATGCAATCAGTTGTAATTCCAGGAGATCTCCAGGCCCCACCCAAAGATTGACAACCCTAGTTTAAGAACCCAGTTCTCCAGATTAGAGTCTGCTGCTCTTAACCACTACACCAAACTGACAGTTGATCTGAGGTCTCTATGCCTTAAGTTGAGGTCTATATTGGACCACAGTATGCAAAACACATCCTCAGGACCTTTGTACAAGTCTGTCTACATTTTTTTATTATTTGAAGTATTCCAGTGGATGGGAATTTATTCACTACACATAGGGTTCAATCCAGCCAACTTTTCTGCTGATGAAAAAGAGAGGAGGGGGTCACCTTTGGCCACCTAAGAGGCAATGCTGGGAATCGTGGGACCCTCATGGAAGAAAGTCATGTTAGACAGAGGCTGTAGTAGGAAAGGAAATTGAGCTAAGCTGAGGGAAAAGCTGGCTGGATCCAACCCATAGAGCAGCACTTTGCACAACGACAGCTTTATAAAATGGCCAAAATTCCCTGAAAGAGATAGCTGTCAGTTGTGTAGGTGTTTCTGGTGTTTTATTGCTCAAGGCACTTATTAATATTCACAGTCATTACCAGATGGAGTTGCTGCTCTATAACTAAGTACAGTAAAAGTGATGAGACATCTGACCTCTAATGGCTAATTCTCAGGCCCACTTTAAAAAAATGTATTTTTATCTTTCCTTTCCTCCAGGTAACTCAGAGTAGCATATATGGTCACCTCCCCCCCATTCTATCCTCACAACAACCTGTGAGGTAGATTAAACAGAGAGAGAGAGAGAGACTAGTTCAAGTTTACCCCGCTTTAAGATACAGTTGGGATTTGAATAGCAGTTCAAATCCACTCCAAGACCAGCACCCTAACTCCTACACTCTGGTTCTCAGCCACAAGAAGCATTTACTTGTGCTGCTTCTTCACATGACTGGAAACACTGTTGTGTTTGTTTAGAATATGAAGCAGTAATTGCTTGAAAAGGGCTCAGGTATCCTAAAGCTCCAATTCCTATTGGCTGATTAATAAAGACTCCCATTGGTCCTGAAGCCAATCTAGATACCCAATCACTGAGCCCTGCTTGGGTCCAATAGTATTGCTTGTATATAGTTACATTGTTGAAAGTTGTGTGTTGGAACAGTATAAATGAAAGTGCTGCTCTCATAGAGCTGTCTTTTGAGCTGAACAATGTCACTGAATAAAAGCCTGTTTGTTTGAATTCATCGTCTCCTGCTCAATACTTAAAACTTACTGTTTGCCTTCTCTCTACTGTGGTGACTACCCTGTGGCACACTCTTTTAAATGAGGGTTCTCTGCCTGCCTTTGCAAGAAGAAGAAGAGGAAGAAGAAGAAGAAGAGATTGGATTTATACCCTGCCCTTCACTACCCAAGGGAGTCTCAGAGTGGCTTACAATCTCCTCTCCCTCCCCACAGCAGACACCCTATGAGGTAGGTGGGGCTGAGAGAGCTCTGACAGAAACTGTTCTTTTTGAAGAACAGCTATGCCCAAGGTCATCCAGCAGGTACAAGTGGAGGAGTGGGGAATCAAACCCGGTTCTCCCAAAATAGAGTCTGCGCACTTAACCACTACACCAAACTGGCTCTACACCAAGAGCTGTAGGCAGGCTTTTGGACTCTGAGCTGTTTTATACACACACAAGTGGATACCCATAAGAAACTTGTGGGGAGGGTGCATCCCTTTCCCGCTGCAGCTGCAGGGGCTCCCAACACCCACCACCACTGTTGCTGGGCCTGGAGAGGTTTGAAGTGCACCCAGCCACCGCAGCTGGGCCTGAGGCCTCTCCCAGTCCACACCAGTGCTGCCGCTGTGCCTGGAGTAGCTCCCTACAGCAGTTGTCACCTGCTGTATAGGTAAGTGCATTTTTTTAATTTGGGGGGATTTAAACCCCCAATGTATTTTTTAAACATTTCAGATCTTTCTGCAAACCTGGTAGGTCCACCAAATTTGCAGAAAATTTGTTTAGCATCAGTGTAGCCCCAATATACAGATTTAGTTATCCACAGATGAGGGCCGGACTTCATTATTATGTATAAACAAGTGGGATCAAGTGGAATTCACTGCTAGAAAATGTAGAGATAGCCAGTGTTTCCTCTAAGCTGAGTTAGTGTGAGCTAGCTCACAGTTTTTTAGTCTCCAGCACACACATTTTTGTCTTAGCTCAGGAAGATTGGCTCCAGAGCAAACTAATTTATGCAGCAGCCAAATCGCTTGCTCAAAACTTTAATGCCAGTTAGCTCACAAAGTAGAATTTTTGCTCACAAGAATCCACAGCTTAGAGGGAGCATTGGTGATAGCCACCGGAATAAATTCTTTATAAGGGGATTAGACAGATTAGTCTATCAGTGGCTATGAGCGATGGTGACTGGGGTGAACTTCCACATTCAGAGGCAGTAAACCTCTGAATCCCAGTGCCAGGAGGCAACATCAGAGGAAGGTCTCAGCCTTTATGCCCTGTTGTTGGCCTTCCAGAGGAACTGGTTGGAAACTCTGTGAGACAGGATGCAGGACTAGATGGACCACTGGTCTGATCCAGCAGGGCTCTTATGTTCTTATCTCCAGGAATTTCCCAATTTGGAGTTGGCAATCCTAGCCGGGCCTGGCCCTGATGAGTCCTCCCTCAAAGGCAGCAATAGGCTGGAAAGAGCCCTCCCCTTCCCCCTGCCTTTTTCCTCACACAAATCTGGCCTGGAATGTTGTGATTACCTAGCAACAGCCACAGAGAGAATCCATTGCTTAAAGCTACAGGAGCTCATTTTATCATTTTTGGTTTTTTTTTAAACCTGCCGTTTAAAAAAAAAATTACATTTTTTTCTGCAAACTTTTCCAGGTTTGTAGAAAGAGCTGTCTTGCTCCTTCACAGCTCCATTCACTGGATTTAAGTATCCAAAGACTGGTCAACTTCTTTGCTATTAGAATATAAGATATATAAACACACATACCAACAGTCTGCGATCGAAGCACATACCTATGGGCAGGCACAGGAAGCAAGCACCTTTTAAAAGTGACACTGGCCTTATGCAATACCTACACGAGTAAGTGCTTTTTGTGTCAGTACCACATCTCCAGTGGACCAAAGAAACAAGCTAGGGGCAGTTATCAGAGAAAAGCGGCCTGTAATTATTAGAAGCCTTTGGCACAAGGAGATTGTTGGAGAGGTGACTCCTTCCCCAGTAAGTGGTATTTAACAATTTAAAACCACCCTGGAGAGCCCCTGGAATTCTCTTATCTGGTCTGACCCTGAGTCTGCTCATATGAAAGCTCTTGGATAGGAGGATATTTGGAGGTGACATTTCTTTGGTGCTACTCTTTCCACATTCATTGCAGAGATAAACTGAACTGTGGTTTTATTTTGTATATGCAGGTCACCTAGATGGATGAAGTACTATGATGAGAAAATCTGTAGCTGAAAAAAACATTTCCCTGAACTCTTAAAACACCACAAACCAGACTAGGCATGAGAATCATCTATCTTTCCCTGTTCTTGGGCTTATCTCCATGCAGTGGTTAAAATCTAGGAGATGCTAGAGATCAGAGATGGAATGATACAAATAATTTTGTCACTGCCTTCCTTGTGAGAAATGAGTTTGGTGCCCCTTAGACCCTTTCTGATTGATGGCATCTCGCCTTCTCTCTCTCCCCACCCCCCAATCATTCTGCTTCCAAATTTCTCTCTTCACTGCTCTGCCATTTAGGAAAAAAAACAAAATACCACTTTGTTCTTATTTCCCTGTTCCGTCTCATTTTCCTTGTCTGGAGCTATCGTCAACTGACATTATGGATGAATAATACAACCAATTTAAAGGAGGGCCTCTGGCTAGACACACACATTTCCAAGGCAGGCAAGAGTCACCACAGCCTAGACACTGTAAAAAATGAATTAAATGCACATGATAGAGGACACTTCCATATAAATGTCAGCTCCCAAGAGCTTGGAAGTAACATTTGCAAGTATTATGCATGTTATTAGAAATCCAGTCATGCTGAGTCACAAAAGCACTATGTTCCAGCCAGGAAAGAGGCAAAAATCAGCTGGCTTTACTATGGCTGCTATTCCTCAGAGATTCTTAAGCAGTAATGCCAACATTTCCACCCCCACCCTCATTCTTTTCCATTTTATTTTGTCGGATGTTGGCTTCAGCTTATTTCAACAATCAAAATAGAGATTTTTTTAAAAAGAAAAACCGTAGTCACCCAAAATAATACAGCACTCATCAGATATATCTATCACATTTTGACCCCGATCCTGCTTCCAAAGAGTTTAGGCTGTTATATGTAGTTCTCTGTTTTCCATTTTACCCACACAACAACGCTGTGAGGCAAATTAGTTTGAGATTGTGTGACTGGCCCAAAATCACCTGACAAGTTTGGTGGCAGAGTGGGGATTGGAAGCTGGGTATCCTGGTTCTTGGTCCATCAGTCTAAACCACTACTGGGGTCTTCTTGTGGGGGATGAATGTCCCAGGCAATGAATACTCACTTAACCTCTTCATCCAAGTATACGATAGCTCTCAGGACTGCTCTTCTATAATATACTGGAAATAATCCTGGTGACATGTGGTGACTCTGTAGGGTTTTCAATGTAAGAGATGTCCAGAGGAGGGCTGCCATCGCCTGCCTCTGCATCACACCACTGGCATTCCTTGGAGGTCTCCCTTCCAAATACTAGCTGGGGCTGACCCTGCTAGTATTTTATACACGGTCCCAAATTTGTCAGAGTACCATTTATCATCACAGCCATTGCTTGGTGATAATCAACTGTATTTTAAATTGTAAAATATACACTTATATAACCATTTTTTTCCAACTTTTAAAAGTTGTATTTTTATACATTATTCACAACCAACAAGAAAAACATTAGTTTAACTGGACAACAAAAAATAGCTAGGAGCCAACTATGTAACATATTAAGGACTGTCCTTCTTTTGGACTAATCCTGACACTGAGACCACATTTAAGCAACAGCTTATTTGCACTGCAATCCTGAGCAAAGTGATACTCTCCTAAATCCACTGAAGTAAAAACAACAACAACAGGTTAACTCTGTTGTTTAGGACTGCACTGTTGGAAGCATAGGCAGGTCTTCATTCCCTCCTACATCTATTGCTGGCCCATTTTCAAGCTCTACATCTACTGCTTCCTAAGCATCAGGAAAGAACAAGTGTCCGGTAGCACCTTAAAGGCTAACAACATTTGTGGCAGGATATGAACTTTCATGAGTCACTGCTCACTTTTTCAGACTCCCAGAAGCTCCTACCCTGCCACAAGTGTTGTTAGCCTTTAAGGTGCTACCGGACACTTGCTCTTTCCTGCTGCTACCAGCCGATTAACATGGCTACCCATCTTGATCTGCTTCCTAAGCAAAGAGTCTACTGGAACTCTGATGTTTTCCTGGTGGTGTTGGTGGAAAGTGCGGTGAAACCACAGCCAATTTATGGTTGGTGACCCCATAAGATTTTCACGGCAAGAGACATTCAGAGGTGGTTTGCTACTGTCTGCCTCTGCTTGGTGACCTTGGTCTTCCTTGGTGTTCTCCTGTCCAAATACTAACCAGGGCTGACCTTGTTTGCCTTCCAAGATCTGATGAGGTCAGGCTAGCGTAGGCCATCTAGACCTTGTAAAAAGGAAATCAGCTGTTTTCTTTGAAGATTCTGAACAGTACATTTTGAAGGTGGAACTCAAAATGGTGCCAGTATTTTCAACTGAGGCCAAATTCCACATCTCTTGCCTGGAGTAGACCACTGTAGCTGTCTTGTCTGAGGCCCAGGAATACCTAGCACCAGACTTGAGCAATGGCAGACTCCACTTTCTGCATTATGATATGTCATGCCTTAGGGTAGACACTGTTTTGTTTGCTCTGTTTTCTAATTCTGTAATCCGATTGCATTGTTTACTGGATGTCTTATGCCCTCTGACTGATTTTAAAAATCCTAAACAGAGTTATGCCCTTCTGAAGTCAATGGGGGTGTAACTCTGTTTAGGATTGCACTCTTAGTAGGGTTGCTAGCTTCAGATTGGGAAATTCCTGGAGATTTGGGGGGGTCTAGGCTGAGAAAGGCAGGGTTTGGGGAGGTGAGGGACTTCAGTGGGGTATCATGGCAATAGAGTCCACCTTCCAAAGAAGTCATTTCTCTCCAGGTTGCCTGCAGATCAGTTGTGATAGTGGGAGCTCTTCAGCCACTACCTGGAGGTTGGCAACCCTAGCTCTTAGTGATATAATCAGCCTGCCTCTCTTGCGAAGCCAAGCGTAGCATAGAGTGCCTGCCAGATCTCCGTGTGAGCATACTTCACTTGTGCCCATCCTGCTCTTTGCAAAGAGACACAGGTTACATTCTTGGCATCCACTCTGCCAGTTCCGCAGAAGTTTTCGGTTACAGGCAGAGACACAGTTCCTATTCTTCTCCCATCCCAAGTGTCCCTTCCAGCATTTGTAACTTATACTGCTAACTGTTGTGTTAACAGCAAAGTGTAACAGTAGATGCTGTGCGGCTCTCTGTTCACGCAGAAGCTTGGGGCAAGAGCTCAAGGCTAGCATATGTTGCCGACTTCTCCTGTTTTCCTAGTGATGTCACTCGGGAGCTTCTCCTCCTCTGTTCAGAATTACATTGTAATGAGAGTACAAATCAGTAATGGAGACAAGTGCTGAAGGCGCTCCAGTGTTTGTGTCATCTCTAGCATACTAATCGGGGCACGCTCCAGCCGTCCCAACTGGCGAAACAAGCAGCAGGGGCAAGTCGAAGAGAGATGTTTGTGGCCACCTGGAGAATGGTACAGAATTACCTGTTTTCAAAACATAGTCATTCGGCTCATTAACAAAGCTGCTGTAGTTTCCACAAGAGTAGCAGAACGGCACAGGCATAGCAGTGGCTCAGATCCTTCGGTCCCTGAGCACAGTCAGTTTGTGTAACAGTGCTGCAGCTTCCCTGTGGTTTCCATCTGCTAAAACTATCTGAAACCTTCCACCCCAGATCTCCAGTCCCTACTGGTGCTTTGCTAGTTCTGGCTGCTCACAGACCTGCTAATGGCTACAGTCTTCTCTCACATTCCACTGTCTTTTCCTCCTGCTTTTCACAGCTTCCCTCCGCCCTTCCTCTCCCTCAGGATGGTCACCTGTTTCCTGAGTCACAAGGAAAGGCAGAAGGTCTAGGGAAGTGTCATCCCTAGACTCGGCAGTCTTGGTACAACATTGTGATCTCACAGCTCTAGGTTCTGTTGGATTATTAGTAGGGTAGCAGAGTGCTCAAAGGAGCTTACAGCACAGCAGAGCCCATCAGGCCAGTGTGCGTGCTAGCAAGAAACAAAAGTTACTTGGAGCCTGTTTATCTTTTTAAACTGATAAGAATAAGTATTACACAGGCTGCCTATGGCATACCGAATTTGCTTCAAGGTGCTGGTTCTTACCTATAAAGCCCTTTATGGTCAGGGCCCAGCATACCTGAGGGACCGCCTTTCCCCACATGTTCCCCAGAGAGCACTGCCTTCTGGGACACAAAACCTCCTGGTTCTCCCTGGCCCTAAAGACGCCAGACTGGCCATCACCAGGGCTAGAGCCTTCTCTGTGGCAGCACTGTGCTGGTGGAATAAGCTCCCGGAGGATATCAGGGCCCTGCAGAGCTTGCTACAATTCCACAGGGCCTGCAAGATGGAGCTCTTCCACCAAGCACTTGGCCATGTCTAACACCTGGTACAACTGGTATATCTGGCTATAACATCAGAGCCTTCTCTGGGACCTTCCTATGCCATCTAGCATCCCTACCTAGACATCTGCAAGAAACCCAGCATGTTCCTTCACATTTTCTCCAGAGTCCTTAGATTTTAGGGAGGAGGACAGCCACCGTTGCCGCCAAAGCCTAAGTCGATTTTGTAGTATGTGTAATTATGGTTGCTGAAAAGCAAAACTCACAGGAGGAGTCTCACAAAGCTGTGGTGCCGCTGAGTTAGTGTGAAGTAGCTCACAGTTTTTTAGCCTCCGGCTCACACATTTTTTGTCTTAGCTCAGGAAGGATGGCTCCAGAGCAAACTAATTTATGCAGTAGCCAAATCACCTGCTCCCAACTTGAATGCTAGTAACTCACAAAGTAGAATTTTTGCTCACAGGACTCCACAGCTTAGAGGGAGCATTGATGGTGATACTTCTGCAGGGTTCAGGATGTGGGCTGCTGAAGGCACAGGGTGTAGCAATCTAACTTCAGCTAAAAAATACCTGGGTCTGGTCTGCCCCTGGATAGGAGACCACCTGGGAATCCTGTGCATGCCATGATGAAGTTCCCTGAGGGGAAAGTGCCGTGTAAATGAAAAGATACCTTACCCCTGTGGCTTCTTGGCGGTGTTCTTTTCTCTTTACTATTCATCACTCGGCCTTTTTCTCCTTCTGCAATCAAACTGCTGCAGGCAGAAAATATGCAAAAGTGAGGCTGAGCAATGTAGTGGAAAATTGTCTCCATTTATGTGGAGTCCATAATGTGGCTTACCTTAGTGCATATTTTGGATGGCACAGAGGACAATCTTAACAGTTGCACAAAAGATTTCTCCAAAACAATGTATGCTATCACACGACAAGCTCTAGATATCATTTAATATCACATTTGCTCCAGGTTGGTGTTGTTTATTAAACAACAACAACTCCTCTTCCCTTGTTAAGAACAAAAGGCTTATTCAGTTGAATTCAATGACTAGGCACAGGTCCTCCATGTATTAGGTCACATCAGTGGGCATTGCATGACACTATGGGAGAGAACTTAACAGAAGCTGACAGGTCTGCACACCAGGGAAACTTGTATTATTAGATGGTTAGGAATTGCTGTTTACTAGCATTACCCATTACCTGAGGTGTGCCTGCTTCTCTACAGCTTCCATATACAAATCCTCATTTCTCACAGCACTCTTCTCTGTTCATACCTGTCCCAAAGTAAATACCCTAGTTCTAGAGTGCCTTTGTTGGAACTGCACTGAAATATCTTTTGGCCTTGCGGCCAGAAAGTGAAATGGCCCAATCCATTTGCAGAGCACAGAAAAACACAAAGGCACAGAAGCACAATCCAATTACAGCCAGCCAAAATCCTTCTTTGTGAATTAGAGAGTTGTCATCCACCACGGCCATATATAAGCATTTTCCTGCTTAAACAGGAGCTCAGCTAATTAATGTCTGTTGCCAAGGTCAAATTACTGTAAAACCCCCTCGATATAACAACATGGCAGAAAGTGCTCAAAGTGAATGGTACAGATAAATAAACTGCAGGCTGCATTCAAGCCATATTCCCAGCCATCTAGGGGGGTGTTAGGGTTGCCAACTCCACATGGGGAAATTCCCAGAGTTTTGAGAGTGGAGCCTGGGGAGGGCAGAGTTTGGGGACGGGAGGGGACTCAGTGGGATGTAATGCCTCCAAAGCAGCCATTTTCTCCAGGGGAACTGATCTCTGTATTCTAGAAATCATTTGTAATTCCAGAAGCTCTCCAGGCCCCACCTAGGAGATGGCAACCCTCAACTGACATTTGTGGATTTCACCGAATGACCTGCATGGCACAATCCGTGTAGTATCTTTTACTTAGTACCAACCAACATGACACAAAACAGTGTGCAAGCTTTTGAATTCATCAGAGCTCCTCACCAGGCTGGATATTACAAAATAAAAAAGGGAGGGTGGGAATAGATGTTTCAGGCGATGATTTCAAGGCCTGTTCTTGCCAGCATTCCTGTGTTTAATGCTGGCAGGCAAGCAGATATACAATGGGGCCTTCGGTGTTGAGTTACACCCTAGTTTCTGTGAGCAAGAAAAAAACAAATGGTGTCTCTCCACTGAAATGACAACTGCCGGCCAGCCATTTTCCTTCTCTCTCTCTGACACAAAGGGAGACTCACAAATCTCTCATGAGGTGAGAGCAAAGAAATTACTTGGTAGTTATTGTGCTAACAATTTTGGAGATAAACTTAAGGCGATACAGAAGGAGTGAAGTACATTAAAGCCAAATTGGGTAGTTTCACGTCCTGTCATAGGTAAATTCCCACATGGACACATTCTTGTCAGTTGAATTCAGGTACTTCCAAACTAGTCAAAAGTTGTTTGCAAATCAAAACCAAAAACCCCAAATGAAGCACAATCCATGTAATGGCTCTCATTAGAAACAACCAAAATGACACAAAACGGTAGGCATGCTTCTGAGTTCACCAGACTTTTGCCCTGCATAATCACAAACTAGAGAGATTCCACCTGTGTCCCAGTTTACATTTTAAAATTTGTTTTCAAGCTAAGATGTAGACAGCCAAAATAATCGTTAATTTGACAGTGTGGCTGGCCCAGGGTCACCCAGCAAGCTTCCCTTGAAGAGTAGGGAGTCAAACCTGGGTCTCTCAGAAACTGGCACAACACTTCAGCCGCTACATCATGCTGCCTCTTTTAGACTCTGGGTTAGATTTTGGACCCTTAGTCTGATCGAGGCTTTTACATTGCATAAATGTAGGTTTCATAAATTTAGTAATATTACTCCATTTGGCTTCTATTGACTGTTTACCTAGTGCAATATCTTAAATTAATCTTTAACATTGTTAAAAGTGCTGCATTTTTTCCATTCTTGCTCTACATTACAAGGAACTTGTGTGTTTCATTTGGTTGCTGAAAAGACATTTAATTAACTATTGCCTTTTACAGTCACAAAGGAACAATGCCAACTCCCCCCCCCACACACACACACACTGAATCAGACAAGCCCTTGGTCCATCAAGGTCAGTCTGTCCATTCAGACTGGCAGAGCTCTCTTGGATGTCCAAATAAGGTCTTTCACATCACCTACTGTCTGATCCTTTTACTGGAGATGTCAGGGACTGAACTCGAGACTTTTACATACCAAGCAGATGTGTACAACTTGAGTTACAACCCTTCCCCCTTATGGCCTTTCCATCCTGCCTGAAATAACTCAATTTCTCCTCACCTCTGATTTGGTTGATACTGAATATTCAGCCTAATGAAGAGTCCCAGAGAACTTGTAACCCTTGTGACATTTTGGTTGGTCTTAATAAACATAGTACCCTGTTTTTTACTTGGGAATAAACTTTCCGGAAACTTCCTCCCTATAACGCTATTTACTTATTCCAGGCACTTATGATTACATACAAATCAGTGTGAATATTAGCCTGTCATATTAGAAAAGGGTGATGACCTCAACATGGCGTTAGTTTGACAGAGCCTATAGCTGACATTAGGTCAATGCAAAATTAATTCCTTGACAAGGATATAGGAATGCTGAATGCAGGAGTTCTGAGCTGAAGTCCCTGGGACTGCATATACTATAAGGTGCCTCAGGAGAATTGTTTGTGTGCAATGTGTGGGATCAGAAGACAGCTACTATGTTTTATGATGCATGGCTCAAGCCACCAGGTAGCCTGAAATACTGACTTGTGTGTGATTTTGTGAGATAGCAAGTCTGGAAAGCAATGGATTATCTTCACTTCATTTCTTATTCTCCAAATAACATTCTCAAAATGTTGCCAGCCAGCCTTAATGGACAACATCTAGAGTCTCTGCCTCTTCTCTGCATGGTTGATTTCCCTTAAGGAAATCAGAGTATTCCCCACCATAGACCATAGGGAAATGAGCATTTCTTCCACACTGCTATCTTCAATTGCAAGTGCATTGTAACAGGGATATCTTTAGGAAGCAAAGTGTGTCATTCTTTTGAACATCTGCAGGCACAAACAGGGATGTGCAGCAGTTTAGTACCTAATTACCTTTTACAATCTTGGTGCAATGAGGCAAATAATGTGCCAGAGTGTAAGATAATTATGAGGCACCCAGAGTGTCATGTAAACAGGAGAACCAGTTGCAGAAAGGTATTCCTCACACATTCCTAGCTGAAGGATCTGCATTTTTATCAGTTAGAAACTGTAAATTAAGGCTTTTCAATTTATGATGAAAACCAGTTTGGGGGGGATGGGGGGTTTCTGACTGTTATGTTCACTCAGCATATCTCAGGGACAGCAACTTGTTCCTTGATTTGGTAACGGCTTTTTAAAACCAATAAATCTTTCAGACTTGCATCATCTCATAATACCAGAGACAGAATTGTTTATCTAGTTGGGTGTAGTGGTTAGGAGCGCAGACTGTAATCTGGGAGAACCGGGTTTGATTCCCCTCTTCTCCACATGCAGCTATTGGTGTGACCTTGGGTCAGTCATAAGTTTTTTCAGAGCTGTTCTTTCAAGGGCAGTTCTCTCTCTCAGCCCCACCTACCTCACAGGGTGCCTCTTGTGGGGAGGGGAAGGGAAAGGAAATCGTAATCCGCTCTGAGACTTCTTCAGGTAGTGAAGGGCGGGGTATAAATCCAATCTCCTCTTCCTCCTCCTACAATGGTAGAAAGCAAGAAAAACACTACACGCAGCAAAACAATTAGTTAACTCTTCAGGGAGGGACCAGGAAGGAACTGTAGCTCAGTGATTGCCAAAGCTCAGTCCTTGGCCTACTCAGTGAAAAGAACTCAGGAAATGAGACTAGGCAAGACTGACCTGTTATCAGCTTGAAACTTGGGTTACAGTTGCCGTTAATACCACACAGTCCTGTCACAGATGGACCAATGGACTGACTCAGAATGAGGCAATTTCATATGCCTAACCTCTGAAGGTTAAAAGTACATACTACATGTTTCCCAGTGTTTTCTTGAACTAGGGTTACCAACCTCCTGGTGGCATCTAGGGTTACCAAGCTCCTGGTGGCATCCCGCTATTACAGTTGATCTCCAGATGACCAAGATCAGTTCCCCTGGAGAAAATGGATGCTGCAGCGGGTGGGCCCTATAGCATTATACCCTGATGAGGTCCCTCCATTCCCTTGAACAGGCTCCAACCCCAAAATCTCCAGACATTTCTCAACCCAGAGCTGGCAACCCTACCTTGAACCTAAAGAAGCATCTGTGAGGGGCTCCAATATTTGTGGTGTTGGAGCATGGGAATGGTCAATTTCATTTTTGTACCATTTTTGTCCCAATAGAAACAGCCTCACGGTACTGCTGGATCTTTATTATACTTTTTCCAGACAATGGCTAAAACAGTTCAGAGGGAAGGGGTTAATGCCTACTGGGGAAACAGCATGAGCAGAAAGAGTATTTGGTATTTTATTTTATTTGCAACATTTGTATCTTACCATTCTGACCTCAAAAGGGCCACCAAGGTGGCCAACAATTTAAAACATACATAATAAAATCACATTTTAAAATAATTCAAAACCACCTTCTTTCCCACACAACCCCCCCACATCATTAAAACAATTAAGAACAGAGCTAAAATGCATACATAAAAACACTATTAAAACATTGGTTAGGAAGGAGGGGTTACTGAAGGAATGCCAAATGAAACAAAAACATCTTCACCTGCTAGCAGAAGAAGGTAACAGAAGGGAGCGGACAAATCTCCCCGTGGAGAGAGTTCTAGAAGTTTGGTGCCATGACAGAGAAGGCCCTCTCCTGGCTACCCCTCTCCTGAATGCCTTTGCTCCAGTCCAGATTAGGCTTCCCCTTTTGCTGCTTTCCATTGTTGAAATGAACATTGGGAGATCCAGTCATGCAATTTCAACCCCTCCCCCAAGGCTGTTGGCTAATCAGAGTCAACTAAATGGGAACATGCTTTATATAAAGTTGTTATGATATTAGACTCATTAAAATGTTACTTGCCTGGGTATGCTCTGAAGGTACATGATACAGGTGCCTTGCTAAAGCTAAGAAGGGCTGGATGCGGCCAATGCCTGGATGGAAGGCGTTTGGGGAAACCTATGCAGATGGCTGAGTTCTGTAATGGAAGAAAGGCACGGTAACTAGTACAAGTCCATTATTGTGTCAACTGGGGAGTTGTGTATAGATTACCATAATGTAACCACTGCTATCTGGTCAAATTGTTTAAATAGTTAAGACAGCATTGGAAAACAGGCCCTTATAATACCTTTTCCACAGTAATTTTGGGTTTCAGAATGGGAGTTGTCTATTTTAAAAACTACAGTCTCTCTTTTTCAAAAACAGCTGTGTTTTACTTCCTTTGCCCTTAGAAGCTCCCTTCCTTCCTTAACTGCATTTAAGAATGAAATCTGTTTGGACATACAGTTCTGCCTTAAGAGAAGCATGGGCAAAATGCTGGCCATAATAACTTTTGGCCTGATTATGAACAGAGCTCCTGAAATATGAACAGTCTATAGATATTATGAACCCTAGCCACATTATTGCACTACAAGCCTGCCCCCAATATTTCACAGATGAAAACAAGAGTACTTATGATTTTGTAACAGCTGTTCTAATGCCAATGATGAAGTTGCTGTAAATTTTTCTCTGCTCGCTTTTAAGAGTATTTATTATGCTACTGCCAACTGGCTTCTAGTGAATGGTGGACCATAACTGTTTTCTTCTGAGGCAATTTAAGAATTCTGAGGTAATTTAAAGATTTGGCAGAATGTTCAACATGTCCATGGTCAGACATGCCATTTGGTGCAGAGGCGAAGCGAGACTATTTTGACCGGTTGAAATTGATAAGGCATTGCATGATCACATATCTTTTGTAGCTGCGGGCCCAGCCTGTCACTGCCCCAATCAGACAGCATGTGGCCAAGTGGGTTTTTTTTTTGCCTTTTGTTTCCCATGCGCATACATAAGGAATCACATCTCCGCACTGAGGGTTCCCCATGGAATATGTGGTTATGCACATACTGTTAAGTGAGGGAAAAAATGGCACCAAGTTGGGATGGAATGAACAGACCATCCCAATGGCATGAGAGCGTGCTTGAGTGATCAGACAGGGGGAGCCCGTCGGCGAGCATTAGGACTGGACTTTCCCCAGTGTCTTTTAACTCCGCTTCTGTGGTGGGGCAGCACAGGGTACTGACAGCTGCAGGACCTTTCCCAGATGTTGCTCTCTGATCGTGTCCTTTAGATCCATCAGGCATTCACAGCTGAGTCGGATCTAAAGGCACGTCTGACCACGGCCTAAGTCAGGATGTGCTTATCATAGAATTGGTGCAACCCCCAACTAAATCTGTGGTATTTGCCACAACCTGTGACTGAATTCCACAAGTTAATCACGCTATCCTGAATCTACAGCCCACCCAATTCATTGGGTGCCTGTGAGAGAGAAGTTAAGCAGAGTCAACCCTGGTTAGCACTCACAAGGGAGACCACCAAGGAAGTCCAGGATCACTACGCAGAGGCAGCAGTGGTGAATCACCTCTAAATGTCTCCTGCTTTGAAAACCCTATAGGCAGGGCTATTTTTGGGCAGGAACACACAGGAACGGAGTTCTGGCTGGCTTCTGAGTTGGCCACACCTACAGCCTCCCCTGCCCTCAGGTTCCCCTAGTGCCTTGCAAGCCACGGGGTGCCTGGGGAAGCCAATCCAATCCTGGGGAAGCCAATCCAGAAACTGCCTTCCTTCCCTCAGGCTCCCCACACGCCCCACAAGTCGCGGGGCACCTGAGGAAGCTGATCCTGGGAGGGAGCTGCACTGTCAGGGGTATGGCCTAATATGCTAATGGGTTTCAGCTGTTGGGTGTGGCCTATTATGCTAATGAGTTCCTGCTAGGCTTCTTCTACAAAAAAAGTCCTGCCTATAGGGTTTCCATAAATCAGCTCCAACTTGATGGCTCTTTACACAAACACACACATACACATCTGCTTTCTCTTCCTCATACAGTTTTATGAATTTCTTCCATGTCTGTCTATCATGTCATCCCAGATGTCTTTGCTCTAACGTAAAAGCCCTGAATCCAATAGCACCTTAAAGACTAACAAAATTTGTGGCAGCTCATACCTCACGAAAGCTGATACCCTGCTTCAAATTACTGGACTCTTGCTCTTTTCTACTGCTACAGACAGACTAACACCACTACCCATCTCAAAAGGCCTGAACTCCTTGTTCTTTCCTCATAGGGAAGGTAATCTAACACCTTGATCATTTGCACTTTTCCGAGCACTGTAGCATCCTTTTTTTAAGATGCAGCTACCTGAACTGTGCACTGTACTCCAAATATGCCTTTACCATAGATCTACATCATCTACTCAAAGGCACTGTGATACTAGCTATTTTGTTTTCAGTCCCTCACATGGGGATTGTACATGAAGCTGGCATTTTTCTCCTCCAGTGTGGATTATTTTGTGCTCAACTTAAACATCATTTCTCTTATTTTCACACCAAGGGCCTTCAGTCTACTCTCTGGGCGTCTTACATTATCTTCTGAAAGGCGGCAAACAAGATGCCTAAGCAGCAGATCTGCTTTGAAACAGATTATTAGAAGGCAAAGGCAGCTAAAATGAACTGTAGAGCGTACAACATTATTCTTTAAAAGAATCCCCCATAATAATTGATGCACACTGGATACCAGCTCCTTGCTATGGCAGAACTCAGAAGTAATGGTCATGCTAAAATTATCTCAGTTGTTCAAGGGTAAGATTTAGGGTTGCCAACTTCCGGGTGGCACCTGAAGATCTCCCACTATTACAATTGATTTCCAGATGATCAAGACTAGTTCCCCTGAAGAAAATGGCTGCTTTGGAGGATGGCCCGTATGGCATGATAGCCTGCTGAGGTTCTCTCTCCCCAAATTCCACCCTCCTCAGGCCCTACTCCCAAAATCTCCAGGTATTTCCCAACCCAGAGCTGACAACCCTAGTAAGATTGCCTTTTCTTTCTAGGTTGTTTAACCGTGTAGTTACTTAAGATATAAACACAACAAAATATTTCAACAGTTACACAAACCATTGTATGCCTTAATGTGATTCCATCTTGCTGATAAAACTGACCCCACCCCTTCAGAAAATTCTAATGTATATATTTAGTGCATGCAGGGGACTGCAGTTTCCCCCCCATAAAGACAAACTTTCGCTCTCTGCTTTGTATGAAAGTAAATTATGGCACTGTGATCTAATATAAGCAGGCATCAGGTCTTTGAGGTAAATAGGAAATGTTTTTTTTTTACTGGGTACAGCAGTATTGAGAAATAGAATGCAAGTAAAAGAAAACATTAAAAAATCCATATGGAGAATGCTGACTCTGGCAGTTTGACATGATGTTTCAGAAGAAAACAAGAAACTGGATGGACATCTATTAACATTCATATCATAAATAATTAACATTAGCCCCGCTGTGTGTATGTATAGAAGGGAGCAGCTCCACACTTGCTGGCTCCACCTCCAACATCCATTAATCGCATTGTACAGCCAATGGGGGCATTTGGGTTTTATACCACATGAGCCGAAGTATCTTCACCTGATCCTTACAAGAACTAATGATACAAACCAGGTTTTGCAGTGCCTAACAAGTCTCTTTCTCTCCTTGCGTGTTGCTGGGACTATATGCCGTAGCAAACCACTGCTTAATTAACTTAACTTATTCCCTGGCTCACATTTTTGAACAGCAGCGAAGAGTAGGTTAGCTGAATAAATCCATTTTGCTTTGCTAGCGTTGGCAGAAGAGTCTGCGATGCTGTGTACTTAATTTCGGCATCCTGGGGAAAAGAGGGGTAGGAGCATTCCCACTTTTGTCAGTCGACTCCACTTAATTTATTCTTATGAAGCCCTGAGACAAGGCTGGCTTTTGTTTCTCATTAAGATGCCGCAGGTGTGGGGTGAAATTCTCTGACTGATATTTATCAGGCTTGCAGCTGCGCCACAGCTGACAGCACAAATACTTTGATAAATAGGCAGGAGAGTTACCTAATGGCAACACTTCAGTTATTTATTAGGTCTTTGCT
The DNA here is from genome assembly GCA_029233225.1 of Lepidodactylus listeri. Lineage (NCBI taxonomy): Eukaryota > Metazoa > Chordata > Lepidosauria > Squamata > Gekkonidae > Lepidodactylus > Lepidodactylus listeri. The sequence continues at coordinate 72,434,410 of JARCFY010000011.1, read as the reverse complement.
CTGTTCTGTATGTCTCTCGCAGCCGTATCTGAGGGCCAAAGCAGACATGGTAGCATCCTCATGGCTGCCACAAAGATGCCGCCGCTTCTTTTGGCCATCAAGTCACAGCTGACTTATGGCGACCCCCTAAGGTTTTCAAGGCCAGAGGTGTTCAGAGGTGGTTTGCCATTGCCTGTCTCTGCATAGCAACCCTGGTCTTCCTTGGTGGTCTCTCCCATGAAATACTGACCAGGGTCAACCCTGCTTAGCTTCTGAGGTCTGATGTGATCAGGCTAGCCTGGGCTCTCCAGGTCAGAGCATCACCATTTTAAAGACATTTAAAAACGCCACAAGGGCCTAATCCTGATCAGGCTTTCTGCACAGCATTGCCTTCCCCTGTCTTTTCAAGTGCTGAAATAGCCACAGTGGGGGAGGGGAACAACCCGATAAAACTCTCAGAGCATTCTAATTTTCATGCTCAAACACATGTAAACAATGATGGGGTAAAACTGTTTCCAGATTGCAAATTACAGGTGGGGGATTGTATAGCTGAATAGTTAACTAAAAAATTCTGGACTCTAGGATTCCAGCGCTAGAATTCTTCTCTCCTAATATTATATTCGTGTGTATGCGTGTGCACAATACCACCCCACCCCACCCCCGGTACGGATGCATAACATCCAGTCCCCTATCTGCAGGCAGAATAGAGTTGACAGCTCTGGATTGGGAAATACCTGGAGATTTTGGGGACAAGCCTGAGGAGGGTGGGGTTTTGTTAGAAGTGGACAACTTTGTGCTGTCTCCTGTCTCAGACTTGAGAGACGGCACCAAAGAGTTTACACAGATAGAAAGGTCAGGACACATAGAGCATCCTTTACTTCCTGCTATCTGATCCTTTCCTTTGAAGTAGGATGCTGCTATTAAGGGCAGTTTCCTCTGTTTCCGCTCTCACACTTCTCTCTCTCTCTCTCTCACACACACACACACAAAAGAAAGTGCATGATCTCTTCATCTTGCAACATGGAGGCTCCACGTGCATCCAGCATCCAATAACATCTGGTTAGTTAGAGTAGGTAATCTATATCTATCTTTTACCTGCACTCTCCAGCATGTATTTCCTTTAATAAAAGTTGCTTATTAGTTTAGAACTGATTGCTGACTCTGTGTACCTTTGTAAGTCTGTTGCCACACCTAGCCCCAGCTCTGCTGCGTTAAAGCCTTGAGTACTCTGCTACTTTTTGTGGTTCCCTGGCACTACCAAGTCCAGAGAATCCAACAGGGTTTAGGGACGGGAGGTACTTCAACAGGGTACAATGCCACAGAGTCCATCTTCCAAAGCTACCGTTTTCTTCAGGCGAAGATATCTCTATTGCCTGGAGAAACCCTAAAAGGCAAATAAGAAAAACTGTAGCTATAAAAAAATGATATTTGCAAATTCAAAAGAGTTACCAACACCATATTCCCAGGATACTTTGGAAGAAGCCATGGCATGAGAACCTACAAAAAGCCCTGCTGGATCAGAACAATGCAGCATCCTGTTTTCCAAGGTGGGAAATCATGTCCCCCAAGAAGTTTCAGGGAACCTAAGAACAATTTCCATTTGTGAAGTATGCATTCCAGGGTGGAAGAAATGGTGGGAATTTTGCTGTTGTCATTTCAGTGTATGCATCTATTTATTTTGCCGGATGGTTTTCTGTCCCACTCCTCTGTATCTCAAAGCAATGATGTATATCTCTGTCCACCCTCACAGTAGTAGCCCAGCGCCTTCTATATAGCAGATTCTTACTCCAGGGTATAATAACCATCTGTGCTGTCAACAGTCTTCCTTACCAATTTCATGTTAATTGCTCCTGTGTAGGCATGATTTGTTTGAATACCACATGGAGCCTTGCAAAAAGGTTGTGTAGGGAACTTGGAGGTGTTCAAAGACGGTTGCATAATCAGAACCCACTTTCTGCAGTGCTACATTCCTTTGTCTTCTCCTCTCCTTTGTCCCTCTTCTCTTCCAGTAACTGCAGGTTAATCAAGGGTAGTGCTTTCGGACATTGGAAATAATTAAAAGCCTGGTCCAGGCTAAAGAGCTACTCAGGCATTTTCTATTTGGCAACAATTCCCTTAGCATAGCAGCTCAGAAGGAGGCTAGTCAGCTCTCACCTGCTCTGCTTGGTCACACATATGGCTGGTGTGCACACCTTGGGTTTGACCTGGAAAGCCTCGCTTTGTAAGATGCTTCAGGCCTTTGGATCATAGGCGTCAACTTCAGGGGGGCTGGGGAGCTGGAGCCCCCCCCCCAAAACTTTTCCAGGATGTGCTGAGCCTCCCCTGGAGACAATGGCCTGTAATGTCTCTGCAAAAAGAGACATTACCAGCTCCACCAGCTCCAGTCCCAGCCCCCCCCCCCCCCCCGGAAATTGGAACGTCTATGCCCTTGCTTTGGATGGAAACATGTACTGGTTGGGGGGGAATTAATGGTGTATAGTGAACAGGTGAAAAATAAAGATGGGGAACAAAACAGAAGAGGAATGTCAGTGTCATTCGACTGGGTGATGAGAAGAATTTGCCTTTTAAATCTGGATGAGCGGGGGTTGCTTTTTTCTGCCTCCTCCAAATTGATGTGGGGATAGTGAAGGTGCAATATGGCTGCGCTCCATCCAGAGCAGCGTTGACACAAGAACTCTGGATCACACTTGGGCTGGGAGTACTGTGTTTTTCAGGTACATAACAGCCCATTTTGAACTGGGACTTTGACATGCATGGAGACGGGGTTTCAAGTCTTCCCTCCTCTCATGCGATTTTTCTGACCTGCAATATCCCTAGGCATAGGCATCAACTATGGGGGGGCTTGGGGGCTTGAGCCACCCCTGAAATTTCCCGGGGGGGACTGAGCCCCCCCCCCCGGCAAAATGGAGTGCCCACCAGCCAGCCACCCGCTGCTGCACCTCCCCGCTTTTCAGGCCCCATGGAGCACCCACCGCCGCTGCCAGAGGCCCTTCCCCCCCCAGCTCCCCTGCACTCCTCCCTCCCTCTCTCGGGGCCATCCGGGCAAATGCCCAGCGTGATGGCATCACCCGGAAGTGATGCCATCATGCTGGGTACGTTGCCAGGGCGCCATAGAGTTTCAGGGTGATTGCCAGAGCGTCACCCTGGCAACGTGCCCAGCGTGATGGCATCACTTCCGGGTGATGCTATCATGCTGGGCATTTGCCCGGATGGCCCCCGAGGGAGGGAGGGAGGAGTGCAGGGGAGCCAGGCGGGGGGGAAGAGGCTCTGGTGGTGGCAGCGGGTGTTCCATGGGGCCTGAAAAGCGGGGAAGCGCGGTGGCAGCAGGCGGCGGTGGGCAGGCACTGCATTTCACTAGTGGGGGGGGAGAGGCGGCAGCAGGAATATTCTCCCGGTGCACACGTGCTTTGCGTGTGCAGGAGCCCCTGCCCCCCCAGGAAATCAGAAGCTCTACGCCCATGTCCCCAGGGAGCCGCTGCATACTCCTTCAGCAGCCGCAAGGACTTTGGATCTTGTGAACTGGTAATTACAGTGATATGCCTAAGACCACATGGTGAAGGTGAGACTTGAACTACAGACTTCATGACTGATATCTCACACTCTCATCTTGAATGCCGGCTGTTCATAGAAACTACCCACCATTTTGGAGACCCTGCCACCCAGTCCTAAAGTGATATGAAGTGGACTTTTGCTGTGTGGAGCTCCCTTCCTCCAGATATCTGCCCCAATTCTCTTTTGCATACCTTTGCTGGTATTTGTATAAAATCTGTTCTTCCTCCTACCCCGTAAAAGGAAAATGGATGGATTGTTGCTTTGTTATGTATCCTGTTTAGGGAGCTATAGAAGTAAAATGTTATTACTGTTGTTATTTTATCACTCCACAGGCTAGTTTCCGTCTGGTTGATCTTTTCCACTCTAGGCAAAACAAAACCCATCTTTTAATAATGACGGCATCACCCCCAGAGGTATCTATTCTCCATCTGAGCTATCAATCACTCATCCACCTCATCAGTATCTAAGCCTAATCTGCCCAGATCATTCTGTTCATTGCCTGGCATTAACTTCATTTCTCTGCTTGCTTCCTTCCTCCGAAAGCCAAGCCTCCCTCCACCAGCTCCTTTTGCTGATCAAATCAAATAGCTCATCTCTGGTTTTTTGGAAGATACATCTCACCATGCGTGGCTCTGCTGATTGCAGGTGCCTGCACTCGTCACCTATGCACCACCTTTGCTAATCAGCTCTTACTGTTGGTTGCATGCACATTACCAGGCTCTGACCCTTGAGGCTCATGCAGTGCCATGTGTCTGCCTGGGACACACTCCTGTGCATGTGCCGATACCAGCTACAGCCTGCCCTAAGCTTTTGACCCCTCTATATCTGTACACTACTGGACCTTGCTGTTAGAGAGGACAGCGCTGTGACAGGAGCATAAAACAAGCTGTTCAGAAAGAAACATGCAGCAAAATACATTATTATAGCTTGCAATATACTACTTAGGAGCTAATACGGGGCAGCTCCCACCCTTCTTTTGTTTGTATTTGTATTTTCTAGTTGCTTTTCTGTTCTCAAGTAACCTTCCCATTACTTCCCCCCCCCCCTCCTTTATTGTGCCCGTTAGGAACATATAGTGGGAGGCTGTGTAGCTGAATGCAGAACTGAGTTGTAACCTTGGCTGAGCTGAGAGCTAATCCCTGCTTTGGATGAGAGCACAGCAGTAAGCAGAGAAACAGAAGCACTGGAGGAGAGGCAGCTGGGGGAGCGGGAGGCGGGCACTCCTTCGGCAAGCCACGGCTGCCTTTCAGCTGACACTTTTCATGAGTGTTTTACCCAAGCTCCTAAAATAAGGTTGATATATCATCACATTGTGATTCAGTTCAAGATCAAAGGTTGTCCTCTTTTCTTTCCTGTAAGGCCAGAATGGAGGAGTGGTTAGAATGTTAGACTAGGATCTGGGACACCAGGGTTCAAAACCACACTCTGCTATGGCAGCTTGCTGACTCAACGTAACATAAGAACATAAGAGAAGCCAATGTTGGATGAGACCAATGGCCCATCCAGTCTAGCACTCTGTCACACAGTGGCCAAAAATACCAGGGCACTAGAAGCCCTCCCACTGTTGCCCCCCCCCCCGCACCAAGAATACAGAGCATCACTTGCCCCAGACTGAGAGTTCCTATCTATACCTTGTGGCTAATAGCCGCTGATGGACCTCTGCTCCAGATGTTTATCCAATTCCCTCTTGAAGCCGTCCATGCTTGTAGCTGACACCACCTCCTGTGGCAGTGGATTCCATGTGCTGATCACCCTTTGGGTGAAGAAGTACTTCCTTTTATCTGTTCTAACCCAACTGCTCAGCAATTTCATGCCCATGAATTCTTGTATAGCGAGAAAGGGAGAAAAGTACTTCTTTCTCTACCTGCTCTATCTATATACTAATAGCGAAGGCACCCCCCGCATGTGGATACCTAAATCCGTGGGGAGGGCACCCGGGTGGCAGGGAGATTTCTCTACACACAGGGGGCACTCCCCCCATGTGCAGAAAAATACAAAAAGTTTAAAAAAATTGGGGGAGATATTTAAATCCCCCCAAAAGTAAAAATGTTCCCTGCTCACGTACAGGGAACGCTCAGGGAAGTGGGATGGCCCGGCAGTTGGGAGGCATCTAAGCCTCACCGCCGGAGCTGGAGGGGGGCGGGGAGAAGGGGAGAAGCGGCAGCCCAAGCAGTGCTTGGCCGCTCGGGCCTGGAAGCCAGGGGGGGGCGGGAGGAAGACATGCTGGGCTTGAGAGGCATAACGTCATTCAGGCCCGAGTGAGAGCGGGCCGGGGGGGAAGGGAGGGAAGCGCCGGACCCGAGAGGCATAACTCCACTCAGGCCTGAATGAGAGCGGGCCAGGGGGTGGGAGGGAAGAAGACTCCAGGCCCAAGAGACATAACACCACTCAGGCCACTCAGGCCCGAGCGAGAGTGGGCCAGGGGGGGCCGGAGGGAAGGAAACTCCAGGCCCAAGAGGCATAACACCACTCGGGTCTGAGCGAGAGCGGGCCGGGGGGGCAGGAGGGAAGGAAACACTGGGCCCAATAGGCATAATGCCACTTGGGCCCAAGTGAGACCAAGCCGGGGGGGAGGGAAATGCCAGGCCCGAGTGGCGTTAAGCCACTCAGGCCCAAGCAAGAGCGGGCCAGGGGTGGCGGGAGGAAAGGAAACGCCGGGCCCGAGTGGCGTTAAGCCACTCAGGCCCAAGCGAGAGCAGGCTGGGGGGTGGGAGGGAGGGAAATGCCAGGCCCAAGAGGCATAACACCACTCTGGCCTGAGCACGAGTGGGTCCGGGGGGGAGGAAATACCAGGCCTGAGAGGCATAACGCCACTTGGGCCCAAGCGAGAGCAAGCCAGGGGGGCGGGAGGGAAGGAAACGCTGGGCCTGAGTGACTGACAGCCACTTGGGCCCGAGTGAGGGTGGGGGAGGGTGGGGGAGGGAGAAGCACTGGGCCCAAGTGGCTGCCAGCTTCTCCCCCCCCCCCCCCCATGAGCAGGGGTCCTTTCGAGCAGGAGCTCGGGGGAGCGCAGCTCCGGGAGTTGGTGCCAGCTTCCCCCACACAGGGAAATGCCTGCTTGTGTCACGGCTGCAGCAAAATGACCCCATCCCCTGGAAAGGTCCTTGTTCCTCCGACCAGCCTTCTGAAGGCTTCAGCCACCACTGAAGCTATCCTCCCAGAATAGTGGTATTTCTGAGGCTTGGATTAGTAGCTATCCCCCTCTGCCAGTTCTTTCTTTCTTACTTTACTTACTTTCTTTTTCTTTCTTTCTCTCTCTCTCTCCTTTCTTTCTTGCCTTCTGACATACTTCTGGTGATGTCAGGTGGTGTAGCATATGCAAATAAGTAATGCTAATGAGTTATGCTAATGAGCTCCTGCACCTCTTTTTCTACAAAAGGACCCCTGCCCGTGAGTATCGCGGGTCCCCCCTTCTTGTCTACATTGTAATTCTGAAAGTTTTTTTTCTGTGTGGATGCTTATATCTGCCAAAAGAGAGGCCACTCTCCCCCAACAGCTTTTCCTACATAGACCCTTTCTTGGTCTGCAGAAAAATCCAAAAAGTTAAAAAAAAAAAACCCTCCAGGGACCGTTGAATTCCCCCCAATACCTTTTGAAATGGCATCAGCTCCAGGCATCAACTGTGAGGAGATTAGAATGTTCGGGGGAGAGGGGGGAGGTTCTAACTGTTTCTGTCAGTAAAAGGCAGGGTTTTTAGTGGCAGCAGTCTATGGTTGCCAAGTATCCCCCCCCCCGGCCACCAGCAGCGGATCCAGATCCAGGCTGGAAAACTCCTGGAGATTTGGGGGTGGAGCCTGGGGAGGACAGGGACCTCAGTGAGGTACAATGCTATAAACTCCACCCTCCAAAGCACCCATTTTCTCCATGGAAAGTTATCTCTGTAGTCTGGAGATAGCCAGTAACTCCAGGGGATCAGTAACTCCAGTAACTCCCCAGGTCCCACCTGGAGGCTGGCATCCCTAGGCAGCACCCTCTGTGTGACTTGATACCACCTGATTTGCATGACTCAGGTAGGCCCAGTTCATCAGCAAGCCACCCTATGAAAGCCATTGTGAAGTAACAATTAGAGCTTCAGATTGGGATCTGCAAAACCCAGGTTCAGATCCCCATCTTGCGGTGGAAGCTGACTGGAAGATTTTGGACCAGTCACATACTTTTCCATAGTCATCCTGCCAGTGATGCCAGGGAACTGGAGGATGGGAGGACACTGGAGAGGCTGGCACTGCAGACCAAGAGCTCTCAGAATGAAGCAATGTCCTCCACACAGTTGCCCCAGTTGGTGGCTTATGTTGAGCAAGAGGCAGCAAGCTGTGCTTCCTTCCTTTAGGTCAACACAACTGTCTTTCCCTCCATACCAGTAAACCTGTGTAGTATATTTTGCAGCTAGACATGAACATATGAAGCCTACTTAGTCAGGCCATCTATCAAGGCCAGTATTTTCTGGTCCAACTGACAATGCTTTTTCAAGGTCTCAGGTGGAGGTTTTTCACCTCTGTTGCTACCTGGTGTTTTAAACGGGAAATGCTGGGATTTGAATCTACAAACTTTTGCATGCAGAACAGATTCTGTACCAGTGATCCCCAGCCCTTCTGTTATATTTATTGTTTATTTACTTCATTTATACATTTCTCCACAGTGGGGACCCAACGCAGCTTTTATCATTCTCCTCTCCTCCATTTTATCCTTACAAAAGCCCTTTGAGTTTAGGATGAGAATGCGTAACCAGCCTGAGGACACACAGTGAACTTCCATGGCAGAATGGCAATCCAGACGTATGTCTCCCAGATCCTAGTCTGAAGCTCTGACTGCTACACCACATTGGCTTTTGTGGGGGTGGCTGCTGTTGAACAGTAGCAAGCAGCTGGGCCTGGGTGAGTCATGCAACTCATGTGGTAGTAAGTTGCCCAGTGGTTGTTGCCGGGCCTGGCAGAAACCAGGGTTGGAAGGCTGGCAGTACAGATGTGGTTGCCAAGCAATGGCCACTGAAGGCATTTGTTTCCTAAAGCTACAGGCACTGTTCCTATTATTTTCTTATGGGGGGGGGAGGTTAACCCCCAATGTACTTTTCTTTTAGATTTCAGGTTCTTCTGTAAACCTGGGCGTTTTCAGATTTGTAGAAAGGTTTGTCTTGTCTGTCCATGTCTCCAGTCTCTGGGTTTAAGTATCCACAGACTGGGTGATGTTGAAAATTAGATAAATTGATAGGGTTGCCAACCTCCAGGTGGTTCAAGCCACAAATGGACCACAGTGACTAGCCAAAGGCTGCACCCCACCAATGATCACTGTGCAAAAATGATTCTAGTCCAATTATGTGGACTGTAATTGGAGTAGAATCATTTTTGCACAGTGATCATTGGTGGGGTGCAACCTCCAGGTGGTGGCCGAAGATCTCTCCACATTACAGTTGGTTTCCAGCTGACAGAGATCAATTCCTTTGGAGAAAACAGCTGCTTTGGGGGGCTTTATACCCTGCTGAAGTCCCTCCCTTCCCCAAATTTCCAGGGATTTCCCAAGCCAGAACTGGCAACCCTATCTGATGATAGGACTGTACTCTATCTGCTTGTGTCACCTGTGTTATAGCGCATTATCTTTTACGTCTGTAATCCATTCTCAGCACTGTTTATTGTATGTCTTGCCTTAGACATGATTTCTTAATTTTTGTAATCCCAGCCTTGTTGTATTGTAACTGGATGTCTTGTGCTGCCTGACTGACTTTTAAAAATATATTTTGTAATCTACCTTGAGTCTCAGTGAGAAAGGCAGGCTAAATAAGTAGTAAAGAAAAATAAACGACTAAACCCTTTGGCGATTCTTTTTTTCTTGTTCTGTATTGGTTTCTTGCGTTATCAATGGAACAAACATGAAATTAAGCAAACTCCAGAGCACAACGGAAGACAGGAGGGCCTGGAGTGATGTGGTCCATGGGGTCACGAAGAGTCGGACGCGACTGTGCGACTGAAACACAACAACAAATTGGTTTCTTGTTCTTTAGTGGGTTGAACTATATTGTTGCTTCCAATGTTCCTTCTAAACTGTGGAGTCTTGAGAGCAAAAATTCTACTTTGTGATCTACTGGCATTAAAGTTGTGAGCGAGCGATTTGGCTTCTGCATGAATTAGTCTGCTCTGGAGCCATCCTTCCTGAGCTAAGACAAAAATGTGTGAGCCAGAGGCTAAAAAACTGTGAGCTAGCTCACACCAGCTCAGCTTAGAGGGAACACTGGTTGCTTCCTCTTCTTTTTTAATTGCAGCTGCTTTTTACCACTCTTTATTACATGTTTATATTGTTACAAGCAGTGGACCGGCAAGGAACTCATAAAGGAGAGAAATCCCATCTCCCACTGGCTTCCCCTCCACCTGCCTCATCTCCTTTTCAACCCCCCCACCATCAACGCTGCCTCTGTCCTTCCTTCCCCACTGTCTTTTCTGCCTCCTGTCCTGCCACCATCCCGCCACAACAGCCATTGCCTCCTTTTCCTGCTGCTGCTGTCTCCTCCCCCTCTCCCATTCCAATGCCTCCATGCTCTCCAGCTTCCCACCTCTGTTGCAGTTGGGCAAGGGTGTTCCTAGACAATGTTCCCAGATAAACCCCCAAATGGTGGTGGTAGTGGTAGTAGTAGAGGAGGAGGAGGAGATTGGATTTATACCCTGCCCTTCACTACTGAAAGGAGTCTCAGAGCGGCTTACAATCCCTTTCCCCTCCCCTCAACAGACCCCCAGTGAGGTAGGTGGGGCTGAGAGAGCTCTCTCGAGAACTGCCTTTGAGAGAACAGCTCTGAAAGAACTTATGACTGACCCAAGGCCGCACCAGCAGCTGCATGTGGCAGAATGGGGAATCAATCCTGGTTCTCCCAGATTAGAGTCCACGTTCTTAACCACTACACCAAACTGGCTCTCGTAGCCATGAAGTCACAAGATTCCTACTCCTCCCTGCCCTGTTAAGTTGCAGTATCTGTACAAGCACAAATGTTGCCTCAGCAGTTTAGGGAAAAGACAATGTCTGGTGTGCAAAGAAGAGAAGAAGACCTTGAAAGGGGCAGCAAGAAGACAATTAGGATTGTGAGGACAGCACCTTCTCTCCTGTTATGTGTCATTCCTTGTCTGTCCCTAGATTGCTACTCTTAGGGCAATTTCCTCCTCCTTCTTGGAAGTTCCACGCTCAGTCTTACTCTCTCAGCTAGAGATGTAGTTAGGAACCTATCCCTGTCTCTCCTCTTTCCTATCAAGTATATTAGTTCCTAAACAAACCTTTATCTACTCTTCAATCAGGCTGTGCACCGTTGCTGTGTTTATGGCCGCGGTCACACGGCCCCTTAATGCGGGAGGAAGGGCTGCTTCCTCCCGCATTTAAAGGGGCCGTCCACAACGGCCCGCTGCGAGTCCCGCAGTGAAGCGGGCTCCAATGCGGGTTGCTCCCGCATTTACCGACCCCGGGAAAAACTAGTGTTTTCCCGGGAGTCGCGGGAGCAACCCGCATTTGAGGTTATCTGGACAGATGGCCCCCCCAGATGGCCCCCCCGCCATTTTTTTTCACTCTTTTACACTTGGGCGCATGGCTATCCATGCGCCCAAGTGTAAAAGAGTGAAGAAAAAAAAACCCCGACTTACCCTGGCGGATGGCGGGTCGGAGGCTGCCACCGCCACTTTCAGTTCAGCTGGGGCCGCCTCCGTTGCCTCCATCGGCTCAGCTGAAGTGTCTTCAGTGGCGGCCGCCGCCGCAACCACCGCCACCCTTTCCGCCGCTGCAGCCGCCGCGGCTTCCTTAGCTGCCCCCACTTCCGCCGCCTCCGCCGCTGCCTCCGCTGCCTCCGCTGCCTCTGCCATGGCCGTGGAGGCTATTCCCGCCGCGGCCGCCGATCCCGAGGCAGCAGGGGTTGGGATGTTTAGTCCCAACCCGCTGCTGAAAAAAGCGGCCCCTTTAAATCCGGGAGCCCTCCCGGATTTAAAGGGGCCGTGTGACCACGGCCTATTACTCTGCCAACATAAAAAAGCCTCAATTTCTCCCCCTTTAATGGCTTCTTTTGAAAACCTGTGTGTCGTCTCCTGCTGAACAAGTTTTGCAAAATATCCATTCCACCTTAGTATCTGTACTTAAAATTGTAACTGTGTTACATTCCAGAGTGGATGTTGACAGATCTCCATAGATCAGTTGGAGGTCCCAGTTTGTTAATTTTATACATTAACAACTATCAGGATGCTTTCAGTATCATAACAGCAAGCTCTTAATCAAGTGGTATTTTCTGATGTAATGATGTCAGTCCAATTACCACACTGAATAGGTCCAATTTTTGTGCCTTCGGCAATCCTTAGTCTCTTATTAAATGCAGAATTGTTGATTCCTGGAAGGCAATCTCACTCTGGGAAATGGAATCCACGTAGCCTAGAGTCACCCAAATGTATCAAGGGTAACATCACATTTAGGTACCAAGAATAATTCAAAGCCAGAGTTAAAGACATCTGGATTTTGCGACTGTAGTAGTAAATATGTCTTGTGTCTTTTAAGGGCCTGAAATTCTTGCTTTGTTTACTGGCCCTTCTGATTAGTTTATAAAACTACACTTAATGTCAGACTCGCTCTGTCTGAACCCTTCCGGGCAACTTGCAAGAACAGACATCCATTGAAACAGAAGCTGGGGCAATGGCAAGGTACTCTTAACAAACTACTAGTCTTTCTGAGAACATCCTCAGTTAAAATCAGAGTCTGGCAGCCGTAGAACAACCTCTACATAAAACTGACCTATATGTAAGCCTGAGTCTGCTCAGCGTTTGAAGGCAGAATTTATTAAGATGACATGCCTGATGGATTATTGCGTTGCCATGCATGAGTTGCTTACACTATCTCTAATATTTGGTCTTCCTAGACTGTGCTGTTATGTAAACATTTGTAAGCTAATTCAATGTGCTCTCAGATTTCTCACTGTTTTGCAAGTGCAAATTTTTAGCATTGGGAAATATAGATATATAAACCCAACACAACACAATGTGCGAATCACCTGCTACACAAAATTTGCTTTTGCTAATTCTCTTCTCTTGCTCCATAAGACATATCAATAAGAGTTCGTTATGTTGCCGCCGGAAAGTTCACTACAGGAAATGTAATGAAGCAGCGAGATGCTGAAAAAGCAATATTCAAAGGTCAAGCCCGTTAATGAATGCAAAACTCCACTTGGATGTGCTTGTGAGACAGAAAAATATGATTTCTGGCTTATTAAAGTAAGATGTTAATATTATGAGTTTGTCTAGATTATGATGCTTTAAAAAAAACTCTCCAGGTTTTAACGTGATTATTAATCCCGTAGGCTGCTACAAAGGTATTGTATAATCTAGTGACAGTGTATTACCAACTTCAACTAATAAATCCTCAAAGTACTGTTTCAGGGCACTGCGGCAAACCATGATGCAAATAATTATATACTATCAAATTCAGTATTCTTATTAGGACTCACATAAATGCCCCATAACTAAAAAAAGGAAGGAGAATATTGCAATTGTTGTGATTTGGTTTATGAACACCAGGAAATCACTTCTTAAAAATCTAGTCAATGGAAAATAAAAGTCAATACATTGGCCAGATTGTATTCATTTTTTAGACATGAAAGACAGAAATTGGCATGACACTTGGGACTTCATTATTTTTTCCCCACCTGGAAAAGAAACTTTGAATGATACTTAGCTGTATCTGCACATTGGATATTGCACAACTAATGAACTATGGCAGTCACTAGCAACTGAGGCTGAGGACAGACTGGCAATCTGCCCCAGGATAGGTCCGCATGGGAAGCGGGGGAAGGGAGCCTGTTCAGACATGCGCAGCTGTCCCTCGGCTCCCTTCCGCACTTACCCGCTTTGAAGCCAGTTTTCTTGTGCTTTAGAAGGACACCAGGAGAAACCGGTGTCCGGAGGCCGTCTTGCGCTTGCCTCCCACTTCCAGGCAGTGTGAACCGGAAGAAGGTGGGAGGCAAGCGGAGGCGGCAGTGCTCAAATTGCTGAAACAGCCCTATCACGAGCTGCGGAGGCCAGCCCACCTGGGGCCACTCCGCAGCAGTCTGAACGCTCCATAATGGCATCCTTGCGCAATACCCCGGCCAATGTGGACAGCCAGCCCCGGGGGATTCCCCCCCTCGCAGTTTTTGCCTCCGGATTCATCCCACTCCAGATTGCCAGTCTGTCCTCAGCCTGAGTTATCCCATGAGAATAAACTGGTTCAGTTGCAAGTGATTGCTATAGGGCAAAAATAGGGCAATATCCAACAAAGCGCAAATGCCACCCATACATTCCCTCCCCCCATGTTGGAGTCCTTATTTTTTTAAGACAAAGATTGAAGGTATGATACTGGAATTTGTGCAATACCACTAATTCAGACTGCTTTAAACACATAGATTCCCTCTGGATGGAAATAGTTAATGATATTTCCCCAGAGTTTTACACTTGGCTGTGAGAAACATAGGATTATAAAACTGAAATTTTAACAGGTATAAAAGCTGCTTGTGGCACAGGTCTGAAGTTATCAGTGTTCGATATGTCACTTCCTTTTGATTTAGAAAGAAATGAAGTTATATGCTGCACAGTTTGGGTTTTTGTAAGCTGCTATAAGCAGAAAAAATTCCATCACTCAAGTCACTAAAATGGCTGCCTCTTAACCATTTCCACAGGTAATTTTATACAGTATCAATGACACCCCCCACACACACACACAACTACAGATAATAAGACACATTTTCATTGGTCTTGATTATTCAGCTGAAAGTTCCAAACAGGACTGTCACATCAGAAACTGCAAAAACAACTTATCTGAAATTTCAGCTAAGGTTTTTTAAAAAAAACTTCTGTGCTTCTCATCGTCTAAAGAGCTCAGCCAAGCTTACACATGGCTTCCAAGCCGTCTCCCATTCAAGCAGCTTACAAGGTCAAACATACTTAGTTTTAGGAGCAGGGAGATATTTTATGCCCTCAGATCTTTCTCTGGGCTGTCACATTTATTCCTACACTTCTTCAAATCAAGTTAGGGCACATATTGTGGCATTAGTGGTTAGTGTGCTAGCGAGGGTGTGCTAGTTAGTGTGCTAGCACAAGACTGTCAACCAGCAGGAGACCAACCTGTTGGGGGGGGGGGGCTCACTGGTGACATGATGACATTGCTGGCAACATGATGATGTCACTTCTGGCATAACAGTGACACTCTAGTAATCAGCCAAATCTCTACAGTTTAACCACAGTTTTGACTGAATGCTAGAACACCACTGGTGATATGATGACATCACTCCCAGTCATGGTGAAAGTGAGACAATTGCATCAGTGTGCTGACAATCACCCTACCCATTGATCCTCCATTTTTCTCCCACTGCTCAGCTGAGCAGTGATGGGAAGGGCCCCCTGGGGTAGAAGGTTCCCCCACCTGAAGTGGAAACCTGGCAACCATAGTACTAGCTTCTTGGTAGGTTTTTCACATTAACAGCTGGATTTGAGCATGCAAGCCCTTCTTTCCTTTTTAAAGATACCCACCTGCACTGTTCCATTATACTGCAATTCTGATCCTTTGTAAAAAGTGCCCTCCTGAACATTTCCGTTTTATGCATTCTGCAGAATGATACAAGCTTCAGGGCCTTCCTGACCTCCTCAGGCAGATGGTTCCACAAGGTGGGAGTCACAGCAGAGAATGTCCATGTGTAAGCAGTTGCCAATTTTACCCATCTTGGGGAAGGCTTTGCTCAGATGAGTGGAGCTGACATGATGGAGCCCCTCAGGTATAGGACACCAAGGTTATGAAGGGTTTTGTAGATGATAACCAGCACCTTGAATTGAACCTAATAATTGATTGGACTAACCACAGAACTGGTGTGACATGCATGCTCCATGTAGCCCCAGATAGTTACTGATAATGTGGCATTCTGCCTGCAGGCAGTTTAGAAATGGATGAGTAACAGGCTGAAACTTAATCCTGACAAAACAGAGGTACTACTGGTGTGGAGAATGTCTGACTCAGGAAATGGGTTATCCCTGTTTTGAATGGGATTGTACTCCCCTTAAAGGAGCCAGTTCATAGCTTGTAAGTGCACTTGGACCTGACCTCCTGTTGGATAAATAGGTGGCAGGAGTGGCAGGTGAGCCAGCTGTGTCCCTTCTGTGACAGAAAAGATTTTGCCACTATAGTACATGTCCTGGTAACATCTAGATTAGATTACTGCAGTGAGCTCTATGTTGGGCTGCCCTTGAAGACTGTCTGGAAGCTGCAGTTGGTACAGAATGCTGCAGCCAGAGCACTGACTGGAGCAGGTTGTAGGGACCATGTCAGTCCAGTCTTCTTCTACCTACACTGGCTTCCAATTTGCTTCCAGACTCAACTCAAGGTGTTGGTATTGACCTTTAAAGCCCTGTGCAAACTGGTACCAACATAACTTAAGGACCACCATCTCCTATATGAACCTACCTGCTCACTTCAGTCATCCTTGGAGCTCTGCTTCGGTCACCCCCACCACCTGAGGCTAGACAGGGGGTGACCTGAGAAAGGATCTTCTCCGTCGTGGTACCAAAAGTTTGGAACTCCATCCTTAGGGAGATTCATCTCTCTCTCTCTATCAGTGTCTTTTGCCAGTGGATGAAGATTTTTTGGTTCTCTCTGGCAAACCCCCAGGAACAGTTTTTGCCCCTCCTTCTAGTGCTGTGTTTTTGATTGAATTTTATATTTTTAACTGTATTTTAACTGGTTAAATATTGTAATGTTTTTATGATGGCTATCTTGTGCCCCTGATTTTGTGGAAAAGTCGCATTAGAATGTTTTGAATGAATAAAGAATAAATTCTGTACCAACCGGAGTTTCCGAGTTTTCTTTAAGGGCTGACCCATATAGAGTGCATTATAATAGTCTAGCCCCAAGGTTACTGTGGAATGGTTTTAAATGGCCAGATTGGTTGTGTCAATAAGCATCTAAAAGAAGATGCTGGTACCCGGAAGGTCCTTGGAGGAGTTCTATAGGGCACGCACAACCATAGAAAAGGCCCTATATTTGGCAGACTCTCACAGGCAAGGGCACTCATTTCCAAAGGCACGGTATCCCAGAGAAGGGCTTCTGATGATGATCTCAGCTGACAGGCAGGCTTCTGTGGGAAAAGATGGTCCTTCAGCTACCCTGGCCACAAACCTTCGTATGCAGTCACTCATTGCCAGATGTGGTTTTAGATACTGAATGCATTTTCAGAACATGACATTAATGGTTTGTATGTATTTTAAGTGGTAGGTTGTATCCACACAGAATCCAGATCACAAACATAATTTCCACCTTTTATTTATTAACTCTGCTTCTGAGTCTATAACAGCAGCTAATATATTCCTGACAGCTGTATCTCCATGCCAGAAAATATTTCATTTTCTGCATTCCTGGTGTTAAAAACTCAGGATCAACTTCTTACCCCTAAACAGTTGTCTACCTTAGGCTTGGTCATTTTTGGCAATATCAGTTGTCTTGTAAGGGTCCCTTCCTTGGTTTCATGTTTAGACAGAGGGCTGCGTTTCCATGAGTAAAAACGTACTATTGGAAATAATTATACATGCAAAAATCTGAGAAAGGGGAGTTTCTAAAGTCTCAGCATATACAGATCTTTCTCAAAAGCAGACAGATGTACAAACTTCCTCCCTCCACTCCCCATTGCTCTGAAATACAAATTATTATCCATGCATTTGTAAAATCAAGGACAGATTACATGGGTCTCCCTTGGGAAACTATGTAAGCTCTACAAGCAGTTAAAAATATGGCGGCTAAATTAATCATTGGACTATGCAGAGTTGACCATATTTCTCCAAAACTGAAGTTATCACTATTGGCAGCAAGTAAATTTTGGGGCATAATTCAAGGTGCTGCTATTGGCAGTGGGCAATTGGAAGAGAGGAAGGAGCATTTTCTCCCATGTGACTCTACTTGGTCTTCGAGATCTAGTGTGAGAGGACATCTAGCTTCAGCAGGACAGGTAGCAACAGCTGCACCTATCAGCTGCGATGTACTGGGGAGAGAGGGATACTTTGAAAAATTTGAAAAAGAGACTGGGGTTTGTCTTGATTCTGGGGCAAGAGGGATTGTAGATGGGACTGTTGTCCCAAGGCCCAGGCTGCAGAGCAAGAGAGGGAGCCAAGGATAAGGAGGGGGCACCACAAACAATCTTCAAAATCTCCAGGCAGTACTTTTAACTTTTTGACTTTTAATTTTTGGTGGATGTTGTTTTTGTGATCTTATTGTAAAACTTTTAGCTGTTTCAATAAAGTTCTTCAAAGAAAAACAAAATCTCCAGGCAGTACATTACAGAGAAACAATAGATGGAAGCAGGGCTATTTTGGGGCAGGAACGCACAGGAACGGAGTTCCAGCTGGCTGCTGAGTTGGCCATGCCTACAGCCAAACGCTGTCTCACCACCACCATTTTACACACACGAGGGAAAGGCGGCATGTTAAAATGTCTCTTTCCTTCTGGGGAGCCCATGGGGATTTCCTTGTCAATTTCACTCCTGGCAGTCAGCTGAGAGTGAAATTGACAAGGAAAAGCCTCTCTCTTCCTTCCCTCCTCTATCTGACATGTTGCAGCTGGAAAAGGGCAGGCGGGGAACCGAGGCACCTTGAAAATGCCTTTCTTTCCCTTTCCCCAGTCGTCTGGTTGGGGGCGAGGGGTAGGAGACTAGAAAGGTGATGCTGAAGAGGGGCAGAGAAACTTGGGGGAGGGGGCTGCCCTGTGCTTTTCCAGCCCCCTGACTAATATGCTATGAGCTGCGCTGCCAGGAGTGTGGCCTATTATGCTAATGAGTTCTTGCTGGGCTTTTTCTACAAAAAAAGCCCTGGATGGAAGCACAGATATGTGGCACTTCTGCTCTTTAACGTGTGATGTGGAAAAACAGAACAGGTATACCTTTGGGCTGTTGCTTTCCTCGCTTCTGTCTCAGGAAGGTACAGGCTTCAGAACAAAGGGAGAGATGGCTTTTCCCGTACATTCAACTTCTCACTAATGAGCCAAGCCAGGAGTAAAGTACAGTTCAGTGCCCAATGATGCAATGCCAACCTGGAGAACAAATGAGTGGCCTGCAGAGAATCAGCGGCACGCAGGACTCCCACAGTTTAATAAAAATGTCAAGCGGTGGCATAAGTGGGCTTGCTCTTCTTTTTTCACTCTGAACACTGACTAGAATAGCAGCTTAGCTTATTGCACTAACCAGGCTGCTGCTTTTGCCAATATCAGTACATATCCCATGGAACAGCTGGAGTCACTTGGGTTTCTTAACAATGTAGGGTTGCCAGCTCCTGGTTGGGGAATTCCAGGAGATCTGGGGGTGGATCTTGTAGAAGGCAGGGTTTATGGAGTGGAAGGATCTCAGTCGGGCATAATGCCAGAGTCCAAAAGAGCCATTTTCTCGAGGGGAGCTGATCTCTGTTGTAATTGGTCATAATTGTCAGTTGTAATCCTGGGAGATCTTCAGACCTCACCTGGAGGTTTGCAACCATATCAAGTCACAGCAAAAAGGGAGGCTGCAGCTCCATTTAGGCAACTTGACACATCCCCATACATACATCATGAAAGGCCTGTTTTCATGCATGCTACTCATGTGCAACTGTCCTGTTTTCATGAATATGAGGACTAGTTTCCAAAAATGGATTTGTGTCCTGAGCTTTTATCCTTAGTTTATTCAATTCCCCAAAAGAGAAGCCCCTTAAGATATTTTCCCCTTAGCTGCCATCTAATGGCTGGGGTGAGAAAGGACTTTTGCCAGCTTTCTCCTCCAGCAATGCTCCAAAGAAGAGCAGTTGGCCCATGTACTATTGGTAACTCAGTCAAGGGAACGGCTCCATTTAACAGAAAGAGCATGTCTTATTTAGGTGCCGCTGTCAGAAGACCTAGACATTTTAATTCTGTGTAACTCTGACATAGCAGAGGGGGAAAGTGAAGATCCATGTAGGCCAGGGGTCCCCACCCTTTTGGAGCCTGCAGGCACATTTGGAATTCTTACATGACATGGCAGGTGTGACAACAAAATGGCTGCTGCAGAAGGCGGAGCCAGCCACAAAATGATTGCCACAGCTTAACTTCAGTAACACAGTGTAGAGCCTTGTGCTGTGGCGGCAGCTGCTGCCAAAGCAATATTTTAAAAAATCTGCACAGCCAATCAAATCTCCAATAGTCAATCAGAAACTTTGCTGGGCAAAAGCCCTACCTGGCAGCAACCTCTTCTTAAATACACGGGCAGGCACCAACAAAAATGAAAAAGAACTGGTTTTACACCCAACTCCTCCCTATCTGAAGGAGTCTCAGAGTGGCTTACAATTGCCTTCCCTTCCTCTCCCCACAACAGGCACCACGTAACGTAGGTGGAGCTGAGAGAACGAAGGAGGAGGAGGAGATTGGATTTATACCCCAACCTTCACTCGTAGTCTCAGAGCAGCTTACAAACTCCTTTCCCTTCCCCTCCCCACAACAGATACCCTGTGAGGTAGGTGGGGCTGAGAGAGCTCTTTTGAGAACTGCTCTTTCAAGACCAGCTCTGACAGAACTATGACTTGCCCAAGGTCATCTAGCAGCTGCAAGTGGAGGAGCGCGGAATCAAACCCGGTTCTCCAGATTAGAGTCTGTCACTCTTAACCACTGCACCACAGCTGGCTCTCAAAGGTCTCAGTGGGCACCATAGTATCCACAGGTACCACGTTGGGGACCACTGATCTAGGCTGGCCTTTTCCCCCTCCCCTTATATTTAGCCAGGGTAGAGCCACCACAGGCATTTATGACAGTGGGAGGATATGATCTACGGGTTGCGGCAAGATGCTTGCAGAAGTTGAGGTCCATCTATGCTTCCCCGCCTCCTCTTCCTGCAGGTATTTAACCTGGGCAGGGCCATAGGCATTCTCTGGAATTGGACGTATGTGAGGATGATCCTGCTGACTAGTCGGTAGCAAGCAAGCAGCAGCTGAATTCCATCAAGGATCTCTCTCCCCCCTACACAACTTCCCTGTAGGTACTTAAGGCTGGGCTCTCTCAGAAGCAGGTCCTTGGTTCGACACCTGGGACCTACAGTAGTCAGCTTGGTGGACCCGGACCAGCCTGCAGTTGTTGTTCTAGTACAAATTATTTTGTAACTTGGGAGCTTTTTTTGTAAGCTGATTTGTGTCCCTTCGGGGAGAAAAGCAGGCTGAAAATGCTTAAATAAATTTGGAGCAGCACGAGGTGGGAAAAATCTGAGTTGGCAGAACTGACAGTATCACTTAAGACCACAGATAATGGTTCAAGTTATGGAATATTCCCATGGTTGAATTAAAAAACCCTCTCTGTAAGCAGAAAAGCAGCACAACAGGGACTAGGCTGGTTTAGGCACTTTTTTAGGATGTTTTTTCACATGGGGAACATTAGAAAACCCAATCCCTTCCCTATGCTCTGCTGTAGCATAGTTCAAAATGCTGCCAGCTTTTAATATACACTTCAGATGTGATACTGGAAAGCAAGTGGTACTTACCTGCTTTGCATTTGCACAGCATCTCCTTTAAACTGGGTCCCCCCCCCCCCCAATGCAAAGCAGTGTTGTGCATTGTGCGTCAGCTTGCCACAGTCAAGTGTTGTGCAGGCACGATAGCTAAGCAGGCTTTCCTGCTCTGGCCAGACAGCAAACCAGTTTAAATAAGAATGAAACACCCCAAGTGAATTCTTTTGCTGTGTTTAAATTGGGACGCTGCACAAACAATTCCACGACCTGTGTAGCATCAGCATACCAGGCCAATGTTCATCCACACTATGGATCTCCAGCATGCGAACACTGCAAACGTAGGAGCTGAGGCTAGCCTGATCTCACTGAAGCTCGGAAACTAAACAGGGGTAGGCCCTAGTTGGCACTTGGATGGGAGGCCACCAAGGGAGTCCAGGGTTGCTACGCAGAGGCAGGCAATGGCAAACCACCTCTGAACATCTCTTGCCTTGGAAACCCTACAGGGTCACCATAAGTCACACATGCTAAATAATGCAGTTTTGGTCCACTCTAGCTAACATCTGCAAGTGAATTTTGACATTTCACACAGTAAAATCCAGCTGCAAAGGGCACTGAAAGTGGACTGAAAGTGCCCCCCTCTCACTAGGGGTTATACAGGCCAGCTAGTCCAACCCCCTGCTCAGGATCAGCCTGGAGCATCCCTGACAGGTGTTTGTCCAGCCGCTGCTTAAAGACTGCCAGTGAATAGGGCTGGATCTCTTCAGACTTCAGGTTTCTGATCAGTCTTTTCTACTGGGATGATTTTTGACATGCAATGAGTTTTTTTAAACTGGGGGGGGGGCATTCTGATGTTGCATTCCCTACCAGCAGTCCATACAGCCCATGTTACTAACTCAGCTTTCCCCCATTTTCTGCTGCATATATAAAGCAGGTCTCAGAGCCTTGAGCTGAGTCACCCAAGCGACTTCTCAGCCCAACTGAAATTGGTTTGTTGAGTTCTCAGCCCTACCTGCCCATTACCAGCTGTGTTTATTCAAGTAAGCATCACCCTTTATGGCAACTTCTTAGTGAATACCATTTTCCCCCAGGGTTAAAAGACTTGGATTTTATTTACTCTTCAATAACACTATGGTAACACTAGACACTGGACTACAAATTAATGGGGGGTGGGGGAATAGTGTGGTCCTGGAAGGCTGCAGCCGAATGAAGAGGTGACACCTTTCTAATGGGATTCTCTCACAGAGATGGATGCCATTTCTGAAGCATGGGGTCATGCTAAATTCACTGAAGGCAGCTGATTCCTCTGCTCATTGGCGTGCATTTAAATTAAAGGAAAGCTGAGACATCCCTCCATGACTGATTGCCCTGGCTGGTTGATCTGCTGTTCTTGTGGTGGCAATGCTGTTTTCTCATTACCACATTTGATTTAATTAGCATGCAAGTAGCTCTCTGCAAATATTGGAATATCCTTGCTTAAGGGAATGAAAGGGTAAAAAGAGTAAGCAGGGACTGGATTATTGAGCAAATACGTCTTGAATGCTGCATGCTAGATTAATTACCAGTGTTGCAGTTTCTTCAAGACCTAGATACCTTAATCCACCAAAACTTTGTATTTCTTAATGGACTGGAGCAGGGGTGGCCAAACTTGCTTAACGTAAGAGCCGCATAGAACAAACATCAGATGTTTGAGAGCCACAAGACATGAACAAATATTACCTGCTTTTATTGGAAAATAAGCAAATTTGCTTTTTATTAACATTACATGAGACTGCCAAAAATAATAACAAAAGGGGTAAAAGCAGATATTGATAATATTAATTTGTCCAATGATATTTGTTTGCTAATGATATTTAGCTTCCCCAGCCACCCTGCCGGGAGCCACATAATATATGTGAAAGAGCCGCATGCGGCTCCCGAGCCACAGTTTGCCCACCCCTGGACTGGAGGAAGACCCCAGTTGACTGACTCGTTTCAGAATGTCCACTACAACTGCAACAGCCATCTTTTATTTGCATTGCTTATACTGGTTAGCCCTCCGTTTTCTCTTTACTCCTCTCCCCAGTTAGTCAGCCAGTTATTAAAAATAAGCCCAACCCTCCCCGCACAAGATGTTCACCCAAATGCACCAAAAGTAATGCTTTGAACTGCAAAAATGTAGGCACATGCATGCTACCAAGCTGCTCGTGAGCTGACTGAATACTCCCCCGCCTGATGAGGCTGGGCTCCTATTGCCGTAACACTGAACCAACTTACAGGCTGGCAAATTCTACTAGCTTCCCTGGGACTTGAGAACATGCACAGGAGTCTGGGTTGGCCACACTTTCAGCAGTTCTTCCACTTTCACATGTTTAAAAGAGACACGAGAAGCCTAAACGGATTATAAGCTATAATTTATTATAAACTGCCTTAAAAATTCAGGTATACATAACAGCTACACAAGCAAGTTAGGTCTGAATGGAATTGTTACAGAAGACTGAAATGTATTAAATTATTATGAAGCAGTTTGTACTAAACCTGAAACAAATGAGAAAATGTCCCTCTCTGTCTGTGTAAACGAACCTGATGGGTACGGGGCTGCCCATCTGCTAGTTAGAGAACCTACCAAACAGTACCAACACAGTGAGACAAGCTACTGCCTGTGCCTTCTGCCCTGTTTTTTGCCATTCACTCTCCCTTCACATCTGATTGGGGACAAAATGAAAGTCCCACTTTCATCGGTAGATGGGGCGGGAGGGAAGGAAGGGTAAGCAATTGGACCCCAGAAGGGAAATCATTGAAAAATATAGTGGTGCTGACCTCTCCTGATATGTTGGCACTGGTAAAAAAGGTAAATTCTCTCCAGGTTGCAATCTGGTAATCCTGCTGGGACAATCATCTATATGAGGCATCACTATTTAAACAGGCATTTCATACACTTGCCATAAAACTGGACATTTTCTTCCGAGTTACGCATATTCTATTGCTACTTTAAAACCGAAGTACACTTTCAGTAGTCTGTTTCCTTCAACAGGCGTATTCTTCACCTCTATCAACTGTAGCCAATTATTTTCCTCTGGGAATGTCTCCAGGTGCTTGCATTGGAATGTTTATTGATTTTTGGAAGGAAGACAGAGCCACCTGTATTATATCTAAAACATCTTAGGGTTCTTCTACCCATTTTCTCATCTTGCTGGGTTTTTAACTACCAGGTCCTTCTATGAAAGTTTTTCTGATGCAAAGACACCATTTCCTCATCTGAAACACTAAGCAAATGCAGGGAAACGATACAGCATCAAATGACGTGATCTGTGGCCTAGTTCAATTGGACTAAGCCTAATTTATGGGATAGTCACCCTAAGAACTGGGGAGAGGAGGGATCCTTCAATGGCTGCCATTCTAGGAAAAAATCCAGAAACTGCTTACGTAGGCGATGGAGGAAACTATAGCATCCAGCAACCTTTTAGTAGTATCAGCTGTCCAAAATATCCAGCCTATAGTACCAACATGTCTGTATCTTCAGACTTCTTAAACCTAAGCGATGGAAGCCACAGCCTATTTACTTCCCAACTTCTGTGAGTTCCTACCCTTGGCCAAGTCAAGGAAGAGTGGTAGCCACCCTCCCTCCCTGCTACATCTGCCTTTCTCTCTCAAAGACAACTGCCCTGATGGAAACACCTAGGCTTAAACAGCATTTCTTTGCACATTCTATAATTCTTAGATTTCTTCCTCTTGTGGAATAAAGATCCAGCTTCCATACTCTCTGCTTGGCTCTTATGCTCTAAGTGCAGGTAAAAAAAAACAGCTGTTGTGTTGTAGATGTCAATCAGGATTCTCACTGCATGGCCTAGGTTGGCCTCTGGAGCACCACTGCTTGTGGAAAGATAAAGGTGCACATCAGTGTAGACTTTAAGGGTCAGATGGACAAGTATGTACAGGCATCTCCCAGTTCAAAGCCACTGAATGGACACACCTTTAGCGTCTTACACCATCAATGTCCTTTCTGATTATGGGCTTCATGCCAATGGGTGCTTTCATGCATGCTCAGTATTGCACTCTCAGTCCACCTTCAATGCACTTTAGTGATCATTTGCAAGTGGATTTTGCCATTTCACACTGTAAAATCCAGTTGCAAAGAAGACTGAAAGTGCATTATTCAGTGTGTGTGAAAGCGCCCACTATGCTGCAACATGAACTGTTTGACAATTCACCTTTGAACTCATTCAGTGACAAAACTGTGCAACACATCACTATCATCAGGCAGTGAGTAACAGGAAAAACACTTTCTTGGAAAAATATCAAGCAGAAGACTCTCTAATTTAGCTTATGGAAGCAGCATTCCCCCAGCTGGAGGGAGTAAAAAAGCTTCAGCCTATCTCTGGCCAGCACAGCTGATGCTCCACTATAAATTTTTTCCCCTAAAGTATTAACTTTTCTTCTTTGTAAATCTGTATAAATTAGCAGGTTTGAAGAAAATCAATTTACGACATTTTCCAAGTGTGGCATCAAAGCCTGGCAAAGTGCTGCTTTAATTGTGTGATGAGTTGCTGCGTGTCCACGTGCTCTGGATACGCTGCTTCAGACTTCTGAGCAGCCATGTAACTTCTTTGGAGATCTCCAACCTACAAGAAAGGTGTGTAGGACTGAAAGACGTGCTCTATTTTGACCAGGTCCCCCCTCCTTTTTGACTACCCCCCCAAACCCACGTCAGTTTAATTATTATGTTCCATTTTAACAGATACCGTATATCCTATTATACAGAGCTCTGTCTGGTCTTTAATTTGCTTTAACATATAAGTCAAGAATGTGTCTCTCCTTTAGTGAAATCAATACTATTTTTAAAAAGTTTAACTGTGGTAAGATCATTCTCTTCCAGGCTTTCTATAGACAAGGTTTGCTTATGTGACTTTGATTTGCTTTGAAAAAACCACGCAACTGCAAAGCAGATTTCATGTTCTGTGGCACAACCCTGGGATACGACTTGCCCCATTTACTTCCACAAAACCTCAACAAGAGAATGTCCTAAGCGCTTAGCGTGTATTCTGTAATCAGTAGGACTTAATGGTGCCTATGTTGGGTTGGACTGTATCCAGGACATGAAGAGTCCATGACAAATTTTTAAACAGGTAACAAAACAGAAGGCACAATTCAAAAGAAAATGACTTCTGGAACCCACTTTTTGGAACCAACTGCAGACAAAAGCTGCAGTTCCCAGGACCATGTTTCAGCACACCCACAGTAATTCATGCAGAAATTCCCTTCATAATGCAGAGAAAAGGCCTGATGCTTGCTAAGTCGCCTTGAGCCAAAAAAGAAAAGAGGAAGAAGAAGAGATTGGATTTATATCCCGCCCTTCACTCACTTGGAGTCTCAGAGCAGCTTACAAACTCCTTTCCCTTCCCCTCCCCACAACAGACACCCTGTGAGGTGGGTGGGGCTGAGAGAGCTCTGAGACCATTGTCCTTGAGAGAACAGCTGGTACAGAGCTATGGCTTGCCCAAGATCATCCAGCAGGTGCAAGTGGAGGAGTGGGGAATCAAACCCAGTTCTCCCAGATTAGAGTCCGCGCACTTAACCACTACACCAAACTGGCTCTAGCAGGATATAAACACTGAAATAAATATGCTTATTTCTGTTGGATTCAACAGACAACAAAAAAGTAAGGAACAGCATTACCTTATCAGACAGCACAGCAATATTGAAGTGTGGCTCGTACATATGAGGTGCTAATGACGATGCAGTCTGCAGAAACATTCTTGCCTAAATAACAAATAATATACCAACACTTAACTTGTGCATCTGTATAAGGCAAGAGATGGAACTCCCCTGTGTTCTATGTCTATGCAGCGATGAGGGTCACAAAGACTGTTCATGACTTCAAAATGTGCAGATGCTGTACATATATAGAGGAAAGCAGGGTTACACTTGCTGGCCCCATCCAGCATTCCCAATTGGGTAGCGGAGTCTAACGGCACACAAAAGTGCACAAGAACAGGGGCTCCCTGCAGATATTGCACTGTAGATGGGTTGTAGCATGCAGCAGTGGGCATAACACTGTTCCCTTGTACGTGTGTCCAGCATTAGGCAGCTCTGAATTCCCGAATGGGCCTATGGTTAGCGGCAGATTTTGCAATTTACTGTGACTGAAATTAACAGGACTTCTCTGAAAGCCAGCAGGGCAAGAATGAATTCTGAGCCAGGTTGTATTATGTACTGAATACAAGCAGTCTTTGTTTTCCCACGAGGACAACAAAAGGCCTTTTATCTAAGTTCTCTATGAGATCAAGCATACTATATTAAAGCTGGGGGTCTTGAGAGAACACTACTGGGATCACTAGCTGAGAAATTCCCCCCCCCCCCCCACAGGCCTGCTGAGCTCCGGGGCTAGATCAGTCACTGCTCACCTACCTTGAACTTCAGTAGTTCAGTGCTGTAGTGAAATTGCCCTGTTGTGCTTTCTGCTGACAGGCAGATGCCCAGACAGCCCCGTATCTGAGCTGTACAGCATGGGTGTGTGCATATGCGCATACATGCATTTTTAGAGGTCAGTTTGTTGGGGGTTTTTTTGAGGGGGGGTAAGATTACATACGTCTCTTCCGGTAGTGTGGCTTTAGCCCAATGCCATTTCAGTAACTGACCTCCCACTGCCTTGTAACCTGCTTTAAAAAGCCCATATAGTTCTACATTATTTCTAAATGCTATCTATTTTAATAAATTCAGAGCTTTTGGCAAAATCTGTAACAAAATACAAAGACTAGTCTCCAAACCCATGGCTGGGACTATTGAAAGAGTATCACAACATATGCGCTGACACATGTATAATGAAACATTCTCCAAAACTGAGGAGCCATTTTTAACGTTCCAAAATCCTGAGCTGGAAAACATGCAAATGGAAATGTCTCTACTATTGTGCTGCTCCCCACCCCCAACCTTTTCTCCTTCCAGCTCTGTTCCTGCAGGATGGCAAAGGGATTAGAATTGACAAGTGTTCTGTTCTTTGAAGTGCTTGGAGAGCAGAATTCTTATCTCAGTTTTCCCCGGAGGCTCACAACAAATGGATTGTCAGAGAAGAACCATGACAAATGACAAGCCGGACATATTTGCAGCCTTAAACCCATTTCACTTAACACTCATTTGCACAGTCTAAGAATTAGGGTAAAGACCACTGCAGTTCTGTTCTAGAGAAGCCAGGAGAAAGGGGCTTTTTTAAAAAAAAATCACCATTAGAAAACAAGGGGCTCTGTAGAAAGCAAGCATGTTCTTTTCTTAATTCCCTTGGTACTAAGGTACATTGTTGTTATAAATTATTTATACAGCACCAGCAATGTGCATGTCCTTCTACAGAGTACATAAAGACAGGTCTCTGCCCCAAGGCATTTATAATCTAAAACTGTATATATGGGAGTCAACAAATGGAGGTGAGCAGGGTAGAGATGAACAGGGGGGAAATGTGTTCATTCCAGTGATACATTCTTTTGAAAAACCATCTGAAGGAAGTGAACACCCATGTTCACTTAGGGGTCTGGAAACTAAGCCTTCTGAAGAAAGGCTGTGGCAATTGAGAATGTTTAGCCTGGAGAAGAGAAGGTGGTGGTGGTAGGGGAATATGATTACTCTTGTTAAATGTTTAAAAGGCTGTCATACTGAGGAGGGTCGGCTGCCACTTCAGTTGGCAGTGGGAGATAGGACTCATAATAATGGGTTTAAATTATGGGTGGGGAGATATCAGTGGGATATTAGAAAAAACGTTTCAACAACAAGGGCAGTTCAGTGTTGGAATCAATTGCCCAGTGATATTGTGGGTTCTCCCTCCTTGGACATCCTTAAGCAGAGATTGGATGGGATCAATTTCTTATGGATAAGATTACTGACAGTCTCAATCCTCCCAGCACCTCTTCAGATGCGACTTCCTCGCGTTTCGTGTGCACCTGGTACCCCTTCCTACACTATATGACTGAAAACAACTTACTCCCCCGAGACCCTAGCTACTCCTCTTGGCTTTATTTCTGAACCTATCTATCTATCGCCTTTCTGTCACACTCTTCTCTGACTTTTACTACCTCATATTCTATGAGGCGAAGGTATTTTGGACGTTTTTCTTCTTTTTTGTTTTTCATTTAACTAGGGCTGAGTAGAGTCATCAGATACGAGTCCACGTACTGTTAATCTGTTAGCTGAACTTACTTGTTATGACAAATTACTTATTTGCTGTAATTACTTTCCTACATTGACAATGTTGATATGTTGAGCCACTTTGTTTTTTCTTCTGGTAAATGTTTTCTTCAATAAAAATTATTAAAAAAAAAAAAAGAAGTAGAGATTGGACATTTATTTCTCAGGGATACTTAGCATCATCTTGCATGGTGCTGAGTGCTGGACTGGATGATCTTTAAGCCACTTCCAACTTTTTAATTCTGTTCTAATTCTATGTACACATGAAGCTACTTTACACGAAGACCACTGGCCCATCACGGTCAGTATAGTTTACTCTGACTGGCAGCAGCTCTCCGGGAACTTAGGGTGAGGTCTTTCACATCATCTGTTATCAGATCCTTTCGACGAAAATGCCAGGGACTGAACCAGGAACTCTCCGCATGCTCCAGCATTAATCCACAGTCTTTCATTCAGCCAAAAGAAGTTGCATTACTCTGGTGTTCTGGGAGGCATAAGGGGAACAGTCATTTGAAGAAATGGGAGATTTTAGGGCAACTGAAGGTTGAGACAAAGGAGTGAAGGTATTTTAAGGATATATCAGGATATGAGTGAAGGGAGAGCAAGGCAAGAGATGGCTCTGAAAGAAAGGCTGAGGAGTTAGAGCTACATCCAGAAGCAGGCTGACAGGGACTTATCAAACCAGGTCACAACTCACAAGATCAGAACAAGAGGGCCGAATGATTTTGGTGTCAAAGTGCTGAAAAGAGAAGGGGTACAAAGGATAACCATGAAACAGCAGAGAGGAGAAAGGTCACAGCAGCCCAAACAAGATGATTACAGCATGAACCAGAATTTATTAGTGAGCAAGCAGAGAGGAAAAGCTGCATTTTCACAGTTTTGGAAAGGGAAAAGTAACACAAACTAGGGATGGACTAATGGCAGGGAGTAAAAGTGAGAAGAGAATCAAATATAAAGTCAAGGATTTGGACTACAAGGTAGGTGGTGATGCTGTCAGTGGGAATTTAGAGAGAATGAAAAGAAGAAGCCTTGGGAGAGAAAAGACGTCAGAAGTTCAGTCTTGGGTATGTTAAGATTCTGATCCAGTTGGAAATATGTAACAGGCAACTGGAGATGCAGGGAGAAAGTTTGGGGGCAGAAGGGGAGAGATGGATGCTATCAGCTATAGATGGTGCTGAAAGAAATAAAAGTTGACAAGATCACCCAAAGACCGATACTCAATGCAAGAAGACTGGTACCTATTCCAAGAAGACCCCAAAAGATAGAAGAGAAGTAGAGGATGTGCTGTCCTCGGTGGAAACACTGAATGAGTGACTAAGACAGGGAGAAAACAGCTCAGGACAGAGGCAGGGGAGCCTCAGGTGTGAACAGACTCAAATCAGGAAAGAGTGACCAGATATATCAAAAGCAAGAGGAAGATTAAATTAGATAGATATCTTCAAATTTGGAAGTAAGAAGATTTTGTGATTTTGGTGAGGGAGGTTTCAGCAAACTGAAGGCAGAATCCAGATTTTAGGAGATAAACAGAAGAGATGACAAATGGAAAGACCAGAGGGAAATAACCCGCATGCTCCAGGAGTCTGGAGGCAAAAGACAGAAAGGGGACTGGGTAGCAGGGGAAGTGGGAAGACGGATCAAAGGGATGACTTTTTCTCAGAATTGGGTGGAAATCAATGGAGCTGCTCTGGTAACACATGGTTTGAAGATCTGGGCTTATTTCACATTGTCAAAAAGACTATTTTACGAAAACATGTTAGGCTAGTTAACAGCACCTTTGTGGCAAGCAGCAGCCATTCAAGTCTGGCTTTTTAATGATGCAGGCTGAAGGCAACATTCTGAGATGGGATCATGAGATGTCATGTAGGGACAGCAAAATCTGAGGCAAGCTGCTGCTCCAGGATCCTAATCTCAGCAGCTGTAGCATCTTATAGTGGTAGAGGCAGCATGAGGGAAGAACGCCTGAGATGACAACAGGCACACAAACTGCATGAACGTCTGGGTGTTTGGCACACAGAAAGCTGCAGAGTCAGTCCCTGGAATCACCTGATAAAGCATGTGAGTGGTGATAAAGATATTTTCTGCTGTGTTGGGGAAGATCTTTCTTTAGGAAAGAAAGACCTTTGTTTCCCAGAATCCTTGAAGCACTGTAGCCAGTCACAGCCAGCAATACTGAGTTAGATGAATCAATGGTATAAATGAGCTTTAAGTAAGGAAGGTTTCCTTCTGATGGTTTCATACTAAACCTCAGGTGGCAAAAACATGCAGGCAGCCCCTGCAGTCACCATAATAAAAATTATATATAATTGAAAAAGGAGGCTTGAATGGAAGTAATAATCATTTTTTCAACAAGTCACTTCTGCTCTCGCTGTGTTGCTATAGATAACATACATTAAGCTCCAAATGAAGCCTAAGTACATGCCAATTGAATACAACTCTGTAATGAAAGCTGATCATCATCTGTCACGGCAGAGAGTGGTGCAGGAGTGCATTTGAATGTTGCCATAGTAATTGCTGGAATATTTATTATGGTAGCCCTGAAAGTAACTTGCTGCTTAGAAACAGAGATTTAAATGAGGACTTATGCTATACTGTAATTCATCAGCAGAAACGCTAAATCCACCAAAGCACTTTCACTATCCATTTCAAAATCCTCATTAAATCTTGTTCACTGCAAACCAAACTATGAGGCAGAAGCACTAATACAGCTGACATTTTTAGAAATGTGCGTACAATCAAAGCAACTGCAGAGATTTCAGTTCTTTATTTGGTTTGGCCAGGGATGAGTTCTTTTTAATGCCTTGCTCATTGCTCTCTCATTAAAAACGCAACCTGAACAGATTTTCTTACACCTTGGTCTTGCTATGACTTTTACTGAAAATATCTTGCTTGCCTTTTCTTGGGTTTCTGCCTACCTGCTTCTCTGAGGCTCAGTTCAAACAGCACATGAAACCATGGTTCATTTAAACTAACTGTGGCTAAGTTCTTGGCTAAGTATTGGCTAAGTATTGTCTGAGTTCAGGCCACTCCAGTGATGTTCTGTATTCTTGGTGCTTGGGGGAGGGGGCAACAGTGGGAGGGCTTCTAGCGTCCTGGCCCCACTGCTGGACCTCCTGAGGGCACCTGGTGTTTTTGGCCACTGTGTGACAGAGTGTTGGACTGGATGGGCCGCTGGCCTGATCCAACATTGGCTTCTCTTATGTTCATTGTCTATTGTTGGTTAGGGTTCATCAAGCCAGGATCTGAAGTTGGTTTATTAGCCATAATTAGTCTTAGATATGGTTTCTTGTGATGTCTGAATGAAGACAACCTAGCTTAATCCTGGCCTGTTCTCTGGTGGTGTCCTTCCAGGTCACAGAGAGAAGGCAATGAAACCAACATTTGCCAAGACATTTGAATGATTGTTTGCAGGGGTCCATTGGAGCCGGTGTGCAGCGGAGCACCGCTCTGGGAGTGAAGAGGTCGGGGGCAGGGACATGACGAAGCCCCGCCCCCAGCAGGGCTGCTGCTCCGTTCTCCAGGCCCAGCGCTGGACGCCGGGCCTGGGAGACAACTTTGGAGGCTGCCTTCACCTCCCGCCACATCTCCCAGGCCCGATCCCCCCCGGAGAGAAGCTCCCCCTCCCTCCCCCCGCTCCCCTTTCCCAGGCTGCGGGGGGGGGGGGCGGTGGGAGGGAGTGAAAAGCAAGAGCGGGGGGGGGGGAGGGAAACGCCGGCCGGAGTGGCTGACAGCCACTCGGCCGGAGCAAGGGGGGAGAAGCGCCTAGTCTTCCTTCCTTCCTTCCTTCTCTCTCTCTCCCCCCCACCTACCTACCTTTTAGTTCCTTTCCTTCCTTCCTTCTCTCTCTCTCCCCCCCACCTACCTACCTTTCAGTTCCTTTCCTTCCTTCTTTCTTTCTTTCTCCCTCCCTCTCTTTCTCTCTCTTTCTTTCCTTTCCTTCCTGTTCCTTTCCTTCCTCCCTCTCTCTCTCTCTCTTTCTTTCTTTCTCTTTCTTTCTTCCTTCCTTCCTTCCTTCCTTCCTTCCTTCTCTCTCTCCTCCACCTACCTATTTACCTTCCTTCCTGTTCCTTTCCTCCTGTTCCTTCCTTCCTTCCTTCCTTCCTTCCTTCCTTCCTTCCTTCCTTCCTTCCTTCCTTTCTTTCAGATAGCCTTGCCAGCTCTGAGTTGGGAAATACCTTGGAGATTTTTGGGGTGGAGCCTGAGTGGTGGGTATTGCCTTCTGACACATTTCCGGTGACATCAGGGGTGTGTGGCCTTCTGACACTTCTGGTGATGTCCAGGGGTGTGACATATGCAAATAAGTTATGCTAATGAGCTCCTGCACCTCTTTTTTTATGAAAGGACCCCTGATTGTTTGTGAACTGGATCTTGGTTTCACAAATTAACAATAGTTAAAATAAACCATGGGTTCAGGTTATACCTGAATCAAGCCTAAAAGCTGATCACTAGGAACTTTTAGAAGTCCAGTACAAACACTGAAATGCCTATTCCAGGCCAAGTATTTATATTAGAATTCCCAACTCTTTGTAGTCAGCTACACAATATAAATGACAGCATCTCATTCCAACACAGTAAGTCTCTTCATTCTTATGCACAACGGATCCAATGCCTTTTTTACTTTTCATTTCTACCAACCAGAATATTCTAATGTGACTGCTTTATTTTATGTGGCCCATCTTCATATATAAACTTAGCCTTTTCATTCCTGACTCCTTGAAATCCTAAACAATATATGCTATAACGATGCTAGTCAGGCTCTGGGGGCAAGTTGAGATGGCACTTTGAGCACTTCAGATCTGGTACAGGGCAGGAAATCTCAACAGTGCCTAAAATCAGTGTCTCACATTCTGAGACTCTGCCAGAGCTCCCAGCCAACCTCCTTCAACCAAAAAGTCCCCTGAAACAAATAAAACAAATACAAAAGCTACAGTTGCTCCTGCTTCCCTTCGAAATTTAACACCAACCTGCTCTATGCGGCCTTTTTGCATTTCTAACACAGCCAAGTTGTTGTAAGCTTCTGCATGGTCATTGTTGTTTGTCAAGGCCAGCTTGAAACACTGGAGGGCCAAACTTGTATCCCCTATTCCCTGAGGAGGAAAAGCCAAAATATATATTTGACAAGAGTTGATACCAAGCCAGTCACCAATACTCTGTTTGTTCTACCAACATACTGGAGTATGACCAAGAAACAGAACTACGAATGAGGCAGCAGGTTCAGTTCTTGATGGCTGGTGACATCATCAGCAGGGAAGAGAATTTACCACCTTCCCAACAGTGGTGTCCTCAAGTGTATCCCTTTACTCTCTTCCCTAAGTGAATGGATGCCAGTCAGAAAAATGATACTTGTCCTCGATTATGAGAGAGAACAGGAAAGTGCTGCTCCTAGTGAAGGAGAAGCTTGCCTGCTAGCATTGCGAATGGGTGGAATACAGAAAGTGACACTGGAGGGATGGGGGAGGGTGCCATCTGCTCATAAGAGCCCTTGCAAATACAACACCCCCCAATACCTTCATTCATTCCCCAACATAACATGCATTTTGCTAGAATATAATGAATATAATGAATTTCAAGTTGGTTTTGTGGTCTTCCATCTCACTTTTTAAAATATGTACATACACACACATAAATACATTTAGAAGCAGAATAATAGTAAAGAAAGGATACAGAAAGAAAAAGGGGGATTATACAACATAATTATGCATATCAAGAACAACAGAATGTATGGAACAGAAAATATTTCTACCCGACATCCCCTTCATTACAGTTATTAAATTATCATCTGTAAAACACAATAGTCCTTACTTATGTTGGAGTACATTTATATTCAACATCTTAAATTTCAAACTACATAATGATGTCAGTTTTGCAATGACATCATTGATTTCTTCATTATTACAATGAACTCTATCTCTGTAACTGCCATGTCTACCCAGGCAGGAGAGACCATCACTGAAGAGGTGGAAAGGGGGAGGTAACAGGCTGTGTTTAGGGAACCTGTGACCCTTAGAAATATCAGGGGGGAAACAAGCATTCAAGCCTGGGCACAACCAGCAGTGCGAGTTTTGGGGGCAAGAGCCAAAGGGCTCTTGGCTCTTAATCCATGGTTCAAGTCTGTGGCCCAGGGTGAGCTGACCCAGGGGACCCATGACTAGCCCAGGAGTTGGTTGTATTGTGTAACCAGTTTGGGAACCAGTTTGGGAGCCAGTTTGGTGTAGTGGTTAAGTGCGTGGACTCTAATCTGGGAGAACTGGGTTTGATTCCCCACTCCTCCACTTGCACTTGGCTGGATGAGCTTGGGCAAGCCATAGCTCTGTATCAGCTGTTCTCTCAAGGACAGCTTGGGAAAGAGCTCTCTCAGCCCTACCTACCTCACAGGATGTCTGTTGTGGGGAGGGGAAGGGAAAGGAGTTTGTAAGCCGCTCTGAGACTCCAAGTGAGTGGAGGGCGGGGTATAAATCCAACCTCTTCTTCTTCTTCTTCTAAATGCTGTTGTGTTTGTTTGTTTACCACTGGTTCCCAAAGTGGGCAATACCACCCCCTCAGGGGCGCTGGAACGCTCCAGGTGGGCTGGAACGCTCCAGGTGCAGATCCACAAACTGCATCTTTTTGTCCACTTCTTGAAGGTAGATTCCAGGGGGGTGCTGAGTAATTTTTTTTTTCTGAAAAGGGGGTGGTAGGCCAAATAAGTTTGGGAACCTATGTTTATGTTTCTTTGCATGCCAATTTGAGTCCCCAGTGAGGGGAAAGGTGAGATAGATCTTAAATAAATAAATAAAAATAAATAAAACTACATCACAGGAAACTGTTTCTGTATAACATCAGGAGCTAATAAGCCCAGAGTGTTCTCCACATATATCTGCATGCTTATTCTTACACAAATACTTATGGAAATGTGGCAATATGACTGGAATATAACTGTACTGGTTTCCACTTGTGTTTCATATATTTTAATTTGTAATGAGGCTAATGTTAGGCCCCTAAATGTTGTTAATCATTTAACAATAAATACATGTATTTTTGATAATATTTAAGTTTTTACACACACACAGAGAGAGTTTTTAACAATAGGTGCTTTACTTAATTAGTTTTCTTCCCCTCTTTGTTTCTTTCTTAGCTCCTTTTGAGATCACAGAGGGGCTAAGCAGCTTACAGTTATGCAGTTGAACAGTACAGGAGACTGGCCAGACCCACTATTGAAAATCTAAAGTGTCCCTAGATCTAGAATTGAAATCCTGAGGTCATTAAATAGCCTTTGTTAAGCCATATAAGCATTCCATACGGGCTTTCAAAGTGCCCCATGTTGTTGGAATTTAGGGCAGTTTCAAAGGCTAATAAAGAAGGGTTTTTTTTAATGGATGGACATTGTACTGCTTATGTATGCAGTATTTAGCTTCCTACTGAGTTTGATAAAGCACTGCTGATCTAAGGGCCAGTCTGTACATCATGTGTGTTCCTCAAGAACTGTAAAATGGAGCTCTTCTACCAGGCTTTCAAGTAGGGTGCTGCTTCGATTCCATGGCCCTGGCCCGACCACCAAAGTGCCCCAACCAGGACCATCTGCACCACCAATGGAAGTTCATAAGTCTGAGGAAGCCTGCTGACACCACTCGGATAAGGACACTGAATTTTATTGTATATCTATTGTCAGGGGTCCTTTGGGGCCGGAGCTAGTCGGAGCGGAGCTCCGCCAGCTCAGGAGTGGGAACTAGGGCAGCCACAGGCTGAATCAGATTCTCTTATCTGATTCAGCCCGCCGCCGACTTGCTGCCAAAATTTGGCGGCAGCTTAAAAAGCAGCTGTAGAGGAGGGGGTTTGAGGGAGAGGCTCCAAACTTGCAGGGTAGCTTCTGAGTCCTCTCCCCCAAATACCCACCAAGTTTCAAGAAGATTGGACCAGGGGGTCCAATTCTATGGGCCCCAAACAGGTTGCCCCCATTCCCTCCATTGTTCTCAATGGTGGGAAAAAGTAACGTTTTTTCCCCACCATAGAGAACAATGGAGGGGATGGAGCAACCTATTTGGGGCCCCATAGAATTGGACCCCATGGTCCAATCTTCTTGAAACTTGGTGGGTATTTCGGGGAGAGGTCCCAGAAGGTACCCTGCAAGTTTGGAGCCTCTCCCTCAAACCCCCTCTCCTCCAGCCCCTCATATACCCTATGAGTTTTTGCCATTGACTTCAATGGCCCATAGGGTATAATAGGGCTGAAACTGACATTCGGCCAGTTATGCTAATGAGTTATGCTAATAGGTATGCTAATGAGCTCCTGCACCTCTTTTTCTACAAAATGACCCCTGTCTATTGTGTTGTTAGCCGTCCTGAGCCTGCCAAATGGCGGGGAGGGCAGGATAGAAATCTAAATAATAAATAAATAAATAGATCTGTTCTCAGTTCTCTCTACTCTTTTTTTGGTTTCCAGAGTTTCAAAAGTTTATTACGGTCATAAGACCAGCCACAATAGGTACAGATAGAAGGACACTTTATAGATTTTAAAATGGGTAAATACATAAAAGGTGAAGAACATGGTAAAATGGTAAAAACCACACTCAGTTCATTAATTTATTTTCCCAGCTCTTGGCATTTCCTTTGTCACGTGATACCGCTTTCTGAGTGCTGTCACACAGAAGTTTGCTGCTGCATAAGATATAGTTCTCTGGCTATCATCTAATAAGTACATGCGAAGGGTTTCAGGGCTAAAATCTATATAGTACTGTAGTGGTTGGAATCTACAGAGTAATGGGATTATTAACTGACTTCTTGATAAAATTTGCAGTGCAAAAGTATATGTGTGATAGATTCAACCACTTTATTTGAACAAGGACAGCAACGCTGCTGCAAGGGCAGCATACAAAACTGCAGAAGGAAATGCGTCAAACCGTGCTCTAAAGAAGACAATCTACATCTTTCATTTGTAATATCCGAAAGGTATGGGGATACAGTGTAACTCAGTCCTTTCCTTAGGCTTTTATAATTCGAAGGAAGTATTGCTTCATTATTTTGGGACTTTGTATCAGTTAGTCTTTGGGTGATTAGAGCTTTTACATTGTTGGGTCCCATATCAAACAGGGCTACTAGGTCCAAACCAGTCAGCTTAATTTTATCAAAACTGCTCTGAAGTCTCATAAATTGGACCATAGCTGTGGCTCGGGGGGGGGGGGGGGGGTCGGGTCAGCTCTTTCCCTCTGAGGCAGTGTAGTTGATATCACATGGGTTTTATATACTCATTACAGCAAAATCTGTTAGCGGCTGTATTCTGTACCAGTGAAAATCTCCAAATCATCTTCAAAGGCAATCCCACAAAAACACATTACAGCAGTCTAATCTGGGTGGTACTAAAGTAAGTGTAAGAGTGGCAAACTAACTTGAGGGGGTCAACTGCACTGTTAAGAGTTGGATCCTAAACAGAGTTACACCCTTCTAAGGCCACTGAAGTCATTGACTGGTCTTAGAGGGGTATAACTCTGCACTGCTAGTCTCTCTAAGCCCAATGTCAGTAACAAATGACATTAGCTTGAGAAAAGGTAGTCAGGCCTAAGGGAATGTCTTGCTAATGAGACGATATCCGTGCCAGAATAGATGCTAGTGATTTCATCCACAAAGTGCTTTGCAAGGCAATTCAAAGCAATTTTCCAAGGGGGTCCAATACTGTCCTGTACTTTAAAGGTTTCTGAAAAACTTCCCAGGCTCGCATTAAATGTTTCAGCTTTTCCGCACAACTTTTACGATAACGTAACAAATCTTGCTCTTACCGCTGCGACGTGCCCCAGATTGTACCAAACATCAGCTGTCTCCTCCTCATTTTCAGCCAGAGAAAGTGCGCGTTCAAAGGAGCTGAGAATCATGTCATATTGCTGGGCATAGAAGCAACACAGGCCCAGGTTGTTAAACAGCTGGCAGTTATAAACACCCATCTGCAGGAGCCTCCTAATTCAAGAAAATGTGTTGGTTTATTCGTAAGTTTGCAGCATGGATCATGAAACTATCCGAACTACACAAGCACCTCTCTTCATCTGAAGTGGGCAGTCAAGAGAAGTACAGGAACACAGGCATCACAGTGGCATGGAACCTTATGATGCTACTAGGAAACATCAGAAGAACAAGATCACATGGGAAGAATCCATAATCCAGTCCCCTCCCTGCATCTGCATAGCTCTCCTGGGAACTGGAGCAAAGCTGGCTTGAGAACTAGCTCTGACATGGACTCCTACCACAGAACAGCACAAGATACTAAAGGGGGCTGTGAAATCTCATCCGTAGTAGGTTTTAAAGTAAAGGTTGTGTGGATCCTT
The DNA here is from genome assembly GCA_029233225.1 of Lepidodactylus listeri. Lineage (NCBI taxonomy): Eukaryota > Metazoa > Chordata > Lepidosauria > Squamata > Gekkonidae > Lepidodactylus > Lepidodactylus listeri. The sequence continues at coordinate 72,395,006 of JARCFY010000011.1, read as the reverse complement.
ATCAGGAATGCTCTAGGTGCAGGAATTTAACTAGAAAGCTAGTGCTGGCACTTCCCAGGGCTATGATCCTAAGATTTTTCCAAATCCCATTCAGTTGTTTCAGTTTAATATTTGCATTAGCAAATATTCCTTTTTATGCAAACATTTTATGTTTCCTTTTTATGCAAACATTTTACTGGCTTAAATAATTTCTGTCTATACACAGACTTTCTTACCTATAAAACCGCAATGCTATCTCAGGCTGGTCTGAATAGAAATGATTACTTCCAATGCACGCAATGGCTTCCACATGTGTATTGTCTTGTTTTAAGACATCCTTATAGTATTCTGCAGCTGCAGAAATGTTGTTCATTTCCTATACAAAGTTGGAAAAATTAAATTAAAAATGTTTTTGTAGCTTTTATTATACCTGACAACTATAGCACTAAACTATGAGACTAGCAATTAGCAGAAAACTTGCACAGTATACAACTGAATTGCTAGAGAACTGACAATCCAGATAAAATCAATCCCATGGCTTTATTAGACAGTATCTAGTACAATTAGCTTACATGTAATCTTATAAAATCCCTCCATCTATCATTTTATTGCTGAAGAACAAATGTATTTCAAATGATGTGCATACACACAAGTGTGACATAGTTATGAAATAACGTATTTCCCACTTCAAGGAAATATAAATTTTAATTATCTGATAGTGTACATATCTGGAATTCACTTTTACAGATACTTTAATCTGTTTATTTGTAGCAACAAGTCAACATAAAGAAAAGATTGTTTAAAATTACTATTTGGTGTCTAGAATACAGCTTCAGAAGAGGATTTACAATGGTCTACTGTATTGCAAGCATTCTAAGAAAGACCTTTCCACTGCAGAAGTTTGAGTTGGGAAGATTGGGAGAGGAGCCTGGTGCTCTAATGAGCATTTGTTCTGCTAAAGTGAGACCTGCCTCTTCCACTTTGGGAAATGGGGCTTTTACCCATCTTTTTAAAAAGCTTTGGACTCTTATCTACAGAAAAGATTATGTGAAGTATCAGAAATCAGTGTATTTTCAAGCTGCAGGAAATGGATGCTATTATATGGTCCTGTTTATCTTGTGGCAGTCTATAAATAGCAAGAGAAACTCAATAAACCATGGCAATTTAACTGTGAACAAGCTTGCAGAAAACACCAAGCGGAACCATTTTAAATAGTCTGTTGCCGTTAGGAAAATACACTGAAAACACTTGAAGAGCACTAAACAGCTTTAAGCTTTTAACAGGTGCTTCTCATTATACCAGTCTACTATACATTATTATGGAATGAACTCCCCGCCCCCAAGAGTAAGAGGTTTGGGCTTCTTGTTTACTTTCAGGAAGCACTACATGATTTTGGGTTAAAATTATGAGCGGAAAGGTACCAGCTGGATATTAGGATTTTTTTACAGAAAGAGTAGTTCAGCAGTGGAATCAGCTGCCTAGGGAGGTGGTGAGCTTTCCCACACCGGTGGTCTTCATGCAGTGGCTGGACAAAAACTTGTTGAAATGCTTTAGGCTGATCCTGCATTGATTAAGGGGTGCAGGTTTAGACTAGTTGGCCTGTATGGCCCTTTTAATGTTATGGTTCTATCTTGGCTTGGATCCAGACTAAATTAGCAGTTTCCACCAATTCCCCCCTTGTGCTGCAGACTTCCCTCATGCCATTCCTCTGGGTCCCCTATCCCCTGGGAGCAGCATTTTGTGGAGGTCAATGGACTGCAGTGGGGGAGACATGAAAGTTCCATTCTGCCCTTGGAAAATTTAGTCTGGATCCAACCCCTCATCTCAGCTGACTTGCAATTTCTCTGATGAGTATACAGTGTAGATTATTTTTGTTGTTTTCATTTCAGCTGTGCTGCTTTTTAAAGTTTTAATTTATTCTTGTGTGCCTTGGATTGTCTTGTGTCTTACCTTTCCTAATCTTCTTTGAGCATAAGGAAAAAACAATCTATACAATGACTTCAAAAAATACTAACCTTCCTTCTCCACTGAAAATGAACTGTTATTTAATTCTCTGGAGTATTTAGCCTATTCAGTAATTCTTACTGACTTAGTGAATTCCCAGTTACTCCCTTTGCTGATGAAGTACAGATCTGAAAAGACTAATGCTGGTTAATCCTGCAGACAGGGGCTTTGCCACAAAAAACATTTGTTGCTTTCAAACTGAAGAAGCAAGAACTGCATAAGGAAGACCTCGGATCACAAGCTCTCAGCTAGGACTGCCTCCCTTCACGGGATTCGTCTTTGAACTAGGAAATGCTGCTCTGTCATAACAAAGTAATCAGAGCTGGATTTTTTTTTCTGTAGCTTTATCCAATTAGCATTTGAAAATGCTGGAAATCTATCCAGTGAATTTTTGAGGGCAACAATGGGCGTACTGATCCTTTCTGTAAGCTGACAGCTTGGCTTGCATACCTCATAGATCCTGGCAATACCACAAAGGAGGGAGACTTCTCCGGAAAACCGATCTAATCCTTGCTTGAAGACATTTAAAGCTGTCAAAGGCTGATCCAAGCGGGAATACACCTGAGTAAACAAATGGCAGATGTGCCTGTGTCAATACACAAGATCCAAACAAAGGTTCCATAACTGACAACTTGTAACTTGTGCTGGGTGAGTCTATGTACAAAGCTGTGTAAGAGAACAGTACGTGAAGGCAGAAAACTTTGTTGAGCATGTGTGGCAAGAGTTATTAGGTTTCACCACTCCCTCTCCAAACTTTCATAATCACGTTAAGCTGTATGTAAATGAGACAGTTATTTTCTCAAGCTGCTAGGTCTCTCAACAAAATTCCTGAGTTACCCTTTCCATAATGTTTAGGACAGGCCACCTTGTGTCTCTGTATTTTAATGCTGAACACTTTCCTACCCCCATTAGCCACTGTTGTGGTGTGTAGAGTGGGACATATACAGCATAATAGCCTATGGTAAGTTGCACTGCATGCTACACAAAAGGAGAATGCAACATGCAGCTGACATTCTGAGTGCTAGACTGCACTGTGTTTCTTTCATATTTCCACCCTTAGATTCAGTTCCAACCAAATGCCATGGCTGCAGGCTTGGGTCTCATGAAATAGTTCTGTGTGCACTTGGTCTGCTGCAATGTGCGCTTCCTCTTCTTCTAAAAGACACGGGCCCATTGAAAGCCATTGCTCTTCTGCAAACAGAAGATGCAGTGGAAGCACACCCTGAGGTGGAGACAATCTGATACGCACAGAACTCGTTCATAGGATTCCAGCCTCTGTGATGTCAAACAAGAATGAGGTAATTCTGGCTCTCCCCAATTCAGCCAAACTGGCCCCCTCTGACATTTTTTAGGCAACCACAGAGGCACCTACCTATAACCTCCAAGCCAGTCAGGAACTCAATAAACTATCAGTGTCTTCAGTTTCACTGTGCTTGCTTGAGCGGCATTAGTATATTTCAGCAAACCCATTGAGATCAAGTCATACCAATGGAATAACATAATGAATAATGTAATGCTGACATAGCATACTAAACAACAGAAAGCCAGCTGTCACTGGTGTTCTCATTACACGTAATAGGCAATACGGCATAGCACAAACTGTACCCACTTTGAGGGTAAGGAAACAGACTATTTCTATGGCTACAACAGCAAATACTTCCAATACATAAACTGCAGCATTTCAACTGGGGAAAACCCCCCCGACCGTCTTCCTTGAAAAGATACAACCAGCTGAGTGTAACAAGACCTCTGACAAAAACTATGTGATGAGCATACCATGAGAAAGTTTGAAAAAGTGGCTTAGTAACATGCCATAAAAATAAGAACATCAGGATCAGTGCAGTACCTTTGCTAACTACTTCTTAATGTCTCCTGTACTGACATGCAAAAGTAATTGCTTCTTGGGTAAAAATAATGAATGAGACGGGTTAGTTTTAATGGTGGTGAGGATAAGTGAAGCTCTGGCTGCATCAAAAGAGACATTGCTAATAAAAGAGTTGTTTTAAGCAATTTGACTGCAACAGCCTTTTACTGGCAAATCTCATTTCTGCGTGTCACTTGTAAAGCCGTATCCAAAGCATCCTTCAAAGCATTCACTGTGAATTCCTGTTTATAATCTGTACAGCGATTCCCAAAGGATTTGTCTCAGCAAACTCTGCATTAAAACTCTAAGCAAATTTCCACCTTGTGGCTGTCGTATTTATTTTCACTTTGTTAACTTCTGAACCCATTTCTTCTATCAACATCACATCTGTGTAAACAGCTTCAGTGACAGATTTATATATAAAAAGGAGACTATATGGCACTCTACTTGTTTTTCCCCCTCAACCTGTTCTTGGATTGCTTTTGAAAAACAGCTCAGCATGAAATGTTTTGGAAACAGCTGCTTTCAGACCTGACCTTTCTTAAAAAAACCTGAGGACGTGCTCATTAATATCAGCACCTTGGACAGTACTTTGCAGTTATACAGGGAGAGCACCACACATAAAGCCGGAGCATTCTTTGAAGCTTCAAATGCAGCCACTCACATGGCTGGACGGGAAATATAATGTCCACTTAGAAAAGCCATGGCTGTTCAATGGGAGCAAGCGGCTGCAGGGAAAACTCCAAAGTCATCTGTGGTGGCATGCATATTACTCCCCTGTGTACTCACGTAACTTGGTAGGACTGTATAACCACATGCTGGTTATAGGAAAAGTTGAACCTGCCCCTGCCCTTTTCCAATCAGCATTTTTGGAAGTGTATTCTATGGAAGGAAAAAAACCCCAGAGTGAAATGATGAGCGGATCTTGTGATTTTGCTAAGTTATTTGTTTATGTACCAAATGGTGGATACAAGAAATAAGCGCATGTTTGTTTGTTTTTGTTACAGCAAAAAAGAAAAGAAAAGAGAAGACTACTGCAAATATTACAACTTGGATAACACACTGAAATTCTGGAGTGTCATTATCATTTATTAAATATAAGATTTTGAAAAGAATATTAAAAAGTGGCTCTATTTCAAAGGAATTGAGTATCCTTTCCTAGTGAATGAAAAACATTGTACGAGTGTTTCCACTTTGCTGTTATCTCACATTTGAGCCTATAGTTCCACAACATTAACCTGAAATGATGAACCCTAAATTCTAAATGCCAACTTACTTTTGCCAAATACAGTATCGTGTCTACCATATCTTGCTGTTTGAGAGCCGATTTAAATTGAGTTTCTGCTTCACGATACAATCCTAACCTGAGGAAAGATACAATATAAAGACACGTCTGAAAAATAAACTATTTGGGAACAATTTTATGATTGTCTAAATTATGAGCTACAAAAGGACAGAATAAAATTTTTTCATCAATATGGAAGTCATTACATTAGAAATTACATTTTAGAAATTTACATTTTCAGTCTCCCCAGTTATGCAAAGGACGATGAAATCCTTCCTGGACTTTAGTTTTATCCTAACAGTATTCCTGTTGGATAAACCTTCCTGCAATCCATTTAACCTAGAAAAAAAGAACATTCAAGGGGGAAATTCACAGACCATTTATGTGGATAAAATCTCAGTGAACTCTGCTCATATACCATCTATAGTGCATATGGGGCTACTGCTTGTTCCTTCCTGCAGCGCCAAAAGATATTTTCCAGAGCGCAGGTGACAGAGCTACTGTAATTAATGCCTGTGAAGTTTTACACCCTCACTTCATCCCTTTTCATTCAGCCAGCCAGAATGTGCATGAAATTACTTAGCAGCAAAATATGCTAAGCTGGGTTTTGCTCTCCTATTTTCCTGCAGTACTTCTTAACAAAGACTGTAAAAATAATTTCAATCACAGTGCTATTCATTCTTCCCTCTCTTTCAGAATATACTTTACACATAGCAGGTTAAAAGGTAACTGAAGCATTGTATTAGAGCCTATTTATATATTACTGCAGTTGTATGGGAGCTATAAAAGCAACACCATGATTAGCAACGTAATTAGGAACCTTGAAGGCCTCTAAGTGTTCTGCACTGTTTGTATCAGAAGGCATTAACCAACCTCAGAGAGGATGTGCTAGACTAGCGGTTTAACTGCTCAGCTCAGTGATACAGCTTTAACTTTTAGCCAGTCATTTAGTAGATTCTGTGACAGCAAGAATATTTCCATGTCCCCTTTAAACATTGGGCCACTGGAAATCATGGACCTTGCGCAAATGGAAGAGGAAGAGTGCTCTGCAGCAGAGACCACCTGGGGCCCAGAGAAGTCATTTACGGGACCCCAAACCCTGCTCCTTGCAGTCTCAGAGACAGTGTGGTTGTCCTAAGCTACTCTGTTTCCCAGTTTGTTTAAAAATAAAATAAAATAAAACTGAATGATCAGGTTTAGACGAAGTTCAGTAAGGGGGGGGGAATATTTCAAATTCCACAAGAAAAGATAATACAGATAACTGGGATAAGGTATAAAATTGGAATATTATAACCTTTTATTCCAAAAATATAAAGGAAACTAAACTGGAATCTGACTGACAGGACTATTCCATTTACAGATTTGGGATATTGGTGTTTCCCTGCTTGTAGTTCTAGCTTAAGACATGTTTATTTAACTCTAAATAGTTTCCATTCCTGGAATATGCCTTTGGAAAGACTTTATCTTTGCAGCAGTCTATACCACAGAAATTCCATGAACTCATCAACTACTCCTGATGGACGGCTGATTCTTGAAGAGCTTCATGTTATACATGCTTAGAATGTTCTTTTGTCACTAGAACGGTTTCTGAGAGACATTTATGATGTTTCAAACTTTGTTTTGTTTGAATGTTTGTAATAGTTTGAAAACTTAAAAAAAGAAAGATGAGAAACAGCATCCTTCTGTTAATTTTGCTCCTGCCATCTATAATATCTTGAAGCTTTCAGTCTGTGATATAACATCCTCATACTGTACATTTCCTTAGATCCCACTCTACCGGAGGGATGGGGAAACTCACATGATGGAGGTCATGCATAACAAGGAGAGGGCGTTGAAACACGGATCTGATTTTTGGCGGAGTACCATGACATGTGGAATGTTTTTCCAGCTTCAGACATCATATCTTAGCTGTCGCCACTGCTTCCAGTTCCACACTTTATTATCAATTCTCTCTGTTTAATTTAACTTAAATGTAAACAATAGTGTCCACTGTTTGCTAAATACATGTTCCTCTCATTATATTAATCAGAGAGTGGGTTGGTACAGAAGTTCCTCCAAATCAGACATAATCCTCTTCATTTTACCCCTTCCCTCTCTGAATTGAGCAAAACCATAGTTTGCCGTGATCCCTGGATTCCACAAATCTGAACTGGAAACCACCAAGTTAACTTGGTTCCTCAAACATGGCAGCATGAGACTTATTTCTGATTGACCAAACCATGAATTTACCATATGGCTTCTTATATGGTTTCCATAGCATCCTTCAATGCAGGTTACTTATCTGTAGTTCAGACTTTATTACATATTAGGAGCTCAATTCAATCTACCACAAGTGGAATGCCTGTGGAAGAAGATCTATAGGGCCCATTGCCCCTCCTCCTTTCTTGGTGTGCCCACAGGGGCACTCAGTGAGGGACTGGAAGGCAGGCTGCACATGCTTTCTGTACCACCATTCTTCTCACTACCCTCTACTTGGATGGAGCAGGCAAATGGGGATAAGGGAGGCATATACAGGCTGCCATTTCCAGTAGTCTGATACATGTATGCTGTAGAGGGGGGCCAGGACTCCCCCGACCTTTGGAGATCCCGTGATGTGTGAGCACTGCCCTCCCAGTGGACTGGATAATGCACTAGTTTGAAGACTGGATGAACTGTTTTACCTGTAATAACACTTCCCAATTTGCACTTTCCACCACCAGTCCTTGAATTGAGCATGCTGAGTGGCGTATGCTGCCAGATCTATAGCCTTTAAAAAGAAAAAGGTCAGCTTCAATACAGCTAAAATACACTATAAAGAAATAGGAAGATATAAAAAGAAAGCACAAGATTAAAGTAAAAACAATGTCATGCTAGAGAAAAAATGTTGATTTTAGCTCGCCTTCCCTCTATTATGTTGCACAGTTTAAAACAGCCAAAAACCTCATTGTAGTAGTGCTGACGTTAAGCTCTTGCAGAACTGATGGGTTTGTTTTATAAATACATTCTTGAAAAGTCATCAAGACCAGAGGAAAAAATCCTTTAAGTTTTATAATCAATTGCCAAGGCACTAGGAACATGATTCTTCCCCATCATGAATTTTAATCATGAGTAAAGAGGATTGCACCTTAGCCTTGTATGTCGATACAAAAAGAGTGTACAGCTCATGAGAACCTTCCAGCCTCCCCATACTGGTTGAGGAAGAGGCTGTAAAGTTATAGACTGGCAAGAGTCATGGAAACTGCAAGCCATACTATCGACCTTTGAACTCAAAACAAGGACAATGACCTCCACAGTCAGGAACAACACTTTTTAATGGTGGCTGGCTAAGAAGTGGCATCCAGTAATACACAATACATTTCCCTTGGCCCTGAAGCCCATTGCTACTTGGTTCAACTACACCATTTCCAGAAACCATTTTTTGAAAAAAAACTAAACCCAATGGACCACAGTGGCCACAAACTGAGAGGCAAGTTTTTTTTTTATTCTGACAGTAAAAGAAGAGCAGTGTTCAAGCAGCCTAAACACTTCAAAATGCTTAACACAACATAAAATTCTAATCTGAACATATCAGCCCTTTGGCATTAGTACCACAAGGGACTGTGTTTGCCCGAGCTCACTGACCTCCAAATTAAAAGGACATGCCCTCACCACTCAAACTGCCATCACAGGAGAACTGTATGCAGCCATTTGTTGTAGTGACTGGCTATTAAGGAAGGAAAGATGGTTAGGTAGAAACAAGCCTAGACTGCAGAGCTGTACAGGGGCAGTGGCCAGTTAGTGAAGTGAGAGCTTCAAGCATTAACTGAATATGGAATGAAACATTTCCAGCTTCGCCGGGAAGCCTCAGTTATGTTTGCAATCGGCAACCAAGGCAAGGGGTAATCTGTGTTTCTGTTCAACTTCAAACACCACTCTTATGCACAAGATATGCTGCTTTTAGGAATTTCAACAATTTAAGGAAAAGTTAAATAACAAATGCTCTTTAATACCTATATGAAGCCATCCAAACTCATCAGATCTCAGAAGCTAAGCAGGGTCAGAACTTGGACAGGGACCCTCTGAGGAAGACTCTGCAGAGGAAAGCAATGGCAAACCACCCCTGCTTCTCACATGCCTTGAAGGCCCATTGCTGAGGTTGTCATAAGTCATCTGTGACTTAACAGCACTTTACGTGCACACACGTTATTTTTCTCTTTGGAATGTTTTTCTGTCATACATTTTCAAAACATCTAATTCCTAATCCATCCTAAGAAAACAAAAGAAGTGTGTGCGTGTGCATGGGGTGTGTGTCAAACGTGATTCATTACAAGTGAAAAAGTACGCTATTTCTTTGTGGTTAAGGTTTATCTGCTTCCCTTACTGCCAGGATATACCATTAATCATGAAAATGCTTTCACATAAGCAGACCAAGTATCTTGACATAGGTCAGTTCATCGGAATCTGTGGTAATAAACCATTTTGGTAATGGGCTCGATAAGTCAATCTGTCCACTGATGCATTGAAAATAGATATTTCTTCTTCCAGGACTGCAATCTCTTCACTATTAAGAGGGCTCAAAAAAAGCTACTTTTTAAATGTCCTGTTTTTCAGTTCTGTACTATCAGAATATATGCCATTAGGACATGCATATCTGAAAACTGTAACTCCCTTACTGATGGCTGGATCTAAACTAAATTTCCCATTAACAGAGGTGAGGTCTGCTAGTTCTCTAGTTCTCTCTTTTGCTGCAGACTCCTCCCACTCAAGGGGGAATTTCAGACAGCCCTATGTATTCTGGTTCAGGAACTGTTCACCAACGTTTTCTGTCTGTCATTTCAGACAGAACCATTTTAGTGACTGTTCCCTGATGGAATATATTTACCTTTGCATACAATCCCATTTCTGTAATGTCTGTGAAGCATGCCTGAGCCGTTTTTACTACAAACTGCTTCCAAGCAGTCTTCAATTCCTTCTACCGCTTCTGAAGCACTACGGGGTGCTGTATAAAATGCCCCTATGTAGCGCTTCCTGCAATGACAGTTCTTTTCGCGCCCTTTTTCTCCCCACGTGCAATCATCCTTTAAAAAAAAAAAGTTCCATTGGGAGCACTATGGCGCTGCAGCAGGACTATAAATCAGAACCATAGCGACCCCATTGAGACCTGGACTCCATTTAAATACACTGACATTCAATACTGCATCTCAGCATGGATTTTAATAGGTAATTTTGGGGCAGATGGTGTATGTATCATGTCGGTTTAAAGATTAAATCACTGAAAATAGCAGTAGCCACAAACGTACCAGCACAGCATGAAAAAGGAGGAGGAGCTTTACTAGTTTGGGCTTTGATGAATTAAAAAGCACCAGAATAGCCTGCTACCTGGGTTTCAACACTGTCCAGTTCCCCCCCCCCCCGCACTTGAATTCTGTATCCAGTGAGCTCCTTGTTTCCAGGGGACAGCAGCGAATGTCAGTGTATTTAAATGGAGTCCAGGGATCTCAATGGGGTCGCTATGGCACTGATTTGTAGTCCTGCCACAGCGCCATAGCGCTCCCAATAGAATATTTTTTTTAAAAAACCTGTCAGGGAGATCGTGCATACGAGGGGGAAAGGGTGGGAAAAGAAAGTGGCACAGTCTGAAATGACAAACTGCTTCAGAGATGGCTCCTTACCAGGAAAGAAAGGCTGTGTGAAATGGCCATCCCTGTACCAGTTTATTCCCTAATGGTACAGTAACGTTTCTAAAAGGGTAATGTGAAATTCCCCAAGGTCTCATGTCCTAGGAGTGGCATTTCATGAAGATCAGTGAGCTACAGTGGGAAAGGGGAGACAGGAAAGTTCAGTTTCACTCCAGGAAAATTTTGTATGGAACTAGCTGTAATGCTGTTGGGTTGGATCCTACCACTCTGCTCGGCTGTGTTGTGAAGCCTTCCTCCAGTGGAAAAGGCTCTTCCTCTGATGGAAGGCTCCTTACATCACAAGAGGGCTTTGTAGATAACTGAGTGGAGTAATAGGATCCAACCCATTCATTTAATTGAACATAAGCTTCTGTCCAAATCCCACTAATCACTGTGCATCTTCACACCTAAACCTATGTTCACATCTCCAACATTCCTCCAGCAACACAGAGTAGAAGTCCTAAGCATCAATTGGTATCAACCTTCACTTTAGCTCTACAAATGAATCTTTGAGGGATACCTGTGTGGTTCCAGTACTTTGGTATGGGCATTTCTCTCTCTCTCTTTTTTGTTCTGTTCCTTATACAAGCTCTTTGTATCCACCCTTGTATTTTCTATGTGATAGTGATACAAGAAAACATTTGCCTTAGGTGTTTGGCAGCAAAATGATGTCTTCCAACATCTGAGGGGTTCTGACGCTCCATATGCTGGACTAAACTCTGACCATTAGAGTTAAGCATACTGCCACTCCATATTTTGGGGGAAGTTTAGAAAATGTTTATCAGCTCTAATAAGTTGATTTAATGTAAATATTTTTTTCACCCCTGGAGGGAATGGGGGCAACCTGTTTAGGTGACCATAGAATTGGACCCACTGGTTCAATTTCTTTGGGACATGGGGGTTTATGTGGGGAGAGGCTCCCTCAAATCCCCTCCCCCCCACAGCCACTAAAAGTTACTTTCCCCCCACTATAGAGAACAATGGAGGGAACAAGGGCAACCTGTTTGGGGGCCCGCAGAATTGGACCCCCTGGTCCAATCTTTTTAAAACTTGGTGGGTGTTTTAGGGAGAGGCTTCAGCAGCTACCCTGTGAGTTTGGAGCCTTTCCCTCAAACCCCCTCCCCCTCAGCCCCCAGAATATACCCTATGTTTTTGCCATTGACTATAATGGCCCATAGGGTATAATGGGGCCGAAACTGACATTCGGCCACCTAAATGACTTCCAAATCTGCAGGTAGTGCAGAAACTGACACTTGGGAGTCTTTCTGCCGGCCGAAATTGACTGTGCTCAATTCGGCTGAATCCGAATCAGGCCGATTTTTTTTTTTTTTTTGCACTCCCCTATTTCCAACTCTAGATTAGGATATTCCTACAAATTTGGGGGGCAGTGAAGCCTGGGGAAGGTGGAGCTTGGGAGGAACCTCAGAGGAGTATAATGCAACAGACTACACCCTCCAAAACAGTCATTTCCTCTTGGGGAACTAGGGTTGCCAACCGCCAGGTAGAGGCTGGAGATCACTTGGAATTACAGCTTCTCTCCAGATGACAGAAATCAGTTCTTATGGAGAGAATGGCTGCTTCGGAGGGTAGACTTTATGGCATTATACCCTGCTGAGGCTGCTTCCCTTTCCAAACCTCACCCTCTCGAGGCTCCACCCCCAAATCTCCAGAGATTTTCCAACCCTGGCAACCCTAAGAGGAACTGATCTCTGAAGTTGGGAGATTGGCTGTGGTTCCAGGGGATCTCCAGCCCCCACCTGGAGGTTGGCAACCCTAGAAGGAAAGACAAAAGCAAGAAAAGGGGAGAGAGACTATGGGGGCTTTCAGAAAAGGGAAAGAGGAAATAGTGTGGGGGGGAGTGTGATGCCTCCTGCAAGTCCTTGCGGGTTCCCACTTGTTCCCTCATTCAGTAGACAAGAATTTAATAATACAAATGATCCAACAATGTAGTTTGTGACAATTACTTTTCCCAGTGTGCAGATTATTTAGTTAAATATCAGAAGCTAAGCAACAGACCTTCAACATCCTCAGTTCATAGCCTTTTTATATAGTTATTCACACAGAGACAAATACACACTGTTCACTGTGACAGAAACATCTGTGTAACTATTATGTTTAACAATTTTGCATTCATCTTACCTATAAGAACCTGCATGAGATCAAATGGTGAACCTGAAGACTCAGCTATCTTTGATTCCTGGGCTATGTACTAGAACATTTTGTATCTATTTTCTGCTTCCCCTCTGAACATAATAGGGCTTGCCTGTCAGGGACATCTGTGTCAATATCCTGGTGATGAATAATCAAGTTAACAAGAGCTTGAACTAGTCACTTCCCATTCCTGGAGCTCTTCCCCTGCGCAGTCCTAATATTTATGAGTTCCCTGTTAAAGTGAAAACATAACTGTATTTTTAAAAGGCTGTGGGTTTAACACATCACCCACAAATGTTCCTCCTTTTGATAAGGAAACTAGTTATAGAAAGCCAATGAAGTCAAAACACTAGTCAGACACTAAGCCCACTAAGGACTCATAAATCACTTTTGGAATCAACTTCAGCTCTCACATGCTACTTTTTCATAACCTCAGCTATGGTTTGGTATTATTTCTGTGCAGAAATTAACCCTGGTTAACACAAACCTGGTCTTGGAGGCACTTAATACAGGTTTTGGAGCCATGTATGTATGCATATGACAACCACAACGGTGTAATCACTGACCTCGAGCCAGACATCTTGGAGTGCGAAGTCAAATGGGCCTTAGAAAGCATTACTAACAACAAAGCTAGCGAAGGTGATGGTATCCCAGCTGAGCTATTCAAAGTCTTAAAAGATGATGCTGTTAAAGTGCTGCACTCCATATGCCAGCAAATTTGGAAAATGCAACAGTGGCCACAGAACTGGAAAAGGTCAGTTTACATTCCAATCCCAAAGAAGGGCAATGCCAAGGAATGTTTAAACTATCGCACAATTGCACTCACTTCATACGCTAGCAAGGTCATGCTGAAGATCCTACAAGCTAGGCTTCAGCAGTACGTGGACAGAGAACTGCCAAAAGTACAAGCTGGGTTTCGAAGAGGTAGAGGAACTAGAGATTGGATTACCAACATTCGCTGGATTACAGAGAAAGTAAGGGAGTTCCAGAAAAACATCTACTTCTGCTTCATTGACTATGCTAAAGCCTTTGATTGTGTGGATCACAACAAACTATGGCAAGTCCTTAAAGAGATGGGAGTACCAGACCACCTCACATGTCTCCTGAGAAACCTGTATAAGGGTCAAGAAGCGACAGTTAGAACTGGTTATGGAACAACTGATGGGTTTAGCATAGGAAAAGGATTACAACAAGGATGTATATTATCATCCTCCTTATTTAATTTATATGCAGAATACATCATGCGAAATGCTGGCCTGGATGAATTACAAACCGGAATTAAGATTGCTGGGAAAAATATCAACAACCTCAGATATGCAGACGATACCACCCTAATGGCAGAAAGTGAAGAGGACCTCAAGAGCCTCTTGCTGAGAGTGCAAGAGGAGAGTGCAAAAGTTGGCTTGAAACTCAGCATCAAAAAAACTAAGATCATGGCATCCGGCTCCATCACTCCTTGGCAAATAGAAGGGGAAGTCATGGAAGCAGTGACAGACTTCACCTTCCTGGGATACAAGATCACTGCAGACGGTGACTGCAGCCATGAAATTAAAAGATGCCTACTCCTTGGGAGGAAAGCAATGGCAAACCTAGATAGCATAATAAAAAGTAGAGACATCACCCTGCCAACAAAAGGCCATATGGTCAAAGCAATGGTATTCCCAGTAGCATTGTATGGCTGCGAGAGTTGGACTATAAGGAAGGCTGAGCACTGAAAAATAGATGCTTTTGAATTATGGTGCTGGAGAAGACTCTTGAGAGTCCTGTGGACTGCCAGGAGGTCAAATCAGTCAATCCTAAAACAAATCAACCCTGACTGTTCCCTGGAAGGCCAGATACTGACACTGAAGCTCAAACACTTTGGCCACCAAATGAGAAGGGAGCACTCACTGGAGAAAACCCTGATGCTGGGAAAGACTGAAGGTAAAAGAAGAAAGGGATGGAAAGGGATGACATGGTTAGTCAGTGTTATCGATGCAATAAACATAAAATTAAGCAAACTCCAGAGCATGACGGAAGACAGGAGGACCTGGCGTGATGTGGTCCATGGGGTCGCAAAGAGTTGGACTCAACTGTGCAACTGAACAACATTTTTTTTTCACATATTGGGTTATAATCACCATCCAAGGGATTCTTCCTGCCAAAGAATCCCCATTTTACAAGCCATTAAAATTCTCTCTTATAGAGCAGGCACATGGAGATATGGGATGAACTGAATTATACCTTCATCCTTTCTCAGTGCTAGGATTGTGATCAGGACAGGAGGCTTTTTTCCTGAATAGAAACAGTGATGTGAACCTCCCTCTAGCCTAAGGAGTGTTCCTCCAACTTAAATTATTCTTCTCTTGGAAGAAGAGCAACTCAACCTGGAGAAACCTCCATAGGTTGGAGGAAGGCTTCCAACTTTGGTCAGTGGAATGTTAGGATAAGGATAGGCTCCACCCCATTGAAATGTGGTATGTCTTCCCACAGTACATGAATCTTGGTGTGAAGTTCATTTATTTCAGCATTCTTCTCCTGACCTATACCTAAAAATGCACTTTCCCACATCCACTTGGGAAGCCAGAGGGCTTGTCTGGAGAAAAATTAAATGCTTTAAAACAGGGGAGAAGAGTGAGCTAAGGAGCAATAGAACATGGGTTTGGCCTTCCTTGGCCTGCAAGCTTGATTTTTGTTTTGTTTTTTTAAAAATGCTAATCGGTAAACTCATGCATGACTGAGTCCTCAGGGAAATGCTGTCCACAGAAACATTAATCATGGACAACGTTCTGCAGCAGAAGAATCAGATCACTCTTCTTAATGGTGAGATCTGCCTGTATGGCACATTATCTGTGGACTTGCTGGGGCCTGAATTCACAAACTTACGCTGGCTTTCAGTTGCATAGTGCATAAAAATGTCATTTTGCTGGTCAAGGATCCAAGATACTAGAACAATAAGAACCACAATTCTATGCGTAAGTGTTGAGCTTCAATGTCATTTTCTATTTCTTTTATTATTTTTATTAAATTTATGAATCGCCCAACCCCACGAATGGGCTCTGGGCGATTTACAACCTTAAACAGATAAAATATAATCAGCATAATAAAATTATCATAATACATTAATAAAACAACCAATTCAGATGGTGATCAACTCCTTTTGCCGGCTGCAGTGCACTCTGCGCAGCAGGGAAGAGGACATAGGGGCCATAGAAAGGAAAGGCGGGTGCCAGTCATAACCGTTGCTGTCCTCAACTAAACTGAGTTAATTGGTTTTAAAAAGATGTTTGAAGATGCAAAATATTTAATAAAAATCAATATAAGCAGAATTTAAAAGCAAGTGTTTTTACAAATGTCACGATCCTAGACCTAAGTCTGAAGAATAAGCAGCCTGTAGGCCTCAAGGAAGCCTCACTTCCACAAAGGCCTTTATGTAAATTTTCCAACAGGCCTACAGTTCCCAACCACCCTCCAAGCCTTATTATTGGGATTGGGAAAAATGAAGGGAAAAACAAAAGCCAACCTCCGGTGAGGAGGCAGAGTTTGGACAGGAAGGGAAGAAGTTCATTCCCAGAAGCTGAGCTGTAGAGGCTGCTTTTGGAAGAAGTCGATCCCTTGCCTCAAAGGTGCTGAGTCTGGCTTACTGGCAGAAGCTTATTAATACAGGAAGTAAGGTATTGGATTGTGTGAGGCAACTTTGTTGCTTCCAGGTGACTTCTTTGTGAGTTTTGCCCTGTGTCCCTGTATTAATTCTGCCCCATTTTCACAACTGTTCTTCTATTTACTTGTTTAATAAACTTGTTCATTCTGTCTGGGTTCTTCATGCCTCATATTCACTAAAATGAGAGTTGCTTGGAGGAGGCAGGGAGGGTGCTCCGGGTCCTCTCTAGTAATGCCCTAGAACCAGAGTGACTGCAGTCAGTTATGGCGCTTGCCTGCCCAGGGCTGAAGGTGCCAGGAGGAAAGGAGGGTGTGTTTGGGGAGGGAGAGACCCCTGGAAGTGAAGTCCTGCACAATCCCTGCCCCTTTCCGCAACAGCATTACCTCATTTATTCACACAGAGCACTTTTCATCATGGCAAATAAGATACATTTGCCTGTTCCCTACCAATTAGATCTTATGAAACCTGGTCCCTGAAAATCTTAATGCTTTTAGTAAACATTTAAGCCTCGTTAGCTGTTATTAACATAGAAGACCTTCCCCAAAGCAACTGCTTACATCAATAACAACTGCAAGCTTATAGCCAGGCCTGAATTCCATGTGTCACCATCTTCAGTGAAGATTTGTTTTTTAATGAAAATAACGACAACTGCAAGAGTACAGCCAGTACTGCAACATTTTGAAAAACATAATTAGGAGAGCACTGACCCCTCCATCTTTTACCTTGATAAGCCTCATCCAGTGTTTATTAGTGTAAATGAACACACCAAACATTAGAATAGGGGAAATTTGCTGATTTATAGTCTTCACAAAAGATATGTGCATAAGAAGTGAAAACCTCTTCCATAATATCCAAGTGATAGGTATAGCAGGCATCTCAATAAGTTAAACTTCTAAGTCAATGGAGTGGATCCTACCTTTATCCTACATCTCCACTGAGCAAAGTTTATTTATTTACTAAGTCATATTTACTTGTCATATATCATGGTAGTCTGCATACTGGACAAGTGCTTTTCCCTGCAGCCAAAAGAGCTGCAGGAATACCAGATGAAGCAACAGCCCATGCAAAGGTGTTCCAACTCCCTTCATTTTGGGAACTACAACTCCTATCCTCATTCTAAAGCTAGGGACAAATGTTCAGGTTCCTAGCTTTATTTTTGGGGGAGATGCTTGCCAGAGAAGCGTAGCTTCCATTGCAAATGGTATGTGTGTTTATGGCAATAACCCGGGCCACAATGTTCCGATTCCTTTTGTTTGGGTCCTGCAATACTCACTTCCATTATGAAGCTAGTGGCCAATTTTGAGAATCCTAGCTTTGTTTTCTGATGAGCTATGCTTACCAGAGACAGTTATGGCTTTCAATGTAAAGAAGTGGATGGGGATTCTAGGGACTGTGTGAGCCAGGATGTTCTGATTCCCTTCATGTTTGGCACTGCAACACCCATGATCATCCTGAAGCCAGCAGCCAATGATCATGTGACCTTCAGTCAACCCACAGTCTTTGTGTCAGGACAAGTATAAATTGAGAAGAAACTCAGGCCAGAGAAACCAGACCATTATAAAGAGACAACCCAGCATTTGAGAGAATGTCTGCTTGGTTTATTGTTTTCTCTTCTAATATATTTAATTTTAAGCCGACTTAAGGGCTTTGGCAGAAATGAGGGTGCATTTTTTTTAAGAAAAGGGAATAAATGACATGGGAACAAAGGCCAGGGTCGCCATAAGGCCTGAATATTGAGGTTTGGTCCAGATTCTTGTGGTGGCACATGGCACATATTTGGGCTAATACTCTGGCCTGGCACCCAGCACTGATTTAAAAAAATAAAAAAGTCCCTACCCTTGCACATGTAGAGATATGAGAAAAATGTTCTGGCGGCATTCTGCCTAATTGTTTAGTGAAAAATAATAAACTTATAGGTTGTACAGTAAACAAGAGCCAAATCAGGGCCTGCAAGACGGAGCTCTTCCGCCAGGCTTTTGAATAGGAGCCGCCACCGACGATATTAGGATACCAGCTGACATCACAACCATCTTGATGTGCCCTGGTCCAACACGGTCTCAGCGGTGGCCGGGGGGGGGGGGGTAGATCAGCCACTTGGTCGCCATCGAACACTGTTTTATGGAAGCTTTTAGGAGTATTTATTTGTTGAATGTTATTTATTGTTATTTATTGTACTGTTTTTAATCGATTTTACAGGTCAATGTACCGAACCGGCCTCTGGCCCATGTAAGCCGCCCTGAGCCCGCTTGCGGGGAGGGCGGGATATAAATACGATAAATAAATAAATAAATAAATAAATAAATAAATAAATAAATAAATTCTACTGGCATAAGGTGCACTCTGAAATGCAGATTCCTCCCCACTCCTTCAAATGCAACGGCTTGCCTCCCACCCCTTTTTCCTGTCAGAGGAAGGTTCCTTAGGTTGGAGAAAGGATTCAACCTCTGCTGAGCTGGTAGGATTCGAGTCAACACAACTCATTTTCAGTACAGACAGATTAAAGTTTAGGATCTGGCTGTCCCTTTTGGAGCTCTAATTCTGGAGAAAGGCAAACTGGACAGCTTCTTTAGAAACTTCAAGAAACTGGTGGAAAAACAAAGTAATAACCATAACTCTCATGACCTCAGGGAGGCCTAATATATATATATGATTTTCTCTGCACCCACATAAATAGGAAAGGGCAAGAAACTGGTTATTGGGAAGCTTTTCTAGCATGCTCCACTTTTCATGTCAACAATGCTCTTTGATATTTCAAATACCGTGCCCTCTTCACCCTAGCCTTTCCACAGAGTTCCTGTCAATGCTATAGCATACATTCAGTGTATGCTCAGTCACACTTGGACAATGACATTATTTAATAGCAACTGCCAAGAAAAATGAAGGGGGGGGGGTTTCTTCAGAGGGAATGAAGCAGACTCCAGCAATCCTCTTTTTTTTCACATTATGCTTCTACAATATTAGGAGCCCACTTACTGACTCTTAATAAGTTTGAAGGCCTACCTGTATTTTCTCTGAAAACGTACGAAAAGTCTTCATTCATATTTAGGCAGACAAAGACTGATTGACAGCTTTTCTTACAAAGTATGACGGGCCTGATCTTGTCAGAGCTTTGAAGCTAAGCAGGGTCAGTAGTACTTAAATGGGAGACCACCCAGGAAGACAGGGACTGCTGTGCAGAGGGAGGCGACAGCAAACTACTTCTGCTCATCTCTTGCCTTAAAAAAACCATGAAGTCAAACTTTATGGAGTTGCCATGAGCCAGTCATGACTTGATGACACACTTTACCTTTATAGACAGCAGCATCCTCTACATGCAACATCTCGTCTGCTTACTGCCCACTAGTTTTCAAGAGTTCTACCTTCAATGAACCCTTTCTGTGATGGGAATGCTTTCTAGAAATCGGCAGTTTATGTTCCCTTATTGCTACACTAGTGTCAGTATTCATCGAGCAAAAAACTGATGCTCCTGAGCTCCCACCCACCCCAAGACCTGATTTCTTGTGCAAGAAAGGTTTGGAGTGTTCTACTGCAGTTACCTCTGCCAAGTGAGAGGCATTTGGGTGATGTCGGAGGACTGGCCATTGGTTTTCCCCATGGGTCCACCTGGAAAAGGGAAAGGTGGTTGCAGGAAAGAACTTCAGCCTGCTTCTGTGAGCTCCTGCTTGTCCCAAAGCTCTTAATATTCATGCCATGGTCCACCCTACACTGCATGTGTGTATGGGATTTATTCCCTTCCTTGTTGTGTTCTGCTTATGGGTAGTTAAGCAGGCTGAAGTCAGGCCATGGGAGCCCATACTGGTGAGCACTGGTTGTTTACTTTCATCTCTAGCAGTCCTGGTGGCATCATTCACATGCTGCTTCCAGACTGGTGTGTTGCAGCAGGGTTGTTATGGACTCCAGTTCAAGGGCAATGTCCCCTGAACCTTGGAACTGGCTGATTTTGTGCGTATTTCCCCTCTGCTGAGCAACTGTAGTGATGCATTTATGTCTGCAATATATTAGCATCAGGGCCTTGGGACTGGCCTGCAAATCTCTCAGTGGCAACTCATGTGTATACTATAATGTAATTTTGCTTCTGAAATTTCCACTTGCTCGGAAGTGCCAATTGCTGTAGAAACAATTTAGATCTTTCACATCCCACAGTTCTGATATGACATTTCAAAGGTCTGCACTCATCACGTGCTGTATGTTTTATACCACTAAAGTTCAATTATCTCAAAATGTGCCTGTTCAACCAAGTGATTAAGGCAGACAATTTAGACTAAATTAAAACCCACATATTCCCTTTCAGTTGAAGCAATTCCAATAAATGCTAACAGAAACTGCAGGTGCACTTGAAAACATTTCCAAACATGGGCTCGGATCCCAAAGAGAATGTGTGCACGATGACAAACTGCATGTATACTGACATTGTTTCCGCTTCAAAAACTCTTGCATCAAACTACTTTTTGAATACCATATAGCTTAAGAAGGAAATTAGGGGTACGTGGGTGGTCCTTTCTGAGAAGGAAACTCTGAGAACAACTCAGGTCCTCTGGATCTTGGCCATGGTCAGCTAACATCACTCTGGAAAAATAATCTTGGAATGTTTAATTTAAAAATCTATGAGGCTGAATCATGCATACTTCTGCTAACCAAGAACCAGGCAAGTTCTATTGAAATCAGTTGTACTTACAATTCAGTAATGCACACACGTGTCACAAGAACACCATTGTTTCTTAGACTCTTTTCTCTCCAGCTGCTTCCTCTAATTAAACACTCAAGCTACGTTTTACTGTTGGAGAAACAGTCTGCAGGTGAGGGAGAAGCAGCACTGCTGGAGAAAAACGGCTCAGCAATGTGTTTGTCTTGCTGCTCCCAAAACTGTGAAGCACCTTGTACCATACATCGTGTTACAACACTTAGAATGTACATAGACAATTTTGCTCCTTGAATTGCTAGCACTTATTTTTGAATGTTTACAGTGAATTTTGCTGTCGTCCGTAAGAAACTGCCACACGGAAAGCAAAACAAACACACAAAAACATTGTATTCAATCCTTATTTTGAGATGGTAATATGGTAAATAAAATAAATTAAGTGAACCATACTGCAAGGGCATGATTAGGTAGTGCCATGAGCTGCAGACTTCTTGAGCATAATTTAGTGACTCAGAAACCAACAGCTTCCTTTTTAAATAACACCATTATCATAAACAGTTCAGGCATTTAAAATATTCCTAGGATGGAAAGGAAGCCAACATTAGCTTTCTGCAACTTCCTGCTATGTGGGAAGATAAGATTCACCTGCAGATAAAAACACAACATCCAAAATCTGGGGCCACACCTAAGCCAGCAATAGGGCTGCCAAGTCCCCTGCTTGGGCGGGGGAAACACCGATTTTTAGAGCTTACCTCCCGCTTTTCCAAAGATGGCCACCGGGGGGACAATGTCTGCAGAGAGCCTGCCCTGCATTAAAAAGCCTCGCCAGACATTTCCCCTTTAAGAAGTCAGCAAGAGAGCTTCTTCCACAGCAAGAGAGCCCCGCCCAGAGATTAAGGAGGGACTGAAGGAGCTGCTTTTGCATGTGGCTGGCAAGGTGAGTTTCTGTTCCAGCTCTTTTCATTCTCTCTCCCTCTTTCTTTTTTCTGTCTGTCTGTCTGTCTCTCTCTCTCTCTCTGTCCCCATCCAGCAGAGGTCTATCAGTGGCTATTATAGCCACAAGGTCTAAATGGAACCCTTTGGCTGGGGCAGTGATGCTCTGCATTCTTGGTGCTTGGGGGGCAACAGTGGGAGGGCTTCTGGAGTTCTGGCCCCGCTGCTGGACCTCCTGAGGGCACCTGGTATGACACAGAGTGTTGTTCTGGATGGGCTGTTGGCCGGATCCACTGTGGCTTCTCTCCTGTTCTTATGATATGAAAATCATATTCAGCACTTGTGTAGCACTTAGTGCTTCATATTCTGCTGAGATGAGGAAGGATTCAGTAGGGCCGTTGCTCAGTGATAAGAGCATCTGCTTGACATGCAGGAGGTATCAGCCTCTTCAGCTAAAAAAGGATCAGGTAATAGGTGACATTAAAGATCTCAGCCTGAGACCCTGGAGAGCCACTACCAGTCTGAGTAGTCAATACTGACCTTGATGGACCAATGGCCTGATTCAGTATTAGGAAACTTCATGAGTTCATGTGTCAGCATGTGGAAGCAACATCACAGGATGTGACATCACAAAATGATGTCACTTCCTTTCTCCTGGCTCCACCCCCAAAGTCTCCTGGCTCCACCCCCAAAGACCCCAGATATTTCCCAAGTTGGACTTGGCAGCCCTAGCCAGCAAAGAGCTCACACAAGTCAATTTCCTCTATCTTTCTATTTCCACAGCAGACTCCCATCCCCCCTGAAAATCCTGTGCTAGAAGTCAGGGGGAGGGATTCTCAAAAACAAAACACACAAGATGGGGGGGGGGGGGGCCTGTAGTGAGAAGGGGGAAATCAAGCAAAAATAACCTTTTCCTCCTCTTAGGTAAACTCAGCAAGCCTTAAACCTAGCTTCCGGTGCTCATACACCCAGGGAGAAGCAAATTTGTCCTATACTCCTTCCCTACTCCACCCCCTGCAAGATTTTGTTTATAAGGGTCCTCCTGAACCCTCAGCAGAGAATTGCCAGGGTGCACAAGAGGAGGTATGCTGAGGGACAGGGAAGATCCAATTGCAAGAAATCCTGTTCACACATGATTGGACCCAACCCTCTGTATACTTTCCTATCTAGGATAAGAAGAAGGGATTCTGTACTTGTTGCAAACAATACAGGAGATGCTCAACATGTTTAAAGCACAGAATTTCCACAAACTCCCCAATCTGTCCTGAATTCCCAGTTCATAATTCTCTGTTCTTAAACACCTATTTATCTAAGGTAGGTAGAGCACAGGTTCTATGGAGCAGCCAAGTTGCTGAAGAAGACCAACTGTTTCCATCCTTTCAAATGAATTATGCAACATGCTTAGTAGTGCACCATTTCATAGGCAAATAGCTTAAACCATGTTATAGCTATTTTAAATTTCCCTGAAATTAACAAGCAATGTCAAGATTCTAGCAGCTGTAATTACTTCCCAATTAAAACCAGACTCTTCCTGAGCTTTATTACAATGGAAGGGCTTACTTTTTCAAAGTGTCAGTCAGCTGAAAAATGCTGAGTTACAGAAATAAAGAAGAGTGACTTACGTTCTTAACATCGTTCTCGTGGTGGAAAATGTATTCAAACAATGCCTGTTAGGGGAACAATTTACAACATGCTGTCAAGATGGGGGACGGCAACAAAAGCCATTTACACTTCTACAAAAATAAATACGCATTGAAATAGCTCATTTAAAATGTCTTTTATAAGAAACAACTGTGGATGCTACAATGAACTTACATCAGGAGTGCCTGCACATGCTGCTGGGTCATGTAAAACAGAATGGGATCCAAAGAACCCCATTTATGAGCAGAAGGCATTACAATGTACAAAAAGGGAAGGGAAAGCTGTGGATTTCCATTTGCAGCTGTTACTGTTGTTATTTATTGATTCTGTACATTTTTTCCCACCCTTTCCCCAAGGAACTTATGATGGCACATGCTGTTATTCTCTACTCCCTTTTATTTCACAAAAAAATCCACATGAAATTGATCAGGATGAGAGAGTGAATGCCCCAAGGTCACCCAGCAGGCTTCATGGCACAGCCCAAGATATGACTCCTGGTCTCTCAGATCCTTCTCACACTTCAACTACTACAAACCAACTGGCTCTCTTACCAAAGGGTCAGCAACAGCTTGCTTGTGTGTCTGTGTGTGCAACAAAGGCACAGAAATGCCCCACTGCATGGCAGAACACCACGTGGAGCCCTTTTAGATCCAGGCCACCATATATCTAACAGCAATGGGTGGCCTTCCCGCAGTGATCGAAAATCCATCAGGGGGTGGGGGGGTTACCAGGGCAAGGGTACTTGGTTTCTTAGAAAAATCCTCTCCGATTTTTTTCCTTACTGTGCTTGTATTTGGACAGCATGGCAAACTATATTATGCTCAAAGGAGGGAGGGAGAGAAGAAATCCAACACATTAGCCAAGAAAGGAGAAGAAAAGAAACAGTGCTTGTGGCATGCTCCCTGATCCTCCAGAATCACGGTTTGGAGGACAGGGAAAATAATGTCTGCGCCTTTGATAATTTTGCAGTCACATTTTCAATGTTGTTTTAATGGCAATATCAATTATCATGTACCAATGGCTCCTTTCTCCCTATGGAATCCTGTCCATACTGACAGAACTATTCCACCCATCTGCATATTCTGATTGTTTTTCAGGTTTATATCACCAATCTGGCCCTCTGGGCAGCTTGCACGAAGGCAATGAGATATGGATAGCCATCATGTCCTCTCGGGCGAGTTATCCACATGAAATTTTAGACGCAGAATGCTTATCAGTATCTGAATCCATTCAGGCACAGTCTCTCTTGGGTGTACCTGAGGAAGGAGGAGGAAGGGAGGGAAAAGATGTCGATCTTAATTCCCTGCTCCTTTCTATGACCTTCTTCAGTGTGAAGATTAATCACAGGGTCAGAGGTCCCACATCCCAAGAACTGCAGGACCTA
The DNA here is from genome assembly GCA_029233225.1 of Lepidodactylus listeri. Taxonomy (NCBI): domain Eukaryota; kingdom Metazoa; phylum Chordata; class Lepidosauria; order Squamata; family Gekkonidae; genus Lepidodactylus; species Lepidodactylus listeri. Next base: position 72,369,850 of record JARCFY010000011.1, on the reverse strand, counting down.
CTTCTTTGGTTGTTCACTTCTCCCAGTGACAAAAGCATGAGGGAACAAAGCAAGCCAACAACGTACTCCTCATCTCTCCCAAGGGACAACCCCTGGCCATGGGAAGGGAAGTAAAATCTGAACAGGCTGTCAGAGTACGGCAATGAGCTGTGATCATTTCTGATATGCCCTTCAGTGCTGAACTAGTCTCCTGCCCTTACATTAAACACTTCCACCAGTAAGCGGCTGAAAGCAAAACTCGAAACTGCATAGACTGAGACATAATGAGGTGGAACGCAACAGACAAGTTTTCATTTTGGCTAGCTTTCTGTTTCCTTGACTACCATTATGAGAAGCACATTTTTTAAAAATCCAAAACACCAATATGGGGGAAAAGCACTACAGCTACTAATGTGAAACTGAAAGGAAAAACACTGATGTAATATGAGCTTTTAGATTAACAGCACATATATACATTTGTATTCTGAGTGCACCTAAAAGCTGGCCAGAGATTTGTAATGTTTTGTTTGTCTTCCACATACGCTTTAAAACCCATTAGAAAAGGCTATTTGCTTCCTTTCAAATTAGCAAGTGTCCTACTTCCAGCAAATTATGACTTTATCTGCAATACCTCTCCTTAAACCATTACAATTGTATTTTCCGTCAGCATAGTACAAAAAAAAAGTGCAAATGCATCTGGAAATAAAAATATAAACTCTCTCAAAACAGAATGACATTTAACTATGATTTCTTCACATGGTGACTGTATGTATTCCATATCATTGAAAAAGTCTTAACTGTAGCACCATGCCACTCCAGAGTAATAGGCAATGCTACCATTAGTTTTAAGATATGCTCATTTCAAGTTCTGTCTCTGGAGAGCAGCGAGAGATGGAAGAGTAATTCACACATTTGTTCAAATTCGCTAAAGCTCTTTTCAAGTTGTGTGTCTGGAGACCAACAAAAGATGGAAGAGTAATTCAATCAAAAGCGTTAATTCAATGTCCAATATCTAGAGCAAATGACCAGGGAGACAAAGAGAAAATAGTGGCTCCCACAGCTGAAGCTAGACTGGCCTCTATTGACTTTGGCCAGATGAAGACACATTTAACTATAGATAAGCCATTGAGAGTGGCTTGCAGGGTTTCATTTATGCTCCCTCAGCCCTATCCTTTACCTTTGGGAGGGGATTCCCACTGTCAGCCTTAACTACATCATGCAGTTAGTTTAAACATAAGACATTAATGGTGTTAATCACTGTTAAGACTAACCAGGGCTCCTGCTTAATCAGAATTTGAAACAAGCCAGGAATTCTGCTTAAGCAGCTACTGTGAATCTTTAGGCACAATTAAGATTGCTATTGATGTGATACTCATGATGGACAGAAGTATGCTAATGAAGGCAGGAGGGGAAGCAGGAAAAGATCCCACAGCCCCACTAACTGCTCAGCCTTGATTAAGCAACTGAGAATTGTGGCTTGAATCCCACCTAGAATTTCCACAGACATGAAGGGTGTGTGTGTGGTGTGTATGTGTGTGTGTATGAGAGCGAGTGTGTCGCTTATTACCCCCCCCCCCCGCTGGAGACCTCTGACAACCCTCCCCCATACTCCTGGAGGTCTCTTGTCCCCCAGGAGGATCACTGGTTGGGGGAGGAATTCAGGGCTACTGTGGGAAGGGGGAGATCAGCAAAAAGCACCCCTCCTCACTCCATCCAGGGAAATTTTAGGTAGGAGCCAGCCCATGTTTAGACTGGCCCTTTGCATCTCATTCCAAGACCAACCTAGAAACGGATCCCTATTTGACAAAAAGAAGAAGGAAAATTAACTGCTTCCTGAAGTAACATCCTGAATGCATCTACCAAACATCATTGTAAACTGGTCTCTGTGTTTGTGTGTGTTAAGGGACACCAGAAACATTACAGTTAAGCAAACACTTACCTTTGCTAACTTTGGTTTTTGAGCGTAATTATTTAAGTTCAGTTTAGCCACATTTAAAAAGGGACCATCAGGATTTGTGAGCAGAGAGGCCTGAAGAAGGAAAAACAATACAGAACTGCATTAAACACTTGCTTAAAAATTACCATTAGGAGAAGAACCTCTAAAAAACAAATATCTGAACAAAGAATGTAATCTATGATGGGGATTCACAGATCTCAGTGATCACTTGGTTCCAGCCCAGATATGCACATATAAATCTTTATATATTCAATGGAGATTTTAGGTATCTTTTCTTAAAACACCTGTCCCAATGAAGTTGCTTCTGTTACTCATGAAGCTATCAGAAGCAACTTCCATTCTGGTGGAATTTAAGTAGCTGCCACTTAAAAAAAAGTTCTAAAGACTGTATCATCAGTAGAACAGTGTTTGAGAGTTAATGTAATGTGATTTACAGTAATTCTGCACAGGACTGCACTATTGGTAGCTTAATTTTACCTAATGAAAACTGATCTCTCATAGAATTGTTTATCTGGCTCGTTATTTAGAGCTTTGCTAGTGAATTCAGCTGAAACTTCTATTACTTTCAGATTAACATTCTGTCTCCCCCCCACCCGAGTATTTGAAAGTAGCAAGAAGTATTTGGAAGTATTCTGGGGGGGGGGGGGGGGGGATGATCAAAGGACTTATGTTTTGCATTTGGTGGTATTGAAAAATCCCCATACGTTGAATATCTATGGGAAATTACTTTTACCTAGCCGAGGAGGCTATGCCCTGGGTTTTTGGAAATCACAAATGTCAACCAAGTTCTTATTTGCAGAAACTTAAAACTTAAAAACTATGTAGCAAGATAAAGTACACAGTATGGACTAGGCAGACGAAGCTGGCTGGTTTATCTTAAAGAACTTACAGAAAACAAATGGAGACCATGAGATGAACAGTACAAGCAGTTTGATGATTATTCCTGTCCCTTACCGTTCCAAGCCTGACATATCTCCCTGAAGCGCTAGTCATTGGACGGGCAGTGTGAGCAGTTCTTGGGGTCTTTATGGCCTGTTCCATAGTGCCTGGTCGCCCGCCTTGTGTGCTGGGGCGCACAAATCCTGTAATGGGTCTCCCTGTCTGAGTCACTGGCCTGAAATGATACACAGATTCAACTATGTTAGTGCTGAACTGACATGCTCTACTGGTATAACAAAAAAGGATATGTGCCCAAACCTGGAAATTTAACATAAAGATATACCTGCCTGTTTTCATGTGTGTGCGCCTGAATATATCAGTATTCAGTTTTTGGAATCAACACCCTTGGGGAGATTGCATAAAAATAAGTGCGCAATTAAATATTAAATCAGTCAATCCTAAAAGAAATCAACCCGGACTGTCCCCTGGAAGGCCAGATACTGAAGCTGAAGCTCAACTGCTTTGGCCACCAAATGAGAAGGGAGCACTCACTGGAGAAGACCCTGATGCTGGGAAATATTGAAGGTCAAAGAAGAAGGGGATGGCAGAGAATGAGATGGTTAGACAGTGTTATCGATGCAATGAACATGGAATTAAGCAAACTCCAGAGGACAGAGGAAGACAGGAGGGCCTGGCGTGATACGGTCCATGGGGTTGCAAAGAGTTGGACTCGACTGTGTGACTGAACAACAACAAATTAAATAGACAGTAGCAATAGCCCAAGGCTTAGGTCCTAGGGTACGGTGTCCCCTCATGCTTATCTCTGGCCACCGCAGAGGCTTTCCTCTGCTGTAGCACCCACTTCCTCTGCCTCTAGCACTTCACTGTATGCAAGAACTCCTTGAAAAACACTGATCTTGAGTGAAAGCCTCCACAGAGGCTAGAGAAAAGCTCAAGGGGAACAATGTCATAGGATCCAAGCCAGTGTATTTTAGGTTTATCTGGAGAGATGACTCACAACACCCTTCTTACTGCCTAAAATTTCTTCTCCATTATTTAAATGTTTGTGGGTTTGAAAAATTAGCCTATTTCTTTCTATTCAGACACTGCCAGTGCAATCCTAAAAACACTTTCCTGGAGTAAGACCCACTGAACAAAATAGGACTCACTTCCAGGTACTTACTTCCAGGTAGACCAGCCTATGATCTTCCCCCTGCTCCAGCTGCTTCCAGTTCCACAGAGAGCTAGAGTCTCTATCATACTTGTTTGCAATGTAGCACAATTATAGTTTCTCTAATGGCCACACAAGTTTAAAAAGATCACCCAACCCAAAAAGGAGCCAATTGTTTTATTCATTTAAAAACATATTCTGTATTTTAACAATACCCACAAAGTGGCTTGCAGTTTAATAAAATACGGACCATAAAAGACATCATAGCAACCAGCAGAATAAAATCTAGAATAACTCAGAAGGGCATTACCAACTAAAATCCAACCAACAGCCAAATAACTTCTTCCTCCTCCTCCACCTCAGTCCAAAAGATGGTAGTTTGGATTGTAGGAAGCATACAAGGACAGGACACATCAGGAAAAAAAAATAGCAGGGGGACAATCCAACCCAAAAGGAAGTGTGAAGAGTAGAAGGGAGAAATAATAAGTAATCTTAGAGACTTCTCATAGGACAGCATTTACCAGTTAAGACCAACAGTGATCAGAATACAACAAATACACTTCTGAGCAAGTTAAGTGAATTGAGTACCTGACAGCTTGGCTGGGACCTCCACCCTGACTGGTTCCAGGGAGCTTCAGTGAAGTACCAGGACCTGACAATAAAAAAAGGTGTCATTAATATTTTAAAGCTCAATCATATCTCCATTCTCCCTGTCTATTCACCATTTTTCTTCTATTGCCTTCTCCACTAAAAAGAAGGCAAGGCTCAAGTCATAGGATCCAAATACAACTGAGAACCTCTGGCATTTGAAGAGGTTATCTCAAACAATGCATACAGTGCAACTGGATTATTATGTTTGCACGTGCAAAGTCATTCAGTATCGACAATGTTTTTTGGACATAAAAACATTTAAACATAAATAAAAACTTGCAAGATGAAATCAAGTTAACCGAACAAAACTTTGAAAGCAAGTATGTCTAAAATAGAAAAATCAGATGAAAATACTTTATAGGGCAACTGACATTCATTGGACAGTGCTCACATTCATAGTTTACCATCTGGGTAAAGAAGAAGTAATTCTGAAATCCTGGGGAGGAGCTTGTAGTCTGAAGGACCAGGTATTAAGCCAAACCCAAACGTTCTTCCTTTTTTTAGTAGATACAAAGCATTCTGAGATTCAATTATAGGTACAACAAGGCAATAAATTTGCAGCTCCTATAAGCTTTTTGCTTACGTGCAACTTGCGCAATAGCATTTTCATCAAGCATCATCTCAGCAATGCCTTCCTGATCCACATCGATTTCATCCACATAAACCATTTCTGTTAAGGCTCGTATTTTCAAGCACCAAGCAGCCTAGATTAGAGATGAAAGAAGGAACCAATGTTAACATTCAGTAGCTTGAAATGTACATAAGCACAATACAGCATAGCATCAGCAGGCTTTTAATGTTTTTCTTTGATTTTATATATGAGTCTATAGATTAGTCTGTAATCATGCAGGAGTAGGGAGAGGGGATAAAATGGTGGGACATTAAGACTGAGTGGAAACCGACTGCATTCTCATTTGCAGCACAAGACCAAAAACTAAAAGCTAGAAAGAACCACCTCAGAAACATAGAGCTGGAAGAGACCTCAAGGGTCATCTAGTTCAACCCCCTGCACAGCGCAGGAAATTCACAACTACCTCCCCCCACAGTGACCCCTGTTCTATGCCCAGAGGAAGGTCCATCAGTGGCTATTAGTCACAAGGTATAGATAGGAACTCTCAGTCTGGGGCAAGTGATGCACTGTATTCTTGGCGCTTGGCGGGGGGGGGGGGACAACAGTGGGAGGGCTTCTAGTGTCCTGGCCCCACTGCTGGACCTCCTGAGGGCACCTGGTATTTTTGGCCACTGTGTGACAGAGTGTTGGACTGGATGGGCCACTGGCCTGATCCAACATTGGCTTCTCTTATGTTCTTATAAAGGCAAAAACCCTCCAGGATCACTGGGCCAATCTGGCCTGGAGAAAAATTCCTTCCTGACCCCAAAAGGATGATTGGTGTTACTCTGGACATGTAAGAAAAGGCCACAGAAGCAGAGCACTGGCTCACCCCTTCCTGCCCTCCTTCTCATGATCTTCCTAAATTCACAGAATATGCATTGCTCTCAGATGACCACCTAGCCTCTGCTTAAAAACCTCCAAAGAAGGAGAGTCCACCACCTCCCAAGGAAGCCTGTTTCACTGAGGAGCCATCCTGCCAAGAAGTTCTTCCAAATGTTTAGCTGAAAACCTTTTTGATTTAATTTCAATCCACTGGTTCTGGTCCAACCTCCTGGGGCAACAGAAAACAACTCTCCTCCATCCTCTATATGACAGCCCTTCAAATACCTGAGAATGGCTATCATATCACCGCTCAGTCATCTCCTTTCCAAGCTAGACATACACAGCTCCTTCACTCTTTCCTCATTGGATAGTCTCCAGATTCCTCATTATCTTTATTGCCCTCCTTCAGACAACAAAGCTGCCCACCTGGATCTGTCTCCTCTGGACATGTTACAGCTTGTCAACATTCTTCTTAAACTGCAGTGCACAAAATTGAACACAATACTCCAAGTGAGGTCTAACCAGAGGAGATTAAAGTGATACCATCACTTTGTGTGATCTGAACAGTGTACTTCTGTTGATGCAACTCAAAACCATGTTTGTCTTTTTTAGCACCAAATCACACTGCTGGCTCATGTGTATGGTCTACTAAGAACCCTAGATCCATTTTGCATGTACTACTGCCAAGACAAGTCTCCCCCATCCTATAATTATGCCTTTGATTTTTCCTACCTAAATGAAGAACTTTTAGGGCTGCCAAGTCCAACTTGGGAAATATCTGGGGACTTTGGAGGTGGAGCCAGGAGACTTTGGGGGTGGAGCCAGGAGAAAGGAAGTGACATCATTTTGTGATGTCACATCCTGTGATGTTGCTTCCACATGCTTCCACATGAACTCATGAAGTTTCCTAATACTGAATCAGGCCATTGGTCCATCAAGGTCAGTATTGACTACTCAGACTGGTAGTGGCTCTCCAGGGTCTCAGGCTGAGATCTTTAATGTCACCTATTACCTGATCCTTTTTTAGCTGAAGAGGCTGATACCTCCTGCATGTCAAGCAGATGCTCTATCACTGAGCAACAGCCCTACTGAATCCTTCCTCATCTCGGCAGAATATGAAGCACTAAGTGCTACACAAGTGCTAAATATGATTTTCATATCATAAGAACAGGAGAGAAGCCACAGTGGATCGGCCCATCCAGTACAGCCCATCCAGTACAACACTCTGTGTCACAACAGTGGCCAAAAATACCAGGTGCCCTCAGGAGGTCCAGCAGCGGGGCCAGAACTCCAGAAGCCCTCCCACTGTTGCCCCCCAAGCACCAAGAATTCAGAGCATCACTGCCCCAGACAAAGGGTTCCATTTAGACCTTGTGGCTAATAATAGCCACTGATAGACCTCTGCTGGATGGGGACAGAGAGAGAGAGAGAGAGAGACAGACAGACAGACAGCTTTTTCACTTACTCTTGCCCAATTCCCAGGCTTTATTTCTGGCCCTTGTTTCACCCAACTGTTGTCCATGTAAGTCCCATAACTTCTCCCCCCACCCCCCCAGCATAGGCTTTTTGGTGGCTAAAGAGGACCTTTGTCCTCCCCTTTTCGCCAGCAGAAAAGCTAGTTGGATCCATCCCTAATTTAAAATACCGGTTACTTGATGTACAAATGCTTTTAAAAATGCAGATTTTTACTGCCGGAGGGGGGGACACGGTTGAAAGAAACAGAAAATTGGCATAAAAATGAGGAATCCCAACTTTTATTTGCAGAAGGGAAATGAGGATTGGGGGGACCCAAGCAGCCACGACAAGACATTTTAAACAATCCCACTCCCAGACCTTCTACAGGCAACCTCTCCTTGTGATGTTTACCTCTTTGGAAGTGACAGTTTATTCCTTTGACAAAACCACAGTGGACAGACAGACAGAAAAAAGAAAGAGGGGAAGGGGGAGAGACAGAGAAGGAAAAGAGCTCGCAGACCCCAGCTTAAACCAGCAGTTTACTCAGCAGCAACCTTGCACGCAGTAGAAAGAGCTTAGTCCCTCCTTAATCTCTGGGCGGGGCTCTCTTGCTGGCTCAACTCTTAAAGGGGAAATTTCCCTTTTAAGAAGTTCAAGAGGCTGGCCAGGGCAGGCGCCGAGGTTCCCCTGCTGGCAGCCATTTTGTCCCCCCGGTGGCCAATTTTGGAAAAGCGGGGGAAAGCTTTAAAAATCGGTGTTTCCCCCGCTCTACCGGGGGACTTGGCAGCCCTAAGAACTTTAGATTTATCTCTGTTGAAATTCATTTTATTAGTTTTAGCCCAGTTTCCAGGATGACAAGATCATCCTGTATGTTCTCTGTCTTCTACCGTATTTGCTACCTCTCCAAATTTAGTATCATCTGCAAATTTAATGAGCATCCCCTCTATTCCTTCATCCAAGTTATGTATAAAGATGTTGAACAACACAGGGCCCAGGACAGATCCCTTAGTGTCTTGTCACTCCTCCTCAAAAGAACCATCAACAAGCATTCTTCAGGTGCAGTCTGAGGCCCAGTTACAAATCCAGTTGACAGCAAGAGGATCCAAAGCACATTTTACCAACTTGTCAACAAGAACATCATTTGGAACCTTATCAAAAGCCTTACTGCTGAGCCCTTTGTTCGCACTTTCTCTGGTGGCCGGTGTGTAGCCTGGAGCTATTGGGAGAGCCTGTGGGTGTAGTGGTCAGATGTTTAGGCTAGGATCTGGGAGAGCCAGTTTCAAATACTTGACTGCGCTATGAAGATTGTTAGGTGATGGCGGGCAAGCCACTCTCTCAGCCTAGTGTACCTCTAAGGGTCATTGTGAGGACCAAATGGAGGAGGGGGGACCAAATGAAGGGGGGAGACCAATGTATACATCCTGAACTTGACTATTTTCTTTGTGCTTTTGAACCAGTTTTTCTCCAGGTAGGCTCGCCAGCTCTGAGTTGGGAAATACCTGGAGATCTTTGGGGTGGAGCCTGAGCAGTGGGTGTTGCCTTCTGACACACTTCCGGTGATGTCAGAGGGTGTGGCATATGCAAATAAGTTATGCTAATGAGCTCCTGCACCTCTTTTTCTACGAAATGATCCCTGGTGCTAACTAAGGCCGAGGACAGACTGAAGGTCTGTCCCGGAACAGCTGTGGGGCTGAAAGCCCCACGGGAAAAGCAGCCCACAGCGCCCCATTCACACTGACTGCGAGGGGCAGAGGTGCGTGGCTGCCGGCTGCCTGGGCGAGCTGCGGCTATGCGCAACTGCGGCCGCTGTTCAGACTTCCAGTGGCATGTGCGACGCGCCGTTGGCGCGTTCACACCAGCGGGAAGTGCCGGGGACGCGCGCGGAGACACCTGGGGACCAGTTCCCAGGCATCTCCGGCTGAAGTGGCACCAGGGCGCCTCGCGGACGGGTGAGTCCGTGCCGGCGATGGGGGACAGCTGCAGCTGTCTGGACACCCTCTCTGCCTCCGCGTCTAAAGCGGAGGCAGGGCGCTCCAGATCCCCAGTCTGTTCTCGGCCTAAATATCTACAGTGTTCAGCAGAGACAAATCAGGTTATCAAATGAAAGCCCGAATCTTCCTTCTAATGGATAAAAAATCCTGGTCAAGGCCTGCAGGTTCATGTGTTCCCCTGATAACTTATTAAGAATGAAGGAAGCTTACAGAAGTCAAGGGATAGAGCTACAAAGATAAAACAGAGCTAATAATCTAATGAGAGAGCCTTTTCAAACCACAGAACAGACTACCATATTTCTTTTGGAGTAAAGATTGGGCTTTTATTCACCACTGACTAAAATGTACTACAAAGTAAGTATTTCAAACCAGAAGTACAATGAAAATTGCAGGCACAAAAAGCCCACCTGTCTTCAATAAAAGTATACCAAAAAGCTACTGCAGTAGTGGCCTTTCTATTCCTTCAAAATACAGTATACTTTAAGGCACTTCAACTGTCTAACTGTTACACAGACTACAGCCTCTCAGAAATATTTCACAGATTCATCCCCAGAGGGCAGAGGCAGCCATGAACAACTATGAAAGAAAGCAGTGTACTTTAAGGCAGGAAGACAAAGTTACATAACCAACTATTTATCAGCCAGTTTTAAATAACCTACAAAAAATAAGACACTTGTAAAATCTGAATCTATGGCAAATACGCGTCCCCTTATGAAAGGAGCAGAGTAGATGTGTGGCACACTGTACACATTTTACTACCAGTAAATAAGTCTCTGGCTATTCCAGAGCAAAAAAACGGCAGGCAGCCAGAAGAGGATGTAGGACCAACATAATACAGTCACTCTAACTGGAGGAGAATAGTAATTTCAGAGGGCAGTCTGACTCAGGGTCCAGCATTCGAAGGCCATTTCCACAGGGATCGTATCACTCCAGTGCTGAGATATCTGCACTGGCTGCCCATTTGTTTCCAAGCTAGGGCTGCCAAGTCCAACTTGGGAAATATCTGAGGACTTTGGGGGTGGAGCCAGGAGACTTTGGGGGTGGAGCCAGGAGAAAGGAAGTGACATCATTTTGTGATGTCACATCCTGTGATGTTGCTTCCACATGCTGACACATGAACTTATGAAGTTTCCTAATACTGAGCTTCTGCTGCTGCATTGAGCTTTATAGGCTTGCAAGCAGCATTACCCAGACTGTGACTTTTATGCCACTGTTTTTTGTCGCTGAACAAGAGTCAGTGTTATGTAGCAGTCAGTTTGTTTGGCTGGGATCTGGGAGAGCCTGGCTCAAAACCCTGCAGTGCCATGGAATCATTTTATTTAATACTGAATCAGGCCATTGGTCCATCAAGGTCAGTATTGACTACTCAGACTGGTAGTGGCTCTCCAGGGTCTCAGGCTGAGATCTTTAATGTCACCTATGACCTGATCCTTTTTTAGCTGAAGAGGCTGATACCTCCTGCATGTCAAGCAGATGCTCTATCACTGAGCAATGGCCCTACTGATTCCTTCCTCATCTCGGCAGAATATGAAGCACTAAGTGCTGCACAAGTGCTAAATATGATTTTCATATCATAAGAACAGGAGAGAAGCCACAGTGGATCAGGCCAACAGCCCATCCAGTACAACACTCTGTGTCACATAGTGGCCAAAAATACCAGGCGCCCTCAGGAGGTCCAGCAGCAGGGCCAGAACTCCAGAAGCCCTCCCACTGTTGCCCCCCAAGCACCAAGAATGCAGAGCATCACTGCCCCAGACAAAGGGCTCCATTTAGACCTTGTGGCTATAATAGCCACTGATAGACCTCTGCTGGATGGGGACAGAGAGAGAGAGAGACAGACAGACAGACAGACAGACAGAAAAAAGAAAGAAAGGGGGAGGGGGAGAGAGAGAGAAGGAAAAGAGCAGGCAGGCCCCAGCAGCTTACCCCAAGCAGCTTACTCCAGCAGCAGGCCACATGCAAAAGCAGGCCCTTCAGCAGAAAGAGCCTCTCTGGGCGGGACTCTCTTGCTCTTTCTTAAAGGGGAAATGTCTGTTGAGGCTTTTTACTGCAGGGCAGGCTCTCTGCAGACATTTCCCTTTTAAGAGGCCAGGGCAGGCTCCGACGTTTCCCTGCTGGCAGCCATTGCCTCCCCCGGTGGCCAATTCTGAAAAAGCGGGGGAAAGCTTTAAAAATCGGTGCTTCCCCCGCCCTACCCGGGGACTTGGCAGCCCTATTCCAAGCTCAATTCAAAGTGTTTGTTCTCACCATTAAAGCCCTAAAAGGCTTGGGGCCAGAGTACTTGAAGGACTGCCTACTTTTATATTGCCCAGCCCATGGGCTGAGATCCTCCTCACAATCCCTAATCTGTGTGCCTTCAGGTGACCACAGACAGGGCTTTTTTAGCAGTGGCACCTTACTGTGGAATACTCTTCCCCTTGAATAACACCTCGTGCCTACTCTATTTTCTTTTGGCCACCAGGCCAAAATGTTTCTGTTTACCCAGGCTTAATTAAAGGGACTTTAAAAAAAAAACCACACACATCATTCTATAGTTTGTTTTTAGCCCACAAAATGTTTAAGATGTATTTTAAGTTGCTTCATGTTTTATGTTGTTTTATACTTAGCTGTACTTTGGATGTTGGATTTTAATAACTTTTATTATGCATCATGATTTCATTACGGTTTATTTTATAAGCTGCCCTGGGCAGGTTCCCTAGAGAGACACCATAGATATTTTCAAAATAAAGAATTTTTCTGAAGAAATAAATACTGTGGAAGACCCGCTGCCGCTATACTTCAACAGCAGCAGTCACACAAACAAAGGGGAAACCACACAAATCTGTTCCCTTGTGGAAACCCCTACGGAATTTTTCAAGGATCCCCCAGTAATCAATGCATACCACTTTTAGCTTGTGAGGTTCCCCCTACCCCTAAGATGGCTCCCTGCCATCCTGCCACCAAAGAGGACAACTGGCTGATCGGCCTCAGAATTGGGAAGGAGAAGGGGTTCAAGCACCCAGGTCCTCCTCCTTCCCCAGACTGGATGTCGTTCAAGTGTGGTGCCTTCACTTTTATAGGACTCCCTGGCCCCACTTCCACCTGGCCTGTCTCCAATCTTCTTCTACCAGCTCCATCTGGGAGACTACAAAAGGAAAGGGAAGCCTTTCCTGCATCTTTCTGCCGCTGCCTGTCTCTCTGCCCTGCTCCTTCCCCTTGCTGCTCAGTGCTGCCTCTTAGCCCCTTCCATTCTGGCCTTCCCCAAGTCTGAGTTCAGGCTTGCCTTCAGACCTCATCACTCCTCACCTCTGCCTGGCTCCCTGCCATGTTCTCTTCTTACAATCTCCATTTCCCTTCTTCATTCAATTTTTCTTTCCTTCCTCCGACCCATCCACATTTTTCTTCTTGCTTTGCATCTATTCACTCACTTCTTCTTTGCCCAAGCCATCGCCAGTGTTGAAATGAATCTACAGCAGCCATGTTAGATTACCAGCATTGCCTAGGTAGGGTAAAATGTCTGCTGAGATCTCATGAGGAAATGCTGTGAAATCTCAGCATTTTAAAATTATTTTATTCTCTTTCTTAATTGTTCTACAAGTTAAGATTTTTTTGCAAATGTTCCCACAAGTTTGCAGAGAGATTTCCCTTCTTTGTACATGGCCCTAATCTGTGGGTTTAACAAACCACATGTAGGTCCATGTTTAGAATTAGATATAACGATAGTGAGTGCTTGGTATTATTTAAACTGCTTGACATTTATGAATCCTTCAGCCCACACAGTTGTACCATTTTTATTTATTTCCTTTCTACCCTAGTAAGTGCCACCAAAGCAGCTAACAAATTAAAATGTATAATAAATCAAATCTTAAAATCCACTAAAACCAACAAAAGCACATGATTAAAAATTAAAATCAGAGCTAAAATACATA